>CAXIWN010000012.1:0-2671173 GCA_964036215.1 Oscheius sp. DF5033 | reverse complement strand
TAATATTTTATGAGACCTTTTCTCTCTGATTATTATCAGTATTATTCACACGGTTTCTTGGACAAGAACCAGTCGAAGGTTCAGTAACACTTCCATAGTCCAAACCCTGTTTTATTTCTCATAACAACGTTGCATTTCCTTACAAATGCTGCCTTTGTCAGCAGCTGTCGGCTAAAAGAAGAGATTCGATTTGGTTTTAGATGCTTCGAAAAAGGTGCGATTCGTTTATCACGGGAGTTTTCGTCACGCGTCAAAGATGACAAAAATAGAAATTCTTTCGGGAACGAGACGGATTGGAGACAATACGAATAGACATATCTCTTTAGTAATGTTTGGATTTGATTCTTTATAATTTTGAAGAGATCTATATTCTTGTTGACTTTTTGCATAACTGGCTAAATGTGTGTCCTCACTCGCTGATCAGATGCCGTAAAACATCGCTAAAACATCGGCAATAGTCTTTGGAATGCGGACCGGGAACACCTAAAAGAATCGCTGTGACGTTCGGCTTTTTCCAAGGCCTTCAATGATCACCGAGCGAAAGTTATACCCCTACAAAAAATGGCATTTCTACATATCCGAGGCAGAGAGAAAGCGGCCAAAAACAGGGCGAGGCCGTGAGAACCACTCAAGAAGATAATCAGTAAAGAAGGATCGTATCCCCCAAATGTTTACCGTACTATAGTAAAAATCTAAAATAAAAGGTTTACTAAAAAGCTGTAAATTATACATAAAAGATACCAAAAAAACTGGTTAGTTATTGGAAGGGTAAGAGCTTCTATTTTCTAGTCATCATGGCCACGAAGTCTAAATTTAGAATAATATAAATATTTTCTAGCGATACCTTCATAGTTGATTTGGCCATCTCCGTCAATATCAGCTTCGCGCATCATTTCTTCTACCTCTTCATCGGTCAGTTTTTCACCCAAGTTTGTCATAACATGACGAAGCTCGGCAGCAGAGATAAAGCCATTGCCGTCCTTGTCAAAAATCTATAATATGGCGATGATTCCCTTTAGCAATACAAAATACCCTGAAGGCTTGACGAATTTCTTCTTCATTATCAGTATCCCTCATTTTATGAGCCATCATCGTCAGAAATTCGTTGAACTCAATGGAACCGCTGCCTGAACCAAATATATGGAACGATTCGGATAATAAATAGATGAAATATCGGAGAAATTAGCTAACCATCAGCGTCGACTTCATTGACCATGTTCTTAAGCTCGGCTTCACTGGGATTTTGACCAAGGGAACGCATGACAGTTCCCAGATCTTTAGTGGTGATTCTTCCATTTCCTTTCCTGTCAAAAAGATTGAAAGCCTCCTTGAACTCTACAATCTGTTCTTCGGTCAGATTTTCAACAGTATTGCCGGACATGGTGCCTGAAACAATAAATTGAAGAGCAACATCAAACGAGGGGCTTTTTGCAAGAAGACAACAACAACACCAACAAATCAACAACAGAAAAAATGAACGTGTTCACTGGATCAGTCAACGTCGAAATCTTTCATCTTGCCAGCGAAATCTTCCAAAAATAAATTCATTGCCGCCAATTCAAATTAGCAGAGTTTTCTATATACAGTAAAAAAAGTTTCATATATGGTCTTTTATTGACAAGGAAGTTCTTCAAGGTATACTTTACTAGTAACTACGAAAAAACTGCATATGCGCAACTATGGTCAGACGCTGATCGGTTGCCGAAAAATTGATTGTGCCGTATTAGTTCATAGTTATTCCTCGTTGTGATTTGGTTTTTCCATCTTGTCTTTGGATTATTTTGTTTCTTCAATATTTACTATTTTTCGGGTACTTTTCTTGTTGCGTTCAGCTGCTTATACAGCTCGCTATTTACCAAGCGGCCCGCACTCGATTGCAAAGTATTTCTGCATTCTTTGTTGGTAATTTTGTATGTATTTTTTTTCTTTTGTTTTATTTATCCACGTTGTGATTTCAATATTTTAGTATATTTTAGGAAACAATGCTTTCTTCAAACTTGCGAGCCGTTGCTCGACGTCATGTACATACTTCTAGATTCCTTGCTAGTAAGTTGTTATTTATGTTTTTTATATCTAAGTTTTCTCCATTTTATATCTAACTTTTTAGTGCGCGGTCCACTCACATTTGATGGCTGGTATCCTCGTGATCACAAGCCGGGACCTTTTCCAGAAACAGAAGAAGAAAGACGCGCAGCAGCTATCAAGTAATTAATTTTAAATGTTTTTTTTTATTTTTCAATTAAGGTATGGTTTGCGACCTGAAGATTATCGTACTATGGATAAAGATGATCCTATTAAATATGCTGGTGATTACCCAGATTTGGGTATAATCACTTATGATCATAAAGATCCATATGAAGCTTGGACAGATAGACACAATAGGAGAAATTGGGGTGAAATGGTACGGTTTAATTACACTTTTTTATTAATTAAATTATTTAAGGTCGGTATTGATATGATGCGTTACCGTGGAGATCGCCTTACATTTACTGGATTGGAAGCAGATGATTATACCACGTATATTTTTTTATTCGTTTTTATTTTCATTTTTATTTAGATGGAGTCAAATTATTATCTGTTTGCGAGTGCTCGTCCCTATGATTCTTATTAGCTGGTATCTGACGCGAGATCATCCTAATCTTTTCCGATGGAAAAATCCAGCTGTATGTTTACTTCTGTTTATGCTTTTTTGACTTCTGTTTATTATTTAGTCGTTTTTCTCATGTCTATTTATATTTTTAGATGCCCAAGCAATATCCTTATGACTTCTACCGTGCATGGCCTTTCGATGACCCGAGAAAGTATCCGATTACAAACTACAGCTTTGAATTGAAAGGCGACGAATCTGCCCATCACCATTAGTTTTAACTAGCTGTTGTAGATGTTACTGATACAATTTAATTTAACGAGTAAATTTATGAGAATATTTTCATTTTTTAGTTAAATAGAACAGTACGCCCTGTTCAATACCTTTGTAATCATTTTATTTCAGGAAGCATATTCTCCAACTAAAAAAATAATATTTCAGATATCTGAGAATCCTTCGTTAGCCATTAGATGAAGGATGCTGTTTTTAGACGACTTTCTAGAGAGTAAGTTTTATTACATCACAAAAAAGGTAATCAATTTTAGTGTTGGAAGAGCTTCCTGCAGAATTCCGGGAAAGATTCACTGAAATGCGTAAAATTGATAGTGAAGTGGAAGCAGGATTGGATCAAACAAAAAGAAATGTCCAAGAATTTTTCGAGTTTGGAATTCATCTACCAGATGAAGAAAAACAAAAAAGATTTCAAATATTTCAACAGGTAAAATTACATAAAACAACAATAAAAGGATTCTTTAGCAATTTAAACATTTTCGGTCAAGGGCCGAAGAGAAAGTAACAATGGCAGAAAGAATGCAAGAAATTTTAGAAAAGTAAGAAATTTGTTTTTGAGATAAAGAACTCCGATTTAGATATCTGCAACATTTAGACAAAGAGAAAACTCATTTTAAATATGAATTAGAAGCAGACAATCCAGGAATAACAGAAACTATCGAAAAAAGATTTTCGGATTATGTCGAATCTGTGATAGCAGCCAGAAAAGAAAGAAAACGACGACATCCAAGTGAAAATGGCAGCCAGAGTGGGGAACCATCTCTGAAATTGGCTAAATTCAACTTCGACTCATTACCGCCTTTTGGAGCTTCTTCGGAATTTCCTCTAACGGACGATGATCTCCTGTCGCCTTTGCTCCCAATGCTCTCCTCGACCATGCCCATGACCCCGCCGACCAATGGCACCTCCGGTCGAGGAAGAAAAGGTACAAATTTGGATTCTCCATTGATCAGTCGAGTGAGTGTCGCCGTACTCCAATCATAGTACTCCCTGTTTCAGAAAAGGCCATCAATCCCATCACTGAAGAGTACGCTCTCCGTACCGGCATCGATGAATGGCATCGCCCTGTCGCCAGCCGTCTCCGAAAAAAGTTGGTCATCTGCAGTAAACGACAGCCATTCACCAAATTCTGCCATGATCTCGGTAACGGCTCTTCTTTTCGGAAATATCTTCCTCAGAATCCATTATTGTCTGCAACGGCTATGCCAAATTTTGTGGGAACGGAGAGTCGACACGGTCGACCGAGAAAATTGACATCGCGTGTACAGGAAATGTTCTCCGAAGCTGTGTCACGTCAACGACGACAACATCCAACAGTCCACCATCACGACGACGAAGACCAAGGTGGGCTGGGGAGAAAATAAAAGGACTGGGTGGCCTAGGATCAGAAGGCGAAGACTCGGACGATGCCCATAAATCGTGGTGTTTCTGTGGTGAAGCCAGCTACGGAGAAATGGTCTGTTGTGACAATGAAAATGTGAGTATTTTATACAAATTAAGCATAAAATATAATTTATAGTGTACAATCCAGTGGTTCCATTATGAATGTATTGGGATGACATCCTCACCCAAAGGCAAGTGGTATTGTCCTCGATGTGTCGAGGCAAATTATCCGTCGACCAGCATAGAACCTACCTCTTTTTGAATTGTGTCATCTCTTAAAGAGCTTTTTTTTTATTTATTTATCGATGCATTTACACGCCCAACTGTACATAAATTATTCTATTTATTGAGAAATTTACAAGATCTTTGGAAAAACAACTGATATTTAATGTCTGGTTGTCCCTGCGTCAGCCGTGTCCCCCGTGTCCTCTCTCATTACAATCGGTCCTCCCTCTGACCCCAAGCTTACTCCCGGGGTCAGAGGTCCTTTCCAATATTATGGATCACGTGAAGAGGAAGAATCGATGCCTGGCCGAGTGTTGTGGCTTTTTCGTGATGGATCATTTCCTCGCTGTCTCCTCACAATCTTATCCATTTCTGATGACAGCCGGTCCATTTTCAACAACCGTAGCCGCCCTTTAATTTATGACTGTCGTCCATTCCCACAGATCTTTCCAAAAAGATTGCGGTTATATCTGGCTGTTCCGTGTTTTTATCTCCCCGAACTCATTCCATTTGATTCCTTCTCGTCTCTCTTTCCCATTCTGTACATCGCTTCATTAGCCAGTCGACATCGTTTGTTCTCCAAGAGCTTGACAAACACTTTTGGCACCAGCCGACTGACACCTTACACCTACAAGGAACACACGTCAGCCCGTCTGTTCCTTGAGTTTTGGAATAGAAAAGAGTGACACTTTGGACAGGACAAAATATTTAGCCGAGAATTAAGGCGATGACTGGTCCAAGAAGCCCAGTCGACACACAATTAATTGGACTGTTTGCTCCGCCCGTCGTCCGGCTTCTTTGTCCCTTATAATTTGGGCTTATAGTCGGCTCGAAGTCTCCTCTCCCACGTGTGTTATTGCTTGATGTATCTAACCCGTTATCAGGTCTCTTCGAATCGTCGATCATCCGTCTCTGTCTCTCCTCTCTCCCTACACTATCTGCCCATCCGATCACTTTCTGTTATCCGTAGGTGTGAATGGATCCAATTAGCCCTCGAGGCTGACCTTCCTCCTCTTTTTTTCATTTCCTCCGTTTCAATTAGATTCTAACTTCTTTCTGACGACTCTTCTCTTTCTCTTCCCCAGCTGTTTATGACTCGTTGCTCTGATAAAAAGAAGAATATCAAACGGAGCCGACTCCTCCCTGAAAATGAGATACTTTTCAGCCCCATGTGAGAGATGCCTTTCGGCCTCGCCCGCTACTGGGACTCCTTGGAAAGTGACGACTACTACGAGCCATGCAGTACGGTAAGTCAATTTCTCTCGATAGAACAAGACTCCTTTCAGTCAAAATTAAAAGAACTCGATGCCACAACCCAACAGTGGCTGGATGATTTGTCGATGGCCACGGAACATGAGTGTCAAGTCATCCTTTACGGTAAATCCCTGCTCGGCTGCGAGTCGCTCGCCGTCTCGTCGACCATCTTACCAACGGTGACCAGGTGAGGAACGGGGCGAATGTTTGACCGTCGGAAAACAGCTATCGAGTTTCGCCTTCGGGGACCCTGTAACTTCGCAACGAAAGGTGATGCCAGCTGACGGAACGCCTCCTGTCGCAACGCGCAAATACATTTGTCTCAATGAGGACTGCGTCACGAGACAAGCATTGCCAGTGGGATGGACTGCCCGCCTGAAGACCTTTGGGGCTTCTGGCTCCACCGACATTCCCTTCAGTCTGAGCTCATCAAACCGATTCCTTTCATGCTAATTCGGTCCGTTTTCCCTTTTACAAGGTGCATGAGAGATAGAAACTGAGTGGATTGTTGTCTCTGGGTTGTAGCAAATTTTGTACAGACAATTTCAGGCCCAAGGTGTTGTCTTCCTCGACGGGCGACCTCGTGCCGCCTCCTAAGCCGCAAAGGAGAATCGCCCGTTTGAAAAACAACAAAAATGAAACAATTGGTAAGATGATTTTGGATTGCTCATCTCGTCCGATTCAGCCCGTGCCCATCCTTCCCCGGCTGCTTCCGTTTCGACCCTCGACCTCATCGAAGCTTGCAAGTTCAACGAGAGTGCCGTAGATGTCCCTTACCGAAATGGTGGGTCATTTGTGTTGCATCTCGTTTGTTTTGTGACTCTCCAGGGAATATTAGAACAGCCCCATTGGTTTTTGTTGATTGAGACAACTTCATCCATTTTAGGTACGCCCACGACAAGTTGCCAGTCGACAACCAAACCCGACATTATCAACAACAACTATGTGAGTCGTAGCACCTCGTAACGAGCCCTCGTTCCCCACATTTGTTTCCCCAGCTGTGACTCCTCCTTTACGAGCATGCAAATTGGAGACACGTGTGTTGCTCCCAGCCCCGCGCTCTTCAAAGGGCTCCCGTTGTGACAGCTGTCACTCATATTTTCACCTTTCTGACCTCAATTTGCTATTTTCTCATCAACAAAAAGTTCAGTGGACACCGCCTGGTCTCCGGCCGAGGAGGGAGAGTGCCGCAACGGTCATCAGTATATCCGGTTCGCAAAATTCGTTGAGTAAACCACCGCCTCCAGCCTACGATCAGGTCTGCGGTTTTATTTTCAAACAAAGGCATAGTTCAGTTGGACTTTCGGTCATCTAAAGTCTTAAGAAAAGCAGGACTCCGTCATACGATTGCCGTGAATCAAGACGACGTTGAAAAGGCTCGTCAACAGAAGAGGTAAGTCCGTTGACGTCGACAGAAGACCGAGAATTCAAGGCCAGAACGATCCCAGCCACCAATCCCACCGTCTTCCTCTCCCAAAAGTATGAACTCGGACAGTACTCTCTCCGTAGATTCAGGTCAATGCTCAGGTCAGCTTCAATTTTAACGGGCGCTGTGCATGTCATTAACCTCACTTACCTTCTCCTCGAGAGTTGGGTCCAACTGGCCATTTCAGCCGATCTGGCAATGACATCGATGCATTCCTTCTCTTCGTCAAGAGAAGAACATGAAGCGAGAGAGATGAGCCCATTCCACGCATCATTTCCTGGTCGTACACTGCCCGGCTATCCCCGGATGGCCAGTACCATGGACCACGTGCTGAGGACGTCGTCAGCAATCTATTCCTTGCTCAGCTCGTCTTCCTCCTCCAATACGTCGAGAGACCTCATCGCCAAGGCGGCTGTGTTTGTACAAATTGTTGAAAGTTCCCCCTGTGTTCATAATCTGCCCAAGATGGTAATCTCTTTTGTCTTCCAGTTTATTCTCCCCTTTTAGGACCTCGATGCTGTCCGTCATCATTTAGGTGAACTGCGAGCTGTTCAGAATAACTTGAGCCCTTCGGATACCGTAACCGTCACCAATTATTTTACAATTATTGTCAGAAAATTGGTAGAGCAAGTCCTTCAACTATTTGCGAGAGTAAGTCTCCTGCCTGGCCATCAATCGCCTTTCAGATTATCTGTAAATATCTGTCTGAATGTGGTAGTCGTGACCGTCTTGTGGTCATCGCCTTAGAACATTTGATACATGTGGCCCTATTTGGAGATGAACTCTCCTTGGAAATAATTCAATGTGGAGCAGTTGGCAGTCTCGTAAAATTGTTGAAATGCCCCTCGACGGGAATCGACAGTTTGAGATTGGTACTTCGGGGGCTGGCAGTCCTCTGTGGTGTCGCCAAGGGTTGTCTCACTTTGCTCTCGGTACGTTTTCCCCACTCCTCGAATTATTTTCCCTTCAGTTAGGAGGATTAGAAGTGGTCCTGCAGCAGTTGAACTCCGTCTCGACTTCCTGCTCAATTGAGGCAGCCGGCGTCTTGACCCAGTTGACCAATCCTCAACATGCTTTCGTAAAGTTGAATCAAGTCGAGAGCGTACTCATCCGTCTTATCGGTACTCCTTGCCTTTTTCTTATACAGAAAATAATTTCAGATCTTGTCGACGAGTGTGTCACAGGCGAATCGCTGTTACTGGTCTCAGCTGCCGTCGCCAATGTCTCATTACATGAGCCAAAGTCCGTCGACACACTTTACCAGTAAGAGCGCAAGAAGGTCGAAAGACATAGATTTCTAGGAGAAATACGATTGCTCGACTGATCCAAGCCTATCATAGACAAGAATGTGCCACAATATTTGTACAGGAACAAATAGCCACAATATTCTCGAGATTGGCCGCTCGACGTTATGAAGAAGCCCTCGTGGCGCAGGGAGCCATTCCCGTGCTTTTGGAAATGCTCACAGTGACAGACACCGTACACTCGGAATATTGTCGAAGGATACGATATAAGGTAGCAATGCAATGCAGAGGGATAACTTTATTTATCCAGGCAGCAGTTTGTATCGGCACCCTGGCCTCCACTGGAATTGGCCTAAAGGCCCTCTATAATAATCAGGGCTACGCCATTTTATGTCATGTTCTGGAAATGGAGAACTCAAGTGCCAATCCATTGAACATGATTTGCACAAATATAAGAAATCGACTAGAATCCAAATATCAGCTGGAAAGCGCTGTCTGACATTCCCCCCTGCGATACTCATTAGTGCCTTTCAGATAGAATAAACCTTCTTATCTTACAGTGCAAACAGTTCCTTTTGTACATAAAATGGTCTAATGACAAGCCCGAGGGTCACCGCCCTTTTTGGCGAAGGCTATGACCCTGTCGACGAGGGAGTCGCCCAGTTTGTGCTCCTTTTTGAGCTCTTCCAACTCGGAGAAGTCATTGTATCCAGCAGCGTAGGCATTCAATTTGGCGGCTAAAACAGATGTCGCCACCTGGTCGTCGGAGAGATGCAACTGAAAAAAAGTGTCATAAGGGAGGGATAACCTGCCAACCTCGCCGAAGATCTGGCTGGCATTTCGAAGCCAATACTTCTGATGGTAATCCTCTGCCTGGTAGAATTTGTCCAATGGGACGACGTAAGTTTCTACAAAAGGATATTTCTTCTTGGCCTCTGCCAGCGTCTCCTCGGCAATGGCCTTCTGCTCCTCGTCGACATACAAAATAGCCGATTGATACTGCTTCTTTCTACGATCTGATGGGTCGTGATGAGACCAGAAAAAGTCCAAAATTTCGCGATAAGTAATCTTGGTCGGGTCGAAGCCGACTTCCGTGATTTCTGTAAACATTTCCTTTTTCCACAGGGATAAATGGCTAACCTGTGTGATCTCCAATACTTTTGTATGTCGGATTAGGAGTCTTTCCGCCAGCGTAGCCAATTCGGGTTGTTCTCACTCCTTTCAGCTGCAAATATCATTTTATTTTATACAATTATCCTCACCTTTGCGAAGGCTGATTCACCCCAGAAACATTGCATTCCCAGATAAGCCTTTTGAAGCGTCATATTCCTAAAAATAAGGCTTTTTATCAAAAAAAATAAGAAGACAAAGCGGGAAGAAAAGTACTAATCGGCGGGTGCAATCTGCGAGAAGCGAAACCTGCCGACTATTTATAAAGGATCGATATGACTATCTGACCACAAGTCTTGCATCAGCTAATGGCCATGATAATTCAAATTGATTGTATTTTGAAGGGAGAATTCACCTGGAAGAGAAAGAAGAGGACGTGAAGCAGACAAGAAATGTTCGAATTGATTTCCCTGTACTGAAAATCATCTAAACTCCCGATTTGAACTCGAACATTATAAAAAATATATCTTGTTTAAAGGGTAAATAAAAACTATTATTGTACTTGAAAAGGGGAAAACAAGAACAAACGCAAGTTTACGTATGGGCGTCCAAACATATGATTTAGCCCCAATATCTTCCCTTACCACATTGACAAAAAATCGGGCTATTTTTATCCCATTGAAGATATTTTGCTGGACAAGAGGACAGGATACCTGTCGTCGGGGATAGCAGAGGACAGAGCGATGATTTGCCAAAGTGTACACCCATTTCACAATATAAATCTTTATTTTAAAAAAGAGAGAAACCGGCATATGAATGGCCCCGTCAAGGTTCACAGATACTAGACATTTGAATGCGAAGAGGCCGCTCCCTGCGACGCTGAACAGTGTTTGCCACCGAGTTATCTTTGATAGTAATTTGTTTTCTTTCGTCTTCAGTCAATTCCTTGGCCACTTCACGATTATCCCTGAAAATAACAATATCCTCTGGTCGACGCTTCGCCTACTTGTAATAGAGGACACGATTTCCAATCTTGTGAATGAATTGGTCAAGGAGAGAGGCAGGCTTTGCCGAAAAGAATTTTACATTGCCATCCAGCATCTCGAGACGATTCTTCAAATATGGCCATTTACCGTAATCCCAAGCGGATGTAGCAGGCTAAAGAGGAAAATGAGAGGAAGAAACTTGGCCTGCCTCGGTAATTTCGACGTGGTCGAAAGGAATGGCGCTGATCTCCGCAATGGCCTGATTCAGCAGATCCCACTGATTGCTGCTAGTGGCTAAGTCGACGACTATTTCTTGAATTGGTCCGTACTAAAAATTTCTAAGAGTTGACAACTGAAGCCTTACCTCGACAGTCGCTGGCCTGAATCTTCTCACAAAGATTGGCTCTCCCTTTTTACCGATCAAATCTTCTAAAATAGATCATTCCCCTCTTCTCAAAGTAGAACCTACCCCTGATGACATGGAAATAGACATTATTTGACCATTGGTGGAGTTGTCGACATTGTTCAAAGGTCTGATCAGGGTTTAAGACTGTCTTCATGGTGTTGGTGACATCTCGAAGGCGGACCCTGTAGCTCGAGTTAATTTCGTCGAAAAAGGAAAACACTCACTGTTTATAGCTGATGTCCGACTGATATAATTCATTATAAAGTCGATGACATTGAAGCAAAAAGTCCCCGATCAGAGTACTCTTCGAAGCGGGAATTTCAAACAGTTGCTTCCAGTTGTCCTTCTAAAATCCCCGCCATTTCTAAAGCAAATGGAAATAAACCTACATTCATGTCTTCCAGATCGACCAAGAAGACTTTGATGAGTTTCTCGTCTTGTTTTAGAGGAGGTCTCAGTTTCAGATCGATGTGAGAAGAACCGCTAAAGGCGCTGCTGAGACTCTCGTCGTCTTGTCCCGTGTAATCGTATCCTCGATCGCTGTAGTCCTCCTAAATTCGGATTAGAGAGAAGACGTCAAGGAGAGTACCGTGTGATGAGTACACATCTGAAACTGAACGGCGTCGATCTTCAGCTTTTCCGACAACCATTGTTTCAACTCAGAGACAGGTATCCTTTTGTCGACGTCGAGTGTAATAACTGAAGCAAGATGAAAGGCGGACAAGGGCAACTGACCATTCTTCTCCGACTTGGACAGATAGACGATGTTGTGTCCACAGTCGGCTGAATTGGGAATCAGGGTAGAAGCTGGAAAGAAGAATATTAGGAAAAGAATGGCAAATTACTCGTCGAGCCGGTCACAGAGTCAGCCTCCTTTGGCGGCTTGTCGTTCACATAATATTCTGTATTTGTCTGTATTGGGTCAGCCATAGTGCTGGCCAAATCCCAAACTCCAATAGATCTCGACTTGCTGAGATTCGACTCCTCATATCCTTCGTCAGTCTCCGAAACCGCTGGCGACATCTGTAACTGGAAGATGTCGAAGGGTTGAAAAGATAGTCATACAGCGGGAGTGTTATTACAGAAGCTGTCACTGCCAATGGCGTCATCAGTCATGCTCACATTGCTCGATCTGCCGCTCATTGCTTCTTCCATGTCCTCATTTACTGTGCACGGGCTAGAAGCAACGCTCTGAAAAGAGTATCTCTAAAAATAGAAGCAAAGGGTCTACCTCAGATGGGGACACCGTTTCTACCCAAGATGGCCCGGCAAAACTGCTACAGAAGACATTTGTCTTGGCAATTTCCTCTGAAAGCGAAAAATGGAAGGCGTCGTGAAAAATAAATACCTTCGTTTGGCAATCGGACATTCAATTGTACCGCGAACTTCTTTCTGTCCAAAATCTTGAACATTTCACTTTCTTCTGGGGTTTTCTTTCTGTCAGCCTCAAGTGCCGATGTGATTGGCACTCCTCCATCATAGTAAATCTGAAGAATTAATACAAGCAGAAGAGTAAATTACCAATGGAACAGTCATGTATGTGTCGCGCAGAATTTCACGAAAGATGGCCGTCGGCACGTCGAGGATCTTGAAATTACGCGAGTATTGGTCGGAAACTTGGAGGACAAGTCGACTAGGGATCGAAGCGCGTTGATCATCGCCAAATACCAGTCCAATGAGTCTTTTCACTTGTATAACCTGTATATTAATTAGATAAATGAGATAAAAATGCCATACTCCTTTCTCATGAGAAGCCACATTGATCTTGACCGGCGGATACACCGTGCGGCTTGTGATGTCCACTCGGGAAACGTTGATGGTCCTTGGTTGGTAGTCATTTTCGACAAAGCTAAAGGGCTTGGCTGAAAATAGAAATTAAAGACGGAGAGGTAAGAGACTAACCATTGGGACTGTTCGGCAGAGGAAAGTCGAACAAGAAGTTGAGCTCTTTCACATTGGTGCGCAACTCGTATTGGGACAAAATACATTCCAGTTTCTAAACAAATTTATAAAGAAAGGAGCCAAGTCTAACCTTTTCATAATCTCTTTTGGATACGAAGCACTGAGTCATAATGCAATTGGAATCGAGGCGGATAAGTCGTAATTTGTTCCGATGGAGGGGCACACCGAAACGGCTCGCTTTCTCGTCGAAGAATTTCCAAGCAGCGTTGATGAGTTCACTCAATGGCGCTGTCCTCGGTATCTCCATCTTGAATGGCTCCGCTACCAGTTCGCTATATTCGCAGGGAATATTCAATTCGATTGTAACCTGAAAACAAAGATTAGTGGAGATAGAATAAGATCGATACGTAGACGAGGCTCGCCTGGTAATCTCGCTGCCTCTGCTTGTCTTCTTCCAATCGAACCCAGTGATTTTGCAACTGGACGATGTGGGGCGGTAACTTGTCCGTCCGAATAAACTTCTCATTTCTCTTATCTCTGACCTAAAACTTTGTCTTTGCTCAATTTAAATGGGACCCACCTTTCTGTACATCAACATGTAGGCATTTGTGTTGCTGTTCGACCAGCCGCCTTGCATTCCTCCGTAACTTTTCTCAATTTCCGCATAGGAAGCGAATTCAACCCGAGTGTCGTTAAAGCAGTACCACTTGTCTTGATCCAAGTTTCTAAACAGCTAAATCAGGAAGAAAAGGGGCAAAACCTACTTGATGTAGGCGTAGTAATGTCCTCCAGCGGCGCTGCCTTGATGTACCATCACCGAGAATAACTCATAGACGTATTCTCCTTGCTTGAGAAGTCGAGTAATCTCCTCAGCATTCAATGGCAATCCAACTGTTGGTTTTCTTGTGTACAGAACTGCAAATGTCGGAGTTTTCGTCGACATCGACTCTTCTTACCTTCATCCGAATCGATTTCCTTGTCAGGATTGGCTGGGTCATAAATGTACGGATTGAGATTCAAGATGTCCGGAAATGTCATCTTGTCGTTGAGTTTTATTCTGTGCATTGTATTGTAGTCAAAATCGAATCGTTTCAATTGGATGGTCAACAGATAAGGAAACTGGGTGATTCGTAATCCCTAAAGGTCAAATTGCCAATCGGGGCTCATATGACCCACCTTATGCGCATCCCTCTTGGCATTACAGCTCTCACAATTGTATTGATTTCCACCCTCGAGCTTTTCTGGGGCAATAAAAGCACTCAGAGCCTCTTCCTAAATGGAATGTTTTCAGTTGGACCTGGGACTTACGACGCTTTTATATGCTTCGGGAACACCGAAAGGTTTCAGGGCCAAAGGCAAGTCCAAGAAGAAATCTTGGCGAACATTCTCTTTTCCACAGGAGAGACATTTCACAAAGTCTTGCATTGTTCCTCTGGAATAGAGAGTCAATGGACAGATAGTCGACAAACCTGTATAGATTCTGGATGAGTTTGTCATGGGCTGAGCCTTTCCAGCGATGTTCCAATGCGTCGAACATCAGTCGACACAATTCCTGAACATCGTGTTGGTCATAGGCTGAAAACGGGAAGTTTTTCTTTCAAAGAAAGCATTCACCTTCATTGCTCGTCCAACCAAAACTGGCCGTCAAGTCCGTTGTCTCCATGACTTCTCTGTCTGTTGTCTGGAGCATCAAGAACAGTTTCTGTATTTGGCAGGGAATCGACGATTCGCCTCCGCCTTTGCCCTGCGATTTGTACTCCCATCTGAAACATTTTTGTTTTAGATCAGAAGGGCTGCTCTACCTGTAGATGGCATTACGAAATTCGGGTGTCATGTAGAGTGTCTGGACGAGACTGTTTAGATAGCAAGTCATCGCCTAAAAAGGGACATCCATGAGAAACAGTTGCTCTTACCTGGTTGACAAGTCCGACGTAATGATGGCTGTTCTCGTCGAGAGGAACGGCGTTGATTTCTGGCTCAGAAACATTTGAAGAAGACGGAGCTGTCAAGGCGAGCATCGGAGTTGGAATTGCTGAAGGCAAATTATTTATATCCTTGAAAATTAACCAACTTGTGGTATGGGTATCGGCTCTGAAGTGCATATCTCCACCGGGAAGGCCGCCGGCAGATGAATTTGGCAAGACGACTGATTTTGAAGATTCTAAAAGGAAATACTGGAGATGTCGAGGCGGATAGAAGTTACCGGCAGCCGGATTGGCTTCACTGGATGATGGCTGAGGTTGGTCTACTACCATTTCTGAAATCTATAGGTTTTAGTAGAATGGAATGCAAGTGTCTCGATAGGTAACGTGCGCCGCGGGCTCTAGAAAGCTTCTTGAGAGACATTTCGGGGATTAAGTGGAATTCGCCGGGAAGCGCGTGAAGAATAATGGCTCATTCGTCATTTTAAGACAGAATATAGCAAAAACATTCTATAAATATATGACAAAATTAAATTCGCTTTATTAAAAAGGCAATAAAGGGCGGGACGTAGTTAGGAAAGCTAAAATAAAAAGAGGAAAGCCACTTGGAATTGAAAGCACGTGTCAATTGCTTGTATTATCCACGGAGCTGGTTGTATCAGCCATGAAACATAGAATATCCGCTGAGTTAAGGAAAATAACAATATTTTAATGGAAAAGTTTTGGGGCCTTAGGAAGGATGAGCCAGTGATTACGCAATGTTCCGTCGAGGCGAAAATCGGGGAGATGGGGTGAGAAAAGCTTTCGGGTAGATAAGGACGAGTCCATTTGGGAATGTTCTTTACCAAAACTTCCGGAGAATCAATAGATTATTCATTTTCATTCTCTTTCGGCGAACGAAATAAGTGAATCTCGATACGTCAAGAGTTATTCCATCTGCGCCCAATGATATTTATCAATAGAAATTACCTCTGTGTTCAGATGTCGAGCGATTCTTCGTCGTCTCTTTCTCCCAGACGGCTTCTCCTCGCGGATATTCCCATTTTTCGTGTCGAGATCAGTCAAATAATTTTAGTTGTTAGATCCCCATGTCACAAATCCAGCGTATCTCCCATTATTTGTAAGCATCGCCACGAAACGTGGTTGCTCTCCTAAATGTTGCTGTTGTACATTTTGAGTGTGACGTTGCTTCTCTTCTCCACCTTGGCGTGTGGCAAGAAAAAGGTGTCCTTTGCCAATCTAAAAAGTTGACCTTTTCCTAGAACGCCTCTTCGGTCTCAAGTAATACTAAAGTGCAAATGAAAAAGAAGAAGGAATCGCAGATGCTGCCGAAAAAGACGACGACAAATGTGACGGCTGGTGGCAAAACGGATGCCAAAATAGACGAGAAGAAGAAAGAGGAAAAGAAGAGTGAAAAGAAGAAGAAGGACGACAGCGATGGCGCTGTGAAAGACGAAGAAGAGAAAAAAGACGACAAGAAAGGAGAAAAGGACGATGAAGACAAGAAGGAAGAGGACTCGAAGAAGAAAGAAGAAGGCAAAAAGGAGGACGAAGAACAGAAGAAGGAATCCAAGAAGGAAAAATCGAAAAAGGAAAAGTCGAAGAAGGAAAAGTCGAAAAAAGAAAAGTCGAAAAAAGAAAAGTCGAAGAAAGAAAAGTCAAAGAAAGAAAATTCGAAGAAGGACGAGTCAAATGTAGAAGAAGTGAAGGAAGAAGAGAAAAAGGAAGAGAAGAAAGAAGCCAAGAAAGAGGAAAAGAAGGAAAAGGTCAAGAAAGAAGAGAAAAAAGAGGCCAAGAAGGAAGAAAAGAAAGAGGACGTCAAAAAGGAGGAAAAGAAAGGAGTAGTAAAGAAAGAAAAGAAGGAGGAAGTAAAGAAGGATGAGAAGAAAGAAGGCGAATGGAAGGAAGAGAAGAAGCCCGAAATGAACAAGGATAATCTCGTCTCCAATCCGATTGTCACCGTCGTGACGGAAGAGCCCCAGTGAATTCAAAGAATAAAATCTAAATCAGCTTCTTTTCTCTCTTGGGGGTCTCTTCTCATAGTCGTCAAAAAACTTGATCTTGTCTGTACCCCGTTTTGTGTTTCGTGTGTCCGCCTCCCTCCAATGTACAACTTTTGGTCATCACAAAAATGACAGATTGCGCCATAGGGGCTACATAAGCAGACGGCGGCCATCTGATGGTATCACTTTCTCGTCATGCTCTGGCTATTCGTGACGGTCTCCTTGGCCTCCGCTGGCAACATTCTTGTCTTCAGTCCAAATATGGGCCACAGTCATGTCCGATTTCTGGGTAATCTCGCGGATTTATTTGCCAAAGATGGCCACAATGTGGTACGTCACCGCTCTTTTCGGGTAGATATCTCCCGCTCAGACAATTCTCTCGCCTATCCTCGACGAGTCTGTTCCACCCCATGGCACTGCCAATCCTAACATCACCAAGATTGAGTTCCGCTCTCCTTATCTAACTTTTGAGTTCTGGGAGAAACTAGAGTAATCCCTTTTTAACACATAATATATATTTCCATTACAGTATGAAGTCGACGTCTTTCTGGGATTTACCAGAGGCGGAAGGTGTCTCCATCAAATGGGATCAGTATGACCATTTTATGGGAGCTTTCGAGCTGATGTACCGCGGATTGATCGAAGACAAACAACTGATCCAAAGTCTAAAAGATTCCAAATTCGACATGGGCATGTCCGAATATTTTGAGCTGGGATCCTTGGGAGTTTTCGAGGCTCTTGGAATCAAAACATCAATCTGTGCGGCCGCTCTGGGTATGATTGGAAGACATTACCAAATCACCGGCCTTCCGCATATGACGAGTTTTGTCCCAGGTAGAAGTTGTTTTTTTCAGAAGACAACATCGATTCAGGATATATGACAACTTTTGGCAACCGGATGACATTATGGGAAAGATTCGAAAATATGAAAATTGAACATGATCTGAAACAACACGAAGATCATTGGAGAAATCGACTAGAGACCATATTCAGACGAGAGTATCCTGAAATGCCCGCTCTGGAAAGACTGGCAGAGGTTCGCCACCGATTTGTGTGATAAAAGCTGAAAATTTTAGGAGAAGACTGGCGTTATCCTCTCCAATGCCAACGAATTCACAGAATCACCACGACCGAAGACGACGATGGTACAATATGTTGGTGGAACCAATGTTCACCCACCCCGCCGTCTTTCGGACGACGTCAGTCAACTGCTCGACCTTCGTTCCTCGACTGTTCTATTTTCCTTTGGCACCTTCATAAAAGGATGTCAAATGCCTCTGGAACTGAAACTCGGTAAGCTTGGCTTCCCTTTTCTAATTAGTCGATTGTAGATATCCTCGAAGCGTTTTCCTTCTTTCCTGAGGTGACCTTCCTCTGGAAATACGAACACTGCGACAATGACACGACGCCATTTGACCAGTTCCCGAACGTAGTTCCCCGACCGTGGTGGCCGCAAACTGATCTCCTGGGAGACGATCGTCTGACGGCTTTTATCACCCATGCCGGAATGAATTCAATGCTCGAGATCTCATTCCGAGGGAAGCCGGCCATCACCATCCCTCTCTTTGGAGATCAGTACATCAATGCCAAAACATCGGCCAGTTTCGGAATGTCGACGATGATCAAACGATCGGAACTGTCAAAGGAGAACTTGATTTCAGCATTACATCAAGTTCTGGACACGAGCAGGTAATATAGTTACTCCCAGTAGAAGAAAATATGAATTTAGCGAGATTGCCAAGAAGGCTCGAATGGCCGCCGACGTTTTGAAAGGGAAAGCCGAGCAATATAGGCGAGAAACGCTCCGCTGGGTGAGACTTCTCCTCGACTATGGGCCAATGGAACATCACCGCCTTCCTTCGCGTCATCTCAGCTTGGTCCAACTCTACCATCTCGACATTTTGTTATTTACTCTCTCTATTCCCATTTTATTTGTTTCTCTTTTATATTTCAGCCGTCAATTGCTGCTAAAAATTACTCCAATTATTAACAAACAAAAGAAATTGTGACCGGTATGAGTACGCGTAATAAATATTGACTATGCTATTGATTTGTAAAAAAAGAAACTGTCAACAGTTTATGACGCGGTGTCCCTGATTCAGGTGCGAAACACCTGTGAATATTTCAGAAAACGCCTGTTTTTCGCCTAAAATTCCCGACGCTGCCAAAAAAGTCCGGTTCGACGAATTTGATTTTGCATAAATACTATGAAATTGAAGAAAATAACGGCAGATTCCCTCTGTATGACAACTACTTTAATTAGTTTAAATGGATTTTCTTTAGATTTGAGTATGTTTCATGAATTCGGCCAGTTTGCGGAATTTTTTTATTTTTATAGATTTCCCCCTAACCCATCAAAACTCTTTGTTCTTAAAGAGGGCCCCTTCCGTCCCAAAAAACTTGACTCCTCCTGTTTTCGTACTTTTATTTTTTTGCGCTCGCTAATTTGGTAACAAACAGTGCAATTCCGTGCTTGAAAAAAATATTCTGCGATTTTAGGAAAAAACCAAGCATGCCGGGTTGACCATCTCTCAAAAATCGCCGTCTCTCTCCAAAAAAAAAAACAACACAATTTGGCCACCACTGGGGCCACCATGGGACAACTGTCCACATGGAAAGGGATAGGACTTTTACGCCTAGATATCATTGTGTCGACGATCTTTTTCTTCCTTTCTGGCAGCTGCTCTCGACGACGATGGCCTCAGCGATGGCAGACGTCCAACTGCTCTCTTAGTCGTCATACTGAAACACAATTTCATTAGTAAACAATAAAAATTTATCATTTTTGCAGCCAAATCTATTTTTACGAAATTTTCTAGACAAAATTCACAGAAAGAAATCGTGTAGTCGATATGTCATCAGCGAAATTCGCTCGACAACAAGGATCGACGGCAATTTGGTTGTTTCATAATCATTTCTCGAACGAATACGCAATAATCTAACCAAAAGCGGAGAATTTCTAAATTTACCCACCTTTCTAGAGCTCATTTTCATAATCCTCGACTTGTCGATGGGGAGCAGAGCGGCCGGGACGAGATAAAAATCAGATAAAAATGCACTTTTGTAGCAAAATTGTGGCTTATATTTAGCTTTCTGCATCAGAGCTGGGTCTTTCGGTAAAGAAGCATCTCAAAACATTCCCGCGGCACAGGGATCCTTGTTGCATTCCTTCGTAGGCTCCCAGATTATTTCTTTAGTCGCTGGGCAGCAATGATACTCCAGGACATTCTAAAACTACATTTATCAGCCAGTTAATTACAGCAAACCGAGATAGTCCTTGCCCACGCCTTCAGCACGAGAGCCGCGAATCCGACTTGTCCAAATTCTTCTTGTGTCTGCAAATCCATTAGTTGTTTAAGAATAAGTCAAACCTTATTCTCGTCTATTTTCTCCTGCTTCTGGCGGCTCATCTTCACCAGTGTTTCCTGTAGTGCTCGTCCGTGTCGACTCGTGTCCCACAAAGAACAGCTTCTCTGGCCGGAGTTCTTCTGATTGTCGTCGACGAGACCGGGCAAAAAAAGCAACTTGTAATCCGGTTCATTCTAAAACAGTACGATTATCAGTCAATAAACGACAGCAAACCCAGACAGACCCTTTGTCCAACTAGAAGACGGCCGAAGAGCATCTTGTTCGGAGTATCTCTTGACGGCTTATTGCGTCTGCAAATCCATGTCCCAGTCCTCTGTCCAGGTCGTATGTCGGATCGGAGACGTCTTCTGGTAATTGTTCTCGTCCATGTAGATTTCTCATTTTACTAAATTTGAGATATGTTAGAAGTGTAGGTGTCAAACTGGCTGGAACATCCCGATCAGCTTCTTTTTGCCCGATGGTTGGGCTGATCGTTGTAGTCGACGTCGTCCTTCTCTGCCATTCCATTTTGTCCGCCTTTTGCTTGCCCAGTCGTCCAGTCTCTTCTGCTGCCTGTCTTTCATTTTCCTTGGGATCCAATGTGGCGGGGTGTCTTTGCTCTTCGACGTATCGTAGATATTCGGAGCTGGGCAGCCGTCCTCCATTTCGACCATCAGCCAGAGAACCTGAAATTGGACAAGGAGAACGAGAGAAAACAAAGGAAAACGATATGTTTTGATTTTTAGGGAATTTAACCAAATGAGAAGTGCCGGGATTGAGGGGAAGGAGAGTGGAGGAAAGGGGAAGGTTGGTTCAATCCCGACTTTTAGATCAAAAGTTTGGGCCGGAAATACCCGAATAAACGGGAGACGTAATTTTACGTGGTATTAACACCCACAACGCCATTTCTCTGTCAGTTCTCCCGAAGGAAAACAAATAGACGGACAGAGTGTCACAATTCGAGCCAACAGTTCCCTGGTGGTTGGATCACACGGCGGTATGATACAAAACTGCTTGCTACCGCGGGATATCCAACCGGGAGACTGTGCCAGGACACCTCCTCTCTCTCCAAAGAGGTAGGCTACCCTTGAGAGGCTGGTCTAGGCTGTCCCATTGGCGGGCTCGAATTTGGCATTTTTTTAAATTCCCGGCCCCCATAATTTTAAAATTTTAAAAACAAGGAAAAAAGCAACCTGAAGAAGATAAGAAGATGGCGACGTCCGGTGCGACAGCTGTCGACCTCAATCGTCGAACACGTCGGCTGCACTTGCTCGGCTTCATGGATGTCTTCAGTGTTGGCTGGCTGGCGGCTTATGGCGTCCTGGATCTGCAATTATAAATTAACTGAATAATGTGTTGATGATAATTTTAAAAGGAAACTGCTTTCAATTTTTTTCAATTGGAAACGGCCACCCGTCGACGGTCGACCCAAGCACCCGCCAATTCACCTTCAAGATCAGCCTAGTTTAAATTTTCTAACCGATAATTTGCGCTCTCCCCGAGACCATGTCCGAATTGCATGATCGCACTATTTCAAAGTGGACAGCCATCAGCTCCGATCTTTGGCCTTCTCCTCCCGATGTCCCTTAGACTCTACCATGGTCGACGGTGATGACTACGCTGCCCCTTCAACAACTACTGACAGCTCTTGGCCACCAGAAGGGCCTAGGCCCGGCAGTAAATAGGCTGAGTTCCAAAGAAATTCAGTCGGCTTCTTGCTAAGCTGCATTGCTCGATATCCTTCTGCTGTCGCCGACCAGTTGGCGCTGAAGTGCGACTCTTCTTCCTATCCCAGAATGTCCCGTTTGTCGTCGTCCTCTTTCGCAGCTGGCCGCTTTCTTTAACAAAGAAAAATCCTTGAAATTTCTTGTAGTTAATGCTGTAGCCTCCTAAAAAACAGCGGGATCCTCATTGGCGACGGGCAGAAAGTCGAAGATAACGAGGAGAATCGCAACTGGGCCACTAGTCACTGGCAAAGTCAAAGTTTTCCCCCATAAGCACACGATTATGGCACAGTGGAAAACGGCAGATGAACCAGCGCAAATTTTTCGATTACAGGCGGGGAAACTCGAAGCTCATAAAGGTAGACAGCCATGCCCATAAGCGGGAGCCCTACGGGAGAAGAATGGCCGCCGCTCGGAGTAATGCGATTGAACTGCATCTGCCTGTCGACCTCGAAAGATGGAACCCCATGAAATTAATCAAAATTTTCGGCAGCGTAAAAAAGCAAAGAAAGACAACGCGCGGAGCGGGCATCCCACTACCCCGTATGTCCGTCGAGTCATGGCGACGCTGCAAAAGAGCAGTCAAGAAGTTCTGCGGGCAAATTAGCGAACCTTTTTGGAGAAACAGTCGACCGGGGCAGCCGCCGATGGATGAACAAAGCGAAAGAATGACGGAAGATGACAGGCAAATTTTTGACAAAAGTCGACGACGCTTCCAGGCCAACCGAAGTAACAAAAGTTTTTAACCTTTTGTGGTCGAAGACGACCAGCCGCCGGATGAGAAGACAAATAAACGACTGAATCAAGATGAAAAGCGGACTAATGGCTTCTGTTGACAAGAAATTGCCAAGTTCCAAATCTTTGAATACAAAATAAGTTATTCTCCATCGCCTTTCGATTCTCGTTCAAGAGATGATGATGGCCCTTTCGCATCGTCCTTCCCCTCAATACGGCTTCATATCCGAGGTAGATGAATAATCAAAAACAACAAAAACTAAATAAGCAACAACTGATTTATGAAAAGTTAACAAAAGCAATTTTAGAATTTACTGAAACCTTTCTTCGTCGATCCTGGCTTGACGAGTCTGACGACGTTGAAGGAAACCGTCTTGCTCAAGGGCCTGCATTCGCCAATCGTGGCAATATCTCCGATGGCTACATCCCTGCAAAGAAAATTATTATTTAAAAAAACAGTAAAAATAATGGTGAAAGAATGATTTGGTTTAGATGTTCAGTGAGATATGCGACTATCAAACAGCCCTTAGCAAATGATTTGAATATCAAGCTTTGATGCTCCTTTTAAAAGGGATCAGGGCTGTGCGTTTACTTAGAAGTGCGTCGCTGCCAAGTTGAGAGAGTAAGGTCGAGGCATCGGCTTGACAGTCTTTTTTTTCAGTCAGCTAAGTCGAGCAAGTTTCGACGACGCACCCTATACAGGTGATTAATAAAATTGCTGTCGCTTAAAAGAGTTTGCTTATTGCGAAGGTATGATCGGCGAAAGGGGCTACAAACGGTGCGTTCGAAATCACTTCATGGCACCACATAGTGTTGTGCGTCAACTTGATGTCGAGTCGAGCTCGACACAAGAAATAATTAACTGAGTCGAGTAGATCACGTATTTTTCCAATGTTTTGGCTCGACTCGACATCGATTTTTCTGTGTCGAGGCACAACATCAGCGCCAGATGGATTTGAAATACAAATATTCAACAGAAACTAAGTGAACATCTAAATCAACTAGACAAAAAATGAACCAATAAAAATGATAATTCCTCACCGAAATGCAGGAGAGCAATGAGCGGCGACGTTCTTGTGCCTCTTCTCGAATCGGCGATATTTCTTGATGTAGTGCAGATAATCACGGCGGACAATGATAGTCTTGTTCATCTTCGTTTTCAGCACGGTTCCTTGAAGAATAGAACCTCGTATGGAGACATTTCCTTTCCAGGGGCATTTCTTGTCTTCATATTGTGAAGAGAGTACCTGAAAAAAATAACATTAGACGAAGTATAGATATCCGAAGTGTTGCAATACAGCGCGTTACAGTAACAAAAACAAAGTCAATCATGCATTACCGATCGCATGTTACTCGTCTTGGACGTAATAATTTCCAGGGAAGAATAGTGTCGACAACACGCTGCAGTAGTGCTATGGCCAAACTCAAAACCTCTGACCGCATTCATTTTGGCCACATCGGATTGCAATTCAATAAAAAAAGAAATTTTGTTGTTTTCTGTATCAAAGCGTTCCGCACACATGGATTAAGAAACGAATAACATTCATAAATAATTAGAATAAATTGATAAGTAAGAGAAATGTCTGTGTTAAAACTGAACGTGGCCTAAATGAGCATGGCCTAAGCGCTACTGCACCGATAACACTAGTTGTCGTCAATGAGGCAATATTCAAGATGAAAGTTTTCTATTGTTGTCGAAAGTAAAGCAATTCATAAGCATTTGCAACTGATGAAAAAATACCACAGTACTATCAAGTCAAATAGTTCAATTTTGGACATCCAATGTGATATTCAACAAATATCTGATATTGTCAAAATTAAAAATTTACCTCTTTGGGAGCTTTGAAGCCAAGCCCGATGTTTTTGATTACTTTCTTCATTTACCTGAAAAAATAAACGTATAATATAATAAGTAGATTAAATAAGAGAAAGCAAAGCAATTGTTAAACAGCAAGATAATACAACACAAAGCAAGAGGCACACGACACAGCGGAAGTAAACTGAACAAATGAGGAAAAAATACGCCAAATACGGTGCCGCATCACGCGCAAATTTTGAAAAGTTTCTCTCTTGTACTATTTTTCACACTATGTCACCTTTTTTATAACAATAAATCTCCAGCAAATTGGTGTTCCTGAAACAAGAACACGCATATAAATTTATTTATATTGTATTAAAAATTATAGAGACCCGTCAACCCAACAATTCCGTCAGACGATTGTTGTCGCCACCTCAACCATTTCTGACATCCGTCATCTCTCTCCGTCCTCTCACCAAAACCAAAATACGACACCATCTCTGATTTTTTTCTAAAACTACTTCTATTATGTAATCTGTATCCAGGAGATTTTAGGCGATTCTAAGGAGACCTCGTGTACTCGTCACCGCCGACATGTTAGACATGTCCACCTCTTCCTCGTTGTCGGCGAATGGCATCAGAATCGCCTTGGTTTGTCTCTCCCATTGGATTATTGTTTGTAATCTTCAATAAACTCTTTATTCACACTTTTGGGTAGGTATATTGATTTCAGAATGTTGTTGAGATGGAGAGGACATCGACAGAGACACCGCTGGCGAGGAAAACAACAAAAAGGCGGACGACAGCGTCATCGTCTCGGAGTTGTCGACTTCCAGAATACAAAATAAAGTCCCTGAATTATTTTTCTACATACTTCCTTTGGATCTCCCTCTCCTCTTACCATTCTTGTCAAGTGTCGTGTCGACCAGTTCTCGACCGTCAGTGACTTTCCCTCCCTGTCGTCGCCTTCGCCGTCGACATTTCAGTGTCCTTCCATTTCCTCCTCCCAAATCGAGAAGTCCCCGTCTTGGCTGTCTTTGTCTTGTCGACTTTACAGCTTAAACCTGTCATCTTTTTTTGTTAATCTCTTATAGCCTGTTGCTTTTTGTTTTCCTCTCTAGGGATTAAATTTGAATGATCTTCTGGCGGGGAAAATGAATAATTCTCAATTTTCAGTTATCTCAATGGTCTTCCCAAGCGTTTACGCTACGCCTTTCCGCCCCGCCGGTCTAGGGAGCCGCGGGCAACGGTCATTCATCCCTCAAGATGGATCAGGAGCCGTGCTGCTGAGTGCTGATGGAATTATTGGAAAGAAGCCGGTTTCCTGCGTTGGATTGTTGGGTGAGGATAACCCCGTAAAAACCTCCGTGAAGATGGCAAGTCACGTTAACCAGCTTCCACCCCGCTCTGCTGCTGGTGCCGATGTCGCCGATGAAGACGAGGCTGCCTCCGACGTCACCTTGGAGGACATCATCAACAAGACGGACGAAGCCCGCGCCACTGCCACCGCCATGTTGGAAAAGGCCAAAAGTCTAGCAGCCAAGGCCAACATCCTCTTGGAGACGTGCAACGAGACGCTGAAGACGGCCCTGGCTTCCTCGTCATCCCCCCGTCGATCTTCTTCCCAAGCTAGCCGTGACGTTAGTTTTTTATTCATTATTCTTTCCTTAATTTTTTTTGTTAGATTTAAAAATATTTTTGCGTTTCAGGATCTCTCGGGCTATGCCCCTTTCCCGGCCGACAATTTGCCGGATGAAGAAGAAGACAACTCCTTCGACGAATTGGAGAACATGATGAGTCTGGAGAGCCCCGACTATTTGTCGCCTCGTTCTGCCAAGCCCGCCTGGTCGAAGAGGACCACCAAGCTGATCAACCGCCTGGAGAAAGAGCAGAAGGAGGCCTTGGAGGAGCTCACCCTCTATTCGCCCAATGGAGAGCGCCGTGGCCGCCATCACCCCAACGACGCCAACTACCTGTCGGACCCAGCGGAAATAGAAGTCGACGAGCACGGACATGCCATCGTTCCTGCCATCCATTCACCCAATGGATATCTGATGTCTGCTCCGGTGTACTCGAAGTCGCTCGACGTCTTCGTTGCCGAGATGAACATGATGGGCGGAGGACAAGTGGCCGTGGAAGAGGAGTTTGGGAGAGATCCCTTTGATTTGTCCCTCCGGTCAAACAATTCTGAGGTATTTGATTTTTATATAAATAATAATAATCGCATTTTCTAGGAATTTGGATTTCCTCCGGCCGCCAACCATTCGGCATCGTTCGACCTCGACGTCAACGTCGACAACTTTGCTCCCGAAGACGAGCCGTTCCAGCTCTTGGACAAAGAAGAAGAGCATCTCCAGGCTGTCGACGCTGCCGATCCAATTGGCGCAATTCCCCTGGATGATGAAGTGGCCGCAGTACAAACATCTCTGCCAATCCGGAAAAGGTCCGCCATGCCTTCTGATGACGAGCCGGATATGAAGAGAGGACGAGCGTCTCCCACCATCAAGACCTCTCCTCGGAAAAGGCCAGCTAGTCCAGCTGACGACGAGCCCCAGCCAAAACGGACACCACCGCCTGCTCGATCTCCTCCTGCCCTCCCATCTGCAGCTGATCTGAGAGCCCGTCTCAACCGAAAGGTACTAATTTTGATATGTTTCTTTTTAATCATAAACATTTTAGATTGACGGAGCCATTGAGTACCTCCAAGAAAGGCTCAAAGACATCGAGGAGATCTGCGATACCCGAAAGGGTAATACAAGCCTTTTGGAAGTCAGCCGTCTCCTGTCTCGAAAATTCGCGACTTTCAAACGTCTGCGCAAGGAGATGCCTGCTCAATTCGACTACCAATACGAGCAGAAGTTGGACGAAGCGGTGGCCTACGTCGAGAGGATCTCGGCCAGAATTCCAATGGAAGCTGCCATCCCGGCCCCTTACTTCCGTCGTCATGCTGGCAAGTACAGGAGATGAATTGCCGTGGGAAAAGTGCCAGCGCCCACATTCAAATTACCGGTTAGTTCTTTTTCTATTGTCGACAAATATGTTTGTCAAAAATTTCGTGTGGAAGCCTTTTCTGCTTTTGACTGGTCGGGCATTTGGATTGAAATTGAAGCGCCCCCAAAATTTGAAAAGTATTTTATGTAGGATAATCAGGAGGAAAAGAATCTATAAAAATTCATAGAGAAAAGTAAGAGGTCGACGAGAGACTGTTGCCAAATGGAAGCGCCATCGGCTCGTCGACGTCGACGGCTAACTATCCATTGCTGCTTGACTTTTGAACTTTGCTCTTCTAACTGTAAACTACAACTGTTTGGACATTTTTTTTGCAATACTGTACGGTCAAATTCCAATTTATTTTATGCATAGTCAGCAAAATTTAGACATTGTCTGATCAGGCTGGGTCAATAATCAGAAAGGAGATGTTGTTCTTTAAAAATGGGGCAATCTGACATCTATTTATTGCTTGTTTTCAGGCAATATTCCTCCTATCTTTTTTATTGTTGTATTGTGGCTCTCCAAAGGGCCCATGTTATTGTGGACAGGCCTTTTCCTTGTCACTTATCTCCTGGGGTTGGCGCCTCGACCTGCCCAGTGTCTCTGTGTTTGGGAGGCATGAGATGAGATCTATTTTGGATTTTTTTTGAGGGGAGAAAAAGAGAGAGAAAAGGCCTCCAAGTTTTTTATTATTTTTTCTTGGTTGGCCTTTTCAGAAATTTCTTTGAGCGCGATGTCATGTCGATTTTCTATTCGAATTTTTGTGAAAAAGAGAATGCTGCTGACTTTTGGCGAAGACAACGAGAGACGGAGAGCTCTCGGCGAGAACACCGGTGCCGACTTTTGTGGGGATGATCAAGAGATTTTTGAGAACGAGAAGATGTGAAAACTCTTCCAAGTTTTTTATTTTTTTTTCTTGGAAGAGTTTTCTGTGAAAATGAAAAGGAGAAAGACGAAAAGAGAAAGGACGGGGAGACGAGATGACAGGCACCGGTTCGATCTTGCAAAATTTGAAAAGAGAAATTTGGGGAGATCTCATGCCAAACAGCACAGGGGCCAGGTGCCAGCTCCCGCCTATTTGGGGACAAAGTGACGGGATTTGGACTGTCGCGCCGGCTAGTTCTACCCCGACGCCTGCGGCCGAGGTTACCTCGGTCAGCTGGGTTAGAGCCGAGAGCTCCGCCGAAGCCATTTCCCTAGGAGTCGACAAGGTCTGTTGTCGGTCTCGGCCTGTTGTGGGTCATGGCGGAAGTGTTACCCACCATGCGGGGCAAGACGCCTCGGTCGCCGCCATTTTTTTAGTCCGGGTGCGGGGCGTTGGACATGCCTGGTATTTCGGTACCACGGACCCATCTAATGGGCCACCGGGCGCCACGGTAACCGGCTCTGCGGATCCACAGCAACTGGTGGCAAGGACAGCCTGGCAAGCTGTAAAATGAAAGTTGAATGACAGCTGAAGAAGAGCGAGAGAGACAGGGTGACCGACATAATTACCGGCCCCTGGAAAATAATAAGACTTCCGGAAATGAAGAAGATACAAGAGACGATCGAGGATCCGCGAAGAGAAGACGACCTTCAGTAGGATCGACTTCAAGGAAGACGTTCTCGACGATGTCTGTAGCTCCGTCGACAAGTGGGATCAGCTGATGAGAGTTATGAAGAAGCACAGGATCCAGGGTGACCGACACAATTCCCGGCCCCTGGAAAACGATCCAGATCTCTTAATGATCACAGGGAGACAAGCAGCCACGACATTGGCAGGATGATCTGCCATCAAATTATGGCTGTGGACCGAGAATGAGTGGACGACCGAAGTAATACCGGCTCCACTCGATACCAGGAGGATGACCATTCCCATTGTTGAGGTGAGTTCACTTTTGAGACTTACTGACATCCCAATTCTGATATGGGAAAGTCAAAATTTTTAAACGAAAGGTCGAATATTTACATTTATTTTTTTCAGTAAGAAAGGCGAGCTCTGTCTCGCACACCATCGACGTGAATAGAAGCTGAAGTTAGCTGATGTTTGGAGGACAGATGGAGCCGAACTAATTCCCTGCCCATCGGAACAAGGTGAAGAACTTACCCAATTTGGAGGGCGACGATTATGGAATGAGTGATGAGGAAGAAGGAATGGATGTCCGACCTAACACCGGCTCCATTGGTTTCCCGGACAACCAGTCCCTTTTTGAGGTGAGCCATCCTATTTGATTTTTGGTTGACGGAATACAAGACATGGGAATATTTGTATTTAGAGGAACATTCTTTATTTATTTATCCATATTTTTCAGTAGAGGATGTGTTGTCCTCTAAAGACTGGACACTTGAAAGTGAAGTAAAATCTGATGACTGGAGGAGAGAAAGAGGGTGACCGACCTAAATCCCGGCCCCTCTGTAGTGGAACAAGAACTTTCCTTATTTGGATGGTCTCTGCTGACTGTGGATCGTATGATGGCAAGCGATGGATGGATGTCCGACTTAATTCCGGCTCCATTCGATACCAAGACGATGCTTGAGGTGAGCGATCACATTTCATTTTTAGACGACTGAATGCAAGACATTTTGGATTAAGAGAGTCCCCATTGATAGATTCAGACACTGATTAGTAATTCAAATATTTATTTATTTTTTTTCAGAAGAAGATTTCCGGCGAGTAGTGTTCGACTTTTCTGGCCGACGACAGCCATCGACGACGACGGTTGATTCCAAGAGTTGTCCAATTGTAATGAAAATAAGAAGGAGAGATAAGAGACGAGTGGATGTCCCGACGTAATACCGGCTCCACTCGGACTAAAAAGACAGAGAACAGCCAGTGCTGGAAAACAAGAACTGCTGGACAAATCTTCTTTTGCCCGCCAAGGCAGAAGTCCTCTCCTCTGCTGTGAGTCACAACGAGTCGACAAGGTAAGTATTTATATTCTTGATAAAAATAGAACATTTAATTGAAAAGACAAAAAAGACAGAAGAAACTTATCAATGAACCTTTGCAGAAGTTGAAGAAATGCCGACTGTCGCCGTCGACCCTCCGAGCAAGTGGCCGTCATTTGCGATGACATGACGACCTTTGTTCTACTCTTCAGTTGCGTCTATCTGAATGGCTGGACTCCCATTAACCCCAAGAATAAGCGAAGATACACGGTTGCCATGAAGACGACGAGAAGAGAAGACAGCAGTTGTCAAGATTGAAGGAAAGAGTGGATGTCCCGACGTAATACCGGCTCCACTCGCAATAAAAAGGAGGACAATTGCCCATTGAAATAAAGTAAGTAATTTTCATTGACAAAATAAAGAGAAAGGTATGGGGGAGGCATTATCCAGTAATCAAACTCTAATCATTATTTTTTAGAGAGAGGCAGTGAGGGTGTCCGACCGTAATTTCCGGCCCCTCTAAGAAGAGAATCTAATGCATATGAATTTGATGTCGTTTGCTTACGTATGTGGACGCGAAGACGACAACTTCCCATGGTCTAGAAGAAGCTTCTCCTAGCTACTGGCCGACAAAATTGGATGGATTTGGAAGGTCGACGTAATATGTCAGAAGAAGAGATAAGGCGGAGAAGCCTGGGACGATGACTCTGTGAGGACATATTCCAAAGCAACAGCGACTTTTCCCACCAGGAGGTAGGTCCTTTGATCCTTTTCTGCTGTAAACTGGCATGTCTACAATGGGCAGACTGTACTCACAATCAAATTTTGAATAGGCGTCAGTAGTAAGAAGAGAAAAAGAAGAGAAAGGAGAAAAGTTGGGATTTGAAGGGGGAGACATGCTTCTCTGAAACTTGATTCGTTTTCAGAATATTTCACTGTCAAAGAAGCCACGACCAACAGCAACAGAAAATATGATAGGTCGACGGCGGAATCTAGGAGTGCACTCCGCCAGATGACAGTGATGTCTTCCTGACCGACTTTCATCTCCTACAGCATCCCTTTGGAGAAACATGACCAGATGTCATCGACATTCCCCTTGCTGCACAAAAATGTCAGTTTTTATTCCTAGTTTAATCAACAAAATTTTATAGATGAACTCGTTGTTGGTGAGAGAGCAGGCGAGACTTTTGACGCATCGATGTCAAGCCTAGTAGATGAAAACTATTGCCCACGTTCCACAGAAGAAGCCAAAAACAAAGGGCGAATGCTATCTCCTTCTTTTCCTAAGGTTTGCTTGATAATTAACAAAAATTATAGGTTATGTTTAGGCTTGACTTCGGTGCCAAAAACAAGCAGAGGAACAGTTGGAAAATGTTGGCAATTACTTCGGACATCCACTCTTTCCTTCGTCATCCGTATTTGGAAGAGACGGCCAGATGGCAAGCAGCCAAAATGAAGGCCAATGATCGATAGCCGAAGAAGAAGAAAATCAGGAAAATCTATGACCTGAGACGAAGACCAGAGGATGGAAAAGACGACGACAGCGAGAATAAAAGACGCCGTGTCGGTGCAATGGGACAAGATAGCAAGATGTGACGGTAAAAGAAGACCAACACGAGAAGAGTCTGAAGCTGACATTTGGCTTGTCAAAATTCTCTCCGCTCGAGGTTTGGTTTAGGAAGTTTTCGGAATAAGAAAGTCATTTTTAGCTCGAATGTATCATTTCTAAAATCTGCCGATCAAATGCAAAAGGAGAGAGAACGAAGAGTCGACAGTCATTGGGAAACCAAGAAGTCGGCAACAAAGAAGGAAGCATTCGGCAGTCAATTGTGCCGAATAGAAGGCTCCGTCCACAACATTTTGAGGTTTTATTTGCATTAGATTCCCACAGAACAATTACTTCAGTTATGCCGCTAATGAATCGGGAAAAGTGTGACCCGTGAAGACGGCAGTCAAGGGGAAAGGACGACGACGGCAAAGACGTCGCATACTGAGACCGGGACCAGATAGCAACTTATCGACAACGAGAGGTCGAGTCAGCCAGACGACGATGACTGGAGACGACAGCTAGCTGGCCCCCCGGAGAAGGCACCCTCGACTCTATTTTGAGGTTTGTTTTGTCAAAAATAACCAATATCTGGTCGATTTTAGACTTGCTGCAATGGATTCTAGAGCACTTCAGCTCCGAGAAACCTGCAAGCAGAGGGAAAGAAAGGACACGATCTGGCGAGGAAGTCATGGACTGCCCAGATGGCCCTCGCCATATAATTGTGAGTAAACCAGTTCTCTTTTGATAATCCAATTCTCTGCCAATTTTACCTCGTCAATAATCATCTTGTATTTCCAGAAGTCAATCGTATTGACCAAGGAACCCAGCGACATTAGATGTCCGCAAGTCGACGACAAGCAAAAAATGCCGACGAGTTCCTGTAGAATATGGCAAGGACACTCGTCCCCTCTAGATGCATGGAGAATTGCCAATGAGAAACCCCCCGCCTTATTTTAAGGTTCGATTTAAATCAGACATCCAATAATCCTACTTTTTAGACATGCCGAAAATCTGTAACCGGCAACTGGGGGGAAAAGTCGACTGGAACAAGATGCCGTGTCGACGACGGAAGAAGTTTCCGACGAATCTGGCAAGAACTTCAAAAATTAGAAGGATTGCCATTCAAACAATAGGAATCCTCCCTCCACTCATTTATGAGGTTTGATTTAATTTAAACTCTTATTAATAAAGATGTTTTCAGGCTTGCTTCTATGTGTCCGAGGGGAATTCAGACCCTACGGAACCGGCAAGTAGAGGGACAGCTGGAAAAACATCGACGGGACGGGATAGTCAGGTTCGTATTCTTTTTCATTCCAGTATAATCCAAGTTATTTTCAGAATTCTGCCTGGCACATCCCTCGACCGCGTCCCGTCGACGTCGCCGCCCTCAAGACCGGCCTCCAGCTGCGGTGAGGGCAGTAGCTGGCAACGTGTCCGCCAGTGAACCAGACGTACACTTCTCCACGTCTCTCATGGAGTGCGTGTGGTTGGAAGTGGCCTACTTCTTCGGCCGTTGGGGCCATCAGGTCGTGGTTTTTTTTTACCTAGAGGGGGCCGGGTCTTGTCGGAAACTTTGTGTATCAGTGGGTTTGGGGCCGTAGGTCTTCTGGTAAAAGATGCCCTTTGAGGGCCATCCACCCTTCCGATGATCGCCACATAGGTGCCCCACCACAACCCCCTTATTTTTCGGTACGGGGGACGTCCAAGCTGGTTGAGGCTAAGCCTGGCGCGAAGAATAAAAAAATAAAAGAATAATAAGTGAAAAGATGAGTCCGACTGATAGTCTTCGGCCGACCGCTGCCGCTCTCCCCGTCTCCTCGGCGTCCGTCGAGCTCCCCAAGGCCAGGTTATCGCGTATTCCTCATGTTCCGAGTCAGCGGGGTCTCTGGTCTCTACGGGAGTCGACTCTTCTGCATGTTTTCCCTACCTGGATCGGCCTCTGAAAAGGAAACCGCCGAAAGTAATCGCCGCCTGCTGCTCTTCCTTCTATCTGGTGGATGATGGCTGCCAACTTATGATGATGTGGATTCTTCGACTTCTGTTTGTTGCTGTCCCGGCTTGCCTTGCCGATGAGAAGATCCCATCAAGCCCAAATTGCTGCTTTTATTGTTCGCACGAACTTTGTCTGGATGGATGACGGCCATCTACTTCTGAAAGGGAAGCCGTCTCAAGTTATCTTCCCATTCTCCTGCTCTTTCTGTCATCTGGAGGATGATAACCAATTTCTGATGAAATGGAATAACAACTTCCTGACGATGTGGATTCTTCGACTTCTGTTTGCTGCTGCCCCGGCTTGTCTTGCCGATGAGAAGATCCCATCAATCCCAAGATGCTGCTACTGCTTGCTGTTGTTCCACGACGTCATTGTTTCTCGACGTCTCATCTTGTTCTTTCCTCCCCGACCAGAGACTCTTAGACAGTGTTCATAGGTTGCGCGTACCAAAATGCCGCGGGGGGTGAGACATTTGATGTCTCTGGGCAACTGGAATAGAAGGAAACAAATATGGAAATTTCTGGAATTTTATGGAAACAATTCAACTGGAGAAGAAGAAACTTCTAGCCCGGAGACTCAAGGACGCCCGACTGCCTCACCTCGAAGGAAAAGATGACGACGACGATGATCATTGAAGATGACGATTAATACTTGGACAAGAAGAAAAAAATTGAATTACCTGATGAGCTGAAGAAGACGCCAATTGGAAAATATGGCGAGACGACGACGACATGAGGCAGTCGACACCCATGGATGGGATAACACCACCACGACAGCCAATTGAATGGCTTTTGAAAAAGAACTTAGACCAAATGAAATTAATGGAATGGAACTGAAATGAAGAGAGGGCGATGGGAGAGAGAAACCACAACCAAGGCGACGACAACAAGAAGAAGAAGCGGACGAAGGCCACCACTGCTGCTGAACCAATTACAATTTGAAGGCTGGGATAGGACTCCAAACAAAAAGGTTTGTCTTTAGAGAAGATAATGGTCTAATCTGTTTATTTTCAGAAAAACAACAACAAGGAAAAGAAGAAAAAAACCAAAAAAATAATATTAAAAAAAATAAAAAAAAATGAAAAATGAAAAAAAAAATGAAATGAAAAATGGGCCAGGCGATGCTGGTCCCTTGGACGTCCCTCTTTATTTTTTCTAAAATGTGGTTGGTGGTTACCGGCGGGAGGTCGGGTGGACAATTTCGCCTACTGCCCTGGGGGATTTTTCGCCTCTTTTTTTGGTATTCTTGACCCGGTCCCCTCTGGGTTTACTCGCTTTATTCGTCGACTCACCTCTCGCACTAACCAATTTACTCACCTTTTTACTCACCCCCCTCCCCCTCCCCCGCCCCCTTTCCCCCACACTCACCGCGCTCCCTATTACTCGAGCGATAATTTGCAGCGTTTAGGCTCCTATCGGTAGATGACTGCGTCGACGTCGAGACAGAAGGGAGACTGCGGCGGTCTCCACCGGGAGCAAACTGGCGATTGGTACGATAAACTTTGAATCAGAATAATCATGTCTATTTTTAGGGAAATTGGAGGAGATGGCAAGGTGGGAGGCAGCTGGAAAAGGCTGGCAGCTGAGGTGGACTCTCACGGATGGGAGTCCACCTGGCCGACACAAGGGATGCTTTTTTATTTTCTCGCCTTGACATAAATGACGGATTTCATTCAGAAGGAGCATGCGTCTATTTGTCGACGTCGACGATAGTCTGGTTGGAAGAAGAGATCGCTGCTTGCTCGACGCTATAAAGGTTCAATTTTTTTAGAGATCTGCCAGGTAATTCAAAGCTAAAGTTGCGGTATTAGACAGGATTTAGATTTTGGTAGAAAGATGTTCGGCTGGATGACCGTCGAGATGAAAGTGGCCCAGCCAATAGGACTCGACTCGGATAGACTTGACTGTAAATAGATTAGTTGCATTATAATTAGAGGGAACCGGCTGTATTGTAGATTTTCAGAAATGATCCACAGCCATCCGGGGACGATGTTTTCACGTCTTCGAAGAGGAAGAACAGACCAGCTCATTACAATCGAAGATCATCTGGAGAATGTCTCAGATTTGGGTGTCTGCAGATCGAATGGCGGCATCTCTTCTGTAGAATGCCAAGAGAACGACCAAGGAAGAATATTTTCATGAAGGATAACATTCGCTGATTGCCAGAAGATATCGACAGAGATTCCTGAGTTGGAGACGCCTGAAGGTACCTTGTGGAAAAGGGAATACCGGCTATTTTCAGAAAGGAAACTGCCCTTAATTCTTTCTGTAGAGATCGTGGCCCTATGCCGTGCAGGAATCGAGGTGTCGAATCTTGCTGCTTGAAGGTAACTTCGTTTTACTTCGGTTGGACAAATTCCCTATTTCTAGAATTTTTGAAGTCATTTCCTTCTTCTCCAACCCGTCATCGAGTGGTATGTTATGACATTTATTTTCCTTCAGGGGAAACTCTTCCCTATATCGAGCATCTTCCCTGTAGACGTCCATCGCTGGATGCCGTTGACAGAGGTGCTCTCTTGGCCGACATCGGCTGTCCATTTATTCAGTAGACACTTTCTGTCCTTTCCCATTCATTGGGAGAATTTACTGCTTTCCATATAAACATCGCAGGAGTTCATTTTTACAATTAATTTCAGGTGCTCATCGTCTACCTCGTCGTCGTCGACCTGGTCGAAGGACTCTCGCCTTGGTCTTGTCGAACTTTGTTCACCTCGTCGTCATTTCTCATTGGTATGGTTTTTGCATTATTATAACACTTTCAAGTCTAAAATATTTCTGTACGTGACGTTCTACCTGTTTTAGAATTATTGGCAAAAAAAGAATAGAGATCTGAGCTCATCCACTCGCTCGATGACAATGGCAATGACCAAATGTTATAACCTAAAGATTGGTCGTCACGTCGTGGCGTGGCTTAGTTTTTGAGCGATTTTTTAGAACATAAATTTATTTTTTTTTAAATTACAAAGCCTTCGGCCTATTTCGGTGCATATTGGCGTTAATAAGAGATGACTGGCACTATTCCATCGCTCATCACACTAATGTCTAATGTCTGCTTTTCAGGCTGTTCTTCTGTCAACTGGCCGGATGTCTCCGTCCCACCTCCTCTGTCTCCTCAAGCCTCCATTTATGTTTTGTGATATTTGTTTCTCCCTCACCAACAGGCGTAAAAGCCCTGTCGGTGCCTGTGTTTCTTTCAATTTTTCCTCACCGATAGGCGTAAAAGCCCTGCCGGTGTTCTATTTTGTCTGCTTTCCCTCACCGTCAGGCGTAAAAGCCCTGTAGGTGGCTGTTTTCTGTTTTGTTGCGGGTTCCATGGTGGGGTAATCTGAAAAGGGCGAGTGTCAGTTCGTTTTCTGTTTAAAGGAACCGTCAGGGACTGGCCAAAAGGTCAAAAAAGATTAAAGGATTATTCTAATCTAGGCTGTAGCGGTTTTTATAATGGGAAACAATGCTTTCGACAGTTTGAAACCGACATTTTTTGGCACGAATTGCATCTTTCGGCATGTCGAAAAGTCGACCATTCATTGTTTTTGGAGAGAAAATAAGTAACTATAAAATTTCGCGCCATCACCTTTTGACACCTATTAACCTGATATCACCTTTTGACATGATATCACCTTTGGACACGTTAGAAGGTGATAGAAATGCAATTTTCAGCACTACAAATGCGTTTTTCTCTTGATCCAGACCCCGTCATAGAAAAATGCATATATATTAATGATCAGTAAAAATAGGCGCATCTTTTGAGCCCAAGTTGTTTTCAGTCCCTGACGGTTCCTTTAACTTTTGAGGACTCAGTAGACTTTTTGACCGAAAGACAGCGTCAACCGTTTATTTTTTGTCTCTCGCCACTCGACCAAGCAGTGCATGTGCTGTGTAATTGTCAGTCCTCCGTATTCCTCGTTTCGTCAAGCAGAAGTTGATTACAGTTGTCGTACTCGATGTCCTGGTAGTCCAAATGGGCCGAGTTTTGCTATGGTTCGCTTTTTGACATCAACAATCAAAAGCCGGTGACTTCTTTCGACTCTATAATTTATAAGTTCTCCGTGGCTGTTTGTCTGCTACACGTTTTTTTGAGCAATCAGATTAACATTCTGCGCTCCTTTGGCATTCGTTTCGGTAAACATTTTCAATATGCAAAAGATGACAAGCACAGCTGCAGTAGGCGATGGTATAAATTCATCGCAGATGGCGCTGACTTCATTCGGAAATGTTTGCCGCCTTCTTTCTCGTCGTCCTCGTCGCTGTGGTCGTCGGTCAGGAACGTGCGGATAGACACCCCAAGTCAGTCATTTGTCCGTTGTTCTCGAAGTCGACTATTTTCAGTTGTCCTTACTGGAAAGCCAACGGATTCTGCACAATGCCACTGTACTCTCAAGTGAGGTCGACTTGCTCCGTCTCCTGTGGTCTCTGTACACCTGGAGGTCCTTCCGGAGGCGGGTCGACGGGCACCTGTGCTGATAAAAATGTCGCCGAGCAAGAATTATATCCAAAATAGAAAAAAAGGGCCAATTTCAGTTGTATTAAATGGGTGACTCGCGGATTTTGTAAGAACGCCATGTACACCGATGCCCAAAAACGGTCATATTGTGCGGCCAGTTGTGGATATTGTTAATAATTTTCTTAAAATAAAGATTTTCTTGGTAATATCTCACTGATCCCATGCGGATGATAACAGAAGACCAGGAACACATGATCTTGTGGCCATCTCCAATGGTGACTCCGGCTTCAGAAACAGTGTGTCACAGCATCCTCCACCGGGGCCGGCTCAAAACAGAGGCGACCTTACCTTGGAAATATTGCAGAAAAAGAAATTGTCAACGATTTATTCAATGAAGAATATTTACAATTTGGACTACCATTTGGGAAAGAGTCTGTGCCAGATGGCCACCGGTTGTTCTGGATGGTCGAGTGCTTGTTTCCATTGTCGGACACCGGCTTCACCTCCAAGCGGACCGACAATGGCATGTCCAATTTCATCATTTGTTCCAACCATATCGTAGTCCATTACCTAAAAAACGCTCCTTGTTGTCAATGATCCGGGAAATCTTACAGTCACGACGAGATTGACCTCCTTCTCGAGGATTTCTTTTGCGGGGACAGCAAAAGCAAAAGATTCATTGAAAACCGGTGCCAAAGTCTGCGCCTTTACGGCCGTTTTCCTCTTTTCCAGCTTGTTTCCCTGCTGAACCAGCCACAATTTGACGTATGGATCTAGAAAAGCGTTTTCTATAAAGAAAAGCAATTACCTGAACTGCCACCAAATTTGTCTTTGGCCCTCAGTTCACGGGCTTTGATGACACTGACAGTCAATTTGCCAACCTCGGGCAAGTAGCAAAGCGACAACATCAGCTCACCGCATTGTTCCTAAAATAATCCTTTAAATCAGATTTATTTATTCTAGCTCACCTTGGATACGGTAGGCCGTTGGAGATGTTTCCAATATACGGGACTATTCTCAAATTTAACACTTTTCATAGGAAGAAGAATTTCCCCAATGGGATCGTCAGCTGAGAATCTGTCATAGTCCATGACTTGAAGGACGAGAGTCATATCTTGGAGTTTTTTGAGAGAATGCCCTGAAACGGGAGATAGTTGGTGAGAAGAGAACTGCCAACCAGGAGGACAACGCGCCATTCCCAGTAAATTGAATGTTTGCCTCCCCCCTAACCCATCAAAACTCTTTGTTCTTAAAGAGGGCCCCTTCCGTCCCAAAAAAAACTTCACTCCTCCTGTTTTCGTACTTTTATTATTCGGAGATGATGAAATGATTCCCTGAGCTGGTCGACGATGGGGCGAGACCAACCCGCGACGATCCATGAGAGACAGCGATCGACCACAGGCTCGATGGCCTTTATGGCGAGAGCCTTCAAGTGTTAGAAAACCGTGTACCGCATGAACCCGACATAGGGCATCCATCTGAAGTGAGAGTGAACAATGTCTACGAGCAAGAGACAGAAGAAGGAGATCCAAAATCTTGGGTCAACGTGCGTCATTGCTCTTTGCGGCCTACCACCTCCATTTCCGTCTCATGGACTGGAAAATGATGTGTGGAGGAGCAATGGCCACCAATTATCCTCCTCTGCAACTGGAGAGAGGGAGAGAGAAAGGAGAGAACAAGTGAGTGAATTGGAACGCCAGTCGTCGAAATATGGCTCCCAAGGGTCGAAAAAGATAAATGGACGATAAAAAAAAGTGAAAAAAAAGAGCTAAACAGCCAAAGGCCAGAGAAGTCAGGCGAATTTGAATAAATCATGAGATGAGGCCACCCTAGATTAATAGCGACTGCTTATTCGTTTTGGGAGAGAGGAAAACAGGCAAACCCAGCTATAAATTTCATTTGGGCCAACAAGGATTCCATTTATCAAGGCTGGGGGTGGATGTCAATGGGGTCAAAATGAAGGAAAAACATCACTTTCCCATGGGTTTGGGACTATTTATGTCGACCTGAGAGGAGTCAAGACAAGGCAACAAAAAACGAAGCTAACAGGAAACGCGGGCCATTTTAACCCGGTTGATTTAACTGGTGCAATTGGAGTGAATAATCTAGACACCAGACGAATTTGATGGCCCTCTCCTTTTTGAAAGTTCGAGTGGAGGGCCATTGTCCCATAATTGAGCTTGATATTTGCACCTACAGGAAGACATTACAAGGCCCGGACAACTGCGAGATGCCAGAGACCATGGACTCTCGAATGGATGGAATGGCTGTGTTTTTTGGGCGATGTCACCCGGGTGATCTCTTGAGAGAGAGCAGAACAGAGGAGAAACCACGGATATATAGGGCTCGGTTCCCAGGAGGTAAGGCTGGGAATGACTACTCAGGTTGCAGTGAATCACGTATTTCCACATGAAATGATATGAGTCATCTCCCCCTCTGTCCGATATCTTCCTTCGCCTCCCGCCATATAATTCCGTCTCCCGTAACAATCCAGCCAAATCCAAATCTGTTTTTTTGCCGCCACGGTTGGCCTAATCTTTTGTAGACGTTGCCAGCCTATTATGACCCGTGTAGTATGACTTCACATGTTGTCCTCCCGATCAAAAGCTGCTGCCTAAACTGACCTGGGAAGGCGAGCGTCTGACTGAATTTGGGATTGAGATTGCGACGATGGACACGAGTGCGGAGAGATTTGGTCGGATCCTGGAGGATGAAGACACGGACATACGGGTCGGAGCTGCCTATAAATCGATGATTTCTGTGTTTCTGGGAAATTACCAGTGATGTCTTTTACGGGCAGATCGACGGCCTCCAAGAGATTCACATGAAGGGTACTGCACTCTTTCTCATAGCTGACCGAAAAGTTCAATTTCCCACGGTATTCGCTGATGACTTCGGGTTTGAGGGTGTCAATCACCGATTGTGACTATAAAAACATCAATCTTTAATTTGGCCAGCTTACAGCCGATTTCCATGGGATAGAATGGCTAATTCTGCTCTTCAAGGAGTGTGGCTGAACCGGGCTGACATGGGTCAACAGTTGAGGGGCCAACATGTCCGGTCGGAATAACTGAGCCTGTTGTTCACAATCCAATGCATCTGGATCTATTGGCTTTCTCATTCTGAAATAGTTTTGGATACGTAAGGTGGCGGGGATTACCTGTAGACGGCGGCAGCCAGGATGAGGACGGCCGAGCACATGGCCGCCCCAACGAGATAGACAGCATAGACAGGGATGGAGATGTGCTCCTGCATACCCTGAAACATGACTGGCTGCTAGGATTTGGCCAGAAAGCGACTAATCCGAAAGAGAGTGATGTGTTCTTTGGGAGATCACGTAAAATGTCATCATTTGATGTCAATAAAAGACTGAAGAAAAGAGGGAGAGGAGTAAAGGAAGATGACTGCTGACAGGATCAGGAGGGAGGGAAGGACGGACTGATCGGCCTAAGGGAGACCAGTAATTTTGCTAATGGATCAGGGGGTGGTTGTATCCTCTTTGGGGAAAAGTCAAAAGATAAGACGGAGAAGGCTTCCTCCCGAAGGACTACGGTAATCACAGACGTCACTTCTCGTTTTTACCTTCTTCTGTAGGCCGCTTGCCCTCGACGTCACTTTGTCCTATTAGAGTTTAAACCATAAAAATAACATCAGCCAAATAGGCACAACTATCTTTTGAGTTGGCACATCATATGGGCAGAGGAATCCCCACGATCTATGGTGTATTCCCATGAGACGCAAATTTGTTGCAGGTTTCCCGGTTTCCCGTCATCAGTAACATTTCCCATGGATTTTTATGACTTTTTGTGAATTATGTGACTATGGTGAGAAAAAAGGCAAAGAAAACATGAGAGAATTAATCCTGACGGGAAAATGAGTGGGATTATCTGTGCCTCTCCCCTCTGGAGATCCTGAAAATGACAACCGAACTAAAAAAGAACTTGACCGATTTTATGCAAAAGGGGAACAAAACTTCCTGAATCTGTGCTCCTTGTTGATCGAGGATTAAAAAATACGGGAGGATTATCCCTAGAACAGCGGAAGAAAGCGATGAGAAGATGAGGAAATGCGAATAGGAAATGGGGCGGGAGAAGCCGTCGGAGAATAGATGTCCTCTTTTATTAAGACAGAACGGGACAATTATTAGGCGAGAGAAAAACAAAGGCAAAAGCAAACAATAGATTGTAGACTTTTGACCTTATGCGACCGGACAAGAGTATTCTGTTACTGGCAATGTGACATTTGGAAGAAGAGCGGCTACTCTATGAATATGAATACTTCCAAGGACATCTCCCCCTCAAGTACTAGTCAGAAAGACGTTATTCCGACACAGGAAGTCAAAATCGACATCAGAATTTCCAAGTTTTCGTGTGGTATGAAGTCAAAAACGTAAGACGTCGTTCAGAATTGACTAGTCGAATCTATCTGACTCATCCAGAGTATAAAGTGACCATAAAAATTCGGATATAAGCCAGATTAGTTGAAATCGTAAGGAGAAGCCAATGAAGTTGACTTTTTGGATATAATCCAAAAATAATCAAGATGAATACTTCCTCTATGCAAATAATAGCTTCCAGGAACATGAGACGGCCGAGGTCAGAAATGGAAATGAAACTTGGCTGAGATGCATTCACTCAAAAATGCACAGAAACCCTTGCATTTTATAGTTTTTGGAATACTTGGAAATGTCTACCGAACGCCTGAGAGTTCAAGGAGACAGAAAGTCAGTCAAAGAATTACTTTTTCGATTAAAAGAGCGAGCGACTTCTTGCAGCTGCCGTTGAAATTCATTGCAGTTCAAAGACTTTTGATCTGATATTCTGTCTCTGCAAAAATTATAAGAATTTCATAGGCAAAAGCCAAATGAACAAGGCATTGCCGCGTGCAATTAATCTAAATTATAGCCAAGTCCATTCGGTGAATATCAGCAACGGGGGCGGAGTTTGTTCTTCAAATTTCACAGGGACATTTAGAAGAAAAGAAGGGTTGTCCAATCTCGGGGAGTAAGGTCGCCTGGGTTACGTGAAAAATGAAATGCATTGCTGAAAATCGCTTTGACAGGCAAAGTGCTAAAGATGAAGGCAGGGGTTTTCTAGGATAAAGGAAGTTCTCGTAAATGTCGTCAACTTCCTTCGAAGTGACGAGACAAAGACGGCTCATTAGGGCGGAAAAATGTTCACATCGAGCGGAAATGAGTACCATATTTTAGGCTTGTTTGGTTTGCATATGGTAGCCTATCAATTATGCAGTTTAGGAGTCTTTTTGTGGCTTATAGCCACTCGTAAATTGAGGCGAAATAGAGCTCAAAGAAATGAAAAAGGTCAGCAGAAACAGAAAAAGAAATAGAAGGCGATTTAAAGCTTAAATTAAGCGGCAAGAGGCCTGGCCGTCAGGCCCTGGCGTCACCGATGATGAACGTTTCAAGTTTCGGTTAATTTTTCAATCGTTTTCGTTAATTTTTTTTACTGCTGTTGTTTTGATTTGCCTTTTCTTTCTGTTGTACATCTGATAACAATTATATTCAGGATGATGGAGCCCTCTTTCGACAAAATAACAACCATCGGGGTTGGAGCTTTTGGAAGAGTAGAACTAGTCTCTTTACATAATGATAGAAACACTACGTTTGCATTGAAATGTTTGAAGAAGAAGCACATAGGTAAGTAATTATTATGCACAAACTTATGTTTTTAGTTGAAATGAAGCAGCAGGAACATATTTTCGCCGAAAAAAATATTTTATTGGAAACAAATTCTGATTGGATTGTAAAGTAAGGAATGTTTTTACTACAATTATAATTGTCTAGACTTTTCAAAACTTTCCGAGACAGTAAATACGTTTATTTATTGCTTGAAGTATGTCTTGGAGGTGACCTTTGGACAAGACTCAAAAATACAGGTTAGCTATATGATTTATAAACATTTTTAACAAAGAGTTTAGGACACTTCGATGATTATGTTACCCGATTTTATGTTGCTTGTGTGTTAGAAGGATTGGAATATCTACATAAGAATAATATAGTATACCGTGATCTCAAGCCGGAAAACTGCTTGCTTACCGGAAACGGCTATCTCAAGCTAGTAAGTTCTTTTAATATCACTTTAGCTTATATCTCCAGGTTGATTTTGGTTTTGCTAAAAAGCTTCAACCAGGCGAGAAGACCTACACATTTTGTGGAACTCCGGAATATGTATCTCCTGAACTTATTCTCAACAAAGGACATGATCAAACTGCAGACTTGTGGGCCCTGGGAATATATATATGCGAACTAATGAATGGCCGGCCACCATTCCAGTGCAATGATGTCAGGAAGACATATAATTTAATCCTCCAAGGAGTCGATGTTCTTGATATTCCAAACAGGTTCGATTTATGCTCATTATTAATAATATTATGTTTTCAGATGGATGGGAAAAACTGCTACCTCCATGGTAAAAAGCCTTTGCTGCAAGGCTCCCGAAGGAAGAATTGGTGTAGGATCTGATGGATACAACGAGATCCGAAAACATAAATGGTTTACTGGTTTCAACTTTGAGCAGCTGCGCTGTCGTATCATGACAGCACCTTACATTCCACATGTAAGAGTATTTAATTTATTAATAATTTTTTTTCAGATAGAAGATCCTGCAGATGCGACTAATTTCGACATGTACCCCTCAGATATGGATTTGCCTCCCGATGACTTCTCAGGATGGGATGATGGATTTTAACAGATTTAATTTGGATTCTACTGCCTGTATATAGTATGTGATAAGTATTTTTTTTTCTTGTGTATATTTTTAACTGCTAATGTTGTTGATATTTTAGATGCAGTAAACATTTTTTTTTTCATAACTTTGTACTTTTATGTGGGAAAAAAATGGGAAACAGCCGTCTAGTTGGCTCAAAAATTCTTGTTCGATATGGGTAATGTGGCAGGCAAGATTGGCAGTTTTGAGATCATTTTCACCAAAATGTAGGATAGTTGAGAATTTTCGGAGTGCAAAGAAAAACCATCAATGTCGTGCCGATAATAAGAAGAGTAAAAAAGAAAAGGCACAGCCTGTCGATAACCATTGCCATGTATCTCCAATCGGATTGCAATTCGTCTTCATTATCGTTTTCATCCATTTTCTCCTAAATATGATTTTTTTTTCCGATTAGAATCGATATTACCTTCATTGAGTGAAGAATGCTGACAACATCTCGTATTCCGGATTCTAACGGTGTATAAACAGCCAATATTTCTGCTCCTTCCACTAATTTTGGTCGAAATTGTTGATGTCCATTATGTAGCAGCGCTTCATTCTCATCATCTATTCTTGCAATGATTTTAGGTGACATACTCTGAATATTTTGTATTTTTTCACCTGATATTTTACCGTTTGACTATTACTTTCTTCACTTTTTGGACTTTTCGGTCGAGTAAATACTTTTCCGGGTCTTTGCATCAGCAGCAGCCATGGTAGAAATTCCAAAAAAATAAATCGAGTCTATTTCTTGATATTTTTATTGATAGAACTTACCCATTTGGACATTTTATGCATTTTAGGTGAGCGGAAGTAAACGTTGATAATAACAATTGTGGCAATAATAGAACAGCCGAGGATGAGCATTGAAAGGGAAAAGAAAGCAGCTGAAAACATTTGACAAATATATGTCTGTCGATTTACCAATTATAGGAATACTTTCGGATGTTGGAGGAGTTACTTCAGAGACCATTCCTAGAAAAACGGTCACTGACAAGAGATTGGTAATTTCTATAAAAGATTGACTCAATTTTTTTCTATAAACTAACGAAGAGTAATCTTCTCTCCACATTCTGGTGGCATTGTAAATCCCATGACATTACTCAATGAGATCAAAATTGATGGTATTATCCAATTTAATCCATAATAAAGAGTTTTTCTCTTCAGATGCATTCTGAAGTATAATTCGACATATTTATCGCCTTTGAATTCAGTGGCAACTCTCTCGGCCGGGGTGGCTGAAAATGTCTCTTATTTACAAAATCTTTTAAAAGGCAAATACTTACAGAGAAGTTCAAATTCGCCATTGGGAATATAATATTGCAGATCCATTTTATTCTCTTCGGATAGACCGCTGTCGTCGATATGTAAATCCAGCTTATGCCCGTTGTATGTCCACGATCCGTACTGAATTATCACTCGACGATTTTAGATGAAAATTACCTTCAAATGACAAATTTGCTCGTCGAAAGGGAACCAGGTCATCGTCAGTTCACAGCTGATTTTGACAATTCCTGGCGGGGCCAAGAGGACGTCGCCATTGCTTTGGACGACAAAATTGACAGGAAAAGAGGCGTCGAAATGCTCGTCAGCGCTGATCGGACCGTATTTATTCAGTCAAAAGCCCTACCTATTGAAGAGCAGGATATCTGGCTTCCAGAGAAAACTATTCGGCAACTGGACGCTGGTAATATTGCCGTATTCCACTGGATCCCATCGCATTTTGTAATCATTCCAAGTCGATTGGGTCCACACAACCAGGGTCAATACCTGATTTTTTTCATCCTAGAACCATCTAAACATTGCCTGACATCCAGTCCGACTCACCACATCCACCAATTGTTGTAGAATTATCCTCAGATTGACATTTATGGGGTCGATGTGGTGTCGGACAGGTCTTTCGACTGGGTCATAATTCTGACGAAGGTCCTGGATCAGTCGATACTCATCTTCACTGCCACGAATTAAAAGAAAATGGAAGAATATTAATAGGGAAAGTCGTATCAACATCTGAAATTTGGGGATAAATGATCGGGATATTTAAAGGCAACGAGGAGAGGCTCTTTCCCATGGTCTAGTAGGTGCTTCTGGAGGGGCCTATTGACAGTCGGTCGACCGGATAATTAGCAAAGAATTGCAATGTGACCTATCACACCTGCTGCTGCCAAAAATGGTATTTTAAAGGAGAAAAAGATAGGCGAGACAGAGAGGAGGACTGTCTCGACTGCTCAAAGAAGGATTAGTAGCGCAAGAGACATCGAACAAACAGCCGGGAGACCTGTAACGGAGACAATTATTCGAAATCAGTGATGGGATGACGAGTGCAGCTCTCTGGAGATTCCAAATTGGACGCAGATTTTTGATCTAGACGGGCGGGGTCAAGAGAAGAGAAAAAGGGTGTGATCTCAACCACGCGGAAAATCGACGGTATCAATGTTAATTAGATGATCTGAGAGAAGGGGGCAGGAAAAAAGCCGAGAAATCGATGCCGAGCCTGTCAACGAGTCGGCTATTAGCCCTCAAAACAATCCTCCGGTGTCGAACAAATATTCGTAACTGAGGCAGAATACGCCTGACTGTGTATTTAGTAGAGCCACACAATGACCCAAACCCCAAACTAGGTGTCAATTACCGTATCCGGCAGGTGGCAGACACACTTTGACATACAAAATTGTTCATTTTCAATGGAAAAAAAGGAAGTCAAAAATTGACAGAAAATATTGGGGAATTATCAGCGCCTATTATAGGGAAATCAATTGAGAACACTTTCACTGGCTGTCCGTCTCATGGTCGAGCCGCTGCCTGACTTCATTGGCGGACAAGGCGATGGCGAGTCGGCAACCATTGTACCACTGCTGGCATGAGATTCATTGCACTGGAAATTTTAGAATGACTAAAATGAAAGGGGAAATACCTGTCTGACAAGGTGGATATCATGATGGTTGATGACACCGAGGCTGGTCGAGCTCACGTCCGCTCGGGGATGTTCGAGTGTATCCTGGTCACGGGATGAAAAGTCTTTGATGTCGTCTTCCTGAAATTTAGACTTATTTCACTGAAATGTATAAAATGCGTACATCCTCCTCCTGATGGGTACTGAAAGATGAGTCGAAATGAGCACTGTTGGGTCGAAAGGACATGTCGCCCGGCTGGACGAGGGCTTCACCTGCCCCTGTCGACGACTCCAGCGTCGAGCTGGTTCCCGGAGTAACGGCCGATGTAACCATGGCGGTTGGGATTGACATTCCAAGAGAATTAAAATGAGGAGGACGGTAATTTGGCTGGCTGAAGGGACCACTAAACATGGATGGCATTTGCGGCGCGGCGAAGTACGATTGCTGAAAGAGGAGATGCCTTGGAAGGGAGATGACCATACCTGAGGGTGGTAGGCGGTTGTCTGATTAAAATCGGCTGCCATTTGGCTCATTTGTGCCATCAGTTTACCCTTGGAATCTCGAAGTTCCTGGTTCTCGGCTTTGAGTGCCTGTATCCGGTCGTTGAATGCTCTCTCGACCTCCTCCTTTTGACCCTTCAACTGTCGACATTGTTGCTTGTAATACGTATGTTTTTGCATTGCATACTCCAATCTTCTTTCCAAACTTTCAACTTTTTTTGCCAAATCTGCTTCTCTTGACTATAAGTAAGGGAAATTCAGCGAGAAAATAAAAACTAACATATTTACTATCATAGTCATCCGGGTCAGAGTCATCTGCAACTGAAGCCGTGTAATTGTGTCGATGGTGGGCGAAGTTGGCAATGGGGGATGGATCCCCACTTCCGTATTCGGACGTGTCTCTGCCAGATCTAGACACTTCCTTTAATTAAATATAATAAGAACTTGCCGTCTGTTTCCATATTTGTCGTGTCTGACATGTGTCCGTCCTTGATAAACTGTCCGATTCTCATCAAATGACTCATCGTACCTATGGTAAGGGTCTTCTTTGTATCTAAAGATTGGTAGTGGGCTGTGAATAAAGGCGACTGACCCTCCTGGGCAACTCGCCGCTCCTTTTGGGTATTTTCGTGGCTGAACATTTCCATGATAGGGATTGGGATATTCGGGTGACTGAGGATCTTCATGGTAACGCGACGCTCTCTGATGACGACTCGACCCTCGGACAGATTGTGTTCTATAGAACGTAGAATCTCGATTCTAAAACAAAAAACATTACTGAACTCGAAGTGTACTTACTGATTCTGATGGTTCAATCTCCTTGTGGCTCTTCTTTTTGCCAAAAAGCCCCGCGAAGAAACCCGGTTTCTTGGACGACGCCATCTAAATCGTCCTTATCTAATTGATATGTTTAAAAGAAAGGTGAAAGAGGATGAAATCGATGGACTGGGTCGGCCTGTTGTGAGCTCTAATTGCGCAAGTTGCGCAATAAAGGAGACCAAGGGGCACCCCGATGGGGTCGGCTCATATTCGAACAAGACGGTAAACAGGGATAATAGACTGGGACTGACTACACAGATCACATCGACAAGAAAGAATTCAAGTAGCGGGCCCGATATATTACGTAGATGACACGGGTCGCCAGAGTGCAGAACAAATACAAATCAAACGATAGATAATGGGAGACACTCGACTTTGACGGGAGGACAGATGTTCCTGGATGCTACTGTCATGCAGCCGTCGACTTCTGGGAGGTCAAAGCGACAGCTTCCGGAGACGCGAAGCTATTGTGGTCAAAACAAAAGAGAGGCGAGTGAATAAGAAACTGTTTCCAAGTTGCGGCCACTCACGGTGACAACGGTCCTTGGCCAGCACCCCTGCGACGCCATCAAAGATGCCGACAGTGGTAGTTGACATTTGACATGACCGTGAGACAAATACCTGCCACTCCCTTATTTAAATGGTTTCGGCTTGTAATTACAGGCCCGAGGGATGAGGATCAAAAAGAACAAAAGCCATTTGGACCAGCTGGCTGGTGGGAAGGACATCCACTCGAGGATCATTTACAGCCAAGATGGTAGTCGCTGGCTGTTGGTCGCTTATCGACCAACAAACTTGCCGTTTCCGCTGCTTCTCCCTTTGTACAATTCGAATAAAACACGGGACCAGAGAAGTCAGAAATATGGCTGGGAACGTATCCACAAATTCGATCGTAAATTGGTGAGATGATGGGCGGCGGACAAACGAGGGGAGGCGAGGAGGACAGACTCAAGAAAAGCGTAGGGTACGCGCTCGTTATCAGCGTGTGGCGCGGATGCGAAAAACCTGGTCGAGTCGAATTCCACATGTGACATGGCCAGCAGATGTGAGGCTCAGTTTTATCAAAGAGGGAAGGAAAACATCAAAAACAAAAGAAAATATATCAGAAATGAGAGAATGAATGGCGATGGAAAGAATTTGTTGGGGAAGGCATTTCAAGAGCAAACGACTCTTATCTAGACGGAGCAGTTTCCGAAAATAACTAGAAGAGAGCAGGCAATTGTGCTCTGGGACTGTTCCTACCGAGGCGTGGCTATTGATCAGGTCGACGGACGGAGGCTCGATCCTCGTCGCCTTTCATGTCGCCGCCGACCACGCTGCATTTGAATTTGGCGCCAAGACGACGACTGCGCAAAGTGGTGGAAGTCAACTGGGAAAAACTAGTTGATGAGCGTCAGAGATCGGGGTTAGGGGAAGATGAAAGGGGAAGAAGGAACTGAACCGGGGAAAGAAGTTCGAGGAGAGAGATTGGCCGGATAATTGGGTCGAGTCAGGGAGAACGGCCAGGGAAAAAACTCCTCTGGGAGATGAGATACGGTACACCGGAGATACGGAAAAAAAATTCCGATTTGCTGTTCTTTTCGAGGTCGACCGTCGCCATCGACGACGAGAGGCCTTTCAGATGACAATCAACCTTTTCTTTTGGAAAAACTTTGATTACTCGGTAGCACATTCAACTGGAAGGCATCATGGAAGTCCGATTCAATTTTTTGACGTTGAAAATCGGTCGAAAATAGTCCACCATTTAAATAAGAAAAGGATGACCTTTGAAAATTAGCCATTCGCGGCGTGGTCGTCGACGGAAATCTGCGTACGCCACTGTAAACGAACGATCCGTGTTTTAATCCAGAAAAGGAAAAAGTGTAAATCAAAGTCTTTTCGTCTTCTAAAAATAAAAGGAAAAGATCAAAGGACAACATTTCTGGATACTTGACTCGAAGGCAGGCATCTCCGGTGAAATAGGAGAGCTGACATCTTTTTTTATTCCTTTTCCATTGTGTTTAGAGCGTGCCACAATTTGTTTATAATATCGTCGTTGGATTAGATTAAACTACTTCTCATGCGGTTATTTATGTCCGTATGTTCTCTGTGTGTGCAAGTTCTCCCAATCCTTATTAGATATTCCAAGTATCAGTTTCCATGAAAACAAGTTGCAACATAAGATATTTTATATGTGGGAGTGGCTGCACTTGACAAGGTTCACTCCACTAATTGTCCTTCCCTCTAAGTGGGTGGAAGTTTTTCCAACTGACTAGCCAGTATTATTCACAGGAAATGATCTCGTTGACTAGAGGACAGACATTCTGACGGTCACGTCACAACTGGCGTCTGGATGACTCTCTGGGGAGATCTCGACTGTTGAGGATTTTCAATTTCGGATCTCCCACCACCGCCCCCACTCGTCAATCATCCAAAACTCGAGTATAAATTCTCTCTTTTGTTTTTAACTTCTTGTCTTTTTCTTTTGCTCTCAACACTTCGATCACCTCAATCTTCTATGAATAATTAGGTGAGGTGACGGCGGGAGACCAGCTGGAATGACCAGTCACCTCCGGGTATCCAAACTAACGCTGCTCTTTGAGCTAATGGCTCTATCTTTATTCGATGGATGCCATCCATTGTCATTTTGCCCCCAAAAGCCATAGATTAGAATAGTAGAGTCTAGGCAAGCCCGTTTCCAGTCGAGTTACGTTTCGAAGGAATTGAGGGGGATTCTGTTTTGACGAGTCGTATTTATAGCGACGCCTCCTTCTCCTCCACAACAGGCCTCTTGTCTATGGTAATGGTCTCCTTCTTGGTCTCCACTTCTATTAGTCCCTCCCTCCCTCTCTACTTCTATCAAGTCTCCTTCCAGATATGACTTGGCTCCCCGTGCTCGTCCTCCTCGGCTCTCTCCTCGCCTGTGTCTGTTCCAATCCTCTCCTTCAACAACGTGAGCTGGCTCCTTCTCTCGTCTTAGAACGTATCAACAGTCTATCCGCCCTTCGTGACAGCATCGACAAACTTCAACAGATGAATACCAAAGTTCGTTGCCATATTCGAGGTACGTTTCCCATCCCTTTAATCTTATTTTATTTATAGCTTATTCTTCTCCAGAAAGCCGTCCCAAGCGATATGTCGGGCCTTCTCAACATCTCGACGAGATGATCTCCGCTCTACAACTGGGCGATCTTCCGATGGGTGACGATTGCTAAACAAAAAACATTCGTTAGAAAATGTTAAAGTTTACTGTATTGCTTTTATGTTTTGGCCCAGTATACTCTTCGAATTTTCTCACAGTAGTTCCAAGTTTGCCAAGTTCCTTCTTGACTTCCGTCATCGCCTCATATAATCTGTTTTATCTTTTAAATCACCTGCATTCTTGCTAATTCGGCAAGAGATCTTTGAGACTGGGAAGCTCTTTCGAGCGACCTAGACACAAATAGGAGCTGATCAACTGCGTCATCTTTTAAATATTGATAATCCTGTGTGAATTCGTCCGCTATACTCGTCTCATCTCTTTCCGTCTGATCTTCGCTGGAAATACATAAAGAAGATTTGTCACAGGCGAGGAGATTAAACTATGGGGATAAGTCTCGGCAATATTTAAAAAGAGGAATGTTTGGTGTATGTATAAATAGACGACTCCTTCATTTCCAAGGCAAATGAATGGCCGACCATTGTGGGTCAACTAAATGATAAGTACGGAACCTGGTCGGAGGTCAATCTTCCTCGATCAGGAAGTATGGAAATATCGACAGTTAGAAGGAAAACGAAGGATATTCCGGGGTCGACTAGAGGTCATCTGGTCGGCGATCTTCGACTATTCGGCCAATTGGAACTTGACCCTTTGACCTCGCCATGGGCTGTCTTTTCCCCTTGTCATCTCCACACTCCCACGACAGTACAACGGCCTGTCCTTTGGCAGACAGACATTCATGAGTCATTTGGCCTCTCCTCCTATGGGAAAGGCGTCTTTGTTCGACGACTCGGCGGGAATCCCCTCGGACAGCTCGATAAACCGTTATCAATTCCAGTTTTCCTCACTTGTTATGACGTCAAAAGGTCCGTTCTTTGTCCCCGTCTGTTCCTTTCCCAATTTAGTCACAAAATTAGCGGCAACCTTTCAAGAGGTGGCTAATTTCCGGGGGGATTAGGACAGACACCTGCTTAACACCGGCGAGGCAGCTGGCTCTTGGGAACATGGCTCGTCATCATGCGACAAAGTCCGTCTATCTTTTTGCTCGAGTTCATTTTCTCCAGCTGGTTGTTTGCCGTTCTCAAACAGTGTCTCTCCCCTTCTCTCTCGTCCTTTTCCCAGCCTATATCAGTCAGATATGTCCCGTGGTTTGTGACTATTCTGGTGGTGTGAGTGGCCTTCTTGTACCTGCTTCCTTCCGTTTCATAGATCCTTATCAGAAAGTGGGGGCTTCCTCAGGAGGCAGGAGAGTTAGTCTATCAGCGGCGCGTTGCGTGTGTGTTCTCTCGCTCGCTGTCTTTTCTATCTTTCATCGCATTTCACCGGGGCGACCTCTCCTCGTCCAGGTGCCAGTCTCTCTTTTTATCTTCTTATTATTATTATTATCGACAGGTGAAAAGTGCAATCCAGGGGATGACAAACCTCGTGCCCTGAGACAACACGAGGTTCTGCCCTCCAAATCATCAGACACGGGGTCAGCTGTACTTTATTGTTTGAATAGATGCCCTTTTGATCCGGGTATTCACATTCTCATAAAAATAGCCTGGTGATGGTTTCCGGTCGCGTTTCTCTCCCGTCGCAATGGTCTCTCATCTTCAGTCGTCAATTTTAGAATTTATTCTTTTTCTCTTTCTCCGTGCTTATCTGTATTTCGCCATTTGATAAGTTATTGATCATTTTCTTTGTGAACGTGCTTCTCCCATGACCTATTGGCTGTTTTGTGACTGTCAACCGTCTCTCATGTTTACTTCTGAAAACGTTTGTTGTAGACAAATAGTTTATGATGTGGCTGTGGTTGTCTGTGGATAGGAACACGTGTCTGTCTGCGGCATATCGCCGTGGCGCCTTTGTCTAATCGCCGCCACACGGCGCCCGTTTTTCACCAGCTTCCCCTCATCATGACCATCTGTTTTATGAAAAACTCATTGATCCCTTTTACTGTCAATCATAAAAAACAATTGTCACTGTAGTTTCTGTGTCCTGGGGTTACAAACAAAAAAAAAGATCTTTTTTCTTCGCCTTTGTCTTATGGCTACTAATTATACCAGTTGGCACCGTCCATTGATTTTTGTGAAAAAAATCGTTACATTATCATCTCCACGTTTATAGTGTAATTATTTTTGGATTGAAACAGATAAAGGGCAAACAGCTATTCACACACTAGAGATTATCACGAGTCATCTTCCCCAGCACAGGTGGGGGATCACTGGCGAACGCTGCGATTTTTTCTTTCCTGCGCCAGACACCTCTCCCTCTTCCATTTCCACTCTCTTTCTCCCTTCTTTCTGTTATCAAACACTCGCACAAAAACCGGTTTATGCTAATGATGAATGGCAATCAGATTTAGAATTCAAGGCTGACTCTAGTATATAGAAAGAGTTGGCATATGTTACTGTATAAACGAGGATAGATAAACTTTCATTTTGCTAATGTACCTTTGCCTTGTAATGTTTTTTTCTCTTCCTGTACATCCTTGCTCATATTTACTTTACTGTACATTGATTTCAGAAAGATCTCTATTGCCTGTTTATGGGTCATGCGTTTGACGGATAAAGATAGCTCAACGGGTTTATAATATCGGTTAGTTTTTTTATTATTTGGCAGTAAAACAATTGCTGGCTCGCATCTGTTGGAATGATTTTTTGCAAGGTCATGCTACAAAAGTGCCGGTGGATATTTTCCCTCCATTGTCACTGTTTGATTAGTAATTATTAGGCGCACTAGATCATCATCGAAGTGTCATCAACTGTTGAGGTCAACAGAAACATTTGGTTACTGGGCGTAATTTTGATTTGCAGATGTTGCTTCACAGAAAAACTTAGCTTGATAAACTACGAATTCATCTTCATTATCTCACTTTTTCAGTTACTGCTCTTCATAGAATATATCACCTTGCTCAAGTTACCATTTACCAGTCATCATGCACTACTTGGAAGATTTAATAGAATGTATTTCGCATTATAATATTTCAGTAAATTAAAAACTTTCAGATTTGGATGATTTGCCTGAAGAATTACAGCACCGTATGGACCAAATTCGACAATGGGATGAAGCAGTTAGCAGTAAGTTTTTTTTTGTTCAAGTGTAGGCTATTTCTTCATTACAATTTCAGTTTTCACCTCATAATTTTTTTCAGAAATGAAGACCGAGTGCACTGAGATGGAAACGCAAATCTTTGATCCAGAGACAACATTAACATATGACCAAAAGCAAAGCATGGCATTAAAAATAGCGGAAGTACGTTTTCTGTGGTAGACGGAATACCATAATTTGTAGAAAATCGGTAAGATGAGGTCATTGTCGAACAAAAAAGATCTTCTTGCTGAACGTTGCTGCCTCTTCATGGAGAAATTATATAAAAAGGTTTCATCTATACATATTTTTAAATGTTATTGTTTTCTTTAGGCTTCTGAAAGTCTTGAATCATTCCAAATGGAATTAACTGTTGATAATCCGGGAGTCGTTGAACAGATACAAGAAAAGTTTAAACGCGGTATTGAGCGACGTCAACTTGAGGAGCAGTATGGTGCAGAGAGGAGGGGGATTTTTGAAAGTGACGAATCCGGTCGCTCAACTCCAGATGTGTTTGTGCCTGATTTGAAAGCAGAAAAAAAGAATATTCTCAGTGAGTTTTTTTTCTTTGTCTCATATATTTTTATGATAAATGAAGCCATACATAATCTTATAGAAGAACGCAACGCTAAAAATGGTAAAGGCCGCTATGGTAAAGGCAAACCGCTGGGTAAAGGAGCTACAGAGGAGGTAAAAAGAAGACCTGGTGTAAGTTATATTTAAACGTGTATTTACGACAAATGATTTTCAGCGACGCCCTGGTAAAGATGGTGTATTGTCACATTATATGCGAAAAAAGCAAGAACGATTGAGAGAACAAAAAAGGATTATGGAAGTGCATGCTAGACGAGAAGAGGAGCGTAAGAGAAGAGAAAACAATGCGATGATTCGGCCGATCGGTGGCTTTTTTTTTCTTTAATCAATAATTTTTTATTATAGATTTAACAGCATTTTGTGCGCAAGCTTGTAGCAGTACAACACCGATCAAAGAAGATTTCGCTATTAAAGAAGCTCACAACTATGAAGAAGATGACGAAGGCCTTAATCTTTTTGCTGATCTCGCAGATATGCTCGGTCCAGACGACCAAATTCGTGATGATGTTGATCTAGGCGCTAACACTTTCAATATTCTTTCAACCCTCGGTAGAGAAGATCTGGAAATTATTGAGTCCATGAATGTAAGTTTTTAGTTTTATCGAACTTTTGATGTAATTAGTCATTCCAAAAAATTACGAGTGCCATTATTGTACATACAAATATTTTGTTTTATTTAATTTAAATGTGACATCATGTTCCCAGAATTTATATAAAAAATTACCTCATTTATTGTATTCATATTTTGGGGTTTCAGGAAGGCGCAATGTTTACCACTGATGAGGAAACTGTTTCGGGCCTTGGAGCCGCTTCCTCTTCTCAATCACCAATGTATTCTCTCTCTTCCTCTTTTGAAGGAAATCCAATGGTTAATAGAAGCCTTAGTCCGTCAAAGGTCAGGCTAACTTTTATCATCATCTTTTGTTTGCTGCCCGGCATTGCATAAATTGAAGGCGTATAAAATTAGATATTTTTCAGCCTATGCCATCAACTTCATCTTCACTCACTGATATTTCTGATGATCGTAAAAAGAAAAAGATAACATTTAGTTGTACAAGTGACACAAGTTTGCACGGAAGGCCTAGGAAGTAGGATTTTTAGTGTATTTTAACGGTCACTTATTAGGTTGACGGATCGCGCAGCACAAATGGTAGAACAAACTATTAAAAAGCAAAACAAAAAGAACAAGGAAGTGGCTGAAGAGCCCGTTGAAGAGAGATGGTGTTTCTGTAGGCAAGGATCATACGGTACAATGGTTGCCTGCGAACTTATTGATCATGGCGTACGCTCATTTTCCTTCTAATCATTGCTTTTTTTGTAGTGTCCCTATCAATGGTTTCATTTGGAATGTGTTGGTTTGACTGAGGTACCTGAGGGGAAATGGTACTGCAGTACCTGTAGCAAAAAAGTATTCGCTGGAGAGGAACTTCCTGAGGAAACAACTGATGATCATCAGGAGGAGCCCGAAGAAGACGAGTATGAAGAAGAAGAAGAGGAGATGGAAGAAGATTAGTACGATTTTATAGGATTTTCTCATTATTTTTATTCCTATATCAAGGTTACTGTTTTTACTAATTATACAAATTCGCAACTTACATCATCTGAGCTTTAGAATCACTTTTACTGGGACGGGTAGTTAGTCATCAGGTTTTCAAGAGATTCTTCTAATGGGTATAATTATCCAGGGATCTCATATTCGTAGCCATAGATAGCGTACGTAATATTTTATGGGATATGTTATTGTTAGTCTTGCCAATTAGAGAATAGAAATCTTTTCCTTGCCCAGTTATATTAACTAGCCATATTGACCCACAGCTCGCGAAAATTTGAAATTCCACCGCAGTACTTTTACGCGCCAAATTTTAGAATTTTTTTCCCCTCAAATCTATGATTTTTCAAAAGCGACAAGCAGAGTGATACAGGCATTTTTATGCTGTGTTCTTGGGCTCAAAAAAATCAGCACAAAAAACTACACGGGTTCTTGGAAGTACTTTTCTAAAATCATGGTCTATTGATCAAGAATGAGGTATGTCGAAAATGTGTAAAATGCAGTATCTTCTTTTTCGAGAGGAAACTAAAATTTTCCTTTTTTCTCAAAAAGTATTTCCAAGATCCCGTGGAGTTTTTTGTGCTGATTTTTTTAAGACCAAAACTGTAGCCCAAGAATGCCTGGATCGTTCAGCTTATCACTTTTTAGGTTAGATACTTCCTTTATTCGATTACTTGCGTTGTAGTGCAAGTATAACATTGCTCTTACTTGCAAAAGATGCGTAATTTGATGTAGATAATTTAGAACATGCAAAAAATCGTAAAAAATGATGGCAAACCATAGAAAAACACAAATTATTAAATAATGAAAATGTCAAAAACGATTTCGCTTCGGGACCATCCGGCGTCCTCAGACCTTTAAGGCGGCGGCATCCGCGAGCTGTGGACCATATCACATTGTTTATTTCATGTAGCCTTGTTTTTTTTTTGTTGATAAATGTTTTTGATACACGTTTCAGAATGGATTTTTATAAATGTATTTCATTGGAAATACTTTAGAGTTCTTCGAGGAATCTATTTTTTATCCTAATTTCGGAAGGTATATTGCTTCCTAAAGATGTTGTATACAGACGACCGTACCGCTGCTGTATCAGCAGCAATAAGTGGATTTGATTTTGATGATAAACGATGCTAAACTTTAGCAGCTAAAAAATAGAATGTTGCCCTGCTCAAATGCCAAATTGAAAAGTGCGGAAATTTTTTGTTGACTCGTCGAGGTGCAAGTTGTAGTTCCGATTGTTATTTTCTGTTTTCAAAGGAGCATCGTGTTCATCAATTTGGAAAGATTTATAGAAACATAACTTTGGTTCGATAGCGCAGCGTATCTTTCTATAAAAAATTTTGTAAACTAAGAACGTTTTTCGCAACTTTGCGTAATTTGACCCGTGCTTGTCACATTTCTCGGCTATTTAGTCATTTATATCTCATTTCTCTCATGTAAAGTTTTGCTTACCATCGTCATATTCGCTGTGGCTACTAATTTTTTATGCAAATATCCGACATGGAGATGAACGTGTCGCTATTTTTTTTATTATTTTTAATAGCAATCAAAAGGTTATCAAAAAAGCAAAGTGCCATTTGTTTGATCGATAGAGAGGGAGAGCCTAAAGGTTGTGAAAAGCGACCCAGAGACGCAGACTTGCGTCCAGCCGGCCAGTCAGATGATGACATTAGACTTCTTTTCTAATTTGCTCTTTCTTCAATTCTGCTTGTTGCAGTAATGTTTACCTTTCAGATCAACTAGTTTCAAATGGAATCACTAGATAATACTCAGAAAGATAAATTGCGACAATTTCAAGTATATATTTATGTTACTGTTTCATTATTTTTAGGAGATAACAAATATACAAGATCCAGAAATAGCTGTCGGTACATTAGCTTCTCTTGATTGGAATTTGGAAAGAGCCATTGAAACTCATCTTCTTAACGATGCCGATGACGATGATGATGATGGGCAGAATATCAGACCGGTCGAAGTGGTAAGTATTTGTTCATTCCTTTTGATAACCGCAGTTTTTTTTAAAATTAAAGTTCAATATTCAGATAGAAAGACACCCATTTGTGGAACGCTCAGGTAGACCGCAGGGGCTGTTAGGACGAGTTCAAGATTTGATGAATCAGATGGAAGCAGAAGAGTATGTCTTTTTTAGTATACTGGATATATTATATTTCAGAGACTTGTCTTTTAATGACGAAGAGGAGCCCGTTGTCACTCGTGTTCTTCGCGCGCCAGGTGATATTGATGCATACTTTCGTATAATTGTTTAGTTCGTGTCCCAGTTCCATCGTCATCTTCCAGCAGCGTTCATCATATAGTCGACTCGGACGATGAAGTCATTTTCGACGAAGATGAAGCCACTCACAATGCTGATGCTGCTCCACGAGTTTCGCAGGTTGGTACAACTCTCATCTCATTCTAGACAGTTATGTCTACTTTGCTGCTCTTATTAGCTTCATTTTTATATATTATAGGCTCGGACTAATGGCGATATTCCCCTTATTCCACAAGATAGTGAAAACGTTATGGAATCGCTCAACAATTTTGTTACCGTTTTCGAATCAAGGTAAAACACTTGAAACATTCTTTATTAAACGCATTACAGATATTGCAATCGTGCAGGCGCATTTATGCCTCTTTTTAGCGTCGATTCATTGAGCAATACTATTCGAGAGGCATTTGAAGCTCCTGGACGCCCAGTTAGCGAACGGAAACCTTTAGCTATCTACATTCACAATGATAAAAGCGTTGCGGCCAACATTTTTGCAACTAATGTAAATATATTTTCTTAGGGTATTACTAAAATTATTTAGGTTATGTGCAAAGATGAAGTTAGTCATCTCCTCCGTCATCAGTTTGTTCTTTGGGGATGGGATGTTACTTTCAGGCAAGTTCAAGTTCTGTTTTTTTTTCTTATTATATAGCTGTAAGTATGCCCAGTTTTTTTTAGAGAGAACCAGCGAAAACTATTTGACTGGCTTCAATTGCTGAACATTCCGGAGTCGCGAGCGTTTATCGAAGCAATGCACTATTCGAGGGATCGATATCCTCTTCTAATTTTGCTAACAAAAGAAAAGGGTACACTTAAAATGGTAGATGTGTGCGATGGTACGTTACTATTGTAATGCTTGTAATCTTTTAACAGGAACGGATGCTCCCACGCAAGTAATCGAAAAACTGTTGAATTGTGTGGAAGAATACACCACTATTCGTATGAACGAATTACAAGAACAAAGAGAACGGGAAGAAAGGGAGCAGATACGCCAAGAACAAGCTCAAGAGTAGTTTTTGTTCATGGTTTTATATCGTACAATTTTAGATATGAGAAATCATTAGCTGCTGATAGGGCACGTCTACAAGCAAAGGAACAGGAAATCCGTGAACAACAAGAGGAAGAAGAACGCCGTATTCGTGCCGAAGAAGAGGAAAAACTGAGAAGAGCCCGCCTAGAAAGTGAACTTCCTGATGAACCGGCTGAAGATGCACCTGATGCTATTATGGTGAAATTCCGTGTTCCTGAAGGAGAGCAGGTTTGAAATTTAATAACTCCAGTCAGTTTTTTTCAGTTTATGCGACGTTTCCGTTCCAACGAGAGTCTAAATGTTTTAATGAATTTTTTGAGCTCAAAAGGATTCAGCAAAGATCATTATAGGTTTTTCAATTCTGACTTTCCGAAAAAAGACGTAAGACAGTTTTTGGTATTTTTTAAAATCCATTTTAGATTTCCACGTGGGATGTTAACAGCACATTTACTACACTGAAATGGCCTAAACGAGAGCAAATCTTTGTCGAAGAACAGTGAAATTGATGCTTATTTACTCGATCAGTTGTGCTGTGTATGTTTTGTATTATGTTTTTTGCCCCTCGCACTCATCCGAGTAACTCATATGGGTCTCTTCATGATAGTCAGTCTCCCAGGGGTCTTTCTCAAATCCTCGAAGACTTTTGTGCCCAGTTTCATATTGTGCTGCTACATAATATGATTTTTTTTGTGTAAAAAAAATAAAAAAAAAATTGTAAATATGGTTTATTTAGCATTGTTTAACAAGATTCGTCTCTAATTTCACCTTCTTCTAACTGGAGCTGGTTAAGTGGTTGAGAAGTCGGAGCCTTTCGATTGTAAAGTTTCTTTGTGTCCAATGTTCCTTCGCCCTCGCCAATCTTGCGCTTCTTCGGCTTTTCTTCTTCTGCCATCATTTTCTTTTCGTAGTCGACGAGAATCTGACGCATGACCTCAACGTGAGCCACAAGAATGGATGTCTTTCCATCGCCATCAAGAGGCATATCCTAAAAAGACGAAGATTGCCAACAATTAGGTGAATATACCTGGTCCTTTTGGTACAACGGCAGCACCACCCACTTGTCCATGTCGTCCTTTGTCGGTTTCTGGTTGTTCAAATAGCGGACAGAACAGTTGCGAATCCGTTTTGTGAAGTCGATGGCGCCTTTTTCAGGAATTGGCAACAGAGGAGCCTTACAGAAAATAATCAGAAATTTTGCGGAACATACCTTCATAGCAGGGAGAATTAACAGCGAACTGATTTCTATGCGGGGAAATTTTGTTGGTCTCGACGGAGACCAGTCAAGATCTGGTCGATTTTCGACAGTCTAACTGTTTCAGTGGGATTCTCGACAATGTCAAGGAGATATCCATCAGACATACAAAAAAGTATAGAAATCTATTTTAGACATATCACAGAAGAAGATATCACGAGCCATTTAAAGCCGGGTTGAGGCTAGTCGACGATTTTCTGTCTGGTTTGAGAAGAATCCGACTCAGTCGAGCAAATGACTTGAATCTGTTCTTCTTTTTACCGGAGCTGGTCGACGCGGAGTCCGATTGGAATGTCAGGAGGGCCATCTCAGCTGCTGCTGATGGCCGTTTCTGTCCATTTTGGGAATAAGCCCAAACCTAAAAATCGGTTAGTTATCAGTCAATCAAGGCACCTTCTGTGGGGCATATTCCCTCATCACTGGCACTAAATAGTTGAGGATTTCGGTGGCGTCTTCTTTCGACTTGCATTCCAGTTGGATCGTCTTCCAATTTGTCGTCGAGAAGTCGCTCATAACACTGGCAACTGTGGTATCGGCCATTTTACCTTCCATTCCCATGGGAAATGGCAACCAAGTGATGACGACGACTGGTACTGTCTCTGGAAGAGGGAATATCCTCGGTTTGACGAGGTGCCATACCTTTGGGTGACTTTTCTCGATCGGTAATTTTGACGTCGACGAGTTGGTCGTAAAGGACTTTGACCGTTTTCTGATATTGTTGCGGTAGGAAAGACTTGCGTCGATCGCTTTCGGAGGCAAATGGGTTAACTTCGAGTTCGTCACAGTAAAAAACTGAAAGAATAAAGGTCGGGATAGGCTGCTCCTACTGAGATTGGCAGTCCATTTCGGCTTCAATCGGTGTAGTCGCTCAACTCGGAAACAGACAATCTGCTCTTTTTCCCCATTCTTTTGCGTCTCTGACGACCCTGAGAAATCGGGCTCAGGAAATTCTGAAGCTGGTTGTTTCGGTATACCAAAAGAAATACCAAAGATGCCGCTACTTCGAGGATTATTGAAGCCGGGAGTCATCGGCATTACGGGGCTCATGACGCTGGCCAGGCGGTCGAGCATTGGCCGCTCGACGTAGAGACCACGCTCCGGTTGAGGATGGTAACCGGCACGAGAACCTGGACATATTTCTTCTATTGACACGACTTACTGTTCTTTCGGATGATGACAAATTCGTTGCAGTTTGTCGAGGAAATCGGCTTCGTCAGATCCATGGTAAGGTCGAATTGGTCGACTGGTTCCAGATTGTATTCTCTCACTGAAAATACTCGCCGATGGGCACAAGAGACTGAGAAAAGGAGGAAAACGCGATGCAGCTAGAGAAGAGGAGACGACAACAGGGAAGTCGAGAGCGCAAAGATCTAGACGACTTGCAAGAAGCGGAAAGGGTCGAGGGCTCGGAATACGTCAAAAAAAAGAAGTCAAAAGTCAATCAGACCTTGTACAATACTCGTGTCCTCCTCGCGTAACCTCAAAAACTCGTCGATGAGCCATGAGAACGGGACATCCTGATCCGGGACATGAATTCGGTAACTTGGACCTTTCGGAATGTACCTGTAATGTCGTGGAATCTTTCTGACAAATCTATAAAACATACAATGTGATTGTCCTGCTGGATGTGTCCGTCTCCTCCTCGATGTCTTTTCTGACCAAAGCCAAACAGGCAAAGTCCACTTCGCTGAGCAGTCGACTTCTGTCAATCTCCGGAAAATCCGTGTCGATTTCTTCGTCCTCCTCAGCCATAAACAGCTCATAGTCGCCGATATTTCCTCTGTATTTTATATTTTGCAAAATAAATATAAAACAAATTACGGCAGCTCTTCTCCGGTGGCTTGGAAATATTTATAATGGCAGAAATTGATGAGTTGAAATACTCGAGTCGAAGGAAGTACAGAAACCTTGAAAAAATAAATGAAAATTGGGGAAATTGCTCACAGGTATCCTAAGAATAACTTCTTTATCGTCATTCGTATATAGAATTAAAATTTTCTTTGAATTAGCCCCTTCTGGTGCTTGGAATATACTAAATTCATTCAGCGGACTTTGCAGTTCAGCCAAATCTCTGTCAATATTCTTCGAAATCATCGATTCCTCAATTCGAATGACTTCTGGGATAGGTTGAGCTACGAATAAATCTTTTGATGGTTTTCTTGTCAATTCCACTGTAAATCGATCGACTGTGTCAATTCCAAATTACCTATGTGCTTCTTTTTATGTTCTTCATTGTTGTCAGTTCGCGAAATAAGCCGCGTTGCAATAAGATCTCGGGTGCCGCTTGTTTCCTCATATAAAGGAATCTAAATTAATTTTCGTAGGAATTTCTCAAACTAACAGTATAAAAATCTTCTAATTCTTCGTCTTCATCGTCACTAACAGAAATTCTAAAATTTAGAGGTAGACCCCCATACTTTGATCGTCTGAAAAGAGTTTTTCCTCGTGTTTCAGATATCAATTACTTTGTAGGTGGTCTAATGACCCTCGATGCAATACCCGTATCATCTTCAATCCTGATTTCATGCCGTATTAAATCAATTATTTCCCGTTTATCAAAGAAAGTCATCTTCTGTTACATACTAATACGACTAGATTTTTTCTGAAGGAATTCTCTTTTGCTAGTGAATATCAGATAGCATTTGTCTTCCCACAATTTCTTCTTACACAAATATCTTTTATGAAATAATTTATAGCAAATAAAGTTAGACAGAGTTCGTCTAAAGATCATTGGTAACAATATAAATCGACAAAAGCAAACCATTATCACTTTTTCGAGACCATACTTCTCATTTTACCATGTTTGTGTCCTTCATCTGATGAATAGGAGTCGGAGCGACGTCTTTCTTTACGTGAAGGAGAATGCTCTGGTTCACTGAGGGGTTCTTCTTTTACCTCTCTTCGACGTATTTCTGGGGAGCTAGAATCATGGCGACGTCTGTAAATAATGAATGTATGTTACTTTAATTATCGTTATACCTTGGTGATCTGCTTTTGCTGCTTCTTCTAGCTTCCCTCCTTGGAGGCGAACGATGACGTTCTTCCCTGTCATTTCGTCGGCGAGGAGATCTTTCACGGCGGGGAGAATGCTCTTTCCTAACTCGGTCATCTCGACGAAGCTGGGAATCGCCATGCCTAAAACGACAATTTTATAAAACTCTAGATAAAATGAACCTTCTATCATCACGGGAATCTTCTTTGTTATGTTTGTCGCGCTTCTGGCGGCTATCCGATTCTTTCTCTTCTCTTTTAATTTCCTTCTCTCTGAAAAAGCCCATTTACTTATTTTGAAGATTATGCAAAAAGAAACTCTTACATGCATAAAAAATTAAACAGTAATTATTTTAAAAAAAAACTTACGATACTTTTTTGCTCGACTTCTTCGCTTTTTTCTTTCTTCGTTTTTCATCCTCGGAGGAATCACTCGATGACGAGTCGGAACTATCTGAAAGCAATTATAATGCAAAATTCCCAATAAACATTCGCCTATGTTTCAAAAAAAAAATTTAAAAAACATACCGCTGTCGGAATCTGATGATGAGCTCGAACTGGAAGTACTCTCCTTTCTTTTACGCTTACGTTTGTTATCTTTATCCTTCTTTTTCTAAGAACATAAATAAGTAAAAAATAAATTACATACTTCTTTCTTCTCCTTTTTCATCTGTTTTAGCGTATCTAACATGCTCTTCTTTTCATCAACCGGAGGTACCGGCGCTAGAGCAGCATCAACAGCATCCATTTTATTCATTCTGCAAAAATAAAATTAAAAATATACAAAATTGAGGCCTACTTTTCCATAGAACTACCGGGAACAAAGTCTTTTGCTAATCCCAGAGCATCTCGCATTCTGTCACGTCCCTTTTTGGCATACTGCATTTTAGCATGTGTATTTTTAATGTCCAATTCGTCATCAAGATTTAGCTCTCCAGATTCCAATTGACTGAGTAAAAGCTTTCGATAATCATTTACTTTCTTTGCCGTTTCGTCTTCATCGAATCCCTACAAATAGCGTATTCTAGGAAAACACATTTATTTAACAAACCTTTTCCTCCATGAGCGTTTCAAATTCAACGCATCGCATTTCTATAGCTCGTTTCCGAGCATGTTGGAGTAAATCTTCGTTTGGTTTGCGGTTAATTTCTGCTTCCATACGTCGTAAATCATCTTCGGCATTGTATTCGACACGTTTCTAAAAAATAAAAACTAGAATTGCCTATAAGTCGAGTGCAAAAATAATATTATAAGAACCTACCCTGGAAAGAAGCACAGACGAGAGATTTGCTTGTACATATCCGTTTGTCGCTGAACCGCGAGCTGTTTGAAGACCAATTCCGTTATACATATCTAAAAGTTTGATTCATAAACAAAAACCATCCGGAATTTAAAAAGAAAGCAAATATCAGGAAAATAAATTCACTATATAGTTGAAATGTTATTTTTATATATAAAAATCAATGGAGAACTAACGCTTTGTGGAGCTTTAGATGATCGCGTCATTGTTTTCTACAATCGGATAAGAATATAACAGAAATAGGCAAAATATGGGCAAATTTTGTCTGTTAAGTGTGGGTGAACTAAATTGCAACGGCCAGAAAAATTATATTCGAAAAGCTATATTTCTAACGATGTGAGAGACGGAACTGACTGCTAAAGAATGAGAATACAAAATATAATATGCCATAATATTGGGCAACAAACGTTACTGGCAAACAAGAATGAAAAACGTTAGCTCAAAGTAAGTAAACGAGGCTAAAAGAAGGGGCCCTTATGACTTTCGCTTGCACGCCATCGCAGAGCGCCCTTACAGATAGCCACGAACATTTTTCAAATCTCTTTTTTTGGAGTATTTTTTTTTCTGCTGTACATTAGTTTCTTGTGTCAATGCTACTCCACAGTTACCTATTGCCAGTGTATATACGATATTCATCAGTACAAAATAACTACAGCGAGCGTTATTCTCTATAAGTTCTTTTTTGCATGTAGCGCAACATTTCGTGTTCTTGTCGTATATCTGAAGCATTGTTCTTTCTCGCGATACAAAGTTAGTCATCTTGCAGCTGACGTGTGCCCACGACGGCCAAACATTCGCGCACCGCTTTGTTTTCCTTCCTCTCTATGTATCGAGCTCGTCAGAGTACACGGGAGGCCTTCGATCTCTTCCTCATATCATATCCTCTCAAACAAGAGACTTCCTTATACATACATCTTGCAGGTTGTCTATGAACCCATCGGAATTGGATGGGCCTTTAGCAAAAGCAGCTTCAGCAGCTGCTCGTTATGTTACTCAAATTAATTCGGAAACAACTACTGCATTAGAGGAGGCTATTGTCGTAAGATAACCTTTTTTATAAATTCTGACAGCATTTTTAGACTCTTCTTCGATATGTGAACGGTGTAGATCCAACTGCACGGCTTAGTTCGTCGTCAATTCAAGTATCGGAATTTTTATATTATGCCAATGATATCCTAACACATGAAAGAACAAGCCATATGACACGAAGCAAACTAAATCGTCTCTTATATAATTTATGTAAGTTTTCATATTATTTTTGCTTATACAGCACTCTGCTTCTATAAGAAATGGTACTATATTTAGGTTTGTACAATATCTCATTACGACGATATATGGCTAATGATTTGAGCCTATGTAATTCTGTATTTCATTGCTTGCGGTTGTCGATTCAAGATCAGCTCGGGCCACAGAATATGCTCGACGTTCTAAGATTGCTGCAGGTAATTTTTTCTTAGAGTGCCTTACAAAATAATATGTTAATTGCTAGTAGTTGGGCGGCCAACAAACATAATATTATTTTAGTAATTCCAGATCCTTACATATGATAGTACCGTAGAACTGGGACCATGGACTGATCCGCTTCTTTCTTTTATAATGCAAGAAATGTGAGTATTGCGTGTTATATGTTATTGTCGTTTTAGTAACAAGGATTCTGAACAGGAATGGCTGGGACCGTGCATGGCAATACTTTGCAATTTAGTTTGCCGAACAAAATCTGTATGCAAAAGAATGCAGAAATCGGTTAGTCATCTTTTTACTGCATAAAGCTGATGTTTTAGTCACAATTTAAAAAGCTCTATAAGAAGTTCTACAGTTTTTTTGGCCATGATGAAAGAATCGTTGTTATTGCAACACTGGTTATTGTTGGATATTTGGATGAAAAGCTACGGAATTGTGTAAGTTCTTTTGAATTATGTGATATTGTTTATAATTTAGGTGTTTTCTCCAAGAAATATGCACGATACATTTTTATGTGTATTCAATATTCTTATCTACGGTGATCCTTCTTGTGTTATGACGAGGCAAATCGCTTGTGATTTTCTAAAAAGATTGGTTGTGTCGGACCAGAGTGGAGTAAGAATTCGATAACATCGTAAAAAAAAGTTTTTAGATTTCGGTTGTGCCCGTCATAACGGAATATGGAGAGGAAATCATGAATTACTCGTATTTTCCTGAAAAGATACAAAGGATAGCCGAACTTTTTGTTACATTAGATCCAAGAACAGAAGAATCTATAAAGGTAGCACGGTTAGCTTATTATCTAATTCATAATTCAGCTTTATGATGTTTTACTGTCATTTTGTGCTCTTCCACAATTAGTATCGCCAGTTTGTTCAGCAATTGTCAGTTTCTATAAATATTATACGCATTAATTGAAATATTTAGGTAGCCTGCGAGCCAACAAATGATCGCCTTACTACACCTTTATTGGGTATTGCAACAACTGCTGCCATGTCTGTAGAGAAAGCAATTGATCCGCTGGTTCCAATAAAAGCCAGCCTACTTCTTCGATATTTATTAAAAGTGATCTTTTTTGTTATATAGAGACACACATTTCAGGAACTTATTGATAATAACAGCATAATGTGCAATAAAATACCAGTTGGTCAGCTTATAGATCTATTGGGTTTGTATTTTTTATATTTCATTATTTTAATTTTCCAATTTTAGAAAATTCACTAAAAACTGGAGTGGAAACTGCTCACATTGAAGCTCTAACTCAATGTCAATTAATAGTAGCTGGGCTGCGATTATCCGAAAGTTAGAAAAGAATTGGCTGATTTATCTGTTTATTTTAGCTGTTTCACATGATGAAGAATTCCGTAGTATACATCTCCTGCCAAATATTACACCACAATTGTGCTCACATATTTTGGAATTCCAATTCTCTAGCAATCCTATTGTATTGCAAATGGCAAAACCGCCGACACAACGTTTCGATAAACTTCCTGATTGGAGGTATAATTTTTTTATTTTTAAATATTATTAAAATAATACATTTTTTTAGTATACATGGAGTGTCCATTGTTCTACAAGTTATAAAATTGCTGTCATCACTAAAAGATTTTTCTAAACCACATAAAGTACAGTATTGGTCAACACTAAAGGTACAGCTTTTCTTTTAGAATTTTATTGAGTCTTTTAGGATGAACGAATTATACCTTTTATTGCATATGCAATTGCATATGGTGACCATGAAATGGTTCATGATTCTCTCCAACTTTATACTCATTGTGTGCAAATATTAGAATTCAACAGCAAGTGGTATGTTATGCGTCTCTTCACGCCTCTATGCTAGCATTCGACAATTTCTTTGTCTTACCGTAATGTTTGCTTTGTTCTTACAGGCTTGGCGACTTAGTTGCCAGCTGCGTCATTGCTAAACGTTGCCAAGTAGTCGACGGAAGGCCGCCATCTTCGGCGAAGAGAAAATCTCCGGAATTAATGGATATCTCCGATTGTAAAAGCCCGGATATTTTAAATGGAAACGCTCATGACGAAAGCCGAAGTGTAAATGAATTGTTAGAGAAGTTCAAAGTCGGCGGATTACAGGTACTGATTTTATAATTACAACGCTTGGTGTTTTAGATAAAAGACGTTAGAGTATCGGAAATTTTGGCAACATATGAGAAGAAGATTTTTTTATTACAAGTAAAGCGACTAATTGTTATTCAGTTGCTCTGTTTAGGAAAGAGAAAAGGAATTGGAAAGACTTCTTCATGCTAGTGAAAAGTTACGTCAAACACGAAATGAAATCGGTAGAAGTAACGAAGCAAATGTAAGATTTTTTTGTAATTTTAAATTTTGAATTTTTAGTTGGTGAATACGCGTATATTAGTTCAAGAAAATGAACAATTGACGGAGACAGTAAAGAAATTAGAAGCCGATTTAGAATTATCACGCAAGGTTTCAAGTGAAATGGCAGCAGAGCTTCGAACAGAGTGAGAATATTTATTTCTTATAATAATTTCTAGAACTACACTCCTTCGGCACCAGAAAAATGTATTAGAAGAAGAATTAATAACACAACAGCAAAAATTACAAGATGTTCAGCAGCGTGGCGAAAATGATAGAATGCGCATGAATCAAGAATGGTCTAACAAATACCAAGCCCTTATTATGGAATATGAAGCATGTAAGAAAATTAGCGAAGAAAAAGCTTCTTCACTAAACAAAGAGTACGCTACATAATCTCCTTGAAATCTTTTGTTTTAGAATTATTTTGATCAAGCAAGAAAGAGATGACCTGAAAAGCGAAATATTGCAGGAGAGAGATTTAGTCATGAAAGCTAGACATCATGCAGAAGAGCAGAAAAAACGATTAGAAATGTTTGTGAATTTTTTCAATTTACTTTCTATTATTTCAGTGCATCGCGGACTTTAGCTGAAAAAAATCGAGAAGATCTCGAACACATACGGCGTATCGGAGAACTGGAAGCGGATGTGGCCAAATTGAAGCATCAATACGATGAAGAGAAGCGAGTCTGGTGCCAAGATAGAAATAGAATGGAAATTGAGGTAAAATTTTGGCTGATAAATTTGAAATGTTTTTACAGCTCGAATCTCTTCGATCAAGAGGCCAGAAAACGCAAGCTGATTTGGACAAAATGCAACGATTACGAGAAGAAATGCTTCGATTAGCTGAAGGATATCAATAATCTCATTCGACTACCGTAAACTGTCATATCAATTTTATCTGTACAGTCATGTTCCAAGCCAACATCTATTTTTTAATTCTACTGGCATCTATTTTTATATTCGATACGGGTAACTCGTTTTTATTTGTAGAATGCATGAATAAATTTGTATTATAATGACGGATCACAGGGAGTGGAATCGGATGATACTTCACGACAAGAACTAAAACTTTTCAGTAGAAATTGGCTATCTTACTAAGTAATCAGGGAAGAGATGAAGGCTCCGAGTACTGTAGCTAATGGAGGTAAATAGAATGTCGAAGGAGCCGGTGCTCTTGCGAGAAATATTGAATGTACTACGGTAGATCCAAGAGAAAGGGCAACATTGCAAGATAGCCCGATCAAAGGTGCGCTTATGTACAGGACCAATGCCTGAATAATCTTGTACCCCGTCAAAGGAACATCTTTTACCCAAGTTGACGGAACAATCAGTGGTTGTTCGAAATCTCCCGTGTCTTGGCGAAGATGTACCGTACAAAAAATTGTCACGAGAAGGGCTTCTAAAATAAATCCCTGAAATAATCATTTTACAATTTTTGGATATTGAACACCTGCAATTTAGAAAGTTTTCCTTCTCCGTGTTCTGTCATTATTTGATGGGGAAGATAGCTGTCCTCAAAAACTACGGAAGAAACTAATAGAAAATGAGCAGCTGCTCCTATAAAACATCCAAAAATCTGGACACAAATATAAGAAAAACATTGGACAGCACTAAGGCGATTGTGAATAAGATGAGCCAAAGAAACAGCTGGAAATTGGGAGTAAGCAGCGGATTTGATACCTGGATTCAGATGAGAACCGCTGATTCTTTGAACAGTCGTTTGGGCAGCCAAAAGAGATAGGCCATTGGCTATGCAATATTCAAGATTTTGCAGGGGAGTTTTTGCGGAGAAAGCCGCTGAAAATGGGATAACTGGGGAATAGGCGTCGATTACAGAGAAAACTGAATACGATCGAAGCCAATAATTCAGCTATACATGGACGAATTAGTTGATTGTGGAATACGATAGCCGGCTGCATTTAGGGTGGACACCTTCAGGTTTCCACGGAAACGGAACAGCCGGCTGCATATTGCCGGCTCATGGATCCGGAAATTGCTAATTAGTGTTCTCATTGTCTGGAAAATATCGAAAAATGCGATTTCATTGTGATTTAAGCTAAAATTTCATTTTTAATAAAAAAAAGGAGGAAAAAGTGATGGCGTCGACGGCCATCCACCCAGTCGTCGATGTCCGGGTCAGTCTCTACCTTCCTCGACCCAGCCAGTCATTGTCAATATCGACAAATTCAGATACCATAGATGCATCCAGTCATCATAGTGCATCGTCCAGTCCGTCTCCTTCCCCGGAGCCAGCCTTTTTCGACCGTTCTGTTGACCAATTAATCTTCGCCTCCATCCAGTCTCCGCCGTCCCAATTACTCTCTGTCTATCTAATCAGTCACTATCGACGTCAACATAGCCGAAACAGAAAGTTTCAATGTGAAAAAGGCACTCGGCCGTAACAACGTCGAATTAGTAACAGAAAGTATAAGTGCTCTCAAACTTTATTCTTATGTGGAGGTATTGTGTCTGATGATATCCATCTGGAGAGCTCATTTGGCTTCATCATCATGCTCAGTCGTTTCGGATCCTCTTCTCTGCGAAGTCATGTCTTCATTCTCCAAAGGCGGCAGTTTTTTTCCCATTGTATTGTGAACAATACCGGCTCCAATGGCATCTCCCCAAACGTTGACTGTTGTCCGACATCGATCCCTAAAAGATGAATGGACAAAGCGGAAATTGTTACAATATCCAGTCGACTACCAGGATAATTGCGACGTCTTCAGTGGGCAAATTGACAGCAGACAAGACAATAAGCATAGTGATAATGCCTAAAATGAAAATTGACAGAATGGAGCAGAATAACCAGCAGAAGGAATGGCAGCGGCGCCAATTGAGGCAAGTGTGGCTGTCAAACTAAAGGAGTTCTCTCGATGGATTTAGTCAGATAGAATACCTGATGACGACAACTTTGCCAAAATCCATCTGGAATTCGTCTTCATGAATCTGAGCGATGAAAATACTTGCAACTGCTTCATCTGTAAAATAAACATAAAACGTCTTATAGAAAACAGACAGAGAGCTGTTCCATCCATGTTGATGGTCGACCCGATAGGGAGAACAAAGCGGACAATCCGAGGATCTATGGCCAATTTCTCTTCTAGACATTTCATCGAAATTGGAAGAGTTGCCGAACTGAAATCCAGAAAAATTAGGCATAATGGCTAAAATGGACAGACCTCGAGGCAGTGGCAAAAGCCGTCAACAGGGCCTGCATCATTCCACGAGCAAAACGGAATGGATTCTTCCTTGTGAAGGCAAAATAAATTAAGGGAAGAATTATGATGGAATGGATAAGGAGGCCAGTGATGACTGTGATCATATACATTCCGAGGAGGCCAAGTGTACCCATAAAAGACTCCATTCCAATCATTTTACCACAGACGAGGAAAAAGATTCCGATGGGTGTGTACCTGCCATTTTGATAATTTATTAGTCGACGACTTACCACATAATGAGCATGACAAGCTTCATCATAAGTCTGTCCAAGATGCCGAGGATTTCGACCAGAGGCTGTTTATCCTTTTTGGGAAAAGTCGCCAGTACAGCGCCAATGGCAATCGAGGCCACAATGAGCCCTTTAAAATATTTTCTTCTTTTAAAAGGGAAATCTAACCTAAGACATTTGTTCCTCTGACGTATTCCAATCCTTTGCCATCGCTCTTCGTCCGTACTTGCCATGTCATCGACTGCAAAAGATTTTCGGTGAAGAGATTACGCCCAAGATCCAGGAGAGTGGCCGTTGCGTCCGTGTTCGTCTGATTCCATTTCATTGTCGCGTATGTGTTATAATGGCCAGGTTTCCCGGGATGAATTGCCAACACGAGGACGATTCCCAAAATGACAGCTACCACCGTTGTCACAAGATAATATATCATGGCCATTGCGCCTATCTTCCCCATTTGCTTGCCATCCAAGAGAGCGAGATCTAAAAAATGGGTTTGAGGAGACAGATGACAGACTTACTGGCAATGAGGGACACGACTACGAGCGGGACGACAACCATCTTCAACAAATTCAGCATAATTTCTCCGGGGAAATTGATCAAAGTAACAATCCGGGGATCGAGTTGTATAAGTCGAATGCCAGCTCCGACGGCGACACCCAAAACAACGCCGAGCACCGTCAGAATCAAGAGAAGATTCCTTATAATCCATGAGCCACGCTGGAAAAGATTGTCGACAACAGCGGAGATGTACCTTGCGGTTCGACGCCACTTCATTGGACGATGTCGACGAGGAAGGCGAGCCTGATGGTCCGATCGACTTCGTTTGATCCATTGATACAACCGTCTTCGACATGAGTTTCTATTCAAAGAACTTTTTCCTTTCTTATCCCGTCGTGGACATGAAATCTGTCTGTTAAAATTCGAAAAACACGGCAGTTTTGGTAACTCTGGGCGATGTCAGGTAGCCGTGGGTAACCTCCGCAGTCGACCCTTTCCAATGCCTCAAATGCTGTCGGTCTTCGTCCTCAGTAAGTTTCTCCTGCTCGACAAGGCTCCTTCAGTACTCCTCACCACGACGGCCTCGTCCCAATACTACGACGATGACGTCGATGATGGTGCCACTGTGGATTTCAATCCCTCCGACGCAGCTGTGACTATCATGAATTTTGTTGGAGAGGATCTGATCGACTCCACGAATGGCACCAATGGAACGGTCACCTTCAATGCCTACACTGGCACCCAGGCAACAGTGTTCGTCGTCTGCGCAGGTGGATATCTCCCTCGTCGTTGACCCTTTTCAGTCGGCTCATTTTTCGTGCTCAGCGGACTGGCCGTCCTCACCAATGCCAAGGATATCTACAGCCAAAGAAAGCTTGGATTGAGAAAGGCCCACGCCTAAATGAATCTTTTTCACTTTTGTGTTCCATTTCTTGATCGGGCGAAGGTCGCCGCCGTCCCGGCGCCAGCAGTCAGAAATCCGGGAAAACACAGTCAATCACAATAAAATTAACCGAAAGACTGACCCAACCCATGACTTTTACTTTCGGTTTTTGTACTCGACTTCCGGACATTTCCTTGAATGGCCGTCTCGTAAATGTCCGTCTCTCTCGCGTTGTCAGTAATAGTTAGTCAAAGCCAAGGTCGAAAAAGGACGGGAGAAGCATGTGACGGAAGGAAGGAACTGTCCGGAGACAGGGAAGTTCAAAACGGGAAATGACCATCGGCGACCTTTACACTTCCTCGTGCGAAAAACGAAAGAAATGATCCCCGTATATAAGGCACGGGACATGAGAAGCCATCTTTTCTCCTGTCTTCTCATTTACTTTGTTACATTTTTTATCTATCAGGAACCAGAGATACCCAGGTCAAAGACTGTTCGGGGTGTACCTGACCCATGTCACCTCAGCTGATAGTAAATGGATGACTTTTCTTTTTTTGTATCAAAGACAGACTTTCCCCGTCCTCCTGTTCATGGCCAATCCCAGAAACTGATTGATAACAAATCGAGACGAACATCTTTTAGCGCGTTGAAATCCATAGAAAAGTGCAATTTCATAAATAACGATCTTCCGGTCGGGGAAGACGCCTTTTGTTTTTATCTTTCGGAGGAATAATTGGGTGTTCTGTCGTGTTTCCCACGGGGTCCACCCGAGACCAAAGGTGCGGTTCGACGGTTCAGTGTAACCTCGTAAATACGAACCGACAGCTTGACGACTGAACTGATAATCGGAGGAAGCAGAACATGAGAATCGCACGAAATTGGCACTTGCCGTTCGACGCCACCTGGCGGCACACAAAAAAAGGGGGAAGTCAATTTGTTGACAATAATAAGGACGACAGTCGTCTGCAAAAGAAAGTACAGGAAGTGACCACAATTGATAATCGAATTATCCCGGACAAAAAGCTGTCATAAAGGACAGTTCTAAAATAAATGTAATTCTTGAACCTTTTTTTGAATATCCTCAATTTTATTTGTTCTTCTATTCTCGACCCGGCGAGGGACCTAGTTTGTTTCTGGTTCCAGATCTTCCTCAAAATAGGCGGCTTCCTCGTCACGATTCAAATATTGTAAAATAGTCAAAAACAAATAAAAGACGGGGAAGAAGTGACTGAAATGTTCCGGTAATTAAGACACATTACAATTTGCACTTGATAATTTATGACAACATAAAACAACGGCTACGGCTATTATCACTGTCTAACTGTGTCGCTTTCTCTCGATTAAAAATAGTCATCCAAGTGGCCAGTTCAATACCTCCCACGAGTTTTCTTCTTCCTCTTTTTTTTCTTCAAATTTTCGTCACTCTTGAACCGTTTTGACCATTCCACGCCCATTTTCGCCCCCGCAGCTCGTTTTTTTCTCAGCTCGTTTTCCTACCAGTAGCTCTGTTTTAGGGTCGTGAGCGCCGCCCACCGATAGCACTACAAAAAGGAGAGAAGACCCGCCGGAGAGAAGCATCGAGACATCATGAACTCACTGGCAACCATTCTTCTACTCTCCACCGCCGCCATCTATTCTACTCATGGCTACCGGGACAGGTCAGTCTCTCTCTCTTTTTCCTTGTCTTATCATTCCCGGGGTATTCTTTACGCTCTTACGGGAAAGGGGGCCCACAATCTTAATTGAATCACTTGGCCCAAGGTCGCCTGAAATTAGTTTGATGTACTTTCTTTCTCCCGGTCGTAAAGCCATCCATCAACCTTCCTATGTACCCGACTTGTTGTATTCCAGTTTTTGAGGGACGAGTTAATTGGACTGAATAGTTTTTGTTCTAGGTGTTGGAGCAGCGGAAATGGCGGACCCGCCCGATGGTGGAGCGAAGGTGATCGCATCGATAGAGGAAAATTCTGGTACAAATGTCATAAAGGAGAATTACAAGGACAAGGATGTTTTGGCCAGGATGGCGAACGACTCAACGTTGGAGGCACGTACAATGCCGGTGGATATGAAGTCATGTGTACTCTGGGCGGCGACGGATATCTCACATTCAAATACACCGCCTGTATCTCTTCGGATGGACAGCGACGAATGCCTGGAGAGACTTGGTCCGATCCGGCTAAACTCTACTTCTTCACTTGCGCCAATGACCGCGAATTCTTGAAGATTACCCCCGGTGGATGTTATACCCACGACAAGTCGAGACAACTGGCCATCGGAGACCGCTACGACTATGGTGATTACACCTACGAATGCAATGTGAAGCAGAATGGCAGCCTATCGCTGTGCAGTGTTGGATGTGTCCACGAGGGGCAGCACTACAAGGTCGGAGAGCAGTGGCATGTAAGTTCTACCATTTTTTGAGGGGGTGGCAAACCGGTTTGGCCTCTCTCGACCTACTGGTCTCTCCGTTTGCAAACAGTTCCTTCTTCAGGAGGACGACTTCGTCTTCTATTGTAAGCTGAATAAAGGCCGTTGTCAGAAGAGAAGTATCGGATGTGTCTACGAGGGAAAGAGTCTCTACGACGGGGACAGATACAAGGATGGACAGACTGTTTACCAATGCGAGGTAGGATATTTGGAAAAATTCAAAATAGAGGGATATTCAGATCCGCCAGGATTCTTATGGACAAAAGCCCGTCGGCTGTGTGTCGAGGGATAGAAATGGAGTCGAGGTCGATCGAGTCATCGGCTGTCGGTGGTATCTCCAGACGAGCGATTCTAAAATCGAGCAAACATGTGAATTGGATGGCGGATCGACTAAAGTTGTCACCGCTGGTTGCATCTTCAGGCACAATGTGAGTCAGCCCCTAATTCTATTGACTGTCGAATTTAGGGATATGATACAATCTTCCTGACTCCCAGCTCTTACACCGTATGGAATCTGCCTCAAAATGGAAAGAAATCCATCGGATTGGCGTGTAAGCCAACGAGCTACGGAGCCGAGTTGGTCACATTCGATGTGAGCCGATTACACGAGAAGACGGCCGGATTGAAATACGAATTTCCCCGGGGGAAGTAATCGAAAATGATCTCGACTTAAGATTTACGTGTACATACAATATTTGAGAGAAATAAAGAGTCTCTATCGCTTGTTTATGTCCACCTGTCGTCACCTGGTCCAATACGGTCAATTAGAAGGCCTTCGAGAAACACAGCTGCTGCTCCATTTGGATAATCAACTGGTAAATCTGAGGAGGCGCAATCTCTTCTAAGCCCATCCCCCATCTCTCTTAGGCTAAGAATCTTAGTACAAGATCTCCCTCTCTTCCCCCCAAAATTGGCCTCTATTTTAGCCGCTCCTTTTCTGTCGAGATGTATAATAATCGACTCGGAGCCGTCAACATTCCCTTTTCTATATAATTGGTCTTTTGCTCTGTCACCCCCCTCAATTAATTATATCCCTTCGACTTCTTCGGGTATCCATAGTGTCGGGTAAAAGCCGCGTGTCTAACATGCCATTTCCTGCCCCTCCCGGGACCCATTTCGTCGTGTTTCCGTTATAATTACAGCTGGGCATCGCCGCCTTTCGAGACTCTCAATCCTCGTCTGCTTCTCCTCTTCGATTTTCGTTTGTTTCCTTCCAAAAAAGCCTCGTCTTGTTGTTCCCCGTAAAATCTTCTGAATCGAACCCGTCCAGTAGGCGTCGAATATCACATTGCCGGTTTGTTTTTCTCGACTATTTCTGCTCCAATACATATTTCCCTCTCCCAGAATATTTCCCATTTATCTATTTCCTCAATAAAAAGTGATCTTTCATGCCTGGGCCTCCCGTTTGATGATCCTCTGCCTTGGCTTCTTTTAGAGTTTCTTCCTTGTCTCTTCGGCTTTTCCCCTCAAATTTCCCATCATTTTTCAGTATAAAATGCGTCAGTTACTACTCTTTATGTTACTTGTTTCATTGGCCATTGCGGCTTCCGAATGGCGTGTAATTCGTCGTCGAGTTGCCCGCTCTCTCGCTCCCAGTACGAGCCCCGTTGCTGTCAGTGACGAGCTTATAAGACAGGTATAAAAACTGGCGCAAAAATAAAAAAAAAAACTCTTTCCAGCTACAAAAAGAAAGAAAAGAAAGAAGAATGTTGAGAAAGAAGAAACAAAAATTGAAGGAATTGAGGGCTGAGATCAGGCAGCTGACAATGCATCGACGGCAACCAGGTTGGTATAAAAATAGAGACTGTTATATATTTCTCGATAGATATTTTGGCCGTGGTTGAACCGACTGAAGCTGTAAGAAAACCGAAAAAGGACGGAAAATGGAAGAGGAAACTAATCGAAAAATTAAAGGGAATTGTACGGCGATTAGATAGAATTGAACGGCAGAAAAAGTCACCAAAAGCCGTAAATGTTGTGACAGCAGTTGAGCCACCTACAGCGGCTACAACGACGGTTGTCCCTTCAACTACTCATGTCCTAAAAACTAGTATTAGTACTCCAGCAGAAGATACAAAGGTAAAGGTCGGCAAATAAAGGAAAATTTGTAGTTTTAGATGAAAAGAATACAATCATCCATAGAGCAGGCGAGGAGCGGAGAAAATGGCACATCTTGTGCATCTCATGCTGACTGCAGACCTGGTAGGTTTCAATAACTTGAAATCAAATCTTATTCAAGGTCGTTGTTGCCAAAAAGCCACTTTACGTGGCCATTTTACTGCAACATGCACATTCTTTTCACTTGTTGAAAATGCTTCGTGTACCGATTCTTGTCAATGTGCTCACAGATTATTGTGCTTCCATCCCAAAGATAACTCGACGGTAAGATGCGAAGATTATCCAACAAATGAATTTTAATTTATAGAAACCTTACTGTAAAAAGGCCGAATCGTCCGATATTACTGCAGGTGTATATCTTAATGAAAAAGAAGGAATTTTTAAAACAGATAAAGGAAAATAATAATTTGTTATCGTTCTATTTACACTATTGTTTTTACGGTTCATTTCGGTGTAAATAAAATCCGAGTTACATTTTTTATACTATTTAATACAAATTATACAGCTACATCTGAAACTTTATGTCAACTACAATATAAGCAGCCATTAGTGGCATAAAAAACTGCACCGTAAAGATTTAGAATTTAGCAGGCTCTGGAAGAGGTTTGGTTGTCATTCCGGTAAGCAGCGATTTGATTTCACCAATAGCTTTGGCCGGATTCAAATGCTGAAATTGAAAATAAGACAAATAAAATAATAATTCGCACCTTCGGGCAAGTTTTAGTGCAGTTCATGATAGTGTGGCATTTGAATGCGGAAAAAGAGTCGTGCATTCTATGAAGTCGTTCGGTGGCATAATCGTCACGCGAATCTATTATCCATCTGCAATAAGTATTATTCCACAATAAAATTTAAAAAGAACCTGTAAGCTTGCATAAGAACAGCAGGGCCGAGATATTTATCAGCGTTCCACCAGTATGAAGGGCAAGAGGTTGAGCAGCAAGCACACAAGATACATTCATACAAACCATCCTAGAAAAAAAAATATTTTTGTGTATGTGATCTAATAATAAAAGAACGTAATGTGTTTTGTTTGTTTGTCTGTCCAGGTTAAGACGCGTGGGGTCGGGGGTTCGATCCCCGCCGCGGCCTAACTTTTTGATTTTTTGCCAAATGGGTTGTCTATGCCTAATTAGTCTTTATCGTTTTTTCTTAAAGTTTTCGCTGCGGGACCCGACCCAAACGACCAAAGTTCGATTCCCGTCGGAACCAAAATTTTTGCTCTTTTGCCAGAAGAGTTGTCTCTGCTTAATTAGTCTTTTTCTTTTTTCTAGAAGACCGGTTTCGTTGCAGGACCCTAAGTTCGGCTCCCTTCGGGATAAAAAAATCCTGCTTATTTCTTTTGACTCCTCTTACTTCTCAAAGTGTTTCTAAGACTATTTTGCGTAGTTTTAAGTTGCGCTGAGTAAACTGAAATAATCGGCGATATCGGGCCTCTTACGGTTATCTTTCGACTTCTTTAGATGAGGCCAGTAGAGACTCTCTTCTCACTACAAGCGACTATCCAGGGCTTCGCGGGGATCACTACAAGGGACTATGGGGAGCGGGAACGAGGTCCGGAGCGACCCGAAGGGGAGCGACGGGCCGAGTGGACTAAAGCCCTCCGGCGAAGCCGGAGTAGCTATCGAGGACCTTGGGGTGGCTGCGTACCACTGAAATAGATACCATGCAGTTTCTGTCACTGGAAGCAATTTGAATTTGTTCACTAAAATGGAGCTTAGCTTCGACCACGTGGGGATGGTCATCGAGGCCTTGGACAATCCCCGTTCGGGAGCGAGGTCCGCGTAGCGACTGGTTTTAATAATAATTCGAAATAAATAAGAAAAACTTACGAGTTTCTCGCGTTCCTTGATGCTTTGGTGAAGTTGTTTTTCACCAAGCTTGATTTCCTCCTTCTTCTGAATCCAAGGTTGAATAGAAGCATACTGTGCATAAAAGAGGTTCATGTCGGGAACAAGATCCTTGACCACGAACATGTGTGGCAACGGATAAATCTTGGTGCTCTTGCCCGTATCTGTATCAATTTTGCAAATACATGCAAGAGTATTTTCTCCACCAATATTCATTGCACACGAGCCACAAATTCCTAATGAAATAATTATTGTTGACATAATTTAATTTACCTTCACGACAACTTCGCCGGAAAGTTAGAGTGGGGTCCACTTCGTTTTTAATCTTGATCAGTGCATCGAGAATCATGGGTCCGCATTTGTTAAGATCGACGTCAAATTTCTAGAAAAAACACATTAGAATAATAAATTGAATAAGAACTAACCTGCATTTCTGGTTTCGCTCCTGGCTTCTCGGGATTGAAACGATAGATCTCAAAAGTTTTGACCTTGTTGCTCGTTTTTTCGGCTTTAGGTTCCTTCAAACTGCCTTTAACTTCACCGGCCGCAGACGATGCCATTCGGATGGCCGTGCAGGCAACATCACCAGATCGAGCCACGGCCACAGATCGAGATAACATCTGAAAATAAATTTTAACTTATAAAAATGTAAACGTGCAAATATAAATCAACGTTAGAGGTAGTGCAACAAACAGCAATGCTTGTAAACTGCGCGCAGATTTTGCCTGATGTTGCTAAAAGAAGTTATTGAAGTTTTATTGGCATCCTTATTCTATTTTTGCTTTTGAACTACAAGTTGGACAACATAAATATAAAGATTTGCAAGAAACAGAAACATTTGAGCAAATTAGACAAGGGCGAACGTGCGAGCATAGCAGACCGAGTGCATGATGTTTACGCGAAAGCTCCGCCTATTCCGTCACAAAGATTTTCTTCATTTTTCTACTCTTTCTCTTCGCCGTTTTCTGATTTTTGGTGCTTCTTTATGCTTTGGGCACTTCTTTGACCGTGTTTACATAGTTCGAATATCTTTTCTTCAATTGCTTAGTATCCAAAACAATGTAAACTTTTTAGGTATCACAAAATGACTGGACACAACGATGCCCCTCTCGAAGAGAATGTTGATCAGCTTACTCAGTACAGGGAACGTTGCCAAGACCATGTTGCTAATTTCAAGGTAAGTTTAAACAAAAATACATTTTCAATTATCAGTTTTCACTGTCTAACCTATTTTTTGGACATATTTTTTACTATAAATGGGCAAATAATATTGTTCTAATTTTTTTTTATTTTAGGCCCTCCTAGATGAATGTAATGACCGCGTAAACTCCCGTTCCAACACCGAAGAAACCTGCCATCAAGAGATGACCGACTATGTTCATCATCTTGACGAGTGTGCCATGCCCAAAGCCTTCCGAGCTCTCAAGTAATTATAGACTTTTTTATTCGTTCATTGTAGTTCAGAAATATCAGTAAAGTATGTTTAAGTAAAAGGAGTGTAGAATCTTCTCGATATACGATTATTTTAGGCGTCTTCAAGTTTTTTAGAAAAGTTTAGCGATTTGACGAACTCTATCTGAATTATCAACCGAAGATAGCACAACATCTATTTCATCGTTTTTCTTCTAGTTTACAAGCAGTTTCCTACTCTTCTAACTTTCCCAGTGAAAGTTCTGCTCATTATGAATATTGCAAAAAGTGAGGGCGACGCCTGTACTCCGTTTACAAGCGCTCATGGCGTTGAAATGTTTTGCTTTTGTCCAAATGCCAAGAAGCTCTCGTCTCTTCGCTTCTCCATTCTACTCTGCTATTTTACTTCTAAATTAATCAAATGCGAATACTTTTATTATTTTCCGTAGCGTTGGCCCAATCACCGCGGTCAGACCGTCCATATGATGTCGACGGGCCATGTCAAGTCTATGTTGAGGTAAAATTATAACAAAGTCAAAGAAAATGCCCAAGTCTTTAGAAGTTTTCGGAAGTCCAGGCAAATATGGTAAAATGTGCCAGTTTATTTTCTATTCCACCCAAAGTTTGTACAAATTGTGTCAATCAGTATATGCAATTCAAACAAGTCGAATATGAAATGCATCATCTGGTGAATATCCCACAAAAAATAAAATAAAGATTTGTTTAGGATAACGTGACATCTCGAGATAACAGAAGTTGTACGGCTGTCATCTACGACAGTTATCTATTATCATATAATTATGAAATATCCGAAGCCATTACCTCGAAAATCTGGGACAATTCCCGTTGTGAATGTAAGTTTTATGCTCGACAAAGTTATCAAATTCTTTAGCATGTATTCATATTGAATGGAATTTCGCAGCTAATGACAGTCGAGTAGCATTTTTAAATCACACGATAAATTTTGAAACAAGATTATTTAATTGGAGAAATTGTATCGAAAATTATACAGGATTTGAAGATTTTTTGATGGTCGACGCTGAAAATGGAAGTATTTGTGGTGCGTGTAAAAAAGAATTCGACAGTTTGTTCGAATTTTATTGGGATATTTATATCCGCCCGGGAGTCGAGTTTTGTGTCGACGTCGAGACAACGGTAAGTCTAATTATTCTAATAATTCAAGGACATCTTCAGATGAATGACACTTTCCATATTTGGAATGACGTCTGGCGATGTGCTGACAGAAAAGATCGAGATAGAGATTCTTTGCTGGTCATCGTCACCAGTTTCGTCATGTTCATCCTCATTGTCCTCTTTTATACAAGCAGTTTCGTCCAAGGTGGCGGGGTCAGGAGACATCTTGTCCAATGTGAGTCATCCCTCGTGACCTTAAAATATCTTCAGATTCTCGCCTTGATCCACCTCGAGGACAACGTTCTCGTCTTCTTTCGACTTCCGCCTCAGATGCCAGTTTTCCTCCTCCTACCTCTTTTGCCAACCCCGTCCATGAACCGTTATAGTATTTCCCCGATAGAAATTGCCGAAAATGTGCAGGGTAGCCGACGGGCTGTGATTTATACGTGTATACAAAATATAAAGCTCTTTATATATTAGATCTTCCATGTCTTTCGGTGGCTTCATCCGTCAACATGTAGGCCGGCAGATAGCGTTCCCTACCGTCGGGTCCGACCATTTTCAGCAGAGGATTGGGGAATGTCGTGTCTCGTCCACCAAGGGAGGTATAACCTTGGTCGTAGAGGGCACAATAGGGAATACAGAGACCACGCAACACGGCCCAGACATCCTTATAAGTCCAATGGAGGACGGGACAGACGCGAAGAACCCGTGGCCAATCGGCGTCAGTCCATTCTACTGGCGTTCTAAATTGTTTCGTTAGAAAACACTGTGTCCATACTTCATGTATCTTCCCCGAGGGTCAGATGCTCGACTGCCCATGAAGACAGCCGTCACGGCTGGACGTTGTGCCTTGAGCAATTCTAAACCCGTCTTCAATGGTCCCGGAAACTCGAGGACTGTTATATTGTATCTGAAAATGAAAGTAAAATAAACAAAGAAAGAAACCTAGAAGCGACGTCGATGATGAACTGAGAAGCCTCGGGAAATTGATCTTCGACCATTATATGAAAACCTTGGATCTTGGCACCGGGGCCATATTTCCTATAAACGCGATCTAGACTAAAAGGAAGTGGGGAGAACCTGTCGACTTCGACTCGTAGAAGATGCAACAGGACAGTACAATCTTTTCCGCCATTGAAAGACAGAGCTATCTCCTGCAGGGAATACTTCTCCAAGATGTCGGCTATTATCCGACGAGCTTCATCCAGTCGACCTACAAAGGCTTCTTCCTTCTGTCGACCTTCAAAAGCATCCCATTTGTCGACACTGTTCAGCCACGCCTCCTCATCAAAATGAACAAGATTCGCTGTAAACAGATGGGCTATGTGACATGGAAAAAGATACCTCCTAGAAGATCTTTGAGCTCGTCGACAGCCGTCTTTCCCATTTCACGATCTTCGCTCTCCACGATGAGTTTAGTTTTGAAGAAACTGAAAACGGTAGACAGTGAGACGTGTCAGAGTACGCGCGAGGGAACTGATAAGCCGATGAACTCGCGAGTCCAAAACAATCGGACCTTTTCCGGGAAAAAGAACAAATAGAACCTGTTATTCAATACTGGGTAAGAGCCAATCTCCACGTTGGATGAGTATTTGTCAGCCAGGGCCGTTAAACTGTCCGAGAACTTGAACTCATCCTGGGAGGTAAAGACATTCTCCGTGAAGAAAGCACTGTGCTCGGAATCGGGAAAGAGTTGACTCTGAGAATGAAACTAGGAAAGGAAGAAGAAGACGATACCTGAATCCAGTTGAATCCCTTTTGGCAGAAACGGGGGACACCGGGAAAGGTGACGACATTGTGCAGTTTGACGACGGGAAATGGCGACCGCTCGCCTGTCTTTGGATTCAGTCCCCATAACAATTCCGAATCTTTTGGTATCTGGAGGAGTATAAGCAAATAGAAAATTCCTCTTACTATGCTGAGTCGATCGATAACAGCCTGATCCTGCCGAGTTCTGTCCTCTTTTCTAAAGAAACGGCTCAAGGCGTCGATGATTTCCGGTGATTTGATCATCGATGTGTCAAAGGCTTTTCCCAAGGCTGAATAGATTCATTTTAATGGAAGAGATTGCTGACCTTCATAAGTCTTGTCATCGTGGGTCGGGCCGACTCCTCCCGTAGTCAAGACGATGTCGAAACGACTGCTCTGATCCTTGATCTCATGGGCAATCTCGTCTATTTGGTCGCCTACAACGGAAATCTGAACAATAACTGACAATAGGGGAAGAAGTCGTGGGTCTACTTTTCGGGTATTGACTCCTAAAGCATGGAGACGTTTGGCAAAGAAATTGGAATTAGTATCGATTGTAGAACCCTTCAGGATCTCGTCTCCTATCACTGAAACGACAAGAATTTGATGGAAAAAAAGAAGGGACACCAACCTACGACACCGGCAGTCTTTCGCTGTACCATTTTCTGCATGGAAGAAGACCATCTACTCTTAAGCATTCATAACAGATCCTCTCTACTGACAAACAATAACGAAATGATAAAGATGGGATCACGTTTTCTAGCTATGACACTTCAAAACCCGAGCTCGTCTCGTTAAAAATAGCCGCCTACGTAGTGGCCTGGACATCCAGAGCTCCATTTAAATATGACTTCTAATGCATCGAATTTAGTGGTAAGATAGATAAATTTCGAATAAAAATATATTTAGGTCGATATACGTGAAGATGAGGAACAATACCAGCGACTACAAGATTGTGTCGACGTCTTATTGGCCAGTGGATATTTCCGGGCAAGGATCAAGGGCCTCTCCGCTTTTGATAAGGTACTCCAGTTCCTCTCTTTTCTTTCATTTTTACTCAGATTGTCGGTGGAATGACATGGTGTCTCTCGATTTGTAATTTTAGTGTCGATGTCAACCTGCTCTACTCCGAATCTGCCACAATTGGGCAGAAAATGTAAGATTTCGTCGAAATCCAGAATAAATATTCGATTTAGTGCTCTGACAGAGAAAATAGTGTCAGTGTTGACCCAGCTACAATGCCCCCATCCTCTTGAGCCTCATCAAATTCAAGGTCTCGACTTCCGTCACATCTTCCCCGTCATACAGGTCCGTCGATCTTTATTCAGTTTATGTCCATTTCAGTGGCTGGTGAAGAAAGCCATCGAGACAAAGAAGGAACATGGAGATGATATCACAGCTTTTTGTGATTATGTAGTACAGGGCCCGTCTTCAGAGAAACAGGTACAGTGTCCATCCTACTGATTCTGTGAATTCTAGCAGGATCTTTCCTATAAGAAGTTTCAAGATGTCGTGGCCTCCACAGCTCCTCAAAGAGTTCGAAGACGAGGTCCAAATACAAAGCCGCCGACTCTTCGTCAGGATGTCGCCTGTACCATTGCAGAATTCGCGAGGTAATCGGTCACCGTTCTAAAAATGCATCAGTTTCAGTGCTACTTCGACATCAGCCGTAGGTGATGATGAAGAAGAATTAGTAGAATCGCTGGAGGAGTCAAATTTGAGAGATCGCGTATCCAAATCCAGATTCAAGAACATGTTAGACGCCGTGGCCACACAGTCATCTGAACCCGTCGACGAGGTGGCTGAGCTCAAAAGGAAGATAGAGCAGGTAAGACAAGTTAAGAAAATATAGGAAATTTGATATTTAGGTTCAAGAAAGGACAAGACAAATGAAAGAAGCCATTGAGACAATGAAGAACGAGAGGAAGACAGAAGATGCGGAGGATCGACAACAACGGGAGGAAGAGACAAGAAAAGCGGGCATATTATCCAAATATTCAGAAAAGTGGAGTGCTCTCGGTTTATTTTACTTTAATTTAGCGAGATTGATGAGGTTCGCCAACTTCTAGAAGATTATGAGAAAGCTGTCCAAAGGGAAAAGTCCTTCAAGGTATGGCTCTTTCCTTCAATCTTACAGTTTTCCCTAGGCGTCGTGTCGAGCAGAAATGGCCGACTGGGAACAAGAAATCGAGCAACTTCAAAATTTTAATGATCTCTCTGATGAAAATAAGGTCATTCGTCATTATTCGCGATGAATTAAATTATGTTTAGACGGCTGCAGAAAGGGAATTGGAAGAGGAAGTGACTGAGATCGAGGGGAGATTGACCGAGAAAAGACGCGAATTAGCAGAGGTTGATTCTCTAAAAATTGCGATTATTTCCTCAGGTTACCCAAGAAGTTTCGTCTCTACAGCGACAGTTGGATAGCATCCCCTCGCAGTTGGAAATGACCCAATATCAACAAAGATTTATCGAATTGTACAATCAAAGTGAGTCGAAATAGGGAAAGAGTGAAGGAAGGAGGGTTTAGTGGCTAGCAAACATCGCCAGACGAAGCAATACATAACTCTTCACAATACTCTTATCGATGTCCACACTTTTATGAAAAAAGAAATTGGAATGCTCAATAAAATTGAAGAAGTCCTCCCACAGTAAGCCACTTTTTCTACTAATCAGCCCGTTTAGAGTAGCCAAAGAGGCCAACCAAGATGCTTTCGTCCATAGTTTACACGAAATTTTAAAAGGAGTCGAAACAGGACATGAGAAGGTAGACATCTCCTAACCAAGATAACAGAGTCATTTCCAGCTAAAGTCGAGGAATTCTGACCTGGAGAGGAGAAAGAATGAGCTCTCGATGGAATTAGCCCAATTACGAGACAATGAGTCGAGATTTCACCTGGTTTCCGAAGAGTTTAAAGAGGTTTCTCCCCGCTCTCAATTAATTTCTTTTTAATTCAGGCTTGTAAACGAAATGAAGAGCTCGTTGCGCAACTTCACACTTGATTAGTTGACCATAATGAAGTTTCCTCTTTTTTCCGTTTATCCTCCATTAACCCATGTTTCACGTGTTGTCATGGCGCTAACTCGTAATCAGTCCCCAGCTGTTCACACGCTTCCTATGGGTCTATGCTTGTCCACAAACATCATTGTGAGTTTTTTATAGAAAGAGTGGAGGGAGATTGTGCGTATTGATCTATCCAATTCGAAAGTGAAAGTTTTGAAAGTCGACTGCGTGGTTGGATGTCTCGTCTGTCGATCATCTTGATCTTCTTTCATCAATTTCTTCTTCCTCCTCGGCACGTTGCAATCTGACAATGCGACTGATTAAATGAATTTCTTTGCAAAGAGTTGTCGCGGTTTCTTTTCTGCCACCTGCATCGGTTGTCAGTAATTTATGGAATTGACCACGTCATCAACGGGGGTGGTCACCGTTTCCACCATTCTCCTTGTACTTTCCATTTTTCTGTCTCATTGCTCTCGATTCTTGGAAATCTTCTTATTGGCAGATTCCTCGAAGAGTCTTGTTATAATTCGTTCAAGTGTAAATTCAAAAGAAAAGAATCAGTCGAAAAAGATACAGAACAGACATCTTTTGACTCATCCTCATTATAAATTATTGGGGAAATTGTGCTCCTCCCCCATCCTCATGTGATCTCTTTCTTTTTCCTTAAAAGATCATCATCTCTGGATCTCCTTAATCTCCCCCGGGATTGAACTTTTCTACTTGTTTTTATTTGAGTTCCATTGTTCATTTCTCTTGTGTCCTTCTCCTTCTCTACCATAAGAGATGTCTATTTTCAGCCGGTTGATTTACATCAGCGCTCAAGTGGATAATATTAAAACCACACATTTATTCCATTTCTCGGCGTCTTTTCTCTCCGTTGCAAGTTGCTCGACCTCGCCAACATTCATAGAATATTTTCTTTATGTTCAGAGCATAGTCCCCCAGTTGTCTATTTTATCCTTTCCGTCATATCAGTTCCCATTCCCATCCTGACGACGTTTTCTTCGTCGAGTGCACATTCCCAGGTCCGCCCCGTGTTGTTTTTCCCTTCTCGGTTTTGAGTTCTGGGGAACATTGGCCTAGTTGATGCCACTTCCCGTCATCTGTCGACCTCGATCTCATTCTTATGTTGTCGACGACGAGGTATGTCCAATCATTCGTAGTCTTTGCCCGAGTTTTCCATTGACGTTGTGCCCGAAACAGCTGCCAATGTGGTTCATTTTTAATTCACAAGAAGATTTGGATCTTGTAAAGTACGACCGATGCTCCACTTTTCTGTGGTATTCTGACCTTTGCAAATCTTTGACGTCGACAGCTACCGTATCCCTTTTGCAAAACTCGTCGACCTCTCCGAATTAATCTCGACTTTTGCAGGTGGAACAACAAATAGAACTGGGTCATCCGGGTATGGCTCACCCTCATAGTCAACAGCCGTCGACGTCACAAACCGAAGCTTCTGGGTTTTCGTCTCTCACTCTTCGATTTTTGATTTGTGGACGAGCTGCTGGTGTCGATGTCCAAGCACAGCTCCATAATAGGTGACAGGGATACTCTAATCCGGGACAAAGCTATTATAGGCTCCATTCCCAGTATGATGCAGCGGAATTACATAAGAGAAATCAGGAGATCGACAGCACAATTGAAAAAGATCGGGTTTTAATGAAAAAAACACAAAAGATCCTATTACTTGGAGGTCCTGAATGTGGGAAGAGCACAATATTCAAGCAAATGAGGTTGATCTCTTTCGACGAGCAATAAAATTGTTCAGAATTATTCACATGAATGGCTTCAGTGAGTCGGATTATGTCAATTATCGCTATCTTATCCATTCGAATCTCGTCGACTCAATGGTTCAATTAGTACGAGCAGCCGACGAATTTGACTATAAACCGGAAGATTCTGTCGCGGTGAGACCTGGCCATCCAATATGAAATCTTTTTTCAGGGTGATTATGAGTTTTTCAAGGTCTATAGTCGACAAGTACGAATCAATGAGGTTGAAGTCACGTACCAGCTGTCGAGATGTCTTCGTTCTCTTTGGATGTCCGATTTTATCCAGAAAGCTTTCGCCCGCCGAGATGAATTTGAACTTCTCGACTCTGCTGAATAGTGAGTCTTCTGTCCTTCCTAGCAATTGAAATAGCTTTCTCAATGACATGGATAGAATTGCTGCACCAGAATACAGAGCCACGGAAATGGACGTCCTCCGGTCGAGAGTGCCTACAACAGGAATCAATGAAATCGAATTCCCCTTTAAAGAATATATTCTCCGGTATGGGCAAGATCTCTCCCCCCTAATTAGACCTCAGAATGGTTGACGTAGGCGGACAACGAAGTGAACAGAGGAAATGGATCCATTGCTTTGATAACGTTCGTTTTTATCCAAAAGTCCACTGTAGTTTTTAGGTATCGGGCGTATTATTTATTGCGGAGATATCAGCCTACAATATGAAGTACAAAATATAATTTACCCGAAAAAGGGCATTTTTAGGATAGATGACGGCGACGAGACGGTCGAGCGACCACCGGTAAATTTGAATGAGAAAATGGAGAGGCGGAAGAAATATGAGGTCGGATTGGATTAAACCAGGGAAGAAAGATTTCAGAATAAGCTGAAATACAGCATGAGATTGTTCAAAAGAACGGCAAACAATCGATGTTTCGGTAAAAAGACAGCGATGATCCTTTTCTTGAATAAATTCGACATCTTCAAGGAGAAATTAACTCGAACTCCGATCTCCGTCTGTTTTAAAGATTACAAAGGTTTTTTATCAAGTGGCTACAGACTAAGATTTTCAGGTGATCCAAAGGGGATCAACGAAAGCGCCACGTACATTGAGGATCGTTTCAAGCGGCTTGTCAGCGCAGAGGTCATGGAACAGAAACAACTCTACGTACACTTTACCAACGCCACAGACACCAGGAACATTGACCGGGTCTTCGAGAGCTGTCTCGATGTCGTCTTTAAAATGAACATGGAAAAAGTTGGCTTCATGTAGGGTACGAGGTCGATCGAGTAGATATATCCTCAATTCCAGCTCGACGCACAACTACGTCTACCAGAGAAGAGCTTAGTTATTCTTTCAATTTCACTCCAATTATCGTACAAATCCAAGGCATATCACATAAATATTTCCTTTTTCTTTGTCGACGTCATTTCGTCGCTTAACCGACCTCAGATAATGGCCGACTACGTGGAGGCGGTTATCGTACGATCATTCTTCTTCGTCCTCGTCACAAAACAAATGACCAATTACAAAGGCGACGTCCTTTGACGCAGGCTCTTTCTTACTTACTAAAAACTTTGTAAACCTGTAGTTTGGAGCGAGAGATGATCAATGAATAAAAACAGATCATTTGCAGGAGTTAGTCTCCTTTTTGAGCCAATCATCCATTGTTTCTGCGCAATTTTAAGAGGAAAACATGCCTCGTCTTCTGTGACATTTCCTCCCCTCTCATTTATTTCTTCGCCCATAACACTTATTTTCCTCCCGTGCTCTTTGACGTCTCCTTTTTGTCAATCCCACGCGGAAGAAGTTTCTTCGGTAAGCGGAGATGAACAGAGATCGCCTTCTATTTCGGGTAAATGTCACTTTTTCGGCGGTCCCCTAGACAACTTGCTCCGACTTCATCGACTGTCTTATGAAACTCGTCGTTTCTGTTTTTCTCTTTACTTTTGATGCTCTTTCCATAAATATAAACATTAGAGGAAGTCAAGAATTGATCAATTTGGCATAGGTCGTGGGTACTTGTCCCTCTCAGGCTAAAGGCTATAATATTTTTCAATTTTCTCTGAGGACTACACCCCGGCCCCTTGGCTTCAGATTGTATTCAATCTCATTGATCAAGCGCCAACCTCTTTCCTCGAGCTCCCTCTTGCCACTCTCTCCAACTTACATACCGTATACCACAGCTCCTGAAAAGCAGCACATTTTAGGCCAGATCGTTTCTAATTTTCCTTTTTTTCGTCATATAGACAGGAAATTTAAAGGAAACAGAGGCTATCAGATGATAATTATCTGCTGTCCTCTATGAGAAAACCCTTTTTTAATGTGGTCATTGTGAGAGGAAATGTCCTCTGGGAGTACAAGCTGTTCTATGGATATTTCCAATTCGCACTGTAGCACAAAAACAGGAGATTTTTGACAACAATTCCAGGTGCTTTTCGCCTCCCATTCGGCCCTTTCCCAGCCCCTTTTCTCTTACCTTTCGTCCTTCCCTCAACTATTTGACATTTTAGAGAGCAAAATGAGTGGTACGCTTGCCTATTTGACGTATAAACTGTTGACATGCAGGTGGATTCCCTCTCAGGGGAACATCCTAATTATTTTGTTTAGCTCTGACACTCGGGAACAAGCCTACACGGTGGTCAGTAAGGATCAATTCCAGAAAAGTTATCTCATCGACACTCAGCTACGCAAAGACAAGGAAGAATTCGACAAACTTTATAAGGTTCTACTTCTCGGTAAGTGAATTCCACTTTTTCTTGGGTGCATGATTACCGTATCCTGGGACTAATGAGACTAAATTTGATCATTTCAGGAGGACCAAGCTCAGGGAAAAGCACCATATTCAAACAAATGAAAATTCTTCATATGAATGGATTTACTGAATCGGATTATGTCAATTATCGTTATTTGATCCACGCCAATACAATGGAAGCCATTATGCAAATCATCGCTGGCGGAAAACATTTGGAGATTCCCTTGGACGAAAGTATTGAGGTAAACAGGGAAAAGGAACATGGACGAGGGGTTTCAGCATGAGGCCACGTGGTTTGCTGACAATTATTCCGTAAAGGATTCGGAATTGACGGAGAAGATGGCTCACATCATTCGGGCAATTTATGTCTCTGAATTCTATCAGGCAATCATCGACAGAAAGGATGAAATCGAGCTGCTCGACTCTGCTCAATAGTATGTCTCCCATTTAATTGACCTTCTTTAGCTTCCTTGAAAATCTGGACCGTATCTCTGCCCATGGCTATGTTCCCAGCAAAATGGATATTCTACGTAGTCGTGTGCCTACGACAGGAATTATTGAGATCCAATTCCCCTACAGGGGACAGACTCTAAAGTTTGTTTTTCACATTACAGAAAATGGACAGCTGATGTCCTCTTCGCTTGTGTGGCATTCTTTCATTATTTTAGAATGGTTGATGTCGGGGGGCAGAGAACTGAACAACGGAAATGGATTCACTGTTTCGATAATGTTTCCGGAGTTCTCTTCGTCGCTGAATTGTCGGCTTACAATATGAGGTAGACAGGCTGAAATACAGTAAAATGTGTGTATAGAACTGATGACAATCTCTATGACAAGAATGACAAGGGCGAAACTGTCCATCACGCCCCTCAGGTAGAAATTTATCCCGCAAGATGGTAATACTTCCGCTTCAGAACAAGCTCAAGTACACGATGCGCCTTTTCAAACAAATTGCAAATAACAAAGTTTTTGGAAAGGACACAGCCCTGATTCTGTTTCTGAACAAGGTCGACATCTATCGCGAGAAGTTAGCCCGTCAAAATATTGACACGTGCTTCAATGACTACAAAGGTACGCTTGCCCTTGATTTGACCGAAGACGAGTACTTTTAGGAGCAGCCACAGTCGAGGAGACCACCGACTTTATCAAGCACAAATTCGAAAAACTTATCAAGACAGAGATTCGCCAATCCAAGCCCCATTATGTCCATTTGACCAATGCCTGTGACACGACCAATGTCGACCATGTGTTCAATAGTTGCCTCGATCTCGTTTTCAAACGAAACATGGAATGTTGTGGTGTCAAGGCCTGATCTCGTGTTCTATTTTTTGTGGTTGTCTGTATTTTTGTGATGTATTTGCTTGTATCCTAGACGCAATTGATTACCTAACCCGTGCTCGTACACCCAATCCTATTTCAGGCATTCTGTACTCCCGCGTCATCATGTAATCTCGCACTTTTCTGTAACTGATATTTATCCCAAATATTCCAGCTGATTGTCGTGTTGTTGCCCTATATATCCTGTCTTCGTTGTTCTCTCCATATATTCAATATCATATGTTTTCTGTACTTTTAATGAATGTTTGTTGTATAAAAGTGTAATAAAACGGAATTTATTAGCCCAAAAACTAGACGTAGAATCGGGTGCTCCGACATCGTCGAAATCGTCCAATTCTATGAGAGCAAACGGGACAGACATGGACAAAATCGGCAAAGGAATCAAGAAAGAAAGGAAGCGGAGAACAGGGCCAGAGAAGGAGAACAGCGAAGAGAACACACCAAGTATACGCAAAGAGACCGTACTCCCGATGGACATCTGTCTCGATTAGATTCTGGATTATTTTGGGTATAAGCTGATGGAACACTTACCCGACAACGACTGCAGAAAAGCATAACAGGTTCTCGTTTAAAATTGAGATCTGGACGAAATGGCTCGTGAAGACTAAGCTTCTCGCAATGATCGTCACGATTTTTTACTCTCGTCTTTAGTCGATACTCCTGTAATATTTCTATCTTTTATGGAAGATTGTTTCTACCCGAAGGGAAATGTTCTCCAGACCGGCGAAACCTCGTCGAGCCACTGGTTTCGACAGATTGTAGCCTTTTTTAAGATGTGCTCGAGTGCCGCATATTCTTCGCCATTTAGTCGTGCAACGAAATGCTAGAGCTCTCTTTCTTCTGAAGAGAAAGTTAAACCAGAAAGAGAAAAGAGTCACCCGTCACTGGCCTTCTTCCTCCCGTAGACAACTTCGATTACACTGAACACGGCTCCAGCCGCCACTCCTCCTGTTATCAAAATGAAAACGTCCTAAACAGACTTTTTTAATGATAGATCCTTCCCACCTTCATGTTCCATAACCCCAAGCGGGCTGGCGATTTGTGCACATCCAAGGCACAAGGCTGTGAGACGGAAGATATCCACTTGGCGTCGAGAGCTTCCATAACTCCGCCTGGGAAGAGTTCTTGATCAAGGAAGACAACTGACTTTCAGACATTCGAAGAATGGCAGCGGTGATGTGAGGAGTCCACGGGGAATTCTTCTGTAATCCGATCCCGTAAGCACTTCTTCCAAAAAGAGCTCCTCTGGGCTTTGACTGTTTTGTTCGACTGACTTTCTAACCTGGTTCTCAATTCGCAATGTCTAGCCGCTTCAAAATCCAGTCTGGTCGAGTCGAAAATGAAGGCATCGAGTGACCTGAATAGGCCGTTTATTCTTTCTCACTGGCTTTTACCCATTCTTCAAAGCTCTGATGGCGTCGTCGACTCTCCTTACATTATGGGCTTCCATTTTTCTAAACATTGTCGACAATTCGACATGCCGCTTGAAATATTGATAGACATTAGAATTGAGGACTGTCCCAAAGGAGAAATTGGCCGAGGGATTACGTAACTGAAAATATATCAATGTAACAAAGTTTTACGAACTCTAGGATCGGTCACTCCTGTCAGTCCCTTTTCTGGCTGATCTAAAACAAGAAAAGCAGCGAGATTGGCAGTGTACGAGGCGACCATCTAAATATTTCGTTTTTTTAAAAGAGAGAAACATACAATCATGCAGAAACCGCACCAGACGATTCCCAGAACACGGGCTGAACAGCTTCGAGGTGTCTCTGAACAATCGGATGGCAAACTGTTAACAGCCTACTTTCAGAAACTCCGCTGTTTAGAAGAACTCCCCAAACGAACCACATTGCCTCTCCGAAGGATACTCGTTCATCTTCAAATTCTTCCAAGAAAGGATCATCATTGGCCATTCGATCTCGATCCAACTGAATGACTTTATGATCACAAAAGAAGAATTTTACGCTATAAAATCTATCAAAGGGAGATTTCATATCCAACAGGAAAATAGCCAGTCCGACTGCGACGACGGAGACAAGAAGCGCTGACCAAAGAGACGATTTTAATGGTTGGAGGAAAGACTGCATCGGGGAATCACGTGGAATCTGAAGACATATTTTAGTTGTAATATTTTGATCTTACAGATTTTTCCAATATACGGATTCCATGATAGAGCCAAGGTTCCGAAAAGTCGATGTATCTTTCCCTTTCTGGGTTGATGGTCATGCCGCCGATGGCTATGTCGGAGAGATCGCTGTCCAGTTCTCCTAAAGCTCCCGTCAAGTAATATCCAGCCTATATTTTGTTTAATTAAAATATAAAAGGACAGACATCATCGTCGGAGAGAAGAACACTTCCATAGCTGTCGTTGAGATGGAGAGAAAAGGAAAAACTGGTGTCGATGCTGCTATTCGGCTCGGGGATCGAAATATTCGACAACAAGTCAATTGCATAACCAGCACAACAATAGAATTCAGTGATGTTTTGTCTATATTTTGGACAAGGATACCACGGACCCGACTGGAACAATTTCTAGCATTTAAAGATCTCACCACATACCACAAGTTCAGTCGACTTTCCTCCCAAATTGACGGATACTTTTCCCAAGTTGCGACATTCGTCGAGTCGAATAATCGGTGTCGTATAGACAAAAGGAGGATCCTATAACTTTTTCAATGGTTGAAATATCTCTCTCACGTGTGTAGTTACAGTCCTCAAATGTTTAGGAAGAGAGATCTCCAAAGGTTTACCAGCTCCTCCGGGCCATCGAATTGCCGCCTCATTCAATCGAAGAACATTCCCATGCTAAATAAATCGAAAATTGAAAATGTTAATGGTCTAACGAGTGTTCCAACTTCTCGTGGCCCTTCGAACATGTTGATTATTTCATAGTCGACGCTGATCCTCTCGCACCTGTTGTTGAACTCGATCTTGGCTGTTGACACGGCACAAATCGAACTGCAAATATTTTGATCTGGCTTGGACACACGTTACCGTAGGAATTCGGGCGCATGTCTGTCAATCCACGATGCGTGGATACCATCTCGGTTACAAGTTTGCGGAGGTTGGAGAGGTTCTCCCAGAGTTTCCAGGAATTTTAATCCATAGCGGACGACTGAGAAAGAGTCTCTGAGGGCTGACAACGGCGATTGTGATAATCTGGCAGCTATTACTCCTAATAAGACAAAAATGTGAACGGTAGAATAAGACATACCATCGGGGACATTGCCCGCCTTGCTGGCTTCTTCACTGACAATCCAAACTTTCCCCCTTCCTGTCAATTCCGTCGCTGCACTGAAGATCCGCTCGGCATCATTTTTTGTGGCAAAGAGGACGATAATATTGGATGTGACTTCTTCAAATTCTTCTATTAAAGTGTAATTCAACGCGTCTTGTATCTCCAATTCGATATATCTTTGAACCTAGGCCGAGATGTTTTTCTTCTCCCAGAGGAGAGACAAACATGAATTTTGTTTCTTCGGCGTTTCTCCTCGAAAGAACTGACAAACTGATCGCCGTTGGCATCACCTTTCACGCTCAAAACAACGACCTGGAACAAGTGGTCACCTGACTTGTGGACATGTTCACCTGACGATAGTTGAACCAATCCAACAACTTTGTGAACACGTAGGCTTCGTCTGAATATGCCGGTGTTGGGCGAACAAATGACGGGTAGATTTTCTTTTTTGAGAATTCTGCATCCCGGACCATTACGCCGATGGCGGGCATTTGATAGAAAGACAATGCATAAACGGCAGAAGAGACTAATGACAAGTATTGTGGTCGAGTCTCTCTGGAATTAGACTGTATTTTATAAAGGGAAAAGTACCTATGAATAGAAGTAGCATAGATTACTGTAGCCAAAGATCCATTGAGAACTCGCTCGCAGACAATCTCCCTCGTCAGATAAAGACGATTCGTTATCCTGTGATATTTTGTGACAAAGAGACGGACAAATACTTTTTATGTCCAAGTGTTCCGCCATCAATGAATTCTGGCTCGATGGTGTAATTTCCAATTGCAAAGGACAATGTTCCGAACACTTCCAAATAGGCATTCTAAATCTACGAAAGAGAGGAGAAGACGACAAACCTTGACGGCATGAACAGCGTCGTGGAATTGGCTGTCACCGAAGACAAGTACTGCTATTTTATAGGATGAAATACTATTGGAAGTTAGCAGAAGTAAAAGGCCCGGCACCCAAAACATTTTCGGAACTTGGACGGGAGAGAGCACGGCCCGAAGGGTGACGCAGACTTTCAGGTAATAGGGAGGAGGCACACTCTATTAGGACTCTCCAATCGGTCCCCCGACATTACAGAGAGAGAGAGCCCCGTTCGAATAATCAGACGAGCGCTAGGCTAATCATAATAATAGGAGGCAACTTTTCGACATTACGATGACTTTTCCTGAAGATATGGTCATCCAAAGGAGGATTGTGCGACTTGTACTCGACTCGAAAACGAAATCAATTCGACATCGTCACAGGGAATAGAAAACAGTGTCGAGTCGAGCAGATTCATATATTTTCAATGTACTTCGTCCTCAACTTCAACTCGACTTTATCTACTAAACCACCAGAGTCGACGACGACAGGGGAAATTGTATGTCGATGTCGAGTCTAATATCGATGCACAATCTTTTCCAAGATCACCCAGGCTACCAGATGAATATTGCCATTTTAATTTTACCCCTCATTACAATAAAATGATAAGGAAACTCTCTGCCGTTATATAGAAAATGTTATTCATTGAGAAATTGCCGTTTATTCATACGGTAACCAAGTAACTTTTGATGATTTATTGTATGAATACTATTTGGGGACCGGCAATAACCTCACGTTGCCTAATAGAACCGACTATTTACTATTTTATAAGAGTCTCAAAATTAATATTGGCATCCATTTAGAGTATCTTTGATGTTAAATTGTGGATTTAATCTACGCGAGGCGGCCGCGCCGCATGTCCGAATTGAGCGAAGTTATTGCCAGTAGACTGACAGACATTGGCTGATTGAGGGTATCGCCCTCTGCTTTTCGGACTTTCTAAAAAATGACGGTTTCTAAACGGTCAAAAGATCATGAGACATCAAGAAACGAGTTTATTGGTTTTCGAACGGCTTCAAGGTATCCGCTGTCATAGAAGAAGAACCTCACGGCTGACCGGACCAAAATATTTTCCCAAGGATCGGCGCGTGCTTCTTTGATCTACGACATAGCGACAATTGTTCCCTCTTCCACAAATTGTCTGATTTCTCATGAAAAATTAGCAGTCGACTGGACGATATTCCTCCTGTTACCAGTTCAAGGTGACTCCTCGATCTTTGAAAGAGTAGCCACCTACAGTAATTTGATCCGTGATATTTTTAGCCCTGACCTGAGCCATTCTTAGTCCGTGTGACACATGTCGTCATGGTTATTTGTTGTTGTGATCCGCCCACTGTCGGGACCTGAGGCCCCTCCTCCAGAGTAGCTCAAACCCATCCAATCGCCTCAACCAACATGGTTGGTCCTTTCCTCTTCTCTTGAATTATCCTTTTCTTAGACTGCTACTCAAGGAAAATCTCATGAACAACTCGTCAAGGAACATCCCAACATCAACGAATTCCTTCTTCGCAAATGGGAACGCATCTTCAATGTCTTCTTCGGTAGACCTTTCTCTCCTTACTCCTACCAATTGCTTCAGATCGCAACAACTCTCATCAAATCGACTCTGGAGACTTCCACTTGATCTTCAGGGTTAGTCAGCTATCCTCTACAGTAATCCGACTATTGTAGAAATGCCGTGAGATCTATGGAGCCGAGTCGAAAGAAGTCGATTACGCTAAGAAGTCGCTGGACGCCCTGTGGGAAGGTCTTTGCAAGATGGCCGACGCTGACGATGTGAGTCTCCTTCTTCTTCTCTCTTGATCAGAAACATAGGATGAGTTGATCTCCCTCGATGAGTGGGTAAATCTGCTCGGAAAGGTCGACGCCGGCAAAGTTCCCAAATGGTTCACCGACTATTCTAACTTTATGTTCCAACTCTTCGATGTCTCGGCTGACGGACTTCTTGATCTCGCTGAATACACCGACGGTCAGTATCTTCTTTAAAAATTAGTATCCATTTTAGGCATGTGCACATACGGATTCCGGGATTCGGAATGTCACAAAGCTTTCCAAACATTTGCTGTGGTGAGTAGAGTCTACGTCATAAAGTTCAAGGGAGGAGGAACACCTGCTCCGGGGGGAGACCACGGGGCCGATGGGGGTGGTGACAGACAGATAAATGAGCTGTTTACAGGATAAGAAGGGAGAATACACGCCGACCATCACACCAGAAACCTGGAACCAATACTTCCACGTAAGAATTTTTACAAAAAAAATATGAGAGAAGAGGTTTAGGAGCAGTTCTTCTCGACTGACAAGAAAGCTCTCGGAAATCATTTGTTCGGAGTCATGGACATCTAAGTCAATCTTTGTTCGTCTTCCTGTACATAAGGTTCCTTTCCATACCGAATTCCACTCTGTAGATATATGCCCCGCATAATAAAGTGACAACAGCCTCCGGTGTATTTCTTTACACTTTCAGGGATCAACATGTGGCCTGGCTGGTCATTAGACATCCTGAACTTGTAAATAGACAGCCGAAATATAAAAGCTTTATTGTCTGTGCACACTCGTAACCGGGTCGTTTAAGCGAATATCACAAAGCTTTGGCAATGAGAAAGAAAATTCCTGAAAGAGAAGAGGGAGAAAGCACCTATTTACAAGTTTTGAAAACTGACGGAGATGACCAGTATTGAAAGGAGGCAAGAGAAATGCCAATGGGCAAGGAGATTGAGACATGAGATCACAGGGAATGAGACTATTTCTTGAGAGGACGTGGCACGGAGAAAGTACATCGAGCCAAAGGGATGAAACATTTGGTACAAAGACAGACCAATGTCAGCAACATTACTCCTGACAACACAATCTGAAGGAGAAATCTATGAAGAAGCGGGGAGAATCTACCTCAATGGCGATGGCCATCGCCTCTTTAGGAGAATTAATCCCGTCGAACCAGGATCTGGGATCGAGGGAGGTGAAGATACCCTCGATTCCCCTCTCATTGCATCCCAAACAATCTCCTTTGCCTGTCTGCCACTCGTGGGCAACTCGGAAGTCATTCAATTGCTCAGCGTCGAAGCTAAACCATTTACATTGTTCGGCCTTCTCGTCGCCCATTGGATAGAAACAGACAAATCGGTCGTTGTTTATCTCACTCGGTACTGTTATCGTCGTCGTGTAATCTTTGATCTGGGAATTGTCAACTAAAAGAAATCCTATGATCTATTTTCAATCATTTCTTACCTGAAATGGTGACAACCATTTCCAATTTTTCCTTCTTTTCCGAATTGTAAATATGCCCGACAAATGATCCCTTGGCTCCAAAGAATGTCGCATTTACGTATCTGTTGCTGTTTCTGTCAAGTCGAATGGATCCAGAGAAATTGGCGAATTGACTGGCATGATGAAGGACAGTCGGCCGGACATCCGTCATCATATTTACGGTCAGGGCAATCCCTTCAGCATGCTCGACTCGGACTACTCGATTGTCGTATGTAGCTCTTTCTATCCATGGATCCTCTGATACTGCTTGTCCTGAATAAAACGCTGGATTTTCTTGTGTGTCCTCCTACCCAGATCAAAATTATGCGTTTCTTCATCTCCAGAGACGATGACCATTTGTTCTCCGTTGAATGTCGAAGTATATCGCTGTGCCTTGCAATCCTGGACGTCGACGTGCTAAACATTTCCTCCTCGTCAAGTTTTCTCACATTTACTTACATATTTTTCCTTCATTTTTACGGGCCCATTGGGGACAATCCACTTCTTGTCGACGAATCTTAGCCAACCCAACTTGGACAAATCTGCTCCCAGGAAGTCATTGACTGGTACGCCTGCGCGTACTTCAGGAACGCCTGAAACTTAGACCATCAAAAGGATAAAATAAGCCACTCACCATCTCTGACAAAATACATTCCGGGTACAAGTTCGCGATTAGGACGACTGCCACTGACAGACAATTCCAGGCGATTTCTCTCTTTGAAATCGAAGCGAGCATTTCCTTTGTTCATCGGCACTTCGATGAATTCGTCGGTTATCTTTCGCCATTTCATGTACGGTCGGTCGAAGATACTGTATCTAAAGAAATACGCCATTATGGAAAAGTTAAAGAATACTACCGGAAGACGACGACAGTATCGGGTTGGCCGACTCTGAGTGCAGTGAATGTCCAATCGCGGAAAGGGTCGATCTTCAACTGGCAGCAGACTTCACTCTTCTGCTCACCGAATCCACAGCCAATATTTGACTGGACGGGGTGATATGTCCTATAGCAGGCAGAGCCAGAACTACAATTCCTGTAAAAACTACAATTGACAGAAGAAGGAATGGTATACTTGTAATTGTAATCGTCGAGTTTGCAGTGAACATCACCACCGGCGCAATCGCAGATACAAGACGGAGTAATCTTTGGAATAGCAAACTGATATTTCCCTGAAAACGGCTAATTCTTACTGTAAGCGGAAGTCTACCTGATACAGGATGATGCTGCTCCAGCCGGTGGAACTCGAGAGCATGGACCACCCGGCTGTCGTTATTCTCAATGGCAATACACGCCGTCTCATGGAGACCCACAATAAATTGGACAGAGCTCTTTTGAACATTGTCGGAGTTCTCTCTTATCTGAATAAGTTTGCTTTTTCTTCTCGACAAGGAGAACTAACCTCTGCTTCCATGGTAACAGTCCGTGAACAATGAGGAAGAACATCAATGGATCGGGAGCTGGCAGTGGCCAGGAAGGCCGCCACAACCAGCCACATTCTACTCTCCTTCCTAAAAACAATTCATTTTTGGGTGTTGCTGTGATTCATTCGAAGAAGAAACAAAAGGACTATGAAATATTCCGGCTACCGGGCAGAATTTGTAGTGGAGAGAGAGAGAGAGAGAGAAGTAGCCCGAATTTAACAGTGTAATTAGAGGATAAGCGGAACTATGAGATGACCTTCACACTTCCGCCGAACGAATTTACATAGCCGGCGCTCAATTAAGCACTTTACGGCCTGGAGAACTATCACCCGTGGGACTGTAAATAGCCATAAATCTGTCCTCAAATCAGTAGCTGGCCTTGAAATTGAGAAGACATCTGACGGGACCATCCAGGCGACGATAGACTGTGTTGCGTCCTTTGCCTAAGTGTTTGTTTCACTCCGAACAGCTCCCGACCTTGGGCGTCTTATTGTCTTCTCCTAACGAAGTAAGACAAACACTATTCATTTTGTGTGGAGATTTATAAAGAGAGATCTCAATTACTGTAACTGTTTCACAATACGCGAAACAGTACAACAAATATCGACAAAAACAGCCCGAAGTAAGAGGATTTATCTTATCCGACCACATGGCCATCCAAATCCCCTTATCAGGCATTTTTAGCCAGAGTACGGTGGAATGGAAAGGTGAGAGAATGGAGACAAGGGGGCTCTTGCTGCGGGCGAGAAATTACATGGAGACCGCAAAGCGGGGTATTTGACAACACTTGAACGGGACCATGCAGTCGAGAGAAGGCGGCAATGGCACGGGTGGACAAGGAACTCCAGACCTTTTGCCATGAAGAGGTTATGAGCCATTGGACGTTGGACATCTTTGATAAAAAGCAGAAGCTAGCCAGTCTATTCGACTCGTCTCGGACCATTTCTCTCAGCCATGGTTTGAGACAGAAGAAGAAAAGACAAGACGAGATTCGACTACTGTATTTCTGGGAGAAGACCGAGAGCCGTCCGGATTTCCGTCGCTTATTTCTTCTTTCCATTCACGCCGGATTGCGACCGTTCCATTCAAACAATACGAGCAAAGTGGCCGCCGCATTGCATATTCAAATGACGAAAGTCTTTAGTCTTACGAGACATTAGGAGAAAATTTTCTGGAGTAATTTGTCCGCCTTGATCTTGTTAATCTTTGGAGGTGAGAAGAGTAAAATAGAGACAGAGAGAACGTCGAGGAATTGCTTTCCTTTCTTCCAGAACGGCTACAGTAAACGGAAATTTAAAACAGTTCTAATAACTGTAGCAGCTATGAGTAAGAATGAGCTCGTGATGGATTATAACACCAAAAGGAGAGAACGGGAGGTAAAGGGCGACAGTGAGCGTGGTGGACCGTATTCCCGGGGGCGGTACGGGGCAAAAGAATTCGGGCGGTGGTTAGTAATGGAAGTTTTTTTGACGCAGCTGGCACACAATGAACCGACCGATTTAGGGACAGAGAAGTGAGTAACTTGGTAACTCGGTTCCTGGTTGGAGGGGCGACTAACCACTTGACTGCTTATTCCCATCGCTGATTGCTTTTGACAAGAAAGTCTAAGCAAGCGGCGCATAATCCCCTTACAAGAAAAAGTAGTATTTCCTAGGAGGCCGATCAAAAAAGAGTCGAAGCCGCCAACAATTCTGACTAAACCTGTGGCGCCCCGAAATATCGCAATAACCCATTCGACGCTTCTCAAGATGGAAAAAGTGAGAAGCTGACAGTTTAATAAAGAAGAACATGTTGGGCAATAAACGAGAAGAATCTCGGAAGTTTACAAGACTAATTGGACAGATGGCAGCCAAATGTCAGGAAGAATCCTTTATACTTCTGGAAAAAAAGACGAAGAAAGAGGTTGATTCAACCTAGGGTGGACAGGCGATGATTCAACTCGATGACAAGTTGGGGGCCGAGTACGAGTAGCGGAATGGATGAACGGGCTAATTGAGAGCGGATCAGTTATTCGAAACCGTGCCGCGGAACGTTTGCCGGATTGCACGCTATTTCCGGGCGGAAGAGGTCATCTTTCTCCTCCTTGGACTACCAATGCTCTGGGTTTATTTCAACAATTGACAAGTTACATAACAGACAATTGGAGGGGATAGTGATGCTCGGATTACCGAAACGAGTGACAAGGTCGGCCAGTAATTAGAGAGGGATACGACCCGGATGACGGTTATTTATTACTGGAACTGATTCTGATGAACCGGACAGACACCCGTTAGATGGCAGCCAATTGCCGGGTAAAAGCCGGTGGCCGAAGACAAATAAGGCGATGAATAGAAACTGTTAGGAAATAGGCGATGGCGGGGAGAAAACAGGTGAAAGGAAGCGGCGAGCCTCTCAAAAACGAGCGATCTGACGAGATTATGATACATATAACAAGCCGCGTCGACAAACATCTCCTCTCTCGTTTTCTTCTTGTCTTGTCCATTTTATTTTAGGTGTTGAGCGAAAGTAGCCTCGTTCCAGATGCCTTTTCTCTTCCCATCTCTTTTCCATCTCCGCACTCGTTTTTTTCTCGCCCTTCTCAACAGCTTCTCGTACTTTCATAAAAAGTTGAGATTTGAACTAAAGATAATGTTTTTCTATCTGTTGGCCCAGTCTCTAATCGCAGCCGGTTCATTCCATTCCCAAAAAAGGGAACACCACAGCCCGAGGGAAAATGAAATGGGTAGCTCGGTCAGTCTAATCCCGCCGTCCGTCAACGGGCACCGCAATCAGCTCTAATTGTCCACCTCACATAGCCAACATGTCGTTACACTTTCCCTCTATGTTATCATTATCACACAGATTATATATCTCTTGCTGGGTGGCGTATAATCCCCTTTAAATGAGGTAGTACGAGGCCAGTAGTCAATTTCATATTCATGGTTGCACTTCGAAACAAAAAACAGCTCACTGGCAGTCGCTTTGTTTACCGCTTCTTTTCCTATTTTTATGAGATTTCCTTGACTTTTTACTTATTGGTTGCCGGCCGACTCGAGCGTGTACCTGATGACGTCGACGTCAATTACACCTGAGACGTATCCCTGCTCGCTCTCGTTTTCTTTTCTGTTTATAGTTCATTCCAATTATTCTCAGAACATTTGCTTTAATCTATGTTTCCGCTCTTGGTTTGGGTCTTTCAAAGTTCAAGTCTTTCGACTATACTCGCTGGGTATTCCCTCCCCTTCTCTCTCTAATCCGGATCAGTGCCCTCTTGGCTGTCATCCATCTCCACGTGTACCTCACTCTTCAAATTGATTTAATTTTTCTTCTGACTCCTCCTGGATCGTCACGTGGAGACGGCGGATTAGCCGATTATCACGTCTCGCCCTTCTCTCTTTGAAATTGATCAGCCTCTAATTGAACAACCTCCTGAAGGCGGCACAATTAGGCACATTTTAAAGCATTCATGGCGCCAGCTGTTTCCCTAAAAAGGTTCTCTCTCTTTTGCTGAATCTCCTCAATCTCTGAGCCGCCCTCTCCTCCCTTTTCCGGTCCGTTTCCTGTTCATTCATCTTTTAAAATAATCGAATTTCCTGTATTTTCTCTGATTTCTAATGCTCTTCGTTCAGAGATATGAATCCCGTTAATTGGTGTACTACGTTGTGTTTACGTGTCGCCCTCTCTCTCTCCTGGTCTAATCAACCATTTCATCTTTTCAAATATCCTCTTCCAGAGAGCCTCATTTGTATCCGCCCCCTTTGGCAGTAAATCTCTTGATGGCCTCACTCGTTTCCTGGCAACTTCTCTCTTTTATTTCACATGTCTATTTCAGATGGCTCTTCTTCTTCCCCAACATAATCGGTTGGTTTTGCCTCCTCAGCCACGGATGCCATTACTTCTTTATTCTATTTCTGTTGTGAGTTGCCTTCTTCCCTCTCCTTTTACCTAATTTCAGATGCTTTGTGCCTTTCTTTTCTATATGTCTGCCATTTATTGTCAGTTTAGCAAATGTCACAATCCAATTTTTGTCGAAAATACGAGAATATACGATCTGGTAGGTGTATTCCTTCTTATTCAAATTTCTTTTAGTTTCAATATTTTCCAATGTTAATTTCCCCAATGATCGCGTCGATGTCCGTACTGTGGTTCGTCTTGAAGGTCTTCTATCCCAAGTCACTTTGTGCTCTCGTCTACAGCTTCATGGTGGGCTGGGTGCGCATTCTGGGAGGATGACTTCTCCTTTTGACTTCCTCTGCTATCCTGCTATCGGTCAGATAGTCATCACCTTTTCAGGAGATGCCGTGTGCCGTCTTCTGCTCTCTTCTAGCTGGGATAAGTGCTGTCATTATAATCCATTATTCTTTTGATTACGTCGAAGAGAAATGGAGCGAAGAGTGGAGTATAGCAGCCGTGAGTAGTCTTTCTCTCCCTTTGACAAGTTCCTTTCAGGCTGGTGCCCTTCTGCTCGGAGCTGTCCACGCCATCCTCGCCTTTGCTTTACAATAGGCTTTGTCCCCTCTCTCAATTCCGTCAATCTCAGGTCATTTACGGGTCTCCCCCTCCATATAATTTGTGATATGTCACACATTTCCTCCTCTAATAAAACGCCTTCTTGTCGTATATTTGTTTATTTGTGGTTTCCGAACTGGCCCTGTCAGGCTGGCCGGAAACGGACGGGAAGAAGCCGAGAGCCGTCATTCTCGCCTTGATCATTCCTGACTGTTCTCCCATCTACAGTACTCTTGTGGAAGTGTTTGACCCAGTCCCCCCACTAATCGCTTTGAAGGAGTCATTTCACGCATGACCTAGACCTTTCCAAACAAACTGATCGTAGTCTCTTTGGCCCCACCCAAAATGCTAGGAGGTCTCTGTACGAGTGATAACAATTGGACTGTTTGTTGTGTCCTATTGTAGTCGGCGAGCTCATTAACGCCGTCGACTCTTTTGTTGTCTTTTGTCGGATCGCATGACCCCCGGGACTGTTGCCTTCTCCTCCTCCTCATTCCCTTAGGGTTGAGACTCTTGTGGAAACGGCAGATGGCCCCAAAAAGCGGCGTCAAGTAGCCAGATCCGGACGACAAGTCGCCCTGCCAAACACTCGGGGAGAGGCCCTGTTCCGCCCTCTGAATTCACTCCTTCTAGGCGGCAACCGACCGCACTCAAACAAAAGTGTCCGTCGACTGATCTCTGTCGACTATATGCCCTCTTCTCTCGAGTTGCCTTATCTCTGGCCCTTTTTCTCCTTTTCCTCGAAGAACTTTTATCATTCCCGGCTACAGATGTCAACAGAGACGGAAGATGTGTTGACAAAAGAGAATCTTCTGTGTTTACGAGCTGCTACCGAGAACGCCTGTTCCCTTTGTACGTGACGCATTGCGCCAATTCTCCACAATATGTCAAGTTTTGATCCTTCCTCTCCCGATAAATAGAAATAATGAGTTTTTTAATCGAAAAGAGCTAGAAATGGTCGACCTTGAAGATGTTTATGTTAGTGTTATGATTCTCTTCCCACACTTGGCCTGTTGTCCATCATTCTAGGATATTCCCAAATATTTATCAACTTCTTTTTCTCTATTCTACCTTTAAAAAACTGTACGATCTAAGAATTTTTGCTGATAATTCCTGTCTTCTTACATGGGAACAACTTCCCCTAACGGCGTTTTCTTATCTTTTGCCCACAAAAACCTCACGACATTTGCAAAGATCTTTTGTGGCGACTCTCCGAGAGAGATAAATGTCCTTTGAGTGACCCGGCCCATCTGTCCACATCGCTGACCCTCGCCTTCACCCAGCTGTTTCCTCTGCGTCTCTGAGCGTCCTCGTCTGTCTCCACTTCTCCTTTTCCGTTTGGCGTCCTAGCACATTTCGTAACCATTTTTACTCATTTTGCTCACATTTATCTATCTTTCGTTCCTATTCAATTTTTTTAAATTAAAAATGAATTATTTTTACATGAGAATTTTAATTTTACCTGAAAGAATGCGAAAAAAACTGTGATCTTTCTTTTTTTAATAGGTCGACTTCCTTTCAAATCAGTCTATTCTCAATTTTTCCGTTTTCCTTTTGACGACTTCCTGCGGTGTGGCTGTCAAGAATCCAGTTTGCTTATGGCTTTATCGTGTGATATTGCCTCTTTTCGGCCCTCAACCTAAACCTGGCACATTCTTCTCCAATTTCTGGGTCAACAGCCGGCTCCCCACCTTCTAAACTGCCATCACCACCTCCACCATCAGAAAACAGCCATGTTTTTAATCCCAACTTCCTGTTAGAATCTTTTCTTAGCCTCGTTCCTGCCTTGCAACAATCCCCCTCAACAGCTGATGTTATTTTGGCCGATGGCCTTCCGGCTGCCCTCGGCTGATTTCGAGATTTTGCTTAGGAATTCCACGTATGTGCGGCTTTTATCGCCGCGCGCACTCCATTTTAACCGACGACGATTACCGTCGCCGGCCACATTTGCATACTTCCCGTCATAACCTTCTTCTTCTTATTTAAATAAGAGTAAAAGTTCATCTTTGAGATGTTTGTCTTTTTTGGCCATTCCGGGCGTGTGTGTCCTTTGAGTCAGACATTCTCGTCGGTTTCCCACGTTAGCCCCTCACGTCCCTCCCTCTCGCCTTCCCAGCCAAAACAGCCTCAATCCTTTGATTGCTCTTCCTGTTTCTGCGGGAGTAAAAGAGAGTACATTGGCACAATATTCGGCTTCTCTCTCCCCATACCGGTTCCCGGAACGCAAGCCGCCGATTGTGGATTATGCAGCCAATGTTCCCAGCGTTGTTTGTTCATTTCTCTTTTTGCCTTCAACTAGTCAAACTTTTTCGAGGACGTATACCATTTTAGATCATTCATCCGCAGCCAGGATGATGGTTTCAAGCTCTGTGCTCCTCTCGGAGCCGACTTGTTCGACTCGACAGAATGGGGCACGATGCTCGCTTGAAGTTATTAGCAACATCTACGGGCGAATGGCCCAACCGTCGACATCAGGGTCGACGGCAACAGAGGCTGAAGACACCAGCGATGAGGCCGAAAGTCCTCGCTGTCATGTAAGTTCTCCCCAAAAATAAGGATAACTTCTCGCTTTTAGAGATCACCTCATCCTTTTTCCCAAGCTGTTGGTCTCCTCTGTGATATCGAAGACTTCGACGTGTTGGAGATGTTGGGCGAGGGATTCTTCTGCAAGGTGCTCAAGGTCGGTAACTATTTTCGACGGAGATCATCCTCTAATTGCCCTCCCTCTCTGATCGAAGTTCTCTCTTTCCCTCCCATTGGCATTCAAAGCTTTTACGATACCGCGAAATCGAATTCGAATGCATTTTCGTTGTCCTTTGTGACTGTTTGTTCAAGTAATAGGAGGGAAGGGATCAACCTTGGACCGGCCATTGTTCCCTCGGACACGGAGTCCAATGAGAAAAGTTTAGGTTAAACATAAAACGACGGGCGAGGTCATGGTCCTCAAGGTCTGTAAAATAGCCGCAGTGGGAAGCCGTCGAGCGGCTCATTTGGACGCAGCAAAGGAGGCCGACATGCTGAGAAAACTGAGACATAGGAATATTCTCGAGATGAAGGGCATCTGTATAGAAAGAAATGGACCAGGTGGCACATTCCCGTATAGTTTTTAGTCAGCTTTTTTTTCAGAATGGGATATGCACCTGTTGGTCAATTATTGTTCTGGTGGCAGCCTTTCCCGTTACATTTTGGACAGAACCAAGCATTTTCCTTGGATGAAGCGATTAAAATGCGCCCTGGAAATATCGAGCGCAATGGAATTTATCCACAGTCAGAGGATTATCCACAGAGATCTGACAAGCATGGTATGACTCTTTTATTTTCCGAAATGAATCTCTCTTTTTAGAATGTCCTTCTCCAAACTGACCCGGCCACAGGCGAATCCCAAGCAGTCGTTGCCGATTTCGGATTGTCTTGCCCTTTTCCAAAAAGAGGCGAAAAATTGCCCCAGGTAGCCGTCTCGAATTTCTAGTGCATATCAATTTCAGGTTGGTACAACATATTTCATGAGTCCGGAATGTCTAAAAGAGGAATTCTACGATGAGATGTCGGATGTCTTTTCCTTCGGGGTCATCCTCTGTCAGTTGATTGCTCGAATCGACGCCGACCCGGACAGTGGTCTCCATAGGACGTCGTCATTTGGCTTGGATTATGTCCTTTTCACCCCCTGCTGTCCTCCTGATACTCCCATCGAATTGCTCAAGATTGCTTTCAAATGTTGTCTCCTGATGCCATCCTACCGGCCATCTTTTGCAGAAGTCTCCAGTTTTTTGAGGGAAATCGCACCGACAATGCCGCCTTCTCCAACAACTGACCGTTCCGGTAAGTGGTCTTCTTGATCATTTTACTAAAATCTCTTTAGCCAATGGAAAAGAGCCTCGACTGGGTAGATCCCGGTCGGATGCTGCCTTGAAGCGCCCAAAGAATTTGCCACTGAATTTTCGAAAATTGTCGAACACCCTGGGCACGAGTTATTGTCGCCCAGTGGTTGAAGGGATAGCCGATGATGAATCATCCATAGCCGCTATGGAAGAACTGGCGCGAGATATTGCCAAAGAGGAGCCATCTCATAACCACACGAATCCCTTTGTCATGCATGAGAGATATCGGACGGAAAGGAAGATTATTCCTCGGGGTGGTGGTCGTCGTCGGAGCGAGACTAAACCTGAGCCTCTGGTCGAAGGAAATCTCCCTGTCAAGAGGCATGCTCTTTCCAGTTATTATATTAATATTTTTTGTTTAGATGGTACAGACGTCGTTGTACTTCTCTGCCTACTGATCCTACACTGGAAACTGCAGAAGAAGAAGCCGATCAAAGCTCACCTGGCGGTATTCCGATGGCTTTCCGGGACTTTGATATAGTTCGACCCATTCTATTTTATTATATTTTTTTTAGAAATGTTCAAAGTCAATGAAGAGATTCCCATCCCGTCGACACACGATGATCCCCGAATGTTCCGGGGTCAAGTCGTCCATTGATCTTCAATCGGTCAATTCCTATGATTCCAATAAAGTTGACAAGAAGGAGTCCCATCCGGCCGTGCTCTCCCCTGTTAGAGAAGCGTTCTCCGACGAGGTCAGTCTCCTTTCCATTGCTCTTCCTCTCCTCTGTGTGCTTTTCTTCACGCCGTCTTTCCAGATGTTCTCCTCTCGTCCTCCCCAGACGTCTTTGTCCTCCTCCCGCTCCTCTTTTCGTTCTCTTGGCTTTCCCACAGGCTTAGGTTTCCCTTCTTTCCTTTTCTTTTTAATTCTCGGCCTTCAGGAGATCAATTGAATAATAATGTCAAGCAGACGGCGGCCTCAGTGGTCCGATCGGCTTCTTCCCGCGTCTGTGGCCCTCGCAACCGCCGACATTCCGGCAGATGTGTCATTCTGTAATTATCCTCCAGCTTTAGTTTCCCAGGTCTCTTTCTCCCTTTGCCCATATCATTATTTTGTACGTAGTCATTTAATATATTTTCATGTGCTCTCCTTCCTTACCGGTATTTCTCTTCACTTTTATTTCGCCTTTTTCTGTATTCGATCACCTCGGTGAAATAAATCTTATTATTTTCCATATTCCCACGGTCCAGCGGTGTCATTTGCCACAAATCGATTGCCATCTTTACGCGTCTCCTTGACCATTTTTTATCAGCTGTACTCGTCTCGTGACTCTTCGTCAGAATGTTCTTTATTACGGAAGATGTCCCAACTGGAGAGCCTGCTTTGATGAAATTGCATGAAAATCCTTTCTCTTTTCATATTGAACATCCAGGAAGACTAGAAACTATTGAGGATGTAGCCAGAGAGGTAAATAGAGAGATTATGAGGTGAAAGAGCCTTTAGCTGAAAACAGAATGGATCCCGGATAATACAAAAGCCACCGAAGAACAACTAAGATACGTGCACACGAAGAAATACATCGACATCATGGCAACCACCCAAAAATTATCTGTAAGAATATATGGAATATATTTAAATTTTGATAGAAAGAAGAGCTGGAAAAATTCCCAGACGCCAATAACTTTGAAGATATTTATGTGAATAATTACACCTACGAAGCAGCGTTGAAGGCGGCTGGCTGTGGCATACAAGCCGTCGAAAAAGTACTAAAAACAGGGTAAAGGCTGCTTTTATGGTCGAAAATGGATATCTAGAAAGATTGGATTCGCTGGTCTTCGACCTCCTGGACATCATGCCGGACCAGCCGAGGCTTCTGGTTTTTGTTATTTTAATAATGTAGCTATTGCTGCTAAACACGTGCGTTATCCTCCATTTCCTCAATGCTGAATATTTCAGTTGGTAGAAAAGCATCCGGGACTGGAAAGAGTCCTCATCGTGGATTGGGATGTCCACTGTGGTCAAGGGACACAGGACTGCATCGCCGGGGATGACCGCATCCGACTTGTCAACATTTTCCGACACGAACACGGCACTTTTTGGCCATATCTCGAACATACCGGCATTCGGACAACAGATCCCAAATGTTGGTTCATTTCGTGTAATTGAAATCCCATTTTAGATAAGAATACCATCAATGTTCCGTTGAACTCCATCGGCTTTGGTAATTCTGATTATTTGGCCATAATGCATCTTGTCGTCTTTCCATTGATTAAGGACTGGCAGCCGCAGTTCATTCTAGTCAGTTGCGGCTTTGACGCGGCTTTTGGTGACCCGGAGGGCGACATGAGGATAACTCCTCTCGGCTTTGCCCATATGGCTAGATCACTCTCGACCGTCACGAACGAACAGAAACCGATTCCTTTGGCATTCTTCTTCGAGGGTGGCTACTTTCTTCCCGTTGTCAAGGAGAGTTTCAAACGGCTGTCAGAAGCTATGGAGGATCAGGAACAGTTGCCCGAATTGGAAAGACAGGTGGGTGAAGGCATTCTAATTTAAACTTAAATTGTAGACAATCCACGAAGAACTGCCAGCAACAATTCATCGAGTTCACGAGGCCCATCGTCATGTTTTTCCTCATTTTGACGCTCTTTTCAACCTAGTCGAGAAATTCCAAAAGTGGCCGTCGGTATGGCATTTCTGTAAAATATGGCTTCTTTTTCTTTAGATTGAAGAGGCCGATAAATTTATTGGAAGACAACCAGATGTCGTAGAAAAAGACGCTTGTGGAAAGCGAACTGAAGACTATGAAAATGATTTGAGGAGACAATTGTCGGAAATAGCAAAAAGGGAGAAAACGGGCGGAAATTGCCCTCCTACAGTGTCCATCGACATTGGTGACAAGCTCTCGTTTACAAAAGAAGACAACAAAGTTCTTTTCCAAATCCCTGATGCAGCTCTCGGAACACTTGTGACGAGCACTGTAGGTTTTCCAAAAAGACAAAAAAAATGAATTGTTTCCAGATTCTTCTACCTTTGAATCCTAGCCAAGTACCAGATGTAACCTCAAAGCCACCAACTAATTCTCAGATAGATCTTCTTGCTGATTTTATTGGCAATCACAGAAATGATCCTCTCTTCGTAAACATTCCAATATTTTCACTTTGTAGGAAATAAATTATTCCTTTTTGTACTAGTCTTGTTTTATTATTCTTTTAGAATATTTACTGTATAGAATGATTTACTCGAATGACTGCAAAAATAAGCTAATGAAATAAAATAAGAGAAGAAATTTTGAAGCGCATTCCGCGTTTCCCCGAAAACAGCACCACATTTGCTTTCGAATGTCTTTTTCGAACCAGCTTTTTTAGAAAAAGTACCTTTTCATGCAGTTTTTTACATTTCTTCTGTCTTGATATTTATTTATCTATCTACAACACACATAATAAGCAATTGTTTCAGATATGTCAGATGAACAATGGGTCAACGACGAGCTACATCAAATTCTAGGTCTGAGTGATAAAACAATTTGCAAATTCGTTCTATCGCTGGCCAGGAAAAGTAAAAGCACAGATGACTTCATTGATAAACTACAATCTAATGATGCATTGGAAATAACACCAGATGTACGAAGATTTGCTGGCAACCTAATGAATCGGTTGCCTAGAGCGGGTTAGTTGTGAAGCTATTCACCATTTTATAACTGTATTTATAGCTCCACCACCGAAAAGCAAACCTAAAGGACCTTCAGCAGCAGAACTGCGCACAATGGAACTTACAAGACTTAATAAATCGCTGTCAACCGTTGATTATAAGCGTGATGCTGCAAAAAAGAATAAGAACCTTAGACAGAGAAAAGAAAGCAGCAGCGAAGATGAGGTAATTTTTATTTTCTTTATTTACCCGAAAGGTACAACCATGGCTGTATATTTTTAACATTATAATAACTGTTTGTAGGCGCCATTAAAAGAAACGAATAAAAAGAAAAAAGACGTCGAGTCGGATGATGATGATTACATAAAGGAAGAAGGTCTTTTTGCTAAATTTTTATTAATATCCTACGCATTTTAGAAGATCTTGACAGAGATATTAGGGAGAGAGATGAAATGGCAGCAAGAATTCGGCTGCGTGATAAAAATAAAACAAAAAATGTGCTAGATAAAGGTGGAGATCTTCCAGCAAATAAGGTTAGTTACTAGTTAATTAGATCTTTTAATCATTTAGGACAAAGAAGGCACTGATATTGCCAAAATAAGGGAAGAATCTAGACGTTTATACCTAGCAAAACGTAAAGAAGATAAAATAGAAGAGCTGGAAAGAGTAGTAATGGACGATGAAACAATTTTTGCTAATGAAGAGTATGTTTGAAGAAATATCTGCTAATAATCGCATTTTAGTTTAACTGCTCGTGAAAGAAAAGATATGGAATATCGGAAAAAGATTTTGGAGTATGCAAAGGCTCATGACCAGGCGGACGATATTATGAAAATTAAAAGGTCTGTTCACTCTCATTTAGACTTTACAAAAGTTTACAGATATCATCTCCCTGATGCAACTACTAATTCTATTCCCACACAATATGTTGAAGAAACAGAAGAACGAGGAGGAGATGCTGCAAAATGGGAAGCTGAGCAAATGTTATCGGCCATGTTAAAATATGGAGCGAAGGATGCTAAATCGGTAGGAATTCGTGGTGTTTTAATATAAATATTCGTATTTAGAAAGTCGAAGATTTTGATCTTCTTCTCGATGATAAAATTGATTTCATCCAAGCTCTTCAAATGCCTGGTAAAAATGTTGAAAAGAAAGATGACGAAGAAAAAATGACCCAAGCACAGAAGAAGAAGCAGACAATCCAGGAAACTAGGCGTTCTTTGCCTGTCTATAATTTCCGGGAGCAGTTTATTGAAGCTGTCAAAGAGCATCAAGTCGGTTGTTTTAGGGATTTCTTAAAATCTTTTTAGGTGCTTATTGTAGAAGGAGAAACTGGATCCGGAAAAACGACCCAATTGCCACAATATTTATTTGAAGCAGGATTTTGTAAAGATGGAAAAAGAATAGGATGCACACAACCTCGTCGAGTAGCCGCCATGTCAGTCGCATCTCGTGTTTCGGATGAAGTAGGAACAAAATTAGGTCATACGGTAGGTAACATATCTTGATAATTTTTATTTATTTTTTATAGGTTGGCTACAGTATTCGTTTCGAAGACTGTACTTCTGATAAAACGATGATAAAATATATGACAGATGGTATGCTTCTCCGAGAATTCCTTAATGAACCGGATTTAGCTTCCTACAGGTATTTCACTCATTTTTTGAAAATTATTATTTTTTCAGTGTAATGATGATTGATGAAGCTCACGAAAGAACTCTTCATACTGACATACTTTTTGGTCTCGTCAAAGATATCGCTCGATTCAGAAAGGTGAGACTGAGTATAAAATTTTATAGATTATTTAGGATCTAAAATTGTTGATTTCTTCGGCTACTCTGGACGCGGAAAAATTCTCCACCTTTTTCGACGATGCTCCAATTTTCCGGATACCTGGAAGACGATTTCCTGTGGATATCTACTATACGCAAGCTCCTGAAGCCGATTATTTGGATGCTACTATGGTGACAGTGATGCAGATTCATTTAACACAACCTTTACCGGGTGATATCCTTGTCTTTCTTACCGGTAAGGCGTGTTTTTAATGATTACGTTGATTTTTAGGACAAGAAGAGATTGAATCGGTTATGGAAGCTATTCAAGAAAAAACAAAAGCATTAGGCAATAAAATTAAAGAATTAATACCTCTTCCAATTTATGCAAATCTTCCGTCGGATATGCAAGCTAAAATTTTTGATCCGACACCTCCGAATGCCAGAAAAGTCGTATTAGCCACAAATATTGCTGAAACTTCTGTAACAATTGATGGAATCGCCTATGTTATAGATCCTGGTTTTTCTAAATTGAATTCATTTGATGCTAGAAGTGGAGTAGAACATCTGCATGTTAATCCTATTTCAAAGGTCAGTTGATCATGTTTTTATTTAAATTATCTCATAACTTTAGGCAGCTGCAGATCAGAGAGCTGGTAGAGCAGGAAGAACTGGACCAGGAAAATGTTTCCGACTCTATACTGCATGGGCTTACAAACATGAATTAGAAGATCAGCCGACACCTGAGGTTTATTTATTTTAATTTCGTTTAAATTTATTTTCAGATTCAAAGAACAAATCTTGGAAATATTGTTCTTATGTTGAAGTCTTTGGGTATTCATGATTTAGTACATTTCGATTTCTTAGATCCGCCACCACAAGTAAGTTACTTCCTATTCGTTCACTATTTTTTTCAGGAAACATTAGTTATTGCACTAGAACAATTATACGCATTAGGAGCATTAAATCATCGTGGTGAATTGACAAAATTAGGAAGAAGAATGGCAGAATTTCCAACAGATCCTCAAATGAGTAAAATGATTATTGCCAGTGAAAAGTTTGTTTCTATGTTTTATTTTTTATTTATTTATTTTCAGATATGAATGTACTGAAGAGATTATAACAATTTCTGCTATGCTTTCTTGTAATGCAGCTGTATTTTATAGGTTTGTTTGTAAAACATTGATTTTATCTTTATTTTAGACCGAAAGCTATGATTATCCATGCAGACTCGGCTAGAAAGGCATTTTGGAACCCGGCCGGTGATCATTTAACATTAATGAATGTGTACAATAAATGGAAAGAAACCAACTATTCCCAACAATGGTGCATGGAAAATTTTGTTCAACATAGAACAATGAAAAAGGCAAGAGATGTTCGAGATCAGCTAGAACAACTTTTAGAAAGAGTTGAAATTGAACCGGTAAGCACCTATTTTATAACATTCTACATATTGCAGAAATCTTCTAATGATACTATTGCAATTAGAAAATCTATAACTGCTGGATATTTTTATAACTGTTCAAAATTAGATAATACAGGTTGAGCTGATTTTGAATGTAAAATTATCTCGTTTTTAGGTCATTATAAAACAGTGAAAAATAAACATACTGTTCATATTCATCCTAATTCATGTCTTTTTGAGGAAATGCCTAGGTGGATAGTTTATTATGAGCTTGTATTTACCAGTAAAGAATTTATGCGTGAGGTTTGTTTTTTTTATCTTTGGTTTTATTTTTTCCTAATTTGAGAGACATATTCCAAAAATACATTTTCAGATATGTCAAATTGAAAGTTCATGGCTAATGGAAGTGGCACCACATTATTTCAAAGGAAAAGAATTAGAAGAAGCAGCAAAGAAAATGCCAAAACAACGAGGTAAAGCTGCAGCAGAATTACACGGGTAAACTTGGATAATTATTGTATTTTGTACAGAAGATCTATAACAAAACATAAAAATGTATAACTTTTATTAACAATCGGTAATATTTCAATACCAATCACGAGGTTGGCCATCAAAACGCATGTTCATTCCTTGTGAACCATATCCTAAAGATTTTCATTTTGTATTTGTTTTTCCTGCCTACCTCTGTAGAATGTATTGTCGTACAAGCCATCGAAAGCTTGTTGATCAGCCCGAGCTTGACGATGTATTCCATTGTAAGTTGGAGAGGCTGAGCATGCGATGATCAGCATCATGAAGAAAGCCACAATTCTGATAGGAGACAACATCTGAAAGAAAAAGAAATATAATAGAAAGTAGAGCCTGAGGGGGGAAAAGTCAAAGGAGGAAACGGCACGTCTTAGACTTGTGATCTTAGTATGCAGAAGAAGAATCTAACCCAATTGGCTGTTGCAATCATGTGGTCGGGTTCCTTCTTAGCAGAAGATTAGGAAATAGGAACTGATCTAACTAGAGAACCCTCTCCGGGGATCTAAAATCTAAAGAGGAATCTTTGCTTGAACAGAAGAAAAGCCCCAAGAATAAACAAGACACTTCTGCACCTCTTCAAATGATGTAAAGCAGAATGAAGAAGGCGGGGTCATCATACCGAGGCGTAATCACTAATGACTCGAATTCTGTGGAGGAATGACTGATGTGGGAAATGAGAATCATGAAAAGAGATACTTTCTCGAAGAACTCGTGTGATCTTTTTGGATCAAAAAACACTTCCAAGTGACAGGAAATGTCTAATTTGTTTGAGGCGGACGTGAGAATAAGACGACGACGGGGATGATGTCAACCCAATGAGAATCTTTACCGACTTGGCGATTCCTCTTCCGTCTAGACAACAGAAATCACCGGCAATAATAAGAATGAATAGCAACTTTGGCAGGCGACGTATCTGGCAACAATCGTCGATGTTGACGCCTCAATTTGAGGAGGAATGCCCCTTTTACCCAGAAAAATACTTGAATTTCAGATGGTGTCAACATCATCGGATCAGATTGCAGCAGTTCGATCCAAGTGTAACCTTGCCCACACCTTTTTAGGCGGATTTTGACGCGCAAAGAACCTTGACCACGGAACCGAAACTTTTTAAAGACGGAAGAAAATAAGCTAATTGAAATGGTTTAGATTTTTAATCTCTTCAAATCAGGACAACATTATCGTTTCTATCTCTTTTCTCGGGGGGCAACCGTTCCAAGCGAGATAGCCGTGGTGGGATGGCCGGTTGCACTTTTTACCTGACGAATAACGTGCTTGTCAGCGGCTCGTCCGCGGCAAAAAAGTGTCCCGGACGATCCGATTCGGTCCTCGGGAGAAATAAAAGACGCCCAACGGGTAACATGGCCAGCAGACATGGAGCCTGACACCGCCAAAATCAAGGTACGTCATCATTTGGTGCCATCTAGTTACGAATTTTTTAGGCCTATCGCATGATAGGCTATGCGGCCACAACATTCAGTACCATTGCCATCCTGTCGGTTATTATAACTCTGCCCATGGTTTACAATTATGTCCACAGTGTTCGTCGACAGATGCACGGCGAGATGCTCCAATGTCAGGTCAGCCCATTTCCTTTGTCTCCTCTGAACAGCCTTTTTCTAGGCTCAAGCTAAGACCCTCTTCGATGATGTTTTCTACCTCCGAAATACTCCCGTTTTTGGCAACAGAACTGCGCGTGCCTCTGGCTATGGTCTCGACGCTTCCGGCTATGGGGAAGCCGCCGAGAGCGGACCTCGTCCCACCGAACCACCGGCGACTGAGGCGCCTCGTTCTGAGGGACCTTCTTCTGGATACGAATCTCCTGCTGTCGAAAACAAGCACAACGTCAATGTTGGAGGAGGACACACCTCAAATGGAGGTCGACAAGGAGGAAGCCAAGGAGGACACGGCGGAGGAAACACTCCTGCTCATCACGAAGAAGAAGAAGAGGAGTCAGGAGACTGCAAAGATTGCTGTCTTCCCGGACCACCAGGACCTCCCGGTCCCCCGGGACGACCAGGCAAAAACGGAAAGGCTGGAGCCAACGGAAATCCTGGAGTACCCGGATTGGCAAGCAAACCATGTAAGTTTTGATCAATTCAATGAAATAACAAACATTTTAGGCGAGCCTGTCACTCCTCCTCCCTGTCCACCTTGCCCTCGTGGACCTCCTGGCCCACCTGGAGCCCCAGGAGAGAAAGGAGGAATGGGAGCACCTGGTCCTGACGGAGACAAGGGAGAAGATGGAGAAGCCGGAGAGCAAGGAGCCAAGGGACACCCAGGACCAAAGGGACCTCCTGGAAAGGAAGGACCCATTGGAGAACGCGGACCTCCCGGAGAGAATGGACAGCCTAAGCCAGGACTTCAGGGACCACCCGGTCGACCCGGATCTCAGGTAGCCTAGAAGTCGGAGGCTGCTCATCGTTACTCTTTCAGGGACCACGTGGACCGCCAGGACAGCCTGGAAAGGATGGAATCCCCGGTCCCCAGGGAGAGAAAGGAGCTGCTGGCGAGAAGGGACATCCCGGAGAGGATGGCCACCCCGGTCAGCCAGGAAAAGACGGAAAACCCGGAAAGGGAGGAGAGAAAGGTAGGCGACATTGACAGAAGTCTCCAAGACCCACCCCTTTGCAGGTATCTGCCCCAAATATTGTGCTCAAGATGGTGGAATCTTCTTCGAAGATGGTTCCAGACGATAGATTTTTATCCAAAGAGAATAAATTTATTTATAATGAGCTTGTTTACACGGGCATCCTCCACCCATCGGCGACGACCATTCATTCCCACTCGCTCTAGGGAATTCGCCCGACGCATCTTTCACTGGCTTTTCGCTGTCGTTTCTGCCAATTCTATGCCATCAGCGCCTCTTATTGAAACCGGAGCTGAGACTTTTGTTTCGACTCTTCAGGTACGCTTTCCCCATAAATTTCTCATTATTTTTCAGGGGTTATATTTCTTCTCTGCACTTTTTGTTCTCTCCATTTCTGCTATCCTTTTATGTGTTTGCGTGGTATGCTGTTCCCATTTCATGGATTGCTGCTCAAGAAAAAAACGACTAGAACCCGCACATGTATGAATATTTATTAAAAAAGAAAAGTACAACAGAAGAACGACATTCTAACAATATCAGATGATCAATTTTATAGAAATATTACTCGTAGATAACGGTTCAGATCAGCCGGTATTCAATAAACAGAAAAGAATTTATTTGCCTCCTTTGCCTGGCTGGCCTCCTTGTTGGTTCCAATAACTAAAATAAAAATTATATGTGCTAATTATATGTGCGACTGCACTTACTTTTGCCATTGTTGCATAACTTGTGGATTATTGTAGTACTGCTGATAATATTGCCAATATTGCTGAGAAGCGGCGTTTCCACCTGCCGCTGCTGCACCAGCGCCTGCAGCTGCGCCTCCTTGATTATATCCATAACCACCAGCACCAGCAGCAGAAGCACCTGGTCCACTGGCAGGTCCCTAACATGATAACATTATTTTAGAAAAAGAATTCAACAAACCTGTGACTTTCCCCAGCTACATCGAATAGTATTTCCACCAAGTTCGCCTCCATTCATTTGCATAATAGATCTAGCGGCGGCTTCCTTCGATTCAAATTTAACAAAGGCATATCCTTGCACTTTGAAAATTCGTACTTCCGATATTCTTCCAAAACGTTCAAATGCGGAACGGATATCCTCTTCTGAAAATAGTAGATAACACGTACTATTAAAAAATGCGTACCAGCAACGCCACCAGCGACATTTCCAACATAAACGGACGTATTTTCTGGTGTAGTTTGATTATAAATTTCTTCGAAGCCCTTATCGTGTCCGGCGCTGGCAGCCGGTCCTTCAGCACCTCCACTCTGTCCTGGCTTTCTTGTAGCCCAATTAGTTCTAATAGTTCTTCGGCCAAGCCACTGACCGTTCATTTGGTCAATTGCACGTTCAGCTTCCTGCAATTTTAGATTGGAATTAAAATATTACATTGCCTCTACCTCTCGTTTTGGATAAGAAACAAAACCATATCCTTTTGATTTTAACGTGGTAACGTCACGAATAACCTTAGCATCGCTGTAACAATGACATAATTTTTTAGACGGATACAAAAACCCACCTAACTTCGCCGAAAGGAGCAAAAGCATCTTTTAAAGCTTTGTTGTCAACTTCGGTGGAAAGATCTCCAACAAATACATGAAAATGCTCTAAATAAAAACAATTATTCAATTTGATTATTGCGTACTGCTTGTGTCGATTTTGATAGTTTGCTGTCCAGGTTCCACTGCCCAGTTAACTTTCATTTCCTAAATTATAATGTAATTTTCTTTTTTTGTGAAATTACCTTATCGAGCAACATTCGACGATTCATTGTCTGCAGCGCTTGAGCAGCCATGCTGTGATCAGCAAATTCCACGAAAGCATACGGATCATTTGTACCCTGTAAGAGAAAAATAAATATATTTTAATACGCTCCTTTTTAAACAAACCGACTTATTTTGCCCCAGCCTTACGAATTTTAACCCCCAAAATAATAAAATTTAAATAAAATATATGATTTGAAATTAGTACTTGCTAGTCAGCTCGCAGACTGAGATTTATGGGGCACACCACAGGGAACGGCGCAGCTCTGCTACCTGTGAAAAAGAATTCTTATTTTAGAAATGTAGAAAAAAAATAAAGGATAATAAATAAAATAAATAAATATTAGCATAGAACCAACCCTTCCTTGCTTCCAGTTATGGGATAAAGTTTAAATTAAAAATAAAAATTGACGCAGAAAACAACGCGCTACAAATTTTCTTCGGCTTCGATTCAAGCAAGCAGAAACATTCTCTGACAATTTTTTCTGGGTGTTTGTGGGCGAGCATCTGAAACGCAAGCGCTAGCGATAACTTACATCGAATATAACTTTTGTCTTCGTAACAACACCAATTTGGCCAAAAAGCGTGCTAACAAATTCTTCGGTAACAGATGAATCAAGATTTCCCACGTATCTAAATTAATTATCCCAAAAATAAAATTATAAACTTACAATGTTCTTGGTTCTTCATTGCCCATTGAAAATCCTGCCTTTTCGGCTACTTTTGAATGTGTTCTAGGATTGTAGCTGTTATCATTTCCACTATCATATCCATACTAGAAAAAGATTACAAAAAGAAAAAGCAAAATAACATACCGACATCTTGTTGAATTATATCACCTTTCTTTATAAAACAGTGAAATTCCTAAAAATAATAGATAAACGTTGTCTTGTGAGAACGATCGATTGAGAAAATCTTCAGAGAAACAATAGAAGAATATAAAAGAATAGAAATTGGTGAGAAAATAAAAGTGTGGAGATGTTCGAAGATTAGACGAAAGCTGGCGCTCCTCGCGGTTCGCGAGTTCATGAAGATCAGGATTGGGCGGGAAATTCAAAAGCACTTTTCGACGAGAAACTTTTTTCTGGTTCAGATGAATACCATCTTTTAGATGGGGCTGTGCCCCCACGTGACACATGAAATGAGGTCTTGGGCATGGTAATATTGAATTTAGTTAGCTAAAAAATGAGTATGATACGTCATTTTGACTTCAAAACGGTATAAAGGGCAAATTAGAACAGGAATCTAATAAAATTGACAATAAAAATGGTCATCGACACTACGACAGACAATCGACACATCGACACACAGTCGGCACAACCTCAATACATCGACATCGAATTTTATCTCGCAAACCTAATTTTGCAAACAAAAGTGTCGCCTCCTATTGGCGCGCGTTTGCGGTCCCTACAGTTTCATGTCAACCATTCTCATTTGAGAGAAACGGTTGACTATAAAAGAATTTTTGCCAGTCGGAGGTAAATTGGATTTTTTATTGCCATTCGTTTGTTTCAGTACCAGATCTTCGGCCTTCCAATAGCCAGTTCTCATTAGAACAAGCTAAAATATTTGCACATGCTGGTCAACTTCATTTCGATTCATAGAATTCTACAGACACTTTATCTGTTTTTATTCTTCCGCAAAATGACGGTAACCTATATCGTGTGGAATCAATGAGTTTTTTCAAATAAATATTGTTTTGTTTTGTACTGACAATGTCATTTGGAAGAGCAACATTTTCAACAAAATTACAATTTTTTGTCAAGTCCACGCATAATCCTAATCTGTTAGAAAATTGCTTTGATGCTGCTGAAATTTCGAGAAAAACAAATTGTGAACATTTATTTTGTTAATAAAATAGTTCTGGGCTGGGATGCGCAAGCGGGCCCCCGGGGCCGACCCGGCCCGCTTCCACGAACTCGATTGCGCATTACAGATTCTGGGTATTTTTCCAACAACATTCAACGTAAGCTGCCTCTTGCCCCACTGCTAACAACTTGAATAGTCGAGGTTTGTCCTCTTTTCCAGAGTGTTTTCCTCATTTCGCTGTTGAATATAAATACGACTAATCTAAAAATAAAATGAATTTGTCGATGTCCATCCGCCTGATTACCCATCCGTTGTATGAATCGCCTGCCAAGCGAATGTAGTCAGAAAAAAGACTAAATAAGGGTCCGTAAAGTGCGATGAAATAATAAAATAAGTAAGAAATTCAATTATATACATCATTGCTTGAAAGCAAACCTGAAATCACATTTTTGATGTGGTTATTTGAACTTTGCCTGTGCTGTTAGAGCCAATTCTATTCGATGACGACGTTTCCATTCAGCATCAGCCAGCGATGTCTCTCGAAATTTCTAAAACTTCTTGTCTACCCCCTCAAAATATCTCAAACTTGATTGATAAATCTCAATTTGGCAAGGGATGCAAGGTCGACGGAAGAGCAGACGATGACCAGGACCATATTACGGGGAAATTGAATGTAGAGAGCCAGAATTTCTCCACAACCAAAAGTCTCGTAGACAAAGAAACCGCCATCCCAGAAAAAATAAAGCCAACAAGGTTCTGGAAATGGTCGATAATAGAGGATTGGTCATACCGAAGAAATGGACGGCCGTCGCGAGGGCTGCCAGAATGGGAATAAGCCAAAGCAGGACGTTGATCTTTTTGGGAGTGAAGAGACTATTGTAATGGGAAGGAAAGTAGGCGGCTATGAAACGGTTGAAGGAGATGCAAGTGTGGGAGAAGAGACAGACATCATGGCTGAAAATGGCGACGTGACCAAGGCGGGCAGACAAGGCTTTCTTCTTCCAGGAGACGAGGTCTCTAAAATGTTGTCGACTGTTGAAAAAGGAAGAAGACAAACAGAGTCAGGGCTGGGGAGACGTAGAAAAGGAAGACCAGACAATAGAGAAGAGCTCCCGTGGCTTCACAACGAATCAGACGACCGACTCCACTATTGAAGACGCCAGCTCGCTTACTCAACAACATCACACCGCCATTGCTGATGACCCCGCTTACGGCCATCTGGAAAGAGGCCTTACAACCAGAAAGATCAGAAAATTACAAAAAAGATGATGACTCCTGTGATGATATGGAATTCCGGCGACATCCGACTCAGACTTCTTCATATGATTTTTTCTGAGGTACGAGGATAGGTGGACCCGTGACCTGCCATTGATAGTCGATCGAGCAGAAGATTCTATCCGATACTCGGAAGACACAGAACATAGTGCAACCCAGATATCAAGCTCATTACTCAACGCTAACTATTTTCCAAGAAGCCGCAGAGGGTGGTGACGATTGAGCTAATTTTGAAGATTGACAGCCCATTTCAAGTCGAGAAAGTTTATTTTCTTGAAGATTCCCCACGTCATTAGGTCTTCTGCCATTTCCGAAGTGGCCGCTCTCTGACTAATTGAGCCCTCAAAAACCTTTGAATTAGTGTCATTCCCGGAAGCCGTTAGAGCTCCGTCTTCACGTTGTGTTTGCGCGAGTTTCAACTCTCAAGTCGAGTCCATTAGGCGAGAAAGTGTGAGTTCAAACAGACACTTAGGACTCTCCGTAGACGGATGATCAGCCTCCTCGGCGCAAACAAAGGCGACACTCCCTGTCCGTCCCGTTACTTTTCTTCCTTTCCCCCTTTTTCTATATATTCTTGACAGTCATTTCAGCCGTCACTCGACCAATGCGACTTCTCGCTCTCGTCTGTCTCTTGCTCTTGTCTCTAGTCAGTGCCATCCCTTCCTGGAGAACACAAAGTAAGCTTGAATCTTCCTTTTATTCAACCGTTTCAGGACCAAGCAGAAATATTCAAAATTTTATCGGATTTCGGAGATTCCTTTCTGGGATTCCTTTCCGTCCAAGGGAAGATCTCATGCCAATGAGTAGGTGTCGTCCCACTTCCTCCACTAATTGACTTCTTTAGGATTGGCCCGTTTTCGTCGAGAAGTCATCATCGAACAGCCATCAAAATAACGAAAGAAGAAAATATTTATTTGTAGCTCAAGTACCGTAGTCAAAACACACCATAGCGACAGAACTATCTCTTTGTTTTTTTTGTACAAGAAAAGGAGAATAAGCTCATTCGACGCGAGGTTTCTTCTCTGGCGGCGAATGAGAGCCAGAGGGCGAAGGTGTCCGGATGCCGGCAGTCATCTCCAGCAGGGAACTCATCTGAAACAATCCCTTTTACACCTGCCGAAGGACCCCCACTCAATTAGAAAAGGGCGACAAATCGGCGGCGGATCCTTTGTCCCCCTGATGCAACCTCATTATCCGCCTTATCTGAGCCGCCACTCGAAGGGCCCACCTGTCTCTTTCTGTCAGGCAGATTCTCGAGAATATTCAAGTAGAAAATATAAACTAACCGGTGTTTGTGGGATGAGCGTGGAGTTTTTGATCTGGTCGAAACAATCCTGACAACGGGGACTGTCGAAAGAAGAAGAGACGATACCATAGTCTGTCGATCTCTGAAGACATTCTTCATTAATAATCTCAATTATTAGAACAAACCAGACAAATTGAGCATTTGATAGCCCCGAAAGAGTCGTCTTCTTTCTTCACCTCTGGTGATCCACTCGATCCGCTCTCATCGTTTGACTGAAAGAGAGAACTACCTCAAAAGGACCGAAACACAGTCTAATCCCCCGTGTTTTACGAGTATATCTGCATTAATGAGGTCGGCGAGCACGCGTTCCCATTTGTTATGATCTGTTTGCTAAAGTTTACCACCGCCCCTAAACGACACCTGGCGCCTTGGAGGCCATCTCTATTTGAACATACCTGACGACTGAAGGGAGTCAACGAGTCACGTAGACCGGCTACGCCACGTTTCACTGAAAAGATTTAAATGTTACAGAATTGGAAAGGGTACTGACAGGCGAGCCTTTTCATATGATTATTTCGGATACGACTCAGCTCCTGTTCTCTCTTTCTTCTTGGCTGATCTGTCGAGCACATGTCCGGGCTCTTCGTCGACTTTATCCTAAACTTTCACCATAAATTGCTTCGGATACACCTTACAATTGAATAATTCCTACGAGTTTGGCCTTTTCCATTTCGACATGACTGGTCCACTCGCTTTCGGCTAAACTCTCGTTGCAGACAGGGCAAATGGGACTGCCAGACTCATCGAATTGCAATTCTGTAAAAGATATCCCTACAGTCGGCTGTTTACTCGGGCGGTGTCTCCTTCAATGGAGATTTACAGGCGGCCTCGTCTCGTAACCTATTATGCTAATTTTTACGATTCCCGAACTAACAAATGAGCTGAGGTCTGTGAGATGAGCTGTTTGAGATTGGGAGAACAGATGGAGAAGGCGCATTATGTCTCTGTTTTGGATGACGGTCGATTCGACTAATGTCTTCTTCGGATGTTAGACGACATTGGACGATCCCCTTCGAATAAAGTCAACAAGTTCTGTAGCCACTTTCCTATCAATCAATCGGGCGTCCTCCTCCTCCCCCCGGTGAATCCACAATGGCATTTTATTAGGGCCAGTTCGCGTAGAAGAGACGACTGTTTAACTTGCACGGTAAATTGAACTGATTTATGAGAAGAAAACTTAGCCGGAAGGCAGTCATCTCCCTCCCAGTCTCGGCGATGGTAATCAGTGCGGTGGCAGGATGCTAATAGGGCCATAAAGCTCTCTAGGTGTCCCTTTTAGACCGCCGACAGCCATTTATCACTTCTCGCCTCACAGCTGGCCGCTCCATCACTCATCACCCCGGGATAACTAGCAACGGAAGTCAGCCCCCTAAACTGATGAGCTTCTTGATGTTTGCCCAGCTCACGAAATGAAGCAGCAAAATTGCTAGCTTCGGGGCCGTAAACTCGACCATAAACACAGCATATCAGGGGACAATAAAAGTCCGTCGGGAAATCAGCTACCCTCACTGAAAACAGATGACTACGGTAGTTAATTAGTGTCTCTGTGTCGACTACTGTAGCCGTCTGTCATAATGTTTAATTGAGGATTGTCGCAGTTGATGTTGCTCCCATTGAGTCAGTCTCGCCTGTCGAGTCATGTACTTTAGAGGACTGACTCAGCTGGCGACAGTCTCTTTCTCTCTCCTTCTCCCCTCAAATGAATTTCGTCTCTCCCGCGGGGCGTTGTTCTCACTTCTTCACAAGGGTCTCATCGGGGTAAGAAATCAGAACAAGACAAACAGTCATAATTCTTGTGCCTCCCAGTCCACTAATAAAACACTCTGAGCGAGCCGTAAATAAGGCCGTCCAACGCGGCGTCTAATTGAAAACTTGCCATTTGAAGGAGCCGCCGACGCCCCCCTGGGGACTGTACCTCCATAGCCGGCTGGCTTAAGGAAGTCTCTCTCTCTCCTTCACTCCTCGTCTTTTCTCCAGGAAAAAGAGGCAGGTGGATAAGATAACGATGAGAAGACAATGTCAAGGGTCTTGTTATTACAAGAGGGACAAAAGAGGAGGCAGGTGGAGATGCGACAATAGGTTAACTGTGCCCTCTTTTGAGGATTAGTGGATGAGCAGGAGAGGAGGATGACTAACCAAAATGACACGAGCCTTACTTTTGAGGGGATCAACTGCTGTAGTCGGAGAAGACATCAGCGAGAGAGAGGCTGGGGGAAAGAGAAGATAACTCATCTCGGACACAGTCAGTTCACCCCACTTTTTTACATCGGGGAAAATGTGTTCAAATAGTACAAGGCACCAGGGAGACCCATTGTAGCGCCCCATCATCACCATATTGTGGAGCCCATCTCTCCGAGTGCGTTCAAATGGTTTCCGCTTCGCATTGGGGTCACTTTCTGATTGGCGCCACTTCCGTACATGGTACGGTAGAGATCTCCAAATACAATTCCAAGGTCTCAGTCAGTCCATTACCAGTTCTGTACAGTATACCCTCTTCGCTCGTAAATGTGAGAACTTGTAAAGACGTCAATACCGCTTGTTTTAGGGTCTCTCGAGAAGGGAGCCAAATCAGCAGCCCCCAGGTTTAAGACCGTTTATATGCCTGGGAAGACAACCAAACGAGATATGGTTACTGTAATCTGTCCAGCTGGTTTGAGGAAGTCGACGGGGTTGACCCCTCTCTCCCAGCCGCCTTCTCATTGTCATATTGTATTGGTCGAGCAGTTTTAGGGCGTCTTGGGAAAGTGTGCCTCGTTTAAGAGGAGGTCATCCTCCTGTGAACAGGGCGTAAACGAAGTCTCCGGCTCGTCTAGCTTCGCACTCCGTTCCGTCTGACTTCCGGTCGCGCGTCATAAACCACGGAACATGCTACGACCTCGCGCACCTCTCTCTACCGTAATCGAGGAACTTCTTCTCTCAACTTTCCCACAGTTGTTCAACCTTTCAAATGTTGCGCTACCGACTTTTTTTATTCGGCTGGTCACAAAAAAGGCGGGCGCGTGCAGGTGATTGAGTGCTGGGAAAATCCGTGTTGTTGACCTGGTCGGTAGGTTCCCATGGAGTAGAAAGAGGATGACTAACCGTCGGGAGCCAAGTTCAAAACGTGCCTCTCTCTCTCTTCGACCAAAATGATGTCATCTCATGGTTGCCCTTCTCTCTTTCAAACCGACTTCTATATTAATAGCCCCTTCTATTACAAGATGCTTCTTCCCAATGTTTTGGGAGACAATAGCGACGGGAGCATGGGCGAAGCGCGTTGTCAGTCATGCAAACATCGCCTGATTGAAATGGCACAGTACGGGGAGGACGGGGGATGATGAACTCACTCTTTACTGTGGGTGAATCTTCTCTTGACGAGGCTCGATCAGAGACACTTGGTGAGAGGTCGCCACCAAGGGAACCGACTCCTTGTTGGGCAAATTGTAGCAGCTGCTGTTGAAGTAAAGACGCGTACATTTGTTGTAAAGGACCTAAAAAAAGGAAATTAGACAAACTGGGGAACAATTACCTGTATTGAAGACGGGCATTTGTGGGAAGACTGTCGACGGTGACGATGAGGGAACGCAGAAGTTGAAGGGAAAGACTCCCGGCAGTCTAGCGGCGACTTTGTCTGCCTCCATGTCAACTGAAGCGAATAGGATCGGATTAGAGTTCGAGAGAGGAACATGAAACGTGGGAGAAAACTACAAAAGGAGGCACCCGCCACGGGGACAGAGACTGACGAATGTTAATAGAGAAAGAGAAAAGGGGAAGTCGACAGGTATGTTATGAGAAGCAAGGAGGAGTGAGCAAGGCAAAACAAACTGTATTGACTGGGAGGAGCTGCCTGGCACTTAGGGCAATGAATTGAGAAATTGAAAAAAAGGAGAACTGAGTCAGGGAAATATAAAAGTTGCGGTAAAAGCAATGAATGCACTTGTGGCGGTGGGAGACAAAGAAATTCCATGATGAATGAGGGGAGCTGTCAGTCGACCGTCGACGAGAAAGAAGGCGACAGATAACCATCGGGAGGAGGTGTGAGTGAGTGTCTTCACCTAACCTCGTCAGCCGACTATCTTCTCCCTCTCTCCGTCTCTCCATTCCCTATTGTATTCCGACTTCCGAGGCCCCGCCTTCCGGGGGCGGACTCCCCACAGCCATTGGCCAATGAACTCCGGATTAACACCTTCTCTGTCACCATACGGTAAGGATGAAGTGGACGGAAGTTGAGGTGACAATGAGCAAGAGGATAAAGAGCGGATGTGACGAGTAGCCGACTGGCTGGCTCATTGTTACAGTCCAAATCGACAGATAAACAGGAAGTTTTCCTCCTCCTCCTCTTCGTAACACGAGGTGGCCATGTTTATAACATGAGAAAAGCAAAACTGCTGAGTTTCTACCAAAATTTTTGGATGTTTACTATGGAAAACATTTTAGAACTCTCTCGCCAGCTGCGTTATCCGTAGTTTTTGTTCTCCTTCAATTTAGGATATCAAATGAGAAATACCAAAGATTCTGCCAGAGACTAAAGAAAATACGCCATATTTTCTTAATATTCCTCCAGGACTAAATCTAGAAACTAAATCAACCATAAAGACGCGCTGCTTGCTGGCTAAAGTAAAGCGAAGGATTCCTTCTTACAGCTGGATGGGTAGAGACGACAAGTGATAAGACAATGGTTAAGGAACGAGGGATAAGTAGTGGCGGTATGTAGTTTTGTGGGCGTGTCAGAGAATGCTCGTCCTCGGTCCGTGAAATTGCGCTGGAAACGAAGCGGTGAGTCTGGCTTATTTGAACAAACATAGTCGCGAAAACGCAGAATTAGTCATCTTCCCCCGATACGAAGAAGACCATCCCCCGAAATTCTTACACACTTAACCAACGGGATGACAACTCAAAAGAGAAGGAGGAAGATGTTCCCAAGGCATTTGACAGACAATGGATCGCTGTCAAAAGAAGTGACTTTTGACTGGAGGAGCTCAATGGCAGCAGAATGGCCAACCTCCCAGCATACAGCACTTGATTAATTCCTGGATTACTGTAAAAAAACTTGTCTATCAGCTTGGATTTATAGAATCAGTCTGTCCGCCATTTCACGAATGAGGCGCGAGGTGGTGGTTTGATGTGGTGTCGGTCGTCTTTCATGTGCCGCTAATCGAATGCGGCAAACTGGTGAAAAACTCCTTTTCTGGGACTCTCCGAAAACACATTCAATTAGGTTTTGAGCTGCTGCTCCCTTACAGTCACCGTCTCAACCCCTGTTGACCATACTTCGTGGAGTCAAGATCGTTAAAAAGGAAAAAGGAATGTTGTCAAGAGCAAACAGGCCAGTGAGCCTCAGGAGATGGATGATGTTGAGTGTGTGAGGAAGCCCATTGTATTCAGCTCGTCGTAAAGGGCTATGTCCAAACAGACCCCTCTTTTGACAAAACGAGAATGAGGAGGAGGCATACGGTAGAGGAGGAGGGGGGACTAGTTGTCCAGGGGAAAAAACTTGGCGTGGTGGCCGTTGTTGGCTCGTTTGGCTGATGGCTGATCAGAAAGGGAAAAAAGTCAACGACTTGACAGTCTTTTTGTTAAGATGATGATCCGGCGGGGGTCGTCGACTACAGTAAGAAGAGTGGGTAAATAAGAAGAAGACGCCGCTGATCACAATGAAAAGGGGCATGACAATACAGGATGGAATCGAGAAGTTTCATAGAAACTTTGAACAATAGTCATCGGAAACAGCGTCGAGAATCAGTGACCCTGTTTATTTTTTAGCCTCACTTCTCGACGAGACTGTCAACAATAAACAACTCCGACTTTAGGACATCCTGATGTTCTTTTCTTTTGAATTCCTGACTGGTAGGCAATGTGGTCGAGTGGTGATGCCGAAATGTGATCGGGGACAAGTTGTTCGGGAGGCTTAATTGTCGTTTCCCATGGCCTCAATCAATTGACTTGCAACATGTCATTTACATTACGCGAAGAGGAGACGATCAGCCAGGAGGAAGGCAAGGACAAATCGCTTACAAAACTACTGATGCCAGTCGACAAGGCTGAATTGCTTGACAGGGAAACAACGACTTTTAACTTGTCTAAACTATGTTTTATCCGTATTTCAAGATTAAAACCAATTTAGTTGTTGGTTATGTATTCTCCGCTGCTGTTGTTCTTTCTGGCCGGTCTGTCCATCATGGACTCCATGGCAGATAGTCCAAGACGTCGTCGCATTGTCGATCTCGTCTTTGACAAAAGTGTCATGAAAACTGACAAAAATGAGGTAGCTCTGTCGTTTTGTAATTGTATTGAGATTGTTCAGATGCTGCCGATCTTCGCGGAGCACTTGCCAATCCAAGTGCATACGACGACCGAGACGGATTGCCCAGAGATTGTCGACGGAGTAAAAGATCGCCATGAGGATGACTTCCTCGTGTTGATCAGTATCCAGGAGATTGCCTGTCCCAAGGAAATCTGTAAAAAGAATTTTGCCAGTATCCTGCTGCCGGCAGATTTGGACTCGAATCGGACGGTTGTCTATGGCTGTGGAGGCGAGAAAGAGCCGATCGACTGGAAGGCCATTAGCTTCAACATTCGAAGTCGACAAAAAGACAACGTATTAGATGAGGTGCCGAGTGAATACGTCAAAGAGGTCTCATATTCTCATATTATTGGCAAATATTACAGGGAGAAGAGAGTCTGGGCAAGGCTGTTGTGGCTGGCTTCGCTGTCATGGGTCTAGTCATCGTGGCCCTTTTCCTCCTATTCATTTTTACCAAAATCAACCATTCGAAAGAAGTCAAAAAACTGAAAAAGGGCAAGGGATCGGATGAGAAGAAGAAAGACGGCGACACGAAGAAATCCACAAAGTCGACAGCCGCCACATCGACGACGGCAACCAGTGAAAGAAGCACCAAATGAAATGTTTTTCGAACATCATTTCTGTATACTCGCGGTATAAATGTATATTGCCCATGTTTTATAATTAGTAAGGGGGGAAGGACATCATGTAAATAGCGAGGGCGTCATCCGGCAGCTGGCACAATATCTCGGAAATAGAAACATCCGTCGACTTTCGCCCCCCTACATGTCTCTTCTATCCGCCCTTTCCGTTATTTTGATCACTGTTGCTGAATTTTTATCTCGCCTAGATAGGAAAGATAAAAACACGACAAAATCTCTCGTGACCAATGTCCTTTTTCGGTAGCTTTTCTCCAAAACAAGCCGTGTATACAGCTGTCCTGTGATTTTCTCCTAAATAATTCCCTATTATTACGTAGTCTCATGAATATTTTTCTCAACGCAATCTACTATTTCAAACTGTTGTTTTCCTCTCGAGAACAACGTGCCGTCGTCATTTTGAGAGAGGCTTCATAAGCCCCATGAGGTCAACTGAGGACTAAAGAGCTTCCCTCTCGTCGTCGTTGTGCTTTGAAAAGTCATTTACGTCAATAGTGATGATTCTTGACCAGAAGCTACGTTTGCCCGGCTATAAAAGCCCTCCATTCTCAAAACATCCTCTCCTTCGGCTACAAATCGAATAACCAAGATCTCAGAGTTTGTTTTCGATCACATGTGCCACTATGCATGAACTTATTGTTTTGTTCTTGCTCACAACAAGAAATTATTGTTTGATCAAGATGCAGGTAAACAAAGCGGCCAGGCTAAAAAGAACAGCGGTCGTAGTCCTTGGAGTGACCGCACTAATTCCCCGGTGTCTTTGAGGCAAGGCGATTGCCCTATCTTGGCCAATTCCGTCAAATTGTGCAATTTGTCGTCTATCCCCTTTGCACCTCTCGTCACCCCGTCAACCTTCCTATCTACTCCTCCCACTGTACATTTTCTTTGCATAATCTGTTCAATTTATGCCTGATGGTCACAAATTGGCGGGCTGTTTGTCTTGTGCCCAAATCAGATAAAGAGACAGAGAACTTTGTTCGAGTAGTTGTCTCTCGTATTCTTTGGCTTTTTTTTCGAACAATTCTCAGATTATCGGGATGCTGTTGATCCAATTAGAAGAATCTCTGCTCCCTCGGGTGGAATAATGTCGAGTAGACAACACTTGGCTGTTTTTCGTGGGGCTATGTCGACTTCTCAAATAGTCGGGGGCATATCGTTGTCGTCTGTTTTCTCTTTCTCTTAATTTTCGATCACTAATAAGCCGGTTTCCCTCTTTGTGCTTCTTCTCCTTATCAGCTGGTTGCTATCATCTTCCTGATGATTTCTGTCCCCGCTCCTGTCTCCGATCCCCGTGTTCCCTGTTAATAAATCGGATCTCTTTTTGTCCGGCAGCCGGATGGCCCTCTTCGCTCATGCATGGCGGCCATCCCGAAAACAAAAAAAGCTGAGCGTATAGCCCGAGCTGTCATTTAAGAAGCTGATCCATCCTGACAGCCGGCCGAGCTCTTCCTCCACCTGGTTTGGCCCCTTCCTTCATAACATTCTCCCATTCCCGTCTAGTAAACAACCTCTACCTTCTTCTGTTGACCCCTTTCTCCTCGCGCTCTCTCTTTCTCTCCCTTGCCTAACTAATGACTCCTATTTTCTCTTTCGAAATTGTTCAAAAATCCTTGTCTTCCGGTTTGTCGTGCAGCCCACCCCGTTCCGTGAACTAAACGCAAACATCTGTGCAACCACAACACCGGATCATTCGAGCCGTGTCTGCACAAAAAAAGACAGAAAAAGAAAACATGCCAAATCACCAGTGGAATGGCATCGCCCTTATCGGCGACAAATACCGCAGCCGTTCCTCGGATTCTTTTCAGTCTGTCCCCAAGACCTTCTTCTAATTGTATTTTCTGCCGTACTAGCGTGGGGATTATTCTTTTCTAAAGGGCTAGAATTTCATCGCAGCTGCTCAACAGTAGTTATGTTCACTGCTGCGGGGGATGACTTCCTTGTCCAAAGCAATAAATGACCATATGGAATGTTGTTTGATTTATGGCTGCACTCCGTTGCCTCATTTACACCCAGTCACTTTGTCCATATCGAATGGCTCGCCCCATATTCATGTAAACCGTGCGATCGGATGAAAATTGTCAACGACATGAGGGCGAAAAGCGCCAATCGTTCAAAAATTCACCGTTTTTCAAAGAACTCGGTGCTTGTGACCCTGTAACTGGAGATGTTTCTTGAATATTCGTCGGCTGTTGTCCCCGCTTCAGAAAATTGGTATTGTCATAAGGGGCAGGAAGGGCAGGAGAGAGACCAAAGTCTATGCCCGAGGTCCCCTTTTCACCAAGGTCCTGCACCGATTTGTCTCCCCCTTTCGCATTTCTGAGTAATGCCGTTTCACAATGAGCCGTCAGATTACACTCTCTTTCTCTCGCTTACTTTATGAGATATAGACTTTGCTCTTTTAGAGAAAGAGACGGCGGCTCTCCCAGCTATCAATCGGCACTTTTCGCCGATTGTTTGACCAATTTCAAGTGATTGTAAGCACGGTTCTTAGTCACTCGGCGTGTCCCCCCGGCTGAGTCATTCTGTCTCCCACGTGTCCGCCTTTAAATGCTTCCTAAATAGAGCCATAGGATATTTGCTTTCTTAGCCGTCACTCTCGCCTGCCCAGAATAGCATCATCCTCTAATTAGATGCCTCGTTACATTGGGAGGTGCCCCGTTTCCCTCAAGTTCCCTATATTTTTGGCCGTCGCCCATTGCAACGGCCTGCACGTGAAGCCATTTTCTCGAAGTGAATGCTAATCTGATCATGGGGATAAGCGCATAATGTCATCCATCCCCAAATAGACACAATTTCACGCCAATCCGGCTGTTTTGTATCTTCTATGACCACAAACAGTTGTCGAACTAGTTATCCCCCTGAATCAGGAGGGGCAGATCTCCTTTTTTTGCCATAGATCAGCACTATGCAAATGGGCAAACGGTTGCGTCATTTCGCAACTGGCCAAATACCGCTGGATTTGTGACGTGCGCGGTCACTTCCGGTCCTCTTTCCCAATTTTTTCACGTGATCTTATTTACTACCTCCTGCTACCCAGTTGCAACTTCTCATTTTTATTCGTCGCAAACATTATTAACTGCGGCTGTTATTTTAAATCGCTGATCTATGCCTCGTTCAGTATGCGCTAGAGGGGCTCCGCCTCTCGGGCCGGGGAACCCCCCGTCAGTGCCATCCTGGCTCCCTCGGTCTGTTTACATAAAATGTAAACTTTCTTATCTCTCAAAATGACATGCCCCTCTTCCGGTTGTATTGGCCAAAGGGAGAGGAGGAATGTGCCCTTGTCACTTTCCCCGCCATAATCGGCTATTATCCGCCGTCGTCGTGATCTGACCTCAAACGGGATCCCATCAAGATATGCTAATCGTTCACTTTCTTCTGCCAACCGGTCTTCTTCTCTTTTTTTTCACATTCCCCCCGGTGGTCTGCCATATTGCCGGGCTAGGGAACAGTCGGGCCCCCGGCCTAGAAACCCGATCCCAGGCTTCTTCTCTTCCTCTTCGTCATTATGAGTTCCCAGCCACCTCTTTGAAAGTGACTACATGTAGGTGAATCAGCACACGCGAATGGCAATGAACCGGTCTTGCTTTTGGCTTTCCTCCCATTACAACAGACCTCCGGCTCATTTTATCCATTGTCCCTGACGGCAGTCAATTCACTCCCCTCCGGCAATATTTGCACCCTTTCCCAGGTTAAACACCTCGGTCACCATCTGTGCAAACTTCTTCTTCTTTTTTTTCTCTTCTTCCAATGATCACAGTTCTTTGCAGAAATGACAGCTACAGAAACACGTGTATTGCCATGTCACATCCTCCAAAAATTTAAGTCAGAGGAGCGACCACCGACCACTTTGAGGCGAGACGAGAGAATTCGTTCAATGGCCAGTTCATTTGAAGAAATCACCGAATCAGAGGAGGAAGAATGCCAGGTACAGGAATAGAAACCATTAGCAGAAACTCCTCCACTTCCGGCAGGAAATAATGTCATTTCCATTCATCTACTTTTCCGTCTGAATAAACCCGTCTGATTGCAGGATAGTCCCTCTGTTTCTTCCTGGAATGGTCGATCTCCTTATGCTCTTCAGCACGAGTCTCCTTTTGCTCAGCGACGAAGCAACAGTCTCTCTACAAATCCTCTAGTCAGTCCCAAATTCAATAAGTGAGTTTTCTTTCCTTCTTCATTTAATTACCCTTCAATTTTAGAAAGATAATGCCAATGCCCCGGTTGTCAAGGGGATTCTCTGACCCTGTAATGAGAAGGAAATCTTCTTTCCCTGGCTTGTCTCGCCTCAGCCCCGAGCGATCAACTACGGAAGATCTTCTTTGTAAGTTCTTTGAATCCTCCTCGCCCCCAGGCAATGGCCGTTGAGCCTTGATTCGTCTACTCGAATCCACTCGAATCTAATTCCACTCGATTTCAGCACTTCCTCCGATTCCTGAGGCCGCTACGCCAGCATCGCCAGTCACCGCGGGACCGACGTCCATTTTCAAGGAGTCCAGTCCAGGCAAGGAGAATTCGCCTTCGGAGTAAAGTGTCTGATCTCGTCTATCCCATCCTTCCTCAAGCCTTACCCTTGCGAGTATTTCCTCTTCGGTGTTTTCCCTTTACTAATGAATTATTTCTCATGATCATGGATTTATTATATGTCGTTGCCGTGACCGAGCTAATTTGTGGCAAAGCTCCGAGAAACCTGGGAAGGTGAGTTGGCCAAGAATAGCCGCCGTCATTTTCGGAAGTCCAGAGATGAATGGCACAAATTGTGTCGACGGCGAATGATGGCCATGTGACCATTATGGCGGCACAAGGTTTGCGGGCATTAGCATCGACTGGTCTACTTAAAACCGGCAAAATAACAATATTTATCACTTTCCGACCCCGATCCCTGATCCGACGCCGATTCCACCGGTTCCCGGAGCTTTCACGCCGACTCCCCCGGAGAGCCCGACGACTCCGCCGCCTTTCTCATTCGGATTGTCCATTCCTCTTCTGTATGCTTCGGGAGACTTGGATCCGACCACGCCAAGATCCAATCCTGAAGGAGTCTGTTACAAAAAACAAGTGTAAAAGAAACTTACCGGTGTCAACTCCTACAGATTCTCCCATTCCCGGAATAGGACCAACATTAACGCCCCAACCTACTCCTACTTCAAGTCCAGGCACTGCTCCGACCCCGAAACCAAAGTGTCCGCTGACTCCGACATTTCCCATTCCCTAAAATACATTCCAAATTTTCTTGTTGGACCCACCGTGTTAGAATTAACCGGCGGTCCCATTCTGGGCCCAGGCAGTCGATGAAAGTTTGGCACGCCACACATCGCTGAATAATCCTGGAAGAGATCTCAAATGGTAAACAAAGACCCAAACCTTACAAAATTCGACAAGATCGATTCGAAGTGGCTTGCTCGGCTGGCAAGTATACGCAAATTGACCTTGCATATCACCGCAATATCTTCCGTCTTTTTGTCTCAAGGAGGGATAGACTCTGTACAAGAACTTCTCGACATGGAAAGGGTGCTTACGAATAAAGGGCGGCATTCTGCCTGGCATGGTGCTGGGCCTGTTTGTGTCGATAATAATCATTTAAACTTTTGTAATGTTTTCTTTTGTGATGAGAGGTCGATGGAGCTCTAGAATTACTGAACTTGTCCAGGCAACGGTGTTTACCTTGTGGAAATTTCATCAAATGGATTTCCTCCGTCGGTCGACGTCGAATGACGTGTGTTGTCATCGGCTCCTGAAACAGTTTCATCCATCTGAAATATTTATTGTTTACCGTTTCGGCATGTTGCCAGGTAGGGCTCAGCTTTACAAAGGTCCTCCTTGGGAATATTTAAGAATTCCTGTGAGAAAACTGACAACTTTTACGGAAAAAGAGAGAAGATACCTGAAGGGAGAAGGACAAGAGACGAGAAAAAGAGTAGCATAGGCAAAAGGAAAAGAAGACAACAGGTCTCTCTCGCCCATTACAACCACAATCGAACAAAAATACCGTTCAACCCTGGGTCATGCCCCCGTTGACCTCCAGAGCTCACTGAGTTCCGTCTTTCCTTTTTTCACGTTCCTAATAAGCAAGGCTCATCTAAACTAATTGGTCTGACGAAGGCCCGAGAAAATGAAGCAACGCGAAACAGAGAACTTGACTTTTTCTTCTTTGAACTCAATGAACTTCAGAAAATGAATGATAATTACGATTCGCTACACTTTTTATAGTCCCTACAAGAGCACAATGTAAGCATAGCTTGAATAACAAATTTCGAAATATTTCCGGGGCGAGATCGTTTGTACCTTTTGAGTCAGCCGATGTCCGTAGCTAGACTCTGGCATCTGTCCCAGGACGCCCGGCCCGATAACAATTTGTGACATGATCCTTTGCTATTATTATTTTGGAGAAGTGACAGCTATAACATATAAATCATCTCTTAGGAAGCAACAGGTTCCTTCATCTGGACAATGGGTGGCAGAAATGCTAAGGGGGAGATTGTTGTCATGTTTTTGTTTACAAACAAACGACGACGCAGGCTGGATTTTGAATTCTCAACTCCATTCTTAAGAAATACAGTAATCGTATCTATTAATCCGCAAAAAACTAACGGGAGGTCTTCCCTAATATCAATGACAGATTCTGATAAGAGAAGCCACAGGTGTCAAGATGACAATAGGCGTCATCACCTCCCGAAGCTTCCGTCTCCACGATGTCCCCAACCCATTTCACAAGAGGTTATTGCTAGACTCTGTCGTCTCCCTGTATCAGCTCTTCTTCTTCATTTTGAAGACCCGCCCCCGGCTCCTATAAAAGAACGTGCTGCAATTTTCTCTGCAGAGTTCTTCTGGGAATGTCTCCAACAACTCGACACAATTTGCTTGTCTTCTTCTTCGTGGCCAATACAGCCTTTCTCTGTGCGTCATCCACTTTCTACAGTCTTGGATGTGCCCATTATGATGAGAAATGCAGTCAGGCCGAACAACTTATTGCAATTATTTTTGGTAGGATTGAAGAGGAACAGAGGATGGCTTTTTTCAGCAGCGTCGGTGATCTTCTACGGGACAAGTTGTCTCATTTCCCTTGTCTATTACGGTAGACATCATTTCATCGAGCAGCGACCAGTTTGCCTCATCCATTTCCTCCTGAGGTTCAGTTGAATATTTACCTAATTTCCCGATTTTAGTGTAACTGCCACGAACTTCGTCTATTCGGTGGTGTCCGGAATTGGTATGCTTATTAGTCTGTTCTTCAGTTTCGATCCTAATACTCTCGACGGATTATACAATCGGGTACAATGTCTCGGATACGGCTATCAACGCGATCTTTCAGACTCACTTCATCTTGATGTGGATTCTGGTTGGATATGCTGCAATTTCCAATGGGATAATGCTGCTCTTCTCCTTGTATTTCTCTCACCAATACGGAAAGGAGAATCCAAAAGTACAAACTCCTAAAATTTTTGTGATTCCTCCTGATTCGCTTGAAATTTACAAAGCGCCTATCGCCTAATTTGCCAGTTTGCTTATTTTCTCATGCTTGACGGGTTATCTAATAAACTTTTACCGAATTTCGACCGTAAATAAATGACAAATGACTGGATCAGTTATCGCCAGAAGTTGTCCGTAGCCGGTCGTCTTGCGAAGAAAAGAAATGACTCAAGACAATTCGCTATACGAGAACATTGTGGTTCGAGTCTGCTGCCAGCATGGAAAACCCTGTGCCAAAGGCAAGAAAGAACGTCAGCAGGAGGTGGAGAAGGCGCCTTCTGATGTTGCCGCAATGCCGGATCCCGTCCAGCAGCCAGTCGAGGAGGCTCCCACCTACGAGAATCTGGACCCGATCAAGCCGAAAGTAGCCGCAGATGTGCCGCCGAAGAAATCAACCAGTCGTGAAAAGTGCGACGAGTCCGACAAGGTGCCGACTTTGGGTGACGAACAAAGCATGGACAGCAGCACCACGGTCTATGAGAATAAACCGAAGAAGAGGAGGGAGAGGGCTGCTAGAGTCTATATGGGTTTGATCGATTGGAAGAAGGCCGAGAGGAAGTTCCGCGGAAGGGTGGCTCTCTACCATCAAGAGGATGACCCTCAAAAGCAGTTGTTCATTGTGTGGAGGAAGAAAAACATCCTCAGCCATTATCGTGTCATCCAGCGCAGTCTCGAAAATGGCATGGTGTTCATGGCAGAAGACGGATCAGCCACTCCTCAGGAATTTAGCTCGCTGGACAATCTCGTCAGACACTACAAATCCATGTCGAGATAGATCAAACGTAGAAAATAAAAGTCTCGTTAAACATTTTACTCGTATAAAACCCGTGAATAGAATTAGAACAAAATTAGAACCGCTAGTTTTTGTAGTTCGGTGGGTCTATTGTCGGCTGAGAGACAATGTAGACTTCAGAGGAGACGCTGGTCTTTCTTCTATCTTCTTGAGAAATGAGATAAGTGACAGCAAATAAGAAGATGGCATTGGAGATGACTGCATAGAGGGCGAGTAGCCAGAGACAAACGAATTCTGCCTGAAATGGTCAACTATTTTGAAAGAGGAACCACTAGACTACAGGTCATTTTACACCTTTTGTTGTGGTGGACGCCTACCTTGCTCTTTTCGTCAGCCAAACAAGACGGGTCAAATCCAAAATAGAGACTGATCAACATACCGGAACCGGCCAACACGGAGAAAATCAAACCGCCAGCGGACAATCTAAAAGAGATCGTGAGAAGGGGAGTCGACTAACTCACGTTAGAACTATCATAAGAATTCTGTTGCATTGGATGCATTGTTTTGAGAGATGAAAGAAGAAGAAGACAGCGATGGCCAGAGTGCCAATCCCGTAGACGACACCGGACATAGCTAAAATGGACGGTCATCGGACATGAAGCAGTCTTACCACAAATGACAGTGATGACATCTTGACTCTCACCACAATCTGAGCTATAATTGGTCCATTTTACGCAATAAGCAATGGAACAAGCAGCCAAGAGAGCCGAATTGAGGATGAAGGCGAAGGAGAAGAGTGTCTGTCGGGCAGTCGACATGTTGTTTGTAGTATAAACAACTTTGGGTGTCTGATAAGGGAGGAGCCTCGACAAACTTTATTTAAATCCTTCGCCTATCGGTTGCCCTCCCCCTGAAACCGATAAACTAATCGCGTACATTGACCCTCATGAAATCTAACCCCTCAAGCAGACAGATTAGCCCACCTGAAAAAAGTCTCTACCCATTGGATAAGGAAAAGTGGCACGTATACACTTTTTATAATTAGATTTGACCGCTTCTCTTGAAAATAGTCTGCAAATGAGGGAAAATTAGGCGGAAATGTCGAAATGGTGACAAAGACCAAGAAGCTCTTTCTCAATAAGACGACAGACTCGCCTGTCATTCCAGTGGAGTTCGCCCTGCACCGAACAGAGGATTAGAGCCTATCAGAACGTGCCAAGGGGGATTCCTCATGACAGCTGTCCGTTGACTTTTTACTTTTGGAAGTGTGAACTGTGATTGGGCGTTTCTCTCACCTGATACTCTTTTGGAACACCCAGTTGCAAATTATCTGCGACTTATCTTCTCGATCAAAGTACTCCTCCAGAACCTGGCTACTTTTTTGTTTACTGGAAATTCTTTGTATTCAAAGAGACGGGCGACAGACGGAGTCATCCTTCATTCCTGGAGGTGTGAATTTATTCTCTTCCGGCCATGATTCATCCTTTTTGCACCGAGTCGATAAGAAATTGTTCCAAAGCAAAGCTTCACGTGAAGTCGAAGAGTTGTTTTCGAGTCAAAGTCTCTTCCTGGTCAGGTCAGACAACCAGTCGTCGGCTCCCGTTACAGGCCGTTTATGGAGGATCAATTAGGACAAAACAACCAGGAAAATTGGCCATTTTACGGCTTCTTTATACTGTGAAAGAGGAGAAGAAGCCAAAGTTGTCAGTCATTTTGAAGAGTCGAAGAATACTTTGAAAGCTATCCATTTTCTTCTACAAATTGCCCCCATGGTCAGTCCGGTTCTCGTCCTTTCCCGACGTCAAATTGAGAATAAACAGGACATTCTTTCACTCGACCTCTTGTTTTCTACTTTCGTTTTTCTTCTAAAATTTGACCAAGTTTCTTATCGCAGCTACTAATTCCCTTGCTTTTTCTTCATCGTACTGTTCGGTTTGGTGGTTTTGCCCCAAGATCAGAAGCTTTTTGGGAATAGAGGGTAAGAGCTGTGAAAATTGAGCTTCCAACGGTCGACCTTCTAAAAACGAGGGCAGTTTCTTCAAAGTTCACGGTTAGTTGGTTACTTGACAAACTTCGCTTTCTTCAAAAAGCAAAAAAAACCTGTTTTCAACATTCCACTAGGTGTCTTTTCTTCAATTTTATCCTAAATAAAAAAGTCGAGTTCTCAGTCACTGTTGTTTTTTGTCGTCGTAGTACCGAGACCCCCGTACTCATACCCCCGGGTAATTTATCCCTCAAGAAGCCCTTGAGAACTAGTTCGTCCGAACAGCAACGCAATATGACTACTGCGTCATTCTTCTCGACCGCTTCCTCCTGGTGTTCTTCCTCCTTTTGTACTTTGATGTGCCTAGATTACTACCAATAGTAGCAAACAAATGCTATATTTAGATCTCTCCGCTAAACATGATACTCACAGGATAGAAGAACAGAAAATATAGTCTAGTTGTCCTTTTCGACAAACTTCAAGTTCAAATTATTACTTTCCCTCTCCCCAAGGTGACTCCCATGTGGGCTAGTTTTAGTGTCTTTGTGGAGTTTCCCTGCCTGTAAAAGTATTCGGTTCCATCTTTTGCCCATTTGTTTTCTTCCTTTGAAGATGTTCGAATGCATAATTGAGAGACCCCGGCAGTACAGAGCGGGCAGTTGTACAAAGGCGCCCCGCAGCGAGCTGGTTCTACCTCAGAGGAACTATTGGCCATTATTTGAACCGAAAGTGAAAAACAGAGCAATTCCATTATTTCAGAGGAATTTTAATTTACCAAGTTTATTCTGGTATAAAAGGGGAGACATTCATGTTGCAGTGCATCGTGCCTTGATCTTTCTCCTTGTTCTCTTCATTGCTTCCTTATTTTCCTCCCATACAATAACAGTTTAGCCATAGCGGCCTCCGTCTCCGCCCATCTCTCTGTGCTTTACTATAAAAGCTAAAAACAGTTGGCACGACGTGAGTCCTCATTCTTCCGTTTGAGATGTCTTCCGACGATCCAAAAGTGATCGCCTCAGAGGCCGAATCACTGAGGAAGTTGGCTTTTTTCGGTTTGTTCATGTCCTCCAGTCCAAATCCATCTCCCCGTTTAGGAATAGCCGTCTCCACGGTGGCCACTTTGACGGCGATTATTGCGGTGCCGATGCTCTACAATTATATGCAACACGTGCAGTCTTCACTCCAAAATGAAGTTGATTTCTGTCGTCACAGAACAGATGGACTCTGGGATGAATACGGAAAGGTTTGCATTATCACTGCATGCATTAGTGACCATCAAAACAAGCCTCTCTGTCTAGTAATTAGGGCTGACATGAGGGACAAGCCCGTCACATACAAGTTGGGTTTCAGTTCGAGTCGCTCAAGGGTGTCAGTGGTCGTCTGAAAAGAGATGTTCGACATCACAACGGGCGAATGTCACGTAGAAGAACGGTAGCACGTGGAGTCAATTCCTATGCCGGTGGATACAATGGAGGATATGCTGGAGGAGGTGGCGGTGGTGGAGGATATCAGGCAGGTCCAGATGTCGCTGTCGTGGGTGGCGGTGCCGTCGTCGGCGGAGCTTGCTGCTCATGTGGCGTTGGACCATCAGGTCCTCCTGGCGCTCCAGGACAAGACGGCTCTCCTGGGCAAGATGGAAATCCTGGAATAGACGGCCAACCAGGGCAAGATGCAGCGCCAGATGCTTTGCCAACGGCAGATGATTTCTGCTTCACTTGCCCGCCCGCACCAGCCGGTAAGTCGAAGAAGATAGCGCTTTGATAATTAACACAGGACCGCCTGGAAGACCTGGTCCAAAAGGGCCGCCAGGAAATTTGGGGAGACCTGGCGAAGATGGCGGATCAGCTCAGCCTGGTCCTCCCGGTCCGCCTGGACCACAAGGACCGCCTGGAAACGACGGCCAGCCAGGGCAGCCCGGCTCACCAGGAATCCCAGGACAGGTGGGATATTTTTTTTTTTCAAATTTCAGTTTCTTTAGGTTGTGGAAGTTCCCGGTACTCCTGGCCCTGCTGGTCCTCCGGGACCTACAGGACCTCCTGGTCCGCCTGGAATTCCCGGACAACCTGGTAAGCAAGTAAATAGCGGTTTTTGGACGGCGTTTTAGGTCGCAGCCAACCCGGTCTTCCTGGCCCGCCTGGAGATGCTGGTCGAGATGGAGCGCCAGGAAATCCCGGCGTGCCAGGATCTCCTGGACAACCTGGAGCTTCTGGAGCACGAGGTCAGTTTTTGTAAAATCGACAAATCTGGAAATTCCAGGCGGCTGCGATCATTGCCCTCCTCCCCGTACTGCTCCCGGTTACTAATCTTCTCTTCTTCCACTGGGTCTCTTCGCTTCTTTTCCATCAGGCACTTGTTTTTTTCTCAAGCACAATATGGCTTTTTCCTAATAAAGCATTTCGTCCTTTCTCTTTCTCGAAGTTGAGATAAACCGCGGGTTTCATCCATCACCCAGGCGGAAAAGAGTTTTTCGCAGAAAGAAATTCGAAGAAATCGAGAGCGACCCGGGAGAGGACGGCTGGCTTTCACTTTTGAGACAAATGACTTGTTCACAAGAAATCGCAGACCGAACCGAGACTGAAAGAAAAAAGAGAAAAGTTAAAAACACCCGATGGAATGTCTAGTCGACACCTGGTAAAGAGGAGAAGATATCGACCAATAAAGCAGAGATTGAGTCAATCGTCATCTTGATGGATTATTTGTTCAATTCAACCTGATAATCCATCTTCTTTGCCTGTTCCACGCCCATGGACAAGGGTGGCATTATATGATTCAGTTTTCCTGCCATTCAAAGAATCTACTCGTCACGGATATAGAAAGATGAATATTTGTTGTATCTGTCAGTCGATCATCGGACTTTCTTCGGAGTGGGGTCATTGCATGCAAAAAGACATGCAAAAAGTATTCTCGTCGCCCCAGGCCGCTTAAAAGGGAGAGATCCTGCACTATTAAGAGAGACTACGATTGCCATTTCGCATTTGTTAGCGAGTTCATTAACTGTCTTCCCGTTCAGTCGCTTGTCTTTATTCCCCAGCGCTGGTCATCCTTCTCATTTTTAGGTAATGGACGAAAAGCAGAAGCTGGCTGAGGCCGAAGAGGTCAAGAAATTTGCCTTCTTTGGTTGGCTCTCGCCCATTCTATTCAATTATTCTATTTACAGGAGTGGCTGTCTCTACAGTGGCTACTTTGACAGCCATCGTCGCTGTTCCCATGCTTTGTATGTACATGCAAAATGTCCAGAGTGGTCTTCAAGATGAGGTGGCCTTTTTCTCTTTTATTTTCAATGTTCTTTTCTAGATCAACTTCTGTCGGACGAGAGCTGACTCCCTCAAGGGAGAGTTCACTCGACTCGACGCCTTTAGAAATGTTGAGAGCAGGGAAAAACGCCAAGTTCATCAGTGTTGTTCTTGTGGAATGGGACCAGCTGGACCCGTTGGAAACCCTGGACAAGACGGATCTCCGGGAATGGACGGACGGCCGGGAGCACCCGGAATGCCTGGACCTGATGCGCCCGCCGACCACGCTCAGCCTCGACCTGAAGATTTCTGCTTCGAGTGTCCACCTGGGCCAGCAGGAAAACCCGGAAATCCAGGGCCCAAGGGACAGCCCGGAACTCCTGGAGGCCCTGGAGAACAAGGACCCCCTGGCCGACCTGGTGCACCCGGTGCCCCTGGACCTCAAGGTCCTCCTGGTGAAAATGGGGCCGACGGACAGCCGGGACAACCTGGAGCTCCTGGACAAGTCCGGTAAGTGTTCGCCTATTCGCCACTGTTTGGAAGGTCATCAAAAACTGCTATTATATATCCTGAGCTGCCATTATATTTTAATTTTCAGCACGGTTCCCGCTCCCCCTGGTCCTCCTGGAGAGCCCGGAGCCCCCGGACCAGCTGGACTTCCTGGCCACGATGGTCAGCCAGGAAAACCTGGAGATCAAGGACCACCTGGTCCACAAGGAGAACCGGGAATGGATGGCGCTCCCGGAAATCCTGGAGCTGCTGGTGAACCCGGCCAGGCTGGAAAAGATGGGCCTAAAGGTGAGCTGCTGCGATGATAATCGAGAGTCGCTTTTCTCGTCGCTTTTCGTTCCCGCCGAGTTGCAAAAAGTGTTTCGGTTGTGCGCGTCGACGTCTGATTGATGGTTGCCCGTGTTCCTGCGAGATCCGCAAAAAGGAGAAAAGACGATAAAATTTTAAGTTTCGGTTTACGAGAGAGGCGGCTGAGGGAGTTCGAAGGATTAAATCTATCCATCATAATTTTCAGGAGGATGCGACCATTGCCCGATCCCCCGAACAGCACCCGGATATTAAAAAAGAGAACAAACAGCAACAAAACATTTTCACAACAACGGGAAATATATTTATTACAATAAATGATCATCTCAATTATTTGTTTTTCAAAAAAAAATGGAAAAAAGGTTCTGGATTGATACTTTTTTTCCTCACTTGCACTCAGTACAGGTCTGTGGTGTCATCATTACCCGGGATCGAACCTTTGAGGTCACGATCGTCAGCTGGCAACGTAGGCATTGCGCCACGTAGCAACAGTGGAGTACCTTCCTCGGTGCTCTATATGATTTCCAGATGAATTTGGGAGCTCGGATTTTTTCAATTTCAAGAATCAGAAGAACAGTTACTCAATTTCGTGTTACACTTGCATCCGAAGAATTTGACGAAATGATAAACAAGAAGGCAATTCTAGAGGCCCGTCTGGAACCGTTTTACTTTTTACCCGCTTACTTCGGTTGTAACAGGATGGCTACCTCTGCATTGATTCCCTTACTTTTTCCGGAACGGTCACACCAAGAAGGCCACTACAAAAGGACGGGCGAGCCGAGTACAGGCACACTTTCTCTCGACTTCTTCTTCCTCTCTAAAATTACTCGCATTTTCTTTCAGGTAATGGAGAAGGACTTAAAGATCGAAGAGGCCAACAACCTCAAGAGGTTCGCCTTTTTCGGTAAGTTGCTCCATTGCCTCTTTGAATTCTTCTCGTCTTAGGAGTTGCCGTTTCAACCATCGCCACCTTGACGGCAATTGTAGCTGTGCCCATGCTCTGCATTCATATGCAGACTGTCCACTCCGGCCTGCAAGAAGAAATCAACTTCTGTCGTCTCCGTAATGAAGGCGTCCGCGGAGAATTCCTCAAGGTAGCCACTCTTTTGCCGGCTGTCATCCTTTTCTTCAGCTCGAAAGCGTCCGATCGGAACGTGGAAAGCGTCAAACCTCCTTCCAATGCTGCTCATGTGGCGTCGGAGCCGCTGGACCAGCTGGAGTACCAGGACAAGAAGGAGAACCAGGAAAGGACGGAAACCCTGGAACCCCAGGAGCTCCTGGACCCGATGCCGAAGACGAGAACGCTAAGCCCAAGGCTGAGGACTTCTGCTTTGACTGCCCACCAGCCAAGGCAGGACCCCCCGGACCCCCTGGGCCCAAGGGACAGCCCGGACAGCCTGGAGGAGCTGGAGAACCCGGACCCGCTGGACGGTTGGAAGACACTGATTCAACTAATTTTCAGTATTTTTAGACCTGGACCCAAGGGACCTCCTGGACCACCCGGACCTTCTGGAGAGCCTGGACCCGATGGAGGAGCTGGCCAGCCTGGACAGAATGGACAAGTTCGCACCCTTCCTTCTCCTCCAGGAGAGCCAGGAGCACCCGGAGAGGCTGGACCCGAAGGACCTCCCGGAAATCCTGGCCGCCCTGGTCACGATGGCCGACCTGGATCTCCTGGACCTGCTGGAGACAAGGGAGAAGATGGAGCCCCAGGAAAAGACGGAGAGAACGGTCCAGATGGAAATCCTGGAAAGGACGGAGCCAAGGGTAATTCCCCTTTTTGGGAAATAACAATCAAATTTCAGGAAGCTGCGACCATTGCCCTCCTCCTCGAACCGCTCCCGGCTATTAGACCTTTGTCTTTAACCGAAAATAATAGATCTTTATCGTCAAGCATCAATAAAGCTTGCTCTCAAAAAAATATGTTTTTGTCACCTCGGCGGCTGATTTGCGACCGGCCGCGAAAGCCATAAAATCAGTTGCTAAAAAGTGCCTGTAAGCATCTATCCCGTTTTCTAAATCGAGAGAAAGCGAATGCTACAGTAATCAATCCGTCATCCGATCGAGTGAAACAGTTCGAGAAAAAGTCCAATGTGGATTTTTTCACATCTTCCAGTTTTCTTCTGGGAATCATCGTTGCTGAGTCGACGTCCACCGTGTCAACGCAGATAAAAAATAGACAACCAAACATCGCCTGTAGTCGTCGTCTCTGGTGTTTTCGCCTTTTTTTCGTAGGACAGAAAAAACCAGCCTACCACCAGGGGCAAGTTTCTAATTTTCGAAGTGGTGAAAGTGCTGTGTGCAGGCAGGCGCCGCGATGGCGCGAACTGAACTCCCAGCTGATCGAGGACGACTACTCGTGACTGCCGTACTCTTCTTGGACAAGGAAGCAGACTAGCAGCTATTAAAAAGAGAAATAGAGAGGTATCAAAAGACCATTGTTCATGCTACTAATCGATGTAATAAAGACGAAAAAAGAGAACCTAGCGAGACTGTTTAATGAGGAAGAAAACCTTACAAAACTAGAACAGAACCAGTCTCCCCCTCTTGCCTCTTCCTCGTCGTCCCTTCGCCGGTGCTCCGGTCTCCGTCCGCTAATCGGAATGTGGTTGTGGCTGCTCGGATCGGATCGTTTCCAATCGGCGGCCACCCTTGTCGCCGACTTGCTGGAGGAACGACGGCCACGCCTAAAACGCCGAAAACATCTGCCACAGACACTAAAACGGATTACGGCTGCGATTATTTCTCTCATTGGAACAAATCGCCGACTTGGACGATGGACTTCTTTTTTCCAGAGAATCCGTAATGAGAATCATTTCTCGACTATGAAACTTCTTGAATTTGTCGACTAGACCGAATTAATTGGCGAAATAAAGGCAGAGAATATTGGAATTAGGAAGAACAAAAAAACACGGAAAGAGTCAACAACGGGGATTACAGTTTTTATAAGAGATCCGCCCGGAGATCTGTTGCAACTGTCAATTTGCGGCAAATTTGCCGCATGTTTGATAGTATCTCAAATGATCAGAGAACGTCTTCAAAGGGTATTTTGGGCAACAGCGAACATGGCGTACAGAGAAGTTGAACTGACAGTTCTGCAAAAATCGACGGGCTGCAGGTACAAAGTAAGGCAACGAGGAGTTGCTCTGATTTGAAGAAATCGGAAAGTATTGGCAGTCGACTTTTATAAGGGCAAGCCATCCTGAATTCCTCATTTTCGAAAGAAGAATCAAGATTTTCGACAGGTATGGGTGGCATCTGACTATGCCATTTATGAAAAACGGCAATTGGACTGATTGAGACGCGGAACAGTATTAAAAACGAAACTGGATATGATGACCATCAAAAGAGTCACCGATTATCATTTTCAACGCTTGAATATTACTCGAGAAAAGAAGAACAGTAACCAAAAGAGGTGTCCTTGTTCCTCGCTACAGTTCTTGCCTTTTTTTCGGATTTGATATGTCGGGCTTCTCCTCTTTTTACGTGCTGCTTCTCCCCTCGGGGGCGGAGTTATCTCGAGGCGTCGCCGGTCAGCGGGATATAAAAAATGAAACGTCACACCTGGCCGATATATAAGGCAGTTCTTTGCCCAGTCCATCATTAATCCACTTAGCCTCTCCTTAGCATCTCCAGCCCCTACTGGCAATTATCTTTCTCTTTTTTTTTCCTATCATCAATTATTTTTTTGATATTTCAGATGGAGGAGAAACTCAAGCTCTTGGAGGCCGAGTCCGTCAAGAAGTTTGCCTTCTTCGGTAAGTCTTTTTCCCCCTTTTTTCCCTAACTATCCCTTGCTAATTATACGTTTTATTTTCTATTTTTTTAGGAGTGGCCGTCTCCACCGTGGCCACCCTCACAGCCATTGTGGCTGTCCCGATGCTCTGCATGTACATGCAGAATGTTCAGTCTGGTCTCCAAGACGAGGTGAGGCACTTTTTGTACATGTCCCACCTTCGTTCTTTTAGATCAACTTCTGCCGCACTCGTGCCGAATCTTTGAAGGGAGAATACACTCGCCTCGAATCTTTCCGAGTGGCCGAGAAGCGTGAGAAGCGTCAGACCTTCCAATGCTGCTCTTGCGGTATGGGACCAGCTGGACCCGTCGGAAATCCTGGACAGGACGGAGCCCCAGGAAATGACGGACGACCGGGAGCCCCTGGACAGCCTGGACCTGATGCTCCTGCTGATCATGCTCAACCTCGTCCCGAAGATTTCTGCTTTGAGTGCCCACCTGGACCTGCCGGAAAGCCCGGAAACGCCGGACCCAAAGGACAGCCCGGAGCTCCTGGAGCCCCCGGAGAGACTGGACCCAACGGACGCCCTGGAGCCCCTGGAGCACCTGGACCTCAGGGACCTCCCGGCCAGCCTGGAAACGATGGACAGCCTGGACAGCCTGGAGCTCCTGGACAAGTCCGGTAAGTGTTCGCCTTTTCGCCACTGTTTGGAAGGTCATCAAAAACTGCGATTATATATCCTGAGCAGCCATTATATTTTAATTTTCAGCACTGTTCCCGCTCCCCCTGGTCCTCCTGGAGCCCCCGGAGAGCCTGGACCTCAAGGACCCCCCGGAACCGACGGACATCCCGGATCTCCTGGAATGGCTGGACCTCCTGGACCCCAAGGAGAGGCTGGAAACGATGGAGCCCCCGGAAATCCTGGTGCCCCTGGAGAGTCTGGAGAGGCCGGAAAGGACGGACCCAAGGGAGGATGCGACCACTGCCCACCTCCCCGCACAGCTCCCGGATATTAATTGCTCAAACCCATGGGTCACATTTCCCTCCACGAATCTCAGACCTCCCATATTTATTTTCTCAACAATTTCTATTAATATTTGTGCGGAGTGGCTGTACAATAAATTTCTATTTTTCAATTCGACTCGAATATCGAAATGGATAAGACTAAGATGCGACCGAGAGACGGAACAAAGCCCGGTGCCCGAGTGGACTGCCTTACCCAGTTCAGGCTGAAGGGAAATTAGCCGTGGGAACGAACAAAGAAAAAGCTTCTATCTAGGGATCGTCGATGGAGATGCTTCTAAATTCCTGTAGACTGGCAACAAGACCAGTTGCCGATGACCATAATGGGATGGGATCCACGCATGATTTTTTCGAGACTTTACGCGGTAATAAAGAGCTAAAATGTTGATGGTTAGCTGCACAGATGGAGAGGGAAGGAGATTTGTCAAGCGAGAATTTACAGAGGCACAGTAAGAAAAGTATGCGACAGAGGACAGCCAATTGTTTTGACTAAATTTCATGAGAAGTTTAGAAATCTCGTCAATTTCAAAAAGAAAGATTGTGCTGTGACATCGACCAGGTCATCTATGTCGCGGGCAGGACTAGCAATCTCTGGAAGCGAAACGAGACTCCATATAGCACCTTCATGTGCTTTCCTTGTCTCTAAAAGTTCACAGCTGCTCAATTCCCAAAGGAAAATAGTTCCAGTCTGCAATTTTATAAAAACAACACAAATAAGTACCGAACCAGCCGTTTCGACCCCCCTGCGGGGGGTCTTCGGCTGGACGCCCGCTACGCGGGCTAGGAAGTCCAAGGCTCTGGATATTTGTCCGGCTCCGCCGGACTGTAGTCCGCTCGGCCCGTCACTCGCCTTCGGCTCGTGCCGGACCTCGCTCCCCGCCGCATGGCTCTCTTCTTCTCAATTGCTTCGTATGGAGCGATCAAAAGATAGTGTTATTAGATAACCCAACTACTGCGACATTACTGATGATCCGAACCATGATACACGCTGCCAAATCTACGCATTTGATATTCAGCCCGTTTTCATAAGCTGGCAGTGTGAAATTCATCATCTCCACACTGAGAGCATTCGAATGATGCTAATTTCACTGCAGAAGGATGAAAATTAGGAAATACGCAGCCAAATGGGCATTTGATACTCAGTCTCATTTAAATGGAAAACCATCACCGTAATCGGCTTCCTCATACTGAGAGGAGTCGAACGGTACCTATTTTGTTGAAAAAGAGCGAAAATTGACAGATACGCAGCCAAATAGCACATTTGATACTCAGCCTCATTTAAAAAATAAGCAGCAGATTCTGACTCCCCAGGCTGAGAGCAGTCGAATGATACTAATTTCGCTGTGTAAGGATGAAAAATAAGAAATACGCAGCCAAATGTGACATTTGATACTCAGTCACACTTATATTGCGAAATAATTATAGTGGAGCCATAAACAAAAAAGAAAAAATGTTTTGAGCGCATTTGTCACCGGCGTGGATCGAACCCGCGACCCTTGCTCGTTGCGCGCGCCTTAGACCACTCGGCCACAATTTTTCGACAGGTCAACGCACACACAGACAAATTCACGGACACCATAGCGTTTTAGTAGTGAGGGATCTTATTAGCAGCTAAAATGTGATTATCCCCGGCTACAAATGAAACACTAATAATATCTTTCATAGAATCATCCGAGAGAGTAACGACAGGACGAAGAGAATGTACATTCCAGGCTATTAGCTCATCACCATCAGCGGATACAATAGCATTATTGGATGAGGAGACTGATAGGCTTCGAATATCATGTCGATGTCCCAACTGAAAATATTACAATAAAAAAGGAACTACTTACTTTATCAAGATTAGCGGTACTTTCAACCTCCACGGCATTTGAGGTCAGATTGCATTGGAGTTTTATCTGATGAACAGTATTATTTGCCATAAGAGAAAATGCTTGATATTGCACATCAGATTGTTTCTGCTTGTAAGCAGCCGTAAAATCAATCCACTTAATTTTACTACTTGATCTACATAATCACCAATTCGGATTATAAGTAGGGCTGTGCGCGGGCCGGGCCGGCCCGTTGGGCCGATCGGGCCGAAAATTTTGAAAATTTAGTGAAAAATGGCAATTTTTCATGAAATTTTTGAAAAATTTGCAAAAAATTTCGCTTTTGAGACCAAATTTCTATTAATGTTATTAATAGCGCAGTTGGTTGGCGTCCTCCCGTCATATTCGATACAGCCGGGTTCAATCCCCGGATACACTATGACTTGTTTTCCGGTCATTTCTTTTTTTTTGATGATGCAGGGAAACAAAGAATAATTTAGCTGGCGGCAATTCGTGAATTTTTTCGCATGTTTGATTGGAATTTTATGTCTCTCTTTATTTTCTATTCGTTTCATCGAATGGAAGGGAATCACTCAGAATTTTTGAAGCGGTATTGATAATAGAAGCTCAAAAAATGGCGAAGCTAAACTGCTACTGAATTATTCCAAAAGAACAATGCAACATTTTAAAGCTGTAACAGTTTAGCAACACACAATTGAAAAAGAAATATTACAAACCTTTTATACATTGGCTTGTGAGAATTTGTGAGACAAGATAAAGTGGAAAGAAAAATTGAAATAAATAACAATGAGCGAGACATGTTGTTATAGATCAGTCAGCTTTTTTTCCTGCAGAACTCGTATTATTACAAAAAATACTACAAAAAATTCAAGCAGCCTCAATTCAGATCTTGAGTAAATTCACCAACATAGCCAATATCCGCAGAAATGCACCAATTTAACTATTTAGAGTCGACAAGTTTCATGCCTCTCCCCTCCGTATTTTCTTTTCCTTTTCAACCTTATATTTTTTTCCTGTCTTTATTTTTTGAGCTTTTTCGTTTATCATGCTTTTAATTGCCATTTTACGTTAAGTACAAGCTCTAAACACGAAAAGTATACAAGAATAATCCTTTGAAAATAAGTTTGAAATCGAAATTGAACAGCAGTGCCGTATTTTGAACACTGTTTCTCAGAGTTTTTGCTAACTATTTGGAAATGATATAAAAGCTTTGAACATCAATTTTAAAGACGTTTTTACTTTCACTGTAGTTTTTCATTCAAATCTGCAAAGAAACTAAATATAAATAATAAAAAACAAGCCATGTTGATCTTTCTTTTTCGCAGACAATAAGAAGAATCAACTGTCTATTTCACGTAATCAGATTCTACGGAATAGATTTATCTAAAATTATTTTATATTCTGATTTTGTTCTAACCCCGTTAACAATATTTTTGTACCTTCTGATTGTTTGTATCAAATTCAGTCAGCATCTTTCCTCTATTTTAATTCTTATTATTTTCAGAAGATGCCCAAGCTCAAGCTAAATAAGAATGATTTAATAGAGAAAAAGAGGTTCATAGAGCTTGACGAAGAAACATTTGAAGCAGAGCTAGCGAATGGAAGTACACACTTCATACGCTATATAGCTCGAATATTTGGGCATAGAAGGATGGGCCCAAATCATTTGAAAACTGATCAGTTGAAAGAGATAATTCGACAATTGGTAAGTTAACGTTCAATATATAATCTCTGGTTTGCAGATACTAAAAGAAAAGTCAGATATCGACGTAGAAAAATATAAAAATGTTACCGTTGGAAAAAAGAAGCCAGGTCAGTCTATTATTTCTTATTAATTTTTTAAATTTATAACCATTTTTTAAAAGCTTTTATAAAAAAAACCAAACTAAGAAGAAACTCATTAATTTTTTATATAGTCTGTCAAGAAAAAAGACGACAAATAAAGGACTCATATTTGTTACAATGGGGCAGATAAACCGGCCATTTTTTCTAAATGTTCAATTACAAATGCGCCGTATTCTTGCCCCATTGCAACAAAAGAGACCTTTATTTGTCGTCTTTTTTCTTGACCACAGCTCGCCGGACGTGGCACTTAGACTTTGGCGCAAAATGGCACATTTTTGAAATTTGTTGTAAAATAGAATTCCTATTTACACGTCTTTCTCTATAATGGCCGAGCCAAATTTTGTGATTTTTATAGCAAAATACTCCAAAATAGTTCTAGATGCCACAGCAATTCTTTCAGCCTGATTGCTTACAAAAACGATATAAAAGTTGGTTTTTCACCATCAAAGAAAACGCGTAGAAAGCTGAAAGAATTGCTGTGACATCTCCAAGGTATATGCAATTTTTTCACTAAAAATCATGAATTTCTGTCGGACCGATTTTGAGAAAGACGTGTAAATAGTTATATGGCAAAATTGCATGTTACTCTATTGCTAAATTTTGTGATTTTTATAGCAAAATACTCCAAAATAGTTCTAGATGCCACAGCAATTCTTTCAGCCTGATTGCTTACAAAAACGATATAAAAGTTGGTTTTTCACCATCAAAGAAAACGCGTAGAAAGCTGAAAGAATTGCTGTGACATCTCCAAGGTATATGCAATTTTTTCACTAAAAATCATGAATTTCTGTCGGACCGATTTTGAGAAAGACGTGTAAATAGTTATATGGCAAAATTGCATGTTACTCTATTGCTAAGTGCCGCGCGCTCCAATACAACGGCGAGCTGTGTGACAGACTATATTGGAATCTCCTGGTTATTTTCCTCCCAAAGTATCCGTTCTTCTTCATCAGGCAATTTCTTTGCTCCTTTATACAGCGTCTTTCAGATACAATGGCTCAACAAAGATCTCGAGACCCAGATACAAATTGTGAACAGGTTACTGTGTCTCATATCGATATTGACTGGGACGTGGAGTTCGATGCTAGAAGATTGGCTGGTCAGGTTACCCTCAAATGTACTGTATTGCAAAATACGGATAAAATAGTGAGTTATTTTTATTTTTCATTATTAAATGAGAACATTGTAGGTTTTGGACGGACGAGACTTAGAAATTGAAAGTATTAGCCATGATGGACAAGAATTGAAATTCAACAGTGAGAGCGACGAAGTCTTCGGCAGCCGGATCACTGTTGTTACGGGAGCCCTTCAACCTGGACAAGCTTTGTAAGCAGCTGTTTTCTTACCTCGCTCACATTCTCCTAGGTCGATTTTGATTAAATACCGCACAGCTCCAGAAGCCCGAGCTCTCCAGTTTTTATCCAAGGAGCAGACGACGGATAAGCTGGCCCCCTACCCCTTCTCCCAGTGCCAGGCCATCCATGCTCGCTCGATCGTACCCACAATGGATACTCCTTCTGTCAAAGCTACATACTCTGCAAAAGTGTCGGTGCCGACAGGACTGGTAATACTACTATTTCAAATTGAGTGATGTAATACTATTATTTCAGATGAGTGCCATCGGAGAGAAGCCCGTTGTTTCCGGGGAGAAGACTGTCTGGACTTATAGACAGAAAGTTGCCATTCCTAGTCCCCATGGATAATTTTAGATCAAAATGAATGCATTTCAATTTGTGAATAAATTTTGATTTCGACTTGACCAGAAGTTGACAAGTTGCGCGCGTCAGATATCCTGTCGACTTGACAGAAACTGGCGAGCAACCATTTGAAATTTCGTCTTTGGTATCCAAAATCGGGGAAGAAGAAAAAAGAAAAAGTTTATTATAAAAATGATCTATAACCCGTACAACACGAGATTTATCAAAAAATCTGAGAGTCATTAGCTCAGAAAAGGAGCACGTCTTCTAGTCGACACTATATGATACAAACAATCGAGAGATTCGATAGAGTTATTGAAGAGCGGCACAGCTGGCACTGGCAGTAAAGACTTGATATCGAGGATGAGCCTCCTTTCCTTCAAGATCAACAGTTCGTTTGTTTCGCTTTCGGAGCATCGAGGCCACAATTTGATGAGTCTCACGTCCCAAGGTCTCAGGCAGATAAAGATAAATTAGAACCATACAAATAATCGAAGGCATTGTGAAAAGGGCCACGAATGAAAAGCCACCGATGAGCTGAAAACGATTGGTTTTGAGAGATGAGGAATGTACTCACTCTGAAGAGAGGAATCGAAGCGAAATCGGTAAGGGCAATGAAGATATTGTTGATGGCAAAGCAGATTGAGAAGATTGTGGCTTTGTGCCGTTGGCTGACCATTTCAGGAGCCACAAACCAGCTAATTGGGCCCAGCACGAGTCTAAAAGTAATCTGACTAGAAAGAGAAGAGTCGACATACCCAAAGCATACACAATAACAGAAAATCGATCCGACACAGGCATACTTGATCCAGGCACAGAGATCGTGAGTGAACGAGAGAACAGCAAAGGCAATGAGGAAGACATTGGTAATGACACCGGAGACGAGAATGAGCATACGTCGAGGGAAACGGTCGATGAAGGCAGCTCCGACGACACCGGCAACTGTGAACACTGTGAGGAGAAGAGTCGACGAAGTTTCGGCTAATTGTCTAAAACAGAAAAGAATACCAAATGGGTAAGTTAACATACGAATTAACTCCAGAATTAAGGAAGAAGTACGTCGATGACTGGAGCATCGGATAGAAGGACAATGTCAGCACCAAAACGCAGCAAGAAAGGAAGACAGCCTGTCGAAGATGCCAAGTAGTGAAGACTTCTTTGAAGGAAGATCTCTCGTTTATCGTGTCTTGCATCTTCTCCCTCTCAAATTCATCCAAGACTTCCTCATTTTCTTTAGATTCTCCATGGAAGAAGTTCAATGACTTGAGGGCTGCCCTTCGATCTCCCCTGAAATGAATAGAATGTTGCCCTCGTGTGATCAAAGTGGGTAATGGTGATTAATAGGTCTCCCTACGGACGGGAAAGACCTTCGTAAGATGTCAAAGACATCCCACGGGTACACATGGATATCGCGTGCCAGAGGAGAGACAACAGATCGGGTCTTACTTCATAATCATTAGATATTTTGGAGTGTCTGGGATGAAAAAGAGGAAGATCAATGAGAGAATCTCCGGTACAATGGACACAAGTAGGAGACGGTCTAAAGTAGAGCCAAGGACTGACCGCATTCCAAGGATCTAAAAACGATACCGTATCCAACAAAAGGACGATTACTCACACTTCCGAGTATACACATCAGACCGTAACCAATCTCGCAGAAGAAGGAAGCTGTTCCTCGGATACTGACAGGAGATGTCTCTTGTACATAGAGGAGGAGACAGGCATCGGCCAAAGGACTGCAGAGGGCAGTCAATGATCTTCCAAGGATCAGACCCTCTGGCAGGTGGAAAAGAATCGAGAAATATTGAACAAGAGTCGCAGCTATCGTCACAGCTACAGCTATCATATAACCAACTAAAGAATCGGATATTGAAGAAATTAGGGGAGAACTTACTCTTCCGACCAAAATTATCAGTAATGTACGGGGTGAACATTGATCCGAAGACTTGGGAGACGAACCAACAATTGAGAGTGGCTGACTGGACGAGGGCGACGGAGCCGGCTGATAGATTCCATCCTCTTTGGACAAAAGAGGTATTTAGGAAACTAAAGAGATGAATAAGAAGTTTAGTGGGAAAGTAGAGTACCTGTGGACTTCTTCAGTAGCTGTATTAACGGTAGAATTTGTAAATCCCGAAGGAAAATTGGTGATGAGGGAGAGGACTGCATAGATGCAAATGAGCGGTATAACATTTCGTGTTGTCATTCTCCTTCGGTCAGCCGTAGTCCAATAAGGCAATTATCCTGAAATGGAACGTGTTGAATTGATGACAGTTAAAAGGAGACAAAACAAAAGAGAGGCAGGTTCTGAAAAGGGACTCCCTCTCTTGGGAAATTAGAGATTACTCATCAAAAATAGACAGAAGAGATCAAAGTATTTGCCACTTTAGCTGCGACTATTCATAGCAGTTACTGTAGATTCGCCAAAGAAGCGACTACGGGGAGAGGGGAGGATGCGAAGGAATCTCTCCGTCGCCCCTTTCTCTCCCATTGACATCATACCGTAAACCGGGCGGTACGTCTGTACCCGAACATACGACGCAGCCCCAGGCAAAAAGCTCGTCGATCGTCTCCAGAAGACGTGAAGAGACCAAGAAATAGTAAGCCAAACACATCAACAGACAAGTGGAGAGACCGGCTATATTGTCGCTGTTTGATCTAACACCTTTTAGCTATCGGAGAGACGACGTTGAGAAGGACGAAAGTTCAGGGACTCGAGGAACTTCTTGAGGTTGAAATCATAAAGAAGCTACAAAACAAAGAGAGGCAATTGTTGTCACTTCTCCTCGACTTTTTCCTATGATGCAATTTATAAACCGAAACGGCAATCACCAGGAACACGTTACAGTAAGCTCTGGTCAAGAAATAGCGTCACTTTGGAGATACACGTTTGGCGAAGAAGAGGAAACCCAAGGGTAAGGGCAGAGATTACAGAAAGAGAGAAAAGTTTGACCGTGTTGCAGCCAGTGTAAATGAATGTCTAGTTGGGGTTGAATGCCCTGAAAAGCCATTTCAATGATATCGAAAAAAAGACAGGAGACAAGAGCTCTCCCCGTATTACACTGTGATCGGGTCTGGTGACTTTTTCATTTCAGGGTTGCCCTATGGAGACTGTTCTTTGCGGTCAAGTTGATCTAATTCACGGGAAGGAAGTGTTCCATCTTTGTCCCTCTCTAACAGAAGGTCTCGCCAAGAAAACCAGCTATCAAAACATTCGGGGAGATCTACGTCGACCGATCAACGACCTCTCTCGTGGCTATACTTGGGCACGAGTCGAAAAAATCGAGTTCGAGTCGAGTCGAGTCGAGTCGAATTTTGAAAATTTCGAGTCGAGTCGAGTCGAGTCGAGTCAGAAAATCGAACTTTCGAGTTCGAGTCGAGTCGAGTCGAGTCGAATTTTGAAAATTTCGAGTCGAGTCGAGTCGAGTCGAGTCAGAAAATCGAACTTTCGAGTTCGAGTCGAGTCGAGTCGAGTCGAATTTTGGAAACTTCGAGTCGAGTCGAGTCGAGTCGAGTCAGAAAAATAGACTTTCGAGTTCGAGTCGAGTCGAGTCGAGTCGAATTTTGGAAACTCCGAGTCGAGTCGAGTCGAGTCGAGTCGAGTCAGAAAATCGAACTTTCGAGTTCGAGTCGAGTCGAGTCAGGATTTCGAGTCATTTCGAGTCGAGTTGACTCGAATTGACTCGACTCGTGCCCAAGTATACTCGTGGCTACCAAAAATATTACACGTCAGTTACTGGCCGATATTTGCAGTTTCAGTTTTTTGATGTCGTCGAGTAATTTCTTGACTTTTCTTCGCCGTTCTGAGTGACGTTTTGAAAAGGCCTTGATTGCCAGGGTGTAACGAAAACAAAGCCAGAATTTATTGCAAAGTGAAAAGCCACAAAAGGACGGTTTACGTCTTGATCATGTCCATATACGCCCCAGTCAACAGGTCCTCCGTCTTCACATTGAGCTTGCCCCGAATGAATTCAGCAATCTTTTCACCATCTTCAGGGCTTTGTTCCGTGGTGAGCACAACCTGGACACAGGAGGATAATTTCTATCATAAAATAAGTACCTCCAATTCCATGAAATTGCCCAGTCCCTCGACCGTGTCCATGTGAATTCTCGTCTGTTCATACATCGCCAAGTATCGTTCCTTCTTCACTTCTCCCTTGATACCCATCGAGGTGGTCAATGTCAACTGGCAAATTTAAAAAGAAGTTTGCTTATCTAACCTTGAGACTGTCCAATAGTTCGTCCGGCACATCAAACTTATTGTAATTGCTCAACTTCGGCCCGGCGACATCCGGTCGGTCATACCAAATCAGTTCAGAACGACGCTAAACTACTCATCAAACGGAGAAAAAGTGGGGCCACCTGTCCATCTTGCTCGACAGTTCTCAACTTGAGTCTTCCATTGGGCGAATTGTAGAAAATGTCGTGTTGTTTGAGTAAAACGGGATCCTAGAAGGCGCAACCACGTACAAACAAGCAAAAAAATGATAACCTTTCCGGTAAGTTCTTTGGAGAGGCGAAGAATTTCGGCTCGGTCGGGGACACGAGCTTTGATTTCTACATTTCGGGACATCGCGGATTAAAGAACTGAAACGGTGAGTCTAAGGCGAGCTATTTGAAATTGCCGCCTGAGAAGGAAATCGATATTGAACAAGGAAAAGCCGAGAACTATTTGGGGGCTGAGGTTACAATTCACCCCCTCATTTTGTCGAAATTTTACGAAAAGAAGGAACAAAGAACAAAAGATAGTTGACAGTTCAAAAGATAAGAAAACTGGAAAGAAATATTTATAGAAAGAAATGCAATTGTGAAACAACACTGGGATAAAAGCAGCGTCACCTGATGAATAACCGTATTCCATGGACAGAAACTAAGAAGATTCTAAGAAAAACAAATAAATAAGAAAAACTAGACAAAATCTAAGGCAACGCCGACGAGGCATACTTGTCCCGAATGGCGTAGATTTTCCTGAGTCGCTCGACACCCGACGATATGTAAGGCGAGCCTGAGCTGTTCTTTCCCAGACTATGGAAAACCCGAACGGAAAGATAACTACGGACAACCATTTTACGAATCAAGCGGGATGCCGCCCTGTATTGGATATTTTATAAAGGAACGAGGAACGACCTACTCGTCAGTCAGGAGAACTCTCTTCATGGCCAGCCAGCAGGCAATGTCATTCTTTGCATGAACTGTGATCACAACTGTACGACTGTCGCTCGGCACTATCTGAACCCACTTTGCACTTCCTCTTTGTAAAATAAACTGACCTCGAGCGTGACAGTGTCGAATTTGCCGGTAACCAGCCCTGTTTTTAGATGTCTACCGCTTTCATTGAAGACGATGGAGACGTGATTGTTGCCGATGAGTAACTTTTTGCCATTTTGTTGTTTGTCGGAGACGTCGGTTGGCATTAGAGTGGCTATCTGGTAAATGATCGTGCTAATTGGATCTGTATAGGCATAGGTGTAATGACCATGAAGTGGTTCTCGAAGACCGCCAGGACAATTCTTCAATGTGACAACGTCTCCCAAAAGTCTGAAACAGAATCTTGGACTAGTGGATAACCAACTTGATAAAGGCATTATATCTCTCGGATCCGTAGATATTCGAAAGGACTTCCGTTTCCGATTCTTGTCCCGGTGCTACGTACAAAACCCCAACAACATGATGTTCTATTCCGGGAATCTGAAAACTCTAGCATAGAATTGTTTATAAATGTGTCCAACATTGTCCAACACGCGGAGACCCCTTTCCAGATCCTTCATATCATTTTCACTTCGAGATGTTCCCAAAGTCTGCAATCCTCCCGGAACATTGAGAATATGATTCATAAAGGCATGGCTAGAAGTACATTGGGCCGAAGCTGAACAAAATATTAATAATTTGGCCCTGCTTACATTTTTCAAAGTCATCCGGCCATTCATCTAGAGCTCTCATCAAGTAAGAAGTTTTTCCGTACATATGTCGAGTAACTAGCTGGACAAAGGCAAGGACTGGTCCTGAAAAGAATTTTAAAAAGAGAATTTTCCCCACTTCGTTGATTATTTTTTGCCATTTGTTGATGCGGACCACCAGTCGCGTACAGATCATCGAGAGCCTTGGTTACTGGCTTAACACTAGCACTTCGTGGAGGATGCTTAGCTGATGCGTATCGTTTTCTCTGAAAATCACACTGCAGACAATGGGAATTAGGCGAAATACCTGGTCAAAGCTGGAAGGACCGAATTCATTAGGAGACGATGGCGATCCTGCTTCTCCGTCGCCTGAGAAGACCTCATCGTCATTTTCCTCCACTGTTTGTCTCCATTTCTTGTCGACTAGCCTTCTCAAAGATATCAGCGTGTCGTTTAGGAAATAATGTTCCACAGAGACTTCTTCGAATCGTGATGGCACTTGCTGAATCCAAATTGGCGGGAATAAAAAGAAAGCGAACCTGTAATATTGCCGCCGGTCCACTGGTTTCGCTGTCAATTTTCTCTAATTTAAAGAATGCCTGCATTGCCTTGAGTATCTCGTCATTGATATTGTCTTGTCCTTTTGGTAGAGACGGTCGCATTTTGGATTCTGGCGGTGGTGTCGACGGGTCACCTCCCAGTAGGAAAGGATTCTCAACGGTTCGTCCATCGCCACTGTATTGCCTCTTCATCGGTTCGGAGGTCAACATCCACGTAAGGGGAATATTCATGAATTTCTCTTCGATGTGTCTAAGACAGACAACTGACGGGAATAGATAGTAAATACCTGGCAATATTCCATCGAGCATTTGCCATTCCCACACCCGTTTGGGGTATTTTTATATACCATCGCATTAGGATTCGATGAATACAGGAAACGATGTAAGCGTTGAACTTATTGACATCAGCGTAAGGAACCAGAATGTCGACGACTGTCCGGTAATGTTCTTCCTAGAAAAAATCTTTCTTTTAAAGGGCTCTTCTCACATTGAAGAAACGATGGAATTCGGCAATTTCGGCAGAATCACTCATGAATTCGATGAGGGGAATGGCCCGCTTTGATGAAGGTTCAAGCTTCTTTAAAATTTCCAGCAGTTTGAAGGCGTTGCTTCCCATGGCATCTGGGACCAGCTGGACGGCAACGTCGATGGCCATTAAACCCTGAAATATTATTGAAATTGGGGAGAATAATTGGAATAACCTCAAGATGTTCTGAATCCACGCAGTCGACCAGAACTTTACAGATGTCATTGTTTCGATTATCTTTACTGTGGTAGAGAGATGTGTAATTCAGCTGAAAATCGAAATGTTAAGAAAAGTTGAAGGCGAACCAAAATGGCCAAAACTGGCGGCAAATATTTGGAGAGATTTTCCTCGGGCAGATAGTCGACGACACTGATCTCCTTCTTCTCGGCTCGAATGTGAAGATTCACAAGAGCTGTGCACAGCTTGCTTACCTAATTATTTTATTAATAAAAATTGAAATTATGACAAACCAAATTACTTTCCGCCGTCCGGACAAACGACATATTCTCAAGAATCCTGCCGAGTCTTTCTAGACAAGCCTTGATAACAATCCAATTGGTGTCGAAGGTCAGCACATCCGTCACTATTTTGCACGTGTCATTCCAAAGAAATCCAGGCTCGCTGCTATCGTTGTATCCTTTTTTGATCAGATAATTTGTCCGCGGCTCATGCTCACATCGAACTACCCGTTCTAAAGAAAAAATCTCCTTGGGGAAGCTTATGGAACGAACGGATTCTATTGGTGATCGGACAGCATTGGATGGATAGAATTGTGCTGACGATGGACTCTCGGACAGATGCGCCCATGTCACTGACCCAGCCGGCTTTGTATTGGGCATCCAGGTGCTCGATGAGGATGTCTGAAATTGTACGATATGTCTTGTAGAATAATATGACAAACTGATCATTACGTAGAGATTCTTATTGGACAGCTGGTGCCAGCGCTCGGCGATGGCCTCTTCCATGTTCTTCACCACACATTCCAAATTGTCAAGGGTCAATGTCAATTCTCCTCCGATGCTGACATCGTATTCGCTGATTGTATCCCTGTCAGATGATTCCTCGGTCACTTCGTCAAATGTCCCTAGAGCTAAAATGATCGTCGAATTTTGGTAGAATTATTCCCTTACAGTAATTGTTAATGGCCATGTTCATCAGTTTTTTGACCAATTGCATCGCACAGCCGAATAAGTCGACTGGTCCGCGGAAGGAGACATTACGGACGATGTCAAAGAGAGCGAGAATCAGTTGATACTGAATCGGATAATAGTAAAAAAAGAGGATACTCCACCTGGACGGCGGGATTCTTCTCTCGTGTAATGTTGCTAATGACCGGGAGGACAAGCTTCTCTGTCAACTCCGTCTCGTAGAGCATTCGATATCGGATAAAGAATGTCGACATGCATTGGACGGCCTTCTTTCGCCTTTCTTGTGGCTGAGAGTGACTGGAATATCGATGGACGATCGCCACCGCTTCATCTATGAAATTAGGAGTTTGTGTAGTTATTTGCTGCAAAGAGATCATTTTATTTTCTTTTCTAAACTTACGTTAAATCTGTACTCAAGCAAGGAGTTGGCGCTGCAATCTGGATAAAGTTCGACCGCCTTCTCGATACATTCAAACAATTTGTCAGCACTGCCCGAAAATTGATTATCCCTGAAAAATGAGTTCCTTTCCGGGCTAAAGAGGACCTACTTGTGATATTGTTCAGCAAGCGACAATTGGATTTTTAGCATGTTACCACATCTTTCTTTGAATTCATTTGACTGTAACTATGTTATAAAAAATAAGATGCCCTACTTTTTTGAAAAGGTCGAGAGAATCGCTGAATAAGTCGAGAAGTCGCATCCAAACAAGTGGCTGGAGATCGGCTCCCTGTTTTTGGACAAGTCTTTTCGTTGCCGTAAAGACGTCGACACAAATCTCCGGACTTTTGTAGATGACCATGGCAAAGGATGGAAGAACATTGGTCGGCGAGCAAGTCATATTCTCTATTTTCTAAGCAAAATTTGTTCTTTTTTTAATGAGACGTTACTTTATATCCCCAGATAGCATTTGCCAAGCAAAAGATGGCCCCTCGGATCAGGAGATTGTAGATCTCGTAAGGGAAGGACAACTCCAGTGGATAGCTGTCTTCCAACAAGGCTTGGATACTTTTCCTCGTCCTGAACAGCTGAATCTTTCAAAAAAAGAAGAGGGATCACCTGTGGCCCATCTGTGAGGCGAATAATAGTTTACATAAGCTCCAGGCCTTATCTCGGAAATTTGTCGAACAAACTTGGATGCAAATCATTGGAATCATGTAGAGGACTAGGTCACGAGGGACATCGCTGGAAGGGTCAACTAAATTAGACGACGGCTTACCTGAAGCGGAGGACAGTATCAACCAAATCGAGACATTTGTCTGTCAGAGTCACCTCCGGACACAGGATACTCGATGTCAAGTTACATCCCAATACACACGTGCATTTGACGATGTCCGACAAAGCCGACGCGCTGATATAGGCCGAATTCCTCCTGAAGGAGAGAAGTAAAGAATAGAAAAGAACGAGCACTTGATGAGTTGAATGACAAGATCAAGCAATTCCAGCTGTAATTTGATGTTTTCGTTCTTTTTGACAACATTTCTCTTGACCCAATCAGCCAGCATAAAATCCATATCCTGAAAAAGCTAACTAGTCGACGTCATTGACATCTTGACAGACCCTTTCAAAACCGTCGATCTTCTCGCCATTGACAGACAATGCCCTCAACCATTTTAGACTCTGTTCATCGCATCCCATCTCCTTTATTCTCTACAATCCTTTTCTTTATTTTTCGGTCGACGACTCACCTCGAAGAATCTCTGTCGAAGTCCCAGTCCGACATTGCTGGCCTGTGTCGCCGTCACTTCAGTCATCAGTCGAACCACGTTGATCTTGGCCCCATCATCTTCCAACAAATCCAGGAGATCATGGTAGATGCCCTCGATGGTCGACACTTGCAGTTGATGACGTTTGACGAGCTCCACCAACTGGTCGACATATTTCAATCGGACATCTTTTTGATTATCTTTGTATATTCCATCCCAGACGGGTCTTTTTATTGATCCCTCCGTCGTCATCAATTGTTCTATCTTTCTCGAGTCCTAAATGCATTTTTCTCTTTTGAAATGGACAAATCGACTTTATCTCGACTGCTGAAGAAGCGATGTCCCCATCTTTGCAAGGCAGAACTGGCACTGTGACGTGGTGACTGGCCATCTCGAGAAGATAAACTAGCCGTGGAGACGGATTGCCGGGTTGTAATGGACTGACCAGCTTGGGATTCTACAGGAAAATATAGCAAAAAGATCAAGGGCTTACGTGAAGGGTCAGGTGCCTCTTCGGGCGTGTTGCCCCTCTCTCTAACAGAGCTCATGGCATCAGGCAGCTACAATTCAGAATTTTGATTAGCTGGATAGATCGAAACTATTTGGTAAACAGCTGCACAAAAAAAAAATTATTCCAACGCCGTAAATCTGTAATAATTTTTGATACGCAATGCGTACAATCAATTCAGTCCTTTAATTCTTCGAAAACGAAGCTCCATTACGCTTCCTTTTTTATTGCTTTCCAGTTCCGTTTATTTTGTGCTGTTTCGGAGTTAGAATGCTCTGGTATTTTAAGAAACTGAAACATGTAAATCCACTAGTTAGCAATCACCAAAATACAGTAAACGTTTTCACATTTATAAATACAAATATAACGAAAGGATTTTTGAACTTTTTCATTCATTTATTTTGTTTTTATTCTCTATCTATCATATTTTATCTACTATTTTTTATTATCTATCTTTATGTTATATTTTTCAGATGACTACTGCCCATCGTCCTACCTTCAACCCCGCAAGGGGAGGTACTGCTCGTGGAGAAGGAGACTTGTCGAAGCTCTCCCAACAGTACTCCTCCAAAGATATGCCATCCCATTTAAAACTCAAATATCGTCAAACTGGACAAGGCAATGAGGAGGACATCCGCCGAAAGGTTTAGCATATTTGTGCATTTTTTTTATTTTATATTTTAAAGGATCTTCGTCGTGAGTTGGACGAACAAGAACGTGAGGCTGTTCGTGAGCGCAAAGCTAGGGAATCTGCTTCCGGCTCGAAGAAACCAAGATTAGACGAAATTTCTCAAGGTGCAGCGGTAGACGCCGATGATCCGTCATGCAAAGTAATCTTTTTAATTTCCCGTTGTTAGTTCCGTGTTTAGGTGGATTCATCTTCTGATGAATCAGACGAAGACGAAGATGATACTGCTGCACTCATGGCGGAATTGGAAAGAATTAAGAAAGAGCGCGCTGCTGAAAAGGCTGAGAAAGAAGCACAGGAAGAGGAACGCCAGGTTTTTTCTTTGAGTTTTGTAAATAAAAATATATTTATTAGGAACAAGTACGATTGGAAAATATTTTACATGCTAATCCATTGTTAAACCCCGGAACACCTGATAATGAGAGTGCTAACTTCAAAGTAAAGCGTCGTTGGGATGATGATGTAGTTTTTAGAAACTGCGCTAAAGGTGAATTTTATTTTCATTTTCCTATATTCCTTTATTTTTGTAACGTTTGATTTTTTAGGTCTTGATGAAAGAAAGAAAGATGCTACATTTATCAATGATGCCATTCGCTCCGAGTTTCACAAAAAGTTTATGGACAAATATGTCAAGTGATCTTTCGGTATTTTGTATTATTCAATGAATCTGTATTTTATTTATGATAAGTCATTTCTTTCTGCGGCCTATTCCACAGGTGTCTAAAACGGGAGCGAAGATATTAGTGGAAACTTTAGATGATTAATAATCGTTCAGTTCTAGTAATAAGATCAATATTTACTTCACAATGTAGGCTAAAAACTGCTAAATTTAAACCAAAGGTTTGATTGGATTATAAATTTACATAAGTTTTAGATAGCTAAAACTCGCCCTATAAAAACTCCTTCTGCATTAGCTATAGATCATTTTGATTTCTATTATGGTCCTCATTTCGGAAAAAGGTGGCCAAGTATCAGGTTAGGACTACTAACGCCGAATAAATTTATTGCCATCGTAAATACTCTTTCAAAGTAAGTTGTCTCTTTGATAAATTAATTAAGTTACAGAAATTGGGAAGCACACGAAGATATTCTAAATGATATGGGTGCTATTAATTTATTAGAAAGAATAAGAGGTAAAACAGCTGAAGAACGAATTGCTGAAAAAAGGCGGAAGGTAAATGAACAAGCAACTGAAGATATGGCTAAAGCACAAGAAGAAGAACTCGAAGAAGAAGTATTTGGCCTTTTTTTCTTTGAATAATTGGAATTTTTAGACATCTTATAGTCAAACGGATTATGATGAACCCAATGACATTATGAGAACATCTGCTGGTTTAGGAGAATTTAGGCAATCTAACCAGACGCTTACTAGAGGCGAATTACAATTAGGAAAAAATAAAAACGGCCAAATCGAGGATTTCGAGTAATTTCATTTGTTATTTCTCATTTTTTATTTAGAATACATGGCTATGAATCCGCTGGAATGAGACTGCCAACAAGAAGCCATTTTATTTATTATCCACGGGAACTTCGTGTTAGAACATATGATCGAGCAGTATTAGCTGATTTTCCTGGACCTATAAAAGTAGAAGGCCAACCACCAAGTTTGTTTTCTACGTGATATTTCATTATTTTTTTATTATTTTAGGTTGGTGGCTCATAGACGGAGGATCTCTTATTCCTGTTCTTGCTCTTGGTCTTGAAAAAGGCGATTCACTTTTAGATATGTGTGCAGCTCCTGGAGGAAAAAGTCTTGTAGCAATTTTGACCGGTTTACCAGGTATGCTCCCTTTTCGATAACTTAAAATATCTTTTCAGATAAAATTGTTTGTAATGATTTCAAACTCAGTAGATTAGGGCAATTAAAACGTTCCCTGGCACTGTATATACCTTCAGATTGCCCAGAAGCGGATAAGGTATGATATTTTCCTTTTTTTGTGTATTTTCAGTATTCAGGTTATTCTTAAAAGAAAAGATGGAAGTAATGTCACTACTTGGGATGAAATTGGAGTTTATGACAAAGTTTTGGTGGATGTGCCATGTACAACAGATCGTTTATCAGTTAGCCACGATGATGGAAATCTTTTTTCTGCACATTTTACCAACCAACGATTAGAACTTCCTCAACTACAAACAAAAATCCTCGTGTTAGTTATTTTTATAGATCTAGCGAATTGAAATTTATTTAGAAATGCATTGAGATCTGTAAAAGTCGGTGGAAGTGTCGTTTATTCTACCTGTACACTTTCTTCAATGCAAAATGAAGGTGTTGTGGAAAATGCAGCAGCTGTTGTCAGTCAACGTTTTGGTCTCAAGGTACGACTTTCTTTCTTTTTTTATTTATTTTCGTTTCAGTTTGTTGAAGAGTCCCTTTCTCAACTAAATACACATTTGACCAGCAGCGGACTTTTCCGTTTTTCCGAAACTTGCAGAAGAGGTCAATTGGTTTTACCTTTTGTGCCATCAAATTTCGGTCCTATGTACGTTTGTAAGTTGACTAGATTATCATAATTGTAATTTTTTTCTTGTTGATTTTATTGTTTTCAGAAATAAAAGTTTATTTAAATCGTAATGGTCATGGGCGTGTCGCTCTTCTATTTATTTTCCTAATTGCAGAACCAATACTGAAAAAGAAATTTTAAAAACCATTTTTCAATGAAAATTACCGGTACACGGCCAATCCAATTGAGGAATCGAGGAATGGCACGCCTTGTTGCCAGCAACTTGAAGGTCTTCATTTTCTCTTCAGTCAATGGAGGATAACGAATTCTATAAGAAATGCGATTACATTTGAGGAAAGACTTACGACATCAACGATTCTCCAAAGTATCCCCGGCGAAGGACACCTTTCTCATGAGTAAAAGTGTCGAATCCAAACTTTCCGTGGTATCGTCCCATGCCCGAGTGACCAACACCGCCAAATGGAAGAGTATCCACTAAAATAATACGAATGAAAAGAAGAAAAAATACCCAGAATATGAACGACGACATCATTGACGCATACTCCTCCACTGCATGTCTCTTGGATCAAAATATCGGCACTTTCTTCAGAAGAAGTGAAAATGTAAGCAGCCAAAGGTTTTTCCTTGCTGTTGATCAATTGAATAGCCTCGGAGAGATCTTTAACAGTAACAACTGGCAGAATTGGCCCGAAAATCTCGTCTTTCATCAATGGATCATCCTTGGCGACGTCGACAATCACTGGAGGAAAGAAGAGCTCGTCTCGATCGGTGTCTCCTCCAGAGAAAAGAACAGTCCCTTTAGTCTCCGACAAAACAGTCGACAAACGACTAAACAGACGAATTTAGTTAAAAATGGCAGCTTACTCGAAGTGTCTCTGGTTGATAATTCTACCGTAATCTTTGCTGGCTTTGATGTCTGCTCCGTAAAATGTTTCCAAGTTTCTCTCGAGTTCTTCGACCATTTTCGTTTTGTTCTCCTCCGTCACGATCAAATAATCCGGTGCCACACACGTCTGTCCACAATTCATCCATTTTCCCCAGGCAATTCTCGTCGCCGTCACATCCATTTTTGCATCCTCCAATATCACAGCCGGACTACAATTTCCTTTTTATATTTTTAGTTAGATCGTACCATTTTCCTCCAAGTTCAAGGGTAACCGGTGTCAAATGTTGTGCCGCAGCGGTCATGACAATTTTTCCGACAGCCGTCGACCCCGTGTAGAAGATGTGATCGAATCGTTCCTTCAGCAATTCCGTCGTCTTGGCCACGTCGCCATTGACAATGGAAACCAGCTCCGGGGCAAAATATTGAGGGAAGATCTTTGTGATGGCAGCCGCCGTGTGGGACGAGACCTCGGATGGCTTGATCACAGCGGTATTCCCTATTTGACAATAATAAAAAAGTGAGAAAAAAAACTAACCGGCGGCAAGAATGGGAATAAGAGGGCGGATGACCATGTCGAGGGGATAATTCCAAGGGGCAATGAGGAGCACGACACCGAGAGGCTGCTTGACGATCATCGGCTGGTCGAGACAGTTGAGGACCGTCTTCTCCACGTATTCCGTGGCCGCCCACTTGTCCAGCTGAGCCATCACGTAGTCTATCTCTTGGACAGCGTAAGCCAGCTCCATCTGGGTGTAACCAGGCAATTTATGAAGATCTTGCTGAATGGCCTCGGCCAGTTCCTCGCCGTTGTCCTCGAGCAGCTGCTTCAACGTCGTCAGGCGGACTTTTCGGACGTCGAGTGGGGTCGTCGAGCCGGACAGAAAATAATCCCTCTGATTCTTGACAATCTGAATTGACAGTAAAAATAAAATAAAATTGGGTAAAACCTCAGCGAAAGACATTTCAGCGGAAGAAGACGATGTCGCAGAGGGCATATTGTCCGAATAACTGAAGCGAAGTCATGCGGTTGTCCATTTTCTTGTTCTGACCGATGTGGACCCGCTTCATATTCTGTCAAGAGCCGGCGAATTTTCTGATACTTTGGGGGATTCTTCCTACCTCATTTCCTCTTTTGTCGACTTTCTCAAAAGCCATTTTTTCTCCTTTTAATATTCTCCAAAATACGCATTTGCGTACCAGGATGATTTCTAAATTCAAAAGCAGAAAGTCGTTGATTTACAGTTTGGATCGCTTTCATTCAGTTCCATGGCTCATCACATCGAGAAATCGGCCTTTATCCAAAGCGACTGGGAACAGTCTGCCGAACCGTGGGCTCTCTTTTCCAATAAATTCATCCTATTTTTTAGTGGAGCCAGCTGTTCCAACTTTTTTTTCGGCAGACGAGAACATGGCGAGAAGAACAAACATTTCAAGGCAGAAATAGACAAGAAAGGAGAAATTGAACTGGAAGCCGAGGATGGCATCTCCGTCACAATCAGCCAGGTCAGATTTCCTTTTTTATCATTCTCCCATTTCAGAAGACAGCCAAGTTTAAGTTTCCCGATTTCGAGACGTCTTTTATCGCTCCAGTGGCAACAATTTCCAATCCATACAAGAAAACGAGCCTTCGCTCTTTGGATGTCAGCTGTACTGGAAATCTGTTGGTTTTTACAGACGGTGACGGTCATCTCTCCGTCCTCAATTCTAAAACAGGCGCTGAAATGGTTTGTCCCTCGTTTTCTGCTTTTTATTGTCCTTTTAGAGATCTCTTGAAGGACATGTTATGGATGTCTACCAGGCCCGGTTCTTCCCCTCAGGATTGGTGGTCTTGTCTGCCGGCATGGACATGACTGTCCGAGTTTGGTCGATCGAATTGAATCATTGTGCCCGTACTTTTAAAGGACATACACAAGGTAAACCCTCTCTGATAAGAAAACATCCAAAAGTTTTTAGCTGTGACTGCAGTGGCCATTCTGGACGTGGGAAAAGAAGTCCTTTCGTGTTCCCGCGATGGCACTGCCATCAAATGGTCAAATCCGGAAGACAAGATCCTAAAGAAATGGAATTTCGAGGCAGGCCCCTGTAATGCCATTTGCATCGGAGCGGACCACATCTCGTCGTGGTTTGCGGTAGCCTGTGAAGGAAAGAAAGTCTTTGTGGAAGATGCCAACGAGTCAGAGGTGAAACTGCTCTCGGCGTGGTCATCTCTCTCCAATTTAGATTTGTACCTTTTCGACGGAAGAAGTTCCAATGACGCTTGCCTTTGACAACTACGCGACGGAGCAGATTCTCTACGTTGGTGACGAGGCAGGAGGAGTGTTGGCCTTCGATATCCAGAAGAGAGAAGTCGTCTACAAGTTGAAGACAGCCCGTCGATCGGTCAGTCGGATCATTCCTCATCCAAAAGGAATCATCGTCTCTTATTGTAAGTTCTCCTTTTTATTTTTCACTCTTTCTTCAGACGATGGCACAGTGGCCCTCTATCGCAGAGATTTCGCCATCGACCATCCGACCCTCGAATTCACCGGTTCCGACATCGATCCCATCTACGATATGGGCGTCCATGAAAACACTCTTTATACGGCGAGTCGAGATAATTGCATCCGAAAATATATCATTCCTGATCTTTAAACCAAAATAAAATTCATTTAATATATTGCACGATATGTACAGAAAAGAAGGAGATCAAGTGGCACAGACACGTCAATGGAGGGGAATGGCACAGATGGCGTTGTGGGCGGGAATCGCTGTGAGAGCGGCTGTCACAATGCCACTTGTATCGCCCAAAGTCACAATTGACAGAGAAAATTCACGAAGATGCGATTCTACCTGGAAAGGAGAACTGTATTGGAAAAAGAGAATGACTGACATTCTTGTGGATATGATGATAGGTATTGACATAGGCGGCTCCACCAATCAGACCTTCGTAGAAGACGACCGCAGCCACCAAACCGAAATGAGGAACAAAGTTGTTGACAGCATTAAAAAGGAAGAATCCTACATTGAGAACCTAGAAATCGATAGTTGCCGAGTATAGGAAATAAATACTTGGAGAATGGGCATCAAGATAATTCCAAACATACTGAACTCGATCAGCCTGGTAGAAGAGCGAGAAATGAAGACGCCCACTTGATACAACACCTGAAGACAGTTTTTCTATGTCAAAAAAATGTCTCACCTGATACCATCTGTATTGAGCACGAGGACTCGTCTCGAACCCATGAGCACAGTCGAAGACAATCAACTCGACCAAACCTTGGTTTATGAAATATTCGGCTAAAAAAATAGTACAATTCAAGTTGAAGGCAATACCCCAATAGACGACGAACAGAGGAATCATGTACTTCAACAAAGTCATCACAACCGACCGTCGTCGACCATCTTTTCCTTTTGGGAAAACAGCTGAAGACTTTTTCTCAGGAGGAGTACCTGCCTCAACTGCTGCCAAGTCACTGAAATTGATTGATCTGTCTCCAGTTGAAAGAATTACGCTTTGCTGTCGAATCCTATCCACGATTTGGGCTCAAAAACGCTGACTTTCCGCACGGTATCGGCCTTTTCTAGGAGGAAGAAATACCTACACAGATGTTGATTGGGGAAAAGGTGTAAACAAACGTAAGGAAGAAGAGAAACGAGACGACAAGGCACGATAACATGGCCTGGGAGGGCGACAATCCCATCAGATGAGGATCCGTCAAGCCGGCATAAGTCAAGGCGCCTGCCATTCCTGCCATCCCTGTTCCACTTGCCCATGTTGCTATTGTATGTCTGTACAGATCTTCGATGTATTTAATTGGTTACTCACTTTGAATAATGACTGGCCAATGCGAGGAAAGTACTTTCTCCAAGGCCATTGGATACAGCTGCGATCATAACACCAGTCAAGGCGACGGGGACAGAATCTGCCAGAGCCACGATCACCAGGGCAGCGGCTTGGGCAACACAGACAAAAGTGTGTCGTACACTGAAAGAGGACTATTCTGATTTAATGGAAAGAATTACCCGTAGGGAATGCGGTAGGCAATGACGGGATAGGCAAATTTGATTACGAGAGCTGGGAAAATGTTACAGAAAAGGACAATGCCGGCAGAATGAGGAGTACATTCTCGCGTGTGAATACTCTCCTAAAAACTTTTTTAAAGAATATTCTCGTCGACTTACAATACAGACTTCCGGCTCAATTTCTGTCCCATTTAAAGGCGAAGTCCCAATGACTTCATGCTTATTGAGGATGTCCTGTGCGGCGGCTAACATGATAATATAAACAAAATTATTGAAGACACCAAAAAGCCTAAAAATATTTGTTTCAGTTAAAGGAAAGAATACCAAAAGGCAGCCAAATTCCTGACATTTGGATCGCTGCTCTTCTTGTCATCGGCCATCTGGGAAGAGTCGTCGGCAGAAGTAACAACTGAAAAATGACAACGAATTCCAAAGAAAAGTGGCAACAAGTTTTAGTGTATTTGTTGGATAGGAGGATGGGTAAACAGTATCAGCAGTCGGTGTATTGTCAGTTGTTTTGGCAGGAAACAAAGCAAGGAAAAGGAGCGGACGACCCGTCTCCATCCTATACGACTGCCATCGACCATGGATGCGGTGTAATTTCTATCACACGGTTTGGGAGGTCAACGGAAGTCGTCAAGATGATGCTGGACATCACATGAATTCTCCGAATTCTTTGGAACAGGGTCAAAGCATGAAAAAAACGCCGGTGCTTGTGATCGACGATTTACCGGAAACTTGGAAAAAAATGGAGAAATTTTCCATGGAAGAAGAGGCGGATGGACAGGGAAGTGGATCACACAAGATTACACTGCGAGACACCGCCGGCTCCATATTTCGCAGCCGAGCGATTCGTGATCAAAAAGTGTCAGCTGATGGGGGCAATTTGAGGGCGAAAAGAGGGTCGAGATCATCGCTACTGGTTATGGCACTTTGTAATCGCGGATGACCGAAAGATGACGAGAACGATCGGAGAAGACCCGCGGGTGTCGCCGACAGCCGTCGACCTTTCGATGATATACGCCTTCTTCACAATGTGATCCTGTATTTCTTCCCATTTTAAATGAAATGTTACAGTTGCTTCCACTTCTAGCGGGTCATTTTGTATCACCAACGACTGTTTTAAAATAGTCGGCAGTTCTTCACGTGAATTGATACGAAACGAGTACAGAAGTTCGTAATGTTTGTTCTCCCAAAGAAAAAACGAGAAAATGATACAATATTTATCAGATATTTACAAGCAATTACATGCGTCGAAGTCCTCGACTGCTGTCGACACCATCAAGGGAGTCGATTTCCCAACCATCATCGACTCGATTCAAACCACCTCTTGGCTTGACTCCGTCATCATCGTCGACTCGTCTCAATCCCATCTGCATGTCGTTGTCTTCTCGACGAAGTCCACCCTTAGCATAGGGGTCATTCATCCACGGAGCGGCAGAAGTGGCCGTTGGCTGGTCGTGGAAGGGATGAGTCGCCGGGACCGTGTCCGAGTGAATCTGTGGTTTCCGAAAGACGTCGTCATCACCAGCATCCCATTGGTTCTATAACAATTTCTGTCATATTTTCCCTATTTTAAATAACCTGTATAGCATAGGTTCGATGTACTCCGACGGGTTCAACAACACCCGAGTGTGTATATTTGGCTTGTTGTCTGAAATTTGTCTCATCAGGATCACATCTCTTTCTTACTGATTTGATTTTCTCTCTCCCGTGAAAAGAACTTTTGAAGCACAAAGCATAAGAAAAGCGGCAGGAATGAATAAAATGGCGGCCAGCCCTAGAAATATTATTGTTTTATTAGACAAAGTAATAAAAAACCAGCAGCACCCCACATTCCGTGGACAGGTCGTCCAAACCAGTCGCACACTATTGTCCCAGAATTTTCATAACTCTGATATAAACCATAACACGGGAAAGCGTTGGAGTTCAGGCCATTCTAAATTCTGTGGTCAGGAAAAGGCGAATAAGTTACCAGCATGTCGGAGACAGATGAATTTATGGTTCCCGTGGCCAGATTAAACTGAGAATTGACGATGTTCAGCGTCGTGTTGGTTGCATTCGATGCGCTGTTGACTGCCGTGTTCGCTAGACCCAGTAGTTGGTTTAATTGGCCATTGATCTGGTTGATCATACTGAAATAATCTAATTTTTAGGCAAAAAGATGCTTTACTTTGTCAATGTGGTTAGATCTTTTATGGCATCCGTCAATTGCGGGCATTTGGTTTGGGTATCAGTTGTCAGCTGCTGGAGAATTCCTCCATATGCATCCAATCCAGTAGCTGCATTCTAAACTCCAATAACCCCCAAATTAATAAGTAAATTACATTTAAACTGTCAATTGTCGCTTGTGGAATATTGTATGTAATGCCCTGATTGGCTATGACATTATCCAATTGTTGCTGGGCTTGTGTCAAATTTAGGAACTCGTTGATCATTTCGACATTTATGAGGGTATTGCCATTAATTGCTCCAAAAACAGTCATATTTTTCTCACATTGCATCATCAATTGTCTATCAGGATCAATTTAAAGACAGAATTTGACACTTACTGGACAGTGGTGGTGGTACTTGTGCCGTCAAATCCTTGAATCTTGATTGTCCCCAGATTATCAGCCAAACCGAGGATTGTAAAATTTGGATCTTCAAACATCGGCTTACATACTCCAGAAATTGCCCATCCTCCAACAAAGGCGGCGCTGGAATTGTCGATGACGAAAAGAGGGAACACGATCCTACCTGGTGACTCCCATGGCGATTACTGTCAAGAATATTGTCAAATAGAATCCAAAAATGGCAGCGTATCCCATAGCAGTGACTTGCTTGCCGGCGGCCAACCAATACAATAAGCCAGCGATAGTCAGCAGACAGAAAAGGAGACAGATACAACTGGGAATAGAGACGAGGGCCTCCCATCCGGCCTTTATTGGTTTATATCCACTCCACTGAAAAGACCCTTTCTTCGGTCTTGCCCCCAATTACCGTGACAATATCATGATGAGCAGTATTGATAGAATTTTGGATATTTCTCACTGTTTCCATAGAGATGTTCACTTGCTTCGTCAGCTGATTTATCTGCTGGTTCACGTCAGATTGAACAGTATTCATAGTTGAAATGACTGATTGAATTGTGCCAGTAATCTAAAACTGCCAATTTTTTGGGGAAGAAGGCCACTTACGTCTGTGCTTGATATGCTCTGATTTGCTTCTAAAACGGCTTGGGTAGTCGCCGTGTTCAGCGTGTCCACTGCCTAAAAAAGAAATGTCTTCTCATTCACAGACAATCAAACCGTTTGTACTCCTTGAAGAATCGGGATGAGGGCATTCATTTGTTGGCTGATAGCACCTTCACAATCTGAAGTACCCGCTTCTGTCGTGATATTTGCGGCCAATCCTTCTGCGGTGGCAATATTGGCATCGAGACTAGCGTAATCGAACTAAAATCCTTTTTGTTCATAATAATTCTGTTAAATTACTTTCAATAAGGCGGTGACACCACTGTCGTCGAGGAGTTGATCGAGTAAAGTCGAGGGAAAGGCATTCATCTGCACTTCGAGTGATGAAAATGTGTCGTTCATCGATTTCTGCACAGTGCATTGGGTCTCGTTTGTTCCGTATAGGACAGTATTGTCAATATCTGAAGAGCATCCAGTTCATTTTTGATCTCTTCCTTACCGTCGACGACATCGTTGATCCAAACATTTGAATTGTCAATGGCAAAGTAGACATTATTAGCACTCAAATTGAAAATAATTAATCCAGTTAAAATCAAAGCAAAGACGGCAATCAGGCCGAATAGCAAGGCAAGGACACGGAACACCGATGGATGGGTAGTCTGCAAAGGTTTTATCTAACAAAGTTTGAACGCTAAGGGTGTGCGAGTCGAGCTCGACACCGACGCAGGAAATAAAAAAAAATAGCCGAGTCGAGTCGATCCCTGCATTTTCAATGAATTTTGCTCTCGACACCCTTCGACTATGGGCAGCTCTCTAATTTGACTCGACACAGATTCGATTCGACTCTATCGACACGACATCGGCACACAATATCCTGTGTCAAGTCGAGTCGACTCACATCCCTTCTACACACCTCATTTTTATCTGCTCCACACGCATTGCAACAACATCGACAACTGCAAACGACAATGCCAAGGACCAAAGCCACAACAATGACCAGCAGTCCTCCGCAGAAGAAGGCGATGGCTCCAGCCTACATTGCTCATTTTCAAAACAAAGAGTGAAAATAGTTTACCTGTTGTTTTACAATATCATCGATGATAGTACCCAATGACTTATGACCAGCCACATTTTCTATATAATTATAAATATCCTGAAGGGTCTGATTGTCCATCGTCTTCTGGATTCCATCGGCAATTCCTTTGTTAATGGAATAAAATGGGTTCAACCCGCCATAGAATTTTTTCGGATCACTTTTACTAACCGTCGTGTCAATATCTTTATAGCAACTGCCCAGATCGACAGTTTTCACTAAACATTGTCTTTTAGCCCGCCAAAAAGGGTGAACTGTACCTGTCGGGATGGATATTATGACGAGAAGAAGAGAAGAGATCGAGACAGCTACCCGCATACTGAAGACAAGCAGGATTGAAATAAAGACGAGAAGCCGAAAATACTAGCTGACTGTGCTGGGAGGGTTAAAAGATAAGAAAGTTCGAAAGGACGACGAGGGGCGGTGTATCGTTACGATTATTGGAAACGTATTGCCTTTTTTGAAACAGAGGGGTTCAGATGGAGAAACAGTCCGCATGGAACGCTGTGTAAACATTTGTATCAAAAAAAAAGAATTATTTTTGGAGGAGAACGTCATATTTTTGAAGCAGGATATTGTTGTCTATGACTAACAAGGAATTGAGGTGGGAGTTGAACGCCCTCGGCGGTCGACATTTTGATAAGCATTCTATGCGCTGGAATTGGGCCCAGATAAGCTGCACAAATATTCGTTGTATTTGGGAATATTAGCACTTTTTAACCTTAATAATAAACTGGGAAAGGGCAGGACTATCATCAAACAGTGGGCATTTGGGTCGATAAAGTCGAGTGTCAAGTTGAAGTCGAGCTTGATTCGGAGTCGACTCGATTCTCTCGACACAGTTTCCTCAGTCGAGACCGACAAAGAGCGTCCTGTGGACGGGAAAACAATGATCTGCCCTGTTGATTAATATAAGAATTTCAGGACGTATCAAATGATTCAATCAGAGTACAGTAATGAAGAATGTCTGACTGTTTATTAAAGTACGTAAGAAAGTAGGATTTGATAAGGAAAGAGCCCCATAAACTAGGCGATGGCGGAAGTTGATGGTTTGAATCACGTCTGTAGCCAAACAAGAAGGGACTCGGTGTCCACGTCTCCTCTCTTATCGGATAATTCTCATTGTCCGGATTACTCCCTCGGAATGTCAGGCCGTTCTTGTTTGAACGACAAATCTCATCATTGATAGTGGAGGCGACGCCCTTTGACGCCATTCGCTATTCTAAACATTTTTCGTCATCTTTTGTATTTTATTCCAACAAGACACTTCGGTCATTTCCTAACATTTTTCCTCTTCGTTATCTTTATTCAAATATTCTAAGGGAGAACAATCTGTGTTTGGACGAGAGATTTCCTCGTGCTGGCCTGTCGGACAAGGCTCGTCTTCCTTCCAACGGAGCACAATTGGCAGAGATCATTTCTGAAATTTCAACGATGACGTCGACTGCTGCCTACCTCAATTGTTTGCAGAAGGCAATGAGGAGGAGAGGGCTGGTCAGGGTGGCCAGATCAGAGACGTATGGATATCTAAACGAGAATCAATCAATTACAAATTAAAGTCACCCAGTCATAGCAAATCGAGAGATAAATTTCTTTCTTTGTTGGTCTTCTGAAGCGAAGGCGAAAGCCGTCTGCAAGCGGTAATTACAAAAATGGGAGAATAAACTAACGGTCATGATAGCGACGGCAGTTTGGATGAAGAAATGAGCCACGCTGGTGAAGAGGAGAGCATTCTCGGCTCTGTTCCTTGATCTTCGCTTGATGAACAAATACGAAGAGAGAAGATTGACAATGAGGGTCAGGGCGGTGACGAGCAAAATGAAACGAATCAAGGACAGAAAAATTGGACGGATATCCTAGAAAGACTGGAAATATCTGGTAAAAGGAGTACCACTTCCTTGAGGCTGATAATGTATCCGTCGACACCACGGACATAACCAAAACGGGAAGGATGAAGGAGAAAGGGATAGGTGGAGACCAGCGGGATGATATAAGCCAGGATGCACACCGGAATGGCCACTTTATTCCAGAACTGAAAGAAATTTATCGGAAGACGAGGGGAATACCGCCTCATAGCGAAGGGGCTCGAAAATGGCCGATATTCTATTTAAAGCCAGGAGAAGGATCAAAGCCTGGTAGACGAAAAATAACTGAAATGTTAGGAAAAACCCCTAAAAATGGGGCTTACAAAGCCGGAAGAAACCCTACGAATGAAGAAAATGGAGGAGTAAAAGTATTTTCATAGAAAGAAGACAGCGGGCAGTGACGACAGACCTGTAGAGGAATACGAATCAAAATAAACGACGTGACAGCCATGGCCAAGTGCTGAAATGGAAAGATAAAAGTAAAGAGAGAACTCACCCCAGGAGCAGCAGCCAAGAAAATTGTAAAAAATGAACTCTTGTAGATATTTCTCTTGAGAAGGATGACATAACAAGTAAGAATGTAAAGAATAAAAAGAGGCAACACGTAGAGGAGCTGAACAATTAGAGGCCACCACATCCTGAAAAAGAACTGGAGACATTGAAAACAGATGGTCGACTTTTTACGAAAAGAACAAAAAGAAGGCAGGATATCTCCCAAATAGAATAGAAGATGGCGTGGCTGTTTGCTCGAGGATGCTCATTTTGTCGATGTTGACCACGTGTAAATTGCAACCAAAAAGGCCCCCAAAATTCGAATGACGGAGAAATAAATGAATAAAATGGCCAATCCCAGGGGAGTGCTCTTCATTATCCACTGGATTACCTCCGCCATGAGCCAGCGCTTCTCCAGACATCTCTCTTCAGGTATACTGTAATTACTTCTCTCTCCTCGACTTCTTCTTTCCTGTCCCTTGTCTTTATTGTTTCATAGCGTCGATAAATATCCCAAAATCTGTGCAGGTGAACCTCCGGCTGTCAGCTGCTGAGCTATGTCTCCGATCTATCTGACAAATAGCCTGTCCCATTTCTTTATGTTGGTTTTCCATCAAACAATCTTTCTCTCTCTTTTGCTTTGCTTTGCATTTAAATTCTGATATCCATTCTTTACCCTTTCCAGTTAATTGACCCAGCTTATCTAATTTGTCTTGAGATGTTTCAATTAAAATAATGACTGTTTGACAGACGAACTTTCTCATTTTCTCGCCTGGAGCAGGGGTGTTACACCGGCTAAATTGCATCTCTAAAGACGAATTGCACCTGGGGGTCATGTTCTCCTTCTGCTAATCCTTGTTCCCCCGTGTACTCCCCAATAAATTATCCATCAAATAGCTCTTATCCCCATTTTCAGATCTCCTGGATGGAATGAGCTGTGACATCGAGTTGGTCGACAAGAAGACCAAGCCAGAAATAGAAGACGCCATCTTTTACCATGACAATTTCGAGAGCTATCAGGGCAGAATCTTTCGTGTTTGTTGGACTTCTCGGTGTTATAGACAAATCTAGGTGGCTTCGTTCCTCCGAGCAAATTTTCTAACTCCTCAACATTGGTCCCCCGGAAAGATTCTCAATGCTTTTATTGTCTCGACCGTAATATGTGGAGGTATTTCTCGTCTCAAAACGGATTATTTGTATTTCTAGCGGTCTACAGTGTATTTTTCTCTCTAAAAGCGTCATTGGAAGATAAACACACGCCGTATGAGATGGCGTCGAATCTAACGACCATTGCCTGGTCAGTTCAAGCAATTGTGGCCATGGTAAGACAACCTATCAATTTCAAAAAATGGCTCTTTGTAAGGTTTTTATAATCTACTGGCAATTGTATGGCCATCTGAGATCCTATCATCGACATATTCAAAATTGCCAGAATGGAGCGGGTCTCGCCCATGGGAAGGAGATGATTAATTGTAACCGGAAGTGAGCGACTATTATAGACAGAGTTCAGCTAATATTTGGTGGTTTTATTCAGTTTTGGTGGCAGAGGTGGTCGGTATTCTCTTGTTCGATGTCAAATTCTACACGGAGAAGGAGCATACAGATTTTATCGACAAAAAGTCAAGGGTAGGATGTTCTATTACGAAAAAATGGGCCTAGATGTTTTATTACAAGGAGCTTCGCCCGTTGAATACAGTGATTATTCTCTATACTTACATAATTTGGAATGTGAGTATGTTTTTGTACATAACTTATACAAACACCGCTTTCCTCGAGGTTCGATATTTCAACATTCAAATGCAAGAGGTGGGGGGGCTAGTCGAGTAATTGCACAGGTTTAGTTGGATGGGTCGGCCATCGACTTGGAGAAGGAATTGTTGAAGAAAATTGAAGTCTACGGTCGACTGGCCGGTGTCATTCGAGAACTCGACCGGATATTTAGAGTAGGCGAAGGTATCTGCCAGCAATGATTTCAGTTGTATGCTTTTATAATGGTTGTGATAATTGTGCCTTCGATAACCTTCCAATTAATGATGATGAATCAACAAATCCACAGGTAGATGCCCCTCCAATAAAATATTTCCTTCAGTTGGAAGGATCTAATCCTCTGCCTTCCGGGGATTGCCCTCTGCGCCTATTCTTTCCTGGGAGTTACTGTAGCTCCTGCTCGACTTCATGAAGAGGTATTCCCCTCATTTCTATCGGACTTTTCTTCTCAGGTCAATCGATCTAAATCTTGTCTCCTCCAAAATGCTACGGTATGGTTTCCCTATCGAAAAGATGTCTATCAAATAGCGACGACTCTCTGCCAGCATATGGAGCAATACGATCTCGGGGTAAGCCATCTTTCTCCACAAAATATCCCTCCTTTTTTTCGATATCTATTTGGGGATTTGCCATCGTCTCTCGTCCTCTTATCTTGGCTGTGAGTTTATCTAAAATTAGTCGACTGGAATGGATTCAGACATTTTCTGTGATGACGATGGTACTGTCGCTGTTGATTGAGCTCTCACCTTCCCAGACTCTTATCCATCATCGTAATCATACCCATCTGGTCACCCACATTAAAACCTAAAAAATAAACTTTGCTCCTGCCTCATTTGGTTTTTGAACCGCCCTCGTGCGGAATTAAGCGTCCTGCTAATGAAAGGCGGATCGTCCTCGAAATTGGAAATGCAATCTGGAGCTCAGATGACCGAGTCGCGGCGGCTGCCTCGAATTTTCCGTCGACAAGTCGCCATCCGTGTCGAAGACGTCGACGAGAAAGTCCAAGATTGCGTCGAGCACTATTTCAAACGACTTATCTGGGTACAATCCTTGCTTAATCCTCATGTATCTCTCCAGACAACCAAATTACATGGTATTTTCTTTGCTTCCGATGCTCATCCATATGTCTGGGTGGTCAATCTCGCCTTCAATCTTGTCGTTCTCGTTATCAGTAAGTTGCAGACAGTTTTCCACTATAAATTTCCATATTTTCAGTCTCATTTGCCACTTATTATGAGATAACCCTCGTTCGAGAGAATGTCAATTCCTTCGACATCGAGATTTCAACCATGTTGTGTTCAATAGTTTGGACTCTGCAATCTGTTATTTCAATGGTGGGTCGAATCACGTGGGCGAGAGCCAAAAAAGACAATTTCCGGCAATTTGATCTCCTCAATCCAATGGGAATACCAGGAAATTTCAGGGTTTTCTGATTTGGTGGCAAATAAGCGGAAGTCTCTGGAAATATTTCGAAACAGTCATTGTCCATCAAAAAGGCGACGCCATTGCGCACAGGTCGGCAATCCTCCGTCGGACTGTCTACTTTGCCCATTTTACTAATGTTTCCGTAATTACTATCGTACTCCTGGTTCATTATGGACCAGAGGCTATTCGACGAGAAATCAACAAATATGAGGTATCCTTCATTCGATGTAAAAACGGAAATTGTAGATATTTACCAATATTCTGATGAAACCTCTCCATACGGTCTCAATAATCCATATTTTCATTTGTTGGAATACCGCCGTGTTTCTGTATAATATTCTGATTGACGGCTGTTATCTAGAAGCCAAACATTTCAATCGAAGGGTTAAAAAGGTTATTGTCTCCTCGCATTAAAATTGCAAAAAATTCAGCTGGTAGCCCATTCCGATCGAGAATATTGTCTAGAATTGGTCAATTTGATTGCAACACATTCTCGGATCTCCTTCAATCTGCGACATCTCGATAAAATGATGAAGGTAACCAATATCCAAGAAATATTCCTTTTTTCATAGAAATATGCATTTTTAATGGTGGCCACGGCGATTCCCTGTACTCTTTTGACTCTTTACATGCTCGCACAACGTGTCGATGACTATGAGGATTTTTTTATCTTGGGATTACCGTCAATTGGTATCATCTTGGCGGCTTTCCTGGGCATCACATTGGCACCTGCTCGCTTGTATGAAGAGGTTCAATTGGCCCACATTCGCGAGATATTTTTTTTCAGCTCTACCGTTCCAAGAATTATTTATGCCAAAATACAAATATTTGGCAGCCTCATCGGGAAGAAGTTCATAAATTGGCTATCGTGTTGTCCTCTCACATGGAACAGCCAAATCTTGGGCTCAGCATTTGGGGATTTGCAATCCTCTCTAAGCCTTTCATTTTGGCTGTAAGGATACGAGCGTTCAAAGTGAACACTATATTTCAGATAATTTCGGTCATGATTATGGTACTTTCCTTGGTGATAGAGATTGTTCCAACAATCAAAGAATTTGTTGAAGATTTTGATGAAGAAGAAGATTTTATTGCTGAAATATTAAACAAAACCTCGTTATGAATACACGTATACACAGACAAATAATAATACAATCATCACATGTAAATGAATTAACAATGAAATTCAACTACCTTCATAAATGATGTAACCCGAGACATTACCTCTATCTCCTCCATACTTTTTACACATCCCACAATGATTAGTTTTTGTTTTGCTCGCGTTAAAGCGACATTTATACGTCGCTCATCATGTAAAAGTTCACTCTTCTAAATAAAATATAAATAAATTTGGATAGAAATTTCGAACCTTTTTACAAAGATCAGTCCACACGATGCTCCAAATAATAATATTTTTATCTTTTCCTTGAAATTGATCTATTGTACTCACCTAAAAGTGAGGAAATTGTTTAAAAAACACAGCTTGCTAACCTCAACATTGGTATTCTTTTTCATTTCATCAACCTGGGCGTTATATGTACACATAACTCCTATTTTATCTGCTTCTATTCCCATCTAAATTTAAATTACACATTAATTGTTACAAATAATTACTTCAGTGAACTTTTTGATAACGCTTTCAACAATCCGAAGTTCCTTGAAATTTACTGTTGCACGATCTGATTCTTGTGAATTATCTGCTGGTACGTTTATCCAAATACAAGAATCTTCTATCTCAGATGAAAACACTAACCGGAACTTTTTAAAAGAAAATTTAAAATACCTGGATCATTATTAAAATTATTGCATAGACGTTTTATAGTACTTTCCTCTACATTTTTATTCGCACAAATAAGCCGATCATCATAAAATAGTTGGCTAGATAAACTTGCAATTTTTCTGGAAAAAAATATTCGATAAAATTAGACGACAACGTACCCATTCATTCTATATTGTTCTGTTAATGAAGTAATGGCTTCTTTATGAATTTGTAGACGTTCAAATAATGAAATATTTAAACCGTATTTCCTAAAAGCGGTAAAATAAAAATGTTTAAAATTTTTACTTGGATTCTTTATGTAAAACTAGAGGCGCTAACTGTTTTGTGTCGCCAACCATAATAAATTTTGTAGAAGCTGTTAGAGCGGGTAATACAAGCGGTTCCAGTACCATTGAAGCTTCATCAACAATGCACACATCAAATGTTCTCCATGAAAGAAGGATTTCCTTGGACGTATGATAACATGTGCATGCAACTACTGGCTGAAATTAAACTGTTATGAATCATAGAAAATTACCGTATCTTGTAAAATTCTGCGAGTATCTTTATAAACATTTGTTAAATTCTCATCTTTTCCTTCTTCGCATAGTTTTAATTTGGCGGCCAAGCTAAGAGCGGCAATTTTTGAATCACTGCTCACTCGGCCAAGGCGTAAAAGGCGATCCGACGATACATCCTTGGCAGGAATAAATATTATTTTGAAGAAAATGTACCTGAAGCAGCTTAGAAATAACGGTATCGACAGCTGAATTAGTGTAAGAAGTGAGAAGTACACTTTTTCCACAAACAATTAGACATCTTATAAGTACAGCAATTGTAGTAGTTTTGCCTAGACAATAATGGATGTATACTGTTGCGTATTTACCAGTTCCTGGAAGTCCTTCAATCAGTGAGTAATCTTGAGCTCTCAAGGCTTGTCCAATGGCTCTACACTGGCCTTCGTTGAGATTGCTTGAAGAAAGTATTTTCTGAACGCCAATCGGTAAAGGATAAACCTCAGAAGAAACAAAGACGGGCTTCTCCAATTTTATAATCATAGAACGAAGGCGAGACCTGTAATCATCACAATATCAAAAAGAAAAAAAACTCACCCAATTTCGCTGTTGTCTAAGAGCAGTAATAAACTTCCCATATTATTGGTAAACGATGAAAAACTACTGTAAATATCCAAATCATATAAATGATTGATTTTCAAGAAGAAGAACTTCCGTTCACATCGGGTGACAATATAATCTCCTAAAAAATAATAAAAGGAAAATGATAACGTACTATTTATTTCTAAAACAAAACAAATTGCTATTCCAAACTTATCATCTTGAGAAATGGTGCACATTGAGCCAACTTCGATATTACAATTTTCAAAAGGTTTGTCTCTATAAAAGTTGTAGAAATGATTTTATAAATATTTACCTCGTAAAGGTTAATTTTACTGTGCCATCTTCTACTGATTCTATTTCTGTTAAAACTGCCCCTGCTATAGCCTGACCTTTTCTTTCTCTGCATACTTCAGTAACTTCGAAACAAATATATTCACCTTTCTTCAGGGAAAATTTTCCATAAATCGGATAAATTTTGATTCCGACCAGTTTTCTCGGCTAAATATTCACTAAAAATACCAGTACTCCATCTACTAAAATACTCTTAAAAATTATGAATTAGTCCTATTTGGAAAAAAAACCTCGATCATCGTCACCGAGATGTTCGAGCACTTCTTTAACAAAAGCAGCAAATCCTGGTGTTATCTCTTCTGCATTTATATCTTTCTAAATAATCTAAAACATTATAATAATGCAGAATACTAACCACATAAAGAGCACAGGTTATATTTTGCTCGCATTTTGTGCAGAAATGAGGATTTCGGCGAGGCTCTGGTAAGATACAATGATCTTTCTGGCTTAAATAATACGCCAATGAATTTCTTAGTTGTAATATTCCAATAATTTCAGGTCTTTTAGGAAGAACAGCTCGTGTGGTGCCATCTTTGAGATAAAGTAAAGTGCCAGGCAGCATTGCTTGATCATAACGATTTGATAACATCATACTGTAGATAAGAACCTGTGTAAATGCTATAGGGCCAATTGGAAATAGTTACCTGACAACTGTGTTCTGTTGAAATATTAGTTTTTCCCGTTTTCAATTCTAGTGCTTCCATGAATTCAACATTCTGAGAGTTTTTCACCTGGACCACGTTTATAAAAAATATATTGTAAAACCTTTAATGTAGCATCAATTTTTCCTTTCAAGCCGAGCACAGGTTCCCATACATTTTCTTCAATATCATGGACAGATGTGACAACAGTATCTGTAGGTAATCTTTGTGCTTTCATTTTCTCTTTTGGCATGTGCGTATGTACCCATGAAACAATGACCTATAAAAACTTAAAATAATAAATAAATGATGTTACCTTTGCATACGGTAAAAGTTCAGCTTCAAAAACTTGTGGAGAAAATTTCAGGGCAGCAAATGATTCCATTACATGAGAAGATATGCTACCTCTCCACTGGTTAAAAAGCCATTCTACAGATACTTTCATAGGATCAGGATGTTTTACTGCAATCTAATTAAAGATACTTAATACTTAATACAATTGTGTAGAGTACCTGGAATAATTCATGCATTATGCAACCAATAAGCATAGATTTATTGGCTCCTTCTACTCCTTTATATCGATGATTTAAAACGACCTAAACATATGAAATCATAAGATATATAACCACACTTTTCGAGGACACCATGTTGTACCAGCAATAGCCGTTGAAGTTAGTAAAAGATCTGGCTCTATAATTATAAGTCCTTTTTCTGATGAAACAACGCAACTCTAAAAAATTATATTTGCAGAATTTTAGCTTACATTTTCACTCCATGGCTCTGAGTCAATAATTCGTATCTCCATGCCAGGATCTACCTTCAATTCTTCCCATTGATCCTAAATGAAGATATAATTTACAGTTGTCATTTTACCTGAAGATAAACAATGTAATCACTTCTAAGAGAATTCCGACAAATGAGATGAAAAGTTTCATTATCAGACTTCCGAACTTCCACTACTTTTAATGCTATCTGATTATTGGAGAGACCGGGAAGACTATTCGGAAGGTCTTGAGCTGAAAGTATATGTAAAAATCAAACTAAGCTTTACTTTTTAATGGTTTTTTTCTTTGTAATAAACTGTCCAAATAATATAAATGTACATTGTCTTTTTGATCTATTTCTTGTGTTTTTGCTATATTAGATACTTCCGTTGTAGATGTGAGACAATCTGAAAACCTCATAAAATGCCGAGAAATCCTCGATTACCTGGCTTTTCAAGGAGACTATTTTCTGGAGTTTCATCCCAATCAGAAATTACATTGTTAACGGAAGATGTGCTTGCTGCTAGTTCTATTTTAGGTGATCTACATAATAAAAGTTAAAATTATAGAGACAAAAATACCTTTTCAATGGTGAATTTGAATCTTTTAAAGGTGATGTTATTGGTGATTTATAAAATTTAGCTTTCTTCGGATCCACAACTGTAATAAAATCAACTGGGGCATCAAATGAATCCTCTGAGTTTTCATTTGCTTCATGGAAGGAGCGCTTCCGAGGTCTCTAAAAAATATTTAGTGGAGATTATAAAAAAGAACGGATGTGAAAAATGCCTAGGTATTTGGCTAGTTTAAAAATTGAAATAAAGAATGAAAACAATACCTTCAGCATCTGCGCATGTTTCGAGCATTCAACATTGCTCATTTTATGACTGCGCCTACACCCAACTATCTATTTCTGAAGAAAATTCTAAACATTTAACAATGAGCAAAATATTTGTAATGAAAGCGACGAGTGAAGAGAAAACAGATCAGTAAACATCAGTAAAAATTTATTTTTACATATCACAGAAAAAGTTCAAATAAGTACAAAAACACACCAGACCCGTTCCCAAATTGGGTTACAACAAAAAAACCATGCTAACTAAAACTAATCAATAAGCTTTTTGGATTTAAAATAATTTCGAAGGAAAAGAATCTGCCATCCTGCTAATCCAAGAAGAACGACCATGGAGAAAACAGAAAGATAGAGAACACGTGAATTTGTCGATTCTAAATTAAAATTTCGTAAAATAAATTATCCATTTTGGAATACCGTTTGTATTTCTCATTTCTTCTTCACGTTGTCGCATAAAAGCAAAACCTTTGACAATATAATCGGAAAGATCTTCCAAACGACGCAATTCAATCTGAATTCAATTGAAATAAATATTCAGCTTATATGAACCTCCATCGGCTTTAATTTTTCGGCTTTTCCGAGGTCTTCATAATTCTTCGCTTCTACACCATGTTTCATGACTAACGATACTTCACGCTGACTCGAGTGTCCTAAAAATGTAATTTTAAAAAATGAAAGCTAAAAGCATACCATGAGGTGCATGACTAGTGAAGCAAATTTCAAAAATGTCGTATTGATCTGCGGTAAAAGCGAATTTTCCCTTAAGATCATTGAAATTTTCTCGTTTATACAACGTATGACCTCTGGTGTCAGTAACCTATAATATAAATAAGAAATATGTTGATAATGTGCATACCACAACACTGCCCGTATAGCCGATACCTTCACTGAATTCATATTCACCAGTGACTACAACATCTTTGCGAATTTCTTCTTTCAGGCATCTTGGATTATTAGCTAGAACATTAAAACGGAGTGCAGATGCCGAACAAACAAGAAATATGAATCTCCACAGCATATCTAAAAAATATCGACAAAATGAAGTCAACATGGCAATATTTTCAGAATGCAGAAGTGTACATTTTTCAGCTATTGCAGGATTCTCTTTTTAGCAAACAATTGAGTATACACTAATAAAGTGACAATAAGGGGAGAAGAAATCAAAACAAGCAAAAAAGTAAACAGTTTTGCAAAAGATTCGAAAAAAAGTGATTGGAGATCACTTTTTTAAAAACTGCGCAGAAGTCGGCGCCTTCAAGGTCTAAAAGCGTACCACGCTCCATTACTAATTCGAGAATTTAGCTTAGTATTATGGTAGGAATTGTACCCGTGATATAGTCCGTTGTATTATCAACTATTACAAAGAAGGAGACGACTGAATAGTTGCGACGAAAATACCATTTGTAATAGTTGAATTTGGTAAAGGGTAATCTATCTCGTTTACCGATCGATTATCTTACAAAATTTATAAATATCAATGAAGTAGATACACTTCTACAGAAGATAAAAAATAAAACGGGAATATAATAATCACCTTTATTAAAAACTAACAGCATGAACTAATGCTCTATATTCTATGCTGTTCCTTTTTCTTCTTTGTTGCATTGAGCATTTCTGGAATTAATTCCAGCAGAGCCTTTTCTTCGTCGTAAACGACAAGTAATATTGCCTTAATTTAAAAAAAAAGAAAATACATACTTGTTTTGCTCGCAACAATATCATCTTTTGATGTACCAATGACATATTCTGCATAGAATCGTATCTTTGCTTTTTCACTAACATGTCCTTCTCATCAAATATGTCGTCAACATTGGAATTAAACACCGGAGATGGATTATAACCACTCGAAGTAGGCATCTGTGGGGGTTCGTTATTTGAGCGATCCTGTTGACCAATGGAACTATTCTGAAAATTCAATAAAATTCTTCGCCAATACCTGTTGTTGGGGCTTCCATTGTCCAAATGAGAACTGATTCTTCTTTGGTTGTCGATATCGGCTATAATCATCTAAAGAACCTCTAGAATTTCCATTAGAGATCATTTGTTTTCATGGCGCACGAAGAATTGATAATCACAAAGGTAATGCATTAGCATTATAAAAAATTATTTAGGATTCACAACAGCAAGTAAACTCAAATAAAACTTTATAAGAAGTATAACAATAATTTCAACATTTTGCGAAACAAAATTTCCAATCACGCGGCTTCAAACCACTTTCTTAAAGCGAGATTCACCTGAAAACAACGTTCAGTTTAAAACAGCAAAGAAATAAATCACCTCTGAATACATTTGGACGGCGTGAAAGCATTGTGCTTGTGAATTCATAGTCTTTTCTGTTTCAACAACATGATGAAAATGGTACTCTATCCAAATTTTCCTCTCCTTTAGAAACGGCATCAAAGAGTCCATCTCGTCATTCTCCATCATATTCATTCCAAATAATTCCGAAATGCTAAAAATGTACTACACCTCAAACTAAAAATGCTTTTACCAATTCAACAGCCCTTGTGCGATAGCCTCAAAGCTGTATTGTTTCTCCTTCTCTTTTTCGGCTTCCATTTCACTTAAATTCTGATCTCCTAATCCCAGCAGCTTGTCAACTCCACTTAGATCCAAACGTGGAAAATAGAAACTCTGAAATACGTCCAACGGTTATCACTACATTCAACAAACAATTTTAGCTCTAAAAATAACTTCTTGACGGTTATTTAACCAAATGGGTAAATTGTTCCAGTGCTGTTGAAACATCCTAAAATCTCACACATTAATTAATTATAATAGACCAAAATTAACAGGCTAAAAATGAAATGAACATCCATAATAAAAAGTGCTAATGTGTTTGTTTGTTTGTTTGTTTGTTTGTTCGACCGTGCTCGGATAGATTAAAAACACAAAACTGAAGAGAAGAAAACAAGCAACGAGAGAAACCGAAAGGACCGACGCCTACCTAAGCCATAATACGGCGCAATTCTAAAACCGTCCAAAATATATTCAAAATATATTATTATTTTCTATAAATTCCAATTGGTTTCCTTAGGAATAATCGACGGTTTGCAATCAAATTCCAATTGGTTTTTGCCATAATAATCGACGGTTTGCCATCAAATTCCAATTGGTTTTTCCAGTAATAATCGACGGTTTGCCATCAAATTCCAATTGGTTTTTGCCATAATAATCGACGGTTTGCCATCAAATTCCAATTGGTTTTTCCAGTAATAATCGACGGTTTGCCATCAAATTCCAATTGGTTTTTCCAGTAATAATCGACGGTTTTCCATCAAATTCCAATTGGTTTTTCCGGTAATAATCGACGGTTTGCCATCAAATTCCAATTGGTTTTTCCAGTAATAATCGACGGTTTGCCATCAAATTCCAATTGGTTTTTCCAGTAATAATCGACGGTTTGCCATCAAATTCCAATTGGTTTTTGCCATAATAATCGACGGTTTGCCATCAAATTCCAATTGGTTTTTCCAGTAATAATCGACGGTTTGCCATCAAATTCCAATTAGTTTTTCCAGTAATAATCGACGGTTTTCCATCAAATTCCAATTGGTTTTTTCAGTAATAATCGACGGTTTGCCATCAAATTCCAATTGATTTTTCCAGTAATAATCGACGGTTTTCCATCAAATTCCAATTGGTTTTTGCCATAATAATCGACGGTTTTCCATCAAATTCCAATTGGTTTTTCCAGTAATAATCGACGGTTTTCCATCAAATTCCAATTGGTTTTTCCAGTAATAATCGACGGTTTGCCATCAAATTCCAATTGGTTTTTCCAGTAATAATCGACGGTTTTCCATCAAATTCCAATTGGTTTTTCCAGTAATAATCGACGGTTTGCCATCAAATTCCAATTGGTTTTTCCAGTAATAATCGACGGTTTGCCATCAAATTCCAATTGGTTTTTCCAGTAATAATCAACGGTTTGCCATCAAATTCCAATTGGTTTTTCCAGTAATAATCGACGGTTTGCCATCAAATTCCAATTGGTTTTTCCAGTAATAATCGACGGTTTGCCATCAAATTCCAATTGGTTTTTCCAGTAATAATCGACGGTTTGCCATCACATTCCAATTGGTTTTTGCCATAATAATCGACGGTTTGCCATCAAATTCCAATTGGTTTTTGCCATAACAATCGACGGTTTTCCATCAAATTCCAATTGGTTTTTGCCATAATAATCGACGGTTTTCCATCAAATTCCAATTGGTTTTTGCCATAATAATCGACGGTTTGCCATCAAATTCCAATTGGTTTTTCCAGTAATAATCGACGGTTTTCCATCAAATTCCAATTGGTTTTTGCCATAATAATCGACGGTTTGCCATCAAATTCCAATTGGTTTTTCCAGTAATAATCGACGGTTTGCCATCAAATTCCAATTGGTTTTTCCAGTAATAATCGACGGTTTTCCATCAAATTCCAATTGGTTTTTTCAGTAATAATCGACGGTTTGCCATCAAATTCCAATTGGTTTTTCCAGTAATAATCGACGGTTTTCCATCAAATTCCAATTGGTTTTTCCAGTAATAATCGACGGTTTTCCATCAAATTCCAATTGGTTTTTGCCATAATAATCGACGGTTTGCCATCAAATTCCAATTGGTTTTTCCAGTAATAATCGACGGTTTTCCATCAAATTCCAATTGGTTTTTCCAGTAATAATCGACGGTTTTCCATCAAATTCCAATTGGTTTTTGCCATAATAATCGACGGTTTGCCATCAAATTCCAATTGGTTTTTGCCATAATAATCGACGGTTTGCCATCAAATTCCAATTGGTTTTTGCCATAATAATCGACGGTTTTCCATCAAATTCCAATTGGTTTTTCCAGTAATAATCGACGGTTTGCCATCAAATTCCAATTGGTTTTTCCAGTAATAATCGACGGTTTTCCATCAAATTCCAATTGGTTTTTCCAGTAATAATCGACGGTTTGCCATCAAATTCCAATTGGTTTTTGCCATAATAATCGACGGTTTTCCATCAAATTCCAATTGGTTTTTCCAGTAATAATCGACGGTTTTCCATCAAATTCCAATTGGTTTTTTCAGTAATAATCGACGGTTTTCCATCAAATTCCAATTGGTTTTTCCAGTAATAATCGACGGTTTGCCATCAAATTCCAATTGGTTTTTGCCATAATAATCGACGGTTTTCCATCAAATTCCAATTGGTTTTTGCCATAATAATCGACGGTTTTCCATCAAATTCCAATTGGTTTTTGCCATAATAATCGACGGTTTTCCATCAAATTCCAATTGGTTTTTGCCATAATAATCGACGGTTTGCCATCAAATTCCAATTGGTTTTTGCCATAATAATCGACGGTTTTCCATCAAATTCCAATTGGTTTTTCCAGTAATAATCGACGGTTTGCCATCAAATTCCAATTGGTTTTTCCAGTAATAATCGACGGTTTGCCATCAAATTCCAATTGGTTTTTCCAGTAATAATCGACGGTTTTCCATCAAATTCCAATTGGTTTTTCCAGTAATAATCGACGGTTTGCCATCAAATTCCAATTGGTTTTTCCAGTAATAATCGACGGTTTTCCATCAAATTTCAATTGGTTTTTCCAGTAATAATCGACGGTTTTCCATCAAATTCCAATTGGTTTTTCCAGTAATAATCGACGGTTTTCCATCAAATTCCAATTGGTTTTTGCCATAATAATCGACGGTTTGCCATCAAATTCCAATTGGTTTTTGCCATAATAATCGACGGTTTTCCATCAAATTCCAATTGGTTTTTCCAGTAATAATCGACGGTTTTCCATCAAATTCCAATTGGTTTTTTCAGTAATAATCGACGGTTTTCCATCAAATTCCAATTGGTTTTTCCAGTAATAATCGACGGTTTGCCATCAAATTCCAATTGGTTTTTGCCATAATAATCGACGGTTTTCCATCAAATTCCAATTGGTTTTTGCCATAATAATCGACGGTTTTCCATCAAATTCCAATTGGTTTTTGCCATAATAATCGACGGTTTTCCATCAAATTCCAATTGGTTTTTCCAGTAATAATCGACGGTTTTCCATCAAATTCCAATTGGTTTTTTCAGTAATAATCGACGGTTTTCCATCAAATTCCAATTGGTTTTTCCAGTAATAATCGACGGTTTGCCATCAAATTCCAATTGGTTTTTGCCATAATAATCGACGGTTTTCCATCAAATTCCAATTGGTTTTTGCCATAATAATCGACGGTTTTCCATCAAATTCCAATTGGTTTTTGCCATAATAATCGACGGTTTTCCATCAAATTCCAATTGGTTTTTGCCATAATAATCGACGGTTTGCCATCAAATTCCAATTGGTTTTTGCCATAATAATCGACGGTTTTCCATCAAATTCCAATTGGTTTTTCCAGTAATAATCGACGGTTTGCCATCAAATTCCAATTGGTTTTTCCAGTAATAATCGACGGTTTGCCATCAAATTCCAATTGGTTTTTCCAGTAATAATCGACGGTTTTCCATCAAATTCCAATTGGTTTTTCCAGTAATAATCGACGGTTTGCCATCAAATTCCAATTGGTTTTTCCAGTAATAATCGACGGTTTTCCATCAAATTTCAATTGGTTTTTCCAGTAATAATCGACGGTTTTCCATCAAATTCCAATTGGTTTTTCCAGTAATAATCGACGGTTTTCCATCAAATTCCAATTGGTTTTTCCAGTAATAATCGACGGTTTGCCATCAAATTCCAATTGGTTTTTACAGTAATAATCGACGGTTTTCCATCAAATTCCAATTGGTTTTTCCAGTAATAATCGACGGTTTGCCATCAAATTCCAATTGGTTTTTCCAGTAATAATCGACGGTTTTCCATCAAATTCCAATTGGTTTTTCCAGTAATAATCGACGGTTTGCCATCAAATTCCAATTGGTTTTTGCCATAATAATCGACGGTTTTCCATCAAATTCCAATTGGTTTTTGCCATAATAATCGACTGTTTTCCATCAAATTCCAATTGGTTTTTGCCATAATAATCGACGGTTTTCCATCAAATTCCAATTGGTTTTTGCCATAATAATCGACGGTTTGCCATCAAATTCCAATTGGTTTTTGCCATAATAATCGACGGTTTTCCATCAAATTCCAATTGGTTTTTGCCATAATAATCGACGGTTTGCCATCAAATTCCAATTGGTTTTTGCCATAATAATCGACGGTTTTCCATCAAATTCCAATTGGTTTTTCCAGTAATAATCGACGGTTTGCCATCAAATTCCAATTGGTTTTTCCAGTAATAATCGACGGTTTGCCATCAAATTCCAATTGGTTTTTCCAGTAATAATCGACGGTTTTCCATCAAATTCCAATTGGTTTTTCCAGTAATAATCGACGGTTTGCCATCAAATTCCAATTGGTTTTTCCAGTAATAATCGACGGTTTTCCATCAAATTCCAATTGGTTTTTCCAGTAATAATCGACGGTTTTCCATCAAATTCCAATTGGTTTTTCCAGTAATAATCGACGGTTTTCCATCAAATTCCAATTGGTTTTTCCAGTAATAATCGACGGTTTGCCATCAAATTCCAATTGGTTTTTCCAGTAATAATCGACGGTTTTCCATCAAATTCCAATTGGTTTTTCCAGTAATAATCGACGGTTTGCCATCAAATTCCAATTGGTTTTTCCAGTAATAATCGACGGTTTTCCATCAAATTCCAATTGGTTTTTCCAGTAATAATCGACGGTTTGCCATCAAATTCCAATTGGTTTTTGCCATAATAATCGACGGTTTTCCATCAAATTCCAATTGGTTTTTGCCATAATAATCGACGGTTTTCCATCAAATTCCAATTGGTTTTTGCCATAATAATCGACGGTTTTCCATCAAATTCCAATTGGTTTTTGCCATAATAATCGACGGTTTGCCATCAAATTCCAATTGGTTTTTGCCATAATAATCGACGGTTTTCCATCAAATTCCAATTGGTTTTTGCCATAATAATCGACGGTTTTCCATCAAATTCCAATTGGTTTTTGCCATAATAATCGACGGTTTTCCATCAAATTCCAATTGGTTTTTCCAGTAATAATCGACGGTTTTCCATCAAATTCCAATTGGTTTTTTCAGTAATAATCGACGGTTTTCCATCAAATTCCAATTGGTTTTTCCAGTAATAATCGACGGTTTGCCATCAAATTCCAATTGGTTTTTCCAGTAATAATCGACGGTTTTCCATCAAATTCCAATTGGTTTTTCCAGTAATAATCGACGGTTTGCCATCAAATTCCAATTGGTTTTTCCAGTAATAATCGACGGTTTGCCATCAAATTCCAATTGGTTTTTCCAGTAATAATCGACGGTTTTCCATCAAATTCCAATTGGTTTTTCCAGTAATAATCGACGGTTTTCCATCAAATTCCAATTGGTTTTTCCAGTAATAATCGACGGTTTGCCATCAAATTCCAATTGGTTTTTCCAGTAATAATCGACGGTTTTCCATCAAATTCCAATTGGTTTTTCCAGTAATAATCGACGGTTTGCCATCAAATTCCAATTGGTTTTTCCAGTAATAATCGACGGTTTTCCATCAAATTCCAATTGGTTTTTCCAGTAATAATCGACGGTTTTCCATCAAATTCCAATTGGTTTTTCCAGTAATAATCGACGGTTTTCCATCAAATTCCAATTGGTTTTTCCAGTAATAATCGACGGTTTGCCATCAAATTCCAATTGGTTTTTCCAGTAATAATCGACGGTTTTCCATCAAATTCCAATTGGTTTTTCCAGTAATAATCGACGGTTTGCCATCAAATTCCAATTGGTTTTTCCAGTAATAATCGACGGTTTTCCATCAAATTCCAATTGGTTTTTCCAGTAATAATCGACGGTTTGCCATCAAATTCCAATTGGTTTTTGCCATAATAATCGACGGTTTTCCATCAAATTCCAATTGGTTTTTGCCATAATAATCGACGGTTTTCCATCAAATTCCAATTGGTTTTTGCCATAATAATCGACGGTTTGCCATCAAATTCCAATTGGTTTTTGCCATAATAATCGACGGTTTTCCATCAAATTCCAATTGGTTTTTGCCATAATAATCGACGGTTTTCCATCAAATTCCAATTGGTTTTTGCCATAATAATCGACGGTTTTCCATCAAATTCCAATTGGTTTTTTCAGTAATAATCGACGGTTTTCCATCAAATTCCAATTGGTTTTTCCAGTAATAATCGACGGTTTGCCATCAAATTCCAATTGGTTTTTGCCATAATAATCGACGGTTTTCCATCAAATTCCAATTGGTTTTTGCCATAATAATCGACGGTTTTCCATCAAATTCCAATTGGTTTTTGCCATAATAATCGACGGTTTTCCATCAAATTCCAATTGGTTTTTGCCATAATAATCGACGGTTTGCCATCAAATTCCAATTGGTTTTTGCCATAATAATCGACGGTTTTCCATCAAATTCCAATTGGTTTTTGCCATAATAATCGACGGTTTTCCATCAAATTCCAATTGGTTTTTCCAGTAATAATCGACGGTTTGCCATCAAATTCCAATTGGTTTTTCCAGTAATAATCGACGGTTTTCCATCAAATTCCAATTGGTTTTTCCAGTAATAATCGACGGTTTGCCATCAAATTCCAATTGGTTTTTGCCATAATAATCGACGGTTTTCCATCAAATTCCAATTGGTTTTTCCAGTAATAATCGACGGTTTGCCATCAAATTCCAATTGGTTTTTGCCATAATAATCGACGGTTTTCCATCAAATTCCAATTGGTTTTTCCAGTAATAATCGACGGTTTTCCATCAAATTCCAATTGGTTTTTCCAGCAATAATCGACGGTTTGCCATCAAATTCCAATTGGTTTTTCCAGTAATAATCGACGGTTTGCCATCAAATTCCAATTGGTTTTTCCAGTAATAATCGACGGTTTTCCATCAAATTCCAATTGGTTTTTCCAGTAATAATCGACGGTTTGCCATCAAATTCCAATTGGTTTTTCCAGTAATAATCGACGGTTTTCCATCAAATTCCAATTGGTTTTTCCAGTAATAATCGACGGTTTTCCATCAAATTCCAATTGGTTTTTCCAGTAATAATCGACGGTTTTCCATCAAATTCCAATTGGTTTTTCCAGTAATAATCGACGGTTTGCCATCAAATTCCAATTGGTTTTTTCCAGTAATAATCGACGGTTTTCCATCAAATTCCAATTGGTTTTTCCAGTAATAATCGACGGTTTGCCATCAAATTCCAATTGGTTTTTCCAGTAATAATCGACGGTTTTCCATCAAATTCCAATTGGTTTTTCCAGTAATAATCGACGGTTTGCCATCAAATTCCAATTGGTTTTTGCCATAATAATCGACGGTTTTCCATCAAATTCCAATTGGTTTTTGCCATAATAATCGACGGTTTTCCATCAAATTCCAATTGGTTTTTGCCATAATAATCGACGGTTTTCCATCAAATTCCAATTGGTTTTTGCCATAATAATCGACGGTTTTCCATCAAATTCCAATTGGTTTTTCCAGTAATAATCGACGGTTTTCCATCAAATTCCAATTGGTTTTTTCAGTAATAATCGACGGTTTTCCATCAAATTCCAATTGGTTTTTCCAGTAATAATCGACGGTTTGCCATCAAATTCCAATTGGTTTTTCCAGTAATAATCGACGGTTTTCCATCAAATTCCAATTGGTTTTTCCAGTAATAATCGACGGTTTGCCATCAAATTCCAATTGGTTTTTCCAGTAATAATCGACGGTTTTCCATCAAATTCCAATTGGTTTTTCCAGTAATAATCGACGGTTTGCCATCAAATTCCAATTGGTTTTTGCCATAATAATCGACGGTTTTCCATCAAATTCCAATTGGTTTTTCCAGTAATAATCGACGGTTTGCCATCAAATTCCAATTGGTTTTTGCCATAATAATCGACGGTTTTCCATCAAATTCCAATTGGTTTTTGCCATAATAATCGACGGTTTTCCATCAAATTCCAATTGGTTTTTGCCATAATAATCGACGGTTTTCCATCAAATTCCAATTGGTTTTTGCCATAATAATCGACGGTTTTCCATCAAATTCCAATTGGTTTTTGCCATAATAATCGACGGTTTGCCATCAAATTCCAATTGGTTTTTGCCATAATAATCGACGGTTTTCCATCAAATTCCAATTGGTTTTTGCCATAATAATCGACGGTTTTCCATCAAATTCCAATTGGTTTTTGCCATAATAATCGACGGTTTGCCATCAAATTCCAATTGGTTTTTGCCATAATAATCGACGGTTTTCCATCAAATTCCAATTGGTTTTTGCCATAATAATCGACGGTTTTCCATCAAATTCCAATTGGTTTTTTCAGTAATAATCGACGGTTTTCCATCAAATTCCAATTGGTTTTTCCAGTAATAATCGACGGTTTGCCATCAAATTCCAATTGGTTTTTGCCATAATAATCGACGGTTTTCCATCAAATTCCAATTGGTTTTTGCCATAATAATCGACGGTTTTCCATCAAATTCCAATTGGTTTTTGCCATAATAATCGACGGTTTTCCATCAAATTCCAATTGGTTTTTGCCATAATAATCGACGGTTTGCCATCAAATTCCAATTGGTTTTTGCCATAATAATCGACGGTTTTCCATCAAATTCCAATTGGTTTTTGCCATAATAATCGACGGTTTTCCATCAAATTCCAATTGGTTTTTGCCATAATAATCGACGGTTTTCCATCAAATTCCAATTGGTTTTTGCCATAATAATCGACGGTTTGCCATCAAATTCCAATTGGTTTTTGCCATAATAATCGACGGTTTTCCATCAAATTCCAATTGGTTTTTGCCATAATAATCGACGGTTTTCCATCAAATTCCAATTGGTTTTTGCCATAATAATCGACGGTTTTCCATCAAATTCCAATTGGTTTTTGCCATAATAATCGACGGTTTTCCATCAAATTCCAATTGGTTTTTTCAGTAATAATCGACGGTTTTCCATCAAATTCCAATTGGTTTTTCCAGTAATAATCGACGGTTTGCCATCAAATTCCAATTGGTTTTTGCCATAATAATCGACGGTTTTCCATCAAATTCCAATTGGTTTTTGCCATAATAATCGACGGTTTTCCATCAAATTCCAATTGGTTTTTGCCATAATAATCGACGGTTTTCCATCAAATTCCAATTGGTTTTTGCCATAATAATCGACGGTTTGCCATCAAATTCCAATTGGTTTTTGCCATAATAATCGACGGTTTTCCATCAAATTCCAATTGGTTTTTGCCATAATAATCGACGGTTTTCCATCAAATTCCAATTGGTTTTTGCCATAATAATCGACGGTTTTCCATCAAATTCCAATTGGTTTTTCCAGTAATAATCGACGGTTTGCCATCAAATTCCAATTGGTTTTTCCAGTAATAATCGACGGTTTTCCATCAAATTCCAATTGGTTTTTCCAGCAATAATCGACGGTTTGCCATCAAATTCCAATTGGTTTTTCCAGTAATAATCGACGGTTTGCCATCAAATTCCAATTGGTTTTTCCAGTAATAATCGACGGTTTTCCATCAAATTCCAATTGGTTTTTCCAGTAATAATCGACGGTTTGCCATCAAATTCCAATTGGTTTTTCCAGTAATAATCGACGGTTTTCCATCAAATTCCAATTGGTTTTTCCAGTAATAATCGACGGTTTTCCATCAAATTCCAATTGGTTTTTCCAGTAATAATCGACGGTTTGCCATCAAATTCCAATTGGTTTTTCCAGTAATAATCGACGGTTTTCCATCAAATTCCAATTGGTTTTTCCAGTAATAATCGACGGTTTGCCATCAAATTCCAATTGGTTTTTCCAGTAATAATCGACGGTTTTCCATCAAATTCCAATTGGTTTTTCCAGTAATAATCGACGGTTTGCCATCAAATTCCAATTGGTTTTTGCCATAATAATCGACGGTTTTCCATCAAATTCCAATTGGTTTTTGCCATAATAATCGACGGTTTTCCATCAAATTCCAATTGGTTTTTGCCATAATAATCGACGGTTTTCCATCAAATTCCAATTGGTTTTTTTCAGTAATAATCGACGGTTTTCCATCAAATTCCAATTGGTTTTTCCAGTAATAATCGACGGTTTGCCATCAAATTCCAATTGGTTTTTCCAGTAATAATCGACGGTTTTCCATCAAATTCCAATTGGTTTTTCCAGTAATAATCGACGGTTTGCCATCAAATTCCAATTGGTTTTTCCAGTAATAATCGACGGTTTTCCATCAAATTCCAATTGGTTTTTGCCATAATAATCGACGGTTTTCCATCAAATTCCAATTGGTTTTTGCCATAATAATCGACGGTTTTCCATCAAATTCCAATTGGTTTTTGCCATAATAATCGACGGTTTTCCATCAAATTCCAATTGGTTTTTCCAGTAATAATCGACGGTTTTCCATCAAATTCCAATTGGTTTTTTCAGTAATAATCGACGGTTTTCCATCAAATTCCAATTGGTTTTTCCAGTAATAATCGACGGTTTGCCATCAAATTCCAATTGGTTTTTGCCATAATAATCGACGGTTTTCCATCAAATTCCAATTGGTTTTTGCCATAATAATCGACGGTTTTCCATCAAATTCCAATTGGTTTTTGCCATAATAATCGACGGTTTTCCATCAAATTCCAATTGGTTTTTTCAGTAATAATCGACGGTTTTCCATCAAATTCCAATTGGTTTTTCCAGTAATAATCGACGGTTTGCCATCAAATTCCAATTGGTTTTTCCAGTAATAATCGACGGTTTTCCATCAAATTCCAATTGGTTTTTCCAGTAATAATCGACGGTTTGCCATCAAATTCCAATTGGTTTTTCCAGTAATAATCGACGGTTTTCCATCAAATTCCAATTGGTTTTTCCAGTAATAATCGACGGTTTGCCATCAAATTCCAATTGGTTTTTGCCATAATAATCGACGGTTTTCCATCAAATTCCAATTGGTTTTTGCCATAATAATCGACGGTTTTCCATCAAATTCCAATTGGTTTTTGCCATAATAATCGACGGTTTTCCATCAAATTCCAATTGGTTTTTGCCATAATAATCGACGGTTTTCCATCAAATTCCAATTGGTTTTTGCCATAATAATCGACGGTTTTCCATCAAATTCCAATTGGTTTTTCCAGTAATAATCGACGGTTTTCCATCAAATTCCAATTGGTTTTTTCAGTAATAATCGACGGTTTTCCATCAAATTCCAATTGGTTTTTCCAGTAATAATCGACGGTTTGCCATCAAATTCCAATTGGTTTTTCCAGTAATAATCGACGGTTTTCCATCAAATTCCAATTGGTTTTTCCAGTAATAATCGACGGTTTGCCATCAAATTCCAATTGGTTTTTCCAGTAATAATCGACGGTTTTCCATCAAATTCCAATTGGTTTTTCCAGTAATAATCGACGGTTTGCCATCAAATTCCAATTGGTTTTTCCAGTAATAATCGACGGTTTTCCATCAAATTCCAATTGGTTTTTCCAGTAATAATCGACGGTTTGCCATCAAATTCCAATTGGTTTTTGCCATAATAATCGACGGTTTTCCATCAAATTCCAATTGGTTTTTGCCATAATAATCGACGGTTTTCCATCAAATTCCAATTGGTTTTTGCCATAATAATCGACGGTTTTCCATCAAATTCCAATTGGTTTTTGCCATAATAATCGACGGTTTGCCATCAAATTCCAATTGGTTTTTGCCATAATAATCGACGGTTTTCCATCAAATTCCAATTGGTTTTTGCCATAATAATCGACGGTTTTCCATCAAATTCCAATTGGTTTTTGCCATAATAATCGACGGTTTTCCATCAAATTCCAATTGGTTTTTCCAGTAATAATCGACGGTTTTCCATCAAATTCCAATTGGTTTTTTCAGTAATAATCGACGGTTTTCCATCAAATTCCAATTGGTTTTTCCAGTAATAATCGACGGTTTGCCATCAAATTCCAATTGGTTTTTCCAGTAATAATCGACGGTTTTCCATCAAATTCCAATTGGTTTTTCCAGTAATAATCGACGGTTTGCCATCAAATTCCAATTGGTTTTTCCAGTAATAATCGACGGTTTTCCATCAAATTCCAATTGGTTTTTCCAGTAATAATCGACGGTTTGCCATCAAATTCCAATTGGTTTTTCCAGTAATAATCGACGGTTTTCCATCAAATTCCAATTGGTTTTTCCAGTAATAATCGACGGTTTGCCATCAAATTCCAATTGGTTTTTGCCATAATAATCGACGGTTTTCCATCAAATTCCAATTGGTTTTTGCCATAATAATCGACGGTTTTCCATCAAATTCCAATTGGTTTTTGCCATAATAATCGACGGTTTTCCATCAAATTCCAATTGGTTTTTCCAGTAATAATCGACGGTTTTCCATCAAATTCCAATTGGTTTTTCCAGTAATAATCGACGGTTTTCCATCAAATTCCAATTGGTTTTTGCCATAATAATCGACGGTTTTCCATCAAATTCCAATTGGTTTTTGCCATAATAATCGACGGTTTTCCATCAAATTCCAATTGGTTTTTCCAGTAATAATCGACGGTTTTCCATCAAATTCCAATTGGTTTTTCCAGTAATAATCGACGGTTTGCCATCAAATTCCAATTGGTTTTTGCCATAATAATCGACGGTTTTCCATCAAATTCCAATTGGTTTTTGCCATAATAATCGACGGTTTTCCATCAAATTCCAATTGGTTTTTGCCATAATAATCGACGGTTTTCCATCAAATTCCAATTGGTTTTTGCCATAATAATCGACGGTTTGCCATCAAATTCCAATTGGTTTTTGCCATAATAATCGACGGTTTTCCATCAAATTCCAATTGGTTTTTGCCATAATAATCGACGGTTTTCCATCAAATTCCAATTGGTTTTTGCCATAATAATCGACGGTTTTCCATCAAATTCCAATTGGTTTTTCCAGTAATAATCGACGGTTTTCCATCAAATTCCAATTGGTTTTTTCAGTAATAATCGACGGTTTTCCATCAAATTCCAATTGGTTTTTCCAGTAATAATCGACGGTTTGCCATCAAATTCCAATTGGTTTTTCCAGTAATAATCGACGGTTTTCCATCAAATTCCAATTGGTTTTTCCAGTAATAATCGACGGTTTGCCATCAAATTCCAATTGGTTTTTCCAGTAATAATCGACGGTTTTCCATCAAATTCCAATTGGTTTTTCCAGTAATAGTCGACGGTTTGCCATCAAATTCCAATTGGTTTTTGCCATAATAATCGACGGTTTTCCATCAAATTCCAATTGGTTTTTCCAGTAATAATCGACGGTTTGCCATCAAATTCCAATTGGTTTTTGCCATAATAATCGACGGTTTTCCATCAAATTCCAATTGGTTTTTGCCATAATAATCGACGGTTTTCCATCAAATTCCAATTGGTTTTTGCCATAATAATCGACGGTTTTCCATCAAATTCCAATTGGTTTTTGCCATAATAATCGACGGTTTTCCATCAAATTCCAATTGGTTTTTGCCATAATAATCGACGGTTTTCCATCAAATTCCAATTGGTTTTTGCCATAATAATCGACGGTTTGCCATCAAATTCCAATTGGTTTTTGCCATAATAATCGACGGTTTTCCATCAAATTCCAATTGGTTTTTGCCATAATAATCGACGGTTTTCCATCAAATTCCAATTGGTTTTTCCAGTAATAATCGACGGTTTGCCATCAAATTCCAATTGGTTTTTCCAGTAATAATCGACGGTTTTCCATCAAATTCCAATTGGTTTTTCCAGTAATAATCGACGGTTTGCCATCAAATTCCAATTGGTTTTTGCCATAATAATCGACGGTTTTCCATCAAATTCCAATTGGTTTTTCCAGTAATAATCGACGGTTTGCCATCAAATTCCAATTGGTTTTTGCCATAATAATCGACGGTTTGCCATCAAATTCCAATTGGTTTTTCCAGTAATAATCGACGGTTTGCCATCAAATTCCAATTGGTTTTTCCAGTAATAATCGACGGTTTTCCATCAAATTCCAATTGGTTTTTCCAGCAATAATCGACGGTTTGCCATCAAATTCCAATTGGTTTTTCCAGTAATAATCGACGGTTTGCCATCAAATTCCAATTGGTTTTTCCAGTAATAATCGACGGTTTTCCATCAAATTCCAATTGGTTTTTCCAGTAATAATCGACGGTTTGCCATCAAATTCCAATTGGTTTTTCCAGTAATAATCGACGGTTTGCCATCAAATTCCAATTGGTTTTTCCAGTAATAATCGACGGTTTTCCATCAAATTCCAATTGGTTTTTCCAGTAATAATCGACGGTTTGCCATCAAATTCCAATTGGTATTTCCAGTAATAATCGACGGTTTTCCATCAAATTCCAATTGGTTTTTCCAGTAATAATCGACGGTTTTCCATAAAATTCCAATTGGTTTTTCCAGTAATAATCGACGGTTTGCCATCAAATTCCAATTGGTTTTTCCAGTAATAATCGACGGTTTGCCATCAAATTCCAATTGGTTTTTGCCATAATAATCGACGGTTTTCCATCAAATTCCAATTGGTTTTTCCAGTAATAATCGACGGTTTGCCATCAAATTCCAATTGGTTTTTCCAGTAATAATCGACGGTTTTCCATCAAATTCCAATTGGTTTTTGCCATAATAATCGACGGTTTGCCATCAAATTCCAATTGGTTTTTCCAGTAATAATCGACGGTTTGATATCAAATTCCAATTGGTTTTCCAGTAATAATCGACGGTTTGATATCAAATTCCAATTGGTTTTCCAGTAATAATCGACGGTTTTCCATCAAATTCCAATTGGTTTTTGCCATAATAATCGACGGTTTTCCATCAAATTCCAATTGGTTTTTGCCATAATAATCGACGGTTTTCCATCAAATTCCAATTGGTTTTTGCCATAATAATCGACGGTTTTCCATCAAATTCCAATTGGTTTTTCCAGTAATAATCGACGGTTTTCCATCAAATTCCAATTGGTTTTTGCCATAATAATCGACGGTTTGCCATCAAATTCCAATTGGTTTTTCCAGTAATAATCGACGGTTTTCCATCAAATTCCAATTGGTTTTTCCAGTAATAATCGACGGTTTTCCATCAAATTCCAATTGGTTTTTCCAGTAATAATCGACGGTTTGCCATCAAATTCCAATTGGTTTTTGCCATAATAATCGACGGTTTTCCATCAAATTCCAATTGGTTTTTCCAGTAATAATCGACGGTTTTCCATCAAATTCCAATTGGTTTTTCCAGTAATAATCGACGGTTTGCCATCAAATTCCAATTGGTTTTTGCCATAATAATCGACGGTTTGCCATCAAATTCCAATTGATTTTTCCAGTAATAATCGACGGTTTGCCATCAAATTCCAATTAGTTTTTCCAGTAATAATCGACGGTTTTCCATCAAATTCCAATTGGTTTTTGCCATAATAATCGACGGTTTTCCATCAAATTCCAATTGGTTTTTCCAGTAATAATCGACGGTTTGCCATCAAATTCCAATTGGTTTTTGCCATAATAATCGACGGTTTGCCATCAAATTCCAATTGGTTTTTCCAGTAATAATCGACGGTTTGCCATCAAATTCCAATTAGTTTTTCCAGTAATAATCGACGGTTTTCCATCAAATTCCAATTGGTTTTTGCCATAATAATCGACGGTTTTCCATCAAATTCCAATTGGTTTTTGCCATAATAATCGACGGTTTTCCATCAAATTCCAATTGGTTTTTGCCATAATAATCGACGGTTTTCCATCAAATTCCAATTGGTTTTTCCAGTAATAATCGACGGTTTGCCATCAAATTCCAATTGGTTTTTGCCATAATAATCGACGGTTTTCCATCAAATTCCAATTGGTTTTTCCAGTAATAATCGACGGTTTGCCATCAAATTCCAATTGGTTTTTGCCATAATAATCGACGGTTTGCCATCAAATTCCAATTGGTTTTTGCCATAATAATCGACGGTTTGCCATCAAATTCCAATTGGTTTTTGCCATAATAATCGACGGTTTGCCATCAAATTCCAATTGGTTTTTCCAGTAATAATCGACGGTTTGCCATCAAATTCCAATTGGTTTTTGCCATAATAATCGACGGTTTGCCATCAAATTCCAATTGGTTTTTGCCATAATAATCGACGGTTTTCCATCAAATTCCAATTGGTTTTTCCAGTAATAATCGACGGTTTTCCATCAAATTCCAATTGGTTTTTCCAGTAATAATCGACGGTTTTCCATCAAATTCCAATTGGTTTTTCCAGTAATAATCGACGGTTTGCCATCAAATTCCAATTGGTTTTTCCAGTAATAATCGACGGTTTTCCATCAAGTTCCAATTGGTTTTTGCCATAATAATCGACGGTTTGCCATCAAATTCCAATTGGTTTTTGCCATAATAATCGACGGTTTTCCATCAAATTCCAATTGGTTTTTGCCATAATAATCGACGGTTTTCCATCAAATTCCAATTGGTTTTTCCAGTAATAATCGACGGTTTTCCATCAAATTCCAATTGGTTTTTCCAGTAATAATCGACGGTTTTCCATCAAATTCCAATTGGTTTTTGCCATAATAATCGACGGTTTGCCATCAAATTCCAATTGGTTTTTGCCATAATAATCGACGGTTTGCCATCAAATTCCAATTGGTTTTTGCCATAATAATCGACGGTTTTCCATCAAATTCCAATTGGTTTTTCCAGTAATAATCGACGGTTTGCCATCAAATTCCAATTGGTTTTTGCCATAATAATCGACGGTTTGCCATCAAATTCCAATTGGTTTTTGCCATAATAATCGACGGTTTTCCATCAAATTCCAATTGGTTTTTCCAGTAATAATCGACGGTTTTCCATCAAGTTCCAATTGGTTTTTCCAGTAATAATCGACGGTTTGCCATCAAATTCCAATTGGTTTTTGCCATAATAATCGACGGTTTTCCATCAAATTCCAATTGGTTTTGCCATAATAATCGACGGTTTGCCATCAAATTCCAATTGGTTTTTCCAGTAATAATCGACGGTTTTCCATCAAGTTCCAATTGGTTTTTCCAGTAATAATCGACGGTTTGCCATCAAATTCCAATTGGTTTTTCCAGTAATAATCGACGGTTTTCCATCAAATTCCAATTGGTTTTTGCCATAATAATCGACGGTTTGCCATCAAATTCCAATTGGTTTTTGCCATAATAATCGACGGTTTGCCATCAAATTCCAATTGGTTTTTCCAGTAATAATCGACGGTTTGCCATCAAATTCCAATTGGTTTTTGCCATAATAATCGACGGTTTGCCATCAAATTCCAATTGGTTTTTGCCATAATAATCGACGGTTTGCCATCAAATTCCAATTGGTTTTTGCCATAATAATCGACGGTTTTCCATCAAATTCCAATTGGTTTTTGCCATAATAATCGACGGTTTTCCATCAAATTCCAATTGGTTTTTCCAGTAATAATCGACGGTTTTCCATCAAATTCCAATTGGTTTTTGCCATAATAATCGACGGTTTGCCATCAAATTCCAATTGGTTTTTCCAGTAATAATCGACGGTTTTCCATCGACCCGAAAATTGAGGAAAAAGTCAACCAAATTTATCCCGGGCCGAACAAAGGGCAAATTCTCTGTCGAACCGACGCCGTTCCTTCTTGGTTCGGCTTGGGATATAGAAACCCGTAGCGGATCCTGGCACATGTAGAAGAGAATATTACTGCTATTTGAGTTTTAACTTAACATTTAAAAATGTTTTCTAATAAAATGGCAGTCTTCGATAACGCAATGGCCGATACTTTAATATGTTTGACTCTCATTGCAATTTGACTATGAAGGGGGAAGCAGATTCTTATGGGGAATGCTGTGCAACACTGTTCTACTGTCATACCACAAGAATACATTGATTTCATATTCTTATTATAGAAACCTTTTATAGACATTAATGAATAAAGTGTACTAGTCTAGCAACTTTTTTTACATCTTCTAAACTTTCCGTTTTCTGCAGCTGCTCGTAAAATGTACTAAAGTCGAGTGGCACTTTTCTGAAGAAAAACACTTCTTCTGAAATAAGATTGATCAGTAGCAAAGCCAGTTGTTCTTGTGAGTGGGCTGTTTGCACGAAGAATCCTTGTTCAAGAGTTTTACTGGTGATTGACAACATTCGCCAGCAATCATCGGTTGCTTTAATAATCCATATTTTGCATTCACCTCCCTGAAAAACATGCCATAAAGAAAGGGAGCTGTACTTACTGTTTCCAAGGGAAAGGTCCCAAAATGCACACTGTTAAACGGTTGCGGACAGTAACGTTGCTCGTGGATATCTACTTCTCCATTTCCACGTTTCACATGAAATTTTACACGAATAATTTCCGGCGTGTTTGCAGTTTTCGTCCAGCCCTGAATGTGTTTGTTCCATTATGGTTGGTGTCCAATCTCGAGAAAGAGATTAGCCGTGTCGGACCGTCCGGCCCGCGCACAGCCTTACACCTGCGTGGTAACCAACTAATCTCTTTCTCCCTTCCAGGCTAATTTTTTATGCTCTGTCAAATGGTATAGGCCCCGTTACGGGAACGAAAACATTTGCTTGTGAGATTAGAAATGAACAAGAGAATGTAAAAGATACCGCGAAAATACTATCCAGGGCCATCCAAACAATATCACTTGTAAGCCGATAATCGCAAATCATCAAAGCATTTCTTCCGCGTGCCATCTCCACAATGTCCGTGTCATTCAGCTCATTGTCAGTGGAGCGATACAGGCAGAAAATGGAAGACAATTTCTATAATTTGTTTACATGGTAACCTTATCAACTTGAGTCTGTAAGGAATAAAATTACAAGCGTTTAACTAAAACAGCAGGAATGAATGATTTACCTTAGAGAAATGTAATACTCGGTTGATGTCTGATGCGCTATCGAACAGGTCAACGTGTTCAACAGCCCACATACTGAACATCCTCTTTATTTGATCGAATGGAACTAGCCACAGTTCCACAGATTTCACTCGAAAGTCGCCAGCAAATTCGAAGAAACTATCCAAAGCTTCCTCAAATTTCCGGGAGCCGATTGGACCATTCCACTAAAAGCAAATAGAGAGTTTTTCTTTCTAAAAGAAATCTTTCCAATATTTTTTCTCAGTTTTTTGTCAACTTTTGGCAAATAGTAGGTTTCCAATCTTGGTAGAAACGGGTGTTGTAGCCTACAACTTGTAGGGCTTCTAGGAAACCAGTCAAATTTTACGAGTTTCCATTGAATAAATACGAATTCGAATGCGTGACTCGAATCACTTGCGGAAAAAAGGAGATTACGGTAACGTAGAATTATGTGGAGCCCGATTTTTACGCACCGCAGCGAATTATACTTGTACCATACCGCTTTGAAACGTATAAAAGCGAATCCAGACAACGACCGTTTGATTCTAGGAATGTTTTCTCTCGTCATAGGAACAACAAAATTAGTTTGATGCTCCAGTCTGCCATATTGTACAGATAAATAGTAAGCTTTCTTATCCACATCTGTACCCTAAATTACAATGTTAAAATTTAAAGCACAAAAACAATTATTCCTTGCAAGATAAGTTGTCACCGCGTGAAAGCTTAAGTGTGGGATCTTTCCTATAGCAATAGATTCCAAATTTCCCTTTGTTCTGCTCACAAAATTTATCAACATAATGGCAGCATTGACGGAGCCGGACATACGGAATTGGATAACACTGGAAGGAAAGTTGTAATCTCCAAAATAACTCACTTTACGAATGATTTTCAATTTCAATTCAAACGGAACAGCCAAGAATTGGGTGTACTGCATGGTGACAAGGGCCAATCCTGAAAGCAAAATGGGGAAAACTCTCGTAGGATGAAGAAGCGTCGAATGCAGACTTGATATTCGTAGAAAAGCGACTATATCGATTATCAATATAATTTCGCGTCAACAGGGTAATTGAAGACCGAAGTATCTGTAAGGCTTGAGTGGGTCCATGACAAAGAAACAATTTTTTGATACTTTGTCTAACGAAGTAATTTAATGGGATCCATACTTGGCCCAATTGCTAATTTTTTGTCACTTTTTTGGTGCGTCATTATCGTTTTTGGAGAAGAAAACGCACTCCGTACTCTTCATGTTAGTCGGATATCTCGGCCGTACTTGAACCATTTCGAATAAATTTGCAAAATTCAATATACAGTCCGTCCAGAAATTATAGGGACACTCCAAAATTCGGCATATCTCGATTATAATGAGGGAAAGTGCTGTCGATTTCAATAACACTAGATTCGCCGTTCTCGATTACCCCTTGGAGCAACTTTTCATTCAACTACCTCGGTGCATCCTAACCTTATTTTTTGTGAAAATAGCGAAAAATCCGCTGTCCAGAAATTATAGGGACAGCGCGAAAACGGCGCCTTTTGAGGAGAACAAGAGCCAAAATGATCAATGGATAGTCTAGGGAGGTCTGCTCGACACAGCCAACCAAGAAATTCGGAGGAAAATCATGAGGAAGGCCGCAAACATCAATTTTACATAGGAATTCGGGATTTAGAGGATTGAGGGTCGTTAGCACGGAGTGGGGCGAATGAAAAGTTGCTCCAAGGGGTAATCGAGGACGGCGAATCTAGTGTTACTAAAATCGACAGCACTTTCCCTCATTATAATCGAGATAATTTTTGAGTGCCCCTATAATTTCTGGACGGACTGTAGCTTAGTGACCAGCACAAATAGCCGATTTTTTTAGCCAAAACTGTTTTAAAAATTTATTGAATATTTTAGGCGCTGGGAGCAGCAGTTGCAGTAGTTGAGCGATGTCCACGGGGTCCCTAAATCCATTCTCAACACTTTCCAATGGGATGTCACCTTGTGTTCCTTGGATCCTTTGTGTCCTCTTCCACGACCCCATCCAAAATGTTTTCCTTTGCCCGGATGTTCTTTTCCGTGTCCTCGTCCGCGTCCTTTTCCATTTTCTCGAGGATGCTTGGTGGCGGTCTTCTCCTCAGTGGTTTCTCCAGCTTCTTCCGTCTCTGCCTCCCTCTTTTCAATGTTGTGCTCTTCGTCGTAAGCTTCTTCCTCTTCCTGAACATTTTCTTATACGATGGCCCGTCGAGCAGTCACCTCATCCTCAACAGAACGAGGGTTTCTTGCCTTTCCTTCAACGCCAGGAGGTCGAGTTCCAAGATGGAGTCCCTTTCCGTGGTGGCGAGCCTGAATAAGAAATTTATGAACACGAAGAGGAGAAGATCAGACATGCTCAGCCATGGCGAGGGCGAGGAGGCCGAAGAGGGCGAGGAGAAGAAGAGTACGCATTTTGTGATGAATAGGCGGCTACGGTCCAGATTATATACTCAAGAAGGTTACGATTATGGTCGAGGGAAAATGGCCGTCTGAAGAGTGAGAACGTCGCTCAAAATGATGCTGATCTTCTTGGACATTCTTTTACTTAAAATATTCTGAAGAAGTAAATGAAAAAGACAATTCTCGTGTTCATAAAAATATTTTCTTTTGTTGTTTTATGTTGACAAATTGTAAATAGAAAGCAAAAAGGACTTTTAAGGAAATTAAAATTTGTCTTCCTTATCGATCATCGTCATCAGTGAACTCTGATCGAATTCTGTCCTAATCTCCGGGCGTCTTTGGTACATTCGCACTCTATCATTTTCTATTTAAAATACAAACAAAATGAATAGTACGTGAATCTCAAATTTCAAAGAGGCTTCAACTTTTGTTTTGTGACAGGCGTCGACTGGCAGTTGCCCCCGTCGAAAACGCATGGATCTCATGCACTTGGTACACAACACACACACGGCTTCTCATCCTCAAGTTTTCCCCATTTCCAGAATACTTTTTTGAATTCAACTAATTCTACTATTGTGACAAGTGTCGATCTCCTATAGGCAATTTCACGATGTTTCAGAATTTTTCCCCTTTGTTTGCTTTCTAGAATCACCCCCGACCACCGGCTACTACCCGATCCAGATGTGTATCCGAGCCCTCTGAAGGAAAACGAAGGAAAATTCGAGAAATGTTTATTGCAGCTATTTTTGCGTGGATCAGTTGTTGCGGGGGCCGTCGCGTCGAAGTACTCCCTCCCCTGTCGGCCGGCCCGGCTCATACTCCAGTTTATCCAATTATTCTATCCTCAACCTCTCCATCTGCTTTAAATGAGTGTCCCTGTCATAAAGAACACGTGTAGCCGAGGAGTCTCGACGCCGTTTCCACCCCATGTCTTCTTTTCTCTTTTCTCTGTCGACTTTTTCTAATGCGTTATAGGATGTCCTACGAGACCATTTCTGTTCGGATGAATCGGAGCGATGGCTCTATCCGATGGGGATTTACCCTCGGGCGACGGGGAAATGGAATCATTGTTGCCACGGTGAGAGCACTTCCTTATTGAGATAACTTCTTCTCAGGTAGAAAAAGACTCACTGTCGGAGAAAGCCGGTCTGAGAGCTGGCGACGAGGTTGTCTCCGTGCTCAACAGAACTCCCATCGATATCCATGATGCCCAGCGGACTGCTGACTCTGCCCGTTTGGAGATTACTTTCAATTTAAAAAGGTAAAACATCTGCAAATCTAATAAACAACAGAGAAAATAGAATATTCGGGAAATCTTTTATTGTTGTAAACATTCGCCCAGCTCGTAAAGTCAGAGTTTTTGTTTGACATTGCCAGGGGTGATGTAAGCCGGAACCTGACTGAACAGCTGTTCTTTTCGATGGCAGTCATCGATCTATTACCCTTTTTTTCTGAATATAGTTCGTACTTCCAGGTTCGTTACTTCCCACACCTGTCTCCCATGGACTCTGACCGAGAAGGACAACAAGCTTTTTGTCGAGGAGATTCCCTCCGGCCTCTCGACCCAGCGAACCTTTGCCAACAACAATTTCTCCTCTTCTGCCAACAGCAATTTCTCCTCTTCTGGCAATCAATGGAACAGGTCGGGTCTTCCTATGACCGGGTACTCCTCGGAAAATCGACAAAGCAGCTACAACTACTCGTCGTCTGGTGGTGGTGGCGAGAGGAACATCCCAATCCAGCATTCGCCTTTCAGGTACAATTGACAGTCAATAAACATATATTAGGATGAATTTGTTTTAGTTCGGGAGTCAATCATCAGAGCCTGTTTGAAAGCCAAGAGACGAGGAACAACTACGAGCAGGGACGGGTCTTCCACAGCCCGTCCTCATACACGACGAGCATGAAGAACAGCGGCTGGAACAGGGAGAGGCAGGCGGAGGTGGGCTGACAAAAAAAACGAAAAGTGTAAAAGGACTTTTTAGCTAACAAGTGGTCCTGGCAGGAATGAGAGTAGCAGTCACAGCTATAGCTACAGTAGCACTGGGCCAACATCCAATTATGGTCATCAGGGAAACGCCAACAATTATAACAGTACTGCTGCTGGATTCGGGATGAGTAATGGACATGCTGGAGGGGCAAGACCTCCACAGACTTACAGGTATTCATTCTTTTTTCTGATAAAGTCCAGAATCTATAGTTATAACAATGGAGCAACGACGAAGCCTTTCGGAGTTGGATCGGGAGGTACTCCCCTCAATCAGCAGACATTCATCAACACCTCATCGTCGCCTATTCCGGCTGGCTATCATAGCAGTATATCCCCAGGAGGAACCAAGATCTTCTACCATTCGCCATCTCCCAGAACACGGGCTCAGCTCTCTCCTAATGCATCTGTCCATCATTTGCAATACAATTCTCCCATGAATTTGTACTCCTCTGAGACATGCGCGGAGCAATTCACTCAACAGACAGGATTGCCCGTCGAGACTTCTCATGGCAGCGCCAAGACACCGGCCTATCTTACTTCGGCCACTAAAAAGGTATTACTTGCCTTTATTTCAATTATGTCGACATTTTCAGCTGATTGAAGAAGGAGAAGCCATGCGTCGACCGACAACCCCCACTCAGAGTTCGTCATTCAAAAGAATAAGCGAGGCCGTCGGAGAGCCAGTCCGCTAAACTACCGTATTCTTTGTCGAAGTGTCTAGTTTCGAGAACTGGTCGAGTAAATATACAGAGAGAGTGATAAAATCTGTTTATTGTCTGATCTTTACCGGTGAAAATGAGATGTGTTTGTGGCCTCAGACGAGTTTGCCTGGCAGTTCTTCAGGAGTTATCGGTCTGAAACTGTTTCATCTCTCGAGTCAATTTCAATTTCAAATAATTATAATTTATTCTCTTTTCATTTTTTTTCGTCTCTCTTTTGTTACTATTTCTACAGCACTCTAGTTAGAAAAAAAGACCACTCGCAGCGTTAGAAAAAAGCAACACGCACAAAAAAGAGCAAGAGTAGGCGCAGATTTTGATCAATCCAGATTAACCAACGTCACGTTTCGATCCGACGGGGGAACGTAGGTATTTGACTTGGGGAATGGCACCCTAAAATGTTCTGGTCTTTTGGTCAAACAAGGAATTTACCTTCTGGTATTGTTTAGTTCTATTCTGGTACGAGCAGTTCGAAGCGGTTTGCTGTTTTTGAGACAAGCAGACCAGGCATAGATGAAAGCAGCGAAGGCAAATGGAAACAGGTCGAGGATCATGAGCAGAACGACCGTGTACGTGGGGAAAAGGGAATTCTTGATTTTGGGAAGACAAGGAGTCTGAAAAGCAAAATGACAAAGATTAGATAAATACCTGGAGATCGAATTGGACGAGAGTCTCGTGAGGATGGAAAGTACAGGCGAAATCGTCTTGGATGGCATTCAGCTGGTACTCGTCGCGGGGACTGGCTTCGACGAAAAGGCGGTCAATCATCTGAAAAAATAATACAAAAAGTGAATCAGAACAGACCTTGGGAAACTGAGCAGCACCCCAGAGAACGGGATGAATGAGATAAAGGAATTGACCGATGGCGAAGAGCAAGCAGACGATTAGAACAACCTAAAGTGGGCATGGATGGCGGAAAGGAAAGACTCACTCGATAAGCCATCTTTGCGACATTTCCTCCGACAATTTCACAATGGATAAGAATAAGAACAGGAGCCAAGAGGAGACAAAAGACGACGTTCCACCAGAAAAGTGTCCAGATGGTCGAATTTGTCTGTAATTTCTCTCTAGAAAATGTCGTCGATCTGGTTACATTTCTGGTCAACTCGGCGTATCCTTCCAATTCCTCGACGGTCATCCACGCTCGTCCCTTGGCATCCACCTCGGTCGTTTTATTCTCCGTCGGATAATTTTCATCCATGGCCAATTTCAATTCCTGCAACCAATCGTTTCCCGGCATTTCTTGTCCTACCTGTGCTATTTGATGTGTCCTATTGAGGTAGGTATTCAGATGACTGTGAACCGGCGAATGGATTACCCCATAGATACAGAGGATGACGGCAATGGTCAAGAAACAGACAAATATGCATTGTCCCAGTCGGGCATCCAACTTCGATTTGTACTTTTTCATGTCCTGTAAAAGATGCCAGTTTACGGTCAATTGACTGCCCCGATCGGTCTTTCGCCTTTCTAGATCATTTTTCAAGGTTTGTGTGCTATCTAATCCCATCATTAAATCAATAAGAAAACGCGAGAAAAATGGCAGTCGACGAATCGTTTCTGTTGTTTTAGAGGTTCAAGAGGAGGACAGGTACTCGAGGAAGGAGGAGAAACCCCGAGACATCTGACGGGGAACCGAAGAAAAAAAGGATTGTCGTTTTTTACTTGAGGTTTATGAAGGTAGACAGGAGACCCCATTGCCCCAAATTGTTTAAGGATTCTCCGTCAGACAAAGATGTGAGCCTTAGGATTTCCCCCAAACTTACCATTTTGCGATCTCTCGCAGTCATCGTCCTTTTTCCTGAAAATAGGAGACAATCAGTGAAAAGAGTAAAAGTGATAGAAAAAAAGTAATTTGTACGCGCTCGACGGAACACGTTTGAAGACTGTAATAAAGCGTCGAACAACAACCGAAAGAGGCCGGGACTTCCGCTTATTTGTCTGTCAATAGGATAAACTACCAGGGGTGTGGCTAATTATAAAAAGAAAAAGGGTAAAAACAGAGTGGAGTGAACAGGGCAAGGGATTCCAGGATGGCTTGCGCGAGAAGAACAGTTGCAGTGCGTGTTCCTACGAGTATCAGTAAATAGACGGGAGGAGAACTTCGGAAAAAAGCGCGACGATCAATTGGAACTGTTTACTGGCCGGCGAAGACAATGGCAAAACCGTAGATTTCAACATTTCCCCCAAACTTACGGGTTTAGTTCGGACATAAATCTCTTGGACACCGCCGCCTTTGAGCTCGCCATTTCCACGGTGATATTCTCGAAGTGATCGAGGCGATTCTGAGCCATTCGTTGAAATTCTGAAGATATTCGTCAGACGAAAGAAAAAAGATATCTCACATGGCTGTACTCCTATTGGAGCGAGGGCTGTCGCTCCTCGTTTTATCCATTCGAATTACCTGAAAAATAAGAATTAAATGAGAAAATAAAGCCGAAAAGGGGAGACAACTTACATCCGAAGAAGATTTATTACCGTAAATAGCGGAATGAATGGGAAAGGGATTGTCGACGTAGAAGATCTTCATACGAGGAACATGGATGACGCGAGGAGCTAACAACAACTACAGGTGATGTACACAATTTTGGGTCCAGTTTAGAGAGGATGGATTGCAAGTGAGGGGAGAGTCCAGAGAAAACGGACATCAACCAGAAAAAAAACGGGGGAAAATACGGGGCGAAGGACGAACACACGCAAAACGATGGTTTGGTTTTATGGCTGTCTTGACCCCCACTTGTCAATGATATTCTCAATCAATTCTAGCCTATTTTTTATATCAAAATGTGTGAAAGAAGGTCGAGAACAATTGAGGGACTGACTGATAATTGAATGTGACAGGAGGAAAGCGGGGGAGGAAGAGGAACATCAGCTGCGATTAATTTGACAACCACTTCCGACCTTTTTTATGGGTGTCAATTGTTTTAACCTAATTAGAGAAATAGAGAAAGAAGTGTGGGAGAAGTGGTAACTGACCCTGGCGGGGTGCGCCCCTCTATCACTGTTTTTGTTATTTCGGTCACACCGAGAACAGAGACCTATCGACTCGGATTACTACAATCTTCTTCTTTTACACGTGTCTCCCCTTTTACTGGAGAAAATGAACATTACCGGGACAGGTGTCAATCGAGAACCAGCTGCAGTAGTTTGTGGTAAGTTATCGTTTCGATATCTCAATGGAGAAGCGGACGACGGAGGTGCATCGGGCGGAGGGATGGACTCATTCAAAAGACGGACCAACTCCGTCGTCGCATTGTCCACCTCCTCGGTCAGACTCTGCTTATATGATGGTCGACGGAGGACACTAGACTCTGGAAAGGAGCAAATCACCCACGAGCTTGAACTCTCAAACCTTTCGGAGCTGAGCGATCAAAGAAGACAACACTCGTCACGTAGTCGTCGTCAAAATGGACAGATTTCTGCGAAGGTGACAGAGAGGCTACAAAGATCAAAGTCAACAAAAATATTAGCAGATGAACTCACATTCCTTTGGAGCAGGTCGATTGTCCAATTGAATTGTGGTGTAACCATCCTCATTTCGAGGAGGAGATGTCTCCTGGTGGCTCATGCCTGGCAGAGCTGTGATCCTGAGCGGCAACCCCGCGTGTGAATAAAAAACAAAAGCGACAAAGTGTAACGACAAGTGACTCGGATATCAATACTCTTTTCTTTCGTCTTTGCTCCTCTGCAAAATATCCCTGTCTATGTCCAACAGCTCGGCTGATTGAAAGCCTGGGAACATGGCTGGCTACAAACAGTCTTGCCTCCGATGAAATCCGTCTATCTTCTCTTCTTCCTTGTTGTCTTCGTCAGCTGTGGGCCTGTTCTTCCTCGTGTTGGACGTTCTCTTGATGAAAGTGATAAGGAGAGTCATTTTAACCATTTGCCGGTAAGTTTACTTCCATATTCCATACAACAAAAATTCCAGAGCCAAATGATTCTGAAAGTGGTTGAGTCGACCGGGCGCCTTCTTTGGAATCGAGAGAACCTCCCCCGGCTGAATAAATGAATCCAACAAGGCTCTTCATTTATTAGTTCATAAAGTAATAAACTGTGTTTTACTTTTGGTCAGAGCAAATATTCAGTAGCCGTCAGCAGAACAGTCTACCAACCGAAAAAAAAGAAGAAGCTGTCTCTTCCGACTAATCTCCACTAATCTTTTCAGTTCTTTGTGTCCGTCGGCGCTGACCCCCATCTCTAAATATCAGTCTGTTCCTGTTCCCTGTCTGCTTTGGCATAAGTCGTCTTTCAATCGAGTTGATCCGTCTTCTCCATGCCTGCTTACCCATGTCCGTTTTAAAGATGCCGCGTGTTAGAATCGCATGTCCTTTGGTCGTTCTCTGTCCGATGGTCTTCCTCCTCTTTTGGGCAAACTTTCTGGAACAATTTGCCCCTGTTATTATTATGATCTGGGATCAAAAACGTGATTGTCCCTCGGGAGTCACATGAGTAATCCATGACCTGTCCAGAGCTGACCCGGTTTATCGAGGTGTTCAGAATGACGCCGGAACCTGTTGGAAATTATCAGGAAAAACAAAAAGCATATGTGAGACATATTATTTTTGCCCTTTTCCTCTATTTTTATATATTACACCATTTGTTTTTCAATGAATATTCATGTCACGTCTCTCAGTTATGGCTAGACCGTCGATGGCAGAAGGTCGTTGTTTGAAGCCATCTGATCAGTTGACAAAAGACGACAAACATCCGTCTATTCAATATCACATCAGTTATGATCCTGTTTTCTTCCCAAAATACCATGTTTCTGAGCATGTTTCTCTATTTGCTGAGGTCTATTTCTCTTACAAATCCGTCTATTATTATTTACTCCTCGCGCCATCCGAGTTCGTCCTCGTGCCATCCGCATCCAACCGTATCGGCCTATCTTCCCTTCCGGTTCTCGACTCTCACCTTTGACATTTTTATAACTTGTGACTTGTCCCCACAAATCTCTTTTCTGCCAACCAGTACCACTTCATTGTCCTCTCCACAATACAGGGCCCTGTTCCGATTCTCTCCGTTTTCCAGAAAATGCCTGAGAAGTGGAAATATCGAAATGTGACGTCTTTCTTTATCTTCGGTCTCTGCAACAACTTTGCCTATATTCTGATGATTACAGCAGCTCAAGATATCCTTAATAAACATGAAAAGAATGTGACTTCTGTCCAATCTGTTGAACATTGCGAGGTATAGCCAGGCTTTTTCCTAGTTTCCCCTCGCTTCTAGCCTGTTCTCGATGACAGACACTGCTCGACCCATTCTGCCTCTCTCGTCCTCCTCTGCAATATTCTTCCTGGTCTCATCATCAAACTTCTCTATCCATTTATAGCCAGCAAAGTCCCTTATGGGTAAGTTTCCTCCTTTGATCTAATCATTCCTTCAGAGTCCGCCATGCTTTGGTTTGTCTTCTCCAAGCCGGCTCCCTGATTCTTGTTGCCTTGGCGAACTCTGTCCCCCTCGCTCTTGCTGGAGTCATGATCGGGTCTGTGCAATCCGGCCTTGGAGAGAGTACATATCTTGGCCTCACCAGTCACTACCACAAGTGATTAGAGCAACTCAAATATTCTGAACAGAGCTCTTTAGAAGTTCAATTTCTTTGTTTTCTTCGGGAACAGGGATGGCTGGAGTAGCTGGCGCTTTTACCTACGCCGGATTGACAGACCATCGACTGCTCGGCTTTAATTCAACAGAAGCCATGCTCGTCACTCTCGTCGTTCCGTTCATATTTTGTATTACGTGAGTTCTGGAAAACTGGACATTTGTTGATGCCTCTCTCTCCAGGTATTATCTGGTCCTCGAGCGACCAGAGACAGTTCGTCAAGTGAGTTTAATGAAACCGCACTCATGGATTGGTTTGGATGTTAAAAAAGAAAAACAAAATTCCCAAGTGTCAGGGAAGGAAATGCCGCAGCAGGCTGTAAAGAGAACTTGGAAAGAAAAGGCTAAAATCTCCAAGGTTTGTCTTGTCGACTATTCAAATTAGTGGCAATTTTAGGGTCTGATGAAGTACATGGTGCCGCTTTTTGTTGTCTACTTTGCTGAATATTTAATTAACCAAGGATTAGTTGAACTGATAATCTTTGATTGTGCCCATGGGTTCGGAACAAGTATCCAGGCCCAGTATCGATGGTATCAGGTCAGTTGCCCTTTTGTCCATCCAAAAATAGACAATTCAGGTCGTCTACCAGGTCGGCGTCTTCATCTCACGGTCATCCATCAGCGTTGTCCAATTAAATATGACGTGGTTAGCCATGCTTCCAGCCATCCAGGTACAGATCTCTCCCTTCTCTGGCCAGGGGATTTCAGCTTCTCAATGCTGTTTTCTTCGTGTTTGCCAGTATTTATCTCTTTATCCCATATTTTGGAATAGTTTTGGCGATTGTCTTGGCAGAAGGCCTGATAGGAGGAGCCTCCTATGTCAACAGCTACAATCACATTCATAAAAAGGTATACCGGTAGCGCAGACTATAAACTAATCGTACAGGTTGATCCTGCTATACGGGAATTCGCTCTATCCGTCGTAACTTTGGCTGATACTAGCGGGATATTGGTCGCAGCTCTTGTGGCAATGCCAATGCACAATTCCATTTGTAAAATTCCTTTCTACCAGTGATCTTTCTTCTTTTACGAGTACATTTTCCTTTCTTTTGTGCAATTTTTATAAATTTCTGAAAAATTGTGTTATGATCGCGTACATAATCATCTCTGCATTCCCACAGTCAAGCCACGTCTGTCCCTTCTTATTACAACGACGACGCCGATCGGACAGACCAAGGAAGGTGTCTGTTATTCTGTTTGCCCCTTTTCAATTCCCTAGAATATTTACTTTTCACGATCAGTGTTCAAAGTGTTTTCCTTCCGATCATCACAATTATGATCATCAATTCTCCTAGAAACATTCGAACCGGTCCGAACCCATCAGAGAGTACACCACACGGTCATCTCATCCATCTACTTCCGTCTTCATTGACATTTCCACCTTTTAGTCTTGTCGACTATGACCTCCGACAGCGGGCGATGGTTTTCGAGGAATTCGGTCGCTTTCTGGTACGGGCATACATTTCAGTCACAATTTTTAGGGTCTTTGGACTTTGTAATAATTATGCCTATTATTTGATGAATTCAGCAGCTCAAGATATTTTAAATAAGCATGCAAGAAATGAAACTGTCGTGGAAAAGGTCGAACAATGCGAGGTATCTTTCATCTTTCTGGGGTTTTATGCCAAATGTTTAGGTCGAGCTATCCCACCGGCATTGTTCTCCTCATTCCGCTTCCCTTGTCCTTCTTTGTAATATTCTTCCTGGTCTCATAATCAAAATCCTTTATCCTTTTATAGCTAATTGGGTACCTTATGGGTAAGTTCTTCTTGTCTTGTTATTTATTCGAATAGTGTCCGACAGGCTTTGGTTTGCTTCCTCCAGGCAGCTTCCCTTCTCATCGTCGCTTTAGCCGATTCTGTGTCCCTTGCTCTTTTTGGTGTCCTCGTCGGATCGGTTCAATCTGGACTGGGAGAGAGTACTTTCCTCGGATTATCCAGTCATTTTATAAAGTGAGATCTCCTTTTATTTTTTGTATTTCGACAGACATACAATTGGAATGTACTCCTCCGGCACGGGAATGGCCGGTCTCATTGGCTCTTTCTCCTATGCTGGGATGACAGATCCCCATCTGGGAGGATTGACTTCGAGCCAAGCGATGTTGGTCACTCTAATTATACCCTTGGCTTATTTTATATGGTTTGTTATGATTCTCTCGATCAACAACAATTTCCAGTTATTATTGTGTCCTCGATAAACCTGACACGATCAGAAAAGTCAGCGTATTTCAGCCACAAGCATGGGTAGGGCTGGATGATGCTCGAGCGAGCGAAAAGAAAGAAGAAACGAAGTTGACTTGGAATGAGAAAGCGACAATCGCCAAGGTCGGGTGAGATATCGCCAGGTCATTTAATTTTAGAGCCTCTTGAAGTATATGATCCCTTTGTTCTTGGTATATTTTGCCGAGTATTTGATTAATCAAGGCCTAGTCGAGCTGGTCATCTTCGATTGTGCTCACAGCTTTGGAATGAGCCTTCCTTCGCAATATCGATGGTTCCAGGTACGCTTCTCTTGGTTATTTCCCCTTTTTTTCTAGGTTTTGTACCAAATTGGTGTTTTCATCTCCCGTTCTTCAATACAAATCGTCCAATTGAATATGACATGGATAGCTTTAATGCCAGTCCTCCAGGTGGTGTCATTTCTTTTTCTAATAACCGCTGCTTCTCAGCTGATAAATGCTGTATTTTTCCTCTTTGACAGTATCTACGCCTTTGTGCCACATTTCCTTATCATGGCGTTGATTGTCCTCTTTGAGGGTTTCATTGGAGGAGCTGCCTTTGTCAACAGTTTCCATCACATCCACAGAAAAGTGCTCTATTCTATTTCTTTTTTTTAAAATGTTCAGATTGATCCATCCATCCGGGAATTCGCCTTGTCTATCGCCACATTGGCAGATACTGCAGGTACAGTCGTGGCGGCTCTTTCCGCTCTTCCTATCCACAATGCCATCTGCTCTATCCCTTTCAATCCCTAACTATTCATTCTTTACCTTCGTCTTGGTCTCTGTCCCCACGCTAGATGCTCAATAAAAGACGCCGTCTTTCATTTTGCCCGTTTCTCCGTTTAAAAATTGTTAGTGATCAATGGTTAGCCCCCGAACCGGTTGAAAGTCACGTAAAGTACGGACAGTCTCTTGTTTTGTCGTCCAATTTCGACCGAATAGATGACCTATTCAATATTTGCCAAATGGTTGCAGAACTTGTTGACTAGAAGGCGATAATACTCAACGGTTCATAGATATCAAAGACACAATAAATTATGAGCTGGGATACACGCGAAAAAGAAGGCACTAATATAAAACAGGGATATGACTAGGGAATGTGCAAGTGAATATCTGAAAAAGTGAGATTTCTATGGAGACTAGACGGGAAATTATACAAGGGAAATATGTACAAAGGGAAGAAGAGGTCACGAGAAGACAAACTCTGCCAAGTCAGGCTGGATAAGATCAGCTTTGGCTAGGACGGCGTGGAACCAACTGTCCGACTGAAGATCTAAAGCTTTTCGACATTCGCTCAAGGAAAATCGGCTACTCCTGGACGGATTCTCCTTTTCATTTGGTAGAGGTAGACTGAAAATATAAATCTTTGAAATTAAAAATGCTGCCAACCTTGTCTCTTTGACGTATTCAATGAAAGCGTAAGCCATATTCTCGACATAGAGGAGTAGCTGTTGTACAAAGCCGAGTCGAGTTGACTCTTCGTGGGGTAACATGTCCATGTGTTGGAGAAACCTTTTTACACAATCGAGAACTTTACATTTACTCAAATCCCTAAATGATAAAAATAAGAATAAAATGGCGCAGTGCTCACAGTTTTGTTCTGTCCCGGATTACAGCCCTCACTTCCAACAGACCCTCGACTCTTTCCACTTCTGCTCGTTGTCTTACGACTCGATGTCGACTGTATGGAGCAGACATGCAGACGGTCCCTTGGTCGACGTCGACGACACAAATTGGCCAAGTAGCCATGGTGCCGAAACGAACAACATGGGGCAATTCCGCACGTCGGATGGCTTGTAATCTGACATACGGATTGAAATGATGGCGATATGTTCGCAAGGCGCACCAACGCCATTCCTCGGGAACAAACAATGCTAATGTGTAAAGTAACTGAAAATGTAAGGAAAGTCTACCGGAAAAATTACCTTGGCCACATATTGATGATCTGATCCGACAATGACACAATGCCCTTGACTCTGAAGCACACCGGAGATGACCTTATGCAAGATTTTGTCGTTTATGCACTGTCGATTGGCAAAAAGAGTATGTTTTAACTAAAATAATTGATTAAGATATTCAAACCAACTAACCAAAAGAGGTCTTGTCTCGGACACTAGCGGGAATTTCTCTAGGCAGCCGACGAGGTCGACAAGATGGGTCAACTCGGATGTTGCCCTGACTATCACGTCGTCAAAACATTCCTAAAAAATCAATTAAATGGACAGAAGGCAACCGACCGCATAAAGAGAGGCTTTTAATTTTGGCACAGCGTCTGTTATAAGAGTTTCGAAGAAGTTTTGACGTAGCATAAACCACTCGACTCTGTAAAATTGTCGATAATAAAAAGACAAAAGATCGAACCTGTTGCAGTTCATAATGAAAGTAATCGCATGGATTGTTTTTCTCTCATCCTTTCCTTCAGCCGAAAAAATATAGGAGCAGGTAAGGATGCCTCGACTAGGAACGACGGACATTTTATGCATCAGGGGACTTGATGGCAATTGTGTTGTGCAGATTTGTTCGGCCAGGACTGATTTTGCTATGAAACATTCGTCAGAAATGGTCTCGTCCGGCGTGTCAAGTGACATATCCAGTACCGATGTCACATCGTCCGCTTCTGGCGAATCCCTACTATTATTCTTTTAATTTTCAGTCAATTTTCCTCCTACCTCGTGGTTGCGTAATGTGTTCCCCGAACGGGATATATGGGCGATTGACAAAGGGCGCTGAGATCACTGTGCATTGACACAGTTCCTCCTATACCCGAATCTACACATGAAGTCGTTAATCCTAAACCAATTTGAAAGACGTTTTCAATACGGCTTACCTTCAGTTCCTCTTTTCCCCTCTTCTTCTTGTTTTCCTTCTGTGTCAGTTAATTTTGCAAAAGACGAGCCATCCGTCAACGTGTCGCTTCCCGAATCATAGATTGACTCTTTTCTAAAGAAAATATTCGACTAAGGTTCTCTTACTTTTTTGCTGTTGGCATTGGGCTTTCTGTCAAAAGATTTGATAAATCCAAATTATGAAGGGTTGAATTTTCGACCACGGTTCCGATAAACTAAACAATATTTAAAAGGAAATGAGCGAGGACCCACATTGCCCATTTCATCAACGTCGCTTTCTTCTTCGACTATCCGGGGCGAGATCAACTGGGATGTCGACGGCTCGCTCATCTAAAGAAATTAACAAAAGTTCGGCAACTGCTTACAATTCGAGAATCGTTAAGAGTGGAATTGGTCAGTGTCGTCGTACTCCGACTGTCTGTCATAAAATCTCCTAGGTAATGTTCTGATCCTGGAGAAAGGAATAGAAAATAAGGAGAAATATCTCTTACCATATCGATGAACCGGGCTAGAAGTAAAGAATCCGTAGGCAGAATCCGTCAGCAGCATACTATCAAACATCTCTGTCGTTTCCAATTCCGTCTAAATCATTTCTTCCATCATTTATGATTTCCCAAACCTCTAAAGGATCGTCGATCTCCTCATATTGCCCAGATTGCGTCGACAACGACGAATCCAGACTTTCGACATCATTGATCGAAGCCTCTTCGCCACTGCTCATAGTTGCTGGTGAATTTGCATGGCAATTTGTCTAAGATACAAATTATCCAATGCCAACGGGGCTGGCTTACCTCCCAGACAAATCGTAGTTCTGGCCCCGTCATAAAATCAAAGGAAGACCAGACAACTTTATTGATCCCGCTGGGATACTTTTCCCGGATTGTCAGCCGACCGGGAGGAACTCCTTCCTAAAAGACGGACTTTTTTTGAGTTAGCCAAGGCCTACTTCATGTAACGCGTCATATGTGTTGAAATATTCGTCAGCTTCCATGTTTATTTCATCTAAAAACGATGAGGAGGTAAGAAACGGTGAGCAAGAGGTGGAAACATAAAACAAACAAAGAGGATGTGGCGCACTCTAACCGGTTGGTGGAAGAGGCCACTGGATTGAAATTAACTACATTATTACTCACGAAGCAGAAAAGGATAAAGGAAAAAAGAGAATGAGAAAAGTTTTCGCTTTGATGCGAATGAGTCACGCGTCAAATTAATTGATCGCGAGGCAATACAATCGATATTTTGTTGTCCGCCGTGTAATTGAAGCTCTCTCGAGAGACCTTCGGGAGTCCCATTAAAACCGGAAACACATAAAGGTAGGGGCGAAAGTAGTAGGGGAAGAGTCGTTGTAAATAAAAGGTGTACGTGGGAAAATCGGAGGGCGAGAATAATGCAAAGACTGCCGACATATCAGATGTCGATGTTTACTCAGCCGAGTTCACGGATTATCCTATCCATTTGAAGGGCAAAACGAGGGTAATTATTGGGTGAACTGTACGGTTTTTGCTTCAGTCGTCCTTTGGAGATTAGCTGACTTCCTGGAGTAATCAGTAAACAATTTGTGCCCGTGATAAGGGAGAGAAGATGCATCAAAACAGACTTGAGCTCAAAAGATGTCGCCAACCCGATGTCGACTTTGTCCGTCCGGTTCATTTTGGGTACACTTCCTATAAATTTGTCGTGTACTCCGTCCGAATTCTGTTTGTTCATTGGATTCCTTTCTCTAATCGCCGGCAGTAATCAACCTCAGTTCAGAGAACACAGCTCCATGACCACGGCTAACTTCTTTCTCCTCCTCCTCACAAGCGATGTCTCATAATTGTTCGACTTTCGTAACTGTCAGTTTGTCCAATAGTTTCCATTCCTTTAGGTGGTTTGCTCACTAAAACAATAAGCTTGGGAATGGTTTAAAGTTGTTGCGTTCCTCTGGCCGCCTATCGTTCAATCTGCCCCTAAGCCTGTTCTAAAGAGCTTGGAAGGTGTTGATAAGCACACAGTCTGACAGCTCCTCCAACCCGCCGATAGTAAAATTTTTATAACTTCTACTAGCCTGCTCCTGTCTGCTGATAACGTGACCCACGCTGTGGTCCGTTCCCGCTTATTTTCATCTGCTTCGTCATGTTTTCTCTTCCCTAATTTATAAAATGCCCGCCCGAGTAATTTCCATTAGTGGTGTATGTTTATTATTTTCCATCTCCCATTACCATTCGACCTCTCTTTCCTAAAACTTTTTGCTGTTTTATTTCACGTGGCAGATAAGATCTCCATGATATGTACACTTCACACTAAATATTTTCCTAGATTTGTTTCCAGATGCCCGTCCGGGAGCCGCTCTTCAGTCGACTGCGCAGCCACGCCGTTACCAATGTCCTGAAAAGGAATTTAATCGCCGAATTTACTGCTACATTCTTCCTTGTGGTATTCCTTCCATTATTTTGATATTTTTAAAAACTATTCACAGTTTATTGGAACGTGTATCGTGGCCCAATTTCATTTGACAAAAGGAACGACAACCAATTGGCTTGGAGTCAATCTCGGATGGGGAATTGCCATTTGTTTCCTCTCTATTATTACAATTTCTTACGTTTATTTTCAGGGCTTTGTGTCATGATGACAGCACGGACATCAGGTGGCCATATGAATCCGGCAGTTTCCCTCTTGATGTATACAATCGGCCACATTCCCTTCACTTGGTTCCTCCTGTACTCCGTCGCCCAGACATTGGGCGCTTTCCTAGGGGCCGCTTGCATGTATTACTATTACATTGGTAGAATCTATTAGGATTCTTTAAATGGATTATTCAGATCTATTCAATGCATATGACAATGGCGTCCGAACTCTTCTCGGGCCTACTGGGACAGGCGTCTGCTTTTGCAGCTATCCTAATCCCGCCCTTCAAGGATTCTTTATGCCATATCTCGACCAAATCATTTGTACCGGTATTCTCTGTTACTTTTTATGTGCAATAGTCGACGAGAGAAATCAAATCCCAAAGGTTTGACTGATAAAGGTCGAAGGTTCTCATTTTTTTTCAGGTTTGGCATCCATTCCTCTTCTTTGGACTTTTGACGATGATTGGATCAGGTCGATAGTCTTTTAACCTCCATATTAAAGCTCTCTTTAAGGTTTCGGCTGCATGCTCGGGTATCCCATGAACAGTGCGCGTGATTTCGGCCCTCGCTTATTTTCCGTCTTCGTGTATGGATCGGCACCCTTCACTCAACCATACAGTTCCTATTTCCTGGCTCCTCTGCTCGCGCCTCTAATTGGATCTGTCTTTGGCGGATGGTACACTGTCTAGTAGTCTTTGCAACCAACATTTTCCAGGCTATACCAAGTCACAATTGGAATGCACATTCCCCCCGTCGAAGAGAGCCATTCCCATGCAGTCGAAGAGATGAAACTCCTCCCCAAAGCCTAATACAAAAGATTTCGTTTATATAGAGCTTTATTTGCCAAGATCACACTCTTACATGTCGGTCGCATTTGTAAAATTGGCGTGGTAGACGAGGTAGAGATCGGGCGCATCCAGCTGATAATCTTCGATACCAATGGTGGCCATCAGAGAGCGGACACGGGTCACCGTCTCCACATATTTGCCGGGAAGAACATTGACGAAGAAGGAGAGCTTCGATGGATTTGGATGGAACTGCACATCGCAATGCAGCTGGCCAACGATTACACTTATTACAGTCTCTGGCTCCATATTCTTCTTCACTGAAAGGATCAAACTGACCAGTCCACAATATCTAAATCAAATTATTTGAAGAAGAAGGGAGTCTCTCTGACCTCTTCTTTACAGCGGCTGTCGTCTCGCCGAGAACAATATCGCCATGAAGGAGCATAATGGCATGGGAAGAGCCGGCCTCACACTCATAGACACGGCTGGATGAGAAGAGAACTGGCACGGAATACAATTGGCGGAGGAAACAGGTAACAGCCCAGACGGTCCTCATTCGAGTCGGACTGACATATGCGTCGATCTCGTCAAGAAGAAGACAAGTGGGCAGGTCGACAATGGCCACGGCAAATTGAAGCATCCGTCGATCCGATACACTGTACTCCGAGACTCGTCTGTCAGCCACGTCGTCCAATTCCATCAATCCAATAAGGAAATCCACCATGGTCTGAATGTCCATGCCTTTGAGTCGTGCTGCTATTTCTAGAGTTTGTCGCCCCGTCAAAAACGAACATAATCGATCATCTGCTGGCACATATCCCGCTCCCTAAAATTCAGTGTATTCTTAAATTGAAATCAAAGATTACTGTAGTTCTGCTGGCATCAATTCCATTTACAGTAACTGATCCACTATTCGGATATGCTTGTCCAGCTGCCAAGTCGAGGATGTAACTGCGTGCCTTGGGCGAGTCTCCCAAAAGGCAAATCGCCTGCAAATCGAAGACGGAAAATGAGAGTTGGGCATTGTTGCGGTAATGATCCAACTGTACATTGTCATAAGAGAGGATAGGCGTCTTTGGAGCATCCTCGTCTCTCTGTTCCCACAGGCCCATTACCGTCTCTGTCTGGAATATATTCAACTAGAGATCCGGTCAACTGCCTACCTCTGCACTCGTCCGTCGTCTATTGAAATATTGCGCCTTGCCGCTCTTGGCGCTCACTACGCTCACAGCCGAAGCCGATTTCGAGACATCTCTCCGAATAGAAGTGTCATAGGCGGTGTCTTGTTGTCCTGTTGTCGTCGTCGTCGTTCCGAAGCCCTTGCCAGCCGGGACTCGTCCACTCGTTGCACTGGCACTTGACGAAGCCATTGGCGTGACGCCACTGCTCTTGCTATCATTGAAGTATGTTTCGATTTCCGGTGATCCGCTGAGCAATTTCGGGTCAATCACTTTGCCCTTCCACCAGAAAGATGCCTTCTTTCGGAATCTCTGTACAATGGCTGTACTCCAGCCGATGACTACCAGCCACAGCCAGACATGGACACAACTGGCCAGCAGCAACGGGTAGACAATCACTGGAAATACTTCACTAGAAAAACAAATAGACTCTCTTACAAATTGTTTCAGTTGTTGTTTTTCCTCCGTGGATCATGAGGTCATGGCAGAGCGCCGAACACAAGGAAGCGGCCAATGGCGGACACAGAAAGGCGAAGACGACAAAAATCTCTGACCACTCTTCCAGAGTTGCACCATATTGACGAATAAAAAAGGGAATACAGGCAGGCAGAATGGCCATGGCTCCGATGAAAACGAGAGAAGTACAAAGGGCCACGAAATAGTCACGGTAGCGGAGAGCCAAAATGTAGACACAGGGCAATGTGGTGGCAAAGGCCATCAAGCATAAAATAAGACTTATACTGGAAAAGGATAATGGACATCGATAGAGAGAAATACCATAAGGCGATACCACCCATTTTTGACAAGAAGATGAGCAGAGGAACAATCAACAATAATCCAATAAGAAATTGTCCCAAATCCATCAAAACAATAGCCAACCAATAAAATAGAGGGCGGGCTCCCATCAGAAAATGCTAAAAAAAGAGCATATAAGTCGAAATAAGACGCGTACCATTTTGATGCACTTGTCACTGGCCAATTTAGTTACAAAAAGAGCCGACCGAGCCAACATAACGCCAAGCATTCCTCCAATTATCATGACGGTCGCCCACTGACGGATAATGATGGTCGCCAGTTCGCGGCTACTCATCTCTGGGATCAATGTATTCGACTGGTCGAAAGATGGTTTTGTCCAATTCGTCGAGTCTCGTGATTCTATCGACATGTGCACAACTGAAAATGACATTCAATGGAGAGCAGAAGGCAGAATAACCTGGATCTTGACTTTTAGAATCAATAATACTGTTGATAAAGAGATTTTGTATGAGGAGATCACTAAATCGGAGCATTTTCATCGTGTAGAGATGGATGAATCCAGTCGTCTGGTTGTTGACCAATCCGACGACTATTGGCGGCTCCTTGTAGAGCAGTCCTCCTTTCAGGAGCTGATCTCCTCCCTTGTCTGTTGTCGTCACACTTGACGGCAGCTTACTTCTCAATTTCATATTTGTATGGATTTCCACTGGTCCAACGACTCCTTTCTCTAACATATCCAATCCAATTTCCGTCTTGGTTACATGTCGACTGTACACCATGGAGACAACGGAAAGAAGGAGAAGAGCGAGAATGGGCACAATCAAATAGAACAGATACTTGATCCAATTGGCTTTGGCAAAGGCCAAGTTCATCTTGAGGACACTTCTCAATTCGGGCCAGAAATAGTGTACTTTTGGCTCCTGGTACAAATGTTTCAAGGGAATAGGCATCGCTCTCAGCTGCAATTCGTCTTTCTCTTCCCATGGACGGATACAACTACAAGAAGGCGACGTTTTATAGAAAAAGAAGAAACTAACTTGCAATAAGCATCGTGTAGATTCTGCCGCTGGACTTCCAAATATTTGATGTTGAGCTCTTCCCGATTGGTTTCCATCTGTTCGATAATCCTGTGTACGGGAATGGCAGAAGAGTACACGACACAGAAACGAATCGACTCATTGGCCAACATTGTCCAAGTGGCTTTAGGAATTTCAGGCGGCAGTTCCTGATTCAACAGCTTCTCAATCAGGTTTCTCTGATGTTTTGTGAAGTCCGCTCCTGGCCAAACTACAAAATTCAAGAGTTGGCCAAATTTGGCTCGGACACTGTGGACACTTCCATACGCGACGAGATGACCATGCGACAAAAAGGCGACATTGTCGCAGATTTCGGCTTCTACATGATCATAAGACGAAATTATAATTGATCTGAATATCTGTCAAAGTTATAAATAAAGGCTACTTTCTGCTCTTGTGATTGGCAATGAATGCCAAAATGATATTCTTGATCTCGGGAGGACAATTCTTCGTCGGCTCGGCCAGCAGAACAATTTCCGGATCTCCGACAAAAGCCAAGAGGACAGTCAGCTGCTGTAATTGTATGCTGGTCAGCTCATTGACTGATTTCTCCTCAACAAGTGAGAGAGATATTTCACTCATCATGGTGAGTGCCTCTTCCGATGAGCCTCCTCTCATCCTAGCCGCCCATTGTGCCACATCTCGAACGCTCATCTGAGGAACAAAGGCTGGCGAACCAGAGATGGCCACCAGTGGCTTCTTTCCGTCTTTGAATTCAACGTAGCCATGATCCGGAACCATTTTTCCAGCTATCAGCGCTAGGATTTCTTCTCCTCCAGCTCCTCGTGGTCCATATATGACGGTAATTTCATTGTAGAATGTCTTCATTGTGACACGATTGACTATCCACTGATTTCCTGTCGACTGACAGAGTCCCTCGACTCGAATTGCGCATATTTTTTCTGTTGCAATATTCGACAGCGATTTGGGTGCCTTGGTCTCGACGGCAGTCTCTTTCATCTGAATATATGAAATAATGAGCAGAGGAAGAGAGATAATCTTACAAATTTGTCTTCCTCGTAGAGTGGTGAACGGCCTCTCCGTTTCCAATAAGATCGCTGAAAATAAAACATAAACGAGATCACATCAAATTACATAGAAGACGAATCCCCAAGGCAGTCCTTTCCGTCCGTCGCCCGGGAAAATTGTGTCGAAATAGAGGACGAATACGAACATGACAATGGCAGACAGAACGAGGAATGGCAGCTCTATCAGGCTTGTTATTCCGTTATTCCTGTAATTTCAATTAATACAATAGATGGCAGAAATCTTACGGTACAAATCCACCGACAGCTTGACGGGTGGCGGCGGCTCGATGATAATAATAATAAGCATTGGGAAAGAGAAATGACGACGAGATGAAGGTGTCCGTCATTCCGGAATGTTCTTCGAGACCAAATTGGCCCAGATGAAGGATAAATAAAATGGCTATGGATCCAAATTTGACTGAGAGTGGATTGTGGAAGATAGTGGCCAACAAGAGGGCAAAAGAGGATAACACGGCCGAGAAGAGGAAAATACCCGGGTAGACGACGTGGATATTCACGATATTCTAAATTTGTTTTATTTCAAAAAAATGAGAAAGAAATTACTTTGAGCCAAAATGTGGGAATAATCCATAAAATCAATTGCATCAGAAGAAATTTGAAATACAACGGGACAAAAAGAGCCAAGAAATATTGTAGACGGGATACACCCAATCCTTCGAGGAAGATCTGAACAAGCAAAGTTAAATACAAAAAGAGATGGCAACCTTTGTCTTGGCCTTTCTCTCCTCTGCCAGTTGTTTAGCTAGTTGCCAAATTTCGATGAGAGAAAAGAAAATGCTCATCTGGGCAAAGAGAGTAACAGTCGAGGAGGAGGCCGGATTGAAGAAGGGCATGGCCGAGTGTTTGATGACCATGCCATAAGGACCGTCGAAGGAGAGTCGCCTTCTGTTCCGGTGACACGTGACATTGCCGGAGCACTCCTTCCTCCGGTAGAAATGGGTGTCGATCATTCGCTGGACGATGGCGGCATATCCGTCTTGTTCTCGAAATCCACGTGCTTTTTGGTCAATGCTCCATAGACCCCATAATGGTGACAACAGGCTAAAAACGGTTCGATTAACCTTCTTACGCGACTAACCTTTGCAATTTCCACTGGAAATCAACATATTTGTACTTGAGAGATGGCTTCTTCACATCCCATTCCTCTACGATCAAAAAGGCTGTGTGCTCGTTGGTCCGAACAAAGTCGTCGCCATTCTTGTAGTCGGTAAAGTTGAATCCATCACAGAGATTCCCACAAAACTGGCGGAAGGTGACACTTTCTGCTTTGTCGGTCGACGCTGGTAAGAATACCTGGAATTGCTGTCTTTGTAAATTAAATTACGGGTAAAATCTGTCACGTTTTCGACTTTTTTTGACAATTCAACATTATTCGATCGAAAATGTCGGTCAATACAATAAAAATTATTACGCAGATATTCTTTTGAGTAAAATAAGAGTAAAATTACCTGGATAAAGAATGGCGGCTTGTAATTCTTCGGAAAAGATGTCGACTGCTCGTGGGAGATGATGACCTCCTGCTGATGATGGGGAGTATAGTCGCCTGCATTGATGTAACAATAGCCGATGGAGAAGAAAGTCGGTAGCAGGAAGAAGACGATGAAGCCAATCCAATGGCCAAGGAACCACGACCAGTCTTTTGACCATAGAAGTGCTAACCGCATGTCTCGTTGAAAAGAAGCGAGACTGCCTTTAGCTGAATTGGATGCCCATGTCGATGGCACGATACGACGAGTCTTGTCCTTTGCTAAACCTTTTGAAGAAGAGAAATCTGCAGATTTTCTACATTATTGTTGATATTCTGATCTCCAGTAGATATTTTCCATTAAAAATAAAATGTTTACGGGTAGTCTTTCAGATGTCGCCCATATTAGTGCGCGTTTTGATAATCTCTTGTCCTTGCCCTTTTGCCTTGATAGAAAGGGTCGCAGCTGCCACCAGTCGTCGGTGTAAATGCGAACGTCAATCCCGCCAGCACAAAGAACTCTCTTTCTCTTCTTCCGTCTCGTCGACGATTATCCACTGCAGACATTTCTTTTTGCTCCCTATCTCGAATTAAAAAGAGAGATGTTCCCTCCGTTGCAGCTGTCAACATCATTAGGCGTCTGTCTATTCAGGCTTTCGCAATCTCCTGATGCAAACTGCCCGTATATTCCCCAGGCCATCTGATGCAAACTCTGTCCATTTGATCTCTCCCTCCCGCTGTCCCTCACTTCTTTCAAATGCTATTACTTATAAAAGTCGGTTTAAAGGGAGTGAGTCGATGCATGAAGAGGGTGTCTATATTTGTGTGGCCGGACATCGCATGTGGCACGTAGCGGCCATCGACTTCTTTTCATCGCATTAACAGCCTGGTCCGTTTTCCTAATCACGGCGGGGCATTCTGCGAAAGACTTTCTAATCAACAGCTTGTTTGTCTGCTCTTCTTTTTGGCTAATCGGGCAAGTGCCTCCTCCCTTTTGACTATTTCATATGCTCCCGGTATCAAGTCTGTTTTGCCATTGACTTCTGTCCAGACACAAACAATAGCTTCTAAATTTGTCTCCCCCGGGGACGTGGCCTTCCTCGCCGCCAAAATCTCATTTGATCTCATTTCCCCGACTTCCATTTTGGCCTGACTTCTACCCTTCTCAAAAAAAGTCTACTGATACCAACTGATAACTTTTAAAAAATTTACGATGTTTGCCTAGAGAGGGAATCCCTTTTTATTTCCAAAATCAGAGAACATTTTGGGTACAGCCAGACCGAATTAGATGAAAATCCTCATTTGATTTGCATTGGCGGTGGTCACTCGACCTGTGTACTCCCCCAGTTCATTTTGGCCTTTTGTTGTGCATCCGACGCCTTCCTCTGACAATCAAATTGTGACCAACCAGCCAACCAACGATCCGACCCCTCATTCTTCTCCCTTGCTCTTCGGTCATGTCCCAATTCGTATCTCAGATGGCACTGCTTCCCACAGAGAAGCTTCGTGACAAGATCCGGGTCTGGAATCCTCTCTTGAGGAATGCCCTGTCCGAATTTTTCGGTACAACTTTGCTTCTCTTCATTGGCCTCTGTATTGTGATGCAATTCATCTTATCGCATGAAAAACTGAACACATGGATTCAAATAAATATTGGCTGGGGATTGGCAATCGCCTTCTGTGTCTACATATGCAGCCACACCTCTGGTAAAATTCCTCATTTACAAATAAAATCTATCAGGTGGCCACTTCAATCCGGCCGTCTCATTGGCCATGGTTACTCTTGGCCATCTCGGTATCAAAGATTTCTTCGTCTATTGCATTGCCCAGTTAGCTGGATCAATTGTTGGAGCTGCTATGGCTTATGGTATTTACATCGGTAGGTTATTTGTCGTTTCCGTTGGATAGACAAATTCAGATCAATTTAATCACTTCTCAACTCGACGTATTCTCTTGGGCAAACTCGGCACCGGTGGCTGTTTCTGTTCCTACCCGGCTCCTTATGTCTCCAACTGTACTGCCTTCTTTGACCAAGTTGCTGGTACTGGTCTTCTGGTCCTTTTCGTATGTGCCATAATCGACAAACGGAACAAAATTCCCTCCGCCGCTCACCCGCTTCTCTTCGGTCTGGTGGTCGTCATGATCGGTACATGTCTTGGGTAAGTTTCCGTTGATTTAAAACCAGTAATACCTCCTCGAATAGCTTCAACCTTGGGTATCCGATAAATCCAGCAAGAGATCTTGGTCCTCGTATCTTCTCCGCCTTCATCTACGGTTCAGAAGTCTTTACGTAAGTCGCGCCAGCGCGGCACCCCCAAAGAACATTCACATTTCAGAGTTCACAACTACTACTTCTGGATTCCTGTGATTGCTCCCCTAATTGGTGGTCCTCTTGGTGCATGGCTGTATCATTTCTTTGTCGGTGCTCACATCCCCGACGAGTTGGAAGTTTACTTGAATGTTGAAGAGAGCAAGAAGGCCCTCCAAATCGAAGCCTAATTTCGCCTGATTCTCGCCGAGCTTTATGCCCTAATAAATAGATTCGTCACTTGTCTTTTGTAATTGTCTTGAAGTTGGCCAGAAAACACGATAATTCATTCGATGTTAGACGATGGCGCAGGTAGGTTCTCTAGGCTGCCAAACCCCATGAAATGAAGTGGAACACCCCGGAAGAGGTTGGGTTGTTATTCCGTACCAACTTCTTTTCTTTCTTTTCATTTTCTACTACAATGGATATCCGTCAACCCTTCCTCCTTTCTCGCCTTCTTCTGCTTCTAGTAGATTTAGTAAGATTTTTGGTTTATTACCTCTAATGGCCTTTCACTTACAAGTCCATAGACCAACTTTTGCCTCCCTAATTTCCGTACTCTGCAGAGCAAACTTCCATTTGTCCTTTTTGACTGTCGACGTCTTTTTGGTCTCCCTCCTTCTCCCCGTTTACGCTGGTGTGTTTATACTACAATGGATTATATTTGTTTCACGTGGTCCCATAGCTCTTCTTCCTTCTACGAGGCGGGCGATTTCTTCAAGTGGAGCTGGCCATCTCTCTTATTCCTGGATGAGCGAGATGATCTCTCCGACCTTTTCACGGACATCCACCCCCATCAAACTTCATAATGTTTAACCTTTTCCTCGTCCCCTGGTCCTCCTCCTTTTTCTATTCAAAACAGACGACGGCGGCAGTCGAAGCAATTGTCCATGTCACAGCTCATCTTCAATTCTATCGTTTTGACACCCTGAAATAGCCCAATCTATTCACTCTCCCGCTCTCCCTAACATAATACATTCCTAGAAATTCCGTTAAAAATATGGAAAATAGCTCAAAAATCGCTTGTTATTAACCTAGCTCACGCCTCCCCCCGTTTTGAGTCTTCCGGTTTTCTCAAAACATTCTCCTTCCACCCGGGTTCCCCTCGGCCCTTCATGTCCTTAGCTGAATGGTATGTCTCCCCGTCATCGCCTTTCCTGTCCTTGCAATCCTTCAGTAATCGGTCAGTTTTAGGATTACAAGATGATCTCTCTGCGCTCTCTCCTCGTCTGTATCTTCTTGGTTTTTGTCCAAGCTTGTGCTCAAGATAGCAAACTTGTTCGTGTACGACACATCGTTCTCTTCCTATTTAATGCAATCACTTCAGGAACTTCAATTCTCCCGAACTGCACCCGCCTGGAGATCAAACACCCGCGTCAGACAGATCCAGGGAAACTTTCCGATGGCTTTCTTCGATTCTGGCTCTCGTCCCCGTCTCTTCAGTCGTTGGGCTCGTCACGTCGATTACGAGTGACTTTAGTTCAATAAACTTTTTTGTTAGCCCCGGTTTCCTTTGTATTTTTGTTCCTGAAAGGAAGGAAGTGGGATGAGGGAAAAATACCTATTAGGCGTAGACAAACGATCAAATAGAAGCCCACAACACACAATTGCCTTCGCCTTTTCAAGATTTCGAGGGACCCAAACCAGGCGAAGTGCTGAGGTACCAGGAGAAAACAGCCCCCATTGTTTTCAAGAGTACTATTTGCATTCGTGTCCCAAAATTGCTGAGATTTGACCACGTCATGTAATAGAGACGCCCTTTACGGAGGGTTTCCCTGGTCTCCTACCTAGACAAGCCCTCCGCTAGTGGCATTACACTTGTGTACTTCGGAAATAACTATCCCATAAGTTATTTATAAGCTCTTATGGAGGCTAGCAGTGAACCGAAGCCAAGTGACCAACCGAATTACCAAGAGAGCGAGGGCGTTTTTGAGTATTTACGCCATTTTGCACGCAGACTGCATGACGACAACAAGATAGACTGCGGACTTTTTTTACGAGTGGGTGAAGACGTTTAGTTTTAGCTCTGAGAAAATCGTCTCAAGGGTATAAAATGAGCAGGAAAGATTATAGTTGATCCAGTCATGAAAGTTTTCTTCTTCGTCGCCCTTCTCGTCGCCGTTGCTTTCGCCCAGGAGAAGAAGAAAACTGCGGCCGAACTCTTGGCAAATGCTCCTCCTGGTGTCGGATGTAAACTTGTCGCTGCCGATGCTTCTAAAGATGTTCTAGACCTTGAAAAGAAAGTCGAAAAGTTCTTCAAGGTAGTTGAGTCGAGTGAATATGCACAAAATTCTAGAAACTGTTCGCTCCCTACCATCCTAAAGCCCAGCCACTGGGGAAGAGCAAGCCACAGTCCATCCCTGCCAAGCTTGCCAAGCCTGCAGTTCTCCCAGCCAAAGCCACTACAGCCGCTACTACCACTAAAACCACTGCTGCATGACATGATTTAAATAAAAATTAGATAAAACACGAGACAACAGCCGGATACGCTTGAAAAATCGCGATGTCTCGGTGACTTCCCGCTGTCGAAAAGACTGGATATTTCGGCTAGTTGATAGCCGATAGCCTCCCTATGATATTCTTTCTTTTCCTAATCTCTTTTATAAGTGCCGTAGGTAATTTAAATTTTCTTTTAAAATGACTAAAAATTGAAGATATTGTCCAATTGGCTTGCCAACGAAATCCTGCTCTTTCTTATTGTAAAAATGACCCTGAAATTCGACGAGCTGTTGCAAAAGTCCCAGACGATCCGTTCAATGAGCGAACGGAGAAGGTGAAAGTAGAAGAAGTTTGTCCAATTCTACCTTTTTTGAAGAAAATTCTCAGAAAGCCGAAGACTTCGACGAAGAGGAAGAGGACATCTCGCTGGAATTAGATGAGCCAGCAACGACCAGGATCTACCGCAGCACAACGCCACCACCCCTACCTCGGCAAAATATTCTCTATACTGTATTTCCCGCTCTTCAGAAGGAGAAAGACTATAGGAAATATTGCCCTGTCAATCAGTACACTTTCCAAGTAACATGTCTCCCAGGGAAAAAGCTGAGATACGATCTACAGGTTGACTGTTTTCTCGCACTTATGATTGAATTTAGGTCTTTTGCCAAGAGTTTTCTGATATGTGCGGTGTGCCAAATCTAAATTTGTATCCCAGCCGAACAGGAAGAGAAGACGACGGGCGACCGAAAGGATTTGGACAAAAACAAGAGAACGGCAATCTCGGATTGGGAAGAAGTTTCGGTTTTGGACTCGGCCCAATTCCAGGCAAATTCCCCTTTGATTTAATTATAAGAAAGTTCAGGATTTGAGGTAATGGCAAGTCATGGAGCAGACATCGGAAAGAACAACTTGCCCTTCTTTAATCAAATTGGCGGTATGATGTTCAACCAGGGAATGAGAGTCGGAGCAATGGGACAACGATACGGAATGGGACCGGCTAGATCGATGAATGCATTGACTCACGGGTAATTGCAATTTGGTTTATTTTATCGATGAGTCAGATATCCAACGCTTGGATTTGGAAAAGAACCAAATAACGGAGACAAGAAACTCAGTCAAGAAGTTTTGAAATCATTCGGTATTCCAAACCTACCTGGACTCAATAAGAGTAAGCCATTTTTATACACAATATGTAATGAGTTTAGTCTTCTCAAAACTAAAAGGAAATCGCCCGAAGAACAACAATCCTGGCTTCGAGCCGGGTTATGGAGCCGTCAACCCAAACGCACCCTTCGCAATTGGAAAGACGGACAGAGACGCCTTGAATCTTCCAGGAGGATTTGGAGATATCGAGGTCGAAAAAGGAGCGGGAATGGGAATTGGAAAATAATAATGCAACTCATAAATTTTTATATAAAAGCCTCAAGTGGAGATCGTCGGGGGGATTATTCACACAAAGGGCTACGCTCTATTGATATGTCTCATACTCGTAATATCTGATCCGCAGTTATTGAGAAGAGAGAGTTCTCCCTAAAGCTATGTTGTGTTTGAGCGCCGGCCGCTGGCAAGCCTCTTCGGGGGTAACAGGAGACACCTGGAAGAGTTGGATTAGACATGGAAGAGCCTACCCTCGAGTGCCATATCTCTTGATTGACACGTTTTATCAGCCTCTGGGTTCTGTAGAAACTGTCTCGTCGCTCGATCGACTTTTGTGATGACCGTTCCGACGATGACTCGGAGTTCGGCGTGGCCGCTGAAAGTCATTTCTAATTGCTATTATGAGAAGAAGATAAACCTTTCTTTTTCCTTGCCACAGAAATTAAAATAGCCGGTAAGACTACTAGACCATGGAACATTCCCAATAGGCAAACGACGAAGATCGTTTTCATAAAGACCAAGGCCAAGTATGATTGTTTGAGAAGAAGAGGAGCCACTCCGGCAATTGTCGAGAGGCCCACTTCCATCAACGGCCATCCTATCGTGTTTAGCGTTTCCTGGACACGATCAACAGGGTCCTTAATGGATTGTTTTCCCGTTCCTCTCTGACATACCGGCTTTTTCGACTTGTAGAAATGGTATGCAAAATGGCTGGTAAAGTCGACAGAGAAACCAATTGCCATCAGCAGAGCTGCCATCGATACTGGGTCCAGTTGAATGTCTAAAAACTTGTGCTTATCCCTCTGTCATTATTTATGGCCATCTTGAACCAGATGTGTTTATCCCCGAGGCGACCTTTTCCCTGTTGCTTTATCAATTTTCAATTAAACGGCACTGTAAACCTGTCGACACGGCCTCTACGTCAGCGGGGCGAGGTCGCGACCGGGGATTCCCGCGGGATATGGCACTGTAACAGACGGGGAAGTAGACATACCCCATAGAGAGAGAATTCCCACTATTCCGATGGTTATGGAAAGGACCGAAAAGCAGGCAGAGACGATACAGACGAGATTTGGGATAAAGACGAAACAAGCAATGGCTGTGCAGAGGAGAGCAGCACCAACTGATCCCCACACTGTGGCATCTATAGCCAATGTCTGTAAATATTTTTTTAACGATTGGAAAAAAAACATCGTGTACTTGATCTACAAAAGGAGAATGATCGGAGAAAGGATAAACATCGTAATCGGGATATTTACTGGCTATTCGTCTCCAATCTTCGACGGCAGGAATCAATTCATGGTACTTGATATGCTGAAAAGGCAGTTTCACCAAAGAGAAACATGACAAACATCATGGAAATTGGTCATGAAGAAAAAGGCAGTGATGCAGAGCGGATTGTCCTCCAGACAGGCCGTCTCGTTGTATTTGACAAACGACGACAAATAAAAATACGTCGCTGACTTGAAGAACGTCGGTATTTCAGAATAAGTAAAATCTTCTGTCTCGCCATAAAAGCGAAGGAAATCTTCATAAGGTTGAAGCCAAAAGAACGTCGACTCCGGTCCATAGCTGTAAGTGGCATTCTCAAAGTCGCCGACAATTTGTTTGATTGCTGAATGATTTTGTCATTTATATAAAGAAGACAATTTACTATTCAATCTTTCGGGATCCCGGAGATCTCCTGGATTCATAATAAAGACACTAATAGGTTGCATGTCCTTTAGTGCCGTCTCAAAATGTTGCTGGAATGTGTGCAGGTAGGAATTAGGCAGAGCCATCTTCTCGATAGAAATCAATGACTCCAATCGACTTATTCCATAGCCACTAATCAGGAAATATCCCATCATGACCAGGCTTAACAGAACTCTAAACATCTTCTTTCCTCTTTTAATCATAAGTGCCTCACTTGAAGTACCATCGAGACAATATCCAAGTATAGGACGAGATAAATTTGGACTGACCGGCGACAGCCCATCGAACAACTCGAGATCTCGATTGTGGATTCGCTTGCAAGCAACAGAGCAGAGATTGACGACCGGAATTTTCGCGATATCCACTCAAGGCAACAACGGCACTAGAAAAACAAATTAAAAGAACGAAAAAAGAGAAAACCTGAACATGACCAGCTGGTAGAGATAGGCAATGAGGATAGCCACAGCTGAATAAAGGGAAAAGGCGCGGACAGCAGGAGTCTGAGAAGCCATTCCGATGAAAAATGACATCGAGTTAGTGATTGCACTAGAAATAGGTCATATTTGATAGACATAGACACCTGATTGTGATGCTGGGCCCGGCTTCTTCAAGGGTCACTGCTGTCCTCCTCTCGACGCTGTCACTTGTTGATGTTCTGTCCCAAGCTCTCAAGATGATGAAGACATCGTCGACACCCATAGATTCGACCAAGAAAAGAGCAGCGACAATAATCGACTGGAATTTGAGGCCCCAGAAACTGAGGATTCCTGTAGCGGAGAGAAGGGCGAGCAGGGGAATGATGCATCCGATGACAGATTCCCAAGGTTTTGCCCGCATTGGATCACTTCTGAAGTAAAGCAAAATATAAAGAAAAAAGAAGCTTGTACCTTCCAGAGAAGACAAGGACGAAAAGTATCATAGCCAAAATAGAACCAATGATCAGAGGAGCTGTCTCCATTCCCATTCGACGTACTTCAGCTGACACCAGAGCGTCTCCTGTTGCCTCACACTGAATTCCTTGTAAATTTTCTCACAGATCAATCACCTCAAATAAATCAAATTCTTTGAATGTTTTTCTGGCCTCCTGCAACCACAGAAAGATAACATCGGCAGTTTCATACTCTGCGACGAGATAAAATGGGAGAATGGCAGTCGAAAAACCAGCAATCTGCTTGGTGCCATTGTAGAATTCTACCCCATAAACATTATTGCCTGGAAAACGGTCTATTGGCCTCGACACGGAACACACGGGCCATTGGACAAACCCTCAGGGCCAAACAAGGGCGAGGAAATAACAAGGACGACTCACCGATAAAAGCTTGTGTGCCAAAGATTTCAACCTGAGGGTAAGTGAAGGTCGACGGATTCGAAGGGTCGTACAGTTTTAAAAAGGCCAGGAAAGCCGTGTTCAGTTCACAATATGGTTCACAAAGGTCACGAAATTCGTATGTCTGAAGGAATAAAGCAATAGAAGGAAGCTGAGATCTTACTTTTTCCCCATAGTCCACTGTCACATTGTTTTGGAGAGTTTTCACTAGTTGAATCAGCGTTGTCCGATGTGATTCCCTCAGTAAAGAGCCATTGTCTTTTGCGTAAACCATAATATATGACGGATCCAGTGTACCATTCTAAAAGCTTACAATATTCGAGCTCTTTGGCTACAGACCTGGTTTAAAAATGCTTTGGCAACGGCATTTTCTAGCCTACTGGGCGAATCCATTGGAGAGTACTCGTTTCTCACGTTGTTTACCTCAAATCGAATATGTACAGTCGAATTGAAGGGCATCTAACCTCTTCGAACCAAAACAACCCGAGGCTGAAGAAGACGGTGAGTAGGAGGCAGAGAATTAACACTAGGCCTGGACGTCTTCCGATGGCTGCTCCCAACGGTTCGAACGTGGCCGCGAGCCACAGCTCGAATTGCTTTATCAACATTCGCCGTGATTATTCTCTTCGGGTCGATTTCTAGGAAATAATAAAAAAAACAGAAGAAGATGAGAAAGAGAGAAGGAACCGAATGGGACAAGGAACAAGGCGATCGGGCAAAAGTTGTCTTCGGAAAGAGAAAGGCGTTAGAGACGACTCTCGCGGAGAAAGCTGCTTACGCGACCCAATGGCGCGCAGAAGGGGATATCAGAATTTATCAAACGACTGGTTTTGGACGGCTGCCAATGGGGGTCGTTCTCTATGGCATATGGCACGGTAAAAGGAGGGCGACAAACCCGTTAAGACGAGATTCGGGAAGAGGAAGAAATTGATGAAAACTTCTCAAGAACTGTGAAATAGCTGTGATAGATTTGATCCAGATAGGAGATGTTTTGAGACGATGGCGGAGGATACGAGAGGGAGGACGGGCGAGGAAGTGGCGGGACAGGACGCCGACCAGAAAAAAGGGAACTTCGCTGATAGCCTGCCGGCTGTACGAGTTTCCTCCTTCCTCTCAAAAGTTTCTGCATACAATGTCTGCCAGATGAACAACATCTGCAACAAGAAGGAGAGTGAGACGGAAGCTTGACCGACAAATAAACCAATATAACGCTTAGGATAAGTCAAGGTCAAAAGAAAAATAGACCGAATAGCCAGAACACAAAAGACCAATAAAAGCAATCCGCAATGGCAACTACTAGACTGTGACAGTAAGGAGGAAAGCGAAAGAGAATGGATCACTTTTTCACCAAATGAGGTCGTTTGCGGAAAAGTAAAGTAGTGAAATGGGAAAATATAAGCACAGTTACCGAATTTGCTAGAAATGGCAAGGGCGACCGGATAGGAGAAAGCAGGCGGCGACGGATTTAGAGATGACGCTACAATGGAGGGATGAGTCAGCTTAACTGGTTCCCCTTGGCGGTGTGGCTTTTCATTAGACAATATTTTTGATGAAAACAAATATTACAGCAAAATTATCTACTCGACTCTTTTGGTCGTGTCCAGAGGTTCGAATGGTCATCAGGTTACAGGCAGTCCATCCATCGCCCATGTCCCTGTGTTGATGTCCAGGTGCATCCTGAGGACTGACATTCCAACATAGTGCAACTAAAATTAGTGGATTGAGTCATTGTTCCATCGTCATAAGTAGTGCTCATAAAGGATTCTCCGTCAGTTTACGCCCTCTCTCGCTCCTGCCCGTCGTCCACGTTCGGCTATTATCCCTTCACTTCTGAGACTCTGCCATCCGTCACTCGCAATCACGCCCCACCTGATCCTTTTCTCCGACAAACATCATGTTTTTGGGAGCTTTAAAAGTGCGATGATGAGCCTGTCAATCGTCTTCCAATCATCTTGCTCATTCATAATAAAAGTATTCTGTTTTCGGACTCAAGTGTCCATTCATGTCTCCGGCTAAGATCACGTGAAATCTCCATTGTTCATCATTTTTATGGGCTGTTGAAGACGAAAGCTCCCAGTTTATTTTTATCCGTTATCTGTCGACTACAACATCAACAAACTCTCTCTTTTAGTCCAGCTCGACCGATTGTTTCCTGTAGCTCGTAACTCTCCTCCCCCGCCGCTTCCTGACAATCTCAAATATCTGCCTTATATAAAAGGATTGCCTCCACATAAATTACCCTATAGTCCTTTATTTGCAACGGGGATTCAGTGCAATTTTCAATGGTCATTAGGCTCGTCGGGGCCCCCATATCGTGTGATTACGCACATTTGCCATTTACCAGATTCCGTCACGGCGGGGGGATCTCCGAATATTTGCCTTGCTTTTAGGTATTCCATGACTCATAAAACATTACCGAGGACATCACTTCCTGGCCTATCCCCAGATAATTCACCAGTGGCGTGATAACCTTCAACTTCCATGGATGACGCGTGACTTGTTTTGTGGGGCAACTTCCCTAAACTTTGCATCGGCCTATTCTCAGCCCCGCCGATTGAATAACTCACTATTCAGATGGCTGTCTCGACGATGTTTCGCCTGCTGTTCCTTCTTCTCGTCTCTCTTTGTGTGCTTTCCTTTGCCATGCCAGAAATCTCCCGAGTTTGTCACATCTTTTTCTTCGGTATCTTAATTTTAGAATGTCAGATCCGATGTCTCGTCGCTGTTCTTTTCGCCGTTTCGCGTCGTCGGAAAGAGGAATCAGTTTTACGGCCTTTATAAGTTAGCCACTCCGTTTACTCTAATAATCCCCGTAAAATTTCAGAAAACAAGCATCAGACTACGCCAATCTAAGCCCGTATCAACCGGATTATTTGTACTGATTGCTTGTTCTCTACAGTAAACCCTCTCTTTGTTATTTTCCGACTTCTTCTGTCACATAAACAATCTTTATTTAGGCGATGATATAATCGCCCATACGGATCGTGTTATCAGGAAATATATCCGGAAGAAACGTCGGATAATAGGATAACGGATAATTATCCGCACAGCCGGGTCGTTAGAAGCATTATTTTACGAAAAATTTATGGCTACGACAAAGCACAAATGTGTCTCATATAACGAGTGCTCATACGAAGTTGTGTCGTCTACTCTTCACCTCTTGAATACTTCAGCTCGAAGAAGCAATTATTGTAGAGATTAACATGACAGCTGTAGAGATTAACATGACAGCACGATTCAATTGGAAAATAATCTGGCAGTTTCACCGCTCCGAAACGAGATTTTCCATCCCGATGCTCTATTTTCAAGCCGTAATCACTCAATTTTTCTTCAAGCTCCTTTTCAGATGGTGGTTGTTCGCTTGCCCATTCAATTTCATATACAAATTCACGAAGTTTTGGGCGTGTTTGAGAAAATAATACCTGTAAATGGTTTATCAGAAGGCCTACTGCCGATTACCTGCAGGACACCACGCAGGGTGGCATAAGTATCATTATCAAATGAACGATCGCTTGCATGAATTACGACTTTTTCAAATGACAGGAGTTGTGGTACGACTAAGTCGACTTCTCTTTGATAGAGACGCAATTCGACAAATTTCTAAAATCCCTAAAATCTGTTCAAAAAAGCGTTTACCACCATCTTCGAGGTGAGAATTGCCTTATATTCACTAAATTCCACACTATCCAAATAAATTGCCACAGGTTGCAAAATATCAATCAGTCGAGCACATTCCTCCACCGTCACCAGGTCAAATCTACCAATATATGTAGGAAACGAAATCCGGAGTTCTGTGCATGTGATCCGGTGGCTCTTCACAGCCTGGCAGAAAGTGTTGAAATCCCGCGGGCTGTCAAATTCTTAAAATTGTGCATTATAGAGGTCGACGTGTGGAAAAACCTGGAAAAAGAAAGTTTCTCAACCTTGTTTTATGCAGCCCTTCGATGTCAGTCTCTGCTATTGTACATAGGTTAACGAATTTTTTCTCATCAAAAAGGAAAATCCCGTCACAATGGACACATATATTTTGGCTGTCCTGTATAAATAAATAGGAACTTCGACATGTCTGTTGAAATCGGCAGTAACTCTTGACTTCAAACTGGAAAAGCTTACTGTTGGTGAAATAAGCACACAGGACAAACCTTGTTGATGACTTTTTCTAATAGAAACGGGTTGAGGGAAAAAAGAAGAAAAGGGTCCATCTGTAGGTGAAGAGATAAAGTTGCTAATAGTTTGAAAGCGAAATAACCCCGTCTAAAAATTGAAAGCTAATATATGGACAAATCAATTTTTGAAAGCAGCATCATTGAGAAACAAATAAATGGAAATATTGATAAAATTGAGCTATAGCCCATTCCCAATCATGGGGATGGGCGGAATTGGGAATAGGGCGTAATTGCTATAGTCTCCTTCCGTGAAAAAAAAGTCATAAGTCGCGTAAATGAAGTCAGATCTCGCTTATTCCTCGGTCGATTTCGTTAATCTAAAGTGCGGTAAATAGCTACTTGTCTCTAGCAACTACTTACCTAGAATGTGGCTTTCCACTCCGGACCCATAAAAAATGGCGGCCCTTTAAAACTGGTGAATTTTCGCGATGGCGTCGAGTTTGACCGTTTCCCGGGGTTTTCATGAATAGGTTTCATCAGAGGAAAGATCGGGCTTGACCAGCTTCGTACAAAACACTTGTGCTCTTGGAATTTCGTTGAAAGCAAAAAATTTAGTATAAAACAATCTTTACTTAGGTGATGACATAACCGCCCACACGGATCGTGTTATCAGCTGGAGTTTTCTTTTCCAGGGCGTCATAAGCTACAGACGAGGCGAGATAGGAATCCCTGAAAAGGCTTTCTATTTCAAATAACTGGATACGGTACAAATTGACTGCGAGAGAGCAGACACTTTTGCCTTGACTGTATTGTTTCACAGTTGCGGATGAAAATCCCCCAAAAGGTCGGAAGTCCGTGAATGTGGAAGACGTTCCATTGATATTCCAATACCACAATTGCGTGCCAGACGGAACGCTTGTCCAATTGCCGGTGATCGTATTCCATTCATTTTGACTCGTGTAAACTCCCGGAGTTATCGCCTTGTTCTGATAGAGTCCTTGTTTATAAACAGGAGCTGTTTCTACCTGTGCCTTGACAATCAACGAGCTGATAAAGTTCTTGTTTGTGTTGACATTTGATCCCCAGTTTCGTGGGGATGTCACCTGAAAATGGCTATCTGAAACGAGGCGCTCGCTTACTTGAAACCATAGACTACGGACGGATATTCCCCTGCTGGAGAGCCCGTTGTAGAGCTCGTCGAACTGTTGGGAAGCTGTCTTATTACCGAGTGGTTGAGGAGTCATATACACTTCGGTGCCGAGCCCTGCAGAATATGCATTCTTGATGTTCGTGACGGAATTATTATCGAAAGAGCCGGATCCCACTGGATTATATCCTCTGAAAAGGGCGAAGCTGGTGACAAGCAGAACTTTACCGGACAAAAGCAACGGAATAACCAGCAGATCTCAAACAATTGAAGTTAGAAGTAGAAGCAAATGCGGAGAAATCAACAGCTAGACCATAGCTCGCCTAAATGAGAAGTCTCTTGACAACTATAGAATCTACCAAAATTTGTGGGGGTGCAGCGGCGATGACGCCAAGTAGAGAAAACAGCAGCAACATGGCTGACTGCCGGAGCTTATCTCGAAACATTGATTAAATAGAAAACGGAAGCGCTATCTCTTTTTACGGCAACATAAAAAATATTAACAGAAGGGAGTCAATTATCGCCAACTTTATTTGCTTTGATCAGTTTTACTTGCTTTTGGACGTCTTCTTGCTTTTGGATGTCTTCCTGCTTTTGGATGTCTTCTTGCGCGACTTGTTCTTTTTGTCCTTGCCGCTCTTGCTGCCGGCTGTCTCTCCGCTTCCCGTTTTCGTCGTCTTCGTGTCCTCCAGGGTGCGCTTCTTAGCGCTGTTCACTTTCTTGAAGGAGATCACCGTATAGACAATGCCCAGGATCATGACGACGCCAGAGACGGCTCCAATGGCCAGCGCCATACTAAAAACACATAATATTTTGAATAATTCCTAATTACTCTTTCGGAATCAGCTTGTCCGGAGCCTCGGTCGTAGCGCTCGACACTGTTGAAGGGTTTCGAATCTTACCCCCGAGTCCAGATTGATCATTGGGGTCAGGCGTAGCGTCAGCTGAGGGAGGACTTGTCTCTTCAGGGTCTGCAGGAGGAATATTTGGCAGAGTAGAACTCGGCTCAGGAGGCGGCGGACTTGAAGAAGGTTCAGCAGCAGGCGAAGTCGGAGCCGTCGTCGATTCAGTCGTCGACTCGGTCACCGTTGTCGGTTCAGCAGTAGTTGTCGAGATGGCTGAAAAAGTACAGTACACACAAAATATCAACGACTAACTTGTAGACTCGGTGGTCAGTTCAGTAGTGGTGGTTGTCGGCTCCTCTGTCGTCGTTTCTACCGTTGTAGTTTCTTCTGTGATAGCCTCCGTCGAAGTCTCGGTGGGAGCCTCGGTAGGAGCCTCGGTGGGAGTCTCGGTGGGAGCCTCGGTAGGAGCCTCGGTGGGAGTCACGGTGGGAGTCTCGGTGGGAGCCTCGGTAGAAGTTTCCGGAGTATTTTCCTCAGTCGAAACTGTCGTCGATGACTCGACGTCGACTGGCGAAGGAGAAGTTTCTTCTGATGGAATAGCAGGCTTGGTTGGAATGTCAGTACTGGATGAAGTTTCATCATTTATCAGAGTAGCAGTAACTTCGACTTGATCTGATGGGTTGCCTGCCGGCTCCTGGGAACTAATGCCAGCGGGTATCATGGCACCGAAGAGAAGAATCAAAAAGAGTCGGAACATCATAATTGCCGGAAGAGCTGACAACGACCAGTTGTAGTCAGTACTGGAAGAACAGTGACTGTTTCATCTTTACTTGACCATTAGACATGACATAGATTGTACCCGATATAACTTGTCAAATTCTACGACTTCGTCTATTGAAACCCGGTATGAAGTCACCCGAAATTTCAAAACTAGCAACAATTGATGATACATATTCTTCCTCGAATAACAGCCCCGCCCGGACAATTACTCAGCCATTGGTAACCGGTTATTTTCCATGGCTTGTCGACTGTTCTTATTCTCGCCCGTCTGTTCCAAGCTGGCCACTTTTTGTGTAAAATGACATTGCCCCTTTCGGGGGTAGTCGACCCTTCTTTTGTCGTCGCCGATTGTCTCGTCCTGTCTTCTCCATTTTAACAGCCGTCTGTTTCAGATGAGATCTCTTATCCTTGTTGCTCTAATCTTCTGTGTATCTGCCGATATCACCATTCCCTTCCCATCAGTTTCGATCCCAAAAATTAGAAAAGAACAAAGCACGGCGGTAACAGGAAAACTGCTCTGTAATGGGGCGCCATATGGCAAGGCTAAAGTTAAACTGTACGAAGTCGATCCAGGTATCCTTCGTTAATTGGGTTTTATTATCTGTATTTTAGTCTTGGACACTTTAATGGCTGAGGGTCTTTCCGATGCAAATGGCACTTTCCTTCTGCAAGGAACTGACACCGAATGGACACAGATCGATCCCCGTTTGAATATTTATCACAATTGTGAAGATGAAGCAATTGTAAGTGACGCCTTCTCCATCTGTTTTATATTAATTTTGTTTGTAGGAGTGCTGGCGCAAAGTGAGCATAACGATTCCTGATGATTATATTACCGAGGGCACTGCGCCCAATAAGACTTTCGACATTGGGACTCTCAATCTTAATGCAAAACTTCCTGGAGAAGAACGAGACTGCCTCAACTGAAATCCCCCTTATTCCTTTGTAAATTGCCTTATGAATCTCAGACAACAGCCTAAAATTATTCCTACTGTAATGGCGTGTCATTTCATCCGTCATGTTTATATCCCATAATTTTTGCCGACAGCATCATCTGACGAGTTCTCCTTGAGAAGTTCACCTCCTGATTATGGAGATTATTCCGTGATCCAGTTGTCCTCAAGATATCCCCCGATATTGTGAATAGTATGGACAAGACGGAAGAGGACAAGGAACAAGAGACAATGGAGAAAACATCCTGATTTTGGTCGAACACTTCATTACATCGAAGACCAAATCAACACGCGTCTTCACGGGGGAGAGAGGAATGGGGAGAAAGGCAGACACACACAAATCAACTACTGGATGGATGATTCTAGGCGAATGAGTACTGTCCTCTCTTGGCAAAGGCAAAACCATAAGGTCCAGCTCGCTTGGCAAATGCAAATTGACGATATCCACCACGTTTGGCGAAAGCGAACCGAGCCCGCTTCTCGACTTCTTCAACGTCGTCGTCGTCGACGTCGTCTGATCGCTTGGCGAAAGCAAAGTTACGATATCCACGTTTGGCAAAGGCGAATGACCTCATCCTCTTCTCCGCCGTTAGGTCATCTGTCTAAAAAAGAAGTCAATCAGTTGCCACAAGGAAAGCTTACCTGCTGGGCGAAAACGAAAGCAGCAAGGGAGCAGAGGACGAGAAGGACTAATGAAGACTGCATAGTGTGATGAACCCACTGAAAAAGAAATGTGTGTGAGAGAGGGCTTGTTAATGGGAATAATGAAAAAGAAGAGAGGAAAGGCCATTATGAGGACGAGAGCAGCAGGAGAAGGCGTTCCTCTTCAGGCTTTTATAGGCAGACGCCGTGGGTGTAGCCTATGATTACCCAAGACATCGCCTCCGGCACATTTTAGCATACTGTAGACACGTCATGAAGATGCTTTTAAAGGCAGTAGAAGATGATTCTCGGGACAAACATCATGGCTTACCGGGGGAGGGGGAAAACTTCTGAGAGAGAGAGATAATGTCATTTGGAATGCGAACAATTGCTCGCCGCTGAATAAATAAAAATCATTTCTAGGAAGAATTTTGTCAAAAGAATATCCAACCAGGTAGAAAGATCAAATTACATGGAAATTATGAGGGTGTCGGAATAATTGTTTAACTAATAGGATCAAAGAGACCTCCCAAAAGAATGGCAAGTAGTGCACAAGACGAGAAAATGGTTATTGTTGAGAAGGAGGAGGAGTCGCCACTTTCTCATGTAAATCGCTGTCTATTAGCAAGAAATAGAGAATAATTCAGGAATGACGAGAAGGAAGTTCATGGACCCGAGAGTATTCTTTTCTGATGAATGGAAGAAGACCAGAAGAGAAGAAATTGTTTGTGGACATCTCAGAAATATTTGAAATGTTTTGACATACCAGTACAGATTAATTGGGTTGTTGGCTGATGGCCATTTCCGAATGGAATCGAAAAAAGTTCCAAAATGGCATGCATCTGAAATAAGTTCGAAGTAGCCAGACGGGACGTTTTTCTGATCTTGACTAGAATAATATTGGGTTAACGCATCAGGAGAGCTGCCAATAAACACAAACAAATGCCCCACTTATAAATGGTGTGAAACAACGTGGCCGACATGAATTATTCTGTCCCGATATTGAACAATAAGGAGACATCTTCTAGAAATAAGACCTGTGAATCTCTAATTGATGTCGATCCCCGGCTCATTACTCCCTACCCTGTTGTTGGCCTTGACGTGATTCTTCTCCTAAACGCAGGATGGATCTAATTTTCATACATTAGCAACGATGCCGCTGGCGAGTAAAAGCTCTCTTCCTTACAAGAATAGACTGAGTAAAATTATCGGAGACAGCTGGAGGAGACGCCCCCGATTCTGCAAAGAGAGTACGACGACAATTTTTGTCGATTTGGCAATTTCGCCACTCGTAAAACAACTACTTCCTTATAATTTACTGATGGAAAGTTCATGTCTGAGGGGAGCAGAAGGAGGGGAAATCGGGACAATTGGAGGGATGGGGATGTCTTGTTTAAATGAGGCGAAAGAGTATCCTAGTGATTGGAGTTAGCGAAGGTGATGCGACTTATTTTCTCTCTCGAATTTTTTATGTTCAGTCCACTTTGTTAAATTCCGTTATTGACATCGCTTTCTTTCTGTCAATTTCTGTTTTGTCAAAATCCACCTGACTTCTGTCATCGAGCTTTGCTCATTCTTCTCCTCAACAGCGGCATCGGATGGCTGAATTGGACATTGACAACTTGGCCGGAAGACTTTTGAATGTTGGCAGTGTGGGGGGCCGGTATTTTTGCTCTTGCTAGTTTTTATCTTCTTTTTTCAAGGTTGACGACGTGTGTGAATGAGCAGGAGCTCGGGACTCTGTGCTTCAAAGCCAAACAGGTCTACGCGAGCCAGTCGTCGCTGATCGAGATCCACCCGCCGGTCATTGGTTAGACTCTTAATTTCAGTTTATTTTCTGTGTTCAGTTTGCGGTGACATCCACGGTCAATATTCGGATCTGTTGCGCATCTTTGACAAGAATGGCTTTCCTCCCGAGGTCAACTACATTTTCCTCGGTGATTACGTCGATCGCGGCCGTCAAAACATCGAAACTATCTGTCTGATGTTCTGCCTGAAAGTCAAATACCCGGAGAACTTCTTCATGCTCCGCGGCAACCACGAATGTCCGGCCATCAACCGTGTCTACGGTTTTTACGAAGAGTGCAATCGTCGCTACAAGTCGACTCGTCTCTGGTCTGCCTTCCAGGACGCCTTCAACTGGATGCCTCTGTGTGGTCTCATCGGTGGCCGTATCCTCTGTATGCATGGCGGTCTTTCGCCTCAGCTGGCGTCGTTGGATCAGCTGCGTGCTCTGCCGCGTCCTCAAGATCCTCCCAACCCTTCGATGGGTATTGATCTTCTCTGGGCCGATCCCGATCATTGGGTCAAAGGATGGCAGGCCAATACCCGTGGTGTCAGCTACGTCTTCGGCCAGGACGTCGTGATGGAAACGTGCACCAAACTTGACCTCGACTTGGTTGCCCGCGCTCATCGTAAGCCTTTTTGTTTTAAATTTTATTGTGATAATTTTCAGAGGTCGTCCAGGATGGCTACGAGTTCTTCGCCTCGAAGAAGATGGTCACCATCTTCTCTGCCCCTCACTATTGTGGCCAATTCGACAACAGTGCCGCCACGATGTCCGTAAACGAGGAGCTCACCTGCAATTTCAACATGTACCGGCCCACGTCGAAAGCCGCCCGTCTCGCAGCTCAGCCCGCTTCATAAATCTCCAGAGGAATAAATGAAGAGATTTCTCGGGTCTACTGTTTTTTCTTGTTTTTTTTTTCTCTACTGATTATTGAATTTATTGATGGAAAGTTCATGCTTGAGAAGCGAGGGAAAATCGGGGCAATTGGGAGTGAATGTCTTGTTTAAATGAGGCAAAGAGTCTTCTAATGATTGGGATTAACGAAGGACTGCTGTAATTGATTGTCTTGTAGTTACAAGGAGAATCATACCAGGCTCGAAGTCGACAATCGACTGTAGGGCGGATCGTCGATGAAAGAGGTAACAGCCACCGATTCAGGAGATTCAGCGTTGACTTTGTCTTGTTCGGGAAATACGAAACGGTCGAGGACCCACATAGCTCCGAGCATCGTTAAAACGATCAAAATCATAATGATCGGCAGTGAAATGAAAGAACTTTTCTTCTTCCTCTCACAAGTTTTACCGTAAAAGCTATTTGGGCAGCTGAAAATAAAGCGAATAAAGGAAGAAAACAAAGCCACTAACTGGCAGACAGTGACGTTTCCCTTCTGACTACACCTGCCTCCATTTAGACAGAGATATCCATCCTGACACAGTCTTTCGAGATATTTCTTTGCAACCGTCAGTGGCCAGGTGCCATTGACGGCAACCATGCAATGATCTCCGTCACTGGGATAGTCATCGGGGCAGAGACATTGAGATTGTAGATGAGAGCTGTTGGATGGCATGGACATCCGAATCCAAGGGCAACCTACGCGAGGACCATCTTCAGGCAACATCTGGAAGAAGTGTCAAAGAAAGGAAGATAACGTAACCTGGTAAGAGGAGTGATTGACGGCAAGAGCTTGTGGGAAACTGTTGAAAGTATGGCGAGTAATGGGAATTTTGTCTTGGACATTTGCCGCCTTCAGCGACATCGTGTCTCGATCCGTCCAGTATAAGACTTTGTTGAAATATTTAAGACTTTTGACATAGTGGACTCCTTTTGTAATCTCCATGTGTCTCGTCATCGTGTCCAGGTTAATTTTTTCAATGCCAGAAATTCCAAAGTCGGAGTAATACAACTCATTTCGTTCCTGGTCCAGGGCCAGCTCCGTCGGGAGTAGCAACTTCTCCCCGATCAATGTCGTTGGCTGAACTTCTACTGAACCCTAATAAGTTGTGACTGACCTCCGATCCATTGAGCTTGGCTCTCTTGATCTTGTAATTAGTTCCATAGGCTTCTATCCAATACAAATATCCTCGCGATGGATCGACAGCCAGTCCTCCATATACCTGATATTTTATTCCGTCAGGATCCACATGGCCGGAGATGATTCTTCTACAGAATATGAGGCGACTTTCACAGACGACAATTCCTGGCTTCTCAGAGGGATCTGTATGCGTTTTTTATAAGGCAAGAGACGACTGACATTGCTGGGTGTAGTAGATGTTGTTCTCGTGGACATCCCAGACGACATCTTTCAATCCAACGACGTCATCGCGAAGAATCTCCAACCATCCGACTTCGTCTATCGTGGCCTGGAATAGCTAATATACAAGAAGATGGAGGGAAATTTACCAGGCTTTTAGAGGAGTTATGCAGGAGCCCGATGAGAAGAATCTTCTTCTGATAGTTGTAATCCATGGAAATCAGTGTGTAATTTAACTGGCGGATGTGGCGATATTCTCGATGTGAGGAATTGAACAGGAAAGTGTTCCGTATCTGGGATATTGATGAGAATGAGAGAAAAGAGTACCTCATGAGCAAGACCGACGAATAAAGATCCATCGGCGTCGCTGGCATTCTGACAATAATATCTCTCATCGTCGCCAAGAGGACAGTCACGACTGCCGTCACATTTTTTGTTTCGGGAGATACAAGTAGGTCGCCCTCTGATTCCAGCACATTCATATTGATCAGATGAGCAATGATCAAAGGACATGGGATGGGCTGTAACAGCTGATTGAATTGAAGAATAGCCATCGTACCATCGTTATCGCATCCTTTCTCATCGCTACCATCGAAACAATCTGGATTTCCATCGCATACCCAGTAGCTGGGGATACAGGCGTCGTCCCCAACGCATTGAGCATGGCCAAAAGGACATCGAGATAAAGAGGGACGACAGTTCACCTCATCATCTCCATCGGGACAATCCTATATCAGTTAAACTTGTCTCATGAGCAATGGTTACCTTTATTCCGTCACAAACAGCCTGGTAGACCAGACATTGTCCTCCGGTATTACACTTGAATTCTTTACAGTCGTATGGGAATACATGCGTATGGTAATCGGATCTTAAAGAGATCTGTTTAGAAATAAACACTTTCCTCTGACTTTAGGTGACTGATGTCGAATGAGTCACAATTTTTTTCGTCAAATCCAAGCGGGCAGTCAGCTTCGCCGTCGCATTTGTAAGACTTGGAAATGCACGTTCCATCGGGGCACATCATCTCTTCCATCTCACAAGGAAACTCATAAGTACAGTTGACCTCATCCTTGAATAGAATGACAATTGAAAAGAGAAAAGACCTACTAGTCCATTTTCGCAGTCGTTGACATTGTCACAAACCCAGTCGACGGGGATATGACGTCGGGCAACACCCACATGACAGTCGAAGATATCTCCGGAGATCTACAAAATCATACGGGAGGGAGAGAGACGTACCGTTTGGAATAAAAGAATGGCCAGCAGAACCTGGCAGCCGATAAAGGCAGCTCCCATCAGAGAGCTGGAATCGACCCGATGGCTGAAACGGGCACAGTGATACTCAGTCACAAGTATAGATCAACAATAGAATCTCAAATGAATTGGGAGCTGAGGAGAATTCAAATCGTATGTCAGATAAATGAGACTAATCTATGCGTTTGTAAGGGAAAAGAAGGGGAGAAATGAACCGACTAGACGGCGGGAATGAGGCAATGTTTATGTCACCGATGGCCAGGGGTGAGCTGTCGATGAATCCCCAAATCGAAAAAGAGAATAGTCAGCGTGTTTGTTTAGAAGCGGAGATGATCTGTTCAGACAGTCTTACCTGTCTAATGACCATTCTTCATCCAACGTCGATGTTCATCTGGTTGTTGCTCGTCCCTCTCGTCTCCTGGCCGGGACTTTTCGTCACAGGCGGCAGTACGTCGTTTTGTTGACTGCAATTTTCTTCAGAGGGCGGTGGAGGAAAAAGAAGAAGAAATAAGGCTAAGGCATCCAGAGGAAAACAAAAGAAAGACAGCAAAAAGAGAAATGGCCAGAAAGGGTCGAGCGCCGGAGGAGGCGGCAGCAGCGGTGGTGGTCCCAGTTTTCCTTCGATGCCGTCGGGAGTTCACAAAGCGGCAACAGGAGTGAAAATGGGATACAGAGGAGCAAGAAAAGGTTACAAGGCAGGGAAAAAAGGAGCCAAGATGACGAAGAAAGGAGTGAAGGCCGGTGTCCGAGCAGGACAAGAGGCTGCCCGTGCCAGACAGTGGGAGAAGAGACGACGACTAGAAAGCACAGCCGACTGGACGTGGAAACAGAGAAAAGCCATTGAAATCGACGACAACGTTCGCCTTGAGCCTATCCGTAAGTGGATACTGCCGTCAGCCAGCTATCTTTAGGGTCTCTTCCTCTGCCTCATGTCGACATGTCTTTCGCTCGACCTCGGTTAGCTCGACGCTCTCGTCAACTAAATGAGCGTCTTCGAAAAGACTGGAGATATCTTCTAGTAAGCAAGTTGTCATTATCAAGGAATTTTTCAGAATGAAGATAATCAGCCGAACTTCAATTCTGGTCGATTCGGAGCGACCTTCTTGTTGCCATTTGGATGGAATCCCAATAGATAGAACGTAGATAAAATGAATATTCTCTTTTAAATGCATATTTTCTTCTTATGACGGCAAATTAGAACACCTTGCAATTCGTAAAATTGTTTATCGACAATTCACAAGCACATGAAATTGAAGTACAGTAGGGAAAAAAGAAAAGCAGAGAGATCGAAAACACATTGAAAAAAGCGTCTCTCTTGGTCACAGGTTTCAGTTGCTGTCGGAAGTTTGTTGCTCGTTATCTGCTTCATGTGCTGAATCTCGAGGTTCAGATGAGACATCATTTGAATCCGCTGACGATGAGGAATGATCAGCATCGTCAAAGCCACCAGTGGTGAACTGAAATTATTTGTACTAGTCAAAAAGAAACAACTTACCTCGCCGCGATTGGCAATATCGGCTTTTTCCATTTTTGCTTCAACTTCAGACACTTGTTCATTCTCGGAGCATTTCCGCTTCCTATTTTGCTCCTGTTTGCTCTTAGAGATGAGAGCTTGCAAATTATTGGCAGTACCCTCAATGCTCAAATCAGAATTCTAAAGAAGATGATAAAGATAAAATCAGATAGATAGGCTTACTGTAAAACTGAATGTAACTAAGAAAATTTGGAGAGTTGGAGGGTCATCAGCTCCCATTGCACTAATTTTCAATCGTTTTTGATCAACTCGTTCCAGCATCATATCAGGAAATATTTTTGAATTGATAACAAGTTTGTGAATGCCCGTTGTTCTAGCCACTAAAATTCAATGTAAAATTCTCTACAAAAAGATAAGGTCAAACCTATTCTATGATGTTCACCGGATTCGTCAACACGTCTGTTTATTTTCAGAAGGACCATTCCTTTTTCCATCCATCGTTTTTGTTGCTTATCAAATACATGAAGCTTACAACCAGTCTAAAATTCCAAATAAATGACAAATAAGTCAAAACAAACTTGAAATACAACTTGATCATCTTCTTCGCCTGTTTTCACCTCGATTATACTTGTGGTAGGAACATTGTGTTCTACCTCGTCCTTATGTTTAGCAGCTGCTTCTTGGGCTTCTTTTTTAAAATCTTCGAAATTCTGTAAAGAAATTATCACGTAATCAATAGAGATCCCGTCATGAAAAGAGACGAAAAGCCTGGCAGAATGAATAGGATACAAACCTTCGGGACTAATCCATTTTCTTTCTTATCAATTGGTTTAAACAGCGATTCAGGTTTAGTTGTACTCTCGGTCTCAATCGTAGTAGGTTGTGGGTTAAGCGAGCTCTAAAATGATATTAATTTTAATTATCCAAAAACCTGAACAAGACGAGAAGTAGTGTTTTGACCAAAAATAAATTTTGGTTTCGGCTGCTGTTGCTCTTCTACGGGCTTGTCTTCTTTAGGTTTTTCAACAAATTCGGAAAATGTTTTGGTCTTCAATTTAATCGCTCCCATAGATATTGTTTTCCCAGAGCTTTCGAATTGCTGTTTACCTGAAAGATCACTGTATATTTCTGGCTTTCAAGACGTTAGCTAAAAGACAACAAGCCTTTCGAACTAACAAACTCACTTTCTCTCCACATAGCATCAGCTTTGGCTGATAGTAGTGAAGGGCGCACCGACGCTTGTAATGCGCCGGAGGGAACACTAGGAGCTCCTGCCTTTGTATCAGCCATTACTGAAATAAAAATATATAAAAAGTATTTGCAAGAAGAAAAAATGATTTGCAAGAGCTAACAATGATATTGTCGATTTCCAATCTCGGAGGGTTGGCAAATCAGGGAACCCGTTTTTTGAATTGGGTACTTTCTAACTATGAAATGACGGATGAACTATAAAATTAGTCGGCAAGCGATGATAATTTATGGAAGCGAAGTAAGACAAAAAGAAATAAATGAGCCCACGAAATTGGGATCTTTTCCCAGACGAAAAAATATTTGTCCGCTGTTTAGCACATTGCGGCGTCTGCTCGTTTGCCCTACTCGATTACAGTTTGCCTCTTTTCTCTCGCTTCTTTTTGGATTTTTACTTACTTGCAGACATAATATTATTTTTCAGGGGAATTCTAGCCGCGTATGACTGGCTCTGTATTCTCAACATGCGTAAATTGGTAATTCCTAAGTACTTCGGGCGTCCTTCTATCGGTTTGGCTTTATTTGGTTGCAAAAATCGTCCGTTCTACCACATTTGTGTATTTCCCGACAGAGCGCTGGGTCGACGTTACGAAAGTAATATTTTAGAGCAAGTAAGACAAATTTCATTATGGTTTTTACTACTTTTATAGGTCGGAACTTTCGATCCACTTCCAAACTCAAATAACGAAAAGCTAGTAGCTCTAAATTTTGGTAGATTAAAATATTGGATTGGTGAGCGTAACGCTCACATATCAGTGCCAGCTTTAGAGATCTTAGGTTCGATCCAATACCATTATGACTTTACATTTACTTTCAGGATTATCAGGACTATTTCCTATTCATCCCAAGACATTTATACGTGCAAAAGAAAATCGGGAAACTTCTCTTAGATTACAAAAGGAAGCTGCCGAATCTAGTCAAAAAGAAATTGCTGAATCTGACGAAACAGAGGTCTGTATTTTCTTACAATTATTTTTACAATTATGCACCTTCAGAAACAAGCTGTTCAAGCATGATTCAGTGTTATCCTAATGTTATCGTCAATTTGTTAGCCTTTTTAATAGTTTTTGTCCATTCTTCGGATGTATGCTATTCTAGTATTGATATTCGTGGTAAAAATTCTGCTTTTTCTTCTTCTCCCTTATATAATCTCCTAAATAGTTCTGGAGAATGTCTCACACAGTACAACGTTCTAAGCAAAGGCATGTGTAAATGCTTCGCTATTTACTTTGACCATTCCTAGAATTTCAACAAGAACCTAAGAATTGTCCCCCCGGCTTGATCACCGTCGATCTGTCCCCCATCGCAAGGGTTCAATCTGCCGCTGAGTAGGCTTGATAGTTGTCAAAAAATCGAAGTATTCTCAGACTACCCCATGTTCAACTCAATATTTCCATAATGGCCCACTCGGAAGTGTCAGCTCTATTCGTGAGATTGCAATGCTTGCATGCGCCAGACGGAGAAGACGTTTATTGCCACAATTCCGACAGGTGTAGAGTCTATTGAATATCATCAAAAAAATCTGCAGAATGATAGTCGACGGCGTATGGCGTTGGCCATGTCGCGGCCTGCTTGTCAATTCTCTGGTTGATGTTCCTCTTGTCTTCGGATACAGCTGTTTCCGTCTGTTTGGCCTTTCCCAATATTATATCAATGTTACAGTTTTCCCACATAATTGCCGGTATATTCCTTTGTTGTGAGTTTATATTCATTTGTTTAGAGAAACGTTTTTATTAACTTCACCACAAGACACCCAGCTATTTCCGTCAATTGCCAATTTTTATGATCATAAAGTAAGTATTTTTCAGCCTCCCCTAATGAATAATCGCCATTCAAACTCGAAGTCGACATTACCTTTTTTTAGAATATAACATCATTTGAATGGTCCCCAGTTATCTACGTCGATTTGACTGAAATCGATGGAGTGTGGTTTCGTGTCGCTTATTCCAAAGCAGTCTCAGGTATAACTTTATATGAATTTGAGGAAAAATGACAAATTTTTAGCGCGTGTCATCACGATAACGGTATTTGAGACTTCTGAGAAAAGTGGGGTCATTGTAAAGAAATTGGACTCTTTCGAACTTATTCATCCATCAACCGGTGTAAAGGTCAGGTTAAATTTTCTCGGTTCAATTATATTTAGTGGCTGAATGCTGCCCAGGGAACGTATGCTGTTTATGCTTATATTCAGCGCCATGATTGTTCTCTTTTATGTGACAGTGGGGAAACTTGTAAAAGATGCGTCTACACACAACTCAATTTTACTCTGCCCGAGGATATTGCATCATTTTCCTGGAAAAGCTTGAGAACCATAAGAGATTCAGGAATTGGTGTAATATTTCTAGTACTGGGTAAACTGAATGACAGAACATTTGATTTCTTTTCTCGATTCCAGCTGTTTGCCTTATTTTGGTCATAGCAGTCTCTTCTATTCTTTATGGAAGACGTCGTCTCATTCGACCTCCAATTACCGACCTTGAATTGAGTGAATTGAAAAAAGTATCACACCTTTTTCCCTCCTGAAATATCTTGCAGGTCCATATAATGTATTCGGATGACTGTGAAGAGCACAGCTCCGTGGTAATGGAATTATCAAAGCTTTTAGAATCGACAAATTGCATAAGCACCACCATTGATCAAAAAGATCTAATATCCCTTGGTTCCCAGATTTATTTGACCTTTTTATTGTTGATTTCAGGCACCCGTCCAGCCAATTGGCTCGTTGATTCTATTCGAAATGCTGATTATATTTTAATAGTTGTTTCCCCGCTAACAGATGCGATTCTAAACGGCGATGAACTAATCCAACGGCGACCATTCCCAGATATGTTCAAGGCTGGCTATGATTTAGTTGTAAACGTAAGTTTATGGGTTGCAAAGCCCCTTATCTGGGCTGAAAAATAAAATCTGTGGGAAAATATCCGGATTCCACTCGGTTGCTTTGCCTCTTCCGAATCCGGATCTTGGCCCTGAAACGGTCCGTTTTTGATATGAATCCGGGATTGTCGACCTCTCCAATTTTGTGATCCGGAATCCGGATCTAAAAAAATCAGGATTTGGGTAACCAAAATATATTCAATTTTCAGGATTGGTCAAATAACATCGCAAATCGTAAAAGGCTTTCTATTGTGACTTTCCCATATTCCGGCTCTGTTCCACATCAATTGGCTATGCTTCATGTGGATACTTTTCGAGGTTTAGAACCGCTAGACTTATCACCAGCAAAATTTTAGTTCCCACCCAAATTGGGGAATTGATTCTCTTCCTTCAAGACAATGCAGGAAATAACAGTAACCGGGCTTTGCTCGACGTTTCTTCTACATTGTTAGAGCCGCTAAATTCGGCAATTTTATCGATGTCACAAATGGCCAACTGTAGTCCCAATTGGATGAAAGAACGGGTGCAATCTAAGGTTGAAATACTTCCTTTATGAAAAAAATACTGATTTTAGATAAGCCAATCCGAAGGAATGGATATGTCTTTGCAACAGAAAAAACTTCCCGTCACCGAGGAAGAACAGCAATTGCTCCATGAACAATTAGACCTTCTGCCACCCGATGAATCGGATGAGATCGAAGTAAGCAGCCCGCAGAATTAACTATTAGTCTTTTAGAATGAAGAAACTTCCACACACTTTGAGTTGCTCAAAAGGGACGACACTTCTTCGGATTCTGATTGATATTTCTCTGCATTTTCCCCTCCTCTCCGCTTTGACCGGGTATTTTTTTGGAACAGTCTCGTTGACGGGATCCGCTTTTCGATGCGTCTAACAGCTCTATTTTTTTTCCTTGCAAAAAATCGCTTATCATGCCGTATGCAGAAAACAAAAAAATTAAAGTTCATAAAAAGCCATAAAAATTCCCAGCCCACTAAATTTCAAACAAAAAATTTTCACGTACGTCTGTAACGTTCAGCAATCCGTGACTGTTCCTCACATTTTTTTTATAAATAAAGTTTGCTGTTTTGTATTTTTGTAATCTTTGTAGAAGTCATAGCTTCGAATATTTTTTAATTTCTATCTAAAATTGTAAAACAGCTCTCGTCTTAGGTGTGGCATGGAAGATATAAAAAAGGAAAGGAATGAGGATGAAAAATCTTCGACTGTTGAAAATACTGGTTAGTGCATTAGTTTTTTTCTAGATTAAGAATGGTTTTAGATGATGCATTCAAAGATAATAAAAAAGGTGTCAGACGAAAACTTCCCGAAAAAGGCACCGAAGAATATCGCAATATAAGACGTGAAGATGCTAAAAGAAGACGTTCAGAGCGAATAGATGCACACAAGCGAGTTTTTTTTTCTTTTTTTACTATAAACATTAATTTAGATGTCCTCATTGTGAGTATACGGCGCCTTTTCCGAATAAAGTGCGATTACATATTGATACAATACATTCAACCGGTTAGTTTCTATTTGAAATTATATTTCTTCAGGAAGATTCAAGTGTGACACATGCGTTGTATATTTTGATGATTATCGCTTTCTGCGTGCCCATATGAAAGAAGTTCATCCAATAATATATTCATGCACTCAATGTAAATTTACTAGTAAGGTATGCTTCATTTTTATAAAATTGACTGTGCTTTACAGAGAAAAGCCGGATTACTTAAACATGTGAATATATCACACATAAATGGAATAAAATGCACTTTTCCTGGTTGTAGTATAATCCTTCTCAAGAGACAGTTGAAGTAGGTATATAAATCTTTTCTATATTTAAATGATACACAGAAAGCATCTGGCGGAATGTCATCCCACTGAATCCAAAAGTCTTAGTACAGCTGTTAAAATTGCTCCATTTATTCACCACTGCGATTTGTGCGTTTTCACTACTTCCGATTTTAACGCATTTGAAGAACATCTAAGGTACGTTTTATCTAAAGAATTCTGAATTATTGCTTTAGTAAGCACAAAACGGTGGTCAGCTGTCCTTTTAATGAATGTGATCGAACCATTGCTATGTCAGAGCTGGATTCACATATATGTGAAGATCATTCAGAGGAAGAAGTCTATAATATCCCTAAAAAAGGTAAATTGTTGTTTTGGCGATCATTTTTTTTTCAATTTAGAATCTGCTTCAAAAGAAGCCACTCCGAGTCGTGTTGATGCGCATTTACTTTTGGAAAACGACAATGATTCTAGTACTCGCGCCGAAGAAGATTGCGTTCCTGATTCAGAAAATCTTAGTTTAGACGAAGATATTTCAAGACTTGAAGCTTGGGAAAGAGGCGCAGAAAACGTAGATGAAGGATGTGAAGGTTTCTTTCTTGTTTTCGCTGATTTAGTGCAATAATTTAGGAATGTTCAAATGTATATTATGCCCAGGAACTTTTAAAACTTTGGTGCATCTGAGAAAACATACTAAAAGAGTTGGTTTTTTTTTCACTTTTTCAGAATATCCACTTTAGGTTCATGAAAAGTTATATAAAAAGGAGACTCAGCGTGAAAAGAAGCACAAATGCATCTTTGAAGGATGTTCTAAATCATTTACTACAATCGGACTATTAAACGACCATCTAAACGTTCATAATAGTTAGTTTAAGGTTATTATCAGTTATATTTTTTATAGATATTACACCTTATTCTTGTGAGCATTGTAATCAACAATTTCATGCTCGTGCTCGTTTTGCCGTACATCTTTCCAAATATCATCAGATGAGCATAAAATCTTATGAAGATATTAGAAGAAATTTATTATAAAGAGATTATTTGTTTTTATTAATACGGGTATATTTTGTTTTGTGCAAGTTGTTGATCTGGATAAATATGTTTTAGTTTTTAGATCGGCCAGTTACTTCTTTATAACAAAATTATAGGTACAATATTGACATAGAATACGGATATCTTCGCGTGATAGTATCTTTGGATGATGATTAGGATCTATTCTTGATGATCATAGCAAATTCTAAAACAATTTGTCATCGAAAATGCCCTGAACATACCGTAAAAGTCAATTTTTCCATCTCGATCATAATCCCCTTGACCAATCATCTCTTTAGCATCATTTTCACTCAATTTTTGACCGAGGGATGACATGACACTAACGAGATCGGCCGTGGATATGAATCCATCTCGATTGCTGTCGAATACATTGAAAACATCTCGAAGTTCTTTCTCTTCTCGTGGATTCATCATTTGTTTTCTCAAAACGCTGAGAAATTCGTCGATTTCTATACATCCGTCACCTGAAATAACGACATTCGTTTACTATTTCTCGTAGTGGAGATGGCGACATTTCCCCTGGGGCGATTCTCCCTTCAAACGAGATAGATCATGGCCCTTGAGTAGTGAAAAATGACAACGGAAATAAACATATGTCTCTCTCCCCGTCGGCTTGTTTATGTTTGGTCAAGGCCCAAATCCTCAGATGTCTCTCCTAACCCAATAATCACTTCACAAATGCGGCCAACGCGGCCTAAAATCCGGGGAATACGGTAGATGACGAGGCATTTCCTAGGGGAACTATAAAACTTTCATCTTTGATCTTTGCCCCAACTGCTCGTCACAAACTCCTTCAGCTTACCGTCGGTGTCGGCCTGCCTGACGAGTGCTTCTACCTTTGCCGTATTCGGCTTTTCGCCTAATTGAACCAGAGCAATCTGAAAATTGGTAGTTTATATAACACGAGTGGGAAAATAGACAAGTTTCTTTATAGAAAAATGCTCTTTTTGATCCTCCGAGTTATCAGTCCAAATAACATTATCTTCCTCGCCCCAAAATATCGCCGGACGTCATCTCGGCTGTCATCGAGATTTTAAAATTATAGCCATGAAAGGCCATAAATTTGAGGGTTTGTTCTCCTTGTTGCCCGGGCATCTGACCCCCTGATGGAATTGTGCCCCTAATGGACTCCCAGATGACTAATCCCTTGCCGTCTTCAGGAGGACATACCGCCTGGGTAACTGCTCCCCTGGGAGAAACTGGGGTTTCTTCTTCCTGATGCATACTGATTGAGGGGAGAGAGAGATCGAGGTATCAATCAGGGCTGATGCGCTGTATAATTTGGTCTCTCATCGGGTAGGGAGATCTCCTCTCGCCGTACCATAAGGACAGGACCTCTGTCTGTTGCAGCTAAATCACAGACGACAAAAGAATCTCGGCTGTTCTGGAAATTCCCCCGCAAGGTATATTTTTCCGTGTGAAGACATCCCCATTTAGTGGCTCTCCTACGCAGAATATTGTTTGCAAGCATCGTGAAGTTTGATGTCGTCTTCTATTTTAAATTTTTTGGAAGAAGACTGGGAAAAATGGGAGAAAGAGATACGGGAATGGAGGACAAATTGAGTCCAAATTGAACAGGAGAATTACCCCAAGAACGGAAAAACAAGTTAAGGAGGAGGAGGGAAGAGACCGTCGCCTACCTGAAGTTCTTCTTTGGTGATCCGACCATCGCCATTTTTGTCGAATTCTTCGAAAACTTCACGGAGTTCGCTCTCGGGGATGGTCTCCATCCGTCTGACTTGATTGTCGTCCGGGGGCGGGGCTAGGAACTATTCCACATGTGACAACATTGACAATGGCTGGCGATATAAAACAGGCACTTATAGGGCGAGGGAAAAGGAGGATATCGAGAGAAAAAGGACATCTGAGAGAGATGTAGGAGGACATCAACTCGCACGTAACAGAAAAATATGGACTACTCTCTAATTCTGACAAACCACAGCTGTTGAAATTTCAAAAGTGTATGAATAGTCGAATGGCTGCCAATCACAGGTACAAGGGTACTCCCACAGCAGGTCAAAGACCTCTAAATTGAGCTGATCCCGGGGGAATTGCCATCGCTTTACCTATCGTCGACCACCAGGCGAAGTTTCAATTTCAACACGCCCCTTTGTCTAGAGATAGATGGCCTCCTATTTCGAGGGAGGCGACCCAAAGGGGAATCCCCGAACACAACAAGGTGATCATGTGTCCTTTTTCCTCGGTTGTTTTTATTTCTCGATTTTCCACAAGGGACTAATTGCCGTGCTGACATCAATCTCTTCCATTTTATGAGCACTCTTTCATCCCGCCTTCCTCTTCTCGTCCAATGTACTTCCGTCTCAAATAATTGCCTTTTTTCGGTCTCAGGCCGTACATCATTAGACTCGGATTTTTTTCAAGAGAAATCCCATCAAGGAGATTTGCGTGTCATTTGAGAATTACACGAGGAGATGGACATTACCCAGGAGACAAAGCGACACGAGATTTATCATACAAGAGACATAATTTGGGTGACAAATCTACGAAAAAAAGGCAGAGAAGAGGCAGAAACAAAAGAGGAGACATTACTCGCCGGACATCATTTCCATGAACTCTGAAAATTGTTGCTTCTTGCTGTCGACGTCGTCGACTCACCGTCAAAGTCAACTGTTCCTGAACCGTCTTGATCAATCTCAGCAATCATCTCATCCAATTCATCCTCACTCACATTGTCGTCCAAAGCGCGGAGGATGTCACGAAGGTCAGACACGTTGATGTAACCATTTCCCTAAAATATTTCCTCTTTGCTGATATGCATTTCCTTGACGATTTCGTCAAAATTTATGGAGATCAGCCCGGTTACTGGGATGTCGCCTGATCTGCTGGCTCAGAGTGGCCCAAGTGCAAATAGTCGCCGATTGGATTGATTGGTTTTTCTACCTGCTTGTCGTAGAGACGGAAAGCCTCACGGAGTTCTTCCTCGAGACCCTCGTCATTGTCATTGTTCACCACAAAGTTGGCAACCATAGCCGCGAACTCTTCGAATTCAATCTCTCCCGAACCTGAAGTCGACTTTCACGTCGAGAGGCGAAGTATTCTAACCGTCAGCGTCGAATTCCTTGATCAATTGTTTCAAATCACGTTCCTCGAAGGCTTGTCCCATAGTACGGAGAATCTGTCCTACCTGAAATCAGAGGAGAATATCCAGTCGACATTGTGAGGTACCTGGGTAGCACGGATGTATCCTTTATTTTCTTTGTCGAACATGTTGAAATATTTACGGAACTCTGAAAATTACACAGATTCCAGGAAATCACAATCAAGACATACGTTCGATCTGCTCGGCGGTGAGCTGCTCCAATGCATCGGCTACTACGTCTCCCTAAAATATTATGATATTTAAAGGAAATACATTGGATCGAGGCTGTTACAGAGTAGAAAGATGCTTACCATGGTGGCTGGCTGAGGGGAACTGTCGCGCACTCCTCGGATACGAAGTTTGCTTTTACACTCGCGTCGAGTGCCGTCGCCCCCGTGTCCGGAAAACGACGGGGGGAAACATTTTAAGTCAGGATAATATGTAGGCTCGCTGGTAGTACACAGAATACTATAATGAAATACTATTGTTTACGAGAAGAATGAAGCCAAAGCTGTCAGAAACAGGGCACCTGCTCCTAAGGATAGAAAGTGGACATTCCTCCAAGAAACAGTGGACTTCTTGAAAAGATATTTGGATCACTGAAATCAGCTTGTCGAAAGACGCAATAAGGGATACAGCTTCCTAAAAATTGGCGTGTGGTATCCCCTCCAGAAAGTATCTTTGTCCAAACCACAATACTAGAGTAAAACCAGAGTATTCCAAGCAGGAGGCTTCTTTGAATTCCAGTTTTGGGAGTGTTGTCATATCATTACACCATTTCAAACTACGCCCCTCATTGTTTTTCCAATCGTACTTTTGCCCATTCTTACTGTCGCCTGTCTTCTGAGGATGCGACTTCTTCTGTTTCTTTTATTTGTCGGCCTTGCAGCCTCTGCACCGGCCATGCAGATTATCGGCCTGCCAGTAAATGACACGTCGTCTATACTTTCTGTATTGGATACTTTACCTAAAGGCATGTTTTTAAAAGAAGATGGTGAGTAAAACTTTAGAGTGCGAAAAAAATGGCAAGAAATACAAAGAGGGAGAAGAATTTGAATTCGGAAATCATCTTCGCTACAAATGTCAAAAATATGGCGTTTATTCAATCGAGGGATGTCGAACGGATAAGGGCGAATCCATGGAACCTGGGCAATCTTTTGTCAAGGATAACATCCTCTATCAATGCGCCAAATCGGGCAGTTCTGTCTTCTACAGGGAGACGGTAAGGAGCTCTTCCTTATTAGAATAAAAAAAAATTAGACTTGTGGAAGTATGGGAATGCCAGATTGCGACAAAGTTCCGAAGCCGAGTGGATTTTTAAAAGCAGAAAAGAGCAAAGTCGAGCCACCCAAGGGCAAGAAGGTAAACCTTTTCAATTCCCATGAATCGCAGTTCAGATCGAAGTGGCTGGTCTTCCTGAAGGCTGGGAAGTTTTCGAAGAAGGCGCAAAAAAGATTCCCGGCACCAATGCGACCATAATTTCGCGGGTTCTGATGTTTAATGGAGTTAGTCACAGCAGGTAGTCCGTTTTCAATTCTCGGTAACTATTCTCGTCAAGGACTCGCCGCCAACAGGGTCGAGGCGTTGGAAGTGTCGTCGGAATCGAAGATCCAGGCACGGACAAACCTCCAATGCCGATGGAAATGTTGACGGGAGGGACGAAAGTCACCAAGACGCCGATGAAGAAGGAGGCTGTCCATCCCCCGAAAATGGCAGCCAGTTCAATGTCCTCGACGTCGACCAAGGGAAAGCGTCTCTACACGCAGGATCTTGGCGCCAAATTGGAGATCAGAAACCCGTCGTTATCTTCTTCTTTCAAGGTATCCTATCCTGTAAAATATATACCCTTTTTCAGCCGGGAAGTGTTGGAGGATCTCGTTCTGACGTGAATTGGGGCGGCAAAACAGCCGACATACACGGGAAACACATGGCTGTGGGGCCTGGAACCTTCACTTTTGGCAATCATCCAACAGGAGCATTTGCCCATAAAAAGAGCACCCTTGTATTGTAATCCAAATAAAATTGAGTATCAAAATGAGGAAAGACGAGGAAAGAAGGCCACCCAGAAGAGGATACCGATTAGGGTAATTGCGCCGTTGCATATCCAGAGGAGACCTTGTCCAAAAGAGGAGAACATAATCCTGGAGAAGATTAGAAATGTAAAAGAGATGCTTACGCAGCATAAAGAGGTCCGACGACCATGATTAAATCTTCCGTCACCACGACCAGTCCTTGCATTATACTCTGGAAAGTCGACATGGATATTATCTTTTTTGGTACCTGATCGGCATTGTTGACAACTTTTGAGTAGATTGTGTCCAAAGAGATCTGAGAAATGGGCATGGCCAATCCCATGACTCCGATGACGACAGGGATGAAGACAATGGGCCACGTGCCTCGTCCCGTCTCGCACCAGTCATATTCCAATGGATTACATCCGGTTCTACTGGTCGAATTGTACTCTGGTAATACGTGACTTGTCTGTGGATATGGATACGATGAGACGTACATAAAAATAGAAATACAGATGCCAATGAGGAAACAACACCGGGCCGGTACCCTATAAATCAACCATCTCAATAGGAAAGTGAAAAACAAACCGAGTCGAAAGATTGGTGGCCATAAACAGAACTGCAACAATAATTGACAGTATACCAACGGCACCCATTGTAATCGACGTGATACGGACTGTCTTTTCTCCATTCCAGCCAAAAGTTGCCATGAAGATTGGGGATCCAACGCTGTAAAATTCTCTTTCCTTTCTCGAATCGACTCACGTTCCAAGGGTGGCCGGTGACAAGCTCATTACCAGTTTTTCAATTAGACAAACTACAACCAGATACCAAGAGACATCCAATGAGCGGATCTTTCTTATTCTTCTTTTGACTGCCTCCATTGAATAGTCAAATTCATCTTTTTCTAAAATTAATTGAATTAAAAAAGTACCCGTGATACTCTTGTTCTTTTTCTCCTTTTGGGGCATTTCTTCCAAGGCGTAGTAGATGAAGAAAACAGTGAAAATATTAGTGACAGTGGCTAGCCAAATGGGAGCGGAGTAGATGTGGAACCGCAATCCTGGTAAGATTTCAAACCCCGGATAGGAAATGCTGGAGAAGATCAATTGGACAACTAGAAATTGAAATAAAGGAGATGTCAGCAATGACAACCTGGACCGATGATGATAGAAAGCATTCCTGACAAGGCAGTGGTAGCAAAAGCACGGGAACGATCTTCTTCGGAACTGAAGAGGACGAGATAGACGCGGAGAATGACAGCACTGCCTGGATATGGACAGTGAAAGAAAAATGAGATAGATACTAGCTGCTATAGAAAAGATAACATAACATCCGAGCATGAGATATCGTCGACCAGTCGGGAGAAATTCTACGGAAAGATAGATGCAACAACCGATGAATGCCAAAATTCTACCGAGAATCAACTGGGTCCTGAAGGAGAAGCTCTCTTCCCGTCCGTCTAATTTACCTGACAGTGTGTGTTTTATAAGTCCAAAAAGAGAAAAGAATGGAGAAGACGACATGACCCCATTTGGCGATAGACGAAGCAATTCCATAGAAAGATGACGTCGCTTGGGGGTCAATCTGATGCATGTAAGGGAATTCTCCCATTCCTGTCACAGTATTCTCAACGGCTGCCAAAAATGAAACAATTCCCGCTATGTAGATAGCTTTCCAATTGGTTTTGACTAAAAATAAGCGTATTCTGGAAAGGAGAAGCCTTACTGGAAGTCGAGTCAGAATCCGTGAACTGAGCATCGAGTGGAACTTTCTTGCAGTTGGACATAAGGCGGAAAGGTAGGTCAACTGATGGTCGCCCGAGGCGGTGGCTCGTGTTAAAAAGACCGTGCGCTGAGTCATCGGGGATCAACAGTACGGGAGCTAGATCAACAGCAGTCGGCGAGGATAAACTTCCTACATCTTTCTCGAGTCATTTGACAGGAAATGAGCTGGCCGAGTCAATCCATGGGCTCATAATAGCGCATACATTCAACATGTCACATGTTCCTTAGATGTGTGTCGGGTCGTGAAGGCGCTTATTTATCCGGAGTCAGCCATTATTTTTTTGGTTGGCTACTTCCAGACGACCTACTGTCTTGATTCTCGGAGTTTTTCCTGAATGGGAGGTGCTTGCTTCACGTGGCATCTCATCCCGGGGCTCATCCTGTTGCGTATTTCCTCTGTATAGCTTCCGATGAATCATAGTTCGTATCCCCAAATAGTCGACTTCGGGCTTCTCCAGAATCTGTTTTCAATCCACCGTAGTGAATCCATAGAAATCGGGGCTAATCCTCTTCTTTTTTTCCAATCTTGTCATGTGCTCCCTCAACAAAGTTCATGTTTTCAGCCTATTCCTAGAGTCCCCGGCTTAATGTGCATTTCCTGTGTCCGATTTATTTTATTTTCATCTCCCGTTGTGTCGAGGTTGGCTCGCCCTTTACTCTGTACGTATTAGCAAATCACGGGTAATTTGTTGGATAGCTGATTACTGGCAGTGTGCTTATCCTGTTTTCGGGTGAATCTCCTCTCCTCCATGGTAACCGTTTCCCTGGGTAAAGTCTATTCTCGTCGTCGACGGTTCAAACATCTCTCGCTCGCCTAACAAGAGCTACCCGTGGTCAACTCCTCACGTCTTGCTGTGTTGTGTTGATATGTGGGCAGGAAACTTCATTAGGCCGAGGAGAAGCCGCAGGGCAGAGCCTGATCCCCTATTTCATATTGGTTGACAGTTTCCCGGCGATCCCAGGTCGGGCGTGAGAAGTTTCCATAAAGGAATGTTTGTCTACACGCCTACTTATATTAGCCATACGTCAGGCGAGTAAAAAGGGGGGACTGACTGCCCCCAGGATTAGAGGAGGGGACGAACTCTTCTCTCAGAATGATTAATTAACTCTATTGATATCCTCTTCTGATCCTTCTCATCCTTTCTATTCTTGTCGACTAATTTCCCCTCGAACTATGTGCTCCTTCTCTGGCTGTTATTCTGCTATTTGAAATAACTCCCTCTGACGTATTTTAACTGGGAAAAGTGTCTCGACAAAAGAAGTTATCTCTGTTTACGGAAAGCAACAAAATGAGCGAAAAAGAGAGCGAGCAGTGTAAAGCGCTTTTGCGGGATTAGCCGTTCTGCTTCGGTTCCACTTGCAGAAGGATAACCCTAAGCAGCACCTAGACGATTCTATCTAGCAACCTTATTTCCTCGAATGAAGCCAGGCGACGATCTTCGGCTTGTTATCCGATCCGCCCCACCCGGCGTCCCAAAACAACTTGACACGTCGTCGTAGAATCCAAATTATTTCTTTCTTTTTTGAATATTTCTGGGAAAGTGCTCTTCTTTGCTTTTGCTGGTTATTTTCATATAAAGGTCATTTTTAGAAGAAGACGTGCAGAAGATGACATCCAAACAGGAGCAGCCCAACATGGGGTAGGACTTTTGGCCATTTTTGATCGACCTTTTCAGTCATCGCCATTCTCTCACAATCGAAACCAATCCTCTTCATCTTCTTCCTTCAAATATTCGTCGTTTCTCACAGGTTCGTCTTGACTTTCGTCTTTACCGCTTTTTATCAGGCAGACACAATGCGCCATCCAGCTGCTCCAATTCTCTCGAAACTTAAAAAGACTGCTGCCGAGATTCCGGTGAGTATGCCCATTTTGCAAAAAATAACCTTGCTCAAATTAGGAGAATGACGCGGACAAGAAGACCGACGGAAAGGGTGACGGCAAGTAAATGGAAATCTGTACATTCAGCCTACTCTGTGATCTCTTTTTTAGCTATTTCCTCCTAAAACATATTGGATACATTTTTAATGAATCATCTAATGCTTCTTGTTCGGCTTCTGTACTTCGAACTTCTTGTCCTTTTCTTCTTTTGGGTAGATGATTTGCAGATTGAAGGTTCCGGCATCGAATGAGCGACGAGAAACTCGACCAAGTGTGACATACGTATGATTGTAGCGGAGGGCAAACTTGCGATATTCGTTCTGCCAATGACTTATTTATGAAAAAATAAATAGCCAAAACCTTTTTCTTGTCGTCGACATCACATTTATGGTAAAAACGAAGGGTCGGATCAATGTTGGACTCACTTTGGGGTCGGCCAGCAGTGTCTCCTGAAGCGGAATGGCTGCCATGAGTAAAAGAGCCTACCTTCGACGGAAAAAGAGCCATCATCCGAAGTTGTGGCAGCATCCAAAAGGTCTTCTATCTCTAGAAATGAGCCATGTCACTGTTAAAAATAAACAAACTTTCGGTATGGTTTCTGTACAATCGGACGTGGGCGCCTTTAGCTGGTTCATTTCCACACTTCAAGATGCCCTTGGCACTCGTCGACCGGGTCAGAATATTGTCGGCAAAGCTGGGATTACTCGAATAGACATAGACAGCCAGGAAGAAGACACAAAGAATTCGTAACATGGTCGGCGACTCAAGGAAGCAGACTTGTTTTGAGGTCTTATCTTTTGCCTGTTGATTTCTGATAAACAAGCTCAATCGATGACTGATCGACCAGAAGTGTAGCTTGATGGCCAATAAGAGCTGGCCCCCTGGTGGTCATGGGAATTCTCTTGCCTTTTCTCTCTCCATAACAGGTGGTTTAAAGCTTCTGTTCAGCCGTTTTCAGCTGTCAATAGTCCATCTGCTTGAGCGGTTGCCTCGGTAACCGGGGGCTGTCAACCCAGTCAGTCTTCCAATCTCCATTGACGATGTCCCAAGATATTCGAAAAAATGCTTGGGAAGCTATCGGTAAGTCCCTCGCTCTCGTCGACTTTTACTGTCAGATTCACTCTGCGAGCCATTGGTCGACAGTCGTATTCCCCTATTCGAAGCCCTTCAAAATGCTTTGCCCGTAATTATGGAAGAGGATTTGAACAGCGAAGAGGCCAAGAGACGAATGCCTCAAATGCTAAAGATATCTCGACTTTTAATTGGACATCTCTTGGTCAGAATATCCTCCTCCGTAATCGGTGATTTCAGTCAACTCAACAGCAATTGGTCGAAGATAAGCAAAGTCTTCTGGACAAGAATCGACAGCTGAAGACGATGCAACACGAGCTGACCCGGGAGATATTAGCCACTCCCAGTTGGAATTTCTTCAAGGTACTCTTTCCATGTCAATAAACCAGAATTTATTTAGTGCGAGGCGTGCCAGAAGATCTTCATTAGCGAGAAGTTCCTCCATCGCCATCTTGTCAGCCGACATAACCAGCGGAGGAAGAAATAATCCAACATTATTTTGTAAAATAAATTGTTTATTTGATCATTTTGTGGTTTGTTTCATTGGTCTTCCATCAGGATTTATCTCTGGCTAAGTCGTCTTCTCCCCTTGGATTCAGTCTCGCCCGACTCATCTCCTTCTCACAAAAACTATAGCCATCCGAATTATTTTGGAGTCATAAAACAAGTTTTGACATGAAAAGCAAGAAAAAAACAACAGCGATGAGTTGTAGAATGCGCGTTGTCAGTTCGCGTACTCGCCGCCTAACTAACGCCAAATGATGGCTAAATCGATTTGGTCATTGGCAGACTCTTTCTCCCTTTAATTTATTCTGCTTGTTCAATCCTTCTAGACAATCTCTTGTCAAGAAATGTTGAAGATCTGTGATGTTTTTGTCATTTTTCCGGTCAAATCTTATCAATCTCCGTCGTATTTTCCCAGGAATCGCCAATTTTCAGCCATGGATAGCCCGTCCATCTTGGACAGCCCTGCCGCCGGTATTTTTGGCTTTTATTTCGTCGTTTTTGTAACGGCAGAATGTTGTCGAAATGTAAGTTTCTTCTTATTTTAATTTCTGTTTTCGATTTCCAGGCTATCGACATAATTTCTCCTCCATTTTTAAAAGTTTACTTTTACGAGCTCATAGGAACTATCACAATGTGTCTCTGTGTTTTTGAGAATGGTCTGTCGCCCTATTTCAATCTCCATTTTCTGCCTTTAGGATACGTCTTGATGAATTACGGCTACGTGGCTTTTTTCGTCGTGGTGACCATCGTCCTTTATACCGGGGCCTACATGAATCGAGGTGCTCAAGTGTCTCCTCTCGGATCTTTTGAAAATGTCTACTATGGCACCTGCAAGTATGTCGCCGTCTTTCTTTATAGTTTTTTCTTTAGTGTCGGTCATTTTGTGGGTATCTTTTTCTCACAGCTTGTTGCCGCAATTTCTGCCTTTCTCCTCGTCGGCCATGTTTGGATTTACACGGGCAGAGTATTTTCGTTCCATCAAAATAAAGTCGAAGATTTGGCCAGGTGTAAAGTCAACTACAAGGTATCCTCTCCTCTTCTCGATTCTATTTTCTTTTCCAAGACTTCTTTCACATTTATGGTCGTCTTTGAATTTTTGGCTTGTGCTGCCATTCGTCTCCTCATGCCTCTCATCAATTCCAAATCTCCTGACAGTATTCGATCCTATGCCATTCCAGCCTTCGTCTCATTTATGATCACTCTCTGTAATTGTCAATTTTTCAATTCAACCTTTCTTTTAGCCATTTATACGCTGGGAGCCGCTGGTTTGAATCCTGTGGTGGCTTCGTGTCGTATGTTCTTCTGCAAAGGACTCGATAAACAATGGTTCATCTTCCTCTACTGGGTCAATTTTCTTTCTTTTCTAACTTGGATCAGTTTCAGGCCGTCTCAGCAGCTGGTTACATTTTCGGTGCTTCCCTTTCGCGAGTCTTCTTCCCCGCTTTCTACAAGCCCAAAAAAGATCAGTTCAAATCTCGTCCCGTACCGGATTCTGTCAAAGAAAAGATCAGTAAGAAACAAAATGCCAAGAATAAGAAGAAGAAGGCCATAAAAGCAGAATAGATTAAAGAAAAAAAGGCCAAAGAGAGGAGTCTGTGATATCTCTGTTGATGGGTATTCTTATAATCAAAATAAACTTCTATCTTACATTTTCTGTGTCATCCCTCTCGACCACCTCGATCCCAATTGAACTTGACTTCTCGCTCTTCGCCGTTTAATTCAGCCTGACTTAATTATAGTTGGAATAATTTAACCGGGTGACAATTGACTTCGTCTTCTTTTCTATTTTGCCAACTTTAAGAGGTGTCACCTTGTCTTTTTCTGTCGACTGCTCTCAAAAACAAGGCGACCCTCACTTCAGACCTTTTTTTGGATTGCCTCTCGTCGACCTCTCGACTTTTCGCATGATCCCTTTGATTTCAGATGTTTCGCTTCAAACGACGAGACAGGTGAGTCGTCACATTATGCAGATGACATCTTGTGAGTCATCCTTTGAATAAAATAGACATCTTATTACATCTCCCTCAGCTCGCAGATGTCTCGACCCCCTCGGGGGAGACCAGAGTCCGTCGTGATATTTGTGGTATTTGCGAGTGAGTGGCTTCAGACGGATATTCAATTAGATTTGGCCATTTCTGGAAGATTCTCAATCTCATCTCTGATCCGGCGTCTTATAATTGTCACCGGTTAATAAGAAGAAACGTCATATTTCACAGACTGAGGGTGACAAATGGCAAAAATAAGAAAATTATTGTTAGGATCCCTGGGGTGAGAAGTGGCTTGTTTTGCTGAGGAGCTCGTCAATTACCGGTGATTCTCCCAGGTGGGCAGGAAAAGACAAAACAATTATATGAAAATGTCCTTGATAAAGGCTCAGACAACGTGCAGAGAATTCAACTCGAACATTCCTTAAATTACGTCATGGCGGGCCACCTGACCCACTTGGATATTTCTCTAGCTGCCTCGGGTCGCCTCTGTTGCATCTTGATCACATCGATTTCCAGTCTTTTGCTATCGATAGGGAATACCCTTTCTCTACTTGATCTACTTCTGATCTTCAATTATTAGTCGGTTACTTGGCCTTTTGAGAGATCACACAGCAGCTTTTTGGACTGTTAGAGCTCAAATTTCTGCACGACAGCGAAACTTTGCAAAAGAATTTTTGAAATTTTAAGGGTTGTTTTTTGAGCTGCGTCGCCGTCATATTTCCCGTGGCGTCAATGTCATAAGGGCCTTTTATTTTGTGTGTGTGTCCTATTTTCTGTCACTCGAGCCTCTCCTAGCCAGTTCGTAGATGCCATCCCCATTGGTTACTGCCCTTCTCAGGTCAGTGAAATATGTTTACGAGGGAGGGAGAATTCCCTCTCTCGCCAGGTGTGCATGTTCTCCCGACATTTGTACAGCGTACCCACCCTCTTCCACCCTCCCTCCAAATGACCGATTATTTATATAAAAAGTATTAGAGGGATTGGGATAATGGAATATTCAGCTGTCATCAGCAGTCGTTTATGCCCTTGTCAGCCTCGTCCTCCCTCCCCTTTTTATCTCTTTCTCCTCGTCTCCCATTCTCAGCTCTTTTTTCTTAAAGAATTCGTCGAATGGTATGCGTACAAGGAAGGCCAGCGACATCAGCGTCACCTCGAAGACTCGCGAACTTCGCGACTTCGAATGGCATCAAAGACTTACCAGGTATCCTCCCCGGCAGTCTATTTGGGGGCTATTCATCCAACCCAATTACATAGTCTAAAGAGCTGACCTATCCGGGCTATTCTTCCTGTTTTTCCAGTTAAATCACGTGGGAACGAGTAATACTAGCCGTTTGTAGTAATTAGGGTAAAAACGTTTTTGGTGGGCGGGGAGCCGTGTCTGGTCGGGAGAGGCCAGTCTCATGCTACAGAAATTTGTCAGGTAGGTCTTTCAGAGATTTCGACATACAGGAATTAATCCAAAAGTTCTTATTCTATTCAAAGCTTGATAACTGATATCTGGGGGATACTGTAGCTGTTTCAGTTGACAATAAGTTGTGTCTTCTCGAACATTTTCACGTGTTATGCTTAAAATAATAAACAAGAGGATGTAATAACCGGGAAGATCCTCTGCCGAAAATATCAAGAGTCCAAATTTCTGAATTAGGCTGTATTCCATTATCTGTTTGGCAGTTCCCATTTATTTTATTGTTTTTCACTTAAAAATTCAGTAGTTTCCAGACCATTTGAGGGGGTAAACATTGGCTGATATCGTAAATTTTCCCAAAAAGTTCTTTGCCATTTATATCATAACATTCAATAATAACGAGACTGCGCCAAACACCACATGCTACGTTCACCTGCATAGTAACATTTTACGGGGTTTAAACTTTAAAAAAAGAGAAGAATTTCAGGAGACTCGAACAAGCTCTCAATGTACATCCGGAAAAGTATAACGCAGTCGACAGTCGGTCGACACATATCTCTCGGAATCCGACACCAGTCGACGTCGAGAGCAGAGCTCGATCCGTTGATCTGTGAGTTTTGGTCAGGTGTCACGTTAGACACGGCATTTCCTATTCCGACAAGCGTAGTTCCGGTTCAAAATGGTAGATGGCCACATTGCCTCGTCGACAATAAAGCGACCAAGAGGGGAATAGCAGGAGGGAGAGGATTCTTGCCAAGAGTTTCATGTGTGTCTCTGTCGGTCCATAAAGTTTTTAGCGGGCCCGCCATTTAGTTGTTAAACTGCCTTTCCCCACTGCCATTATCGTTTTGCCTCTTCGTCTATCCTTCCATATGTGACGTCTGGATGACGTTAATTTGAGGTCGACGATCCATAAATTATCTGTAGACGTAAACTTTGGGGAGACGATCCATAAATTATCTGTAGACGTAAACTTTGGGGAGAAATTGCTGGGGCAACACGCGATGTGTGGAAGTTGTGCAAATCTCATTAATCAGTTGATATTTCTTTCACTATAGTGGCCCGGCCAGCTGACCTTGTTCATCATCTGCTGTTCAGCTGTGATATTGAATTCTCTCTCTCTTTCTCTCCCGGCTGAGTTGTCGCACCTCGCTCATAATTCATCAGCACAGGATTTGTCTCGTGTAATTCCAGCCGGCCGCCAGGTCCCCAGGGCGTTTCATTGACCCCCTCCAAATGGCATGCCAATTCCTTTTCTGACTGCTGAACTTCTTCTTTTGCCATTTTCCTCGTCGACATGTGGATGTTCACCGGAAGAAAAGGAAAACGTCGCAGGTAAATCGATCTCCTTTTTCTGAGATTGAAAACGGGCGAGGTAATCGGATAACATGAGGAGGGGCTCTTGACTTTGTCGCCTTTTCCTCAGTCGACCGTTCCCGATGTTGGTCTGGATGAGTTCAAATTCTTTGAGAAGGCGAACTCGGCCCAAAGTTATCCGACGTCGAAGGTTTGTTATCCAAGGAGGGAAAATTCCGGCCGTTCCGCCACCCTCAAATGCAATTAAAGATCACCCGTATTTAAATGTGACCGAGTGCTGTGTTCCGATGGCAGCTGCCGTGTGTCATTTTCCGCCGACGCCTCTTGTCTCTCTTTCTTCCCTCCTGACTTTTCTCTCATTTTGACCTGGATAGAGAAAATATGTTCTTTTGAGATAAATCAGCCAAAAATAATGGATATCCCGAGCGCGGTGTCATTATTCCCCCTCCGGCTTCCTGTTATTCTCCTCGTTGACTTTTTGCCTCTTTTGTCCGGGGATACAACTGCCAAATCACGTGGATATTTTGATCAGAAGGTGCCACACAATCAATTAGTAGAGTCAACTATCTCGCAACATTTTCCCAATTCGACTTCTTCAGAGCTCCGATCATGGATGCAGATGAGATAAACGGGAATTTGTTGAGCATGGATGATAAGAGCGCCAGTCCCCAGAGAGGAACTCCCTTGACAGACGACAGGTGAGCTCGGATACATACACAACTCATGTTATTCAGTGTGCCTCGAGGGGCAGGAGAACTTGTTACCATAAATGTCTCTGGAATGAGGTTTCAAACCTGGGAAAGGACCCTAGAAAAGTAGGAGAGATCACTTGACAGATACAGTAATTTTTAGCTATCCAAATAGTTTACTGGGCAATCGACGGAAAAGAGAAAAATATTGGGTAGCTGAGACGAGAGAATATTTTTTCGACAGACACCGATCCACGTAAGTTTTCCCCCCTTTTTTTGTTATTTTTCCATTTAAATGGCGTCTGTTTGAAGATGTCGGTTGGAGAGAGAGTGGGAGATGCGTCATTCGCTGTGAGTTCGAGTGGGCCCTCTTTCCCTGCCCTTACATGTTCTTCACTCTTAACTCACAGCAGCATGACCATCTCTCCCTCTGCTCCTCTGTCCCTTCTTCCTGTTTCTCTTATTTTCTTCTTTCAGATTTGAATCCATCCTGTACATTTATCAAAGTGGCGGACGAGTCAAGCGACCAGAATCCGTTCCTATCGACATTTTCCTCCGAGAGCTCAAATTCTTCCAGGTAATCGAATGCCGAACAGAAATGAAGAATTTAGATGGGAGATGACATGGTCGAAGAGTTTTGGATAGCGGAAGGATACGAAAAGCCGCCGGATACAATAATGCCTAGCAATCCGACACAGCGGAAGTTGTGGGAACTTATGGAATACCCGGACTCGTCGCTGTCCGCCCGAGTCGTCGCCTTCATTTCCATCGCTGTCATCATCGTGTACGTCCATCCCACGGTCTTATTTTTCTTATTTTCAGTTCAATCGTCTCCTTCTGCTGGGAGACGGTGCCCGGTGCTGAAGTCAACACGACCTTGGCCACCCCGGAAAAGGATGACGCTCGCCTTTTCAGCAATCCATTCTTCTGGGTCGAGCTCATTTGTATTTTGTGGTTTACCATAGGTTTGTAGCCTTATTTTTCGTGTAATTTTTTGTTTTAGAATTATTTCTGCGGTTTATCAGCTGTCCCTCGAAGTATTCTTTTTTGACATCTTTCCTAAATATCATCGACTTTGTTGCCATCGCCCCGTTTTTTGTCAATCTCGTCTGGGCTGATGCCAGCAAGTCGAGTTCGTCGATGTCATTCGCCGTGTTGCGTGTCCTTCGTCTCGTCCGAGTTTTTCGAATATTCAAACTCAGCCGGTATTGTCCCCCTTTTCCCTTTTTTATTTTAAACCAGACATTCTGTTGGTCTCCAAATATTGGGCAAGACATTCCGCGCTTCTGTCCAGGAATTTTGCTTGTTGATATTCTTCATGGTCATCGCCTTGGTTCTTTTCTCGTCCGGAATGTATTTCGCTGAGCAAGGCGAGCCTAATTCCAAGTTCACTTCGATCCCAGCCTCTTTCTGGTTTGTCCTGGTCAGTTTTCTTTCTCTTTCCGTAATCTTCTTTCCTTTTCCCTGAATATCAATAAATTCTAGGTGACAATGACCACAGTTGGGTGAGTTTTTGAGTGACGTGCTGTGAATTGTCCAAATTCCTGTTATTATTTTTTATATTTTGTTAGTTATCGAAAATATCCGTCTTTTTTCAGCTACGGCGATTTGGTTCCCCTTTCCCCTCAAGGAAAAATCGTTGGTTCGATGTGCGCCTTGATCGGTGTCCTCACTCTCGCTCTTCCTGTTCCCATCATTGTATGTTTCCTTATAAAAAAAGGACACATCCCCTTCCAGGTGGCTAACTTCAAACATTTCTATCGACAAGAGAATCGACTGGCCACAATGAGGACAGCTGGAAAGGGTCCGGATGATCTGGAAACAGGCGATGACAGCTGACTACCGTCCGGGCTGAGGGCCAGCGTGACCAGTGAGGTAATTTATTTCTCTCAGAAAATGACATTAGATGGTAGAATATTTTCCAGATAAATGATGAAAATGGCTCAATTAGTAAGTTGCCCCCCATGTACTGTGATTAGTTTTCCATTTCCTTTCCTTATTTGGGTTAATTTTGTTGCCTCTGACCTATCCTTTCCCGTTTATTTCAGATAAAATCAACCGATTCCAGGTGGTTAGTCGATCTCGAAGCAGTTCTTCTGAGAAGATGGTCTTCGTTCCACCTCGTGGCTCAATCAACAGCAACGAATTGCCTTTACGGAGTCGAAGTCGCTCCGTTTTCGTACTGTGACCCTCAGCCCGCTTATTTTTCATCAAAATTTCTGGGTCCCTTGAGCATATCACAATTCTTATCAATCAAAACGACACATTACTAGTGAATTCAATCTGTGATTGTATTTGAACATTCCAAAAATTTATTAAAACTAATAAACTATAAAAAATACCCGATAGGAGATCACAGCAAAGTTGACATTACATAATTGGTTCAAACATTTCTTCACATGTTGGATCTTCATGATGGCGATCAACATCTATTAAATCTTCTTGTTGGTCTTGAATTTCAATGTCTTCTCCTTCGACAATTTCATCGCCTTCATTGACATAATAAAGTACTCCATCCAGATCATCTCCTTCGTAATGTTCATAATATTCTTGATAGTCGTGCATTCCTTCGACAATTTCTTCTATTACATCTTCTTGTGGGACATTTTCATGAATTTCGTGGTGTAATTCTTGATGCATTTCTTCATTTATATCTTCGTGTATTTCTTGATGTACTTCCTGGTGTCTACCTTTTTGTATTCGAAGATCTTCTTTAGCCACTTGGATATATTCACCCTGAATTTTAATTCTAAGAAAATAAGGAAAACCAACAGTTGTTGCCTGGACAACGACAAATATTCGACCATCCGAGTCGACTTCTTTCGGAAGATTTATCTGAAATCTTTTTTTTTCTTTTCTCAGCTAACTCACATGGAAATTGTTGTCTTTTTCATGGACAAGATCAGCTTCATACGAATTTCCTGGCGCTATGGCTATTGTTCCTTCTGATGTTTCTAAAATTATAATTTTTTCTCAGTGAGAGCAGCAAAACTCACCAACAAATGTTCTCATTTGACTTTCATTGGTATTATTTTTCTTTGGATACATTAATGGTTCCAAATGAACATTTCTTCTGTGCATTAGAAATTCGTGTCTGAAAAAAATTAATTAAAAAAAGACTATTATTACCTGTCAATATATCTGTGCTCGCAACACCACCAATATATTTTATTTGCAGCAACTTCTATCCGGAAACCGGGTAATCCACGGGTAGTAATATCACAGCAGAAGGCTGGTTTATTGTGAACCCGAAGCATATGTCTAACAAGCAGCGAAGGTCTAACCAATTTCAACCCACATTCTGCACATTCGGTACTAAAATGAGCTAAAATTCAATCTAAAAAATACAAACCTGCATATAAGTTCTTCATAACCAGCACGATAAAGTCTTGATAAATCTTTTCCATAATTTTGCGACTGATTCAATGTCTCTGCCCGTTGTTGTTGATGTTGTTTCATGGTTATCTAAAATTAGGCAAAAAAAAATTAATTAATAAAATAAACTGACTAGATGACTATTTCTTGCTGCATTATTATTAGCACCAATAGCATGTATTTCTGCCTTGTGCATATTTAAATCAGCCATTGACATACATATTTGCCCACAATATTTACAAACAAACCTGAAATATAATTTTATTGTTTAAAATTGACTTACTTCCGTCGTCTAGTATGCGATTGTTCTATGTGATTATTGAGTTTAGTTGAATCGGTAAAGACTAGTCGACATTCATGGCATGAAAGACGATTAACGATCTAAAAAGTGGATAACAAATAAAATAAAGAAAACAAACCTCTTCGCCATAAGTTTCAAGGAGGCTTATTTTCAGCTGGTCATTTTTCTTGTGTGCTCCTAAATGATGATCCATGGCTGCTGGTGTCTTCACATTGACAAGCATATTACATATTTTACAAGCATCGTAACGTTCAGGGCCAGATGACTCTCCTAAAAATTATTTAAAAAAAATAAAAATTTGTTACCTTCTTCGCCTAAAGAAAACCGGCCAGTATGGGCAAAACGAAGAGCCGACATAGCATAACTTTCGTGTCTTGCCTTAGCAATCATTGCCTTTTCCTTCATCCGATTGCGTTCTTTTTCTCTGCGTTCCCATTCTTTTTGTATTTTTTCTATTTCTTCCATAATCTGCAAAAAAAATATTTAAAAATTAAAAAAAAAACTAACTGAATCGAAATGTTCCGGATGATTTTGTTTTGCATGTCTTTCTAAGCCATAATGCGTCAAAAATACACTATCCGGGCAGAATCTGCATGGATATGATTCTACTTCATCGGCTACCCCTGGAAATAGTTAATTGTCCCCATAAAATATTAAAAAGAACCTGGTAGGGGATTTTCCACATATGGTTCGTCATTCGAATCCGATTCAGGGACAACAATTGTAATTCTTCGACCGCCATGCGATGATGTGGCTCCCTTAAACTTTTTAATTAATAAAAAAAAATCATTACTAACCACTATTCCATGTACAGCTCCTTTTTCTATATGTTGTACAGCTACGAGGCATCCATCTTTTACCACAACTTTTTCTTTCATAAGTTCTTTAACCAAAGCATCTTGTCCAGCGCTGGTAGAAGCACTACTTTCGGCTAAAAAAATAATAAAGTTTTGATTAAAATTATACCTTTTTGGACATTTTCTGTCGTTTTACTCCTCGTTTTTGTCCGTGAAATTATTCTTGGTATCTTCCGTTGCGGTTGACCAGACATCCTCTAAAAAATTCAAATAACCACCCAACCTGCGCATCTAAGGCTTGGAAAGCGACATGGAAAAGCGGAAATCTATCTACGGGCTTTTTTTGAGTTCATTCGAGTTTTTTTACACATTTTTGTGGATCCATGTCGAGGAGAAGTACAGGTTAGAAAAAGTGAGAAAATGTGTGAGAGCTGCCTCGCTCATTGATTCGGACGACGTCACATTCTCATTGGAGCGCGAGGTTGGATAAAAATTTATTTTAAGAAGAGATCATAAGAACCAATAAACAATATGTAAAAATACCAAAAAATAGCTGTTCATTTATTATTCTGCTGATTTTTCGTATTGGATGATTTATAATAGACTTCAATTGGACGAACGAAACCTGCAACTGAATGATTACAGTTTTAAAATATAACAAACCTTTTTTCTGTGCTTCCGGTTCGCCTAAATCTTCACAACGTTCAAATCCAACTTCGTTTATTAGATAATCTTTAAAATGTTCTGGTTTGAATTCAATATTTTTGTAAATTGCCCATGCTTCTTTCTGAAAATGTCTATAAAATAAGTTTAAATAAAACTAACCCGCTCTTTCGCTCTTTTCTTGTAACTTTCAAATGCCTGAGGCTCCAAAATAAACATTCCACCAGGAAGCAGATGGCGAAATGCTCGGAGGAAAAACCTTTTCATGCCAGCATCAGCCCAATTTAAATGAATCCATTTAGTTATAGACAAAGCCAATATTACATTATACTCGGGTTCAATCTATAATGTAAAGGAAATCAAGCTATTTAAAAGGCATACCATATCTAAAAATTCATCATGTTCAAGCACGTAATTTTCTTTGCGAAACCACACATTATCAGGAAATTTTGTAGAAAATGTCAAGGATTGTTGACTAATAGGTCCCAAATTATTTGAAAACGATGCAGGAAATTTACCAACAAACTGAAAAAAATAAAAGAATAACGAAAGAAACAGAAAATAAAACTAACCTCAGTTTGAGCATCACAATAATGTCTAATATTTTTCCGTGCCACACCTACTAAATGATCATCTATATCAATACCCAAAATTCTTCGTGGCTCATAATTTTTTGCTATAGAAAGAGTCAAATATCCAGCATTACATCCTATGAATATAAATTTATTATAAAATGTAAACATACCAATATCTAGAACATTCTTTTTGAAAAACCATTCTTTTGGCATCTTTGCTAAGCGTGGATCAGTTTCACCATTTGCATAACGAGTGCCATAATATTGTGTAAAGTTCCCATATTTAAGCCTGAAGATATGAAAATGTAATGAATTATGGAAACACTCACCTTTGCTTCATGTGCTCTTTATATTCACGTTTTTTCCTTGCTGCTTCTTCTGCAGGAGTTTCTTCAGCAGCTGTATTTGCCTGCTGATCACTGGCTACAGTTTCCTCTGATAGTTTCTAAAAAAATATTACATTCATCACAAATACTTACCGTTTTCTTATTTTGAATTTCATTTTCCTCTCGAAGTTGACGTTTCTTAGCAGCTTTCTCAGATTTCTCAATACCAAGAGGATCTTTCGGATTTTTTGGCATATGTCCCTAAACAAGAAGTTCCCTCAAATAAAATATTGTCACCTGAATTTCATTGGCTTCTGCTTCAAGCTCTTTCTTCATCTCTTCAGCATCAGCTCCAACGTTGTTCAAATTCAGAGGATCTTCTGGTGTTCCACCATTGCAGAAAGGTGGCCTTGCTAGCAAACCATGTGCTTTTCCTGAAAATAATTGTAAACTAATAATTAAAAAATAAAATTTGCTATATTACATCAATTAAAAGTACTGTAGATATCCTTACCTTTTCCTTTATTTCCACTGCGATGTGTTTGATTCTCGCCAGCCATAGAATAGATGGAAAATTGGCAAGAAAAAATAGAGGAGCAATTTGGATGCTGAAAACAGTTAAAATAATTCGAATTGAAAAATTTTCAATCTGACGGATTTTCACGGAAGTTACCGTTTTCAAAAAAAGGTTCCAAAAATAAGAACATGCAAAAATATAGAATGACAGAGGAAATGCTTGTTGCCAGATGAAAATAGAGAAGATCTACTAACTTATAGCCTTCTGCTAGTGTGGAACTCGCCACGATATTGCATAGCGATCGGCCTAGTTGGAGAATCCTACAAAGGGGAATGTTCCCTGAGAGTACAAGTTTTGCACCTGGTAATTATTATTTCTATAATTTTGCCAGCCAGACTGCCAACAACAGTACGTCGACTGCGTAGGATCTCATAATTATTGGCTGGACATCGTAAATATTGCCTCCCAGAGTCGAATAATGTGCACAATTCGCAAAATTTCTCTTATCGGCCACGTATAATCAACGGGTGTTTGCGTTTCGGTTACACGGCAACCACCCGTTTATTGTTCACACGTTTATCAATGATAAATGCCTTTGACTCATTCCAATGCCATTTCCCACCTCCAAAAAGGAATCATCAAACTCTCTACGCTAATCCCTTCGCTCGTTTATTTGTCATTTATTATTTTATATCGACTCTCCTTCAAAAAACAGTAAATTTTTTTGTTGTTTGGATGACGTCAAGAATTCGTTTCCGCCTTGGCCTTGTTCCAGAATCGATGGCTAGCTGCGTGTGTTCTGCCAAAAGCATACATGCAACATACGACTCGAAATAAATGTAGTAGTCAGTCAGTAGCTCCACCCTCTCATCCATTACCTCAAATCTTAATTTTTCTCCTTTTCCCTACTTTTTTTTGGATGGCAGTTGTGTTTACGAGCCGCGGGAGGGGAGGTAGTGCTCAAAACTCGACCAATGGGCAATAAAGCGTGAAAGCTTCGCCTTTCCTTTTCAAAGTCTTTTCTGCTGTCTAAAAATCTATAAAAATATATAGAAAATAATCCAATTTAATTGGTATGTTTGCGTGTGGAGAGCGAGAGAGAGTGGCAGTATCTAATTGTGACCATCGAACCAACGTCAAATTATACCACATTTCGACAAGGTCGGTGGGGGTTTTTTTTCGTAAAGAGCTCATCTTTTTTTCCACGAACTCTTTAATGAAGCGGCGTCGTCGGCGTATTCCGCAATCCCCCCTCAGTTCTGCATTACTGCGCCTGCCTGCCTCACTAAACATCACCATTCCCCATTGTCACTTGTTTTCCATCCTTTTTTTGAACTGTTCTCTCTCTTTTGTTCATTCCTATTCATAGAGACAAAATCAGATCTCCGCCTGAATTTAGAGGGAAGGCCTCGAAAAAGGGAACATATGAATGAACCAGTTTTGGGGCGGGTTGGCGACCTTCAATCTCTAGAAGTGTCCGTCGGCCTTTTCCTCTATTTTACTCGCTCTCTCTCCCTTTTCCCTTTACTATCAAGTTAGAACACATTTATTTGCTTGATGCTATCCGATTTCAGACGTCTTTTCGTCTGTTTATTCCATCCATCCATCAGCCACCAATCAACTCGGCTTCTCCATGTGTTTTCTCTTCTTTTTTTTACCCGAGAGATGCAAATCGTCGTGGGAGTCATCCACCCCCTCTTTCAATAATTATAGGCTCTCCCTCTCCACGTAAACATATTTTATTTTAGTTGCTCTCTATCATTTCTTCGGACAGGAAATCGACGGCATGTCACTCCTATGGCAATTATCCAGCGAAGCTTATTCTGTTTTGGTGGTCAATTTATCCGACGGATATAATTCTCTTAGAAAAGAGAGAAATTCAATTACTCGGATTAGGGAAACACTCGTCTTCTTCTTCTCTCGAATGACTTCCCTCTAACGACTTCTCTCCAATTTCTCCTCGTTTGTATCTGTTTTCGGTCTCTTTTGCTTCGTCCCGTCCCAATTCTCCTTTATTACTTTTCCCCTCCTCCTCGGCTGTTTATACCACACAAAAAAAGCGCTTATAGAAGACATTTGTCTAATCCTTGCTGTCAAATTCGACGAAACATGACGAGGGGGATAGTACAGAGCTATCCGGCTGGGTGTGGCGTGTTGTGTCGTCAGCATCAAATAGGCACAATTTATGCGAGAGAGACTCTTCTCTTCTCCTCTCTTCGTTAGCCTCTCAAAATGAGCACAATCAAAACTATTCGATATATTTATGTTAAAAGTAAAAAGAGTCAAACTTCACACACTAATTAGCAATTTCCTCGACTCTCCGCCCGCTGCGTCGACTCTTTCTCACGCCATCCTCCCGCTCCTTTCCAATAACACAACAATTCTTTCTCTTCTTGGAAATGTCCCCCCTATTTTACGTACAATAACATCATCTGTTTATAGGCAAAAGTTCCTAAAGGAGAAACATTTCCTCATCGAGGGTCTGACTCCTCCCCCGGCGGCGCTTTTCCATTTCCGTAAAGGCCCTTCTCCCAAAAAAAGATTCCAATTCCCTAGAGAAGTAGGCTGGGAGGAGAGAGGGGAGAAGACGGCCTCAAAGTAGTTTCATAATCGAATAATCCCTCGGATTTTCTTCCCTTCTTCTTCTTTCAATTTCTCTCTCTCTTCTCAATCCTTTATCGGTTCCACATCTCGGGGGGAATTGCGTGGGGAGAGCGAGAGGTGCCCCGCGTATTTGCGCAAGCCATTCACATCTCCGGATCTCTGTATCTCCCAATTATGGAGCTTGAGAAAGAGCAGGAAATATGCCCGGCCGGCCGCAACCCTTTAAAATGTAAAAGTTTGTTTGTGGTCGGCCTCTCTCTCTCTCTCTCCCGCTGTTTGCATTGGAACATTTCTCTCTCTCCGACTTTGCTGCCCGTCATTTTCATCTGCTCTTTCCGTCCTTTAAATATATTCAATTTTGAGAAAGACATCTGTATGATCAGCCGCCACTCGACTTTGTTCGCCATAAACATTGTCTCTCCCATCAAACAAGGAACTTGGCCTGCCTTTTGTTTTTTGCTATTCTTTCTATTCCGAAGTCGTACTTTACTCGCCAAATGAAAGATGAATTATTAATAGCGGAGACTCGTCAAGACCTCTATAATATCCCCCCTTCGGGCTAAAAAAATCCTATTAGTTTTGTCTACTTCGCCCTAATCCTGAACTCTTGACCTGATTAGTTTTCAATAATCACTCGCGTCACACTATCTCCCTCTCCTTCTCTCGGCCTCGGATTATCACCCGTTGCTAGGAGATGCTCACAAGACCGTCACCCGTTTGTATTACTGCCGTGGGGGTGTGTCTCTCATTTTTTCCTAACTTTTTCTCAATCCATAGAAAATTCCTTTTCAGCCAAATGTTGTAGCTCTTCGATGGAAGATGGAAGACGTCTCTTCCAGAAGGTCTTCCAATGATGAATATGGTACTCCCGCCGACAGTCGAAACAATGTCCAAATTCTAGGGTCCTTTGCCGAAATGGAACAGGTTCACGATGTTATGAGTTTGGAGTTGAGTCATCATCAAGACGGTTACCTTGATCCGAGAAGTTTCGGTGACGGGGCAAATTTTGAGGAATTCGGTGGACAAAATCAAGGCGAAGCTAACCAGAGATACGAAGTAACTCAACATGGGTACGAGCCAACCCCAAGGACTCAATATCACCCTCCTCTACCTCGTAAGTTAATCCAGGACCATTTTGCCTGCTGTAATCCCCAGAAAAAGAGATTGGTCTTTCAGCTGCAGGATCTCGTTTTGATCATCATATCAGCTCTCATCCGCCAATGCGAGCCGGCGTACCCACGTATCCAGTTAAGACGCTGGATCCCAGCACTTGTCCACAATATGCCACAGTTCGAATCGCTCCGTAAGTGTCGACTTTTGTCTTGTTTGCCAATTGACCATTTTCCCAGTGAATAAAAGTGACAATAAAGGGTTGATTTTATAGGCTGAAACCACCGCGTATCCGTCCAAGTGCCGCCAATCGACCACAGAAAAAGATACCGATGGATCCAAAGACTGTCGAGGACGAAGTGGCTCGTAATGTGTCACAGATACTGTCAGCGACAAAGCAACAGAAGTTGGCACAAGAAGCTCAGCAGAGGTATCGTTTTGTTATATTCTTCTTCTTCGACACCTGACCTTGTCCATCGGACAGCAGCTGTTTCATCTAAAAGTGCCATTTTCTGCAGATGTGGCATCATTCCGCCAGTTACCCGCATCAACTACTCGTGTTCTGATTGTGGTAAAATTATGACCAGCCATCGTAATCTACAAGTATTTTTATATAAAAAAAGAGCAGAGGGAAATGCATTCAGAGGCATCGGCAACAATGTTATCGGAAAGTCGACGAATGGGTGGACCAATCATGGTCAGAACAATGGGGAGAGAAAGACAGAATGAGCGAGGACAGTAATTCTGGCCTGGGAGTCAACTCAATTCAACACTCATCACTTTCATCTGAAGTAAAAGATTGGCCCGATTTAGTAAAGGGATGATATTCCAGAGCTCCGGATGGTGTTCTCCCAACGCGGCCTATTCACCGCCGTCGACAATGGAAACAATTGACATGGGAAAGTGAGTTTAGCAGCAAAGAAAACAATTCGACGAGGAATTCTAAGGACGGTTGTACTCTTTGTTGTTTACTTGGTTAATTTCGAAATGGTTTGGCCTTTTTGTGTCTCTTATTCATCTCCCAAAGTCCGTTTATCGCTTTTTCCCCGCAATAGAAATTCCCGCCATGTTTATTGCCAACTTTCCCAGAAAAAAGGCCTTTCGCCGTGTGTTCATACTTCTCTTGTCCTCTCTCAATTCCCTCATTATTTTTAATTAGAACTCCTGAGAATATTGTTTTTGAGAAAGAGGGAAGGCGACTGCCAATATAAACGGCTCGATCAGTCGACCATTTTCAGTATGCTTCCGCTAAGCTTGGAAACAGACGATTCACAAACGCATTCAAGCAGCGCCAGCCATTGCTCCAACTCTTCTGGCGGTAAAGAAACTTTTATGTGAGTTTTCCGATGTTTGACCTCGAGCCATCTGCCACCCGCGCTGTAATCCTACCCGATAACAGCGTTTTTTGTCCTCCTTTTTTTCTTCTGACAATACTTCAAATCTTAGGTGCGACTCCTGCAAAAAGTCTGTTTGTTCTCAGCGCAGCTTGAAACGTCACCAAGGAACTTGCAAAAGATATTTGGCAGAGTATGGCGCACCACCCAGTGATGACACCGAGTAAGTTGTCGACCCTGAGCACTTGTCGCATGCTAACCGTGTTGTGATGTTCTTCCAGTGTGGTCCCTGCCAAAAAGAGAGCATCCCGTCGTGTAAAAGCGCCTGCTACAAAGAGGAAAACCTGCTATAAAGAGGAAAGCTCCGAGGGCCGTGCCTCACCCGAACTGGGAAACAATTCTTGCCGCACATCCGCCCAAAAGGCGGCGGCTGACAGTACTCAGGATATCGAAGATCGGTTGGTGTTGTGTTGTGTTACAGCCCCAGAGATCTTTCTTGACACAAAGAAATGTTCAGGACGCCAAAACAACAGACAGTTTCGCCGCTGAACACATGTACCGATTGTAACCGACAACTCTGCTCGGCCAGTAATTTGAAACGACATCGAGCCACGTGCAAGGCCGCTTTGACAAAGTATTTATATATTTGACTTATAAAGAGGTAAAAGGGCTTGTAGAGAGGATAGTGGCTCGTCGACGCCTGTCCCTCCTGCCAACTATCCCGCGTTGCCTGAACTACCTGCAAGAGATCGCAACATCATCGATAGATCTTATGCCGCTGCTATCGCTGCAAGTGAACAACTCAAAATGGTCTGTAGTCTATTAAGTATCCAAACTTTTCATCTTTCAGCAAGCTAAGGTAGCCCAGCAGTCGACATCTTCAGACACTGATCGACCTCGACAGCAGCAGCAACAACAACAACAGTACACGGCCTACATTGTGACATCTCCTCGTGTTGCGCAAAAACCTTGGGTAACTGTGGGAGAACATCTACGAGCTCAACAAATGCAGAAGATAGCAGACGAGAAGGAGCAACCGTCGCCGCAAGGAGCCATCCTCATACAGAACACGCCACCTTCCGGTGCTCCTGTCCACAATCAAATCGTCGAGATTCGAAGGCCATCACTTGTAAAGGAAGAAGAGAAACCGCTCTGCCATCGTCCATTGGATCCGCCAATCTACAAGACGTCTCCCGCCCCGTCGGCTCCTCCTCCGCCCTCTGTCCCGGAATCTTCTCCCAAAGAGTCTCGCCCGACTCATGTGACCGTGGTCAAGTCTGATCCGGCTGAGATTCCCCCTTTGGAAAGTATAATTACAACACAGCCACTAGCCGGGTAATCGGTACTCCGCCCATGTCTATTTCAATTACAGCGATCGTGTTACGGGTGTCCCCGTGACAGTACATGATAGCCGACAGTTCGTAGCTCCCAATAAGTCGTCCGCTGCACGTGAAGTTGGCGAATTCAAATGTCCCGAATGCCAGAAAACGTATGTTCAATAGCTGGCTGCATATTTAATAAGTTTTTGCAGATATTCGTGTCGTAAGAATGTCAAGCGGCATCGGATGGCTGTTCATAAGCTGTCGGCTGATGACATCAACCGCTTCCCCGGTCCGACAGCGTGTCCACATGCTGTCGCCGGCGACTCTTCTCAATTGTCTCCATCTCTTCCAAAAATTCTCAGTGCCATTCGTGGAGAAAAGCCTGAATATAACGAGTCTTTGTCGCCAAACTTCCGGGATAAGGCTTTCTCCGAATTCCAGGTGTTTTTGTCGGAAGGACATTACCATTTTTATAGGACACTGCTTGGCGCAATTCTCTGGAGTATATGGAAGACGACGATCACCAAAATGGGCTCCGGATTATCGTTGATACTAAGCCACCCTCTGAGGTAACCCTTTAAATAAATAAGAGACAAACACAGTGCATTCAGATGATTAATTTTGAGGAAAAAGCGTCACGAACGGAATTGGCAGAAGCGGACAGCACATTCAACGAGGAAAAAGATATCGGTCGTAGTTCTCATCACAGTTCGCCTGGTGTCGTCTCCTCGTCCGGACCTCTTCCATCTCTCGCTTCTTGGATTGGATCCAAACGTAAGTAATCGTCAATTTCTTTCAAAAACATTGATTTCAGCTCTTTCTGTGGACATTCCCTATGGTGGAGCTCGTTCAGCCGGTCACAGTCCCTTGTTCAAATCTCGTCGTCTTGAGTACGATCCAAGTAATTTCTTCTGTCAAACAGATGGTACACCGTCCGACCCGATGCTGGGACACGGTCCGAGTTCTGCTCCTCGTCCAATGGAAGAAGAGAACTGGTTCAAGAGGGAAGAAGAAATGCCGGATAGTACTACTAGTCAGAGGTTGGATGGCCTAACTGTATCTCTAACAAGTCTTTCAGACTTGATCGGTCGACATCGCCATGCGTGCTGATGGACGCTGAGCTGACCCCATTAGGAAGTCTTCCCTACACGCGAAAAAGGGCCTTATCCGGAGGAAACAGCAACAACCCGAGTCCAGCGGCAATCACCAGCGATCCTAAACAGGCACGTCATCTTTGTCAGGTTGGAGTAGCCGGACTTCATTTGACCGTAATGTCGGACTTTTTCAGAATTGTGGTAGATTCTATTCTTCCGAGTGGAATCTTGAACGCCATCGTCGTGAGAGTTGTCCTACTAAGCCCAATCCAGATGTCAACTCGCCTAATCCACCGAATGACGATGTCTCGATCACCATTGGCTCCTGCCGCTTCATTCTCCCGCGTACCGCTTTGACCAAGGCTTCGACCGCCTTCACTTCACTCTTTCTTCTTCATGATCCCGCCAAAGGAGATCTTCGTCTGGAAGGTGATCCAATGGACTTCCAAAATCTTCTTGACGTCTACAATGATCCTTTGAATTTGAACCGAGCCAATGTCGATCAAGTTCTCCTTCTTGCCGAACAGTACAAATTCCCCCAAGTGACTGACACATGCGCCCGGTTCATTGAAAACGAGGCAATTGACCTCTCTTTTCCTTGATGATGTCTACATTTCAGTTGTCGAAACTGTCTGTGATGCATGCCATCCGTCTGGCGGATCAGTTCAAATTATTGGCAGTCAAGCAGCGCCTCTTCTCTTCCATATCTATCCAAGTCTTTCGGTTTGTTTCCACTTTAAATTAGTTCAATCTCTCGTTTTAAGAGCCCTAAACTCCGACAGGGACTATCAGATGATGAGTGCCGAATTAAAAGCTGAGCTGCTTGAGAAATGGGGCACATTCTTGTAGTCGCCCGTTGTTTGACTGACCTCTTTCTTCTTGTTAAATTCCTCATGTTTATAATCTATTATTATTATTATTTTTGTTAGGTATTTTCTTCTTTTCCTCTCTTCTTCTCCTCAGAACGCGGTTGACCCCCCGAGCAATGCTTTAATTTCATGGTCCCTCGCCGTTCGTCGGCCGACCCCCCGATCTCCCCATTCGAATCTCGGTCCCTTGCCCGCTTCATATCATAGACCGTGTGATTTAGTCTTATCTCTTTTATTTTTTTCTCTAATTTTTCAAGAGTTTATTCTATAAATTTCTATCCTGTCTTTTCGTCGTTTTTTCTCCAAGTTTTTAGACTTTTTGCCGTATTTTGTTTTTGTATTTCAAAATTATTCATTTCCATGATAATTTTTACCCATTATCTTGTTTTTCTTCCAATTTTTTAAAGGAGAAATGATGGAAAGATAGACAAATAAATAGTTGGAAAAAAGCCGATATTTTTTTGAGAAAAGCGTGTCGGCAACAAGCGTATTCCAGTCGACAAGCTTGTCAATCACCGCCGCCTGTCGCCCTTCCGATGGTCTTCGATTATTGGGATTATGAAGACGGTATCCTCTGTCAAAATATTGTAAAATCCTCTTTAGATGGCCTGATTTGTGTCATTCTCCTCTCGTTGACGTTCGTCCTTATGATTTTTGCGTATTTTGTCACCCTATACGCAATGAAAAGTGCCAAAAAGAAGTCAGTTCTCTCTCTTCCATTTGATTTCTCTTTTTCAGATATGAAGAGTACGTGGTGTGGAAAAGGACTTGCTGTCATTCTCAGGATCATCTCGAATAATCGAATTAAACGGGTTAAATATAAATCTATTTTATATGTTTTTATCTGTTCGCCATGAGCGACCACTTTGGCGACTTTTAAATGACCGCCTGCGGGTGGTCATCCTCCCTGTTTCTTGGTCTTTTTGCCGCCCAACATAAAAACAGAGAGATGAATTTCTTGTTTAAGAACGACGGGAAAACATTGTTATTGCCAGGGAACGGATAACATCGTGGTGTTGCCATTCTGGTGAATTTCGAAGAAGAAACCATGGCGCAGTGGATAGGTGGGATAAGTTGACCCTGCAATTCAAAAAAAAAGGACTAACTCCGTGTATTTATTAAAGATAACAAATAGTAACAAAATGGACAAATTATGTAGGATATATTCACTTACAAATGGCTAAATTCTGAAATATCTTCTCAATTCCCCCTTGCATATTATTATCCGCCCATAATTATTGCAAGTGCACAGGAATGCACCATTTTCGTGACCCAATATCGACAAATAAGGAGTGGAATCCAGTATCATACCGTCGAAGAAAAAACGAACATTAAAATCATCATAATAATTGAGATTTTCCAAGTAGCGCACGCCCTCTTCGAAATCATGTTTTGAAATAATTCGGAAGGAGATACAGGCGATTTGGGTGTTACAATTCAACCATTCCTTAAGTTATATTCAGTGAATAAATATTATCTTGACCCGTCCGATATCGCCCAAATATTGATGCAACTTACGGTCAACAGAACTCCTAGAATTTGGAATAAAAAGATGGCTGGGGGCTGCCGAACGAGATGTAGCCACCAAGACGATGGCTTCATTTTTTTGACTGCTTCGACATCGTTTTGAGAAAACTCCCTCAAATTACATAGCCAACCGCCTAAAAAGGCCATTTTGGTTGGATAGACTAAATTTCAATTATTACTGTAATTTTGCAACATATCCCTGTGAATATGTGAATATTCTGGAGAGAAGTCGATGTGTAGAATCGGACAGACCCTACACGTACTCACAGATTTTGCGAATGATTGAAATATTTTATACATATTTCCGGTGATATGACTTTTTCCTATCTGAAAATTGTATATTTAAAGGGGATTCTCTTTGGTTGGATTGACAAAGAGGAAAAGAAACGATTGCTGCCATTGATGGCCAAGATCCTACCGTACTCTCCTCCGTTATAATCAACTGTCCCATGGCCACATTTCTCTTTAAATAATCCAGAAGAAGGGCTATCGACTCTTCCAAAGAATTGACAGGAATTCGAACGGCTAACCCGTTGCCTATCGAGCCGGCTAAAGGCCAAAATTTCGGGAGAATTCCTGCAAATTGTAATTTTCGTCGCCTGTCAAAATTATTACCCAAAGTTCTCTGAAAATAATAAAATGCTGGCTGGAAATGGGAATAGACTGTCATGCTTGTAGAAGTACATCGAATGCAGCCTTTGAAATTTCCCGGAATCGGCATTCTTTCCACAATAATCGATACGGTAGCACCTGTGGCCTTAGAATTTATCGTTTTACAATTTTATGAAGACAATTTACCTTTTTAAATTCAACATTAACCACCGAGAGTAATGGAAGGCTCAATAATTGATAATATTGTTGGGTTATTCGGGAATATCTCTGAGAAAGTTGTCGTAGTCGAGCCGATTCCGGTGCGGGAAGGAAAGAGAACACATGAGACAAGGCCTCGTCGGATAGTAAGCACTCGTCTTTTTTCTGTTCATCGGTGAAAGGGGCCATATTTTCAACATCAGTGAAAATGAGAAACAATAAACACAAGCGTTAAATAAACGGAAAGCGTAAATAGAGACGTCGATAAAAAGCGGCAGATGTTTTCTTAGCTATGGAGCAACTATCTGGCTTAACAGTCCGGATACATGACTGATACAGGAAAACATTGGTGATTCTTCTAGAGACATGAGGAACCCCTTTGACGACTTTTAAACGATCGCCTTCGGGTGGTCATCCTCCCTGTTTCTTGGTCTTTTTGCCGCCCAACAAAAAAAAGAGATGGATATCCTGTTTAAGAACGACGGGAAAACATTGTTATTGCCAGAGGTGGAACAGATAACATCCGCCAGATTTGGCGCTCTTTTTTCATTTGCCAACTCCAATTTCGGAGGTCGGAGATCAGACGAATCTCAACCAAACGGATGTCGGATCAGCTGACCCTGACGCCCACAAAACAATTTCAGAGGCGCCTCATTAGACATTTTTTTGGCTTTGTGTGTCGACCGTCGTCCGTCCGTCTCTTTCCAGTCTATTCTTGCCTCCTTTTGATATTCTTTCAATTCCACTCGTGGCCAATGCTCACCTCGAAATTTGGTCTTTCAACATCTCCCTCCCCTTCACTTTTCTCTCTCCATTTGGTGGGGATACTGTAACCTTCTTTAAATGGATAAGAAGAGTCACGTCAGTATTGGCCAAAAATCTATTGGATTCCCTGGTGGCAGTGGCAGAGTGACTCTTCGTGATTTTTGCACCCGACCATTTTGAATCTCCCACGACAAACAAATGTCTTTGCCATTTTCTATTGTTTCGAGCCGTCGTCTCCACCAGCTCAAGTTTTCTCTCTTTTCGAGGCTGTTTTTGTCCAATTCTCAACCACTTATTATGGCTCGTTTTGAATAGGCTCTTTCGTCCCTCCCACATATCCACAAAATTCAATTCCAGGTGTTATCATGGGAGGTTCTCCAGCCCTCATCAAAAAACTTCATCCAGCCAGTGAGTCATTTCCCTTTCAAAGAACTCTTTCTATCCTCAAAAAGATCATCTCTCGAAATTTGACACTTTTGTCATTTTGAAGCCCATTTAAAGAATTCTTAAAAGGCATCGCAGATGACCACATATAATGCCTCTTTCGCCGTTTTTGTGGCTATAATTGGTATATGGAGCACTTCCAAATTGTCAACTCTCGCCCCGGGAGCCATGACGTTGACAGATAGCTTTAAAGAAAAGGCGCTGAAAAACACCGAGAACTTCAAAACCCCAAAATGAAAAACAATCACATCTGGCGAAAGACCAAAGAAAAAGAGAAGAATATCTTAGGCGAATAAGCCGTAGAACCCTGTGACTACTTGAACTTGCTAATGACTTCCGGGTGGAACCCGAATTCGGAGAAATGATGACCTGTCGACACAAAAGAAAAGAGTCTTTTCAGCTGGCAGCCACTCTCTCGTCCGTCGGAAGCTCAGTCTTCAACCGGCCAATTCATGGAGTCAGGAGTTCGTTTTCTTTCTTTTTTTTTCCTGCCGTCATCGGCTTCTTTGAATCTCCAGGTGCAGCCATTGTCATCGAGTCAAACGGCCTCTCTCAAAAAGTGGCAATTTTAAGATGATTTTTGAGCCGGGGAAAGATTGAAAGGAACAAAATGAACTGGTAGGGATCGGGGAAGTCGATGAAATTTCGAAACTCCTCGATTACGGCAATTGTTGACCCGACGGCTAATATCCTTTTTGTATATTTGGATAATTTCAGGGAAGAAGGAGACAAACGTCGGATGTCAGACTTCAAAAAGAGCATGGGAAAGGGATGGGGCCGATTCAAGGTCAGCAATTCTTTTTCCTATATTACCCAGTCTAATCGGGGGTTTTTTTGAGTCGAGTCAAGTCGAGAATGGCGAGTCGACGTCGATCTCCTCTCGACTTTCTCAACTTGACCGAGAGAGTCGATTCGACTTTCTCGACATCGACACACAATTTCCCGTATCGGGTCAAGTCGACGCGCAACCTTAAATCAGGTCTCTGTTTAGACTCTTTACCCGTCTCTCCTGCTCTTCTTTTCCATAAAATAAGTCACTTCCATGGCATAAAACACAATTGTATAGATGTCCTCCGAGGCGTGTCTAAATCTCCCCCCAAATAAAACCAAAGCTTGCTATGTTCTTGTTGACAGCCATCCCCTTGTCCATTAGTCTGAAATTGCTGGCCATGTGACTCCATTCACCTCCACGGCGAGCGTGCCGTTGACAACTCCTGTCCCCTCCTTTTCAGTCCCTGGCCTCATTAGACTCGGCCCTCCCTTCTTTTTCAATCCTTTCGTCACCTTGTTCCCTCCTCCCTGGGTAATTTCACCAGTCTTACCCTTTTGGAATAGATTCTTTGCCTCTTCCCAGAAAACAAACCATCTCTCGGGAGCCGTAATACTTTCTTAAAGAAACTCAGACGAGGCCACTTCCTTTTAACTTTTATGGGCGGACTAACGGCATCCTTCCTCTTCCTCCAATCCTCCCCCCTTCTTCCAAAATACAACAAATTTTTAGAGTATCATGGGAATCAAGGGAAACGAGCTAGGCACCCTGACTTTGCCGAGGAAGGAGCCTGTCCCCATTGAAGAAGCTCAAACATGTGAACATTGCGTCATGGAGATGACAGGTAATCATCGCCAATTTATCGAAAAAAGTATTCCAGGTCGGCCAATGACACTTTTAACTCAAAAAATCAGCTATCGTTGTGTCCAAATTGGCTCGGAGTCACCGATTTTCCTTCGCGAGTTGCCGCCATGTCGAAGGTTGGTTTCTAGCCATTCATCGTTGATCTCCAAATTCTTTTGTTTCAGATGTGGCAAAGAGCAGGACTTCTCTCAACATACTTTTGAAGCCTCCGTACGGGACATAGCCAAAGTTCAGAAAATGATGTCCATCCACAAAGATGTTGACTGGTTGGCAGAATTCAAGAGAATTGATGTTGAGAAAAGCCCAGGAAAGTGCACTATCAAAAGCAATTCCATTCATACTCTCAAATCAATTCCTACTTTGTGATTGGCTAATTTTATAGCTGTCGCTTGTGCTTCCTCACTTATTCTTACTGTATAATAAAGATCTCATGTTTAACTGAGAAGAATAATAAAAACACAGGGCGGAAAAATGAAAGATTCATATATTACCCGCATCCAATAATAATTAATACCGAAAGGGAACATTGCAATTGCAAAAAAAAAATAAAATATGTACAATCTACTAAAGATAGGACAATCTTGAATAAAAATAGTTAATGTACAAAAATTTGAGCAACTTCGTCATGTTCATAAGTTCTTTTTAAATTTGTTTCGTAAATATTCACTCCTGAGATCGACTGAAATTACAGAGAAATTTCGAAATGAAGAAAAACTTACTTGAAATCCAACAGCGACTGGCAAAATATCCAATTTGAAAGCAGCTGCTGTATTCGGTGGAATTTGACCTAACGGTTGACCAGACAAAGAACAGAATACCAAGGAGGTCGAAGAGTTGAGCATTAATGTAAGATCCAGTGCCCTTTCGCTAAAAAATATATTTCCCACGCCCAAAGAATTTATTCTTCTTCCTTTTTCTTGAGGAAGAACGCAAGCAAGCAATTACCAATTTGAGCGACTCAATTACCAATTTGTGACAGGCGCAAATTCTATTTCAACGAACGTTAAAAAAAGTCACCTGTTATTATACACTGAGCACTGAATCTCGAACAATTGGTGTAATCTTGCGGTAGCTGGGAGTTTGTCCACTACTAATCGAATATCGCCGTAACCTGGTGCCTGGAATAAAAAATATTACTGGGTAAACATAGTTAATTTACAATTCTTTGCAGTGCGCTGGTTTGCAGCCGACCTTTTTCACCCATATTTGTTCTCCATGACATATCGAGTTTTCCTATAACTGTAAGATCTCTAAAACAATCCATTAATTTCGAATAAAAATTGGAATACTGTGGATTTTTGTGCGGTTCTTTAGGTGTTAGACAAAATAAAAATTGCCGTATTTCTCCTGAACTCAGTAAATTACCCATAGGTTTTTCTGGTTCTCTAAAAAATGTATTATAAAAATAAACATAAAACCGCTTACGTAATTGACACTGGCACAACATGATAAAATTGGCTGGGATCGAGCTCGACTTTTTCAAGTATCATTGGTACCAGCGAAGTATTCTCTATTTGAGCTTCCAAAAATACATCAAAATTCTGAAAAAAATTCTTCTTATAAAGATGCAAATGAGATGGGCAAAAGGTTGATCGAAACTTGGATTTAGAAGGTAATAATCATTAAAAAAATGAATACGGCATATTTTTGACCGAGAAAAAGGAACAACTAACCGTGCTATCCTGAAAGCAAAGCCGTTGCATGCGAATTCACAGCAGTACATGAAAAAACAACGTTAACATCTTATTAAAAAATGCATGCAGCATTAATTCTGGCACAGCTCTCAAAAAAATAGACCAACCTCTGCGTTGTAGAATTTAGTTTTCACATCAATTGGCTTTGCTACCGGAAACTTGAAAAACTTTCTGAAGTACATCTTCTCATCAGCAATAGTTTTATAATTTACAGAGCATATCAGACTGAAAATCTGTGTTTCTGCAATAAATTGAAAATAAAATACATGTGTTGTCCTAATTCTTTTACTTCGTGGCTGATTACTTGTCCAGCTACAGCTCCAGCGCTTAATGCTTCTTCTTGTAGAGTGCATGGAAGAGAAATACGCTGGCTATTGGTTTGCAATTCACACTGAAATAAGAATAAAAGGTAAACTATTTCACCTACTTTGACATATACATCATTTACTTTTTGGTCGCTTTCATTTACACAATTTACATAAAATGTAAAAGTTTCTCCTAAGTAAATATTCCTGAAATTTTTAGAAATCTGTTGAAATAAAAGGATAAGACTGCCCAGTGGTGAAACTACGGCTTCGGAACGTGGGAAAGATAGCGATATTGCGGATTTGCAAACCAACGATTAACTCACTCGAAGGCAATAGGAGCCAGCAGGTATTGGCCCATTATGAGATCTGTGCTTTCTTCGCCTGTACGTACAAAATATGCTTCTTCAATCAGTTGACTAAATCCTGTAGGATCAGAGGGATCCGAAGAAAACGCAGCCCCTTGTGATAGTTTAGGTCGGGCCAATCTCATTACTAAAACAGAAATAATTCCTCCAAATTTCAAACCTTTCAACACCAGAAGTTGTTGGTTCGCAAGCGAGGAATCCATTGAGAGATCTGTATTTTTCGATCCCACTGTTCAACTGACTTATAAGATAGTACCTAGAAAGAACTCTTCCTATAACAGAAATCTGTAAAATCAACATTTTATTTCTCATCAGTATTTACCAACAAGCTAAGTACAAACTACTGTCTATCCCTCCAAGTCAGTTTCGATCGAACTATAGAAAAAACAAAAGGGCTAATAAATTTATTAGCTTTTCGGATCTTACTCGTATATAACAAAATAAAGAAAACAATGAACGTTCATGAGACAAACGTTGGAAAAGGATAGACAAAGAGATGCTCAAAAGATAGTCTACAATGTCAACAAAAACAATAAACAGTTTTTTAAAAACACTGTTGAACACTGCCAGATTTTGTTGAAAGAGCGAACTTAAGCCTTATCCTCAGCCTTGACCTCGTTCTTAGAAGCCTCATCGAAATCTCCTACGAGATCTGAAGAAAAACATTATACTCTTCGGAGTTAGCTTTAGTTGCAATGATAAGTGCTTGCGAAAGAAACTAGTCTCACACGCGACCGATTCTAAACAATCGAAAGTACGTACCAGGAACTTCGTCATCAGGACTCTTGAATTGGCTGGTAACATTGTTAGCCAGCTTCTTCAAATGCGTAAGTGACTCAGGGCCTAGTTGGTTGAGAATACCTGGCAGCATGTCAGTAATTTCTGAAATAAATTTGGTAACATGCGTTTTCCAAAAACATACGCTTGTTTTCAGCTCCACCAGTTACAGAGAAAGTGTTGGCAGGTACAGAAGCTTGAACCTTGGGGTTATTGAAATGAATAACCGTTCCGTCATCCTTGATCATATTTACCTGCAAAATTATACGTGTAAAATTACACCAGTTAGATAGTGTAGAAAAGGGAAGCAACTACACACCTCCTCGATTCCGGGAATGTTAGTGACGGATAGTTTCTTCAGATTGCTTTGCAGCTTCTTGTCATCAGCAGCAGCAGTCTTGTGGATAACCTTTCTCTTTCTCCGAGGTACTCCCTAAAATAATCGAAATGATCAGGTGTCATTGTATACAAGATGAAACCGAAATGAAAAACACCAACCTTTCCTCCGATCTTGACCAACTCAGCGTTAGCCTGTAGCTTCTTGATTTTCTCAGCAATGGCTTTGCTGTCCATTTTCCCCAACTGAAAAAAATAAATATGAAAATGAAATAAGATAGAAATAAAAACGTATTGAGAATGTTTGCAAGTTTCATGTTTCAATCAAGGGGCATCAATGGTCTTGTTCTATTACGCAATTATTGAATGTCCAATAAATATCCGTTCTTCGAAACATCGTATGTATGTGAAGAATAGAATTTATCGACAGTAAATGCCCGGAAAGCGATAACGAAGACAGATTTTTCGAGAAAAAAAAACATGATGTGCCAAGGAAAGTGAGGCTAGAAAGGGCCAGAAGAATCGTTTCATTTCACTCTCGTGCCATTGCATAAGGGGGCTGCCGAACAAACTGATCGGCACCCCGCCCGGGTGACGAAAAGGGCGCGCAGCCGTGACTACGATATTTTCTCGCTCTCTCTGCAACCAGCCGCATGCGATTTGTTATAGGCAGCGAGGCCCGAATCTTCAAAACTGGCAAATTGCCAGCCATTGATGTCATTGCAGCTGATTCACGGTTTCTATCGACTTTGCGTCCCCTCGGGCCAGTTTCGCCATCCCTTGAACCCATTTCCATCTTGCCTGATTCATAGGATCTAAGTTATCCACTAAAACTGCTTTGAGACCGACAGCTCATCCTTTTCTGGCGTTTTCGGCTGAAAACACATTGTTTTTATTACATTTCTCACTGAAATCCTTCGATTATCCGTATTAATTCAGTTTATTTTAGCTTTAGTCCAAAGATGAGCCTTTTTGGAAAAATCTTCGGAGGTAAAAAAGTCGAGGCACCTACTACACAAGATGCAATTCAAAAACTTCGAGACCAAGAAGATTTACTGGTAAAGAAACAAGATTTTTTAGAAAAGAAGGTTCAAGAAGTGAGTCATTAATTTATTTTTATATAAAAAAAATTCTAAATTATAGGAAATTACGTTGGCAAAACAATATGGCACAAAAAACAAACGTATGGCTCTTCAAGCGCTCACGAGAAAGAAGCAACACGAAAAACAGCTCACACATATAGATGGTGTTTTGCAAACAATTGAATTCCAGGTATTTCTAATTGAAATAAAATAAAATTCATTGATTCAGCGAAATGCACTTGAAAATGCTTCAATGAATGCCGAAGTTCTTCAAGCCATGGGTAGTGCCAGTAAAGCTCTAAAATCGGCTCATAATAATATGGATGTGGATAAGGTCAGTTCCATTTTTTATAAAATTCATCTAGTTTTATCTTAGGTTCACGATCTTATGGACGATATAGCAGAGCAACAAGAAGTTGCTAAAGAGATTTCTGATGCTATTTCTAATCCAGTTGCATTTGATAGAGGACTTGACGAATCTGAGCTGATGGCCGAACTTGAAGCTCTTGAACAGGTACGGTTTACTAAGTTTATTTTTTTTCTATTCAGGTTAATTATAAATCAAAAATATTTTTGGACTGATAAATTGAATTATTTAATATTTACAAAAAAGCTTTTTCTTTGCAGATTTTTATTTTACTGGTAAATAATATTATATTGTTATAGGAAGAACTCGACAAACAATTGTTGAATGTAGGAGCTCCTTCTGCTATTGATCTTCCAGAAGTGCCATCGCGCGAGTTGCCCGCCGCTACACGGACCAAACCAGCTGCTGCAAAAGTGGACCATGACAAGGTAACATTTTTAATTCATACTTTTAAAACTTTTATTTTTAAGGATCTCGAGGACTTGGAAATGTGGGCAAATGCTTAAAACGCTTTTTCTCAATAAATACTGGAAATTTGCTACATTCTCAAACTGACCTTTTTTTATTTAACTTGTAACTAGTCCTGAGGTTTGATCGTCCACTTTTAGGCATCAACCATACTGATAAAACTCCTTCCTTTTAAACGAGTAACACATAGTTTCTATATGTACAGTGCGGTCCCCGTAATTTTTTTGTAAATGAATTTGTATGGAAACTTGTTTTGACGCACGAAATCCTGTGTTTTTATTCATTCATGGGGAATTTCGTTATTGCATCGGTCGGGTATTGGATTTTATCACAAGCTTTTGCCGCTGCTGATAAGGTTTTATCGCAACTTCTGCCATAATCCGATTCTAGACAATTTCCGCGAACACGCCTCTTCTTTGGGTTGCTCCGACAATCGATCAATGGAAAAAAGCCGAGTTACAAGACGTAGTCAAGGTGCTTTTTTTCGGGGATTAATGCCGTCTATAGAATGAAGAAACGGATCGTCTTTTAGACTTATCTGGAAATGGAGTGGGCCAAATGTTCATGGGACGATTCCTGCTCCGATGATCGTCTTAAAATTATTCCAGTATATTTTTGGCCCGGTGAACGGGTTGACCTGCCTTGTATTATGTGTGAATTGGCATTTGTTTTTAATGGAAAAATGAAACGATGGGGAATTGCTGAAGACATCACAGAATTTTTGAAAGATCCACAGAAAGGAGTATTAGAACGACGGAAATGGAAACAAGTACAGAATGCTGAATGGTTCGACGAAAGGAAGCCCAGACCTCCAGTGCCAGATGAAGAAACTGACAAATTGCCATATTCTTACGTAGCTTCGAGGGAATCATCCACTTTGGATGAAAAAGAACCGCCAGCATTTCTTCAACGCGATGGAAAATTGTCAATTATTCGGGTTTGTCGGATATTTACCGGGTGTCAGAGATTTGAGACAGGCGTCACCAGCAGTACAAGGAGTTTATTTCTGTTACGATGAGTCGCTGGGATCGACAAATGTCTTCTACATGGTCACAGCCATGGTTCCCCCAGTCTCTCTCGCTAATGACTACGCCTTCAGTTGGTTTCACTTTTATTCAGAGGAGATGACTATTTCCAGCTGATGGCTGTACCGACGACGACTACATTATTCCGTCCTTCAATTGGCGATTTCACTTCTTGCCTGCCGTGAGGAATGATCCTCCCGAAGACTGTTCTGCCAATCCGACAAAATGTCAAAATGTAGGCAAAGTCAGATGGCCGTTGACACAATTTAGGGAACGTACAACGAGGTGACCAACACGACAAGAGGAGATGACGTCTGTGACTTGGATTTCTGTCGGAAGGAGATCATAAACATAGCGGACACCTCGACCAACGAACTCCACGTGGCCATTGAATTGAGATGGGACGAATGGACGAAATGCACGGGAGGAGTACAACGGCGAGAGGCACACTGTCATCTGATGCGTCGAGAGGGACAAGTCATCCCGGAAGACACGTCGACTGCATTTGCTTGGCTCGGACAGCTGAACAGTCTCTTCGACCTGGATCCTTTCCGTAAGGAGGGCATCAGACTTTACAGTTCTCTCCTGCCATCGTTGATCCAGGGAATACCTCGACTGACGGGCTGTCGGATGAAAGAACAGGCCCTACTGGACAATGTCTACCGAGAGATAATGTTCTACACAATGGGAGTACGGACAGACGAGGGACAGAAGATCGGTCGACATACGGACTACGCCTTCCGACTGACGAATCCATTCCAGGCGTGTCTTGGCTACGAGCGAGAGAATGCCGACTGGGAACTTCTTGTCGGCACGTACATGGTCGAGTCTCGAAAATGTCAAAATTGATAATAAATCTTTGATTCCTTTTTGCCGTTCCATTTACTGTGGGAATGCCTCTCGGTCGCCTCGGCTTTTCGTCCTATTACTTTCTTTCCTCTGCTCAGACTTTTCAATGAAGCGATCTCTCGACTTACAAGGTCTTCGTGGACTGGCCATTCTCTTTGTTCTTGGCTTCCATCTCAGACCCGATCTTTTTCCCTATGGATTTATCGGAGTAGACATGTATGCTGTTAATTAGAATTGTCGATCCGCTTTCAAGGTTTTTCGTCCTTTCCGGTTACTTGATGGCTCGGATTCTTGGGCACAAATCGATTAATTGGGTTACGGTAAAGGAGTTTTATCAAAGACGATTTATTCGAATAATTCCCATGTATTTTCTCGTCATTTCGGCTGTCTATTCCGGTAGATTTGCTTCTCCTCCAAATGATTTCCAGGATGCGAATATTTGTTGATTGAAGAAGACAAGTGGCAGCTGATCAAAGATCTCAAATGGTCCATTTTGTTCGGGTCAAATGTTCAGCCCATATTTGAGAAGATTGGCTACTGGGACCAGGTAAAAGAAGTCGAAAGAATGCTACAGTCTCATTCAGTTGGCGTCGTTCCGTTTCTTGGCCCACACTTGGTCTTTAGGCGTCGAAATTCAGTTCTATCTTCTGGCTCCATTTCTCTTTTACTGCTTCCAAAGAATTCTCCAAGGTGGTCAAAAAAGGTTGACCAATTCAATTTGTCTCATTTCCTTTTGTTCTCTTCTCTTTCAAATATTAACAGCTGGTCCCTACTCTTACGGCCTTCTTCTATCCAGGTAATGCCCGCATTTTTCCCCTTGAGCTTTTTAGAATCTGGCAGTTTCTCTGTGGCGTCCTGATCTTCTACAATGGCTCGTCCTCCTTGTCAACCCTGCCAAAACCCTCCTGTGATGTCGTCTCCAACTCGATCTTTCTCTTCATTTCCCTCGCTGTCATCTGGTCACCCAGTTTCTTCAAAAATGAACATACAATGAGGTAGACGGCTGCCAACTGTCAGATTGGAAAAATTTTTAGGATTACAGGTACTTTGGCGGCTGCCGTCATCATTGGCTGCTCTCCAGATGTCATCGACTCCTATATAAGGTCAGTCGACTTCTTTCAATCCTAGCGGACATCCAGCACCCCATTTTTGGTGTATTTTGGGGATATTTCCTATGTTACGTACTTGATTCATTGGCCTATTTTCACGGGGATACGGTATTATCTTCCAGGAGGAGAGATTACCGACTGGTGTGAGTTTTTCTTCTCCGACTGTATCTCAAATTTAGACAACAGCGCCGTCATCTTACTCGTCATCCTGTTAAGTATGTTTCTCCACCAATTCCTCGAGCGACGGCTAGTAGCCCTCACTTTGAAGGAGTCTCTCCTAGTCGTCCTCTGCTGCCTCTTCTTCATCTCGACGACTCTTCCTCATTATATTTCTTTCAATCAACATCTGACATCCCTGTCCATTGTGGAAGGAGGTCATTTCCCGGAAAAGATTGACGTAGCAGAGCTGGTCCGATGGAACATGGTCGAGAGCAAGAAAATTTATTTCGAGAAAGATTGTGAAGAGGATAAGACCACTCCGAAATGGACAAATTTTACAAAAGAGCCGGAACTTCGCTGTGAGACGAAGGGACAAGGAAAGTTGGACATTCTGGTCCTAGGAAACTCCATCGCCTATCGAGCATATCCGATCATCCATGGAATATTGAAGGGTCGATACAGGAATCTCCGGCTGTACTCGACTAGCGGTATGTCAAGCTTTTATTCATCCAATTTTTCTCAGGATGTGTTCCCTTAATTTCCCAATGTCCCGATTTTACCCGGGCAGCTCGGATTGTCGTCGAGAAAATGAAGCCGGATCTGATCTTCCACATTCACGTCAGCACGTGAGCTACACAATTGAAACCGGATGATGTCGTCCATAATTGCAGGGAGCTTCCTCTCCTAAAACCGTTCTCTGATCCTCAAGTCGACGACACTTTCAAAGAAATGCAGAAGAGTGTCGACTTTTTCACGTACAAAAATGGCAGAAGATAACAGAAAATGTTCAGAGCGCATTGCCGATTCCTTGTTATGGACACGCCGTATTATGTGGCTCGAGGAGTGAGAGTGGCTTATGAAGTGGCAAAACGACTACAACAAGGAAATCCACTCGACGATCTCAAAATAGGAAAAGAGGTGGTCATTCTTCATGCGGTCGATAGTGTCATTTTCTAGACAGATTACGAGCAGCAAAGACATCACCGGGCGAGGATGAACAGGCTCAAGTGTCAGAATTGTCTGTTGAATAAAGTACACGAGGTATATTTCCACTTCTGAAGAGGAGTAATCTTCCATTTTAGAGTTTCTTTGATGGTGATTATTATTATTTCTACAATAGAAGCAGTCTTAAAGCGTACACGGCAGATGGCGGTCACCTGACGCCAGAAGGATATAACCTTGTTCGCACAGATTACGAGAAAATCATCGAGAATCTCCTTCTTCGACTATAAAATATCCTCTTTTGCTGATCTTTTGTAGCTGTTATTTTTGAGTAGGCGGGCGGCTCAACGGGATAATTGGACTTGAATAATGTATCTGAAATCCAATCGCCTCAGATACAAACACATCTCTAACTAGGATAACAGTTCATCGAATAATTATCACAACTCCCATTCTGGTGACCTCGTCTAGCGTCGTCCAGCCTGCCTCAAGTAGTCTCCCATGGCCCAAACTTGTTCCAAATCCTGGGAGGGAGCCAGGGCGGATCGTTTCTTTCCAGCAGCAAACAATCTGTTGTACATCTGAAGAAGTGTTAGTCGTCTACGGCGGGCAGAATACCTCGAGATGTCTGCCGACGTCATCCGCCACGCTGACTTGTCTCTTGCCGATGTTCAGTAAGGCCCTCATGTTACCCATGTCCTCCTCGACGTCGAATGACGGTGAAATGTGGCGTTTCAATTGTGGAGCGGATCTTTTAAATGTAGGCGACTAAAATGTAAAGTTTTTGAATGGAAAAGAAAACTGACATCATATCCCATGGCACCCATCAGGAGAGGCGAGAGACGATCCTCGAGGGCGACGGCCGGACTTATTTGACGTTTAGCTCTTAGAGAAGAGACTGTCACAACTACCACTGCCAGCACAACACAGCCACGGAACATTGTGCTGAAAAAAAAAGAGAAACTCAGGGAATCGAGAGAGCGGAAAGTGACAAGAACCATGCATAAGGAAACAGAGATTTGAGTGAAGGAATTCCTGGAAGAGAGAGGGAGAGAGGACACTCCCACGCGAGTAATTTAAACGATGGTCGACTGATGGGACCGCCGAAATTAGAAGTAGACGCAAGTAGGGACGGGCGAATAGAGTCGGTAAGGAGGGAACAAGACGTTGTGATTTCAATTTGAAAAGAGGCAGGAAATTGAAGGGAAATGGACTTCTTTTGACTATTGTGGTACCCTTGACCAGAGAAAAAAAACAAAGCCTTGCTTCATTTGCAATTCAGAAAGATTAAAAAGCCGCGTATACTATAAGAGGTCGACCAGGAGAAATGACCCGGGGCGGAGTCGAGAGCAGGTTGCCTCGCCTGGATTATCTCGCCTGTTCGGACGACGACAGATTTCTGAACAGCACACGCTGGAACACGTCTTTATAAATTACGTTTATGGCGGTGATTGCACTGAACAAGCCGGTCGAGCGAGTCTGATAGAATTTTCACGGTAGCTGCACAAAAAAAGAATAAAAGATATGTGATCTGGGAGAGAAAAACAGCAGAATGGAAAAGGAGAAGAGGGCCGAACAACATCTTGGCGATGAGTCCTTCGACTCTCTTCAGTTATTTTGAAGGAACAAGAGATGACGCACGTCGATGGTCACTACGATGGCCAAAATTAGCAAGTCGAAGGTGATTGATGTTGCGAGAGTGTCGAGTATAATTATACTGGACGAGAAGAACTTAAACTCTTGTTTGCTAGGAGGGAGGATACCCATTTACAGGACAAACCACTTCATTCAGGGAAAGTACACCCTTCAAAATGGAGACGAAGTAGATAACAAGAGAGACACGAGATGACAATAAAAAAAGGAGGAGGATATTGGGGGAAATAACGGCAGCCCACTCGACTTCTGAATTGACTCATGTTTGTGAGGAGGAGGAGGATCATGACAGGACCCGAGGGAACTATTAACAGCCGATTTTGACCGACTGAAATAGACAACGGCCTTCTCTAATTGGGAGGTCTAAAGAGATCCAATATTCAATAATATTTTTAAAGTTCACGGAGCCCAGTTTCTGAATAGAATTTAATGAGGGACCCTGAGAAATGTGGCCATTTTAGTCGCCGTCGCCCTTTTGATAGAGGGGCGCGTGGTCGTGTCAAATTCACAGGAATTCAAATTCCGGCCTATAATTGGACGTGGCAATTTGGATTTTGCAATTTGTATGACATCGGACGAGGAAGATGGAAATCTAGTAGAAATTCCGGGAATAGATGGCGAGATGGCTGCCAGTAATGGGATCAGGGTTAAGACAGCCATTTTGAATAACAACCAGCCATTAGACGGACAAAATCCAAAAAAAATTGGAACCAGAAGAACAAAACACCGCCGGCTGTTTTTATCGCATGACTCGGATACAATGTTTTATCCAGGAAAAGACATCAAACACCTTTATTCCAGAACTAGCACGGGATGACGCCGATAGAATTATGAGTCGACGTTCATCAATGTCTACTTCAACTGAACCCCAAAGATCACCTCATTCTTTATCCTCATCTTTATGACAGTAGCGATATTTTCTCCATTTTTATGCCATAAATGGCTAGCCTGAGCATCCTGCTATAAAAATTTTGTTTAAAACAGTGGTGCCAGTTTACAATTACCGTATCCTGGGCGCATCTCAAAAAAAGCAAGGATAATTCCATTTTTGCCCCAATTTTTAATGAGTTTCATAGATTAAAATGGACAGAAAAATGTGGGGAATCCAATGAAAAGACCAAAATTTGGACCGTAACCGGATTTCCAAATTTGCAAAGGCTGAAAAAATGGTCCAGAAGCGAAAAAAGCCCGCCGAAGCGACGTCAAAGGATTTAGCAGGTATGGCACCAGAAAAAATAGAGAGCCATTCTCCGACAAATCGCCAAGCTGTGGTGTTGTTCGTCTATTGGCATTTTGAAGTGACGATGCCAGGTGTACAAGAAGTAGGTTTTAAAGCACTCAGGGGCGCGTACCGCCTGGCCAATATTTTGCCCGCTTCACCTAGCCAGGTGGTACGCGCCTTTTTTACCGGCGCGCCCACTTTTGCGAAGATTTGAGCAATTTGAAGCGCAATTTTGGCGTGCCACTTGTACCACGTAAAAATACCCGGGGTACAAGTCGGCGCGCCTTTTTGACAAACTAAAAACCGACTTTTACCCGAGAAAAACGGCGCCCTGGACGCGGATTACTTTCAATTGCATTTCATTTTCATATTTCATTTTGCCTATTTTTTACCCTGCGTCCAGGGATCCATTTTTTTTTGAAAAAGCTGGCAAGCTACAGTAGCCGAACCGATATAGTGCCGTCTTCGCCATCCAAACAGCTCCCCATGGCAGCCTATTTTTACCAATATTCAAATATTTCTTTCAGTTGCCGCGCTACATCCGCTCGACCAGTGCATCGGATGGAAAAAAGTCGAATCCTCCTGCTCCTCCGAATCTCCTGTCGATTCCCTCATCAGTTGCCGATTGGTGCCACGACTGTTCGTCTCCGTGATTCTGACCTTGGGGCACCTGCTGTGAGGCTTTCCCCAAATGAACAGGCTACGATGATGAAAGAGAATGCAAAGCTTCGTCAAGAGAATTTGCTACTGGTTGCAAACAACCATGCGCTGGGCCGCGATCTGGCTCTAATCCTAGAATACCTCTCAAAGGTAGACTTATTTAATAATGCAACTCTGATGATTTTAGGAAAGACGAGAAGAAGCTTGTCAAAATACTGGAGCTGATGGTGGAACCTCCATTTCGTCGACTGCCACGCTCTCTTCCGCCCATTTGGAACTTCTTCGTCGTGAATCGACAACGCTGACAACGAGCTTTGCCATCCTGGTTCGCCCGCCTCGCAAAGTGCCACCTCCAGGACTGTCCGCCATGAGTAATCCATTCCACAATTTGGGAATAATCGAAATTTTTTTAGCGAAATCTCTTCTGCGTTTCGCAAGATCTTTTTTACTGGATAATGAGGAAAGAACCCGTTTCTTGGACTATGCGGGTGCTTCTCCTCCCAATTTCTACGAAACTCTGAACATCACAACCCATGGCTTGAGCGAGCGTGTTCGAAATCACGTGAATGTAGGAGAATTTCTAACTTAGAAAATTAAACGAAATTTAGTTTGTCGACGGGAAATTGACTCTTCAATTGGTCGATCGTCGGAGCAAGTTGGAAATATCACTGGAGGAAATTTTGAACGGGCGACAAAATCATGCTCATTTTGGTGACAACTGTGACAAGGGATGGGCTATGGATGATGCAATTCGTCGCGTCGTCTATGCGCTCACTTGCGACGTTTGCATCGTCAATGACTCCTTCAAATGTGGGCTCATTTACCTCTACCAACAGCTCGCCATGGCACCATGATGAATCCTTGCTGTTCGACTCGCCGTCCAACACCTCTGGAGAATTCTGTCGGCTCCACTGCTAGTGCCCTGCGTTTGAATCCGCCGGTGATTACTTTTCCTGCACCTCGCCGCGGCCGTCGTCCTGTACAAGAAGCCACTTGTGATTTGAAATTCGTCTATTCAGAGCCTACACCAATAAATTGTAGTCTCTATGTTGTTTTCTTTTGTCTTTCTGTTATTTCGAATTCGTTTTTTGCCATAATTAATGTGCGCTCTATGGCCAAAGCCGCGAACTTCAAAAATTACTTTATTCTTTTACTTGGAGAACCACACATAACTTTTTTCAATTCATTACGTTTAGCTCACATCGCAATTTTTCAGCCATGGAAACTGAACCAACAGTAGATCAAATGGAGGAGCTTGCAGATGAAATAACCAAGAGTGATTTTCCATTTGCCAAGGTGAAGAAAATCATAAAATTGGATCCATCGGTAAGCTATTCTAAATTCTTCTATATTTTTCCAGGTTTCACTAGTGTCTCCTGAAGCTGTCAAAATGTTGAGTAAAGCTGCAGTATGTTATTATCTAGCAGCAATATTTTGATGCTACTTTTAGGAAATGTATATGTTGGAATTAGGGAAAGCTTGCTATACACAAGCCGTTATTGAAAGAAGAAAAACAGTTCAGAAAAAAGATGTCGGTCAGTTTCTTTCTTGGTTTATTCTTTTCGCTTGAGCTTTGTCTAGACTTTAATTTCAGATTACGTCATAAAACACAATGTACTTTTTGAGCAATTAGATGACTTATTGGATGATTGGGCGGAAATACCTACAAAAACCCGTGAAAAAAGTACTGCGGTATGTTTTTCCACTATGTTTTGTTGCTTTAACGTAAGGATTGTTTCCTTTCTAGTCCGCAGCTAAAATTAAAGCGTAGTTTACTGCTCGCATTTGTTATTCAGCCCGAAAAGTAGCATTTAACTAATGTTTTTACACCCGCTAGTAAATTTATTCACGCATGATACAAACGGTTGCTTTATATTTATGCTTTCAGGTAGAGCAAGATAGCCAAGTCACAGCCACGGAATCTCCTGAAGCAGAAGAATTGTTAGAAATTGAGAACAATGAAGAAGAAGTAGAATTAGAAGAAAACCTTCAAGAGATTTCAATAGCAGACGAACAAGCAGATAATTCTATGGTCGAAGAAGACATGTAAATACGAAATAACAATTTTTTATTTCTTCTTTTTTTTTTATTCAAAATTTGTATATCAACAGGTAAAACGTTGTCAGGAGCAAGATGGCCACTATCTACTAACATTTACTGGAAGTCGGTCGATGGCTGAAGCAAAAAGTGAAACCAGCCGTTCTACTGCTGTCTCTCCCGGTACCGTAGACAACATAGTGATCTGCTACCGTCAATTGGTTCCTTCTAATTGGGAAGCTCTCAAAGCAATCGGAGTTGCCTCGCTTCCTCAAGTATACCCAGATGACTATTGGCAGTGGTTGACTGCTACCGATGGTAACCACTACACCCTCGGCGCTTTTTTCGGAGAAGAACTTATCGGTGCCGTGGCTCTGGTAAAGAATACAAAAGAATCCTATTTGGTGAGGAATCTGAAAAATGAAGAAGCCCGGCTTCTAAACACCTACGAGAAGGTATCGTATATCTCGACGATGATTGTCGCAGAAAAAGCCCGTCGACGAGGAGTCGCCACAAATCTTATGAGGACGGCGATGGACAAGCTGGAGACTGAGGGCACCGAGGCTTTCTATCTTCATGTGATGGTCGGCAACGAGCAGGCGATCAAACTCTACCAAAAGATGGGATTCCGTTGCGAGCAGCACTTTCCCAAGTACTACGATCAACCATGTCTCGTGGCCGATGCCTATCTCTACGTGCGCCATGTGACTCCTGTCCAGAAATGCTTCTGTAACTGGTCCTGCGCAATCCTTTAGACTGATATACCATAAAAATGCAGAACATTTATGTCAAAATAATTATAATTACATGGGGAGAAGGGGGTTTATTTGAGCTTGATGTAGGAACTCTGGCTGGGGAAGGCGTCGACTGGATGTGAACTTAATGGCTGTGTGTAATGGAGTTTCTAAAAAAGAAAAAGTGGAAGTCGACGGACAAGATATAGTCAGTTTCCAACTCTGGGGGAAACGGGCGCTGCGGGACCTCAATGCGCGCTCATTTGAATCCAAAGAAAATTCGGAAAGTTTGCCTGATTTTCAAGCGGTCGTGTAACGCCCGGTTCCCCCAGAGTTGGAAACCGACTATACCTGAATTTCTTTTGTCGACGGATGAGTCGTTTCTATTGCGGAAATGTCCTCGTCTAACGCAAGGGATACTGTAGCAAATTCTGAGACTGCCGACTCTTCCAGGACGACGGCTGATTCCTCTTGGGCCTGAATAATATTGTTGTCATCCGTCGATTAAATTGTCTACCATAATTTCGTCGATGTCGTCGATAGCGTCATCGAGTTGTTTGGTTGCATCGTCGATCTTTTCCTGCTCACTTCGACTTCCTCCTTGTTCTAATGGCACATTTCCGACTTCTTCCTCTTTGTTCAGTACTTCAAGTACCAAATAATCTATCTCGGCGGGAATCGGAGGCGAGTCCAAGTATGACTGTGTCACATTATGAGTCGAGTTACTGTCTCGGGAGTTGCGCTTCGCCTCGACGCATTTGACGGCCTCCTCTGCTACATGCTTGGCTCTCTCTTTCTCAGTTTCTTGCTCGCATTCCTTCTCTTCTACAGTGACTGGTGTCGCCTCCTTATTCACAAACACGCTGAGATCAGTTCTCGGGACTTCGTAAGCTTTTACAAGGACTTCGTCGATGACGGGCACCTGGTCATAATAGGGAGAAGAGTGCGCCGGAGCGAGAGCCTCCTTATTGACGATCTCAGATGGAATCTCCTCCACCACCAATGGTAACTGTTGTGGTTCCTCAGGCACGTCGATGGCAACCTCGCGATGTTCAATCTGAAAATAATCGTGATCAATGAATGTTTCCATGTTTTATTTCAAAACAATGCATTCCCATTGTGATGGGTCCTTTTATTCAGCGAAGAATTTGTTATTCGACAAAAGTACAGCAACCTACGTGTTCGACGTCGGGACTGGCAGTATCCGCCCGAGATGACCCCATCGAGAGGTTCTCCTTGTCCGTTTCTTTAGTCTTCTTCCTTGATTTTGGTGGTTTACGCATCGACGAGGTCGACGCCATTGACACCGGACGACAGTACTCATCTTGTTGCTAGAATGGCATTTTTATGAAAAATGAAAGACACGAACCGATGAAACTTCTTCATTGGGGACACCTCCCATGGCATTTTGGGCCTTGGCCAAATCGTAGGATTGCTTGTTGCCCATCTCTAAAGACGAACGACGTATAGAACGGAAGAACAGTATGGATCAGGAGAAGAAGAGAATGTGATAGTTTGTTTGCGGATTGGCAAACCTCAGTGCAAACAAGAAACCGTGAATCAAATGATGGGATGGGAGAATAAGAAGGAGAATAGAGCAGATTATTACGGTCGGAAGGGGCGATGCCGGCGAGCGAGGCCACTGACTCAGAACGAAATGCGAAACCACGTCAGCCTGGACGGCCACGGTTTTTCCCTTATAAGAATGGGAGACGGACATTGATGGAATGTACTCCACTGACATACTTTGGGTCAAAATCTGAGAAATAGAGAAAATGAGGCAGAGAGGCGGAATGACCCGTGTCAATCATTATGAAATTGAGAATTGAGCCGTGTGAACAGATCAATAGAAGACGAGACGACTTCTTACAGAAGAGAGGACAAGAGGCGCAAACAGCTGAAGGCGACAAACAGTATGGTGGGAAAGAAGCTTAAATTATCAACAAGAAGTCATCGAAGATAAAATGGAAGAAAACAGCCTTATCTTGGTATGAATCACACGGTAGCTCATTCGGAGCAACAGAATCTCGTGTCTTTTGACGTAGACAAATAGTGAATATTCCAGGAGAACGGCTAGTATTACAAATATTAAATAGAGTACCGGAAGAGAACAAAGAGAGAATGACCAAAAGAAGACAATAAAAGTAAAAAGTACACACAGATGATCCAGCTCATTAGGTAAATAGCCAAAACCACCGAGAGGGCAGGAAGTGTCGCCACCCCGAGTTGGCGGGAATGATGTCTTTGTCGAGAAAACAGCTGATTCGTCGGGTCGTTTGATTTGGCAAACAACGGTAAATATTTTGTGTCTGGAAGGTAGTAAGAAAAATGGCAAAGAAGGCACGTGATGACTTTTGACCTAGGTATTTTAAAGTGGGGAAAGAGAAGCAGCTGGCCCGGTTTGGAGACGGCAGATTGTTCTAAATGATAGGTGGAGAGGGAGAAGGCGGCAAAGGTGACTAAAGTCTTCTCCTGACCAAGCAAAATAAACAGGCGGGGGAGAGACATTCCCCCCTTCCTTGGCTCATATGAAGAGGCGTGTAGCTGATTCGGCTGAGTCAGGGACGGCCTGGCGCGGTCCCCACGGTACACGGCCATTTGATTATTCCGAGGGGGGAGACCAGACAGATTCATTGGACAACTATAGGAGAAAGGGCACGGAACGGTCACAGGTCGACGCGTACGATGAACGGCGAATGATAGCTCCCAAGGTAGAGACTCTTGCCAGCAGATGTTACCTGAAATTGTTCTTTTATCATTAAAAATATTGTTACTTGTGAAACATCGGAGACTATTGTACCCTGCTGATCGTGGAGGGACCCGATGATCTGTCCATTTAGATCCAATTGAATTATCAAAGCATGAGGAGGCTTGACTTTGGGGAAGAACCATAGCCAAAATTCACCCGGGATTAGCTGAATTCTAATTTCTATATTTTGAGGATTGTCTCACATCGACTAGAACTTGACGAAGTGTATTATATGGGGCGATTGCGTCGACAAGAGACATTTTACCAGCCCGTCGGATGCCTGCCAATCCAACCCAAAGCGTCCCGTCCTCAGCCAGTCTGATATTGTCTGGAAGGCCGGGCAGGTTCTCTGCGAATGAGCTCGTTTTGCCCGTTGAGAGGTCGATTCTAAACTGTTATTGCGTGTGAACACGAACACGGGCGATACTTGTTTATACGGGCCATTGCACATTCGGCCACGAGGAGGGTCTTCTTGTCCGATAGCAGCTGGATCCCATTGGCGAAGTTAAGCCCCGAGGCGAGGACTGTGATCTCCTTTGTGGAAATCTTGTACTTTATGACGCTGAAAGGGAATAAAATAATAAAGAGAAGATAATTACCGGCCATCACCAGACATCGACAAGACGACATTCATAAAATGACGCCTATCCCAAGTCCAGCTGCTGTCGGTGAAGACTATTTCATCTTCATTCATCACTTCAACATCGTTAAGGAATCGAGGAGCATGGCCTTTAATTGGCATCTTGGAGCTGACCAACTGTCGATGACTGCCTAAATAACAGATAAATATGAAGATCGACTTGTTCGACCTGATTGGAAGTCGACCGTGTAGATTCCGAGGTAGGCGTCGGCCACGACGAATTCTTTCGAATTCAGTCGTCGTATTCCCAACGGTCGACCACATCTCGGCTCAGATTCAAAGTTTCCGCAATTTTTCTCCTTTGTAAATCGAATTTCTTTTGTTATTTTTCCATTATTTATTCGAACCACTCTGCCGTCATAGAGCGTTGTGTAAATATTGTCTGAACAGCAATTCCTTGCAAGAGACGGACACCTACCTCCTTCGACCACAATCGACTCTGGGCCACTGATCTTATCTTTCAAAATATAGCTGGACTTTCTGGCTAAAACATCATTCGGTTTGAGTGGTCCAGTAAAATCTGGAGGTGATGGCAGGCTGGTTGATGGATAGGTTTGTTGTATGGTGTCACCTACCTGTACACTCGTGCAGGTATCTTTTCCCCGCTGTATCGGAAATAGAGAGCGGCCCAGGACAGCAATAGCCCACTGAAAGGGAAAGTCACAGAAACTGGTAGAAAACTTACACTAGACCAAGTTTGAATAGACTCCCAAGGAAGCCCATTTCCTAAAAAGCTAGACTGAAAATAGTCGATAGTTTTATGATAGAATAAAGCCGATTTTCAAGGAAATCAGGAGAGAAAAACAGAAAGCAAAGGAACAGTCGAGTGAGATAAGCGTGGCCTTTCAGGTATTGATCAGAACGACGGCAGTCGAGGTAATTGTGCCATCGGAGGTCTAAGGTGGCCGCTACTCTGCAAAAGGCAAAGCATCTTCCCATTGTGCTCTATCATGTCCTCTCTCGTCCATCTCTCCGTTCACCGATTAGTCAGAGGAGTCGACTTATGGTTATTTTCTCTTTCAATAACTCGTGACAGTTCAATTGTTTTGTTTCCTCGTTATTTTTTGGTTTAAAAACAATAACTATACCCGTGTTTGTCTTATAATGTCCTTTATTTGGACGACGACGAACAAGTGCAACCAACTGGGCGAACGATGGATATCAATGGATAAGTCCGAGTAGTTTACAATCGAGCGACACGCCCAGTATTGGCCGACATTGTCTTTGTATTGTGACATGCGTGCTGTCCTTCTGCTTGTGGGTTTGCTTTTTCTCACCAACATGACCACCACCGTGTCAGGTTCTTCTTCCCTTTGTTTTTTCTGATATTGGAGACAATGCCTACGATCATATCCTAGCCGAAGATGAGCACGTTGATACACACGAATGTAAGATCTTTTTCTGATTATAGTCAATATTATTCAGGCAATGTAAATGAGTTCTGGATGGATTGCCCTTCTTGTGAACAAAAGTGTGGAGAAGCACCAACCCCTTGTCCCCGAGTCTGTCAACCGGCTCGATGTCATTGCCCTGCTCACAAAGGATTCAAGCGAAACTCGTCCGGTGATTGCGTATCCAAATGTTAGAGATCTCTCTGTTTATTGTATTCTGTCTCTGATTAACTGAGGTAGAGCCATGCCCGGTCGTAGGGCAGCTTAATGTCGCCAATTTGTTTTGATCCTGCATACAACGCGAACTGTGCTTGCCATTCTCCCTACAATTTCTCGTTTTATAACTAAAAACAAAGGACTACCCACCTTCATAACTTCGTTTAAACTGCCTGGTACATTCTTCAATGGGATGACATTACTGAATCCACCAGTTGCCTCGATTTGAGCCAGGTCATATGTACCGGGAGTTGATAGCATTTGAGTAAAACTCGGTCCCAATAGGCTCATGATTGTTCCGTGGCTGAAATAGGTCGTTTGGGTGGTCAAACGGGCGACTGTACCAGTCTTTGTCGGAGACCCCAATCGTCTTACTTTTCCCGTCCTTGCAAACTGTCCCCACCAAGAGAGAATTCTTCTTGAGCGTTGCTTTAACTTCTCCCGTCTTATTTAAATCATTTGCTTGGGTTACGGTAATGGTTCCAGAAGAGAGTTTTATGTAACCGGGGAAGCAGACCTCGGCGTCTCCGCTCTTACAGGAAGAAGCATTCTTATGGTCGTAGGTATATCCTTTGACTGCTTTAAAGTGAATGACGAAGTTTCCTCCACTGACATCTTCGATCTCGACGAGATTGTCCTTCCCATCTGTACAACTGGCGGCGACGAGGAGAAGAAGAGAAGAGAGGGAAAAGACTAGCCGAAACATTGTCAAGTGACCCGAGCTGGGTTATGTCTTTTCTTTTGTAGAGAATCGTCTTCGATAAGGCACTAATCCCGGCTGCTCTAATCTGCCTTGTGGTTTTTGATATGCCTCCAGTCTTACGAAGATGGGCGACATTCCATAACAGGGCGAGGGAGAAGAGAGACTCTTGCCATTTCCGGTTCGATCCGGGTTAACCGCATTAAAGAAAAGTCGAACTGGTATGACGGAAGCCGTTGTTGCCTCTTGGCTCTCGCTGACGTCAAGTCGCGCAGATCACAAAAACAGATAGTCGTTGGCTGAACTTGGCAGTCAAAATATTCATTTTGACCTTTTCTTTCCTCTTTCTATTCCATTTTGTTCTACTTTTCGTCACCTTTTTTTGTCAAGTTTACACGCTCCTCTAACTGGGTTAGCGGCTACTTTCGCGGGTAACTCTCGAAGAAAACCAATTGATCAGATCTGATCTTGTTGACATCATCGACAACCTCAATCTAAATGGAAATATTTACATGTTGTCTGGGAACAGGTTGGCCTCTTAAAGGAGCCTCCTCACTGAGTTCTTGTCTGTTTGTCTCATAACTTTCTGTCTTTTTGCTGGTCTTTCTCAGAGTTAAATGGGAGGATCGGTCTCACGCAAACATAAACTTTTCGTTGTAACCAGTCCTCAATCCTTTCCTTTTAAAAACAGTTTCTGTTTGTGTTACCGCCATCAATTCGCCTAAATTGTCTTTTCCTCTAATTTTGAGACCCACTTGAACTGCCCGTCGCTCGCGTTTTATTCTAAACTTGTTCCTGCCAATATTTATGTAAGAATAATAGAATGTTTATAGAGATTACCATAGATCTTAACCTTGGATTTGGGGTTTCGATTTCATTGCGAGAAGAGAGAGCGAGAGAGCGATCAGGAGACCCGCCCTTGAAAGCGAATCAAAGTGGGTCAGAGTATCACTTCAGACGGCAGTTCCACCCCTCCGGAACACGTCTCTTTATCTCCTACTTAGATCGCCAGTAACTCTTTTCACTTTGTTTTTCTGGCTTGGCTCGACACGGTTCTATTCGACCTTGTCTCTGTCTCCTGGCCATTACAACGTACCCAAACTGATTTCAGTTCTTGAGGTGGACTGACCGGGAAAAGGCGGCGGCAACCAGCAATGGCCAAGTTCACAGAAGAGGAGAAAACTTTCATCAGGGCTCTCCGAGAACAGGTTCGTCACCTACTTTGTTCCACTTTTCGTTTTCTGTTCCGCCTTGCCGCCTTTCGAGGCCACCAAGAGAGATGGCTCTTTCCGTGACAATACACTCGACCCGTGACTTTTTTCAACAATTTCTCGGCTAGATCTAAAATTGGACACGTGCAAAACAGCACGGAAAGTGTCGGCTTCCGTCCGATGTTATCTCTCGCAATGAAACGGACTTTCCATTTTAGAACGAAGACCTTCTAACAGATTATTACAATAAGGATTTTAACCTGCTCCGATGGGGACAAGGATACGGATTCAATTTGGCTGAGGCGTCAGCTGAACTCCATCGTCATCTCCAATTCCGTCGATTTTATGACCTGGACAATGCGGACAAGATCAAAGAACATGAAATTCTCAAGAAATATTTCCCCATTGGTCTCGTGGGTTCGTTCTATTTGGGGAATGGCAATTATAGTGGAATTTTAGGCGAAACTGGCATCAATAATAATCTTTTGGTAATCGAATGTGCGGGAAAAATAGATCTCATGGGAATCCTGAAATCAGTACACCTGTCGGATTTCTTGATACAAAGATTTCGAATACAAGAGAAGATGCTCCGAGCCATGAATGACTTGGAGAAGAAGACTGGCAATCAGGTATCGTATTATCCAGGAAAGATCCACCTTTTTAGGCCCAAGTTATTTATATTTTGGACTTGGAAGGAATGAAATTCGACCCGACATTGCTCAGCGTCGTGACGGGACCATACCGTATCCTGTGGGCTTCAGTTTACACAAATTACCCCGAGTGGATCGACAAAATGCTCATCATCAATGCCCCCAGTTATATGTCTCTGTTATGGAAGGTCAGTGAACATGGATCATATCTGGCCATTTCTGTTTTGGCCGATAATCATCGCCAAAGTCCTCTTCCGAAAACAGGATTGACAATTTCAGGCTGTCGGACCTCTGCTCCCCGAGAGAACCAGAAACAAAGTACGAATTTGTGGATCAAATATCGACGCTTGGCGGGAACAAGTGCTCCAGGTTGGCCATGTCCTTACAGTTCTCACACTTCCTTTTTCAGCACGTGAAGCCGGAATGTCTTCCAAAATATTGGGGAGGAAGTCTGGTAGACGGCAATGGAGACGGAATGTGCAGGGATCGGTTGAATATCCCGACTGATCCCATTCCCCATGACTTGTACTGGATGCCGTCGAAGGAAACACCAGACAAGGAAGATATCACCTGCTCTGTTATCCCCGCTGGAAAGGCAAAAACATTTACATACGCCGTACTGCCAGAGGACAAGCCGCATTTCATGGTTATAAACAGGTGTGAAGATTTCGGGATGATTTTGACAAGCGGCTTCAGGTATTGTGACAGGACTTTCGGCATGGGACTCTGGCACTCGGAGAATCTCAGCGCTGTCAACTGGGCCTTGTCGGAGATGGACGAATGGTTCCCTGACTTTGATTACCCCGGAATGCCAACCACCGACAATCTCAAGGTGGTCATCCCCGGACCAGGAGTCTTCAAATTAAAACTTGGAAATGAGAGTGCCTGGATCCGATCATTGACAGTCTACCACCGGGTGCGTTTCTTCGACGTCGAAGGAAAAGAAGTACCACATCGATTAACTGAGTGATATGTACATAGATAAAGAACTTTTACTATAAAAAAGGAGAGGAAAGACCCGAAAGGAGGAGAAATCGTAGATGGCTGTCATTGGCCACCTCGTTTGAAAATAATCTCATGCGTCTGCTTTTTTTCCGCCTGGCGGCGACGCTGCTTTTGACTTGGATCGTCAAAAATTTGACAGACGGCAAGACAGCGACTCTCGACTATGGAGACACGTCGAGTGACATCTTCCATTTGGTTGTGGGTCTAGGAGATGGATAGAGGATGATAGGAAAAACAAACTCGGCTAATAATCGTCTTGGTATCTGCCAGCTCAGCTTGAAGTCGAGTGAGAGTATCGTAAACATAAGAAACTGTTGCCCTCGAATTGTTTGTAATCTCCTGATCTCTGTAACTAAATGTTTATAAGCATAAATTAACTGTACCTGGTAAGGTCGAATTCCATTCGTAGTCTGTGGATGTCCTCCTCTACGACGCGTAATCGAGACGGTAACAAGATGAGGTCTGAATACTGGTCATTTTTGTAATGACTAAAATTACCTGCAAGTGTCTCATTCAACTCATTGAACTTCTTCTTTAGAATATATTGATTGTAAGACAAGTAGGCAAAAAATAGACAAACAGTAATCAGCAAAAGAAGGAAAGTATCCTTGATCCGGACTTGTTTACATCTCCGGTCGGTGCGCTTCTCCCTCCTGGACACGGCTCCGTCGACTTCCTCAGCATCGGAGTCATCACTCGGTAAAAGTAACGCGGGTGGCATCAGCACATCTGTCTAAAACAGGCGTAGCGATTATGGAATACGAGAGGAGACGAAGCACTAATGATGCCTATAGCGGTAGGAGAGAGAGAGAGTTGATTGGGTTGGGCAGGGGACAAAGAGAGGAAGATAATCTCAGAAGAAAGAGAAGACGATGGCGAGATAGTCAAAAGGAAAAGAACATATTCGGGTAACCAGGAGAGATGGCGACATCTGTCACAACGATGAGCATTGCCTGTTTTAGAAGAGGAGGATATGATCAGTCAGAGTAAGAAAAAGGAGAGATTGAACTAATTGAAAATGGAGAGAGCCGGACTAATTGGAGAAGGACACTAGTGAAGTCAATTAGTGGGAAAACCAAGAGGGAAAGGAGATCTCCGGCAAGGGAGATGATGTGATATTCTGGAAGGATAAGATGGGCAAGTTTTCTTGAAAATAAGGTGATAGACGTCAGAATAATTGAATTTCAAAGTGATACTTTTGTTTTGAAGCAATATCTTCCCTTTTGTTGTCTGCCGTTGCATCTAATAAAATGGGTGGAGGAGGAATACGGAGCCGGGCCAAGAAACCGACTGGATGATTTGCATAGGTAATTCGGGCTGGCTGGCATACATAACCAAAAAGGAGAACGTGATGAGGGAGACGAGATGGGGGAAAAGTAGTCGGAGAAAGACAAAGAAGTTTTGAGAACGGCTGGCAGATGACTGAGACGCTCTATAATGGGATGCCCCGTGGGGACGCGATCTCACGCACATCGCACTCCTAGGACCAAATTTGAGCTTTTTCTGGGCCAAATTAAACGAAGCTCACGAAGAGGCAATTAAAGCAAGATGGTCTCATAGGAAATGTGCAAAACAAAAGGGACGACGGAGTCCTCCCCGAATGGACATACTTTAGAAATTAATGGCAAAAAGGATCAACATCTCTGCTCTCTGGAATTTCTTTTGTTCGATCACAACAACAATTGGCCATTCCTTGTCAATAACTACGAATATTTCTAAGAATAGTCGAACTAATATACCTTCCCCACTCCTGTTCGCCCTGGGAGTTCCTTCCACTTCTATAAGCGGTCACAGAACATTGCCACCCGGGGCCACTTCTTCCCCTTTAAATAGCTTGTGTCGTCGTCGTTGTTGTTTTCTTTTACTTTTTTTTGCAAAGTTAAGAAGGATATTTACTAAAAGGAAGGAATGCGGAGGAAGCTGGGTAGAATATAAACCAATCTCAGTAAAGTTCTGTTTTTGGCTCTTTTTGCAGCTGTCAAGGGAGAAAAGCGGGGTTATTTCTCATGAAGAAGGCCGGCTAAGGGAGACGGATGGCTGACTGCCGCTGAAGAACTCTCTTCGGCAGGGGAACGTGATTCCAATTGTTGGAGGGTGGATTGTAGTCAATATGGAAAAGAGGAAGTAGTATGCTGTTCAGAGTTGATTTGAACTTATTTTGTAGAAATAAATAGCATTTTTTGGAACTTTTGTTGAATTTAGCCCTGAAATTCTCTTTCATTCCCAGTTTTACGTCTCTCTTCATTCAAGAAATTGGAAAATCATATTGATACATGATCCTTTACTATATGAATATGATAGACAAGATGTACAATATGTATAGGTCTACAATATATAAGGCAGACAGAGGATAGGGGGGTGGGGGTTCTGGGAACCATTGTCAGAAGAATGGAGATCTTCGTTTGGAAATCACTTCGTAATATGTTTTTTCCTGAAAATTATCATCAATCTGGAATTAGAAAAGACAGTTACCGTTTATAATCGGTACATACACATTGATAATAAGATAATATATAATAGATATGGATTACTGTAGTATATCCTAGCCTATGGAGCAAATGAGTCGCACTACTGAAGACGGTTAATCAGAAAGAGAATTGAAGAAAACAGAAAAAGGACAGACAGCACACAGCATTCACTAACTAAGAAACTATTCTAAAGGAGACCACGTGAAGAGAGTGTACTATAGTCAATTGTGTGAATTACAGGCTGGGTCGATCCCTCTCGTCGACTGGGATTCTTCCTTCTACCAAACAGTCAAAGGGCAAAAGACCTAGAGGGTCGAGGTGGACTTATGTGTACAAGAAGAGCTACAGGTGCATGGGAGATTTGCAAGTCTCCCTGTTTCCTCGAAATATTCTTGTCTGCAAAATTGCCTGTTCCGGTTGAACTTGACGCCATCTCAATTGTACTGATTACGCACTTGGTCATGTATTTGAATAGTCTCGATTAAGTCGACTCTCCCTATAGAAAGTTGCCATTTTGTCTGAGACATGTTTTTCGATAAAAGACGACTGCAGACAGAGAATTGTATAGTTCCGGGAGAACACGAGTTTTTTTTATTGAGGGGGAGATCCCTCGAGAACATGGATCCTATTCATGAAGGATGCCCCGTGTTTGTCCTAATTTGGACCAATTACCACTGGTCTTATATCTGCAATTTGTCTAAGATTCAACACAGCATAACGAGACCGATGGCTGGTTTTCCTCGTGACGCTGAAAATTACCCGTTACTCAATCAAAAGATGAGTGATCCCCCGCTCGACCGATGATGCAATATGAACATTGAAATTGAGCACAAAAATATGTATAGTGAAAGTACAGGAATCAACGAGATGCCTAAAAATAGGGGAACTAATCCTTGACCCAGTGCAGATACTTTTCTTGGCCTGGCTGATCTCAAAATGTCCGAAAATAGCCGTTGAAAAGTGGATGTCCTCAACCTCCTCGGACTACCGTAGCCAGCCCCCGGTTCTGTATGGCATCAAGTGGCTCTTCCGCCTGTTCCAATGGTCAATTGCAAACGGAAATCCCCTCGAAGAAATTCGTATTAATCATAATTTGTTGTTTATCGGCTTCTCTAATTTATGGAACCTTCTGCAGGCAGGCGGGCTTCTGATCTTCCACGTGGTTTGGGCCCAAACCATGTGATTATTTCTAGCTAAAAATCCGGTTTTGGAGAGACGGAAGGGACTTTGCGAGGCTTACAGCAGGGGAAGAGACGCCCCCGACATTCTCACCCGATCTGATCGGTCTTTGTTTTTGAACAGAAAGAAAGAGAAAACATTTCAAAAGTGCCCTTTGGTGGCGGAAATCGGGGACCACCATTGACGGTCAAGGACAGGGGATTCCCCCTCATATTTCACCTGGAATGGGTCGACCGTCAACGGCAACAGTCTGTAGTCTGTTCCAAGGAAGTTCAACGTGACACCAGTTAACTTCCTTCGACGGAAAGGGAAAGCCAATGGTCATACTCGTGAACAGACAAAACATATTGCAAGAGAAAGCAATTCGAACAGCGGCGAAAGCTGATCAGAAAACGTTTTTGGACAGAGATGACCGTCTGATTGGATCAAAAATAGCAAGAGAATTGCGAGTTTTGCAGACGATTGACAGAGGCGACGAGTGGAAGAAATTTTATAATTTCTTATAAATTACACGTGAAATAATCGGAATGAGAAACGAACACAGAGAAAAAGACACTCAGGAGACCCGTAAAAATGATGAGAAGGATGAGAACGGTATGTACATTATGCACGAGGAATTGGACCCGTTGATGGCTCACAGTTCAGCGGAGAAGGAGAAGGAGTACATGAGGAGACTATCGCTTATCAACTTGCTGAAACAACACGATCACTATACGACACTCATGCAACGGGCAATGCCGTGGTAACTTACCTTATCTTCACAATAGGAAAGTATCTGCTCGTGGGTACATTGATTCCGACAACACTCGTCGACGATACTTCGTGATGAGTAGACCGGCAGCTCTACTGAAAATTGACGGGTCAGGGGAGAAACTTGCATCGGACTGAATATCGCTTGTTGTTTACGTTTTGTCATATTTTCGATGTTCTTTTTCTGTGGGTTTGTTCTCGATTTTGCAAAGGGTTGGAATGGGTGGGAGAGGTTGATTTTTTCATGGGGGATGACGCTAAGGGGGAGATCCCTGGCTCTGTCCACTTCAGAATTCTCTACGAACAGCTGATCCGCAGACAAGGTTGCCCACCGCCTAATTATAGTTCAAAAATCGCGCTTGACCCCATGGTCAACCTTTCTTGACCCTAGTGTTGCGCCATGCTGCTCAAGAGTCCTTCTAATCCGCGCACCGGCCGGCGTGGAATTTCAAAAATGTTGGGGAAGCTGCTCCGAAGAGAGGCCCGATCCCCAAAATATTCACAAGATCAACGGTCTAATGACTGGCTGGAATGTGAAGAAGAAGATTCAAAATAGCCCAAAACTGGCTTCGCCCTCTCTTTGGGATAAATATTATCTACTGTTCCCTGAGGAAACTCCCGGCTTTTGCAATATAACCGGTTTAAAGTGGTGAACTCCGTACACTTCATGTTACGTAAGTCGAAAGGACAAATTCCATGAAAATAAGCGGCTTCGAGTAAACTGATAACCTCTGAAGCCTTCGTTGTTGTCTTTCTTTAAAACAACACCCCGGTTTCGGACATTCAGACCATGGGTTGGGGAGGAGGTGGTGGGCGAGGGTAAGGGGTTTGCAAAAATTGGGTAAGGATAAGCTTCCTGTAGCCCATTGCTAGGAGGAAGAAGGGAGAAAGAATGATGGAGGAATAGATGACAGTCCAAAAAGTCGAAGGGCAGGCGACTGGCGCGACGTACCGTCTGTGATAATGGCCGTGGATTTGCAGATCGCTTGGACGGCTTTCCATAATCGGGCTCCACAAAGTCTCCTTTTCTGGCTAGCTGCTGTTTGGAGGATGAAAAATGCCAGTAGGAGCACAACCACTCGCCGAGACATCACGACGGGTACCCGTGAGACTCCTTACCACAAGCCAAGAAGCCCCGCCCCTGACAAGAGAGCGAGCGATGCGCCGTGACGAAAGGGAACCCGGAAACCTCTAGTTAAGCTTAATCTATATGATACTGTATAGAATACTCAACTAGCCATCAGCTGATATCCGGGATCAGTTACTTTTTGAACTCCAAAATTAGCAAGAGGACAGCAGAGACCAGAGTGTAGTTTCCGGCGCGGGGTGGGATGACGCCTCCTGGAGAGATATCTCTCCGGAAAGAACACATCATCTTATGAGAGATCAAAATGAACTATCTCGAACAACATTCACCTATCACATCAAAATTTAGAGGTCAAATCACGACCGGAAAAAGATAGAGTCAAATGCCGACGAAGATGACCTCTCTTGGGTCGAATTGACTCAGAAGATGACATCTCTCCTCAAAAAAGGACCTGGTCTCTTTGTATCAGGAACTATAACCACCTGGAACTGAACCAACTGATAATGCCTGTTTTTGGAATTAATCGCCTTAACCTGTTGTCCTTCTTGAAAAGGATGACGCAGAAAGGGCCACCCCACTATTTGCTAACTTACTCTGCAACATAGATTGAACAGATGAAGTCATGTTGAACAAACTGTGGGCGGACACATGCCATCAAAACACGATGACAGGAAATGACTGTTACTCATTTGGAGAATATTCTTGCACAGTCTTATTTATTGACTCTGCTTCTGACGGTCTTCATCATCATCGGAATGTCATCACGTGGAAGTTGTTCTCGACAAGTTCCTGCTGATGTTTAACAGAGTCTCTCTCTTCCCCCAGTTCAATTGTTAGGTAAAAGGTGTGTAGTCCCCCTAATTGGCGCCCGTGGTATCAGTTGCTGCATGTCGTTTGTACTATCTTGCCTCGTGGCCTGTTCGACGTCATCCTGGGGGAGGAGGCGTAGTAGAATTCCCGAGATAACCTAACGGACACAAAAGGGAAAGTTCCGTGTGTTAACTTTACTTTTGGAGAGGGTCAGTCGATGCTGTCAGGTGCGATTATTCGGCAAAGTTCAATTGGGAAGAAGGTCATTACAAAGAGTATGGCACAGACTCGTACAAGATATCCTATCCCATTTTTCCCCAAATAAACGAGACAAATTCTAGGAGGGATTTTCTTTGCCTCGACGGAGGAAGCGACGTCTGCCTCAGGCAATTCTCCGATGCCGACTTCAGTTGACTTCACTGGTTCTCTTTCGGTGTCCTATCTCCAGTTTGTCTTTCTTTTTTTTCTTTCTGGAATTTGTGAGAAATAATGGGGAGTGAAATTGGACCATGTCCAGATATTTTTCTCGCCCGTTCAAATTTCCTTTTTTTTCTATTTCCGCCGATCGCGGAGAGGTTCTTATGACCACCTTGAGGAATCTGTTCCACTGAACTCTCCGATGTTTCGTCTTCAACAAAAGAAACCAAGTGGCCATCTTGTCCACCCACGATCTCCGGCTGCAACGGGGCAGACCCGACAGGTACAAGATTCAATGAACTTGTTAACCCGACGGCACATATATGGGACACGGAATACCGTCGGCCACCCGCGACATCTGTTGTTTTAGGTCAGTCGGCTAGTTGCTTATGATGGCGGAAGGGCAGGCGGTTTCTTCTGGATCTGTTTCACTTCTTTAATTGGTTGTTGATCAACTGAATCCACTAATTTCTAGAGGTTGCAGACGGAGGAAGTGGAAATGGGTCAGTGTACTGTACAGGTCAGTCGTCGAGTAGAGAACCCCCGAACTTCTGTTTCTTTGTACTTATCTCTCTCCCCTTTTCTCGCTGCTGCTGCTGGAGACAGTTTCCGTATTAATTAGGTTTTGTTTATTTGACCGATAAATTGTCAAGAATTAGGTTCACGTGGACTCTGTCTCGATCTTCTGCCTCCCGGTCCAGTTGCACCTCAAGTCGCGTGGAGTCTGTTTACCTGGGCGGCTTCTAAAAACCAAATAATCCGCCGTCAAGTACAGATTAACCGTTACGACTAGACAAATACAATTAGGCGTGTGATACTCAAATCTTCCAGCAGACGAGAGACTTCTCACGTTGTCTTTTCTCTTTCAATCATTGGAAATGCGCCCACGGCTGACACATACACGGGTTCATAGCCTACGGGAACTGAAAAACAAACGTTTTCTGATATGGAATGAAGAAGCGGGGCGAAACTTGAACAGAAAAGCTCCTGACACAAACAAACAACAACATCTTTGTCTTATTTTCTTCTTGCAAAAGGAGAAATTGTTCACTCGGACAGGCGTCGGATATTTGTCGTAGTGTCTGGCCAGTCTGCTGTTTGCTCCTCCGTAGTTGCATAACGCAGCCGCAGAGAGAGCACCCTACCCGTAAACAACGAACTTTCTCAATTAGCACAGACGACTGTTGCACCAAAGGGAGAGAATACCAACTGTCACGTCGTCGGGTCAGCTTTTGAATGTCGCGCTACGTCGGTGGAGACAGCGCTTGTAAAGCTTGAGGGAGAAACTTGGACTGAACTGTTTCACTGTTAAAACTTGACCGTCGAGCATATCCTAACCGCATTTCTTCCGTAATTCAAAAAAGTGCACGTGACTTGACAGGAAATCTACATGTTGTTGACAGCTTTCCACAAAGTTGACGACTTCGACACTTCAGTTTTTTGTCCGCTCTTTTACCAGACGGTTGGTAAGCATGGAAAACAAGGACCCATCTTCGAGTGATTCCTACTTTCGGTTAGTAGTTTACAGCCAGTTTTACGCAAATTACAGACCGCCGACGACGGGCACATCAGTAGCCACGCAGCAACGATCGAGCAAAGATGCCTCGGACACCAACGATACCAATCTGACGCACAAGTCCGCGGAGATGTCGAAAAAGGAAGATGAGAAGCACGAAGTCTGGAGCAACCAAGTGCAATTCATCTTGACTGCCATCGGCCTGGCTGTTGGACTCGGCAATGTCTGGAAATTCCCGTTTCTCGCCTACAAATATGGAGGAGCCGCTTTCCTGATCCCCTACATATTGTTCGGGGTAACATTTGGCATGCCCGTACTCTACATTGAGTTTCTCATGGGCCAATACAGTCGTGCCAATCCGGCGAAAGCCTTCTTTCGTTACGCGCCGGCATTTCATGGGGTTGGTCACCTGACCGTCATTTTGGACTTCCTGATCGGCGCCTTCTACGCCTTGGTCATCGCTTGGACAGAGTTGTTCCTCGTCTACATATTCAGTGGACAGAGTTGGAAATGGACGACGTGTGGTAATTCGTGGAATACCAAAGGTTTTCTACATTTTCTTCGGTTTCTTATCCTATTCAGATTCTTGTATTGCGACGGCGAGTCACACTTTTTGCCGCGAGAAGAATTCCTCTCTTCCTTATGCTACAATAAACGGAACGTGTACAAGTGTCAAGCCGGCAGCTAACATCGAAAATGGAGCTCAACAATTCTTTCAGTTAGTCTCCTGCCGTCCAACATACTTCTTTTAGATATTTCGTTGTCAATCCATCCAGCAAGATCGAGGAATTTGGTGACATAAACTGGCCTGTAATTGGATGCGTCATCTTCTTCTACATTCTGTGTGGCTTGACTATGTGGAAGGGTATCCGAATTCTCGAAAAGACTTCTTATGTGACTGTGCCTTTGCCCTATCTCGTGGTTCTCATCTTCTTCTTCCGTGTCATGTTCCTTGAAGGCAGCTGGGATGGCATCAAGCAATATCTCTTCCAGCCAAATCTCTCCGCTCTAGCAAGCTACGAACCATGGATAGCGGCCCTCCAACAAGTTTGCTTCTCATTGACTCTTGGCTGCGGTGCTCTCATCTCCTTGGCTTCTCACAATAAGGTATTCTCATCAATTATTTTATAATATTTTCTAGGTGAGTAACAATTGTTTCCGAGACGCGTTAATTGTGACCGCCTTTGATACGGGGATGAGTGTGATTGGAGGAGTTGCAGTCTTTGGAACTCTTGGATATTTGGCTAAAAGGACCGGAAGAACATTGAAAGAAGTTGTGGCCGGTGGTCCATCCCTCGTTTTCATCTCCTATCCTGAGGCCACGGCCACCATGCCAGTTTCTTGGCTTTGGAATGCTCTCTTCTTCCTTATGCTTTTCATGCTTGGATTTAGTAGTATGGTCGGTGAGTCGCGTCTTCTTGCCTCTTTTCTGTATTTTATCATTTTAAGCGGTCATCGAAGCCATGTCTAACTTTACCTTGACTGCATTTTCATTAGAAAATTCGAAAAAATGGAAGATTATTATCCCCTGTATCTTTTGCACAGTTTTGGCCATGATCGGATGTTTCCTGGCGACTGGTACCGGCTTTTATTGGTTCCTCCTCATGGCTGATCATATTGCCACTACAGCTCCGTGTGCCGCTGTCCTCTTCGAAGTCATTCTCCTCGCCTATGTCTACCGTTAGTTTATGCTCTATTAACTGTCTATTCGTCCACTTACAGGCTGGGGCAATGTGCAAGACGACATGGTGGAGATGTGGGGAGTGCCGCCTGCCAGTATCTGCGGTCGCATCTGGTCTCGCTTCTCGCCCTACTTCAAATGGTCTTGGCTGATCGTTACTCCGGCAATTGGTCTCGCTGGTGCTATCACTACACTGGTCCGTGAAGATGTTCCCATGAAGTTTCATGAAAATTATGTGGCGCCTATTTGGGCTGAGGTAAATTGATTAGTTTTCAATATTATGCAATTCAGATAATTGGCTGGTTTTTGAACGTGGGGCCGATCTTCGTGGTGCCCATCGTTTTCCTTATCAACTTGATCATCTTTATGAGGAAGAAGATCTCCATCAAGTACTTGTTTATGCCGTCGAAAGGAATGCCCTCTCATGACCGCTACTACAAGAAGAAGGGAATCCCGCCACCGGATGGATGGAAGGAAGATACCGGCTTATCCAATAATGCGGATCCTTCAGCTACCGACAGCTCCTGAGCCTCCGGGCAACAGTTCTTATCAATCATTGTCACCTGTAGGCGGCCCAATAAAGCCGTCTTATATACTTTTGTTTTGTTTTATTTTATTCTCTTGGCGGCGAACGGATAAGCATTCCTGGCGGGGGTCAGGGGTCTCTTGTTCTCAGCTTGAGAATCTTTGAAAAGTTAGGAGAGATTCAAATAATCTGCGGAATGCTAATCACCTAGGCGAGCGAATAGTTTTCGGGTTGAGATCCGATCCTAATCTACCCATCAGCCATCATACCTGACGGCCTCGACTGCCCGAGATGCCACCTCTAGGGCCCTGACCTTTCTTGTTCTCTCTCCCTTTTGACCCTTTCTCTATACATATTTTCTCCTGGTATTCTTACATCAACCGAGGTGAGTCCGCCCAAACGCGCTTCTTCTAGCTGTACAATAAAATTCATTATCAAAATTTTCATAAGTAAGGCAGTGGAAAAAAATCTTTTTTCGGATGGTGAAGTTGATGGCTCGGGTAGCGCTTAGAAGCACTTGCGGTGGACGATGGAGGGGCCGGATTCGTCGTATTCCTGCTTGGAGATCCACATCTGTTGGAAGGTGGAGAGGGAGGCGAGGATGGATCCTCCGATCCAGACGGAGTACTTGCGCTCAGGGGGAGCGATGATCTTGATCTTCATTGTGCTGTAAAAGGAAATTTAAAGAGAGAAAAGAGAAGTCAATACCTGGGGGCAAGGGCAGTGATCTCCTTCTGCATACGATCAGCAATTCCGGGGTACATGGTGGTTCCTCCGGAGAGGACGGTGTTGGCGTAGAGATCCTTACGGATATCAATGTCGCACTTCATGATTGAATTGTAAGTGGACTCGTGGATTCCAGCAGATTCCATACCCAAGAAAGAAGGCTAAAAATGTCATTTTGAGCGGGACGAGTGCAGCCGGACAAACCTGGAACATGGCTTCGGGGCAACGGAAGCGCTCGTTTCCGACGGTGATGACCTGTCCGTCAGGAAGTTCGTAGGACTTCTCGAGGGAAGAGGAAGAGGCGGCGGTGGCCATCTCCTGCTCGAAGTCGAGGGCAACGTAGCAGAGCTTCTCCTTGATGTCACGAACAATTTCACGCTCAGCGGTGGTGGTGAAGGAGTAACCACGCTCAGTAAGGATCTTCATGAGGTAGTCAGTCAAGTCACGGCCAGCCAAGTCGAGACGGAGGATGGCGTGGGGAAGAGCGTAACCCTCGTAGATGGGGACAGTGTGGGTGACACCATCTCCAGAGTCAAGGACGACTCCGGTGGTACGTCCGGAAGCGTAGAGGGAGAGGACGGCCTGGATGGCAACATACATGGCGGGAGCATTGAAGGTCTCGAACATGATCTGGAATATTTGAAAATTAATTTAAAGAAAAAGGCTAATTACCTGGGTCATCTTTTCACGGTTAGCCTTGGGGTTAAGAGGAGCCTCAGTGAGGAGGACGGGGTGCTCCTCGGGGGCAACACGAAGCTCATTGTAGAAGGTGTGGTGCCAGATCTTCTCCATGTCATCCCAGTTGGTGACGATACCGTGCTCAATGGGGTACTTGAGGGTCAAGATACCTAAAGATATTCATTTTTTAGAATCAGAAATCTCCTCGTACCTCTCTTGGACTGGGCCTCGTCTCCGACGTACGAGTCCTTCTGTCCCATACCGACCATGACACCCTGATGACGGGGGCGACCGACGATCGAGGGGAAGACGGCACGGGGAGCGTCGTCTCCGGCGAATCCGGCCTTGCACATTCCGGATCCATTGTCAACTACAAGAGCTGCAACCTCGTCGTCGCACATGTTTGACTGCTGGGCTATAATAGTTGATTTGCATTGGAGTTTCTCCTGACAGTCGAGAGGTAGAGAGTTGGCAAAAGAAAATTGCTCGAAGGAAATTGCGTGGGGTAACGGTTTCCATTTCCGACCGACCGACCATTATACAAAGGAATTTTGTTGACTCAACAAGAACAATTGTGGAATGTTTCCGGGAATCATAACTAGAAAAGGGAGGAATCTAACAACTAATAGGATCAATTTTTCTCCTTTCTATCAATTGGTGGCTTATTTGAAACAGTAAAGAAGTAGTTTAGGGAAAGAATGTTTTTGTATTGCTTACTAACTATTAAAAGTTGCCAAAGGATAGAAGCCAATGGCATGACAAAGCGCTGATGTAGAAAGAGAGAATCAAAAGCTGCGAGAAGTGCGTAAGCGGGCGGATAATCTGAGTGAGGGACAGGCCCGGCTGCGGTGGACAGCAAATAGGCGGATCCCCCATCTGAGAGGAGAGAGTCCAATTTGCCCCGAGGCGCTGCTCGCTGGCTCCCAGGTGGCGAATGACTGTTGGTGTCGGTGCCGATCCGCTGCCCCGCCCCGTGAAGTGTGAGGGCGGCTGTTAGTGGAATCCGGCACAGCGCGGGCGGGGGATGGCTTTCGTAGAACGGAGTATCTTTAGCACACGTGTTTTTCGTGGGCTAGCAGCTGCTGCCCAGGAAGGTGGAGGTGGCTAGCCTGGGCCATATTAATACAGGCCAACGGCGGGTCGACAGTCGCAGTCTCCGTGTGCGTCCCGTCGTCGTCGTCTTTCGTTGCTCGCTCTATCCCTCGCCGAACTACTCTCAGAAATCCTCACCTGCCTCGAGAGAAACACAAACAGTTCGCGTTCTGGGAAGCTTTTGAGCGCACCGGCGGATTACTTGATCTGTTCGGCGACACTTTCGCATGGCAAACTCAGCGAGTGCACTAATCACTTTGCAAAATCAGCGGCTTTTCTCTATGAAACATTTCGTCTTTTTGAATCAAAACAAGCCCAATGCAGAATAAAATTGGAGACTCGCGTTTACTGCAACATTGAACAAATGACAACTCGGAAAACATTGGAACTGTTTGCGAGCATCAAAGCAATTGTTCCTGCCATCTTTTGGTTTTTGTTTACTTTTGTAGTCTTCCCCTTTTTGAATCCCAAGCGCGATCCTTTGGCACCACAAGTGCACGGCTGCAGGCCGTTGACTCTCGGCTGATGGACCAAAACAACATCTGTTTGGGTCACTTTTATCACCCTCTACGCTTTCTTAAAACTTCCCAGTTATACTCCTCTTTGAAACAGTTAAGTTCTTTAGTAATGTTCCTAATAGTCGAAGAATAAAGTTTACTCATGCAACCAGTAAAATGAGCAGGGCTCTCTAGCTATTTTTGACCAGTTTTTTGCTTCGGTTCTTTTCCACCCCTCGAAAAATGTTGGCCGGTGCTCGCTGGGCGCGTTGCCAGTGGCCGTATTTATGTTTAAAACAGCGCCAAGGGGCTCCCCGCCCACTCACATTCTCAGTCGGCGTCTTCCTTTCCGCCCTGCCTGCCCGACAGTCCCAATTGTGCAAAATTGGTCGACTGCCATCCCTTTTGCCAAGCGCGTTTTCTCCTAATTTCACTGGGGGATTCTCTTTTGTTAGAAAGACTAGAAAACCAATCTGAATGACTATTTTTGTGTCTTTTCTAAAATCTTCCCACCACTTGGTTGAGATTCGCCAGCCGAGAGATCTCCCCCCTCCGTTCCTCTTGAAAAAAAGTTGATCGGTTTCTTTTTTCGTGCCGCTGCTGTTACGTATATCTCTGTTAAACAAAGCGCATGTGCCGTCCCGCCCCCCGCAGCATTCACTCTCAACTCCGCCACAGGCAGGGAAGCCCTGCCTTTACATTACTGGCCTCGACTTTTATTCAAGGATCAGATACCCATTCATTTTCCCTTGATCTTTACTAGGCATTCCTTTCCTTTCTCGTGCTTCTCCTATGGATTACTTATTCTATTTTTCAGCACCAGCAGTCAAACATGTGCGACGACGAGGTTGCAGCTCTTGTAGTTGACAATGGATCCGGAATGTGCAAGGCCGGATTCGCCGGAGACGACGCTCCCCGTGCCGTCTTCCCCTCGATCGTCGGTCGCCCCCGTCATCAGGGTGTCATGGTCGGTATGGGACAGAAGGACTCGTACGTCGGAGACGAGGCCCAGTCCAAGAGAGGTACGAGGAGATTTCTGATTCTAAAAAATGAATATCTTTAGGTATCTTGACCCTCAAGTACCCCATTGAGCACGGTATCGTCACCAACTGGGATGACATGGAGAAGATCTGGCACCACACCTTCTACAATGAGCTTCGTGTTGCCCCCGAGGAGCACCCCGTCCTCCTCACTGAGGCTCCTCTTAACCCCAAGGCTAACCGTGAAAAGATGACCCAGGTAATTTGCCTTCTTTTTCAAAATTAATTTTCAAATATTCCAGATCATGTTCGAGACCTTCAACGCTCCCGCCATGTATGTCGCCATCCAGGCCGTCCTCTCCCTCTACGCTTCCGGACGTACTACCGGAGTCGTCCTTGACTCTGGAGATGGTGTCACCCACACTGTCCCCATCTACGAGGGTTACGCTCTTCCCCACGCCATCCTCCGTCTCGACTTGGCTGGCCGTGACTTGACTGACTACCTCATGAAGATCCTTACTGAGCGTGGTTACTCCTTCACCACCACCGCTGAGCGTGAAATCGTCCGTGACATCAAAGAGAAGCTCTGCTACGTTGCCCTCGACTTCGAGCAGGAGATGGCCACCGCCGCCTCTTCCTCTTCCCTCGAGAAATCCTACGAACTTCCTGACGGACAGGTCATCACCGTCGGAAACGAGCGCTTCCGTTGCCCCGAAGCCATGTTCCAGGTTTGTCCGGCTGCACTCGTCCCACTTAAAATGACATTTTTAGCCTTCTTTCTTGGGTATGGAATCTGCTGGAATCCACGAGTCCACTTACAATTCAATCATGAAGTGCGACATTGATATCCGTAAGGATCTCTACGCCAACACCGTCCTCTCCGGAGGAACCACCATGTACCCCGGAATTGCTGATCGTATGCAGAAGGAGATCACTGCCCTTGCCCCCAGGTATTGACTTCTCTTTTCCCTCTTCAAATTTCCTTTTACAGCACAATGAAGATCAAGATCATCGCTCCCCCTGAGCGCAAGTACTCCGTCTGGATCGGAGGATCCATCCTCGCCTCCCTCTCCACCTTCCAACAGATGTGGATCTCCAAGCAGGAATACGACGAATCCGGCCCCTCCATCGTCCACCGCAAGTGCTTCTAAGCGCTACCCGAACCGCCGAAACCGCCAAAACTGCCATCAAAATAAAGAATTGTGCTCAATTAATAAAAATTATAAGATCCGTAATCATTTCTTTTTTTTGGGAGTGTAGAGAATTCGTCAGCTCGTTTAGCACAAGTTTACAGTCCATTCGAACATCTGGAAACACTCGGTCAATCGATCCCGCCATCGGAAGTGTTGTGCTGCCAGATGTGTCTCGGATCGCTCACTCCTGGGTCAGATCAATATCCATCTTACGGTGGCCGCGCAGCAGCAGAGAGATGATGAAAAAGAGTAGCGGCTCTGTTTGAGCTGTGGCTGTTGAGCAGCAGATGTCAGGAGAAGATGTCCAGCTCGATTATCTTTCAACTTCGGTATATCACACCATCAAAGCATCCGACCTCCCGTGAAGTGTCTCAAATTAGCACTGTGTGCATGTGCCTGTGTTGTGTTTGCCATTTGCCCTCGGGGTCCAAGTGGAGGCGGAGGTTTGTCAACTGTTGGTCGGACGCCCCCGCGCGCCTCGTACACCTCGCGTTTCGGCACAGGAAGATCTCGCCGAGGGACTTATGATTGATAGTGAAGAATTTTTTCATTTCTGTGAACATTGCAAAGCCCATTTTCTTGGAAACAGTCATTGTTTGGAAAAGGAAAACAAATGGACGGCGCGCGCGCTGAGGACAACGTCATCCCGCCGGGAATTTAGCGTTTTTCCACGAATTGAACATAAAAAAGCTCTTGAGCAAACTATTGATTATTTCGGATGATTTCTTCTTTTCGTAGATCGGAAGAGGGAGAGACGTTTTCCCAGGAAAACAGCCGATTCGCCTGACTAACTCGTGTGAGCCGGGTGGCCAGACAGTCGAATGACTCCTTCTGACAAATACATCGGATTCGACTTCTTTACACAGTCGTTTGACTGGAAGAGGCATCTTTCAAAAATATTGGCTGCTTTTTCAGGGGGATTGACAAATTGGCGATCTTTGTATTCAGCATATGCCGTGTTTACGAGACCAGGTGAGGAAAACATCTCATCGAGGCAAAAGATCGCCCAGTTTCTCACTTCCTATACAGAATATGGATGGATTTTAAAGTGGAAAAGATTCATTTCAGGCGCAAAAATAATTTACTGCCATTTAAATCACGGACATTTTACCTGTGATCAGTTCGTGTCATTTTCTTACAGAACCGCGGAATGTCAAGCACATCTTGAGTGTTCCTCGAGATAAAATCCATTCTATATTTACTTTATACAAAAAGTTGTTATCAGTAGTCGTCGTTGTTGAGTGTAATCTATAGCTTGGCTGATCGATGATGTCCACCCCCATCTTTTTTTCTTCTTTGGTCTCCTGTCCGTTCGTTTCCCACGCTCTGACTTTTGTCGCCTTTCTATTCTGTTTATTAGGCAGAGGCAGAAGGAGTGGGCCCCCACGGTTGCAACGAACTGCTTTACTGCGATCATTACACAATGAGGCAATGGAGGCATTTGGCCTGCTCCGCCGAGGATCCTCGGAACAGCAGCCGACCAGGCCGATGTGGGGTGGGGGAGGCGGCGGACAGGCAGGGAGGTGCAAAACAACAAAAAGCCATTTCCCAGAATATAATTCAAGTAATAGTTTACAATCAAATTCTTACACAATTAGAACATTGTACAAGAGCTCTGGTGCCACAACAGATTCCAGTTTTTCTTTTGTAAAAGGATCCATTACATCTGAAAGAGCAAGATGAGTGGGAGGGAAGAACCCCACCTTGTACCCGGTAAAGCATTTGTTTCTTCTCATTCAAAGTTAAATTATTGTTTTGATGGATCAGAGCTATCCGAATTAATTTTTGTTGTTCTTTTGAAGCCAATTTTGGAATAGCATCCTAGCGGGAAAATAGTCGTCTCTGGGAAAAGAAGAAGCCTCACCTTGAATAGCTGTAGTCTCATTTGCTCTTCGGCCTTCCAGGTGTTTTTCCACTTGACGTGTTCGATCTGCGACTCGGCATCCAGGAGGGCGACGGCCTTGTCGATCTCCTTGAATATTTCCGACATTGTCTTGTCTCCTCCATTTTTAATTATTTGCTAAAAGAGAAATTCGTCGAGGAAGAAGGTCGAGCACCTTGATGATGTCAGTGGCTTGGGTTTCCCTTTCTTGACCTGGCAATGATGAGACTAAATAGAAGGAGAGGAGGTGTACCAGAAGAGGAAACAGATCCATCCTGGGTAAAAGTTCAAAGAATGACCGGTGGAGCTGAAGGGAGCGCCGATGGCGGACAGGTTCGCTTATAAAGACGGTCCGCCCGGGTACAAGAATAGACTCCAATAGACAAACATCCGATGCCTCAATAATCCTCATTTTTCACAGCCAATTCCGGGCCACCGAAATTTCAAAAAGTGACCAGTTGTCGTCTCTCTCGTACGATGGGAGAATACACACGCCACTCCTCCGACATCTGGCCATTAATCCTCGCCTACTCGAAATCGAAAAAGAGACTGACTGTAATTGGAACGGGAACAGAGAATCTAAAAAGAATACTACAAAGATCCCGAATTTTGTAGTCTGTAAATCCGGTTATATTTTCCCCCTTGTTATAGAGATTATGACGACGAAGTCTACTTCCCTCCGCCTCTCTTCTTCAACCTGCCCTCATTAGGCCGTCTCCATGACCACGAGGCACTGCTTCGCTGCCCGAAAAGACACCTGTCTGACGTCGAATATCCCCCTTGTTATCTGCCGCTTTACCGTATCTGGCTAACCCTTCAGAGGGAAAAGGTCCTCCTCTATTTGTTCAGATGTATAATCCTTGCGGATTTTGTCCGTGTTCGTCGCTATCAACCGTTTTTTGCTCCCTTCCTGACGCACAGCCATCTTCTCATTAGAGCTCGTTTCTTTGAAATCTTTATTCAAAAAACGACGGATGATTAACCATCCGGTTAATCCTCTTATTCCACTGAATACCTTCCTCCCTATAGTCAATCCGTGTTGACTGTCTATTCCCTCTAAAACGATAAAATTTTAGGGAGATGCTATGGTCGGGGAGGCCATTTCTGGTCCTCCTGGTCTTTCTCTCGACCCACGCCCTCGAAATCAAAATTAAACCGGCCGAATTGAATCATTTCCGGGTATCTCAAACGAGGTAATCTCTTTTAAAAATTCCCCTTAAAATTTTTCTTTTAGAAACGTGATAATTTCCATTTTCGGATCCGATTCGTCGAGTAACCTTTCTCTAAAAGTGGATTGTCTAAATCAGGGAACATGTCGCGTGACGGGGATTACAGAATTGACCGAGTACAACTCATCCGCCATCGCAGCCTATAATGTCACAATCGAAGCCATTTTCCTCGGTATTACGGAACTCGATGTCTGGGTCGGCAATACCACGTAAGCCAGTCGTTCGTTTTACCGTAATCCGCGGGGATAATCCAGACTCCGGGAGCCATATGAAGTGAGGTGCATGAGAGCCGAATGGTATGTGGCCATGGCCAATTGTTTCGCTGTAACTGCTGGGATTTTTGTTGTTTTTGTCACATTTCTCATGGGAACTCAGCTTCACTGGGGAAAGATCAAGTAAGAAGACCTAAAACGGCAAAAATTCTTGCTTAGAGCTGTGTTGAAGCGACCCGTCGGGCCGATGATCGGCTTCTTTTGTCAATTCTTCCTCATGCCTGTGGTATTTGTAGCCTTGTAGCCGGGTTAATTCCATCTAGACTGGATATCTCCTGGCTGAATATGGGTTGTCCAACGAGCAAATGGTCCTGCGTCTGGCTCTCTTCGCCGCGTCGACGTGTCCTGGCGGCGGAAAAAGTTCTTTCTGGACAATCATCTATGGCGGAAATTTAGATCTCTCGGTCTCGATGACTTTTACTCAAACTGTCGCCGCCCTAGGTATTTTCTCTAAATGACCACATCAATTTCGAATTCCAGTAATGATGCCCCTTTGGATTTCAACCCTCGGAAAACAATTTACATCAAAACGGGTAGATATTCCATTTATGGCAATTATGGAGGGACTGGTCGCATTGCTGATTCCAGCTGCACTTGGAATGTATTTTATAACCACACGACAGCATTTAATTAAGCAAATTGAACGATACATCAAGGTATTCACACTTGGAAATTTATTAAGAAAAAAAAAACAGATAATTTGTTGGGTTGCTACGGTTTTCTTTACGTGTTTTGCCATTTATGCCAACTGGTATGTTCTGCTTCTGTTAAATTGGAGAATCTTCTTTATCGGATGTGCTCTTCCTTGGTCCGGGTATATTATCGCATTTATTACGGCTAGCTTCTTTAAACAAGATTTTAAAGATAAAATAACTATCGCCATTGAAACGGGTGTACAGAATGTTGGTCAGTTTGTCTTTTTCTATTGAAATAAACGAGAAATATTTAGGAATTGCAACAATTTTGATGATTTGGTCTTTGCCGGAACCGGAAGTCGACATTTCTTTGACTATTCTCTTTGCCATTATTTTATGTACTGACAAGCCGCTTATTGTCCTTTGGATTTGCCTGAATTGTTGGAAACGGCTTACAACTGAGAAGGCGTCACCAGAAGAAAAGTATAAAGTCAGCTCAAATGGAGTGGTTTGTTTACCAGATCACATAAAAGGCTAAAAACTTTTAAAGGAAGTTACTGTAAGCCGAATGGATGACACAACACGACGACGGGATGTGATCTCACCAAAAGAAGAAGTTTTTTAAAGAAAATTATAAATTTATGAGATCGTTAAATAAATGTACAAACTAACGAAAATAAAAGATATGTATAAATAACCTCTATGTAAGTGATGTGCTCGGTGCTGCAACATGTGTTGTTCTGGTAATAGGCAGATACAGCTTGAATTCAGCAGGTAATTCATCTTCACTATATAAACGATCGGCAAAATATACTCGTCGTAGGCGACAATTTGCATGGATCTAAAAAGACTATAATTAATACCAACTGAATAAAGGTACCTGTATTCGTAAAGTTTCTACAAAATTTGTTCCATAAGCTCTTTTAGTAAAATCGGCCAAATTGAACTGAATTTGATTCCAACCTAAATCAATCCGATAAAATTGTGAAAATAAAAATTATCCGAACCTTCATCCATTCTCAATGGCATTGTGCATATAAACGGCTTTACTCTTGTTGTTGACTGGAAATTGGAAGCACGGAAACGTCGTTTTATATTTTTATCATCAAGAACCTAAAACATTTTTAGAAAATAAGCAATTACATAAAAAATACCTGCACTTCGAAAGTGAAATATCTTTTCATATTTTTAACAACCATTACAAAATAAGGCAATTTTATGCCTAAACTTCCTTTCGGGTCCAATGGACAAGAAATGTATGACGTACTAAAAAAATTTACAATTTAGAAAAAATCTTTACCTGACATTAGCTCCTAAAACTTCTATAACCAAAGATTGAATTTCTTCGTCTGTAATCCGTTTCACGTGCCCATTTTTCACCTAAAATAAGTAAATAAAGAAAACAGAGGCAAACCTTTTTATCCCAAATCTGAAGCGGTTTACTGCCAATACTGTAGAGAACGGAAAGCAGTCCACTTTGGAAGGTGTTATGGAACATCTGAAAGTACGAAGAATAAGCAAACACTACATAGTTTCAGATTCCGAACCGAAAAGCGAAGCAAAGGTCTGCGTTACTATGGAAACCAAAATGCATATCTGACTACATTGTATGAGAAAAATAACCTATAGTGCTTGCTGTTGATATGACAATACAATTTTAGCACAATTAGAAAACCCTAAAGTCTAGCAAAAGCCAGAATTACTGAAGAAAAAATTACCAAATTTGAATGGAAAATATCTAGGACAGCTGAATTCCGTCTAGAGGTGTAAAATGTTCAGTGTCGTTGCAAAGAATATTCATTCTTCTTACTTTTTCCTTTTCTTCATTTTTTTGCTCCCTTTTCTTTCTGTACACTTGCATAATGCTTCTTCCTTAGTTTACTGTCACATTTTCAACACTTGCTAATTCCTTTTTTGACAGATACGCTTTATTTTATACAAATATTTTATTCAAATGTTTTAGATGGTAACACTTGTAGCATTCTATCCATCTCTTGGGTACAACCTGCTCCGGAACTATGTCCAACCTCAGAAGTGGGCATGGTATAATCGTATTGATGAAACACTCATCGTCGGAGCAATGCCATTCAAATCAATGGAGGAAGAACTCATCAAAGTAAGATTTTGTTAGATTAGTATTTTTCTTCGCTTCTAGAAAGAAAACGTCGGCGGTGTCGTATGCTGCACAGAATCATATGAACTAAAAGCTGCTTATTCTGCGATGCAGCCTGAGGTTTGTGTAAAGTTATGGAAGATTTGATGTATTTGTCAGGATTGGGAACGAGCTGGAGTAAAGTTTCATGCGGTACCAATGACAGACTTTTTTGGATCTGCTGCACGAGGTGAAATCAATTCTGCTGTTCAATTTATGGAAAAAGTTGCTGCTAGTGGGAAAACAATTTATGTTCACTGCAAGGTTTTACTCAACTGTCTGCCTAATTCATTGTCAAACTTTTTAGGCTGGAAGAACGCGTAGCGCTACTGTTGCTACTTGTTATCTGATGAAATCTAGAAACTGGTTACCTAACGTAGCGTTCGAGTTTATTAGATCGAAAAGACCACAGGTTTTTGGATGTTTTGTTAAATATTTCTTTTTTTTTCAAGGCTTTACTAAGAAATCCCCAATGGAGAACTGCAAACGAGTATAGAAGGTTCCTAGATAAAGAAGGTGGAATTCGTCATCCTTTCGAATAATTTAGTGTAAGTTGTTTTGTATTTTTCTAATGCAAAAAAGAGTAAATCTAAAGTTGAGTTCATTCAAATGCGCCATATGTTTTTGTTATGAATACATTCGCATAATCAATATTGAGCATATAGTTACACGTCAAATTTTTTTATTTGCACAGCTGATGTCTATCATTCAGTCAAAACAGCCTATGGAAATGTATGAGCTAAAGTTATTTTTTGATATATATTATGCGCATTTAAAAAAAATGTGTATGTTTTGTTCACTCTTTATTTCTATTTCTTTTGCAGATTGTCTTCTCTTGTGCAGCGTCGTGTGCCTTTCTTCTCTAGTCCAACCGATTCCGGTCTCACTCCATTCCGTGTCTTACGTCACGACGAGTTCCGGCTTCACAAGGGTCAGCCGGTCCCCTCTCACGGGCACCTATTGTGCCTTGTATTTTTCCATTTGTTTCGCCTTATCACTTTAAAATTTACCATAATGACCTAACTGTTTTATAAATCTTATTCATGTTCATATCGCTTTAGATCAGGTTTTCTTCCGTTTGCATAGGGCTTTGGAAAAAAGCATCTGCACTGCCTGTTGGCATACGACGAGAGGGATTGTTCGTTTACTATTGGAAACAGTTTCTTGACATCATTTTCTAAACGCCGAGAAACCTCAATGCCAAGCCGGTCCCCATATTTTCTGGCATTTCGATTTCAATGAATGCTTGAGTAGAAATGGGTGAGAGCGTCTATCACATGCGCAAAACCAGCTGAAAATTGTAAAAATATGATGCTCTCGTCCCATTTGACCGTTCTTTTGCTCTCTTATCGCTCGTTTGTTATACTATTGTTTTTATCATATATCTGATAAGACGAGGATGTTTTGTAATGGTCGATGCGTAATACGTAGAGACCATTTCCCTCTGCACAATATATCACCTTGTTAAAACATACTTTTTGCCACCCCCACTGCCAAACTAGTTTCAGGAACGATTAACAAACTATCCTACACTACTCAACTAATGATGAACATCCTCTGTTATATCCCCTCGTTTATTTATATTACCATCCAAAAAAGGCGACAATAATTCTTGAGAAAGCGACACGTCAGACGAGGAGGCCACAGCTATTTGTGTGGTGCTGCGAGTGGTCACGCAGTCGACACTTTTCTGCTGACCGATTGCGGATCAAAAAGAGCGATGACCTCTCCTTTTTCTTTGTTCTCTCTTTGTGTGACATTTCTTTTATTAGAAACATCTGGGAAGAGAGCCGCTCTATTGATTGTCGACAGTCCGCTCAATTCTAATAGTCTTGCTGGTGTAATATTTTGTCATTTGACACCTTTTTCGTGACGACGATCATATACAAACGAGCATAGCCAGTGAGACAAGAATTTCATTTGGGAAGTTGGGAGGGACCACGGTGGGTAATTGAGTAATTCGTCCCCCGTCAGCTGGGGTCACCACCCCGGATAAACAATTGATCCGATTGTTTTCGAGCTCCGCTTTGCCCCATTCTTCTGCCAAAATTAAAGCGGAGAAATTTCATTTTGGGGCGTAGGCTGGCCGTCGTAACTGAGTCAGACACAAAACCTTTTAACTCGGCGGACATGTCCACTTGAACCATCTGGCCCCACTGCTAAATGGCTCTTTCTTTACATCCTCGCCATCTCCTCCTTGTTGTTTTGTGTTGTCTCATGTCTTTTTGTCAATATATTTTCTTTCAGATTTTCTATTCACCGTCACATCTTCCCCCTAGCCGTCGTCTCCTAATTAGCATAATCAGTGAGTGTCCTCCCGCCTCCTTTGCTTTCCCCTCCTGACTCTTCTTCCTATTGATTGGGCCTTCTTCTCTCCCTTAAAAGTAAGCCGTTAAATGTCTTATTTCGAAATATTTCAAAGAATATCCCCCCGTGGCTTGTAATGGAATCGTGGGAACGGCGGGGAGAGAGACCAGCTAAAAACAGCCAGTCGACTCATGCCATTTGTCGGATTGCTTTATCCTTTTGGAAGGTCATTCCTTCCTTCCTTCTATACAAGTTCGAAAAACGAACATAAAAAGATGTGTCTTTGGACTTGTCCCGGGTGAAATATTCCCGTTCCGACGATTGAAACCCATGGGGAAAAGGCGAAACCAGCTGATTCCATCTGTCCGCCAAATCTAGCCGTCCTTCCGTCTCTTTTGATGTATTAACTATCCAGAGACCTCTTTTCCTATTGTAATTTATAGACAATTCAATGGACAGGTAAAGGGAGGAGAGACGAGATCCAGTTTAGGCGACGACCCCGACTTGATCGGGACAAGGTCGACCATGCCATTTTGCTCGCCTTTCTCTGATCTCATTTCTTCCTTCTTTTACTAGAATTTGTTTATTTGGTGGCCGTCTTCCCCCGCTACTTTGTTGTTGTCCCCCGCCTCATAAGGCCTTCACCCTAATCCTCTTCCCTTTCAGAATGTCAAAATGGCCGAGACACTCAACATCACGTCGTTAGCCATCATGGGAGAAGGTAAACAGCTCAGAGAATTTAAGTCAGTTTATTGTACTCTTCCCCCGGTAGACATGACTCGATTTAGAATGGATCCCGCTCCCCCGCCATATTCTCCCCGATACGATGAATTGCAAAGGATGCGAGATGAACTCGAGTTCGTTCTTTATTTTAACAATTCTAATTAATAATTACAGTACGGCTAGACGATCTCTTGCCGAGAAAGAAGAGAAAATGTCTAAAATGAGCAGGATACAAGATACTGTCGACGCCGAAGTACAAGAATTGACCGAAAAACTCTTTCAGGTTGGTGAAATCTTTAGCATTCAAAAATGTTTTAATCCAGGAAGCTTATAAGATGGTAAATGTTGCTGAAGAACGGAGAGAAAAAGCCGAAAAATTACTGGAAGAGTCTCGACTTCAGGTATCTTTGCCCTCTTTCTTTTCACACGTGATGTTCTAGGTCGACGTGTTGACTGCCGAAGTAGCCGCGTTGAAGATGTTGGTGCAGGCGCCAGGAATGGGCAAAAATCATTTCGCAAACACTTCTCCTGAGCATAAATCCGCCCTGGCAAAACTCTTCTCCACGTCTTCCTCTTCAAGTAGTTCAAAAAACTCGAAAAAAGCGAACTCATTACCGGCGAAGATGGCTCAGACAAAATTGCAAGAACAGTCGTGTGAGCAGAAGGAGGCAGACGCCGTCGAAGAGGTGAGCTGGGTGGAATAGAATCGAATGAGTCTGGCCTAGATCGATCCTATTCTTTTTGCTGAGTTCAATTCTTGGCGAGAATCTGGTCATCCGATTGTCCATCACGAATTCGTCGACCGAATTCAATCGGAGGAAGTCAATGCCTGTATGGAATTCACAAATCACGAGCTGAGCTCGGCCATTTTGGATTCGATTGCAGCAAACCAGCTGGAATTGGAACCTGTTCACGAAGACAAACCTTCTGTCAGGTACTCGCCTCCCAGTTCTTTTATTTTATCTTTTAGAACTTGTGCTCTTACTCAATTCTCTCGATTTTGTCCTTATCGAGTGAAGACGTCGAGTGACGGCGAATGGCATCACATCTCCCTTTTGGCTAGAAACAGGGTCAGTTCCTACTCTTTCCCGTCAATGAATATGTTCAGGTAGCCGCTGTTTGTGACTACTATACCTTCGTCCGATATCTTCATCAGGGTCTAATCAAGTCAGGTCCCCGAGACAGCTACTTTGACCTCGCTCACCTTCGTCGCAATATGTGTCTTGCCAAGCTCGGTCTCGGCTTTGTCCCCAAAACTAATGCCCGTCCCGGCTACTAACCAATTCTACAGGTCCTGTCCCCGTTTCCTCCTGCCAACTTGTACAAATGCCGGTTTATACATTCCGCCAAAACTCCTAGTGACTGTTCCATAGGGTCTTTCTTCCCCCCACCATGATCTGTTCCGAGTAAAGTATTGATAAGTATTTATTGGATAAAATAGTCTACAAGGGTACTGGGGCCGTCGAGAAGGAATCGCCGTAGGTCAGGGGCGGGATCATGTTGTTGATGATACGATAGTTGTGAGGCGGCTCGTCTGTGGCTCGAACGGCTGTCAGCACACTTCCGGGCGGGAAACGAAGACCCATTTCAACAGAGTCAAGTGGCTTCATTTCGGATGCATCCGACTCGAGAGGGACACCATTAGCTGGAAGACAACATATTGCCGATTAATGAGAGGCGACAGACCCATGTGACACAGAGCCTGTTGGACGATGCCATGAGCCACGATAAAGAGCGGACGCGAGCGCTCTCGCTTTATCAGGGACTTCAACACCTCCTGAACTCGCAATTCGACGTCGTGTTTGCTTTCCTTTGCAGCAATCGAATCCATCACAGGCTTACTGAACCATATCAATTATGAATTTTAAAAAGGCGACTAACTAGCTAGAGTCGATGTTGAATATTTTACCGAGAGACGGAATGCCGCAGTCGACAGTACCGGCCGGATGTTCCGAAAGACCGGGCTCGATTCCAATGGGAACTTTGAGATATCCAGCAATGGCCGCGGCCGTCTCGACACAACGAAGAGCCGGAGAGGAGATGATCATCTTCGGGGTCAGGTTCCGATTTTGGACAGCTCGAGCCGTCAGAATGGCTTTGTACTTTCCTGTGACAATTTGATTATCATTCAATTCACCGTACCCAAAACAGTGATGGGCGGATTCCGGGCAAGATCGAAGGACATGTAATTGGGAATAGCCGAAGCGGGAACATTGAGATCGGTGGCGTGTACTTTGCCCGATGGCATCTCCGTCCGCTGCCAATCCTTGCCGAATACCCGGTCGATGCGTTCCTCGCTTCTCATGACCATCACAACCTGTGAGCCGTATTTCTTCGACGTCACCGCCGGTGGCCATACACATCGCGTCTTCACGTAATGCTAATTTATTTTTATTGGAAGACAAACAAGAAACAACCTTTTCAGCAGCCATATTTCGACAGAATGTAGGGATTAAATCACATTTGAAATGGTTTATTTATTGTCTAGACAAGTGCAGTTCCAAAGGGACCCCGAGGTCCGAGTATTTTCATCGAATTCTTGAGATCTTTGTCGAATTCGCCACCTTTTATGAGATTCTTCAATTTTGAGTGAAGAGTCTTCATCGTGGCCATTATGTTCTCGTCTATTTGGTACTTCTTCTAAATAAGAGCACTGGTTAAAATTAACAGAAAAAGGACAACCTTCATAACTTCCGGATTTTCATCTTCATCTCCAGCGTCTACTAAACTTTCTCTGGCTTTTACGATCCGACTATAACCTGACATTTTTCAATTGATTCAAATGGCATCACCTTTGAAGAGCATCCAAATCCGTCTCCTTCACTTCTTCGACATTTTCCAGGGTCATTCCCTTCTCTTTTAGCTCTTCTGCCCTTTCCTTTAAATCTTTTTCTTCGGCCAGTAGACGGGTTTTCATCGCCTGATCCGTAGTCTAAAAGAGACTGTGAGAAAAGGACCAGAATGTCACCTCGTATGTTTCCTTGACAAGTTGTTTCATTTCATTTTCCGGAAGGGCTCCCTCTTCCGCATAGTAGAGCATATCCAAATCACTCATAAGAGCACCTAACTTGTAATGAAGAAGTGAATCTGGAGACATTTTTGAGCTTTTTTTACGGGAGACTTACATTCATCTAGATTAGCAGCAATAATGGGTGGCAACGTGACTCGACTTTGTAAAGTGATGGGAGCCGAAAAGACGGCAGGAATATAAAGAAGAGAAAAAAGTATGTAAAGCATATCGGGAGACAGGTGTTCGAGACTGGGTAGCCCGAGGTATCCGGCAATAATCCTGTCTTAGGACGGGTTTATCATTGCGATGAACCGAGACAATCAACCATGACCTAGGTGACAATCGCATCTCTTTTCTCCTAGAATTCGTCATCTTGCTAGTTTGCTCAAAAGACTCTATTCAACTGATAAGTTACAGGATCGGGGGATCAAATGTAGGGCGGGGCCCTTTTGGACCTTGTGTAGTTTGTAAATCATCGCGGTATTTGAAGAAGAGTCCGATAATCTTCCCTGGGTGCAATGTAGCTCTCTGATAAGCAATCTATAAAAAGGGAACGCGGTCGACAGTATGCCCAGCCATGAAGTTTCTTCTCCTCTCTGCCGTTTTCATCGCTGCCCAAGCTGCCGTCACCATCAATCCTGTCACATCGCTCCCTCAAAGGAAAAGTACGCCCATGTATTATTTCTAATTAAGAAAATTGTAGTGTGCATGGACAAAACGATCAATTTGAATGAGAGGGACAAGTGGATCATGCGTCTGACTCCCATTGCTGGCTCACAATTGTGCAACTATCACGTAAATCTTCCCCATTATCCTAATATCCGGTTTAGTTCAATTTCCCTTCGAATTGCTATGCTCTTGTCAATCTCGCCAGCTATGGAGTTGGATCCACTGATCAATTACAAATCTCCGACACTGTGGATGACATTGTCATGTAAGCCATTCCCGTTTTCAGAGCACATCCCTTTCAGTCGAAATAAGGAGGAAATCTTTACAAGCAACGGACCCTGGCCAACAAATGTCACAGTTATGCTCAAAACTGGCCAATACACAAAACTTCAACTCGCCTTGAATGTGACGATCGTCGCTGCCCGTCCTACTGCCGATGTGACACAAGTCACTCTCGGAACGAACCAGCCTTCTACTCTTCAATATTTCTCAAATTGGCCAGTTGGAAAGACTTATCGATTTAAAGGGCAGTCGGGAGCTGTTGGATTGTATCCGGTTGGCTTCTCCGGAGACATCAGCGTGGATTCCGAGTTCAGAAAAGTCTTCGTCTACAATAACGGAATGCTCGTTGGCAGGTATGACGACGCTCTTCTGTAGATTTCCTTATTTCAGTTTGATGTCCTTCGTATTGCTTCCTCAATATTATAACTCGACTCTCACCGATCTCATGCTCTACGCCCCTATGCAACCAACAAACGTGGCAGCTGTAATGGTCACCGACTTCGCCAGTAATATTTGACTCTTTCCTAATACGAGAATTTAGATGTCAACAAATTTGCCAGCTTCAAAATAGATTACGTACCATACAGTTCACCGATGATGACATACAATTACAAACTCTATGGAGTAGACGGAAAGGAATCTGCCCTGACACTCGTTGGAGCCATGGACATGTCCAGTCCCATTGACATCCTTGCCTACAGCCCCCTTTATGACGGAAATGGTATGCTCTCTGTGGCCAGTGGCGGTCCGATGGCCAGTCATCCTTCTGCCATGTCTCTTGGTCAATCCAACCTCCCAAAACATCTTACCGGCAATATCTGGACATTCTATGTGTCGAGCGGATCGGGAAATATCACAATTCATACGATGTCTAATTGATGAATAAACGATTTTCTCATATTTTTCGGATGAATGAATCGTCTATCTCTATTTTACAATCTCCCACAATCTTTAGTTTTCATCTGCTCTACTTATTCCCTATAAAAGTCATTCGATTTGAGGTTAGATTGACTATTTTCTAAGATGGAGGAGAAGGCGCGTCGTCATCTGCATCGAACCACCTTAGCGGCTGCTTTCATCTCTGGAGGGGCTCTTCTCACATTGGTTAGTTGCCATTGAACCAGGACTCATTTTCTTAGACGATTTCCATGCCAATACTTTGCTCTATGATAAACCAACTTGGAGAGGATATCGACTTGGCAAAGAAAAAGTATGATGATGTCTCCAATTTCATGTGGAAAGATCTCCGAGAACAGAAGAAAAATATCCGATCTCCCAGGCAAGCATGTCCGTTAATTTTTGTGGCAGCTGTAGACGATGAAACTTTAGACAAAGAAGGTGGATATAATGCTGGAAAAGGTGGTGAAGAAGGCCATCCTGAAGGAGGAGGATCATCTGGAAATAACGGCATTAGCGAAAATTGTCCGGCTGGCCCGGCAGGACCGCAAGGTGAAAGGGGAGTTCCTGGTCATCCAGGAAATGATGGAGTTCCTGGCAAGTCTGGCGGAAGCGCTGGCGCCTTCGACGGCAATGGAGACCAATATTCACAGGGATGTCCACCATGCCCCGCTGGACCTCCGGGATCTCCAGGATATAGAGGCAAAAAAGTTTGTCCAAAAAGCGCTGACTTATTGTGCTTAGGGCCCTCGTGGACCAAAAGGAACCGCTGGCGCTGCAGGGCCACCTGGAAGAGATGGAGAAGTAGGAGACGAGGGACCTGAAGGAGATATTGGCCGACCTGGAAAACAGGGAGAACCCGGCCCGCGAGGAGCTCCCGGAGAGCCAGGGATGGCCTTCGCCAAGGGGCCCAGGGGAGAAAGTGGGCCCATGGGGCCACCAGGAATGGAAGGCGAAGAGGGTCTACCAGGTAACCTTTATACTTTGACAAATGAAGATTTATTTGAAGGAGAAAGAGGAGAGGATGCTCCTCCTGGTCAGATGGGGCCTCCTGGTCCTCAAGGACCTCCAGGAGAACCGGGATCTGATGGTATTCCTGGTGCTCCTGGTAAAAGTGGCAGTACCGGCGAGAATGCCGAGTATTGTCCTTGTCCTCCGAGAAAGGGAGAAGCGGGAGATGTCTCCTCCGGCGGACAGTATTCCACCGGAAAGGAGGCCGTTTCTGGATCAAGACTTTCTGAAGAAGAAGTGGCCGCCAGCCCATTAAATGGAGGAGAAGCTTACACCGAAAAAGAAGCGGTTAGTTTTATGAAATATTCAGAAGGTCTTGTTTTTAGGGAAGTGCTGTCTCAGGTTCATCTGTACCCGCTTATAATGCCGGCGGGGGAGAAGGAAATGCCTACAAAGAGGTGACTACAATGCCTGTTTGGCTCTGACTCCTTTTCAGCGAATCAACAAGGCCACCTTTGCCAAACAGCTTCGTCGCAAATTGGTTGCCATCTAAACAATGAATAAATCTTTATTTAATATGCTATCAAACATAAGTAGACGAGGGCAGCTTGTTTGGACCCCACGGATCTATTCTAAATAAGTCCTTTGTTAGTCGACGAAAATTCTTACTCGGCTGTAGTGTCGACAATGGAAATTGAAGGTGGCTCGGCTCGTAAGGTCGACGGCTCTGGAGCGACGCCATCCCTCCGATCGCGAAAAAGAAAGACAAAATTGAGGATGATATCCAAAATGCCGAAGAAAAAATTTACAAAAGAAAATGCCTAGAACCTAATGCTGGCAAGGACGATAATACTTACAGCTGCAATTTTAAATCCTGGAGAGTAGGTGGTATCAATGCAGCCGAAAGTATTGTAATATCTACAAACAGACGGAGCAATTACGAACATTACCCCGGCCACCACAGAACACAAAAGGAATAACCATACAAATAGACTCCTCTGAAAGAAAATAATTGTAAGCATCTGTTGGCACACCTTTGCGAGATTCATATTCGATAGTTCCCAAGTAAAAAGGGTGGCGATTGAACAAGAGATGAATAAGAGTCCGAGAAGGGAGAAGACAAGACCAAAGACAGCCGGTAGTCGAGTTGCCCATCCTTCGGTCAGGGCTACACAAAACAAAACGATTATACTACAAATCTAAAGGATACATTGAGACAAGGCAGAAAAGAGAGCTTACCACTCCAACAATACGAATGGACAAGTAGAAATAGAGACTGTTATGGAGGCGACTGAACGTCATCTTGCCATCTCTGAATATTTTTAGAAGAAGAAAGCAGAGAAAGGAGAAAAGTACAATGTGGCCTGTGGCTATTCGGGATGTTTGGCGAGGGACCGATGAGTCAGAGGAGAATGGGAAAGAAGAGCAACAGCCCGGGAATAACAGGCAAGGGAAACGACTGTTTGCTTTAGTTCAGGGAATACAGCCGTTTTCCCAAATGTAGCTTCTTCTTCAGAAAATGTGTCGAGAAGAAGGAGATTTACGGGGAAAAAAGAAATAATAAGAAAAGGAACCAGTTCAAGGGAGACTCCCTCAAATGTTTACGAGGCGACGTTTGTTGCCAGATCAGCGGGGTATTCGAGACTATTTCAGAGGAGAGTTGGCTGGCAGATTGGCCGTCCCGCTGGCCACTTCATACGTATATAATCGGCTTCGAATGTGATTAACCTGGTATAAAGCAGGCATATCCAGGAGAGAAGCTTCTTTTCCTAAGCCATGGTGATGTCAGCCGACCTTTGAGCCTTGACTTTTTGTCATTTCCAAAGTCGACCGACTTCTAAAGGAGCCGTCATTTTGCGGCCAATGGGTCCAGGCAGGCACTTTTTGTTGTCTTCGTCGTCTTCCTTGCCGATTGGTCCGGTCACGTCTGATTCCATTATGTATTTCATTAGATCCCTGCTCTTTTATTCTCCGCCGTTTCAGCTGGAGTCGTCGACAATGGCTTGTTTTCCCTCTAGTCGGAATTGTATTTTAACCGAGGCAATACTCCAAATCGACTCGACTTCTTGCGTGTTTGTCGTCATTCTACAGTATCCTTTCTTCTCATCCTCCTTAAGTGTACTCTTCCCATGGATTTTCCGGCTTTGTTCCAGCTTCGCTTCTTCAAGCCGCCTTTCTCTCCCGGACTTTCTCCATAAAATTATACATGGCCCGTTCGGAATAAACTCGAGCTGTTGATATTCGGAAGCAATAAACTTTTTCGCGGGCTCGTCAGATTTATGGCGGCCTATTTTCTTTTCTCCAAAGTTCCGCATTGACTCTTCCATCTCTAGAAATATTTATGAGACTAGAGATTAGAACTCCGGAATCCCTGGAAGAATATCTCAATATATCTCTATGGAGACTCTTGTTATTTCCTTTGCTTATCCTGTATCGATAGTCTCTCTGACCGTCTCGCCCGCCGCTTTGCTTGAGATTAGTCTCGACGGGCTAATTTTCTATGACCAACAAGGTCTGCCCCGTTTGTCAGGTGCTTCTCCCCTAGCCGTTCCCCTTTAAAGAGGGAAGGAGATTGCAGTCGTTTTTTCGCCTTGGGATAATTGTGGTTGCCATTGACGCAAATCAAGCATTGTTGGTTGGCGGCAATGATTCAAACGAGACTAATAAGTGGGGGAGTTTCCTGGGCGAAAGTTCACCTGGCGGGTGAAAGAGAGGCAGTCTCTCTCACCCCGGGAGGTCATCAATTGGTTCTGATTAAGTCTCGTGCTTCCATAAATCATCTTTGCTGCCTCAGGGATGTCCCTCCACCCCCAAATAGACGACTGTTTTTCAAAATCCAATTGTGCACTTCTCCAAAACCGTGAAAATCGCACTTCCTTTACCTCTCCTGTCAACAAGGAGACCCTCTACACTACGTCAATCATTTCCTAGGGTCACACTTTGTTCCAATTTGTTCACAGGGATGTCTTTCACTTTCTTCAGAAGTCGGTCATTGTGCTAACTTTGTTCTTTCAAAAACTACGGTATCTTTCCCGAGAGATTTGAGCCCCGTTCACAGACACTTATTTCATCTTCTAAGATTTCGTTCCCTTGAATCCTTTTATTTTGTCCGGATCAGATTTCCCCCGTGGTCTCTGAGATTCCCAGTGAAGGTGTCACTAATCTGGGAAGATGGCCTCATCCTTCATACAATTCCAATGGGAAAAACTGAGAAAGCTCCAAAAATATGAAATGAATTCCGGAAACGGGCTCGGATATGGCCAAAAATGTGTGTGCAGTCAAGTGGATGGCTGGATGAGTATATGACCTATTTTTCCTTGTCCGCCTCTTGTCCGTATTGCTGATCTCTTTTAATTCTAGTCCCCATGGCGACGACGCCGTGCTCCAATCACGGAACACTATCTGCTCTCTTTCTCTCTCTTTCTGTTTTGCACCTTCCTAAAAAGATCTCTCTGCTAATAGGCAATCTTGTACTAATGACAACCTACATTCCATAAGTGCAGTCTTCCTTTTGATAACCCCTAATTAAGGCGGTGTAATCTGTTATTTTGAGTTTTTTTTCCTCGGAGATAAAATTAATCTTTTACTCAAGTGAACACTGAATGGATTTGAACATATTTTAAAGACGGCGGTCGACATTGCCTGCTTTCGCCCGTGTTCTGCTCCTTGACTATTTTCCACACTCCATTCATAGAATAATCTTCGCCGTTTTTCCATCACCGGTAACCGGAACCCAAGCTGATCAGTCCAAAAGGAAATGATCCAAGCTCTTGTGCAGCCTCTCTCATGTGATAGCCACCTTTAGCTTTTTATCCTCCAATAAATTTCTTGTCAAGACATCTGATTTTGGTTTCCAATTAGCTGGAAAGGGGGCGACGAGGCGTGAATCTAAGCGAGAAGCTGCCGCTGATTGAGTCGATCTCCTTCGTTGTTTGTCCCGAAAAACATAGAGAAAAGACCTTCTCCTACGTATCATTGGACAGCAATTTGGCAGTGTTTTTATCCGTTCCCCCTCTGGGTTACCTGCTCTCCCCTTTTCTAAGTATTCAAGCGTACTTCTAGGCATTCTTTAACCTTATAGTGACCAGTATTAATTGAAATTGACTTCCATCTATAAAATTCGGTCTTCTCTTCCTTCTAATTCGTTTTTTTTCTCTTCAGTAGTTAGACTCCATTCAGCCGTCGCCTTTGTGTTCCCGCCTTCCCCTTCCTCGTTCCCCGACCACCATCTCCTAATGCTCTTGTTTTAGTCTCTTCCCTGTTTATTCCATACATATTCTCACCTGTCTCGTTGTCTTCAGTCAGGCAGAAATGAAAATCATGATCTTTCATCGTAGATGACTCTTCTACGTCTCTCTTCGTGTAAATATTCACATTTCCGGCTGGCTGTAGATTAGAAATACGAAACATTTCAACTCTTTTCTTTTTTTTGTCTGTAGTATTGACTGTGCTTACTTTCTATTGCAAGATATAAACAGAGCACCTGGTCAGTAAAAATGCTTGAATTTGTGTTAATGTCAAATGTCCGAAAGTTGCGCCTTCTCTATGGCAACCACCTGTTTCCGGAGTGTCTTTAGTATCCCTTACGTGATGACCCGTCCATTAAATGAAATATTGTCATCTCTCTTTTTCAAGAAAATCCTCCATCCACCCTCGACTGCCATTCCCCCCCTTGTAGGTCTTCTCCGCTCAATAGACAAAACTGAACATTGACACACAAGTTGTTGTGCAAATGGCCCTCCTGGGCAATTGAGCTCTCCCTCTCTTTCCCCTAGAGGATTACCTGGAAGTGGAGGGGGCCCACTCTCATTTTTTCTCAATGTGAATTGTATCTCCTTAACCTTTTGACCCTTTACTTCTGACGTTTTTCAGTCTACGTATATATGTGCTGGTTCGAATGAGATCAACAAGAAGAAACGATGTCCACCGGAACGAATATCGTCGATTTGGCCAATATGGACATTGTCCGTAAGTCGTCGTTCCTTTTCTAATTTGTCTGTTCCTTATAGAAATCAAACATTACGCAAACAATGCCTCCGGAATGGAGGTCGACAAGCTCTACCAGGACGATGCCGTCTGGATTATCACCAGTAGTTTTATAATTTTTACTATGCATTCGGGTCTGTTCTGTCCCTCTTAAAACAAATGGGTCTTTTTCAGGTTTCGGTCTCCTTGAATCGGGTAGCGTTTCTGCTAAAGACGAAGTTAATATTATGGTTAAAAACGTGGTCGACGTAGTCTTTGGAGGTTGCCACCTCGCTCCAATTTCTCTAATCAAAAGATTTTAGGACTGTCGTACTGGTCAATAGGTTACGGTTTAAGTTATGGAGATTACGAGCCATGGAGGAATCCCTACGTTGGCTGGGGTCGTTTCTTTTATGATCCAACGAGGTTCCTCATTTCTCTTTATTAAAAATGACCGGATTCAGGGAAGTTCAAGGAGTCAATGAGGAGGGATGGTCATATGCGGCGTTTCTCTTCCAATTGAGTCTAGCCACCACCGCCTCCACCATTGTTTCCGGTGAGATTTATGCCCTTTTGGATCGAGCCAAAAACAACCCAATTCCGCTGGTTGTTGTCATTTCAGCCAACTGATTGCAGGTGCTGTCGCTGAAAGGGCCAAATTGAAGTCCTACATCCTGTTAGGGTGTCTGGTCATCCTTATCCAAGCTCTGCCAGCGCATTGGGTTTGGGATGATGAAGGCGTCTTCAAGAAGCTGGGCGTCATTGACTTTGCCGGTTGCTCATCGGTATTCATTTTCCTTTACCAAAACACAAAAAAACCTTAGGTTCATATGGTCGGCGGGATTATTGGCCTAATTGCCACAGTCTACCTCAAACCCCGACGGAAACGTTTCAACGAGGATAGTGTCCATCAAATGAGCAGTCCGACTAATGCCCTTCTTGGAACATTTCTCTTATGGTGGGGCTGGTTTGGTATCAATGCCGGCTCAGTCTGGGGAATAACTGCCGGTAGATGGCGATTGGGTGCCAGGTGACTTCCTCTTCTTTTTATCGTAACCCTTATTTTAGAGCCGCCGTGGCTACTATAATGAGTTCCATAGGAGGCGGTGCCACGTCCATTGTCATCAGTTTTTCTCGGACTAAAAAGCTCCAAGTGCATTATCTCATCAACGGGATATTGTCGTCGATTGTTTCCATTACCGGTTAGTCTTTCTGCCCTTTCTGGAGTAGCCCACATTTCAGCACTTTGCGCAGTTGCTCGGCCCTGGCATGCCCTTGTGATTGGTTCAGTCTCAGCGGCCTTTTCCATATCAGTCTTGCCCTTATTAGAAAAGTGAACTTTTCCATTTATTCTAAGTTCATTCGGCTGTTCAGATTACATATTGACGATCCTGTGGGGATAGTGCCTATTCATTTGACGAGCTCCATTTGGGGCATGATAGCTGTTGGGATATTTTGTGAGAAGGACAAATATTTGGTAATGAGGGAAATACTGCCATTGCAAGATGATATTTACAGTTAAAAGCGACAAATAATAGACAAGGATTGATCTATTCTGGCGGTGATCCGACTTTGCTCTTCATTCAAATGGCCTGCGCTGGCTCAATTCTCCTTTACAGTGCGATAGCTGGTCTTTTGGTCCTCGTGGTAAGACACGTCTCCTTCACTTTCATTTATTTTTTTCCACAGATTATCAGCAAATCGCCATTGGGTCTCCGTGTGACAGATTACGAAGAACAAATTGGAGCGGATGTCATCGAGCATGGATTGGCTGGAACCAACATTGCCCGTTATGTTATCGAAAAACCGCTGAGTACAAGGTATTCCCTTGATGAATTCAGTACGTTTATGATTAATTTAGAACTTTCCAAACGGTGACAAAAGCCATAGCCAAGTGGAAAATGTTGGCGAAGACGAAGAGTCGATCGAAGCGGATGGAACAGGCTCGGCTGAAAAGACTCGAAGAGGAAGGGCTGGCTCAATCGGCGGTAGCCAATGGAGGTTGGATGGAGAAGAGATCAATGAGCAAAGGGAATTACAGGTGTAGGAGGAGCAGGAAATGGAGCAGTTGCAAACGGAGTTGTCCATCGAAGAACACCGCGAGCAAATGGCGGCAATACCATTCGATCAGAAAGAGAAGCAACAGCCATTAACATTGAGACGACGTCTGGTCATCCTCTGCCACCTGTGAGAACTGCTCGGTATGACTTCTTTCCCTTGGCTGAATGTGCTTTTTCCCTCTCTTTAGTGCCCCCGCTTCTGCACGGCGTGTCTCGATTCCGTCGGGAGTTGCATCTTCAGCTATCGAGGAACAACAGCTTCCTTCAACCCCCTCGAAATCGGTGGCTGGGAGCAGTACAGCCTCAGCTCGAGCCCAAGACGATCGGACGACGAGTTCGGGTCATGGTCGACCCCCGACTATGTCTAGATTCATGCGATCTCCTCAACCTCGTCGACTCTCTCCTCCACCAGATGTCAACATCGTCGAGACTCCTCACAGTGCCTCTTCAAGTATTGGAATTAAGAATAACAAAGTTGCCCCCGAGTAGATTCTTTGGTTAAATTAACCAGCCATCAATACGTGTTCATTTATTTCTTGACGGGTCCGGAGGAGGCGGGTTCATTTGGCTGCCCTCGGACCAATTGACCGTAGCTCATTCCAAAAAGGTGCTTATTCTTTAAAAAAATAAATTATATTTGGAAATAAATATCTATTATTTTTCCAAAATCGTCCTTTGTGTCCTCTCTGCGATTTCTATAAAAAGAACAGCAGGCAAACAAGATGGCCGAAGCTGATTACCGAAGCGATTAGCTGCGTGAAAAGTGACAAGTACCCGAACTGATATTTTTTTCCGCGTCTGTTTTTTTTCTGTCTCTCACCTTGAAGCCGGCGATGATTTTTTTAGAGATGGCTGGAACCCGTCTCCCAACCTAGCCAAGGGCATCTCCGGCACTGATCGCCAACAGCACGTGTGTCATTGTTTCATATAAATTATTATACCGCCGTCTCTGCTGAGTGTAATAGGGGCATATTCAACGAGAAAGATAAAGTCAAAATTGGACTGTCGACTGGAGAGATGTCTCGTAGCTGTAAAACTGTATTAGGAACGGTCTGTCGGACATAGAAATCGGCCAGTGATCAGTCTACTCAAGGGCAACATGGCAACACTTGGCTGGTAGCTATCAAGGGGGCGGAACCAGTAAGAAGACGCCCCTATAAAAACGGAGAGCAACCAAGGAGACGGCGCCTCTCCAAAATGCACTCGGAAACAGAGAAGAAACTGTGGCATGAGGCCGAGAGCCTTCGACGCATTGCCTTCCTCGGCATATGCATCAGGTCAGTTTCTACTTCCTTATTCCAACCGTATTTTTCAGTACTGTGGCCACATTGACGGCCATCATCGCCATCCCTTCCGTCTACACTTACATGCAACATACTCAATCCATTCTCCAGACAGAGGTATACCCTCTTTCTATTTTAATTGACTGATTCAGGTCGACTTCTGTAAACATCGAACCACTGGGCTTCACAGACAATACGAAGCTATGCAAAGAGCCACAGGAGTACGAGGAAGAGTCGTGAAAAGACAGGCTGGATACGACGCAGCCAACGTGGCTGGTGTTCAAGAAAGTGAATCGCAAGCCGGTGGCGGAGAAAGCGAACACGCTCCATGCTCTTGTAAAGTCGGAGAATCTGGACCTGCAGGTGAGACCATTTCTGGAACTTCCGAATTATTCAAACTTTAGGACCGCCAGGAATTGATGGACAAGATGGAAAGGACGGAGAGCCCGGAGCTGATGGAACCCATGGAAAGGACGCTGCAATTGACGAAGAGCCAACTGCTGCTGATTTCTGCTTTGACTGCCCTGATGGTCCTCCAGGTCCTGCTGGTCCTCTTGGACCTAAAGGACCTAGTGGAAATGCCGGAGCTCCCGGATCTCCTGGATCTGATGGACAGCCAGGTGAGACTGGAGCACCTGGAGCCCCCGGAGCTCCTGGAAACGATGGACAACCTGGAGCTGCTGGAGAGGCCGGACCCGCTGGAACCGTCGAGGTTTGTTTTATATTTGTCGCTTGCATATTTTGATTTGAGGAAGTCGAAGGACCCGTCGGACCCGCTGGACCACCAGGACCTCCTGGACCTGCCGGACCCGATGGAGAGCCAGGAAGTGCTGGAAAGGCTGGCCAAGATGGACCACAAGGACCCGCCGGAGATGCCGGAAAAGACGGACAGCCTGGAGCTCCTGGACAGCCCGGAGAGCAAGGCCCTCTTGGAGAGACTGGAGCTGGAGGTAGTCACTTTTTATAAATAAAATGGCCGCTCCTTTCAGGTGCTTGCGACCATTGCCCACCACCTCGCACAGCTCCTGGCTATTAGCCATCTCTGTAAATATCATCCGCGCATCTCTATCACCTGAGTCAATTGCTCAAACTTCTTGTTCTCATTAGTGTGTGTTCCGATTATATAATAAATGTTTTGTTTACTGACGCCTTGCGGAAGAGTGATCCGATCCAAAAACCGATTATTTAGATAGATAGAAGTCGCCAAAACCTGCCGAGGGATGGCACCGGCCAAGGAGATGAGTCTATTACCAGAGGAAATCCCCTCCAAATGATCATTCGAATCCATTCGCGCCCTGTCTCTCGGATATCTCAACGAGAATTAAACATGAGAGACAGACTCTACCATTTTGGACACCAGCTGGATGTGTAAATGAATTTTTTTCTTGCCGTTGAAATCACCCGGCAGGGCATGTTTTGCGACATTTAAAAGGACACCCTGCGGACGGAGGAACTGGTGTCGGCTAGCTGATGGCAGAGGTCAAACTGGGGAGGAGAACGTCGACAGCCAAGGGGCTACGGTATTTGCCATCCAGCTCAGCTGACTGTATGTCTCACAATATCTCAATCTGGAAGTGGAGAGAGATTTAAATGATCCAATTGTACCAGTGTAATCTGTTGAAAAATGTTCTAGAAAACTGATGATTCAGATAGTCTCAGATATCTCTCGACATGATCCACTTGGATGTGGTTTTTGGTGTAAAAGAGAAAGTTGCTGTCTGACCTTATCATAGAAAAACATACGTAAAATCGAAAAGAATAAACTAGCTGGTGTCTCTCTCTTCCTGCTAAAGATCTGTATACTTTTAGAAGCTTGTCCCCTATTCCACTAGCCAGTTCACTTTTTACGACGCTGCCGAAGGATGCTCCTCTCCGTGGGGGTGGATAACCTTGTATACAAGCCATTAATCCACGTTCGAAAGAGACCATCTTGTCTCCTTGGATTTTTAGACCAATAACGAAAACTGGCAAGAATTGTCCAGTGCAAGTGTTAAAAAACGATAATCTTTCTGGAGATCAGCGTTCGCAGACGAAGAAAACATAGTGCAAATCGCGGAGACAAAAAGGAAAAGCCGGCTGCAATGTGTTGCCGATTATGTGAGATAGAGACGATGGGGGCAAAAAGGGGACGACCAGGGGCAAATTGGAACGAACACGATTTCGGACATAATTACAATGATAGACGATGGATCTCCTCTGTCTGTCTATAGAGATGGAAACACATTGTAAACAGTTTTTTAACTAATGCATTACAATTTGGTCAGGGTTACGGAAGAGGACGAGAGACATACAAGTGTCGAGTATTTTTCTGTCGAGTCGAGTGGATCTCCTATTTCTTCAACATTTTATGAAGACACGGTTGCCAGACGTGGGCCATGGCCGTTCACAATTCCTGAGCAAATGAACATCGAGAGCTGGGATAATGTCGAAGTTGTTCTTCTTTCCCAAAATCATTTCAGCCGGCTATTGTTAAATTCTGAACCACAATAACTTTCTTTTTCGGGCAAAGTGAAAATCTTTTTTAAGTTTGAAACACCTGCAAAAGACAGTCCGATTTTTGCTAGCGGCGCTAATTCGAGGAATCGCATTGGCCCGTATTAACAGGTAGTCGATGAGGAAGTGCAAAAGCATTGAGGTAATCCAAAAAGGGCAAGCGGCTTTCCTCGTTCGGGTGACCCTATCGATGTCTTGCTTCAAGCGATGCCAAAGTAGAGGGTGATCTAGGGCCCGAACCTGTCTTGGCAAGAGGAGGCGGACCGGTAAACCGAAGGGGAGATGCCGGCGGGTATATAACGGGCGGGCCGGGCAAATACGACATCTTCTGAGAGAGATGTACTCCGAAGGCAGCAACGAGAAGAAGTTGTGGAACGAGGCTGAGAGCCTTCGTCGCATTGCCTTCTTCGGCATCTGCATCAGGTCAGTTTTCCCAGTCCCTTTCCCTCCTCGTTTCCGTATTCATTCCAACTAACGGTTTCTTTTGCAGTACCGTTGCTACCCTCACTGCCATCGTTGCCATCCCGGCTCTTTACAATTATATGCAACATGTCCAGTCCTCTCTCCAAACTGAGGTATTCCCTTTCGTCTCTTCTCTCTATCATCTTATTCCCAGGTTGACTTCTGCAAGCATCGTACCAACGGTCTTTTCGACCAATATGAAAGAATGCAAAGAGTCAAGGGAGTTCGTGGAGGACTCGTAAAGAGGCAGGCCGGCTATGATGCTCCCGCCGACGCCGGAGTTCATGACGCCCCTGTTGCTCAGTCATCTTGCTGCTCTTGCAAGACCGGAGCCGCTGGACCTCCAGGTACGCTTTTCTCTCTCGTATAATAAAACTTCTGTAGGACCTCCCGGAACTGATGGACAAGACGGAAAGGATGGAGAGCCCGGAGCAAACGGAAATCCTGGAGAGGACGCTGCTGCTGACGCCCAGCCAACTGCCGATGACTTCTGGTACTTTTTATTTATTTTATTAATTATTGCTTATTTTAAGCTTCGACTGCCCCGCTGGACCTCCCGGACCCGCTGGAAATCCTGGACCTAAGGGACCCAACGGAAACGCTGGAGCTCCTGGAGCCCCTGGACCCGACGGACAACCCGGAGCACCCGGTGCCCCTGGAGCCCCTGGAGCCCCCGGAAGCGATGGACAACCCGGAGCTGCTGGAGAGGCCGGACCCGCCGGAACCGTCGAGGTTTGGTCTTTTTTGGATGCTTTAAATCTTCCTCTTTAGGAAGTCGAAGGACCCGTTGGACCCGCTGGACCCCCCGGACCTCCTGGACCTCCCGGACCCGATGGAGAGCCAGGAAGCGCTGGACAACCCGGCCAGGACGGACCTCAGGGACCCGCCGGAGATGCCGGAAAAGACGGACAGCCTGGAGCTCCTGGACAGCCCGGAGAGCAAGGACCTCTTGGAGAGACTGGAGCTGGAGGTAGGCTTATTGCCCTTGTCCGACTAATTCTTCGACTTTTCAGGCGGCTGCGACCATTGTCCTCCTCCCCGTACTGCCCCTGGATATTAAGCAGTTCCTGGTGCTCGGTTGTATGTACTATGTGGTTTATTCTGCTCACTCATGACCTCATTGCTCAAAATAAATTGGCTAGATATACACATTTTATTTGAATTAGGGAGGGAGGGGGTGATTCTTGTCTTCCGGGGACTGACCACTGGTTGGCAGTTTTTCCGAGAGAATCCGATCCGCGGCTGCTTGTTTCCAAGCAGCTGTTGATCCTTCCGTAAACGGATGTTGCGAGGTCTTTTTTTATCAGGAAGCAATGTGTTTTTTATCGCCTTCAAGAACATGTTTTTGCTAAGAAAACAACGTTTTTGTAGATATGATCAGCTTCCTCGAGCAGAATTCAAGGCCCCTCGCTTGTCACCTGTTAGCTAGAAGATGTTATCTGGAGCTTTCTCTTTTCTCCCTTCAAGGACAATTTTCACTTTCGCTTTTTTACGGCTTCAGGTTCCCCCAAGTGACAAGGGGGATCATCTAGCGGTTTACAGCATCAGCCACAGACATAAGATAAACAAAACAAGTTTTCTTTATTATTTCTATAGACAGTTTAGAATATTTGTATAATTACAAGAAACGGAATAAATCAAAGGGTAATAAACGCGTATAAAACAGATATAAATCATGGGATAATCACCAGGGACATTCGAAAATTTTGCGCAGTTCAGCCGGCGAATATTCGCTGAGACCGATGCAGGTCATATTGTCCATGTATAAGACTCCAAACATCTTGAAGAGCAAGTCATCGCTGTCGACAATTCGGCAAAAGTCCAATTGGAAGCGCCCGGCTTCGCGCTCTCCGCGGAGTAGAACATGACGAGGATCCATCTCGTCCGAACGGAATAAAATGGTGAAGCTCTGAATAAAGATGGTTTAAAATTGAAAAATGATAACTAACATTTTGGAAATTATTCAAGAGTCGGCATTCCATTCCAAGAAACGGTTCTTGGGGAAGTTTTTGTTCGGGAAAACTGACATGTAGTCGGGACAAGCCGGATTCACTCTTTTGGAAGCACTGAAAATAAAGAAATTAAGAAAAAAAGGAAATTTACCTTCAAGTAAGCCTCGACGATCGTCGCTGGATATTCTTCGCCGACAACGCGAACTTCCCTCAAATCATTATATATTTGGTCGATGACGATCTTCTCGACATTCTTGCCATCGCCAGCAAAGTCACAGCACTCGATTCCAAAACTTTTCGGCTGCAAATGGCTGAGCATCTGTTCCGTCGCTTTGGAGGTACAGGCGATGAGTGTCAGGTCTTCTACTCCAATCTCGTACCGATCCAAATAGTCAATGGTATCCTTAGCACATTCAAGATTTTCCTATAAATTGGACTTTGATAAATAAAAAAGAGGAAACTAACAGCCGTTGCATATGAAACCTTTGAGCCAGCCAGATGAATCATTGCGGTGTCGACGTCGAGATTAGGAAGACGATCCTCCCAAAATTTCAGTAAAGAATCCTACAAAATAATGATGATTATGAGGAATACGAGAGGAGGTATAAGAGGACACAAGAGAAAAGCGATAGAATGAAAATTTGAGCTGTTGACTCTTTTCTGCCAAGTTGTCGACAAGATGACAAGAACTTACAAGACGAGCCTCGTTGACATCTTGAAATATCAAGGAAGAGGCGGCAAATCCATCTGGTCCTCTCAATACTTGAATATTGTCAGCAGTGATGGACATCATGGCACTTTTAACTACAAAATTCCTCTTCTTGGCTTCATTGGCCATGTAAGCGTCGACATGAGGGGAAACCTCCCGCAATAGCGACAACGCTTCTGGGGCCATCTAAAGAGAAACAATTCCTAGCCGGACAAAGTGACATACCTTCTGTATAATTTGGGTAAAGAAGATGTTAAAGGGAGATTGGAGAAGAGGGAAGACCATTTTGGAATATCGTCGATTGACTGATGACGATCGACGAGGGTCGAGGGAAGCGAAGCGACGCGCCAGAAGCTGCGCAACCGGGAGGGAAACAGAAGCAGAGAAGCAGCTTTTCATACAACGAAAATAAGAATAATTTTTATGTATTTGTCATGAGGAATAAATGCACAAGAAACAGGGCTCGATTGGTGGCTTTTGTATGAAGAGACACGCACAAATATTTTGTATATCCAGGAGGAGGGGAAGAAGGACTTTTGTATATTCCACACACGGATCACGAGGGGATAAATGGGCAAAACAGAGAGAGAGATCACTTTGCAAATTATTATTGGGAGGAAAGAAAGAATTTCACCGAAAACCTAGAAAATATTGCGAGTGAGACAAGGATACAGGAGGTCAGTTAGGCGAGGCGATGTATGGCGGCAGAGGGAGACCTTTCTCGTCGCCGTCTCTCTTGGACATGGCATTATCGGCAGCTTCCTTCTTTCGCCACTTTGTTCGACGATTTTGAAACCACACCTGAAATTGAGTAAATTAAGTTAGGGAGACTCCCTTCAGCTGACAGAATAGCTCATCAGACACGATTATTCGCGATTTGCATGAGGCCCCTCTGGGGACAAATTGGATTTTGAATTTCGCGGCGATGAGCTCGTTTTAGGCACTCAATGACAGCCATCGAATACGGTAGCTGAGAGGGGACGAGAGCCTAAATAACAGGAGAAGCAGCTCCCCAATCAAGGACCCTGGTCTATGACTACTGACACGATCCCCCCATCGCCAATAGGCTTCGAGCTCATGTCGTAAAAGGTGTCCCCTCTATTGTATGTCGACCCGGGGCCAAACAGGCCTCAATTGTTGCCTCCCCAAGGTGATATGATTATGACCGGCTGACTAACCTTTACTTGACTTTCGCTCATGTTCAACTCTTGAGCCAGCTGGGCCCTATCCGATCCGGCAAGATACTTCGTCTGTTCGAATTTCTTTTCCAACATAAAGATCTGAACAGCTTGAAATGGCAGCCGCAAAGAAAAAAGTACCTGATGACCAGTAAAAGTCGGGCGACTTTGTTTCTTCTGGAGGGTAAGACTGTTAGGAGACAGCTGAAGAGGATTGGGAAGACGGGCCAAGGAGCCAAGACCACCAGGAAGAGGCACAAGACTGAAGGGATTCAGTCCCCGACTTGCTGAAAATGTCGGTTATTCTCCGTCTTTGTGCTGTGATTGCGCATTGAAACTCATCATTTTATTACGTGGCCATTCAGAAGTGAGGCCCGCTCGTTGTATAGAATTGGCTCCAGGCTTCGCAACATATTACCAGATCATTCAGTTGTCTTTAGTTGAGTTTTTATTTCCCCGAAGTCATTACTTTACTCTTTTATGGCTTACACAGCGGATTACGGTAACTCTCTCCGAGACACAATTTCCGTGTAAACAGGCATCAATCCAAATGTAATGTCATAATCAGGGATTCTAATAATATTTACTTCTTGAATTTTGAGGTTTAATTGTCAGCTAGAAGGGGGAGGGAGAAAGGCGAAAAACAAGACGTCTGTACAGTGAAGCCGGTCGATTAACCCGGATGAATTGGGTAACGAGGCAGGTGTCCCAAACTGTCTTTCCTCGTCTAATTACGGTATTCATATGCGACCACATAATTCATGTTCCGTTTCTTGCATAATCGCCGTAAGGGAGTCTATTACGAGAATGCAGATGGCTGTCTCTTCTCCTCTTCTATCCGAAAAAAAGTCACCCTACCTTGTTCTTGAAGCATCCTCTGGAGAGGATTGGCCGCCGCTGCTGCATTGTTCAGCTGTTGACCGAGGAACAGCGATAAGTAGGCATTCTAAAAAGAGTTGAGTGTCATAATAAGACAATTAGTATCAGTATCCCCAATGCCGATAATAGCTTTGACATAATCCTTCGCTCCCTAATGAGGATTCGCCTGCGTCGGTCAGGTTTCATAATCATTAAGGGCTCCGAATCACTGCTGGTTAATTAGATCCATGGATGAGTGAACTGCCCCCGTAAATGAAAATTAAACGAACTGACCTGAAGTTGTGAGGTTTGAGCCAGATCGACGCCTGTGGTCAAGGGATTCGACACGTCGCACAGGGAACTGGGCATGGTCGTCGATGTCGGGAAGAGAAAGTGCGGGAAAACGGAGCTGGCAGCCGAGTCAGAAGCCGTCGGCGAGGATCGTTCTTCTTCTGTTGATCCACTACGAGGACTGTCCTGTTCCTCGTCACTTACACTTGATGAACTGAAACAGTCGTTTATTGAAATGTAAAGAAGAGAAGGAGATTACTTGCAACCCGGGAAATATGCGACCAGGCCCATGTTGCGCAGACAGACGACTGTGCAACGGGGGATAAACAACTGGCAAACATATTTTCTGCTAGAGAATGTGGGTCAAGTTAGTATAGGGAAAAGTAATCGGATTGAGGAGGAGAGATACTTACGTCTCATTGAAACGCGACATCGAATGATCCGTGAGTTAGCAAATACTGGGGCCATGATCTCCCTCTCCCATGCCCTTTTTTCTTTCTCGAAAAATGATACGGTACTCGTGGGAACAGGCAGTCCCGTCCATTGTCGGATAGGTTCAAAAGAGTGTTTTGCGGGAAATTGCCGGGAAGAACAGCTGGGATGAAAATTACCGGGGGGCCAGGTGTGATCGTCTGGTGGCAAGTGTCAACTACTGTATCCCCCCATTAAATGATTGACTTACCTCGGACTGTTATTCTTTTTTTCGAGAAGATGTGAGATACTGTAGGCTGAGGTCCGACTTTCTTTTTTATCCATGAAAGGCTAAAAAATGACAAGATTATTCTTCACCATATTCGCGGGTTCTCCTCAATACGAAACTTTTACAGCCTCTCCTAGCAAATACAATAAATTTGTCATAAAACACAATCAAAACAGCTTCGATTATTCACTAGGTCGAAACTAACCGAGATGGAATCTGGAGACGGTTGGAATGGTTTTTTATCCGGCGTCGGTATTTGACTTCCCGCAAAGAATAAGCTCATCTGAATGGATTACGGTAATTAAGAGAAAAAGACAATCGAGAAAGAGAGAGAGGGGGAAAGAGTGGGTAAACTCGTATTTTTGCCGGGTTGTCAGCGGGTTAATTGGAAGTGTATCAAATGAAAATCGAGACAGGGACTGCCCCCCTCTTTTACAGAAAGATGGCAATATTCAATTACTCTTTCCACCCGACGCGAGGCTGACTCAACCCGCCAATATTTCTCGTCAATAGAAGATGGTACGAGACGACTATACATAATTAGACGGATCTGTAGAAGGCGGCCTAACAGAACCCGGCTAATCTCCGATTGCTGCTACCCACTCAGAGGAACTATTTCTACGTTTAAAAAGGTCTTTATCCCCCTCAGATGAGATTAGCCCTCTTGGTTTGGCTATCCTTCTTTTGTAGACAGGAAGTATTCCCCCGTTTCCTTCCTGGTAATTTTTATAATGACATTCTTATTCGAAGAGGCATCGTCCCCGTGGTCATTCGGTCGGAGGACGAGACAAAAACGCGGCAAATCTTATGACCCATTTCCGAATTTCAATAACTTTCAACTGGAGCAGCTGAATTTTGCATAGACGTCATACCGGCTGATCCTCGATAATCTGGGGAGATCCACTTCGAAAGGGAGGTCTCTGAGAAGATAGCCGGAGATCGTCGACGTCTTGTTGATGTGTGTAAATTGATGAAATGAAAGTGTCACAGGGTCACTTGTCCTCATGAGTGAAATGACGATGAATTAATTGAAGAATACGGTTGAGTTGATCGAAAGACTAGTGGATATTAGGGTGAGAGACAGAAATGGAGGAGCAGGTGAAATGGGGGACCGGCAAAGCCTTTAATAGCCAGTTATGATATGCCGGACCTTTATTGGAGGTTGATTAGACTGCGCGGGCTATTATCACCCGGAATGGACTGATTATTTACGCGGACAAGAGACACGATGATTAGCCCGAGGGAGAGGGAGGTAGTCTCTGTTTATTTTGACTAATAGCCTATGATCTATTTGTGTAAGTAATACTCGGAATGAATTGAGGTGTGAAGAAGGAAATGATGCGAAAAGAATGACAGGTGAAAAGGACAGCTGTGTGTTCCTTTTGAGTCTCTTCATATTTTTGTCTCTCTGATCCCTTGCTGGAAGTGTGGATGGTGACATAATCTTGAAATGGATACGAGCAGTGCTTCCTCTCGTCGTCATCAGGTGCGACACATTCGCCACATTTTACCGGCTTCTTCCAATCACAACAACTATTTACAAGGGAGGGGGGAAAAGAGAGCGCCTCCAGGAATAACAAGGAAATGGATAACAGATAATTATGAATATTTTTAGAAGACAGATGCTAGTGATGGCCATCATTAATGGAGAGAGAGAGAGATGTCGTCTTGTACACGAAACGATGAATATTCAAAATAGGCGATAATCGGCATCCGTTACTGACCGGTGACAGCCGGAAACCGGTCGACCCACCCCTTCTCTAAGGTGTCAGATTGACCTCATAGTTAAATATTCTAAACTACCGAATAAAATTGAAAATGGAGAGATCAAAGAAATGAGTAAATGTGATCACGGTACGGTCGCTTCTGCCCATTCAACAAGGCGATTGTTGCAACAATTTATCGCCTCTCCGCGACATGGACACCCCGCTGTACTACTATAAACGGGACGGGTGATGGGACAAGGTGATCGATTATTCCTTTTGATTGGCTTCAGGGGGAAAAAGGAACAGTTTCCGCGATTAAATAGAAGAGGAACTATTGAAAAGGAAGAAAGCAAATCTCCAAGATTATCAGGAGGACTAAAGACTTATGACAAAATGGAAAAAGGGGAAAGAGATGTCGAATAAGAGGAGGACATCCAAGGGTATTGTCTCATTTCATCGGGCTATTATCACCTAAATTTCAAAAGGCGTCTTTTATTACGCAGACATTGGGATCTTTGCCATCCTGTAATCTCTTTGTTACACAAAAATATTTCAGTGGAATAATGGAGAGGGACCCAGCGTGGGCAGCGAGGGAGAATGTCTAGATCAAAAGGAAAAACTGTCGAAAATAAGTTGGGGATTTTTAAACGTTCTTATACACCCTCAATTCTTATGTTCTTATCTGGGGATAATCGTCACATTAGAGGGAATCGTGGTGGGGGTGGGCACATAAACCAGGATTTGGTAAGGATGATATTTTTCTATTTGCTTCGGGTACAAATGTATTCCTCCGCTGATTAAAATGAATGTGGGTGGAGACTGTCCAAAATGAGGAAGAAAAGGAAAGAAAGGCGTGTTTACTCAATTAGTCGAGAATATTAGGGGGAGGGTGGCCCGGTGCAGATGACAGCTAATCGTCTCTCTTTAAAACGATTGCATTTGACAGAAAAATTTAGAGGAAAACAAACTTTTATCTAATTGAAATTAATCTGGGCCTAGTATTGTCTGGGAAAGGGAAGACTTATAAATAGAAGAGATTGCTCAGTTGACAAGGGGAGAGCCTGTTTTAGGACAACTTTCGGACAAAGTGAAGACTTTCTAGATGTTATCCATTTTATAGAAAGAGGGATATTAGACATTGAAATGAAACGAAGAGTCAATGAAGAAATAAAAATGTTGAAATTTAAGTAACAACTAAATCTGTAGAAATAGGGATGACAGGAAGTGATAATGGCCTTTTATGTGAATTAGGTAGACGGATCCCCCTCGGGATCGTCTCCGAATTTCACTCAAAAGGCGGCAACCCACTGCTACTGGAGGCGGGACTAACCAATGGACGCGATCAGCAAAAGGCACCTGGGCAGCTCATCATTACAGTAAATTGACGGGAAACAAGGCTAAATTGTGGAGGAGACATATTTTCAGACGAGACTGAAAATTACCAGGAAGTCGACTATACTGGTACAAAAATAAAGAAGAAAGAGAAACAGCCTGTCAAATTATAATAAAGAAAGACATTTAGCAACGTGGAATATATGAAAAAGAGAGAAACCAGTTAGCAAACAAACCATCGAATAGTGTGATAATGTTGGACAGAAGAAGAGAGACAAATGGTATGAGTCTGTTCGGAGGGTGGCTGTACCTATTCCAATTTGGCTGGCGTCCACTTTTTCTGAGTTTGTCCTTCTTGTGAACCTCCCCTCGGCCACCCCCATACCTCATTCGAATCTCTCAATCCTCCTACAGTAATAGAATCTAATTGTATTATTCCGTCTCTTCGCCTTTTAATATATAATCCAATGGGATATCCAAGACAGTCGTCGGCAATCTGTTGCTGGGCCTGGCCGAATAATGGTCGAAAATTGTCGCATCTGGGTGTTATTGGCGGGCTGCGAGGCATTCGGAGGCGTTTATGATCTGGGCCAGCTCCTGGACATCGCACGTCTACTGACTTTTATGTCTCTTCGGGCCAGATACATTGAGACAACAAATTGCAAACAGACGGCCGGAGGGAGAGGAGAGTGAGGGAGAATGTCGACTCTTCCCCGCCTTTTATGAATTTCAAGCAGATCTCTCACCTATCCGGGATATCGCCTATTTCTTTTGTCAAACACAGTGGTTACCTCGCCTGCAATGTCCCGAACGAGACTCAGCCCGTCATAAAAATTACCATAGCGATCCTCTGCCTCTAATATGTAATTGGAAAAGGCGCACTCTAATTGACTACGGTAGGACATAAATCGGCAATGGATGAGCTTGGGAAATGACCAAAAAGAGAGGTGCTAGGAATCAAAGAAGAATTGTATAAAATTAGAAGAGACGCCGTTCCGCCGACAATGAGCCAATCAAGACGTATTATTTTGCTAACTGGACATCCTGCCTCTAAAAAGAGACAACAACGCTTTTGGGGAAATGTGTTGATTGGCGTTTGATGACGCTGAGAAACCACCGTAGAGAGGAGAGGAGCGTAGTGATGTCAGTGGCTACCGTGTGGTTAGGTCAAATGACTCGTTCAGTTAGTCATAGTCTTTCCCAGAAGAAGAGAGACCGAATTGTGTCGACCTCCTTGACCCGTCTGTGTGTGAACGGCATGTCAATGGGATAACGCGTTGTGGTACGGATTAGCGGGCTCTTTTGTACTACCATAACCGACGACGTAACAGAAACGAGATAAATTACACGAGATAATATCCCGCTTCTTGTTTTTTTTTTTGGCCCGACAGTTTCCCAGCCCCTGAGGACAGGTCGAATGACACATACTGTCTTTTCTCTTTTTGTCTTCACTTTTCCCGACAGTTTGAATCTGACCGGGTAAAGGGGAGAGGGAGAGATTGTTTGACCATCTAATAGCCTTGATTGGCAATCAGACGCGTGCACTGTGCGGAATCTAACAAAAAACGAGCAAATACGCCAGGGTCATTATCAATGAGGCGATACTAATCTTCCCGGAAGGATGGCTCATCTTCGACCGTATCCTCCTCTTCCTCTATTATATAGGCTAATAAATTAAATAAAAACATGACCCGCCGACGAGGCTAATCGCCGGCATTAGTTCAAAGGTGTTTGCTTCAATTAGAGCCGCTAGGTAATATCGTCGTTAATGTCTTGGCCTCGACAATATGACAGTAATCCGATTGAATCGATGCGAGACCAATTGGTAGTTGTTGAGGGACGCACCGTAGGATTAATGTCTTATTTGGAAGAAGAAAGCAATCAGAGAATCGAGGCTGGATAGTCGTCGAACTGTACAAGACGAGGGAAGGAAGACGAAGAATGCCTGTCGAATAAACTGTCGATGAAGTGGCTACTGTAGGCGCCGGCTAATAGAGCGTATAGTTGTTTGAGCGTCTCATTAGGACCAAATGGGTCGCGTGTCGTACAAAAACTCTAGTCAGATAGAAAAAAAGAAGGAAAAGTCGGAATGGACGAGCTAGCCACGGCCAAAAACAGAGGCCATCAAGGACAGCAAACATTTACTAATCGTCTGCCAGCAAGGACAGGTTGGATTGGATTAGACTGAGGGAGAGCCACTCATCTTCTTTTGATTTAAATGAGCACCTCGCGAGGAGAGTTTATGACTACCGTAACCCAGAAGAAGAGGAGGAGAGTATAATTGATATATTCCGATGTTTACGGACGCTATCGATACTCCCAATTGTGAGTATGATTCAAGCCTATCGTGAGCAATACGGCGGTACGCTTTGTGACCGTCTGGGATTGAAAGGTTGAGAGAGAATGAGAGAAGTTATACAAAATCGATGGATATTGTCAAAAAAGACAGGTGCTCCCCTCGCAAATTGAGCTCGACTCCATGAAGACATCCCTAAACGCCGTTTCCGGAGATGCGATTTACGGCTTGGAGGTCAACGGACAATGGCCAGCCGGGAGCTTGTGATTCGATTACGAGTACAATTTGAAAACGGGCAGGTGGAGAACCTTTTCTCCTCCTACTGTAATTTTGATAGGCGAAATAAGTGGCCGCTATAAAGACCAGCCGCACCTGATTCTCAGCCATCATTTTGGTTTTTTTACATAGCCGGAGGGCACCTTGGATCTCGCCGCGGCAAGACCCCCCGTAGGGAAAAAAGGAGAAGAACCGCGCACAGTGGGGTATCCATTCTGGAAAAGACAAAAAAAATTTAATTGGATGAGGAAGAGATGTTTCAGTAAAAAGAGTAGCAAGGGGGTCCAATACATGACGACGGCTTCGCCGGAAGCTGCGACAACCTTCTAGCCCAGAATATGGAGACATCCCGGTCGACGAAGCGCAGACATCGTGGTCTATTCGTCCATTTCCAATCCACGACCCCCACACAGACAATAAAATGACATTGCTTATATAAAGAATAATTCTAATGCTGCCGAGACTTTACGGGTGAAATGAATCTGTCAAATTTGGTCAAGACGGTTAAAAGATAGAAGAATACAGTTGGGGGAGTTGCCCCCAGCGAAGACTTGCCCTCGGCCAGTCATACCTGACCTCAGAAAAAGAAGTCAACTCCAGTGAGGTGACTCAGGCTGGGAGCGGGATTTCGTGCTGATACCACGAGAAAAACTTGGGGAGAAACACGCGAGTCAACAGACAAAAAAGGGACAAGGAGTACAGGAGCTGGTTCGAATGGTTCACCTTTTCCGTTGGCCATCCCGCTGAGTCGAGTGGGTGAAAAAGCGCAGTAATTAGTTAACGGGGAGACGGTCATTTGAAACTCGGCCTATCATTGACACCTCTTTTGGTTTATGTGGGAAACAGGATGACACCTGGCTGGTGGCACACACACAATAGGCTAAGAAGGACATACTCACCCCGTGGCGCAATACTTTGCGTGTCGAGATTAACAGCTACCGGGTGACCCCCGAATACTGTAGCTGGTTTAAAGAGTGGAAGAGAGGGAGTCCTTTTGTGACTCGTATGGACCAGTACAATAAAATGGATAATACACAAAACGACAGGGAGTGTCACATAATCCCGAGGCAATAATTGTCATGATGGCGCGCCCCCGAATGTTGAATATTGTCCAAAATGATCAACTGGGCTTTTTATTTGGAGCAATGCTGGACAGGAAGGAGAAGTTGATTTTTCTCACGGGAGGGATGTTTTCTGAGTTTTTCTGAAGGCGATTCTATGCGACACCAGATGGCGCGAAACGGCGCCAACTACCGCGAGAAATACTTTGAGATTTGCCGACTTCTGCCATTTTTATGAGCTTCTTCGTGTAATCGTCGACACATTTTCTTTCTAAAACAACAAACGGAACTCTTTTATTGCATTCAATTAATTTTTTCTTAGTTTCTCTTCAGCTTCTCGGATTAATATCTCGTCACAGATCATTAAATGGTCCACTTTGCCTAAAATATAGAATATTATAAATGGGGAACCATCTCTTACCATCCAAAAAATCTTGATAGACTTTAACAAATTCCAGGCAGGACTGTCCGACACGGAGAAAACAGTCCGCCTTCATCCTCTCGTCCCAAATCAATTGCATCAATGCGTCTTCGTCAGACATCGGTGGCTTAGGATCACTCCAGTCATAATTCTAAAAATTTGATGACCCGAGACAGGAAGAGTACCTTGATATATTCAGCAATCTTCTCATCGCACAACTTGGTACTTTCCGGATCCATTTCTGGGAACCATTCCCTAGTTCTGACGGCTTTCAGCTGTTTCACCTTCTCCCACAAGTCGCGTACTCCTAAATCTCTATGTCTCCAGCAAAAAAACTTCTTACCAAGACCGAGATGAAGTTTAGGAGGGAGTACATAGGGCGGCAAGCCGTGTTTCTCCTGCTGTCTCTGCAGCTGATTCAACTTTTCTTGCATACATTTGAATTGACGACTGTGGTGGATGACATTGTTCCAAATGGTCTCGACCAAGCCGGGAGATACTCGTCGTGGGTGATTGACATTCGGAAGGTGCTGTCCTAGGAGTCCCTTGACTTCCATGCTGGCCGACTCGACATAATTTGTCGGGAAATATCCTCCCTCCAGGAATGATAACACTTTGTTTGGTGTTACTGCATTCAATTCGCGGATCATATGGCCAAATCTGAGCATTTTCTCGTGTCAATTACCTGATGGCTTTACCCGTGCGCTTTGACAGCTTGTCCCGCAGTCAACATGATGTCATAATAGCCAGAATCAAAACCAGCACTGACAAATATCAACTGAAAACTCTTTTCCTTTCTTTGTTTCTCTTACCTCTGGCTGGAATTCCTTCAAAATTGGGATAACCACGTGTCTAAAGGCTGCCAGATAGTCTCCCTCCGTGTTCATCGTCTGATTTAAAGGGAAAAAGACCTGCTTTCCGGGAGTATCATAATCCATATCCTAATTATATTTTGAATTTATAAAAATGGCTTATACCTGTGTGTAAGGCCAGAAGGCCGCGTGATGATATCCATGAAAAGAGACAAGAAGATATCGATCATCATCCTTCAGCGAATAGAATGTTCCATTCGATGGGTGGTAGTCGTGATCGACGATAGCAATCTAGGAAATGCTTCCTTCGAAATCAGTCAAACCTTTTTGACACCAAATTTCTCGACAGCCACCTTAGCGGCGACAGCGACATTGTTGAAGACGCAATAGCCCTGGGGCAACTTGCCGTGAGAATGATGACCGGGAGGACGGATTATGGCAAAACCATTGCCGATCCTTGTAATCGATTAATAATAAAAATGAACAACTTACCTTCCTTCGAGGTTAGCTTTGACCATGTCAATCGAAGAGCCAGCTGCCAGTCGAGCGGCCATCTCCGACTTCGGCCCAAGCCAAAGGATCTCTTTGTCCCTGACAATCAGTCACTGTTGGTCAATTGTCTCACTTGCAATATTCTTCACATTCCTCATTAGTTTTGAGTTGCTCCAATTCTCGAAGTAATTCTTCTGGGTGGTTGAGGAGAACTTCTTCATCGGTGGCTGGTCGAGCGGGAATCTAATTCGATTAGTCTTCATATTTCTGGCAGTACCTGGACAGCTTTCTCCAGCAGACCGTCGCGTTGAAGCCTTTCGTAGGTGAGTTTCATTCTCTGGGGATTTTCGGCCATTGTGTTGTCATAAGGACAATCATGCTCCAGCATCCGCTCATCGTATACGTAGCCCAAAGGAAGTCCAGAGTCCATCACTGGCGACTGACAGGGTGGGCAAGAGGGAATGCGGTTCGACGGCGATTAGATAGGAGATCGAAAGTTGTCGACAAGTATGTAAATGTCCGCGAGTGAACAAGGTTAAAACAGCGCGAAAGCAAACGAAACCACGAGTAAATAGATACAGGCAGTGGTCGATGAGTTCAGCGAGAAAACAGGTACTCTCTAATTCGATTGAGAGAACACACAAGGAGAAAGAGAGCAAAAAGTGCACTTAGATAAGATAGAGGGAAGAATAATAGACGGACAGCTGTTTATTATTAAAGGGACTAATTACACGAATATGTACAAAAGACGACGTCTACTTGAATTTACGGATAGCTTCCCGAATCTCGTCGATGTTGGCCGCATCTCCCCATTCCTTTTCCAAATGATGCCAAACTAAATCATTGTTTGCAATCAAATATACTCCTAAAGTATTCTGCTTTTTAAATTATAAAAGATGCCATACCGCCGAGAAGACGTCCTTCTCCTACTCCGAGATTTCCCTTGACTCCTGCTTGATGGGTATTATAGCCATTTATGTATGTCCCGATTCGGAGAGCACCCATCCAATGAGGCAGCCAGCGCTGGTTAGGACCATAGAAATGTTTCTAAAATAAAAATGTAATTGAAAAATAAAGGAGACGTACATCCTTGTCGTAGTAGACATCTCCGTCGAAGAAGGGCTTGAATTCGTTGACACCGAGGGTTTCATGGACGACAGCCATGAGACGAATTCCAGCCGAGTCGAGGTCTGGCTTCAATGTGCTCAATTCTTTTGCCTCTTTTCGACAGAAGGGGCAACCAGGGCGACGGACAGCCATGACCAAGGTTGGCCCTTGGGCAAAGAGTTTTGAAGCCTAGAAATAGAGATAAAAAATAGGAAAGAAGGGAGACAAACCTCGACGCCATCTTCTTGCTTGACATTGTGTTCGTCATGGACGGGGACGAGGAAAGCTTTCGAGAGGTAGGCCGCCGTTGGGACAACTGCACCAATAGTCCAGCGGGTTGGCAGATTAGCATAAATAGCAGCACCACCAAGGGCTGCAAGTGCTCCGTAGAAGATCATATTGTGACTAAAATCAAGGAGAAAAAGATTAGTATTATCAGAGGAAGAGAGGAAGATACACTGAACGGGTCGATAACGACCACTTTTTCTGGTAAACAAGCGCTGTTTGTACGGGTTTATTTACGTGTAAATTATGAAATTGGCAAGTAAAACAACATCCACAACCACATTTGAATAAATAGAATCACAGCTTTGAGTCGGCGGATAGTCACAGTCGCCGGATCAACATAGCCATGGCCTCTCCTCCGCCATTGCAGATTGCGGCGATTCCCAGTTGACCGGGGCTGAGAGAATAAGCTAAAGATAATACGACGCGCAGTCCGGACATTCTGAAATATTTATATTAGTTCAAAGATCTCATTTTCGAATTATTTCCCATTACATTCATGGCTTTTCGAATTTGCTCGCTTCTATTTCCGTCTCGCGTCAAACAGAAAACATTTCGAAACACGCCGTTTCGAATTTCCGGTATATAAGAGCGCCGCTGTCCTCAGTCTGCCATCGCCTCTCAACAGCCTTTATTTTCGAATATGCCTCTTTCTACTCGTCTTCCTTTCCATTTCGACAACTCTGATGATTCGAATGTTGCTCCGGAAGATCCAGTAAGTTACCCAAAATCGGGGGATCCTTCCAGTGACAGCGATTCTAGTGTCGGAAATTCTTCGCTGGAGGCTCGATCTCGTTCAGGATCTCCTGATCATCTCCGTCGTGGAAGAACGCTTGTAAGAAACAATCTTCACAGCATTCACGATGAGCCTCCCCTCTCGCCAATTCGGACTTTCCCTCGCCGTCGACGATACACCCGCATCTCTCGCTTCGATGTCGTTTCCTGCTCCAGTTCAAGCTCTTCCGATGATTTCGCCTCCTATGCCAGTTCATCTTCAAGAAGTCCTTCGCCCCTTGGACCACGTTTGCCGCCATCTCCTCGCAGCAGTTCCCCCTCTCTACCCGTTTGGAAGAAGCCCAGGTTCGATTCTCCAGCTCTCTCAGATTCCGAGGATGATGAGAGTGGAACTGCCTACGTTTTGCCTTCTCCAAAAAGAAGATCTCCCAGAAAGCGAGTCGCGCTCCAGTCAGGTAACTCTTCGAAAAAAGCCGACGAGATGTTCGTCCTCTTCGGTCCCCCAATGACCTCTTCCGATTCTGATCTCGATGATGAAAAACCCGTGCATAATGTCTAATCTCCTGCTTTTTCTTGTAGTATAACCGCTAATAATAATAATAATACTTACCCAAGAGGATGTCCAAGAGCTACGGCTCCTCCTTTAGTATTCACTTTGGTCGGATCTAGACCCAATTCTTGAATAAAAGCCAACACGGTTACGGCGAAAGCTTCATTGCATTCCCATAGAGCAATATCATTGACGTTCAAATTAGTTTCTTTTAATAACTGTAATATCTCTTTGTATCTCAAATAAATTGTCATAATTTACCTTTTTCACAGCATATACGGGGGCTGTGGTGAAATCGACAGGCTCACCTCCTTCCTCCGAGAAATGGAGAACTTCAGCCAATGGATTACAACCTGGGAAAATAATTCGAAAATGGGAGGGAATGACCAACCTTGGGGAATGGCGGCAGCTGAAGTGACAACGGCAGCGACAGCACCGTCGTTGAGGGACGAGGCATTGGCAGCAGTGATCGTTCCACTTCCATCTTTTATGAAAACGGGGGAGAGGGAAGGAACCTGAATTAATTTTGTTTGGGTATTATGATGCTCTACTTTCGATTCGATGAGTTTTTTGTATTCTTCGTCTTCACCGACAACGATGTCTGCTCCTCTTTTTGCCTTGATTGTCACAGTCAGCACCTCTTCAGCGAATTTTCCTTCCTAAAATTGTAACATATTTTGGTGAAAATCCAACAATACCAAATACTTATTTTTACATTTTTGCATAAGTTCTTTGTTTTTCATAATAGCTCTCATCGTTCGAAACGTTGGAATTGACATTGTGACGCTGGCGACTGTTTTATATTTCTTAGAGAAAAGGCGACGTGGGAAGAGAGAATGGGCAGACGCGATCAATACAATTCAGCGATTTGATAGAGATTTACAGAAAAATTTCCCACAGAAACGCACCTTCCAAGCAGCGGCAGCCTTTTTATAGCTGTTAACGGCGAATTCATCTTGTGCCTCTCGACTGATTTTGTAGTCTTTGACGGATTTTTCGGCACATGTTCCCATTGCCTGATTCAACATGGCATCCTGGAGACCATCCTTGACAATTCCATCAGTTGCTTGAAATCCACCGTAGGGGGGTTCACTTCGAGGAACATAGAAAGGAACCTGTGTTATTTTCTTTCTGTGAAGGGATTCTACCCACCTGGCTCATATTCTCGACACCGCCAACCAATGTCCGTTGCCTGTAGCCGGCTTTGATGGATAGGGCAGCTAAGGCGAGCGCTTTCATCGAGGAGGAACATACTTTATTCACAGAAACGGCTTGGGAGCTTTTGGGAATGCCTGAAAGGCGGGTTTAGTTATAAACAACAACACGAACCAGCTGCGACGGCCACCTGACGAGCCACGTTTTGACCGCAATTCGCTGTGAGGACGGCGCCGACAAAGGTTTCCTCGATGTCGTCGGGTGAAAGTCCCGATCTCTTGATGGCTTCTTTAGCTGCAATACTTCCCAGTTCTGCGGGAGAGACGCCGGAGAAGGAGCCTTTGAAAGAGGCGATGGGGGTGCGGACTCCACTGACAATGATCACTCTCTGCGAGTCGCCAGACATCTAGAAGCGGGTGAAAACTAAAGAGAAATTGGAAAAGAAAGTCTTGGTCAAACCAAAAAAGCAAAGAAAAGATTAGAAAATAGAATAAAGTTTATATGGCATAATCTCGGGATCAATACATACACTAGCGGATCAACAAAGACGAAGAAAACAACTCAACAACACGACCTAGATACAAAAGCAACCGGCTGGAATTGATGCATATGTATTAAATGAGAAGGAGGGAAAGACATGGAAGAAGAGACGCTTAGAGTCGCTCGATGACCATGCCCGAAGCACCGCCACCACCATTGCAGATGGCGGCTAGTCCCTTTTGGCCAGGTTTGAGGGTGTGGAGAAGATGAGTGATCAGGCGAGCACCAGACATTCTGAAACAGACCACCGTTTTGAGAGAAGAGAGAGAGAGAGGAAATAAATCGGGAGAACAGATCACCCGGTCGATAAAAATGGCAATCAGCTACTGAGATTTTTCACGGATTGTAATCGGTTTTTGAGTCAAAAATGATTGGAACGGCGTTTTTTTTGCAAACAAAGTTGGAAAATGTATGAAAATTGTTTTTGAGAAATAAATAGAATTATAGTATAATAAAGGCATGAATTTTAGACTTTCCTCCGAGATTCCGAGAGAACAAAGTACGACGGAGATAATGCCGACGGCCTTTTCAATGTGACAGTTGTCGAGGAAATAAACAAAAAAGTCATCATTTCCCAGGGGAGAAGATCTGTTCATCCCCCTTTTCACTGTGACGCATCGGTTTCCAATGGCTTTTTCCCTCGAAAAAAATCAATGTTCACTGATCGCTGTTTGTCAATCTCGTGTCCCACGTGGAAATACTCGAAAAAACGCACCCGATGGGATGTCCGATGGAGACGGCTCCTCCGTGAGGATTGACTTTAGCCGGGTCAACTCCGACCTTCTTAATAAAAGCCAACACGACACAGCTGAAGGCCTCGTTCACCTCAAATTGGTCAATGTCCTGCAGCTTGAGACCAGAATTTTGCAGCAGCTGAAATTCAGACTATAAATTGAGAAGAAAAAACACATACCTTGGGCATAAGAAGAGGAGGAGCAATGGCAAAGTCGAGTGGATGGGTGGCCGCATCAGCATAGGCGAGAATCTTGCCCATTGGTTTGACTCCGAGCTTCTTGGCGGCTTCGACAGAAGACAAAACGACGGCAGCTGCTCCGTCATTGAGAGTAGAAGCATTTCCGGCGGTGATGGTTCCCTCTAAAAGAAAAGACTACGAATAAAAGAAGGAGGGATACCTTTCTGGAAGACAGCCTTGAGGTCCTTAATTTTGTCGAATTTTACTTTGGTAAATTCCTCATCGATTTCGACGACATTTACACCTTTCCTGGTCTTGACATTGATGGGAACGACTTCGGGTCCCATGACACCGTCCTTCCAGGCGGCCGCTGCCTTCTTGTAGCTGCTGATGGCGTACTCATCTTGTTGTTCGCGGGTAATTCCCAATTCCTTGGATGTCTTCTCTCCGCACACTCCCATATGACACTTGTCGTAGGCGTCCGTCAGTCCATCCTTTACAATTCCATCTTCCACCTTGAATCCGCCGTAGGGGATGTCGCCTCGGTTGACGTAGTACGGCACCTGGGACATGCTCTCCATTCCTCCTCCAATGACAATCTAAACGCGATGCGAATAAAAGAAAAGAAAATCAACTGACATCTTGGTTTCCGGTTTGGATTTGCTGAGCTCCGAGCATAATAGCCTTGAGTCCGGAAGAGCAGACCTTGTTCACTGTGGTGACGGCGGTGGAGACGGACAATCCAGCTCCGAGAGCGGCCTGACGAGCTGGGGCTTGCCCAACATTCGCCTGGCATACTTGGCCCATGAAAATCTAGAAAGAATTAGACGAGGAAAAGAGAAAAGGCTACCTCTTGAACAGCATCAGGCTTGACTCCACTCCTTTCGAGAGCAGCTTTGATGGCAGCGCTGCCGAGCTCGGGGGCTGTGACCGAAGCAAGTTGAGAACGGAATGAGCCAATTGGTGTCCTGGCTGCTCCCAATATCACCACCTCCTGTAAATAAATTTTTTTTATTTCTTTAACTTGAATTCGCGTTCCCTCAAAAATACCAAAATTTCAAAAGAATTATTCCTAATTGTCATAAAAAATTGAAAAAATCTATTATTTCATTATTTTGTGAGAATTACTCGACTAACTTTAGCAAATAATAATTTAAAATAAAAAATACCTTGTTGAGAAGAGCAGCAGAACGAGAGAAATTTCTAACGCTGTTGCAGGAGAGCATTTCCGTCTAAAAAGCCATATTATTGACTGGAAACAAAACAAAAGATAAAATGAAGAACAAAAAGAGGAGAGGGAACATTTGCTGACGTGAAAGATGGCGGCATGGTCGAGTTACGTAGTTAGCCGTCACATGGGCGGTGTGATGTGTGCAGTGGCACAAAGAACAGATCAGAGACATTGGGTCGAAAGACAGACGGGTAAAAAAACTGGGGAAATCTCCAAATATGACGCCTCTTGATGGATGAAATCGATTGGGATGGGAAAAGGGGCAAAAGGAAAACGTGGCGGCGAGAGGGGAAAAACTGCAAAGGGTCTTCAGATACCAGCTGACTTGCGTTGACAGGATGGCCGACCTGATGCTTCAGGAGATAACCGCTTTATGGCAAAAGCGATGGGCAAAGCGACGCATTTCCCATCAATCTTTATTCAAAAATCCAGAAGTCTAATAGTCAGTAGAATCGGCGGCATGGAGAACTTCGGTATGGTAAGGATCGGGAAGAGAAGAAGTCGACGGCGTGGGAGTTACTCGGTTCGTGGTTGTTTCCTGTTCTAACTGCTTCCCCATTATCTAAATTTCAATATTGAACGGAGGAAGGGTATGTGTCCAACCAGTTGGAGTTTCTTTGCAGCTTCGAGAGAGGTACTCAAATGGATGACGAGGTCGTCGACGTAGGTTCCGAGCGATCGACGGACGACCAGCATTTTTGTCTCCATATTCTGTACCTCTTCCTCAACCTAGAAGGACCTTTCTTTATATCCAAAATACAAACCAATTCTCTTTGTTTTGTGAATTCAGCCGTAGCTCTAGTCGCTTCCAATACATTTTGGTCATTCTCCGTCTTGGTCGCCTTATTCCGGGCAAAATCCATGTCGACTCTCGCCGTTTGCAGGTTCTTCTTCTCCTAAAGAGATGTTGCTTGGTACAAGCTAAACTTACAAATTCGAATTTCTTCATGTCGGCGTTGAGGAAGAGCTCAAAGGTCCGAAATTATTTGTATCTTTTATGACAAAAAGGGCATACCTTCATTGGAGCCAAGAAGTGAATTGCCGCATTCTCGACGTAAACTTTCTCAGATTTCGACAACTAAATATCGAATTCTAGCAGGGAAAGACAATTGTTTACCGTCTTGAACACATCCTCTGCACACAGAAACATCTGCATAATGTATTCGTTTTTATCATTTTTGGGCCAATTCTCCATGGACCGGGCAAAGTCATGCATGGCTTGGGCGACAGCATCAGCTGAATGTGTAGAGGCAGAAAAAGACGAGATGAGGCGTTGATCATGGGGAATGTGCCTCTAAATTGACAACATTATCAATTTATTCAAATTATCAACCTCCAAAGCTGCCAAAAAGGTCGCCACGTGGGTTTTGATGTCATCGACCATATCAATCTTCAACAAGAGCTCCTGACTGAGTTCTGTCTTTTGTGCAGAGCCGACTGTTTCAGCTACGGTCTGCTCGACTCGATCATAAACCTGATAGATTTCTTTTGAAGACAAGAAGGAAAAGTTGAAACCTTTTTGAGAGATTCCAGCGTTGATGACATCTTCTTGTCAGCTGGGCGACGGCGGACTGGAGGCGCCATTGGTCGACGATTCCCACAAATAAAAGGGAAGATCTCATCGATTGTGATAAAAAAGACTTGGCCAGATAAGTTCAATGAATTCAGTCGATATCATGAGATTGGTAATGAGAGTGTACGAGTAGTGGGTTCCTTCCTGTCTTCGCCTCTGATTGCACCGCGGCTAATTTGCATAATACGGCAGCAGCAGTTCCTCTGCTCTCAAACAAGGTGTCGTATTTTGTTTTCTCTTTTTCAGCCAATTGGCCTCCCGATTCAATTACCTAATCGGTATTCTCTTCCTGTCAACAGGTGTTGTCCGCCATCCTTTCCTGACCGCTGCAGTTCCTCTTGATTGGTCCATTGTATTGGCCCCGAGTGCCAGTCTCTAATTGCCTCCACAAATAACCCCTCTACAGGCAGAAGATTTATCTGCCAGCTTTCCAAAAATTAGCATAGTTTCCTCTCTCGACACTGGCCATAAAATAGCAATGGAGCATGTAATCTTTCGAGATTACGACTCCTCCGAGCCTTCGTCCAGCTGCCGTCCGATCTCCCGTTCCTTTAAAGGAATGTCACACTTTGGAGAGGAACACCACGTCAATTATCTTCTCCTGGTTTGGGACATCCCCTACGGCCATGTCTTAGTCTAATGCAACTTTGAAACTCGAGCCTCACAACGCATCAATTAGGATTACGATGCACTACGAGGAGTAGGCCTTTTGCCTTTCCGACTTGGCCAGTTTATTCCTGTGATTGATAGTCTCTCGCGCTACCCTTTGACCATAACCAGAGCAGATCGAATTTCTGTAAATCAGGCGGAAGAGGGGCCTCTCTCCTAGCTGTATATTCCCAAAAAGGCGTCCCTTGGGCATCTGCTAAAGTGGGAACAATCTGCTGATCTGTGCTGCAATCTGCCACACATCAGAACGTCAATGAACCGCGAATAAGTAGTCGTCAAAAGTAATCTCCACAGGGAGCTTGGACTAACCGATGAAAAGGTGATCCGTCTTAATTATCCCCGAGGCAACAAGTGCCCAGACAGATGACAAGACACGTTGGTGTCGACCAATTAGAGCATCCCGGCGGGCAGCTGTGAGAATGACCTCCCGATGACCTTTGACGCTGCCGACGGCACGCAACAATTTTAATTTTGCAACAATTTCTCGAATTTAGTCATATAATCTTGGACAAAAAGGTCTCCAAAAGATATGTTGTCCTTTTTTTCTACAATAGGACAGTCTGACAGTATTCCCCTGAGAAGTTATCATATTTTTTGTGACCATCTGCAGTCTACAGAATCCCGAGGCGCCATCCGATCTGCGGGTCGGATCCCACGAGTCGGGTCAGTTGTTTTATAGCTCTCGGCGAGCTGCCAAGCCTTGACTAAATGGCCATTTGATGATCCCGACATCGGGCGGATTGACTTTTTCTCGCCAAATAACCCACCAATTACTGAAATTACTCTCGACTTTTTTCTTGGTCAATTTTCTCTTATTAGATTGCCTCCCGACTCTCAAAGAGGACTCTGCCGGTTACTTGGGGTCATTGTTTGTGAATCTGTCGGCCCGGAAACCCAATCCGGCAGTCGTCTGCCGCTTCCGGTTACCACCCGCCTGGTCAACTTGTTCCCCTGCTCTCCTTGTCTTATCTCTCGATCTATTTCAAAACTCGGCTCATGGAGCTCCGTCGGCTACTTAGCTTCTCTTTCTGACTCATGTCTTCTATTGTTCCGTCTTTTTATCAATTCTGTCTAGCTCATTTGTTCTTCCAACCAGCACATCTGTTCACTTTTTGTCACGAGACCACTCATTTTCTCGGCAGATCAGCCGAGTGTAAACTGTCCATAACGGGATTCTCCCTCTGTTTATATCGCCCGTGGCTCGAGCCGATCCATCGATCTCGGCTCATCAGAATAAGTGCTCATAACAGGCTATTATTCCTACCAGTTATCGCACCTCAAAAGACAGCTGAGTCAACAGAAAAGGGCGTCTCTAGCTGTCCTTTTTTACCTTTCTGAGCCATTTTCCCTCCCAGCCGCATTCTTTCTGATTCATTTCTGTCATGTCCCCAGGTTGCCCCGACCACTTTGATGACACTTCTTCGCGTGTGTACAATCTGTCCCGTCAAAAACAATCTTCCCGGTCTTATCCCCAAGTAATCCCGGGCTTAGCCTCGTCGGAAGTCGACCCATATGTTGTTTGTTTCTGTTTGCTTACCAGGCTGCCAATTGGCCCCATAAATTTGACCATTCACCAGATCTTCAAAAAGACGCTCGAGAAGCCTTCTATTATCAGATATTCGAGCGGTGAGATGGATTTATTGGTTGTCGAGACAGTAAGGAAGCAGTGTTCGAGACATTCCTCGAAAACTGCTTGGCGAGATCGTCGGCCATCCATCACGTTGCCATCACCCCCTGGCCCCCGTCGTCTTTCCCAAAGCCGTTAAAGACGTCCTCGTAACGTAAAATCAGCCAATTTGATCGGGTGGGGGAACGTGGGACGGGACGAGGTGATAAATGACGATGTCATCGCTCAACTGAGAACACAACTAACCGATTTGCAACAGTTGCCAGTTGGACATCCAAATCAAAGCAGGTGCCTCAAAATTTTACGGGGGGAAAATCACTCCGTTGTCATCTCCCCGACGTGGATCAAATTTCCTGGTAGTTTTAAAAACATATCATCTCTCGTCTTCTCTTTTGTTTGTCTCATCGTCTTTATTGCCTTCTCACCTAACGAAGCCCATTCATTTCGGCCTTTCCCTCCTTCAATTGCATTTTTCGACTGTTTTCTCCACTCTCGTCGACTACAATTGTCAAGGGTTCATTCGAGACGATTCAAGGGAACGAGGTGTGAAATGTGTTCCCCGCGCTTCATTGGGCTCATCCCATCCCCTGAATTTTCTGAATTCCAGCAGCCTTGACGGCCATTTCTCTTTTAAACCTGGCATTTTCTCTCCCATCTTCTCTCGCAAAAGAGTCAAATCTAGAAATAGCACAAGTAGTGGATAAAAATTGTGGAGTAGAGGTGACCTCGAGCCGTTGAAGGACCCCCGGGGGCAGCTCCTTTGTGTGTCGACGACGAAACATCAATACTAGACACATTTCACACTGAGAGTAAGTAGCCGCTGCTGCTCTTCTGACCCAAGAAGGGCCCATCTTAATCCAATTAGCTCCAATTGGTCCTCAATTTTTGGGTCCTTCGCGCCTTATCTACGTCACTCGCTCTCGCTTTTCTTCTGGTCAAAGATATTCCAGTACACGGATAGCTCGTAACTTATGCAGGCGTGAAGTTCTTCAGGAGTGTCCTCTGGGCGGGGGTTCATTCGTCCTACGAATAATTCATTTCTCATTGGTTGAAGCCGTTTCAATTGTTTCTTTTCTTTTTACCCTCGTCTCCTCTTCGCCGTCAAGAGAGTACTCTTCGCCATAATTTCATTGTTGTTTCTTCTCCTCCAACCAAACTTCGCCGTCGTCTTCTCTTTTAATCCTTCCCGATACGTGAGCTGCCGTGCTCATTCATGATTTATTTCTCTTATAATCGAAACTCCTTGTTACGCGAGTAGACACACTCTAGTCATCTATAAACCGCAGGCAGTCCATTGCTCATCCAAAAAAGCAGACAGCCGTCCCTGCCAGGTCAAATTCCGGGCCCATTGCTTGTGTAATTCGTCGTTTTTCAAAAACAATAAATTTCACAGTTGGTCACCCTTTCATTTCGCCTACTCTACCAGCCATTTTCCTACAAAAGTTCCCTGTGGCCGTGGTCCATGTCCGCCGAATGTGCAACGGGCTATTTATCTTTCGGCTGCTTGTCATCCTCACCGGGAGGCTATCCCGGCCCTTGTGTGTACTTTTTCCGTCTGTTTTCCCAATGTTTTTCTTTTATCCCAGGTGACAATTCCTCTTATTTCTTTGATTCCAGGGGGATTTCCCTGCCAAAAGCTTTGACCGCTTCTCACATTAACATCTCTCTGTCAGACGACGGGCCGCCATTATGCTAATTTTCGACTGGGCCCTTCCTCCCTTCTGTCACTTTCCATCTTTTCTCATCACTTCAATTCAAACGAGCCCTGCGGCTTTAACCCACAGCCAGTTTTTAGCGCAGAAAACAAGGCAATAGTCATAAATCATAGCACGACATTGTACTCGGCGCCGGGCGACGAGGCGCCGATGACAGATGTCCTCGGACTCTCTTTTTCCTTTTCAAAGTCCCTGCTATTTCTTCTCCGGTGGTCTCTCCCACTCTTTTTGTTCGATGAAAATGTTTCTCCAGTCGTCCGAATAATTTGAGTGTTCGTTTGATTTGCCCTTCGTTTTTCTCTCTGTTCAATGGTTCTTTTTCAGATGTTCTATGTTCTACAGTAATCCCTACAGCTGTCTTCAATTCTTTTTGGTGAGTCATTAAAATAAGAAAATAATTGTCAACCGGGTTCCCCCTTCACCTGCTCTGTCCACCGACCTAATCAATCCCTCAGAAATGTTGCAGACTTTTGTTACCGTCATTAAATAGCATCTGCGACACTTCATTTTATGCCTGTGACATGTGTTTCTCCTGGAAAATGACCATTGAAAAGCTCGGGAGAGGAGGGGAAAGGACAGCTTTTGTATTGTTTTCCTCAGATGGCGGTGGTCTTGTTGTGAATAATTCCACCCCTGGGGCAACAAATTTTCAACGTTTGTTCCTGCCTGCTGTAGGTGTCGCTCTTCTTTTCTGCTTTTAACAAAAACAGAAACCATTGGATTTAATCCAGTCGGATTTCATTATAACGTAGTCGGCAAAGTGAGTTGTCGCCGGGCTCGATTGCCTTCTCGTTTGTCGCCTTTTATTTCCATTGCTACAACTAATCTCACCTCTTTTTTTAATTAGAAAACGAGAATATTTTTCAGAGAGAAATGTACTTTTTGATGTTCTTTCAAATTTAATATTAGCTAAAACGCCAGGTGTTCGGGGAACAGAAAAGTTGATTGGGCACGATCACTGGCCGACTCTTGCTTATTTTTGCTCAATTCTCGCTGTCAGTAGCCTGAACTCTTCCCATAGAAATCTTTCTTCCTCGATTTCTTGAAAAAATGGTAAAAAGAGGGCTAAAAATCCTAAAAAAAGCAAAGATACCAGGAACCCGGTCGGTGCACAGGTGTCAAATGACCCCAGAGAGCGCGCATTTGTTATTCCGGCATCAAGCTTTCATGAGTCCTTATTAGCCGTGTCCCCTTCTGTCTCTTCTACCTGTTCCTCACCTCTCTCTCTCTTTCCTCTATTTGTATATATTTCGGAGAGATATCCACGAAATTACGGAGGGATCCCCTCGACGGGTCGCCGTGTCTCATCAGACTCGCTTCCAAAATTAATCGCAATACCACAAACCTGAACTAATTGTCCCCCCATCGGAATGGCTCCTCTTTTTTATGTGAGGGAGATTATTTTTTGTGTGTGTGCTTCTTATCCGCCCACTTGTTATGCACGACGAGAGGCTTCGAACACCTTCGACCCTTTTAATAAGGCGACACAGAGAACGGGATGTGGATAAAAAGTCAGCCCAAGAGGACCGGCGGACACTCCCCCAAATTGGGGGGAACTCCAAAATACTTCTGTGGTTAGAAGTCCGTGATGGATGCACCTCCTTCGCTTATCACCCCATCCCGAGGGAGGAGAGTTCTCCTGCTTGACGGCGGCTACTCTTTCATAAACATTCGTATATTACTGTCCTTTTTACTCAAAGTACAACTGTCCATTCTTTTGTCGAGAAAGAGGGTGACTGCTGGAAGTGGCAGGGTGCCCGAGGGCGAGGAGACTCTCCCACTTATAGCCATTCACCCCCGCAACAAAGAGACTTTCTACGACGATTTCACGCATCCTTAGGCTGTATTATTTTAGATTAACCTCCCCAGTAGTTATTTTGTGTTTTTTGCTCTCGATTGTATTCGATGCGTAAAACACGGAAGCATTTTATGCATTTGAAGTTCTTTATCAGGTGGGTCAGTCCATTACTTTTTCATAGTCGAGCACTTTTGTCTCCTCGTAATTCAATCTAATTCCCCTATAATCAACTATACCGCAAATTGTGCCAAATAGTTTTCTCTCTTTTCTCCAGTAAATGTCTGGAATGTTGTCTTGCCTCCCCGTCGCGGCTCCTAATGCCGTATCCGGGATAACCTCGTTTATTATTGGCCTCAGACCAGTGGCGATTCTCATAATCTCAGAAACTTTACCCGTCCCAAATTCTCCCTCGTAACGAGGCGGGTGGTCCCCCCTCTTCGACCGTCGACGTCTTTCTTTCTCCCGTTATCGTGTACAAACTCAATTAGGTTTACTTTGCTGATAAACACGAACATCTGCTAGAAATTACCCACACATGGCAAACAATAAAAATGTCGACTGATTCACCCGCCTCCTTTTTTGAAAAAGTATAGAAAATGGGGAGGATGTCCACAAACACGGAGAACGGACGGCTTCTTTCCGTTCACTTTGCCCATTTCCTGGTGATGAGGATGTCTAGTGACAGATAATCTGCTAATTTCTATGCCTCTCGTCACTTCTCCATGTGATCCGGCGTCTACTTTAGTTCAGCCCCTTGAATTTCACCATATTTCACCTTTTTGACCATTTCTGATCAGATCGCTTAATTTAATTTAATGTTTTTTGATCCCTAGAGAAACTAAAAAAGCTTTCTTCTGGGGTCACAGGTGTCTATTTCGCGTTTTGTTGACTCATGAATCTCTAATCCACAAGGTGTCCTACCCAAAGAGACCGGAAGTTGTCAATGGATTCACCTGATTATGACACCGCCTCCCGTATATCCGGTCGATTACCATATTCAACTTGCCCACTCCTTCCTTTCTCCAATTTACATGATCTTCTTCTTCTTTTGCACTGCTGATCTTGTCTGTTTCAGATCTCTCCCCCTCTTCCCCTTTCCCTGGGACCCGGTTGACAAAAAAATCATGAAAATTAGAGCAGAAACCCGTGGAAAAACCACGTTTTTAGTCTCTTCTGAATGCTGAGAATTCGTTTGAAGTATTTAAATGACGAGTATACGAGCCTTACTGCTGCTCTTTGTGACGGCAGTCCTTCCGCCAGGCGGACATGCAGATGGTAAGTCGGTTGGTCGGGTTCCTTCACCCCTTCGTCTATCGTCGACCATTTACGGTATTTCTTCAGATTCCTATCAGAGCTATATTGAAGCTCTGGCCTGTAAGTCCTCTTTTTTTTAGTTTTTATTTGAAATTCAGAATATCAGGAGATTTATTCTCTTTTTTTTAACAAATCGATTTAGATCCGGCTCGGTTGATGGTCAGGCCCGATGCCTCGACCGTCGTCGTCGGAGGGACAATCTCCTTCTTCTGTCGAGCCGATGGCAATCCCCTTCCCAATATCATCTGGAAAATTAACAACCAAATTGTCGCTGATCCGAGGTAACCACCCTATTTTTATTTTGATTTTTGTTTTCCTAGATTTGTCACAAAGTCGACTTCTGCCGGTCTGTCGACTCTCCGCATTGAGCCTGTTGCAGCGGGTGACAACAATTCTGTAATCTCATGTTCGGCGGACAACGGGGTGGCCAATCCCGTCGTCGCCGATGCTGTACTTTCAGTCATCAACAAAGGTTCGGATCTCTTTCTATTGAACACAGCAAAAATATTAAGACAATCTACCCAAAGGCTTTCCCAACATCGACCAGCATCCGACATTGAAATCTGTGGAACAGGGAAGGACAGCCCACGTTTCTTGCCGAGTAAGCTTTCCCCTTTGGTCATCACTCTCTTCAGGTTCATGGCGATCCTCGTCCTAAAGTTTTGTGGTTGCGAGATATGGTACCGCTGGACATCAGAGCGGAGGGCCGTTATTCCGTCTCGACGATGGGGAATCCCGGAGCTTTGATGATCCAAAACGCCCGAGAAGAAGATCAGGGACGATACGAGTGCGTTGCCAGAAACTCGCACGGAGTTACCCATTCCAAAGCAGCCCATCTTTATGTAAAAGGTCAGTACTTGTCATTTTTTAACCAGGCAGGTGTAACCAATGTAGATGCCGCTAATTATCGAGTGCTGCGCCTGTTGAATGCGCAATTGGATTAAGAGATATTGCCGCTGGGCCGGAGCGTGTCAAAATTGCCACTTGGTCCCACGATTCCAGTTCAAATCTGTACGACTTTTTGCTCGTCTCTTACTAATGATGCCAATTTTCATTGTTAACACTTAATTATTGATGGATTCTCATGCGAGGCCCAACTCGTTTTCACTTGATCCTTGCCGCCCAATGACTCCTTTTCCTACTTTGAGTGCGCGACACCAGGCATCTGTTTCCATCGTTTACGAAGCATCTGCGGTTTACGGCCAATCCAAGTGACCGGCAGCCGGTCTAAAAACGATCACTACATGAACATTATGCGATGTTTCAATGTGAATCCATCTGTCGCTGGGAAAGAATCCAATGGACGCTCATTTTCCCAGGGTTCCTCTTGGTGTTTACCGCCTCTTTTAGCTCCAATTACTATGGCAATTCAAAAGGCGATCCACGTTATTTTGATTCGGATACTTTCATTAGCCCGTGGCTCCGTTTTATGACGACGTCAAATTGTGGGAAGCCAACCCTTCCCTACCTGCACAATATCTCTGCCAATCTTTCTTCTTTTAATGCAAAAAAAAGAAAAGAGCTTCAATCTATTTTAAGCGGAAAGTATGCATTTCTATTAAAAAGTGCATAGCTCGTCTTCAATGCAAACACAACATTCTCCCATGTTTGAGTACGTTGCAATTAATTTTTCTGTCTCTTCTCCTCTTTCCTTCGAAATCCAGTCCAGTGTTCTTCATTACTCTTCTTCTTTATAATTGAGTGCCTACTGGGACTAATCGGCGTCGATCTGCCTAATCAGAGCCGGGCCCGTTATGATTGCCATCCAGTCAGCCATCTGATCCCATTACCCTCAGTCATCCACTACTTTGTGATAGTTGTCGTGTCTCTCGACATCAAAAGATCTCCTGTTCCATTACACGCCATCGTATTGTGTTTCTGTCCATATGATTCCGTTCTCTTACACTTGCTCTCGATCTGCTTGTCGTAAATCTCCTTCTTCTTGTCCAGGATGTCGTAATGTGGCGGGTACTGTTGCTTCTGGCTCCGACGACGGGGGCTTTTCTTCCTTTCCTGGGCAACACGCTGCCTTTGGACATATTCACGTCGTTAGATAAAAATGAGACGGTGGAAGAGAATATACCCAGGAGGAATACAGGTATCCAAGAGGAATTTCTATCCAAGTTCTTTATAAAATCTTCTGTTTCAGTTCGACGAGTACCGCCATATTTTTCGATGAAGTTGAATCGGACATACTCTGTGGGAATGGGCGGTGATGTCAACTTGACCTGTGTCGCCGTCGGCTATCCCATGCCTAGGGTTTTCTGGAAGAAAAGCGGCGATGGTAAGGAGTCTCTTTCTTCATTTTAGTATATTTTTAGTAGTCATCGACGATCCGGCTACTGCTCCCATTGGCAAAAACGTGCTGACTTTGTCAAATGTGGAGCAACCTGAGAACTTTACCTGCGTCGCCGTCAGCAAATTGGGGAATATTGAAACAACGACAACGGTCGAGGTCAAAGGTCAGTTTCCTCCTGTTTTTTTAGTATTTTTTTAGCTCTTCCCTCGCCTCCAAGACATCTCAAAATAGCCAGGATATCCCCCCACAGTGTGACTCTTTCGTGGGAGAGGCCACGGACAGAGGAGCCCATTCGTCGATTTCTCGTCAAATACAGACTGAAGTTGGTTTGAGAGCAGCGTGTGCCGTGCATGACAACTTTCTTTCAATACAAATACAATAACTTATTTTTATTCAAAATTCTGTGTGTGCACGGGAGTGGATAATATTTTTATTGCATGAACTCACCCATTTTTCACAGGATCCTGCCACCGCCTCCTCCGACATCGCCATTGTAAGTTCTAACCGTCGTCGATGTGTGGCATGTTCTTTTGTTATTTTTTTCCTTCATTCTTTTATTTTAACGGAATCTTTAGATATGCCGAAACGAGTTTATTCAAAGAAAAATCTGTGGAAGCATCGGAAACGAGTTACACAGTCGACGGACTGCAGCCATTTCAGGTAAAACGAGAGAATCTCAAATTTGAGGCATTTTTAGTTGTATGAATTCATTGTGCATACAGTCTGTGATGTGGGAAGTGGTCCAGCTTCAAACCCGCTGGAAACCCAGACGGAAGAGACGGCGCCCAGTACCCCACCCATCAAGGTTCAAGCCCGAAGTCTAAGCCGGGATTCAATCCTCGTCAAATGGGCGCCGAGTGAAAAGGCGAACGGCCTCATCATCGCCTATAAGATTTACTATACGACGCAAGATCCATCAACGCCTTTTCCTTTATGGAAAACAGTGAGTAACGAGTGAGAGAGGACAATATATTTTTTAGCATGAGACAAAGGCAGACGAGCTGATGGCCACTTTGTATGGACTGGAGGTCGAGAAGAAGTACTATGTCCATGTACAGGCAAAGAACAGCAAAGGGAGCAGTCCTATGAGTACTTTGGTCACTGTTTCTACCATCTACGGATGTATGTTGACTTTCTTACCTTGAAAATGTTTTTCAGTACCAGCACAGCCACCTTTGGTAGAAGCGAAGGCTCTAGACGCCCGGAGAGTTCAGCTGTCGTGGGAGAGACCCATCCATTCGACTCCTGTCACGGGCTATGTCATCGTCCACAACGATACAGAAGGATTGCGAGAATTGACATTGACTTCTCCTCATGAAAAACATCTGATAACCGGGTTACAGGCGGATACTACCTATTCTTTCAGGTCTAAATCTTTTCTTCTTTGTAGAATATGATATTTCAGAATAGCAGCCATTTCTAGTCGAGGCCAAGGAGAGCTCACTGAGCCCATCTATGTCCAAACTCTTCAATCTGGTAAGTCACTTATTTGTTTCTTTTCGTTGTGTAGTGATGTTTTTGTGTTGTTTAGTGCCTACTGGCCCTCCCACTATCAAGCAACTCTACGCCCTGACATCCAAGTCCATCCGAGTCATATGGGATCCACCCGTCAAAGCACAGACAAACGGAGCCATTACATCGTATATTGTGAAATATCGTCGAAAAGAAGAAGAAAAAGCAAAGAAGAAAGACTCATTATCCGAAGAAGAATCGGAAGAAGAGCCAAAGATGGAGCCAAAGTGGCAGGAAGTCATCATTCCCGGCGTGCTCAATTCCGCTAATCTGACCAATTTGGAGCCGTTCACTACTTACGAAGTGGCTGTGGCTGCATCGACAGAACTCGGACCAGGGCCCGATAGTGTTGTGATTAGTGAAAAAACAAAAGAAGACGGTACGTAATTTCGCTAATTTTCAGATGACAATGAGAAACCCATCGAGGGTAGGTTAAATGTCGTCAGTTTGGGGGAAATGTTCTCACAAAAATGACACTCGAAAACTCCTTGGAGAAATCTTTTCTCCATATGTCTGCTTTTGAATAAATTACATGGCCATATATCGCACATCTGGGAGACTCGAATTCCAAATTTGCATAGTAGTTCTACGGGAGGAGGAGGAGTCTTCTCTCTTTTGGCCACCTCTAATTGCCTTGCTACATGTTACGGACCTCTTGACAGCCCCGGGGAGTGGGTAAACTCATGTTGCCAATGAATTCTTCATTGGATCCTCTCGCCCAAAACTTGTTGCATGGTTGGGCACATCATCTCATTTGGGATATTGGCCAAGTATACTCCTCTTGCCCCCCGCTCCTCCCCTGCCACAATTAATTCTCCTACCAATCTCTCTCTCCGTAGTTCTGCTAATTATCTCTCTCTGATTCCTGATGTCTACATGTGTATCACAGTATTCTATCTGTCAGCTGTTCTTATAATGAGCAATATGCTAATGAGTCGGAAGGACCACTCGACCCGTCGGTCGACCCGTGCATATGGCCAACCGTGTTTGCTAGCCCTGTCCCACGGCACTCACCCTGCTGGTTCGTCTCTTAATTATTTCGTTTCTTAAAAATATTCTTCTTCCTGAACTTTCCAAAAAAAATATTTGGGAAGAGTCGAGAAAGCGGTGCCGGGCAACACGTGTGCCTTTGACCCGTCTTTGTCCTTTTTCCCTCAAATACAGACAAACACAACTTTCTACCCGTCGGTTGTTTGTCAGGAACAGCTCCCTTATATAAGATATCCTTCAGTGGCGGTGGAGGACTCTTCAGTCCCTTTGGATAACTTTATTGTAAAGCTCTCTCTCTCCCTTATCTCCCGAACCAGATCTTCTTTGCCCATTCTAACATATTCCTGGTGTTCAAAAGAAACCTCCCCGAGCGCACTTAATCAAGCCCGGGAGTTTGAGAAGAGGGAGCTCGCTTTCTTTCGAACGCTGAGCCATAAATATCGGGCGCTAACGAGTCGCGGCACCAGATGCGGCTCGACTTTTTCTGACGGTGAACAGCCACCCGGTTGTATTGTTTTTTGTCCTTCTGATAGGAAAATGGAATAACCGGGACAGGGCGGCTGTCACTTCAAATGGGTCCGAGGCCATCACCAGCCTTCCCACCTGCTACCCCCTAATTATCCATATATCGCCTATTACACGCTTCGATCAGTTCAATCCCAGTATTCCTTTTCCTCTCCCTCTTCAAACCCTTTTCTAACACCCCCGTTCATTCTTTAAAGAAAAAGACAAGTTGTCCCGGGGGATCACTCCTCCCAAATCTTCTACTTTTCTGTCTCGTCCTCTCCTTTAGCTGACTTCAATTCCACAAGGTTTATAGCCCCTTGGGGGTGTCGGCTGACCACAGAGGTGGCCCCAGCAGCTGATAAAATTGGCAGCGCAAGAAGGCAAACAAAGAAGATCGGATAGCAGTCGATCGCCTGCCACTAGTACTTCCTCCGTTCCGTGAGCTGTTTAGCCTCGTTTCTTTTCCGTGATAGGCGCCTTTGTTGCGCGAGCGTGTCCTCTCAGTTTTTGCACAGAGCGCGCGCGTCCTCAGCCGACCTCGTTCAACTTGACCGCTTCTCATTTTTGCTATCCTCTGTTCCCATTGCCTTTTGACCTGGCTCGGTCCTGTTGAGTCATGCTCGTCTTCTAAAGAGTCGGCTCCTTGCAGCCCAAAAGGCCGTTGACTTTTGTTTCCGAGCCGCTGCCCTTGACTGGACTCAGCGGGCTTTTTTCGATGTCAGCCGACACCTAACATGTCTCTCCTCCGTATGCTAATGAAGTGTGATTTAAAACTTAATCCTCATCCATTATACTGCCGTCGGCTGTCAGATGGTTCGATCCATCATCCTGTAGCCTTGGCAGTGTATTTCAAAGCATTTCCGCTGATCCCATTACCCACCCTCGTCCCTGGACCACCTCTTCCCCTCCTGGCCTCGCCATTGTCCACCCGTTGATGCGATTGTGTCCATGGCAAATTAGCATACTGACTGTAACATTGGCCAGCCGGCGACGACTGACTACTATTGACGAGGGCGAATTATTTTGACTTGGAGCCAAATTCCCAGGCTTTTTGAAACTTGATATAGTTTCCTTCTCTTCCAATAAGGGGATCCGAGACGGCCTCCCTGATAATCGGTGATGGACGAGGGAAAATGAATGGGCGGGCGACTGATTGCGTCAAGAAGATAGACCGCCGGGACATCTATCGATGACTTTGCTTCTGTTTTTTTGGAATAGTAGTAGGACGGGCGAGAGAGAAACGAGGACACGGCCAGATTTGTCAAAAAGCCGTGTCGTCGTCATTTGTTTTGACTCGGAGCTTCGGGGTGAAATTGCCATAAATCCCCGGTTCCGGATTGGCCAATTCCTACATTTGTTAATGGAGACAATTACCCTCTCTTAGCTTATTGATTCTCTTGCATATCTCTAAAGGAAATTGGAGTCAGGTGTTGTCTCTCTTTTGGCAAGAGAACCAGCTGTCTGACCTTCCTATGAAAGTTTGTCCTTGGCTGTTTGGCGCCCCTTCGGACTGACTCAGTGCTCGCGCGGCCCTGTGTGTCCTGTAAAAGTTTGTATAGAAGAAATCTAACTATCTGACCCATTGCCTATTTCATTCTCCACGAGTGTGAGTCAAGGTCAACCGGATGCTATTCGGAGGAGTACCTCCTGTTCCCCGGAGGCTCCAAAATGAGTCACAATGTGCCGGCTGATATTAGGTTACGCCAGGGTCACGCACTCAATACTCGCATTGGGAACGGCAGTTCCATCTGTCGGTCCAATTTCACTACGGGGGTGCGAAAAATCAGGAGGACGGCCGATGTTTGTCTAATCGTCTTAAAGCTTGCCCCATGCTTCTCCTCGGAAGAGCCGGCCTCATAATCTGCTGCCGATTATTCGACTCTGACCGGTCACAGCCTCCCCTTCTGTTTCCATCCTCAACGAGCCAAATAATGCAAAGTATTTGCGCCCTCTGAATGCACAGGAAACGGACACTTATAGTGTCGGCACTCCCGTGGGTGGCCCCCCTTGGGGCAACTAGAGGTCACCTTTTTTATTTAAAAAGGCGTGAATAGTACAGAGTACTGCCGCCGTCGACCCGGCTTACGTAACGTTTTCCTAATGAGGGTCGCTGCCCTTCCGCCATTGTGACCCTGTGCCACAGTCTCATTAACGCCCTGTCTCATCGATCGATCACCTTTTAGCCCGTTCTTATTCTAACTTTGAGCCAATTTCATTTTTATTTCGCCGAAAGGACAGACACAAAAAGCTGCCAAAAACACATCAATTTCAAATAGCGAATTCTTATGCTTGGGTCATCCTCCCTACGCCATCCTCTCCATTCATTCGCAGAGCTGTTGTTGTATGCTCAAAAAAATCAATATCTGACCAAAGAAGGAACTTGTGTTTTTTTGCTGTCCTCCTCTTTGGCTTCTTCTAATCATAAGACAGCTTTTATCAGTCGCTCCTTCTTCCGCAGTCTATTGTCTTCATGCTGTCCTCTTCACTCCTCAAATAAATTCTTCTGAAGAGATGTTTTGTACATCTCCGTTTTAGGACATGTGGTTTGTGTATTTCGCGGTGATGATGAGATCGCCGTCTACGAGATCTATTTAGCCAACATCATTTGTTGACTCGGACGTCTCTCGAGACCTTTTGCCTTGAGTCTTTCGCGCCTTTTCCCCGTCCATTACTCACTTCCTTGAATTCCTTGACCATCTCTCTCTTTTTTCTTCTCCTCATTTTGTTCTCTCCAGATCCCACATGCCCACTAGAAGGTAGCCAAGGAAAAAGAATACGAGAGAGTCAGAAAAGAACAGAAAATGGGGTCGCCCCTGGCCGTTTTCTTTTTTCTTATTTTATTAGTCTCGGCTGGGAGGAACGACGACGACAAAAAGAGGCAGATAGGTACGTCAACAGATGAATAAGTCACGGGTGGTCATTGTTGTGAGAACATTCAAGGGTCGCCTTCCTTCAATGGGGATCTAACGTTCTTTTTTCAGTTCCGTCAGCTCCCAGGAATTTCGATGTCGTCCTCACTGGTCCAAACACGGTTAGTTGCCTTTTTTCATTTGTCTAGACTTCCGCCTTATTCAGGTAAAATTGAAATGGGACCCTCCAGCCAACAATCATGGCGGTCTAATGGGTTATTATTTCTACGTCTCAAAATTGATCAACGGAGTGCCAGTTGACGACCACGTGAAGAAGGCCAAAATTCTCAACGATCGTTTCGTGAGTTTCCTTCTCTCTCTCTCTTTGTCAGAAATATAATTTGATTGCTATCTGACGGCTCCTTGCCTCTAAGAGTCGCTCATTATGAGATCTCCTCCTCATAAATTTGCATACTCTCGCCTCAATAATTGCTTTCGTTACCTAGATATCCTAGAATTGCCATCTTCCAATATTCTTTGCTCGATTTCAGGCCACTCACACGGATCTGGAAAATCTGCAGCCAAACACAGAATACGCCTTGCGAATGAATGCTTTTAATAGAAATGGTGATGGCGAATTCACAGAGAGGAAAATTATTGTCACCGATGGAATTCGTAAGTATTTAGCTGACCTGTGGGTACAATATTTTATTCCAGCTCCAAAACAACCGGAGATCCAGTCCGTTGACCTTCTGACGGATGATGCCCCTCTAAAAGCCAAAGTTCAATGGAAAAGACCTCAACTGGAACCATTAGAAAGTCCCATCGACCGATATAATCTGTGGTATAAGCCAGAAGGATCCACCCAATACGTGAAGAAAGTGGTCAACGGGACGGAGAACAGCATTGTCCTGGACGGACTCTGTGAGTCAACCACTGCTCTTTGATTTATCCTCGAAAATTTTCAGGGATGGGACGTGTTTATGAAATACTTCTAGCTGCCGAAAACAGTGAAGGACTCTCGGTTAACGCGAGTGAGAAACTCGAGACGCCGGTGGGAAACCCGGATGGCGACCCCATAAATGTGCAGTATGAGATTGATTCAAACAAGGTGAGAGTACCCCCGTCTCTTTGTCTCCTTGGACCTGTCTCGTATGAATAATCAAATCCCTTTTTGCGGTATCCTTCGATGCATCTGTTTACAACGGGCGAATGTGCCAGATGCCTAGTAGTCTGACTCAAGCGCCCACCCAGTTTTCGATATTAGTCTATTCTCTACTCTTTCTATAACTTTGTCTTCAGATGCGAATATCTTGGGATGCACCACCGGAAGAGAAAAGGAATGGCAACATCACCATGTACAAGGCAGTTCTCACTCCCATGGCCCCTGACGCCGAGAGAATTGAAAGAAACGTAAGTTCTTCCCAAGTTAATTTGTAGCCAAACTCCAAAATTAGCACCATTAGCCTCTGGCTTTTCTCTCTTTTCATCATATTTGGTCCATTCCGTACAAATTTTATCTAGCAATAATCGAGCCTCTTTTTTCCCTCTTAGTTTCTGGTCGTAAAAGGTTTACGGTGCCGACATAAACCCTAAGGTTACTATAGCAGCTGAGGAAAGAGTTCTTCTCCACCCCAGCCAATTGGAGTGTCGTTAGCGTGATGTGTGTGCTGTGTCAGTGCCCGGAAATATTCCAGCATTTTCATAGGCCACACGAACTATGTCCTCGCTTGGGATTGATCCATTATTTTGTATTCTGGGCCGTTCTCGTCGCTGTTTCTATGGCTACGGTTTTTGAAGCAAACACGCTCTTTAAAGGATGTCCTTTTCGCGAGTTTCCCTGCTCCTTGAGATCCTAAAACTTTAGCTAAATATAGTCCGAGGAGGTCGCTGACAGTTGACTGATTGTTTTGGGCATTTTCAATTTCCCGACTAATCTGTCCGTCTGGACCTCTTTCCGCTACTTTTTATAGACACAGAACATTTTCAGGTGACGGAGAAACACGCCGTATTCCGAGTCGACACCCGCAAATCTTATACTTTTAAAGTGGCCGCCATGACAATCAAAGGACCTGGGCCCTTTTCACCAGTTCTTACAATCAATCCGGATCCAGAAGGTACAGTTAGCATGTTAGAAATATTAGGGGAAAGGGTCTGCCTGGTCCGAACATCTTGATCAACTGAATATGTAACGGCTGATCCCGCTAAAGCTCCGGATTGCTGTCGACGTCGAATAGCCCTCCTTCTCGAAGTTGTCAAAAGAACCTGAAAAACAAAACGAGAAGTTAGTCTGAGGATGTCAGATGTCCTCTGCCATCTCGACTTAATGAATGCATGGAATCAATGAGATTGCACATTCCCTGTCACTTTCTGCCATTTTATGGCCTTACCTTTTTTGTAGTTTCCGTCAGGATAATCCCATTAGATTCATAATTGATCATTGAGTACTCTCGATCCGAGTTCGGCCCGCCATTTTTCCATCTGGCATAAAATGTCTATCCATTATTTATCAACAATCCAGTTAGAATAGACTTTTTCCTGTTGTGTCCATCTCCCCCTCCACGAATGCTCCACGGGGTGTCCCCCCTTTACCTTTTTCCCTTTTAATTTATGATAATGGCTAGTTTAGGCGGCATAGGTAGATGATATACGGGTGGCCCCCCGGTTGCTAGTCGACTCTAAAATGTCGTCCCTTCTCTTCCAATAAATCCGTCCTCCACCCACCTGGATTCACCCTATTGTCTCCTCTTACCAGTCGCCTGCAATCGAATTACTAATTGGGTAATTTGTTACGGGCCTATGGACTTTTAGATGGAAACATTCGCGATTCCTGGTCTCATTCCTTCCAGGTCTTTTTATTTCTCATTAGATTTTCCCTCCGTACCAGATAGAGTCTATGCCCTTCCTGATAATCCGCCTTTCCGGCTAAATAGCTCCATGGCTACATCTGCCTCCCCCACGAGCTGTCACTATTTTTATTTGCATCGTCTACTTCTGTCTCTGCAATGTGATATTCGGATATGTGGCGAGGGTATTGTTTGACCATTAAGTCACAAAGAGATTCATCCAGCCGGCTAGCATCTGTTTTACTCTTCCTCTCGTGGCTAATGAGACCGTCTGGTCTGTTCTTCTTTTTAAACATGGGCTCATTTCCCTTTAACTAATCTCCTCCTCCGCTGATATCCGTGGTTCAAGCCACAAATCGGATTATTAGGCAGCCCAGGTCGGCCACATTTTTCGCCTGATTATCTCTTATTTTTGCCAGTCGGCTGAGCTTCCACTGCAACTTTTCCAGCTCGGCGATTGCGTCCAACTAGTCATGATCTCTCTTGGCCGGACCTATTTCCCTTTTTTTGTTTACCCCTTTCACCAGTCTATTGTATTGTCGGTATTGTTTTCCAGCTAAAAATTCACCTGCCTCAGAGCTATTACCCCAACTTGTTCAAGCCACCTTTGGTCGAGTCTGCAACATGTGCTCGACTCCACTTTTTGACATATGCGCTCATCTAAAAACAGGATATCCGTTTGACGCACCAATATTTGGCTGTGCTCCCCTTACACGGATTTCGCTGTTATATTATACTTCTCTCCTCTTGCTCAGTTTATCCCCCTAGTCCATGATTATAATCTAGGAGACTCATGACAGATGAAGAAGACTCTCAATATCCACCGACGCCGACAGAAGATGAAGAAGAGGAGGAGGACCGCGGCGACGATGACGAGCCAGAGGAAGTAGTGTCGACGACGACAGTCGACCCCCTCGAGGGCCCAGTTTCGCCTTCGCTTTGTAAACAAGGGCTTTTCGAGCGGTTGGACGATCTCCTTAATTTAATTGCTTCTGGCTGGAGATATCACATTTCATCTACCGACGGCGTCAAAGAGTCATGGCTTCGATTCGATAATGCCACAAATAGGATTTGTGCTATGATGGCAGGTGCGTGTAGGTCTTCTCTCTTTTTTTCTGTGTTTACTACGTGGCTATGAGCCACTTGAAGGGACTCATTTGACCGGGGGACTAGTGTGTCTTGGAGATGGCGTCGCTTGAATGACTTTTCATCACGCCGACCTCTCTTCTTTCATGGTACAAGCTGCTCGTCTTGCATCCGGGATGAACCCGCCTCCAACAAACCCATCCTTTTGTTGCTCCTGAGTGCATTAATTTGAGTGGTGGCGATGGACGAGATTGCTGTCTTTTCATCTAATTTTCTCTTAGTCCGCACCTGCCCCGCTGATGTACTCGATTCCTATTCCTACGGTTATTCTTCCGACAACAAGAGGACGCCGACAGGCGCGGGCCAAAGGAGCAAATGCTGCCAAGGTCAAGCAGCAGCAGATTTCCAAGATACAGAAGCTGTCCAATGCCAAGAAGGCTACCTATGACGGAGGTTAATTCTTCTTGAAGATGGAATCCACTAGAGATGTCGCCTTTTTTTAATACCACTTTGCCATTTCTCACGCATCTTTAGTGGATTTCCACCCTCGCGATCGTGTGTTACCTCCATTAGGTGCAACCCGATCGTCTTCAGAAAGAACAACCCTCAGCGTCGATTCTGTCACTATAGTTCCGGACGAACCGTCTGATATGAAGGAAGAGATCTCCACAGCCGATGTCTTTGATGCCATTGTCTTTCGACAGCCCGGTCCTCTAGACATTCCTTTAATGGATCATATCTCGAGACCATTTGGGGAGGACTGGGCGGAATTGTCTCTAAATATTAGTCAGACTGAGTCGCCAGCAACGAGTACTCCTCCCAATACTCCCTTTCCACAGTGTAAGTTGTCTCCAATTTCCAGGGGTTGTGTTCGGACTTTAGGGTGATTGAATGGAGGTTCCGGGTGTGTCCCTATTGTCCAGTCAAAAAGCAACCAAGAGTAAAGTCTAAAAAGCTTGGAAGTAGTGGTCCCTCCCACCACTTGATGTCTTCAATTATGCGCCAATTCTGTCCACTCTTGGAACGCTCAATGAGTGCGTAGCCCCGTAGCAGCACATCCTTTGCCCGGTGGTGGCCAATCGTCTCGTAGTAATTGCGCTCTCCCACCAGAATATCTCTATTGCGTAGCTACCTTTTCGGACTTCCGTCGCCAGACTATTATAGCCTCAAACGAGGAGCCATTTGGAATGTATTGCCCGGCCTCTCCTCACCTATGAGTCTATGTCTCCATTTATATTCATCTTCATCCTTTGTCTACAGCCAGCCACCACTTACCTTAATCTACTTTCTCCATTGCTGGAAGTCTCCGACGTATTAGAAGAAGATTACAACTCTTCTTCCTCAAGCAGTGTTTTCTCCATTCTCGGGAAACTATGGCAAGTGGGAAACACGAAGGAGAGGCCTGGGAGAGAGGCTCCGATGCGAACCAGAGCTCGACAACCTTTGCCATTTATGAGAGGCGACTATGCAGTAGATCATTCTTTGTCTTCCAAAGAACGTCGTCAACAAACGGGATACACAGAAGTCTGGGCAATTCCCACAAAAATGCCAAAAATGGCAACGCCCAGCTATCAAAAACCCGGTATTCTAACTGCTGTTATTAGTTCTCTTCTCGGACCAGGCAGGCCTTTTTACAACATTTACAAGGGGATTTGGTTTTATCACAAGTTTGATAATCACAATTTTTCAGCTCTGGTGGGACCACCGACGAATGTTCGAGTCGAGCCGACTTCAAACACTTCGGTTGTTGTCCAATGGGATTTCGACGCCGGACAGGTTGGGCATCCGTTCTTTTGTAAAAATACGAAACATTCAGGTTGACGGATTTGTCATTCGTTACTCTCAAGAGCCGGACATCAAGGCAGATGACAGAAGTAAATGGATATCGCGGACAGTCCAGAGCTCCTTGGCCAGACATCTCATAATCGAGAACCTCGCCCATGGAAAGATGTATGCTTTCTGTGTTATGGCCATAAAAAATAACGTAAGTTGTGCATATTTCAATAAAAATGTGTTTTAGCGCCAAGGAGCCTGTTCCGATCCCTTAGCCGTTGTGGATCGTCTTGTGCCACAGTACATGGTTCAAAATCTTCTGGTCCAATGGAAAACAAGTGTCTCCGTTAAGTTGAAGTGGGTAGTTTTCTTTTGTTGCGTTTTAGTCATCGATTTGGGTGGTTGGTGCCCCCTATTAGGTAGTAGAAATGGGCTATTGGCCGGAAGTCGCCTTCACTTTAAAAACAGACAACAACCAAAAATCTTTGCAGGTGGACCTACGATGGCCCGAAGCCAGTTGGATTCTATTTCAATCATACCGGAAAGAAAGAGTATTTTGACCAACATATGGCGTTGAAAACGATGACGACTCCCGGATTCAAGCAGGATCTGCCTGGGGATAGCAAAGAATTCCTTTTGACAAATCTCCGTCCTTGTATGTCTTACACTCTTCATGTCGGAGTCTATTCTCCTGCCAATCAACGACAATACTGGCCACAGGAGGTTATGACATTCTGTATCTCTCTAAAGAAATTATCCAGGTGATAGTGACGACTGACCCTACGGGGCCTCCATTTGTGGAAACACCTCGTATCCTCAACGTTGAGGGGAAGATCTCCAATGGTCAGATTGCTATTCGTCTCCATCCTTCCAGCGAAGAATATGGCCCCATTTCCCACTATTGGATCATTGTCGTCCCCGGCAACTACTCTCAGGTTAGAGTGCTCTTCAATTTCAAGAAAAGACGCCCCTCTGCCCTTTTTCTAATTAGACAGATAAATTTCCTATTCCAGGACGATGTGATCAATTTGGAACCGACGCAGCTGCAGCGACTGACCGACGAACGACGTCGTGCTCATGCAAGACAAATCAGCGCATCTCCTGCTAAAAAGGTTCGGTTTAGACTAGCCATTTGGAGACGACTAAACATTTAGATGAAGAGACAAACTGCGGAGATTGGAACACAGACAGACCCGGAACTTTATCCTGAACAATTTGAAGAAGAGAAAAAAGAGACCAGGGCCAACAGAAGAAAGAGGGATTTGCCCGCAACACCGTACATTACGGCCAGGATCGACGCCGACGACATGAGAACAATGTACCAGACAGATAGAGCTTTTGTCGTGGGTGATGAAAAGGTTAGTCATCCGTCTCTCATTCCAAGAGACGCTCATTAATTAGTCGATGCCCGCCGCTCCCTTTTCACACCGCTCCTCTCTTTCCATTCAAAAAGCCGCGACTTGTCACACACGGGCTTGTCAGCTCAGCAACATTTCACGCCATCAGCCATTCTGGGAGATTAATCTGCTGCGTGTGGACCCTCCCTCAAAATGCATACTTACGACTCCCAGGGCGGCTAACCAACTGGTCCGGATTTGCGCTTGGCATGGCTTCTAATAGCTTGTGGATGGACTGGGCTTTTTATGAGAGAGAGTGCCCTTCGAGCATCCTCCTCTCCCCGCCTCATCAGTTCCGCCACACGCGACCCTTAAGAACTTGTTGATGTCCCCTCCGTTCCTCCTAATCATTTTTCTCTTTTTCAGAGCTATAATGGTTTTGCTAACTATCCTCTAGAGCCCAATAGCAAATATCGCCTGATGATGAGAGCTTTCGCCAAAGAAGACAAAAGTAGCGCGGTGAGTATCCCATTTTTATTTGTGTAATCCGAGCCCTGCCATCTTTTCGCACCCGATTCATCTTCCCTTTTTTCAGCCAAATCGTCGTCCTCCCATGACCGAAACTCTTTCCCGTTTGTATACGGACTCCGCCCTGGGTGATCCTTTCTCCACGGCCCGGGCTCCCAGAAGCGTGGGAAAAGGAGCAATGGCTTGGGTGCTCACTCCTCTTGGAATCATCGTTGCTCTTTTAATAATTATTGCTGTCATTGCTCTGTGGTATTGGAGATGTAGCAAGAAATCTGTACCTCGAACACATCGTCACGGCTCTATCACAAAGGTCGCTTTGACTGGAAATATTATGAATGGCAACGGACCGGGAGAGACTAGCAAATTATTGTCATCGGACTATGGAAGGACGGTTATGAATCCGTATGAAAATGTAAGAAGGAGGAAGAAATCGGACCAAATGAATAATTTAGATGAATGGAAGTGGCTGTATGGAGTCTTCCCTCGATCTTTATCCTTTGCCAGCTAGCCATTCTCGAAATAACTACGCCCCGGTTCCCGTCCCTATGCCGTGTCTTCCCAATGGAACTGTAATGGGTAAAAACTCTAATTTTTATTTTAAACAAATTATACTCTCCAGGTGTCCATCCTCCGATTGCAATTCTGGATCTGGCTGCCCATATTGAACGTCTTCGAATGAATAACAACATGGGTTTCCAACAAGAATTCGAATCCATTGAAACGGGGCAACATTTTACTTGGGAAAATAGCAACATGGAAATGAACAAGCACAAAAATCGATATGCCAATGTTATCGCCTACGATCATTCTCGAGTCGTGTTGACTAATTTGGATGGCATTCCTGGATCGGATTATATCAATGCCAATTACATTGATGGATATGAAAAGGTAGAAATTGCAACCTCAATATATGAAAGAACAATTTTTAGGCAAAGGCATACATTGCTACTCAAGGACCCCTGCCAGAGACATTCGGTGATTTCTGGCGAATGGTTTGGGAAGAAGGATCAACAACAATTGTAATGTTGACGAATTTGGAGGAAAGAACCCGAATTAAATGTGACCAGTACTGGCCGAGTAGAGGATCATCGACCTACGGAGAAATCCAAGTGACGCTCTTGGATACGACCGTCCTTGCTCATTATACCATGCGATCTTTCCGAATTCAAGTGCCTGGAGAAATGGAAGTACGAGACATCAAGCATCTCCAGTACACAGCCTGGCCTGATCATGGAGTTCCTGATCACCCAACGCCTTTCCTGATGTTCCTAAAAAGAGTGAAAATGATCAATCCGCCTGACGCTGGGCCGATCATCTCCCACTGCAGCGCTGGAATCGGAAGGACAGGTGCCTTTATCGTCATTGACTGCATGTTGGAAAGGCTTCGCTATGAGCATACCGTCGATATCTTTGGTTGTGTCACCGCGTTAAGATCTCAAAGAAGTTATATGGTCCAGGTTGGTTCAGTCTCCGGCTTCGTCTCTAATGAGTTTGTCCTTTAGACAGAAGATCAATATGTCTTCATCCATGACGCGGTCCTCGACGCTGTCAACAGCGGAGCCACCGAGATTCCGGCCAATAAACTCCAACAACATATGTCACAATTGCGAGGATCAGATGGAATTCACGGAATGACTGGGCTGGAAGTCGAATTCAGAGTAAGGAGTGAATATGTCCATAGACGATTTCTGTTTAGCATTTGAATACACTGAAATGGGCAAATACGAGATGCGGAGTGGCTAATCTTCCCGTGAACAGGCATAAGAATCGTAGCGGACCGGTCCAAGTCCTCCCATATGACAACAATCGAGTAATCCTGAGAAATATTACCGGAGTCGACGGCAGCGACTACATCAACGCTAGTCTCGTCGACGGATACAGGGAGCGATATGCCTATCTGGTGACACAAGCTGTGATGGAGAATACGGTCATCGATTTCTGGAGGATGGTCTGGGAGCACGACTGCGGTATTATTGTTATGCTGAATAGCAATTACGATCTGAGCCGAGTATGATAATTGTTTGTCTCGTTTATAAGAATTAATTCAGGGAGATTGCTGTGAGTATTGGCCATTGGAGAATGGACAACAGCATGGTCACCTGATTGTCGAGCCCATTGCTGAGTACAGGATGACACAGTACAATTTGAGAGAATTCCGATTGTCCGACACAACCAACGGAATGTCAAGGACTGTCCGCCAATTCCAATTCACCGAATGGCCTGACCAGGGTGTTCCCAGGAATATCGAGAGTTTCACCGACTTTATCCAACAAGTTCGTGTCCTTCTATATTTTTTTAAAGCTTACTTTTTCAGGTCCATAGGACAAAGTCCCAATTTGGGCTGGATGGTCCAATTACGGTGCACTGTAGCAATGGAGCAGGGAGAAGTGGTGTCTTTGTGGCTCTCGCCATAATCATCGACAGGCTCCGATTAGAACATGTCGTCGATGTCTTTACCACGGTAACTTGAGTCATTTTCAATTTAAAAAATCATTGAATTATAGGTGAAATTGTTGCGAACAGAGAGGCAGAACATGGTACAGGACAAGGAGCAGTACGAATTCCTCTACCTGGCGGCTCTCGAGTATCTCAACAGTTACGACCAATACGGCTCAGCCTAGTTCTTCTTCTCTCTTCCACGGCTATCTCCACGGGTCTCTCATCTCTCGGTCATTTGCCCCACATCTTTCCCCTTCTCTCACGGGTCTCAGAGCATATTTTCCCCCAATCTGTCCAAGTGCTTCTTCCGCCTTTCCTATCATTTTCTCAGGCTTCGCTATCCTGTGACCGTATCCGTTTCTCTTTCTCTCTCCATCATCTCACGATTTATCTCATTCCTCTTCAGTTTTTAATAATAATAATACTTGTACAGATAAAGATTTTTGAAACTAAACTGACGTTGAGTTCAAATGTCAATCATTCGTCTCTGATCGTTAGGGGAACCATAAAGAATCAGTTGCTATGGCATATAATGGTTTCTCATTTACTGCATGTTTTATGTAAGAGCATGAAAGCGGAAAATACATTTCGGAGAAGATTTGTTTCTATTGTAAGGGGGAGGAGTCACTGAAATCCGAAATGCTCGTCTCTCCTCTACCATGAGGGAGATCGGCTTGCTTTGGCTCATTCTAGGCAAGTTATGCCTATGTTGGTTACCTACTTCTTACAGTTTACGTGTCAGCAGAAGATGTTGCCCCTTCTGCGAGTGGCCCTGACAGTTCGACCCTCGACTTTACTACCATGCAAGATATCCTCGGCAAGCTTCGGAAAGTGGATCTCTCAGACAATCCATCTGCGACATCTATCTTTTACTGCACCATTGAAAAGTCATCAGTTTCCACGGCAGACAAGTATGACTCAAATCTAGTGGAATGTTTGAATACGGTAGATTATTACTGATCTTCCAGAGTACGGGTATATTATAGTCGAGCACATCAACGTCGACCACAACAACAACTCCGACGATAACGATTACGACAACCACGACGACTTCTATTCCGACTACAACAACTGCGACGGCTCCTACGACGACAATGACCACGACGACAAAAGCCACGACCGCGACCACAACAGCCACGATTACGCCAACCAGTACAACAACAACCCCAAATAATCCTACTTCCACTTCGACAGCAACAACTTCGACGACAACGACTACACCGACTCCGACCACGACAACCACTCCTATGGCAACGACAACAATTGCATATAAACTCGACTTTGCCACTGTTCAAAATATTCTCGACAAGCTTAGAAAATTAGATCTCACAGCAAATCCATCTGCCACACCCATTTTTTATTGCATCATTACAAAGTCGACAAGTTCTGCAGCCAACAAATATGACTCGAGTCTGGTCGAGTGTTTGAATACGGTAGACTATTATGGATTTTCTAGAGTACAGGTAATTTGCAGACGACTACGTCGACAACAACTCCAGCAACAACGACCACTACACCATCCACGACAATTAAAACGACATCTACATCGACGACAACCACAACAAAACCAACCACGGCCACGTCGACAACGACAACGACTTCCACTCCGATGACAACGACTCTGACGACTACCACGACGTTTACGACAATGAGCACAACAAAACCAGCTACGACAACGTCGACAATGAAGATGACAACTCCGACGACTACCTCGGCAACTACAACAACCACCACAGCAAAAACAACCACATCGATGCCAACAACTACGACTATTGCTGCGATTTCCACCACAACGATTACTCCCACGGCTACTCTCACGACGACTGCGGCATCAACCCCACCACAGCTGACTTCGGATTCAACAACGACATCAGTGACCTCAACTTCCACGAGTATGTCCACTTCGACAATGACTACCACAGAGGCTGACATTTTAGCATCTTTTATCGATACAAGTACTACGGTCACGTCCACTGTCTCTCCTACCACGACTGAATCTGCCCCATCTACGGGTATGAAAAGTATGATGCATAAATAATGGAATATTAAGCGGTGACAACGATTTCACCAACATCAACCGCGACAAGTGCAACTTTGTCGTCACTTGCGAGTAGCTCGCCTTCTTCATCGGCTGCGACTTCATCGCTATCTTCTGTTGCGTCATCGTTTACCTCGACAGAAGACGAGCAGACATCGACCTCTTTTCCTCCCACGTCGACGTCGCCAAAACCGCCATCGACGACAAATGCAGTGACGTCTACAGTAATGAAAACAACTTCGATAACAGAGAGCTCGTCTATGACGATGAGTACAGAGGAATTGTCGAATATCGGTGAATGGACACAACACACTACCATGGAATACGATACTTCTTCTGCACCCACCACAACGAAGGATAACATTCCTTCCATAGCCAGTAGCTCTACTCAACAAACGACATCGGCCGTCGACACAAGTCCTGGTAGAATTATCGAATGTCAATGAAAATATTGTTTAGCTGTGACAACGGTCGACGGGACCAGCGAATTTGAAAATTCACAGACAAGCCAAGGAACGACGAACCGTCTATCTACGACAACGGAGATAAAGCCAACCACTTCAGCTGTCAATGTTATTCAGACGACACCTGTGAATATGGATACTACTACTGAACTTAAAACAATGACCACAACTGATGTTTCTTTCTTTCTTTTTAGCACAGGTTGGATGGCGGACTACTCTGTACACTTCGACTCTTTTCAGCAGGTTCGACTGATATTGTAGAAACGGCGTCAACTTCGACGAGCGAAGAACCGGGCAAGATTACAGAGAGGACGACGGAATCAGTCACCGCCGAAGTCAATACAGCATCTATTGTGGGAGCTGTGGAAAGCATTAGTAGCACAGAGGATCCTCTGGTCAGTGTTATAGAAACGACCACAGAAACGGCTACAGTAGCGATAGAAAAGGAGACCACAATTGGAGAGGTCTCCTCAATGGACCCCGATATCATCATGTCAACAACTTTGAGCACAACACGACAGTCATCGTCGAGCAGTTCTGACCAATCGACGGGGCATTCCTCCATAGAATTGAGCATCCCTAGCAGTGACACAGGAGTTCAACCTTCCGCTGACTACAATTTTCCGTCGACCAGTGAGAACACGATGAAAGGATTATCAACAAAAGAGATAGGTCATCATTCAAGGATATCTTCAGCACATTCTATGCCTGATGCAATTGAAAAATCATCTTCGACTGCTTCCGAAACGACCAATGGAATCTCAGAAGAAAGAGGAAACTCATCGACGACAGATTCGACTATCTCAACATCGACAAATTTGGGTACAACTTCGACAGAAATTATTGAAAACTCTTCTTCGGTTGAAAAAGGCTTACTCTCTACTAATATCCCCAAGACATCCACTATGTCTACGGCGAGTGTGCCAGGAGAACAGACGACGAGTATTCCACAGACTTCAAGGCGTCAAAAAGAATATTCCTCATCTTCTTCTGAAGAGTCTACTACGGATCATCCTACTACAGCAATGTCGAATGTTTCTCCAACCTCCAATCTCAATGGAGAAAATACAATGAAAATACAAACGTCAAGGACTGCTTCTCCTCCTTCATTCGTGTCGCCAACTTCGACCACTCCTGTCGGGACATCGTCGACTTCTTTCTGGAGAAGTCTATAGCTTTTTTTGTTTCATTCGAATTTTTTTAGACAACAGCAAGATTTGCCCTTTGGGATATGAAGAAGGAGAGAACTACTGTTATATCATAGTGCCGTCTTATCAATCCCAAGTTTCCAATATCCGCACTGGGTAATGTCTCACTTTCAGAGATATTCCTGGGCGGTCAGTTATTGCCAGAAAAATGAGTCTGTTGATTTGGTAGATGAAACAGACTTTGCTAGCTCCGCGAACCTGGCTCTTTTTCGAAAAATGACGTATAGTTTTGGTGGATATCTGACACTTTTTAGGAATGCAACCAGCAGGGATCTCTTTTGGATAAATATGCACCAGTCGAAGTCATTGATAACTGAACTGATGGTGCCTTTGGTGAACTTGACAAATTCCAGTGCTTTTACTCTATCGATTATCCGTGCGAAAATAACTACACAACTGGATCAATCCATTGGAATTTGTCGTGCTCCAAGTGATTTTATTCATTTCAAAGATGTCGACTTTTCAGAGTATGGCGCCCTATTGAAGTGTGACACCGGCCAGATCTATTCCCTCTTCGGATATCTGCTGCCATCGCCAGCAACTGATCAGCTTAGTCTTTTCGATTCGGGAATGATATTCAACCAGTTTTGTTTACCCCCAGCCACGAATAATCTAACCGCGATCTGCTCGAATGTCGGTCAATGGAACCCACATCCAACGAGACTTGCTTGTGTCGATCCCAGTGAAAAGAGAATTCGGCATAATTTAATGTATTCAGATGCTCCAACTCCTCCAAGACCTGAAAAAGTGACGACAAGCAACAAACCGGTCAGAGAATCCTGTGACGAATGCTACATAGCGGGGACCGCCAACTGTACGGCGGTTGACGGAGGATACAAATGCAATTGCAAGGAAGGCTGGACTGTAAGTGGACTCCCCGGCTAGATAACAATTTCAGAAATTTACATGCTGGCTGGCACCGGATGTGTGCACAACGTCCTCCTGTAATGGCCATGGGAAATGTAAAAAACTAGGTGACACAGTTAGGAACAGAGTAATTTCCCCCCAATGTTCTTTTTCAGTTTGAGTGTCTATGCGATGCCGCTTACACTGGAACCACGTGTCAGATAAAAATCTACGAAATCTCGGCATTAGGCGACAATAATACGGTAGCTATTGGCATAAAAGACCACGGATTTTTAGGTGCCTGTAATCTCAGCCGGTGCGGTGACTGCCGGTATTTCTGTGGGAAATAATATGCTTATTCTGTGCTTGAAACTTGTGACAAAGATCGCCGTCATGAAGGACTCGACTGAGCCGATAGAACAATTCCAACAAATGAGAGTATTCTGTCTGGCATTGGGGAGTACTGTTGTGGCTTTGTATGCTCGACCGAGTCTATTTCTACTCAACACGATTGCCAGGCGATTTGCTTTCTTTATGGAACACGGTCTATTTGGACTGGGTGGGGTTGCCCACTGTCGAAAATTTGTGTAATTGTAGCATTTCTCTTCTACTACAATGAGGCTATCCAAGTCTGGTGGACAGTTTCAGGCAGAAACAGAAATGAATGGGAAATCGACTCGAGCGGATCTACCGTCTGGTACATGTCTTTCTGGGTGAGTCGTGCTCTTCCCAGATTATCTCTTTCAGTTCCGAATGTTTTGGCCACTTCCCGTCATATTTTTCTGTTTCGCTGCCATTTTTAATTTATTTTGGGACAGTTTGACATCCTCCTGGTCAACGGTGGGCCTCTTCGGCAAGGCTGACATCACTCCGATGTTCATTCTGGTCTTGCTCTATTGGGGAAACGCCATCGGCTCGGCTTCTTATGGTTTAGCTGCTTGGAAATCTTTAAAAATTGGTCCAAATTATATGGAAATGTGTTATGATGCGGAATTGAAGCACCACGAGCGTATCGAAGACATTATCAGGAAGGTAAGCTTATTGAACAAGAGGAGTCATTGACAGGTCGGGCGGAATGTCGTCTTCATGATCTGTAATCCTCTCCTTCTGGCGATCTCCTGGCTGTTCCTCTCCCTTTCCTACTATTATGACACTTTCTGGTTCAACTTCTTGTCAATTCTTTCCTCCATGGTTTATTCCGTCTTCTCCACGGCACAAGCTTTTCTTACCCATAGCGGAAACTTAGAAATTCTACTGATAAAAGTCGTCTTTCGCTGGTTTCCTGACTGGAAACGGCTACCTCGGATTACCCCATTGACTCGCCTTACAAGAGAAGAAGTCAGTCGAAGAGAAAAACAAAAAGGATTTGTTCAGGTCCGCTGTGCTTACAAAAAGCAGCCTCTCACCAGAGTTTACTATCCATGTATCCCGTCTCTCGACTACTGGTATCTTCGGGAAGAGGAGCGCTATTGGATCCATAGAAATCTGACCAAAAGTTACTGTCGAGCCCGCTACGAGACAGGAGACACTGTGGAGGAATGCATTTTTGTATCCTTTTCAGCCATATTTTTAATGTTTTCGTAGAAAGCGATACAACCAGAGCTGGCGACAGCAGTCGACACGGATGACAACCAGCGATTATATTGGATTGGAATATGGGCCGAGCAGATTCGTCTCCATGACACCTATATTATTCAAAATCCAAGAAGAGAGGCCAGTCGGCAATTTTATTAGAAAAGAGGATCATTCAGGTAATCAAGTCACAAGAAATAGCTTGGAGAGCGATGACTGTCCCAATGATGACGCCAGGACAGAAAGCAGAGGAAGAACGGAAATGTGTAGGACTGGTCATTAACTCCCAATAGAATTATATTAGGAGCGATATGGTCAACTCGCCAAAATCTTGGAGTACACGATGGTCGATAAAAGAGTCATTTATTTTCCATCTCAAAGAGTGCCAGGGGCGTCGTGGATGGAATGGATTGACAAGCATGGCCCTGCGGGATGGCGTCCCTCGTACCGTCAATTTCTTCTCCGAGAGCAAGTAATCAGTGTCTTTTTGACTTTTGAAAGGGAATATCCAGCATAAAGAGGCACTAGAAGAAGGAGAAAAGCGACTAGAATGGTTGAAACAGTCAGGTGATCAGGAATATGAGCTGGCTGTACTCGACGAGAAGCAACCCGGGTAGGGAGATCGGCTGCTGACATAACTTTTTCAGTTTTATTGGACCTCATAAAGATAATGACCTTCGCCATTTTCCTGGAGTGTGGGAGATTCTCGACTGTTACTACGCATCACAGTCAACCACACGCCTCTGTAAAAAAGTAGAATTTTCAGGCCTTTTCACGAACAGATGCAGCAATTGGAGAAGTATCTACACAACTGGATTCGGGAAGAAATTACTGGAGAACATAGATGAACAACAGAACTGGAAACGAATCCAAAAAAAGATTCGTTCCTTTACTATTTTTACGATACAATTTATTCATTAAAATTAGTGATTTCTCGATTCTTTTGATTATATTGCTTTCTTCTTTAGAGTATTATATTTACATGCTCTTTCCTTATTTCTTCTAGCATTACCAGCCGTTTCGACCCCCCTACGGGGGCGAATGCAAGCATACACCATACACCAATACACCGGGTGTATACACCAAGTACACCAAATACACCAAATGCTATATTTTGCTTATTTCTGCTGTTTTCTTCTATTTTTTACTGTTTTCGATATCAGAAAATTACGGAGAACAATAATAGGTATGTTTTATGAACAAATATCAAAGAATTATTTAGGAAAATGTTGTTTTTCGATATACAAGCTTCCTTCATCGTTTCCTTTCCTTCTAAAGCTATTTTTTTTATTTTCAGGTTATATTTACGTGCATAACAACTGAAATTGTGATCACAAGCGATGGAAACTACCCTAGAAGATCGATAATGGTAAGAATAAAACCTGAAACAAAAGTTATGATTGAAAGATGATCCATCAACTATACTATACCAACTTTCTTCAATTTCTTTATTATTTCTACCTATTTCTCCATCGGAATCATTACTAGATCTGTAAAATAATTTATTCTACTATAGAATAGGGAAATAATAGTAGAAAAGTAAAGAAAACAAAAGAAAAAAGATAAAACTTGATTAGAATCGAACTTGAGTAAAACGATTGATAGTTGGACAATTATCCATTGCACCACTATTGTACATTCACTTCATTTTTTTCAATCGTAGATATTCTATTTTTTTCCTTTTTGCACACTCATTTTTTCTCAACTTTCTTCTCTGTGACACTCAATTTTTCTTATTTTTCTTAGAGACCACATGTTCCTAGGTCAAAAAGTTGTCAGGAATCCGGTGGTATAAGCTAAATTGTTGGATTTTGCTGAAATTCGGGTGAAAACCCCAAAAGTTAGTCTCTCGGTGCCTCCGAGCATCACCTCCCTCAAATCTATTCGTTAGACTTCCTTTTGATGAACTATTATTAATTTTATACTAGTTTTAATTTATTCTATTAGGAAAACATAAGAATCCATATTATTGCAGCTTGTTCTAAAAAGATTTTTTGGCTGCGGTGGCCATTCCATGTCCCGATGGCATCTTTCTTTCATTTTCTGTTCATTTCTTGTATTATTCTTTGCTCATCTTTTGTTTTTTTATTAGAAACCAATATTGCGAACACGATGCAAAAGAAATCAGAACGATAGGAGCCTGATTTCTGCCAGGAGAACCCGATAAGGCATGCATGTCGTTATTTCGGATGTTGATGTCATCCCCTTCCCCTTCTTATTCTCCAGCGATACTCTTCATTCCACATTATCCAGCCCATTTTAGAGCGTTTCCATCGGTTTTCTCATGTTTTCTTGCCTATTCGTAGTCCTACCCTCTCGAACGAGCAGTCGCCCATTGGATCGCTTTCTCTCCGCCTGGTTCCGACGTCGACTGGCCCTTCGGCCGAATTTCCCTGGATATCGGCTATAAAATCGAAGGAGTACCACTGTTATTCTCAGAAACAATGGCTTTGATGAAAAATAGCGAGTTTCCGGCCGTTTTAGGAAGGCGGTCGATGATTTCGTCAATGTCGACAGTGGGCGTCGAGTGGACATCTTCCGTTCCGGCGGAATCTCGGCATTTCCGAGCTTCCTACCTAGAAACTTGAAGTTAACGTGAATAAGGACGTCCAGTTATCTCAATTATGAGGAGTACGGCACACTTTCCATGATATCCTTAAGAAGAGCACAGATGAGGCCTCGATTCCCATTCGACCTGCGGGCGGACATCGACCAAATCTTTGATCCTGGTACGAATATGCACTCTAAATTTCGATTTGTCATGAATATGGTTTATTTTGGGCTCTAACATATTACTCCTCCTGAGTTACTGTCGACATTCGAGGAAATCCCAGAAGTTAGACGCTCGACGCAACCTGTCGAGTGGACGCAGTCTCGTGTGGTCTATCAGCTGGCAAAATTTCAGAAAAAACGGTTCAGCCAATCTTCTTAAATTGATTGCGCAAAGTGAGAGACTGAAATCGCTATATAAAATTTGAAATTTTTCTTTCGCGGGTAACACTTTTATTTCGTTTAAAATATTTTATTCGAAGTGTTGACGTCTGATGTGTCTAATAGTAGTTGCAAACGATTGGCCATGCCTAGAGCGACATTTTGATACCAAGAACTACAGTAATTCACCCCAGAAATTATTTTTTTGGCTCTAAAAGCATAGAGACTGCATTGAAAACGCGTGAAAACCTCTCTTTAAATAAGTTGGGTTCCCGTAGCGATTGCGTGCACAGTCCTTCAAACTGTCCGGCGCGGCGGGTTGTGTGTACACACGTGTCCGCGAACAGTGACCCCGATGGATTCCGCAGCTGAAAATTAGCGAAAAACCATAACTTTTTATGCTTTTTCGAATGCTATAGGTCTCGTAGCCAGATCGTTCCCGACGCAAAAAAGGTTCCCTTGTTAGATCAAATGAAACATATCTCCCTGGGCAATTTTTCGACGTGTATCTAAAAGTACAAAAGATTAGGAGACCCCACTTTCTGAGATGGAATCGGGCCTGGAAGATATTCTCAGCTATTTTTTGGACATATAGTTTATAAAGTAGAACGATATTTTTGATGCTATTGACTAGTTTCTGCTGCCAATAATTCGTTGATCTAATTGCGGTTAGTGGTTTTTCATGATACTTCTCTGTATGAAATTTCAGGTTCTATTTCAAATTCAAGCTTCCTGGTTTTTGTTTTATGATTGGATTACTGGTTGATGGTTGCTAAGAAGGAATATTTTATATATTTTCTCTATAATCAGGTTTGTATTTTTTCATTTTTTTTTTCTCATTTTTTTTCATATTTATTTTTAGGAATACATTTGATCTGATTTTTAAATTATATTTTTTATAATAATACATAATAGTTTTAATTCCTATAGACCTCAACGGATACACAAGTTTTTTTATTGTTGCAGAATTGATTTGCGGTTAGACAACATATTGATACTTCTCTGTACCAACTTTCAGGAATTTGAGCTGTTTTGATTACTAAAGCAACTGTCGATACTATGGTAGCTGAGAAATAGAGCTATATACAGGATTTATAGAATTACAGAAAAGAAGATTATGCTAAAACTTACAAGATAAAACGATAAAACTGGTGAGTGGGTAGAACATTACTATAAACTTTAGATGAAGTAATAAGTATGTTAGCGAAGCTTAGGCAAAATGGTGAAGAAAAGGTTAGAAGCAGTGAGAAATAAATTAAGGTTAGTAAGAAAAGTAGTATATAATTCGTCAGTAACGATTTCGTAGAATAATACAAGACTCAATGTGATACAGATGAACGATGCTGAATATGCTACAACGCCACATAGATCTTTGAAAAAGTGGAATGTGTATCTGGATCCGTAGGCGGCTGCTGATATTTGCATTAGTATTGTACCCATGGAGGAGTGAGTGTGCATTCCTCTCTGATCGTTAGTTGCTGACAGTATGGTGCTATAGGCGAAGTGAATGGCGGCTAATGTAGCAGTTGTAAGTGCATAGCGTGGATCAAGTAAGGTGCTTCAAATTGAGGTCACCCGAAATGAAAAGATCTCTCACCTATGTACAAAAGTAAGTATTTCATCAAGTGCATTAGGTGGAGGTGGAGGGGGTAGACGGAACCCCAATCGCATTCGATTTAATTGGTCAGCCAAGCGATTTGCTGGTCTTTGGATGTGCAAATGAATTAATTGTAATCCAACGATGGTTATGTAGGGTATTATGATCTGGGCCATAACTAATCCGATATTGCTCACTGGAGATAACGTGATTACTAATGGATTAGTCGTATTCAAAATTTTGAAACCCTATCGTATTGGGGTCGGAACGGAAGGAATGATGTCACTTATTTTCAGAAAAAAAATTTTCCAGATATTTTTCCAATTATTCTAAAACCATAAAGATCATGAAAATCATATCGGGGTAGAATCGAAAGGAATGATGTCTCCCCAAACTAAAAAAGGGTAAAATCTGGTGTTATTGGATTTTTCTTCAACTTCTGTTATTATGTCCTTCTTAATTATTTAGTATTTTATATTAATATTATACAGAGAATATTTAGTCCGACCGAAGGATATTCAAAATCGAGATATGGCGGTCAAAGCAGTAGACGGATACAGAATAATGAAAGTCCCCCTTTCAAAAGAGTCGTCGGTAAATATGTTTATGTTAGTATATAAAATACAATTTAACGAACTCACTTTTAATGGCTATTATTTCTTCTTTTGTTAATTTTGAAATATTTACATTATTTACATGTTCAGTAACGGCAATGTTAGTATCACGAACGGTTGCATAGTATAGCTCCAATTCAGTTTCGTTCGAGTAAACAGTCGAGTTCATGTCTAAAATCGTTTTATATATTTGTTCACAAAAAAGAGAGATTAATAAAAACATCACGGTACAGCTGGATGAGTAGAATTTTTCTTTGAAATTTTGAAAGAGGCATCCGGTCCTGATTCCCCTGATTTCCCGAAAAAACGCGCAGTTTTCCAAATTTTTTTCTGAAAGGACGGAAGTTATTCATTCTTCCCATGATCTTACGAGGATCAAGCTCTGTCTATTGTTCTCCGTTCTTAAATTGCCCAAAGGGAGCCAAACTGGCCCATCTCCCCGAAACTTCATTGGTTTTGGCCAGGAGATTCCCTGGGAGTACATTGGAGACAGGTGTCGTTCCCATGTGATCCGACACCGGTGCGCGTGGTAAAGAAGATACCGTAAAACCCCTATTAGAACCCCATGGGGTTATAACTTTTTTGGCCTCGACGTCGAATGATTTTTCTCTGTTACATGATGAGGAGTCCCTGACGAGCCGAAAGGAGCATAAACTAGATAGAAAATGCTATTTAATAAAAAAGATAAAAACGAAAAACATTGAAGCGTAATAAAGAACGTCGACGTCGAGGCCAAAAAAGTTATAACCCCATGGGGTTCTAATAGGGGTTTTACGGTATGCGGTCCCGAGCCGTCGTCTCCTCTCCCTGTGGATTTGATTTGTACGGCGTCTCTGGCCCACCTCATTGTTGCTGAATTTGCGACGTAAATCATCTGATCCCTCTCATGCTCGTCTCATCCACGAAGCTGGCTCTCAGCGGTCCATTCGCTTCAATTCTCCTCGACAGCCTCTGGTACTCTCGGGCACAGGTCACGTTACATCAAAGGTAGACGAAGTGGAGGACAAAAGTAATGGGTTCTCTACTGAGGAGTAGATCGCCCTCATAGTCGTTGGTCATGCCGACAGTCTTGGGTCTGTTGATTTCCAGTCCAATTCTACGGCTCACCAACTTCAGTTCCGTAACCATTCGCTGTACTGCTTGAAGACTTCTTCCGACCGACCGTTATCGCCAGCATCCGATGTCGGGACGTTGATTGGATCAACTTGACTACCCAGTTCCAGTGGCGGAGCTCGAACAGACACCATCTGTCGGTAAGACCATCGGTGTCGAAAGTCTGTCAAAGCCGTGAAGTTTGCCCAAAAATTGCAAGCTGAAACATAGCCGTCCAACAAAACTCGCTTTTTTCTGATAATTTCCAATATCGATTTGTCAGAATTCAGAGGACCATTCTCTCTTGGTCGTTTTTCATACAATGTCTTTAGCCGGTGCGATACAATTCTTGTTCAAAATAACTCCGGATGTTCAAAAAATAGTATACATCGTTTTATTCTAAAAAAGTTATATTTCAGGAATACTATATCCTATTGGTATCAGGGATGGCAACCGTCTACAAATATGAGGAATCCAATGACCGCCTACAGAAGGATTTATTCTATCTCTCTTTAATCGCATTAATTTTAATCTTGTCTCTTCAAGCGGCGACAAGAGAATGTCACCAAAAAGCTCAAATGATACTGTGTGGTCGTAGAAAACCCCACCGTTGCCCTATCTGTGCCCTGCTTCTCGTGTACTTTGTAGGTATAAAAAAGAACGAATAACATATTTTAGGGTTTTGCGCTCTTTTATGTGGTATTAGTTTTAGGACCGGGAACAATATTCACCAAAGGTTATTATTTGGCTGACAGGTTCCTATCAATATTTTCAGCAGTCCCAATTTGCTTCGTCTTTGAGACAGCCTTGTGCTTGCCCCCTGCCATCTATACCAATGAAATATTCGGTCGAGGAAGTCGCCAACCTGCCCCTAAAAGTCGAAGGCATCTCTTCCCGACAAAGAGTCGCGACACCATCATCTCTGTCGACTTGTATCTGTAGACAAGAAATACAAAGAAACTATTTTTCAATAAAACTGTTGCATTTGCCCTTTTCTATTTCTCTTGTTATTTTCAACCGCATATGTTTCTAGAACCTCAGCATTTCTTAGACTTTTCTTAGACTTCTACCCTTTTCAACTAATTATAGTCTGTCACAAAAAATGACGACATTTCCAAGGTCTAATTTCGGCTGTGACAGGGCAGATTTACCGTCAATTCGGGCAAATTTCCTATGTTTCAAATCAAAATGAACGGTAAATTTGCCCCACCACAGCAAAAATTAGACCTTTGAAATGTCGTCATTTTTTGTGACAGACTATACAAGCTATGAAAATTCAAAAATTGATAATTTTCCACTTGCGAGTGATCGAAAAGGATGTTGTCGCTCAAAGTTACAAAATACTTTCATGCTTCGACTGCCTACTGTTTGCAAATTACTTTACAAGGTGATATTCATTAAAATTTTCAATTTTTGAATAGTAACGGCTGAAGCAATTGTTCGGGCAAAAATTTATACAAAAAAGACGCCGCTGCGTAGTCTCACATTGAAAGTGAAACAAAATTCTTCCTATTATGTGCCTATGAAATGCATTCTTTTGTTATTATACTATTTTCTCATGTAGCAACACTTCGATTTTTGTTTTATTGTATGCTATAAAATTAAAGCAGCAGCTCCTGCATATATCGAAACGGCTAGACTATTTTAGAAAGGAGCGAAACAAGTATCGTTTCAAATTTTAAAGGCCGTCGTGTCCGCGGCGAGACTCTGTTTGCAGCCCCCCAAATTTTCATCGTAGGCCAAATTTATTCCTTCCAAGTCAAATTTCTCTGAATTTTCTCGATGGTGTAGATCTTCTGTTTTGTTGTTGCTCTGCCGCAATAAAATAGTTTCGGATCAATATTACGCCTGAATTTTTCAACAAGATCTTTTATTAGCTCTATTTATTGCTTTTTTTGATGCTTTTATCTGTTTATTATAAAGTAAACCTTTTTTTCAGGTAGTTTTTCATAAGGGAGACAATCCACTAACGGAGAAAAATGGCTGATCAACTCCCACCTCCAACTCCTGCTCAACCGACGATTCGGCGCGGATTGGTAAAACAAGTTAGTTTACCATTATACTGTTATGAGTTTAAACTAGGTCTTATCTGGAGATGCTGTTGTTATTCAAGGCGTTGCTACAAATGGACCACCTCCTGAGACCACTGTATATCTCAGCAATGTTGTTGCTCCACGACTTGGAAGAAGACCTACTGATACCGCTCCTGGAACAGCCGACGAACCTTTTGCTTGGGATGCTCGAGAATTCCTTCGGAAGAAACTCGTCGGTCAGATGGTCACTTTCATCAAGGATTTCACAGCTACTTCTGGTCGGGATCATGGGAAGATTTACCTGGGTGGCACAAGTAGGGCTCCGTTATTCTTTCATAAATCTTTCAGATCCCGATAATGCTGAAAACGTAGCCGAATCTGCTGTGGAAGCAGGATGGTTAGAGGTTCGACCGGGAAAAGCATCTGAGTAAGTAGGTGTTGTTTCTGACCTTCTTTTTGCAGCGAATATACAAATAAATTGATGGAGTTACAAGAAGCAGCTAAAAACTCGAACAAAGGAAGATGGAATACCTCTGGTGCTACTGTTCGCGAAGTTACATGGGTTATTGACAATCCACGTCAATTGGTTGACAGTTATAAGCAAAAGCCGATCGATGCTGTTGTCGAAATGGTATTTGTTAACTTTTCAAATTTCATCGTTGTTTTTCAGGTGCGAGATGGCTCAACAGTCCGTGTTATGCTCCTTCCTAACAATGAATACGTAACTATTCAATTGTCTGGAGTGCGCGCTCCTGCTAGTGGACGCGATGGACGATCTGAACCCTTGGCGGAAGAAGCCAAATTCTTTGTAGAACAGCGGCTACTTCAACAAGACGTCCAGGTAAGACATATGTGTTACTTTCGAGATACTGACAATTGCAGGTTGTTCTGGAATCTACATCGAATCAGAATTTTGTTGGCTCCGTTATTCATCCCAAAGGAAACATCGCTGAAGCTTTGTTGAGGGAAGGTTTTGCCAAATGTGTTGACTGGAGTATTGGATTGTGCACTGGTGGTGCCGAGAAATTACGAGCTGCTGAAAAACAGGCAAAAGAAAAGAAGCTACGCTTATGGCGTGATTATCAAGCTCCCACTGCTGGACTTTCTGCAGATAAAAGAGCTTTTGACGCTAAAGTTCTCGAAGTCGTAATGTCGGACGCTCTAGTTATTCAAAAAGACGATGGAAGTGAATCTAAAATTTTCTTATCTTCTATCCGGCTTCCCAGGTTTCTAAAATGCGTTGTTCGCTAATTGTTTCGCATTTTTTTAGAGACAGCGACGAAAAGCAAGCAGTTGGAAGGCAGTTTCGTCCCCTGTATGACATTCCGTTCATGTTCCAAGCTCGTGAATTCCTTCGTAAAAGGTTTAACTTTTAAGTTGCCTTTATAATTAATTATTTTAGATTAGTCGGGAAAAAAGTACATGTTACGGTTGATTACATCCAACCGAAAAGTGAGCAATACCCTGAGAAAGTCTGCTGCACTGTAAAAATCGGAGAAACTAATATTGCTGAAGGTTTAATTGCCAAAGGATTGAGTAAAGTCGTTCGGTACCGTGCCGATGATGAAAACAGGTAGAACATATATAAATTATTGAACTAAATACTTTATCTAGATCTGGCGAATATGACGCTCTACTAGCTGCAGAAGCTAACGCAGAGAAAAGCAAGAAGGGTCTGTTTGCCGATAAGTCAGCGGATAGAAAGGACACCCTTAGAATTCAAGAGCTTCAAGGAGATTTAGCTCGCAGTAAGCAGTTCCTTCCTTATCTTCAGAGAAGCGGTTCGAGGTATCTTTAAGTTTTTAAATAGTTATTTATTTTCCTTAGAGCTGAAGGTGTCGTTGAGTTTATCTCTAGCGGATCAAGAGTGAGGATTTATATTCCCAAGGAAACTGTCATCGTCACTTTCCTGCTTGGCGGAATTAATTGTCCAAAAAGTGCTCGAGCTGGTCCAGGAGGTGTTGCAACAGGAACTGACGAACCCTACTGTCATGAAGCTGCAGCTTTTACACGAAAGCAAGTGTTGCAGCGGGAAGTGGAAATTGAAGTCGAAGGCCTTGACAAAATGGGCAATTTTATCGGATATCTTTTCGTTCCTCAAGAAGGTGGTGGACGCCCTCAAAATCTATCGGAGCTCTTGCTTGAGCAAGGTCTTGCAACTCTTCACTTCACCGCTGAGAAATCCAGTCACTACAACGCGCTGCATTCTGCAGAGCAAAGAGCAAGGAACGCTAGAAGGAACATTTGGACAAATTACAAGGAAGAGCCGCAAGCTGAAGAAGCCGTTGAACAACAGCAAGATGTCAGTGATAGAAAAGTCAATTACAAGAAGGTGGCTCCTACCGATATTGTCAAGGTTCGATTTCTTTTTTTTATTGTATTTATTTGCATCATCCAGGGTTCACTTCGTTTCTATGCTCAACTGGTGGATGAAGGTGCCAAATTGGAAAAGCTTACCTCTGATCTTCGAGAGCAATTGAATAATAATCCACCAATGACTGGCTCTTACCATCCTAAGCGTGGAGATCTCTGCGTAGCACCATTTTCTGCTGACGGCCTATGGTATCGCGCTAGGGTTGAAGCTGTTAAAGGTGGTGTAGCCGACATTCTGTTTATCGACTACGGAAACGTACGTTTTTTCTTTATAGTACCATTAATTTTTTTAGAGAGAAACTGTCGAATGCAATAAATGTGCCACTATGCCCGCTGGCTTCTCTAGCTTCCCTGCTGCAGCAAGAGAATATGCATTGGCCTTAACCGCCATTCCTAATGACAAAGATTACGGAGAGCAGTGTGAGCAAACATTCGCAAACTTGCTGTTTTGTTCTCCTACGTCTGAAATTAATGTTGAGTACAAATCAGGCTCCGTAGAACATGTCCAGGTATTTTGGGTTTCATGCTTTTATGTTTCAAAATTTCAGCTTATGGTTGAGTCTAATGGAACCAAATTGGATGTAGGAAAAACTCTCATTGCTGAAGGCTTTGCCTTAGTCGAGAAGCGACGTGAAGCCCGTCTTCAGTCCATGGTGCGTAATATTTTATTGTTCTCATGATAAAATTTTCTGTTTAGTTAAGCGAATATGTTGAAGCGGAACAGAAGGCTCGTCGTGAACGTCTCAACATTTGGGAATTTGGCGACTTCACCGGAAATGACCTATAGATAGTTTATTTTATATTTATTTGTTTCAATATCGTATCAGAGTTTTTTAAAGACATATTCCTATTTTCGGTATGGGTTTAAATATTTTGTACGTAATGATTGCCCCCCGTGCACATAACAGGTGATTTTTATCCGTGTTAGAGTCTTGTCAATTAAGTACCTGTTATACTTTCGCTTGTGATACGATTATCCAGTCACTTTTTTAAAATTAAGTTATTGTTTTGTTTTTAAATAATAAATGTTTGTTTTTTACAACGGAATTTGAATGGATGTTTTGGCTTTGAATATATTCTTCTGAATTGAACACCATGCAATACTACTTCAGCCTATTTTGAAATGAGCGGTCATAGATCAGGTGCTTTTAAGCGTCCTGCTAAAACACATAAAAATTGGAAGGGACATCGAAGTAAAGGACAGCTTGATCAAGAAAATCGTGGTCTGTTCTAATTGGTATTGTTCTCTTACATTGTGGAATATTTAGGACGTCTCGGAATACAAGAAATTACTAAATCTCGAAATCGATCACTTTCGAAAGAACAAAGAAGAAATGTAAATGCACAGCGACGATTAAATAAGAGAAAAGTAGCCTTAGACGAAAGAAGGAAGTATGGGGGCGTTGCACCACCACCTTACGTTGTTGTCAGTTATTTCTTTGAACGTTTTTTTTATCGTAAACTTAATTTAGACATTTCTATCTTTATCAGGAGCAGGTGCTCCTGAAAACTTTCTAAATAGATTATCTGAATGTGATGATACCATTGTTCGTACTGAAGGACATAACATTACTTATTTTGCGTATGTTCTGTCGCTGTGCTTGTTAAGATATTTTAGTGTTCCACGATTCAAAGGTCGCATTGGATTTCTCACTCCTGATACGTCGAGTCTGGACGCTATTTTAGACTGCCTTAAAGTTTCTGACGTTTTGGCTGTTGTTTGGCCACTAAACGGAGAAGTCTCAGAATGGGACCAGCTACTACTTAGCGCTATTAAAGCTCACGGTATTTCATTTATTATTTTTTTAGTATTTTTAGGTATACCTACGGTTATCAATATTGTTCCTGGTTTAACTCACATTCAGAGTGGCAAGAAACGTGATGAAGCTCGTAAATTGGTGCAATCGTCTGTTTCTAAATGGTAAACAAACAGATGCGTACCTTTGAAAAAAAAAGCTGACGAGTTGTTATCTGTGCTTTAATTATCACTTAGTGTAGTGTGTGGTTTAATTTCGTTTTTCAGGAATTTGGGCACAGATAAACTTTTCATGGCTGACTCTGAAGGTGATGGTTTGCTCATCGTTCGCTCTATCATAGAAACAAAAAAGAAACGGTTAATTATCCAAAAAAGAAGGCCTCATCTTTTAGTAGAAGATCTTCAGATAGCTAATGATCAAGTAGGTTTATGCTATTTATTTATGCTACGTTTTACAGAATGGCACATGCCGTTTAATTGCCAGCGGATATCTTCGCGGCCCATTTTGGAATGTCAACAAATTGATACATATTCAAGGTCTAGGTGATTTCCAAACGAGTGCCATTTATGTTCACCCTGATCCTCATCCAATAAAGAAGGTACCTTCGGTGATAATTCGTATCACCGTGCGTTTCAGTCAGCCGTTTCTACTACATCCGAACCGAAGCTAGCCGTCCAAGCCCAATCTGATCGAATCGAATCTCTTCAGTCGGAGATTATACCTGATCCTATGAATGCCGAGCAAACGTGGCCCGATGAGCATGACGTTGTTGAAGAGCAGCAATGTAACAGTCCATTATAATTATTTATACTATTAAATAATATTTCAGTGAGTGAGAAAACAGAAAAGAAGCGGGTTCCTAAAGGAACTTCTTCATATCAAGCTGCTTGGATTGTTGACAGTGAAGACGATGATGACGAGAACAGTGACGAAGACATGTCAGATGACGATGAAGAAGATGAAACTATGGAAGAAGCTCCTATGGAAATGGAGGAGGAACCGGCAGATATTGATTTTGATGATAGAGCGACTGAGGCTGCTTCTGAGATGATGGATGACATTGAAGACGATGCTGACGAGGTATTTACCCGTTTACTTGTATATGATCTGTTAAGGTGGAAAAATATCGAAAGGAGAGAGAAAACGCCCAGTTTCCTGATGAAATAGACACACCAATTGATACTCCAGCTAGAGTACGATTTCAGAAATACAGAGGACTTAAAAGTTTTAGGTAAGAGGTTAATTTTTTTAAATTTTATTTGTTTTTTTAGAACATCCCCGTGGGATCCGCTTGAAAATCTTCCTTATGACTATGCGCGTATTTTTAAATTCCAAAATTTTAAGAAAACAAAGAAGATCGTCTTGAATAACATTGGAAACGGTCAAGACGATGAATTAGTGCCACCAGGAACTTTTGTTTCTATACATATTGAGAATGTGCCTATGAGTTATACAGGTATGGTGTTTATATGTGTATTAATAATGTTTTAGAAACTGTTGATCCTAAAGTCCCCATGGTACTTTATCAGTTACTATCTCACGAACAGAAGATGTCGATAGTTAATATGATCATACGAAAACATCCAACTTGTACTGTACCTATTATGAGCAAGCAGAAGCTTATTTTCCATGTCGGTTTCCGCAAGTTTGAAGCGGAGCCTGTCTTTAGTCAACACACAAATGGCGATAAATTTAAAGTTAGTTTTATCTCTGATTGCAATATTGATTCAGATGGAACGCTTTATGCCCGCAGATGCTGCATGTGTTGCAAGTGTTTTTGCACCTATAACATTTCCGCCAGCATCTGTCCTAGTTTTCCGAAGAGATCAAAAAGGCCGACAAGAATTAGTCGCTTCTGGTTCTGTTTTGGACAATAATCCTGATAGAGTCGTTTTGAAAAGAATTGTTTTATCTGGACATCCTTTCAAAATTAACAAGCGTTCTGTTGTTTGCCGTTATATGTTTTTCAATAGAGGTATTTTCCAAACAAAACTTTAATTACAGTTTCAGATGATATTGAATGGTTCAAGCCTGTTGAACTTTACACTCCAAGTGGCAGAAGAGGGCATATAAAAGAGCCGTTAGGTTAGTGAAATCATCAATGTATGTAGATTAAATTTTATAGGTACTCACGGCCATATGAAAGCGAAATTCGATCAACAGCTAAATGCTCAAGATACTGTGATGATGTCTCTTTATAAAAGAGTTTTTCCGAAATGGACATTCAATCCTCGCGTGGAAAAAATGGAATCAAGCCGATTGGCACCTTCATCAAGCGATAAAACTGAATAATATTCGTGTTGTTGATGTTTTTATTTGTTGCCTTTTTTTGTTATGATTGTTATATTTTTTAGTTATTATAAAAGAGTTGTTGCTAATAAGTTTTATCTGTTTTAAATTTATAAAACTAACACGTTTTTATCTTTATATATTTATTTTTAAATATAAATAACATTAAAACAACTACAGAAAAAATTATAGGTTAACAGCGTTTGTTCGGGGCTTCTCTCTGGAGGACGCATTGGACAGACTTATCTAAATGAATCATAGTAGAAGAGGTTAGAGAAATTTAAAATGTGAATCATTTTTATAGGAAGAGCTCTTGATCAACAACTTCAAAAATATCAAGAACTCATAGAAAATGTTTCTATCTCTTGGCAGTCACAAAAAGATGCACTTCTTTCAGAGGTTCGTTTTTTAATCTTTTCTTTTTAATTTGAAAAAAAAATAACCTCGCTCAAACCAAGGGTAGCCTAGAACCTCCATAATTCTCCTCGGTCGGTTTTCGGGATAAAATTGCAGCATTTTTTTGAGGATATCGCGGCATTCCTCCGACATTACAGGGAGCTCTGGATAATTAAACTTGCCATATCTAAAAATGAAAAATTATAGCGCTAAATATTCGGTTACCTTTGGATTTCAAGAATTTTAAAGTGGGGCTGGTTTTCATTAAAAGGCATCCGATTAGACATCATGATAAAAATAATGATTCCCACGGCCCTACAATTTTTTATTATATTATTGCTCTAAATGGGAATACCAAGTGTCCGATTTGTACGGGTTGTACGGCTGACCACCAAGAACTTCTGGGGCAGAATAAGACTTGGAACCACAATGGGTGTTGGATAAGTCGCATCCAACTGTTTTGGCAAATCCAAAATCGCCGATTTTTACTGTTTTTTCGTTAAAAACCATAATATTCTCCAATTTCAAGTCGCGATGTGCTATTCCCATCTAAATACTAGAAGCCGTTTTTATAAAATTTCCTACTTTATGCATATATCCAAGGCCTTGTATAATTTGGGTAGTCCAAAGTTTTCCCCTTCGCTCGCTGAGAGCTCCCTTCTGCTGTACCCAGTTCAACTAAAATTTTGATTTTTAAAATGAGAATTTAATAGCTGTACTAGATCTTTTTGTTCGGCAAGTTCCATGGTCAGATAGGTGTGATTATTGCCAGAATAATGCCCAAGAAGCGTTACAACATGTGGGTGGTCGAGCCTCTTCCAACAGTCAATCTCGCGCGGTAGAAACTTTTTGACAAAATCGATCGATTGTTGTTCTTCATTAATGATCTTCATAGCGATCTAAACAACCTGGATAATGGTTAAAATAATCCCTACCTTCCGCTGGGTACCTTCTTCGATCATATTGGCTGTGTAGACTTTACTGTAACGGCCACCACCAATCTTGGTCGAGTCCCTCAAATCGACCTTCAAGTCCAAAAAACATTTTGTCAAGTGGTCGCTGAATTCTTTCCGATTCTCCTATGGCCAATATTTGCATACAATCAAAAATATCTTACCTTGGGCTTTACATCTTCACGGGGAATTGTCTTGGTCTTAGCCGGGTGTTCTCTTTTCGTATAACGTTGGAATTGGGTACCATCGGGGCGAACATAAATGGCTGGACCTCGGTGGATGACCTTTCTTGGGCTCTCTTTAGAATACGGGGTACTCCGCCCTAAATTTCGGAGTTACAAGCAAATAAATGAACTTACAAACATGGGTCCGATAATTGGGCCTGGTAGACATCATCCTCAAGAGCTGATGAATGAAAGGAATAAATGACCGATGCCAACATTTTTTAGACAAAATTTTAACTGACAACTGTTTTCAGCAGTAATCTGACAGGATAACCTGTCAAGTTGACAACTTCCTCCATTTGGACGGGGAAAATGGCTTTTTATGCTTTTTGACCTGGAATTGTTTCTTTTCAGGCTACATCTTCAAACGCTGTCCATCCATGGGCATTTTTATCTGCAGAAGAAGGATTCTCGGAGAAATTAGCATGTGCCTTTGCTATGATCTATGAGGATGTTTCCATGCTGGTCGTAGAAGCTCAAGAAGTCCATATTCCGGCTTTATTTCTTTTTGCAGAAGATGGTGAGTTTATTGAATGACATAAAGAAAGGAATAAGTTCTTTTAGCCACCTCAGCTCTCACAGATGAAGCTGCCTGCATAAATTTAGTTGGGAGTTTCTTCAGCCATCTTGTGAAAATGTCAGCCTTTTTGTCGACGGTCAACTCAACATTTCGTCAGCTTCTGATACAAATAAGGGCATTCTCCCTGATAAAGTGAGGCTATCGCCTTCCCTGCAGAGAATATTTAGAAAAGAAGTATATCCCATAGCTGCTGAATGTAACCTTATTCGAGCATGGATCAGTCTGGGCGAGCTTTTGTGTATTTTGGTTCAAGTAGATGAGATTTGTTCTCGAAGGCCGGCCATCAAGCAAGCTTGGAAAATTTTCTCAAAGTAAGACTTGAAGAGAACTGAGAAACACTTGAATAAAGAGCCTTGGAAGCAGCTCATCACAATCCCTCCCAATTCGGAATGGATCCTCAATTTTTCCCGACATTATTGACAAAGTCAGCGGAAATTGAAGCCTTAATTATGACAGGAAACGGGCTGCGAGTTCGTCAACAGTTGGAAATCTAAGAAAATCCTTTATAGAATTGTTATGAGCAATCTTTCGGAGATTTAGACGAGGATTTGACATTCGCCCAGAGAATGTACAATATTATTTCATTGCTCTTCACAAAATGGGAAAAAGCTGCTTCAGAAGATATTCCGGATAAAAAAAGACTGATGATTATTGTCTCCCTTACGGTCTTTTATCATTTACACTTCCCAAAAATCAACAAGAAACTCATAAAAAATGTCTGGAATTGTTACAAAAAGGTCGCGAATTATTCCTAAAAAAAATAATAATTTTTTAGGTTGTGGTATTCCATTTGATGGGAGATATCTTGTGGTCTCCCGGAGAATTCATGCTAAAAGAAGTTTCTGATCTGAAAAATCTTGTGGATAAGAAAAGTCAACAAAATATCAAAGAATATCGGTAAAAAAGAGGAGAAAGTCGAAGAAATTCATTTCAGAGAGAATATGAATGACATCGCCATGTTGGATGAAGCCGTGTCGATGTTGCCAGAAGTGGCCGAATGGGAACACGCCCTTCATAAGGAAGTCTCCCATTATCGAGCAACAGACGCTGCCACGAGTCTAAGAATCGCTGAACTCGTCCTAAAAGTATTTTCAGCCTTTTTCCTCCAATACAGGGATTTTAGGGAGCTCGACTAGCCGACACAATTTCTCGACTTCTAAAAACCATCCTAAACTGCAGGGAAGGAGCTCTTCGCCTCTCAAAAAGGGAAGCCTTCAAGGTTTTTACCATTTTGGAATCAGTAAAAGTATGGTTCCCTGGGGAAAAAGAGCAAAGAATTTAGTCGATTACAATCCTGTTGAAGAGCCATTGGCGGTTATTATCGGAAAATTGCCAGCTGGCCTGCCAGCAGTGGCGATGTCATCTCTTGTCGTTGTTCGAAAAAATTCGATCAATTTTGAGAGAAAACAAGGACCATCAAAAACTGGCAGTTATGCAATATTCAGTCAATGCCATGCTCCATACAGGTTTCTTGAAATATTCGTACCAATTCTGGAGAATTTAGCCAGCCGTTCCCGTCTCGCCTGCTCCGTGGCCGGCCTGGAAGTTATCAATTTTGAAAAACTTCTTCGGTCGAGTGATGTCACCCAAATCGAAGGACTTCTCTCCCGCTTGACGACTCTCTGTGAGCCGGAAAAGCTTATCCAACGGTGAGTTTCCCACAGAAAAAAAATAACGTCTTTAGGGTTTGTGACTGTAGCTACGTCTTCTTCCATCGATCCCTCGTCGACATCTATTGGGAGACTTTCCTCGAAAGAATGCCTAGCCAGGAATCAATTTATGTAAGTCCAAAATTGATACAGAAGAAAATCTCGTCAGAATTTTGCCGCCGTTTTGACTGATTGTGTTTGGTTCAGTTCTCGAGCCATCCACGACCAAATCGAAGGAGAGCTCATTTTCAATTATATTTGGGACAGTATGCGAAAGGTTTACGGCTGGATAAAAAATAAAAATACAAATTACAGTACTTTTTGATCCCTCTCTGCGCCTACATTGAAAATGATCTCCGTGTCCTGACCCACAAACATTTGATCGTCAACGAGAGGGACAAAACAGCCCCTGAGAAGTCGGAATTCTACATTCGACTGATAAAAATGAAGCCGATTTCCATCTATGACAGGCTGGTCGACATCAAAGGTTGTCGACTCCTTTTCCCCGTAACCGCTGATCTCACAGAATTTGTCTCAATGTACCTGGAAAAGACTTTCTATAATCTGTCAGCCGTCGCCCTTCACGATTTCGACACTTACAATCGGATGGCGGCAATGGCTCGAATCAGGTGAGATCCCTCCCTCTTTGGCAATTCCTCGTCGACAGATATGGAATGGTCCTGACACCGGGTGATCTCCCGCCATGTTGCATCGACCAAGGACTGGATGTCATTCATGTGATTCGATCTCTTCATCATTTTGTCTCCCATTACAATTATTGTATAAACCAACAGGTCTCTCCCTCGTTTTCCCACTCAATTTGCATTTTCAGTTCTTTATTGAGAAATGTTCTTCAAATAGAACCCTGCGGGTGGTCACTTCCGAGCACATGACTTCGTCGCTTCGAACTCATGGCACCGGCATTCTCAATACAAGTGTCAATATTGTTTATCAAGTGGGTCGATGTCAATCTTCTCTCCACCGACGAATCTTCAGCTTTTGCGGAAGAAATTCGCCATTTTGTCCCAATTCTTGGCGGATGATCTGATTCGGGCACAACTCCAACGGGATCAGAGAATATTTCACGAGAATCGAGAAGAGTTGAACCAAATGGTAAGAAAAAACATCGGGAGAACAAGAGCGACGATTTACAGTATCCAGTGAAACGGGCGGAAAAATTCAACAGAGCACTGGCCAAGTTGGATGCAGGCGAGGAGGGAAACACTTTCATGGACAAATTCAGGGAGCTCGTAACCCAGGCAGAAACAAGTTGCAGCCATAAAAAATGATCACTTTCAGATTGGAAATGCCATTAGCTTTGTGAGATCGATGACATCGGCGTCGGCGGCTATCAGCTGGCAGGTCAAGGCATACACTTTTGGAGATGAAGATTTGAGGGAGGAAATTGGACAGGAGAACGAAAAAACAGCCACATTGAGTGCTGTATTGACGGATATCAGGGAACAGACGACGCGGAACAGAAATTACATCAAGGTAGAAAAAATAGAACGTCGAGGAAGGTGGAGATTCAGATGCTACTCGACGTCTTCCGGACTGGCTTCGCGGATGGCGAAAAGTTCGCCCATTTGCAACTCTTCCACATGGTTGTCCCTCCCCTGACACTGAATTACTTGGAACATATGCTAACCTGTAAAGAAAGACTGCGAAAGAGGAGCATGGGAGCGGATAAGGAGATGACTTTTATCGACGATGGATTTGTCATGGGTTGGTCGACAGGGAGGACATCCAGCAACATTTTTAGGAATCGCCTATCTTTTGGCTGTCTTCAAACAATGGAGAGATTTCAATCTACTCGGCTGGATGGCCTCTTTGAGAAAGTGAGACACTAGCCAACAAATCAAAGAAATATTAAGGAAATATGAAGATGAACTGGCCGAATTGAACCAAGAATTAGCACAGGTAAAGGACAAAAGATCGGAGAAATTGAGGACGGACAGGGTCAATGATTGCATGAAGGTAAGGGATTCCAGTCCAAAGAAGACTTCTTCCCGGTTTAGGAATACCAACAGATGATGTTCTCTTTCCAATCGGCACGGGTTTTCTTTTCCGACGAGACAGACGATGATTGAAGACGGGTTGACGCATTGTGATGGTTCTAGAAGGTTCCAAAGTTGTAAATAAACGGGAAATTCTAAATAAAAGATGGCTAATTAAAGAACACCGGATGACAATCACGGTCGGAGAGAGCAAATAAAATCCGAGGAAATGTGATATCTCTTCCTTGGGGAGGGTGGTGTCCTGGCCTACAGCCGTTTGCAACTTGTGAAGATGTCGAGGGGGGCAGATGCATTCATTGTTTCGCATAATGCCCAATCCCACATCTTTAATCAGACCCGCGACCCCGGGCCTCCTCGAGGAGAGCACATAACGTGATTGTCGCCGCTTGTTGCCACCCGTTGCTTACCTTCGCTCTCGTCTTTTTTAGATTTATTTTGCTCTTCCATATCAGACCTTTCGGTTTGTGGTCTTGAAGATTTGTCGAGTCGTTGAGAATTTCAAGTACTCTTTTGGGAATGAATTATTACTCGTGAACGTGTCTCTCTGTCCGTCTTCTCCCTTTTCCTTCCCAGCTCTTTTTGATGATAAATTCATGGCCATTTAATTGTCATTCCTGATCTCCTCTTGTTCTTCTCTCCAAAAGAGATGAAAAATCTTTGCCAGATTAAGAGGGCACTTATCGGATTTTGGCGAGAACTTCATTAGGTCGTCTGCCTCAAAACAGCCAAATGCTCCTGGCTCTGTTCCTTTTACCTTCGGCGTCTGCTCTGGTCGACTGCATCGATGGATTCACCGGCAGAATGCAGGTCAGGCTCTTACGACAGTTTCCCAGCTTTTGTTACGTTGGACAAAGAGATTGGCAAGCGCAGTACAAGAACAAACAAAGTTCCGAAGGAGCAAACGAGAAGCGAGCTTGCCACCGGGTAAAGGTCATCTTTCAGGCGAGTGTTCAAGATAGCTTCATCACCGTCGACGAAAGGCGAATGTGCGCCGCTGCCTTCTGTATAAAAGTATTCATACACGGAGCATTCGACGATGGTTCGTAGACATTTCCAGATGGAATATGTTCTTTTAGACGAAGTTTTTCAACAAGGAATCTCCTCTCGATGCGCTTATACTGGAGGAGATCGACAATTGTGTGTGACGACAGAAGGCGGATGCACGTCGAGGACACACTACGACGGAATGCATGGCAATGTAAGTCTGTAAGTATTATTTTAAAGAATTTGTTCAGTTTACGGTGTGTTGCTGTCAGGAGAACAGCTGCAATGGTCCTATGCCATCCGATCTGTCCAGTATCTATCAAAATTCAACAAAAGGCGGGCACCGTTCATCGGCAAGGAGGACATCTATCTTTATTTTCATTTCAACCATTCTTTCTTTCTATCTGCTATGAATTTTTACTCAAAATACTGTACAAGAAAGTAAGACGAGAACGAGACACGAGTGAAACGAAGAAAAACGAGAAAAAAACAGTAGACCCGAGAAATCTCTTTATTTATTCCTCTGAGATTTATGAAGCGGGCTGAGCTGCGAGACGGGCGGCTTTCGACGTGGGCCGGTACATGTTGAAATTGCAGGTGAGCTCCTCGTTTACGGACATCGTGGCGGCACTGTTGTCGAATTGGCCACAATAGTGAGGGGCAGAGAAGATGGTGACCATCTTCTTCGAGGCGAAGAACTCGTAGCCATCCTGAACGACCTCTGAAAATTATCAGAATAAAATTTAAAACAAAAAGGCTTACGATGAGCGCGGGCAACCAAGTCGAGGTCGAGTTTGGTGCAAGTTTCCATCACGACGTCCTGGCCGAAGACGTAGCTGACACCACGGGTATTGGCCTGCCATCCTTTGACCCAATGATCGGGATCGGCCCAGAGAAGATCAATACCCATCGAAGGGTTGGGAGGATCCTGAGGACGCGGCAGAGCACGCAGCTGATCCAACGACGCCAGCTGAGGCGAAAGACCGCCATGCATACAGAGGATACGGCCACCGATGAGACCACACAGAGGCATCCAGTTGAAGGCGTCCTGGAAGGCAGACCAGAGACGAGTCGACTTGTAGCGACGATTGCACTCTTCGTAGAAACCGTAGACACGGTTGATGGCCGGACATTCGTGGTTGCCGCGGAGCATGAAGAAATTCTCCGGGTATTTGACTTTCAAGCAGAACATCAGACAGATAGTTTCGATGTTTTGACGGCCGCGATCGACGTAATCACCGAGGAAAATGTAGTTGACCTCGGGAGGAAAGCCATTCTTGTCAAAGATGCGCAACAGATCCGAATATTGACCGTGGATGTCACCGCAAACTAAACACAGAAAATAAACTGAAATTAAGAGTCTAACCAATGACCGGCGGGTGGATCTCGATCAGCGACGACTGGCTCGCGTAGACCTGCTTGGCTTTGAAGCACAGAGTCCCGAGCTCCTGCTCATTCACACACGTCGTCAACCTTGAAAAAAATTAAATAAAAAATGATAGCAATGGTAAAACTACCGGCCTCCCACACTGCCAACGTTCAAGAGTCTTCCGGCCAAGTTATCAATGTCCAATTCAGCCATCCGATGCCGCTGTTGAGGAGATGAATGAGCAAAACTCGATGACAGAAGTCGGGTGGATTTTGACAAAAACAGAAATTGACCGGAAGAAAGCGAAGTCAATAACGGGATGTCAACCAAAATAAACATGGCCAACGGGATATAATGGATTTGATAGAGAAAATAACCCAATAAATCGTCGTCGTCTGGCGCTCTTGGCTTCTTTTTCTGAGTCGACTAGAGAAGATTTACCCATAAAAATATTTATTGACCGTATCAGTCGCTAATATCATTTTCAGTAGTTTCTTTCTTCGTATCCGTCAAGTAGTCTTTTATTTCTTTTCGTAATTTTGGATTACATTTGCAATAAATAAGAATTCTAACAGCTGACGACACCATGTACAGGATACTTACAGTATCGGAAAGAGCTAAAAAGTTTCCATTTATTAGGGCTGTCGATAACTGACCGATGTAAAAATTACTGGATTGATTCTGATCATCTGATTCGTAGAGAAGAGCAGAGCCAAATTCAGTTCTCTCCAAAAATGTGACAAAAAGATGGACACCATTACAGACGAGATAACTCATAACAATTGCAATCATTGTGTAGATTGCATTCCGAATTTGAGTCCTTTTGCCACGGGTCGACCTTCAAGGACAATTATTAATGTATGCATTGGATATTTTCAACTAGGAGACATGTCTAATGTCGAGAGAAAAGTTTAGAAGTTTCTAATATTCCGATGGGTGCAAACTTACTCCGAAAATACCCTCAAAACCCGGGCACAGAATGAGCGCCGCTGTCGTCTAAGAATCTCTTTTTATGACTGTCTACACTGTGTAATTTAGATGAAATATACCTTTGGATAAGGGATTCCTTGATGACTTCGGCCGCCACTTCAAGCAGGACATAATTCTCTGGCAACGCGCTGTTACTGTTATTCGACTGAACGGCGAAATTGGAAAGACGAGGTTTGATAGAAGTACACATCTGGAGATATCGGCTCCCCGTTGCCCTTTTTCTTGCTTACGTGTTCTCTTTTTTCCGCCATCAACCTTTGGACGATGATTAGATTGAGGACAAGGAGAATTATAAAAGGGAAAAACATTTGGACGGCTGTGATGAATTGGAAGTCATAAATGACAAAAGCTGAAAAAAAAAGATGAGAGAAGAGAAAACAATGAGATACCTTGACTGTCGGCAACCCAATCCGCCGGCGACACTGATTCACTTCGGAAATAGTCAGGGCAATCCGGAAACTCTTTGACCTAAACTCTTACAGATTCTATTTAAATGAAAGCATACGGTAGTTGCAAAGACCATCGGCAATCGGAGAATAATACTGACAGCGATGAGAATGGTGGCGGTGATATTCCTGCCACGATCATTGAAGACAGGGGCGAATAGTAGCCTGTAAATGGTCCCCGTATTCGTGTTGTTTCCCGCCAGCAGTCCATAATTCACTTAGACTTCTATTAGGCTCCTCATTTTTGGACAATTTTGTGACTCGACGGAAGAGGAAATTGGCCTCTCACCTGGTCTTTTCCTTTGTCGTCCACATGAAACGTTCCAATGTGATTAGTATGAGGAGGAAGGGGATGGCAAATTGGACGACTTTAGCCAGAAAGAAAATGGAAACTATGTAACGATGGTAAAGGAAAAAGAGAGTCTGAATAGGATGTAGACAGAAAATAGACAGACATACTGTACTCTTGAGGTAGAGGACACCGGCGTCGACACCGAAGAGAAGAATATAAGTGAGGCAGATGGCCATGTCCATTGTGGCAAGGGCAGCCAGGTAGACTGAACCGGGAAGTGTTCTCCAGAAAACGGCCATCAACAGCTAAAATATGCCCTGTGATATATTAAGCGGACATCTCATTTGCTGTCGATGGCTCTTCTAGCCCGAATTCATAGCCGAACAGACCCTCAATCAACACTCGAGACGGGCGAACGGCCCCCGGGATGACTTACTGTATTGGCAGCGACGCCGAAAACGGAGATAAGTGAGAAGAAGACAATGATGACAAACCGCTGCAGGGTATAGCCTTCGAAATAGCCGCAGATCTCCTCGGTGAGATTGGCCGATGGAGACAGTTCGTCCATTTTCTGTGATAGGAATAGTACGAGACGGATGGGGGAGAGATAAACAAGAAGAGGTAATAAGGTTAGAAGGGAATGAAATGAGCTATGACGAGAGGGAGAAATGTGGAGAGATTGAGGGAAGGAAACAATCAAACCGGACACAATAGGAAGTCAAAAGGTCCATTAAATTGGGGGGAGTAAGACACCGCCAGGAGGTCGTCTGATCTCTTTTTCTCTTATTTTCGGGGTGTTTGATCTGGTCCCAATTATTCAATTTTCTTTCTGGGACCCTCTCTCCAAGTCAATCTGCTCATTATTGAATTGTTCCGCTTGAAAACTCAGCTCAAGGTTGCAATTCTCGTGGTCCAATTGAAGCAATTGCCTTCGACGCCCACCCAAATGAATGAAATAGATGCCGAGAGACATCATCACCCTCCCGAATTACCTGGTCCTTCTATGCATTTCAAAGACGGCTGTTTTCCACCTGAAACATGTTGACCGAGTCCCAGGTACACACGAGATATCTTCAAAAGAAGGAGAGAGGAGGTCCTTTTGTTTTTCATAAGAATGTGAGAAAAAGGAGAAGGGAGCCGGGTTGATTAAATCGTAAGTCTTCGAGAGAGAGAGAGAGAGAGAACTCATTAATATTATCAGAGGGACAAAGTTTTGAGACGAGAAAATACTAAGGTGGAGGAGGCTGTTTGCTGGCTGAAAAGTTATGAAAAATGGATGCAGCGGTACTCTCAGCTTGCCGTGGAGTGGGGGAACATCCTCTGATTTAAAGACATGAAATCTTTGCCAGCCGTGGACCGACCAGGCGGCCGAAAACAACCATTAGCCGACAAATTATCCCGGACAAATAGAGAGCCTCTCATTAAGGCAGAAAGGACATCCATCTAATCGGGATAACAGGTTGATCAGTCGACGACTACAGTAAGCAGAGCAACGGACACGCTTATTGAAAAGAAGGGGTGTCAGCGTGCACTCCGCCCACCTCTTGTTCTTCGAGAAATGAGAAGCTATGCCGCCAATTGGCACTGTTGGTTCATTTAAATCTCCCGCTAATAACTGGGTACAGTAATCTTCAATCTATGAGGAAGAAGAAATAGAAGAAGCGGAAGATCCATTACCCTAGCCACGGCAAACATTCTCTGTCCTTTGTTTGCGTGGACAATTCCCCGAGATATAAAAAATGGCAGAGAATTGAACATTAATGAGGTTTTTGGTTATGTTCCAGAGGATAAGTGACGCCGGCAGACCGATTTCTCCGCCTGAAATGGCCTCTTAAACGAAGAAATTACACCACCGACAGGGAATAATCATTTCTACGCTACTCTCTCCCTCGTCTTTGAGAGGATGAGACCCTAGAGAAACAAGGCCACCTGGTGTCAGCGGAGCTAAATAAACTAAACTTTATGACCAGATATCTCCACGACGACGTTCGTCGACGTCAAGTTCAGTGAGAACTTCAATTTGGCTGCAAAGAGAGAGGCAAGGGCACAAGGAGGTCGACGATACGAAGCCCTTGAATAAGGGAATACTCAATTTGTCCCGGATAATATGCTATTCCAGCAGCCAATGCTCACCTCCGGGTCTCGTCATCAGATACACAAGTAACAGAGGAAGGGATTAATGTATTTCAGGGACTCGTTTTGTCTGGTACGAATGGCAGATGAAGAGGAGAAAATGGAGCGAATGGGAAAGGGTGTGACAAATGATCTGGGAGGAGATGATGGGACCCTGGGGGGGAACCTCATTCAGTCTCAGGTTACCCACAGAGAAAATCTGTTAAAAGGCTCGTGACTCGGCGTCATTTGAGAGAAGAAAGAACCGGAGAGATGCTCGACTATAATCTCGATGTCGAATGGCCCGCCCTCTAGTCGATCACTCACCTGTTCAAAATTCCCAGTGTCAACTAGTAAGTCCGGTCAAAAATTATACTTCCACCCTATTTTTCCTCACTACTGCTTGTTGACCGGTTGATCAAGCATCGCCATTGGTTCCAGTGAATTGCTCACCCTCTTAAACCTCTGTACCCTAGTTTTCAGCTCCGGAGACCGCATTATGTGGGTGCTACACCGATTCTTACAAGAAAAGGCCAAAATCAGGTGGTCAAGAATTATACTTCCACCTCCGCCACAGGCGCGCACCGCATTGTAGCGAGGTAAATTCGATGCACACCTCCTAATTTGAACCGCCTAGGAAGGCCTAGCCAAAAAAATCGACAAAAATTCAGTGACACGCACCCGTTTGACAACCTCAATTTTGATTACAAACTACATTGTTTTCTTACTGTCATTTTCTGTAGCCGCTCGTCTCGCAGCCATAAATCTCGAGGAAAAAATAAAGAGATTTCTCAGGTCTACTGCTTTATCTCGCGTGCCATGCTTTTCTCTTCTGGATCTCGTCTTGTTGCCCTGTGCAATGTTCCCCAAACCGTCACTTCAAGTATCTTTTTAACACTGGCGACTTCCGTAGACTGCGCAGTAGGTCAAGGGCCTGGCCATTATTCCATACCTCGGACGCGCCTCCTTCTTCGTCATTCTGTCTTTTCCATCAATTTAAATGAATAATAGCTGCTCTTCTTGATTTGGTCTTATTTTAATCGACCTTCCGTGTTCCGCCGCTGAGAAAAATCGGATCCCGCCGACGCCCGAGGGAGACTGCATCAATTGAAAACCATTCACTTTCGATTTCCATCTCGTTCGCCCTTTGTCCCGTACAATATCTGACTTTGTCACCCGAATGTCCAAATAAATGGTCGACTATCTGCGTATAGTTACCGCTTCTGTTGTCCTTTTTACTATCTACACAATCTTTTTCAAGACAACGCTAACATTAGAGGTTTGTTCCTTTTTTTGATAGGCGTGACCTGCTCATATTAGGAGGAAATCCGGGCAACCGTACGCTCCTTTTATCACACATGGAATCGATGCATTCAAAGTCAAATATTCCTCACCAGGAGTAATTCCCAGCAGGTGGATTTCCTATGTATTTTCAAAAATAATAATTGTCTTCAGTTGTGGGATCAAATTGGAAATGCTGCCACTTATTGTCAGAATTATACGGGAGTCGGCCAGTTGCAAGTTATAGAATATCCGAACAGAGACGAGTCCAAGTATCACATCTTACCGGGTAATTATTATGATTCGTCTGTCATCGTAACTTTGGGCGTCGGACATGACGTATCCGCCGAAGAGAAACTCAGAGTGGTGGGTGTGTTGTCTCCTCCGTTTGTACTTATAATTTGTAGGATCTTGGAAACAATGCCCTGTTTTTTGGAGCAGACCCCATTCCAGAAGTCAATTCAAAAATCTTTGAACCCATTGGCAAATTCTATCCGTATGCGGTCAGTGGCAATTCTGGTGTCTCTACGGCATCGGTGCTGACAGAAGGTAAAGATGGCGGGAATTTCGACGACAGTTTAGGTGGATACAAGACAGAAAATGTGACACATGTCGACATTCTTCATTTTTTGACAAAGATCGTCGAAGGAAATCGAACAGTTTTTGATGATATTTGGATCGACGCCGAAGGCGGGGAATATTCGATGCTTCCCTATTTTTACAATGAGGGGAAATTGGACCAGAACAATATTACAATCTGTCAGTTTAACATGGAAGTAAGTAAATAAGCGACGAGGCGACAGAAGAAGTTCAGGTCCATCAGCCGAACGACGAGCAAAAGCAGCAATTTAGAGATTTCATCGACAGAATCCTTGTCGACGAGAGGTAAATTTACTTCTTCTCTCTTTCAAAGAAAATTAGGTACGCCTTTTTGAAAATGACAACGGCTGCCGGTCACTGGAGAATGTATTTTGTCAACATGGCCAATGACTATTGCTCGGAGAAGTATCTAGTCAGAATAGCCCGATAATCGATTTACCCTTACAAAGGAAAATAATTAATAAATATCACAATAATAATCACATTAGAATTCCTCGTTGAAGGGGAAGTGAGGGTGGTCAGAGTCGCGGGCGGTCAAGTCGACAATGCGCCAATTGCGGTCGAGTCCGTCGATTTGTTGCATTTCCACCGGGGACAGTGAGAAACTGAACAAGTCGGCATTCTGCTTGATTCGCTCCTGATGGGTCGACTTCGGAATGACCAGGATGTCATTCTGGACAGCCCATCTCAGAGCAATCTGGGCAGAACTCTGACAAAATCGAGGTCACGACGTTTGAGCTCGGAACTGACCTTTCCATATTTGGTAGCAATCTTTTTTACGATGTCCTCTTCCAAAATGTTTGGATCACCTTCTTTGCGGAACATCGACGAGCCAGGATTTCCCAAGGAACTGAATATCTTTGACTTAAATTGAAAGGGCCGATACCTGTAGGCAACGACAGCAATTCCCTTTTCCTTACAGAATTGACGAAGTTTCTTTTGTTGGAAATAGGGGTGGATCTCAACCTGAAAGTAGTAAACATTGTAAAATCGGAGGAAAGCCGATACCTGGAGGACAGCCGGCTTGATGGCTCCTTCGTCAATGACACGCTGGATTTGTTTATGATTGAAGTTAGAAATTCCAATAGAGCGGACCTATATATTTTTAATTTTTAAAACATTCAAGGAAAAGAGAACCTTTCCAGCCTTTTGTGCCTCTTCCAAAGCTCTCCAAGTATCCATGTAATCGGCGTCAGAATATCGCATTTTCTTTCCATCGGCCGTTTTAGGGAATGGCTCGCCTCCTTCCTCATATCCCATTGGCCAATGGATAAGTAGAAGATCACAATCTGGAGGAAATAATAAGAAACAGAAGACGAGGCACTCACAGTCAAGTTGCAATTCCTTGAGAATGATGTCAATATTCTCCTTGGCTTTCTCATAAGTGTGGAATGTGTTCCAAACTTTGCTGGTGATAAAGACATCTTCCCTCTAAATAAAAATTAACCAATCTCCTTATTGTCTACTTTGATTTCTCCACTGAAAAGCTTATGGAAGACTTCTCCTATCTCTTTTTGGTTGCCGTATGCAAAAGCACAGTCGATGTGCTTGTATCCACTACGGAGAGCAGCCTCGACAGCTTTGGCCACCTGGAAATGCCCCTGTAGATAAAGAACGACGGACACTGACCTCTCCTGGCTGACTCTGCCATGTTCCCAATCCAACAATGGGCATTTTATAGCCAGAATTCAGTTGGATTGTGTGTTCGGCCATCGTTTCTTTAGAAAACTGAAGAGAGAGGATAAAATAAACAAATCTTCGAGAGAAAAAGACGTCCTTTTTAATTTTGGAAATTTTTTAGAGAAAAATGAAAAAAGGGGAAAGGAAATGGCAACGTCCGAGCTATGTTGGTAGCACTGGTCACTGACTGAAATCAATATGGCTGACGGTCGGACGCACTATTTTCGATGAAGAATCAGACAATCGATAAAAACAACAGGAAAACAAAGCTGTCTGTGAACAGGCGAACGACTAGAGAATGTTTATTATCGGGTCAAAGGAGAGGGGTCAACTGATAACAGAAAGTAATTAGACTTGGGCGGCCATCTGACAGACGAAGGGTCGAAGCTGTACACACGAACGGATTGACCACACGCCGTTTGTATCCATAACTGAAATATTTCTTATTTAAATATCAAAGGGAATAGCCACCAGCACATCCATTGATGGGGCTGTCTTCATTGAAGTTCGAGTAATTGTCGTTGAATCCACGAGTTGTTGCCTTGGTCTTCATCCCGATCCAAACGTAATCAGCCGTCGGACTGTTGTTGATCAAGGCTGAAAATGGTCTTTTTGCCTCTTTTCCTCAAAATCAACGACATACATGTGATGAACTTGTTTTTTTCTTCATTTTCAATGACGGCAAGATGGGCATTCAACGAACGGCAATAGTTCTAAAAAGGTCGAGTGTTTACTTTTCGTCAATTTCAGGTTTCTAAAAATAAAAATAAAAACCTCAGCATTTTCCCAATTTTTTCTTTCTTCAAAGAGTTTGAACATGGCTCCATCACTGGTCGAATTCCAATGTTGCTGTTCTAGCGTCGCCTGCTGGATTCCGGCGACTTGTTGTTCGAGTTTTTCAACTCGTTTCTGCAGGTTTTGGAAGTTTGCGTACAACTGACCGTACGGATCGGCATTGGTGTAAAACTGCTCTCGATACTGGAAATCCTCTTTGGAGAGGCTAAAGGGCCTAAACTTACAAATTGTTGAGAAGTAATTTGAACAAGGACGAAGAAGAAGACCGTCGAGTAAGAGGAAAACATGGCTGAATGAGTTTGGGTAAAAGTTATGTTTAGAAATCTTTTAAGGAGCGGGTCAGGTGGGGGACGAACCAGTCCGAAAAGACCTTGGGTCGAGTGGAAGAAGAGTCATGCCCTGTTCGGCCGACGGACGATGGTCATCCAGGGATGGCACTGGGAATGAAAGGGAATAAGATGGCAGCCGGAGATACAAGAGAAGAAGATCCAATTGCAGAAGGAGGAAAGTGTACTAATGGCCGGAATAGTAGTGGCAACTCGAGTGAGTGTACATGACGTGTCCACCAGGATGTGCCGGTTGGTGGCACTTCTGCCAATTGGAGATCTGGATCAGAAGGTGTAAGAAAGGACATCATTGACAGTCATCGCCCATCGTATAGTATGCACTTTTAGCTCCTTTGCTCTTTTTGGAACGTGCTTAATCGACATATTTCCTTGTTCAGATTTAATTAACCTCTTCCTACGCCAATTTACTATTTTACCCATGAAGTTATTAAAAAGTTTAAAAATTCCTGATTGAGTTTGTTCGGGGGAGTGATGGCAACGGGGCGGAAAGGACAGACGTAAGCCCTTCCGGTCCGGAACACGGTGGCAGAAGGTCAGGCCCTAGTACCACGAGAGAGAGGTTAGAAGCAAATAATATAAACGACACGGCTATAATTGGTCCAAAAAGACCAGCTCAAGTTGCAGCTGTTTAGTTGACGTCTGTTATTTTTGTTATTTAGATGTGATTAGTCTTTGCGCCTGTAAACCCTCGAGAAATCCTAGAAGTTCCGCCTTGATCCCCTAACGACTCTTTTGTGTCTTGCCTTTTTTTGGCAACACCGTTTGAAATGACGTGAGGGTGGACCCTCAGGGACTTGGCTGACTTATGACCTTGTCTCTTCTTCATCTTCTGTTCATCTTTAGAGAGAATATATCTCAAAAATAGAACCATAAGCTAGTGTTTACAGTTCTTAATCCAATATTCTATTCTGATGTATATTTTGACATGTTTTTCAAAACAAGAAACAATTTTCCCTGTTCATATAAAGTCGTCGACTGCGTGAGAAATCTCTCTTGGTAGTCTCGACGACAGTAATTATCCCGGTACCGATCAAAGAGCACTCCGGCCCCTAAGCAGCTGCGCATCCCATGAGCACAACCCGCCCACGCAATTTACAATCTATCCTCTACAGGTAGAGAGAGGGATATCCCGCTTTTTCCCTTTTCTCGACGTGTTCCTTTTCCTCAGGTGTTTTCATACAAATTCGGGCATTTCTTATCCATTAGCCAGGTCAAAATGTACGAGTTGAACTCGTCTAATTTCGCCCATAATGCGACCGCGTATTATATAAATTTCTTTTTATTTTCTGGACGATAAGATTATGAAGAATTATCTCGAATGCGTCATCCTGTGTCAGAAAAGCTCAGTGCACTTGATCTCGGCCAAAGAGGCTTTGTTGCCCTCGTTTTTCCCGGTCTATCCTGTACCAGGGATGACTCTCTCTCCCTATATATTGTACACTTCTCAATTTCCTAATTCAGTTGGCCTGGATGCTTCTTCTCCTGCGGCTGGTACTCTTCAGTGCTGCCCTTGTCGGAGGCTACTACTTCCCGATTCCCGTCGCCAAAAAGGAAGCGGTCAGAGGAGTTTTGGAAAGATTGCCAACATGGGTAGGCTTACGAAAAAAAGATAATAAGGAGATTTTAGATAAATGATCATTTCGACTTTGAAATAGAAGACAACATGGGAATGGCCGCAGATGGCGCTCGAGTCTACCCGGAAAATGGCAAAATCTTTATCCAAGGAGGAAGTGGCACTACCGTACTCTATGCCATTAATGTAGAGACTGGCAGTGCTCTCTCATAAATTATTTTTAGCATTATCTGAGAAACCACTGCAAAACCCAAATCACTTGGGACGGAAATACCTACGGAAATGGGTGCGACGACCTCATCGAAGAGTATTATCTCGAGGCGCCACAGTAGGACGGACGCCTTTCTCCAATTAAAAAATATCTTTAGAGTCAGATATTTTGGAAACCAGTGTACATTTGCCTATTCTTTTGCCTGGTGGAAATGGGAAGATTGGGAAGTATTCATCGACTGGTTGGCTTTGAGTAAGATCACTGTTATCCTGTCGACTGACTGATTTCAGATGGCTTCAACATGGCTCTCGCTTCAATTGGACAAGAAGCCCTTTGGAGAGATCTCTACATGGACATGGGACTGTCTCGTCGCGACTTGGACAGTTACTTCACTGGCCCGGCATATCTCGCCTGGCATAGAATGGGCAATCTCAAAGGATACGCTGGTCCTGTGTCGGATGAATTCCTCGACGCCCAACTGGAATTGAACAAGATGATTGTGGCTCGGATGGCCAGCTTGGGAATCACTCCGATTCTGCCGACTTTTGCTGGTTTTGTACCGGATGCTTTGGTCGAGTTGCATTCTGACAGAAGCTGGGAGAAGCAATTCATGCAAAACAGTTGCTGGGACCGGTTCAATGCCACTTACAGCTGCTTGGCCTCTGTCAAGCCTTTGGAAGATTTATTCGTGGAGATTGGAAGCAAATTCATGCAGAAGGTGCTTCCGTTAATTTTAAAAAGACATATTCTTTCAGCAATTGGAGGCATACGGAACCCTGTACCATGTCTACAGTGCCGATCCGCTGAATGAGATCCCCCAACGACTAACCGACATCACCTACCTGAAAAACTTGGCTTGGTCTGTGCATTCCTCTTGTATGACCGGAGATAACAAATGTTTATGGTATATGCCGCTATTATTTTAATTAATTGGATTTCAGGGTAATGCAATCGTGGACATTTTCCTATGACAATTGGCCAAAACAGTCAGTCAAGGCATTCCTCAGTGGTGTCGAGCCTGGTCGACTCCTTGTTTTGGACCTTTACGCCGAGCATTACCCCCTTTGGAGCCATCTAAAAACATTTTATGGGCATCCTTATGTTTGGAGCATGTTGCACAATTTTGGAGGGAACACAGAGATCCGGGGGAATATTCGACATCCCAATAAGGTTGCGGCGATAAGCGCAGAGGATAACAGTCATTTGTAGCACTACCAAGTAGCGATGACTTCAGGAATTCCCATGGTTGGAGGAGGACTGACGATGGAGGGAATTCACCAGAATTACATCATGTATCAATTTATGATCGATCGGATGTGGTCGAAACAAATGATTGACGTCGACGTCTGGTACTCCTTCCAGTTGATAATAAAATCGCATTTAGGGTCGAGAACTTCGTCTTATCCCGATATCAGACAGACAATGAGACTATCGTCAATGCCTGGAAATTGATTGTCCGTTCGCTCTACTCCCAGCCTCTGAACAGATCAGAGAGTCTGATCTATGGCCGACGATTTGAGGAATTCATCTTCAAACGGCCACAATTGAGCCAATCCATCAAGGTATTTCTATATCACATCCCCCAGTTAAAGTCGATTCAGTACTGGTTCTCAATGGATACTCTTGTCGAAATCCTCAATAAATTTGCCTTTGTCCAGGACTCCCTGTCCCATAATCATCTTTTCCGGTAGGTATTGGATTGATCACGATATACTCGAAATTTCAGCAAGGATTTCAAAGAGCTAACCAAAGTCCTGCTGCAATATCGTCTGGGAAATGACTACATAATGAGAGTGACAGAAGCCATCGGCTTGGATGATGGAGAACTTCTCCATAAAGAATGTCAGAACGTACAGAGGATGTTCGATACTCTGGATACTCTCTCGACCTATGACTTCGACGAGTGGGAAGAGGCCGCCATCAGCTGGGGATCGACCACGGCTGAACAGAAGCTCTTCGCCATAAATGCTCGCCTACTGGTCTCACTTTGGGGGCCCACTGGCGAGAATTTGGACTATGCCCACCGATCATGGAAAGGGCTGATCAAGAAGTATTACGCTCCTCGGTGGAAATTCCTCTGCGCCTGGATGGACAACGTGGAACATGTCAAAAATCAGTCGATGTTTGCCCACGACGTCTTCAACAGCGTAGAGAAAGTGTTCGTAACCCTCGGCAGAGCCGATATTGTTTTTAATTAGTAATAAAATTCCCTTTATAAAACCAAATTTTGATAATCGATATCTATTTTGATGAGAAATTTACACGATGAAGTCAATTATCGCCAACTTTATTTGCTTTGATCATTTTTACTTGCTCTTGGACGTCTTATCACGCGATTTCTTTCCCGACTTTTTGCTGGTCTTCTTGTCTTCGCCGCTCTTGCTGCCGGCTGTCTCTCCGCTTCCCGTTTTCGTCGTCTTCGTGTCCTCAAGGGTGCGCGTCTTAGCGCTGCTCACTTTCTTGAAGGAGATCACCGTATAGACAATGCCCAGGATCATGACGACGCCAGAGACGGCTCCAATGGCCAGCGCCATACTAAAAACACATAATATTTTGAATAATTCCTAATTACTTTTTCGGAATCAGCTTGTCCGGAGCCTCGGTCGTAGCGCTCGACACTGTTGAAGGGTTTCGAATCTTACCCCCGAGTCCAGATTGATCATTGGGGTCAGACGTAGCGTCAGCTGAGGGAGGACTTGTCTCTTCAGGGTCTGCAGGAGGAATATTGGGCAGAGTAGAACTCGGCTCAGGAGGCGACGGACTTGAAGAAGGTTCAGCAGCAGGTGAAGTCGGAGCCGTCGTCGATTCAGTCGTCGACTCGGTTACCGTTGTCGGTTCAGCAGTAGTTGTCGAGATGGCTGAAAGAGTACAGTACACACAAAATATCAACGACTAACTTGTAGACTCGGTGGTCAGTTCAGTAGTGGTGGTTGTCGGTTCCTCTGTCGTCGTTTCTACCGTTATAGTTTCTTCTGTGGTAGCCTCCGTTGAAGTCTCGATGGGAGCGTCGGTGGGAGCCTCGGTGAGAGCCTCGGTGGGAGTCTCCGAAGGAGTCTCCGGAGTATTTTCCTCAGTCGAAACAGTTGTCGATGACTCGACGTCGTCTGGCGAAGGAGAAGTTTCTTCTGATGGAACAGCAGGATTGGTTGAAATGTCAGTACTGGATGAAGTTTGGTCAGTTATCGGAGCAGCAGTAGTTTCCTGCTCTCCATCTGGAGCACCTCCGCCTTGGTCTGATGGGTTGCCTCTCGGCTCCTGGGAACTAATGCCAGCGGGTATCATGGCACCGAAGAGAAGAAGAATTAAAAAGAGTCGGAACATCATAATTGCCGGAAGAGCTGACAACGACCAGTTGTAGTCAGTACTGGAAAAATAATGACGACTACTGTATGGATGATGACTGGCAGATTAAATTAGACCCGATATAACAGGGAATTTTTGAATAACCGTCTCTCACATGGTTTTTATCAATTAGAGGACTTTCACTGTGAATGGGAGCTGTACTTTCGTTTAGTTGTGCTAAATTCGAAGGCGGCAGTTAAACGAACCAGTCATTCTTTTTCTGCCGTCGACTATACCTATCCAATATAAACCGCCGACTAGTTACAAAAGTCTCTTCCATTGCAATGGGACGTGCGACCAATGCTGCCGTCTTTCTTTCGTTTTCTTCTCTATTGCTTCTTCTGACTTCCATTCCTTTTTTATTTTACCAACTGGAAGACATCGAGGAAATCTTCAAGAAGGAATACTCCGAGGCTACTGTATGTTCTCTTTATTTTTATCGAAATCTTCTTAGATTTATGCTGATTCATCATGGCAAGAATTGAGAGTAATGGAAGATGATGGAGTGAGACGAGTCAGGAGAAAGGCCAAACGACGAGATATTTACGAGGAAAAGACGGAAGGTTACTATCAGCAGGAAAAGAAAGGATACTACGAAAGACAACGAACTTATGGCGGAGACGAAGAGCCGACACCGATTCCCCCACAGGAGAACAATCTCCCCCTTTACGGCTATGGGTACACCAAAGTCAAATGTAAGTATTTTTCTTATTTCGGCAGTAACTGTTACCAGGCTGCTGTTCCCAACCCGGTTACAAGAAGACCGGCCTGCCTATGTCCTACAAATGCCCGTACGGCCATCGGGGACCTCGCGGTCCAAAGGGGTAAGACTGTTCCCTTATATTATTTGATTTTAAGGGAATCGGGTATTCCCGGGACTCCTGGTCGCCCAGGCTACGATGGAGAAGATGCTTCGCCGACGCTATACAACCTAGGCCCGCGAGAGCCCGTCACTCCTCCTCGACTCGATCCGTACGGTCCTCAGCCACCGTCTTATTCCATAAAAGGACCTGTCTGTGAACCTTGTCCCCCTGGGCCTGCAGGTGAAACCGGCTCGAAGGGACCTCCAGGACATGGTGGTAGAAAAGGGCCGGCTGGAACGCCGGGTATCCCGGGAATACCAGGTGGGGGTTTCCCTATTTCTTTTATTTTTTAAGGCAAATGTGGAGATATTGGACCACAAGGAGAAGGAGGATCACGCGGGAAAGTCGGAAAGCCTGGAGTCAAGGTAGAATAACTATTTACTTGGCAATTCAATTGTAGGGTACAAAAGGAACGGATGGAATAGCTGGTGGCAAAGGTCTTCCTGGCAGTAAAGGTGCTGATGGTTCCGTTGGAGGTAGGCCCTTCTATTGCATCGCATGCTTGTTTAGTACAAGGCCCTCGGGGAATAGGCGGAAGTGCTGGTGAATTCGGACAACCGGGAGAACCTGGATCAGTTGGTATTGTAGGACCGCCAGGGCCACCTGGTGCTGACGGACTCGACGGAGTTCCTGGTCGAGAGGGGAATGTTGGCAGTAGCGGGTTGTATTGCGCCTGTCCACCGAAGAATACTCCTGTCTCCGCCTATCAATCTCCCGGTTATGGGACTACAATCAACGAGAATCCACTGTACCCGACTCCGACGTATCCGACATCTTACCAGAGGACAACTGTCGGTTCCTACGGACAAAGTGACAATTATGGAGAGTCGAATACCCAATCTTATGGTAGAAAAGAGACGACGGATGGTTATCAGAAGAAAATTTACTTGGACAATCCTTACGGCGTAAAGCGGCGATGTGTTTTATTTCTATTTTTTTCAGACTGCTGATACATCTTCTAATTTTGATCTGGCTTACCCAAATAGACAAGAATTTTCTGCTGTCAGAAAGCCGAAAACAAAAGCTCTTACGTAAGAATATACCCGAGACTAAAATAATTGTTGTGTTCAGAAATCGGGCCTTGGAATTTCGACGACGGCTGAACATTTATGGAGCGGATAAAGGATTTCATGCCACAAAAAGAAGATTTTCTAAGCTTCCCTAAGAAAAATAATAAGAAAAAAGAATATTCAGAAATTCATCTGCTTTTATGACACAAAACATATAGAACGGGAATAGGCTGCTTATAATAACTACCTGTAAATCAAAATTAGGCAGACAATCTTAACCTTCAAATTGATAGATGCTCAATAATAATAAACTTTTAGCAATACGGGGGGTAATTTAGTCACATACGGTAATAAATAAAACAGCCATTTACACTGGGGGAACACGGACATTGTGAGCAGAATCTGTGAAAATCTACGGGATTCTAATTATACCCGGGGCCAAGCCCAATAAGTTACAAAAATGAGATAAGATCACACGCATGCACAGGGACAACACAACAATGGACAACCCGAAGGGAATTGGAACACAGACAAGATAACAACAACTGATTATGAACTGTAAAAAAAACACAATTTTAAACATTGTAAAGCCACGCTAAACGTTCTCGAAGGGGTGGTGGAAACGCTGCGATAAAACGATTCCAATTCTCTTCACCCATATGCCCACGGAAAGCGTTTAAAATCTGTAATACACACTGAAAAAAAAATAAAAGAAACGAAATACCTGGATAAAATTATTTTTAAGTTCTGGTTGAATTTCATTCCACGAAGCAATTGCGTCACACCAAAAAATAAAATCCTATAAAATGCCGGCTTAGTTTTTGAATTAGAATATCATCTACCTGAACAATGCCAGCTGGGTTATGGTTGATAAGATTGCATAATCCTTGAAACGCGCTGTATTTTTCGCTGTTATCCCTGGAGAAAAATACGATAAAATTTAAAAAAAAACGTACTTGATGTTACGGAGACTGGTGCAACATGCTCTCACAAACGTTTGAAGATGTGGTGCCGTTTCTTCTGCACAATATATGCCTAGCCGTCCTAGCGTAAGTGCTAAAAATATTAGTTTAAAATGAATAGAAATACAATCAAGCACTTAAAATCGTAAAACCCAAAATAAACATACTTACCTGTGATTTCTAACAATGTCCTTTGCAAATTTGGCTTATTTGCTATGGCCACAAGGTAAGGAAGGATTGCTGGAACAAACGCTTCATTTCCGCCCCTGCGCGTATAGACATCTAAAAAAATAATTGAAATAAAGTATTAAAGAGAAATTTACCTCGCCTAAGCACCAGATTGCATTGTTACATACGGATATATTATTGGCATCCAAATTTACCGTTATTACCGCAATAAAATGACCTATAAAGAATAAATAGATTAAGATAGAGAATTAAAATAACCTAAGAACGGTTTCACATGCTGCCAGCATGTTTTAACAAGGTCGCCTAATAAAAGCAAAGGAACTTTGTCGCACATCAGCATTAACATCCTATAATGCATTGACTAATAAAAAAAAATTAGTGAAGAACTCACCATTGTAGAAGCTAATACATTTGAACAATATGGAACTTTGCACAAGTGGTTGCATATGCTGTCCAAGACTTTCGATAATTCCAGAAAGAAGATCGAGAGAAACAACATGAGTATCTTTTTCTGGCATTTCATACTCGTTAGGAGCTTGTGTGGCCCGGAGTGTTTGTTCAACTCCGACTACAACAAATTGTACGCATCTAAAAATAGTAGCCAATATATTATATGCATTATTAAAATTATTAAAATCTTACTTAGTGAAAATCGGTTCTGCATATGGTAAGAAATGCTGACCGGTAGCCGTAGCAACAGCGCTAATGCATTCAACCAACGGGAATATCTCCTTATCGTCATTTCCAACACGCATTAGTTTATCCATAAGAGTTGGCATTAACGCCTGTACATAACGTTCTTCTGCCATAGCACGATTGACTGAATGGGCAAGAGTGGAGAGTGCGTCATAGAGAATTAGGAGATTTTTAGCTTGGTAAATGCGAAAAGCTTGCACGAGAACGGTTATGATCTGCTCCAAATATGGTTGCAGATATTCGGCTCCTTCTTCTTCAAAAGATGCAAAAGCACTGCAAGCTGCTTCTTGAACTTTCTTATTACCATCTAGGATCCGTTGCAATAGCTGAAAATTTAGCTAGGAAAAAAAACAATAAGAACTGACCACCATAATCAAAGACTCCAAGAATTCATTCTTTGCCTCATCCACAACCCAACTACAATACCTTGATAGTGTCCAACACGAAATCGATCTGACGAGAGGTTTCTTTTCCGTGCATGTTTGTAATAAGAAAGGAATCAGTTGTGGCAGATGTGGCTTCACTCCTTCCATACAACCTTCTGCAATGGCTCCTAGTGCTAGTATTCCCGACTCTTTGACTCTCCAATCAGAATTGGATAGAGCTTCCTGTATGCACGGGAGTAGCACTTCCAGTATCTCATTTTTAAAAATTCCTGCGAGAACATCGAGAGATGCAGCAGAGCAACGACCTAAATTTGCATGAATTTAATGTAAAAAGTAGGCTATTACGGATATTCCATTCTGTACAACTATCGTCATCATCCTCGTCATCGCTATCATCACCACTTGTTCCTTTGTTCTGCCCTTTATGAAATCTTGGTTTGATATCTTCGTCGCGATCAGGTTGCATCATATCATCTTCTTCGCTATCGCCCTGAAAAGATTAATTCATATCCGTTTTATATAAATACCTTGAGAGCGGCGATATCTTCGTCTGAGTATCTCATACATATCAAAAGTACTGGGATAAGTTTGGGAAGAACTGGCTGCAGCACTTGTTTGCATATATCAGGATTTTCCGAGAGCGACAAATAAAATTCGCAAGCTTCTAATGCGATACTTTCATCGGCTTCCTAAAAATGTTTGTAATAAACTAACAAAAGGATTACCTGTGATTTTACAATAATATAATCGATAATATTAGGCAGATGAGGAACAAGTTTATCCATAAACGCATCTAATAGAAGACATAAAGATCGACATAGCTGACGTTGTACTTCCTAGAGGGAATTGTTTTCGTAAATGAAAATAGGATACCGTTTCATTATCGTGTGCTCTATTGAAAAGTTCCGGAATATATTGGTCAATAATATCAGCTATTGGATCATTATTTACCATAAGAATATTGTTGAACGAACTCATAGCTAATCCCCTGGAAATGAGCGCATGTAATTTAGGAAAACCTTATCCGTACCTCATTTTCGCATTGGCATGAGAAAAGAACGATAAAATAGGCATCATCAACGGTTGTATTTGTTGATTTTCAAGTCTGTCGCCAGAATCTTCAAAAACTTTTTGAATTGCGCCAAGAGACCCCTAAAATTAGTAATAAGATATACAAAATAAATTCAAGCCTCTTGAAGATTATAATTTTGTTGTCCCAAAAGCTGTTGTAATGTCGGTAACAAATCTGGCCAGCCGGCATGTCCATCCTCCAAGAATATAGTAGTAACTGGAATTATTATATAAAAGTATACTAAAAAAACTCACTAATAATTCCAACTGTTGCCCTAATTAGTGGTGCTTGATCTCCAATAGCTTGCAAAGTATTTAACTTCACATAATCTTGAACATATTTATCATATTGTTTCCATTTGCTTCGGATATTATTTTTTAAAATAAGACCAGCTAGTGATCGAGGCTCCTAAAATAGAAAATATAAATTTTCTAAAAAAAATGCTGCATACATTGGGCAAATTATTTTGGTTAAGAATGAAAACCAGATAGCAACAAAATTTCGGATGACCTTGAAGTTCAATCAGTTTTTGTTGGACACGTCGTTGAGTATCCGTATCCGCTGATTGCGATTCCTGCAGGAGGACAAGTACCTAAAACGATAACGAAAATAAAATGAGAACAACTATTTTTTACCTGCTGTAATTCATATTCAACTGGTTCAAAAGTCATAACAAATGAGCATACACTGCAATCTGATGAATAATAATAATAAAAATAAAATTTAAACCGATATTAAAAATGAAATTAACATTTTGGTAATAAAATAAAGGAACATGATAACAATTTACTATAACAGGAACAATAACAGCGACAATAACAAATCAAAATTAAGCAGCATTTGGCTTGGAGGCATAGGCTTCTTTCATTTTTTCATACTTTCTACGATCCGCTTCGCTTACTGAAGGGCGAATTTTTCTTACCGCTTTCTAAAGAAACGAAAGTGTATATGGAATATAAACTTTTTACCTCAAAGTGATCTAATCCAACTGCGGTAATCGATAAATTATTATCAGCTATTCTTTCTTTCAATGCAATTATTGCTGCTTCGTGCACAACTGCCGCCAAATCAGCTCCACTAAAACAATGATGTTGAATATTAGCAGGACACAATTATCAAATAAGCCGAAGGATGATTAACTAACGTAAAGCCGTCAATTTCAGGCATCTGAGCAATCTGATGAAAATCGACGTCATGGGCTAGTTTCGGATGAGTTCCATTCTAAACGCCAAGTGGATGAACAAAATTTCTAACCTTTGTCGCCTTTAATAAAATATCGACTCTGTCGGCGGCGGTGGGAACATCCACAAACAGGATTTTGTCTAAGCGACCAGGTCGCAAAATGGCGGGGTCAACGATATCTATAAGACGGGCGTGTTAGAAAAACATCTTTAAAAGTTTAGCTATCACCTGGTCGGTTAGTTGCCCCAATAAGAAATACTTGCTTCCTTTCTTCAATCCCATCCATTTCGGTTAGCAACTGATTTACTAGACGCGCTCCTCCAGTATTCTAAATTCAAATGTAAATATGGAATAAATTTACTTGCCTCATTATTGGATCTTTTAGGACAAAGAGCATCAATTTCATCAAAGAAAATAACACAGGGACACGAGTCTCTCGCTCTTTGAAAAACTGTCCTTACCGCCCTTTCACTTTCTCCAACATACTAGAATACAATCTTGCATTTCGAACTAAATATGCTAACCATATTCAGTAATTCTGGTCCTTTAACGGAAATAAAATTCATTCCTGATTCATTTGCTACTGCTTTGGCTAAAAGTGTTTTTCCACAGCCTGGTGGTCCACAAAGCAAAATTCCTTGAGGTTTCGTACTAATACCAAGAAGAGCAAAATCTTCAGGTCTTTTTATAGGATACTAAAGTGTATAATTATATATTAATAATTAATAAGATAAACCAACCAAAATATTCCATTCCAGCTCTCGTCTTACAAGTGATAGGGCGCCAATATCATCCCATGAAATATCTGGCACAGTGGCAAAGCCTTCCCGTTTTGCAGATGGTTGTACACTTTCGAGAGCTCGTTCAAAATCAGTTAATGTAATTTTAAAACCGCCTAATTCTTCAATTGCTGATGGGTCGTCATCACTATTTAGCCATATTAGTACTAAAAAAAACAAAAAAAAAATTAAATCATAAGAATACGTTACCTTTATTCAATTCTTCCCTAATTTCTTCATTTGTCATGCGTTTTTTCTTGGAGGATCGCTTTACTAAATTATCAAATATTCTAAAGAAAAACTCGTATTGCGCAGAGAAATATAAATAATACCTATTAATTCCACATTTTCCGGCTTCTTGCACTAATGCATTTAAATCTGCTCCAACATAACCTGGAGTAAGTCGGGCTAATTTCAATAAATTTACTGAGTCATCTAATGGTAATCTAAATCTCTTCTACGTAACAAAATGAATCCTTACGTGCAAATAGTAGCTAAAATCTTTAATCGGGCTTCTTCATCAGGAATTCCCAAAGAAATATCCTTTTCAAACCTGCCTGCTCGTCGAAGACTGCTATCAAGTGACTCAGGACGACTTGTTGTACCAATAACAAATACATAACCATCTGTAAACAATAAGAATAAATAAATAGGGCGAATACCTTGGTGTTGTGGTTCTTCTATTGAAACATCGCCATTGCTATCGAACTTTAATTTGTCTGCTAATGGTTTTTCTTTTGGTGGTGTATTCAATTCTAAAACTAATATTTGCTCAAAGGTCATATGCAAACCGTCTAACGAGTTACACAACTGATTAACCAGTCGTCTATCCATTTCCCGTTGTGCTGTTTCTCGCCGAGGTGCAATCGAATCAATATCATCAATAATCTTAGAAGAACTGACTATAAAAATTAAAAAAAAACCAACCACAACACATGGGGCGTGAATTTTTGCAGTTTCAAACAATTGCCGAATTTTCTCTTCCGTTTCACCCGTAACCCCAGAAATCAAATGTGTCGCAGCGAGATGTATTAAAGGAAGCTCGAATTCACCGGCAATCGCCTAAATAAAGTGTTTAACAATAATTTTACTTCCAAACTTACTTGAGCAAATAATGTTTTTCCACTTCCTGGTGGACCATGTAGGATAAAACCTTTCGGCGGATCACGAATACCCAACGATTCATATGTTTTTGGTTTCTTCATATGAGTAGCTAATTTACACACTTCCTGAAAATGTTATAAATATTCTATACGTGAATACAACAAACCAAAAACTGCCTCTCACATCCGCCGAGATCTTTGAATCTTATTTTAGACTCCTTTGGTAAAATATTTAAACTGGCCACATTGCCTAATCCACGTGGCTGAAAAAATTAATTATTAGTTATGATAATCAACACTTACAAGGGTACGGGACTTCTTCTCGCTTTTATCATCATTTCCAGGCTTCTGATTCTTTCCATGAGATTTTGATCGATTGTCAGTTGTTGGTGTCTTCAATTTATTTCCGCTATATAAATTCGTTAGAGTTTTGTTTGCTCTATTATTAGTCTAAAACTTTCAATAAAATTAAATTATAGAAAGGTTGCCTTATGTGCTTCAAATGTGCGTTCCTTTTCTTCGTCACTTGATACTATCACATCAACAGCTGTTAAAACTCTGAAACGTGCGGATTATTCATCAAATAATACGAAAAATCAAAACATAAAAATAAAACGAACTTATTATCCGCTTTCCTTTTCCTTCTATTTTCTTTCAATCGAGAGTTTTCCTTTTTTGTTTCGGAAATTACTGAAATTTCTTCTTCTACGATAGCGGGTACAGCGTCTGTTAGATTTAACATTGTCAATGCATCTTGTATCGAACTGCGAAAAATGGGAAACTTTTTACCTCGATATTCACTAAAAATATGCATACAAAGTAATACCAAGTCAAACATACTGATACTTTTCTTGCAAATCATACGCTACTTCATCTGGACTGAACTTCTTCTGTCGTGGATAATTTCTACAATGCTGGAATGATAATACACATTATTTACTGCTCAACATACTTCTTTTATTCGAGTAACAAGCTGTGGATCGTCTACTGAGGTATTGCTGCCTTTCATCTGCAAAAAAACATTATTTTGATCATAAGCGCATAAAAGCAAAGCTTGCTGAGTGGCTAACTAAAATTGGAGAGGCTCCTAGTTTTCTCGGACAACGCTATTCGATATAAAGACCAATGAATCAGAAAAAATAGGCAGAACAAACAGAAGAACAAAAAAGATGAGCATTTTTTATCGGCAAATTCTGCTTTTCGCTTTGACGCTTATTCGCGTATTAGTCGTCAGAAGGAAAATGACAATCCGAGTCAGAAATGCGGTGAAAAAATGGAAAAAAAATTAGTATAACTTTTCAAGCTTCCCTCTCGACAATTCTTGAAAAATGGTTTTGAACAGGCAGAAAGAAGATGCCTTGTTCAATCAGTCCATTCGCATTCTTTCTCCAATGGTATGCGATAAACATCCGATCCAATTAAAACTCCCTTCATGGGAAAATCACTAACAAACTTCGACGAAAGTCTTGTTTGTAGGTTTCTTTTCTATCAGACTTTCTACCACCTTTCTACCATAAAAAATCGATCGACTAATTTTTTCGGTTCGATCAGGCTATGGGATACAAGCTTTTTGCCTATGAAGAAATGAACATTCACTAAATGGTTGCATGGCTTTAGTTTCCATAGGAATCTGCTCATTTCGAGCATTTGTTGTTGTTCCAGAGATCATATAATCTTCGAATAGCGTCTCTAATCAACAGACATCTAACAATTCGTAGGATAATCAGGAGACACATCAGCTTCTTTATAACAAAAAAATAATAATGGCTTATTATAAAATGAGAAGTCAAAAAAAAGTACAACAAATACCAAAGGGATCCCTTATGAATATGTAAAAAAATTCGATAGAGAGTAAAAGATCATCAAGATAGGAGATAAATGCGGAATATTCTTTGTTTTGTTTAGTTTTTTTTTGCTTTTTTTGTTTTTTTTTGCACCTATCTACCCAAGGCGAAAATGCATTTTAAGTGAACGGCAACTATGCAAAGTGGACAGCCGGTAAGCGGGGGGAAAGGGAGGAGGAGGAGCACCTGGTGGATTGACTGGATAAATAAGTAGGGCTTGGACATAAGCTCAATAATAGGGCAATATGTACAAAAAAATAGATTACGAATCGGACTTGGACCTGTAAAAAAAGGCGACTCCCTCCCGAAGCAAATATCTAGGAAAAGAAAGTCGGATCAGAGTCGGCTTCCTCTTTTGGCAGCGGGGTGAAGTCGTCGAACATCGATGACTTTATCTTGTTTATCTCCTCGTCAGCCTCCTGAAAAATGATTGTTTTCACTGGGCAAAAGGACACAAGGAGCAGGAAAAAACACAAAAAGCGAGGGAGGCTCACTTACAACTAGTTGAGCTGATGCATCTGAAGGTGCTCCTTTAAAGACCTCGACATCAAAAGGCAATCGACAACTTACCATTTTACTATTGCTTCCGGGTTTTTCATCGGCGGCAGGGACAGATTGACCCGGGGTTCCGGATGATGGCTGGCCGCTTTGTGCTGATCCGGGAGCGGGAGTACCGCCATTGACTCCTCGTGGCGTCGATGCTGGCGACTGCTTGATGTCGTCACCATTCAATGGCATCAATTGTTGTCCTTCAGGTAGTCCCGTCGACGGCATTCCGCTGCTACTTCCCATCGACACTGTAGTGTCACCCATTGAAAACTAAATACGGTTGTTTTTGTAAAGGCAGGGCTTACCGGCATGGCAGAAGAGCTGGTTGGCATTCCACCGGGCAAGAAGGAAGGATGTCCCTCAGGATTGAGAGACAATCCTGGCGAAGACATGGACATCGCTCCAGGAGTACCCATCCCATTGGGCATCATGGCACCGGGAGGAAAGGCCTGACTGGGCGAGTCCATGTATGGTCCCGGACGGAAACCCATTGCTGAAAGGTGGATGTTCATAAGACAAAAGAAGGCGAGGCGAACCTTGTGTTCCTGGTCTCATGGCTCCTGGAGCAAAAGATGCGCCAGGCGGCATTCCTCTCATCGCATTGGGAGGCATTCTTTGTCCAGCCATCCGAGGGTCAGCTCCTGGTGGAAACATGGCATATCCTGGTGGCATACCGGCTGTCGGACCTCCTCGACCGGGAAATCTGCCAGGAAATCCTAGAAAGCAGAAGTGAATAAAGACAAGGCATAGGATATCTACCTCCCATCATGCCATCTGGTCCCGGCATTCCAGGCATTCCGGGTGGAAACATTCCTGGCATTCCGTTCATGCCCATAGGCCCTCCCGGCCCGTAACCTCCTCCTTGCATGAATATCTCGTAGAACATTTTGCCATCCTGCGATGGTTCACATTCCCGTCGATCTGACGCCGCCTGGTACAAATCCCAGAATATCCTAAAGTTCATTTTGTTGAAATAGTCACTGTCTAACTTACATAAACCAATTGTGCAAGAAGCCGGGAGCCATTTCCTTCGGTTGAAAACCGGAAACACTGCTGTTTGGATGATTCTGAAAAGGAACGAACGGTCAGAACGAGGCCAGTCGACTCACATTTAACACTTCTTCTTTAAAAGCATCGGCGGCCTTTTGTGCTCCGGAATATAGCAGATACTCGTAGACTATTGTGATAAGTCTGAAAAGAAGAGAGAGATTGATTGTCAATGGAGTTGACTTACTTCTCTTTTGCTTGGATTTCACATTGACTCTGTTGTTGCATGGCGGTGGGTGGTTGCATACTACCAGAAGGGGCTCTTTGCTGTTGTGGATTGAACATGCGCTCTTTTACGCAAAGAAAACCATAGCGGAAGGAAAATAACCTGAAATTAGGGCAATAGTTCAGGTCAAAACATAAAAAGAACAAGAACGACAAACGGATAATGCATAATTTATATGGGAAATGAATTGAAAAGTCGGAATTTAGACAGGTGCAAAGAGAAGAATGACAGATTGCCGGGATCTCGTAATTACTACTTGGAATCCAGCCAGACGTATCGATCGTTGACGCGCGCAGAGGTTGCAAATAGTCCCGGAGCGAATGCTCTCCGGTGGTAGAGAGCGGAGAGAGAAGGAGAGCGAGAAGAAGGTTGGCGGAGGGTCAATACTGGGTCAGGGCGGGGGCCATTTGTGGCTCTAATCAACGAGAGACGAGGAGACAACACACAAAAAAAAAGGATATTTATTACAAATAAAATGAGATCGAGATTGACCGGGATATGTGACTCGGCTGAGCGAGGGAATTACCCGGAGGCTATTCGTCAATTGACTAGACCTTCTTCAAAAGTGGGTCATCTTCTGATTCTGCACGAAGATTCTGTTTCGACAGGGATTGTTCCCCAAGGAGAGGCGACTGCAACACGGTACTTCGTCGACGGCCGCCATTCGACTCCGTGATTATCGACTGACAACTATCGTGGATTTTTGTAAACTAAACATCTTTTCCTCTCTTTATAATAAAATCATACCGATCCGGATCTGATATCCTTTCCGTATTGAGGAGAGCCGACTCTCCTCTCGGAGAGCTTGGCGTAAAATGGCCGGTACAAGACGACTTCCTCCTCCTTATTCGACTCGTCCGTCTCGCCGTCGTAGACTTGTCCTAATCTGAATTCTGGCGAGACGTACTTTCCTCCTTCCACGTGATTCGAACAGTATTCTAAACATTTCTTTTGTCTTTGATTTTGTGCATAATTACCGTATTCTAAAGGAGGGGAAGGTCCATTTGGAATCCTGTAAGGGAGAGTCGCCACCGTGAGAGGGAAATCCAAAATGAGATTTTCGTTGCCTTTTTCATCTTCGAGGCAAGCCTAAAAATATCAAAAATAAAGAGCTTAGGGCAAGATATTACCCTCAAGACGTAGTAGATTTGAATCAGTCGACAAACGCCAATGAGAGTCGGAGGGACGACGGGAAGTCGAATGGGTTGTTCCAGGGTCGAGTCATACTTTCCTTGGGAATTTGCAGCAATCGGAGATGATCTGCAATTCTTCTTTAAATGACTTTCTCCGTCTTACTTGTGTTCAAATACAGTACATGAGATGGATTTGTTCTCGCCGAGGACTCCTTTCTCGATGAAATACTCAACATGTTGGGTCAAGACCACTTTGATGACTTGCTGTGAGCTCTGTCTGTTTTCCACCTAAATCATCCTCTGCACCCCAATTCATTCTCATACCAATGCCCGTACGCGTATATTTTCCCCGCAGACATAAGCTGTTCTGTCAAGAGTCACCCGTAAAGCGAGGGCTCCTCTTTGACAGCACCAGCAGCAGGTCACTTTCCTATCTTGGCCGGTCAACGGCGCCTAAATTCATTTATAGAAATATTCAAATAAATTTACGAGATATTTCTCCTCCATACAATCGATGTGTGGTCCAATAATAGTGAAATATTTAATACCTTGAGGCGAGGAGGCATACGGTATGTCGATTATCACCTGCAAAAAAAGAGACGTTTACTAATAATCTGGGGACCGGAAACTCTCGGCTAATCCGATTGGCGTCGTCAGGATTCGATAAAAGCCATGGACTCAAAACAACCCGGGTCATCCTTGCTCACCTTGATATAATAGCGAATTGTCCCATGACGACTTTCTAACGAGCAGGGGAGAGTACTCTGTGGCAGGGCAAAGTTGAAGGGCAACTGGTGGAGACCTCTGGCCAAAATGGGCAACGACTCACATTCCTCATTTTTATCTAAAAACAGCCTTTTCTCATTTAATTGGGGAGCAGACCTTTTCCCCAGACGAGGATCTTTTCGTCGATGATGTACTGGTCATCTTTCATTGTTCGTCTCTCGCCCGATTTGACCACTTTCAATGTCGCGTGGACTTTTCCCCTCAATAAGACCCGAATACCTACAAACCTTATCCCTGCTTTTTTTATCAAACAAACCTTTAATTTTAATATTTTCTGTATTTTCGAGTAAAACAGAGCCGGTGACATTTTCCCCCGCATAGAAGATATCCTTAGCCAGCCGAATATCAAAGGCACTGATGTAGTCCATGGCCGGGCTTAAGTGTCAAAATAAGTGAAGAGAGAACAAAGAAAAGAAGAAGAAAAATAACAAAATGGTGGCAGTGAAAACAAGCACCGTAACCCCTACAATTCATGGAGACACGCCATGTTTTGAAGGAGAGAGCAGTCGATGTTGCCAGGACAATGAGCGAGCTACGAGCTCAATTATTCAAAAATTCATAGGAGCATGACAAATTGACATCGACAACTTTGGAGCGTCGTTGGGGATGAGCAGAAACACGTGGGGGGAGGACAGGAGAAAAAGAGCTGTCAATCCGATTGGGATTAGTCGTTGCTTACGTCGTTAAAATGACTTATTACCGTATTCTCGCCCATTTTTGGAAATGTGTGCCTTTCTTCAAGGTAGAATCGAACGTCGGCCTCCAGAGACAAACGAGCAATATTGCAGCCGGCTGCCGCCTAATACAACACATGGCCTCTCGGAACAACTCATCAGACAGATGAAAAATCGGCCAGAAGATGAGTCCCCCTTTTCAACAAAAGGAAATTATAAAGGAACTAAAAGGAAAGGGGAATATGTCCAATACATGAAGCCACTTTAATCTATGTCCCCCATCCGAAACGCATGTTAATTACCCACCCACCCACAAATAAATAGAGAGATAAAAGTATTGAATAGAATAATTCAAGTTCGAAGAGAGAAAAAAGGAGTCGATGGGCAGCTCCATATGCCTTGGGCGAGTCTGCGATAATACAATTGCAGGAATGGACAGGTTTGTGTGCGGGGAGAGTATGCCCATTCCGGGGATTAGCTGGATGATTCATGAGGATAACAAGAGAGGAGACAAAAACAACCAAAACCAAATGTCTTGAATATTCTAGTGAATCCAATTGCGAGAGAGAGGGAGAGAGATCGTTGGAGTCTATTCATAATCTAATTCGAGATACAGAATATCAACAATAAGGTATTTTCATTAACAAAAGTATCCACACCTCTCTCTCCACGCAAAAGCTAAAAATATATGAATTAAAGAAAAATAAATATATTTGCAAGGAGAGAGGGAGAAAGGAGATTGAGATCGACGCCGTTGCCGAGGAGACACGAATGTTAGTTGTGAGTTGAAACGGGCGAGGCGCAGGTGATTTAAAGAGAATGAGGCCTTTTCTCTCTTTTGGATAAGCGTCTCATGCCATTTAGAGTCTAATCGACGACGGGTAAAAAGTCGGGCACCGGAAGGCGTCTTCGACTCATTGTGGAATGGATACAGCAGCAGCAGCGTCTAGGCAGTCCGCCCAAGCGGAAATGGCGCTTCCGGAGTCGGCAGGGCGAGAGCAGACCAGCCAATTGACTTCTGCTTTTCATTACGTGCCGCGAAGACACATTGATGAGAAAAAAAAAGTGAAATCAAAGAGTTGCATCCATAGACTGGCCGAGCGATGATTCGTCCACCCTTCAACCTCAGAATTCTCCGGGGACAGAAAGCACAAATGCCCGCAATGACGACTAGCCTCGTTATATTTTACGCGTTTCAACATTTTTTGAAAGCAATTATAGGCTTTTTGAAATAAAAATTTAACTGGAATAAAAGAATGAACTGCAGCAACGAGAGGTAATAGAGGTGAAAGCACCTGGGAGCCAATGCATTGTCATTTGATCTATGCTTGAAATTGGAGGCTGTTGATTAATGCAATTGTTAGAAATAATCCATTTCCCATTGGGGAAATTATCTTGGCGTCAGACTATCATCATTATCTAGGAAACCATCACTTCAATTAGTCTTCTGACATTGAAAAAATTATCCGTTCTTAAAAATAAATATCTGCTCTTATACAAATTATAAAGCTAAAAAAATATTTACTATAAAAAAGAAACAATAATTAATATAAATAAATACCGAATAATATTATAGACCTTTGTTGTACCATACCTTGACGGGTTCGTTATGAACAGCGCATAGACGTTTCCGAACCGGTTCTTCTAGATACCAAGGACCATTGGGAGTAACCTGAAAAAAATGAGTTTTAAAAAAGTCATGAAACTAACAGTAATTTTAGATTTCTGAGGAAATAAGGCGCAACAAGCAGGAGTAGTGAAAGTCAGCATTGCTCCACAAAGAATTGTTTGAAGAGGTGCTGCAATCCAGGTCCTCTTCTAAACCTCTTTATTTATAGTAAACATAAAAAAATACCTTATAAAAATTAGTTTTTGCGACAGCGTTCATAACAACAGGCGTCAAAACTAAAACAATCGCGTGTAATTAAAACAGTAATAATAACTGACCCATAGTTGGAATAGCCATTGATACTCTACTGACTACTACCTGAGCGGAAGCAAGAGCAGCTACATTTTGTGAAGTTGCTAATAAAGCACCGCTATCTTCTGCCCGCAGCTCTATTCCCTTTTCAAATTCACTGAAACTTCGGATTAGAAACATGACAAAAATTTACAGGCTCCGCATCATAGGAATATTGATAGCATTGGCCAATGCAATAGCAGCAAAAGGTACAAGACGACCAACCAATCCATGTGCATTCTAAAAAGATTTTGAAGACGAATACAAGAGAAAATTACCTTTACTAGTGAGTTCAATTTTAGTGCTACAAAAAGAGCTCCACCAGTAGCACAACAATATGAAAGTAGAAGCCGTTCAGGAGTAACGGCGTTCGGTCCGCTCCGATTGGTGTAGTTCACACCAGCATTGAAAGTTTGATTAATCCAATGCCAAAATACTACGCTTTTGAACGATCTGAATAGATCAATTGAGGGACAAAATTAAATCTAGCACCTGTAAAAAGTTAGCATTCCTCCAGTTATAATCATGTTACATGGCACTTGAGCGCTCATTCTTCCCAAAAGAAACATTTTTTCACCAGTATCAGGATGAAAAGCAGAATCATAGAGCTCTTTAGCTCTCCACAACTCATCAACAGTCATATTAGGATCATATATACCCAGCCTAAAACCATGGTAAAAAAATAAAAAGGCAACTAACTTATAATTTGTTACGATTGTCTTACATTTATCCAAAGTGCTTTCGGTTACGAATAAGTTCAACGGATTAGCAGTAGAAAAGAAATGCTTTGCTCTTCCCATGTACGTGTTTTGATCATATCTCGGTTTAGAGATGTCTGGTTTGACTTGGACGAGAGCTAGTTTTTCAGACATCTGAAATCTTATAGAAAGCAAAGATAAAGATGAATGCGAAAAGAAAATCAAGAGAAATGAAACAAAAAATGATAAGCCAATACAAGCAAGTATTTTTTTGTGCAGCAAATTTGAATTTCGTAGTTGGTATTTTCCCTATATACCTGAACAGCTTACATTTGTTTCTGAATATGCAATTTTATGAAAAAAAAAAATAGAAGAATATAAAAATTTACTGATTATCACAAGAAGATCATTTGATAACACAAAAAATACCCGTAAACTTAGAGACCGTGAAACAATTTCAAAGAGCCGTGAATGCCGGGCCTTCGTCACATTTTTTCTTCAGTGATTTCTTTTGTCGACTTGACTCCAACCGATCGGCAAATATCATTTCTGTTGCTTTACAAAATGGCACAACAATTGGCAATTTTGCCAGACGGTTTCGAACTCTCCCATTCATCGAGCAAAACAAGGCGAAAATTATGCAAGACGTCAGGAGAGTAATCATCTCGTTGAAGTCGCCTTGAAAATAAGAATAATTCTTGTATGGATAGAAATTTACCCATGGTGTAGATCAGGCGAAGATTGCTTATGGTGGAAAGCACTGCGAGAATACCTTGAGGCAATTCTACGACAATAAAAACAGACATTATCATCTGAAAAAGATCTAGGTGGCCGAATGGTCGATGAAAACTCACGAGAATCATATTTGTCGTCCTTTGATGCTGCCTGTCTCGTCTGACACTGGCAAATCTCGAACTCATTTGTTTTATCTTTTTCAGTTGATTGACAATAAGCAGAGACATAATACAAAGGACAACCTAGATAAATATATGGGAAAATTAGGGAAAAACTTACGGATGGAATAATTTTCGAGCAAGAATTGAAAAGCCAAAAATTTAGACTATGAAGCCAAGCCGGATCAGAGGCGAATTGCAATTGATAGGCCGTTGTGTTTTTGAGGGAGGAAAACCGAGATGCACAGCCTTCATTTTCGGATACCTAGAGAGATTACTGTAGGCTATGAGGAGGACGGACAGACCTCGACGACTTCCGACGTAAAATAAAGCGGCATTCCTAATATGATAACTCCGATGTAGATGGCCACAATAACCACACGACATTTCTGCAAAAGTACCCTTTGAATTTATAAGGCATTTTTTGAGAGACAGCCACTTTGAAGTTTACGACTCACCTGATAATTGAACCAGGGGGCGTTGGATGTGGCCTCAGACAGCCGAGCCAGGGAAAAGTAACGGATAAGTGACAGGGCCACCACATGAAAGACCTGACGAGAAAGGAGAAGGTGACGAGAAAGAAGAAGACGACTTACCCCAGCCATATGGACGAGGACGGACAAAGTGACGGAGACATGCATTGTTTGGACCATCGAATAAGAAAAGAAGAAAGGCGAACAAAGCTGGTCAGATGCCCATTTGAAGAGCGTCGAGTAGAGGAAATTAGCACACAACATCAATTGGCAGCTGAATAAAAGATCGTTTTGAATTAAGAAAACAAGGGAACAGAATGAAATCTGATCCGGGGTAAACATGGCGGTATCCCGAAAAAGAAGGAGATTTGTGTCGACTTACCAGGACATTGAGATGAGAAATGCATTGGTTGGATTGAGAATGGAGAAGAGAGCAGCCACCGTGAGAAGATGACCGACAGCGCCGGATATACAGAGGACGAGAACAAGCGGCGGATGGACGACATTACCGTAGACATCGAGCACCGATTCGAACCAGTCCATTCTGCAATATTTAAGGTTTTACGATGCCAAAGATCAACGGTGAAACCATTAGACGAGGCACTTTGAATCAAGGACTAATTGACGGGTTAGTTGGGGCGGTAAAAACGGGAGCAAAATGGGAGGAAGAATAAAGTTTACGCCGGGTTGGCTTATTGTGGGACAGACCGAGAAAATATTCATGAATAGACAACGTGATATCATAACGAAATCAAAACACGGAAAGTGAACCAGCTGGAAGGAAATGTTTATGGCAAAAAACAGCTGGTCATCGATGGAAGAGGAAGCGAATAAGAAATTGAATCAAAAAGGGAACACAGATAATGGGAAGAAGAGCGGTCGAGGAGGACGAATCTATAATTCATAAGGAGGGCGGGAAAGAATAACCTCTGGAAGGCGTGGCGATTGAGATTCGACGGAGGGCCATAGGAGATTACAGGGGCGAGTAAGACGATGATTATGGGGAAAGAGGAGGAAGTTTTTTTGGCGGTACAACAATCAAAGAGAACATGAAGGAAGAGAAAAGGGAAGGAGACAAAGAGGAATCTCATTTGAATAAGGAGGAAGACGGGATCAAGAGGGCTTCCTTTGACGACGACGTCACCTGGGAAATGACCGTGGGAGAACATGTTCCCAGAGGGGGCGTCGACCCCCAAGGGAATCGGATCTTTTGAACAGAAAGGTGGGAAGAATTTGATACGCTCTAGGACAAAGAGGAAAACAGTTGCAGAAAATATTTTGAAGCAGATTAAAAGGCAAGACAAATCATTCGGACCTAAAGGACGTGTTTTCCCAGGATGGCCAAGTGAAAAAGAGGTGGGCAAGAGGAGGCGCCAAAAAGGACTACGAATCGAGTTATTCGCAGGTCGTCCGGGTTAATCCAGGAAAGTGCTTGAATCGGCTACATAAAGGATTCATTCAGAAGAGTGGAACACAGGTTTTTACATAAGAAGGATAGATAAACGAGGCGGAGTAAAGAGCTCGTGGGAAAGAACTTCGAAGAGTACGGTAAAGGGGCGATAAGAGGCTGTTTTGACATGGCCAAATCTAAGGTTTCCTCGATTATCTGGGGATACGTCAAATGGGAGGAGAATTTAGATGGAAGAGACTAAATCCAGTGAGGTCGAGAACAAGTCGACAATGCAAATTACGACTTCCTTCGTCCTCTGGCGTTCAAATCAACATAATCTTTCCAAAAAGACCTCGTCGGAGCACATGTGTCCGTCGAATAAATTCATTATAATGGCCATGAATCTGGGAGATCTTTAAACAAAGTAGAAGAAGCAAGAGATAGTGCCGAGGACCACGTCAGAGATGGAAATCATTCGACTCCTAATGTCTTCCTCATTAATCTCAGGTACTTTCCCACTTGTCTATAGACCAGCTTCAAATGACGTCGTGAGAAACGGAGAATATCTAAGAAGGCCATTTATCCTGTTGGCAGCCACCATTTCACACGTGACATTATCGGAGAGGAACATCAGGTTTTTTTCCTGAGGGAGCCGGCTCTGATTGAAGATTCTCCCTTATCTGGTACATTTTCTTGGGTAACAAATAACAGAGAAGAAGAAGAAGATCCCGTGCAGTTTATTGGTCTTCAAATGAGCTGGCAAACTTCTGAGAAATGGCCCAAAATTGCGAGGTCCGAGTGTTTTCTCTCTTTCAATTAAAATTAATTACTCAGACCCTCATTAATTGCACTCTTCCTCGTTCGTCAAAAACTGGGAGTACTCACCGGGATAGGATCTTATAGACAATGTAGGAATAGTTTATTTATGCCTTTGTATATACATTTCCCAAATCGGATAGTATCCCGTTTCCAAGAAGAAGAGAAGTGAAGTGTGGATCAGGCGACCAGCGACCAGTAAACCATGCATATCGCTCGACATCGCCGCGGCTCTCACATGTGTGAACCATATCTTTGCACTGGGCTTCTTGCTTTTGCAAAGTGTCGATCTGTGCCCCATCATTTTGACTGTGCCAGTTGGCCATCTCCGTCACCCAGAAGTTCTTTCCGTATTTCTTCAGTCGATCCAGCTGATCACTCAGGCCATAATCGTACCAATGGAATCCAAGGACATCGAATCTTGGCGAGCGACCGCCATTTTGAGCTCTGAAAAGGGGAGTATTACCGGTTAGACAGTGTTCTCCTACTTGTAACTGCCAATGAAATTATCCATCCAGACGACGGGATCACTGTATCCGGGCATAGTTCCCCAAGTAATTTGAGGTCCGACAATCTTGGCTCCTGTCCGTTGGGCGACTCGCTCGTACTTGGGCCAAATACTCGCCGCCTGACCGGGATTCATATTAGCCTGGTCGACAAGATTCGGCTCATTCAATACCATAAAATATTTGACACCCAACGATTTGATGTTATTGACAGCATCGTCCTCATTGAAATCGGCATTCCAGAGCATTGGGATGTATTCCATGCCATATTTGGAGTGATAATCGCCAGGAATGCCGTTGTCTTTCTTTTGCGCCCAATTATACCACCAGGAAACACCCGACGAAATGGCCCCGATGTCACCGGCCGTTTGCAGATTGTAGGCGATTCCTCTTTTGCCTGACTTGGCTTCGATAGAAAAGACGGCTACAACTAAAAGAGCAAGGGAGAGTTTTCCCATTTCTGAAAATATTCTTTTTTATGAAGAAGAATTGAGCGGTTTACAAAACGGAAAAATATTTTAAAATGAGTGACGAGAACCCAAACAGACGGCGATTTATGTACTGCCAGCGGCACGCCTTTTGAGCTATCTGTCCTGAGCAGATCAGCACTATCAGGGAGAAGATAAAAATCAATGTCGAGAAAAAAGTGAACGAAGCATTTGATAAAGAAGTTGCTGTTTTTGACCAGGCTGACTTTTGGCTAATTGACATCATCCCTTTCAATCTGAAGAGCAATTCCATTGTTTGTCAGGAGTAAAAGGGATCCTACGTAAAAATTTGAGTGAAGGAGGATTGTATGGAACATCTGCTGTCACTTTTGAGGAATGCAACCCAGGCTTTTTTTCCTGATATGGTTAATCGCCATGGAAAACATCGGCCGGGCAGAGTTCGCCATGTTCCCGAATTATTTTTCGATAATCAAGAAGACAAAGTACTCCCAAATAAACCCGTTGATCAAGGGAACATTCAAGGTGTTATTTGGCAGAGAAAAGGACCATAAACAGAAGCAGAATGGGGGAAAGAATGATAAAAGGGTCAGTATATAAATGAGAGGATGAGTTGCGAAAAGTAAAACAATTATTGACTGGACAAATGTTTGCCGAGGAATGCGTTTGTATCTTAATCATAACAGGCGGAAGCGCATCCTGGACTTTGCCTGAATCTTCGCTCCAAAAATGACATCAATCAGCGGGGGAAACTGTTTGATCTAGCTGTCAAGCATAACAACGGAGGTCCGTTCATAGAAAGCACACAAAAGTCGATGATGCGACCCCGATCCTTTTTTGGTTTCACTTTATGTAAACGGATTTCCACTAATCTTATGGAGTGACTAATCGAAACATTTGCAAACCCTCCTCAAATTCCTGTACATCAACAGGCAGCAACCACCAATATAAGAGAGAAATTTCCCTTCGCCGCTTGCCACGCTAGCCTTCCAAAAATAAAATAAGGTGTTTCTTCTATTGTCAGCAGTGAAACCGAAAAGGTTGCTTTGATTGAGATCAGCATCTTTTCTTTAGTCTACAGGCGGTTGACCTAAGATTTTTGCATTTTTTTCATGGAATATTACCGTATTGAGCTGGAGATACTTTCTGCGTTTACAGTTTTCCTAAGTCTCTCGATCTCCAAAGATTTTGTAAGAATCTAAGGATTGTCTGCGAATGCGAAGTTTTTCAGGAGATGTTTCAAGCCACATAATATTGCCCGTTTTCAATCGGTCTCTCCAGTTGCGGAAAATATAGTCGGGAAAATGTCTGCCTGACTTGCGAGTATGCACCATTAGCGGATCAGCCATTTCAGTACCATCGCTTGTGCTCCTGAAGCGGTTAGGAGGACGATCTTTGGGGTTACGTGGATCATAAAGCCCTTGTGTTCGTGGATTGATTTAAGCAGCTCCGGCAGTTGTACTTCTCAGCGTTTTTCAAACATTTTCGAGCCACAATTTACAGAATTTTTCAAACATTTTTGAGCCACAGTTCTCATAGATTTTCTTAGGTGAGAAAAGATGAACCCTGGTTGTGACGTTGCCGCTCGAGCCGTGTCTGCTCCTAGTTGAAAGCGCCCGGCGAACTGTGGGTAGAGAATTAACATGGGAGGTTTTTATTTTTTATCTAATGTCAATTCGTTGTTGAATATTGAAAAACAATGCAGAGGATGCCGATGAATTCGTTTCTGATTTCGTCCAAAGATAATGATTTCTGTAGATGAGTGTAAAATAAGGAGAAATCCAGAGGTACACGTGTGTAGTTGAAGCGAACGTCAGTGATAAAAGCCATCAGCATTATAGCCAGATCTTCTCGTGATCGAGCGGTTTCCACTAGTATTCCTTCTCCAAGATCACCTGTGTAGATAGATAACACACTCCAAAGATCTATGCCCTCAACAATGTAAATAACGCATTCTCCCGTCTGGAAGTACGCTTGTTTTCTTACAATCTCAAAAGAGAGGCGGGATAATCTCTCATGATGAAGGGACTATGTACACGCACATTCGTCCGCCGAGGCGGTGCGATCACTACCAGCCCGCCGCACCGAAAATGTCAGAAATTGTCTGCGTACAAAAATATTTATTTTTATTTTTTTTATGAATTTCTCATAGTATTTGCATTATTATTTTGTTTTTTGGCTGCCAGTAAGGTTTACAGGCAGCTAGCTATTATAAAAAGGTATAAAGAAGATAAACCAATGGAAAACAAAAATTCTTATTTTGGGACGCAGGCATTTTCGGTGCGGCAAGTGATCTTACAAGGGAACCTTATTCCAAGTTCAAATCCTCCATTGAATTGCTTTTCTCTTTTTTCTCCACCTTTGAACAAGCATAAAAGACAGTAGCCATAATGACAAAAAAGAAAAATGGATTATGATGCGTTGGGGATCAAACTCATGAGTCAAAAGAGAAAAACGCCTACATGGCCGGATCCGGCCTCCGCGGAGGAAGGGCCCGGGCCCGCTTTTCCGGAAAATTGTGACTGCGTCGTGCGCGACTCGGTTTCTCAGGTGGATATCTCGGCCGTAGATAGGGCTTTTTCGATAATACAAAGTGCATTCGAAAGAGAAAAGAATGGCGAATTTTATAGAACATGTTAGATACAAGGGAACTCACATTCCCAATGAATATGCTAATGCAGATTCTTAGCTAGTCTATTCACAGCGACGCCTTTTTTTCTGCAAACGCTACAGACTCGTAACTCGTCCTATAAAATTCGCCATCTTTTTCTGATTCTAGTGCACTTTTAATTATCGAAAATCTACGGCCGAGATATCCACCTGAGAAGCCGATGCTGTTGTCGTCTGACTCTTTTCACACCCCAATGGGGTCGGGGAGAATTTCCAGTCACTTACAGGTGTACATGGTTGCTCATCATCATGCTTTCGGCAGCTATAAATTGCTTGAATATATAACTTTTTGCGCTCTTTCGAATGGTATATGTCTCATTCACTGAATCGATTTTCGCTAAAAAAAAAGGTTCCCTTGTTAGGCTCAATTATCATATTTTCGGTGGGATACTTCACTGGGGGGGATCAGGGGTTCCAATCCCCGACGAAGTCGGGGCGTAGCCTCTTGTCACACTTATTTTCTCACTTGCACTGCCTAAATTTGAGTAAAATCATACGTAGTTGCGATACTTGTTAGATTTTCCCTTTAAGGGAATCCATCCACAATACACACTTCTGCTGAATGGGAGATACAATTGATCCGTCTTCTCATTGCCGTCCAGTATTGGAAATATAAATTCCACACTATCCGGTACGGTGGTTCTTTTTGTCCAGCCCTGAATTATTCTGATTTCTCCTTCTTCAGGAAGCCAGGGATCTGGCGATTACTACACTCTACATTAGTCGCGTCATTTTTTCTGTCAAATCTTTTGGAGCATTTTGTCATTTTTGAAAATATACCTGGAAAAAGATACCTTTAAATCGTGGCATAGCGCTCCAAAACCGCAATTTTCAAAAATTCTAATCATATTCATGATAAGCTCAAAAAATGCTTCTAGCGATATAGATCTCGAACAAATCAGGGAACGACCACCGGACACCCTGTGCGGATCTGCTCGATTCTTACGAAAACTGTTTCTTAATAAATGAATAGGTGAAAGTTACCTCATAAATACCATGGATAGCTTTCCAGACAATGCAACATGTAAGTCCACAATTATCTATCCGTAAAACTTTTCTTTTCTGTGCCATCTCCACGATGTCGTTTTCATTAATTTTATTGGTGAGATAACTGCATTTAACAGACGGTATCTTCTGAAATCCGCTCGATGGACGGCAATTAATAAAAAATATTTACTTTAGCAGGATCGTGTCCTAACACATTTTGAATGTCCGATGCAACACTTAACAAAACAAGAGATTCGACAGCCCAGATATCCAACAATCTTTTGGCTTGGTCTGGTGCAACCTTAAACAAAATCACGTTCTTCACGTGGAAATCGTTAGCGAATTCGAGGAAGATCTCCATTGTCTCTTCGAACATCTTACTTCCTTTATAGCCCAAACAACCGTCATCCTAAATATAGATATATGTATGGGCTGTTCAAGTGAAAAATAATTGGGACCGTGCTCATAATCCAGATTTAGCCAATTTAGTCCCTCTCCTTTATCATCTGTCGCCCGCATCTCTTGACACTTATACATACCGCTCTAAAATGGGTGAAGGCAAATCCAGACAATAAACGTCTTATGTTGCATGTGTTCTCCCTTGTTATCGGAACAACCAATTTAGTCATGCAAGGATCAATCCCATTGTCAGCTGATAAATAATAGTTTGATTTATTCAAGCGAACCTAAATTTGCAGGTCTTTAAGAATACTTTCGGATCTCATGTAGCGATTCATTCAACTTTTAGTGGTCCGTTGAATTTTAATGCATTCTCAATCTTCTGCTTACCGCGGTTTTTCATATGTTTGCCTGTATTTTTATGCTGCTTAGTTCAAAATCCAAAGTTGTAACTCAGAGGACCGTGCCCCCTGGATCCGTTGCTTTTATGGCTCTTTGTCAATATGCCTCCGGCGAGTATTTAGATATGGAAAATCTGACTATATAGGGTGTTCAGCTGCTATAGTTTTCGCTGGAACTAATATTTCCCTTATAAATCCAATGGACCGCTAAATGTTAAATGGACCGCAAATTTTTGTGAGAGCCAAGCATTCTTTTCGGGTAAGTGGGCTGCTGGACAAAACCTCAAGCCTGGGATTATTCTGAAAGCAATAGATCCCCAGTTGTCTTCTATTCTTCTCGCTGAAATCATCCATCAAACGACAGCTTTGACGGAGGCGAACATATGGAATCGGATAACACTATAAGACAGGTTGTAATTTCTAAAATGACTGACTTTTCGAATTATGTTCAATTTCAATTCGGTTGGTACTGCCAAAAATTGATCATATTGCATAGTGGCTCAGCTAATCCTAAAATAAAAATAGGATTTTTGGGGGATAAATCTGTTCTGTAGGATAAAGAAAATGCAGTAACAACATTTATAGAAAATGTAGTAACAACGTATATTAGGAAAAAAGCGACCATATTGATTAATTAGTTTGACGCAAGCGGGGGTGCTCACAATTGTACAAAAACTACGCTTGAAAAAGGTACGCATCAAATAAAAGACGGAAAAAAACTCAAATTTGAAAGTGATAGTTAGGTAGCTATCAGAGCCTTGTGGAATGGCTTTTTTTCGTTTATGGAATATGGAATAAAAATTCTTTTCCCGGATTATGGAATGGAAAAAATCACCGGAATACGGAATATGGAAAAAAAGACGGTTTTCGCAGACATAGCGCGATTTTTTCGAATTTTTGTGGCTTTTTTGAAGTTTATCCGGTTTTCTCTTACAAAAAAAAGTCAAAATCGAATTGTTTCAGATAAAACATCCGTGAAATCGAATTGGTTCCCACAGAACATCGATCAACCCGAATTGTTTGCCGTAAAATATTCTTGGATTTCCCATTTTCAGCAGCCCTGCCGATTGATTGGCTTTATTTCTGCAGGCCAACCGAGTGGTCCGTTCACCTTGCGGTGCAGAGTCAGAAATCGATGAAAATAACGGTAACCTTCGGTTTGCAGTTCCTTATCGCTCTGTGGTTTCTCTTTCACAGAGATTTTATTTTTCGATTTTGGATTTAATTATAACAGCAGAAATGTTGTGATTTTTGTAAAATATTCAGCATCCTTTTCTCACAGCTCGCCAGTGCAGGCACCTTAAAGGTCTAAAAATGCATGCCATGCTCCAATGCTAATAGTGTTTTTAAGCATTTTTGTGCTTTTTTATTGTTTTCTCGTGTTTTACTAGGCCCGAATTACTATAAGATAAAAGAAAAAAATATCAAAACATCGCAAATAAACGAGAAAAATGCAACAGGGCCATTTGAACAGTAAAGACTCAAAAATAACTTTTTGTCACGAAAAGTGCTCATGCTTATACTTAAAATGATCCTCTCAACGAGACTAAGACAATGCACTAAAAATCGTAAGCTCTGGAAGTCACATTTTCGAGAATTAAATTATTAGAAAATATCAAAAATTTCGCGAAATTTTTTCGTTGGAAACAATACGCGTAAACATCGAGCAAACTGAGTTTTTACTTGGGAAAATATGGTCGGCCACTTTGTCGAGATCGGCACTTACTAACCACTGCATCATTTTTGACGTTCTTGGGCTTAAAAGATGCAGAATTCAATGGAGACCCCAGAGTAATTTTGTCATGATGCGCCGTCCAGTCTTTCATGGAAAAAAAATGCAAAAAACTCCATATCTTTTTAATGGGTGAGTTATATGAACCCAAAAAATTACTTCCGGGTGCCATGGAGGTGCTGAATCGAATGCAATTTGCAGAAAAAGCTAAAAATGTGTCGTTTTTGCTCCCCAATCTCGACAAGTTTGCTGGAATTTTAATTGGAAATTTGAAATTATTTTTGCGCGGCGCCGATGTTTCATTTGAACCGGCGAGCTGTGCTCTTTTCCCGTTTTTCGCGTTTGATTCTTGGCGCGCGTCTTTGCGTACACTGCACCTTTCTCTTGTGACGCGCTGTTTTAGGTAAGTCACTTTTTTTCGAGATGAGCGGCCGATTTTTTTCCTCTCCTTTTCCATTGTAGTTTTGCTTTTTTGTTCGTCTAAAATTATAGCTGATCATTTTCTTGAGGTCTCCGATTATTGTTGCTGGTCGGCTTTCTCACAAGTTCTCCATCCACTTCAAAACGAGCCGCGATGGACTTTTTGTAACGTTACAAGAGCACGAAACAGTATTCTAACAATTATTTTGCCACATTTTGGTTTTAATTTTAATTTTTGAGAATTGCTTTTCCTAATTTTAATATATTTTTTAATTTTTACGAGATAAATTCTATTTTCGCAAACCGGGAAATCTATATGCAAAAAGAAAAGGTTGCGGTCACAAGAGAAATAAGCGCACCTTTTGATTCCTATTCGTTTTCAGTCCCTGCGGGTTTTTCAAAGGGTCACGCAGAAATTTTGCGGGATTCCCTGTGCATGCCGTCGGCTTCTTCTCTTTTTTATTAAAAACTAATTTCAGTGAGCATGCAAGCCTTGAAGGAACAAATTAGCCGCCTCGTCTCTTTGGAATCCAAACAAGAAGCGGCCGTGAACGTGGTGGAACGTCTCTACGGCAGCCAAACTACTCCTGGATCGTTACGAATCATCGCATTACACCGGGGAGAATTGATGAATACTCGAAGAGAACTTCGCCAGTGTTACCTACAGCTTTACACCCTGGAAACCGCTTCTGCCACAGGTAGGGTTGTGCGCAGGCCGGGGCCCTGTGGTTTTGGGCACGGCCCGGCACCCCGGCCCGATCGGGCCGAAAAATTGGAAAATTTTGGCAAAACTTTTTCACCTTTTTACAAGACCAGTCGCTTCGCGACTGCTTGCGCGCCTTACGGCGCGCCCCGCAAAAATTTAGGTTGCGGCGGAGATCGAACCCTGACCCCACGCGTCTTATCTGGACAGACAAACAGACAGACAGAAACATTGCGTAAAAACGAAATGATGTCTATGGCGCATTCGGTTAGCGCGGCAAAACGCTATTTTTTTCCATGAAAAACTAGACGGCGCATCATGACAAAATTACTCTCGGGTCTCCATTGAATTCTGCATCTTTTAAGCCCAAGGACGTCAAAAATGATGCAGTGGTTAGTAAGTGCCGATCTCGACAAAGTGGCCGACCATATTTTCCCAAGTAGAAACTCGGTTTGCTCGATGTTTACGCGTATTTCTTCCAACGAGAAAATGTTTACGAAATTTATGATAATTTCTAAAAATTTAATTCTCGAAAATGTGACTTCCAGAGCTTATGATTTTTAGTGCATTGTCTTAGTCTCGTTGATCCTCTGATCATTTTAAGTATAAGCATGAACACTTTTCATGACAAAAAGTTATTTTTGAGTCTTTACTGTTGAAATGGCCCTATAGCATTTTTCTCGCCTATTTGCTGTGTACACAGCTCGCCGCGATCGGGGGCTCAAAGGTCTGCGCGCGCGATCGCTGCAGGAACCTCGCTCATTTAAAGAAAATTTTTTAAGCATTTTCAATGCTTTCTCGTGTTTTACCACCCTCGATTTACTATATAACGCGAGAGAAATGCACAAGATAACGAAGAACAGCGGAGATACAGAAAATTGACGAATATTTGATTAGCAAACACAGCTCGCCGGACGCGGCACTTTGACTTTGGCGCAAAATGGCACATTTTTGAAATTTGTTGTAAAATAGAATTCCTATTTACACGTCTTTCTCTATAATGGCCGAGCCAAATTTCGTGATTTTTATAGCAAAACACTCCAAAATAGTTCTAGATGTCACAGCAATTCTTTCAGCCTGACTGCTTACAAAAACGATATAAAAGTTGATTTTTTACCATCAAAGAAAACGCGTAGGAAGCTGAAAGAATTGCTGTGACATCTCCAAGGTATATGCAATTTTTTCACTAAAAATCATGAATTTCTGTCGGGCCGATTTTGAAAAAGACGTGTAAATAGTTATATGGCAAAATTGCATGTTGCTCTATTGCTAAGTGCCGCGCGCTCCAATACAACGGCGAGCTGTGAGCTGTGATAACGGAGGTTCAAATCTTATCTTTATCAATACATTTTTTGCTTTATTTAAAACAGTTTCCGTTTTTCTTTTATTGTTATTTTTTGTTATTGTTGTTATTCTATGTCTTATTTTCAGTTTTATTTTTATTTTTTACTTTAGTATGTCCGCTGATAAAGCTGCTGCGATTATGAACAAGAAGAAGGTTAAGCTGTGCAGTAAAAGCGAAATTGAAGCAGCTTTCGAAGGTAGTGGAAATACTCTGGGTAATTTTTCTCTAGTTAGTTGCCCTTTAATTTTTATATTTTAATTGATTTAGACAAAAAGCGATTCGTATTTCTGGAGTGTTTCTAATGCGAATAATTCTTTCACACAATACAAGATGAGAAAAAATGCATTAAAGAATAAAAATGCATTAAAAACCATAAAAAAGACAAAAAAAAACCGATCCCGAAAACCCCCCAGTTGACATTGGTTTTTGATCCCTGAAATCGGTCGGGTCGGAGGGCCGGGCCGGCCCGTTCCGGCCCGCGCACAACCCTATCCACTGGCCATTGATCTACCATCGACAATACACGCTTTCGGCGACTTACCACCTCTTGGCAACGCTCCAAAAACCACTAAAACATACATCTAATTTTCAGGAGCAGCCCCGAAGGCACCGATTGCCTCTGATTCGAATTTGCCCGAGGTCTCGCCCAAAGCGTCGCCACCAAAAGAAGACAGCGAAGGTAAGCTGGAATCGGATTCCGTTTTTCGGGCCATCCAGATGTCATTTTAAAATTGACAGAAATGTCTAATTTTCATGAGCAGCCCCGAAAGCAGCGATTTCTTCTGGTTCGAAAGGGACGAAGGTCTCGCCCAGAGGGCCGCCACCAAAAGAAAACAGCGAAGGTAAGCTGAAATCTTGGATTTTTTGGTGGGTACGATTAAATTTAGCCCTATCGGTGACAAAGGAGATTTTATTAGAAAGGTGTGGTGGCGTTTAGGGTTGTGCGCGGGCCGGACCGGGTCGGGCCCTGAAATCTCGACCCGGGCCCGGCCCGGCCCTCCGGCTTTCAGGGATCAAAAACCAAAGTCAACTGGGGGGTTTCCGGGATCGGTTTCTTTTGCCTTTTTTATGGTTTGCATTTTTTCTCATCTTGTATTGTGTGAAAGAATTATTCGCATTAGAAACACTCCAGAAATAATAATCGCTTTTTGTCTAAATCAATTAAAATATAAAAATTAAAGGGCAACTAACCAGAGAAAAATTACCCAGAGTATTTCCACTACCATCGAAAGCTGCTTCAATTTCGCTTTTACTGTACAGCTTTACCTTCTTCTTGTTCATAATCGCAACAGCTTTATCAGCGGACATATTAAAGTAAAAAATAAAAATAAAACTGAAAATAAGACATAGAATAACAACAATAACAAAAAATAACAATAAAAGAAAAACGGAAACTGTTTTAAATAAAGCAAAAAATGTATTGATAAAGATAAGATTTGAACCTCCGTTATCCGCTATACCGTTTTGCCGCACTAACCGAATGCGCCATGTACAGCTTTTCGTAAGATTGAAAAATCTTATAAAAAGGTGAAATTTTCCAGAAAAGTTCGAAATTTTGCATGAAAATAGCCTATTTTGCCAAAATTTTCCAATTTTTCTGCCCGATCGGGCCGGGCCCAAAACCACAGGGCCCCGGCCCGGCCCGCGCACAACCCTAGTGGCGTTCTGTTGTTTCATAATTGTTTTTTCCTGTTTTTTGTCCTACTACTGTTAGTTAGTAAATAAATTTATCCGTTTCTGTAATATGTCCTATATTAAAAGAACAGCGAACTGAGCATGCGGTTGTTGAATATCTTAGGTTTTCATCTTGTCTAAAAGAATCGAACGCGACAAAGTCGATCAATGCGGGGCCTACAGAAGAAACTCTTTCTCAGATCACTTATAGGATACTTTATTAATCTCATTAGAAATGACCCTGGATCAAAAGGAATTTGGAAGACGCCAATTTTTCTCCGCCCTTGTTGTGATCACTGAGATATTCAGCCTGTGCAGCCAGACATTCCTCCGTCACGTCGGAAATGGTGACGCCCTTGATGCCAGTTGCTGACAGTTTCTGCCTGATCTCATTCTCGTCGACATTTTCGACAGGTTCCAATAGAGTTACACGTGCTCCCGATGCCATAATCTGTGACAATTTGTGTCTCTCATCGACTGTACTGGTCGACAGGAATTCTGTAGCCAAGAAAGAGGAGAAGGATGCCTGTCTCTGAAGCCAATAATCAAGGGAAGAGGCCAGATTCTCATTCCAAGCGAATCTAAACATCGTCTGTTTTTATTCCCTGAAGATCTCCCACCTGACTCTTTGATCTTTTATAGTGTTGGCTTTGGTCAAGGAAGTACGGTAGAATTGGCAGTTGGTCTCGACGTTCCACACATTACAATTGAATTTTTCAGCGAGCAGATGGGCGTTGATGTGAATATAGGGCGAAGAATTACGAGGAGTAAAGACATAAGCTGTGCTGTTCCTCTCGATGACATCATGAGAAAGTCCTTTGGAAAAGATCTTGTCAGTCCAGGCGTATTTCTCGTTGTCCAATTTGGCATCCCAAGCCAGTTGCTCTGTCTGCCACTTGCCATTTTCAGCATTGAAAAGGGTCAAAAGCTGTTCAGGCGACGTCTCCTGTTCTCCTTCTGCCGAGATCTTTTTGCACAGCCAGTGGACTTGTCTCCAGTTATTTTGTCTTTTAATGTAAGTGGGAACAGAGCAACTCCACTGGAGTTCAAACTTCCAAACTTTGCCATCTTGGTCACGGTATCGAATATTTCGAAGGAGCTAAAAAGTGTCAGTCATTTTCTACAGTAATCGGTACCTGAATGTAGAGAGATGAAAATCTGTAATGGGTAGGATTGCTCTCAGTCGTATGCATCGTGTTCGTCTTTGCTCTGCCTGGAAGATATTTTATGAAATTTGTCAGAGGATGACCGACCTGTACTGGGTTCGGAGCAGCTCTCTCTCAAGTGGACGTATCCATTTGGACGAAGCCAACGGAGACAGTTGAAGATGAATTCAATAGTCTCAGCGTCGGAAAGATACATCATCAGCCAGTTGGTGAAGACGAGATCGACACTGTTGGGATCCATCTGGAGGTGGACAGCATCGCCGATCTGATAGTTGACATTTCCCAGATGAGCATTGCGCTCCTGATTCTTGGAAATGAATGACTCGATGAAGTCGGTCGACAGAACCCAGCGAGCAGTCTCAGCGAGGACGGTCGTGAAACGACTAAATCGATCTCTCTTTCTGGTTAATAGGAAAACTCTCACCCAATTCCGGCTCCGATGTCAACGACATCTTTGTCAGCCAAGTGAGGCAAGCAGGAGAGGATGTCCGCACGATCAGATGCTTCCAAATCCTCGGCCGAGTGATTCAACATCATACTGTTGGTATCTGGTCGACCAGAATATCGATCCCAGAAGTTTTTGAAGCTGTCACGTCGAACTTCGGCTGCCATGTTCCTGAAACAGAAAAGATGGGAGTATAGCCATATCATAGCCAAAAACGATGCTGATAAACTTGTGTAATCGACCAATTTACGGCGGTAAATGCGGCGAAAAAACAATCGCGCCATGTCTGGCGGCGAAGAGATTTCTCTCTTTGGGTGGGGAAGAAAAGGAATGAAGAAGCTGAAGACTGTCGATCACATGGAATTATATACGACCACGGAGCAAACAAAAGCTGATGCAAGAAGGAAAAGACATGACATTGGGACGGGGGGTGGCGGTTATGGTGAGAACTAAGAATAAAAGGAGGATTATGGTCGAAACATGGGACAGGAAAAGAGGAATATATCCTAAAAGATAGCAGGATAGGTATGTTTTGAGTAGGAACTGTCAATAAGCCGGGCAAAATGTTTCCAAGTACAGAGTACGACCGTGTCGCCGGTCAGTAGATAGCGCAAATGGGCTTCTTTTGATATCACTCGACGAGTAAAAAGGATTCGACCTTCAGCCATTCGGCACGTGATGCTCTATTTCGGTGAAGTATCAAAAGATTTTTTCGCTTTATCGTTTTTTTTTGCAAACTGGGAACCAGTTGGGAAATTCTTTAGAAATTTCTGAGAAAAATGGCGAATTGATCAGATAGTCCATGAATTTTCAAGAAAAAGACCAGCCCCGTGGTACAATTTCCTTCCTGTTTTTACTGGCTGTTACAATATGCACCCGGTTATTTGTTATCATAAACGACAAAATCAGCTGTTCATTTTTCACTGAAAACATGCCGCAATTCCTCTTCTTCGATGGCGTGATCACCGCCTTCTTACCGACGAAACTTTTATTACAGAATTGGAAAACAAGAGAACTCACGCATTGACTTCTGTGGCCACGGAGCTTGAAGCGATTCCAGTGATGGTCATTCTAAAAAGCTGAAGATATTGGAAAGAAAAAGAAGCAAAATAAAGAAAAGAGAGTATTATTAGCATCCAGCTCTTGAAGAATATAAATAAAGAGCCTAATCCGTCGAGATGTTTCCAGGAAAACAGGAAAACATCCCATTTATGACGTCGATTTTAGAGCTTGATGTCTTTTTCTGACGAAAGAGGGCTAACATGACAAATATCATGATAATTTCGAGAAGAAGTCGAATATTACAAGGGAACGGTAGTGTTATCAAGAGATTTTCGACAGACAATCAAGGTCAATAAAGAGATAGAGATAAGCAGCAAAGAAAAATAGATCCTTATCGTTTACGAACAGCCAAATGAGAAAAACAAAACAAAATGGCTTCGACGCAACATCTCCAAGGTAATCCGCCGTCGAAAAGAACGGACGAGAAGGGACAGAAGAGGAACATGGTCACCTTTTGAAGAAGAATATACGGTACGTCTTCTAAGATCATGTGAGGAGGAATGGCCCACGTGGGGAGAGAAAGAGTTCCGGTAATAAAGAGGAGAGAACATGGAGATCAGACTGTACCCGGCAGTCATCTGGTTTGAATATGAATGAGCCCATCAATGGTCTCACTTCCGCTGTGTTTTCTCGTGTTCCTACAGACAGAGTGTTCCAGTTTACAACGTCCAAAAATGTCGCAGACAGTTTCGGCGAAATCTAAGAAAAAGCGGGGAAGCACCTGTGTGACCTTCGACGTCTGATCGACTTCAATCAGACGACGAGGAAAAAACGATCAGAGAATGAGATGTTCAAGAGGATGATCGGCTGCAGAAGAAGGCAACTGATCATTGTCTCTCCTTCTTGTACAGTACCAGAATGGGTGGTGATGGATTGGTGTCACGGAAGTTCAGACTGCCAACTGGGAGAAAAACATCATCAAAGGAGGGAGATAAGATCTTTCAAGGCGTTGAGACGATCGTCATTACAGCCAGCAACCAGTCCTTGTCAGAGTAGAAATTCAAACAGGTACTCAATTGTCAGAATATCGGTAATTAGTCGGCTTCTACAAATTCTCAAGCAATCAGTCATCGTCAGAACAAACAACCGAAACACACCCCTTTTTTTCTCCCTGTGTTGCATTGGCGGCTTTTTTGATTGAATAAACTTTTGTTCTATTGACAAATTGGTGTATTTGTTTGATGCATATGCTAAGCAGTCGAGTGTTTTCACATGACGCGTGTCGACACAACAGCTATCACACCGGCGCCTTTTGACATGCTCGGAGGTGGTGATTTGTGTCATTATTCTTCCTGGCAGGTCCGATGCTCTCTGGTTAATCCGCTAGACCTTTTGAAAGTGAGCAATTTTGACAGTGAGGAATTGTTTGCACAGGCTGTGAGCGCCGTCCACGACTTATCATTTCTATTAACCATTGGGCCATTGATCTGTTTATTTCCCCCCGGGCTTTGCATAATTTCTGTTGTTTGTCATATTTGTATCAACTGTCAGTCCGCCCTATAAGGTCTCCTGAAGAGCAGAAGAGGATAGTCACCTGCTCTGTCTGACTCACACCAAAGATGCTATTTGCTTTCGTTTTCGATTCCATGACCACTCTCTGCGCCTTCTTCAAAGACTCTCGTTTACTGTTCGAAACTTGCCTGCCCTATTATTAGAGGATGAGACTCCTGTGAATCTGCCATTTTGGGGGAGAGAGCGGTGTCCAAATCGATGCTATTTGTCCAGATCCAATTCCAATGCCTCGTTTCCAATTCACAATTCCAAAATTTCCTTTTGTATTTTTATTTGTTTACTCTTTCGACGACTCTCTGCTGATTTGGCTCCGTGACCCTCGCTTATCATTCAATCGATGTACAGAGAGCCACTCACCAACATTTTGAAATGTCATTTCCTAACCTTGTTCCGCTGTCTCTCTGCTTCTTATTCTAATCATTTTTAAATAATCAAGAATTGTCTTGTGCTGCCATCTCAAATTACCTCTTGCAGCGTAAAAATATCCCTTGGTCGAGTAGTAAAAAGCGGCGGGAAAAGTGTGTTTTGTGAAAGTCGAGCCACTTGAGACTCTTCCTTTGAGATTGTTAGTTGTTTTCTCAAAAACTCAGCTCAAAAGTAAAAATATTTGCAAGTGTTCCATTTTTGCCCGTTATCAGCAACTTCTTCAATGATTTCTCCTTTTTACCCCCAACCAAGGCTAAAGTAACTTTGTGTTCTGTGTTCCGACTGACTCATTGGGATTCTGCCACCTGCTGAGCCCCACCATTATTGACAGAGCCAGAGAGAAATTGAGTACTCACATTTTCTATTTGAACTGGGACTCATTGACTTTGCTGGAAGGTCCCCTTTCGTCAGGGCACGTCATCTCCTATCTCGCCTTCTCATTTATCGCCTTTATAGCTTATTCGCCCGATTTTCTTGATATTTTTCAGTGTAAAAATGAGTATCGGACAAATGAGGGAACTTCCTCATCTTATAAAGCCAGTGGCTTTGGTAAGTCGACGAAGAGTAGCCTTTTCTCAAGGGGAGATTTCAGTTTCTGGTAATTATTCAGCTCATCTTCATGTTCATTCCTCATTCTCATGGATTCTTCTGGTTTGTTATCCTGACAACCATTCTCATGGTAAGCAGCGGGCAATCTTTTCTATGGAAATTCATTCCAGCTGGTTATCACCCTTCTGATGTTTGCCGTTTTCGCCGCTGACTTCACTGCCGTCACAGATGCCCCGCAATGGTGGTTGGCGGTCAGTCGATGGCCCATTTTTCAATTTTATTCCATTCTTTCAGGAATGTATCTTTGGTGCAGTCTTTGCCATTTGTAATGTCGTCAATTTCTTCTATTTCTTTGTTAATATTTTCAAACATTTCAATTTCTTCTTCATTGTCTGCTCGGCCACCTCCGTCCTTCAATTCCTCGTCTGGGCTTTCGACGCTTTCTATTGGCTTCGAAACAGGACCGTCGCCACGAGCAATTCAGCCTCTACCAATCAGGTAAAATAACCCTCTATTTGGAAAAAGCGAATATCTTCAGGCAACAGCAACACCTGCTCCTCATCCAGCTTGGCCCGCCGGAGCCAATCCCGCCTAAAACACATTCCTTGTACAGTAAAATTTTCTATTTTTTTAATAAATTTTTTTTGCTCTTGTTTGTCTTGAATTGAAGAATATTCCCAATGGCGGCAGTTAGTGCCTTACTGTTGTTTTCATGAGAAATTTCTACTCATTTTGAAGTAAAGAAGGCTGATGGATACTTCTGGCCATCGGCCAATATATTTGATATAATCTAGGTACAGTTTTATAATGAAATCTCGATGTAAGTGGAAGACAACCCGCAAGAGTTAGATAATCACCGGCAGATCACAGAAAATGAATGAGGATGAGCAAAGCGACGGCGGAAGTGATGTTGAGGACGGAGGATGCTCTCTCCGTCCTGTAGCCCTCTTCCACACAGATGGTACTCCTCTTCGACGCGAATTTAAAACGTGGATCTTTTGTCAAAGAAGATGGCAAGTCGATGAGTGTACACCGCCGAACCATATAGATTTCGTTGTCGTTTAATCCATCCAAAACCACGTCCGTTTTATTCCCAATCTGCAAGAATTGTAAACTGGGAGACGGCAATACTTACCCTCATGGGAAGTGTTTTCTTTGTGACTTGTTCTCGATTCCTTGCATTTTCGACAGTCAATTCAATTGACGAGGACGACGCCGGGAAAGGATAACTACTTCCCACCTGGAAGATAATTTCTAGCCTTTGTCCAATTTCCGTGTCTAAAAAGTAGTCAAATGGCTACCTTTGTCCAGTATTTGATTGTCGAATTGGATGCTGATGGTGACGAGCCCAAGACGGAGACAGCGGAACAAGCTTCGCTTAAGTCATTTGAACAGAAAGTCTCAATTCTGAAGAGAAAGATTTAAATGAGGAAGAAGTCCTACGAGCATGTTTGACAGCCATCTTTGAGAACATAACAAACGACATACCAACCGGGAAGAGGCAGTGATGCTGAAAGAGAATTCGTTTCTTCTCGAAAAAAGCCCCTTAATCCGACCGAACGGGGTTCTACCCCGGGTGTGTTATTTACCGCCTCTCCTTGGAATAAATTACGAATGCGCGAAAGAAGGTTTAGTCAGTGGATTCAAAAGAATTATGTGGCGACAAATTGAAGAGCCTCTCCCTGGGGGAAAAGAAGAAGAGACACACCTGGAGAGAGTGTCAATGTCTGTCCAGTTTTATGCTCACAAGTGACTCCTGGTCGACCAATAACCCATCCAATTGTGGCTTCTCGTCGATCCGAACAGATTGACAATTGTAACTCGGCCCACATATCGTCCTGGGGATCCGGAAATTCTTGGTCGATAGCCTTTTCTCCCACGATGAAGTTCTTCCCAAGTGGCCATATCCGCACCCTAGTCACATTGCAGCACACTTGCAGCTGAAACGGAGATGGTTGTTTGTGTTAGAGACTGTTTGGACAGCGAGAGGACAGCTCGCCTCTCTACTCGGGTAGACGATTAACGCCCCTGCGATAGATCTCTCTCCCTTGATCCATTGTGACATTTAGAGAAAGCATTCTGGAAGAGAGGCCCAGTTCCCTAATTGGAGAGGCCATTTGTCGGCAACCACACGCAGGAAACGCCTTGAGCCGTAATTAACTGGAGTCTGCTTTTTTTAGCCGAGAGACCTACAATCAGCCGGACATCAGTCTGCCGTCAAGGTCGCGTGGTTGTTATGGGCTGTCAAAAGCCCTACTTGACTCATTGACCAAAAGTATACTGGGAGGATAAGACATGGGAAATCTTAGAAGTTAATTTAAATAAGGAAGGGTGTCGTCGTTAGACAAATATTTGGTTGTCAGCCCTGAGGAATACTCGTTCGAGCAGATCGATTTCAGGGTCAAGTAAGTCGAAAGAAAGGAAAGGCCATCCCGTTATGGTTGTCGACCTTCCCTTTTCTTTTCTATCCGACCTCAATCAATCTCTTCTATTTTTCTAATACTTTCTCCTCGTTTAAAAACATCGAAAAAGTGACTGTTTTTTTTCTGCCGAAAACTAGTGCAACAGGAGAAGTAGTGCAGGCAGCGGCGCATGTCGCTCACCTGAATTCCGGACTCATATCCAAGACTTTGTTTCCCAGTCCAAAATAATTCACAAGCTAATAAAAATCCACAGAAATTCGAAAGAAATACGAGAGAGAAGAAAAGTTGTCGGGGTCCCATTCGGGGGGAACCGAATGGGACAGAGGCGGGGCAAGAGGCAGCGCGAGCAGACATAACAGAGGCCGAGACTATCACTGATCGGACAAATACAACAAACGACTAAACTAATTAAAAACGTCCGATATTATTGGATCATTAGGTGGAATAGAAATTGTTGAATACGGGATAAGAACAAAAGTATCCCCAACAAAACGCTTTTGTTCGAAATAAGGTCGAACATTTCGGTCTCATCTTGCTTTTTTTGCCGTTCTATTGAACTCTTTCCACAACGATGCCCTCCAGTCTTCTTCGGGACTTTCGCCCATCGGCCCCGATCCCGAGACACCGCAATGACACAACAAGCCGTTTACGATCCTCCAACTGTTCTCCCTCGGCGTCACTTTATCAATCGATCCCCCCTGTCTTACAGATCTCTTCAATGTTCTGGCTCTGGTTGATAGCCATCACAGCAGCAGAACGACATATCGATCACGTCTTTGACAAAGATGAGATCATCGAGCTGCCCGTCGGCAGGTATTGTTTATTATTTACATTATGGACTCACCCATTTGCATATAAAAAGCGAGGTCATAGAGAGATTTCTAGATTTCCTGACCCTGTTTGTCAGTATAATGTCCGTCAGAATGGTGAAAGCGGACCGCCTGTTTCCGGGTAAGTCATCTTCCCATTTTCTCCTGTATTTCTTCCTATTCAGACAAGTCAAAGTAGGCGACACCGTCTATCACGAATGGAGCTGTTCGTACGGAGAGAAGGACTCGGAGTTGTATTGTCTTCTGGTCCATAACTGTACAGTCAGTGGAAATAAAACCGGTAAAAATGTGGTCAGTCGTGTCTCTCCCCCAAAAATAAGAAGTTTAGGTTCCAATCTTGGATGAGTTTGGCTGTTCATTCTTCCCAAATGTGTTACCCCACGTCGAATATTCGGAAGATCTACGAGGCGGCCTGCTGGTCAACGCCTTCTCTCTGGATGTTGACCAGGCTAGTTTCAAACGGGTGGAAAGTCCCTCGAGAGCCCTTATGGACTTTCCCGTTCCGCATATTACTTTGTCCTCAAAAAAAGCAAATATTTGAGGTCGGACGGGAGTCAAATCAAGTAAAACCAGCTCAGTCACAAAATGGACAAATAGCCACTGCGAGCCAGTTTATTCACGTTCTTTTTTCTTCTTAGACCGATTAGGTTACGCGGACAAATAGTCGACTGTTACTCGAAATGGTCTCGTTCAAAAGACACAATAGACGAATGGACACAGAAACACGTCGACTCTTTTACAGGCGGCTGTCTTCTTCGAATGCAATGTGAAGCTGTTGCTCAAATTAAACGGTGTCTGTCGTCGACCAACGTGTCCTTCATTGGACAAACTGCGAGCCGGCTCCCGATCTCGCCGTCACATTTAAACCCTTGAAGCTCTTTCCTTATTGCTACGGGTGCTAAATAAACCTTTTGTCATAAGAAGAGCCGGAACTGGCCATTCGACAGAAACACCTGTTAGCTGGCCTTTTTTTCAGCGCGGTGCTGCCTATAAGACTGGCGACAGAGATTAGTGAAAACACACATTCTCATCCTCCTTTTAACGGCCATCTTAAAATTAGTGGCTGTCTTCTTGGTCGGCTGCTGTTTGGCCAATGTCTCCTCGCTTCTCTTTTGTATTTCCCAATGGCATCCATTTTCAAGCCAGATATGAGCCATCCCCGTAATTCAGGTAGTCTTCCTCCTCTCCAATGGTCTTTGTTTTGTGCTGACCGCTACAAAAGGCGGACAAGTGCTTCGGGGCTGGACTACAATACGTCCCTCCCTGGTGGCCATATAAACACTCCCCTGGACTCGGATGAGCCCGGTTTTTTCACAGTTTTAAACGAGAAAAAGTCTTCCTCTTCCTCGTCCATTCCCGCTTACATTTCGTATTTCAGCGATGTTATTTCCTTTTATATTTCTCTCGACTGTGGTCTCTGTCCTGTCTCAGAATCCTATTTGTCCTATGTGTTCCCTGGGACCACCTGGGTTTTCACAGGCTCAACTCAGCCAAGTACTTTCCTCTCTTCCACCAGTTGTCGAGGCAGCTCCTACTTTCTCATCATATCCGTGAGTTTATTTTATTTACATAAAATGGAATGTATAGGAGAAACAACCCGCTGGCAATGTACCAAGGCGACCCGGCCATGTTTGGAACAGAATTGGGCAGAGCCATAGCCCAAAGAATTCAACAGTTGTACTCTCAAGGAGTTGGATCTAGGTATTTTAGTCAGGAGATAACTTCTATGATTCAGAATGAACAGTGGATCCTCAAATTACGCTTCTTATCCTGAGACACAACAACAACGAAGCCAAACAGCCTCTTCTTCTTATGGAATGGACTACACACAGGCAGATACCCGTGCTGCTGAATACGCGACTCCATCTGCCCCAGCTAGAGGAGGATGCCCATACTGTTTTGGTGGAGGAAACAACAATTACGGATCAAATATGGGCTACGGGAGCAGCAGCGGATCTTACGCCGCCTCTCCCAGCAGAGGACGACGAGTGGAGTTTATCAAGAGACAGAAACAAACATAAAATCCGACTACCTCATTCAAACGACGATTAGTGTGCAATATTAAATTAATAAATTATTCGGAAGAAAATAGATTTATTATGACGAAGGGAGAGAAACAAGGCAGAGGAGCCACCGATAGAGAAGAAAATAAATAAAAAGAAGAATATTTAGAAGCATTTACGATGAACAATTGAGGGACCGGATTCGTCATATTCCTGCTTGGAGATCCACATCTGCTGGAAGGTGGAGAGGGAGGCGAGAATGGAGCCACCGATCCAGACGGAGTACTTGCGCTCAGGAGGAGCGATGATCTTGATCTTCATCGTGCTGAATAATTGGAGTTGAAAGAAAACAGAAGAGAAATAAATACCTGGGAGCGAGAGCAGTAATCTCCTTCTGCATACGGTCAGCAATTCCAGGATACATGGTGGTTCCACCGGAGAGGACGGTGTTGGCGTAGAGATCTTTACGGATGTCAATGTCACACTTCATAATTGAATTGTAAGTTGTCTCGTGGATTCCAGCAGATTCCATTCCGAGGAAAGAAGGCTGGAATAGAGCCTCGGGACAGCGGAAGCGCTCGTTTCCGACGGTGATGACCTGTCCGTCAGGAAGTTCGTAGGATTTCTCGAGGGAAGAGGAAGAGGCGGCGGTGGCCATTTCCTGCTCGAAGTCGAGGGCAACGTAGCAGAGCTTCTCCTTGATGTCACGAACAATTTCACGCTCAGCGGTGGTGGTGAAGGAGTAACCACGCTCAGTAAGGATCTTCATGAGGTAGTCAGTCAAGTCACGGCCAGCCAAGTCGAGACGGAGGATGGCGTGGGGAAGAGCGTAACCCTCGTAGATGGGGACAGTGTGGGTGACACCATCTCCAGAGTCAAGGACGACTCCGGTGGTACGTCCGGAAGCGTAGAGGGAAAGGACGGCCTGGATGGCGACATACATGGCGGGAGCATTGAAGGTCTCGAACATGATCTGGAATATTTGAAAATTAATTTTGAAAAAGAAGGCGAATTACCTGGGTCATCTTTTCACGGTTAGCCTTGGGGTTAAGAGGAGCCTCAGTGAGGAGGACGGGGTGCTCCTCGGGGGCAACACGAAGCTCATTGTAGAAGGTGTGGTGCCAGATCTTCTCCATGTCATCCCAGTTGGTGACGATACCGTGCTCAATGGGGTACTTGAGGGTCAAGATACCTAAAGATATTCATTTTTTAGAATCAGAAATCTCCTCGTACCTCTCTTGGACTGGGCCTCGTCTCCGACGTACGAGTCCTTCTGTCCCATACCGACCATGACACCCTGATGACGGGGGCGACCGACGATCGAGGGGAAGACTGCACGGGGAGCGTCGTCTCCGGCGAATCCGGCCTTGCACATTCCGGATCCATTGTCAACTACAAGAGCGGCTACCTCGTCGTCGCACATCTCTGTTTTTGTTTTCTGAAATAAATGAATTGCCTAAGCGAGGGAAGCCTGAAGCAATAGGAGATTGAAACAACGAAAAAATCGATGCATTACAGGAGACAAGCGGCCGTGTTGGCGCACTACCAGACGGGGTGGCGTATGAATGAGAAGGTCCACCCCGGGAGTGACTCATTCATCTCTTGCCGTCTGCGTTTTTAAACAGTTCCGTCAATTATATCATTCTGGGTTGAGGTAATATTATTGTTTTTCCAAGAGGTGGCTATGTCATCTTTTTTTGAAAATAAGAAATGGCTGTAAGAGATAAGGGTTTTTCTGATAAGAAAAAGTGATAAGGAATTAGGGAGTACATTATTTGAGAGCTCTCGAAGTGTTCATTCGCCCGAGAGAAAAGGGCGACAATGGGAAGCGGGCTATGGCTGCAATTGGCTAGAAAAATGAAATCATGATTCAAAAATATGAAGGCCTGCTTGCTGTTTACGGGTTTGGCGCCAAAACGGGACGCGTCCTTATTGCGCAAGATTTAGGCCTTTTTCCCATCTGCGCAATAACCTTGGAAGCAGCGCTTTCCGTTATCCATCGATTTCTCGATTCTTGACCCAACAGCAACCGTCGACTCGCCGGCCGCCCATTTATATCCTGTTCATTTTCCACAATTTGCTTTTTTTGGCCTGCGTCTCTGCCTCTTTCTCTCTCCAGAAGCTTCGGTCGACTGTCTTCTATTGTAATTCCCTCTATCATCCATTTTATTACTAAAGAATCGCCGCAATCGGTTCTCTGATATCGAAACATCTCAAATTCAAATATAGTCGCTCAGCGAATACCAATTAGTCACACACCCGCCCCCGCCCTGAGATTTCCACATGCTCTTCGTGGACAAAAGACCAACACTGTTTTATCATCACACGCATATCGTCAACAGACAAACAGATCTGACAAACTTCCTGTTTGTCTCCCAAACACACCCGCCTATGACCATATCTATCTCTTTAGCAAGCACTTATTTCTGTTCCTTATTTCCCTGAGCAGTTCTCGAATCCGTTCTTTTATTCAGAAAGAACAACATGTGCGACGACGAGGTAGCCGCTCTTGTAGTTGACAATGGATCCGGAATGTGCAAGGCCGGATTCGCCGGAGACGACGCTCCCCGTGCCGTCTTCCCCTCGATCGTCGGTCGCCCCCGTCATCAGGGTGTCATGGTCGGTATGGGACAGAAGGACTCGTACGTCGGAGACGAGGCCCAGTCCAAGAGAGGTACGAGGAGATTTCTGATTCTAAAAAATGAATATCTTTAGGTATCTTGACCCTCAAGTACCCCATTGAGCACGGTATCGTCACCAACTGGGATGACATGGAGAAGATCTGGCACCACACCTTCTACAATGAGCTTCGTGTTGCCCCCGAGGAGCACCCCGTCCTCCTCACTGAGGCTCCTCTTAACCCCAAGGCTAACCGTGAAAAGATGACCCAGGTAATTCGCCTTCTTTTTCAAAATTAATTTTCAAATATTCCAGATCATGTTCGAGACCTTCAATGCTCCCGCCATGTATGTCGCCATCCAGGCCGTCCTTTCCCTCTACGCTTCCGGACGTACCACCGGAGTCGTCCTTGACTCTGGAGATGGTGTCACCCACACTGTCCCCATCTACGAGGGTTACGCTCTTCCCCACGCCATCCTCCGTCTCGACTTGGCTGGCCGTGACTTGACTGACTACCTCATGAAGATCCTTACTGAGCGTGGTTACTCCTTCACCACCACCGCTGAGCGTGAAATTGTTCGTGACATCAAGGAGAAGCTCTGCTACGTTGCCCTCGACTTCGAGCAGGAAATGGCCACCGCCGCCTCTTCCTCTTCCCTCGAGAAATCCTACGAACTTCCTGACGGACAGGTCATCACCGTCGGAAACGAGCGCTTCCGCTGTCCCGAGGCTCTATTCCAGCCTTCTTTCCTCGGAATGGAATCTGCTGGAATCCACGAGACAACTTACAATTCAATTATGAAGTGTGACATTGACATCCGTAAAGATCTCTACGCCAACACCGTCCTCTCCGGTGGAACCACCATGTATCCTGGAATTGCTGACCGTATGCAGAAGGAGATTACTGCTCTCGCTCCCAGGTATTTATTTCTCTTCTGTTTTCTTTCAACTCCAATTATTCAGCACGATGAAGATCAAGATCATCGCTCCTCCTGAGCGCAAGTACTCCGTCTGGATCGGTGGCTCCATTCTCGCCTCCCTCTCCACCTTCCAGCAGATGTGGATCTCCAAGCAGGAATATGACGAATCCGGTCCCTCAATTGTTCATCGTAAATGCTTCTAAATATTCTTCTTTTTATTTATTTTCTTCTCTATCGGTGGCTCCTCTGCCTTGTTTCTCTCCCTTCGTCATAATAAATCTATTCTTTTCCTGAAAATATCATGCTAAATCTTCCGCGTGTTAATTACCGTCGCAAATCGTAGCTCTTCTGCTCATTTCTACCAACTTCTGCAGTGGAATGCAGCCGCCCACCAAGGGCAGGACGAGACGGCCAAGGAGAAGAGCCTCGCGGACCGAGACAGCGCTGACGGAAGAAGATGGCACCCAATGCGAGAGAGAAGAACCGCCGAAGACGACCAAGCCCCAGTCGAAAAATATTCGCAGGAAAGGACCAAACGGGCAGAAGACATTCAAGGAATTTGTATCAGCTACCGTCGCGACCGGTGTTCCCGCCCTGGCTGCAGAGTTCATCAAGATCAAAATGGAGACTCAGGCGATCGGAGCCAAGCCAAAGACGGGATTTGACGGAAACCCGGGGAAGAACAGATACAGGGATGTCTATTGTATCGACGCGACGCGAGTCAAGCTGACCGATGGCACCAACGACTATATTCACGCAAACTGGGTCAAAGGAGCCGACAAAGAAACGCAGCATTACATCTGCACACAAGGACCGACGAAAAGCAGCGTCGACGATTTCTGGAGGATGATCTGGCAAGTGAAGAGTCCGGTGATTGTCATGCTCTGCAATTTATTGGAATTGGGCAAGCCAAAATGCGAGCAATATTGGCCGACGGAAAAGGACAAGACAAAGACATCGGGTAAATTGACAGTCCAGTGGATGAAGACGGTGGAAGTCGAGAAGAATTTGATCCTGACTGAACTGGAGTTGAACGAGGAAATGGGCGTGCCGTTTACTGTCCACCACATTCAATGGGTCGACTGGCCTGATCGCGGAGTTCCTGAGGCCAATGGCGCTGTCTTCCGTCTGATTACCCGAATCGGCGAACGATCTCCCATCACTATCCACTGCTCCGCGGGAATCGGAAGGACTGGAACTGTCGTCGGCATCGACATCGCCTACAAGAGGATGATGAAAGGAGAAACTGTCCGTCTGGATGAGATCGTCCGCGAATTGAGGAGTCAGCGTCACGGCTCTGTCCAAACCGATGTCCAATATCTCTTCATGCATCGTCAACTGCTCATGCTGGCGGAGAACATGAAATGCGTGCCCAGCGAGGAGATGACCGCCTTCGTTCAAGCATACGATAATGCTGTCAAGGGCCGCAGCTGAATGAGTGATACACTAACAAACAAATAAATAATTGGTCGACCGAATAGTATGTCTTCTTGTTGAGAAAAGGGCGCCTCTCGCTCTCTTCGGGTGGGCGTGTCCTCATCGCTGGAAAGCATCAACAACCTCGCCCCCCAGCCGACGCATGTTTCCACTTGGAATTTCTCTTTCTTCCTCACATTAAAAGGGTTTCCTTCCGTTGTCTTTTCAACTGTTTGCACTGATAAGAGGCCGATGGCCGAGTCTGTTTAAAGAGTCCGGGATGATATCGTGTAAACGCGGTTCAGGTCCACCGGTCTCCTCTGTATTATAATCTTTTATTGTCCTTGATTTCTTTCTATTTTCATCTTTTGTATTTTGAATTCTTGCCAATTTTACTCTCTAGAAAATATGAAATTGCTTTTTTTCTTCCCTATGTTCTTTTTCAAAGTTTTTGTCATCAGTTCGAGTGAATGGGAGTCACGGGCGACGTGACCCGTTACGTGGAAAACCTTCCCAGCTGGGGGAAGGCCGTCCTCGCCGGTGGCGTCTCTCTGGCCATTTACGCCCAATATAAATGGTTGACAGGCAGAGAAAGGAAATCGCCGATGAAAGAAGACTGGAAAGAAGGTCGGCTCATTTCCCTTTTCATTTTATTTTCCAGCCTGTAAAAAATTCATAAAAGGGAATTTATTTGTCGTCCTCGTGCTGTTTGCGAGCATCAGTGCAATGTTTGAAGAGCGGCCACAATTTGTTCTTTTTTTTCCTAGGGGGTTGCATCAGTCATATTTTCGTCAAGTGTGAAGATCGCGCTCGGTCAAAGTCGTCATCGAAAAGACCCTCGAACAGCTGTCGACCAGCTGCTGATCACAAAAACAACATACTATACAAGTCAACGTGGTAATTAACCGCGTTTATCGATTCTGTCCTCCGTCTAAATCAATCGGCAGATGTTGCAGTCCAAATGACCCAAACATGTTTTTTTCGACTGTCCTCCATTTGCAGGTGTTGTCTACTTGTACCAGTTTCCGAGGACAAAAGTCATACCCAGTATATCGCCGTATTGTTTGAAAGTGGAAACATGGCTTCGTATGGCAGAAATCAATTATGAGGTAGCTTTCGACCTCGTTTCTTTTTTTAATTTAATTCACAGATTGTTCCGTGTAGCTTGCATACTCGATCACGGGAAGGTACACTGCCATTTGTCGAGTATAATGGCAAAGAATATCCCGATTCATCCTTTATTATCCGGGATTTATCCGCCGTTTTGGACAAAAAACACATGGAAGAACATCTTTCGAAAGAACAGAGAGCTGCCTCAAGGGCATTCGAGAAAATGGCCGAATTGTCACTTGTCCAGAGTCACTACACTTTTATGATTGAGAATGTCGACAAGGTAAGCAATTCCCTCAATTATTTTAATCCGTTTCAGTTACTCGATCTCCTTCCTCCTCATCTTTTTGGTGGAATATTCTATCCCATTTTCATGATATTAATGAAAAGAGGATTTGCCAATTCCGTAATTTCCATTCTTTCCTAATATAATCAACCATTTTTAGAAAAGAACAGCCATGGCCATTTCCGGAATCGGTAAGCACAGTCGAGAAGAGACAATTGGAATTGGCTTGGATGATCTTCGAGCAATTTCAAAATATCTTGGAACAAAACATTATTTCACCGGATTTAAACCTACCAGGGTTTGTTTTTCCTTAGAATATTTCTCCTTTTTTTCAGGTTGACGCTGCTCTTTTTGGAGTACTTGCTCAAATTACCTTTGCTCCTTATGATAATGATCATTTGGATTTGATGAGAAATGAATGCTCGAATCTCTTAGAATATGTGGAAAGGGTAAAACACAGGTAATTCCCCGAGATCTTGAGGAATATAGCTGGATCCAGATATTGGCCTGATTGGGGAGAAGCAACGACTCTTTTCATAACCGATTCCAATTGGAAAAGAAGACCGAAAAAGGATAGCCCGAGGATAAATGGATCCTTGTCTCCTGCATTAAATGGATCGCTATCACCTGCGTGATTCTCTGACGTTTTAGAGAAGAATAGATAGATCTCCACCACATCCCCCGAGTGCATTCTAGTGATAAAATCTGTATATAACAAACCATTAAACAATAGAAATTCAAAATTGTAACAAACAAACTATAACTTGAAAGTGTTTAGAAGATCGAGTTCCAATGGATGCATTTCACCGGAATGTCAGGGAACTCCCGAAATTGGAAATGGTCTGTAAAACTTGCTATTTTCTCGGATAGTGGTTAATATGAAGAAGCAAGCTCAAATATTGGCAACGAACATCATCTAATGTTGCTGCTTCTACTAGGCGAATGTAGAACGGTGAGAAATCCACGGGAGCTTCTATTCTATACCAGAATCGGTGGTCACTTATGAAATCGATCAACACCAGCGTCAATTCTTCTTTTGAGCGTGCCGTTTGGACGAAGAATGATTCTGTCCATTGAACATTTTTTGAAATGGTTAGTAATCTCCAGTGATCCTGATTGCCCGCTTTAATTAGCCAAATGTTGCATTCTCCTGCCTGGAAGAAGAGGTTATGCTGGTCTATGACTTACGCAGCTGGCGGGAAATTGTCCAAAATAGACGCTGTGCTCGGGAAGATGCAGACGTCCTTGCTTATGAATAGCCATGGTCCAAGGATCGTTTTTTATAAGGAATTGAAGTTCAAGCGTCTCCAATTCTGTCACTTTTTTCCAGCCCTTGAAAAGTTAGCAATTTTTTGTTTGGATACATAAGCACCTTAAAAATACATTCCATTGCTCCCCAAGCAATGGAGCATGTCAGTTTTCGAGAATTAATTCGAGCACATTTTCGATTTTTGGCCATTTCCACAATATCTCGTACGCTTTTTTCATAGCCACTACCATAAGTGCAGTAAACAGAAGCCACCATCTAAATTCGGTTTTTTAGAAATACAGTCTATTCAGGGATTATAGGATCACACAAAATTTTTGTTATATTATATTTATTGTGAGAGGAAGCTCGGATACCTTTGGTACTGCTGAATTCGGCGTTCTACTTACTTGTGGGCCCAAATTTTAGCCATTTCACATTAGGTCCCCACTTTTTTCCCGGGCTCCTAAAATGCGGGCGTTCAATCCCGCACTTCCAGACCCCACCGATGTTGTTAGACCCCCCGTCCCGGAGTTTCTTCTCCCAAACTGTCTATAAACTAAAGAATTCAAACAAGCGACACATCCATTGCAAATGGAGAGCGGAAGCTTACAAGCAAACTTTTATTTGTCGTAATTTTTTCTTGACAGGTCACGATTTTTGAAAAACCGCGTCCCTGCTAATCAAGCCCTATCGCTCCCAAGATTGGAAATCAACTATTACTGAGAAAGACGAATCGAACAGTACCAAAAACGACCTAGCTTTCTCTCAAGTCTCAATAGTCGAGATATGTCAAAATTTCGTGTGTCCTTATATTTGTTATTTTTTAAGTTATTTTGCCTTTGCGTGATTACAGCCCATAACTTGTTCAATCTGCTCTGGGTCCGCGAATAATGCAAGGTGTTTTATCCTCCATTGTTCAAGCAATCTCTTTGTTTGATCGACGGTAACATTCCAGAGTTCCAATTCTTTCACACGAAATTCGTCAGCAATTTCCAGAAAGAGATCGAATCCTTGCTGAAATGTGCTGCTTCCCATTTGTCCGCCGGCATAATCAATCTAGAAATACAATATTCGGAGCGTGTTTCACATACCACTCTAAAATAGGTAAAAGCGAATCCTGACAGAGACCGTCTCATCCGAGAAAAGCTTTCTCTAATCATCGGAACAAAAAGCCTCGAGCCGCCAGCGTCTCTACCATAATTTGCCAATAAATAACAAGATCGTACATATCCATCTGCATCCTAAAAAATTAAGAAAGTCTTCGGGACTGACAAGAGGAAAGAGACCATCAAGGACAGATGAAACACAATTGTCAGCTTTATCAGCTGCGTACATTTTGTAAGGGATCTGGATTTAGTCCTGATTGTTAGAATTGTCTCATAGGATGATTAAGCCAAAACCTTTTACAAGCCTTTTACCTTTTGTTAGGCGCCTCCACGCAATACTATAAAACCGCTCTTGTCGAGCCATCCTGGTCTCTTTCTTCATGTCTTTCCCCGACAGCTCCCGATTTCCATGCTCGGCGGACTAGCTATCCCCACTATCTCAGCAAGCGTCACGAAGGTCTGACAAGGGAACCTTTTTTGTATCTGCTTCACTCTGACTGCAATTTGTATACCATTCGAAGGAGGATCAAAAGCTGTTGTGAGTACTACCCCAGAACCTATTTGTACACAGAAGCACGGCGACGACTACTGTCTTCGACATGGATACTGGTAGCCGCCGAGCCTCCTTGGATACGTCAGATAGTCCTACTTCTTTTCTATCAACCGGTTTCAAAAACAAATCAGTGCCACCTCATTCTGCGCGGCGGTCGAAAGAAAGACGCAGTCGCTGAAAATCGTTCCAAAATAGGCTCTTCAATGATTTCGAATTACCTCTGTTGTAGAAAAGCCTTGGTGGTCCTGTTGCATACCGGTCGATAGACGAAAAAGATGGCTTTCAGCCGTACTCAAGAAGGCTTGGCGGCTGCCGTTTTCCTCGCTGTACGGAGGGGAAGATTAGACACAAATTTTATTCATGCTCGACTGCGTTGACAGACATTGGACAACGACGTTCCTCCCGCCGCCTGCGGATGCCATTGACGAGAAGCAGATAACGACAAACGCCCCAAAGGTATGCCGCAGGCATGTCGACGAAGGTGACTGGTTATACTAAACAACCATACCTTTCTTTTTACTGGTCCGCAACGGAGGTCTAGAGTGGGGTTCTTCCGATAGCAATAGATACCTAGAGATCTTCTATTTTCCTCACATAATTCGTCTATAGGACGACAGCTGCGACGAAGGCGGATGTATGGGATGGGATAGCACTGAAAAGGGATCCGTCAATCTTTGTCTAGCTCTAAAGCTGATAGTCAAAAACTTACCTTGCGAATAATTTCCAGTTTCAATTCAGTCGGGATTGCCGGGAATTTATGGTACTGCATTGCGTAAAAGGGTATTCTTGAAACGGGAGACTAGTCTCAGTCTCTTGTCAGAAAATAAAAACTATGAAGTTAGAGCAAGGGGAATCTGACAGGGGAAAGCGAAGAATATTTGACGTATTGATTGAAAAATCAGATCGCGTCACTTTAAAAAACCATTTATCGCTATCACCTGCGTGATTCTCTGACGTTTTCGAGAAGAATAGATAGATCTCCACCACATCCCCCCGAGTGCATTCTAGTGATAAAATCTGTATATAACAAACCATTAAACAATAGAAATTCAACAATGTAACAAACAAATTATAACTTGAAAGTGTTTAGAAGATCGAGTTCCAATGGATGCATTTCACCAGGAATAATCAGAGAATGAAGTGGTGCACCCATATCAGTCGAAGACATCTCTTTCAATGAACAAAAAACAATCTGAAAAAAATAACAAATAAGAAAAGAACAGAAAAACACTCACTTTCTGGTCATCCCAGCCCACTCTTGCAAGCCCAACACAAGGCGTATCTTCATTAAATACTAGACAAAATAAGTAATTTTATCGCTAAAATTATACTAACTTGGTTCAATTCCAGCTTCTTTCTTCCGTTCTGCAATTTTTAATAATTGAATAGCTGCTTCCGAACAAGTTAGATAACGTGGAGGCTCATAAATTTTTCTTCCTCGCATCAGGTTTTCTACCGACTGTTCCTTCGTTTTAATGTCTGAAATTTATTAAAGTAATTAGCTAGAAATATGTATTTACCTAAAAGGCATAAAGTATGCAATCCTTTCTTCTTATTGGATTCAATCCGGTCATAATAACTATCAGGTTCCCAACCATCCAGCCACATTACAATCGAGACGGTTTCTCCAAAACTGTACAACTGAAAGAATATTTATTTATTTGAATTTCAAAATACCTGTAAACCACAGCATCCTACGGCGTTCATGATAGACACATTGTGGATGACTTTAATTGGAATTCCTTTTTCTTTTGCTCTCAAAACGAGATCAGCATGGGTAGTTGCACCAAAAGGATCGCCGACTACAAGCATTGCAACATCTTCTTTATCAGATCCTGTGAGAATTTCATCAGACATTTGTTCCACCATGGTTCGATCAGCTTCAATCACAGCTCGGCCATAGAATTCTTCCAATTTTGATTTATCTAATCCATAACACAATATACTGGTGTAGGCTTCAAGATAGACACGTGAACATCGTCTAAAATTTTAAATGAACCACTAAAAAAGAAATTACCTAACAGCATTGAGTCCTTTAACTGTTATGTCTTCTACGTCGCCTAAACCTAATCCAATTAGATAAAAAACCATCTGAAATATTTTATTAGATATTATTTCTACTTGATTTATAAATATCTTACGGAAATTCCGCTCCTGGAAACAAAAAGAGTGAATAAATAATATTTATTACTTATAAAACTTGAGATCATACGAGTTGGAAATAAAATTACTTTACTCTTTTTTACATTTGGTCGATGACAATGGCATGTAGCTTTGAGCTATTCTTCTTAAAATATAACAATTAATGAGCAGGAAAACAAGCGATGCAATCCAAATGTAGGTAAAAACATTGTAGCCTTCAAACTCGAATAAATACGCAAAAAATAGCCACAGGCCTTGACCACTAAACCAAAGACTAATTAAAAAAATAGATTCGCGAATTGACATCTAAAAAAGATTGATTAGAATAACCATTTAGCTTACTTGGATACGCTCACAAACGAGGGGTAGAAAAACTATATACCAGATAAAATATTGACTAGTGCAGACCTTATTGAAAGTTACAAAAGCAAAAGTAGTAAGAAACCAACAAAACGGAAGATCCGAATAATATCTGAAACAAGTTTCTTGATAAAATGATATCCTTACTTGAATGCGAAATATACAATGCATAAAACTTGTGGAATAAATGCACCTAATCCTATTATTTTTAAAAGTGCGGCATCATCCTGAAGATAAAGGAATGACTGTATAAAATGAAACGTACACCAATCAAATAAAGAGGCAGGAAATAAGGCGAGAAATTATGCCTAGTGTCAGTTCTTCGTATATGATAAAGTAAAAATTCTTCTAGGAAAATATCTCCGTAAATACTGTGAAATGCTAATATTATTAGAAAAAGCGATAATAAGCTGATCTGAAAAGAAATTTTTACATCAAAAAGAAATCTTACAATAATATAAGCGTAGCCCCTGACATTAGTAATCAAAGCTCCAAGTTTGTTGATAACTCCGTGACGATCGGCGAACTCGGAAACATAAATGAAAATAGATGGTAGATATATCAAGGGATATATTTTAAGATGAACTGCGGCCATTCCATGAACTAGCGCAGATAAAAGCCACTATAAAATAAATTATTTAACTTCAAAGCATCAAACCTTGTCATTTTTTAGAAAATATAAACATAATAACACCGCGGCGCAAACTAAAACATCGGCATTTCCTCTGAAAAATAAAGTTACAAAAAAATTGCTTCAAACCTTGATGAAATTACGGCTGTCAACGGATTGGCTAACCAAAATATTGTGACTAATTTAACACTGTTATCAAGATTTTCTTGTTTACTTATTTTTTGAACGCTGCCGTCTTTCGAGTTTGATGAAGTACATCTAAAAAAAATTTTAAAAAAAAATGAAGTCAGCTTGCTTTTTTGTATCCAATTCCATTATTTTGAATAGGAGCCAACCAACGCCAATATCGGCTAAACAGAAAAGTATTTTACCAAAATCTTGCCAATATTTGTTAGGCACTAACATCCAGGCTAACAATGGGGTATACCTAAATGAAGGAAAATCATCTTATAATAACTAATAGATAACTTACCTGTATGTCGCACGCTCATAAGGACTTTTTCCTTGTGCAACATAGTGGGCTGCATCAGAAAATACATGATAATCAATGTCAGTGAAATCGACTTTAAAAAAATAATCATGAAGACAAGCGTATCCCACAAGAATTAATCGTACAGCTAAAGATGTGAATAATACCTAAAAATTTAAAAACAGTAAAAAATAATGGCTTACTAAATTTTTAGACCACGTTTGTTTTTTAACGCTTTGAAAAATCCACATATTTCTTCTGAAAATGATCCACAATAACAATTTTCACTTGTTGAAATAGGAAATATGATAGTTATAACTTATTATGGTTTTTTGAAGATATTGACGTAATGAACATTTACTGAAAGAAAGACATAATAAAACTTAGAGATGTGGTTGCATTGAGCAGTGACAATATGATTTTGTTGATAAGCGTATATTTAAAAGCACAATAATTTCCAGATCACATAATGTGTTATGGCTTATAATTGTGGAGATCCAGGAGTAGTAGCGACCAAACGCTCACACGTGAAACTCTCCTTATTTAATTTGTAGTCTGAAAACAAAATAGAATAAATATAAAGATCAGAATATTTACAAGTGGAGTTGTTAACAGCACAGGGAAAATGCACAAAGCAATCATCAACCGGTATCGATGCACCAGGCTTGTGGCAAGCCTCACATTTCTAAATATCTAAAGATTAATTCAAGACTCCTGAAATGTGAACCTGTTCCCAGAATTTGTAAATATTCTCCTCAAGGGCGGTAAGTCGAGTATTTTGAAGAAATATACCAGGTGCCCAAAGGAGGCACTCTCCGTGGAACCATAATTCACAAGTTGGTGAACGAGATTTCTAAAAAATGCTACGTAAAAAAGTTATCAGAATGTCACCTTTTTGCCTTCTTTCTTGAAGAGAAAATCAGGATGACGTCGTGGTGTGTGGATATAATAAGGTCCAAAAAGATCACCGAGACTGTCATGAGCATATCCTTTACCACAAAGTGCGCAAGCCCAAATCATAGGCATAACATCATTTTCGAATTTTATCTGAAAAAATATAGTATCAATAAATTACAATAAACTAACTCTATATGGTTTGTTAGTTTTCTCAGTTGCATTTCCATTTGCTAAAGCCGATGTACTCGCTTCATACTAAATAAACGTATGAAATTATTATCACATTATCTCACTTCTTCAAGTTCTTCCTGAAGTGTTTTCTTCTTCTTTTTGATGTTGAATCGCTGTGATAAACGATCTACTTCTGATATGGCGGTAGCCTCTGTAAGAATTGACGTAAGAAAGATCACTAAATCAACGCTTACTTTCTTCATCCAGCCACGTTCTCTTCTTTCTTTTCTTACGATTTTTCTTCTTGCCATTTTTTGACGAAGATTCATTGGTTTTGTTCTTATTCTTTCCCATTAGTCCTAAATGACACAATGTAATTTGAACAATACAAAATGTACAGTAAAATCACATTTATTTAAAGGGACGATAAGGCAGGATTTGAATTCAGCTGGATTTCCGCTGATTCCAGAGTACGCGTAAACATCATGCACATATTTTGCGAATTCGAAATGAAAAATTACGTTTTTCTTTGAAACTGTAATATTTCATTATCTGATTTTCATTGCAATCGACTCAGCTAATTTTTAGAAGCATTTTGATATGTGAACGATTTCGCAAATCGCCAAAATATTATTTCATACTCAAAAAGCTCATTTTGCATGAATTTTTTGTATCTTTTCTATCCTGTTACTTTTCGCTTATTTCTTTTTTGTTTTATAGTAATTCGATGCTGGCAAAACACTAGAAAACAATAAAAATCGATAAAAATGCATGCTGATAATTTTTGCAAATAGCTACAGTAAGCAAAGCGCGCAATTCCAGCAAATTCAAATCCTGCCTTATCGTCCCTTTAAATGAGAATGAGTAATTGGCAATAAATGAAAACCAAACATTTGAAAACATACGCAGGAAGGGGGAGATACGCAGGGGGCGGCTTCAATTGGGGCACATTGGCAGCGCAGTAAAGACACTGATTTGATGAAAAGATGGACACGAAGAGACAACAAAAAGACGACGAAATCATGTGAAATAATCGGCCATATTATAGAGCACAGAGGATAGAAGGGTCGATGGACGAAAAGGCGACGAAAGTAAACAATAACACTCTAAAAATGCGAACACAACCACAGAGAAGAAGGAAAACAAGTGACACAAGAGAAAAGACAACATGAAAAGAATAGAAACACTGACGTGAGCTGTCAACATTTTTATTTCACTTTCAGTCTACTTCTTGGCTTTATCATCGACGATAGAATTATCAAAATCAGAGTTTGGAAGGAATGTTTTGTAGTCGCCCTTGTTGGCCACCTTCTCATCTCTAATATCTTTTGCTCTTGCAGCCTCAGCTGCTTTTGGTTTCAAATTGTCGAAGGAGTCCTCCGGTTTATCGTCTTTTTCATCTTTTTGTTTAGAATTTGCATCAACGGCAGAGGCAGAGGACTTCTTCTCGTCTCCTGCTTTTACTTGATCCGTTACAACAGCCGCCGTTGCCATAGCAGGAATCACACCAGCAGCTACGACGGGAGCTTTAGATCTTTGAGATTCCTGAGATGGTCCTTTAGGAGTCGGTGCTACTGCTTTCATTGGATCTTTACTCTTCTTTTTCTTTTTGCTACACATCGACAAAATATACGATGATAAAATAACGAGCATGACTGATCTGAATATTCAGACAATTTTACTGGAAAATAGAAGAAAACTGACTGAATGAGACTTATAATCCAGAAATTGGACATTCTGAATATTCAACCGGCCGGTGGAATGATGCTCACGTAAAAATAACCATCTCTTACCATTTTATTTCACTTGTCTAGAGGGGATTATCTTTTCCACGAAAAATGAACAAGACAAAAATATTTTATTAGTCGCAAGTTCCTCGATCTGCACGACAATCGGCTCCTTGGACGGCGAGAAAGAGTCGACCGTTGTGACAGACGCACAACTGAAGCTGAGGAGCTCCTCGACCGACGCTGCGGGGAAGACCCTCGAAATAAATGTTGGACGATTCTAGTCGGATCTCTCCCTAGAAGGAGCACTTTCTAATACAAATGGGATGAGTATACCTGTTTAGATGTCAATCCAATGTCGAGGAGAGAAGTTATTCGGACTTCGCCGGCCGACGTCAACAATTCAATGTCCTGCGCGGCGTCGACTGTCACACTTCTTGTCGGAGACTCCAATCTGGATTGATTTCTTTCTTTTACCATGCACGGCGCCTACCGAAGAGGAGTGTCGGGTTCCGGTCGGACATAGGCTGTCTGGATTGCTCCCTCGAAGACACTTCCTCCATCGTCTAATATCCTCAAATTCTCCAATTTCAGTCCGATTTCATTTGAGTCGGCAGAGAATAACAATTTGTTGTCAGTGTCGGTCACCTGTCGACAGATTCTATTACAAGGCGATTTTTAACCTCGAATCTTTCGCAGACAGCTTCTGCTTTGCCATCGGCTCCCAAATTGAACATTGACGAGACGTGGCCAGTCGAATTCCTGGCTTGTAGTCTGATTCCACGAAAGGAATCAATGGTCAGAGCTTCGTCCTGATTTAAATTTCCAAAAGTATCAAGGATAACAGACCCTGGCTGTGCTCAACTGGGAGAAATGGACAGGTTTGTCGAAATGTGCCCTTCCCAGGACTCGAATTCCATCTTCTTCTATTTTCAATGCTCCCATTCCTTCCTAAATATTTTTTGTTTAAAATTAGACTCTTTTCTTACCGTGGATAAGTCTAAAACAATAAAAATCCATATTGTCAAGGCAACATTTATGAGAATTATAGTAGTGAGTAATAAAATAAAACAATAAAGGACTCGCTTCCTCCAGCCATAAATTCCAACTCTGTAATCTTTTTGTTTTCCCTTTCAGGGGATTTTCTACTTATAAAAATCAGCATCTGGAGGCGGTTTTCCTGAAGAGTGAATAACTGTAGTATGTGCTGGATATGGGCCATAGGGCATTGTGGGATAAACCGGCGGATGGGATTGGCCTCTGATAGGCTCGACCACAGAGCCTCCTCTCGACCAGACGGGATCTTCCTGCACCCCGTAGACCGGATATCGACTCATTACTGTAATTTATTAATTAAACAAACAAAAACAAGTGTATTAGTGAACTATTTGGAAGGAGAGATCGATGGAAGAACTCATTTTTACAATAAAGAGGAGAGGGTCAGTAGCGAGCAACAGCTGTTGCCGTCCGACAGCCGATTGTCATATAATTTCAAATGGCATCTGAATTTTATGAGAAGAAAATGATTGACTTCGATAGCCATTGTATAAGCCAGTTTTTCGACTGCATTTCTGTGGGTATAATTTTCACCAACTGAAAATAGAACAATCTGCCGTTGTATGTATTTCGGTCCATTTACCTTTCAATCAGTCAATTTGCCAGAACACTGCAGCCGATATTTAAAATTGGCGCCAACGCCCGTGGTTTTTCGACCAAATCCGACATTTCCTTTTATTCTATTTTTTTCGTTTATTTATTTTAGCTTCGTTATTTCCTCAAGTATTTATAATTTTATTTTCTGTCAAGACCAATAATGAAGACCTCCTCTGGCCAATTTTCTACAGCTTCTGTAAAATGTAAGTCTTTTACTTTTCGTGTTTTTTTATTTCAAATATCCTCACCAATTTTGGATCACCTGGTCAGACTTTTTGTTCCCTTCTAAATTATTTTAATTTGATAGGAGCTTTGAAAGTATGCCCGAGTTCATAAGCCTAAGAACCGGACCTAAAGACCGGAGGTTCGCGTACGGGCATCTTGCACCGTCACCCGAAAGGGTCTGGCGGACCTATTTTTGGTGATCGGAGGTGCTCTTCTATACATCGATGTCGATTGCGGGAGTTGTGAGTTCTTAGCCACAAAAACGCTTGCCTCACACACCGCAATTTTCGAGTATAGAGCAAAAAAGAGACTTCTTGGGTTGGCAGAGGTAGATAAAATAGCATGTGTCGCTGTTATTTTTATAATTGAATGATGACAGTGGCACGAAGGCTTATTTGCCTACTAGAACATTTATTTTCAGGCTGACAGAAAGCTATCAATGGAGGAGGTGCTCACATTCTACATTTTTTCCACCGTTTATTAGATATGAAGCGGTATTGTTTCTTTTTTTTAATAAATTTGTTTTTATTAATTTTCAATTGTTATTTTGCAGGTAAAAATTAGGCAACAAAAGTTTTATTACAAGATGCACATTGAAATTTAATATAGATAATGCAAATACAATTATTTCAAAACGAAAATATATCAATATCTGTGCAAAAAAATACATTCTGACCCATATTGAACGGCGAGTAACGCCACATGGTGAAAGAACAACGTCTCATGAGTGAAAGACTAGAATATATGAAAAGAAACACCGGTGAGAGCGCCTTTTAGGCAGAAATACTGGTTATAACCGCAATATGAGGAAGAAAATAAAAGGCAGGAACAAGCTGGGAATGGAACTGGTTTTCTTCCGTGGACATCCGTTGAGGTACATATGGCAGGGCAGACGACGTTCTACAAAAATTGCATGTTTTCGGGTATAATTTACCGTTTTTATCTTCTTCCTCTTCTTCTTTTCCTTCACCATTTGCATTTACCCAATCCGTTTCGATAGCTACGTTTGTATCCGTGTAAGCTCTAATACGGACCATGTACTCAACGCCGGCGCGGAGGATGCCATTGCAATACTGAAATATGTCATCGAATCTTGATTCTCTTCCCTTACCGGCTCGTCGAGACTTCTTCGAACACAATCATCTGAACCAACGACGAAGATCGACTTCTTTGGCAGTCTTTCAAATGGATTATAGTCGGAAGGCGATGCCCTAAAAGGTTTTTGGTCAGTGAATCCGGATAAAACTAACCTGTATGCACCCCAAGTATCCTCTTCGTGCACTTCAAACCAAGATTTCAACTCATACGCGTCGTCATGGAGCTGAAATACTTGATAAATAATTTTGAGGACGAAAAACTCACATCAATATCATCGCTGACAATGATGGCATAGTTTTTAACCGCGCCATTGAGAGTCGAGAAAATATTATGATCAAATTGGACAGAGAGCTCTCGACTTCCCCGTCTCTCAACAACTGGATCGGGTGGGGGTGCTATAATTTATTGTAAAAATTAGTCAAGAAGACTTACATCGTGGCACATGGACGGTGATCATCTCACTCTCCGATTCGGCGGCCACTTTGCCCATTCCCATGATCACAGTTATTGTAAAAGTGTAATAAGTATCTGATTGTAGGCCACCGAATTTGTGATAGTTGGCTCCTTTTAATTCGACGGAAACTGGTGGCAGTTTGTCCGCATTGTAACTAAAAGGGATGAAAAAGAAGAGAAGAGTACCAACCTGAGTCGGAAGCGACAATCGCTGTCGGCAAAGTTCTCAATGTCCCAATACAAGATGACATAATCTGAGCCGACCACCGGCAGCAGTTGGTTAACTTTCAATGGATCTAAAACAAAACTCTTCATTGAAATAAGTAAATCGACTCACAGGTGGTGACAGACTCAGTGACCGCTCTACTTTTGACTCCTTTATAGACCGTGTACAATTGAAAGATATAAGTCTTCCCAGGAATGAGCTTCGTGAAGGTGAGTGACCTCCTAAAATCTCAATTTCTCCGCTGTAAATCAACTGACTCCTGGTTCATTTCTATCCTTTTACTGAAGTTTTTATTGTTGCCAGAAAAAGTCAACAGATAATGGTCGAATCGACCCTGTTCTGGATCCGACTCGCCGAAATTGATGTTGATGGCCGTCGACGAAATCTGACCAGGATAGAGGGTCGACGAGATCAATGGAGCTGAATCAAATTAAACTGCGCATAAAGTTATACTTACGGGTAATTTGGCTTATTTCGACGGGTTTTGAACGGAGTGTCAGCTCCGTCGATTGATTTCTCACGGCGAATGTGTAGCCTTGAGCTGGTTCCAGTTTTCCGACGACCAGCGGCCCTTCGGCTGGTGCTTCAATCTCTTGGAATGATCCCTATTTAAAAAAATGAGTAAAATATATTGAAAAGATTACCTTTTCTGGTTTATATTCTACCACGACTTTATAGAGAGCCGACTGGTGGTTTGTTCTGTTCCAATCGAGGGTAATCGACGCCACATAGAATTCGTCTGTCTCCGTCGCTACCACCCGCAATCCTTCTACAGCCTTGGGTTCTGAATTGGGGCAGTTCTTCAGTTCACATTGCTCATACTTTGTAAATATGCCATCCGATGAGCCCACCATGTTTTGGACAAGGCACCGGCCAACATACAAAAGACACGAAGGTCGAGGGTGTGGTCAGGAAGCATCTGAACACCGAAATCTATTAAGAAACAGGCGATATCAAACCTTGATCAGGGCATATGTCTCCGAAGAGGCGATGGAAAACGACTTCGGTCGACTTAGAGTCATAATGGTATAATTGAGGAAAAAGGCATCACATTCTGTTCCCTCGGGGATTGTCCAATCCAACCTGAATACTGTAAATTTTCCAAAAAAAGAAGGACCTCTACCTGATCATTCCGTCCTCTTCGCCCATTTCGATTTCAGCCGGCTCGCCGTATTCCTTCTTCATTTGGTCGATTCCTATCAGATCCGGCTGTTCATATTCACCGGCATCGATCTTGACCACCTCCTGCTTCGCCTCTTTTGATGTTGTTCTGGCCGTCGACGTCGGTTGTTCCGTTGTTGTGTCGACTTCCTCTTCTTCTGTCGTCAGGACTGTCGTCGTTGTGGGACTTGCCTCGGCTGTTGTTTCGGGCGACCTAAAATCTTTTTATACGTTGATTTCCCAAGAATCCTACGAGGTGAATGTAACGTAGACAGGCGCCGTGGTGGTCATCGGCTCGGCCGTCGTGCTCTCGACAGTCTCCGCCGACACTTCATAGGAATATGAGTCTTCTAAACAGATTTTAACCAAAGAATACAGTAACCAACTGGATCTTGGCGTAGTAGAGGCAGCTAGATCCAAATCAGGTGGCAAAGTTCGGACACTGAAGGACTCTGCCGATGCAGAATAATCATAGACAGCTGAAATTATCGCTGTTCTTTGTCGTCGACGGGGTACCCATCTCCCCCCGACTCATCTTCAATCCCCACAATAGGTGCGACGGGAGCTTCTACCTCACCCGGGCCGTGTTTATTTGGCTAAGACGGCGCGAAAATCCTCTTGTGACAATCGATTTGCCCCGTTACTGTGCGGATAAGCCGGAGGGTAAAAACGCGAAGTGCACCAGGTTCAGGTTTTCGTTTTTTTTTTTTGAATAGCAGGAAAAACTTACGATCGCCTTGGGTTTTGAAGGAAGCCTCGATGCCGTCTTGTGATCGAACACCTTTGTACAATGACTTTATCTAAACGAAGACTCTTTTCTTGTATAAAGCGGGAACAGACCTTTAACCTGAACTGTGTTCCTGGTTCAAGACCCCGTAATCGGATGAGAGAGGCCTTCGTCTCGACGGCATTCGAGTATTCTTGTTGTCCTTCTGGGTAATACTCAATGTGATACGAGATGTCTGTCCCCTGCGGCGGAAAATAAGAAATAGTCGCCTCGTGTTCGGTCGTTTCGATCGAGTCCAAAATCGGCGGGTCGGGGCCTAAAATCAAATGATGAGTTTGTTGGTCTCATTTAGCCGTTTTTTTTTTCTAGTTCTCTTTGCCCGGAGATACGGCACTTCTCGTGGATGACCGCTTTGCACTTCATATAATGGCCGGGGGCAAACAGCCATGGACACTGATACTTGAAATTGGGATGGACAACCACGCCATGAGACCACTCCACACAAACAAATAAATCCATTTTTGGAAACCAGCTGGAGACAAACTTACTGCTAAAATAAGTCAATTCGGTGACATTCTTCCTGGTGCCGTCGATGGCAATGGCTGACAAGTAGATTGTATACTCGGCTGCTGGGATTGTCCCATTTAACAGGGCTCGTCGAGTATTCCTAAAGAATAAAATTATGAAGTGGAGAGGAAGAATCCTACCCGGGAAGGAGGGCACCAGCTGGCGGATTACCTACAGGAGGAGTATAATCGAGAATATAGGACTGGGCTGACGGCAACACGTGTGCTGACCAGTCGATGAGAATCGACGAGGCTCTTGTCAGCTAAAAGACGATTTTAGACAGAGGACAAGGAGACATACCCCAATGCCTATGAGCCATAGAAGAATGTTCCTCATTCATTCACTCTCTCCGTTTGTCATTCGGGCTTCGCGTAACTATCTGGTCTATCTGAAACGGCCTATTTAAAAAGAGGTCAAAAGGCAAACAAGTTGACGAACACTCGAAAAAAAGAAGGTGTGAGGATAATGGTTACAGTAGAGGAGAGGGGAGAGTTCGGTCAGCCGGGTGTGCACTTCGAGGGGCGGCCTGTTTGTCGCCCTAGTGTCAATCGCGGGCCATCTTGTTAGCAGTTTTCACCCCGGTCATTCTTTTCCTCTACCAGTCGTCATCATCTCGATGCGTTATAATCAGTTGAGATGACAAAAAGATGAAGAAGAAGAACTGGACCAGTCATTTTGGAAAAATAAGCCGAGAGGAAAAGAGGTGATAATCTTTGGTGATCGGCGTGTCGCCCCGGGGAGGAGGGGTGGCAGAGCTTGAGAACAGCGCGAACAATACGCATGTCTCGCGCAATTCGCAACACAAACATGACTGAAATTTCTGGCCACCCGGCTGCTCCAAGGCGTAGTAGACGGCCCGTCCCGGAAGACATCCATACGAAAAAGTGACACTTCCACGTTCATGGCAAAAAGTTTTGAATATGCGAACAAGATTGGCAAATATTGAAAAGAACCTCCGGGAAATGTATCCTGAATAGGAGAGGAACACGTGGAAAGAGAAAAAGAGACATGAGCTAGCGAAAAAAAGCAGGGAACAGCCCGGAACATGGGATTCCAAGAATGACTAACATTGATAAAAGATATTTGAATATCAGGTACAGTTGAGGGAAATAAGAAAGTCGAATGAAATCAATAGAAGAGCAGCTGAAGGAAAGAGCCGACGGTGCGAAATTTGAGATGGTAGAAGAACAATTGGACGGTCACTTTAGGCTCGAACACGGTCAAACAGGCCGAGTTTCAGAAGGTCACGACCTCAAATTACCATTGGGAGTCTAAAAGAAAGATTGAGACAACAAATATTGCAAGGAGAGCAAAGCTCAAAAAGGCGTGTCTATCTCAGAGATACAGTAGTCGCGTGAAGTGGAGGAAGTATAAAAAAAATGCTGCTCTGACTCATAAGTGTTATGTGTTGTGTCGGTGCTTGGGGCGTTTTGCTACAGCTGGGCGAATGGCCTTCCGGAGGCGTGAACCGGAATGCTAGTCCGGTCCCGGCTGTCGGGCTGTTTGCACCCGGGCACCGAATATTTTCGGACTATTTGACATGCGAAGTGAGCACATTGCTAATTGGCAGGACAAGCCACCGGCAAACCGTCTCATTTATTTTATTTGACATGATATTCTCATATGAAGGGGAGAGGGGGCAGATTATCCAGACTTTTGTGAATCTTTCCGTCGTTGTAGTCGAAGAAGTTGCTCGTCACCGGCTGCCATCATACGCGACAGACGACGGAAACCTTCTCTCGTGATCGGAGCCAACTCGTTGCCGCCGCTCCCTCCACGGACACGTAAACGAGTCGGAACATCGTCCGGACTATTGTTATTCTCTATGCTGAAACACATTTTATGCTTATATCCACTTTGTTTTTACAAAAAGGCCAATACAACAGTTTTTTTAGCAGGCTAAAGCTTTTTGAGGCATAGAGCAGAATAAAAAACGAGCATTACCTTCTATTTTTTATGTAAGTGGAGGCGAGTCGTGAAGAAGATTGTTGAACTCGTCCGATCTGACACAACAAGATTACGAACCGATATAGCCATGCCAAGCTGTACATTGAGCTAGTAAACTTACTTTGGGATATCTTGTCCAGCTGTATCCAGCTGCATGTTTCTCAGCTTGTGCCGGGCCTTCTTTCGACTCTCGTCACTGTCGACCACCGTCGCATTCCACCAATCGACCAGCTGTCAATCCATTTTATTGGAAATGTACTCGCTCTACCTTTCCAAGAACTGTCAACCTCAATCGGAATGAGTCTTGCCTGGCTTCTATACAATATTCACCAGCTGCCATCAGACAAGCGATTATTAAACCCGTTGCCAGTACATAGAATATACCTGAAATATTGCTGAAAGAAGAGAGCAAGACAAACCGAAGACATTAGACACGTGTGAATTAGAGCTCTCTATCGGGGTCTTGCAACTGGGACCATCTGAAAAGCCCTTTAAATGATAAATAAACTGGATACCTCGAAGGTCCCTCCACCATTTATTTTTTAACGCTTCAAGTATCGTCCGTTCCTGAAGTTGGAGAACCGTCTTGGAGAGGAGATCGCGTAAAGGGGATCCTTTGGGAAGGGCGATACCATATCCCTTGGAGTCTAACAAGCCACCGATACTTTGTAGCTGACAATCTCTTTCCATGTAATATTCCAACATCGATGATTCCATCATATAAGCATAGTTGCCGGCTTTGACCCGAGCTATTCCTTCTTTTGACGAGTTGACAAAAGCTGTCGGAGATGAGGATTCCATCACGGACCACCTAAACCATCATTCTTTTGTTTTCTAGTCGATTACATTCTCTCGTAAATTGGTATTTTACTCTCACGGAAGAAGTCCATAGTACTACCGGCCTTCAATGTCCCGTACTTGATCTTCTGCTGTCCGGCCAGATCAGCTGTACTCTCGATTGGCGTTGTCATTCTCTCGACTGTGAGAAAAGCAGCCAGTTGGGCAGTATAGGAGGATATCAAGATTTGGGTGAACATCCACCTGAGGAGTATTATTTACAGCGACCAGCTTACCAAATGACGGCGACAACTCTCGTGGCTGCTGCTCTAGGAATTACATCACTTCCCTGCTGCATTAGAGAACCGACAGCAAACCAAAGAGAATTCAGCACACTGAACTGGTTCTTCTGATTGTCGACGGAACGGTCTCTCTCGTCGATTTTTTCAATTTCGTACCTAGACTAATTTTAGAACGAGAACAAGAGAACGAACCATTCGTAGGGACTGAATCGGGCGAGGAGGTACATTGTGAAGGAGACGGAGAGATAGGCGGCGATGAGAGAGAGCCACACGCTGAGGGAGAGGGGCTCCAGGAATGTGAAGAGGGAGCCCTTTTCTTGATCTTCTTTTGTCGTGGCTATGAGAATGGATATTCCCAGGTGCATAAAGGGGAGGGTAAAGTCAACGACCTCTGCTCGACTGTACGTGATGGTAACAGCGGAGACGGAAAGATCTGCCTCGTGTCTTTGGAGTACTCCAATTATGCCATTCCATCTGCCAGATTCGTCCTAAATTCTCCCCTTTTATTCGCATTTCACCAGTCTTCTCACCTCAATTCCATATGTCCCATCTTGTACTTCTATGATGGTATAGTTGAACTTAAGCAGGGCAGCCATTTCATTCAACAAGTCGATACAGAAACCTTCGTAGCCATCGGACTTTCTCATCACAAATGGCTCTTCCAAATAGACAACAATTCTCAAGTTCAATCCTTCCAGGCTCTCGGCATCAGGATCAATGTCAAATTCCCACTTGTTGGCGTACCGGTCGTCGTACTGCCATCCTCGTCGTTGTGACCAGTTGCCTAGCTAGAAATTTGTTTTTTAGACGTGGCCATGGGCAAGTTCTCCCCAAGGAGAAATCACACCACACGGTGTTCCCTTGTCTTTTCTCTGTCACAGGGTCAAGAAAGGAGTCTTCCGTCTCAACCAGTTCCTCTTTGGCAGCTTTCGACCACAATTGCTCCCATTAGAGAGGCTCTCATGCCTGTCACAGTCGAACAATTGTTCAAGGTGAAGTCTTTTCCACAAAAAGCAAGAATTAGACCATGGCTGGCTGATCTCTGAGACTCTCTATTGACAGTTTTCAATGCATCGGCATGAGTAAACTGGTATCTGTTTCCCGGGGGGCTTTGAGTCGTATTTGCTCCAAATAACCAGTTGGGCCGCAACAATCCGTGACACTCAAACTCGGTCTGAGGATGCTTATCCGATAAAAACTTCAATTCCATACAATTCAAATGTTTTGTTGTTGCTGTTGTTGTAATGACCAAAGGTCTATGACCTCTAATTTTTCGGAACAGACACGGAACAAGAAAGAAAAGGAAGGAGTATTCTACAATTAAACCACTGATTCGATTTGACCGAGTTCTATCGACGCGGAAAATATGTTGACAGGAAGGACCAGCAGCCATCAGAAATCAGTAACAACGATTCAACCAACTAGAGAGAAGTCGCCAAGTGGAGGTCGTTGACCACTTGATCAAGATATTCGACCAGACGATCTCACGTCATAATTCCTAGTCAAATTGTCGTCAAAAAACGCGTGTATTTGGGGAACTACGTGACGTGTCAGGCCCGACTTTATGAAGGTTACAATGCGGGCGGGGCGGAGTCACAGGTCGGGGTCGCCCGGTATAAAAGGCCCCGATGAGGCTAGGTAGTCCATCTCCTCTTATCGCTTTCCCAATATGATCAAGGCTATCGTCCTCGTCGGTCTCGTCGCCTGCGTTCTATCCCAGCAGGCTCCACCACCACCTTTCCTTCAAAATGTGAGCTGTCTACTTGTCTTATTCTTATTCGGCAATTTCTTTTAGGCTCCTGCTGCCAAGCAGCGTGAGTTCCAGCAACTTATCGAATCTTCTGGAGGATTGACTGACAATCAGGTTGAAGCCAAAGTCAAGTCATGGATCGGCCAACAGAGCTCTTCCATCCAGGTGAGTCGACTACTTACCTCGTAAGGGGGAAGCCGACTTCTGTGATATTTGACTAGCGCCCCGTGTATGCATACACCCGCCAGATGGCAGGTCATCAGAAACCCCTGGCAAATAGACCTTCTTTTTATAAAAAGTTTTCAGAGCGCCTTCAACTCCTTCCAGTCTCAAGCTGCTGCCCAAAAGGCCCAGGGAGAAGCCGCCCATAAGGCTGCCATCGCTCGCTTCAGCCCTGCCGCTAAGGCCGCCGATGCCAAGCTGGTCGCCATCTCTAACAACCCCAATCTCAGCCAACAACAAAAGGGACAACAAATCGACGCCCTCTTCCAATCTCTTCCCCAAAATGTCGTCCAGGAGATCCAAAACGCCATGCAGGGTTAAATATTGTACATATCGTCTCGTTTCTAGGCAATGAGCCATAAATATTTTCCCGTAAACAGACAAGCGTGCCCTTTTTTCTCGTCCGATGACCTTCGGCTGTTTCATTGAAATTACCTTTACGAACTGCGAATTGATCCTTCCGATTCCATAGAACGAGAGATCTTCCCGTCCGCCGTCATCATTGAAACTGATGTCGCCGGTCAATTGTCTTTTCAAATTCAGTCGTCTCATGGCCGAATTCAACGATCTTCCATCCCTCCAATTCTCTTTCGCATCACAGAGAAGTGAGGCCGGTCGAGGAGCTGCCCCGATCTAAAGTAATTCCATCTAATGCCGATAACCGGTCGTTCTACCTCCTGCAAACGATGCAGGGCCGTGCCAATGATTGTCGTCGACTCTGAGGTCAGAGCCAGTTCTGTCTAAAAATTGAAAAGTAAAGGCAGGGAAGACAGTGGTTACCTTCATCATCGGGTCATTTTTGACCAGCTGGAGACCCGTAATATTACAGTGAAATTGGCCTTGCATATTATTGAGGAAGTCTTCGAGAAGGGAAAGATCCTAAAGGAAAAATGAGAAATATTCAAAGGACTGACCGTATGGGTGAATATGTAAGAATAAGGCGCCTCGGTCATGTTGAGACCTCTCGCTTGTTGAAGCAAATTATAGAGGGTAGTTATATTGTTCGAGTGGATAATCTATAATTGAAAAGATAATAAAAAATGCAAGGAACCTACGATATTATTCTGTTTTAATCTGGTTCTGATATATTTTAGAAAAGGTTCAAAATCGCGGGTATTTTTCGGCAGCTGCCGTACTCGTATGGATGGCCGTCTCTGAAGGAGATCGCTCTCCGATCTGGCATAGATCAAAGGCGAAAGATCTTCCAGATCTACAGTATATTTCTTTATCCAGTATGTAATAAAACAAACCGGAGTCATGTTGATATGCAAGAAGAAAAGAGGTCCATCTAAGGCTATCGAGGAACTGACTTGTGGCTAAAGAAGCAAGGCCGCGGGAAGGACCCACAAAGGATACAAAATCTGATACTAAAAAGACTAATTTTTAGAGCAGCAGGAGATTCTCACCAACGTCTTTTTCATTTTTTGACTGAATAGCAAGGCACGGGATTTGAAAATGATGACACATTGACTTGACGAGACTGTCGTCGAGAGGAGAAAGACCTGGCTGAAGAACCAAAGCAACAACTCCGTGTTGAATCACCTCGCATACTAAAATCTCTCCAAATTAAAGGAAGAAGATCCCGGGGTCAGTTCCGGCGGGAAATTCGAGTCAATTGAATTGCACCCCCATAGAGGACAAATGTTGCCGAATTGAGTAGACTCACGCCGTTCCTCGAATGCCCCAGGATGGGAGGGTGAGGTCAGTCGAAGGGCCACTTCCGTATGTGCCGTATGCTCCGTGTTCCATCGGTCGATTGAATATCTTAGATTCTCGTAAGAGACTGTTCCCGACAGCACCGTGGTCCCTAAAAATCAAAAATCTTTCTTCCGTGTTCTTCGCAGAACGGAGACAATTGACGCAGTCTTGGCTATTGTTCTGACGGAAGGCAATTTGCAGAAGTTTCATTGAAATCACAAAGATCAAAGGACCTACCAATATTGTAGGTGACGACTGCTGCAGCGGTAGCACGAACCCACAGAGCCAGCCATTGTATGATCATTCCGACATCTGAAATATGTTTTGGAAGAGAGTAATTAAAAAGTCAAAGTTGGTGGTAAGCCAGCCCCAAATTAGATCTGGTCGCTCCTAGAATTCATCTGTTTTTGAGGCGCCGTCTGGATATTTTACTTCCTTGACTTTTTTTAAATAAGATTTTCCCCAGTTTCAAGAATTCCAAAAGATAAAAAATAACAAAGAGACTACGAATGGCGCTAATTGCGCGTATCGGAGTCACCGAAAATGACCGGGCCCCGGGGAGAGTGGACTTGATTACGGGGAGAAACAAGGACTCATCTCTCGAGGAGGATTAATCGAGGAGGCTGTGTGTCCTTTTAGAAGTCGAATTACTCTCATAAACAGGACAAATCCCCCCTTTATTCCCCGTTTTTCATGGGGACGGGGAAAGCCCCTCCGCGCTTAAAATTCCACCCGAAGCACAAGGACCAGGGCTGCGCGAATCCTGGTTTTTCAAGACCGACTCGATTCCGAGTCGAATCCTACCCCGCGAAAATGACCCCGACTCGAACCCGACTCGAATCGGAAGGTAGGATTCGAAAACCGATTCGAACCCGAGTACTCGAATCGGATTCGGCCCATTTTTCGACTCGAATCCGAATCCCCAGTCTTTCTTGAAAATTTGCCGGCTTTTAGAAAAACACAATTTCATTATTGGCAAAAACATAACGATTATAACGAAAAGAAAATAACAACTATAACAGCAGCGTCAAATATTACGGATTATTATTAGTATCTTTCACTTTTGAGTCTTCAGTCAGACTAATCTTCAGATATAGTAGCTTCTCCAATGTTTGTGGATTCATGCCCATGCGATAATCAGACAGTATCAATCGAGCGGCGCTAAATAATCTCTCGGATTCCGAAGAGGTTGAGGGAGCGGAAAGGTACTTTCTAGCTAGTAGAGCCATTATCCTTAGACTGGGTGAAAACCGCTTTTGATCCTTGGCATAGAGTACACGTAAATTTTCTTGAGTTATCCGCGTGCCTCTTGAAAAATTTGTCCCACTTCATTGTTCTAAACGAAATTATAAATGCGAAAACCATAAAAATTACAGAAAGAACAATATAATAAGCAAAAAATGAGCAAAAAAAGAATAAAAAACATTACATTATGCGTTACGTAACGCCAGCATGGCAAGAACTCAACCGCTAAACAACGAGCAACGACCGCGCGAAATTTGATTTGAGGATTCGGATTCGGGGACCCTAAAAGTACCGAATCCGATTCGATTCCGAATCCTCTGAAAACCAAAAATGGCGAACCCGATTCGAACCCGAATCCGCAAATATCAGTCCGACTCGAATCCGAGTCGAGTACTCGAATCGGATTCGGACCATTTTTCGACTCGAATCCGAGTACTCGCGCAGCCCTGACAAGGACCGCCTCGGGAGAGAATTCGAAGAATATTTGAGGCGGGCAAGGGGATGGAAATGTTAAATTGCAATTAGAGAAGTTCAGAGCTAACCCAATGATCTCTCGTTGATCAAAAAAACTCGAAAACTCTCTAGAGAACCGGGAAAAGACAAGGACCAAGACTAGAAGAATAAAAGTCTCTCGAGTAAGTGGCCGCCGTCTCCAGCTGTGCCGAAAATGTAGTTATGTGAGCGTGGACATAATAACGAGGAGACGGACTGCTCCCCACTGATTACCCCAAACATATTCCTCCTTTTCTTTCCATCTCCAAAAACGACAGTGCGCCAAAACTACGGTACATCAAAGCTGACCGACCACATACAAGGCCAGATCGACCCTCGATTAATTCTTCTATTTTGGTAGATGCGGTAAAAGAAGAGGAGAAACTGGTCTGAGGCGGCCCCGGTTACGGTACTTTTTGTCTGTCTGTCTTTGCCTAAAATTCGGAAAACCTAAAATAGAAAGCAGAAGAGAAAGGACGGCGAGCTGCGGACGACTGGACTCGGCTCCTCCAAAAGTGCTGGCTCCTCTGTGCGTGAAATTCTCGTAAATAATGCACTTCGAGCGCATTTTCCAAATAGGGAAGTCATCAAACAAAGTGTATAAAAGAACATAAAAGATACAAATTGGTCGGAATTCACATGTTTTATTCGGATGTTCGACTGCACCTGACAGAACACGGAAGAGATGCAACAGAGCAGAAGATTCTTGCCTTTTCCCCTTCTTCTCAAAGAGTTCTTTCTTCTTTTTCAGCGGGAGTGGCACCGCCGAGATGCATCTCCGATACTGTAAGGGCTAAAAGGCAAAATGATCAAGTTTCGAGATTACAGACAGAAAAATATCGTCGGCAGAGTCTCTGAAATTAGGGCAATCAAGGTTAAAGAGACGACTCTGTAGACAAGGAACTGATTTAGCCATCTTTGCCTCTTCTAAATCTTACTGTAGTCCAGAAATGAAGATGTTTATATGAGGATACTGTAGTGAATCAGAAGAATTGTTTTAAATCTTTATCCTGAAGCGCCTCTTCTTGGTACAAAAATTCGCATGCTGTTTATCCTCTGCTCTAGAATCTTAGAAATCTCTGTTTCTGTTCAGCTAATCTCCCTGATTTTCAAGGTTTCTTTTTTCAGTGGTCACCGACTTTGACGGTGGTTGACACGGTGCCATCTCTCGACATCTTCCCCTTTCAAAACGGCGGTTGGCCCTTAATTTTCCAGCGCTCCCGAGATTTCTATCAGTTCGCAGAGCTTGTAGATGACCTTCCATGTAAATGGGCGACCCGCTTTTCGAAAGAAACCGAAGGACAAATGCGGAAAACGGTTATCGAAAAGGAAAAATCAGCCAGATGGATGGCCAACTGGGTAAAGAAACAGACAACAGATGCCGTTTATGAGCTTCTCTTTTGGGAGTCCTTTCGAAATGGCTGCCCGGTTATCAGTAGCCCCCCTTGGCGCACAGCCACTGGAAAGCAGCCAAAAAGCACAGGACGAACACACGTTCGCACGCAATGTGTACAGACCATTACGGCAGATGGGATGGAACTAATGTGATTGAGGTGACACCGGATGTACAAACACTTTGTTTTACCCTCGAGGAGGACAAGGAGACTGGGTAGACGCCGTCGACAGGCCATCCAATTTGTCCATCAGCCAGACGACCACAATTGGGACCTGTGCCGCCCTGTTTGAAAAGTGCAGACTTGCAACAAAAATTGAAAACGGGCGCCAATTTGATAACAAAGCCTCCTGAAACTTCCGTTATCGTTGTCGTCACATCGATTGTTTGAAGCCGCACTTTTTAAATTATCACACGTCAAATAGAAGGCAAGTCAGGGGGTCTAGTTGGTCATTTGCCAAGAGAATTTCACGACTTACAACAGATCTCTATCAAGCCTCGTTGCGGTCGTCTTTGGAGGTCACACAGGCAAACCTCAATCTCTTCCAACAATCAGTTGCTATCAACAGCGCTCGGCCATCCATCAGCAGCTCCCTTTTTCGACGAGAAATTTGAATTTCTCCGCGACCTTTGCCGAGAGAGAAAGACCGAAAAAAGCGAAGGACAGGCAGGGATGAGCTTTTGATGGGCTGGTCTCCCACCCTGTAATGATGGTCTCCCATCCCCTGGGCAATGTGTGAATTTCGTGTCTTCTTATCATTTACTAGGCGACTCGTTTTAAACTAGAAGACGACAGAAGTGACCCGCTTCGGTGAGGAACTGTCAAGTTCAATTCGTGTCACGCCTCGCCGCCACAGATTCTATCATAAAGCTCGACCGCCACTCAATCCTCTTACGATTTTTTAAACCAGCGTGTGGTCCCAGACATACAGGATTTCAGCCATTTTTTGTCCTTTTACAAAAGGGAAAGATTCTCGGCACTACAGTAACCCTCGCGCACGATGATCATGTGGTGTCGATGTGCATCTTCGCGCATTGTAATGACCTGAAATTCACGCAAATATTATTCTTGGAAGTCCATTTCCTATGGGCTACCAGAGCGCGTCGACCATATTTCTTAATTCACTTGTAGACACAGCTTCCTCTGGCTGATCCCGTCTCCCTCTTGGGGAAACCGAATGCTCAGTCGTTCCGCAGCTCTTCCTCAAGACGCCCTCTTGTTTTTACCGCACTTCCTATTTTCTATAGCCGCATCAATTCACCGCAATGCCTCAATACTATTTTCCCATAGTTTTCGTGTGGGATAATCGCAGAAAGATTGCCTGTGGCCATATTTCCACGTCTTTTCCTCGATATCCGCCGTATTCCACGCCTTCATAACCAGTTTAAACTTCAATTTCTCTCTTCTTCTATTTCGTAATCCATTATCTCTCCCCCAGAGCTACAAAATTTCCCGCACCGTTGGCTCTTATCTCTGTTATCCATGGTATTATGTGAATGTCGAGCTTTCGCAAGCGGCAGTCGTCTTCTCTTGCTTGAGGTCACTTTTTGCCATCTCTCGACTTTTCTTTGGTAGAGGCGGAAGGTCAAAGGAAATACACACCTGCGGCAGATGAATAGACCGTCTGACGTGGCACGAAAAGTTTTTTTGTGAGCAGCACACGCGACGGATCCGGGTGCATGATTTGAAGAAAATTGAATTCAAATTAATTCGTCGAATCACTAGCTGTCGTGACCGTGTGTTGATCACTCGTTCATTCCGCAAGCTTTTTCGCAGCATTGCAAGCATGCGGCCATGTCTCCTGCACACTGGATTGACGGCGACGATCCCATGTGCAGAAGACGACGATCTTGAGCATAAAAGAGGCAGATTTCTTGACTCAGACATGACATTCCAGTTGCCTCTCCGTTCCAAAATTGAAATGGTCTTGGGTTGACTGACTGACCAATTACCATGCGTAATTTCTCCGATTATGGAAATTGCGATTGTTTGCTTTGTCATCGAGGTTCCCCCAAGGAAAAGTGTCCGGAATGTGATGACAGTGCATTATTTTATGGCAAAAGGATGTGTACCCGCGTGGGCAGACAGGTACCTTTTCAAAAAAGGCGAGATGTCTCGCAATGAAGGATTGTCAATTTGTCAAGCTGGCGGCTGGTTCTCGGCTGCTATTCGACATTGAAGGACTGCGGACAGCTCATTAGTTTCCTTTTTTGAACAGGCTTTCTCTGAGTGTCGTCGGTTGACCGATGAGCTTTCTGTTTTTCAAGTAACATGACTCTCCCTCCCTTTTTTCCTTTTTTTAAAAAGAACTTTGCAACATCCTCTCAAGTTTCCATCTTCTTGTCGGATCGTGTAGATCCCATCACATCCACACGTTTTTGGCTACGATGTCCGACAACAAATATTTATCTGCTGGTTGACCTCTCCCTCCTGTAGCCAGTAGAGTAAACATTCTGATTATCAAAGGCAAGGTAAGCTGTGAGACAAACAGTCTCATGGCTTTGATGGCCCGGTACGTCGACCATGCTTCACCCGTCCAACAGCTGGTCATCGTCGTCTGAATAATGATGACAAACCGCAGACAACTCAGCCGTTTTTTCGACGAAGCAGCAGAAAAAGTTCATGCGTCATCCGCGAAAAGGACAACTGCGATGGCTGCTGCTGTGGTCATTTTTGTAATTGTTTATTCAACTTCCCCTTTGGCGCCTTTTGTCCGCTTTCACTGAAACCCGTTCCTCCATGTTTTGGTACACTTTGGCGCCTCTTCGGGAACGACTCGGGCGCCAAAAAATGCCACCTCACGTGAAATTTTGGCGCTTCTTCATGTTGTTATTGCTTGTTTGGGCAACCACACGATCTTTCTGCTCTTCACCGACCCGTCAAAAACTCTTCCTTGTACAACAAAAGTCGACAACTTTCCCAGTCAGTTGCCCTTTGCCTTGTCTTAGCCGGCACAGGATGTCTCCCCAGGTAAAAGCCGAGTCACCGTCTGGGAATAGTTCGTGGCGTCCGGGCGAATATTACAACTAGGATGCCTCCCAGATGTTCTTTTTTTCTACCTCGTCAACCTCGAAAATCGCCACCGGCCGGCTACATCCAACGGTTGCCGAAAGGTCTCTAATTAGCGGCTACAGCTGTTTTTTCGCCTCTTGGACATGCTTTTTGTCATCTCCGAAAAAAGACAAAACGACATGAAACACGGCTGGCTTTTTTGGGATCTCTAACAATGGTATTTTCTGTTTTCTAGCGCTTTTCTTCCGGAAATATACCCGTGAGTAGTAATCGCTGCTCGGTTTGACTTGACCCCACTGAAACTGATCTCAATTCTTTCTCTCTCGCCCAATTCTTTTCACATTTTTACAGTCGATAGAAGGCTGTTTCTCCTCTGGATATCTAAAAGATCCAATCAAGAAATGTATTCTCCGACTGTCAGCAACTGATCGAGCAGACCATATGGCAACGGTCTCGGTCGCCCCGATGTCTGCTTGACTGCTCGCTATCGCACAAATTCCAAAGAAAGGCAACAGAAAAAATGTGTTTTGTAGATTATTCGCCAAAAATAACAAGAAAATAAAGAAAAATCCGGTAAAATTAGCAAAAATTCATCAGGAAAGCACTTTTGCTGATAATTTTGATGAGCTCGATGAGATCAATCCAATTCTAAAGGTTCAATAGCTTCAATTTATCGAAAATTAACCATTCGAGATGATCCACAACAAAACTAGCCAAAAATTTGTAGCGAATGGTACGCCCTGATCATCATCGTCGCAGCAAATAGCTCGCCTCCTTTCGTATCAGCGCGAAGCCACCGTCTTTATTCCATGTTTCTTTTTTCCATAGTAATAGGCCAAATTTTTCTCTGTCAAGATACAAATTTTGTTTTTAGCCTGAGGCATTTGGCCAGTTGCCAGCCGGTGGGCGGGCACTGTTCTGACTAGAGGCGGGGCCTCTCGGAGGCGTTTTCTATTCCGACCACCCGACGTCCCCTGGCCCCGGGCTTATCTCATTTACATCAACCAAACCAGCCCTTTTTATGCTTATTTCTTGACAGATTAGCTCTTCTCTTACGAAAATTATGCAGATGACCGCTAGCCGGAGGGTTAATCGCTTCTTCTGGTCATTTCTGGGTGGACTGGCCATGGTCTTCTGAGGGTATATCAGAGTTCAGTCCTAGTTTTGGAAGGTAGGGGAAGATAATCTGGTATAATTATGGACAGAAATGGTCGTCTTTGCCGCATATGAGTACAAAAGCGCTTGCGACCTCCCTCGAGCGATTAATCCTCTGCATAGCCGCAAATATGGAGGCCTTTCGATCCCTTTTGTACACTTCCCACTCAATCTATCCCTTTGCGTACTCATAAGAATCACTGCCAGCCATTTTGCCGCTACAAAGTAGAAGAACAAGCCCTCGTCCGATCAAATTAGCCGTTCTTTTTGATGTCCCGCAGAGCTCTGTCGGTCTGTAACCGTATCCCCACTCCGTTGCCAGCGATATACAGCCGCCCGATAGTTTACTTTCGAAGTAACCTGACCCATAGCGGCCTTTTGACCTTGCTCTGCTCCCGAGAGGACCCCCTCCGCAATTACCCGAGCTGGCATTTGAACGCGCTCTGCCCCGACCGGCCACGCCCCTTCTCTGGCCTCATTTGCATAGAGACTGGGCCACAATGGCAAATGAGCCTGGCCGCCTCATGTCGGGAGCCAACCGGTTCGCATTGTTTTTTCTTCCCTACCCCAGCTACGGGTTACTGTAGCTCTCGTTCCTCCCCACTGATAAGACTTCTTTTCCTACGAAGTGAAGTCCTCTTTCCTCATCAATTTCAATGATTCATGCCGCTCCGGTTTGTCATGCCGTCGGCGGTGGTCGACATTGTACAGTTTTGTTGTTCGAAATGCTCTCTTCGCCCTTTCCATCGATTTTTGACATCGTCTTTTCAGAAATGACATCGTCGTCTCCTATCAAGAAACGGTCTGCTAGGCGATGTCTCTTCGGCCGTCCTGATCCTCAGAAATTGACCGAGTTGCTCAACAGCCAGTTGGATGACATCAGAAAGAAGCAGAATGAGAAGTGGGGCTTCGACTTCGACCATCTCTGTCCCCTTCCCGGCTCGTCGGCTGCCTATGACTTCGTCGCCCTTGGCATTGGACAAGTTCCTGAATACTATCGGTAAGTTTTCCCCTCTTTTTTATTTATTATCATCTCTATTTATCTTCTTACAATTTCATTTTCAGTCCGACAGTTGTGATGACTCCTGTCAAGTCGCAGCCCAACCAGGAGAAGTCTCCTAGTCTCTCGCCAAGTCTTGACTCATCCATGGAATGTTCTGACCAGGAATTACTGCCATCTAAACGTAAAAGCCCTAAGAAACGTCGTTCCAGCACCCAGACTCGCATCATTGGTATGTTTTCTTTCTCATTTTCCTCTATCTACCTAGCTTTGACAATAATTAATGGTTGTATTTTCAGACATCTTTGAGATCAAGCGGAAGTACACCCTGACATCCAAGACTGTCGATCCTGTGGTGCCGACTTCTCCCGGCTGTCCCATTCCTATGTCTCTCTAGTCGCCTTCTCCTGTCATCCAGTGGTTGGCCCACCTTGTGATATACAGCTCTGTGAGCCCCTTTCCTCACGGGTATTTTGTAAACTTTTCTTCCGTTTTTTTCGGCCTTTCATGTGCCAAAATCGCCGAGACATAGTCTTCATTTTCCAAATTGTGCAACTATATTTTCCCCTAATAAATGTCTATATTTGCCAGCTGGTCACAAATCCCGGTGTTAAGTGCAATTAGAGTATGGGGACAGATGGCTGAAACGGGTGGCAGCTCGACAAAACAGCAGGTGGCAGCTGGTTACACGCAATCGTCGAGAACGGTACGAGACTTGGTCGATTGGAATAGAGCTGTCGCCCTCAGGTGAAATGTGCTTATTTACGGCTATTTTATCGCGACTGACCCGTTTCTAGACCACCACGATTCTGCTTGATTTCTGCTCGAGATAGTTTCCACCACTCAAAATGACTTGGGAGCTGACGAGCGTCGCTGATTGTTTACGCCTTCCATCGCCATATCTGTTGGCGGATGGCCCTATCACTCCTGCCATTGCACAATGCGTCGACGGAGGCCAGATCGGGTCAAGAGATGCCTTATTGTGAGGATAATCCTCATCGCCGGGGTGAGAGGTCACGGATTACAACCGGGGGGAGATCCAAAAGCTAATGCAAATGAGTGAGTGACTGGCGCGACCTTTACAGCGGCTGGAAAAGGTGCCATCGGCGACGGTCAGCTGTCACCTTTCAAAGAGACGATGGTCGCTTTGGCCCACTCCCCAAGGACTATCTATAGTGACAGGCGTGGAAAAATGGTCCAAGGGAGAGAGACCGCCATCGACCACCTTGTATAGTTTTTTTATTTCCTTTTCCTTATCCAATTTTGAGCAAGAATAACATCAAAACGGCCTACAGGGAACGGGGTCATTTTGATAAAAGTGCATTTTTGGCTTGGAACGGTGTCCGCCCAGGGTGCTTTAATCCAATACAAACAAGTTCAGGAACTAACCCAATTTGGAAATGGCCTCTTTGCCTTTTCACTGCCTCTTCTCCGTCGGTTATCACCCCATTATCCCCTGCTGGGCGTTCTCCTCCCTTCACTCTCCGACCGCCATTAACTCTGACTAATAGCAGGTTCCAAACGGAACGGTCTGGTGGTTGTTTTGAGGCTCTTTTTCAACTGGCACCGGCCAAGGTCCGAGAGAGGTCGAAGTGGTAAAAACTGACGCGCCGACCTAGAGGCAATCGATCTTCGGAATTCATTCCTATGGAAGAAGAGGAGGAGGTCGACATGACACAAATGGGTGATGGATGGGGTGGTTATGTTGCGGGTGGGAGCAACAACAAGCCCAAGGACGAAAAGCGAAGACTGCTATCTCTCAGTACAGTAATTGGGAACAGCCGAACCCAATTTGCCGCTCTATTCATCGTTTGTCGGCGACTTCCCGTCCTCAAAAAGTTCCCTCTCTTCAGATGTTGCCGCCCGGAGGCAGGTGTCTCCGAGGAGAAGAGGGACGAATTCGACCATATTAATGAGCCGCCGTCGGCTGTATTGTAAACAAACAATGGACACAGTGACCTGTCTCTATTCCTCCTCCAGCCGCCTACTATCTCACAGGCTCGGGGATGAACCGACTGTTAATTAAACATGCGCGGGTGGCTTTTGCCTCGGGAGACAGGGCGGAAATTATGATTAATAGGTGATGGCGGCTGGCTGTGAACTCTCGGAACATGGAATTAGGATGGTCGGCTTGTCTCTTTTGTCCCTTTCAGTCAATTCCCAAGAGGGAAGTCCAGTTCCGTAGCGGCTTGTCTAAAGTCCCATTGAGGAGTGTTCTGCTCTGATTGCCGTCCTTTCAAATCTCCCGTTCGGCTTTATGTTGCCATAAAGCAGAATGCAGACCGCTCCCAAATGGCCCGGGTTACGGCAGCCGGCGGCGGATTAGTTCGACTATTCCCACAGTTGTGCAACAAGGGACACTTTTTTTAGCCATGGGACTTTTTCCATAAAGGTCACATGGTTCAGTCAGCTTGCAAAGTTCTAACCGGTCCCTCTTGTGACTCCTGTTTTGATAATGGGAGAGGTGATGGGCGGGATGGCAACATGCCAAAGGAAAGACTCGTTCCAGCTGTGCGCGAAGCTGTTGGGCACAAGAACATGAGAACTAAAAGCCCGCCAAAACGTCACGCGTGAAGAGCGGGAAAAGTGAAAGGAGGAGAAATCAGGCTGACGTTCTGAACAACAACAACGATTGACGGGAGAAGAAGGGAGAAACAGGGAGAGAGGGAGACTCCCAGCCAAGTAACATGGATGAAGTGATATCAGAAAAAAACGCGTTGTCAGTTTATCAGTGAAGACGTTTTTTGGGGTCGACAAACAGGACTTTCGTTTGAATTCGAAGAGGCAGAAAGACAAGAGCCGGAAGAGTAGAACGTCTGCCTGTAATCACTTCCTCTCGTAGAGTCATTTCCCCCACATAATGAGTCGTTTCCTTTGCGGTACTTATTCTTATCAGGCTACCGTTCCATACTGCCTGTCCATTATGACAAAGGGTCCACCAGGTTGTCCTCTCACAATTCCTCGTGATATTTTATCTCCTTTCCTCTTATAAATGGCCCTATCCATCAAACGTGGTTGGTTTTTATCCTCTCTATTGGCTCGTGTCCAGTGCTTACGGCGATTGATAGCTCGTAGAGCCAATGCTGATAAGGATACCGACAGGGAACGCTGACAGTGACGAACGGGGATTGATTAGGGGAGAAAACGCCGTATAGAACGCCGAGAAGGGAGGACAAGACACCGAGTGGTACCCCGAGCTGCGGTAGGGCTGTTGACACGGAGACCCCATGCCCCGACGGGGGTACTGTCGCTTTCCTGGCTGTAAAGATCAATTTGTAAAGAGTTTAAGGAATTGTTTAGTGTCGGAGCCGGTTGAATCAGACTCTCCGCTCGGTTGCTCCACTGTGACTAAGACTTTCGGTCGACTTCCCGTCGACTGTGTAAAGTCGTCGTACAAAAGAGCCTGTCATCTGGCTCGTAGCCAACTGAAAAAAACGAACGAAAGATAAGCAGAACAAGGGGAGACACAGGGTCTAGGCTCAATGCCAACTATATAACAGAAGGTGACACTCAACGGAGCAAGTGGCTAGTCATTCATAATGCAGATAATGGACTCCAACAGCTGTGGACAGTTACGTGCTTAAGGGGCAGGCATTCCTACGCAATCGAAGATGACATATGGACTGCGCGAGAGAGCAGGGTCACACCTCAGATGACCGATGATGACCTCAAAATCTGGAGAGTTTACAATCGACTGCTGGCTATAAATTTAGCCGGACCGGGTGGTGGTTGCCGAGCGAGGACACATCGCTGTAGTATTTTATAAGGGCCAACAATTTCAAATACCACTCCCCAAATTCGGGGGTCGTACGCGTGCCAGATGGCGAGACTAATTCGTCACGAAAACCCTACAATTTCGACGTAATACACGCACCCAAATGTCGACAGAAGCCATCCAGACCACAAATTGCCAGCCTGTCAGATTGAGGAGGTTCGATCGGAGGGAAGAATTTCACAATAATGCGCTAAAGTGAAGAATCTTTTGGTGACAGATTGACAACAAAAAATGGGCCGACATCGAGCCAAACCCTTTTGGTTAGCCGGTCTATCGGCCACTCGCATCTCCGTCGGATCCGCTGCATCGATTACTCGTTTCGCCATCCATCTCACACTTTTTTGTTTTGACTATCCGCCCGTAGGTATTCCTTGGTTACAGAAACCAAAAAAAGAATATCATATACATATGTCGTTCGTCAGTAGCCATAATTCCGGTTCAAATGGCTGCGCTCCAATCGGACACAGTCCTTTAATCGTCCTTGACTATTGCGAATTTTGTTTTTGCTTCGTTTCTCTTTCTCTTGTTATCAATTGTTTTTCTACTTTTTTCTTCTTTTATCGCAATAATTGAAGAAACATTTTGATACAATTTTGAATATTAGCTATTTATCATTATTGCCTATAGTAGGACGAGTTGGAGTCATCGCCACGACGCGCTTGTTTATTTCATTTTTCCTTCAAAGTTTTTTCACTTTTAATCGAGCAATCGACATTCCAATGAGAAAGAATATTTAGATGGCACCTGGCCCGCCAAAATCTGTTCGACGATGTCTCTTTGGCCGTCCGACAGACAACACGGTGGGTTCATAACTACCGCAATCTAATCTGTTGCAGATTGACAAAGAATTAGAGAAAAAATTGGATGACACTTTGAAGGCCAAGGAGGAAAAGTGGGGATTCAATTTCAAAGCGGATCGTCCCGTCGACGTCGAGGATGTCGACTTCGAGCCGCTTAATGTCAAAGACGTGGGCAACCCACCCATCCTATCATGTCGACTGTTTCAGGTTCCTTCTTTCTATCATCCTCGTACTCACAAAAAGAATGGAATCGTCTGTCCCGAGGAACCGTCGACTTCGACAACTGAATGTATCCGTATCACTCGGTGAGTCTGCCTTTCCTCTAATCCTTGCCAATATCACTCGCAATGCCAAGGGACAAAGACGGTTAAAAACCCGTTTTGTCGCCGATCCGGAGAGTAATTTATCAGCGGGGAAGATGTCTCTTTTCTCCCTTGCAACATTCCGTCTACTGGTAATTAACAAAAGATTTTTCAGCGCAACGAAGCGCCGTCTACAGTCGAATGGCACCGAAAATGAGATGCCGCCACAGAAACAAGCCTCGATCATAAGTGAGTATTCCTTTTTTTGAGCAGAGGGAGCCAGCTGAGTAAGCGACCGTTTATTGACGGTTGAACAATTCACCAAATGGCGCGAGAGCCACCGCGTAATACAATGCTCGAGAGGGCTCATCGCATACATTGTGTGGTTATGAATAGCCGGGGGTCAAGCGAGGCCACTCACAGTTCAAATAGGGCCATTGTTTTCTACTCAAAAACTGGTAATTTATAGACTATGTCCGTGTCACTAAACGTCGTTCGGAGAAATTTGTTTGTACTGAGAAGACTCCTGCCAAGTTGCTTCGTTCCGACAGCAGTGACAGCAGCAGTCCTTTCCGGTTCGTTGTCTTCCTTTTCCTTTAAAATTCCTTTATTCAGTTATGTTTCGGCTGAGGCTGAGAAGCGTACCCGTTTCGGGAAGAGTCCTAGTCCAATGACCTCGCCCAGAAAGAGTCCTCGTAAGCACAAGACATCACCCAAGACTGTGAAGAAGAGCCCCCCGAGAAAGAGTCTCTTGGCCGGAAAACTTCGCCGTAATATCCTGGCAGATTAGAAGATGTTCTCAGAAAAAATATATGCAGGTTCGTCTCTTTTGTGGTAATCCGCCAGCCATTTATCAAATTCATGCGGCTGTCGCCTGTACCAATTTATCAACGTTTTGCGGCTGGTATCGGAAATGGGTTACATGAGCATCTGCCTTGTCAGAAAACGATAAATGAGCTCCTTTCAAATAATTCGAGCGAATTCCTAACAGACTGCTGCTCGTTACGATACGCCTCAACACGTTTCAAACGGAATAGTTAGGTTGACGACGTCGACTGACAATAGGCCAACTGGCTGTCTCCGCGTCAATTGGCCATGAATGGCTTGGGAACCATGCCGGGAGCGAATCTCTTGCCCTAGGGGGGATCTCCTTCTCTTTCTCTCGCCAATGCCCTAGACGAGATCTTTTTCTCGTAGCCTGTCATCACGCACCTGTGTGTTTTTCTCGCACAGCTGGACGCGACCCGAATATGAATAAGGGGAAACGAACTCTCCAAGGCCAACTCATTCAAAATGAGAGGGACGAGTTATGTTCTCAGCCTTTGGTCATGCTCGTTTCAAGCTTTTTATCCCAACGACTTGTCTCAAGGCCACGCTGGCTTCTTCTCCTTGGGGAAATTGTACTGTGTTCTGACCCAGTTGGCCTTCCTCCAAAAAGTGTCGAGATTGTCAAGATTGATGAGTTCACAACCACGTTTTTCCGTTGGTAATTAGTCATTCGAATTCACGTGGCCTTGCCAAAAAGAAAAAAGTGGCCTTGGCCCTATGCCAACTGAGTTAATCTGGTCCGCTCATCAACTTTTTAACCCGGTGGCCATTCGAATTGTACCCAAAGGGGTCCACTTTTTTTGTTTATACCGAAAAGGATCTTATCAGATGAGGGCCGAGGCCGTAGGCAGTTGCGCAACTGGCGAAAGGGAGCACCAGCGATACGGGTTGAGGTTACCAAATAACAAAGTTATGACCACGGAAGACCACGGGGATCGAGACAATAATGACAAACATTTTCAGAGATGCTCGACTGCATCGTTCTGGTCAACTTTATCAACTTCTGGTCTCTAGATTTCTACTCAAATATTCCCTGTGTTTTGAATCTCACCTTGTAAATAGCTCCGAGGTGCTCTGTACTTATTACTTACTTCTTCTTTTTATAACATTCCTTTTCGTATCGCTCAATAAAGTTCTCTCTTGTTACGGAAAATAGAACAATAAGACGGTAATCTCAAGACAAGACAAATGATAAGCAAAGAAGGAAGAGGGATTGGCCCCTCGAAAGAGATCTTGGCTAATGTTCAAAATATGAACTCGTCTCTCTTGTTTACCACCGGATCAAATAAACAATCGACTCCATGTGTTCGGGATAGATGACACCTGTTCCAGACGACTACCGTCAGATTACACTGTAATCATCATCATCATGGGATCGATCTCAGGAATAACGAAAAGGGTGCCATCTGAATGTCCGCTCATTGCTCACTTCTGTGTAAAAAAAGGTCTTTTTGACATCAGCTGTTGGCATTTTACGCCCCGAGTCATGCCGTCTCGCCCTCTGGTCACTTTTCATTTTTTCGGCGCCCTTTGACCGATCACTTTCTATCGATTGACCCAGCCAACCAGTCCCCTTCTTTTCGTCTTCTTTTCAGGTGTAAAGCCTCGGAAGAGCCCCCCGCTTTTTTCAATGTGGAGTGACGGCGAGAGATAAGCAAAATTCCATGAAACCGCGATCGAATTTGAACCCTTGGTCATTTTTGGCCGTTTTTTTGTTCCCTCTCTGTGTAATATTTCCTTTTGTAAGGTGTCAGATAAGGTCTCTCTTTCTACCAGAAAACAGGTTACCTACCAGCCAGCCACTTGAGATTAGTTTCAATGACGCGGTAGTCATGGCAGCCTCAATAATCTCTTCTTCTCCTCCAACGTCTACTTTTACTATTTTACTTTTTCTTTTTTATTCAAATGACGATGAATTTTGACACCGCTGACTTTCGTGTGAATTTCGCAATTACCTTCCCGGGTTCCTTTTCCAATTTATTTTGACGACTTCAGGTATGTCGAGCCTGACGGAGGGTGTCCCTCTGACATCGGGACATCTCTCCCCGGATGATGTCCTCGAGAAAATGGGCTCAAGGAGTCCCATGTTACTGATCATTGTTGTTATTACGGGTTTCTCTTGGGCATCTACATCAATGACCGGGATGAATGCTGCCTTTGTGACCCAAAATTGTGGCAACTGCTCCGAGATGATATCTGTTGTCGACGAGGTAATCCACCAGCGGCAGAAAATCAAGAATTCAGTTTGACTTGAGAGGTGACTTGACGTATCAAGCGGACATGACGACGACAGCCTTTATGCTGGGACAAATGATCGGAGGGACATATCTTTCCCAATTGGGTGACAAGTTAGTTGACTTCTTTTGTTTCTTTCGACCTCCGTGTAGATATGGTCGTCGTCCGATCATGCTTCTCTCCTTTGTTTCCATGTTCATAATCGGTTGTCTGGCCGCCCTTTCCCCAAATATTCCAGTCTTTTGTGTTCTTCGCTTTATCCAAGGAGCTTTCTACACAGTGAGGAGCAAGTGAGGACATGTGCCTCCTTTTTCTGACCTTCTCTCAAATCTAAGAATATTTTCTCTTCAGGCTGGAGCTCTTGTTGCCTGGGTTTTGGGCTACGAATGTAGCCCAGTCAAGATGAGATTTTTCACCTCGACACTTTTTGGAATGATGTGGGTTCTTGGATATTGTCTATTGACCCCAGTTGCCTATTTTTCTCCCAGTTGGAGATGGGTGACTTTTGCCACGGGTGTTCCTCATCTTCTACTTTTTATTGCCTGCTACTTGTAAGTCCCCTGGCAAATTGTTAAATGAGTGCAGTTTCACCCCAGAAAGTCTACATTATTTGGTTTCGATTGATGACCGAAAAAAAGTAGCAGAATGGCTCGAGAAGGCAGCCAAAGGAAAAGATGAAGGAGTCCTGGCGGGGATTGATCCCAATGATATTGTTAAATCCAAAGAAGTTCAAGAAACGTAAGACATGTCGTACTTCCCCGATAGAGAGAAAAATTTCAGGCCAGAGCATCTTTTACGACAAGTTTGGAGTCATAAGAGATTTCTTCTGTATTTGTCGATCTTCGTCTACATTTGGTTTGCTCGTAAAAATCTGTTAAATAGAAAAGCACAGGATCTGTGACACTTTCATCTACTTCGGCCTGTCTCTCTACAGTACTCATCTGGCTGGTAACATCTACCTTAATTATCTGCTTATGGGTCTTGTCGAGATTCCTGCCTATATTCTTTCACCTGTAGGAATGAACACGTCAGTTTGTCCTCTTCTTCCCTCCCCCAAGTTGACCTTTCAGGGTTGGTCGTCGATTTGTGGTGTCCTGGTCGCATCTTCTCGCAGCTGGGGCATTTGTCGGGCTTCTTTTTGCACCCACTGGCACTTTATCCCTGCTGCTTTGGCTCTTTGGCAAGCTGTGTATAAGTTGTAGTTTCATGGGCATCTACGTCTTCGCCTCCGAGGTATTCCCAACCGATAGTCGCAATCTCTGCCTTGGTTTTTGCGAGATGATGTCACGAATAGGCGGCATCCTGGCCTCACAAATGGGTCTCCTCGTGAGTCGTTGCATAATTCACGAGATCTTTTCCCTCTCTTTCAGAGCCGTCTCCATCCCAACTTGCCCATGATAATTCTCTCATTTATTTCTCTTTTTGGTGGGTTGCTCAGTTTGATTCTTCCCGAAACTCGGGGGAAACAACTCCCGTCGACCATCGAGGAGTCCTCCCGCCGGAAGTTTTAGCTGTTTTTCTGTTATTTTCACGGGTACCACACAGACATTCCGCCCTCCCCTCTTCGGGTCATATTCCCACCATTCCATAATATCTTTTGTTTTTCTTTTGTTAAATGAATTGTTATTTTTTTCTCACTTGATTTCTTTTCTTCGTGTCGTATGTCAATTCCTCTATCTTTTTCTTTCAATTGACTAACCCCCTCTGGTTACTAATCGTCAAGTTTGTTTAACATCAAAAATCGATGTATTTACTCCAAATTCTTGCCCGCCAGAAACATTTGTTTATAATCTTTTTGGACCAGGAAATATTATAAGAAATCTGGTAGTAGTTGTTGACAAAACAACCCCGGGGGGTTCCCGTCTGACATTCGCGTAAACATCGCAGATATTTTCAACCTTTGATGCCGCATGTGGACATTTCCTCCTCCTGTCCATCCTTATTATCGATTCTCCCTACTTTTTCTCTCTTCAGAATGGATCCCAAGCTCAGCATATCCTCTTTACATTTTGAAAGGAAAAGGCCAGATCAAACACTCGACGAAATCGGTTTGTTTACTTTCCCTTTAATTGAATCTTACTGCTTTTAGGAGGGAAGAACTGTCACCTGCTGGCGGCAGTTATCATCTGTTCCCTTTCATGGGCAGTGGGAGCCATGCAAATGATGACTGGGGCTTTTACGAAGGTTCGATGTGACAATTGCACAATGACATCAATAGTGGAAGAGGTTCGCATTAATTGGCAAGGGTCGACCCAAATCTAGTTTGATCTCCAAGGAGAGAAAGCACATCTGGCGGATATGAGTACATCCTTTTTTATGATTGGAAATGCCATTGGTGGCAGTACTCTAACCCACCTTGGCGATAGGCAAATTCTCATCCTTTTTGACTGACAGTCTGTACAGATATGGTCGACGCCCTGTCCTCCTCGTCTGTCTCCTTCTTCAAGCGTTTGCCGCCTTTGCAGCCGCTTATGCTCCCAGCATCGAGTACTTTGCTCTCTTTCGTCTTGTCCATGGAGCCTTCTATACTGTAAGTTTTGTCTTCTTGTGGTCGCATGGAAATCTAGGGATCAACTATGCTTGCCTGGGTAGCTGCCTACGAGCATTCGACAACAGGACTTCGGGGCTTCACCACTTTCATCTTTGGATTGTCTTGGGTCGTTGGCTATTGTGCTGTTGCTCCTCTGGCCGAGCTGTCTCCCACCTGGAGACATCTCGTAGCGGCAGCTGGAGCTCCCATTTTCCTTGTCTTTGGGCTAAGTATCTTGTAAGAACTCTACTTTCCTTTATTAATGCGTATATTTAGCCTGGTTCCAGAAACCCTTCATTTCCTGGTTGGAAAGAAGAAAAGAGATCAAGTTGAACAGTGGCTGAGAAGAGTCGACAGTGCCGTTTTGAGCGACGCGTTAAAGCTGATCGACTCAAAAGATGGCGAGAAAAAGCCAATCACAAAGTTGGATGAAGTTCTGGAGGACGAAAGCTTGGAGACAAGGTATCACTGCCGAAAATATTACAAGCTAATTTTAGTGTAAAACACACGATGTGGAGTAAATTCTGTGAGAAGAAGATCTTCATTTTCTACTTTGTAATCCAGTTGTATCTTTGGTAAGTCGTTTGCAGTGGTGATGACACCTTCTAGGACATGTGACAGTTTCATCTACTTCGGTCTCTCCCTCTACAGTACCCAATTGGCTGGTAATATCTACACAAACTACCTCGCAATGGGAATTATCGAACTCCCTGCTTATATTATCACTCCCCTCGCCCTGGAGAAGTAATTATTTTATTTATCCAAAAAAGAAATCTGTTTCAGATATGGTCGAAAGAAAGTTGTGATGTTGACCCATCTAATAGCTGCTTTCTCCTTCGTGGCTAATTTAGTCTTCGACGGCGAGATTTGGACTCTCTGCTGCTGGCTGGTCGGAAAGTTGGCCATCTCCTGTTCTTTTATGTCTCTTTTCGTCTTTGCTTCGGAGCTCTTCCCGACAGAAATCAGGTGCCCAAATATTCACGTCTTTTACCTTCTCCTTTATAGAAATGTGGCTGTAGGTCTTTGTACCGTAATCGCCAAAGGAGGTGGAATTATGGCTCCGTACATCAGCATCTTGGTTTGTTTTTTGCCTACTCGAATAAATATTTTTCAGGGCGAGTACCATCCTCACCTGCCGGCGATTACTTTAGCCGTAACTTCCGGGTTGGCTGGTATTCTGACTGTTTTCCTTCCCGAAACTCACAACAAGCCACTTCCTTCCAGACATCACAAAGATCACTTCTAGTTGTTTTTTTTCCTGTTTATTGTTATTCCTTTGTATCTCCTACTGCTGGTGCTCCTTCCCCGTGTAACTTGGCTGGTAATGGTTTTCCATGTGTTTCTGGTAGAAAAAGCGTCAATAAAGATGCTATCGCTGACATGATTGACAGAAGAACGATCGGTAGAATTGGAGAAATTTTACCCTATTAAATGGCTGATATATTTAAAGGGGAAGCAGCTTACCAAAACGGTCACCTGAGGGGCAAAGATACCGCCGATTCGGGAAATGGTCGAACATAATCCAACGGAAAAGTTGCGGATTGTTGTGGGAAAAAGTTCAGAAGAATAGACAACGAGAGCCATGAACGAGATCGAAATAGCCAGTTTTCCGATGATCCAACAGGTCAGATTATAATAGTGGACTGGAAAAATGAAAGAAGATGATATAAAAAATACCGTCAGATATGAGATTGGCCAAGAAACAGGCAGCGGCGATCGCGTGAGACGACGAGACGACCCACCGACGACCAAATCTGAAGGGATATTGACTGTCGACGGCGGGATTACCTCTCCAAGATCATCGGAGTAATGATATAAGCCGGAATTTCAATAATTCCCATAAAAAGATAATTGATGTAGATGTCACCGGCCAATTGGGTACTGTAAAGGGAAAGGCCGAAATAACTGAAGACGTCTGTGGTCCTAAAAAGGGATTTCATTGAAATAGACAGAAGAAATACCATAAGTAGACTTGCACAAGGCAATAAAATATAAACTGCTTGTTCTCAATAAAGAACCGAATCATCCATGATTTTCTAGGATTTTTTTGTTATCAAAGGCCCATCGACTTACGGTGAGTTTGCCGTCTCCGTTGGATGCTCTGCCAAGAGAGCATTGATGTCTCCTTTCCTGGTCACGTCGATCTTTTCCAACCAGTCGACAATCTCTTTCCTTCTCTTCTGCTTGACAAGAAAGTGAAGTGTTTCAGGAGTACAGCTGTACCCATTAAAATAAGAACAATGATAAACTGACTTATATAAAATGAAGAAAAGAGCTATCAAGGGCAGCCCACATAGACCAACGATATATCTCCAATTGGGAGAAATGTAGGCGACAGGTGTCACCAGACAATAACCGAGAACCCAAGAAAAACCAAAAATGAGCGTGGTGAAGGATCTCAAAGCCGTGGGTGTGTGTTCATAAGCGGTATTCCAAGCGATCATTGCCCCAGCCTGAGAACTTTCCTTTTTTTATCATCGAAAAACTGACGATGTAGAATATCCCGTGGAAAAATCGACCAACAGCGAAGACAATAATATTTGGAGCTAGAGATTCAGCAATGGCAAGGCCGGCTTCTGTCGCAGTGCAGAGAAGAAGAACTGGACGCCGACCGTATCTAAAAAAAGTTTTTCGAAGGAAAAAGAAGAGCTAACCGATCTGCCAGATGTGTTAGAGTTCCTCCTCCAACCATATTTCCTGCCATAAAGAAGGACGTACTCCACTGAGCCAAATGACTTCTATTTCCATATAATTGAAACTATGAGATAGAATGAGAGCCACAATGATCTCACCTCTTCAACAAGAGTGACCATGGAACAATTTTGACAGTCGATGGCGGTAAAGGCGGAAGACATCAACTGCATTGCCCCTACGACCCATATCAAGGCACAGGAAATGATGGCCACAAGTAATCGGACATTCTTTGTTCCTAAAAATGAAGCTTTTGGGGTTAAAATAAGCCATGAACCTATGTCATTCAAAGTGTCATCAGGTAGCTTGAACTTGAGAGGAGAAGAAGGAAGACTCTCGTCGGAAAGACTGTACGGCATGACAAGGACACGTGGAAAAGTAGAGAACAATCAATTGAACTGGGGGTATTGAAAAGAATAACAAAGAGAAATGGCCAGACGAGAGTAATCCAACCAGGACAAGGATAACGATCGGGAACAGCTGATCGGGTGTTTAATCCGGCAAAAAAGGTGACGAGAGGATCGACTAACTTGTTCTTTATTCAAAACCGTTTTAGACCGCACAGAAATTGAATAATTTATTTCTATAAACTCTATGGAGCTTGTCAATGATCAATTATTATTGCCTAGCCGGGCTTCTCCTTCAACTTTTACGGCTGTTTTCCCTGAAATAGCTTGATTTTCTTCTTATTTTTCTTACTTGAATTTTTCTCCTTCTGATGGCATCTATATTTTAGGGTTTCCTGCTCTTTTTGTTTTCTTTTTAATTGCAAAAATGTTTGGGAAGATGCTATCGACCGGTGACATCTACAAGACGAGAATTGTGCCTCTCAATTTGACCTACGTCTCCGTCGTCGTACAGCATCTACTCGACCGTTCACAATGTCGTCTCAATTCGGTAATTTTCTTCTCACAATTCTCAATCAAATTAAGATTTTCTGGAAGAGGCGGAAGGGTAGAGCACTCTTCCTAAAAAATCTCCTTCTTATTCGCCAGCCATCCTTTTCACCTCATCTTTGTTTAATCCTTCCGTGTCGACGTAGACACATTGTCTGTACTCTTTTTCAATTTTTTTCACCAGTTCTAGCAGCTGAAATTCTTGTTACAATTGAATTTTGTGAATGGAACCTGAAATCTTTTGTCCAAATTGCGGCAGACCGATTCCCGGGGAGATCGCTTTGTTCTCTTCGTTCTTTTAACTATTGAATCACAATCATTTTCAGTCTTTTCCAAGATCCGAAGACATGTTCGATATCGGATACAGTAACCCTGAAGTATAATTAATTTTATCTCGTCCTATTCTCACCTTTTCTCCATGGGTGTTTGAGACGACATCTGGCTGTCCCTTTTCAGGAGTAGAATCATCTGCCTTCAATGTCTCTGTATTTTTAACACCATGTAATTTCTTCTTAAACGGCCAGATTCTTACAGGATACGGGGTCTGGAAACTGTGATGAAATAGAAATGACGGAATACTTTGAAATAAAATGGCGCAGGTGTGGAGAAGAAGGAGAGCAACGGATCCCACAACGATTGTGTTGTCTGAATGAATTCTCTTAATTATTTTTTATAATCTTACGAGGGCAATTGGAGCAGGTGTCACGAATCCAAAGCCACGTCCAAGAGGGACAAGAATCTGCCGGGGTCTAGCCAGTGGCGAAAGAGTCGCGATGTCTGTAATGTCCGCCGTATTCATTTCCTTTTTGACGACAATATTATCAAAAGGATCATCCACTGGTGATATCCTTTTCCCATTTAAAACAATCGGTCGATCAGCAAATTTTCGACTCCCTGGAAGGGGCAGGGCATTCGGACCAAAAGAGACCAAAGAGCCCGCTTTCTGCTCAAACTCCGCGTCAAAATCTTCCTGAAAATGAGCGAATATTGGTAGATGGGAGGTCTAACCTCCGACGAGCTCTTGCTCTTATCCTCTTTGTGTTTCTTTTCCCATGGATGTTCTTTCTTATTTGTCCGCTGATCCACAAATTTCATGGCCAAATACACCGGTTTCAAGGTTGTCTCCACCGTTTTTCTCCTGTTATTAAACAGTCTCCTCTTCTTTATTTCTGCGATTCGTTCCTTGAAGTACTTTTCTTTTGTTGTTCCCGTAAGGGGAATGGCAATAGTATGGATGATTCGTCGATTGGTGTTAAGCCTCCTCGGCGTCAATCCCGGCACGGGTGGACTGTTGATTGACCGTGTTCGGGCATCTCTCCACGGCTTCATCCTCCCTTTCCTTTTCGCATTTAATAGATGAACAAATAGGGTTTTAGCCTTTCTCTTATGAAGAGGTCTCCCCGAAAATGAGGGCGAGTATGCTCTGCTCTTCTTTTGCCTCGACAGCCCGCCAGTCTCGAAGTCGGCTGTCTGAATCCTGACGAATTTAGTCGCCGGCTTCCTTCGAATCTCCCTGTCGCTGTCTACTGTCACTACTGGTGCCACAAATTCTATTGGAAGCTTCGTCTGAAACAAATGTCCGTCTCTTTTTTATAAGGTCAACCTTATTTTTATAAGCAGAGAGAGGCACAGAAGGGACGACAGTGAGGGGAATTGGCTGAAATGGATATTTTTGGGAGGAGGGCCAGTCAACTTACGACATCATTCAATGTACTCAATATTTCTCTAACTTTGGCTGTTTTTTGGATTATACTTCTTCCAATGAGCACATCTTCTCTGAATTGTCACATTTCCCAAAAAAAATCATTACTCACACAGTGAGATTCTGAATAGCTGCATAGATTCGTTTGTTACATGCGGCGGCCTTCTCGTCCGCTGTTCGTATTCTCCCTTCCAGATCTTTATTAGCATTTTCATCCACGACTTCTGACAAACACCTAAAACCGACTAAAAACCTGATAATTGTGCTACATACATTTCAGCGGCGCCGCAACAATTCTTCAAAAGATCGCATCGCTCCTCGAGAAGCCGTAAAGAAAGACCGCACTTTGTTAGTAAATGGTCATTGATCGGAGGAGATTGGAAACATTGCTGGTTTGTGGAAGGAACATCCGACAGGAGACACTCAACCATCCATTCCTCTTTCCAAAGTGATGTTTTCCATACAAACCTGTGATTTTATTCCTCTCCGAATTCGATAACCAACCTGAGATCTTCTTTTAATTTACATGTCTGTTGAACTGCTTTCCTCGGTTCTTCTATACATGAAAATCGCCGGGAAAGGAGTTCCATTCTACAGTCGGAGTACTCTTTACATGGATTGTTAGCCTGAATCAGGGTCAAGAGGGAAGGAAACAGCTTACTTTAGTCGGAATACTGTAATAGAGGAGGAGAAATATTAACGACGACTTCATATCATTGCCTGAAAAGGAGATGAGACGAGGCTGGGAGGAAAAAGAAACGGAGGTCGACGGGATAATAAGCAAACGAGAGATATAAACCAACCGGAGAAGCCGTTAGTATTTGCATGAGACGCCTGTTCTCGACTCAGCAGGGGATCAGGTCAAAATTCGACTACTGGTGACAGTCGTCAGGATAGGGGAAAAGAGAAGAATAGACAAAATGAACTAGCTGGAACTGTTGGCACTTGACGGACCGGCAAACCAATTAAAGACTAGCCAAATTGGCAGAGAATGAGGGAGAGAGACATATTGGAACATAATTGGAAACGATAGGGGATAGTAAAGAGAAAATCGGGGCGGTCAGTGAGGATAGGTCAAGACCAGTTATCGGGGCAGTTTAAACCTCGGGACTGGATTCGAGGCAAAGAGTTTAGAGCTTAGCTTAATTGGGCATAACTGAAAGTGGCGAAAGGCAAGAAAGTGAGGCGATTTATACGATAAGATGGACGGAACACGAGAGAAATATGCGGGGATAAGGATCTCTCAAGAGGGGAGACTAACTAGACATTCGAGACAAAAGAGGAAAATGATTAGAAATGAGGATGTCCTGATTGTTTGTTGTCTGCCTCTCTCTCTTTTCCTGCACCCAGCTGTTGTCCACTACCGCGTTTGTTTACGGGTGTCCCCCGCGTGATCATGTCCTTCTCTTGGCATTTTCCATTTTTTTCTACTTGCCATTGTGCTTTTTATCCCTTATTTTTGATTGAAATTGAGAGAAAAGCTTCGTATGCATTTTGTTCTATTGTTTGCTTATCACAGATGATTTCTTCTGATGCAATGGTAGCGGATTACCGTCGACTCCATAAATTCAATCCGAGTTATCTAAATACCCGGGGGTTTCGCCGTTGCGAACGCGTTGAATCATCTTGTTTTTCTGACCTCCTAAACAGAAAACAACCGTTCACCCCGCTCTCTTCTTCCCAGTTTTTTTTATATTACCATTGCTGTTTCTCTGAGGAGATTAGAGACCTTATCAATGGGATTTTCTACTGCTACGGAGGGGAATTCTGTCTGTCTTCCTTGTTTCCCACGTATTTTCCCTGTAAACTTCTCTTTTCAGCATGTTTTTACGGGTATTTCTCCTCATTTTGGTGGCCGTTGCTCAAGCTCAAATCCATTTTCCTCAGGAAAAACGACTCAAAAATGTGCGACAGCTAACATTTGGAGGACAAAATGCTGAGGGATATTTCAGGTAAGATCCTGATCTCGAATCATATCCCATAATTTAAGTTACGATGACAATTTCCTCACTCTTCAAGCGACGGGATATGGGACCGGTTGTGATCAGGTGAGGATGGCTGTAACTTGATCGAATCTATTCAGATCTATCAAATCGACTTACGAATTCCGCCCAAAGAGCAGGTCATGAGGAGAATCAGCACGGGTCTAGGCAGTTGTACCTGCTCATTTTTTTATCCTAATAACAGGGATATCCTTTATGCCGGGAATTTCCATAAGGTATGCTAATGCAATCGACAAAATTAAAGGGGATTCAGATCAAGTTGAACACAACTCTTGGCGGGGCTGATCCCAGTTGTCCTGGGAAGAAATGCGAAAGTCCTGAAGCGAAGACAGATCCCAATCTCAAGAAGCTTTGTTAGTGGATACTCTCCTTAAATTAAGAGAAATTCAGGCGATACACAGTACACCTGGGACATCTACCCGGATTATGACATTTTCAAAGTCAACGAGTTTGGAAATGTGATCAAGCAGTTGACGGACAATGATGTCTACGACGCGGAAGGCGTTCTGTCCCCCGACGGAACCAAGCTCCTCTTTACCAGTCTGCGAAGCGGGGATTTAGAACTGTGGATGATGGACGCAGACGGAGGCAACGAAAAACAGGCAAGTCAACTGACTCGAAAATGGAAAGAGAGTTCAGTTGACATCTGAGCTGGGATATGATGGAGGCGCTTTCTTCTCCCCCGATGGATCCAAGATTATATTCAGAGCAAGCCGGCCAAAAACAGATGAGGAGATTGAAACCTACAGAGCGCTGCTGAATTATTCTTTGGTGGCTCCGACTGAAATGGAATTGTACATGATGAATTCTGATGGTACGGGGATGAGAACCGTTTTCCCTCAGAAACTGGGGAAAGCCAACTGGGCGCCATATTACTTGCCGGATAACCAGCGGGTCATCTTCAGGTAAACGGGGAGATAGGCTGAAGATCCCATATTTTCAGTACAAATTTCAATAATACAGCTGACGACTACAATTCCTTCGATCTCTACATGGCTTATGATAATGGCACGGGATTAGAACAGGTGGGGAGCCTTATTCGACCGTGAAGATCGTTTAGATCACCTTCGACGGCTCTAATTTCGACTCTTTCCCCATGTTTTCAAGAAGCGGAAAGCAACTCGTCTTTGGATCTTCTAGAAATGCGACGATATACGAATTGAATCTGTTTATTGCCGATTGGGTTGATGATGTCCAGGCGGAAGAAGAAGAATACGAAAGATTACAGCAGATTGAGACGAATAGAGTACTGACAAAAAGGAAAATTCAAGAAGAAAAAGTGAGTCAAGTGGAAATGAAAGACGACTTTTGTAGACGAGCGTACGATGGCAAGATCTGGAAACTGAGCCATATGATAATATTGTCCATTTTGACGGGGAGAAGCACTTCGCCAATGTGAAGCAGCTTACATTTGGAGGAGAAAATGCTGAAGGATATTTCAGCTTTGATGACAGCAAACTAACCCTGCAGGCAACTGGATACGGTACAGATTGTGACCAGGTACAGCTATTAAAAGCCAAGAAAAACAGACCATTGTCAGATCTACGAATTGGATTTGAACAAAGATCCCCGGACACAGTTGTTACATAGGATCAGTACAGGATTGGGAGGAACGACATGTTCCTTCTTCTTCAAAGAAACAGACAACGACCATCGTCTCTACGCCGGCAACTTCTGGAATGTAATCGGATTAAAGTATTACAAGATAGGGAAATTTAAGATTACCGCCTCAACCTACAAAGACGTCTCAAAGACTTGTCCGCCAAAGAAATGTGCTGATCCCGAGACTATCACGGATCCCGTCCTGAAACAACTCTGCAACACGAGTTATACCTGGGATATTGTACCGGATTATGACATTTTCAAGGTTTACATTCTTATTTCGAAGTATAAAGGGATGTAGGTCAATAAGTATGGTAACATTGTGGAGCAATTGACGATCTCCCCGGGATATGATGCTGAAGGAGTTCTTTCTCCTGACGGGACGAAGATTGCGTTCACCTCCATTCGGTCAGGCGATTTGGAACTGTGGATTATGGATTCGGACGGCAGTAACCCTAAGCAGGTACCGTAATATCCATAAAAATGAGATATTTTCTTTAGCTAACGAATACATTGGGATACGACGGTGGCTCATTCTTCTCTCCTGATGGAAAACGTTTAATATTCAGAGCCAGTCGACCCCAAACAGACGATGAAATTGCTAAATATAAGGTGACTATGATCAGTAGTTAGCTAGGAAAATATTGCAGTTATTATTGACTTACGATCTTGTGGAGCCAGTGGCCATGGAGCTCTTTGTGATAGACATCGACGGCCAGAACATGAGACAGATTACCAATCTTGGACAGGCAAATTGGGCTCCTTACTATCTCAACGACAACAAACGGGTTATTTTTAGGTAGATTACATTTCCATGGGTCATGACTCTTTTACAGTTCTAATTTTGACGATTCTGCTAACGGTTTTGGGGCATTCGCTCTGTATATAATAAATGACGACGGAACCGGTCTCGAGAGGGTAAGCCGCCTACCACCACTAATGACAATTGCCTTAGGTAACCTACGGTGACCAATATCAATTCAATTCTTTTGCCATGATGAATTATGCAGGGAATAAACTCGTCTGGGGATCCAGTCGAAATGGCAGCTCAGAATACGAGTTGAATCTTTTTATCGCCGACTGGGTCGATCCACCGACATCTTCCAGCTCTGTCATATCATTTATTTCACTTCTAGTCATTGCTCAGGGTATTTTTTAATAAATTATGTTCGACTATTACTGACGATAAATTGTGGCTGGTTCTTCCAACAACCGAGAATTCTTCGAAAAGGGCTGTTGATAAAGAGGAGAAGATAGGCAGGGACGAGACAGTTGATATCGTAGACGTAGCCTGAATCTCAAACTTCATGGTAATATCGATCTGTCTACCGCGAATATCCATGGTCATATCAAGGATTCTCTCGTTGTAATTCATCCAATAGACGAAGTACATTGTAATCTGAATGAATTATTACGGAATAAGGATGCAAACCATGAAACAGAGAAAGACACCGGTTGTCAAAGAAAAGGCGAGGCTCGTAAAGAAGAGATTGATTTCTGCTTCACGAGTCCTTGCCCAATGTCTCCATAACGAACACAACGAGATCCCTGTACATAAGAGGATGGTAATCATACAGAGGAAAGCGAGAGAGCCCGACGATTCACTTGGAGTTATCTAAAGCATATCTCATTTTGTCGACGAACTTTCCCACAAATGGCCAAGCTTCAACAAACATAAGTGTCAAGTGATCATAGGTAATGAAGTCGACTTTTCCTGTCCACAGCCACATATGAGACGAAAAGAGAACTGACAGGAGAAAGATGAGGATAAGAGCATATGGGTTGAACTTGTCCCAGAACTGAAAGACAGCTGTTGTCTCCTCAATTTGCTTGACCTTTTCTCCTCCGAATGGTCGGATAATGACACAAAGTCGGTTGATATTAATGAGCATTACGCAGAAAAGTTGACCAGAAACGGCTATATTGTAGACAATTATGACGGGTTTCAAAAGATGAGTCGGATTGTTGAATCTTGGATAGAAGAAATGGCAAATGAACTTAAGGAGAGGCTATTTTTAGGAAGCAAGAGTTACCGATTGACGGACTAAACGGGACATCAAGAACATGCAAAGCCATAGACAAATATTCTGAAATGGAAATGCAAAGCCGTGAGCATCTTACCATAATGGAGAGGTAAATGAATTGGAAGTAGAAAGGATGGCGTAATTTAGAAGTCTTGAGAATTAATCGAATCTCGAGAATATAGAGAATGATAGTCATCGAGCCGTAGACAAGAGCAGCGAAGAATTGGATAGTCTCCCAGAACTCTAAGCCGAAGGTACAATCCTTGAAGACGCTTTCAATATCCGTCGCGATGATTGCCGGCATTGTAGAGATATTTTCGAGTATCTGACGAGAGAAAGAGGCTCGAAAAGGGAAGCAATGATGATGCCAATTGCACTAACTATATGAAGACGTCGCAAATGAATCTCGTGACTTTTCCTGCTTTTTTTCCTAAAAATCAAAGAATGACAAGAGTATAGGACAGGAAATAGAAACAGCAGGAAGTTTTGTGGTATTTATCTTCTTTTAAAAGGTCATTCACTCTATAAAAAACCTCTAGGGGATAAAATTGTTATGAAATCGAGTCTAACAGGCAGTTCACATCATAGAAATACAGTAAACAGGAACTATTTTTACCGGAAAGAGACAGCCATGCAATTTCCCTGAGGATCAGTGTGATATCTCCCCTCGACTCCCTCTTTTTTGTAATAAAAGTCCATTATTTTAGAATTTTCGTCTATTAGAGGATCTTGGATTTGGTCAGATCCACATTTCTATCGATGTCGAGCTCCTTTTTTATAAATCTGGCACTGAAAACGGGGAAGTATTAATTTTTGGGCAACAATATCGGCTCGACTTGACACGGAGAATTGCGTGTCGACGTCGAGTCGTGGAGTGTCGAAGGAGCCAAGTCCCGTTTATGCCGAGTCGATTGCATATATTCACAAATTATTACAGACATCTGTCCGGGATGCATTAACCCGACGCGTGTTTTCCCATCGAGGTCATCGCTTTTGCTTATCATCTCTATTTACAGCAATCATCTGGCGTTCGCTGTCTCGCCCACGTGGTTATCCTCTGCCATCTGATCTCGTTATCGATTCTCTTGTCAGCTGTTCAGTTTCTTCATCTCTCACGCCATTACTTTGTCAGACATCTCGACATCTTTCCGTTTCAGTCGATGCAATGAAATTTCCCTTTCGGATAGGACTTTTTTTCCTTTTTTTGGCCAGCTGTGTCAGTCATCCTCAAAAAAATTATCAAAAATCTAATTATCCTATATCAACTGAATACAAAGGAAGGAGTCTTGGTTTTTCGCTCAAATGTACGTCATGCACTGGTGCCATTTTCCTTACTGCGTAAGTTTCTACACTTATCCCATAGAAAAATTACTCTAGACAGGCTCTAAAGATAGATTTCACCGAGCGTCTGGTACTTCAATTGGCGAAGATCATTTGCTTTTTATTTGCTAAACAATCCTATGCCATTTGTGATGGCATCTCCACTCAATTTAGGGTAAGTTATCTCTCGATTCGTTGTAAAATGCCATACAGGATGAGTTTTTCTACGTGTTCCGCCAAATTGCTCACCGATCGCCAGCAGAGATTTGTGGCATTCTGATTCCTGACTGTGCTGATGAGTTGGATCCCAGTGGCTCGTCCTGGGAAGTGAAACTCCCACCAAAGCCAAGAAAAATTAGACGAAGAATCAGTAGAAAAGAATTCTCTCCCCGTCCTTTGCGAGTTCTGCAGTTATCTGACTTGCATATTGATATCGAATACGAACCAGGAAGCGAGGCCAATTGTAAAGACCCGGTTTGCTGTCGATCAGGACCAAATTGTAAGAGAAATTCTATATTTAATCAGTGCATATTTTCAGCTCCAGTAGTTCCTTCAAATCCAGCTGGTTATTGGGGGACCGTAGCCAGTTGTGACATTCCTCTTCGTACTTTTGATCACATGTTAGAATATATCCAGAAAAATTTAGAAGTAAGCTATTTACCCGAGAAAGAATACGGAGTCAGATTGATTACATAATGTTAACTGGAGACTACATCAACCACGTCGATTGGAAATATTCGAAAGAGGAGCATGTCGACGTTTTGAGGAGGATTGGCGGCGTACTCCGAGAGCGATTCCCCACAACTCCGACCTACTGGGCTGTAAGTTTTCATTTCTAAAATGGAGTATTGCATCAGGTTGGGAATCACGAAGGTGTCCCTGTGAACAGCTTCGCCCCTCACAATGTCGACGAAAGATTTTGGCCCACTTGGCTCTATTCTGAACTGGCAAATCTGACTACACCATGGATTGGCAGCGAGGCAAATCAGACTATGCACTAGTTAGATTTCTTTATAACTCGTTTTATTTTGATTTTTAGCCGTGGTTCGTATGCTGCCAAAATAATGGATCTGAAATTGATCTCCCTGAATACAGGATTTTGTGAATCGACGAATTTCTTCCTCTACATCAATCAAAGCGACCCCGACGCTACGATGACTTGGCTCGTCGAGGAACTGTACAAGGTAAAAGTCCTTTTCGTATTGTCAAAGATGAAAGTTCAGTCTGAGTTGGCTGGAGAGAAGGTCCATCTCATGGCTCATATTCCACCAGGAGATGGGGAATGCCTTGAAGGGTGGGCAAAGAACTACTACAGAATCGTCCAGAGATTCGCGTCGACCATTACTGCCCAGTTTTGGGGTCACGTTCACACGGATTACTTTACTGTATTCTACAAGGACATGCATAATATCAGTTCTCAACCGATTGGAGTCGGCTATGCAGCACCGTCCGCCACAACATTTGCCAATCTTAATCCAGGATTCAGGATATATGACATTTCTCTCGACGGAAAATATGTGAGCTCTCCTTGACACTTTTAAATATTGTTTTATTCTAGGAGATTTTGGAAATTGAAAATTATTTTGCTAATTTGACTGCTGCCAATAATACTCATCCACCGGAATGGAAACTTCTCTACAAGGCCAAGGAAGATTTCCAACTGCCAGACTTTTCTCCTCAATCTTGGGAGGAACTCATCCGTCGACTGGAAAAGGACGACGATTTATTTGACCGATTTATTCGGTAAATCTAATTGAATTAGAAGTTTAGAGCTTTCTTTTACAGGTATTCCTATCGGACAGACGACCAGAACTGTGGCCTAAACTGTCGACAGGGGATTCTCTGTTCAATGAGAAGTGGCCATCACAACAACACGCTCTACTGTCCATCGCCTCTCGCCAAAAAGACATCTCTCCTGACAAATCGAATCGACGAGTTTTAATGCTATTAACCCTGATCTCCCCCCTGAAAAGTGTGGTGCTAAATGAAACGGTTACTCTTTTGTGTACACTTTGTCTTTTTTGTAGGGCGACTGACACTTCCTCGAATTCGGCGTCGGCCTTCGTATTTCCTGTCTACTTGAGTTGCTTAATCCCTTTCAAATGCTTTTGCGCGTTGTCTCCTAACCATCACCGGAACCGGTCGTCTTGGGCAGAGAAAGGGAGAAAGAGAAGGCGACTGGAGGAGAGCGCCAGAGAGACTTCCCGAGAGCTGTGCCACACCCGCCATTTTATCAGTAGTTCGAAATCTGCGCAACACTTTTCCTCATCTGTGAACACCTGCGCGATTTCTGCAGAGGAAACTAAGCTGTTGATTTCGTTCTTTCAAGCATATGATTATCAGCCTGCCTATTCCAATCCCCGCCTTTCAGCTACACTTTCCACTATTTCTCCCTGTGTCATTCCATTGGTTGGTAGTGATTGCCGCGTTTTCGTATTTGTCCTTTTCTATTTTCCTTTCCTCTGTGAAAGTTTGACAAAACATGAAGAATGAGCGGGGTGTCTGAAAATGCGACAATAAACCACCTGGCCTTTTGAGAAAAAGACCTCCCGCCTTTCTGCGAACTTCTCTCTCTGATTTGCCATGTTCACGGCGCAACTCGATACCCGACCTTTGTTTGCTCATCGTGTTTCTCTCTCCTGCCATCCGATTTTTCATTGTTTTTCCTCAACTTTTTAAGAATCAATGAATCTTGAAATACCGTCGACTTCTTATGATTCAGCTGCACCAGATGAGCTCCATGTAAGCACTTCTTCTTGTTTTTTACCACTTGTCTTCCTTTTCAGAGTAACGATGTCTATTTCGATGACGTTCAGGCCACATTTTGGGTGATATTTGTCATTTGGTTTATGTGTTCTGTGGCGTGGATCGTCTATTGTTTTGTCAGTCATACCAGGTGAGACGAGGGAATGGGGAAACTTCCGTTTTTAGAGAAATGAAATGGGTCGAAAAGATAAACAGGGAAAATCGAGTCGGACGAATCATCGAGATGCAGTCAGTTTCCCCTTTCTCTGTGTAGTCAAATGTTCCCATTTCAGTCGACTCCTGCAAGCTTACAACAGCGTCGACATCGAGAATGCTCCCGAAAATCGGAAGTCACTCCCGCCACAGCCATCCTAACATGGTCGACCCTTCAATTTTTAATATTTCCGTTACGGTTTTTGCATATCACATATCCCTAATAAAAATGTTTAACTAAGAGAGATGGTCGTTGAGGTTGGTGGAATAAGAGTGACCTGCGTCAATCGGACAGCTGCTTATTAGAAAAACAGCTCATTTACTGCTCGTCGAGTGATTGCAACTTGTCCCAGACAACCAGTCAGGTCGTCCTCTTGCCAATCTATTGACTTCCTCCTCAGGAAACAGCCATGCATACCTTTTTGAGCTAAAGGGCAGACGGTTCTCAAGCCTTTCTCAAATGGAAAATAACCGGGCTATCGAATACAAGGAAAGCTGTCTGTCGCCCTCGTCATTTAGAGCGCTCTTTAAAGGGAACACCCGCCCGGTCCCTGCTCTGATTAGTCGCTGAATGAGTGAGTTTTCTTTTCTCCCTTGGGCAGTTAATTCAATTGTGTTCCCCATAAATTGACCTGTTTTATGTGATAGACAATCGTCAAGCGACATGGGAAATCCACAAAATCTACGACTATATCCAACTCTGTTTGGCTGTTCCTTGTCTCTTTTTCTTCGTTTTGCAAATTTTTTACTTCTATGAAAACAAGCCGATTCTCACGCGATTCGTGTTACAATTATCAAGTAATAATAAGCAGGATTACGGTAAACAGAAAGACTAAAGTTGACTCCACCCTCACCGCGCCGAGATTTTCTCTATGAATTTTAAATTTCCTGGTCGCCATTTTTCATAAACATTCCACGGGTTTCTCCCTATTAAAAGGTCAATTGGTTAGATTCTTGGCCTTTTTGTCCTTTAGAAATATAAATATTTAAATTTTTGTCTTATTGGTTCTTTCGGTTGGATGCTCGTCCCAATTCCATTGCGCATCCTCTTTTTATCTTCCTCTTTAATTTCAGCCTGATTGAGACTCTCGCCCCTTCTGTTTAATTATTTTGCCTTTTCCTTCTTCTGGAGTTGTCGAACAAGAGAGCGAATGATGTCAGTTGGCCGGATTGACTTGCTCGACTTTTTTACACTCTTGTCAACCCGTTTTGCAGCTGCCAAATGAAGAAGGAAAGACAATCCAATAAGATCTGTTTGCTCTTCGCCAAATGAGGAATCAATCCGTGGGCTGTTTGACCATTAACCTTTACCTTCTCTTCCCACGGAAATGAGCAGTCCTCTCGCCGTTCGACCCAGATGTTTCATCGCATTTCATTGTCCAGCCATACGGTGTTTTATGTCAAGTCCTTCCCATTGTTTTTGCACTCCTCGCGTGTCAATTTAATCAACATCGCCTATAAATTTTTGTATTCTTCCCCTCTCCTCCCTCTTTCTCATTCCTTTCACAAATCGTAATGTTTAAGCAATTCTCCATGTCCGAAGATCCGGATCATCAGGTAATTTTTTAATATTAGCGTAAAATGTGGGTCTTGTAGGTCCGGAAGATTCTTGTCTTTCCTGTCGACAATCCAGAAGAACATGTCCACGAGTCGGCAGCTGATCAACTTCAAGGATTCACAGCTTTTATGGATACAAAATTAGCAGATTATAAGGAAGTTTGTCTAATGGAGAACGCGCCATAATCGTCTCAGGTTTTAAATCAGAATTCGGCTGCCGTCTTCGCTGTCAATTATGTCCAGAATAGATTTATTTCTACTGAATTTTCTGTTCAAATTGCCAAACTTTGGGAGGTTATGGGAGTACATACAACAGCTGAGTTTGAAAAGGCTGTGGAGGCCATGAAAGGCGATGCCGATAGCTGTAAGTACGGGGAAAAGCAGGAGATTATCTCCTTTTAGCTGCAATCGTGAATACTTTTGAAGGAGAAGTCAAGAATTATAATGATCTTTTGCAAAATATTGACAAGGAACTCGATGCGAAGATTGGCCCGTGTACAGCCAATGACGCCCAATTCGAGGAATTACACGAATTGGGGATACAAAGCAGGACGATCACCCACTACGTTCAAGGCAGTCCCTTCGATATGGTGCTCGTCGTCATTGTCAGGTGAGAGTCATTCCAATTCCCACCCTGATTTATAGAACCTTTTCTAACCAGGAAGTTGTCCAACATATTCTGGCCTTGTACAACCGGATGCAGGATTTCCATCGATACAGCTGTGACGTGTTTATATTGACGAGAGGGCCGCCGATCGGAAGCAGAGGTTTGACTTGTCAATGACTCACAAAATGAGCTTCAGGAGGCTCATATCTAAAGCTAATTGGTGTCCCTTTCCGGAAATTATACGAGGAGACAGAGGCCATCGCAGAACTCAAAGCTCACAGGAGAAGTGCTGTCCAACTGGCTGGATGGGATGCTCTTCTAAAGGTCGGAGGGACATTTACCGCTAGAGTGAAATGTTTAGATTGTGGAGATATCGCTGATAGATGAATCGAGACAGACGCCAGCTCCTGAATCAGGGGAAAAGACAGAAGATCAAACAGCCTACATAACCCAGAAAGGCGGGACAATTTTGGTCAATCGAAGTGGAAAAGTATTGTATAAATTTGTTGAGTCGGAAGGATGCAGCTGGCCGACGGTAGAAACTGTCTTAAACGAGGTGGGAAGTACATGAAATATTTCATAACCCAAGAGTCCAGGTGAAGAAAAATGCGTCAGTCTCAAGTCCTAAGCCAGGGGCCAAGGTACAGTCGGAAATCTCTGTTCAACAGCAAGAATCGACAGATGCCAAGGTCGAAGCCAAGAAATGTTGTTCAATTCTCTAATTTTACCCTTTTCCGAGCTCTCCCGCTGATCTCAAAACAAATAAAGAATTTGATTCTTCTCGCCTTTCCCCGTGCCCCAATTGGATTAGCTCCTACTCACCCCCTGTCAGAGGAACTCCTCCTCTCCTTTCTGAACGTCTCTTTTAGTCTCTCTCCTTAATTAGAAGACTTTTCCACTCTGTGAAAACCATATAAATTGCCTAGATGTCTTCCTCGAAAAGTGGAAGCGATAGCTGTCTCCTATTACATGTTCCTTCCCAATTTGTCTCCCCCTCCCTCCAACTTCCCTCCTCCATTCTCCCCTTCCTCGTGTTTATTAGTCTGTCTATCGATGATTTAACCTCACTCCCTTTCTCTGCCTTATATTAGCCGGAGGTCATGTCAGCCGCCTGCCGCCTCCAATCGCTGAAAAAGTTTACCGCATCCGTCTACCGGAAAATTCGATTGTGAGAAGAGTCACTAAACAAGATTTATGATTCTTTACTCGTCCCTCGTAAATACAAAAAAGTGACATATTCAGACGGATAACCCTTCCACCTATTTTAGACGACAAGAAGGGGGAGGATGTCCAAAGTTAGACTTCTCCTCTTTTTATTGCGTCGACTTGCCCTTAGGCGTGCATGTTAATGTCTCTCCTGGTTGTTCTCACCCCTTTCAGCTAATTTTCTTTGGTCTCCTGAAGGTACTCTCTCTGGACACCTGTTCGTCACTGGCCACTTGAATTTTATTGGATAGAAAGGGGGCTCTCCTCATGTTTTGCCTGTCTCCGTCTGCTCTCCTCTTCATTTCCTTATTTTGATGACCCGTTTCTTTTTGTTTGTCCTCTCCCTGTCATTCATTATGCCCTTGTTTACCACCCTCAATGCCATTTGAATTTCGATTGCTCATTTTCAGTCAAGTCACATGATGGATCCGCCGGCTTCTTGTAAACCGGCTGCCTTTCTCACAGTTCCTGGGTCATCCCAAGCTCGGTCACATTCATTCCAAGCTTTGACAGATGATAACTCGAGGTTGGAATTCTCTGGGACCGATAGTTCGGGTCGACGATTCACTTGGAATGATTTGGCAAGTTTCATGAAGAATAAAAACCATCCATATCAACAAGAAGGAGCCGAAATGATACGTGAGTCCAGAAATTCGATATTTATCCTTGAAATACAGTAGAATTCCGTACGGGACCTGAGAGATGGTGCCTTCTGATCACTCTGTTCGTCGTCCTCTGTGTGATATCATTTTTTCTTGTCTTCGGCGCGTATAAGGGAATATTCCGCTCCAATTAAATATTTTATTATTTTTTCTTTCATTTCTGTTGATTACAGTAGAAATATTCAAAATATATACACATGACTAGACTCATTCAGCATCCGAAATACTTTTACATCTCACTGGTCAATAAGATAACATGAAAAGGGAGAGGAGATACGGGGAGACTCGTTAAAGCTTCAATTTTTGGCATGGATAAGGAGAAAAATAAACTAATGAAGAGAAGAGATCCTCTCGTGGCTACCGGCCACAGAGGAATATGCTGGAGGAGGAGAAGAACATCGGGCGGGAGGGGCTGATGGCGGCGGCGGCACGAAGACATCGTAAGGAGCTGCACCACCACTAACATTTGGTAGACCAGAGACAGTAGGAATGAGGGGTCGACCTGGTTCTGTCTGAAATATCATTTATAAAAAAAGATACAGAAAGATGACCACCTCCATGTCTCTCCTCGCTTGGTAGGCTCGTACTCGTTGAAGGCATTTCTCTACATCTTCAGGAGACAGGGGTTTGTCGTAGGCGTCGTCTCGTCGTCGACTCGCCGACATGCTCAAAGGTCCAAAGCAATCACACCAACAGCCACGGAACATCTGAAAAATGTGGCGATTGAGTGAAGTGAAATTGACACTGGCTGTTAGATACACGTGGGACAAGAGTATTTAGCGGAGAAAAGCTGCTCGAACGTGGAGAACAAACAATCGCAAAGGGCATACGGCTGCCGATTAATGGCATCCCGGTTGAAATTGAGAAAAACAAACCGATTTGGGCAGCTGGTGGCGGGGGAGAGAGAGTCAAGGAGATAGAAAAAGGGTGAACACCTCTGACGTCAGCAGACCTTTTATGAGGTGTGTGGCCATTGTTTGAAATGCAATTTTGCAGTGGAGTAGACCTGGCCTTATCAGGTCGTCAGGCGGCAAAGGATTGAATCACAGCCGGAATGAGTTCAGGCTGACCGCTTCTCAGAAAATGATTGAATTCTACAGAAATGGGCCTAGACTTTACTTTGCAGACAAAAGGTATGGCGAAAGATAATCAGGAAGTTTTGAGGGGAAAAAAGAGAAGAGCTTGTTCTCGGCACTTCCCCTCATAAAAGCAAACAATGTCTGCCAGCCGTCGGCGATTGTTCAGCCTAATAATCCCTGATCTAACCAGACATGCGTGAGCTTTTTCATATTTCATATAAATTATAGGTCGCAAGTTGGAAGGGAAGGAGAGACGTCTAATCAGTTGGAATTAAATCTGCAGAAGATAATCTCAGGTCTGATGGGGGTGGCTGCTAATCCACTATACAACTACGGCAACGGAATGCTGACATGGGGACGAATAAGCTGGGGCACCCTTCAAAAATGGCCAAAAATCAATGAGCCGGAGGCGGCAAACCAACGGAGAAAAAGCTAGTCAAGTGAATATCGCCAGAATAGGTGGTGAAATGTAGCAAGTGAGTCAACCGGCTGGACATTATTCGAAACAAGGGGGGAAAGAGGCTGTGGGACTGGGGATTGGCAAAAGGATTACGGTATCAACTGGTAGACGACAACGAAAATAACAAAAAGAGAATTGGAGAAATGTCCTCTTAGGCCTGTCTATCGAGCAGAAAATGAACAACGCTCGTCCCAGAAGATAGGTGAATCCCCGGGCTATTTTATAGAGAAGCGGCCATCAAAAAGGTGTCATTCAGATAAGCGAACCGACGTTTCGCCTACGTCAAAGACAAAGACGAGACCTCATAAAAAGAGCAACGGGGCTAAATATTCCAAAGAAGTTTTCCGTAGTCCGAAGTTTTAGTTGCTTGCTGCTCTCCTGAGCGCAAACGCCTGCCGGACATCGATCGCGCCCCGTTACGCCAGAAGCGGATGAAAACTGGCGGAGCCTTTTGAAGGCTTTTATTCAACAGGAGTCCCATTCCCTCTCGCCCAATAAAAATGAAAAACGGACAAAAGAGAGATGCGTGAATTTTGGGCCAAGCTGCTAAATAACAAACATTTTGAGGATGGGAACGGCTCGAGTGGACGACAAGTTGTGGATTCAAGCGGATTGAGACCAATTCGACTGATCTTATTCTTTTGAATAAAAAGAGAAATATTAAGCAGGGCTGTCCCAGCCACCTCGTGGCTACTCATCTAATCAACCCCGTCAACAAGATTTTTTATAGTTGAAGTGAGGTGATAACTCGAACGAGAAAAGAAGAAAATAAAAACAAACCATGAAGGCGAGGACGAGAAGAGCGAGGGCGATGACCGCCACGACGAGAGCCATCGGCGGCATGTTGCTTACTGATTGGATGAGTTTCTGAGGGGCGGCCGCAGTCGCCGCCGAAAACTCACAGTGTTCTCCGAGTCGTTCCGAAGGACACCTGAAATTGACGTCTTGTATTTTGAAAGGATGAATGAAAAATGTGACGAAAGAAATTTGATCTAGGGGTTTTGTTAGCCGGCAAATAGGAGGAGAGAGGTGGGGCGCAGGGTAGCTGGTCACATGGACATCTTCCGTCGTGTTTCTCGGAGGCGACCACTTCTAATCCGGCGGTCGACAACGATAAGCTGTTGATATCAAGGGAGGAGTTCCCCCGGCTCGTCAGACATGTGACATCTACTGCTCCCGAGACATCTGGTCCTCTCATGCTGCCAGCTGTTTTGTGTCGGCTGTTCACACTTTTTCAAGGGAACATAAAAAATAAATTACACGGGGATTATATAGAATACAGGGAGAGCCAAACATACCTGCAGGCAAGATCAGCTCGCAGTTTATGAAAGAGGCTCTGATCCGAGGAGGTGAGGAAAGTTACATTGTAAAGATCGCAAGCGGATAACAACAAGCCAGCTGAGTGGACCGCCTCTCTCCCGGGAATGGATAAAGTGCTGTTTTCCAGAAGTCCGCCTGAAAAATATTAGAAGAGTCTCGCGTGTTTGGCATGTGCTCAAATAGGGAGCCAGCCTGTTGACACACTGGTCATTAGGCTGGTTTCTTTCTCGACACAGCAGCCATTACCTGCAATGTCTTCAGCCACCCATTCTGTAGGGTCGAGTTGACGAACAGATCGTAGAGCTGGATGGAAGTCCAAAAAAGGCTGACCACCGTAGCAACACAACAGAAGAAGATGTTCCAATTCCTCCATCCTAAACAGCGGCTGTAACCAAACAAATCAGGCGGTAAGAGGAGAGGACATCAGATGATATATCAGGATTACACAGGATGAGCAGCGCAATGTTACATAGATGGCGGGAGACAACTGTCCGGCCATTAACGTGTGCAGATTACTGCGCGAGCAAAGCCAAAGGAAAGAAAAAGAGCCATTTTACCAAGAAAGGAAGGGAATATATCACTGAGAAAATGACTTGGAGATGACAATATCTGGTGTATCCGATGACCAAACCCAGATTTCTTTTTGGGCAACACGCGCCAATGCATATTAAATTAAACCGGAGGGACAACAGGCAGGAAATGATGAAAATCTGAGACGGCTGCTTACTTTTTCGTTAAATAAACAGAGCCCAGCTTCCAATAAGAAATAATTGGAAGACGGAATAATGCCCTCGATAATTAGAGAGGCCCAGCTTGGAGAATTGAGATAATTTCTAGATTGTTCTCGGACGAGGAGACAACTTTGAAGAGTTCGAGACACAGCTGTCATAATCGGTTTAAACTGGAACAAATTGAAAATAGATAAGGTGAAGAGGAAGACAACTACCGGCGACGAGGAGATGGCCCCCCGAGTCTCGTCTTTTTGTCCCTGATTGCCGTGGCCATTTGTATACGTCCGACTCGAAAATTATCGCTCCGAAAGCCTTCACACAAAACCAATTGGCCAATTTAATATGGCCATAGGCCATTGGCTCAAACAGAGACACACCCTCAGTTATTCTTGTTTACGGAGTTTCATGAAACAATAACCGATAGACAATGACAAGCAGACAAAAATACTGGATAATTCTGGCAAAATATGGGAAAGTTTTTTGGTGACTGGCAGGATGAAGAGGAAGCAAAGAAGCTTAAAACTTCTTGAAGAGGCGGCAAGGTAAGAATTCTTAAAGAGAAAAGAGACCAGGAGGTGGAGAAGAAGACTAATGAAGGGAAAGTACAAGTCAACAGGACCCGTAATCAGCAATGGGCTTGTCAGAAGACGTAATGAAAAGGAGCCAAAGGACTGACATAATGAATAGGAGGAGACTGCCCGGCTAATTGTCTCTTTGTCGCTAGGAAGCCAGGAAGAATTTTCGAAGAAAAAGGAGAAGAGCAGGAGTAGTCAGGAGAGCTAATTGAGCCTTTCAGCCCATAAAATCCAAACTACTATTGGAAACGAGCCAACGGAGCCATATCTGGGCGAAAAGTCACCTGTCAAGCTCTGGGAGTCCTCACAACTGGCAGGTGTTTCCCCCTAGTATTACAAGCCATAAATATTGCCCGAAAAAAAAACAAAGAGACGGGATTTTTTAACAACCTGAAGTTGGAAATTACTCGTTCGGGTGCGGAAGCAGTTGCAGAGAACACCTTAAATAGCAGCAACCAGAAGCAGCAGTGTTTGGCCCAATGTTTTTGGAAGGCGAGAACTAATTATAAGCTGGGAGAGAGGGCTGGAAGCTGTTGAAGAGGACTTCAATGGTACCAAGTAATAAACGGGACGACGAGCACCAGAAATCGGCTGAGAGTGCAATTATCTCAAAACTCTTATCGTCTGCCAACATCTCCAATATATTCTCCATATTCTGGGCTGACTTTTTTGGGAAAAAACGGGATGGAAAACGGCCACGTAAACACACGGCTCAACTGACTCAATTTCTACTGGGACAAAAGGATTAGAAGAGGCAAATTACTGGCAGTGACACGACAAAAATGGATATGTTTATGGGAACACGACTACAATTTGGCTGAGACAGGCGCGTACGACTGCACCTCGAGGATACCCGTATGCTTCGTGTACTTGGAAAGTCGACAGTATAATTCGTCGAGGGCGGAGGAGGCGAAGTGGAAGCCAGTCTCTTTTTGGATGACGACACCCATGTCGAGAAGTGTGTTGAAACTGTTTTTGATTGGTTCAGTTGAAAGGAAAGAAAGTCGGACGGGTAATCCAACACCCAGCTCATAGATTCGGACGATGTTCTATAAACGAAGGCGATAGAGTCAAGAGAACTGCCACTTACACTCTGTGACATCTTCACCACTCCATTGACACCTTTCAAGTCTCCTCTCATCTGAATTACCGTATCCAAAACAACAGAAAATTGGTTGACATAAGGCTAAAATGAGAAATACTTTTAAGTTTATTATTTTTCTTACCATAACAACTCCTGACAAATAAGCCAGGGCATCGTCATTGATGACTTCCGCCTTTCCCTCGGCATTCCACCTGACAACTTCCGCCCTTCTCAAAGTTTCAAACGCTTTTGCGAAATGTGCGTTTTCTTCTCCAGGTACAAAAACAAATTCTCGTTTTAATAAGTGAAGAAGGAAGGTGAACTCCTTCTGGATGTCTTCCCGTCTTCTCAATCCCAACCTTTCAATGGCCAGGGCCACATAACATGGTTCGACCATAGCCTCGACCAGCTAAATGATCCTGCGTCTTGCTTATAAAAAACCTACGAGATTACTGTAAGTGGTGAGGACTAGCCGCGAGACAGCTCGCTCCATGATCTCTCTCCTGACTGAACCTGACTGCTGTACTGGGAGATCGACAAGACGCAAATGGAAATCAGAATTGGAAAAATTAGTCGGCCGAAAGAGATCTGAATGAAGTTGGATGTAATAACTAAAAATGTTAAAATTAAAAGGAAATGGCCGGCGAACCGAAGCTCAGCGTCGATGCCGCTTGTATGATGTACAGTAATATCCAATTTACTAAGGAAATGGATCAATTGTTCAACAGCGAAGTGAATTTCCGAGAAACGGAAAGAAGAATCGTCATCGCGATCCAATTTCTGTCATTTTATCAATTCGAAAAAGTTTTGAGACAAATTACCTGAAGCATGGCAAGACAGGCCAACGGCCAGACGGTTATGATGTTGTTTGAATTGTTGATCCGTACAATTTCATGGGCAAACTTCCTGATTTTATCTCTTGCTTCAAGAGATATTTTAAATTGTGATACTGGCTGCAAATTCAGATTGAATTAGCCGCTACCACGAGCTGACCTGGCTGACAAAGGAATTCCTCAATAGATGAGATCCAAAATGTTGCCTGACAGAAATTGGCTCTCCAAATGTTATAAAACATTTTCCAAAACTTTTATTTAGCACTTCTCTCGCTTTTAGCAGCCCTGAAAAAGATTGTCTACCGTCCTAATGGCAGCTGACCTGTGGTGCTCTCTTTTGGTTTTGAGAATCCCAACAATTCGTAAGCGTAGAGCATCTCCTCCAGAATTTTGTCATAATTCATAGATACGGGCACGACTGACTGAAAAGGCAATTTTATAGAAAAAGAATACGATAAACCATATCGTAGACATCCCCTCTGAGAAAGGGTTCGATGACAATTTGGATTAGACCATATTTTGGATGAAGTCCTTTTCCCACTCGACTCCTCGTCCCTTCTACAAAGAATTCAACCGGTCTGTCTCCATTGACCACATGGGTTTGTACGTATTCTGTGAACACAGCCCAGTACAATTTGTCTTTTCCAAAAGATCGCCTCATGAAGAAGGCGCCACTGTTTCTAAGGACTGTCCCCATCACCGCCATGTGCTGGAAATCTTGACCAGCTGCGATGGCGGGAAGGGTTATTTCCTGGAAGAGAAGGTCTATGGAAAAATGACAATTGCTCACATATTGGAAGCACATGAGTGAAACGAGAAGGAAGTCCATGTAAGTTCGATGAGAAGGCATAAAGACAATCGGCGATGTCTTCGACAATTCTCGTAATTTCCTCAACTGCTGACCATTTGTATATATTCCATCAAATATTTTCTGAATTTATCTTTTTAGTCCTGGTTTCTTGGTTACATTGAATATTTTAGAGACAACATATCCGAAACATCTGACATTGGTCAGGCTGTATTGATGCGTCATGTCGACGAGAATCTCTTTCGCTTCGTCGTAGACTTCTCGCCGAGAACATCCCCTCTTCCCGGCTTCCGATGCAATCGTTTCCTGCAAATTGAGCTTTTTGTCCACGTGTTCCAGCTGTCCCTCATGTACTAAAATGTTTCTGTCCTTATCGCGCCTGCCATTTCAGCAGAGATTCGAACAGAATGGACGGAATCGAACCAGACAAGCACCATCTGGTCCCATTCCAGGAAATGAGCAGAGTACAAACGTGACGGTACCTGTACTGTACGGGAATGTAACACAGATTGGATGATGTCGTCGACATCTCGCTGTCGACTGCTGCCACCAGGATTTCTCGTCGACGGGAAGTCTCTGATCTGTGTGACCCAGTTGAATTCTCCTCCATGTTTTTGAATCTCTTCCAGCCAATCCTCATATTCTGGGAGACGGACTTGCCGCCCAACCATTCTGCAAAATATTTATGGAATGAGTGTGAAGGGCATGTGATGAACTATCTAGAGAAAGAAAACAATCAGTAGACCAAAGAGGGGCAAATTGCCCGGGGACTCCAGGAGAGGAAGCCTCTCGCTTCTCCTGGCGTCCTTATCTTCCGTCTCACCCCACCCGTCAGGTCAAAGAGCACAAAAAAAGTAAAGAAGAACTCGTTTATTTATATTTGAAAAGATTTATCATAAGAAGAACAGAGATCACAAAAAGACGACGATTATTCCTCGATGACGATGCGATTGATTCGAGGCGGCTCGGCCGGCGGCGCGATGGACTCGTAGAGAAGTCGACGATGTCGGACACTCGTCGTCACATACAGCATCTCCTGGATGATGATGAAGGTGTGAGACAGCTCGACGAGTCGCTTGGCCAACTGGGTAGCGCACCGAGGATAGTTGGTACCCACACTGGAGACGGCTAGTCGAAGCGGCACGGACATCCTGATGTGCTGAGGACCAAAATGGTTGAGCAGAAGGAAGAAATATTCCATCAATTGTTGATCCGAACGGATCTCCGACGGCGGAAAATGTTCCCATTCCTCCATGGGAAAGCGAGACGACTTCTCGACCATAGAAAGGCGGACGAGAGCGGCGATGTTGTCCTGCTCGGAGAGACTCAGATAACGGCCGGTCATCCGAATCTGCGGCGAATACATCCGAATCAGTCCTATGGGGAATGTCTCCAAAGCCAGGGCGATGAGGCCAGTCTTATAAGTCGGACGCAGCTCGGTGAGGACATCCTCAATGGCGATGCCATTGGCGTGGCGGTGGATGAGATCACACAAGACATTCCGGAAGTTCTGTATCTCATTCCATTCGACGACGCCCCAGTTGATGTTTCTGTCCGTTGGAGGAATACTGCGCGGGATGAGATCTTCCGCGGTCAACGCTGTAGACACTTCCACATGCTGAAAATGACCATTACTTATAATAAATAAGATGACTGACAGCGTGGACTTCGTGGAGTGTGGCATGAAGTACGCGACTCTTGTAGACGTGGCCAGCCAAAGCTCGAAGTACACGTGAGGCATCTTCTCGACGATAAAAGCGAAAGATCCATTTCTTGGGATTGATTTCCATGCTGATAATGGGCACGTCGACTTTGAGATCCTTCTTGATCATTTGGCGAAGAGTATTCTCATGAGAGGGCGCCATTCGCGGTACATTCAAGACGATCAACTCGGCTCGGCAAAGATTGGCCGACTTCAACAGCTCCTGCATCGACACCTCGACCTGCGTCTTCTCCTCCATTTTTGCCCGTAGCTCCTTGTTGCTGTAGACCTTGTCCCAAAAATCCCACGAATTATTCTAAAATCGTAGTTAAAAGTGGTCAAAATCAGTTGCCATACATCGCCATTGCCGTCGTTCGGTGTCATTTTCATAGGAAAATAAGCCGACCGCTCAGGTCGAAAAGCAAAGAAGAGACTGCTTCTTCTGCTGATTTTTCAGACCTTTGGATTTATCTGGTAATGTCCAGAATGATCATGTTTGTCGATAAAATGACATGTCAAGTAGGTCAGCGGACAAATTTCCTCCGAAAAGAGAGCAATTCCCCGACAATAAACCTTGACTTGACGTGTCAAATGGCCGTCCCAGTATCAGTCACAGTTCAAGGTTCCTCTAAATCACTTTAGCCTTGCTCCCATTCCTTGTTCAAATAGGCGGATGGCTTCCCTATAAAGTCCACTCTTGTTGGCCAGTGTTCGCAATGCTCTCGTGCCTGCCTCTGTCTTCCTCGCCATACAAACACTACTTGACAGCTCCTCTTTTACACTCTCAATTGTCTGGTCATTTATCTTACGCGAGAGTAACAGAAGAGCTCTTTTTCTTCTAAAAATTATAGAAAAATATTCAAAATCTCGCTGTTTTGCGCCTAAATTCAAAAAAAATATATTAGCGCTCCATTGTCATGCCAAATTCCAACACGTCGAACTCAAATATTGTTTTCCTTTACCAGCCACAGTATCAGTTGTTCTCTTCTCGATTGCTTCACGTTGTATAGACTTTTTTTGTGTATCAAAAAAAAATTCACGCTTGATTTTTACGTGTAATAACGACCTTGTGGAGCCGCGTTGCAACCGCGTGCGCAGACAGTTGACCGTCTAATGCCAACGTGGAGGGTCAGCCGGCAGCGCGTAAAAATCTATTGTAAGTAGGTCGGCCACAGGACTATCTTATCTCGAGCATCTTGAGTTGTTTTCTATTAGAACGTGATCAATATTATTGCCTATGTTTCTCGCAATTACCTCTACAATATTTCTACAAAAATATTATATTGTTTTGCAAAATAGCATTTCTTTGTAAAATTGAGCTTTCCTAAAGCACATATATTACTTTTGTTCTTCTCATGTCTCTTTATTATTGTAATTATTGTTTTATTTTCAGTGGGTATGATTGCTCTCGCAGTTCTTGGCCTCTTCGGCCTTATGGCTTTCTCCCATGCTGATGACACTGTTACCGTCACCAAGCAAGTCTACTTCGACGTTACCATCGGAGGAAAAGAGGTATTTTTAATCATTCTTGTAATTAATTTATTTTATTTAGGCTGGACGTATCGTCATCGGTCTTTTCGGAAATGATGTGCCCAAGACTGCTGAGAACTTCTTGGAATTGGCCAAGGGATCCAAAGGATACGGATACAAAGGCAGCAAATTCCACCGTGTTATCAAGGACTTCATGATTCAAGGTTAGTTCTTTCTATGGTATTTTATTTTATGAATTTAGGTGGTGACTTCACTCGCGGAGATGGAACTGGTGGAAAGTCTATCTACGGAGCCCGCTTTGATGACGAGAACTTCAAGCTTGAACATTATGGAGCTGGATGGCTCTCCATGGCTAATGCCGGCCCTGGTTTATTTAATTATTTTTTAATTTATTTATATTTTGTTTAGACACCAATGGATCCCAATTCTTCATCACTACCGTCAAGACCACCTGGCTCGATGGACGTCACGTCGTCTTCGGAAAAGTCTTGAAGGGAATGGACGTCGTCAGGAAGATCGAAAAGACCGAGACCCGCCCTGGAGACAGACCCGTTTCCGACGTCGTCATCGCCGATTGTGGAGAACTTGCTCTGGACGGTCCCATTGAAGTCCCCAAGAATGCCGCTGATTAAAGAAGTTACCTCCTCCTCCCCTACGGTATTAGCTACGGGATCGTTGTTTTAGTTTATTTTTTTTTATTTATTTATCTGGTCTCACTGTTTTATAAATTTTCTTACCCCAAACTTGTTTTATCTTGTGTACACGGATCCATTTTGACATGAACAGAAGCCGTCAGAAAATTCTCGATTAGTTGTCCTTCGCTCTGCTTTCCGGGAACGTTGGTCGTTCTCTTATAAATTCGACTGGATATTTTAGAATGACTGACGACGACAGTCCGTGGTATTCACTGGCTCTGCCAATCCTTCTGACGTTTATGTCTGTGTTGGGTGGAGGTCTGCTCATCTTTGCCTATTTGACCAAAAACAAGTTGGAAAAGAGTTACGCTGGGCTACGAGCAAAAGCAGAAGAAATGGACGAGGACCACCGCCGTCGTCGCAAGATGAAGTCGATCTCCAAAGCTCGTCCCTCGAAGCAGATTAAAAGTAGAAAAGTTGGCAAGAGCAAAAGTTCATCGAAGACTGGCCGCGATAGCCAAAGATCTGCTCGTCAGAGCTCAGCTCGCTCGCAATCTACCGAAGATTCTCCTACTCCTACTGTTTCTAACCAGACGCAGGCTTTGAGGGCAGCCATCGAAGCCGAAGGACGCGTCGACATCAATGCCATTGTCAAAATGAAGAATACCCTGGGTTTCACGACGGACGACTGGCGGATTCTTATCCGAAAGGTCACTCCGTTCCTTCAAGAATTCACCGATCATGTTGAACAATATCCGACCAGTCGCAGTATGCTTTGTTTGTTTTTCAATAACATCAAATTCCAGTCAAACTCCCCGGTTTTCTCTACAATGCGTTGCCCCACCACATGCCCGATCAGCCGTGGGCCCCTGAAGAGACTTGGCGTATCTTCAAGGATCACATCTTTACTGGAATGTGTTTCTGGCAACATCCTCGCTTCTTTGGCTACTTTCCCATCAATCGAAGTATTCCCGATAGTTTGTCTTCTATTGTACTCTTTCCTAATTATTATTCAGCGCTGGCTGAGCTGCTTATTGGTGCTCTCTCTATCCCAATGTCCGACTTTGATGCCTGTCCGGCTTTAGCTGATCTCGAAGCGGCTATGGTCAACTGGGCTGGTCGGGCACTCGGTCTGCCTGAGGAGCTTCTCTATCATGGAGATGCTGCTTCCAGCAAAAGCGGAGGCTTCTTTGTGGTCAGTCTCTAATTTAGCCATCTCAATTGATTTCTAGGAATCCGCCTCGGAGTCGATCTTCTCTGCCGTAATGGTGGCTCGTGCCCGTAAGATACAGGAAATATTTGTCCACAATGGGCTGATCTTGCCCGAAGAACACTTCTTCTATTCTGTTCGTACTCGGAATCGTCACGACGTCATCCATGACATTGCCGGAAAACTGGTCGTCTACGCGAATCGAGAAGCTCACAGCAGCATCGACAAAGGCTGCAACATGGCCGTCGTCCGCCATCGACCACTTCCCGGTGACCCGGCTTGTGCCTTCGCCCTGACCGGAGCCATCTTGGAGAAGGCCATCCTCGAAGACATGGCCAAAGGACTCATTCCTTGTATGGTTCACGCCACCGTCGGCACGACTTCTTCCTGCGCCTACGACAAGCTGGAAGAAATCGGAGAAGTCTGTAAGAAATACGGCCTGTGGTTCCATTTGGACGGAGCCTACGGTGGATCAATGTGGGTCGAGCCCAAGTTCCGCGACACGCAGAAGGGAATCAAGTATGTGGATTCGGTCGACATCAACTTACACAAGGCCCTGCTCCATTCGATCAGTACGAGTCTGCTCTGGACTAGGGACCAACGGTCCTTCCGGATGGCTTTTGCCACGATTGATCCCAAGAAATCAAAGTCGACGAATGGTTACAACGTAGCCGAGTCCGCCATCCATGACTCAAGGCGACACAGGGCTCTCAAGGTGTGGTTCACTTTCCGCTGGTATGGTCTGGAAGGACTTCGAGCTCATATCAACAATGTAAGAGGCAACTGAAAGATGAAGTAATCGGCGTTGTTTAGGTGTGTGCGATGGCCATCTACTTGCAAGAGCTGATGAGTAACCACGAGAATGTTCGCATGTTCGGCACTCCAGCCCCGGGATTCTTCTCCTGGCAATATGTCGAGCCGGGCTTCACCGAAGAACAGATCAATTATAATACGAGCAAGTTCAGGACTTACCTCAATGAGACGGGAGATATTTACGTGACCAATTCGACTGTCCAAAATAGAGAGATCATTCGGATGTGTGTCCATTATACGAAGATTTGTCCGGAAGACATGCAGGACTGCTGGGAGCGACTGAAGGGGCATCTGAAGATATACAAGGAGCGCAAGGATGACCCGCAGTTGATCCGATTCCCTCCGGCATCACCGATGAAGACGGCTCTCCCCATCCAGACTCCACCTCGTACTCCTTCGGTCGACGCGTCTTTCCACACTCCTACCAGCGGTCTCTCTCCTCAGAATTCACAGTAGACGTGTTTTGGTTTCAATAAAAATAAGTGTATAATCCGTTGTTTTCGAATTGAGTTCACTGATCTCCCCCCGCCATTTTCAAGCGCTTGAATATAAATGATTATTATTCTTTTGATACAACAACTTTGTACAAAAAACAACGGGGATATTATGAGGTCATATAACAAGGAGAATAAGGCATATATATTGGCGGGTAAAAGGCGCTGAGGCACGAAGCAAAGAACCGTATTTGAAGAGGCTTGAGAAGAACTAGACGAGGAGACTACTAGGCCCTCTTGCTCTTGGCTAGGAGTCTGAAAATGGCTCTTATCACGACAAATAAAATATAAGGAAAAAACTTAATAATATTTCTTTGGTTTAAATTAGGGGTGGGGAAAGAAGGTTAATCGTCGTACCTACGAAGAAACCAAATGCAAACCATTCTCTGTGCACAACAGCCATGGAGAGCCAAAAAGAGCCGCTACCCGCTCTTTTGGTGCGGGAACAGTCTAAAAGGGGTCATTTTCCGAGAGAGAGAAAGAAGAAGAAGACGAAAACACTAAAGAAGACATTCGGGGGGTTTTTTCACAATCACAATTATCTCTCCCAGTGGGTGCACCAATGAGACGAGGTAGTGACCGGTTGTTTATTTCGCTGTGGGATTGGGGATTACTGTACTATTATTATTTTTAGTATTTTCTATTTTTAGACTATTGTTTTTAGTTTAATATTATGTTTTACCGTATGACAGAGAGTGCTTGCCTACGGCATTAGAAAGCGGGATTAGATGAGGACTGTGAGCCGGCTTTGTGGTCTCTGTGAGAGGACTTTTCAATATATTTAAATGGGAGATAGTCAAGCCGCAAAAAAGGGGGAGAGAATAAACAGAGGAAAAGGAGGATTGAAGCTAAATGAGAACAGAGCTACGGTAGCATTATAGCCGCCACTGCACAGCATATCCACCCCCCACACCCAAATGGAGCAGGTGAGCCACGTACCACAACAAACTGAAGAAGACATGCTCGACGACGAAGCGATGCCTAGTAGTCGAACCTTTCGTATGGATTGACAAACATGCTGAAATTGTGGATTGAAGCCGGCAGCCGAGCCGGATGACGACATGTCGAGAGGACTCCCAAGAGACGAGACAGTTAGAAAAGTCGAAGAGAAGCAATTAGTAGAGACGACGACACGGCCAAAAGCACACTATTAGCAACAGAAGAAAGCAGAAAAAAATGAAAGAAAGAAGCCACAACAAATCACATATCAGCCAGTAAAAAGTGTAAGAAGAAAGAGAAGACACAGGCACATAAAATGGGTTAGACAGAGCGAGAAAAAGTAGAAGCAAAAACTGAGGAACTGGCACATGCAGATGGGCTTTTTTAAAGAGGGGTGTCGACCCCCTCTTCTGGGTAACCTGACTTACCGCCGGTTCACCGCGACTCGCTCAATACCCGCTCTCTGAATTCGGGTTTATCATTTTTGTATTGCCAATTGTAAACCTATTCTAACGTCGATATCAGAATTTATGGCCTTCCTTTTTGTAGGGAACAGCCTGTAATATTGGAAATCTCTATAAGAAAAGCGGACAACAAAAGAAAAAGGCCTCAATCTCATCAATTTACGACATATAATGAAAGTCCTCGAATTGGATTATACGAGCAAATATTAGGGGGAATATTAATAGTCTCCCACAGAGCACAAAGTCATCAAGTTAGAAAAAAAAAGAAGAAGACAGAAAAGAGATAGGACACGGGTGAGAGAAAATAAAGCGGAGAAGCTCGTGCAAAATTTGTGGCATGCCAAATCAAGAAGAGAGAGAGACAGCCAAACCCACAGGTCGATGATGTAGTCTTGGAAGATTGAACTCGACTCCGCCTTTGTATTCAACGTGTGTGTATGGTTTAGGTCCTTCTTCTCCCGTTGGCATTTGACTCGACGTGGATCTGGAAAATGATCTTTTTGGGGAAATAGACGAACGAACCTCTTTCTAGGGGACTCGTCGGAAGAAATTTGATCAACGGGCTGTTCACAAATTCCGACAAATCGCCATCCGCCGTGTCTGGTAATAATCTGAATTATTTGAGATAAAGGAGACCAAAATGGGCAACTGACTGTACTCGGAGACTCGTCAAAAATTCGTGCAGCTCCCATTCCCAATAATAATCGTTATCCGTCAACTTTTCGTTTTGGCACGTATCATCTAAATGGCGATGGTCAAGTGATTCGATTCAACTGACCGAGATACTTCTTGTAGGCCTCAAGTGCCGGCTTTGATCGATGCTGCAATCCCCAGGATATAGTTATACAGGCAAAGAGCAGCAGCAAGAAGACACTGCCCATTCTATCTCCAACGCATGAAATCTGCAAAATGGCTCGTCGTCAATTAGAGCAGGTGAAATGAGGAGAAAGCCTCGGGCGGTAAACATCGGCCAAATGAGGAAAACAGCCAAAGGAGGAAACGTAATGTTTTTAGGAGGAAAGACAAAAGGTTAATCAGGGACGGATAAAAGAGAAAACAAGGCAAGGGGAGGTGCCCTACAGAGGGACACATCCTCGGATTTAGATGGATAACAGGGGGGCGGCTCCCTCGACGTCAAGAGGATTGTTTGAAAATAGACTACCATTGATCAGAGACACATTCAAAAGGGAACTGAAAGGAGAAAGATCAAACACTGCTGTCGGACATCTTGAGGTTGTAAACAACAGGCGACGATCAGACAGAGGTGACTTGACCGGGGACTTTCGACTTTATTCATGTTTAAACAAAATTATGAAAGAAAAAGAGAATGAAGGAAGCAGAGCCGGATAAAGGAAATGATTTTTTTGAATGAGTTGGCGCTGGAGAGAACGAAAACAAGGCGGTTGAATCAATGTCAGCTGAGTGTACTCTGCGTCTCTGACCATCGTCCGTCTGCCTGCCTGCGTCCCCGGAGATTTGAAACCTTTGATTGGTCCTTGAAATACCAATAAAATACTCACAGGCTCCTTTTTTCGGTCCTTTTTATGACTCCTATTATTGCCGTAGTGATCAAATGGCCGCTTCGGGCGTAGACTTTAGCACGCAGACGGATATTACAATTTCCTCGAGATTAATGAAATCATTTGAAGTCAATATCGCCTAATAAAATAATTTTATAATTAAATTTTTATAAAAATAAATGCTTTTTTAAAAAGAAAGAGTCATAATTCAGCTGGAAACCCGAGGGGATTATTCTTATCTTGGCCGTCATTCATTCCTCTCTTCGCTTCTTCTCCCCTCCCTTTCCCCATATAATTTCGGGTCAAAAAGAAACATCTCACTTCTGTCGCTTCGCTTTATCCAAACAACGCGATCCACTGCCGGTGGTCTGGCCTTTGGTCGCTTTTCCTCCCAAAACATTGTGGATTTTACAGGCTGTGGGGGGATCGAGCCATGTCACAGGAAAATATCGACCAGCCGACAACATCCGAGACAAAGGTTTGTTTAAAAAAATTTAAAGAATATATAAAGAAATTTTTGAAAAGGAAAGAGGACTGTCGTTTCAGGTGTATTACTTCCTCGACGACAATGCCGACCCGAATACGCCCATCGTAATGATCGTACCGGTGCCGCCCGATGCCATAACTCTCAAGGACTTCAAGGAGCATTTTGCCCGAAATCAATTGAAATGTGCCCAAAAAGTCTACCAATATTTCTGTAAGGCACTTGACCCGGATATTCAAAGGTATTCCTCTTCTCTTTTTTTATTATCTTCTCTTCCAGCGACGTCAAAATTGAATTGGTTGATGATAACGCCCGTCTGCAGAAGAGCAGTCGAGGCATGTTCGAGATTCATTTGTCGAATGTTGGCTACGGTACTCTTTCCCGAGCGGGGACACTCCCTCGACGAGGAACTTTGAACGTTGAGAAGGTAAACTTTGTCTTGTTTGTTGACATTTTGACGACTCAGGAAAAGAGAAGGAAATCCGCGGAGATCGACGGATTGAACTACGAGTTCGGCGGGATGCCTGGACCAAACTCTCACGTGCCCAGTAGTCGCGGAACAGTCTTCAGTCGTCAGTTGCCCAGTCTTCCACTGTACTCTCTCTCTCTTCAGGTCGAGCTGGTGAGCACTTAGCCGAGATGTATACTTCCAATTCCGAGGATCCTTATCGATTCGATGAATCATCGAAGTAAGGACTGATTCCCTTTTTTAACTGTTTTTTTTAGAATCTCTGGATTGTCTTCCAGTGTCTATGAGCCACTTCCACATCGGATGGCTCAAGCCAAACGGCGAAAACCACGAGAGCGATATCGACGGCCGTATGTCCCGAGCACAAAAGGATCGGCCACAGAGAGCAGGTAACTGTGCAATAAAACCGCAAGAATGGATTTAGTTTGAGCTCGGGACAAGAACTGGAAAGAATTGTCGAAGTAAATCTCAACATGGCCAATCATTCGTATCTTGGAATCAATGTCGGCTGCATCGAGGGAAATATATTTATTACTCAGATATTCCCAGGTGATAGATGATTCTAATTATCACAAGCAGGTGATTTAGATACGGCAGCATCTAAAGACGGAAAGCTGGAAGTCGGCGATCAGATTGTCCAAGTCAACAATCAGTCATTTCAACATATCACAGAGAAGGAAGCAATCGAGCTCCTTCGGAAGGCGGCCAATCTCAAAAAGTCGGCATTTTCTCTCGAACCCAGAAAACTGGAAATATTTTAGGAATGTGAGGATCTTTGTGGCCAAGTCGCCGAGAATGGGCGGATTCGACCCGTTGGCAGAGATCGCCTCAGAGACGCTGCCCTTGGACATCTCCCTTTGGGTACAGTCAGCTGCGTACGTGACTCGTGTTTCTATTTAAAGAAGGACTTTTCAGACAATGTTCAGCCAGAGAACAACAACGACGGGTGATGGGAATAGACGACACTCATCAGTCGTCGATCACCTTTACGGAAGGGACGATGCATCAGGGGGAAACGGACGACGAGGAGGAGAGACAATTGTACGACCAGAGGCGTAACGGAATACCACGACATGTGCTGGAAGAACAGGAGAGACGACGGGAGAATGAACAGAATGAGCATCAGATGACATTGCGAAGTGACATGGACCCAATGCGGATAGTTCAAGCAATGGCTCGTCCAAATTCCGGTCTCCCGATAAAAGACAGAAAATGGTTGAAATTGCCAGTACCACAGGCATTTATTGGTAAGCACAGTCGTACTCAGTGAAAAGATTCTTTTTAGGGAAAGATTTAGTGAATTGGTTGTTGGATAATGTCGAAGATCTTCGAGAAAAGAAAGCTGCCAAAAACTACGCGGCGTATCTCTTGGAAAAGGGTCTGATCTGTCACTATGTCAGCAAGCATTCCTTCACTGAAACCTGTTATTATGTATTTGGAGGTAAAAACCATTTTTATACATAGGAAAAACGAGTTACAGATGCGATTGTTGGAACACGTGGAGCAGCGGAGAGTAGTCAAAACAGTGTTGGGACAATCAGGGCAGAAGCCACGACGGAGGTCACCTACGTCGGGTCACCAGCTCCTCCAGGTTCTATCTCAATATATTCCAAAACTTTTCTAGGAATGCGTCATCTTCGTAATCCACTGCAGACGATCCCCAATCGATTTGCCGACCAAATCTGGCCAATTAGTCCCATTAATGCTAATGAAAAGAATGGAGGAAGGGCATTTAGACGGACAGATTGTGAGAGTACTTTTGTGAGTTGAATAGGAAAAATAGAATAGAGGAAATTTAGACAAATGATTATGCATCGATGGTCGGAGTTGATAGTGCCGTCTCCTATGCAGTTGGCATCAATAATGGCTACCATAGACATCCTCCTCCGAACACTCCACTCAGTGGTGGATCCACTCTTGTCGGAAATATTGCTCCTCCACATCCAAGTCCATGTGAGACAGAATTTGAAGATGACGATAAGCGACGAATGATCAAAAATTAAAAACCTACGTTGTATCCATTGCCAACATAATTACAGGTTGTTTTAGTTTTACATTGCTATGAAATATTGCTCATTTGTTCAATAGCCAATTTTATTTAAATTATAAATATGATACAAGCATTTTTACAAGGCCACTCATAAGGTCGAAACAGTATTCCTATAAATAGAATAGATGGATAAAGCTGGACATACTACTGTCAATACACGAGGAGTGGTGACAAGATCGGAGCTAAATAGGGAAGGAAGAGGAGTATCAAATTCGAAAATAAAATATTGGAAGCTTCGAGAGGAAGTGAAATCAGGCACCGCTACGACCTGTGACCGCCGTGACAATTTCCTTAACAATGCCGTCTTGCTTTTCACGATCAGCTGCATTTTCTACAGAGCGCAAGTCGCCCACAACCTAGAATATTAACTTCACAAAAAGGAAAAAAATATTAATAAAAATATAAAAATTTAGTATTGACGATATGCTGACCTTTTTAGTTTTTCCGAAATAAATTTCGTTAATTGTGTAGCGCATTTTAGATTCCAAATCTTCAATCATCTTTCCAATATTTACAAGATGTGAGTTTTGGTCCGTGACAGGGGCATCCAGCTCAGCCTAGAATAATAAAGTTGAAATAACACTTGCAAATTTACCTGTCTTGTAAGAGACCCTCCAAGATTCATTACACCACTTGCTGGCTTATTTGTTTGAAGCCATAACATCAAGGTACTCGTCAATTTGTAATGAGCAGATCTTGCAGATGTCTAAATAATAATTTTTAAAAAATGTTCACTCTAATTCTGACCTTTTCCTTGATTTCCAGTACATGAATAGAATCCCAACCACCTTGGATCGCTTTAGCTCCATCTCCTACTTTCTTGATAAGTACAACTCCAGCAAATCCATGGTCCAAATCCCAAAAATATACGGAAGAGATACCGCCTTCAAAATACCTAAATAGAAAAAAAATAATAAACAAAATCGCGTGAAGTCAACGTACATATCTCTGTAGGATTCAAAAGCTGCATTACAATCAACTTCCAAAGCTCGAAGTTTTTCTGAAGGATATTGAGCATCTTCTAGTGGAGGATCGTAAGTGTTAGTCCAGGGTGATCTAAAAACTACCAAAATAGCGGAATAATAGTAATAAATTAATTAGCATAAAAATTAAAACTCACCTATAACTATCCCCGTCGCGGTTATAATCACAAAGAAGATATTCTTTTCCTGTTTCACGATCTTTAGCCACTTTCAATGGTTGATCAACCGTGCCTAAATCAGTTCATTAAAATTAAGAAATAAAAGGAAGAGTGTAGTTTGCATTTAAACAAAATATATAAACTTACTGAGTAAATCATCACAAAGAGCCGGTACAAGATCAATAAGATCAGATAAGTTTTTCTCGCACTTCTGGGGAGGCAGACGGCGCATCAAATCTAAGGCACAATCAAGTTGTTGTTCTCCCTGTAAAACGAAGTTATAAAATTAAAATAAATATAAATAACTAACCATGATTTCAATATTTGGATCTAGTGCAGCTACTGATGGTGTTAAAATTTACCCCTGAAAAAAAAACATAAATATATTTAGAAGTTCAAAGCGAAAATTTTACACTCTGAAAAGATGGCGACAAGAGTGACACAGCGATTGAAAAGTCTATTGATTCAAATAGTGACAGGGAAAAGAAAGGGCCATTTCACTTCTCTTGCCGTCGATTGTCAACAGGACCAATTGACGCAGTCCTTTAGTCAACGGGTTGACTTTGCTCCAACGCTATTTCAAAGTCTCAAACTCTTCTGTTGAAAGTTTTTTCGACTTTTCCTTTAGTTTCTCCTCATTTCTGGAGTGCCACTAATTATTCCAAGTTTATGTGCATCTTTCCCATAAAGCAGAACCGTACCAGACCTCCTAGAAAGCTTCTGACAGCATCTGGCGTATGTTGAGTTTTGCTGGATACTCGTTATATCTTTATTTTTCGGATATTTGTCATGTAGAAGAAGCTTCTGGCGTCGAATAAATTTCTACTCAATTTCCTAACCATATCCTTATCTATTCGACCTCTCTAATCTCAGAATGTATTCTGGGGACGGCTCGGTGTAATAACTATTCATCCCCTTCTCCTACATGTTAGAAATATCACAAACTGGGTAAATTTCCTTATTTCAGTCTTTCAAAACTTGTTCAACGCTGCAAAGATTGGTAACAAGCACAGTAAACGGAATCTTCGCTACTCAGAGCAAGAGGTAGGGGAGAAATATTTATATCTGTCTTTCCCAGGGTTGTTTTCCATCCTCCTAATGATTTTATGCGTTGTATAATCAGTATATCTCAGAAAATTGGCGACAAAAAGGTTGGAATTTATAAAAATAAGGGGAAACATGGAGCAACCGACTTTTGGTAATGAGAAGGACTGACTAGTGAGATTTTATTTCCACCAGATACAAGACTTTGGATTTTTCAAAGGGATGAAGATGTAAATTTTAGCGTTCATCACGGGTAGCTGCTGTAAGTAGAATTAGTGACATGAAACGAGCTGTTGTGGAGGAAGCAGAAACAGACGGAGAACTCAACCATATGCCCACAAACGGAACTAATGGAAACCATTTGACTATGGTACAGTTATCCTTTCTTTGTACTAAAAGTGCACCCAAACTATACAGTCCGTTCCCTCGTCTTTCTAAAAACCAGACACTTCCCAATGAATCAAAACGACATTTTTACCCCTGAAAGAAATGAGACATTCCATCCCACGGAAATCATTACAGTAAAGTTATTCTTGTTGTCCTTTTAGAAGATAGCCGCCGGATAGGACGCGTTATTTCGCGGACAGGGGCCATGTGCCCTTTGTGCTCCCTCGATTCCCGCCTCCCCCAGCTGCCAGCCGTCTTTCTTCTTTTCCTTCCTTCTTTTATTCTTTTTATATAATTGCAAAACTGATTATATTATCAAAAGTAGACATCGGGAGTTGTTTGTCTTGTCTCGGGCGGCAGGGGATAAGATGACGCAGATGCGAGTGCTTAGCAACGCTCGTTTCAGGTTGGGGTAATCCCTTTTATTCTCGCCTATTCGGCTGCAAAAAGTTTGTTGATGAGAGACATAAAATTCCCATTTATTCCCTCTATCCAACCAGATATTGACTCGTTTCTGGAATGTTCTCTATTTGTTTATATTAGCTGATATTTATCAGCAAAAAAAGCGACAGCGTTTCCTATTGTTGCATTTCCCTTCCTCCCTCTAAATTTTCGGCGGCGTGTTCTTTCTCTCGACGTCACTATTACAGCTGCGATGTTTTACACGTCCGGGAGGATTTTTCCACGGGAAATGAATATTTTGCAGGATCAAACGCCACCATCGAAGCGAGCTTGCGCGGTAGACGAGCCAGCAGTCGAAGAAGCTAAAACATATTACGAAAGGATGAAGATTGACTCCGTTGCCGAAAATGATCAGGAACGGGTGGCGGTACTCGATTTTGGGGCACAATATGGAAAGGTCTGTGTTGCGTTGCGAAAGACGAAAAAATCGTTACAGGTCATCGACCGCCGTGTTCGTGAGAGCAAGGTACTCTCGGAGATGATGCCGCTGTCGACGACGGCCGAGGAAATCCTCTCACGAAAGCATTTCAAGTCCGTCATCATCCACATCTCTTTATAATCGACTTTTTCAGGGGCATTATCATCTCCGGCGGACCCGCTTCCGTCTACGCCGATGGATCTCCCCAAATCGATCCCGAAATCTTCAACTGTGGTCTCCCGGTCTTGGGAATCTGTTACGGATTCCAGTTGATGAACAAGCACAACGAGGGCAACGTAGCCCGTGGGCCACAAAGAGCCGACGGACAGACAGTTGTCTCGGTCGATCCGAACTGTTCGCTTTTCAATGGAATTCCCTCGGAGACTGAGGTACTGCCGATCCTCTCGCTTTGCTCAACTTTTAGGTCCTTCTAACCCATGGTGACTGCGTCACGGAGGAGACGGCCGCCCCCGGATTCAACATCGTCTCCCGAATTGGGAAGGTCGTCGCCGGCATCGCCAATGAAGAGAGGAAACTCTATGGAGTTCAGTTCCATCCGGAAGTCGACCTCACTACACTCGGTGTCAAAATGTATCTATTCTATTCGAGACATGGCAGATGTCCCCCATTCCAGGTTCCACAATTTCTTGTTCAACATCTGCGGCTGTAAAGGCGACTACACGATGGCCAGTCGAGAGGAGATGTGTGTCGACGAGATCCGTCGAGTGGTCGGCGACAAAAAGATTCTCGTTATGGTGTCAGGCGGCGTCGACTCGGCAGTGTGTGCTGCTCTTCTCCACAAGGCCATCGGCAAGGAACGCGTCTGTGCCATCCACATCGACACCGGTTTTATGAGAGAGAACGAAAGCGATCAAGTCGTCGAGAGTCTCAACGGCATTGGACTTGACGTCAAACGTATTCCGTCATCTTCTTCATATAAAACGAACAATTATAGGTGTCTATTCGACCATGGACTTTTATTCGGGTACTGTAAGCGGCAAGGCTGGCTCGGGTGAGCCATTGCTAGACGACGTGACCGATCCCGAAATGAAGCGACAGATTATTGGCAATACATTCATCCGGGTCAAAGATGACACTATGCACAAGGTGGGCAAATCCTCATTTATAGAACAAAGAATAATTCCAGATGCAACTCAATCCGGATGAGTATTTCCTGGCCCAAGGTACTCTCCGCCCGGATCTGATCGAAAGTGCCAGCGCGTTGGCTAGTGGACATGCCGACAAAATTAAGACACATCACAATGACACCGAATTGGTCAGAAAACTGAGAGAGGAGGTGAACTGAATAACATTAGAATAAACAAAAGAAATATTTAGGGAAGAGTCATTGAGCCATTGAAAGATTTCCACAAGGACGAGGTCCGTGAATTGGGCGCCTCATTGGGTTTGCCTCAAGAAATTGTCCAGCGACAGCCATTTCCTGGCCCTGGTTTAGCCATTCGAATCATTTGCGGTAAACACACTGTAATCCTTATTTATTCCTTTTTTAGCCAAAAAGCCATTTATCTGTGCCGATTTTGAGAATACCCAAATCAAGTTGAATATCATCGCCAATTTGCAACAGACATTCGACGAACCGGACCAGATCGACTACCAGAAAGAGGTACTCTTTTCTAGGACAGGAATACTGTAGCTCTTTACAGATCTCTTTGATTATTTCCCAATGGGGATATCCTCACTTGTTGACAAAAGATTTCGACATCAGCGCTACCTTATTGCCGATCAAGTCTGTCGGAGTTCAGGGCGACTGTCGTTCTTATTCCTACGTGGCTGCGCTTTCGACCGACCAGCGGCCCATCCCCTGGAATATTCTCAATCATTATGCTCAAATTATTCCGAAATTGCTCCATAATATCAACAGGTACAGCTGGATCCAATAATTGTGGATAGAATCATTGTAGGGTCTGTTATGTTTTTGGAGGTGCAGTCCAGCACCCGGTCTTGACGACGACATTTACTCATCTGACGCAAGAGACGACGGCCACCCTTCGAACAGCCGATCGGATTGCCACAAATATTCTTTTCGGAAAGACGTCCGACGGCAAGAAGAATCTCGACGATCCGTTGACTCCCAATTGTGGCAAAAAAATCCAACAAGTAGGAAATATTGAAAATGGACAGGAGCAGAGAATATTCAGATGCCAGTTGTGTTGATCCCAGTTCATTTCGACCGCGATCCATCGGTCGAGATCAACTCGTACCAATGGTCTATTGTCCTTCGACCTTTCATCACTTCCGACTTCATGACAGGCAAAGCGGCCATCCCCGGACAAGATATCCCAACTGAGGCAAGTTATTCCAATTAATTGAAAGATGACTTTTTTTTAGACGGTCGAACTAATGGCCAAGGAAATCATGAAAGGTCTTATCCGTTGCTCTCGGGTGCTCCTCGATCTCACAAATAAACCTCCAGGAACTACTGAATGGGAATAATTCAACATATCCCGATGCAAATACTGGCATAATTTGTGCATTTTTTTATTGTCAGGTTGTGCTTCTTCCGGTTTTTCTCCCCGCAACAATTTGCCTCAATGAAACGTGTACCCAAATTAAAACGGGATGTTTACTTTGATTCCCTATGTTTTTTTTTCTTCTTCTTCGTATTTTCGTATGGATCAGCACTTTCATGTGCCTTATGTATGCTTCAATTCATCATACTGTCAGAGTGACTATGAAGATTTTATTTGCACAAAGTTATCTTAGCTAAAATTCTGGTAAATGCCAGCATAATACAGGAACGTCGCCGCTCAGTCGTATCATAAAAAATCATAATTTTGCAATTTTCGCCATAGGCATTGTTTGCAGTCCCGCTCGTAAATTCTCGGCAGCTTTTACTTTACTTGAGCCTCGAGTCTTGAGAATTTGTTCTTTTACTCTCCGACAAAATTTCTTTGCTCTCATTATTGCAATTTTGCTTGACTTTTCTATTTTTAGAAAACTAATGGATATTAAAAATGAGCGAGCAGGCGTCCTAACTAATAATGAAGTGCTGAATCTCCTACAAGCAGTTCTAAAAGAAGAATCAGCTAAAAATCAACACTTGAAGGTGAAAGGACTTGCTATTGTTGCAAAATCGGTAAAGATTTTATGTTTTCTAAACTTATCTAATTTATTTACAGGCTATCAAGTATCTGAAAAGTACTCCAGCAGCAAGCCAAAATACTGAAAATATATGTGAGACTATCAGGAAAGTGAAACCATATAAAGTATGTCTTCTTATTTGTTAATTAAAACTGAGGATTCAGTTAACAGCTGCTGAGACTTTACAAATAATAAATTTACGTCCTACAACAGCTACCGAAGTTAGTTTTTCATGTTGATTTACTTCTTTTTTTTGCAGGTTCAGTTAATAGTAGAAGAATCAGAAGAACGATTTAAAACTGAAGAAAAAATTAATAGTCTAATTGATATTATCACCGGTACGCTGCCACCTAAATGACGGTTTGAATTTTTTATGTCCTATTGTTATATTTATTTGTTATCTCTTATAAAATTAAATCTAAATATTATTCAAATATGCTACGCACATGATCGGGGTAAATCCCGGATTTATTTATTGTATTGTAGTGTTGAATAATATTACACGATAATTAAAGATGGCGGATGTTTGTGTAGATACGGCGGATAATGATGAGAAGCAACCTATTGCAACGACGTCTTTTCAGTTAGTTTTTTTAGCCCGATTTCAACCTTTTTTTCAGTTCAGACGATACACCACATGTGGAAAATGAAGAAATTGTAGAAGAAAACGTTCGTTTTTATATATAAATTCTATCGTTTTTGTTAGGAAGAGGATATCAAACCGCCAGTGTTGAATAGAGAGGATTCTATACGTTCAACAGAAGAAATTGTAGAAGATCGCCAACCCACACCAGAAAATATAATTTCGGTATGACTGATATTATTTAATAATTTAATGTTTAACATTTATAGATAAGTCATGAAGATTTAGCTGAAGCGGGTGTAGATATAGAAAATATAAATAATCTTTCAAATGAACAATTAGTCACCTTAATGGAAGTGGCAGAGCGTAGAGCACAACGAGAATTAACAACAGCACCCGAAGCCGAAGAGAAAGTTACTGTAATTGGAAGTCCGATCTTTGGTTTGTTACTATTGTGACATTTTCATTTACATTTTAGAAGAAACTGTTTCTACTAATAGCGATGCAATAACAATAGTAATTTCGAATGATGGTAGTTTGAAAGTAAAAGATGCTATTGATCAAGTTTTCTTTGTAAGTAACAATGTATTTTATTTATTTTTTCAAAATATTTTTTAGTTTCCCGCAGAACAACTAAATGCGATGAATATTGATATAAATAATTTGACAAATGAAAGTATATCACAGATCGTCAACGAGGCTATGCCATCTATTCAACTGTGAGCTTTTTTTAAACATTAATATTGACGTTTCCAGAAGTAGAAAGCGATCGGAAAATGTTGGAAAAGTTGGAGAGTCTCCACGATACAAATCCCCATCTTCTGTCACTGCAGCATCATCTTCAAAACCTGGTTTGATTTTATTTCCATATGATCATTCAATATTCTAGATCCAGCACTCCTGAGACTCATAGGAGAGCAGATAGAAATTCGTAAAAATAATGGAAAAACAGCAATTGTAACTATTCGGTATGTCAAGAACGGTGGTGCATTCAAAGTATGTGCGAAACTCTTCCTGATTAATGCTTACATTTGAGGTACAATTTGAAGATGGCCATTTTGAATGGATAACAGAAGATCAGATTTTAGTCAGACAGCCTACAAATGACCACGACAGGTATGCATGTTATTAATTTGTACACTTCTATTAGGTATCATAGCGGATCAATCATCTCTACCAGAGTTGTCCGTACTTCAAGAGCAGTAAACGCTCTCAAAAGAGTGGCGACTTCTGGAACTTGTAGGGAAGCAAAACGAACATCTTTGGAACCAAATTTTTGTTGTCCGATATGTGATAATAAGGTAATTTGCCCATTTTAAATTTTTGCAACCATTTCTAGGTATATCAAAAAGAACCCGCATGGATCGTCATACGAATTCCTGCATGTGACAGCTGTACAAAAGAAAAAGTGATTGTATTAGACGAAGATAGAGATGGTGATGTAATATAAAAAGAAATAAATTTATTCATATTCCCAATATTCACAATACGGTAATTCTACAAATGTCTTACAGTTCGTCGTGAAGAAGATAACCAACTACTGGATCTACCGTATGGATGATATTCCCATGAACTTTATAGATCATTTTCAAGTCCTTTACGAGCATGTCAATGGCACGATCAGCTTTATCTTCACCAATTTCTTTGCTAAGTTCGTTTTTCAACGAGGAAATCGTTTCTTCTACAGGAACTCCTGTTAGCTTCTTCTCGAGCAATATTTCACGGAACTGAAAGATTTCTTTAGATCGTGTCATACATTTCGTACCTTGTCAATTTGGACTTTCGTAAGGTAAAATCCAGGAAGGTGCTGAAGTTTTTTCTCGACTATGCTAATGTGTCTGGGAAGGATGAATTCCTCCGTGAATAGCCGCTGATATTCTTCGCTTTTATTGTGAAGATAAGCCTCATACGCTTTCATAATTTGTTTCTGGTTTTCACCATAGGAAACGCATGTCTTAGCTAACTGAAAAGAACTCTGTAGGAGCTGAGGGCCTACTTACATCGTGGATTTCCTGCTCATTGAATTCCGGAACATCTTTGAACATCGTCGTCAAATCCATCGAAAGTTCGATGTATTGCGTCGTTTCAAGATACTCGCGTGTAGCGTCATGGATCGACGCTAATGAAGGAGGGACTAAGAAGAGAAACACACAAATCATGATGGAATGGATACACTGCGATGGACGTCCGCCTGATAAACCCTCGGATGAAAGGATATTTATACAGCTGTTAGAGCTAATGCTGACTCCGCACAGCTGAAACTATCAAATGTAGCTATTATAAGGCCATTGTCCAGCGAAATTTTATAGGCTATATCACACGAACTAAAAGATGTACAAAGAAATAAATTATGGTTTTACAGATCTGGCGGCTGCTTGTCGTTGTTTTTCCAAATTAGCTTCAGCATTGGCTATCAACTTCTTTTCATCAAATGTTGTAGGAATTAGATTGTGATAAATAGGTCCATTGTATACTGGTAATGAGGAAGCTGCCTGGAAAATAAAAAAAACTCGCTGGAAGATTGTATAACTGACGATTCGACGGGAAGCTTCATCTATAGCTGTCTCATTCCTTCCAATAATTTCTTCAGCTGCTTGGATTATACTTGTTTCATGTAAACGTGGAGAAGATAACTTGAATACTAAATAAAAAGTAAAAAAAAAACAAAAATGTAAACTGACAGTCGTCTGGTTTTGTTCCTCTGGGTGGATTTCTATCAACTATTATTTTGTAGAAGTCAGATGGCAATGGAATTGGTCGGGTTCTTTCTGGTATTAGATCTTGTTGTAAATCGACTATGTCTATTTCGCTAGTCATCTGAAAAAAAAAAATATATTTTTGAATTTCAGTTTACTGCCTTTCTAGAATTTTCCTGCGGCAAATGTGCAAATTTTTGCTATAGTCTATTTCAAATGGAAAAACTTTCGGAGTGATGGGACCTTGGCGCAATTTTCCGAAAATTCAAAAAAATTTTGACAAGAGCTTTTTCATAAAAAATATGTTTTTTACGTTTGACATGAACTTTGTTGATTCTTTATATTGTTAGATAGAGAAAAATTCGAGCAATAAAATGCAATAAAAATTAGAATTGAAAGAATATCAAAATTGGTAGAAAAATACATGTTTTCAAAAATAAAAGTATCAATCTGACCCATCTGACGCTCGGATGCGCTCTATCTAGATCGAATTAACCTTTAACCGCCCAAGGGCCGATTTTTTCCATTTGAAACAGACTATATATAAACAATATTATTTATCAACCCTCAACAGTTCAACTTTCCCCTTATGGAATTGCTAGTATAATTGTCATAGTTTGGGAATTTGCATTGAATAAAGTGCGCTTCTTGCTCGCCTTTTGTAACTCATCTATCAAGCCTGGCAGCTTTTCATCCAGTCTTCATGTACTGCAATTTTTCCTTGAAGATCCAGATGCGCTTTGAAATTTACAATAAAAGTAGGCTTTATGCAATTACAAAATTAGACGAAGCTATGTTTCTTTGACAAAGATCTCGTGATGTATTTTTAGTCCCATTTCGATTTCGTAACCGCAAGGCTAGTAAAACTTTTGCTTTATTTCTTTCTCAACTTCAGTTACATGGTTTATTATGCTAGTTTTCTTTCAGAGTTCTATTGATGTGATAAATACATGACAACTCTAAAGTATTCAAGTTTTTATGAGTTGCAGCGGAATAGTGAACTCCCGTCAGATCTTCGAAAAAAACTGCACCAGCTAACATGCGAAAAGTAAGAGTTATTATTTTTATGCTAATCCATTTTTAGGGCTTTTGATTCATATTTGAACATATACAAAAAGGCTGCACTTTCTGGCGGAGATCCAGAAAATCAGTACATATTGTACTTCCGATGCGGCGAAATAGGAAAGATGATTATGCAGAAAAATGCTTTTAAAGATGGGTTCTTTCGAAAAGTAAGCGCAGCTCTTTTCGTTAATTTTTTTTTCATAGGATGAACTAAAGAATACATTCGGAAAGATGCTGGATGCAATGAGTGCGTTAGAAAAAGCTTTAACAAAGCAATATGAAGAAAATAAAATAAAAAATAGCCACAGTTCCCTAGAACAAAAAGAAAATAATGCTGGTCCAAAAGGTCTAATTTTTTACTGTGTGTATAAATATTTATACAAGTTCAGATGTACCACCTCAAGCAAGAAATGTAGACGAATCTATTTCATTGAAAAAATCTTTATGTATCAAAGCAAGAGAGCTAGTACGCCTTGTAGAAAACGAGAAAAAGACAGCGGTTGGTATTCTTATTTAATTTTGAAATTTTCCTTCTTTAGATTATTATTGATTTCCGATTAGATCAGAACACAAAAAATATTCTATACAAAAAAGGTAGCTCTAATCCAATCCTCATCATGTCACTTCCTAGAGAATTAATCAAACCTGGGTATGAAGAGAATCTTTTCAACATATGAATATTTTAGTTTATTATTCTCAGCTCTAAAACATCAGCTGCCAGTTGGACAACGGCCTCTTTTAAATAAAATCTCAGCTTGCGATTATGTGGTATTGATGGACTCAGGAAACACAGAATTTCTCAATGACGAACCCATCCCATCAACTGAGGCTGGAATCCTAAAATTGGCATTAACAGAGGTATTGTTAATTTATTCTTATTTTTCACTTATTTTACAGTATAATGTACATGATAAACTACAATCTGTTCCACTTTTTATGGAAGGCGGGTTTGAATCTTGGGTTTTGCAATATCCCATGTATGTAAACAATATTGATCACAATCTTGACCTTCAATGCGGTGATAGTTTGGCCGCGATCGTTGCTGGTTATAAAAGAGGTGTTTTCTATAGATTTTGTTGATACCAGTTTACAGCAACTCTTCCATTTGATTATCCGGAACTTTCACCTAAAAAAGTGCCAAGGCAGATACCGCCGCCAGTAACGGAAACAATTTCTACAGTTGTAGAGCCGGTAAATGAAATCTCGATTAGTGACAATTGTGAAAAAGCAGTATCCAATGTAACAGGTACAAAGTGTTTCAATCAATGTTAACATTCATTTTGTAGAAGAAGCTGATCCCAGGCGATCAACTAACAACGAATATGCTCCGAAAGAATTGGTATATCCGACACCTGAAAGACCACCAAGTGAGGATATTAATTTATCCCTTTCTACCTTAGCAAATAGAACCACTTGACCTTGCTAACGACAGCAATAAGAATGCACCTTCTTCTCCAAAATTACCACGGCTAGCTGGAGGACAATCTGTCGTATCTATCAAACCCGCAAATGTTGCAAGTATAAGCGATATGAGTAAGATTCTTATTTTTGTGAAGTTGATCTTTTCTTAGGAATATCAGACAATGTAGCCTCGGAGAAACCAATATTCAATCGTGCAGATAAACCTGGAGAATTACGTGCTAAACCGTCTCAGACACATTCAGTGAATAATGTGCAACCCAGGTTCGTTTTTTATAAATCGCCTATGTTTCTTCAGAGCTTCGAATTCCATACCCGCCCTTGATCGGTCAACTAAACCTAGCATTGAGATGTCTACAGAACAGCGTGATAGGCTTTTGCAAATTTATTCGGTAATGGCCCAGAACATCGCTGATAGTGCTGTAGCAGAGCATAGCGTAAATTGCTTTTTGTGACTAAACGTTATTCATTGCAGGCTCCTGGACAAACTGGACTGTATAATATGGGAAATACGTGCTTCATGAGTGCCTGTCTACAAGCTTTATTTCAAACGCCACATTTGGTTAAAATTTTCACGAGGGATTACTTCACTAAAAAAGTGAACATGTAAGAAAACCTTTATAAAAGTATCTTTTTATCATTTAGGCATAATCGATTAGGCACAAAAGGTATCATTTCCGCAGTTTTTAGTGCGCTAATAGATAATGTGTGGAGTGGATATTTTAAAGCTTTCAAACCGAAACGTTTTTTGGTAAAAAAGCTAATTGCTTGAGAAATTTATTTTTGTCGTTCAGACTTTATTTGCCAGTGAAGTTAATGAAATGCTTATGAATGGAGAACAACAGGACGCTTCGGAATTTTATATGCTGCTTCTCGGAACTCTTCATGAGGATACTAGTGAAGTTTTCAAAGCAATACCTCCTGTGCAAAATTATTCGGGTGGTGAAAACATCAGAAGAGAGGCAGCCGACTTCGAGAAAATGCAACTTCAGTTTAGCTGTTCTCCTATAAGTAGACTGATGCATGTAAGTCTTCTTCTATTATTTTCATTAATTTTGTTCAGCCGCGAACTGTAGCAGAAGTAACGTGTTCTACTTGCAAGAAGAAAAGCGTGAAATTTGAAGACATAAACATAATCCAAGTCGGTTTGCCACCACCACGAACTGGTCATGCATCATTAGTAGATTGTCTTCATAATAGTTTCTCTGCAACGGTGAGTAAAGCCATATTTTTATTTCTTCAGTATTAATTTCAGAATTTGGACGGATTGTGGGACTGTCCACATTGTAAGACTCGTCGAGCTGCTAGTCAGAAACTCTCTCTATGGAAATTGCCGACAGTTATTGTACACACGATGTAATTAATTTCATTCACCACTATTTCAGGTTATTCATCTTTTGAGATTTTCTTTTACTGGTGGAGATTATGTTAAGAATGATATTCCTGTGAGTTTTGATCCAGAAAACCTCGACATGTCACCATTTCTACACCCTGCTGCGGACAGGCATAATGATACAGCATATCGCCTTTATTCTGTAACGGTATGGTATCTTTATGAATCTCATACACTTCTTCTATTTAGAATCACAGAGGCAGATTGAACAGTGGTCATTATACAGCTTTCTGCCGGCATTTACGAACAGGTGATTGGTTACGATTTGATGATGAATATGTTACACGAGCCGCGGTATCTGATATAAGTGTAAGTTTCCTTTATTATTGCCATTACAAGATTTTTTTAGTTTTCCGATGCATACATTTTATATTTCAAGAAGGTGAAAGAATAACAGATTATTTTTTTTGTGTATATTCGACTGCTGTGATATTGTAATGGGTAAATTTGTATTACATAGACGAGGTGCTAAATGTTTTATAAATAAATGTTTTATGTACATCTATTTGTTTTTTTTTCGTCGAGCAGTAAGACGCAATCGCGTATCTGACGTGGAAATTGGGGCCCACGTTTGAAGTGATATTGTCGAAAACGGTGTCTTTTGGAGGACCAATGAATTATGCTTTCTGAGTTCCTCATTGCCGGTACTCTGTTGGTAAACGCTTGTGCCGTTCTCAACTTCAAATTGTAAATTTGTAAGCTTTTCTTTATAACTGGAACATTATAGAAACAAACCTCAAGACGCTCATCACTTCATTGTAGAAGGTGAAGTAAAGTCTATTGGAGATAAAATTCGCGAATTCCTTCTGGCTATACGCTACTTTCGCGTCTTCATCGCAATTTGGAACATATTTTTGATACTGCTTATGTTTGTGTAAGTTTTTGAGTTAATGATTGTGTTCATTATGTTTTGTTATGCTTTATTGATGGCTGTTTCAAATCGTTTGTTTTTAGAAATGTCTTTTTGCGCTCTTTGGAGCAAGCATTCATTTTTTATTCAGCTATTTTATACGCTAAAACTCACTTATGTTTATTTTTTTCTCCTGTTTCGTTTCACTTTTCAATGAGCATTTTTTCAGATTCTTTTCTCACTAAAATGGCTTCATTATCAGAATCTACCCGTGTTTTATCCGAAAATTTAGAAACGTTAATAGCTACTGAATCTTTACTCAAAGTAAGTTTACCAAATTGAATTTCTCATAAAAATTTTAGAAATCGGTGAAGCCTGTACCTTCCGGTCGACCTCGAGGTAAAAATCTAGAAAACAAAGAAAAAGGCAGCGATGACGACAAGTAAGCAGTTTTCAATATCTACATTATGGCTTATTTTCAGTGATAATTCGAGTGAACTATCAGCATTACTATCGGAATTACGATCAGAATTAGAAGCTCGCCGAGTCGAAGAAGAGAAATTACAAACAGAGATAACTGATATTTTAGCTAATTGTACAGCAGGTATTTATTTTCTTTCATAATGTGTAAAATAGATTTAGGTGGAACCGAACAGTCTCGATCTTTTGGAAAGGCTATTTCCCGATTAAATAACAGCATGATGCTAGTAGAATCCGATGCTAAACAGTTAGCTGCTAGTCTTACAACAATTTCCCGATTGGCTGACACAATTAGTGGACGTGTTTCCGCCCTTGATGTTGCTAAAACTCGAGTCGTGGAATGTCTTCAACTTGCCGATGATCTTCGTGATCTTGGAACATCCAGTGAAGGAGTAGACGAAGCAATTCGCAGTGAAGACTTTGAATCAGCTGCTCAACATATTCATCGTTTCCTGACATTGGATAAAGCGGTCTTCCAGGTAAAAGATGCAGGTGATAAAGGTTAGTTAACCGCAATTCGAATTTTTGTTTTTCTCAGACGTTGGACAATCCGTTATCCACAGTTATGAAGTTCTTACAAATGCAAGAACCCGATTAAAGGATATTTTGGAAAGGCGACTCGATGATGCAATAGAACGAGATGATGTTTCTTCTATGCAACGATTTGTCAAGCTATTTCCTTTAATTAATGAGCACGACAGCGGATTGCTACGTTTTTGTGCTTATATTGGAAAGCATATTGCTAAACTGGGTGATGACAATATAAAAGTATTTTTTTCAAAATTAAATCTTACTGTATTTTTTAGATAATGAATGCTGGCGGCACAGATGATTCTCGAGTTCATGTTCTTTATGCGGATACTTTATATTTTTTCTTCGAAGGTTTTGTCATGATGAATTTGATTTAAATTCGTATTTTTGCAGGTGTAGCAAATCTTTTGGAATCGAATCAACCATTAATTGCCAATTCGTACGGGCCTGATAAATTGCTTGATTTTTTCAACAATATTCAAGTTAGTAGACATTTGCGCGATGTTATAAAATTATTTTAGAAAAATGTAGACGATATTGTCGTGAAAATACTAGAAAGTTTCTCCAAAAAACGCCAAATTAAGCGCTATGCAAAAGATGCACAAAAACTTCTTCTTGACACTAAAAACAAAATCATTGGTATTTCGGTATTTATTCTATTTAAATTTTCTTACAGAGCGATTGGATCCTCTAGATCTTGATGTTTTACTTTCGGAGCTATCGATGATGTGCACGCATTCAGAGAGATATTGGAGATTTATTAAAAAGCGTCTAGGAGATATGCCATTAAATGACGATGAGGTGTGTTATTTTCTTATAATTGTGATATTCCAAAAAAAACAGTACGTCGTCGTTGGAGAAGTTAAAGATGATTTGGACGAGGAAACAAAGAAGAAAAAAGAAGCAGAAAATAAAAAGCGCAAAGAAATTAGAGAAAAGAAAATTGATCTATTGGTGAATAGAAGTGCAGTCGGCACTAAAATGCAGGTTTGCAAATTTAAATGTCTCTTACCAATTTACAGGAATTATTGGGACAATATCTACTTTTGGAACAATATTACATGGAAGAATCCATTAAAAAAGCTATCGATATGGATAATCGTGAAGAAGGTTTAATGAGGTTTGTGTAACTTTGGTATAAATACAAATATTGCAGTTCCGTTGTTGATGACGTCTTGTTTTTGGTCAGAAAATGTGTAACTCGTGCGATGTCCAGTGGATCAGTTGACTGTGTTTGTGCAGCTCTAAACAATGGCGCTTCTATGCTTGAAAATGTATTTTTAAAACATTTGGAGGCAGCTATTAAGGTACCTTTCTGGAGTTTTTTTAATTATACCAAATTGCAGCAAGGCTATCCTTCAGTTGGTTTCGCTGCTGAAGCTCTTCAAACAGCGCAAACGGCTTATAATGTGCTAGGACATGGTAATATAGTTTCAAGCTAGGTGACGTATGTTTCTAGGAAAAACAGTTGCCGATGCCGGCCCAGATGCTCAACGTGAAGCTTTTTTGACCGCCGCTAATAATGCACGAGGTAGCGCCGACCTTATTCACCATCTGAAGACAGCCCTCCAGTCGGAAAAAATCAATAAAGAGGTAAAAAAATGATTTTCTTATATTTTCAAATAATAGAAGAACACAACTGATGTGGGAAAATTAGAGCATTCATTGTCACAATTGGAAGACGTTGCTAAAAGACTCACGACTCTTTCTAATCAAGCGATGGATGCTCTCTCCACGGCTGTTTTTAAACCAAAAATAAAAACCAGGTTTGTTGGATTTTTAATTGGACTAAGTATTTTTTTTCAGTTATGATAATTTCTTGGAGCTTCCTCACACATTATCTGAAACACAATTGACTGAATTTGAAGTTGTTGATCCCTTTATTGAACAATTCAATGCCACAATCGATAAGCAACTTCATTTCTTCGAATCGCTCCTTACAGAAGAAAACTTTAAGGTTGCTTTATTTTTCAAAAGATTTAACATCTTTTTATAGGCATTACTTTTAACTGTTTGTGGAGATATTGTACGGCAGATGGAAAGGAGCATAGGCAAATGTTCCTTTAATAGATTGGGAGCTCTTCAACTGGACCGGGAATTTAGACAACTGGTGCATTATCTCAGCGGAGTGGCTGGCTGGTCCGCAAGAGAGAAAACAAATAGATTATCTCAAGTATTACTAATTGATTATATATTTATTTAATGCTAATTACAGATTATTACTCTTCTAAATGTAGAAACTGTTGAAGAGGCAACAGAATTATGGGAAGCTGGACGGAGTGGTTCTTTAGTGCGTTGCCTGACTTCAGCTGAGGCCAAGAAGTATCTGCTATTACGAACTGATTTGCCTTCTAATATAATTCAAAATATGACATTTTAATTATTGGGATGATTACGGTTATACGGTTTTATTCACTTGTGTATAATAAATATAATTATTTCGTATCCTTTCTACGGGTATCCAGGTGCCAGACGAGACAACGGAAGTTTAAAATTGATTTCAAAGAGGAGACGTGGCATTGGATCGGCTTTCACCTCATTTTTTTTACCCTGAGATCCGAAATGTAAACTGCGAAGAGCCATCTTGGGCAAACTTCCGGGATGAATAAATTTGTGTCTTTTCTTGAAAAAGAAAAATAAAAGTTTGGAGTATGTTCGGGGGTAAGTGAAGCGATATAATCTAAGGCGACTTTGCGATGTTGTTAGCTCGCTGTTTGCGATGAGCGCCTCTTGTACATACTCATTGCGACCAAAAGCGCCGACAGCCTTCTTCACATCCAATAAGTTAGACCTCTTATCTCAAATTCTCAGACTTCTGCTCGACGAGACGCTTCTCATTTTTCCCAATTGAGCTTTTGAATTTTTCAAGATTCTGCTGGGAGAAACTTGGGCGGAGATTGCTCGACGGAGTTCCTTTTCATTCCGCTGTCTTCTTCCAGCTAATTATTTTTCAAATAAAAAAAATGACAGAAACAGTCATGTGTTGAGTGTTTTATTGAATGTTCCCAGCCGACTCAACGAGACATTCTCATAGATGAAGAGCCTTTTTATAAATAATTCCTGCTTCCCTTTGAAATATCCTTACAAGGAGACATTTTCATGTTTCCCGGATAAAATCTCAAAGTTCTTCTTTTTCTTTTTCTTCGTCGATGTTCGAAGTCTAATTAAATTTTCTGAGTTTGTGCAGTTGTCTTCTTTATTCTCAAAAGAGAAGGAACACTTCTCGAGAGGAGATGTCCTAATCAAATTGGTCCTGTGATTGCCCGGAGAAGGGAGGGGGGTTGCCCTTTTTGCTCAAACTTCAGACGGACGCCTCTCTATTGTCTTTATTAATGCTTGCGTGGTTTATTTCTCGAGAGGTGTGCCATTAGCATGGCGTGACTGACGTCATCCGCCATACTCCTTACTTTTTTAGCAAGAATATTATGAATCAGGCCGCCTCTTGTTTATCTGACGAGGCCTGTACTCCCCTTCCCTAGGATTAGAAACTGGTTGTCGGCCCTTTCCAAGAGAATTTCGGGATTTGTCAACGACACCCTTGTATGGGGTATTTCCTCTATTTTCGGGAATTGGCAAGCAGTGGGGACGAGGAGGGCACAGTGTGACGAATGTTGCCGGTTTGGGGGGACAAGCCGGTTCGAGACTTTCTAACCTTTCTCCCCCCTCTTTTGGTTGCCATCTCCTCTCTTTTCTTTCTTCAGGAAGAACTGGGGTCATTGCTGACTGGCTGTTTATATCCCCCTGGTCTGTGTATATACGAGTTTTGGTCTAAAACGTTCACTCTCTCTCTCTTCTTTCCTTCGCCTTCCAATGGCAGCCACTTTCACCCTGCCTGATTAGCAGAATCTGCCATGGAGGACTGTCTCTGACACCCGCCCGGCAGCCTGCTCTCGACCCGCCATTTCCTGTTCTTTCAACTCACCTTTAAACGAGAGGCCTTTGCCCCCCTCTGGCTGTCCCCTTTTGCTAATATGCCAAAAAGCACTTCTCTCCTCCGCGATCTAATAATCCGTTGCGAGGTCGCAAAGAGGAGGCCCCCGGAAATCAAATAAACAAACAGAAAACAATAAATTGAATCAACTGTTTCAGTCCCGTCCCTTTGACCCCCCGGGGGAGTCTTCAACAACTCCGATGTTCCTCGTCCTCTTGGGGAACATCAACTTTACTCTACTCCTTTTACTCACTCGCTCACACTTTTTATCCCGTTCTCAATATGCCCTGAGGTCTTTTCCTCTTTGAACTTGTCCCCCCAGGGTTATTGCCCTTATTACTCGCTCGCCTCTACTCTTTTTGCTCAACCAACCGGAAAAGTAAATTTGGCCAATTGCTCGTTTCCTCTAGCCATGGGGGATATTCCTCTCCCTTTTCAAAGTGTCCTTTCCCATAGGCAAAACACGAGAATTAGGCGAACTCTGACAGGTCACAGTTTGTACCTCTTTCTTCTCCCCTCCTTCTTGTTCAGTTTGTCTCTTTCTCTCCCCCACAACTACAATATCTGTCTACAAACATCCATAAAAAAGCAACCGATAATGTCCGGGGTCACTTCCTATCTCCCCTCAATAGAGCACATTTTCAGAAGAGATGCTGGTTCCTTGGGTCATTTTAACCTTTTTTGGAAATGTCGAGGTAAGTCAATGGCTCCGTATGGCCGAAATCCTCTTTAGACGACATCTTCCCATCAGGACCACGTGCCCGTAGAAGTGGAAACGAAGCTGGGCAAGATTAGAGGAAGAGAGTCAATATTTTTACACAAGAGAGTACGATCCTTCTTGAGGTAAGTCGTTGTGTCGACAGACTCATGGCAATATTTAGTGTGCCATTTGCGGAGGCGCCTGTAGGTGAACAAAGATTTCGACCTCCGCGTCTGAAGAAACCATGGAATCAGACACTCGATGCTACAGTATTCAGTCCTGCCTGTATGCAGGTGATCACGAATTTTGACAAAGAAGATGGAGATATTTAGGGCAGAGACAATTATAACACGACATTTTGGGGATCGGAAATGTGGAATGCCAACACGCCCGTGAGCGAAGATTGCCTTTATATGAATATATGGGCACCAGCCGATGCTTAGTAGGTCTCCTCAAGATTACAATTCACATTGCCTTACAGTAATCTGACAGTAATGGTCTGGCTCTTTGGTGGAGGATACTATTCCGGCTCGCCTTCTCTTATACTCTACGATGGGCGGGTGAGTCCTCCCTCTCAATTTGAATCTGTATACTGTAGGCATTGGCATTGACTGGGAATGTAGTCGTCGTCAATATAAATTATCGAGTCGGTCCATTCGGCTACCTGTTCATGGACGACGAAGAAGCTCCCGGAAATATGGGCATGTTGGACCAACAGATGGCCCTCTACTGGATCCGGGACAATATCTTCTCGTTCGGTGGCAATCCGTCGAGGATAACACTTTTCGGAGAAAGTGCCGGAGCGTCGAGTATTGTTGGACATTTGATCGCGCCTGGATCACAAGGGTGAGCATGGCTGGCAGAGAGAGCAATGAGTCTAATTTAGTCTATTTCGACATGGTATCCTCCAGTCGGGCAGTTTGGATAACAAATGGTCGATGGACTCGCCGAAGAGGGCCATGGAGAAGGGGACACGACTGGCAGAGTTGGTTGGATGTAACCGAACAACGTCGAAGGAGACCATCCAATGCCTCAAAGCGGCGCCAGCACAGAAATTGGTCGACGAAGTTTGGAATGTCGGGCTCAATTTCCTCGAATTTCCTTTTGTTCTCGTCTCCAGGTTTGTTTTCTCTTGAATAAAAACAAAAAAGTTTAGAGATCGAAACTTCTTCAAGCACAAGGACGGCTTTATTTCTTTGAGGAACGGAGACTATAATTACAATGTGCCACTGATGTTTGGCATTAACCACGATGAAGGCTTGTCTTTCTTTAAATTTAAGACAAGAGAATTTTTAGGAAATTTTTGGAATATTTATAATTTGGGTGAATTTTTCGATAAGAACAGTCAGCCCCAGTTGACCCGCGATGACATGCACAAATGCATCGACACAGCTTTCGCCCAGCAGCCTCTTCTAGTCCGCAACGCTGCCAAATTCGTCTACTCCGATCCAAATTGTACTTCTCCTGAGGAGGCGACTGTCTTCTACGCGGAGCAAGTGAACCAGATGGTCGGCGACTATTTCTTCACATGTGACTCCATCTGGTTGGCGGACCAATTGGGTCAAATGGAGACTCGCTCAGCTAGGAGCTACATCTACTATTTTGATCAGCCGTCAAGTGCCAATCCATGGCCATCTTGGACTGGTGTCATGCATGGCTACGAGATTGAATTTGTCTTTGGAGTGCCGCTCTACAACGAGACTGCCGGTTAGTGAGCTATCTTCAACCAGACTAGAGATTTCTTTGAGGCTACGACAAACGGGAACGAATTCTCGCGGAGAAAATGATCCAGTTTTGGTCCTCCTTTGCCCATACCGGGTAAGTTCTGTCATTTTATCCCAAGTGTAATGAGAATATTGCAGTTTGCCAAGGTTGAAGGAATCCAAAGCGACTGATGTTTGGCCGGACTACGATGGAAAGGAGAGGACCAAGTGGGTTGAACTGGCCATTCGAGAAAGATACAAAGTTCAGGTGGATGCTCTTGAAAGGCGGCTCCCACATCCATCCAATTCCACAAAAGAAAAGAGCTGAATGTGATTTATGGAGAAGGGCAAAAGATATTGAATACAGGAGATACGGTAGGGCGGATGTTTACGTTACTCTCGGGGGGGACTATCAGTTGATGATCTTGGGCCGACCCCGAGGCGCCACGCGGTCTGGTTCTTCGCTGTAAATCTCACAAGAAACAGGCAGAAAAACACTGGCCGCAGTCATTTTTACAAATAGGTGTGAAAAGATGAAAAAGATCGGAGATTAACAAAAGAAAATCATCGGCTAATTTCAGTGGAAGAGATCACTGTGGCTTCGAGTCCAATGGCCGCCATCTCCTGTGTCTTGCTCCTTCTGGCCATTTTCTTCTAGTCATCCATGCGATCTAGTCCGTCGACAGAGTAGCCTGTGTCATTGTCACTTTCCCTTTTCCTGTTCAGTATCTCAATTCCCAGGAATCTCTTCCATTCTTCTCACTTTTGTCCAACGAAAGTTCTGCTGTATGTACATATCCCAGAACTGTTCCTATTTTTCTTGCCCATAGATTATTCAGAATATTTGTATTGAAGTATATAAAATATATATAAAGATAAAGACAGTATTTCTTCTTCTTCTTAAAACAAACAAACAAACAAGCAGACAATGTCCACGCAGTTTTCTCGATTCTCCCATTGTGATGTTTAGTGGAACGGACCGCCCACCAGGCCATCTGGCTGTGCCTTTCACCTGTCTTCCACCTGTTTCGATCATGGACTTCAATCGTCTACTGTCATTCGTCCTCCTCGTCCCGTTGGTGGTTGCCCAAAAACCTTGCGTCTCTTTGACGAAGTGCGCCGTTGAGAAATGTCTCGACCGAGGTTTTTCTTTCTTAGCCAGTCTACAAGATTATTTTAGATCAACTTCATCGAATTATAAAGAACAGCACCAGAGAAAATCTTTTCGGAAATGTTGTTGAAAGGTAAAATTATTCCAAAATTTGTATTCAGCCTTCAGATTTGATTTGGTTTGTATCGCTGCAAAATGCAACAAGGAGTGCCAAGGATGTTCAGCTTGTCACTACGCCTTGGAGCAAATGAGTGCCTTGGCTCAAGGAGAACCAACCTGTATGTTCACTTTTAAACTTTTTGGGCTTGCCTTTATCTTGATCGCCGTTCGACCAAAGATCGGAGAAAGCAGCCATCGGCGTAAAACACAAATCATGGAAATGTTTAGCCGGCTTGTGCCCGAAGTTGGAGAATTGCGTACTCAATTGCCTTGTCGGTGATCTGCCAAAGGTATTCGACTTTTTATAGTCGACTCATTCTTTTCTAGGTATTGGCTTGCGTTGCCTCCAGATGCAATGTCCACTGTTATGATGGCGATTGCCCATCGTGTAAGACCATGTCCAAAAGGTCATATCCTCTCTCAGCTATAAAAATCTCAAGTTTTTCAGAATGTTCAGTTTGATCTGTGCAGAGACCGGGATGACAGGCATGTCTCATGTTCGATATCCAGGTAATCTCATCCACTGATTGCCCTCATCTGTTCAGGAAATTGCCCATCTTTCTTCAATGAGTTATCCGAGGATTATGTTGCTAAAAGAAAACGTGCATTGAACCTGCAATAAGGAGGGTCATCACCAGCTGTCGTCGTGTTTGTATATATGTGTTCATCCAGTTCAAATAAGTTCTAATAAATCGAGAGAGAACTGTACGGCCAGGTGTTCCCCCCTCTCTCCCCGCTAAAAGCATCGTCGCTGATTCAGAGCTCTCTCCTAGATGGCTCGGATTATGACGTAAAACTCGGTGCTTCACCTCGAAATATGACAAACCATCAAACTGTTCATCGAAAATCGTTATGCTTCTGCTCGACCTTATCGTCTTTCTTTTGCCCTTCCATCGCCAGATGTCCCCCAAACTTTGCAGCTGCGCCTTTTTGAGTCAGTCTGGCCCGACTCTTTCTTTGTGCGCGGCTTGTTCGCCCTCTGTCGCCCTTGTCTATCTACATATAAGATTATTTACAGTTGTCGTGATATCCCCCGAAAATCTCGTGTTGATCCCTTTGAGGACATCAGCTCTATCGATTGCTTTTTCCCACAAACTTTTCACTCTGTCCTTATGCAAATGGCAGTTTACTGATTACTCCTCGCGCTCTATGACCAGTTTGCCATTTGTCCCGCCGTCGTCCTATTTTTCCAGCTTATTTTCAACCGAGCCGCCTCTCCTATTTGTTACTTTTGAGAAAAACAAGTTACAAGCAGACAGGATTACGGTCATTTTTGATCTCTATTCTAATGTTCGTTCGATGAGTGACATCAGGATAAACCTCTTCCCTTTTGTAATGATGCTTCTGCTCGATTTGATTTTGATACTCTCGTCGAAAACTTCTAATCGAAGGAGATTTCATAATGTTCGTTTGTTGATTTTTGCGGGGGACGAGGAGATGCTCCGAGAGCCCCCACGGTCTTATCATAATCGAGGAAATGTTTCTTGATCTGTGCTACTTCCTGGTCACTTTTAAAGGATGCTAAAAGATTTTGGATAGACCTGGGTGGAAAAGTATCAGTACTATCATCTGAAGTACATGAAACAGTAGAATCTACACAACGTTTGCTTCCAATAAGAGCAAAAGCCATTAATCAATGTGATAGACCGTGGGACATATGGCAAACTCGACACATTCCCAGCCAGTCATCCATTTCCGGGGGCCGCATCTCGTGTGGGGTCAGTAGGCGTCGATTACTAGTAATCAGTGGAATCATCTGTCGACAAATTCCGATCCCAGACCATTTCTCTTCCTTCTTCTTCTTCATGTTTCTCTCATTTTGAAAGGGCGTCGAGAAGTTAGGAGGAGGCGGGGCATCTTCGCCCATTACCCACCCCTCTCGTTCCTTCTGTAATCCACTGTCTTCTTCCAGATATGCGAGTTCTCTATTTCATCTTCCCTATTTTACTCGTTCCCGTCTTCTCCAAAATACACAGATGTTCCCAATGTATTGAAGAAGGAGCCAAAGCCATAGAGGTAGGCAGCCTCTGACTATTGTCGAACTTCTCTTATTTAGCGATATTGGCATGGAGCTGCTTACGTTAGACTTCTCTACAATGAGGAATGGCCAAGTTGTGAGCATAAAATAAATGTAGGTCGACAGTCGGTCGACTTCTAGAACCAAGTTCAGGTGACAAGTCAAGTCGGCTGCTTCCAAGTAAAAATGTCAAAGGGAGCCGTCCCCAAGGGAATGTGTAAGTTGGTCGACGGTTCGAGAAACGAGTAAATATTTAGATTATGTGATGCAAGGCCCGATGTCCTCTTTATTAACGGTCAATGGATATGATTTAAGACAGCGACATCTCGATGGACGACAGACGATTGTCTTCTCTGATGGTGAACTTTTTCATTTCTGGATTAACTTTCCCTGTTTAGGCACTGAATTCGAATTCGTCTATTGCCAGGAGGAGAAATGTTTCATGGATTTGCCTCCCAGGACAATCCCAAAGCCTCTTCCCGAGCCTGAGCCTCTTCTTCGTGGACAAAGAACTCCAACAACAATTGCTCCAATTACAAGTAAGAGATCACTTCTGGTTTTAATTGTTATTGCGAAGAAGAAAAAGCAGCCTTAGTTGTTGCAGTGACGCCGTCAACCTCCTTGGCTTCGGATTTCGGTTTGGCGGCTCTTTTGAATCCATGGGTCCTGCTCTACATGTTTGCCATCTCCTCCTTTTGTGGTCTTCTAGGTGAGTTAGCCTTGTCCACATGACTCCAAATATAAATAGAATTTTAGCCTTTTTTGCTGGTTTCGTTTTGGCCTACTATTGCGAGATGTCTTGGGAGAGGAGAATGTACACGAGGGTGAATTCTCCCAACCATTACGAGATACCGCCAGCAATGTCTATCAGTCAAGTTACCCAAGTTACGACGGTTAGAGAAGACATGACTGAGTCCACCTTCTCCCAAACTTCTCCCGTTTCATCTTGTGGTAGTTCCGACGCAGGATAGTCTCTGCTTCTCTTTTTTAGGCTATCCAATTGTAAACTTTGTTCTGTTTGATTCTCGTTGTACATTGCCAATAAAACTTTCCTTTCTCTACAGTATTCACTTGATTTCTCTCGGTTTTCCGTTTGTTATTGCCTCGTTTCGTAATCATTTTCAGTTGTTTATCGCCTGCTAGACTACAGTAATCCGCGCGACTCTTTTTGCCTATTTTCGAGTATCGAAATCTGCAGCTGTCGCTTTTAAAATAGTCTGAAATGGCATTTTGCAGAGATGAACACTAGACGTCTGCTGATCTTTACATTTATTTTGTACTATACGGAGGCGAACCACTACTGTGCCCAATGTATCGACCCAGAGGCAATGCACGCAGAGGTAGGTGGACTAATTAAAGAAATTGACAGTTTTTAGAGGATCAATCGAGATGACGAGACTATCCATCTAGATTACGATGACCAGTGGGGCAGTTGCTCGAAGCCAGAAGAAATCGAAACTGTTCTTGGCAACGTGGGCTGCTTTCGGGCGCGAATGTATGAGGGGCCAATACCCAAAGGATACTGTAGGCTGTCCTCTGAAATAGGAAAATACGCCTACTTACAGATTATAAGATGATGGGGTCCATTTCTTCTCTACGATCGATAAATGGAGAAGACATGAGATGGATGACAAAGAGAGGAAAAATTTACGCTCGAGGGCACGATGGTGAGTCGGGACGAAGGCACGTCAACGTCAAGTCAAATGTCGGCAGTGTTTAAGCCTGTCAATTTAAATTCCCAATATCGTGTAGTCCTGATTTCGACGATTTCCAGATACTCTATTCGAAATTGAGCTCTGCTACGACAATAAATGTTTTCTCGACGACCCGAAACATTGGGCCAATAGACCAGCCGCCAGCCCTTCTTGCCCATCTCAAGGTAGTTTTTCCAAATTTAATTTTATTTCTGCTTTCAGCTGCTCCTGCTACCAATGTCTTTATAAATGATTCTATTTTCTTCTTCCGATTTCTTACTTGTATTATGGCCTTCCTTAGCTTCTCGATCGGTAAGTTATTCTGGCTTAAAGTTACAATTATCCTTCCAGCTTTCCTCCTCAGTTATTTCTTTAATCGTCGCCTAATTCGGAGAAGGAACGCTGCCCGTCGAGTCAGCATAAAAATCGGAGAGATGAAGCCCTTCATGTTGTCGACTGAATACCCCGGTCCCAACGAAGTAGCTCTTGTCTAGTCCTCAATATTTTTCTTTCTTTTCTAAACTTTCATTCTGTCTCCAATGAAGATGTTTGGCCCCCCGTAAATCAGCCAGCTTCGACGACTCCACCCTTCTCAATCTGGTCCTTATTTTGCGCTGTAAAATAGAATTTGCCCTCAAGGGCCTACTCGTTGCCACTTCCGGTCTCCTCTTGGATTTTTCTTTTAATGTTTGGCTTTGGTGACTGCCATATTCAAATGAGATGACATCGTGGAATTTGCCTTATTTACTTTGGCCCCCTGGAAGAGGCGTCCAGCCCGCCGAAATGATGATACTCTCTCAGAAGGCGGCGTCTCGTATTTCGGGTCCCAACCCCCTCCCCCGAATTTTAAATCTTTTATCACAAAGTGCTCGTGTCCTTTTCTCAAAGTTTAACCCAAAACGACTTGAAGACGACTCCTCCTAACGAGAATCTCCCTCGCAACATTTTCGGATTAACACGCTTCGCTGCCCATCAAAGGAAAATACGACAGGCGCCAATCCGGGCAGATCCCGCGCCACAATCAAACACAAAAGTCTCGCCGGCTGCCATCGCTCATCGGCGGTTGATGTCCCGTCATCCGGGTGTCCCCCCTTTCATTTGGCCTCATTTCCCTCTTCTTTAAATATAGATCTTTCCAGAACCATGAAATGATCCTGTGGATCGCCCTTTTTCTGACGTATCTCTCTGAATCAGACGCCATCACTTATTGCAATCTCTGCTCCGATTCCAATATCGAAACTGTCAGTAATCGTCATCCGGGTTAAAACCATACACTTTTAGCACTTTGGAGTGTTCTTTTCAAATCCACGCGATCTCCAGGAAGGGTTCAAACATGAGATTCTCGGCTGCAACAGGTGTCGTTTCCTGTGATCTTCCAAAATTTCAAACATTGCAGTACTGACGTGACCAAGCAGGAATGTTCCACGACGTGTTTCTCCCTCAATGTCACGTCTCTTCACATAAAGAGCCGGCAACTAATCCCCTTTGGTGGGTGGTCTTTCCGACGTCCATTAACATCTTTCAGGAGTTTCTTATGGCTGCTCGTCCCAGGTCATGCCTGATCCCCTTCAAAAGACGGCTGACTGCGTAAGGAAAGACATCGTGCTTAGGTACTTTTCCCCAAAGACGCCTAATTCCTCTCTTTAGAACAATTCCACCCTACGTTGTACAGGCAGAATATTGTTCATGTAGAGGAGATTCCTGCAATCAGGTTACTGTCCTTCCCAGCCAAAAGAAAGCCGGTCATTATTTCTACCAGGCGACGTCGTCCGCCTTCCACTTCTCTCTATTGCTTCCCCTCTTTTTGTCGTTTATTTCTCGGTGAAAATAAGTAAATTCTTTATTGTAACAAAGAGCACCAGAATCTTCAAGCAAGAAATTAGTCGCCCGGTTCAGTGATACGTATATGAATGGCCTGTTTCCGTTTCTTATTTTTGTCGTCGTCCGTCGATGTGTCTATCAGTACTGTTTCTTCTGAAAAATTCTGCTAAAAACCTAAAGAGGAATACCATTAATATTGACGGGAAGACATGGATCGGATGTACTGCTGCCGACGGCCGTCGTAACTCCCAGATGATTCGGACTCCTTTCTATCGTCTGTAAAGGAATGTCTTTACCAGAATAATAACTAGCTGACCTCTATATCTCCCTTGTCTTCGCTAAGGAATGTGTCTATTGATGTCCTCGTCAATACTTCTAATTTCGGCTGGATAAAGTCTTCTTCTTCGTCTTCTGCCGAAGTAAATTCCACCACCATACTTTCTCCAAGAGCTGGGAATTTTCCAGAAAAGATGAGTTCCAAAGCGGAGCGAAGTTCTTTGAGAGAAATGACTCCGACAAGTCGACCGGACGACGACACGTAGGCTCGATGGAGACCAAGGAGGGAGAACAGAGAGTGAACCTTGAAGAGACTTGTCTGCTCGACTATTTGGAACGGGGAACTGTCTACGTGACAGTCACTCAAATCCACAATTTCATTTAGTACTTTTCGTTCCCATTCTGTCCTCTGAAATGGTTTTAATTGGTTATAAACAGTTGCTTACATCTTCATCATGGAGATCGAATTCATCTTTTGGAGATTTTCTGTGCTTTCCGAGACTTTTCCTTGTAAGAGATCGGAACATTCCGCCAATCGTGTGATAGTTCGACGACATCTCACCTTCTTCACTTTTTTGCAGATCTTCCAATTCTGCCACCACGTGACGTTTTACTCCCATTGCAAATATTGCCTCCTGAATTGGTATCTGACCCAAGATTGCAGGCTATCTTACCCGTAAGGCGGTATCCTCCGTCCGCGGTGTCTCGCTCAGCTGGCGATTTACTTTAGAGACCATGAATTTCTTCTTTTCCTTTCCTTTGACTTCGTCGTTCGTCTCTACTTTCTCTTTTTCTGTTATGGGTCCTGCAGCGAATAATTCTTCCATTTTGGTTTTTTGTCCCATTTTCATCCTCTCGTCGACATTATTTATAGTCGCTTGTATTCTCCTCCTGGCTTCCGCTTGTCTTGCCTTGATCCCGACTCGACCTTCGACAAGTTTCATCAATTGTGATCGACTAATCGAGCCGAGAAGAGTCATCCTATTTTTGCTGTCAACAAGGGGGAAAGCCCGTAGGTCCGGCATCGAGAAAAGCGTCTCTTGTAGCTCGCCATAGGTGGAATCCTTTGCCACAATACGAACCGGAGTCATCATGACCTGGTCAGCTCGAATTTGATGGAATCTAAAGAGGACTTTGCTTGTCAAAATGCCAACTTACATTGAAGTCGAATGAGAAATATCAGGGAGGTATGGAAGATGTTTCATCTTTATGATCGAGTCGTAGATGGACGGCTGGAAACAAGAACAAATGGCATTGGCAGTAAGCACGGCAATCTGAAAAATAGTTGAAAAAAAGCGAGAAGTTGTACCATGACAGGGAGAAGAAGGGCCAATTGGCCAGTCAGCTCCAAGACTATCACCACTATCGATACTCTAAAATGTTTTAGAAATAATAAAAGAAGCCGGCTTACGTATGAGTGACTGCTCCGCAAAGTGCAGCAGCTCCTAAATATTTCAAATAATTACAGGGTGGTCATGAATCTTACCAACTACAGCATAAGCTCCCGGTCGAATTGGAAACATTGGACCATTTTCATTGATCATTGAAGGATCCATTCCAAGTGGATAGAAGAGAGACAATCCTTCGCCTGTGAATCTTCCCATAGCAGCTCCAAGGACAAAAACAGGCATGAAAATACCCGACGGAACAGGAAGTGTCGATGACAATAAGGAGAGGAAATACTAAAATGGCTGATAAAAGAGAGCAGACTGCATAGACTTACAAATGCAAAAAAGAAAGTGGGAAGTATTGTGAAAATGGAGGTATCGCCATCTGGACCACCCCAATGTTCTCTCATTTTTGGAGGGCAAGATCGACTGTTGTTGGCTTCAAGATGGATGACACAATCCGTAAAGAGATCGGCCAATGTGTCGACAAATTTCTGCTCTCCTCCAAGGTAGGCTCCAAGTCCATGGGGAAAGGTGACGGATGAGATGACAAAAGAGACGACAATTGGATAAATAAGCCAGCTGAACAAGATTTTGCTTAAAATTAAGAAAAGGTTGCAGACTATTGCATGAAGAGTTTCTTGATAACTTTGCTTCGTCTCAAAAAGAGAACAAACGATCGATTGAGATAGATGAAGGCGGCTCCGAAGAGACCACAGGCAATTCTAAAATATTCGACAAGATGAAGATTAGGGGCGAAAAAGTACCCAAGGCAAAAGAAAATGGGCAATTCTGTTGGCAAGAAAGCGTCTGTGATAGGAAATCTCGTTTGGAAATGAGCTTGGACAGATACTGAAACAAATCGCTGATTAGTTTCCTGTTGTCTAACCTGGATCATCTTCCGTTTTGTGGAAAAGTTTGAAAATTCGAAAGAGACTGGCACTGACGATAGCAGCAAAGAAACCACGCCAATAATTACGAACAGCAAAATAAACAGCCGTAACTTCGATTGAAAATAATACTCCTAAAAGGAAAAAATGGGCAAAAAGGAGAGGGAATACCTCCTACGGGAGCAGAAAAAGTACAGGCGACACCAACTGCACATCCAGCTGCCAACATTTCACTGTTAGTGACCTCATTCTCAAAGACATTGCTCTTTCCGTGTTTCAAATTAGACAACAAGTTGGCAACAACAGAAGCCACATGAACAAATGGACCCTAAAAGGAGAAGTTGAGATATCCGCGGAGACAAACCTCTTTTCCCATTGGAATACCTGAACCCAGCGACAATGTGAGTCCGACCATTTTAGAGACAAGTGTTCTGGGTGAGAGATATTCCTTGAGCACGACGCCACGAAGAATTGTCTTCATTTCGGGGATACCTGATCCAATGGCTTGTGGAGCAACGTAATGGACAAAGAGAGCCGAACAGCAGATGAGGAGGACGACAAAAGACACCCAGACAATATACGACAACCAGAGATAATCGAACTCTTTGACCATTGAAAATGCCCACATATGAACTGAAAAGAAGCTGATTGGAAAGAAGAAGATGTTACCCAGTTGAAGTTTGTCGATGGCGATGTCCATTGATAGGGAACAGATGGCCATAAGGATGCCCAACAAGGCGAGGAAAGCCCAATCCTCGAGAAATGAGATCAAAACCCGTGGAGCGCCGGGATTACAACCGAATATTCTCCTTTTGGAGTCCATGTTCTTGACATTCCGTCGTTCTAACTGAAAAAGAATACGGGAATATAGGTAAATAAGGTGCCGCTCACCTTGACGGTGTTTAAAATGCCGAGCAATTCCGCTCGATTCGTCGGGTCTTTATAGGTTCCAAGTTGCTGAAATCATACAATTATGGAAAATGGAAAGACTTTGAGCCAGACAGACAAGCGTGCGGATGTCGACTGACTCAGGATGGTTTTTGATAAAAAAAGACGACCACCCACCAGACTCCGCTCATATTGTAGCTGTTGACTGGGCTCTCGAAGTAGCGCATCGTCAGGACAGAGAAGATTCCTTGTCTCGCTCATTTTATCCCTGTCCTCATAACCCTGAAAATAAACGGCTACTCAAAAATGTCAAAGAACGGCTGAGGCAGAGGCGAGCCACTCCATACAGCTGGCAGTAAGTGGGTGAGCAAACGTGAGAACAACATGACAGGATCACTGGTGGCTGCCAGAAAGAGACAACGGTTGGGATAGACGACGCAGCCCTAGGCAGACGCGACGGAAAAGCTGACGCATCTTTTTACCCGGTGTCACCTCGATATGCGTTTTGACATGACGTAGGAAAAGGAGCCGCTTCTAGACTTTTCTGATCTTACGGTCAGCGATTTGCAAAAGGCGGATTGCCTCTTTAGTTGACCTCACATTTCCCAGGTCATGTAACCGCAAATATCGACTAACCAACGCATTGGCTGAGCAAGAAGCATTTGTCCCAAAAAACAGTAAAAGGTCTTCGTACTGGAAAAATGGCTACATGACATCACGGAAAGTGCATGGGAAAGAATGGACACGAGGCGAGTGTCCTCAGAACAAAACGTACCTTTTTGAAGCATCCAATGCGCTTTACCCAACAGAATTTCGATGTGACGACGCTGAAATGGATTATTTGACAGTCAGACTCGACTTTACCTGTTACACCCCGTTCGATCGACTCTTCGAAGGCGTCCTTTCCCCCGACATCCACTTGATTTCTGTCAATTCCTGTCATTCTGATATCCCTTCTACATTTCTCATCCCATTTTCATTGTGTTTCTCTGTTCGCAATGGGACATGTTGTTCTCCATTCTCATATTTTGGCAGCTTTGATTACTGCCTATATTGCCATCATTCTCAATGCCCTGTTGGGTTTCTCGACTCTCGAGGACAGTCTGGCCATCAAACAGCCGACGACGACGACGGCTGCCACCACCACCATTGCTTCGACTGCTGGCAATGCGACAAATGTGACGAAAACCGCTGAAGAAGACTCGGAAATTGTCAATATCGCGTTGGCCATCAGTGTCTACGCTCTTCACGGGCTGTGTCTCATCTGCTGTGGCTGTGCCATGCTCTTCAACAATCTCGGATTCTTTTCCACCAGGATCACTCCCCTTATTCTGCCCGTCCTCCACGGCATCACTTTTCTCTTCAACGTGGCTGGAACCATCATCTTGGGAATCTGTTCGGGTTCTTATGAAAATGCCACTGCCACACCCAACCATTCGATTATTATCAGATCCACTACGGTTTGATCTCTTTTCCTTTCTTCGAAATCCCCAATATTTAGGGAATCTCTGCTGCTGCCGCTCTTCTGGCCATTGCTGGAGGAGTCATGGGTTTCTTCTTGCCGTCGAGACCATGGAAAAAGGAAGAAGTGAGCAGTCCGAGTAAGAAAAAGATGAAGACGCCAAAGACGAAGGTTGGATCAGGAAAAATGAAGAAGAAGGGCTCGACACCTCGCGAATCGAAAGTGAAGGACTTCGAACCTCCGCCCCCTCCTCCGCCTGTCAAACTGTCTGGTCCGGACAGCGACTCGTTGAACAAGAAAAAGAAGAAGAAACCTTCGAAGGAAGTTGATGAAAAAGACAACAAATTGGGAAGAAAACGGTACACGAAGGATGGATCAAAGTCGAGATCGAAGAAGGATGAAAAAGACAAGAAAGACAGGAAGAAGGACGACGACTCGAGAAAAGATGGATCGAGGAAAGATGGATCGAGAAAGTCGAAATCGAAGAGAGATGACTCGCGAAAAGACGGATCCAGAAAGGATGGCTCTCGCAAGGTTGGATCTAGCAGCGACCGGAAAGATAAAAAGGATAAAAAAGACAAAAAAGACGACAGAGAAGACGACTCGCGAAATGACAAAAAGGACAAAAAGAAGAAGGACAAGACGGAAGACAGTCGAAAGGATGACTCGTGGAATGACAAGAAGGATAAAAAGAAGAAGAAAGACAAAACTGAGGATAGTCGAAAAGACGACTCGTGGAATGATAAAAAGGAGAAGAGGAATAAGAAAGAGAAGAAAGATGAGAAGGAAGACAGCCGGCGGGACGACTCGAGAAACGACAAGAAGAGAAAGAAGGAGAAGAAAGACGACAGTCGACGGGATGACTCAAAGAAAGATGACGATTCTCGCAAGAAGGACAGATCCCGGAGAGATGATGAAGATGGCTCGAGAAAAGGCGGAAGGGATAAGGAGGATCGGAAGAAACGTCCGTCGAAGAAGGATGGTTCCGATAGGAAAGATGACTCGAGGAAGACCAGAAGTGGCAGTCGAAAGAACAGCGAAAAGAAAGAAAAACGGGAAGAAAAGAAGACGAAGAAGGTCGAGAAAAAGAAGAAGACGAGTAAGAAAGAAGTCAAAAAAGAGAAAAAGAAGAAGGAGAAGAAAAGTCGCAGCGAGAGTGATCGACGAAGCAAAAGTTCGGAGAGAAAGACGAAAAAGAAAAAGGCGAGCAAAATGGAGGATCGTAAAAGAAACAGCAAAGAATAAAAACGGCGACAGTGATCGAGGGCATCCGCTCTATATTATTTTCTATTGCAAAGTCCCGTTAGGCATAAAAGTTCTTTTGCTATCTGTCTCTTATCTCGTTTGTCCTTTCCTATGCGACTGCTTCTTGTCTTTTTCTGCCTTCTACCTCTATTTCTAGCAGAGGATGTCAATTTTTCTATTTATTTCAAGGGTCTCAGTGAGTTTCCAGTGATTTTTTTAATTTTTCAATAAAGGCACGGTCACGGAAGTTGGCGAAAAAGTTAAAAAGCTAATTGGAATGATCAATAGCGACAATCAATTTGTTTCTGCAAATGTTGATATGGTCGATTGTGCAGAGGAAGAAAATTTAGAACAGAAATATTGTAAAGATCATACAGGATCTCCTATCATTCGAGTCATAGGGTAATCCAGGCCTGGCATGGATTCAATTCGATTCAGGGGAAGCGACACACCATTAGAAGTTCATGGAGTCATTGATAAAGAAGACCCGAAAATCTTCAAGCAGATACAACGGTATTCTAGGCATAGAATTATGTAACTCGTTTCAGAATCTTTATCAAATTCTGTACTGCCATGTTCCTGGCCAGGTCTGACGGTGGTCAAAGTAGGTTTCCCCATAGTAAAGGTACAAAATCCTGTTGTAGAAGATGGATGGTGGGACAATCTTCCATCTGATTTGTCAGAAAAGATCTCCAAGTACATGCTATCGTCTCAAGAAGAATTAGAAAACTTCAAGGAGACAAACAGTGCCAAACATTCCCTTTTAGTCTGCCATAGATCTGATGACTTCGAAGACTTGGCTGCCGTCTTTACAGCCATCCAGGCTACGGAAAAAATGAAAGCACCGGTAGGTAATATTGGCGTCGATGACCTCTTCAGCTTGCTCTGAGTTCTGATGAAGTGGCTGGCGATATCTGCTGCGGAAAGGAGAAGAAATCCCCGAGAATAGTTGATCTCTATGGGAAAGCTGTCTACCAAACTTATGACGGTGAAATAGAAGCGGAAAAACTAGCCGACTTCATTAGAACGTGAGTTGAATTCCAGAAAAAATATGAGAAAATGTCAGGTTACGTGCTCCCATTATTACAGAACTTTATGAGGAGATTGTCCCCTCATTCAGGAGTGGTCTACTCACAGGTTTGTCATCCTCTTTGCCCATATTCCGATGCAGATTTCCCTGAAAGACGTGAGACGACGTTTATGTTATTCTCTCCCAACAGGACCAACGAACCTTTTCGTCTGTTTGAAAAGTTTAGCCAGGAAAATCATGGCAAATATCATATGGGAACCTTGGTCGATGACGGTGTCGCCATGTGGCCACATCAGCCAGCGCTGATAGTCGGAAAACCTTACGAACGAGTATCCAAAGTCATTTTCAACCACGAAGATCTATCGGAAAATGAAATCCGTCGATGTATCGAAGAGGGTCTCCGACCGTCCATTGTACTCCTCTTCTCCTTTAAAAATAATGAAAATTCAGCATTATATCCAAGATGTCAAGACGGCAGAAGCTGCCTTTTCGATTGCCCGACCGATTCTTTTCTTCTTCGATAAGACGAAGAAAACCGATGCGACATCCTTCGCCAAGCTGGCAGCCGACGACAAAATCAGGGCGAGTCGCGCCACGTTTGCTGTCATCAATGGGTTTGAACTGTTTTTTAAATAAAAAAGGCTTTTCTAGGAGAAATATGTTCAGTCTCTTCTTGGCGGAGCAGTTGAAAGTCGCTGAACAACAGGCTTCTTTTGTATTATACCACCCTGATAAGGCAATTCTTCGTTATTTGGCACAATTATTAAAAAGATTTAGAAATGTGTTCACGTTGAACAAGTGGATAGACAATCGGAGAAAGAGTTGGAGAGATGGCTGAAAAGGAAATTGGAAGTCGAATGCTCTGAAAATGGTAAGGGAGGACACAAATCAACAACAAGAACTTTTTCAGCTATGACGATTGACCACCAACTGATTGAAATGAACCATCTTTGGGAAAGGAAGCAAGCTCTCCTGAAACAGATCCATTCCCCACCAATTCCGTCGTTTCACGACGAACTTTGATCATAAATATTTCGTTTTCCTGTTTGCAAACTCTGACACAGACCGACAAACAAGACGGGCAACAATCAGCCGGCTATCAATGTCCTCCGAGGTAGCCGCAGATTAGATAGTCTTTTTTTATATTTTAGGCTATTTGGAATAGTTTTGATTTTGAAGTTGCTCGGTTAATGGAAAAAGCTCGCTATCGAACAGAATCTTGGTTTGAATTCTATGAAAACGGATTCTCTCTGTAAGTTATTTGACTTTTCTTTCTGTTTCAGTAGTTTATTTTCCTTAAAAAATATAAACGAGAATGAATATGGAAATTAAGAATGAGAGGAAGCGGTTAATTGATGACCCAGTTAGGATTATCGATCGGGAGGCTGGCCGTCTTCGTTTTGGCTCTTAGATAAAAGCACCCTGTCTGGTGTTCCATTTCCCAGTCTCAATGATATTCAGGAACCGATTTTCATTTAATTTTCCTCTTCAAATAACCCTCAACCCGCGTCAATCCCCTTATTTGACTCTACTCTCGGCGGGATCGATGAGCTAGCTTTGACACCTCAAGTGACCCTCAAATCTCAATTTCATCCATAAAATTGGGCATTTGCCCTTCTTTTCCGTCCTCCAGTCTCAAATAAAAGAGATTTTTCAGTTTTGAACAGATGGCCTTACGTAAAGTAAGGAGTAATCTCGACAGACTCTTTGATAAAAGTTTAACGGATCTTATCCGCGGAATTCGGAATAACAAAGACAATGAGGTGAGTGTCGTCTTTTATTTAAAACAGAGATTTCTTGTAGGCCAGATACATAGCCTCGTGCATAGACGAGATAAAATTGGAATTGAGGCAAGATTCAATCTATGTCAAGGCAAATGCCGTCGAGAAACTCGCCTATGTAAGTCGACGTCGAGCTCTTTTTCTAAGTTTTTTCAGTTACAAATGCTGGGATATGACATCTCCTGGGCTTCTTTTAATATTATAGAAGTCATGGCATCCACAAAATATACAGAAAAACGGATAGGGTATGCATTCGCCGTCTTGAATCAACGGTCTTCAGGTACCTGGCGGCAGCACAAAGCTTCTATGATGAAACGGATGTCTTGATGTTGACGACGAATTTGATCAGAAAAGATTTAAACAGGTAGATGCCATATTTATTTGATTTATTAAATTAGTTCGAATATGTACGAATCGGGAGTTGCTCTGGGTGGTCTTGCTTGCTTCATTACACCGGATCTCGCTCGTGATTTGGCAGCCGATGTTGTCAATTTGGTAAGTTACTTCCTCTACTCAGATCCGTCTTCCAGTTGTCCTCCTCCCGTCCATATACCCGAAAACGAGCTGTCCTTTTGTTGTACAAAGTCTTTCTGAAATACCCCGACGCTCTTCGCCCTACATTTCCCCGATTAAAAGAAAAACTCGAGGATCCGGATCCAGGTACCTCTTTCCCTTTAAAATAATTAAATAATTTAAGGAGTTCAAAGCGCTGCTGTAAATGTAATCTGTGAATTGGCAAGGAAAATCCCCAAAAATTACTTGACCTTAGCGCCGGTTTTCTTCAAATTGATGACGACGTCGAGCAATAATTGGATGCTCATTAAAATCATCAAATTGGTAGGTTTCAATAGATTTTTTCGATTTAAAATTATTCAGTTCGGAGCTTTGGTACCGTTGGAGCCGAGGCTGGGCAAGAAGCTGCTTGAACCGCTGACCAATCTTATCAACAGGTGTCATTCTTTCCCATTTTTTGGCATTTTTCCATTTCAGTACCTCGGCTATGTCCCTCCTCTATGAATGTATCAATACTGTCATCGCTGTCCTCATCAGTATTTCCAATAATTCTGGAGCCGATCATACGACGAGTATTCAGGTGAGTCTCCCTCTACATTTCCCATCTTTTCCAGCTCTGTGTGCAAAAACTCGGCGTTCTTATCGAAGATTCTGATCAAAATTTAAAATATTTGGGACTCCTAGCCATGGGGAAGATCCTCGAAACCCATCCAAAAGCAGTTCAAGCCCACAAGGACATCGTATTAAGATGTTTGGATGACAAGGACGAGAGTATTCGCCTCAGGTTTGGTAATAAATTCCATTTTATGTTTTTTAGAGCTCTCGATTTATTGTATGGAATGATCTCAAAGAAAAATATCCGAGAGATTGTGATAAAATTAATGGAACACGTTGAATCGGCCGAGGGATCCTATTACAGGTGGGCTTTTTTCTCATTTAGTGAAGATTATTTAGGGATGAATTGCTCTCTCGAATTATTGGCATCTGCAGCTATAGTAATTATCTCTATATTACCGATTTTGAGTGGTATATATCCGTCTTGGTCGAGTTGACTAAAGTCGAAGGAACGAAACATGGAGCCAAGATAGCTGAACAGGTGGATTTAGTCCTTCTTTTCCAATTTTTGTTCTAGATCCAAGATGTCACGGTCCGTGTCGAATCGATTCGTCACTTTGCAGTCTCTCAAATGGCTCTATTGGTCTGTTTTCTCCCCAATTCTGAAGAATTCCTTTTAGGTAGAAAATGCTAATCTTCTTTTGGCGGGCAGCGCTCAGCAGAGGAGCAACATTTGCGAGGTTTTATTGGCAGCTGCTTGGATTTGTGGAGAATACAGCCAGTAAGATATCTTCCTTTCTATTTTATTTCCCTAGACATCTCCAAAATATTCAATCGGTGTTAGAGTCGATGCTACGAGCTAAACCTTCCCTAATGCCCGGCCATATTCTATCTGTCTATGTCCAAAATATTGGCAAACTTTATAGCGTCTTGTTGATGGACGCCGAGAAGGTTATTCATCCTCTTTCCTTTTATTAATTCAATTTATAGGATGACGACTGGGATGCTGTCGAGTCACTCGACAATTTGATGCTATCAAAACTGCCGGGATTTGAAGTAGCCGAACATCTGGAGGCACAGGAAAGAGTAAGTTTCCCCCTTACCATGCCGGATGACGTCGTAATTGACCAATTAGCCCTGCCATTTCAGGCTTGTAATCTGATGTGCCTCTTGCGAATAGCCGAAGGACTCCACCAGAATCGGGAAAAGATCGGACAAGAGTTTCTAATCCTTTATGAAGGAGAATTGAACCCGGTCAATCGAAAAGCACAAAAAAGTGTGAAAATACCTGATGGATTAGATTTGGACATGTGGATCGGCGACCCGTGGGAAGAGACTCCCGAAGAGTCGAGTGACAGCGAAATTGAGGCTACTTTCGGACAGGTGAGGCAGTTTATTTCTTAGAAAAAAGAAGACTTCAGCCTCAGTTACGCAGTGAATTCGCTACTTTTGGATCTGTTCCTCAATTTGAAAGCGAAGAGGAGACGACACAGCCGAAAGAAACGAAAAAGAAGAAAGGATCAAAACCCCACGAACCGACTGCTGAAGAAATCGAGAAGAGGAAGAAACAGCGGGAACTCGAAATAGAAAGTAATCCATTCTATGTCAAAGTGGGTTTCCTTTTTTAATCTCATTCATTTTTTTAAAGGGCAATGCAACGATTCCAAAAAGACCAACAAAATTCGTAACCATGGAGAGTCAGCGCTCGGCAGATATCATAGACATCCAGAGCCCGCTGGAGATTCCCGGGGTTGTTGGTCTGGCGAAGTACACGGAACAACAGGACTCGACGCTGTCTTGGAAAAAAGCAAAAGAGGAAAAAACAAAGAAGAAAAAGGGAAAGAAAGGAAAGAAGAAGAGAAATGTCAGCACCTCGAGCGACGAAGAAGTCAGCGTCGTCCATAAAGTGAACAGGGCAGAAGGGGAGATGCCGGAGGATGCACAATCACTCGACGATGAAACCGAAGCAGCGGTAGGAGTAGACTCGACCCAGAAAGAATTAAATAATTTAGGTCAAAGGTTTGTCAGACGAATTTAAAGCATTGGATGTGAATTTGGATGAGCCATTGAAGCCCGAAGAGATGATCAAAGGCCCACAGGCGTATACAAGAATTCATCCGGCGACAAGACCAACAGTAGGCTGTTTTATTAAATTTATTGAAGTTTTAGGGCCCACTTATTCCGAGATCACCAACAGTTGATTCTTACAATGGAATATCCTCTAAAGCAATCACCGAAGAACCAAAGAAAGCGAAAAAGACCACAAAGAAGAAAGCTGAGACGGAAAAGAAGAAGAAAAAGACAAAGAAACCCAAAAACAATGGAAATCTGACGATGGATCAGTGGCTGGATGCCCCGACCAGTTCGGTTTCATTAGGGAAAGTTGTGGACACACTGAAGACGGAAAAGAAAAAGAAGAAGAAGAAGCATCTCTCACCATCACGAGATGCTTACGAGGAAGCATCAGGAGTCTGTACTCCGTCGAATCCAAATGTCGACATGTCTCCAAAGATGTCGATGAATATTGCACCGGCCAATTTGGGGTCGAACTCTGATCTTGTCGTAGTATGCTAGAAGGGATTCTCGTCTAAAGGAGATTTTAGGATTACGAGACAGAAGTAGACGTGTCGTGGGAGGAAAACTTCAAGGTGACTCTTCTCCTCAAAAATCGTGGCTCTAAATTAATAAAAGGAATTGAAGTCAATTGTATCGACACATTGTCTGCAAAATTAAAAAGAACTTCAGAGGTAAGGATATTCAATTCGTTTCGAATTTGTTTTTGTTCAGAATGGAGTAAAGTTGTCAAGTGAAATGGGTCCTGGAGCATCCGCCACATTGGTTTTAACCTTTACAATTGGAAATTCAATCAGCAGCCAGCAGTTGAGAGGAGCCATCGTGTATTTCACAAAAGATGAAGAAGGATCCAACGATGGTAAAATGGATTTCCGTCTAAATATGAGGCCGACGACATTTGTCATCCCTACTCCAATTACAAAGTAAGCGGGTAGAAGAATAAACTAAAAAATGGTCTAGGGAAGGGTATTCCGCTCTGCTGGCAGGCGACGACGTCGATTTCTCCAGCTCAATCCAATTTCAGTCCGATTTATCTTTTAAAGATCTCATAGCCAAAGCTACCATTCTCGGACACCTCAGTGGTATCCTGTCATGTTTAAATCAATTTCTCCCCTTTTAGTTGTCGAAGAGGTGACTGCAGCTGCCTCCCTTCATGGCGTCTTCTTATCCGGAGAGCCGATTTGTGTCCTGATGAAGAAGAAGGTCAGTCCTCGCTTTCTAAACTGCTCAATATCTCCTCTTTTCAGGGAGATCAAGTTTCAATCGACGGCAAATCCGGAAGCCAAGAGCTAGCGGATGCCATCGTCCAAGATCTTCGCCTAGTCTGCCAAAAATGACACACCGGTTAATTATTCTAATTTATTTTGGTCTCATTCTCTGCCCGTTACGGTTTTTTTTGGTGTGGATCCCCTCACTTACTTATTTTCTGTCTCTCGTCTTTCTTTGTGATATTTTAACATTCCGTCAAAAATCTAACCAGTCAGCTCATAAAAATATTGGTGGTTTATTATCAGCATCCGAATATTTTTCTGGGAGAGATGAAAGTCTTTCTGATGTGACGATTGGCTAGACTGAAATAGATTTATAAAATCAGTGAAATTGCCGCTTACCAGTAAATAATCCACTTGGAATTATTCAAATAACCAGCCAACAAATCCAAAACTTTGAGGAAAACGCTCGTTGTGCTGAATAATCAGGACTCGTCACCTTTCCCATAATCACCCACCCCATGAGATAATTGAAGGCGAGAGTCGAGCAGAAAAAGCAACCACTCAACATCATGAAACTTATGGCTAGACGTACTTCCGGGCCCATTGCTGTCTGAATTTCTTTGTAAAATGGTGGAAGCTGCCTACTCTTCTTGTCCTTGTTTGTCTGTGTGGTTGATCTGACCGCGTGGTGCCAGTAGCCGTCGCTTCTGTTTGAACGGAGACGACGAAAGATGTCTGTCTAAAGGAGACATTCTTCCGTCGAAGAAGATTCAACTTGATGAAGATGGCCAGATTACAGAGGGCCATTATGGCTACACAGAAAACCTACAAATAGTTGGTTAATTACGATAAATGTTACCTGAAGTAAGTTATTCGCAAACTGATAGAGCCCAGTGTACGGCTTGTTATAATCGAAGAACCAATACTTGAAGTCGGCGTGATAGATAAATCCACAACAGGCGGTGAAAAGAGGAATTGTGACGATGGCTGTCAAACAGTAGAGGAGAAAAATGATAAAGAGCATCCATCTCATGTTGAATCGTTTGAAGAGGAATGGGAAAAAGAGGGCAGTAAAATGAAGAAGAGAGAAAACGGGTAAGAAGAAGAGATGGAAAAACCATTGACAACAGAGGAAAGCAACGGCTATTCCATACAAAAAAGGACCTGAAACTCTCATTTAACAAAGAAAAATGCCTACGATTTGCCAGTATACTATCACTTTGAAAGAAGCTGGGAATATCGTGGAAGATGTTGATCAAATAGGCCAAACAGTCATTGAGTATAAGAAAATACATCATTACGAAGAGATAGATCTTTGTAACCTGGGGAAATGCAAAGGCTAGCTTGAAACAGTACCTCTCCTGACCGGACGATGGCTACAAAAAGCCAGGTGTTGACTAGAAGAATGGCCACTCGCAGGCTCCAATCGAGTATGTCCATCCACATCTTCGGTGGCTAGACAGGAAGGCAAATGTCCTCGAAACAAAGTGATTTCTGTTAAACGCCTCCTCGACTCTTCTCACCCTCCGTGGGAGAAGTACGAGAAAAGGATCGAAATGTTTATGAGAATTCAGTCAACCATGTTGAGAGTACTGTAACTGATCTTTACGAACTCTTTTAACTTTGGGAAGATCGTCTCTTACACTCGGCTGCATTTCAAATAATACTCAAAATATTCTTTCAACTGATCTTTGAGCTCGACCAATTCTCGAGTATTCAGGCGTCTGCAAGAATTTGTGCCAGTTCGTGACGTGATCTTCAATAAACTTGATTTTGTATTAAAAAACAAAGTTTTTATTAGAAAAGGATATTTTTATTGGTTAGACAATAGTAGTTCATCAACTCGAGAACAGTTCAAAGAATCTTTTCCGAATATTTCTATTTCCCAGGCAGTAGACAATCCATTTTCCTCTATTCATATACGTAGAGACGATGTTGACAATTGCGAGGAAAACGTTGTCAGTTCTAGGAATTTCCTGATTAATCCAGGATCAAATCTACCCCATGAGAAAGTTGAAGGAGAGCGTCGACGCCAACCAACAGACACTCAACAAAAGGAAACTGATGGCCAAGCGGACTTCTGGACTAAGAGTCTGAAAATAAGAGATGAAGAAGAGACGGTCATAACCTCAATAGAGCCAGTCATTTCTGTTTGTCTATCGTTCTAAACACGACTCTTTGTTATTGGATGGCCTACCTTGGTTCTCCTTGGCTCTCTACTAGCCGATGTCCATGCCCCGCTAGTCCCTCCAGTGTCCGTTCGACCGCTGTTTCTGGCTAAAATCGAAGTAGTCAGACTTTTTCTGGTCAGATAGAGTTTGATTACAATCGCCGTGCTTATGATAATTGTCACAATCGCAACGGTAACCTTAAAAGAGAAATTAAGACCAGAAGAAGGGAATACCTGTAGCCAGTAGTTAGCCACCTGGTAGACTTCTGTCCATGGCTTGTTATAATCAAAAAACCAATATTTCTCCATAGGATAGTAGACGTATCCGCAACAGGAAGTGAATAAGGGAATAATTACAGCAGCTGTTAGACAATACAGAAAAAGAATCAACCCGACAGTTGATTGAAGATTAAAACGACGAAAGCCAAGAGGATAGAAGACTGCGAAAAAGTGAAGAAAAGAGAAGACAAGAAGAAAGAAAAGATGAAAAAACCACTGGCAGGCGAGGATGACGATGGTTATCCCAGTAAGGACAGGCTCTGAAGGGGGCAGTTAGATGGACGACCATAACTAACGATGGGAGAGAAGACTGACACTTTGAAAATAACTGGGAATATCATGGTAGAAAGTGACTGAATAATAGAGACAATCATGGATAATCAAAACGTAGATGAAATAGAATAAATAGATCGTCGAGGCTTCTTTTGATCGGAAGATAGATACGAAGAGATGAATATTTAATAGAAACATTACAAATGTCAGCAGCCAGTCGAGATAAGTCGACCACATCCTGAGAAATGTCAACTACACGAGGCGGGCGGCGAGATCGTCAATTGACGTTGATACTTCTCACGAGTTGAACATCTAGACTCTGTTTTAATGAGAAAACACACCAATGTTGAGCATAAGAAGGTGAAATACTCTGCCTGGAAGTACTCTTCCTCAATCCTCTTTTTCGATTATTTCTATCAATAGTCAAATTAGGGAGACAAGCTGTTTTGTGGTCAAATTATTCAAAGATCGTCAATCTTTAATTCCTCGAATGTACTCCCCGTGAGAGAAGGTCTCCCTGCAGGTCACCCGGTCCGGCTTTCCCTCGAAATCGCGTGCTTCGATTTGTCCTCGGAAAAATAACAATTATGCTTGTAACGGACAAAGAAGAAGAAGATAAAGTAGTGGAACCGGATACCAGGAAACAAAATGACGGTGGCTACTCGAAAACACGGAAGATGGGATAAGTGGACTATTTTGGATAAAGTAAGACTTTTTAGGAAAATATAATAAAGAAGGTACTGTAATTTTCTTCAAATCCCTAATTTTTCTCCAATATTTTTTAAATAAATCGCCTTTTGCTCGCCACTTCTTCTTCCATTCGTCCAATGGCAGCTGCAAGTTGCCTCTCTCGACCGCCATCGGTCAGCCATTCCATTGTTCAATTTCTCGAAGTTTTATTCTCCCGGTTTTCCTGATGAATATCCGCCCGTTGTAAATCTGTCATCGGTTGTCCGAAGAAATGCAAATTGCTCTAACGGCGTGGCGGCAAAAGTGGCATACAAAAGCTGCCAAGGAACGGCAGGAATGCCCAGAACCTCCGCCCCGTTTACCTCACAGACAAAAGGGCTCTTATTAATATTAGCCTTGATCTGCCATTTGTCGCCGTTTTCTTTTTGTAATCGTATAAAATGCCACCTTTCTTTTGGGCCACGCCCCCTTACTGTTCGAGTTTCTTTTGCCTCAGGCAACCAGAAAACGAGTCTTCGGCTTCTTTCAACTTTTCTCAGTCTAAGTCAATTTGATCAGCCTCGTCTGTCTGACTTTCCAATTTTTAGATGCGGCGATTGCTGGCCATCTCGACATTATTGGTATCGACAATTGGACATCGTCCTGTGGAGATCGACAATGCTGTTCTGGGTATGTTTCTTGTCTTCCTCCCTTTATAATCATTGTTTCCATTCTTCTTCCAGTTTTGTTTGAGTTATTACTTTTAGCGCCAGCTACTTATGGCTAACGGTATCCACCAGTTTGTCTAATAACCAGCATCTGGTAAACAAAGAAAAGAGCTAGTCAGTCCAAATCCCTTCACAAATCGAAATCCGCCAAAATACAATCGAAAGTGTCTAATTATAGCCATATAACTGTGCAACGCAAAAGCAATTACGCTCGTCTAATGGTAGCGCATCTTTTCGGACCCGGCGGCAAGGTCACCGAAGTCTGGCAGATTTCTGGAAATTTCAATGAAAACTTTCCTTTGTCATTTACATAGCCGCCAGACTGTCTGATGATTGAGGAAAATGTCCGATCTGTTTGATGTTCCACTAACCACAAATGTCTTGTCGAACTCCTTTCTGGTCGCTTCAGCGTTCCAACCAACTGGCTTTCCGTCACTTTTCGTTTTAATTGTACTTTGTCGGGTGCAGCTAGCCATGTGTAAACTTTCTCGTCTCACTCTCGGAGCCATTTGTTCCATTTGCGGGCAGAGACTTGCCTCAAGGCAATTCTCAGGGATGACCCTGGGAGAATCAGAGGGCGGAATAATTGAAAAGTGGGAAAAGACAATTACAGGAGAACCCCAAGTCGAGTGTAATTCCGATGCCATCGCATTGCTCTTCAGCTCAAAGAATTCTTTTGGCGGTAAAATCTTCGTAAAGGTGAGAAAACTGGTCATCCATTTTTGGCGGGGACGATGACAATTGACCCGAGGAACAAAAAAAGAAGCCGAAAAGTGACAATTTAAACCAGCCTTTACAGGGATACGTACAAGATGACGGCTGTGTACAAATGGGGGATCAGAAAATATCTCATCGGTTTACTGTTAAACACGATTCTTGTGGTGTCCGTCGACAGAGAGAGGTCCTCCTTAATTTATCCTCCTCTCCAAAATGAGTTTAGGTCAATGGAGTGATGATTGTTACTACGGTCATCGTCTCATTTCATTCTATTTTTATTACAAAAGTCGATAGAGCTTACAAATTGAGTTGTTTTTATGTGGAAGCATCGAAGAAAGTCTCCCAACAACTGGACGTTGCGTAAGTTGGCTGCCCTTCCGTCAACCCCACACTTTTGTGACATTTATCCGTCCAACCAGTTTTCCACGGATATTTTGTAGAAGTCTCTCGACGCAATCTCTCGAAGGACAGACGCAGCTGCCAATTTGTCAATATGAAATCCTTTCTGATGCCAGTGGCCCGCCCATTAAATATGCCCACATCGGAGACATGGTTTTCCATAAATGGAGCTGTACCTCCGAATTAACTGACCTTTATTGTATGAGAGTGCATTCCTGTACTGTAAATGACGGACAGGGAGGACCGCCTGTGACTGTAATCGACGCTAATGGGTGGGTCACTTTGAGATTGGAAACATTTCTTTTAGATGCTCGCTCGACGGCGTTATTCTACAAGATCTCGACTATCAAGGAGACCTCAGCGCGGGAAAAATGGCCCAGGTCTTTAAATTTGCGGACAAAGCGGGGTTGTACTTCAACTGCCAAGTTCAACTGACCGTAAAGGACAAGATTCTTGGATGTTCTGCATCGGTACGAAGTATTCTACAACAAATAATGGCAACCTTTAGCAACCAGCGTGTCTCGCTCAGACGGCAGTTGAGCCAGCATCAAAGACGACAGAATTTGGATCAGCGGGTAGCGGGGAATATACCGAATCCAGCCACGAGAGCGGATATCTGGCCACGAAGAGTGGAGAATCTTACCCAACAGTGTCCTCTGAAGAATATCCGACGACATCGGAGGCTGAAAAGAGTTCGCCATCTCCTACCGCCGAGCCATACATCAATAATCGAGTAGATTTTGTCCCATTCACGTTCAAAAATAGTTCAGGTTCTTTTAACTTTGGGCGAATCCCGCGAAGCTGGAGCTCCTGGAGCACAACCGTCGTATACGGACATCTCTGTACATTTTTTGCCCTATTTTCTCAAAGAAATTTCAGTCTTCTGCCATCCCATTCCAAGCGGAGAAGGATCCTTACAAGCGTTTGCTAAGGAGAAACACCCGGCAGAGTGTGTCGAATCGTAGCCGTCCGATCACCGTCGCTGACTTCGATCTTCCTGAGAGAGGCCTGATTGTATTTGGTTTGGATGACGCGGAGAGCCATGGCGGAAATTTAGGAGGTCCTGGGGCTTTTATCCAATAAAAACAAAAAATATTTTAGACAGAACAGATGCTCTGGAAGCAGCCAAGGCCTTTTTCGACGATCGAGAGTCAAGAACATGCTTCTCTACGAGTAATTCTTTACCTAATTGTCAGGTAATTCCTATTTCAGGTAGAATATTCACTTTATTAGTCGTCTGCTTGACAGTTCTGGCTGCCATCACCCTCTCTTCGATCGTCATAGTCTATCGTCAACGGCGACTCATCTCCGGTGCTTTCATCAAAGCTTAATCCAATCCATGACAAAAATTTCTGTAACTATGCCTTTCCCTCACTTGCCATCTAATGAATTCGATACTCAGCCCTGTTTTTGGAAAAGTTCTTGACCTCGGTTTGGTCGTGGTCAATTGAGTGCAGGGGTCACGAGAGAGCAGACACAAAATAATAAAAGTGTTTGTTTATTATTGGAATTGAGGATAGTCCATGTCGACGAAGTTTGATGGCTCTGGCCATCGAGTGTTCCAATTCCATGGCCAGGGAGCTGGCTGGAAGACAAAGGACGGCTGGAACATCGGGGCAGGAGTTGTCGTGGTTGGCGGTGTCGACTTTTCGATCATGTACCAGGGCATAAGGATGGGGGTCAGGAGGCCGGCGACCACCTTCGAGAGCCTCTGGAAATTTGAAATTTATGGCTATATTGGTGGGCCAACCTTTTTTATATGGGGAAGACGAACACGAAGGCCGGCACGAAGACGTGCAGCTATTCGACTCACCTGCAAAAAATGTTATTTTTATTCGCTTGAGCAGTCGGACAAAGCGAATGGTTTTGTTTGTGGCCTTGTCCCTCAAATGGGGCCTAGATTTTCAAATTTCTTGAAAAGGCTACTGTAAACAGGAGGAACAATTAGAGAATTGTGCTTTTTTTCACGAGCAATTTTAGGGTTATTCTGGGAATCGCGTACCTTGAACAGTAACAGTGGTTCTCCATTTTCGATCACTTCTCGATGGAGATGGACGAATTTTAAAAAGAATGTAACCAGCTCGCCTCGTAGCTGAAATCCTTGCTTCTCAATCATACGTCTAGAGCTTACTTCTCTGGTCAGTTTTTTGGCTACTTTCGCTTTATCAACCAACTCCAACGACTTTTGATCAAGTTCATCGACTCTTTCAGCAAGAGACAAGGAGGAAACAACGGGAAACAGAAGAAAAATTAACCAGGGAAGACTACTCATTGACCGGGAAATGTTGTCAGTTTGACGACGAGGAAAAAGTAGAGCAATCCAGGGTTATTCGGCTGGAAACAGAGCGTGGTTTAAGGAGACTATTCGGAACGGTTTGGGGCTCAAAAATAGACCGGAAAGGAGGAGAAAGTTGGCGCCGCCCTACTCGTAAAACGGAAGATTAGCGACGACAATCCCCACGTTTTCACTTCATGTGACCTCTGTTGTCTTGTTCTTTGAGAGAAAGTATTTATCTACGCTCTTATACAACTTTATTCGACTGTATTCATCTACACGGGCAGAGCTCCAGTTGGCTGGGCAGTGGGAGGAGTGGTGACGATTGGCTGTGCGATTGGTTGCTCGGTGGCTTCTTCGAATGCGACGGCGAAACTGTCTCGGGGAGCCAGTCCTGGCATCAAATCAATAGGCACCGTCTCGCCATTCATCAGCTGTGGTTCTTGCGCCTTCTGTCCTTCATCTTTCGCCGGTGCTTTCTCATTCTCCGCACAAAGTTTTCCCAAATCGTGTAATAGTTTCTGGGCGACGGGAAGACGTTTCTCACGAGGCAGCGTAGTCAAATGAGCTATCAGCCGCTGTGCCATCTGGTCAGTCTCATCCACGAGGCTTTCCTTTTGAGCAGAGTTACTGGTCGAGCTGACAGTTCCCGTGGTAAGCGAGTCGGCTTTGCCCTTGACAAGCAATTCCGAGCTGTCGCTTTCCATCGTCTTGTCCAATTCGTGCATAAAAACCATTCTCTCGCGTACTTTCCCAAATTGCTGGTGCATATGTTCTCCGACTTTTATGATTTTATTCTTCAAGATGGCCGCCTCCTCCCGGAATGCATTCTCTTCTTCCTGGAAACGGGTGGCCGAACGGAACAAGCGTTGCTTGTAATCGAGGTGCTAAACCAGTCGAGTATGGACAGTGAAAATAAATAAAATTACCGTTGAACTACAGCTCATGACCGTCTACTGACTTCAATCGGACAACAATGACTGCCATCTACCAGGGATTAGTCAACGAGATTTTGACAAGTACAAAAACATTTACCAACAAAAATTAACAATTATCCCGTTTTTTTCACCTTTGTTACAATAAAAAAATGCTATAGGCTCATTCGAATCTTTGCTCTACACGGCAGTATACTTTTTGTAGCCTGAGAGTGAGGGAGTGAGGAGGAGTGAGTTTCCGAAGTTTGAAAAAAATCAGCCCTTTTTGAGCTAACGAGCTGAAATTTGGTCAGATAATGCCGGTAGCGACCCTCTTCCAGTTGAATTTTTTTTAAAAAATCTGGGCGTCATACGGCGGAGATAACAGTTTTTACCACCATTTGCCACGTGTAATCCACTGAATACGCTGGTCCATATTGGATTCGACTTGCAGATAACCCTGCGGAATAGAGAAGAAGCACGCTGCGACACGTAACCACTTTGATCTCGCTATAAAATTTGAAAAATTTGAATCCACGGATATTTTCGGATTCCCAGCCACGGGCTGATTCGAACGATACCCTGATTGACCCCACCCCGGAAATCCCCATTTTTACCACCATATACCGGGTCACCCCTGGTTTCGAATTTTCTCGGATTCAAACCGGTACATCACCGAAAAAAGTCGCATTTAAACTGGGACAAAGTTGCACTCTGACAGGTTCAAACCGGCCAGTATCACAGCCGGACTGGGTCAAACTGTGATGAACTCGAAAAAGGACTAGTTTGCATTAGACAGAATCGAAAAGGAACATTATTGCATTCGACGGAATCGAAAAGGGACATAATTGCATTCGATGGAATCGAAAAGGTATAGGTTTGAATTCGTACAGATTCAAACTCAGCACGGGTTCGAATTATACACAATCAAACCCAGGACAGTGTCGAATTATACGGACTCAAACAGGGACGGTTTCGAACTTTTTTTCTTGCAAAAGTGCGTCAAAGCAAAAACATGCCGTCAAAAAAAAATGTCGCAGAATTTTTCCGTTTTCAATCGTTTTTATCAATTTTACTTCATTCTTAGGGATTTTTGCTAGATTTCGAAGTATAGAAAGATTAGAATGCACGGCAGGACACTTCGCAGAGGTACACAGAAGAAGTTGAGCGAAGAAACTGCATTAAATAGAGTGGAAAAAATCCCTGATCCTCATATAATCGATCTAATTAAATTTTTTCCTGCCATATTAGGTAAACTCACTCCTGAAGAAGTGCTTCTTATCTAATATATTGAAGAACGTCCCTAAATAAAAAGAAAAAACAAAAAATCATATGCATATGAAAGCATAATATCGATAGCTACAATTTAGACTGATTATACATATTCTACAGAAATTCTACCGTTCCTGATGTCCGAAGAACATTAAACAATCTGAAATAAATTATTAGCAGCAAGAAATAGCAAAGAAACAAATAGAAATCATCAAACTCTGATTTTACTATTTTTGGTACACTAATTTCGAAGTTTCTAGGTCAATATTGCTTGAATTTCGACAGGATCTTTTTTGAAAACACTTTATAACGTCTATATATTATTTTGCAACAAAAAAATATGAGAGAAATACAGCAGAAACAACAAAAAAATAAGAAATACGAAGAAAAAAGCAAGTTCTACTATCAAAAACAATCGCGACATTTTTTTTTGACGAGATGTTTTTGCTTTGACGCACTTTTGCAAGAAAAAAAGTTCGAAACCGTCCCTGTTTGAGTCCGTATAATTCGACACTGTCCTGGGTTTGATTGTGTATAATTCGAACCCGTGCTGAGTTTGAATCTGTACGAATTGAACTTGTACGCTGCGATTCCATCCCCCTTTGATTCCAATCGGGTTTGAATACATTCGATTTGAATCCGTCCTGGTTTGAAAAGGGTATGGTTGAATTCGTCTCGGTTTGAAAAGGGCTGGTTTGAATCTGTCACGATTGCGAAACTGACCAAATTCGGTGGTGGCCGGTTTGAACCTGTCCCTATGTGACTTTGTCCCAGTTTAAATGCGACTTTTTTCGGTGATGTACCGGTTTGAATCCGAGAAAATTCGAAACCAGGGGTGACCCCATATACCACGTGCCAGTGCGCCCACGGCATCATGGCTTTGTTGTCCAGTTGGAACCTATTATGACGGGAGAGCATCCATGGTGAAAAAAACTCAGAATTCTTGGCTTTTGTCTACCGTAGAATATGGCGCGTCGCTGTCGCCACGCCGAATTTCGGGGTGAAAAATTGACACTTGGAAAATTTGGTCCGTTTTTCCGGAAACCGGATTTCCGAAGGCTGAAAAAGTGGGCTAGAAGCGAAAAAAGCCCGCCGAAGCGACGTCAAAGGATTATGCAGGTTATTTCAACGGGAATTTGGTATCTATAACGGTCGAGTCCAATATACAGCCATTTCTCGACAGATCTACTGCTGTACTGTTCTTCGTCTGCATTTGGTCTGCGCTCGTGGCTACCGGTATTATCAGTCACGTGACTGATTTCGACCGGCTGAACCATGCCTGAGCCACGTCCTGTAAGTTTTTAAGACACTCAGGTGCGCGTACCACCTGGCCAAAATTATGCCCGCTTCACCCAGCCAGGTGGTACGCGCCCCTTCTGTCGGCGCGCCCAATTCTTGCGGACATTTGACCATTTTGAACCGCTATTTTGGAGTACCACTTGTACCACGGGTAAAAATACCTGGGGTACGAGTCGGCGCTCCTTTTGAAAACTGAAAGTACCTCCGTACCGAATTTTACTCGAGGAAGATGGCACCCTGGACGCGGAACTTTCTCAATTTTTACCCATTTTTACCACGCGTCCAGAGTGTCGATTTTTATGGGTAGAAACTACAATAACCCTCCCCATCGCCACTTATTTTTTTAACAATAATCAACTTTTTTTTCAGTTGCCTCGTTTCATGCTGCCTACTAAATCATCAGAACAACGTCAGAATGCAAAACTGGCGACTGGTGCAACAACGACCGGAGGAAGGCTTCCGAGACGTCCTGTAATTCTTCCTGCAGAACCAGCTGACCGCCGCCATATGCCGTGAAGACGATGCACTCGAAGATATCCCCAATTACCGCCAGCGCGCAATTGGAAGGGAACTTCAGTAGAGCCGAATGGCTAGAAGTGGTAAGCATGAGTATGAAAAATTTGGATAACTGTTTTTTCAGCTCGCATTATTTTCAAAACGCGGCTCAAGCTGTTGCCATACACTAGCCGGCATCGCTATTTCTTTTGGCAGGATGTAGAGATAGATCTCATGGAATACGAACGAATTCACCAGCAGAAGTTCTCAGCCACCAAAATGCTGGTCTCATGCAACATAACCGTATGCAAAGTTTTTATATGGAATAATCAGTTATTCAGTGGTTCAATGAAATCCTGACCATCAAAGTACAAGGACCGTGGAGCGTTGCCATTTCAAAGAGGACTCTTCAGCGTATGCGGCAAAGACATCAGCACTATGGCAATGACAACCTGGAATTGGATAAATTTGGCAGGATTGAAAGATTTATGACATGCTTTGGTTGTAAGGTGTGTTCCTGCCATCCGCAATATGTCATCGATGGCGAATTCTTGATCACGTGTCTGGGATCTCAAGAAAACTCCTACCTCCCCTCTTCATATTAAAGACGATCTCGCCGCCCAGCTGCCACTAATTCAACACAAATATTTGTCAAAATAAAAAGGATCTGATGACATACCTGTGTTTTGATTTCATTTGCCTTACAAGGGAACCATTGTTCCTTGGGATGGCTTTTTGGAACGAGACCCACACCCCTCGAAAAAGCTTCCAAAATACCCCCAGAAACCGCTTTCAAAATCTGCAGAATGACTTATGGCGCGCTGACATTTTTGTTTTACATGTTAAAATTCTGGAAAGCGACCAACCAGACTATCAAGTCAAAAATTAAACTAAAATGGGGCTCAACATCTTTTTTATTTTTTTCAACTGTAAGACTTTGTTAATGTAGGATCTTCGGGCCGCAGACCATTACAAGGGCGCCTTTCCGCTTACTAAATTTACAGTGTTTTCGTTTACTAAATCTACCGGTGTTAGTAGGGTACTATGCCTCCCATTGTAACACTTTTTTCAGGTGAATTTATTTTTTCCTGTTTTTTTTTTCACCCTTTTGTAATACTTTTGTAGTTTTGTAACAAGATTTATATACAGAAAAAATAGCATGAACAAAGAGGGTAACAATATCTGAAAATATACAATATCACATATCTAAAAAAGTCCACTAGTCACCGTACGTACTGATAAATAAGGTCGACATTCCACGCGCTGGCAGTGATTGCCCACGTGTTGTCCTTCTGTCGTTGGGTATGGATAGTCTTTAGTATTTCCTTTAAAGAGGCGCTCTGCATGGCCGGCCCATGAAGATAGTGACTGGACACTCCAACCAGTAGCCGGGGGAGGCTCTTCTGGAACTAAACCGCCCTTTATTTTGAAAGAGAAAGGCCTACCGGTCCCTCCATGGTGATTTCCATGTCCCAAGTTGCACAATTTGGCCCGCTACATGTCAAATAAATAAACATATGGTCTTCTATCCTGGCAGCCTCTGCTAGCGAACAATTTGTAATCTTCCATCCATTTTGTCCAATTAGGTAGACAGACATTTGTCCACTTCCTAAATTGTCCTGTCGTCCCGCCTCGATCCATCTCACCGGTTACTCGAAGAGAGTACACTACTCCCCGTGGATTTTCTCGTGTTTCCAGTATCGTCACTTTTGTTTCTTTCGGCAATTTTAAAATCTCTGCAGCATATTTGAATCGAATATGTCTAGACGGGACTTTGTATTTGAAACTGGTGATACCTCTCCAAGTGGATTCTGTCTCTCGTCGGAAAATAAAAGGGAATTTCACAGTAAGGATCATCGTAAGCGCAGGTCAGCAGCATAAAGTCTAAAAATCCTCTGTCGACCCCTTCTAGTTTTTACCGTTTTCTTTATTGACAAAAGGAATGTCCTCGGCTCCTCGATTATCGTGTGAAATGGCAAAAATAACCGAGTCATTTTGTTTTATAGAGCCGTCCTCATTACGAAAAAGACGATTCGTGTGCTGAAATCGGTTATCTCGCCAGTACTGGCACTTACAAAGAATTGAGTTCGTTTTGTCGTAGGATACATCTCAGAATATCGATAGGGTACGCCATTGACAGTGGCCACTACGTAGATTAGAACGGAAATTGTCATGAAGGCACCGATCAACATGGCTGAATATCTCCTTTTTATAGGCGAGAGTCTTACCAATGTAGGATCCTATTCCTTTTTCGGAACTGTCTCTAACAGCTTTGGATTTAATAAGAATAGGAAGCTAGACCAATTGAATTGAACAATGGATGACTTACCAGATTTAGTACGATGAAATATGTGGAAAAACTAACAAAAGAAGCCACAATAGGCTCCGGATTACCAGAAGTTCTCCCCATAATTGGAATGAAAATGGACAACAACATTTGAGAAGTGTAGACGACCATTGCGATTCCGGGAAAGGCGAAGACGACGTGGATTAAAAGGTGTAACCATCCCTCTATTCTTCAATATTTTTTTGACTTCTTGGACAGACCTGTTTTTGGAAGAGCCAATCGAAGAAGAGGCAAAGCCAAAAGAACAAAAATGAATCCACTGGCAATGTTATAATAGGTGAATAGGACGAGGATAAGGGAGAGAATGCACAAGTGGACATGTTCCACAGCCCGGGAAAGAGACTAAAAAATTGCAAATATACTAATAATTACTCACGTCTTTATCTCTTTTAGTCATTCCAGCTACTAAAAAAGTTTGAGTTGATGCGCCTATCCACGCGACGGGAAGACCATAAATAATTGGGGCCACCCAGTGATTGGAATACCAAGCAAGAATTCCCAAGAAATAGGAGCTCAATTTGATCATTCTGAAGGCGGACATATTTATGAGTAATATCCTTACATGTAGGTTACAGCCACCATTGAAGTAATAACAGAACCATAATGGGCAAGAGCTTGGATAGATCTTGGACCTAAAAAGAGTCCACGATAAAATAGACCCCTTTACCGGTAAATGTCAACCATGCAGACAGTATAGCAATGGAAATACTGATCATATGAGCTATTCTTATAGGATAAACGACCACGAAAAGGCCTAAAAAGTCGAAGAAGACAATCTTCCCAGCTTCGTATTCGGCTGGTTTCTCGAGATAAGGAGAAGCCAGCAAATGACACAAAGTCGAGTAGACATTTTCTCCTGAAATATTGGTGAAAACATTGAACAATCTCTAACCTGCTCGTTGTAATGATCCATTTGTGATTCTTTTCTCTTCGTCAAATTCTGTATGCCACCAATATCCATTTTGAACAAAAGCGAGATCGAGACCTGAAGGCATAGACCTCCCACGATGGCGGTAACCTACCAGGAACCTTTCCATAATCTCGAAATACTCGAAAATCTGTGTCACCGGGATAAACACCACTTTGGAAGACTTCTTGCCCAATGACGCTGCAATGGGGATGAATGGCCGCTTCGAGGTAGGAGTTCAATAGCCATTGATTCGATGGCCCAGCTTGGAAAAGAAGTTCTCTCCCACCACTTCCGCTAGCTTCGAGATTGATAAAAGCCCGAACCGAATGTCTCCAAGGATGCTGGGTAATAAAGCCATGAGCGGCCTTGGAATTGTGAACATTTGAAAAGGGGGAAATACCTGAAGACTGGATTCTTCTGCCCCGTTGAAAAGGAATATAACATCACGGTGAAGTTTCTCTGGATGGTTGGCAAGGAGTCGCATCAATTCGAGCATCAGAGCGCAACTGCTGAGATCGTCTGATCCACCTGACGACAGTCTCTGCTCGATGATGGAGAATACTTACCGCTGCTCGTCGGCCAGCTGTCGTAATGACAATTCAGAAGGACAGAAATGGTCTCTGGTTGTCCTTCCTGCTTCCTACCCATTCTGGCAATAACATTGGAAACCTGCCAAAGAAGTCCAAAAAATAAAGGACAGACTCACATTTTTATAGCAAATTGTGAAGCCATCGCAGTCAAAAGGCGGAATATCAAAGCAGCCAGTGGGATTTTGTGTAGCCACTTGGAAATCAACTTGCTCTACTGCACTCGATTGTATTGTTCTGAACAGCTGCGTATCTTCTCTTTTTGGCTCTTACCTGACTTCTTCCAAGATTCTGTTTCTCGTCAATCCTTCACAAGCGCCTGATCCTGCTGGTTTCGGCCCGTAGTCGCTCAATTCTTTCAAAATCTTACGCGCTCTTACTTCAGAAAATTCAGAATTATCTAAAACGAATAGGCGAACATCCATATCTTTACCTCCATTAGGTTGTTTTGGAATAGGAAGACAGGTGTGGAAATGGCTGACTGACCCGACGAGAAAGACGATGAGAATAGCGAGTACGGTCCAGTGCTCTCGTCCAAATTCCCCTTCCTCTGTCGATTTCTCCTTTTCTGGTAGGAGAGGTGCATTCGACGTCAAGACGGATGACTCCGGTCGGCCTCTCCGCCGTACCGACGACGACATCTAAATCTCGCTAAATTAAATAAGAAGATTCCCTCTATTTTTCTATTTCTAGTCATATATTGACAAGAGACAAATGTTCAAACGATGTTTCAGACGAAGCGGCGAATTGCGTACTTGAGGAAAAGGCAACAATTTGTGTATCTGTTGATGTTTCGACTACAAAGTAAATAGAAAAAAAGGTAAAGGGAAAAGGCAACAGAGAATTTCTGGATCTATGGACTACGAGAGGCCGACCGCCATTCGACCTTATCAGAATGGCCGAGAGACGCAGACAACCAAAGGCAGAAATTACCACAAAGGCCAAAATATTGGCAGATGGATCACTTTTATTTGTCTTGTTTACAAATGTTTTTGGCTGTGAATGGAAACACGAAAGGACATTCAAGGAAAGAGGAAAAAGGATATGAACAGGAGGGCAGGGGTTAGGTGGGACCAGCTGGACGCATCAGATTGTGAGGATATTCGCCCTTCGTCTTCGGGGAGAAGAGTAAATTCGATCTGAAAATGAAAAATCTGAGCAGTCAAGAGAGATTGTACCTGTGAGGAATGGGATCATGGGGGCCAGGAGTAGGAACATGGCCGGCGCAGTACACCTGAAATTAGTTGATTGTCTATTTGAACAGTCAATGGAAACAATTGGAACAAGCCCAATAAACACTTCTGTCAATGATTATGTCAGACTGACCTCCAAGTCTTGTGTATCGTTCCTGTTATTGTGATATGTTTTGAGGGAAAGTCTTGTGCCACAAATCCAACACTTGAAGCAACCCTTATGGAAGAGAGCGCCGTCTTTCAACGGTCCTACCTGAAATATCTCAATTTAATCGATTTATTACGTGAGAGCCGCGCGTGGCATCTCATAAGTGGGACATCCTCAACACGAACTGGTTACTCTTATTAGCATTACAATCGACTCTTCACCTCCCGTAGCCTTCGAACGGCAATCCGGCAATCAAAAATCAAGTCGATCACTGCTTTAGAGGGCCCTATCTTATTTGAGGAAAAACTAATTGGATTTTATCCAGACAATGTCTGTTCTTCAGAAAAAAAATTAACTATCCAACAGTCGCTACTTCACAATTTGTCAAATACAGTCGGAGAACTCACTTTGTCATTAAAATAAGTTGGTCGTTTACAACGAAAGCAGGGTTCCTTCATCCGGCGTTGATCTGAAATAAGCTGCATGTCTTTCCGGAAAGAAAAGAAACAAAAATAAATAAGATTTGACAGTTGGACGATGGAAAAAGTGGAAAGAGACAAAAAGGGGAGTCGACGAACTGCCAGAAAGAGGAAATGTGTGGAAGTAGGTTGTTAACTGTCGGAAAGCGGAGGATCAGCGGGGGCGGCAAGTTTGCCATCGTCTTAGGCTCCTCCGGAGACTGGACTCGAGAAGATCAAACATAGAAAATAGTGAGCAAAGAAGAGAGAAACTCGACAAAAGAACTCTCATTCAAACAAAAAATCACTCGTATGGTGCTAGTAATTGCGAGGTCTGAACCACGGAGAGACGAAGCGCCGTATACTCCTTAAATTCCTGAGAAAGGAAAGATTGCCATTCTAGACAAAAGAGGAAGGAAATCTGTTTGATTTCCCTGGCAGCTCCCGCCAGAACAACTTGGACCACAGAAGATACACAAAAGAAAGTGAGGTCGACTGGCAGGTGAGGGCGGGTCGACTGGTTGCATGAAAGGGAGTGTGTTCACCTTTTGTTTTGTTGGCAAAATGCCTTTCGCCGTCGTCAGCAACGGCTGCTCAAATAGATTCCAGCCGGGAATACCTAGCTGAAACTTCTAAGAGACGAGCAGAAACCGCCAATACAACTGGTTGTGTACTTCGTTGACTTTTGGGATAGTAAGGCCACACGGCAAAATCAACAGAGGGAGAAGGGATTCAGAATTGCCCGGAGGTGAGAAAAGCAAGAGAAAATCAAAGAAATGGCGACGAAAACGGTCACGAAAATCAAACAGATGGAGGTGGACACAGAGATATCAAATAAATCGAGGAGGGAGGCATTATTAGATAGGCAAACAAAGCCAAAAACAAGAAATATATGTTCGTCGACCGCTTCCTGATCATTTTACTGGTCATTTGACTTGGCTCCTCATGTTCTAACATATCGACAGTCGAGTAGAAAAGCTTTCAGATGGCAGTCTTCATAGATTGGAAGTCAGCGGCTGGTTCTGTCTTCTAAATTGTCCCAATGATGAAGTGGCTTCTCTTTTGTGGTTTTCTGCTGTCCATGGTGGCTAGTGTCACCGGTGGCGACTGTATGACATCATTTTCACTTAATAATTTTCAATAATTCAGCGTATTCCGGAGAAGTGAGCGCCAAATCTGCTCAAGATTCCTGGCAGGACGGCGATGCGGAAGAAGATAATTTGCCTACTCCTCCGCCCCCTGCACATGAAGATTTCGACAAAACCTCGTCTGAGTCACCGTCCGAAGACAATACTTTGCCTGGATCTCCATCTGACCCAGGATCTCCACCTTCTTCGGAATCTCCTTCTGAAACAGAAGCTCCCTCTGCATCTGAACCTGGCTCTGAATCTCCAGCTCCCACTGAATCTGAACCTCCCTCTGAACCTGAAGCAACCTCTGGATCTTCGCCTGCTTCTGGATCTGAGCCGGATCCTGGATCTCCACCTGCAGGATCTGAAGAACCTCCCTCTGAACCTGAGCCTGGTCCTGCGCCTGGCCCCGTTGAAGGTATTTCGACATTGCCTACCGTTTTTCCTCCAAACAACACCACATCAGTGGAGACGACAACCGACGCTCCTACTGAAACGATGACGGAGTCTACGGCCGAGCCAACAACGACCGAAGCTCCAACGACGACGAGTGAAACTTCCACGTCGACCGAAACTCCGACGACGACGGCTGAGCCAACGACGATTGAAACTGCAACGGAGTCTCCGACTGAAGAACCAACGACTGAGGCAGCGACTACAGTAACGACAACGGAGTCGACGACGACAACAACGACTGAGGCAGCGACTACAGTAACGACAACGGAGTCGACGACGACAACAACGACTGAGGCAGCGACTACAGTAACAACAACGGAACCTCCTACAACGGCTGCTCCTGATACCACGACGACTGTTCCAACAACAACAACAACAACTGAATCCCCGACCACCACTGTGCCGACAACCACTGAATCCACGACTATCGCTACGACTACCACGGAAGCACCCATTACTGTTCCATCTGTTCCTGTCTCTTCTCCGGAACCACCTTCTACTTCGGATGCTGGAGCAGGTTTTTAAAAGTTCTTTTTTCTCTCATGGTTCTTTCTTAAGTTACTTCCACATCCGATGCTTCTGTCACTGTCGATGTTGGGGGTCGCGGTGGTTCTGGAAAGGGTTCAAACAGTTCAGCCTCAACGGAAGAAAGCACGGAGTCTAAGTCAAAGAAAAGACCGCTGTAGGGGGAAGTTGCCTAGTCGGCTAATTTGTGTTTTTAGGTTATTCTGGGCGGTGCTGGCGATCTCCGGGGTCGGATTCGTTGCCGGACTGGCTGGCATCGCCTTTTCTTGTTACAAGATGTCTGCTGCAAGGAAAGCAGCCAACAAGATGACGGCTGAAACGGAGAGCGAAGGTTCCAAGCTAGGAAAACCAAAAATTAGTGGAGAAGCAAAAGGAAAAGCCACCTCGAAAAGCAAAGAGCCTGCAAGGAGCAAAGAGTCGGTAAAGAAGAAGGGAAGCGGAGAGACGGGCGAAAGCGAGGTGAAGAGCGTCGACGACAGAAGTCTGGTTAAGACACCTGCTAACGATAGCAGGAATAAGCAATCTGAATAGTCCGAATAAAGTGCTCGAGGCAGTTGTCTAAATTGAGTTTGTCAGCTATATTCCCTCGTCGTCGTTATTTTCTCAAGTTTTTCTTTCGACTGGCCTAATTGAACGGATTGTGACAACGTTTGCAACCGGAAACCTTGGCCTTTCCTCTGTCTCTTTTTCTCCCCCTGAATATCTTCGGCCATCCGATAGCATCCGGGACCATCCTCCTTCTATATTTGGCCACTTTCCATTATCGGTTTGTCAACTTGTCACGAGCATCTCCCTCCTCGACCCAAGAGGTCATTTCTTCGCCTTCTCTTTTTTATAGCGCCCGATTTCCAGATGTATCTCCTTTTTTATTTCTTTTTTTTCTCTCACCAGTCATTCTTCATTCCCGTCCATCTTATTGCCTAATTCTGCTCCATATTTATCCGGCTTCTTTTATTGGATAAGGGTCTTCGTACCTAGTTGTCCGTCTCTCTTCTCTCTCTCGTCAGATTGACCCCCGTATGTCCCTTCATAATTGGTTTTCTCAGCTGATACTTCTCCCATCGATCATAATAGCAGCCTCTCTCTCTCTCTCTCCTCTTGACTCTTCTCTTCTTCTTTGCAATTACTTCGAATTAGATCCAATTAGATTCACGATGTGGGCTGTTGTGAGATTGCGCACTTTTCGACGATCCATGCGACGTGATAACAAGCGAAGTCCACGTCGGACCCAAAGTCAACGACAGAAATTACTTGAAAGGTAAGCGGGGGAGGAGGGGGTTTATTATTCTGGACGGGTAAATTGAGAAGAAGATAGAGTTGAATAATTATCCAGTTGATTCATGCCCATCGCTGCTACCTCGAGGTAATTCTTAGGAGATGTCTGGCTGAGTGTTTCCATGGATTACGGCTACAATAATCCGGAGCGGCTAATCCACAGCAGGGCATTGATTTGACTCTCTGTTTATCTTGTTCTTTTCCCATGGTCAACTTATTTCCGTGATGAAAAATCCCTCGACAGCGAGCAGATGTCAAAGTTAAGTTTTGGGCTCTGGGAATATAGAAAGTCGATGTCGATCCCATTGAAATGATCATTTCCAGGCATTTTGGCACCCAATTGCCATTCAAGAGTAGATTCCTTCGCTCGATCTATTGGACCCTTCGTCGTCTTCAATTCTTCATTTGTTTTTACGAAGATGGTAAGTGCTCCTTCCGCTGTGTCTTCCTTTTTCCAAAAAAATCCCAAAAATTGAACCCCCCCCCCCCCCCCCCCCCCCCCCCCCCCCCCCCCAGTGGTGGTAATCCCCCTCGAGTTTGTTGGATGCCTTCTTTTTCTATGACGGGGCATTAATTGAATTGTGTGTCGGCGATTAGTCCGCACCCAACCCATTCGCGGATGAGAAACATCGCCATTTTCACACACGAGGAGGGCCCTTTGTCGAGCCCGCCCGGCATCCAGCTGTTCGCAGCTCATAATTACTCTTAAATTTATGTTCTCCGCCTATCTTTTACACCCTTATTTCATGTCCAATATTTATATCAGTCAGTCCTTGTCTACTTCGCTTCCACGATGATCCGAGGTATCGTTTTCTCTTTTTCTGTCCATCTTCTTCGCTGTTTGTCTTCGAGATTTTCGACTCTTCCACCGCCCCAAAGATAGCTTGGCTTCCTGAAATCTATCCCTGCGAACTCCCTCCTTAAAATGTTCTTTTTCCTCTCAAAAATGTCCTTTAGACCAAAAATGGATGGCCTCCCATTTAAGCGAAGAGGTAAGTCTCCTTTCACCCAGCATTCTCACGAATTTACCCTAAAATCGTTGCCTAACCTGGGGATTGGGTCAATTTATCCACAATCAGAAATAATTTTAGAGATAGAAGAGGATGTTGAAGACCTGGAAGACCCGTTCAGTACTCGTCCGCCATCACTCGACGAGCTCGTTAAACTCACAGGATTCGATCGTAGATGGCTCATGTTTTTATATAGAAATTTTAAAACGGTACTTTCAGTACTTTCGGGTATCCTCTATTTGACTTTTTTAGCATTCTTCTAATGGACGAATGACCGATATCCAATGGCGACAAATTGTACGACTTCTATTCCCGTGTTCAGCTGACGATCGCTATGCTGATCGACTGTATAAAGCGATGACAAAAGACAAAGGAACAGACAAACTCCTATTCAAGGATCTTGTTCTCTGCTTGTGGGAATTGACGGAAAGTGGACGAACATCGAAGTTCACCGTCGAGCAAGGAATCTCCACTACGGCGCAATTTGCTTTTACTCTAATGAATCCAGACGAAAAAGTTTGTCTTTGATTTGGCCTTGTTCTTTTGCACTTTTCGTGTGTATTTCATTCTTCCAGGAGCTAGTAAGTGAGACGGCCTTCTTCGATTACGTACGTGCAGTGTTTGCCTTGAAAGCACGCAAGAAAGAGACAAGCTCTAATCTCGGACTACCAACTGGCAGCATTTACAGGACAAAGGCATGGGCTCCCAATTTTATTAGGAAGATATTATTTAAGAGCAGCGAAGAACATCTGGGACCGTCGACGCCAATTCTTCGACGATATGCCCATGACAAATTCAAACAATTGGATGTCGACGGCGACGGATTTATAACCATCGACGACATCGAACGTGAACTCGAACATCATCGAAATATCGTCATACTCAAGACTGTCAACGACTTGAAAACCGATAACGGGATGCTACAATAAATCATTTTTTACTGACAATTACCTTCGAGACTTGCCGCTTTTGCGCCAACCAGATGACATTTGCAGGCGTAAATGCGCCCCTTCTGTCTTTTTTTAAACGTAGAATAACTTTCGACGATCTTTTTAAACTTATTTCCTGAAATGAACCCCGGAAAGCGGTAAGTGTACAGCTATGCTTTTGATAATTAAATATTTAGACAAATACAAGAAGATCAGGAAAATGGCGAGGTTGATCCTTGTGTTAAAGAGCAGAAGATGGTGCTGTACAATGAGACAGCCGAACAAATTCGGGTAAGAGCTATCCATATCAAAAAAATAGTCATATCCAGACATACCAGAACGCCCAATACAAGATCTCAAATGGATCGCCCGACTTATCCTATATTGATCAAAATTATAGTGAGTTGCAGATTATTCATTTTATCAATTAATTTCAGTTAAATCGCGGCTTAAATATCATATGTTTGAGGAATTTTGGCATTACAGTAAGATTATCCAATTCATAAAGAATTCAATTTAGAACTACTAAGAAAAAAGGATGAAGAGGAGAAAAAAGAGAGCAGTAAAAATGAAGAAAAGAAGCCAGCGATTAGAAAGAGACCGTCGAAATTGAAAATCAGCGATTTTATCCGAAATCCTGTCTACCATCCAGCCGATCCGACAAGGACATCGACATCTACGAATCGGTTGCCGGATGTTGTCGAGCGTCTCCGACTGAAAAAGGACATCAGCATGGCAAACCAAGAATATCACGCCATTCCTATTTATTGTGATCTTGGATTTAAAAGCACAGATTTCTGTCTCAGTGACAAGTTCTCGTATGCTACGAAGAATTGCGTCGATGATCCTGAAATCGACCCGAAAGGAGCTGCCATTGTGAGTCTTTCCTATTTTCCTTTTTACTGAAATTGAGTATAGATCTGTTGCACCTGCGAGGACGAGTGTCTGCCCGAAACATGTGAATGCTTGAAACTTCAAAAGAAAGCCTTTGGATCTGCCATCGAGCACCTGGCAAGAGGCGATGCCTGCTTTTAGATTATTTTTAGGGCGGTGGTTTTGTCCGCGACAGCTTCGACTACTGGAGATCAGACAGTACAATAAACGTCATCTCGGTGGCCCTTATAATGTGTGGCCCAAAGTGTCGCTGCTCTGAGAAGAAGGAACTATTCGAGGATAACAAAGAATACTCGACTTGTCGGAATCACATCGACCAGCTCCGTGTCACTTCCAGGTATGACTCTCCTTTCCGCCTTTCATTTTTGTAGATTCGAAGTTTTCCGAAGAGATATCGACGTCGGCTTCGGGATACGTGCCCTGAATCATTTTGAAATTGGTAAACCTTTAAAAGTTCTATGAATCTAATTGGTTCAGACGAGGTTGTCAGCGAATTTGTCGGGAAGGTGAGACCTTACGTAGAAGTCGAACAAGACGATCGTATCCAAAATTATGGTTTGGAAATATGTGGGGAGGATATCCAATATTTAATGGATAAAATTGTTAAAAGTTGTCCTGATCTGACAGATGTGGGCAATTCCTATCTTTTTTAGTCAGTTTCCATTTTTTAGGACAAGCTAAATTTGTATAAGACAAACGAGAAAAACACCAAGATACATAAAAGGAAAAAGAATGGTCGGCCAAAGAAATATGCCAAAGAGCCTATCGAGCATTGGTTCATCGACCCACATGGATATGGAAATCTTTCTCGTTTCTTTTCCCATGGCTGTTTTGGAAATATTGTTCCTTTTAGGTTAGTCTATATCCCATCTGAATAACAGAAATGCTTAGGGTCATCGTCAACCATCTTCATCCTCATTATCACCGTGTTTTCTTCAAAGCTATTGTTCCAATTCCCGCTGGAACAGAGCTGGTATTCAATTATGGAGAAGATTACATCAACCGGGCCAACTTCACATGCAAATGTCGGACGTTAATGTGTCGAGGAGAACCAGAAAAAGTCAATTTTTGGAAGAGTCTGGGCCAGACAAAGGTAAGAGACTGATTGCTTAATACTTTTCTAGACTGTCAACCTCTTGGCAAGTATAGCCGACCATTACCAGTCTGTAATCAAGGAAAAGACGCAATTCTACAAAGATCACGAATCCAGTAAGTTTGACTGATTTGAACACAACCATTTCCAGTGACGAGCGAGTACAAAGGAATTGAAGAAGCCTATCCGTCGAAGAAGAAACCGGCTAGAGAACCCGATAGAACACGAGAATATAATGCAAAAAATCGTAACCGACAACCCGCAAGCAGTAATTTATCTTTTCAGGGGAAATATATGGAAATCTGGTAGAAGGACGAGATCAGAGATATAAACAGGATCAAGAAAATCATTTTAAGAAGATGGAGGCTGAATATTTATCGCATCTAAGAATGGTGAAAGAGATGGTAGGGAGAGAATGGATGACTATGCATTTGACTTGACTCAAGTCAATTCGACTCGACGTCGACAGACGATTTCCTGCGTCGAGTCGATGCACAACTCGAGAATAGAGACTGAACATTTTCAGGAAGAACATGATAAAAGAAATAATGAACAAATCGACGAGGAAGACGATTTTGAACCAGAAGATGAAGACGAAGAAGAAGAAGAAGACATGCGAGAACAAGAGGAATATGACGACGAAGACGAGGAACTAAGCAGTGGCGTCGAGGATGCAAATCTAGATGATTAGACACTTTTGTTATTTTTAGGTTTTATTTTTATTTTTGTTTACTTTCATAGATTGCGGGTATGATGACTGATCTGAACTGATTGTGTTTTCTTTCAAAAAATTTCCCGGTGACAAAAGTCACAGATGCTCAAAGATTACCATAAATATTCGTTTTAAATTGTTTATTAGTCAATAGGTGTGACTGCATTGTTTGAATTCGTCTGGGACGCAAGATTCCGCGGTGGAGGTTCGAGACTCTCTTCTGCTGGTCTCACGCGATAAAAGGGAAGACAACTTCCTTTCGAAGTGTTGTTCTTTGTATTTTCTGAAAGGCGTCATTAGCAGAAAATGGAAGTAGTCGCCGCACCTGATCCATTAGTTTCTTCACGAGATCCGGGTGTTCCGCAATGGAGCATTTCTTTCAGTATTTTTCTAACACTTTTCGTATTTAGGAAGAGAACTGAATTGGAGCAGTTGACAGTAGAAGGAAGAGACTTACTGGGATTGAGCATGTTATTGCAGACACTCGATGAAAATCGGAGGATATTTAACATCCACGTGATATAGACGCTGGCTCTGATGGCGCCGGATACATTCGACAGGATACGAAAGACGATGAGAGAGACGGCGACGACGCTCGCCTGTTTCAACAGAGACGTGTCGTCTTTGTCCTCTACGCCATGCGCCTCACGATTCTTCCGAATAGCATAGTAAATTGAGACATAAATGACAAGAAGAAGAACGGACACCGCGTAGTCTTGACAGCTGACAATCTGGATGACCAGCAATTTTAAAAGAAGAAGAAGACTCACCGTCAAGAGGATATCCCCATCCGGTTTCGCCAGCAATAATGTGATTGACCAATTCCTTCTGTCGAATTTTTCTACTCCTCCCCAGAAAATTTTGACCAGCGTCGAGAGGACTATCAAAACCCAGGTGACGCCGATCGGATACCAAACTTTGCATCTAAACACGCGTATCTGTTCAATTATAAGACTCACTTTGAAAAGAGGCAGAGAGCTTTGGGCACGACGAAAACAGCAAATCTATTGAGGGCCATGAGAAGAACAAAAAAAGTAAAACCAGTGTCAGAGAAGTAAATGACTCTGGTGCCCATAAGTTCCCTAAATGGGCGTTTGTTTTTAACTTGAAGATATACCATTGATATTCCAAGCTGTTTTCATCATTTGTATCAAAAAATAACAGGGGAAATTTGCAGAAGGCTTGGATATAGATGCCTAGGAAATTACAGAAAGTCAGTTGGGAAACTATCGTGAAGAAGGGAATCTGAAGGGGGGATTTTATCTGACCAAGTAGAAGACTCACTTCTTTGAAGGTACTCCTGCCACGAAAAAGAACAATTACGAAAACGGTCACAAAAAGAACTCCAGAAACGACGAGAATACCATAAATGACCATGGCGAGAATCAAAATGGCGGATTGGAACTCGGGAACAGCGATGTCAGTGATAGGATCGGAGTTGATAGTCGACATCTGAAGAGTGACGAGGGAATGGCTACTTTCAAAAGAGGATGAAGATACTAATCAGAGACTGACACCCTCAGACACTGACGAGGTCAGCTCAATTGCAATGTGATTACAATGCTATTACGAGTTGATTGCATAGATCAAATGAGGAAAAAAAAAGCTAGACTTTGAGTCATTGGAGAAGAACAGTTACAGAATATGACTAAAATAGATTTATTTCTAGAAGAATCGTGGATTTTGTTTACTTGACGGACGACAACATCATCAGAATAATGGAGTATATTACAAAATGGCCTCTGCAACACCTGCAATTAGATCTATTCATCAATGGCACTATTTTGCTCCGGGAAACATCTAAAGAGGTTGCGGTCAGGTGGATATCATGCATCTGATCTCTCGCCCATGGGACATTACAAAGATCAAGCTGTGTTCAATCGTAGTTCTGTGCTTCGACTCAACATCGGAAATTTTTGTTGATGTCGAGTCGAGAGACACAAATCTGTGGGTCGACTCTACAGTGTTGGGGCCGAGGTCAATCAAAGTCGAGTCGAAACAATGGAAAAATACGTGATCGACTCGACTCAATTCGATCCTGCTTTTTTATTTCTTGTGCAGATATCGCTTGACTTGACTCGAGTCGACGCCTAACATTATCGTACAAGATGAAAAGCAGAAGATTGCTTCGACAAAAGATGGCTTTCAGAAATCAATGAACTCCTGGCTTTGATCTTGTGGTGTGTAGTGGTACGTACATATTATGCTTTACTTCCGTCACATTTCTTTTTGAATTATTAGTCGGACCAATTGACCAATGGGACCAATAAGATCTCCCGATTTCACCATTGCCGGGTCCCGACACGAGCTTCCGTATAGCTAATAAAATTGGGCATTGAACACGCAAATAAACACTTTATTTGTTAATATTTTCTATTCTGGATTATAGGAATTCTCTGAATAATCGAGGAATTTAGGCATGTCCTCAGACTCGAATGATGGATCTCAAAAAAGGCCAGTTAGGCCAAATTTTGCAGAAGATGGTGAGTAGTCCCAGATATTCCAATTTCAATCCTTTTCAGTGTATGGAGAAAAGGATAATAGCGAAGAGGAGCAATTAGAGTTGAGTGACTCGTCGTTGGCTCAAAGACGACAGGTACCATCGGATTGCTTTGATGAAACTATTGGCCAGGTCTCATTGTTAAAATTGAAACAGCTTAAAGAAGCTGTCAATACTCCCGGCACATCCGAGCCCATCCTTCCTGAACCACCAAGCCAAGTCAACGAGGCGGAGGTACGTCTTTTCCTTTTTTTGTTTCTTATTCGAATGACAGGTAGAAAAAGATTTGAATTTTATCTATACGGAATGTGATTCAATTCTCAATGAATTGGCGGAACTCTACAGTTATTCCGAACTGGATGACTTTGCGGTGAATTACACCTGTTGGAAAGTTTATTGCGACAAGAACCAGGTGCTCCTAGACATAATCCATTTAACGAATCAGATTGACACGGCATTCCATGCATTACCCAAAGAAAAACAAACCTCAATTGTGGTAGATCTCATTGACAAGACGGAAAGTGCTGAGCCTGACATGAGATTGTCCTCCTCGAGGACATTGCTCTATATATTACAAGTATTCAGTCAGGGGACGGATCTTGTAGTGTTTTCTTTTAGGGAGCATTCGGCGAATTTGCAGAGGAAGAAGAAGTCGAAGCGGGAGTACAGTCACAGCCACCGACGGACAAAGGAACAGGCGGATATGAGGCAGATTGCATTGCAAGAGGATTTGAGTATGCTCACATGCTGTACAATTGTGGAGCCTTTCCCGTAAGCATTTTTCTCCCAGATTACAGCTATTCTAGGCCCTTTGTTCCTTGTTATTGACCGAAATGGTGGAGCCTTTCGACAGCGGTTTGCTCTCTTTCCATGATGGGCGAGAGTCCAAGGCAAGCAGTCGAGAGAGCAGACACGCCAGCAACGTCGACCTCTCCGACCATGGTGAGATAGTCGACCATCAGGCGTATTTCCCATTTCAGACAAGAAGCAGAGAGCAGCAACTCTGGCAGACAATGAAGCTCTTCGAGTCTGTCTCGGATGTCTATATCACATGGTCGAACTCATCCGTAATAAGGAATTGACAGACGGTCAGAGTAATTCGAAATATGCCAAACAGCGAGAAGAATTTCTTCATGAATTGGGTCAGTTCAAGTCGAGTATTATTTATTATTAAAGGGACGATAAGGCAGGATTTGAATTACATGGAATTGCGCGCTTGGCTTACTGTAGCTATTTGGAAAAATCGTCAGCATGCATTTTTATCGTTTTTTATTGTTTTCTAGTGTTTTGCCAGCATCGAAATACTATAAAACAAAAAAGAAATAAGCGAAAAGTAGCAGGATAGAAAAGATACAAAAAATTCGTGTAAATTGAGCTTTTTGAGTATAAAATAATATTTTGGCGATTTACGAAGTCGTTCATATATCAAAATGTTTCTAAAAATCAGCTGAGTCGATTGCAAATAAAATCAGATCATGGAAAATAACATTTTTAAAGAAAAACGTAATTTTTCATTTGGAATTTGCAAAATATGTGCATGATGTTTACGCGTACTCTAAAATTTCGCGGAAGTTCCGCAGAATTCAAATCCTGCCTTATCGTCCCTTTAATTTCAGGCCAACCTCTCGACAATTATGGTCGTCCTCTCGTCTATCTTCTATTCGAACTGTTACCACAATTCTACACCGGATACTCCCCTCATTTTCCTATAAAGAAGGTCTCGTTATAGTTGTCGCATGTGACTGATCGTTTCAGATTCTCCTGCTCATTTGGAAAGTTCTTCTAGCTACGTTGGGTGGATTTGATGAGTTGTCAGCAGCCAAGAAGGAAAAAAGAAAGGCGAGAGACCTGCCATCCCTTGAGGATACCGCCACAACCGCCGGCAGATTACCGGCTACAGTTATAGCCAGTGAGGCAGAGAATTGTAAGTATTACCTTTTCTTTATTTTACCGGCACCTAGGTGTCCGTATGGTGACCAAGAGAAATCTAGCCCTGGCAAGACAGATAGCCACAGCTGGCAGTGAAGAAGGAAAGGACGATGACGACGAATTTGGGCAGACATTGTCGAAGGAAAGCGAAGGGGCAAAACGGCAAAACTCTCGACAGACAAGCGGGGACAGAACACCTCGGGCTGGTTCGCCTATGTTTGAGCCACAAAGGAAATTACTCCCATGGAAGCCAAAGGTCAGCAAGAAAGAAGTCGAAGCATTTATTCAAATGGAAAGGTCAGTTGGTCTTTTGAGGCTGTGACAGCGAGAATTCAGACAAAAATTCTTCAATTATCAATTGCCTGGAGATGTCACGACTCTTTTCGGTTTTCCTCCTCCGATTCTTGCCTCGATTAAAATATTGAAAGCCCATATTTATACCAGTATTGCCGAGTTGCAGGTATTCTTTCCATTTTATGGTATTTCTCTTTGTTTAGGCGGAAGAAGATGCCAATTATAATCGATACGCGTTGTCGAAGAAGGAAATTGTCGAGGACAATGCCGTCGAAAGACTCTACGTCGGCCTGTTGCCCAATCTAAGTCAATATGTCGTTGCTCTTCTCAAAGTTCTTCTGGCTTCAGCGCCATCGAACAAGGTATTTCCATAAATTTAATAAATCTGTCGTTTAGGCAAAGAACGACGCTCTAAATATTTTGGTGGATGTGTTGACTCCCGAGACGGACGCGTGTGACTTCTTGTCCAATTCTTTCAGCTTGGGTAAGATCTCCCTAATTTGTCAAATTATGTCGATATAGATAACTCTACGAGTAATCCTCTAGAAGACAGTGTTCGGATAACGATTGACATCAAAAGACATAAAGAGGTGGTCGACCTTTTCTTAGCTTTATACCCATTGCCGTTTCAGATTCTCGTCAAGGCAGTCTCATCGATTCTGCTCCTCCTCTGCAAACATTTTAAATTGAATCATATCTATCAATTTGAATATCTCTGTCAACATGTCGTTTTTGGAAATGGAATTCCCCTTTTGCTCAAGTTTATGGATCAAAATATGCAGCGATACATCCAGACGAGAAATGAAATTTACGCTTACAATTATCCTCAATGTGTGTTGCATTATGTGAGAAATAGAGGTAAGAAAAAGTGCTGTGTCCCAGTTCAATTTTATAGACGAATGGCCGACACTGAACTCAGAAAATGTTGAAGAGACGTTGGAAAAGAATGAGGTCTACTTCCTCTGGAGGAATATGTTCTCCTCGCTGAATTTGGTCCGAGTATTGAATAAGCTGGTCAAAGGCCGTCATTCCCGAATCATGATGTTGATGGTCTTCAAATCAGCGCCAATACTGAAAAGATCTCTCAAAGTTCGATCGGTTTGTCTCAATTTTTCAGAGAAAAAGAATCGTTCAGGGTATTTTCCAAGCTTACGTGTTGAAAGTCCTGAAAATGCAGTCGAGATATCTGGGAAGACAATGGAGACGAGCCAATATGGATATAATGTCGGCCATCTACAGTAAAGTAAGACATCGACTGATGGATGACTGGGCATTCGCCAACGAGATGAGAAAGCATTATGACTATCACAACGAGGAGAATGAGCTGAAAGCAGCCGTCGAGAGATTCCACAGTCGACGATATTCCAAACTCTACCCGCAGCTGGCAATTGGTATGATCATCCAATTCCCCCGATAATCGACTAATTCAGAAGTGAATGACGATCCGATGCCCGGCGACGATTATCTGAACAGAGTCGATCTGAGGGAATACGAGCCTGGTGACCATTGTATTTCATCAGCGATTGCCAAAGCCCCGAATGTGCCTCCGTTGTGAGTTCTCGTTATTTTGTTATTGGCACGTAGATGATCAAGAGATCACTCGCCCGCCGCCGTAATTCTCCCTCTGCGCGTCTTGTTTATTCCTTCTTTTATTTTTAGTTTACTGACAAATCACGAAGACTGGGCCGAAATGGAAGTTTACCGACGAAACATCGACTGGCAGAAGGTTTACTTGGGTAGTCGAGGTGTTTACGGGGTGCCCGAGAACAATCCTTACATCAAGAGAACTGATCAGGTCTTGTAACCCATTCACGTGTAAATAAATATTATTTATTCTGTTCTTTTTCTTATTTACTTTTCAAGTTCAATCATCTTCTATATTTATCGGGTAATTTCTTCCTTCTAAAAAGTGGCAAGTCGCGTCGCTTTGTTTTGTCGACTCTCGCGTCTGGTTCAGTTGGTGACCCGTCAAAACAATCTTTGTTCTGCTCTTTCCCCTTTTTTTCGACATGATAACGGGTCGGGTGGCCATGCTGAGTCCAAAATGTTTCCGATCGTTGGTTAGGTTTGTTTTATTGACTCTCGGGGTTACTCTCAGTTCAGATACGCGTCGGAATATTACCCAATAACCTACACAACGCCGGGAGTCGGCAAGACTGTGCCACTGGAACATCTGATTGAGAAATATTCACAGCTCAGATGGGATCCCACCGTTACAACAGAAGATCCGACAGTACAACGATTAAAGGACGGAATTCTAGGAGGGTCGAGAGCGGCGCTGGCCTCCGCCATTACTCTCGTCGAGTCAAGACATCCAACTAAAAGAGCACAGGGGAATGTACTTTTAAAGGTCTGACTTCTTTCCCTTGTTTTTATTTGAATATTTAGGAAATATTGAAATTAGAACATAAGAAATATGCGGATGTCGGTCGAGAGGCAATGATCTTTCGAATTGGAATATCTGGCAGTCCAGGAGTGGGGAAGTCGTCATTTATCGAAGCATTGGGCAAGGAATTGACAGACAGACGGAACATGAAAACGGCCGTCTTGACCATCGACCCGTCGAGTGCCATCACAGGCGGTTCCATTTTGGGAGATCTCACCCGGATGCAGGAATTATCCCGTAATCCTAAGGCCTACATTCGACAGTCGCCGTCGAGTGGTACGTCGTTTTTTATTCGAAACTCTGTAGTCCGTAGAGCGTAACTTCGGAGCTTAGGGAGTAGTTCCCAAGTGTATTGCCTGTCCAGATTTCGACAATTCAGGTTCACTTGGAGGAGTCGCCCGCGGTGTCCACGAGGCCATCATTCTCTGTGAAGGCGCTGGTTATGAAGTCGTCTTAATCGAGACTGTCGGTCAGTTCTTTCTGTTTTCCTTCACGATCAAATTCTATTCAGGAGTGGGTCAGAGTGAAGTAGCCGTGGCCAATATGTGCGACATGTTCTGTCTTTTGCTGTCGCCCGCCCATGGAGACGAACTACAGGGAGTCAAGCGAGGAATTATGGAAATGAGCGATCTGTTGGTGGTGACCAAGGACGATGGCGAACTGAGGGCGAGGGCTAAAATGACCCAAGCAGAATACATCTCCGCATTAAAATTTCTACGACCTCGATCAGATCATTGGCGACCGAAGGTGGATGTTCCCTCTTTATTTTAAAATACAAAATTTCAGGTGTTGCGTTCCTCTATAATGGATCCTGATTCGGTCTCTCTCGTGGCGGAGAACATGTTCAAATATTGGAAAATCATTGGCGACAGTGGCGAGCTGGAGGAAAAGCGAAACAAGCAGCTAACACAGGTTTTTGAATTTTGCGGCTTTTACTGTTTTTTCCGCTTTTAGTGGATGTGGAGCCATGTGCGAGATGAAATAATGTCCGTCTTTACCACCCACCCACGCATTGCTGCCATGGCACCGAAACTCGAAAATGAGATCCGCCTCGGACTCAACACACCGGGATTGGCAGCAGAGGCCATGATCAAAACATTTTTAGGCATTTAAAATTATCAGGGTTGTGTGCTTACGGTTTAAATAAAAAATACGAGTCACACATGTTCTTTTTTTTTCTCAAATTTAGTCGTTCTAACATTCTAATATCTCTAATATTTTCTTCTATCTAATTGTAGTGTATTTTTATGCTTTCTAACTAGTTTAATTTCAGAATGACCACTAGATTTGCATGTGATTATGCCAAGAGGGTAGCCGGATGTAAAAAATGTAAACTACAGCTTCAGAAAGGAGTTAGTTTTTGATATTTATACTTTCTTATTTTATATTTTAGGAGCTTCGCCTTGCTAAAATAACGCCAAATTTTTTCATCCAAAATGCCGATTCGGATCATCCTCCTCCTGATATGAAAATGTATTACCATCCACATTGCCTCTTTGAAATGTTCAACAAGGCACGAGCAAGCACTAAAGTCATTGAAGAGGAAGGTGATATTGAAGGTATTTATCTAGCTTTTACAAGAATATGAGCTAATTTAGATTGGGATGTGTTGACGGATGAGGACAAAGAAAAAGTCTCAAAAATGATTGAGGATTTGAATGAGCTAAGAAAGAGCAAAGCAGGAGGAGCCAAGTCAACTCCAAAGTCAGCAAAAAAGCGATCAAAGAAAGAGGAAAATGATGATGATGACGAGGAAGAAGAAGAGGTAACTGGAGACTATTAGGCAATTATATGCCAAAATTTAGGAAGATGAACCAAAGAAGAAATCCAAGAAACCGGCTGCTAAAAAGGCTAAAATTGAAGAAAACGAGGTGAAGGCGGATAAAAAAGGAGCAAAGAAGGAGGAGAAAGTAGTAGAAGGGAAGAAAGAGAATGATGAGGAGCCGGACGAAACATCAAAATTCAACTCATTCCAAAAAGTTTGTAGCCTTTCTCTTGTATTTTATCAATTATTTTAGTTTTGTAAATTGTGTGATGTCATCGGATCTGTCTCAAAATATACAGATAAGTCCCAAGCTGTTCATATGTTCATCACAAAAGGTGAGCCACTTGTCGAAGGAGTATTGTTATTTTCAGACAATTACAATGGAGATGTACATACTCTGATCCGTCTCTTGTTGCCTGGTACAGATCAACGTGTTTATAACATGAAGGAGAAACAAATCTTGAAACATTTCGCAGAGGTTTGCAACAAAAATACGCAAGACATTTAGATTTATTTTTAGATATACGATCTAAATCATGACGAGCTTGTTAATAAATACAAAGCTAACGGAGATGCTTCAGCAGTTATACGAGAGACACTCGAAGGAAAGAAGGTTCTTCCTACGACCAAGAGTGACTGGAGTATACAGAAGGTGGGATTTATCTTTATATTTTAATTAGGCATACATAGGTTGATCGCTGGCTAGATAGACTCACGGAACTGTCCAAAGACGATGAACAACTTGCTCATCTCAAATTTGCAGCTAAAAGGTTTGTTCGGATTATTATTTTTTTCTATAATTTTTTAGGCTTTCTGGACTGGAAATAATGTATTTAATCCGATTAGTAAAGAAGGATCTTCGTTTCAATGCAGGAACTAAACACATTCTGGATGGACTTCATCCATCGGCTTACGAATCATTCCAAAGTTGCCGCGACCTCAAAGAAATCATCGACAGGTACTGTAAATCTAATATTTCTGTCTAATTAATTCTAATTAAATTTTGTTTTTCTTTCCTTTTATATATTTGCTTTCCCTCTTTCTCATCTTGCCTAGATGTCGTTCTGGTGGTTTTTCTGGCGGCATAATCGAAGTCGGCATCAAGCTGGGAACTCCTGTACTGCCGATGTTAGCTGAGGCGTGTCGCTCCATCGAGCAGGCCATGTCTCGTTGTCCCAATGGAATGTATGTCGAGATCGTAAGACGCCAGAACAGATAGAAAACAATAGTTCAGAAATATGACGGTGAAAGGCTGCAAGTTCACAAGAAAGGCAACAATTTCACTTACTTCTCGCGGAGCCTGAAACCATCTCAGAACCACAAGGTGCCCCATACCTTATTTCACTCAATTTTCGATGTCAGGTCGCCCCCTTCGAAAAAGCCATCCCCCAAGCTTTCGCCAAAGGAGATGACCTTATCCTCGACGCGGAAGTTCTGATGGTCGATACGGCCACAAGCAAACCGCTGCCGTTCGGCTCCCTCGGAATCCATAAAAAGGAACAATACAAAAATGCTTGCCCATGTCTCTTCGTCTTCGATATTCTGCGCTACAATGATCAGGATCTGACAGCCAAGTGAGATATTGACCAAAAGAAAAACATCGAATTTAGACCGATAAAAGAGAGACGAGCCATTCTGGAAGAACACATGGTCGAGGTCAAAAATAGCATAATGTTCTCGAATTGTTTTATGGTCGACCATGGAGACAAGGCGAAATTACACACAATGATATGGAAAGCCATTGACGAGGGCCTCGAAGGACTTGTCTTGAAGGTAAAACGAGAAAAGGAAACAGCATCGGGGAATGTTCAGGATTTACAGTCGAAATATGAACCGGGGAAAAGACATTGGCTGAAAGTCAAGAAAGATTACTTGGAACAGGGAAAAATGGCAGACACGGCAGATCTTCTTGTACTGGGAGCATACTTCGGAACTGGGAGCAAAGGTGAGTTGAATGGCCTTTGACCTATTGAGATATAGGCGGGATTATGAGCGTCTTTTTGATGGGAGTAAGAGATCCAAAAAGTGGAAATTATCGGACGGTGACGAAATGTGGCAATGGCCCGAAGGACAAAGAACTCGACAAATTTAATAAAGAACTCGGCAAAAAGGTTGGCAATCTGTATGAGATTAATTCATTTTTCAGATGAAAAGAATTGACCGCGTCTACGAGAATCTCCCCTCATGGCTTAGTTGCTCCCGTTCTCTTGTCCCCGATTTTGTCATCGAAGATCCGAAATCGGCACCCGTTTGGGAGATTACAGGAGCGGAATTCTCGAAATCGGACAACCATACGGCCGACGGCATTTCCATCCGCTTCCCTCGGTTGACTCGAGTACGAGATGATAAAGATTGGAGTTCGGCGACAAATTTAGACGAACTCAAGGTAATACCTCCCCCAAACTATTAATTCATATTGTAGAATCTTTTTAAAACATCAAAAGTCAAATCAGACGTGGATATGACACAGCAAGACGAAGTTCCACTGTATTCCAAAGATAATCAAGAAGAAGCTGATAAACTCGTCCCACCAAAGTATCAGTCACACAAAGAAAAGATTGTAAAAGACGACGAAGCTACTACTTCGGGCAACAATGAGAATAATGAAGTAGACAATACCTCAGATGAGAAAGACGGATGTCCAGCTGGAATGACCCCGTGCAAATATGGTAAAACCTGCTATCGTAAGAATAAAGAACACAGGAAAGAGTTCTGGCATCCTAAATAATACCTACCTCAATTGTTTGTCATATATAATCCCAGTTTTACATGATTACGAGTTTTCAATAAAAAGATCTTGCAAGTTCGGAACTTTAATAAAAATGGTCTATAAACCCGTTACGAAATCGCAGTAAAAAGGTTAAAACGTAAGGAAAACAATTACAAAAACTCTATTCTATTAATACAAATCCAATTGGACGGTGTATTCCTGATCAATTCCCAAATAGCAGTCGGAATAAATGAAAATTGTCAAAGAGCAGGGACCGCTAAATATCTTTAATAGATTTTTCTAAAAGAAAATTACCTCTTATCGGGAGTAGCCATGTCGATTCTAGCAGTTCTTTTTCCATTTACAGATGAAACATGGCATACGGATATTAAATTGTCTGTCTTTTTATCACCAACCTAGAAGAAAACTAACATGTATTGAATATCTGAAAGGTTACCGAAATTATCCATCCAGCAGTTTTTTCTTTTAACCATAAAGGTAGCAATGCTTTAGTGGAAGATCGGTTAGGGCCAATTATCTCCAAATCGATTTTCAATCGATATACTGTATGTTTTTCTAGTCGAACTGGTTTGGTACTGGAGAGCGGTATTCTGTATTCCTCGGTATTGCGAGTAAATTTGATTCCTGTCACGTTGAGAATTGGCCAAGAGCATAAAGATCGAACAATCTAATTAATTTAGTAAAAAAACCGTACGGAGAATGCTCACCTCACTGATTTCCCGTTCATCTAATGTTGTTTTATTTTCGAAAAATTTCGTTGCTTTCTTCCTGTAGTCTTTTTCATTATAAGAACGATCTATATGAAGTTCATGTTGTAAAGCAGGGACAGTATTCGCCTCTCTTCAAATGCATAACATATAGGCATTAATGTAACTTACCCAAAACTCTCTACTTCGTAATCTTTCAAATAAGGTAAAACAAGTAGTGGGTGATCGTCATACCATCGTGCAGTGTAACACATTTGTTGCAAGGTAGTAATTTGAAGTGCTGTGGAGAGCCAGTTATGTATAAGCGAGACGTCTCGCATTGCCTAACTCCAATTAAATAAAAAACAATTAAAATATACCTGTAAAATTCTAATACATTGATCTAGTACACTTTTTTGGTCGGTTCTGTAATCGGTAGGTATTTCCATACGAGAAAAATGAGCTTGGAAGAGAAGGTGAGCTTTTGTATGCGAGGAATCTAGAACGTTTGTAGGAAATCTTATCCTTAATTGTCGTTGCAACTGCCTGAAAGCAATCATTATTACATAAAAAGATAAAATAATTACGTATTTATAACATCCTCGTTATGTCTGACTGGAACCTCTGCATACTCAGGAACATGCTGAAATTAATATGATTTTTTGTATAATGCAATCATACGGATAGTGTCTTAAGCAAGTCTTCTATAGTGTTTGAAGCTGACAAATTATCTAGTAAAAATCGCATTGTCTCGTGACGGAGATAATATATAGCCGCTAAACGGCCAAACGGAGATGCTTTGATGATGCCCTGTTCTTCATCAATAATTATACATGAAGAATTCAACAATTGCTCAACCACAGTATCAACCACATTGACCAAAAATGATATCATAGCTTCTTCTGAAGGATCTTCCAATCCGTAATAACTGAAAATAAATTGCTTTTAAAGATAGAGGACATACTTTGGATTGGCAAAAAGTCTTCTGTAGAAATATGTCCCAGCCAAATATTCCATAATTCCTTGTTTACTATTTATCATTCCAGCATTAATTTCAGCATTTACATGATTGGCCAAGACAGGAAGCAGGCTTGATTCTACAGGGAATGGTTCATAAAGGAACTTTTTGTAAAAATTCTTTTTGACATCCTGAACATATATTACGGCTACAGCAGAAGTATCGTATTGCGGTCTACCCGCTCTTCCCATCATTTGAAGTACATCTTAATTTCCATTAGCTGTACATTTGAAAAATTACCTGTCACAGGGAAATCAACATATTTACATGTTTTCCCATCGAAATATTCTGTTCCTTTAACTATTACAAGGTGCGCAGGCATGTTTATACCCCACGCCAAAGTTGCAGTAGCAATAAGAACTTGGATCTTTTTATCAGTGTACAACTGAAAAAAAACAGTAAATAAATGATGCAAATAACCTGTTCAACTACGGTTCGCTCATTGGCCGATAGCCCTGCGTGATGCATTCCTATTCCAAAAGGCAACGTAAGTTTCAAGTTGTCATCTTTTATTGTTTGCATGATATCTTCTAACTAAAATTAAATGTAAGAATTTTGTATGTCACTAACATCTGCAATATCCATATGTAACCACTGTCTAGGATCTGCTTGGGAAACTAAATGAGAGACAAACGCCATGGCTGTAAGGCGAGTTTGACGCCTTGAAGCGACAAAAACTAGCACAGGCTTCTCTGGCGAATACGTCAAAATAGCTGAAGAATATTATATGAGATTAAAAATCTAACAAACCTCGGAATGCTGGTTTGTTCATCAATGCCATTCGTGGACAATAATGCTGTCCTGGGAAACCTTGAATGTGGACATTAATAGGAACAGGACGAACCGAAGGGCGAAAATTAAATAAGCCATCCTGAAAATTTAATAAAATAGAAAAAAAGTAAAACAAAAATACATCTTGTATTCCTAACCACTCTGCGACATCACCAGCATTAGCTAATGCTGTGGAAAGGCCTATTATGCGGGCTGATGCTTCACGGACAGCAGATCGACGTGTAATCATTTTTAGCCTAAATATTTCAATTAGGAATTGACAAGACACCAACCTGGTCACAATAGCTTCCAAAACGGCACCACGATCCACACCCAGAAGATGAATCTCATCGATAACTATTAATCCAACTTGTCTGACATATTCTCTCGTCGCCCAGCTTCTGGTAATACCGTCCCATTTTTCAGGGGTTGTAATTAAAATAGGCGTTGCTTCTAATTCAGCTGCTTCAGGGGTGAAGTCACCAGAAACTTCGGCTACCCTATATCCCATGTTCTCTTCGAATTTCTTCTTCCAGTCATCAACTCGTTCTCTAACTAATGCTTTTAACGGAGCAATGTAAACCACCTTAATTATCAGAAATTAACACTCAGAATAGCACTTACCTTTCTTCCTGGATGGTCTTGTAACAATCGAAATATACTGAGTTCAGCACAGCATGTCTTACCGGAGCCAGTCGGTGCACCAATAAGTGCATTAGTATCAGTTTTGTAAAGACAATGGAATATCTAGAAGAATGTTGCAAGGTATACTAAAAAATTCACCTGAGTTTGAATAGGATTAAAATGAGAGAAAGTATAGATGGATTCGAAAAGCGAATTTTTCAGCGTTGTTACAGGAAGAGGAATTAGAGGAAGCAAATCTAAATAAAGTTTTTGTTATTATAAAATTTAGATACCTGTGTGGGCTTTGCACGACTTCGGAAGGATACAATTGTGCATAGACAAAGGTACCAATGTATCTTCAGAAAGAAAATAGTCGCTGACTAAACGAAGCTGGAACTGATCCGTTAGTTGATGGTCTCTTATAGGGATCGTAAAAATAAGATGTTGTGGCTCCGATTTTATAACCTAAGATGTTATGAGATATAAGAATAGTAATAACAAACTTTAGTTTTATTAAAAACTATTCTTTCTTGATAAACTATTTGACTTTCCTTTATATTTTCTAAAAATAGCCAGAAGGATTGAGCTCCGCTTTTGCCCAATAAACGATCATTCCATATAAAATCTGGATAAACAGTTGCGTCTACTTGTACTATTGTACTAAAATTATTTTAAAATAAAGACAAAACACAACAAACTATGTTATGGGTTTTATAACAGCATTGGCATTTAGCCTTGGAACCATGCGCAAAGCATCGTAGACTTTCTCACCATCACAACTGAACATATATCCTAAATGAAAACATTTTTTTGTGAATAAAAGCGACCAGACCAATATCTTTTGCAGTCAAATCTAACAATTGTGTTTCGGTGAGACCTCTTCTCTCAATTTTTTCTATCCAATCCATTCTTAGAAACTCGGATAATTGTCTGTAAAACATTTTGGTTCATCCTTTTTTTTATAAAACCGACCTTAAACTGCTTTGATTAGGCCATATTTTTTTCTCAATACATTTAGACATGGTTAGGAAAGCGCTTGTAGCTTCTGACCAACCTTTCCTTAGCACTATTTCAAAATATGCACGACAGAGACGGCTTGCATTCTGTTCAACGTACATCGCTTCCGAAGATAAGGCAAAACTACGGATGTAACTGCGTGAGATAAGACACTGAATTGAACGATCATAGTAACAGTAAATAGACCAACTTGAAGCAAAACATTAACTTTTCCAGCTACGGAGGCTAGTCCGCCTCCTCTTACTTCGACCATACAACCGAAATTCCTTAACTCTTCAAGATCAATAGATTCTTCTTCACGTATCTTAACAAAAACAAAACATTTTAATAATATTAAACAATACCTTTAGTTGTGAGAATTCTGTTGAAGATGCAATAAGACCAAGTACCATATCATCCGGCATTAAAGGACTCAACTTTACAGGAACACCAGCATCTTTTAATTGCTCAATGGTTTCAAATTTTACATAGAAGTTTGATGCAATCCTTCCCAAATCAGTTGCATGCAAAAATCCATTTCTGTAAACGACAAATCTAAAAAAAACTTCACATACTTACTTAGCGTCATATCTGATCATTTCGTTTTGATCCAATTTAATAGCAGCATCTTCCACAAGTTTTCTAAAATGTTCCCTGACAACAAGTCCTCTCATAGTAGTATCCTGAATTTCTTACATCAGACTGTGAACGAAGAAACTTACTAAAACATCCAGAATTTTGTGTGGAAAACCATAAACCATAGGATTTTTCATTGCCCTGGTATAATAGTAAGTATATGTTAACCATTCAATTGCTTCATCTATTGTAGACACAGTTCCCAAAGCAATTTCAGCATTAAGATTGTCATGAAGACGTTTGAAAAATTGACTTTCTATGGGTGCTTGGCGGTTCAACATGGAGAGATATTTCCCAAGTTTATCGTGATTTGTGATAATAATTCCTACAGAAAGAATAATTATTAGCATAAAAGTAAATTTACCATGTCCTTCATTTTCAAATTGTGGTCTTCCAGCACGACCAAAAATTTGTTGAACATCCAAAACACCCAAATCCGAAAATTGGCCTTTTTCTGCATCAAAAACATCAGTTCCCTAAAAGTAAAATATCAAAGGTGAATGATTATTTTTGTGACAACAATATAAAAGGATGACTTACACGGATAACAACAGCGTGTGCTGGTAAATTGACTCCCCATGCTAGAGTGGCAGTACAAAATAATACCTGTAACAATAACAAACTTTGAAAATAAAAAAAAAGGCTTACCGATATATGTCCGGATGAGAAAGTTTTTTCCATCAATAGTCTGTCAGATCTTTGTAATCCAGCATGATGAATACCAAAACCGAATCGGAAGAATTCAAATATTTGAGCATTCCTTGAGGATTGACACTAAAATTTCTATCTATTAGACCTTGAGAAACGGTACCTGTTTTTCTGCTGTAACATATCCTCGAGAATTTTTTGTTTGAGGAACAAAAATATCAAGATGTCCCAACTGCGCTGCTCTCTCCCGGAAAGCTTGAGCACACCGGCTGGTTGCGCTTCGAGCATGGACAAAAACCTTCAAAACGATACGTACGGAAGCAACCATAGTGATTTATACCAAAACTTGATGTCCTCTTTTTACATAACTCAAAACTTCATCGTAACAGACTTCGTCCATGTTTGCTTGGACATCACGAACACCTCCGATTTTCTTCACACCAATAAACCTGAAACAAATACTGAAATTGTTGGCCGCGACTTACTTTTGTGTCAAAGGAACAGGCCTAAATCTTCCGTCAAAGAAAATTAATCCACGGTATGGATTCACTCGAAGAAATTCAGCAACATCAATGTAATTGGGTAGTGTAGCAGAGAGGCCTACAATTCTTATGCTGGACTGAGACATTTCAACCTAAAAGTCTTCATAGAATCGGTCTTAGTAAAAAAATACTTGACGTAAAGTGCGTGCTACAATAGTTTCGATCACTGGGCCACGATCATCATGTAACAGATGAACTTCGTCAATTATCAACAATCGCACTAGTGCAGTCAATGAGTTATCCGCTGTTCCTTTACGAGTTACAACATCCCATTTTTCCGGTGTTAAAATTAACATCTGTAAACATAAAATAAATAGTGAACATATAAACAAATCAACCTGTGTCTCAGACAATTCCTTCTTCGATAGTTGAGTGTCTCCTGTTAGTTCTCGCACTTTTAAGCCTAATGGAGCTAAACGTTTTCCAAAACTTTCGGTCATTTCAGTAGCAAGGGCCTTCATAGGTGCGATATAAATTATCTGAAAAGAAAATCGACGAATAATAAATTTACCTTGAAATCGTCTTTAGCAATGTCACCATTTGGTTTCGTATGTTCATGGATAACATTGAGAATGCATAACATTGCTATATTTGTTTTACCTAAAATTAAACATACTAAAAATTTCTCGAGTACAAACCAGCTCCTGTAGGTGCGCAAATAAGCAGGTTGTCCTTCGTTTTATATGCCTCTTCAAAGACGATAGATTGAATAACATTAAGTTTTTCGAAGCCTTGAAATCCTAACTGCGCCATCTAAATCGCGACGGTTAAAATCATAAAAAAATGACAAACTTCGTCCATATCCTTTATGTAAATGTGTTTCACATCTTTGACAGACTGATTATTTGCCGGTGGTACCTCTACTGATTCAAAATTCCTGTTATTTTCTCGTATAGATCCATCAGGAAGGGCATACTTAAAATAATAGAATATATTGTTTAGTCAGGTCTCTCTACCTTTGTTCCTAGCAGGTTTATTGAGGTTTGAGCGGTTTCTATTCGAGCATCGAAAACATGTGGATATATTTCTGTTCTAATCGGGCCTGCATTTATAGCTGGAATCCAACGTAGTTGGTCAATTTCAAGCTGTCTAAAATTAAATATACGTCCACACTTTAGAAAAAACGTACCGTTCACGTTGTAACTCTCTTTGTGCTAGCTCTATTTCCAGTTGTTCTTCTTCACCAAATGCATGTTGTATTCTAAAAAATATCTAAAACTTAATATCATCTCACCTATTCATTTCTTTCTGCATTCTTTTTTGTTCTTTTCTCATTTGTCGAGCCATTTCAGCTTGCGCCTTCGATTGCACAGTAACTTGCTGACAATAAATGGCTCCATCATTCCGTTGTGCTGGAGGCACCTAAAATACACATATATTTCCGGATAAAAAGTTTTCAAGTATTTTTGTTTATGACAGATGCCATTCTAGCCGGTAAAAGATAAATTTGGCAACCGTCGGTTATTTTGAACCGGATTTTACCGATATCAACGTGCAAAATTTTTCATGTAAAGCAAGTTGGATTGTCAATTGGTTGCTGCTGGTGTGATGCGTTTGGTACTTTTTACATTTTTCTGTCTCCTCTGCTTGGCAACTTGTGCAAATTGCCTGAGAAATGTTATCCAGTGCGGATCACGACTCTTCTGCAACGATCAAGCGTACGAATTGACTGTTGCAGAAAAATATAATTTCAGGCTAGGACAATGGTACAAAATGAAGGCAATAGTAGAGGCGCTCGTCAATTTCCAATCAGTTAGAAAGGAATTTGGTAACGTAGCTGTCAAAAGGTGAAGCGATTTCCTTCAGCAACTTTTTTTATAGAAATTCTTCTCTGGGTGAGTTGCTCGAGTGGCGCGCAAGACTCTGTATGGATAACACAATTACTGCTTTCTTGCTGGATGATGATGTAAAGGACGACCTCAGATGTATTTGGCCAGGCACCGAAACTTCAATAGCTTGCGCACCCGTCCCTTCAAACTATACCACTGAAGCATTTACGTATATTCCTGTTAAGGAAATGCGTAGAAGAATTTTAAAATTTCGCGAAGTGGTGGGCTGTACTCCCGGGCGCAGCAGCGAACTAACAACAAAAAGCGTAAGCACATAATATATAACTCATTGGGATTTTCAGATTACGGAGCTGTTCGTATGCAAGGAACGATGTGTGCAAGCTGGCATAGGCTACTTCGCATCTTGCTTAATAATGATCGTCGTTACCCTCACTTTGATCCTGCGCTGCCTATCTTAGGGCATAATGGCACTCCGATATGTAGAGCAATAAATTGCTATACGAACAGATTTTATGTTACTTACCGCATCTTTCATAGCTTTTTTAACGTCTTCTTTGGTTTGCATAACTTCTTGATTTATAGAACTGCGTGATTCCAGTATTTGCCCAACTAATTCGAATTGCTCAAATCCCAGCAGATCGATAAGCTAGATAAAATATTTGAATTCAGGTGTTTCAAAAATCAACTTCTCCTTGTATTTCTTCGTCTCGTCTGCCACTGCCTAATAATTCAAAGAGGTGTTTTGTCATGGCTTCAGAATCAGGAAATAAAGATTGTAATGTAGCAACGAGAAGTGCTACGGAAATATTGTTCGATAATGCTGAACTAGTACCCTAAATTGTCATTAATTTAAGAGAACTACTGGCCAACCTGAATTTCAATTTGCTCATTATAGGAAATACCAGAAGTAGAGGCTTGTTCCATACAGAAAAGTTCCTCCTCACGATCACACCATTGTATTTCATTAGGTATAGGTTTTCTGTAAGTGACAGCTAATAATTACCACATTGACCTACATCTCTGGAGGCAAAAAATCCCTCAAAAAATCAGAAAGATCCAAACTGAAAGAAGCGACAATTGGACGCATCGTATCTAATACATCAGCATCGAACACGTTTCTGTAAATATAAAAGTAGAAGTATTAAAACACTGTACTTCCAGGGAGAATCAGGATCTGTCCCTATGAAAGCAATATCGGGAACAGCTTCTGGTTTTCCTTTAACTTTTATCCAAGCATGTGCAACAACTTCATGAAGTAACTTCATTCCAATGATGCTACGGATGCGAGATACATCTAAAAATTTTGTGCAATCATGTTAAATAAAAACTACATTCGGCGATAATTTCCAAAGCTTGTTCATTGTATGATTCTTCTGTGGGAAACAAACCGGCTCTAGCTTCTTCCTTCTCTTTTGTCGTTAATACATTGTGGAAATCTTTTAGAATGTTAAATGCCATTAGAAGGCGGTAACGGACTCTCTTTCTCTCTAATTTTCAAGTATACACTGTTAAACAAGTAACAAAATTACCTATTAATCTAATAATTCCTTCGATAATACTAATTATTTGATGCACTTCTGTTTTGCAGCGAACAGTTTGGCCGGCCAACGCTGAATTTAAACCAGAGATAAATCTGTAACGAGTTTAATAAGCGATAGCAAAATGGTTTCCATTACTTGTCATAGACTGAGGCATAATGCATTCCATCTTCTTCTTTGCCTTCATTTGGCTTCGAAATTTTATGATGACTGGGCAGCAACCTCATTACGTTAGCTCCTGACGATCGGACTTCAAAAATTCAACAGTACTTTTATAATAGAAAAAAATACTATGTTCTTTCGATTCGTCCGAATTCTTGATTTCATCAATTTCTTTCTGGAGTCGTTGAAACGCCAGCATCCTTTAGTCTGAATTAATTTGTGATAAAAAAGAAGTCTCAAAGATATAGAAACAACTGAAAATGTGATAAGCGCTAAATTGTGTCTACGGTTTGAGAAATATTTCGCAAGCGCGATTTTTATTTGTAGAAGTACTAAGTATAAAAAGCAAAACAGTGAAGATAGTTTGGAAACGATTTTGTAAATACAATACGTTTATTAAGTAACTTTAGAGATAAATAGATAAAAACGAGAAATGAACAACAAGCAAGAAAATTGGACTAAATAATTACTTCAATTTCTTAGAATCTACAGCTTTTGCTGGTTCTTTGAAATGTAAGAACACGAACGAGAAGAGCACAACACCGATCATCATCGAGAATGAAGACGCGTAATATGGATAGGCAGCAATAATGAAACGTTCGTATTGATTATGCCACAGAGGGCGTACTGGTACCTAAAAATAAAATTATACTTTATATATATCACCGTTCTTACCGCGCGGATTTCATGAAGATGGGTGTATCCTACTCGTCTATAATCGACCGAAAATTTGTAAACTCCAATAACATCAGGTAGTTTAAATTTGGCTACCAAAGCACTTTTCTGAAATAGTTGCATCATCATGTAAAGCAGAATTCGGATTACCTGAGGTTTCAATGTGGTACGTACAAATGGATCAACTCGGATGAACTCTAACTGAACGTCCTTAGCAGTGAAGGGGAACCATTTTCCATCCTTTAGTTCTTCGATTTCTATAGCATATTCGACGTCGTCAGTGATAGTGTATTCTTTGGGTATTATCTTCTCTCCAGCTAAGTGATGAGCAACGCTCTTTGTGCGAAGAACGCCCTTCTCTTTCAACACCCACTTGGAAAGCTCTATAACGAGAGCGCGATTTCCAGATGCAACAGGCCTAGATGTTGTTATGTTAAATTACAGGAATCACAAACTTTTCAGCGAGACCAGCCTTAGTGACCTGAGCATTTATGAATGCATCCGAGAAGAGATCAATAGATCCGCAGAAAACGACACGAGCATTATTGCGGGCTTGAACAGCTCCGATCATCAATGCGTTTTTACCGATTGCAGCAGGATACTAAATTAGGGTGATGCTTTCTGTGATAAGAACTAAGGTTACATTGCTTATAGTTTTCTTTGGATTCCACGAGTAGGCTGTGGACTTGGCTCGGAGAATGTCTAGACGTAAGCGGTTGTTTTTGTCAGCAACAAGAGCAACACCCTGAAATGAATGTAATAAAAATTAGGAAAATTTTATACTTTGAAAAGGATAGGATTCATAGAGGCGACATCGCCGACAACAATTTTAGCATCCAAAAGTTGTTTTTTATCAGCGACAAGAGTAGTGTGTGTGCCATCGTCCTAAAGCGTTATAGATAAAGGAAAAACATAGAAATTTACCAAACGAGCATCGAAATTGTGATGATCAATCAGAGCTGTTTCAGCTTCATCAAACTCGAAGCCATTTTCAACAGCCAATTCACGAATAGCTCCTCCTATGTTAGATCCGGCAGCAACAAGCACATTTCCTCCAAGATCAATGAACTGGGTGATGTCTTTGTTGGTGATACCACCAAAATCTATAAGATAAAGTAATAAGAATAATACTGTTTTTGTGGATTACCTTCTACTGATGGAGCAAAGATGACCAAATCGTCATAACTACGTTCGTCAAACTTTATTACGCTCAAATTGGGATCATCGGCGAGCTTGAAAGTTAATGAATGCCCACGTTCTAAAAAAATGATGAAATTGGAGAGAAAAAAACATGAATTTATCACCTTCTAAACTTTTGAAGAAAATTGAGTGGCTCTGTTTTATGTTGTCATTATCTACCAAAACTAAAACACGATCAGCAGCTACCCCCGCTAATAATGGTAATAGGTATAATAGCCACATTACTGAAAACTTTTTGTAAAATAAAGTACACTCAAGAAAAAGTAGCAAAAAGTGTATACACACATGTAGGAAAAGATGTGACTGCGTGGCTCAGTTCAAATCCACGTTGGCTGCACTAGGAGTTCCTTGTAAACAGCGGGCACGGTTATGGACGATCCAAAAGACCGAAAAGGTGACATTCAGTTGAATTTCTGTACAAACATGTGAAATTCAAATCGTTTGGAACAAAAATAGTAGAGTTAATTGATTGTCTGCTCTCTGCAAGGATGGCTGCTTCCGCTAGTGTTCCACCGTCTGCTGCTCCTTCTAAAGCAGCTGCTTCTCAAATGAAACCAGCAGACGATGCGGCGAAGAAAGGCCCGATGCCGAACAGACCCGATGAGCCCGAGTTCAAATTGGAGATGCTGCTTGAAACTATCATATTTAACTGTGGAAGCGACAAGAAGCCAGTCTACTGCGACGTCACCATCAAGAACATCTCCCCGGACAGACAAAGCTTCAAAGTCAAGTGCACCAGCTCGGAGATCTTCCGCGTCCAACCGCCTCTTGGCTTTGTCAAGGCCGGTGAATCACAGAATATTCGAGTCTGGTTTCAGAATAAAGCACAGCCAGTAGACAAAGACAAGCATTATTTCGCTTTCTACCATATAAAGGTAAATAAGTTTCCACTTTATTGTAAACAAAAATATCAAGGCTCCCGATGTCAAGCTCAAGGAGAAAGATGTCTGGACCAAAACAGCAAAACCTGATGGTATCCGTCGTCTTCGAGCTGATTTCCAAAAAAAATAATTGTGCGAAGACGAGCAATATTTGTCATATAGAGAGAAGACTTAGGTTCTGAAATAAACAGGGTCCCGTAGCTAGTGTTTCCTTCTTTTTCTCGCTGCTGTTTCTGTACTTCCACTTGCATTAATTTTGCAATAAAACGCGAAGCAAACTAAACAGCCTCTTTTCTACGACTAATATGACTTCTGTAAAAGCTAGCCCTTCTCTCGATTACTTTTTAAATAAACAAACCATACACACAATTTTCATTTATATACTACGTAAGCTATTCGAATAATTCTACTCAGTGGTGATGCTGACGATACTTGTAATGCAGTCGTTTCTCTTCTGGAACTATGGCTTCGTAAAGAACCACACCACATTTAATAGTTGCAAAAAGAAGACCAATACGCCATACAATCTATAAGACGACATTTCAGAGTAAATAAAAACACACCTTCAAATATTGTCCATATGGAGTCTGCGACCAAAAGTCAGATTTGAGGTTTATAGCATTGTAGGCGGCATAAGTCTCCTTTTTAGCCTGCCCGAAAAGGAACATCTTGGGGCAGTTATTGATATTATCCCATTTTCCTTCGCTTGCAAGGCGATTAATGGTCTGCCACTTGGAAAGATCTCCGGTATGACTCGAAGCAGCCCTTCGTGAAACAATTCTGGTCGTAGGCACGGCCACCCGGGCCAAAGTCATGCTCTAAACTAAAAGAAAATGAGGAAAAAAATGACAAAAGAGATTGAGCGAATACAGCGCATGAATAGAGAAAATATCTGAGGAGATCGCTTCATTACTGAAGTTATAACAAATTAACACAAAATTATAAAAACGTCGATAAATAATGGGTTCACTCAGCAGTAGCCAATGGGTTTTTGAGAACGAGAATAACTGAATCACCCCGGAGGAACATCTTCGAGATGAAGCGATCCTTTGCAACAGGCTTAGCCTTCTTCTTTCCCTTTCCTGCTTTCGGCTGCTCGGTCCACATCTCCTTCACGTTCTCCAATACCATATTGCAATGGCGATCAAAAGCCTTAACACGTCCGAGAAGCTTCTTGTTGTTACGGCAATTGATGAGAACCTATAAAATTTTAAAATATATCGTATTTAATGATAAAAAAAATACCTGAGCATTATTGTTAACTGAATGAGTTAAGATAGAAAGCGGTCCAACATTAAACTCCTCTTCTTCTCTCTTAGCCAATTCTTCTTGGGTCATTTCAGAGCGGGGCTTGACTTGAGCCATCTTGACACCTAAAGTTAAAACTAGCATAAATAGCATCAAAATCTGTCAATATAGAGAGGAATAAACCAATCAATATATAATAAAGCACAAATTAAGTTTTAATGTATTTTGCAGAGCTGTCGAAGGCATTATTAGATATCAATTTCGTGTCATAGTTGCGTCGATTTGCTTGATATTGGGTAAGGCAAGCATGACTTTTCTTCTATAATTTGGTATACCCTGAAAGCAGTTACTTTCGCAAGAATTCTGTTTACCTCCTTATAAATGGGATTTCTTTCTAAGTAGACCGTCTCCAAGCAGAGAAGACCACTTAGTTTGTCTACTTCCAGCCACGAGCTTATTTTATTGTCATTGGCCCAAATATCAGTCAGATTTTCTAGTTTTGCAAGAGGTTCTAGTGTCTCCAACTGATTGTCTGCAACGTCAACCAGTTCCAAATTATTCTGCAAAATTAACTGCTTAAAATTTTTTTTAGCATACCAAAGCTGACAAAGCAGAAATATCGGAGAGACCTTGGTTACTAAAATGGGCTTCTTTCAATAGAGTCAAGTGTTCTATATTTTCCAATTTAACAAGACGATTTCCCTAAAAGACATTAACAATTACAACGAAATTAATACCGGTAGACTGAGAACTGTAAGCTTCGTAAGATTGCCAATATCTTCTATTTTGCGAATTTTGTTTTTTCCAAGATACAGTTCCTTCAAATTAGTTAGATGATTGATGTTTTCAATTTTTTTAATGCTGAAGCCGATATATGAAAAAAAGAAGAAAGAAATACCGATTATCTCCAAGCTCCAGGAATGTCAAGTTTAAAAGGCGCTCCAAGCCTTTAATTTCTGTGATTTTATTATGAACTAAGAATAATTGTGTAAGGTTTGTCAGATTGTCTAAGCCTTCTATTACGCGTATCCTATATTACTGTTGTCAGCTATTGTGTTTAGTAAACGATACCTGTTGTGACTGAGATCTAAAGTACGTAAATTTACAAGATGCTCCAAGTTCTCTATTTTAGTAATCTGATTTTCATAGAGATCGAGAGATGTGAGCGTAGAGATATTGAGACATGCATTAATTTCTGTGAGTAAATTATTCCTCATAATCAGCTCCTTCAAAAATATAACTAATATGAACGAACTTACATACCTCTAATTTACTAAAACGGCCTAGCTCAGGAATGTGATCGGCCCGAGTATGCGTCAGATCTATGCACTAAACATTTGTCGATGAAGAAAAGTATATACAAACATCGTCATCTGCAGAGAAGTCGTCTATATTAAACTGGTTCCGCTGGATTGCCTCTCCAACAGCTGCATCTTGTTGCTCAGGTTCGGAATCGGACATAACTGAAACAAATGTTTGACATATAGTAGTAGCTAGATAATAAAACAGGAAATCCTCACAACATCGCAAAATAAAAAAATAAAAGAATAATTTATAAACCTATTTTCTATTGAAGGGATCAGACCATACGCGTTGGCCATGAGCTAATTCTTCTCGTGATGCATGGATCATTGCTCGTTCTTCTGCTTGTGCTTTCTTATAATAATCGTTGTTAATTTTTGGATAAACGCAGACAGAATAAACAGCAACACCCGTAAGGATAAGTGTTGTAGCAACGGCAACTGTTCCCATGGTGGGACGAGATGATTTCCTCAGTATCGGTATACGATTCCGCACAGATAGCCAAAAAGGAACCGGCGCGCCTGCCGGTACTCGCATTCTGAAATAGCTAAGTAAAGAAATCATGAAAAAAATTCAGATTATAAACCAGACGATTTTATAAACTGCAAAACATAAAAAACGAACAGAAAATAAAAAATACGCCGAGGTTTTCGAAAGCGAACTCAGGGCGCCCACGCCGTTTGCACAAAAATAAAATTACGTTAAAGTTACAGTATCCGAAAAAATAGAATGTTGCCGGTTTAAATTTCTCGTAAACGAACTATAATGAGAGAAAGAGAAGAAAAAAAAGAGAGAGTATTTCAACGACTAGTGGGGTGACACATCGGCCGAATCATAAGAACGTCTCCTGTTTGTACAATATGTACAATTCTTTTCAAACGATGGCAATTTCATGGCAACATCTTCATCCACATGGCAGTGCAAACGATGATCTTTTGTCTTGACGACACCCCATAAAAACAGTCTTCCTCTGTTCAAGTTTCGATGAAGCTGAAGATAACTGGCCTCAGGTGACTGCTCTCTGACTTTAGTCGTATTTTCAATGTTGACTCGCTCCCGAAGATGACCACTGTCCTTATTTGATTCCCTCTTCCCATTTTTTTAGAGAATATTTTCAGTTTTCTTCTATCTGAGGAACTCTTTGGTCTGTTTTGACTCTCCAGCAGGTTCCTCACGAATTGAACATCCTTTTGGTAGAATTAATCCCCTCACGGGAGTCCGTTTGCACTCGTTTTCTGTGGTGATTCGTCACTTTTGCGATCCGTTCTCAATTGCAAATTATGCGACTGTCGGGCCCTTTTCCCGCTTTTACACCCCCACAAAAACAGACTACACATTGTCTTTTGTCAGTTAAAAATGCTTGGAAAATTGGGAAAAAGATAAGGAGACTATCTGTGCCACTTGATGGAGCATGTCTTCCGGCCTGTTCTGCCTCTCCACACGAGGTAATATTCCCCCGTTTTCTGTGTGTACTTTATGAATGGGCATCTTCTGACTCAGGAAGTGCTTAACTGCCTCCAGCTACAGTTTGCTCAACTTTTTGTGTCAACAACCCGTCTTGTTCTTCGCCTGACCCCGACCATCTCCCCTTCTATCCTGTGATTTGCATCATTCGCGTGTTTCTTTTTTCATATCGGGTGTCCTTGGCGTGTTTCGAGCCCGTCATTTCCCCTCCTTATCTATCTCATTGCTTTTGTTTCCAGGAAGACGTCAAATGGATCGAGTTGTCGTCGACGTTGTCACAAATGAAGTCGTCTACAAGCCGGGTCAGTCCATCCAGGTACTCGTCTTTCCTTTTCATTGTCATCGTCTCCAGGGTACTGCCAATATCTATTGTCCATCGCCGATTGAAGTTGACAGCATCGAAGCTCGACTTCTGGGCGTCGCAACAGTCGCCTTCACCAATGAGGTCCGTTATTTTCTCGTGACCGATAAAAGTTCTGACAAGGTCATGAAATTCTCGACGAGCCAGCTGATAGGGGACAAAGCAGCTCTTTTCAGGAGCACTACAGTTTCGCCAAGAGGCGGAGCATTGTCGATTTTCGAAAAGAGTTATGGCGATATCGGAGTCTGAACAGTATGCTGGACATGAATATTGATGAGAATTATGTACGTTCCATTGTGGTCAAAGAGGACATCCCTTATAGAATACGGACTCTTCCTGTTCCGGCCGTCTCTCCGGCCATCTCGCCTACGACTTCAATTTCCGCGTTCCCCACGATGCCCCCACTTCATTTCAATGTTCTGGGTCACCTGTGGCTGTCAAATATACCATTGAGGTTTTCCACAAGCCTGACAGTTACAAGGATTTCTTTCAGATCTCCCTTCTTCACAACCTGAAACTCATTTCCCATCACGAACATCAGCTGGCTGTCTTGAGACCGGAGTCTGCCTTGGGCGGATGGAATCAAAAGAGTAGCACCCACTCAAAACATTATCGTTTTCCAAAGTAGAAGATTTTGTATTCTGCCAGACTAATTGCCTTTTAGAGATCGAAATGTCTTCTTGGAATGCATCCTCGATAGAAATGTTTTTACAACGGTGGATACGGTAGGGGTTCAGATTACAATATCGAATAGGTAAGATATTTTGAAAAAGAAGGCAAAGGAAGGATGTTCAGGTGGAAGAGATCACTGAAATATGTGCATATGTGTATTGTAAGAAGGATATCAGTCAGCGGACATCTGGTCGAGGACGAGGAGATCGAACAAAGTCATACTGTTCTCTTGGACACAACCGGTTTGTTGATCTTTCCATAGAAATTAGTCCGAATTATAGGTGTCGGTTTGCCTATTTTGAAGCCGAAGATCCAAGTAGGAGAGACATACTCTTTCCGACCGAAATATAATGTGCCCGCTTTGCCACCGACATCCTCAATTGACGGTATCATGGCCAATGACTATTTCCTGAAAATTTGCGTCGGACGGGCGCATAACTTTATCATCGCTTCGCTAAAGGTAAACGGCCCACCTTATCATTTTCCCTGATTCAGATTCCCATCACCATTGTGTCAGAATTTGTTGAACCGAAGAGACGATCATGCTCCACAGAAGAGACTTTAATCGACTTTCTGACTCCCGTAGTACCCGACCTCTTGGCTTAGCAGCTTCGCCTCTCTCATGATATCTAGTCACTTCTACTTGTAGCACCTATGATACGTGTATCTTCCCTGACAGCCATACGTGTTATCCCGGAATTAAAAGGATAAATCTCTTGAACTACAAATGCTTCATTTAAAAAAATCTGATATTCCACTCAATAATCCCTAGTGCTGTCTTGTCTCGAAAATCTGCCTTTCCTTATAAAATTTCGAGACGAGATTGAGACGAGACGGGGGTCGTCTCGAAAACCGAGACGAGTTCGAATACTCTACGCTCAATTTGACGAAGCATCGGATAAGCTCCCTTTGAGGGCCATACGACAACCGACTTCAGAAGTTAATAGAAAACAAGGAATCATGAGAACTAGACCCAACGTGTACGCCGATATTGAAAGGATAAATATCTCGATCTACAAATGCTGTATTTGTCGCTTTAGATCGTATAGTCGAGCATCTTGGCGACTCAAGATTTCTTCTTTTCAATCATCTTCGACTTGGACTTGACAGTGGACTGGACGGTCGAGACTTGCTCGCTGCCATTGGAACCATCCAGCAACTTGTACAGTTCGGAGGCTGTTGGGCGCTTGTCCGGATTGTGATTCCATGCGAGTTCCATGATCTCGACAACTTTGGCCGGCATGCCTTTCGGAGACGGCAGACGATAGCCGTCCATGACTTTTCGCTTGACTTCAGAAGCTCGCATTCCCTCGTACGGACACTGGTAAGGCACTTCGAACATCTCCCAGATCATTATTCCAAAAGCGTAGACATCCGTGTTGTAGCGAGTCTCGCCAATTTTCCAGACTTCTGGAGCCAGCCAGCGGACATTTGTCGGCTTGTTGAGGTCGACCTTGTAGACGGCCGTCGGGCGACACATTCCAAAGTCGGCCAGCTTGACGACTTTGCGGTCAATAAGACAGTTTCGAGTGGCGATATCTCTATGAATACATCTTAAGATTCAGTTAATGTAAAAGTCGACGAAACCGTACTCTTTGTAATGGAGATATTCGAGGCCACAGGCAGCTTGGGTACACATTTCAAGTCTCTGGCTCGCCGACAGCTTCTTGCCATAGTTACGGAGCTTGTCTTCGACTGAACCGCCATCACAATATTCCATTACGAGGAGATACGGCATACGATCAACAATGAATCCGTAGAATTGTACGATATTTTTGTGATCTGAACTCAATTAATAAACAGCTGCTGTAGAAGTTTCAGTACCATAGAGCTGCATTACGCGAGCCTCTTTCATCATCTCGTTGAGAGCTTCCTCGTCAAAATCCTTGCCGTCTTCCGTCTCCAGCCTTTTGGCAGCAATCGTCTTGTTGTCTTTTAGCAGCAGACCACGAAAAACGGTACCATAAGCACCGCTACCGATTCTCTTCATCATTTTGATGTCCGCGTGGCTCATTTGAAACTTTCCTTTGGGGATGGCCCTCTTCAGGATGATCTTATCCTCGATACTGTCCTTGCCGTACTTTTCGACCATCGCCTTCACATTCGGGAATTTTTTATTATGGACAGAAATCTCCTTGCCCTCCTTCTTCACTTCATAGCGCTTGACGCCTTTGCCCCATCGGACAGCTAGGAACAGACGAGGCTTGGCAATGCCTTGGATGTGTTTCGACTGGAGACAGTAGTCACCGTCCACCGTCAAAATCTTGTTGATGTCTACATCCAACACAGCTCCGTGGTAATACGGCAAATTGATGTCATCTGTCTGAGCACCTCTGGAATGACTGCAATTGCAACCGTCGACACAGTCGACAACCTCAAAATTTCCGACATTGGAAGCAAGCGATCTGTCGGAGAACGAGATGGACAATGAGCAATGGAAGATGTCTCAATTTGACAAGACAATTTAACAGGAAAGAGATCTGACTTGGTAGGTTAAATTCCGACATGTCAAACCGCCAAATTTCAACTTCTTCATTTTATTTTTTCGGCCAACTACAGAAGAAGGCAGAGGCTATGAAACAAACCGCACATTAATGTCAGGCAATTTCCATGATTTCCGAATAGGAAAAATGAATATTTTGGGGGATTGATGTCAAAAAATCGGGACTTCTGTAGATTTTTTATTACGCAGGAGACAGCCCGTCGAGAAGCAAGAAGGTGTCGTCTGTCAATTTCAATATTACTGTCCGATTGTATGAATCATTGGAAAGAACTTGTCAAAGGCGTCAGAGTACTATAACGGAACAAGAAATACAGTATGGTACTTGACAACATTTATCATTCGGTTGACATAATTGAGCGTAGCACGTGCACATAGCGAAATAACAGTAGTTGGTAGTCGTCCATTTGATTTTTTATTGTTATGGATGTTTCCAGACGTTTCCTGTGACGTCGCCGATTGCAAAAAAAAACGATAGGGATATAATATTTATGTCTCTTCCTCGTAAATATAACTACAGACACATTCATATGAGATTCTTTTTTTGTATAGAAGCCCGCTTCCAATTAAGCTCATTGCTTGCCCTTCTCCTTCCCCTCTATTCTTTTCTTCGTTTTCTTCGAAGCTTTTGCCAAGACAGGTTCCCCGGTAGCCACGGTCACTGCTGCAATAAAAATCTTGATATTCTCTAAAGGGTTCAGTCTACCTTTGGTATCATCTTCCTCGCTGGATACATCGCCGTCAACCCCAGGGATGGCGAGTGATGTCGGGCAGAGTGTCTTCTTTTTTATCACTTCATGCCAGAGCCGAACACCGTCCTTGATGTCGACTTCCTTCTCCAAGTTACCATCAATCAAACGCCGACCGTCTAAAAAGTGAACAGTTTTCTCAAAGAAAACAAAACTCGCCTTGTGTGTAAGATATCTCGGGTCTGTGTTTTACTTCCGTGAAGGCTTTGGTCTGCTCCTCGGAATATTGGCTGGTGTATTTCCTGTCAGCCGCCCTGGTAGCGTAGAATTCTATTTGGTCAGAGGAACAATTCATCATGCCGAGCATGTTGACGAGGGTAAGAGGCAACTGTGAGGGAGGAGTACCGCCTTTTGTACGGAGGTTCTGAAAATAGGACGAGATGAGTCAGAACTGGGCAAGGCTGTCGGAAATGAAGAAACTGAACCGGGGAGAGATGGTATCGAGGATAGAGATCAATACGGAAAAGAGGGAGAGAAAAGTATGTGATGTTAGTGGAAATCGAGAGATGATCATAAGGAGTTTGTCGAAGACAATCGGAAGAAGTCACAAAAACAAATGATGTGATGGGAAGTCAGACCGACCTGGGGCCGATCTTGGGTCTTATGGAGAGCCCAGAACGAGTTTGTTCCGGATGTTTCAAACACGTGAGACTGTCTGTCGTCACAGAGAATATTTATGCAAAAGAAAAGAGGATTAAAATTGCAAAACAGGCGCACGTGCTCCTGTGCAAAAATAAACGAATTTGGAAGAGAGGAGAAAGATTGAAGTGGTCGAACGTGTGAAATTGTTTTTGAGGCGGGATTGAACAACACGACGATTGAAAGAAGTCCCGACAAATAATAGGTCATCATAAGAAATAATAAGAACACGCCAAGATAAAAACAAATTATGGGCACTGCAGAGAACGGGGACGAAGACGGTTGCAGGGGAGAGAAGTTCCATTTACACTCTTCCCTAGGGGGACTACAAAGAGTCGACTGCTAAAAGGGCTGGTTCTACATTAAGGAAGAAGAAACAGAAGAAACCGTCTCCCATTTCCGACAATAAAATGTATCCCGAAAGTAATAAAATGTCAATTTCGGTAAGAGAAAAATACTTTCGAATTTTATGAGAACAAGTCTTCGACCTTTATATATTGGGCGCGTAGAGGCTCAATGTTCAGCGTCAACCAGATCGACCCACTCGCCAAGTCATTTTTAATTAAATTAAAATGGAAGCACTGGGTTTGACTTGGTCTGCAAACGCCGAACTTATACCGGGGGAAACGTGTTTGTCAGAAATTTCAGCCACTTTTAGGAGCCTCTTCTGGAGATGTCGCTGTTGCGAAAGAGAATGATTCACAGATAATTTGAGTGACTGGTTTTGATTGTCAGAGGACGAGGAAGATGTGCTAAACAACTTGAGAGTACAACAGTACCGGGACTTCCTTTTATTCTCGCTCAACCTCTAAAATGACCTTGACAGACGAAGGGGCTCATGACGGCTACGTCACAAAATAATTAGATTAGACAGGTTAGTTTGGGAAATTCGGAAGACAATATCGGAACAAGCAGAAAACACTGTGTCGTCACCAGTTTCGGTCATAAAATTTTGATGAAAAATCAGTAAGGAAGAGTCTACCCAAGAGTACATCTTTGATATCAGTCATTCCCTCCTCAAATGATGGCAATTCCTCCTCCCTCGTCCGCCCAATTTCATAATAGAATCGGCGGCAAACACTCCGGCCGATCGGTTTGTTCTCAATTCTCCGCTGTGATCCCTCGTGGATTTCGTTTACTTTAAACCCTTTGGCCACATAATATTTACCCTCTAGGGTTTCCATCCAGCTACCACTTTGTGTCCGCCTCGGGTCCTTCTCTTAGCCAACTGACGTCTGATAAGCTCTATTGATCGATCAGTGACTCAGCTCTCTGCATAAGAAATGCCCCCTCTGTTTGCCCAAAACATCCTCTTCCCTTTCTCGTAACCTATTTACTCTTCTCCGCTCTCATACATTCGTCTCTTTCAGCTATGGTCATCGAAGATCCCAATCCAGATCCATCAATAAGTTAGTCTCTTCCCTTTCCGAGAGGTAATTGACCATTTCAGTTAGATCTCAACTGAGGGAACGGGAAGATTTTGACTATGCCCGTCGACTTCAAGATCAGGAATTTGGAATGTCTGTCATTTTATTATTCCCCATAAAAAATGAAATTATAGACATTATGACCAAAACAGAACAGAACGGCGGACTGTCGGGTCAGATACGAAACAATCTCGAGTGGTACAGCAACACGAGGACGAGGCAGCGCGAGCATTGAGAAGACAACAATACAGACAAATGTAAGTAGACATATTCAAGGGGAATACAGTTATATTAGAGAGGAAACGGATGAGCAGATTGCTCAACGATTGGCAGCTGAATGGAGTGCAGAAGAAGCCAGGCTGACAGAAGAAAAATTAAGACAAGAACTGATAGATGAGGAGATTGCCAGAAGACTGGCCGAGTCAGGAGAATTCGCGGCGGACATTCCTGGCTCATCGAGTGCCGCTCCCATTTCGAACCCTCCGACTTCCACAATTCCAACCCAGCCTCCTCCTTATGATTTTGCTGTCCGAGATCAACAGCCACAAAGGGAAGATCTCCTGATTGATTTCAACAGCGCCCAGAGCATTCCTGTAAGTGGTCATCACATTGTTATTTTTCTTTAGCCGCCACCTCCTGCGCCTCCGGCTCCTTCAGCGTCGTCAGCCGGCCATCAGTCAACCAACAATCCCCCAAGTGAGTCCGTTTAAATGTATTTCTGCACGAGTACCTTCATTTGAATTTGCCGTGTGAATGTGCATTTCATTTAGAGAGGATTGGAGGCGTCGCTCTCCCTGGGCTGGCTCCCGACCTTCCTCAGCAGTCTAGACTGGTGTCTCAGCAATCTCTCGACAGTCCAGTGGCATGGCCTCCTCCGCCTCCTTCTGTCTTGGCTTCGAATGCTCAAATCAGTTCGAATAATCCTTTCTTGGCTGATCTCACTAGTACTAATCCCGTGGTTGCTCCACCATCGATGGCGCCATCAGCCATTGGTTTCGCTCAGCCTGTGTCAGTTCCTCCTCCTTCTTCTCAGCTGCCTCCTATTGGTTTTCAGTGAGTGCTTTGCCTTTCTATTAACTTCAATACATTCAAGAATTATTTAATCAAGAGTTCAGATCCGAGTTCGGCCTTCCTCCCCCGTCATCTCTGGCCTTAGGCTTCTCTGGAGTCGGTTCACATCCACAATAATCATTACTTGCTCAACTTTTCGCTTTTATAAATGAAAATTTATTAAACCGGAGTAATCAAAATACAAAGAGAATAGAGGCTAGATATCACAGTTGATGAAGAGAGGAGATCCTGGGAAAGTAGGCGGAGAGGATGGGGACAATAATAAAAAAACCAGTAATATACTGGACCCTTATGCTACAAAAAGGCACAAATCCCATATCAAATATAAACCCATTTGTGACCATTACGTATAATATTTACATAATTTGACTAAAGCTGGGCTGGACTGGCGGCTTTAGGCTTCTTCTCTGGCGTCTGCCTCCACATTCCCGTGTTCATTATTTCTTGGGCTTCTCGTCGTTCTATCTCATCTTGTGCTATGATGTCCTTCATTCTTTCCCTCACGGAATCATGATAATAATGTCGGAAGCCGGGCTCATGGGCACACCATTCAAATGACTCGTAGGCATGCATCAGCAACTAAATCAATGATGTCGATGAAAACAGAGGGAGAGAACAAACCTGAGGAAACCGGGAAGTCCAATAATGGAGGAATTGTTCTGGGATTTGTCCAAGCGACTCCCTCGCCGCTGGAGGCAATTCATGATAATGATTTTTCTTATTTCTCATGGCTCGTATTAAATCCTTCACACTATTTGATTTATATGTTCGGAATTTACGAAGATCTGTAAAAATAATGAATTGAAGATGGGAAACAGACTGTACCTTCTGCCAACGGTTCACAGATATGATTCCTCCAGCCGTTTCTTACAATTTGCTTGGCATTTCTCTCTAGTCGTCGCACTATTGGATTATTATCTTCCAGTTTTTCAATACGATTGGATACTTCCTAAATTCGCTGAATAACAGAGATTGAAAAGAAGGCAATACCCCTAGGAAGCCGAGGCGTTTCTCATCCGACCAGAAAAATGGATGTATTAGGACAGCGGCAGCGGTCGGCCTCGCCAAAGGATCCAGTTGGATCATCGACTCTAATAATTTTATTGTAATATCGCCATCTGAACTATGTCTTCAAACATAAAATAATTTGTCTACCGTCTTTCAAATCTTTTAAATGATATTTTCCCATGACAATGTTAGCCTGTCGATGGAGATTATCTCCAAATGGATGGCTGCCCTCTGTCAAAACGTAATAAAATATACAGCCCAGACTAAAAATATCCACTGGTCGACCCTGAAATTTTCTATTTTACAATAAAACCGCTAATTATACTGTGCTCAATGAGTTGAATGCTTCTGGGGCAATCCATCCGTCAGTTCCGGCCATTCCTGATCTCCTCGACAGGGAGTGTCGTCCCGGTTGGATACGCTTACACAGACCGAAGTCGGAGATGACTGCCCGGACTTTTCCTCGCTGACCGGATATACTGATCAACACATTTTGTGGCTTCATGTCACGATGAACTAAACCAATGTTTTTCAAAGTAACAAATGTCTTCTACCTATATCCATGGCATGGAGATGTGTCAGTCCATCAGTCGCCTGTCTCAATACTTCCAATGGTTCAACTCCGATCTTCTCTCGTATGTGTTTCTTCTCGACATAGTCATTCAACGAGGCCACACACAATTCTAATGCCAAATAACGGAACTGGCTATCCGATTCCATGCAGAAATAACGGATCACATGAGGATGGGCGTCGCTCTCTCGTAGGAGATCAGCCTCTCTGTCGACCAAACTCACAAATTCTGAGACAACTCTCTTCACTGCCACATCTCGGCCATCAAATTTTCCTCTAAAATGCCTTGGTAAAATCTGTAAAAGACAAAACGAACCGGTAGACGACAGTTCCTTCACATCCTCTGCCTAATACGGAATTTGGATCGTAGAGTAATTTTCCGACGTTCATCCATCCATCCGGCACATCGTCTGATTTTGTAAATAGCCATTGTTTTCCAGAATTGGAGACACGTGAAGTCTGTGCACTGCGTGCTTCGCCAGAAATGATCGACGCCACTCCACTCTGTAAAAAATGACTCTTCTCATCGATGCTCTATTTTCATTGAGAGGCGGATGTTATTTTAGTTTTTCCCGCGGGGCACAGTGACATTTGTCGAGACACGCCTGCCTCGGCATTCTTGCCATTCCTTGATTTCTGACCTGTTTCCCACAGTTCCATACAATGGCTATGATTGTGACGAAGATGGCCACGACGACACCATGGACTGTCTGAGGATGGGTCACGTAAATCTTATGTATCTGAGCGGAGAGGGAGTCATCGATCTCGGCAGGCTGTTCAGCTATTAACTGAATATTTTGCCATATTTTTTTGGCCATAAATGGCTGATACCTGTCGATTGTCTGGTTTAAATCCAATGTGAGGGAATTGAGGAAACTGAGGGAAGCGAGTTGGAATTATAGAACCCAAATGGAGAGAAGGCGGCTCATGATAACCTGAAAAGAACAAATTGTCCGAATGTTGTCACCAATCTGCCACAGCCGCTCTAAATCACTTTTTACTACGCTGCCGCTGAGCTTCTCTCGGGTGAGAACAAATGACACAACGGCACCTCTAATAATATACAAACGAATCTGTCAATTTATTGAGGAACTTCGTCTGCACTTTTTGCCGGTCACATTCCCGCCATTCGAAATGATCCATTTGCACTCGGTTATGAGTTTGTGTGAGCAAGAAACAAACCTAAGAGAAGGAATTCGCCATCGTCCGTCTTATGGGTGATGGTAGGCATGTGGTCGATGGTCACAATCGGTCTCTTTGGTGGGGTAAACTTTGATTTATCATCAGCCTGAATAACATTGTGAGAAAAAGAACACAACTGACCGAAATAGCAATAGGACTTGGTCCTTCTAACAGCGGAGGTCCAAGATATTTGGGAGCATAGGTGATGGTATGCTGGTCGACAAAGGCATTGATGGCATAGAGGCCGAAGGAGGTCTCGCCCACGTAGAGTGTCGGGAAAAGGGTCGCGTCGACTGGGCTCTCTGATGGCAGAATATTGTTCCATTGGATGGCGCTTAGAGCACTCTGAAATAACTCGACTTGTCAGGCACCGTCAATGTCTCATTTGTTCGAAGGTTTTTATACGAGCGATAGCATCGCTGACTGGTGTGAGATGTGTACTAGAGGATTTATGCTCTCTGCTGGCTACTTTTCCACCTTCTCTCGAGATAAAAAGGATCACACAGTCAGTCAGAGAAATAAACACCTGTCCCCGGGAGTGACGGCGACGAGTCTAACTGTTTATGTGCAAGCTCATCATAGGGAGAGACTCCCCCGAGGCGGGCGCCTGCCTGCTTTCCGCAACTGATTTGTGACTCCTCCCTATCAATCAATATTTTAACTATTTCAAGCCTCTTCACTGCCAACACCTTCTCCAATTTCAGGTAGATCAAGCGCCACCTCACAAAAAAATCTACGAATCGCGCCTTTTCACCACCCAAAAACACTACAAGTCAGCACCTCAATTATCAACAATTTTATTGCCTCCCGCATTACACAGCACAAGGAGCACCCTCACATCAACGGCTGCCCTCTGAGTCGCCGATACTTTGAAGTCCGAGCCCATGCTGCCATAAGGGGTCGCATGGATGGAGCCAGCCGACAAGGCAGACAACAAACCTCAACGGAATCTGTCAGCCGAACAAAGCAGCGTCGAAACTCACAAGAGCTCCTTTGCTGGTACGCGACATCCTTCCGAGGACAGTCGAAATATCCGTTTTGCCAAAGGCTTCGACAAAGGCGACACTCCACATCGCTCTCATCGAAATTGGCAAAATGTTGCTCGACGTCTGTCTCGTCCCAATTTACATGCAGGTTTGTCATTTTGTTCAATGCTTTTCCTCTCTCTTTCCTTACAACTCCCCCGAAAGTTTCCAAAAAAACAAAACCAAAAATCGGAGGTGTCGGCTGTCCAAAAACTGGCGGGTAACCTAATTCGAGCTCGAGTTGCCACCTTCTCTCTTCCTTCTCCCCGACGATAGAAAAAGAACAAGTGTGATTGTTCGTGCAATTTGTCTCCCACCAGAGGGGCACATTTTACCCAGTCAACGCCTCCTGTGCTGCCACCCTCGACCAAAAACATCGATTGACTTCCCGCTCTATCAGTTGGGATTTTCTCTTATTCTCTAATGTTTTGATCGTGGGCTTCATGCCAGGTTCCAGTGTCAATGTCATCAAAACACAGACCTAACCATGAGGCATCCCTATACCAAACTCTCTTATGCAGGTTTGTCCAGGCTCCCCCTCTTCCTTTTTTTCCCAAATATAGTCAATACCGTTTTCAGGTCTCAAAGGAATACGAGTTCGTGGTCACCTCAACTATAAAGAGCTCAGGGACCGTTTCTCCCGTCAAAGTACATTCCACGGTGTCAGCCATGCTGCCCTTGCCCCGACTAAAAACTGGCGATGGTTTTGGTATGCAGCCTTTCTCCTTTGTCTTTTGGCTCTAGTAATTCAAATTGTTTTTCTAGTTGTCCGTTATCAACAATATCATAAAACCGTTGATCTTGATGTAAGTCTTCCTCCTTTTTTTAAATTTCTCTTTTTTTCCAGCTCAAATTTGAAAATGCTCCATTTCCGTCAATTACTTTATGCAATTTAAATCCATATAAACGAAGTTCTGTCAATGCGAATCCTGAAACGAAAGCATTGGTGAGTCGACACGAAAAACAAAGAGATATCTCTTCCAGATGGATGCCTACAGCAAACGTTTAGCCTCGGGCGATAAAACCGAAGGAATTGCAGCCGCTCTAAACTTTGGTGGAGCACGAAGTAAGTCGCATAAAAATATCAAACGGTCAAAAACGAGCTCTGTTACTAAAGTGGAACGCGTCCTCCTCGACAAACCATTTGTCAAAATCTTCGTCGGTCTAACAAGAGCGGCGTCACCCCCGAGGCGCTCGCTCTCTCGCAAATTGTACACCTCGAGCCACTGGACACAGCAGCCGCATCTAATGTGAAAAAATAGCGGAAGGGTATCTTTCGGACGAAAGACGAATGACTTCGTCGGGTTATGATTGATTAACACAAACAGACTTCAGTGAGGAGGGCGATTCGACCAAAGAAAAAGTCTCGCGACAAGGATCGACGCTATCATCAAGCCTTTGCTCAATGTCTCTGCGATGTCGACCCGATGACGGCCGAGAGGAAGGGATCCTGCTTTGCCGCTTTGGGAGGGAAGGTGACCGTTGACATCTCTGGCCCTGTTCTGAGGAATTTCCATCCATCGAAATGTCTTTGCCAATTGGATATGATCAGTCGGACATTGTGGCCTTGCTTTCCTTGTGAGTTCCTCTTCTCTCTTCTTTTATTTCTTTACTTTTGTAGACAGTTCTTGGAAGGAGAAGCTCTGTACAGAATGTGTCGACTCTTCTGGTCATTGCCCCATGCGCTTTCACAAGTCGAAAATTCCCTTTGAACAGCTGAAGAATAAAGAGAAAGTTGACCTTTGTCTTTGCCACAAAGACTACAATCATTGTGTGAGGACTCGAGATGACGGAATTATTCTGGAAATTGATCCCAATGACGATCTTGAGACATTCAATGCCACGGCCAAGTCAGAATTACAGCTGATGATGAGGGAAAAATACACGACGACAACAACCACTGAAGCTCCTCAACTTGTCGAAGCTCTTGGGTTTGATGTAAGCGTCCTTTCTCTTTTTTTTAAATTTTTTCCCTATAGAACATAACTGATGACATCGCTTTGGCCACCCAGGCTCAACAAAATTTGATGTTTGCCGTGGGCTCGATGACCAACGACGAGAAGCAGGAAATGTCCCATCAGCTGGATGAATTCATTTTGAAATGCTCTTTTAATCAAAAGGATTGTGATATTGAGAAGTGGGTGATGGAAAAGCGGACAGATTCAATAAGATTATAGAGATTTCAAGCAACATTATGACAATACTTATGGCAACTGCTATACTTTCAATCATGATAGGCAAGCAGAGCGACAATCACAGCGGGCCGGTGCCAACTACGGTAACTCTCTTATTTCTCTTTCTATCCATTTTTCGTATTTTTAGGTCTTCGTGTCTTGTTATATGCCGATGTGAGTGAATATCTGCCGACTTCTGAGTCCGTCGGTTTTCGTATTACCATCCATGACAAGCATGTTGTCCCATTCCCAGACGCCTTCGGGTACAGTGCTCCAACGGGTTTTCAATCGTCTTTCGGAGTTAGGATGGTTCGTTCCTTTTCTCGTCTCTTCTTATTCCTTTTTCAGAAACAATTTATTCGATTAGAACCCCCTTGGGGACACTGTAAAGTAGGCGGTGAGGAATTTGAGCATTATGTTTACAAAGGGTTTCAATATTCTGTAGAAGTATGTCTCCACTTTTTTATATTTTTCCATTTTTGTAGGCTTGCCACCGGAGCTGCGCTCAGAAGTTCATAATTGAGCGTTGTAAATGTGGTGATCCGATGTTTCCTCTGCCTGTCAACACCAAAGCTGAACCGTGTAAAGCGACGAATAATACTCAGCGAGAATGTCTTCGAAATGCCACTTTGGCTATCGGTGATTTGACGGCCAAAGGAAAAGATGATGTCGGTGGATGTCCCTGTCATCAACCCTGCGAGTATGGCATCCGCCCTTCATAAATACAATTTTCAGAGAGACAAATTATGAGGTAACCTATTCGGCAGCCAGATGGCCGTCCGGTTCAGCAAAAGTCATGGAATGTACCCCGGGCGATTTTATGTGTCTTGAAAAATATCGAAAGAATGCGGCTATGATTCAAATCTTCTATGAAGAATTGAACTACGAGACATTACAGGAGACCCCAGCTTATACAGTATTCCCCATATCTTTCTCATGTAAGGAAATCTTTTAGTTGACATCTCTGATGGCTGATCTCGGTGGTTTGACGGGTCTTTGGATTGGAGCCTCTGTCGTCAGTATGCTTGAAATTTTTGCATTGATCGTTTTCATTTTCCAAGCTTGGCAACACAAGAGGAAAGGATCCATGTCAGTCTTTCTGTTCTCTGTCTATCTTATTCTTTTAGTCAAAGCCAATCCAATCCCCAACTGTCAATCCATTCCAAGCGGTCTAATACCTCAATTCACCAGCTGCACAAGACTGCCACCAAGGTCTCGGTGCAAGACGTTCGATCCATCAAATCATTGCATTCCTCCAAGAGTCGATCAAAGCAATCCATTCTCATTGAGGATGTTCCACCCATACAGGTCTGTCTTTTCCTTTCTTTGACGCCTATTTCAGGAACAAAGTGACGACGTGGATGAGGAGTCAAGTACAGAGAGTAATTTGACAGCGTCGAGTTGTCGATACTTGGCCCCGGGAGAAGATCTACCGTGTCTTTGTAAATACGACAATGCCGGTCGGATAACCGTGATGAAAGCCCTCTGCCCCGTTCACGGGTATATGGTTCGACGACAGTATGACTACAGGTTTGCGTCGAATAATCCTCTACCTTCGTTCTAATATACAATTCCCTTTCCTCTGTTTCGTTTCCTTGAAAATAATTTGAATTTAGTGATGAGGAGGAGCTGGAAGACCTCGAGTAAGCCCAATTCCTCAGTTGATTACATTCTTTTCTTTCTCTCTCTTTCCTGACTAACACTTAAAATGTTTCCCTTTTAATTTTTGTTCCTAATAAGATTTGGATATTTTAGTGTGTCGAATAGCGAGGTAGAGGACGTCGACGACGTTCATAAAGAGGAGCCCTACTACAAGGAACCATTTCAACCTCGAAGGTAGGCAGCCTACGGAGCCTTTTCAATTGAAATAATTCCAGTAGTTCAAAAAGAAAAAGACCGAGTAAAAGATTTAAAGAGAACCCTGGAGGCGGGAATGGGCCCGGCCCGCCAACTGGAGAGGGAGAGGGTCTGTTATAGTCAGGAATCAAAAGAAACGAGCACAAGGTGTAACTCTGTCGGGTGTTATTGTTATTTCCACCTCAATTCTCTTTCTGTATCCACTGCCACAATAATAAAAGAATTCTATCGACAAACCTTCACTATATTTTCCATTGTCTCCTTGCCCAAAACAGTAAATGACAATTTATGGAGGCCATCATCCTGAAGCAGATACATGGCCACTGCCGGCATTCCAAGATCTAATTCCCATACTATTTGTCCTGTAATCAATTGGCTCAAAATAGAAGGAGTTTCTTGCCTGTCTCATTGTCAACTGCTAAAACGTTGCCCGACGAGGAGGAGACGTAATGTTTCAGTGGATAGGAGCTGTCGGCTACATGGCGGATTAGACAAAAAGAAGAAGGATTTACCTGGGAGAAGATGGGCCGAATAGTCAGAGAATGTGGCATTCCATGTTTTGCCTCTATTCTCCGTGTCGAACATACTCACTCGATATTCCGTCCGCCCAATGAAGACACTTTTCCCTTGGTTAGCGGGACATACACGTTCTGTCGTCGCCGACGATAAGGTTTCTATCTAAAAATTAGAGAAAATAAAAAGAATACGAAACTTTTCTACCTTGGATCCACTGAGAGGGTCAATTCCGAACCAGACATCTTTTTTACTACCTAGATGGAAATATTAATAATAGGCTAGAGGACAAAGCATACCGGCATACAAAACTCCGTCGGATCCCCTGCAGGGAGAGGCGCTGACCAGTTGGGGAATTGTGAAGGGAAGTTTCTTGAGAACGCCATCCTTCAAAATATACAATGTGCCATCTTGGGGATTTGGAAGAAAAGTGAAACCTTGTTTGACACTATTTGGAGTCCTCAAAACTGGGGCTAAAAAATGAAAAAAAGTATGAAAAATGGTTAGGAAGTCACCTTCATCAAGGGTCCATTTGACTCGACCGTCTCGGACATCGATCGCCCGGAGATGGCCGTCGAGCGTCGACACGAGGACTATACTATGGGCTTGTTTCGAATGAATATCCTGAATGAAATATTAAAACAAAAATGGAAAGCAAACTGACATGTGACGTGACGGTGTGGAAGAAGAAGAGTAGGACGACGAGACGCAACAGAACCCGTATCATTCGTGAATTGGTGCATAACATACGCTCTGTGGAATACTCATACACTGAGATATTGTCTGAAATGACGTGTTTTGTCTGGTAAAAGCGGATATGTTGGAAAAGGACGGTAAAGTGGACAAGGAATGACCAAATCGGAGAAGATTCGAGAAAAACGGCACTCTATCCAAGGGGCTTTGCATCTGTTTACCGCTGATTTTTAATGGAATACAAAAGAAGAGGATAAAAATCAAAAGACGAAGAAAAGCGTCAGAGTTTACTCCATTTTTTTGATATTGAGAAGAGATATGGTTCCAGGGAATCGGCTGCTGGTCAAGGGAGTTGGCAGAGGACCATAAAAATATTTTTTTAGAAGAAAAAGGCTTTTTCTAAATTCTCTCGGTGTAACCAGCACATTTCCCATCAATTAATGGCAGGAAAAGATTTATCCCAAGGTCAAGGGCGCAGGATTGCTTTTCACATAAATTTGTCGCTTTCTTTTTGTGTATCATTGATTTTTCTCCAAAGAGAGCGAATTGTTCTAGTCGAATAAAAGCTGTAAAAAATCCGGGATATGTGATAAAGTGGAGACTTTTAAATGGCCAATGGCATGACGTAGACTTAAAAATGGCGTGCCGTGGGAAACACGTACGTCCAAGTGGCCACCTGCCGGCTTGACTTCAATTAAATCAGCTGCAGTAACCAAGGAGATCCATAAACAGTATTTTGCACGGGGGCTAAGGAACAGGTTCCTGCAGGAAGAGGAAGACGACCGATCGGATGGCACAAGCTGACTGTTGCGAAAGGGCGAACACAGACTGGTCTCGCCGTTGCAGGACAGCTGGGACAACTTGAGCGGCTGTGTGTGGGAATCCATAGTAGGGGACATATTCCACTGTCATTTTTCGCTGGTGGTCCAGCTGATATTCATGCCGATGGCCCTCAAGAGAAGTCGACGGCCCGCCTGGCGGCAGTTTTAGACTCGAAATTGGTTTATTCGGCACTCCTTGACGAGCCCATTTTTGATTGGGACGTCTGTTCCGAGTTACCTCCAAAAATGATGGTTATCCCCGTCAGTCAACATAAACTCATTAAAATAAGGAGAGTCAATCGAAGACTGTTGACACTTCTCGCCATGTACTCTGCCTTTATTGCAACTGGTACCAATTTAATGGGTATTGCCAGCTTTACTTCCTTGTTTCTATTCGAAGATTTAGGAGCCGCCACAAATTCCTGGTTATATACATCCGAAGTCCTCAAATATTACATAATGCCCAATAGTTCTGCTCATTTGGAAGACGTCGCCAATCAGCCGACATATTTTAAAAATGCCAGTTATGGTCCTTGGAAATTCTGTTGGCTCGACCGTAACTTTTTTTACTAGGCGCTCTTGACATCTCCCTTTCAGCTCAAAATCCTTTCGAATGTCATACAGTACAATACCTAGTCGATGACGATCCAAGCGATGTGACTACCGGAGTCCAACGTAAGGCTTTCCCCCACATGTCCCTTATTTTTATACAGAATCTATCCGTAAAAGTTACTATTTTATGATAACGGGAGTCACATTGAGCGGTCTGGGAACATTGAATTCGGTCATCTGCGCCCTTTTGCCCAATCCTTACGCGTCACTCTTCCTGGCAACTGTGATGCACATCAATGCCGGTAAGATTCCCTTCTTTTCTTTTTATGAAAATTCAGGAATAACCAACTTTCTCTGTATAATTGTATTCATGTCGGCTGTCTCAAAAGAAGTCGGATACAAGATTTACCCGGCTTCGGAAATGGATGATCCCCTTTTTCATTATGATTATGGATATTCCTTCTGGCTTCTAAAAGTTTCTGCTTTCCATTTAAATTTTCCAATCAAATAGTTTTCGTTTCTGCTAACCGAATTTGCTGCTCTTTTTTCAATTGTTGTTTACATGGCAAAGAGAGACGAGAGAACCTTCAATCGGTACAAACTTAGGTCAATGCTCAATGTACACAAGGTAGGCGAAAATTTATGGACGAAAATATTGGACAGATTTCCGAAGGGTCACCCAATGGCGAACGACTGGCGGTCCGAGAGGGAATTCCAGCTCGATTCAAAAGGACTCCCCGTAGTTCAATTGTCAGGTGAGATTCTTACCAGGCCATTAACAATATTCAGCGGCACTTCCACAGCTCCAACATTGGATGAACTCGGTCTGCGTCGTAATTCTGTCTTTAGTAATCCTCTACAGCCGGTAAAAGAAGGACCCGAAAAGGTGAAATCGCCTACATTTTCTGTTCTACTTCTAATTCAGTATCTCTCAACCAAGGATTATCCTTTCTTCAAACCTTCTGCTCCTTTGGATCTCATGAATCCGACAGAAACATGTCTTTAAATTTATTTATTTAGGATATGGATAAATAATTAAAGGCAAGCTCTTCCACAGCTCCTTATGTCTGTATCCGCTTCTTGACATTCCTTTTCCCGCCATTCTGAGTCGCGTCCTTTCATTACTCTCCGTCTTCTTGTCTGTGTTCCAATTCCACAACTATTATGAGCTACAGTACAAGGTGTCCATCTGGACCATGGGCCGACTTGACAGCCACTCATAGCTGAAAAAATGAATGGAAAAAAGAGTGGTAGATGACTTACGGCAAGGTCTCTGATCACATCGATGTTCCTGAATCAAATGCTCTGGGCAAGATGCTCCTCCATTCCTTGGGAAAGTCTAAAAACTGTGTGAGCTCGACTGAATATTACCTTGATTTGTCGGGTTCGTGTCTTTTTTCCCCTACCACAAGTCACAGAACAAGCGCCCCATGGTGTCCACTCTTGCATTTCACAAGGCACCGGATCACCTCCATCATTTATTTGCTGTGTGCCAAATTCTTCAATCAATTGATGATTAGGAACTATAATCAAATTTTATAAATTTTATGGAAATAGTTACCCAAAGCCCTGTGGTGATCATGTCCTTCTAGGCAAGTTCGTCGACATTCTTCAGCCGTTTCAAATTGATTCTTATTCCCCTGAATAATTCTTTAATTTTCATGGCGATGACTGGCCGATACCTTACATCCAGTGTAGATAAATCGCTCGCAAGCTTTGGTTTCATTATTGAACCAATATCTGGGGAATGTTCCTCCACATTGTCCTTCTGATTTTGGCTCAGCGCAGATTTCTTCAGAATTTTGTTCTATGAAACGGCGACATGACTGCATTACGCAGACATCTTTCTCTTGGAGACTGATATGAGAGCATCTCTACAAAATAATTGAAAATTAGGGGGAAATAGAGTGCCTGTTCATGTTCGGAGAAGAAAAAGAGGCGAGTCCTGACTTTGACACCGTCATCACAAGAAGCACTGCAAGGAGACCAATCGGACCAGGTCGTCGTCTTACACAACGGATCAGGAGTAACGGAACAGTCATCGCCAGCTTCTCCTAGAGAATTGAAAACAGATATTGGATCAGAAAAGAACAAACCCACGCAGAGATCCTTCCGTTCTAATTCGATGTGGGGACAGTCATCTTCTTTAGTGGCTGGATTCAAGAAGGAGCGCTTTCGACTTCTTGTCCCGTGGCCACAAGTTACGCTACATTCACTCCAACCCTCCCACGGACTAACGGAACATCTCGAACTGAACGCTGTCGAATCTGAAAAAGTTATCCTTAGAAAAAAAAGACAGGTAAACCTTCGCATTCATTGATCTTAGCATTACAGAATTGCCTCTCAGAGGTTTGGCGATTGCAATGGAAGATCTGGGCTTTTACAGGAAAGACGAAGACACGACTTCTCATTCGGATTCCTTTTCCACACGTTGCCGAGCAAAGTGACCACGGTTCCCATTCAGACATCAGACATTCTCTCCTGTCCTTGTATTCCTCATCTTCTGAGGTATTGGTCGAATTGAAGGCTTCTCGTTGATATTCATCATCCGATTGGCAACGGCTTGGTGTCACCTGTACATGACCGTTAAGCAAAAAAACGAAGAATACCTCGACTCGTTTGAGAACGAGAGTGGCCACAGGGGGAATGGTGTCGCTGTTTGGATTGTAGAAGGGAGATGCGGGATCATCTCTCGTAGTGATCCATCTGATCGGATCCCTTGGTTCCGAAGGAGTATTTGGAGACTGGAAATAACTTGTCAATTTATGGAATAGACCGATAAAAGCATTTTTATTTGATGCAAGAGCTCGACGTATGGACGGCATTTTTCATCTTGGTCTTGCTGTTGGCTGCCTTCGTCGCGGTTATTGCTCTTTGTTTCTTCGTGTGTTTCCGTTTCATTTGGAAGAAAAATCAATGCGAACTTCAGAAAGGTACGTTTTTGTGTATCAGATATACGACGATAATTCTAGGCGAACACTTTGGACAAGCTTCACACGCCTGTCACCCAACCTAGGCTGATGGACAACGAACAAGACAACTTGATAATCACAGATAAATAAATGAATTCATACCATGTACGTGGGTCCGGAATCTGTTCCCGCATCAAAGGGCAACAAGTTGAATGTTTTCTCGGCTACCCAAGAACAGTCGGACAGGCAAAGATCGACAGCCGAGAGGCCGACACACCAATCGGGAGAAGGGCCGAACATAGTGGCCAATGAAACCAGATGATGATATCTGAAAGGACGTGGACAGATAGAGGAGAAGTCCTACTTGTTGACGACGAAGGAAGACGATGTCTTTCCTTGTACCTCGGGATACCAGAGTCCTTTGATTTTCATCAAAGTGCGTACTTCAGCAGCCTGATATTCTCTTTATTTAGATATTTTGTCTTCTACCTTTTCTTTGACTTCAATCTCAGCTTTGTAAGTATTTCCCCACTCGGCAATTTCTTTCATTCCATCTGTCGATATTCCTCCAATCTTCCACAGCGAGTAATTTGACGAGTGGGATATTCCAATCATATCCGTAAAATGTGTCAAATGTTCCACTGAAAATATATTCCAGAAGAAAGAAGAAGTCTTACATGTGGGGAAATCGAGGGGATGTGTTTCCTTACTCCAAAGGCCAGTAAATTCTAAGCTATACTTGGCCGTATCACAAGCACAGCATTCTTTGTTCCCAGCGGCTGGTACTTCAGTTGTGGCCAGTTGATATCCGCCTAAACAATGGGAGTTCATAAATTGCAGGCGCCTACTTTTTATGCATATCTTCTTGGTCAATTGGCTGTCATCCGCGTACCAAACATATTTCGATTCGATTACAGAAGCTTGCAACAGAATGCATCCTGTCGCCGATTCGGGGGCTTTCCAAATTGTATGGACAGATGTCTTCGGTCTGAGATGAGAATGACTGACCCCGGCTGTTCTACAACCGGGTGACACACGTGAGTCGCCTTTTCCTCTTTCCACCTAAACTTTTTTTAGTCCATTAAACAGTTGCCTACTTCAAAGCGACCGGCTGGAGTCTGATCCTCGAACAAAGCTGTCAGGATGAATCCACGGAATGTCTGCACGGTGAATTGTGTCCTCCATCCTCTTATTGAAACTGAATATTACTTTTACTGGTGATAAGATGACGGCGCACTTTTATATTTTTGACCTGGAATAAAGCCGGCTGCTCCAGTATCTCCCCCAGCTGTGGCGGCATCTATTTCGACGACATACCCATTGTTTCCCGGTCTTTTATTTCCTTTAGCTTCATAAGGTGTCCGAGTGCATGGCGATTGACAAAAAACAGCAAGAGGTAAAATTAGAAGAAGTTTGAACATGGCTGAAAGAGAAAGCATTGGGCTCGGGTGCAATAAAGGCAATGGATCCTCTTGGCCTAGGCGAGCAGTTGTCGTCAGATTAATGACCTGGCGGGCTGTATTTCTGGTCTGCCCAATCCAAGAGACAGCTGTATAGAATAGATTGTCGTTTATTTATTCACCCGTTTTATCATCCAAAAATATATGACAGGAATGGACGATATCACCCGGATATAAGCACTCAATATATTACAATAAATAGCTAAACTAAAATAAAAACTATCGACCAGAGGCTATAAACTTTTGTACATCGAATTGTTCCTCGTATTGCGAGTCGTCCCACAATTCTTCTAATTTCCATACTTCGTTTGGATCCGCTGTTGCCATTTTCATACGTTTCTTTCCTGGTTCAGCCACTGTTCCATTGGTTTCTTTCTCTAAACTCAGCGTCTGCATCAGCTGTTCCGTGTTCATTTCCTGTAGTCGATTGTCTACCCCGATTACAATCTAAAATCACATTTATTGTTTCCATTTCTTGTGCTTACGTCAGCAGTGTCCTGCTTAAATTTCTGAAGTCCCATAACCCGTTCCTCGACGGTTCCTTTTGTAATCAGCCGATAGACGTGGACTTTCCTCGTCTGACCCAGCCTGTGCGCTCTGTCCATGGCTTGCACATCCTTCGATGGATTAAAATCGTGGTCGACGAAGATGACAATATCCGCTCCAGTCAGATTCAAGCCAACTCCTCCTATCTGTGAATATATTTCTTTATTATCAAAAGAATAAACTTACATTCGTGGTAAGAACGAGGACATCAATAGAATGATCTGAATTAAAGCGATCGACAACGGCCTGTCGTTGATTGGGAGGAACCCCACCATGGAGGACAAGATATGAGACTTTTGCCCCAAGTGAGCCGCTAAAAATGGTTATACATATATCGGCTGACTTACTTCTCAAGAGCATAAGTAACCAGCTCGAGCGAAGCTTTCCACTGGCAGAATATCAGCGCCCTATGGGGGATTTCTATCACCGGCACGACGTCGCCTCCATTTTCTTCGACTTCAGTTGCCATCGTCTGTTGTGGGATAATTCCACATTCTTCTAAAATGTGTCCTAATCCTTGCATCTTCCCAGACGGAGCATCTTTATGTGCCTTGGCCAGAATTTCTTGCGGTGCGTGGATTCTCTCGAGGATGTCACGTAGGAGGAAAGGATGGTCGACCAATCTTCGTAGACATTGGAATGTTTGCAATGGAGTCAAGAACTCTTCATCCTCTTCGATTTCTTTCTTTGTTGTTGTTCTGAAAAGGGTGAAATTTGTGTTTAATCAATCTTTACCTTTCCATGACAAAGTTGTACAATTGTTGTTGATCCTCTGTCAGATAGCATTCGTAATCTTGGAGCATCTTTGGTGGTAGATCTTGCAACACTTCAGACTTCAATCTCCTCAAGGCAAATGGCAAAATAACTTGGTGGAGCTGTTGGAGAGTTACTTGACCTTTCTTTAAAAAATCGACATATTATCACGTACCAAAAGTCCAACCTGTATCTCATCTCCGGTTGCCTTGGGATTTCTGCACTTCATGACATGCTTCAGATATTTCTGTCGGAAATATTTTTCATCTCCGAGATAGCCGGGCATCAACCAAGCCATTAAAGCCCAGAGATCGGCCGGCGTATTCTGTACCGGCGTTCCAGAAAGAATCAGTCGACTGTGAGCGCGGAGTTCGTTGGCCGCTTTCCATATCACCGACTTTGGATTTCTCATCACGTGGCCCTCGTCCAACACAACATAATTCCATACTTGTCGTCTAAAAATTAGAAATATCCAAGACTATAAAAGAACAAACGCATAGCGACCAGCTTTCAAATCTTCATAGGAAATTACAAGGAGCTCGTGTCCTTCAGTAATGAGAGAGTCAGCTCTACCGGCTGGCCCTCTTTCAGGGAAAAACTTTTGCCATTCTTGAACCCAATGGTCAACCAGAGTTCTGGGACAGACTATCAATGAAATCGGCGGGGCGACATCTAAAGCCTTGTCTTTCTTTTGCAGATGCAAGAGACTCACCTTGATCTTTTGACATGGCGATGGCACACAAAGTTTGTAAAGTTTTACCGAGACCCATGTCATCAGCCAAAATGCCATTGAGACCATATTGTCGAAGGAAACGGAGCCAAGTTATTCCTTCCTAAAAACCTGATTAGATAAAAAGCGAATAATACTGACAATTTGATAATGACGAAGGGTGATGGTCGAAATGAGCCCGTTGATTTGTGACTTGTCCACTGGAGGAAGACTCGACGGATTGCTCAGAACAAGGATAAAGTCTCGATTCTTTGTCCGTTCTTCCTCGATCGCTGGGTCGAGATCGTCAATGGGTCGGATAGAATCCTAACAAATTTGTGAAAAGAATAAAGCGTCATACCTCAATGGAGAGCAGGGGAACCATTTTCCTAAAACATTCTCCAGCACAATCTCTGATTTGTGGATCACTGTCAGCCAAGCGGGGAAAAACCAATGGAGCAAAGAGAGGAACCAATCGATTCAGATTATTCTGTACAAGCCTAGAATTATCAGCCATTTTAGGACTACAACCTTCTTACAATGTAACGGCTTCGATGGCTCCTCTTCTCGCATTGTCGTCTTTTAAATTGCCGAGCATATCAACCAGCGACCGATAGAAGGCATTCATTGCTGTTCCTTGTCTACTGCGGATATATGTTGAGACAGCTTTTGCTCCCGCGAATCTAAAAAACCTTAAAAGTGGGAAATATTCCCACCTCAATGCAGGATTTTCACTCTTCAACAGCTCGAGGATTTTAGCTCGAGTAAACTCCGTCAAAGACGGGCAATACCTCTGCCAGAAACAATTTTGAAGCTCAAGAGCGACTATTATTTTCTGAAATAAATTAGACTGAAAAATAGGGGAAGATCTCTACTTCAATGTTCTTGGATTCATCAACTTGGAGTAATTGATAGAACTCAGGAACCAGACTGGAATCGACAGTTGTCAAGAAAAGCTGAATACTTTTGTTTAATAAATGAATCCCTTACATGAAGCATCAATTCAGCATTTTGGCTCGAATAATGATATTTCTGATCTCCCAAGGTAAGCGCATAGAGCAGATAAATTCTGTCCGACTTTCCTTCCCAGTCTGCCATCTTCGGTATTCGAATATTACAGGAAGTAAAGGCGGCCAGCGCCCGTTCGAGGATTTTCACATGTGGTCGTGGATTTCTTGTACAAGTCATCGCCACCATCATTGGTATCGAATATTTGTATACTTCACATGTCACATTGATGTTCTCTTCGGTTTGGAGACAGTCGACTAGCGGTCGAATCATTGGAGTCATCTTTTCGGTACAGAATTGCAACGTGAAGAGGGCCGAACTCATAAAAGAAAATACTCTCCTAAACAAAATTTGAGTTGAATAAGAGAATTCTTACGCGGTATTTGCTCGAATTTTTAGTTTTGCAGCTTCGACGACTCCTGTCATCAGCTCATATTTCAACATAATGTCATCTCGATCTTTTTGTCGTAGATCCAGGGCCATTGCTATTTCGTAAGTTGCCTTGGCCAGATCCTCCGTGGAGGTGTCTTCTTTATTCAAAGGAAGACTTCTCTGGTCGACGCCTGCTCTTGTACATGCCCGGACAAATTCATTACATTCCTAGAAACCGCTAGAACTGAAGCTGAGAAGAAAGTACCTGCGTGAGCTGTTCGACGGCGCTTTGGACTTCGGTGAATTGTCGAGGCGGCTGTTGATAGATGAACTCACAAATGATCCGCTGGATAGAAAGTGGCCGGACGGTGGCTATTCCTCTAAAATTGCCAATAGACAAATTCTATGGTTTGACTACCTTCGAATCTCGTATTCTTTGCAGTGGGCACTCCACGAATTTAAGAGAATCGCCGTGCCCAGGAGCTCATACATGGAATACGTGTTTCGAACTTTGTTTATCATCAAAAGTTGGACTGATTCCGATCTGAAACCAGGAAAATTTGTTTGTTACCTGAGGGCGACTCACATTGTTTGATTGTCAAGGATAAAAAAGTCAGTTTCATAGAATGCCTGCAACGGGATGGCCAACATCTTGGCGGCGAGCAGCTTCCGATTCAAGTAAGCTTCGTCCTTTTCACTAAATCTCCCAATATTTGTAACCAGGTCGAATACCTATCCGAAAGGGTGTCGACCTCTTCGCTGCACATCGCCTTTCGAAAGTCTTCGCCTTCGTCATCGTTGTCATCCTCGACGTCTTTCCTCTTTCGCCTCTTCTCGTCGACTTTTCTCGCCGCCTTTTGTACTTCATATCTCTTTCTCTCTGATGCTGTTTCTAGATTTGACTCGATCACATCTAAATATTCGCTCATTTGCCTGTGCAATGTTACCTATTCTCGGGCTCCTGTGGTCATGTTCCAGACATCTGATCCATTTGTCGAGTGTCCTTGCCAATTCCTCACATGTTTGCAGCTTATTCCTGTAATCTCTTCTTCTTTCGTCTTTCTTTTTTTCCCTCACCTGTACATTTCCCCAATGTACCCGACATAATGAACCATTTGACTCATTATGACATCGTTTTCAGCTCCTTTCGGAATAAACATAAATATCCTATAGAAATCTTTTATTATTTTGTAGATGCTCTGAAATTCTCTGTTGGATAATGTCAATCGCCTACACTTTGATTGAGATCATAATCCGTTTCAGAGATCATCTGTGCACCGGCCTTCTTTTCCTCTTCCACTTCTCTGTATCGTCTTTTTATCGATTCATGGACAAGATTGGCTATTTGAGCAGCCCGTGACTGATGCAATGGGTCCAAGAGAGATGTCACCAAGACTGTTTGATCGCTAAATTCATTCTTATTATCTTTTTTCGAAGACAAACCTGGTTAATTTAGCTGTCGTATTAGAATCTAACCATTGTCCAGTGATTCGAAGCAGATCCATGATTAAATTTTCATTGTCTGAGTTTTCCTGGAAGAGTTTTTATTTAAAAATGAGAAGGAAGCCTACCAGAAGATTCTCCTTTTCATATAATTCCCAAACATTGGTCATTATCGACTCGACTAAGTCGTTTCTCTTGTCTAACAGAACATTTTGGACAATTGAGCCTAATGCGTAGACTGAAGAGGAGACTACCTGAAAAGATTTATAGGCTGAAAGACGGGGGCAGACCTCATCCGCTCCTCCTTCAGCATGCGCAGTCAGGGTTCTTGAAACCAGTGAAAATAATTCCTCAATTTCAGAAAATTTCCTTACAATAGAAAAGAAATATTTCAAGACAAGAAGGGCACTTTGCTGACAAGGCCACTGAAACAGAAAAACTGCTAGAAAATGGTCAGCTCACGTGTTTCTCGTAAAGAAGGAGGTCTTTTACCCGTTCGAGTATTAAATTTCTTCTATTTTGACTTTTAATATTCCTTAAAATATTGCTCAATACTTGGGCGACGGTTTCTCGGACAGGGACGACGGAACTTCTCCCTGACAAGACATTTTGCTGGCTCGATATCGGCTTACCTGATGCATAGTCGGCAAATTTATCAAGAACTAGAATCTCAAGCAGAGTCAGAATACATTTGTCCATTAATTTTGGTGGGACTCTGAAGGAAATAAAAAATATTGTAGCAGGACTCACAAGGAAGTGTGACTGGCCATGATAGTATTGAGGGCCAAAGCCATTCCATGACGACAATTCCAATCAGTATTCTTCATATTTGGTAATATTCTGGGGAAAAGCGGGAAATAAAAGAAAAGGCAATGAAATACCGTATAATCAGATAAAGGACAGCTCTTGTGTCGGGATTCTCGTCACTTTCTCCGACGCTGCCATTTTCAGACGGCAGAAGTCCATCTGTATCCACTTCATTTTTCATCTTCTTAAAAAATTTGGTTAGTTCAAAATAGAGATGGTTAACTTTTCTATTTTCTTTAAGAATTGGCGTTGATTCAAAATTTCCTGAGATAAATTCATTCTCGCTGAGAAAATCTTGCTAAAAACTAGAATTTCTTCCGGAAAGAAAGAGTCCAAACCGCGGTAATTCCAGTGATTTTAATCTCGTCGAGTTCTAGGAACTTGTTCAGCTCTTCTCGTCTTTCTTCTTCCGTATAGTCATGGGCATCTAGCTGGATTGTGTCCGTCCTGAAATGAATCTCTTCTATTCGACTTCTTGTCGACTTACGCAGCCAGTGTGTCATTATTTGTGAAGACATAATCGACGTTGAAAGTCAGCAATTCTTCTGACAATGATTCGTCTTTAGTTTCTTGGCTTTTCCCCCTCTCAACCCCCTCGAGCATAGAAGACAATGCCTCGGAGGCGGCCCTCCTGGCATCCCAATTGCTCAACGTCAGATATTTATATAAAACCTATCAGATTATACTTAAAATTGTCTCAAATAGCCTACGTCAACGGCTGTCCTGTCACATATCGAGAATTTTCCAAAAGCGCGGGCAGCTTCGGCTCTTACCACAGGATTTTTGGCTTCTAAAAGGGCGCCGATTTGGTTTACCCGGCTTTCGGTCATCTACACGAAACCTGAAACATTCTTTCTTTGTCAAAAAAAGTTATTTCCATGGAAATTGAACGAAATTACAGTAGTTGAAGACGAGAAGGAGAAAACTGTTCAGCTGTGGATGAAAATAGATACGCAATGGCATCAAATGATGAATCCCATTGGCATTTTGCCCAAAAAGCGACTTCTACACCGGGAAAAGCACCTGCGGGTTGTGAAAGCTTAATTAAAATGACAAAGATAACATGACGAGGAAGCGATGGAGACGATGGTCGATGATTCCGTCGATGTCGCGTAGACGGGAGATTTCAAATGAAATCTCGGCAGAGCAATAAAAGAGAAGGGAACACAAAGCATATGACTTGCATAATTTTTTAAAAAAGCAAAAATAACATTTGGGTATATTTTATTTGACCAATTGTTTATTCGTTTAATCACGTAATTAAAGTACCTGTATCCCAATGTCTCCCACATGTTCAATATTATATCCTTCCAAAGCTTTAAAATAATTTCCGGCTGTGTTGACTAGTGAAGAATCCCTGACACGTGCGGAATACCTGTCTCGGTGTTCAAAATAACACCGAACAGTTATCTTTTTTATTATTAATAAAATTCATCATTCTGGAGGGACATCCACAGGTATATTACGGCCTTCGGGATAACTTGTGGGGAGTAACATCATGTCAGTAGCAAGTTTACCTTCGACAATATGTTTGTCAATAAATGTCTTGGTATCTCCTGTATCAGAGGAATCTTCCTCGGCCCTCTTCTATTCTGTTCCTCCCAGAGTTCCTCTATTGGTATTGAATTGGACTACAATTCTTATTATTCAGCATATACAGTCCCTCACTCATCTGTTTAATTCTTTCAATGTATTCCATAATTCGTCGTCAAGTTATGGATCAATAAGAAAAAAAATGAACGCGAGATTAGACTACTGGTAATCAATAAACCCGCTTTATGTGAATACTCAGTCAGTCTTTTCTTTGATCGTCAATCTTTTCTTTGATTACACCAGGGCGGTTTGAGTTGACCCAATCTGACCTGAAAATCACCGGGGATTTACCGGGCCATTGACCCGACTCAATCCGATTTCGGATTGTAATCTCCAACCCGACCCAAAATTCCCCGATTTTCGGGCTAGTCAGACTGCCTGAAAATCGATGAAATTTGACTAAAATGGTGATATCTGATAAGATCCCGACCAGAAATTTGTTTTCGGAGCGGGTTCGGCTCGGTCCTCTTCAATTCACCTCAATCCTAACCCTGTCTCCCACACGACGCATTACAGAAACAACAATCGACACCATGAAGTATCAACAATTTACGATGGTACCACAGGAGTTAAAACTCAAGATCATTCGAAAGGTAAAAATACCCCTTATATGGAGGTCATTTATGCTGTTGGGCAGCTTTTTTCCTAAAATTGTACACCGTCTTGGTCGATTTTAGGTCGACGACAGCGCAATTTTGGTAGACAATTCGGTTTCTGGTTATGAAGGTAAAAGTATGTACCTGTTCGTTTCCTGTAGACCCTAAAAATGACGATGTCCTGCGTATTTTTGGGGTTACCATTGAGAGAAAATTTTGCCGCATTGGACTCAAAATCTGTTGAAAACGCCATGGAATACTCAATAAACTGCTAAATAATTCCGTTCCAGTGCTATCCTATTCCGTATGTTCGTCTCCGTCAAAGTTGCCACTTTGTTGATGACCTTTGCGAACATAATCGACGACAGTTGGGTATCTACTGTTATCGGAAAGATCCCACCTTGTCCATTTTGCATAGCAACGGAGCTAAAACAAAGGTATACGTATTTTTCTATTGCTGTTCACGCTATCCATATTTAGAATATCGATGTGGACGGAAGAAGTTACTATTTGTGCATAAACTATGGCCAAGATAAATTCCAAAGCAACTTCGGCGTCACCATGACAAAAGAAAATATTCACCGCATCAGGCGATCGCTATCAGGGTTCGCAATTACCCATTTTAAAGCGGTAAGTATGAAGCAGGTCTGATAGAGCAAAGCTCTAGCAGTAACTGAGTCTGCTGTTACGTTCTTCCCATTTTTATTACTGTTCAACTAGGGTTAACATGGGGCCCGGATTTGTGGGCCCGAAAATACCCGATCGGGTTCTGGGATCCATCCGGGTCCCTTCAGAGCGGACCCGACTCGAATGGACCCGATTTTACATCAGGGTTCTGGACCGGACCCGGGTCGAGTCCGCCCTGATTGGAGCCGGGCCCGAATGGACCCGATCGGATAGGGTATTTTCGGGACCGAGTCCAGTGGGGTCGAGTCTGGATGATCCGAACCCGGCAGAGTCTTCCTCTCCAATACAACCCCTTCCTTTTTGATGCGGGGGATTAAACAGATTTTACGCTAAATGTTTCCAGTCAGAAGGTTTCCTTGGTCCCAAAATGGTAAACGGTGAATACGACAGAGCGTTGGACCTTTTTCTCGAAATCGCCAGTGATTTTCAAGTGAAAAATATGGATCTGACAAAATTGGAACCAGAACAAGTAAGAAAAATGCTAGACATCTGGTCCGTGGAACACCTATCTTTATCCGCTTTTCAAGGAGATTTCATGAAGCTGTTGGAACTCAAACCGGCCAAAGTAAATTAGTTACAAGTTATCCTCTATGTTATCTTCAGAACGTATCATCCGTTTCCATTAATTCTTGCAGTAGGATGACTGCAGGACAGATCGTGGAGTTGGCTCGTGGAAGAAAATCTTTGTACATTTGGAGTCTTAAGCTGACGGCTTCTATAGTTTGGGATGCTCTGAACGCTATTTTTGAGGTTTTAAATGATTTAAATTATATTCGACCAAAACAAACGTATACAGAGGTGGGAAAAGGTGACAGACGCTCCGGATACAATACGACTCGATTTTTATATGAAATGCGACAATAGAAAAAAAAATGAATTACATTACGAACAATGTCTTTTATTTCTGCCACTGCATACTGTTCATTTTGGAGGATTTATTTCGAGAAGGGTGAGTGGACGTTTATCCCTAATAATACAGTCCGTCCAGAAATTATAGGGACACTCAAAAATTCCGCATATATCGATTATAATGAGGGAAAGTGCGGTCGATTTTAGTACCACTAGATTCCCCGTTTCTTAAATTACCCCTTGGGCCAATTTTTCATTCAATTAACTCGGTGCATCCTCGCGTAACTGTCATTTTTGTGAAAAACAGCGAAAAAATTTCGAGATGCATTTTTCATTCTCAAAAACTCGATTTCTACAAAAATTAAAATATGCGTCTTGGGCGGCAGAAAATTCTCTACAAAAGTTTTTATAAGGCTTTTTACCATTTGAAATCGTTTTCTGACAATTCTAATTGTCAGAAACTGGCCATTTCGACACAAATTGCATCTTTCGACAGGTCAAAAATGCAGATTGCATTGATTTTGAAGAGGAAATAAGCTATAAAACGTCGTTTTTCTCGCGATCCCGGCCTCTATATGAAAAACGAAAAGTTGCACAGTGATCAGGAAGAAAAGGCGCATCTTTTAAGTCTAAGTTGTTTTCAGTCCCTGAGGGTTCCTTTAAAGGAAGCCTTCCACGCGCTCCAATCGTGTCACAGCTCGCCGATATCGGTACCATGGTACGCGTGGAAGAGTCCCTTTAAAGCCTTGTTTACAAAAGATAATTACAGAGAGGGGAATGCGATCTTTATGTTATTCAAGCACAACAAATGGATCACTGGAGGATATTGTTGATACATAGGAACGCTTATGGAGGAGGATTTTTCGTGGAAACTGCACGTTCACGCGACGATCTAATCATGATCCTGATTGGTTTTATTCAAAAACGGAACGTTTATTATAGAACTTCACCTCTCGACTTTTCTAGTTTTCACACAAGTTTAAAACAAGAGACAAGCTTAGAATCAATCCGACAAGAATTTAAACGTCTTCTTCGAATAATTGTTACAAACGCTAATAAAGAATAGCTCTTTTAAGAATACAATGACTTTATTGATCCATTGAGACTGGGTTAACACTCAATCGGCATCTACGAATACTGACCCTTTGTGCGATAGCTCGGTCCCCACCGGAACCAAAAATTTTTCTTTTCTTTCCTGACAAGCAAAGTTTTTCAGTTCGCAACCCGTTCCCTTAACGAGACCTATACCATTCGAAAGAGCATCAAAAATTACCCCAGGGGATGATGTCAGGAAGTGCTCCCGAGACCGTTTGACACTTTGAGGGAATTTCGTACACAGCCGCATTTCAAAATATCATTGTCCCATTTTGTGATCGTTCCAAGTAGCATTGTGGCTCAACCGGTAAATTGTCTGAACACCGCTTTGTAGACCAAAGTTCGGCCACTCATTGTTTTTACATTTCATTTTCCGAGGAAGAAAGAAGCGGTCGCTTTCCTTTTTGCAAAGAAATGATCGAGAAAGTTTTCAGTCTGGGCCTATCTGTATTGCCAAATACAAGAGGCTCGGGAGCACTTCCTGACACCATCCCCTAGAGTAACTTTTGACGCATTTTCGAATGGTATAGGTCTTGTTACGGGAACGCGTTGCGAACTGAAAAACTTTGCTTGTGAGGCTGAGACTATGCCTAATTAGTATTTTTTTGCAGCTGTTTTCTGGAGGAGGAGCGAGGTCCGGAACGAGCCGAAGACGAGTGACGGGACGAGCGGACTACGATCAGCGGGCCACCAGCCCAGGCCCCCGTAGGGGGGCCAGAAATGCTGGTGTTTTGTTATTTTCTTTCTAAAAAACAGCGGAATCGCGGGAAAAATGTAAAAATACGCATCAAAATTTCAAATTCGGTGAATTTTCGCCGACAAATCAAAATCTCGAGCGGATAAACAATCAATCAGACAGACACATATCCCGAAAACAAGAGCACAAGTGCACAATTAGGGCTTTTACGCCTAATGTGCTTGAAAAAAAATCAAGGAAAATCAACAAAACAACAAAAAAATCAGTCAAAGTGGTGAAAATCGTGGACAGCACGGAGAGTAGGGCGTCAATCTGAAAAATATTAATTTTAGCAAGCGGAACCATAAAAGGTAAGAGGAGTAAATACAAGGGAACCATTTTTGCGCGTGCTTCAATCTCCATACAAGACATATTCGAAAGCATATCGAAATTATGGTTACTGGCAAAAATTCAGCTGCCTAATTAGGGCTACCAACCGGTTCCGGGTCAGTAAGGCGCATTTGCTGGGGAGGCGAGGTTCCTTTGCACTTTTTCGGTGCAATGGTTCCAATATACTAATTTGAGTATGGCGAACATTATTGACATGTCGCACCGAAAAAGTGCAAGCAAACCGCGCATCCCCCGCAAATGCGTCTTACTGACCCTCAACCATACATGACCCATTAGGGCCCGCGGGCCCGCCGCAATTCGAGGTCGCAGGGCCCGGGCCCGGAACCGATTGGTAGCCTAGCCTAATCCACGATCGTAAAAAGTTATGCGCGAATATAGTCTGATTTTTAGCATGCCAGACCACAACTCGCAGCCATTTCCATGAAGTAGCGTGGCCGAGGGTTAGAACACTAGCTCGCAACAATTTTGTCCCAGGTTCGACCCGGCGGTCAACCAACATCTTTTTGGTACAGCCACACTTTTAGAAAAACCGTTTTCAAAACTGGACGTTTTCAAATTTGCCCGTTTTCGCAATGGAACTTTTCAAAACCGCCGAAAGAATAAGCGCCGGAATCGAAACGGCCGAAATCGCAACGACCGTTTTCGAACTGGGACGGTTTCGAAAAATCACGTACCATTGACAACTTCAAACGTCAAGCCTGCTACAGCCTTCCAGAGTGGATTTTTTCGATTTTTTTTTGTTTCCGTCGTGTTCAGCGACCTCAAATTAGTCTAGAAAAATAAGAAACAATGAAAATAGTGGAAAATAAAGAAATCGTCTTCAAACTTTCTTCAGCTTCAATCGTCAACGCACCCACAGCCTCTAGAGTAATTTTTACAAATTTTTAACGTCACCATCGTCTTCAGCAGCCTCAATATCTAGGAAAAACCAGAAACTAGGAAAATACCCAAAGAATAACAGCATAAGCGGAAATTTCCCTTCTGAGACCATGATTTTGGCGTTACGCCACCGATCACCTTCTCGTTTTTTTCAATCCTACAGTAATACCTATTCAAACAAATCCGTCACAGCCATAATTTTCCTTTGAAAAATCATGAAATCGCGCTTATGATAAAAAACTCGCAATTTTTTTTACAGAAATTACAGGATGTCAAGATTTTTCCGACTGTCCCTCCGATTTTCTCCGTAATTTTTGGGCAAATCTCATCGAAAACATTCTCTCTGTCATAAATCCTAATCGTACAATCCAAATTGTAAAAGGAAAGGGGACAGCGCTCCAATACAGCGGTTCAAAAGGAAAATACAGCCATTCAAAAACAGAACGGTCGTTCAAAGCGAAAAAAATTTGTTTTCAAGGCTTTTCCTGTTTTTGGCCATATTTTTCCTTGGACAGCTGTATTGGAGACATCTCCGGGATACACGCTAAAATAATGAAGACCAACCTTGGCCTCTCTGCTCTCGCTCGATGCCGCCAGCGGACCACTTGAACCATCGCACACCTGAAAATACAAAATCTAAAAAAGGAAAGGCAGAGAAATAGCAAGAATTTGAATTAAAGGGACACTGGCAGAAAAATTAATCGTCTCCGAATCGGAGACGATTGACGGGGATTAAACCATTTTTTCCATTGAAAATTATCATTTTTACAGCTTTTATCGAGAATTTATCAGTCGACCCAAACATATCAGTATTCCTTTAAAAGCTGGGACAGAAACTGTACAGTTTGTTTCACGCTAAAAAAGATGATATCCTGGGACTGGGAATGTCTCAAGCTAAAAAAAAGCCGTGATTTTCGATTTTTGGACTCCCTGGTCTTGAAGGTCCAGGCAGCTCGGGCCGTTGTTTTATTTTGGCCACAAAGGAGTACTTTGAACTGGGAAAAATTGAGCGCTTGCAAATCTTTTTTCTGGGTGAAACGCGTCAAAAATTGGATGGAGCCTGATAACTTTTCCGTCTTGGACAGGTCCTCATTTCCACTTGTTGGTGGAAATGACGGCCTTTTCAAACCAAAAAAAATTGTAATAATTTTCGGGAACAGCAGATATATCAGAGTCGCCAAAATTTGAGGCCGAAAACGGCGACGTTTCCATAAAATACAAACGAAAATCAGAACAGAACAGGATTTTCGGCTTTTTGACTTTGAATGAGACTGTACAGCTTCTTATTCCATTTTGTTTAGCCAGAAAGATTGAGACTTCAGAAACAGACGAAAAAATGGTACAAACCTTGAGATTTTCCTGTTCCCATTGGTAGAAGTCCACCAGAGGTCGGGGCTCTCTTTGCCGCAGGCTGGCTTCCTCCAATCCGCCAGAGGTTCAAGATCCTGAAAAAGAATGACAGCAAGGAAAAAGCATTTAAAAACCCAAAGAAACCTTGGTATTTCAAAAATTTACATCAAAAATAGCTAGCGCGGGAATTCGAGCTCTTCCGATTCTCCTTGGATGCCGATTGGGTCCGTCTGCCCTATTCCAGTCCCCGCAAATGGGCACGCTATCTCCGAAAAGAGCGTGCCCAATGGGAGCAGGGGATACCCAGGCATCGGGAGAATCGGGCAGGACTCTGGCCAGACGGCCATCTGTCGAAGGAGGCGGAGGATCTCCTTTTGACGCGTCCCATCTGCCGTCTTGAATTCCCAATTTTGATTCAAAAAATACGCAATTCAAAAAATTTTAAAAACGTAGCAAATTGAAGTAAAAATGCGGGCAAAAATTAAAAAAAAATGCAACATGACCTCGTTTTGAAGAAGGCGACCACTCGCCGTCGGCGCAGAAGGAAGACTGACGGCCGAGAAGCGACGTCCGCCTTGACAGAATTTGACCAGTCGGCGCGTTACTTTTCTGTCAACTTGACCAAAACGGCCAAAATATAGCAAAAGACCGCTTTCAGATGGGAAAATATGTTGCAGAAGTTGTTTTTTTAGGACGAGAAACGACGTAGCAAAGGGCGTCGACACCATGTCGAGACCTGTCAACGGAGCGTATGGTCATCTTCGCTCTTTTTGATCATAACTCGACGTCGTCTCTCCCAATTTTTACAATTTAAAATGTGATGGAAAGAGGAGATCAAGACGAACTTTTTAAACAATTTTTCAGCTGTAGAAGGATGGAGGAAAATAGTCTGGTCCCTTTGAAAGATATGGGAATTTCATCGGGTTCAAATGACTTCGGAAAATATTCTCCGCTGTTGAATAGAAGTCGATTCAAATACCCATCAAAATTAAAGAGCTGCTGAAAGCTCAGAAAACGCCCGAATCTCCGAAGATAACAAAAAAAAACACCTGAATTTTACAACAAAATTTATTTACGGTGAATATAAATGAATGAGGAAACCTGTTATGAGTTCCAATTGTATTTCTTATTGTTGCATAATGATCACCGGTGTGGTATGGATGTGGTTGCTTTTCGATAAGTTTCTGATAAATGTCGCCGAGTTGTCTGGCATAGTCCCCGTCACTGAATGTATAAATAGTGGAGAGAGCACTTCGTTTTAGGACGGAAGCGGCGATGAGCTGGATGAGACCTTGAATCCCGGATTAATCAGAAGAAATCCCACTCACTTTTGAGCTGTTGATCTCCTTTGTACACCCCGCAGCCCCAATTTACGATGGCTAGCGATTTGTTCAACTTGTCCAAATGATCAAACCCGGCGTATGCCTTGGTCAATCCCCGTAGAATATGCCCGCTTTCAAATTGAACGCATGGTACGTTGAACTTTGTAGCATTAATGGCCACCGTCTCGGAGAGAAGTTGATTGAATTGATCTCTGTAAGAGGAAATTAATCTCAAGATGATGACGAATACCGTGGGCCTTCTGTCGATGGAAATCTTTCGGCAAATTTGAAATTGTCCCTGTATCCTAAATAGTCATTGAATCGTTGCGCTCCAATGATTGAAATGGCCTCTTTACTGTCCATTTCCTCGCAAATTAACATCGAAACAAGGAGCTCCGGACAAAGAACAAACTTGATCTCTTCCTAAATTGGCAATAGGACCTCATTGTCTTCGATATTGCCATCATCGTGGACAACCAGCTCACAAAGAGGTTCACTGGTCGATAGAAAGTCGACGTCGTCGATGACGTCGAATGGACAATATTCCCTCGGCCACTAAACTGAATATTTCTGGTAAAGGAAGCTTACTTTTAGTCAGAACAGAGTCAAAATAGTGCAAGAGGCATTTGATCTTCTCCATTTTGCATCGTCTTCCCTTGATGTACAGTCTGAAATCATTTAATGCAGTTTGTGTCAGGAGCAACCTCTCAAAATTGAAGTACGTTTTCGACCATGCCGAATTAAAAGCAGGTGGTGGAAAGGTACAAAAGAAGGCATTCGCCAAGAGACACAACCTCGACACACACGTCATCTTTCTCCTGCAACATTCGGAAATTAGATGTTATTATTAATTTGGCTGGTTGATATTGGCCAGACAAAGTGTCCCGGTTGACAGGCGGTCCTTTTGCAAAGGGGCCTCCTCATTGTTATAGTATGCGTCAGGTATGTGTCCAGCTGGCGGGCCCTCTACCGCCCCCGGTCCTTCTTTTCACTGTATACATCCTCCCCGTGGTCTTTGTCGTCTTTTTGTTGTTGTTTTGGAGCACCTGGAGAGCCATACGAAACGTTTCGAAACGTTGCACAACCTTGGTCAACTTCTACCGTAGCCCGTTGCAAACAACTTCGATCCCTTTATAAGTTCAAATCTTCATCGAGTTTAATCTTCTCCTGTTGACAACTCGACGTTTCTCGGCGTTGCCATGGAAACGGTGCCGGGCGGCACGAGCGGGGATTGTTTTTTGAAGAATTGCTGGGAATAATAACATCGTCTCGTGTTGCCCTTGGAGACATCTTCGCTATATTTACACGAGTCACGTTTCAGTGAGTAATATCTCCTTTTTTAATTGAAAAATAAGCTGTTTTCTTAAAAATAGATGAGTAATAATGTCAGAAATAGAAAATTCTGATTAAGAATGCAGACGGCTCATGTTTTTCGAGGTCCCTTTTGTCGGCTGGTTCAAATACCATCTGATCCGACGAGAATTCGAAGGTCATCTCTGTTGACAGGCCGAGGTCAATTCCGATTGAATTAATTACCACGAAAAAAAAGACGGAACATGATCTGATTAATCGGTTCAGATCTTTTCGTCAAACGGGTCATTTCGCGCTCTATTTCCCCTTCTCTAGCCAGCCTCTTGGCTTAGTCAATCCCGAGCCAGATCTTGCTCATCCCCTCCCACACTGCTCTCCCCCCGAACAGCCTCGTTTTCGCGCACCAGCTGTCTTTTCCCTTTTCATCTCAGCTGTTTTGTAGCCGGGCGCGCATTTTCAGCCAAGGTCAAATTGACTCAACCGCCAAAGTATGAGCAGTCGGCGCCAGGCAGTGCCACCCAGCAGTCAGCTGTTCTTTTTTCCCGCGCTGTTTATTTTTGAATCGGGTTTCAAAGAAGTGACCGTCGCGCACTTTCTCACAGGAAGACATTGATAATAGGATCAAATCTTCTGAGGTCAAGTCTCTCAGTCTTTACAGTAATCTCGCTCAACATAATAGCCTCTAATATCCCTTGCCGTCGTCTTTATTTTCTCAGATCCAAGGAATCTGTCGCCCCTTCCTCATTGATTGCAATGCACTTTTGCGTCCGGCCTCCCATTTTTTTGGCCGTCTGCCTCCAAATCACACAAAAAGCTGCCCGTTCAAATACGCGCCCAGTGAGCTGCCGTTCATTTTACTTATATATAAATCGGGATATCTGGGGGGAGGGAGAGAAGCAACAGATTCCCGTTACTCGAACCAGTTCTCATTAGTCAGTCGGCGGTAGGTAGATTAGCCCAAATTCTCACCCAGAGTGTCGATATCTGTCTTTGATCTTCTGGTCAGTTACTCTTTTTTTATACAATACACATTGTGATCAGTCTAACAAGTGATGTCTAGACGAAAAAAAAATCATCTGACTTGGTTGCCACCAACTGACCTCCAAAAAGCAGACGTGTCTGTCCCAGCTGTGATTAATTTCATGTGGAAGAGCTGCCGCCGTTCGAATCAGCAAAAAGTCATAGTTTCTTACACTCGTCTGGAGGTCGTCAAAAGTTTGATTGGCTACGGTAGTTATGCGATAGCCGGCAGTGGCATCTGAGATCGTTGTAAAGGGGTATCCCATCTCGCCCGGCTGTCGTTGATTGACCCAGTGGACAATGACCAATTGGCCGGTTTGTGATCATCTTCAGCTGGCTAAGAGTGTCCGTCAAGCATCTTGACCACACTTTGAAGTCCTCCTATTTCACTCCCCGACTAAAGATATAATTCTTGATCCTCCTCTGTCGATCTATCACTGACACCTGCGTCTCCCTTTTTGTGTAATCATGGAAAGGAAAGCTGGTTGGTGATGAGCCCTAGCTTTTCCGAGACTGACCATCACTAGCTTGAGAGGTCGCTCTGTCCTCTCCCGCTTCCGCCTCTCTCTCTTTCTTGCCAGAACAGAGTCACGGTCAACAGCACTCTCCCGACTTTGCACTCGTTTTTGTCCTTTTCCTCGAAAACACGCCCAATCAGGGCTGTCCTGACCTTTGTCAAGTGCTGCCCAATCATTCGGATGGATCAAGACCGTCGGCAAGATTCCCACGATAGTTATGTTAATTGTCGACATAATCCCCCACTTTTTTCGTATAAGCGTCGAGAATATCAATTTCACCAGACAGGGCAGACTGTGCCATGGGAAAAGGGATCGTCTGCCAGACTTTATGTCTAGCTCGGTCTCACAGTTGCAGTTTCGTTTTTCTAGTGTATTTGCCTCGACAATACGCGGACGACCTCCTTAGCTGAGCAAATAATGTTTACGAACGCATTTCTTGACTCAGAGAAGTCATTAGACGCTGCCGATGGGTCACTCCCTCGCAATGTGATGATACCATCTCAAAGAGGAAGAGGTATCTCGTATGGTACGAGAGCAGCCTCTCTCCAAAGGTCATACTGGTTATCAGTGACAGTCGCAACATTCAGTGGCATTCTTATCTCGACGTCGACGGAGACAGGCGCCGCCAGACCGTCGCCTGTGCTGTTGAAGAGAAAGAGAGCGCAGCCCAGACAGAACCACCACATTTTTTTCGCCATCCTCTTCCGCTACGATTGCACTTTCACCACGCGAGTGAGTGTTGCGATGTCTACGCGTAGCAGCTGCTCCGGTGAACTCTGTTTCGCGTTCTTAAAACTCGACCATCCCTGAACGTGTGTTCGATTGTGCTTTGTCGGGGGTCGCGTCTGTTGCAAGCTCTAATTAGATTTCATCTGAGAGATGTGGCTCTTTTGTTGGCTGGCCTCTTTGATTCCAAATGGATCCTTTACCTCTGGTGATGTCACCCTCACCAATACTTTCCCATATCTCCACATGATTCCCTCGCGACAAGAGGGTATCCCCCTCTTTGTTTACGCCACTTACTGGTCAGCCCAATAATATTTTCAAAGTTCCCGCGCTTGCAGTCGCCTGCAAATAACTTGTGTTCCACCCGCTTTTCATCGAATCAATGAATCTAACAGGGCCTGGGCTCGGAACGTCCGAGCAGCTGTGCGGCGTGTGTGTGAGTGTCCCGCCCAGAGTAAAAAAACGGCGAACTTTCCATCGGCCGCCCTCATGGGCCACCGCATCGATTTTTTTCTCCCTGTCTGTCTCACAGCTGGCCCCGTCTGGCCTTTCACGTGGACCTCGATTTGGCGCCTTTTTTGATGTTCGCTTTTCAGTTTCCCGCCTTTTTGAGGAAGTTTTGATGGCCTCATGCCTCTCTGTACACGTGAAATACTATCTAATTAGGCAGAGCACGTGAATTCTGCAATATTCCCCCCGATCATAAATCCGCCTCTCCTGGATACAATCCGCGTTCGACGAGAGTTGTTGACCAGTTTGTCACGAGACTCTTGAACTGCCGTTCACATTTGCAACTTGATCATAAACAACTGCCATCAGTGTCATAATTCTCTGAAATATCTCCGAGTACACATAAACTGCCTCATCTGATTATCCTCAAGTGTTCCAGGCACAAACAGCCCAGCTTTTATCAGCTGATGTGAACATTTTGCCTGCTATCAGCCTCTCTCCAGGTCCCCCCTCCTCCATCTATAATAAGACCACGTATAACACAATTCTGACAGTAATGTCGCGTAAGCATTGCTGACAAATGCTCTTTGGATTACGAAAGAAGTGGGCCCAGAATCTTATTCAAGGCCACCTGGTTCTCCTGGTTTTCGATCCACGGAACTGTTCTCTTTTTCATTGTTATGATATTCTGCTGTTCTTTGAATTCTGGGCAATATAGAGACGAGGGGAGGAATACTAATAATTCCTGTCTAGACATTTTCTGTCATTCAATGGTACGTGGAGCTGATGACAGTCTCTGACTCAGCTGGAGACGGCCCCCGGGCAACCTCTTTGTTGTCTGCCAGACCAAGATCTCCTCATCTCCGCCGTTTTTATTGCCTCTTGCTACCGTCCAGTAGATACCAAGGCTTCCGCTGATAGTCGCCAAACTTAGCCAGCCGTCTGATTTTCACATCGATTGCTGGTCCTTACGCCTTTTCCCGCACAAACTGCCGTTTTTTGAAAAAAGCCGCGCTGCGGTCGGGCTGTCGAAAAACGGCTGGCTGACTGACCATTTTGTCTTCACGCCAGCCATCTGTTACTGTAATTTTAAGCATATCCAGAGCTTATGTGAATTAACCGAATTCACGTGAATCTCGGCCTTGAAGATGGCCTTTTCGGGGACCCGGCCTTGGTACTGTAGTCGGCAATGTCTCTCCATCTGATCCTTTTCCTTTCTTTTCTTTTCCCCATTCCTTTTCTCTTTATTTAAATAATCTTTTTCAGATATTTATTGTCTTTTATGTATCGTAATTAGTTCTATATAATGGAAGTATCGACACAACAAACCGGCTTCGGCTGCTATGGCAGTTACGACAGTCGACCGAGCTTCTCCTTGGGTTCAGAATATTACGAAGATGATGATCGCATGGCCTACAGTGAGTTTTTTTTTCGTGAGACCAGTCGTCGACCTCTCTGAGTCACGACACTCGTCGGGTCGTTTGCTAAAAATCCCATAACCATCGGTCTTTCAGCTGATGCCGAGTCGACAGACCATCACGATGAAGAAGAGCCATCAGGATCAGAGACAGAACAATCCGAACATCTGGACTATGACGATGATCTGGTGGAAGACATGGAAATGGATGACATCAAAGAAATAGACCAGGTATGAGGTCGCAACATTCTTATCGTGGAAAAGATACGAATGACAGCTGTCTGACGGAAGTTCACATTCCCAGGGACCAGGGTGTCTGTCCCCGATAACGGGCTTCTCATTAGATTGTAAAAAACGTGGGGGCTCATTTTTAACCGGGGAAAAAGAAGAGACAATTCCTTTGAAAAGGGTAATCTTTTCAGAATGACGTGTATGAGCTGGCGGCGACGACGGAAATGTTGAGGATACGTTTCCCCTTCCAGTCCATTACAATTCGTCTTTCTGATTTTTGCTGCCTTCAACAAAAGGTTAGTACACAGTTCCGGCTAACAGAAGTGCCGACTATGTTTATTTGGACAGCAGTCGAGTGCCCTATCAATCATCGATTGGAAAGGGGTCATTGTGAGGACCAGAGGCTCAAAATTATATTTTCAGGATCTCTTAAATGATACAATTGTGGACTTTTATTTAAATCACATCGTGGAACACGTCTTACCAGATGATCCATCACGTCGAGTGACAGTTATGCCATCCGTCTTCTGGCACAATCTCTCTTTATTGGATGCGTCGTCAAAAGATCCTGAGACTCAGATGCTCCCACGAAGGAAATTGCTGGATGCTCGATTCTTGGATGTCTTGGAATTTGTCGAAGGATTCGACCTCCAGGAAGTCGACTACATCGTCATTCCAATCAACGAGTGGGACCATTGGTCGATGGCCGTCGTTTGTCATCCTTTCACACCTCGTGGCCGAATTGTCTGCTTCGATTCCCAGCTCACCGAAGATTTGAACAATCGTCAGAACATTGCCACCATAATCGACGACTTCTTCAAGGTTCATCGAACTTTATCGACTCTTTAAATATGTTCTGTTTTCAGTACGCGTGGCTACGATGGCGTGGTGAAGAGAGCAAGTACAGTCTGCCCTTGGTTATCCCGAGCAATTTACCCCAGCAGACGAACAACTTTGACTGCGGCGTGTTCTGCCTTGAGTTTGCTCTTTGCTTTCTCTTGGCCCCACCAAAGAATGTGAGTGTTTCTCTGACTCAGAAAGGACTGACCTGTCCTTTCTTTTGTGGTTATCCTTTTCTTTGTCCTTTCTCAAAGAATACTTCCAGTTGGATGCCTTCGACTTTTCCTGTGAATACAAAAACTTTTCGACTCTTCACTCCCGTCATGAAATCCAACGGGCTGTGATGGCTCTCTGCTCCGATCGAGCCAAATGGGAGCCTGTGATGGCTTTGCTCAACCGACAAAAATGACCTTCTCTTGTTGCTTATATTTTTTGGAATTTGTTTCTTGTTTTTTTTTCTTATTTAATTCCTATTTCCAACCTTTTTCTTCCTCAAAAAAACTGAAAATACCTACGAATTGTTGGCTTGTTACTCCTCCTTGTTACTCTTCCCATTGTTAGCCCCTTTCTATTCCTTTCCTTCCCCACCAGATCCATATATCACCTTCTATGCACAGTACAGGTTGGTCTATAGTTATCAAATTTCTATCCATTTGTATACCCCTCGCTCTCACTGCCTATATGGGTAGGATAGGCCAGATCGTGGTCATCCGAATCGTCGGCCCCAATTTGCTCCGGTTGATGTGTAGTCCCGTGTTCCTTTTCTGTTATCCTTTATATTTAATTGGATCCGGGCCACAACATCCATCTGTTAATTCGGTCTTTCCCATACTTTTATTGTGTTGATTTTGTGTGTGTGTGTTGGAGGCAATAGGATGGCATATTGGCCATGTGAAATAAACGTGTTGATGCAAATATCTGTCAAAAACAAAAAGCTTATAGCGAACAAAGGACCGACGATTGAGTCAACATAAATTATTGGACAGATCATGGTCGACGAGTACAATCAGGGGGGACATGTTTAGATATTTATTCAAATTAGAGACGTAAGACGAGACATTGACAGGCGCCGCCACTCTTCATGAACTCGCTCATGTCCACTTCGGTTACTTTGAATCCCCGTTCCTTGAGAGTTTTCTTCGTCTCGTCAGCCACTCCAATGGGCGAGATGACATTCTTCCTGATGGTGATGGCATTACACACGAAAGCATTGGCCTCTTTCTCCGAGACGGCGATGGACTGCGGCAAACGGCGGAGAATCTCCTTCTGGGTTTTGTCCGAAAAGGCAGGCGGATACCAGAGGGCAGTCTTCTCGTCGACCGGAGCAAAGCACGTGTCCAAGTGATAGAAATTGGGCAGAATCAATTCACAGATCACCACGTCGAAATTACCCAACTTGGCCACTTTCTCGTAGACCTGCAGTGAGTGCATGATAAATGGCAACGGAGATCAAAACCTTTTTGTCACTTCTGGCTCCGAATCCAGCCCAGAGGGTGTTGGGATCGGAGAAGACAGCGTCGCCGCCTCCTTCAAAGACATCAGAATAGTCTTCTCCAAGAGGATGGAATTTGTTCTCCTTGAACCAACGAAGGTAATGATTCTGTTCGCCAGTCCTCTCCTTGTGGCGGAATCGACTCAAATAGACCTTATCCTGGTACACAAGTCCGCTGAATATCTCAATTAGGCAGACATCGAATATTGGCACCTGTTACAGACAAAGACTTGATCGGGGAGGCCTTTCTGTTGATCCATGGTCATTACTTGGACGCCTTCTCCCTCGATTGCCTTCTTTAAATCCGTCCATTGGGCCATGGCTTTTGCCTGGTCGACGACACCACCCATCCATGGATTAATCGCATACTGAATATAAAATAATCTCGAAAAAAAAAGAGAGAACCAACCTCGACTGTGAAATGTTGTGGGGGAACCATCAAAACCCTTTTGATGAGCATACCAGCCGCACGAGAAGCCATCTCTAGAAATAATAATCGGCTAATTCTACCCTAATAATAGGAAGATGTCCGTTTGTCTGTCTGTTCTACCTGTCGATTGTGCTAATTGACCAGTCAAATTTGATCAATGCCGCTTTTAACTTTTGAATTTTACCAAGGCGCAATAATTTTTGATTTCCTATAAAAAGAAGAGATCTATGCCAAAGCAAGAAAAAGGTGCAGTGGAAGGGTAGACATGGGGAGGGAGAGGATGGCACGGGCCAGCGTAACCGAGAGTATCGGAATTAGTATATTGGGACCACTGCATTGAAAAAGCCCTTACTGGATCGGCCGGAGCGAGGAGAACCCCGCGAAGCGGGGCACCCCAGCATACTTGTCCGAAAAGACAAAACAGGTGAGAACAATATGAGACGACGACGAGAATGACGAAGCGAGTGGGACTGCACCCGACCGGTTCGTCTGATATCACCCAACTTGGCTGTAAAACCCTCGTGCTCACTTCCTTCGACGCCGTGAGAAAAATTCCGCTTGTATATTGATTTATGACTTTAATTTGGGTTAGCTAACCTTGAGAATGGACAGTCATGACGGGTAGAGGGCGAAGGCAGCGACCAGTGGCGGAGATAAGAGCTCGAATTCACTTTATTTACAACAGACAAGGAAACGATTACAATTTAGCAGCGAGTTCTTTTTTGCCGTCGGTGAATGTCTCCCCGATAAGATGGCCGATCAGGTGGAATCTGTCTGATCCGAAGAAGCTATGACATTGGCCATCTTTGTGGAGGACAATCCATGGAGCACCGAAAGCATGTTGTTCGATTGCTGCGTCGGTGTTCTTTTTCAAGAGATTGCCATATTTCTCAGCAGATGATTGCTGGATAACTTCGGCTGGCCCTTTGACACCAGCCGATTTCAATACCTAAATGGGACATTTTCCACTTTTTTGTGTAAATTGTTACAATTTCTTGGTCATCCTGAGAAAATATAGGCAGTCCACGTGTCCAGATTCTGTCCCAGTATTGTCGACTTGTCTTCTCTAAAAGTTCTGGCTGTGTATCCTGAATTGTGAGGAGAATCTTCTGAGCGGAGAGAGAACTTGTTTCTGGATTTCTGATCCACACTTTGAAATTCTGTAACCGTACTATATTTCCCCGAATATTTAGAACCTCAGGAAATTTGAGATTAAGTCCCCAAAAGTCGTTGTTCCTCTCCAGATCGACAATCATATGTGTTCCTTTGTTTTTTATGGCTAATGGTGCTTTGTTTCCTGTAACAATGGGTTTCCGTCATTTCCCAAAAGTTGAAAAAAAAGCGAAAAACACGCACCGGAAGCAACCATGACGTCTCTGAGGAAAAATGGCTTCAGATTTACATTAATCGGCCATATTTTTTGATATCGGAGCAAGCCCTGTGTCGATCTTACGGAAACACGTAAAAATTACCTCGAAACCAATCCAAGCATACGGGGAAATGACATCATAGTAATAATCGATGACAAATTTACCAGATCCTGGGATAATATTTATTTAGGAGGAAATTAAACCCACTAGAAGCCATGGGAAGTCGGCCACAAACAGATGAGGGGAAACACGCGGACCCGGTCGAAATATCACAGATCAGAGAGGAGAGATCACTCGTCGTTGTCGTTGGCCAGCTCTTTCTTGCCCGTGGTGAATTTCTCCCCGATGAGATGTCCGATCAAGTGGAATCTATCCGAACCGAAAAAGCTATGACACTGGTCATTTTTATGGAGGACAATCCATGGAGCACCAAAACAGCCGAGGGACAAGGCGTCGACAGCATTGGTCTTCAATTTCTTTTCGATTTCTTGGTCCTTTGATCTTTTTATCCAATAATCGACCTCTGGTATCTTGGCGGCTGTCAGTACCTGTATCCGCTGTTCTGTTTGCTTTTTCTGCTTACCGCGTAGTGATCATCAATCGAAAAGATGGGCTGGCCATCGCTCCATAACCGTTTCCAGTACTGTCTGCTGGTTGTCTCCAAACAATCGGGCCTTTTCTCTTGGATGGCTATCAGAATTCTCATCGCCCCTTCAGAAGATGTCGCTGGATTGCCGATCCATTTCTTGAAATCCTAAAAAGAGTCGTTTCGATTGAATTCCTGACAATACCTTTGGATATCGAAGATTCATTCCCCAGAAATCGTTCAAAAGTTTCAATTCTTGGATCATATGGATTCCTTTATTTGGAACGGCCACCGGTGACTTGTTCCCTGTGACCATGAAGATTTCCCTCAACCAAAAAGGTTTCAAGCGGACGTCAATCGGCCACACTTTTTGATATCTCATGATTCCCTAAAATAACATTGTCACTTTTCGCCCACTGCATAAGGAAATACTTCAAAGCCAATCCAACTGAAGGGTGACATCACGTCGTAGTAGAGGTCGACTAGGTACTTTCCCTTTGACGTCATCTCTCTGACAGCAGAATAAAGATAAAAAGATGTGGAAGAAACAAGGAAAGATTGCTTTGTAAAAGCGAAGAAGAAAAAAACAAAAGCAAATGTTTATTTACAGCTTTGCGGCAAGTTCCTTCTTGCCATCAGTGAACGTCTCTCCGAGAAGATGGGCAATTAGCGAGAAACGATCCGATCCGAAGAAACATTGCTCTTCTCCATCTTTATGGACAACAATCCACGGAGCTCCGAAAGCACCTTGTTCGATAGCTGTTTCCGTCGTCTTATTCACTACAGAAGCAACTTTTTCATCTTCCAATTTGGCAATGAAATGATCAGGATTTTGGATACCAGCTGCTTTGAGAACCTGAAAATGTCTGAATCGGGATTGCGACAGCCAAACTGACAATTCGATGGTCTTCTTCTGAGAATATGGGCTCCCCGTTGGTCCACAATCGAATCCAATATTGTCGGCTGACTCTTTCCAGGAGCTCTGGTCGTTCTAATTGAATAGCCGTCAGGATTTTCATAGCGTATTCCGTAGTGGTTTGTGGATTACGAACCCATTTACCAAATTTCTGTTATTGGCTGCGTTAATCATAACTGGAACTTACAACAGGAGGATTGAGTTCCATTCCCCAAAAAGAGCTGTTTCTCTGGAGATCAGCCAACATGTAGACGCCCTTATTGGGTACAGTCATCGGCGGCTTGTTTCCGGAACTTTTCATAATATCTCGTAGAATGAACGGCTTGAGATGAACCTTGATATTCCAGACTTTTTCATAACGCAACAGAGCCTGAGGATTATTTTGGAATACGATGAGCCTACCTCGAAAGCAATCCAACTGTAGGGCGAGATGACATCGTAGTAGAGGTCCACGTCGACTTTTCCCATTCTCGCAGTCAAAAGTGAACTTTCTCTTATCAGTCAATGTCCTCCCACATGGCCGGGTACAAAGATCGTGTAAATAATTTTTGTGATGTTCATTCAACCAGGAAACAGAGATCACAATTCAATGGATTGACCCATTGACCCGTTTCAAAATAAGGCTCGTGTCTTGTCTAATAGGAAGGAGCAGGAGAAAGACGAGGAGATGACTGGGGTCGATCATGGTAACTGTCGAATGGCGGGGTTGGTGACGCCAAAGATTGTCGTTCGCTCAATAGTCGATACACGGCTTGCATGGTTCGAACCGATGTTTCGACTTTTCGATCAATTGCAGAAATCTTAAAATTTATTTTTTCTATCAAAAGAGCAAGTTACCTGAATTTCTAGCCTCGTCAGTCGGGAGCCGATGGTGTTGGATTGACCTTTCCGACCGGAACTTGTTGCATATTGCCCTGGCTTACCCAATGTCTGGTCTAATCTGAACTTATCCTCTTTTCCTTCTTCTCGTTTTCTACCTTCTTTGCAGTTCCTTTATCCGGACCATCATATTCAGATGTCCCTGTGAATATTGCTCAATGACATCTCTCACATCGTACGGTTTCCTAGCCTGCTGAAATTTTCTCCGAGCCACGAAATATTTTATTTTTCTAATGGCTCGAATCGAATTTCTATGAGCTTCGGTCAAGTCGCAGACACTGGAAAACTTTGTGGCTCAGAAAAGTTCTAACTGACTGGGCAATCGGCGCAGGTCCAGCCGGCGTGTCTTCGGGATCGTCGACGTCCAAATCATCTCCTCTCAATGACAATGACTTGTCTAGAAATCCTCTGATATCATTTCTGCAGATGCTCACATACTCTTTACATTTCCTTGTACTGTGTCATCCTCATTGTCGCTGGTCCGGGCCTTTTTGACTTCGCCCAATTCAGCTATGTCGACACTTGTCGTCGCAATTCGATCTCTTGTCTTTCTTCCCGTCAAACTCCCTCTGTCAATTTATAGTCCACCCATTGAATCAGCCTACTTTGATTGTTGTTTTCTGAAAAGAGCGGGCATCTTCCGATTGACGACTGTCTCATGTTGTATCCCATTACTTTTCTTGAATATTTCGTGGGTTTCTTTTGCCAATGGATCGACGTGAACTTTCCTAAAGGAGGTTCGTTCGAGGATGAAAAAAGTCAATTACCAGGTGGCGGAGTCATGTCTTTCTGCCGCGTGACAGCGCCAAAGACATTGGATAAGCGTAGCAGCCGCCGGTATCTGTCGATTGAAATGTTTTTGTCTTTGTTTCTGTTGGACTTTCAAGGCAAATCCCGAGCCGAGAATACCCTAAATTCGTTTTCACTTCGATCCTTCTGATACAAACCGCGGGTAACGCAAAAAACGAAATGGCAAAGATTGAGAAGCAGCTGGCAACAATCCTTCCCAACCCTGAAAGAATTCATTCGATTTTCATTTTGAGATGACCTACACGTTTGTGGTACCACGTCTCCGTAGCCGATTGTAGTCATCCAAAATCACATCATTTTCGGGAAAAAAAATAGACTCACCGTAATCTGAAAGCAGAGACATCACAAGGAAAAATAAGACAACTCACCACTCCCCACCATCTGAAGACAATCTTGCGGTCAACAGAAGGGGCAGACAAGGAAATTTTTTTTATATTTGAGGCATTGTTGGTTATGAGACCAAAACCCGAGGAAAATTTCTTTTTTCTACACGAAATGTTAAAAAATTCCCGCAAACATGAGATATTTCCAAAGAGATGTCAGTCGAACGCATACATGGCCCATTAGGGCCCGCGGGCCCGGCACGGGCCCGCCGCAATTCGAAATCGCAGGGCCCGGGCCCGGCCCAGGCCCGGGCCCGCTTTTCAGGAAAATTGTGACTGCGTCGTGCGCGACTCGGCTTCTCCGGTGGATATCTCGGTTGTAAATAGGTCTTTTTCGATAATTCAAAGTGTATTCGAAAGAGAAAAGACTGGACAATTTTATAGAACATGTTAGATTTCAATAGCACATCAAGGGAACTCACATTCCCAACGAATATGCTAATGCAGATTCTTGGCTAGTCTATTCACAGCGACGCCTTTTTTTCTGCAAACGCTACAGACTTCAAGCCTGTCCTATAAAATTCGCCATCTTTTTGTGATTCTAGTGCATTTTGAATTATCGAAAAAGCCCTATCTACGGCCGAGATATCCACCTGAGAAGACGAGTCGCGCACGACGCAGTCACAATTTTTCCGAAAAGCGGGCCCGGGCCCGGGCCCTGCCTCCGGCCATGTATGGTCGAACGGTTTCCATGCTACTGACATCCCTTTTGGGAATGCATCTGCCACTTTGGTTGACCGCAAGAATGTTTTGAGCTGAAAAAGACAGACAATGCATCTGCGTAGGATGTGAAGGCTGCTTTGTTGTCGGGAGTAAGGTGATCCTTCTCCGCCAAATACACAAAATATGATGAGAATATCAATCCAAGAAATCCTATGTACAATGTGGTTATAAGCTCTTGTCTGTGGATGAAAACGACTGATCCCAACAGTCGCCTGAAGTCGAAGATAAATCAAGAGAATCACCTCTAACCAAGTTCCTCCTTGTCTGTCGACGTGGAGCATTCTTAGAATTTGAAGAAATCTAACGCCTCGGATGGCACTAGTAGCAAATACTTGTCCTTCACTACCAAACATAATTACAGTAATACTGGCCACGACAACACAGAGATCTGAAAGAAGGAGATTTTGGGGAAGGAGACTGGAACTCGCCTATGATGGAGATAGGTTTACGGGCGAAGCGAAGTCGTCCCATGACACCAAGATATTTTGATCGACAGCCGGCCGCCCAGAGTCGAACACAATACTCGATTGCAAAGAAAAATACCAGGATAACTTCCTGGAAATATGGTCAAAAGAAAGCTAATGTCTCTACCAATATGTACAATAATTCCCCGGCATATTGACTATGATCCTCGACAGTGGAGAGAACGGATAGAATGAGACAAACCAAGACGACGACAAAGACACTGAAAAAAGGGAAGTTGGAGAAGAAGACGAGCCCACCTGAAATGGTAGAGGAAACATTTCCAACCGGCTGGTCTCTCGAGACAATTGTAGACCTGAAAAAGGGACAAATATTCGATTGAAGAAAAGAATTACCATGCTTTGAAGAGTTGGCTTGGCTGCTTTTCTCTCTTTCTGACATCTGTACCGGGAATCAAACATCTGAAAAGGACAGAGAATAGAAAGAACCAAGTCGACATTCTCCCACTCACCCCTCGTCGCTGTATTTTATCCAGCCCCTCCTCAATCTCCCATGTCCCGTAGTGGAGTCTCTCCGGCGTCAACACCGAGTACATTCCTTTCTGACAGACATTCGCCCGACTAAACACAACCCCAGAATTACAGTAGGCCCTATGAGATGCAACCAGTAAACTACCTGATGAAGTGGTTCGAAAAGCATTGCCGAGAGCAAGGAGAACTTTAAAAATTATGGTTAAAATGGGAAGAAAAGGAAAGAAAGAACCATGGGAGACACCGTTGAATGCGGAATAAATCAGGGGGTTTTCCGTCAAAGAATATTGGAAAAATCGACAAATTAATGGGAATGCGTGCAAAGGGAGAGAACGGAGGTATTGTAGTATCCAATTAACGGGGATAAACAGCTTGTTATCGAGATAAACCATAAAAATCAGGAAAAAGTCGTGTACTCGAGACGGCGTCGACCTCTATTTATACATTTTATGGGAAGAGGGCAGGTGCAGTGGAACGACTTCTTGTTAGACGAGGAGTTCACTCGACTTTTTAATGGAATCAGGAGAATTGAAACTTATTTTTTTGGGTAAAGACCTTACAAGTGGAAGCAGGCGGCAAGAATACGGACCGACCCGGAATAGAATCTCTAACACACATATTTCCAACAGGATTAGAAAAAAATGGCCTCCCACTTGAAAAATTCTCCACTTTCCGGTCTCACCTTCTCCAATCCGTCTCCTGCCAGAAATCCGATGGCCCCAGCCGGTAGGATGGCACTCCTCTCGGACATCTCGTCGTACATCTGAAATTATCATTTACAGATAGGAAACAATAACGAGAAATAGAGACAAGTTATTGGTCGACGTGGAACGGGAATACATATCGTGGTGGATAAGCCATAATCTCATAATCGAGAAATGATTTCTGACGCACATCCTTGATGACTTCTCATCCGTATAGAATTTGAAAATGAGGGACTAAAATCACGAGGGTGGCCTCCTCTGCAGAGACGGCAGTTGACATCATTTGGAGGGAAGGAAATCAGTCGACTAGAAGACTTCTCGTCGACGGTACAAGTCGCCGCGATGGTCGGAGGTGTACTCCCCGGGGGATGATAAGTCGACAAAGGACTTTGAATGAAGATATGTCGCCTCCATGAATTGGAGGATAATTTCAATGGGATTGGCTTCGCACGTCTTGAAGAAACAAAGCCGTGGTTACCGGGGAAACGGCCAGGAAGCCCTGGGTCAACATCTTGTTAGACGTTTGTGGGAATCGGCAACATGGGGACTTTATGGATGCCTACTTCAGCACACTATCAGCACATTTCGGACAGACTTCGACAGCATATGACTTCAACCTTTAGCCGATGTCTTTTGTCTTCTTTTCAATTTATGAAATTACAAATCATTAGAATGATCACAAAAAAATGTAACAATTTTCAGCTGTTTAGAGAAAAAGAAAAAGTGTTTTTACGAGTTACGGGGGCATTATCAGTTGGCAAAGGTGCTGTGTTAAACGCCTTGATGGGAATTTTATGGCCATCGAGACTTGTGAAATTAAAGGACACGCTTATTATTTTGCAAGGTAAATTGGATGGTGGAAAACAGCCAACACAAAGCGGAAAGAACAGCTACTGGAAAAATGGATAACTGACGACTGACACGGACACTGATAACCACCGCCGGCCCAGAAATAAAAACCACTCCGGGAAGATATAAAAATGGAAATCTTTATCAGCGGAATGTGACGAGGAACACGAGAAAGGCGCTATCTTTCTCTCTGGAACACGGCCACAGCTTATGATAATCCGATTCTTTTTTTACGAAGAAGAACACTTATCGGTGGACACCCTCGATTTCCCCCTTTTCTTCCCAAGGTGTAAATATACTTATGGCTGTTTTCTCTTTATGATCATGTGAACTAAAAACAATAACAACAATTTATTGGAGCAGCCTCGGATGTGGATGAAGCGAGACGACGTGGAAGAGGAGAAGGGCTATCTATAGGCGAGGGAGAATGGGATGGGAGATGGAGAGAAGGTTAACCGAAACGGACGAAGGTCTGCGCCCTCTTTCCGAATCGGACGAAGGTCTGGGCTCGTTTACCAAAGCGAACAAAAGTCTGGGCCCTTTTATCCATTGGTGGCGCCGCGTCTGAAATTGTCAGGTTAGAAGGAAGGAGATGGATCTGACCATTGTCATAGAGGGGATATCCCTGATCCCTGAGAGCTTCCTCCATTTGTCTGCCTTGTTCCTCCAAATATCGCGACACATCGTCAGCTTCTGAAAACTTCCCGATTAGACAGCCATTTGCCATGCATTCTTCATTCGTAATCGAGCAGGATTTACATTTGTCGACGGGCGCAAATAGCTCGGGATGGTCGTCCCCAGTGAGCAGTGAGCGGTGAGATTACGACCATAGAAATTGGCTGTTTCTTTTTAGACTCTTGCTCAATTCAGGAAGCCGTTTGCATGGCATTTTTTGAGAGAGAAAAAAACTCACTTAAAGAATCAGCAACTGGGGCGGAATAGACAAAAGCAAAGAGGACACAGACGAGCACTGCCAACAGTTGGGAACTGTTCATTTTTACTACCTGAAAAGAGAAATATTTTAAAAGGAAAATGAGGATGTTTTTTGATAGAATGGAGAAAAGGGAAAGTGGGAGGACGAGGACCCAGATGTCAGCTGCAGACACTTCCTCGAGTCATCTAGGTGACTTGAGACAGGATATGACGGAGGGAGGTATCAGATTCGAGACAACTACATTGCCGAGAAATAGAATTAATCCAATTCCAAGGTAATATTACACGTGTGCTGTACTCCATGGCGGAAATAATACTTGTCGAGGACATTTTCTTATTTACAATAAAATATGTGTACATTCTAGGAATCAGCCGGGCGAGAATAAAGCCCTTTTCCTTCTATTTGAAGCAGCTGTGGAGGAAGCCACCCCGGGCGAACAGGAAGTGTCCGCTCCTCTAATCTCTCTTTCTCTTTTACTGTGACGTGGGGTCCTCGCTTGTTTGGTGGCTACGAGCAACAAAAATATTTAAAAATGGGAGTATTCGACATACAGAATAGCTGATGGCCAATAGGGGCAAAAATAGAGAAATACTTGAAAAAAGAGTCGATTGTAGCCGAGGTCACAGAGAGGTCAGGTCATATCTGACGAGAGCGACTTCTAGTTTGATTGCAAGAACTGCTCTTATATGACTTTGAAATGATCTAATCTCTGTGTCTGAGAGGGAGGAGAAATCATTGAGGTCTAACAGGTGAATTTTGAGTATGACGGTCCAACAATTCCACCTGTGCCTGCTATTATAAGCGGGTGATACACCTTGCCAACAATGTAAGATTCCCAGGGAAAAAGCTCAAGAATGATAGATCAAAAACATCATCATTTTGCCCCGTATAAACACCAAATGTCTCTCCCTCGTAAACTATGGTTTTGAACTAGGAAGAAGGACCAGACGAAGCAAAGGATCAATGGGAATTTGATGGATACGAAGCTCGTTTTTAAAGCCTCTTTGAGGAAGATGAATCCGATTAGCAATAAGAACACGAGAGGGCTCTGTTTCAATGGTCTCCCAAGAAAGACACCTGAATAGAGGCCGTCCATCTTTATTTTATGTGACGGCACTTGGCTACTGTTGTCAGGTCGTTTCTGGGAACACTTGAAACGAAGGAGATGACCGGGGTTAATTGGGTCGACGAGGGTGGCTAGCTATTTTTAATGGAGATTAGAGCAGGTCAAAAGATGTCGCCGTTTGTTTTTACAGACTCTTTTCAGCTGGCGTCGACGTCTAACTTGTCAACTTTGGAATTGGCATGGCCACCCTTTTCAATGACTTTGCAATGGCTCACAAAACTCGACTTCCGATTTAAACTTCCGGGAGGAAGATGTCGTCTAGTTCCTTCAGCCGGCCATGTGTACATAAACTATCCCCTTTTGCCCTTCCTGACTTCCTTAGCGTCACATCCTTTGCTAGTTAGCCAAGGCAGAAAAAAAGAGGATACAAGTAGGAGAGAATAAAAAAGAAAAGAGAAGAGAGAGTGAGAGAACAATGAGCTGCAATCATTGGAAAGAGATGAAATGGAGGGTTGGATTGCGGTCGACCCGTCGACTGGAAGGGTCCCGCCTCCAACTTGGAGCCCCCGCAACGTCATCTACAGGAGTCGAGCTGTGATTTCCATAATTGTGTGGGCCCAGGAGGAGCAAGAAACGACAACCCGCCTCTTTCCTGGATCGGATTGTTCCTCGCAGTCAAGAGAAAAGGTTAATGAGAAAATAAATGTCGAAGGTTGGCAAGAACACCTGTAGGTCAGGCGAATAAAATATAGATGGATCTACTGGGTCGGAAAGTCATCACACGTCATTGTTTAACAGTGTGGGTGGGGAGAGAGAAGACTGATCTTATTTTCCAGTTCAAAGAGACCCGCCCCAGCTGATATCACCCTTTTACCTGGAGGAATTGGTCTCCGCCAGATTGAATTTCATCCGAGACGTAATTTCAAAAGAACATTCACGGGTGTAACTGCGACAAGTGTAGATTACAGGGTTTTTCTCGTTGTTCTCTGACCAGCTCACTCGGTGCAAAAGCCTTTTGAATGAATTACGAGGCATTGTAAAAGTATCGGCATAATAATCACGAGAGTGGGTGGAGGCGGAGGACTCCCAGAAAAGGATAGGGAAGTGGGCAAAGAGCTGTTAGAGTAATCGGGAGAAGGACAAATTAACGCCACGGCCATCAAAGTCTCCACGTAGGCGAAAACAATTTCTAACATATTGCCGGGCCAACTGACAAAAAAACTTTTTGAACTTCTTCGAATGGAATAATAGAGCAAGTAGGATCTATTACTAATAGATGCTGCTCGTCTGACAGAAAATACACCAAATTCTACCCATGACGTCGACAGCTGTTTCTGCTGATATCTTTTGTTAGAGTCGATGACCACGCTGCTTCTAAAAACATTCGCAGCCCATGTTACGAGAAGCTATGAATTATGCGGTAATAATGAATTCCGCCGGTGCCTGACTCTTTTTACGTCAGATAGAATGTCTCTTGTTCTCTCGAAGAAAACAGATGTTACTGACGTCTGTTGGAGAAGAATCCCCCTCTGTCGCTCTCTAGAGAGGAGAAAAATTTAAGAAAAAAAGGGGAAACTGGATGGATGCATTTGGTATGAACGACTGGTCGTTTTGAAGGGAGTCGTGAGGAACGAGCATAAAAGGAGAAGGGAACGCGTCACGGTAGCCAGGAGCTAGCTGACAAATGGCCAGCCAAAATACATATTGAAATACAGAGACAAACGACAATTGACACTTTCACGCCTCGTTGAACTTTTTTTTTTCACTTCGATTGGAGTCTATTTCAAGGGTGGGCGGAGTGGTGGTGAATAATCTCATAAAAGGTTAATTTTGGCGTCATTTGTTCAAATTTCAAGAGTTAATTGAAAGGTAAACACCCAGGGAGAATACAATTAGATCGAAATGGCTGAAATTCTAGAGGTATACACACGCGGGGCTCGAAAACCAAGGCAATATTTCGAGGGAACAAAACGGCTCGTCGTAATCTTTATTTGAAACTGTTTCTCGCTTCGAATCACTCGTCTTCTGTCTCGTTCAGTCGAACCTCGTCCTCTTCTTCTTCAGCCGCCCTCTTCTTTTTCAGTCGATAAACACTGACAATCATCCCAGTGAGGCTACAGACGAAGACAACCAAGGCAACACCCAATACTGGCCAGAAAATACTAAATATCAACATTTCAAGGAAAAAAAGGGTCATTATACGTGGCTGGCAATATTTGGACTTTTTTGTGATGTGAGGAAACAGTCGTAGTAGTTGCAGGATGACGGGAAGACGTCGACACAGCCGGCGTTGCTCCAGTCGAGTGAACAGACCAAACTATTGATGTATTTGTATTTCCATCATTCAAGAAGTCAAATTCTTTTATTGAGCTAGGTGGAGATTCCGCGACGAGTTCTGCCGGTAGCAGAAAGCCGATCAAGAGAAATTTGCAGATATTCATCAGCAGTGACAGAAGAAAAATCCAATGATTGCAATTGTAAAAATTGTCCTTTTTCCTGTAAAATCAGGTTGTACCAATTCCAATGACCGCTACTGTGTGGAACAGTATAAACGTGCGTAGCAGGATTAAATATCGCCGTTTTTTGACCGCAGACTCGGATTTTGAGCGACCACCAGCCGTACTTTCATGCGAACTACGTAGCTACGTCGGACCTCAGACCAAAGAAATACATTTGCACCCAGGGACCGTTGGAAGGTACTATCGGCGACTTTTGGCGTATGGTCGCCCAGGAAGGTTGTCTAAACATTATAATGCTTTGTAAATTCATCGAAAAGGCAGACTATTTCCTAATTTTTTCGGAAAATGTGATAGAAATGCCTTTAAATAGGGTCCAGATATAACATTATGCAAAAACTCTTAGTTTTCAGAATGAGCCGAAATGTTCTCATTATTTGCCGTTGGCAAATTCCACTCTAAAAATAAACGAGAAATTGGCTGTTCCGATCAGAGCCGTTTCAATCCCTTCCTCAAAAATTATTAAAACGCTTTTGAAAATTATCTACAATAGTATTTCCTGGTACTTCCAGCGGAGGTTAGTCACTACTTTTTAATCGCCTGAAATAACTATTTTAAAGAATTGGCCGGATCACGGCGTGCCAGCTGTCGACGTTGCTTCAACTGACCTGCTCAACTTGAAATGTCGCCTGATCCAGTTGTTATCCATTGCTCTGTCGGAATTGAACGAACTGGCACACTCGCCTTTCTTGGTATTCTAAAGCACAATTATACACAAAATATCCCGTGGCCAGCTAATCTAATGGAAACAGTTGCCGATATCCGTCTGTCAAGAAGTCAAGCCATTCAAATGGAGCAGCCGGTAAAGAAGAAAAAAAAAGTGAATAAGAAGACGTCGACGAGAAATGGAAGAGAGAAGATAGGGAATAAGAAGAAAGGAAGGAAGGCAGAAAAGAAAATGGAGAAGGAAGAGGAGAACATAGCAGAAAAGATGGTTGAGGAGAAGAAAGAAGACAGCCCTCTAATTGAGAAGTTCCTGATCCGTGTCCTTCTGCGTGAAAAACCTGTGAAGACGCTGATGAGAAAATTCTTGGGTTCTCGCAAGAAGACGGACACCACTGGAACGGATGCATCTGCGGCCAATGTGAGCAGAAACCGATATGAAGATATTTCCTGCTTGGAAAATAACGGGGTCTATCTGAGCGGCAACCAGCCATACATCCACGGCAACTATGTCGGACCAATCAGCCACCCGAAGAAATTCATCTGCACCCAGGGACCGTTAGACTCAACCATACAGGACTTTTGGAAAATGGTGATCCAGGCTCCAATACAACGGCAAGCTGTGGCCATCTTCCGAAATGACGCGTTTTAAAAGCGCGCATTTCCGTACCGTCGCATTTCCGATCTGACTTTTTCCACACAGTGACATTTTCAACTCGGATCATTTGTAAAACGGAATTTCCGAAAAGTGTCATTTTCCTTTCATGTCATTTCCTTCTCGACGTGTTTACGTACCGGTACATCACCTTTTAATAATAAATAAAAGTTGTGTCAGTTTGTTTATCTGTTTGTCCGGACAAACAGTCTGTCCCTCATTAGCATATTTTTGCGTGGCCGAATGGTCTAAGGCGCTACCATACAAAAGGTCAAAGGTTCGATCCCATCCAACACAAAAGTCTTTTGCTTTGTCTAAAAATTTTTTTTCTTTAATATAAATTAGCATACGACCCTGATTCAGGGTCGTATTTCCCTGATTCAGGGTAAGTTGAGTTCTGACTCCCAAATTGAAAAAAATTTGAAATATTAGAATGTACAGAGTATTTCCAATCTACTTCTAATAAAAATTGGCATATTTTTAAAGAAAATTAGCATAATCCCTGATTCAGGGCAAGTTTCAAAAAACGTCGTTTTTTGACTCAACAGTGTAAAATAAGCGTATGTAAGCCGTTTTTAGTTGTTTTTGAGTGAAAAAAATAGTATTCCCTGAATCAGGGAAAGGTCATAAAATCATGCAAAATTGAAGTTTTTGTTTCCAAATTGTAATTTTATGCTTATTTTTAGTTTTTTTAGTGAAAATTACTCAAAAAAAAGAAAATTAGCCTACAAAAACCGATAGCCGTTCGTTGCGTCCGTCACATTGGTCATTTCCAAAAATAGAAGGTTCAGCATCATTTTGCAACCATTTTTATAGTAGCAAATAAGCATAAATAAAATAAAATTAACCTAGCAGAACCGGTATTCGTTCGTTGTGTTCGTCATTTTGATTTATTTTCAGCAAAAAAAAAAGAAAAGTAGCCTAGCAAGACTGGTAGACGTTCGTTGTGTCCGTTATTTTCATCATTTCCAAAAATAGAAGGTTCAGCATCATTTTGCAACCATTTTTATAGTAGCAAATAAGCATAAATAAAACAAAATTAACCTAGCAGAACCGGTAAGCGTTCGCTGTGTCCGTCATTTTGGCTAATTCGAAGAATAAAAAGTTCTCACTCATTCTAAAGTCATTCTCAAAATATAAATAAGTTTTAAAAATATAAAATTAACCTAGCACAACTGGTAGGCGTTTGTTGCAGGTATTATTTTCGTAAACTCATGGAATGTCAGTTTTAGACAGTTCTCAAGTCATTTTCAAAGCAAAAAAAGAAAAGTACCCTAAAAAATCGGTAGACGCCCGTTGTGTTTGCCATTTCGGTCAATTCTAAAAGAATAAAAGATTCTCAATAATTATGAAGTCATTCTCGAATGTTTTTCCAAGCTTTGACAAAAATAAAATTAACCTAGCAGAACCGGTAAGCGTTCGTTGTGTCCGTCATTTTGGTGTAGTTCTAAAGTAAGGTCAAAAAAGTTCCAAAACGTAATTTTTAGAAAATTTCGGTCGTTTTTTTTTCGTTTTTCAAAATTTCAGATAAAAAAGTCAATCAGTCATTCATTTAATGGATTTCTCGAATAAAAGACAGTGTGCCGGGGCCAAGGCGTCCGGCCGGCCGCCGGCCGGCCAGGGCGCCGCCTCTAGTCACCTTTTAATAATAAATAAAAGTTGTGTCAGTTTGTTTATCTGTTTGTCCGGACAAACAGTCTGTCCCTCATTAGCATATTTTATTGTGTCCGAGTGGTCTAAGGCGCTACCATACAAAAGGTCAAAGGTTCGATCCCATCCAACACAAAAGTCTTTTGCTTTGTCTAAAAATTTTTTTTCTTTAATATAAATTAGCATACGACCCTGATTCAGGGTAAATTTTCCTGATTCAGGGTAAGTTGAGTTCTGACTCCCAAATTGGAATATTAGAATGTATAGAGTATTTCCAATCTATTTTTAATGATATTTCTAATGAAAATTAGCATATCTTTAAAGCAAATTAGCATAATCCCTGATTCAGGGCAGCTGTCAAAAAGCGTCGTTTTTTGATTCAATAGTGTATAATAAGCTTATCTAAGGTGTTTTTAATTGTTTTCAAGTAGAAAATTAGCATATTTTTAAAGAAAATTAGCATAATCCCTGATTCAGGGCAGCTGTCAAAAAGCGTCGTTTTTTGATTCAATAGTGTATAATAAGCTTATCTAAGGTGTTTTTAATTGTTTTCAAGTAGAAAATTAGCATATTTTTAAAGAAAATTAGCATAATCCCTGATTCAGGGTAACTTTCAGAAAACGTCGTTTTTTGACTCAACAGTGTAAAATAAGCGTATGTAAGCCGTTTTTAGTTGTTTTCAAGCAAAAAATAGTATTCCCTGAATCAGGGAAAGGTTATAAAATCATGCAAAATTGAGGTTTTTGTTTCTAATTTGTAATTTTTTGTTTATTTTTATTTTTTTTAGTGAAAATTAGTCAAAAAAAAGAAAAGTAGCCTACAAAAACCGATACCCGTTTGTTGCGTCTGTCACATTGGTCATTTCCAAAAATAGAAGGTTCAGCATCATTTTGCAACCATTTTTATAGTAGCAAATAAGTATAAATAAAATAAAATTAGCCTAGCAGAACCGGTAAGCGTTCGTTGGGCAAATAAGCAAATAAGCAAATAAGCATAAATAAAATAAAACAACCGGTAAGCGTTCGTTGTGCCCGTCATTTTGGATAATTCGAAGAATAAAAAGTTCTCACTCATTCTAGGTCATTCTCGAAATATAAACAAGTTTTAAAAATATAAAATTAACCTAGCACAACTGGCAGGCGTTTGTTGTGGACGTTATTTTCGTAAATTCAAAGAAATGTCAGTTTTAGACAGTTCTAAAGACATTTTCAAAGTAAAAAAACAAAATTAGCCTAAAAAATCGGTAGACCCCCGTTGTGTTTGCCATTTCGGTCAATTCTAAAAGAATAAAAGATTCTCAATAATTATGAAGTCATTCTCGAATGTTTTTCCAAGCTTTGACAAAAACAAAATTAACCTAGCAGAACCGGTAAGCGTTCGTTGCGTCCGTCATTTTGGCTAATTCGAAGAATAAAAAGTTCTCACTCATTCTAAAGTCATTCTCAAAATATAAATAAGTTTTAAAAATATAAAATTAACCTAGCACAACTGGTAGGCGTTTGTTGTGGACGTTATTTTCGTAAATTCAAAGAAATGTCAGTTTTAGACAGTTCTAAAGTCATTTTCAAAGTAAAAAAAAAACAAAATTAGCCTAGAAAAACTGGTAGGCGCCCGTCGTGTCCATCATTTTAGTGTAGTTCTAAAGTAAGGTCGACAAAACTCCAAAACGCAATGTTCAGAAAACTTCGGTCGTTTTTTTTTTCGTTTTTCAAAATTTCAGATAAAGAAGTTAATCAGTCATTCATTTAATGGATTTCTCGAATAAAAGACAGTGTGCCGGGGCCAAGGCGTCCGGCCGGCCGCCGGCCGGCCAGGGCGCCGCCTCTAGTCACCTTTTAATAATAAATAAAAGTTATGTCTGTCTGTCTGTCTGTTTGTTTGTCCGCGAACAGACATGTCTGTCCACATTAGCATATTTTATCGTGGCCAAGTGGTCTAAGGCGCTACCATACAAAAGGTCAAAGGTTCGATCCCATCCAATACAAAAGTCTTTTGCTTTGTCTAAAAACTTTTTTTCTTTAATATAAAAACTTTTTTTCTTTAATATAAATTAGCATACGACCCTGATTCAGGGCAATTTTCCCTGATTCAAGGTAAGTTGACTTCTGGCTCCCAAATTGAAATATTATTATGTATAGAGTATTTCCAATTTATTTCTAATGATATTTATAACGAAAATTAGCATATTTTTAAAGGAAATTAGCATAATCCCTGATTCAGCGCAACTTTCAAAAAACGTCATTTTTTGACTCAACAGAGTAGAATAAGGTTATTTCTTGTGTTTTTAATTGTTTTCAAGAAAAAAATAGTGTTCCCTGAATCAGGTGAAGGTCATAAAATCATGCAAAATCGAATTTTTTGTTTCCAATTTGTATTTTTTTGGTTATTTTCTTCTTTTTTTTTTAAATTTTCGTTCGAAAGCCTAATTCTAAAGCGTAATTTGATAATGTGTTTTTAAAGCGTATTCTTGATCGCTTTCTTCGCTTTGTTTGTACATATATAAATCAATAAACGCTTTCATTCATTTATTATTTGTGTTATCTCTACCTTTGTTCGTTTTGTTTATCTTTTTATAAAATGGGTGATGAAATGGACCAGGGAAGAACGCCAAAGAGGAAATGGGATTCAAGGTAAGTAAAAAAATATTTCATAAAAAAATATTATAATTTCAGCGATCCAGATGAAACAGAAGCAGAGCTAACTCAAGCAGCTAAAAAGAGGGCTTACCGAGAAAACCTTTCCGATGAGAAGAAAGAAGAAATCAAGAGACGAGATCGGGAACGAAGGAGGCAATCTCGAGCTCAAGAAAAGGCAGCCTTGTTGGCCAATGCCTCCAGAGAGACGTCTGTGGAGAGAACTCCTTCGAAGATTCCCGTTTTGGCCAGAAATACGGACGACGATATCTTTGTGACTCCGACAAGAACAATTCGAAGACCGCCGCCAACTGTAAAAACGGAATCAGAGAGGTAACTGATAATTTTTCCCCCAGAATTGGAGATTTCAGTGATTTACTATCGGAAACAAGTCAAGCAACCTCAGGAAGACGCGGAACGTAAGCTTCCACACATTCAATAAAATTCAAAGATATTTCAGCAAGATGACTCCAGAAGAGCGGAAAAGGAGAGCAGCCGAGCGAACAAGACTGAAGAGACTACAGGAAACAGAAGAAGAGAAGGAAGCCAGAAAAAAACGAGATCGGGATAACAAGAAGGCAAGACGTGCTCTTGACAGAGCTGCAAGAGGAGGATCGTCGACTGATCGAGATATGGACATCTCATCAGTTCCCACATCGAGAGATCCCTCAGAAGAACGTCCCTTTATTTCTGATGATGGATCAATGGACACATTTGAAGTTCCTGAAACTCCAAGGAGGCCAAGAACAGAGGCGGAACGAAAAGAAGAAGCTCGACGAAGAGAATCAACACCTGCTCGAGAAGCGAGACTTCAAGATCAAAGAATAAGATCAGCTGCCAGAATCGCTAACGAGACGCCAGAACAAGAGAGAGCTCGGTTAGATGAACAACAGAAGAGGTCGGCTGCTCGTATAGTCAATGAGACTCCAGAGCAACGAAGAGCTCGACAAGAAGGCGACCAAATAAGATCTGCTGTTCGGATAGCCAGCGAAACCCCAGAGCAAAGAAGATCTCGACAAGACGCCGATAATGAGAGAAAAAATATCAGAAGAATTAGTGAGACTGACGACGAGCACAGAGCCCGGATAGATGCCGACATTGCCAGAAGAAAGCAAAGAGAAAGGGACATCGAGAAAGCTGCTCGACGACGAGAATTGGATGCAGCACGACAGAAGAGAGTCAGGTCAGTTTGTGATATTTGTGAGAATAAAAGGAAAAATTTTAGAGAAAAGATGCGTAATCCCGAATCCAGCGATTCCGAAGACGGAGAAGATCACATCCAGAGTCCCCGTAAGTCATTTAGCTTTCTATAAAAATTTGCTCTGGCTTTTCAGGAACAGTAGATCCTTTGGACATCGGTGAACGAAAACCATGTCCGAAATGTGGAGCCAAGATCTATGGAAATAGCCAGTTTTGCTGCAATAATGGAACAGTTGCCATTCCTCCAGAAGAGAAATACGAAGACGAAATGGAGCAGCTGATGTATGGAACTGGCCCCCTAGCAAAGGAATTCAAAAAGAAGATTTTGAATTATGGAAGCGCCTTTGGCCTTGCATCTTTGCAGAGGAAAAACGAACCAGTTGCCAAGCATGGTCTCCCGGTAATTTTCCCATTCTTCAGATCAATCCATTCAATTTTTAGGTGGCCAAAATTCAAGGAGCCGTAGATGCCTACCCGTCGACAGCTTTCCCATATGGACAGAATCAAGAAGCTTTTGGGAACATTTTCGTCTATGAAGGAAAAGAAGCCATGGAGATGCGAATGAAATACGGACATGATCTTAACAAAGAGGTAAGCCAAGAATCCATCTCAAATAAACCTATTCAGGTCGTTGAAATTCTCCAAAAAGCAATGGAAAAGAACAAACTGGGGAAACAATACAAGAACATGAAGGAAGTTATGAATGAGTTGAATCCCAACGATAAGCCCAGCGCTGTCCGACTGAAAATTATAAATGCGTGGAATGTCGACACCTCAAAGTTGCAAGTAAGTTATTAAAAAGAGTCAAATTAATTAAATTCAGGGCCACAAAGGAATATATCGGACAGAGAATCAAGGCAGCAAAGATTTCATTGCTGTCTTCTACAGGGCCTCCGTGGAACAAAGCGACATTGACTTGCCCGGACTCATTGTCTACCCCTACAGGAACACGAACGCTATTCTTCCCGTCAATTATTGGGATCCTTTGGTGAGTCATTTGATCAAATAAAAAAAACACAAAAAAACTTCAGGTTGAGCCACTGTGTTATACGCTTCTTCGCCCATATGGAGAATATGGATTTGTCCCAAAAAGATTCCCGAAGAAGAGCGAAAAAGTCAAATATTGGACATGGCTGGCTAACTGGTTGAAAGCCAATCCACATCAAGCTGAGAAATCCGAACTGAAGTTGACTCCGAAAGAAGTCTTCGAAAAAGCCCAAATGCTGTAAGAAATTGAGTTGTCATTTATAAAAAGATTTTCAGAGAGGATGTTCCAGCTGAATATGTCATCGACGATGGAACTGTCGACATGGATCATGAGAATATTCGAGATTATGAGGACACGATCAGTCAGGAAGAAACGGAAGCAGATGAGGCAGAAATTACCACTACTGAAAAGGAGAACCTAGAGAGATTACAAACTCTCGAACTTTTACGATCAAAGACGAAGACAGGAATGCAAGATGCCAGAAGTTTCGATGCCGAGGTAAGAAATTAACCCGTATCTCTTTTTTTATTTGAATATTCAGAGAATATTTGAAGAAGGAGAAGAGGCGGAAGAAGCACCTCCTGAAGCAGAAGAAGCTGAATTGCAACCAGATTATGATATTGACCGTTTGATCGAAGACGCAGAAATCCCAGAAGAAACCGATGGAAACAATAGTCAGAATGAAGATGCTGCTCCATTCGACAGCGAGCCATCATCAGATGACAGCGACGAAGATGGCGATGGAAGAAACAAGAAATCCCAGGTATTATTTGTTTTTTTAACAGTAAAAATTATGTTTTATAGAAAAGAAAATGGGTTTCTCATCGAGAATACCTTGTTTGGCAATACCAAGAGAGAGAACACCAGGAAAATCGATACATCAACAGTGGAAAACTCGGTCAAGTCTTTTTGATGCATGGATTGACTCGAATTCTCAGAGGACGAGCCCGAAAGTACCGCGAATTCAACACAATGAGGATCAAAACAACGAAGTAAGTTTGAGAGAGACTCTTATTACGTGTTTTAGAATGAAATACTTGAGGGCCATGGAGAGAAAGATGGAGAAGAAAGGCTACAAACTGGGAGTCGCCACTCTGATGCCAAGAAGTGTCGCCGGCAGCCCAAGATGGCTCCAATCCAAGTTCGAGAATGCCGTAGCATTAGCAAACAGGTAATTTTGTTCATAATTTAAAGCTCAAACAAAAATTTTCAGACTTGGAAAGATTGATCTCTTCATCACGGCTACCTGTAACACCAACTGGCCGGAAATCAAGGTATTTTTACGAAAAGCAGAGAAAAAAAAAGAATATTTTTAGAAGCATCTGAAGCCAGGACAGACATGGGCAGACAATCCGTTCCTGGTAAACAATGTCTTCAATGAAAAGTGGAAAAAGTTGAAGGATCTTCTCTTGGGAAAGAAGAATGCCGTCGGAAAAAGACCCGGAGGTAAATCCATTCCTTTCCTTCAAAATATTTGAAAATTTCAGGAATTTTTGGCAAACATCGATGGTACTCTGGCTCGATCGAGTTTCAAAGTCGTGGCCCTCCCCACATCCATTTGGTCGTCTCTCTGAAGCATCACATCAAGACGACGACTCAAATCGACAAAGTCTGTCAGGCGACTTTTCCCAGTGCCAGCAATGATCCAATCCTTCGTAAACTCGTCGAGGATTTCATGGTCCATTCGCCATGTGACAGCAAACCTGATGTAAGAATCTATTCACTTTTTTATCTCCAAGCTTTCATTTTCCAGGCATATTGTCGAGAAGGATTGAAGAACAAGCAGAGGCCACAGTGCACAAAGAATTTCCCGAAAGAATTCAACGCGACTACGAAATTCGGAGACAAGACTTACCCCGAATTGAAAAGGCCTAATGACAAGATCACTTCGTCGAAGAACAAACATGCCGACAACCGATGGATTGTGCCCTACAATGGAACATTGCTCTCCGCTTGGCGTGGCCATCTCAACATCGAAGTCGTCTCCACTGTCAAGGTGGTAAAATATATTTTCAAGTATATTTTCAAGGTTTGTTAGTCTCTGTTTCTCCAATTAATTCTTTCCAGGGCTTCGACCGTGTCTTGGTGCAATCGATAGCCAATACAGATGGACTCGACAGCAGCGGGATGACCATCGACGGTCATCTCATATATCCAAAAGGTCTCCGTATTCCTCCAGGTGAAATTGAAAGAAGAAAGAAAGCAGCCGTCAAAATACTCACAGAGCAAGGCATCGATTTGTAAGTCTTTCAAATTAGTTTCTCTAATTTTAATTGATAACAGGACGGACAAAAATGGAAATCCGACTCTGGTTTATGACGAGACGGTCATCATCCAAGACATGAGAGTCCTGACGTCATGCGAAGCAGCCTGGGAGCTGGCAAAATATCCCCGTCATATGTGCAGCCATACGGTCATCTACGAGGCTGTCCATGAAGAAGATCAGGAGCCTCTCTTTTACAAGGAGGAAGATGAGGAAAAAGTGAAGGAGAAGATCGAGAAGACAGGCTTCCCCACCAAATTGAAGGCATGGTTCAAGCTCAACCAGGAAGACGAGGATGCCCGAGATCTGACTTTCCAGGAAATTCCATATTTTTATACTTTCCGAAATGGAAAATGGATAAGAAAGAAGAGAGTCGAGTGAGTTTGATTCCCTTTGCTGTACTCTATTTTTATTCAGTCGACATCTCATTGCTCGCATTCAAAGCGTGCCCCCAAAGAGAAGAGAAGCCTTCGCCATTCGACTCCTGTGCCAACTGAGAAGAGGAATTACTTCATTCAAAGATCTACGGACGGTCGAAGGAGTTACCTACGACACTTATACAGAAGCTGCCAAGGTATTTCTTTCTCTTAATTATGATTATTTTTGATTTAGGCACTCGGAATAATGAATGACCAAAAAGAATGGAATGACTGTATGGCCGAGGCAGCAGCCAGCGTGTCGCCCTGTCAGCTGAGACGTCTATTCATGCAGATCCTCACAAATAACATCGTTTTGGATCCTCTCACGATATATCGTACCCATAGAGTGAGTGTCTTTTATAAATGGAAAAAAAATTAAATTATTTCAGGAAGATTTCTGGGAAAACAAAAACTGGTCAGACGCAACGAAAGAAGCCCATGCCCTTTACCACATGAGAAGTTATTTGAGCGCACATGGAAAGACTCTGGCTGATTTCAATCTTCCCGGTAAATTATATTTGTCAACTTTACATGACTCTTATTTCAGATGTCATTGAAACTGATTTGCCAGCGGAAGATGACTTGGAAGACGATTCGGGACGTCGACGCGTCGAAGTCAGTCCACGATTTGCTGCAAGATTGAGAGATGTAAGAAAACAGATGAACTAAAAACAATGATGATTTACAGGGTCTAAAAGATGAACAACGAGACACTTATGACAAAATATTCAATGCCATCGACAAAGGAATCCCATATACCAGAGGTCCCGATGACAAGAATATCTTTTTCCTTCAAGGAAGCGGTCAGTTTTTCCTCTTATTAATTAATTTTCATTATCCAGGTGGTGTTGGAAAGACTGTCGTAATGAAGGCTCTCTATTATAATCTCTTGGCGGAAGGAAAGAAGGTAGCTTGTGTGGCCCATACAGGGATTGCGGCCAGTCTTCTACCAGGAGGACAGACAGCTCATCGACTCTTCCATCTTCCACTCCTGCTAGAAAATCCAATGAATTGCCAAGTAGAATTGGAAACTGCTGACGGTAAGAGAAGATTTTTAATCAGAAAAATTATTTGAATTTAGCCGATTATTTGAAGCAATTCCATTGCATCATTTGGGATGAAGCCACGATGACCGACACCCGAGTCTACGAAGCCGTTCATCGGTTGATGGCCAAGCTGCATCAAGTCAACGACACTGTTCCTTTTGGTGGAACTTTCCTCGTTCTGGCTGGTGACTGGAAACAGACATTGCCAATCGATCCAGAAGCCAAAAGTGTTGGAATCGTCGACCGGACATTGCTGCATTGGCAACACAAGAATTGGATCAAATACTTCCAGTTGACAAAGAACCGAAGAGCAGAGGATCCAGCATATGCAGAATACTTGGAGGAAGTTGGACTGGCTCTAATTAATGCAAAAAGAGGAACTGGAAGGCCAGAGGACGAGCTGGTCAAGCTGCCAGCCCAATCTATTGTAAATTCGGAGAAGCAAGTTATCAAGAAAGTCTTTGGTGAGAAAGGAAGTCCTGCAGAGAAGTTCGACTCATTCAAAGACGCTGCCATATTGACCGTCGACAACAAGACGACATTTGACATCAACAACATCGTAAGTTATCTCCATAAATCAAATATTTCTATGAAAATTCAGGCATTGACAGAACTTCTTGACACTCCAGAACATGAATTCCTATCAGTGGACACACACGATGAGACAACGGGTTTGGCAGCATTGGATCCAGAAAGTTATCACCCATCGACACCTCCAGGAATGCCTCCACATGCTCTAAAGCTAAAGGTAACTTATTTATTGGAAAGAAAGATCCTCGTTTAGGTGGGAGCCGTCGTCATTTTGCTCCGAAACATCAACGTAGCTCTCGGATTGACAAATGGGACTCGTTTAATTGTCACAAAAATTGGAGACAAGGTGAAATTTCTTTCTTTTTCCTCAAAATAGAAATGTATTCAGGTACTCCATTTGAAACATGTACATCCTCGGAGAAATCTCTATGGCCGAGTCGACCCTCAGGAAGACATCATCCTGGGAAAGATGCTCTTCGCTTCGAACAAGCCAGCGTCGAGAGAGCTGAGCTTTACAAGAAAGCAATTCCCCTTGAGACTTGCCTTCTCCATCACTGTGAATCGAGCTCAAGGACAAACTTTGGAAAGAGCTGGTCTCATTCTGAGGACGCCTTGCTTCAGCCACGGACAACTTTACGTCGCTCTCTCCAGAGTTCGAACACCGTCAAAGCTCTTCATCCACAACTACGCCGACAATCCACACTGGTCAAATAACGTGGTTTTTCCGCAAGTTATCAACGCTCTTGAATCGTTTTTGCCAGGATCCACAAAAAGAGACATCCCCTCCAGTTCCGTTGAAGAAGTAGTTGGTTCGATCGACAGCAATGCTATGGATACAAGCTGCCCTCCACCAGTTTTTGCTTATACTGGAAATGTGCTGGATGAGGAACTTTCTCATCTTGACCGTATGGAAGCAGAATTTCTGGAAGAGTTGGACAAGGCATGGGATGAATATATGAAAAATGATGACGACTACATTCAAGCCCAGATTGAAGAACAACAAATGAATCCGGACCTGGAAATGCTAGAAGAGGAGGCAGCGGAAAAAGAACTAGGAATAAGGGAGGTACAAGTTGAGAAGGAATTATCGGAAATGGAAATTTGGAAGGCGTTAGCACAGGTAACTTGCTTATACATCCTCATATCGTTCTATTTCAGGGATTCAGAGAACTAAGAACGTCTGTTCGTCCGACAGATGATGAAGGCATTTTGCTCTTGGACAATGAGCTCTTCTACTGTTTTGCCAACGTAGCAGTTCAAGTTCTTCATCACCTCTATAAAAAGGAGATCATGAAACCGAGAGAAAGCAATGCGGTAATGAAAGAATTGAAGGAAATTGCGAAGACAAAACATCACACCAAAGATCTTCTGCGTTTGGCTCCAGGTAAATTTCAATCTAACAAGATAAAAAACTACTTTTAGGACTATCATCAGATCAATTCGATAATCCACAAGAGCAGCATGATGCGGAAGAATACCTGAGATATTTGGTCTTATGGGAACTTCCGTATTCGTTCCATGAATCAATGGAATTTACGATCCTCTCCCAAATTACTTGTTGTTCGTGTTTGACGGTAAAATCAATTTTCCATAGAGTAGACAGCCAACTTTTCAGATGACCGAACAAGGTGGACAGACGGATACTCAGGCGCATGTGAGCACCGTAGAAAAAGGACATCCCTTCAATTTCTACCTTCGAAGCTGTGAAACTCTAAAAGTCGATAAGGTGTGTACATGTAGTTCCAATAGGAGTATCGACCACATCATCAATTACAAGCTGTGTATTCCCGAGAGTCTCCGCTACTTTTTTCTGTCAATTTCTCAACTTAAAAAAGCACACGATCCCAAGTCTAAAATCGTTAGAAAAATGCAAGCTCCGCTGGACATCGAAATTGCTTTTGGTGAGTCTTTCTGTTGAAACTGAATCGTGAGATTTTTTAGAACATCGCTGGAAGCCAACTGCGATGATAGAGTACAAAGTATTGTCCAATTTAATTCGTCATTACGCCGTCTATTTGAAAAAGGACAAAGGATGGATTCGAATCAGCGACAGTCAAAAAACTGAGCTGGACGGTCCGCCGGATATGACAAATATCTCGATGGTCATTTTGGAAAAACTCGACAAGGTATGGTTCTATCCAAAACTATTATACCCTTTGCTAGGTTCGAGAAAAACGTCCTTCTCCCATTCGACAGCTGATCCCCAAAGTCGTCAACACCATTCGCGACAAAGTTTTCTCAGATACTCCAAAGGAGAAGCCGTCTTCAGATATTTGTATCCCTGATCCAGTAAGTTTTGATTTGAAACATAGAAAACAGCCAATTTTAGCCAGCTCAAACAAATCAACCAATAAGGAAGAAGATCTCCCTCTTCCACGGGAACTTGCTCGACAAATCAATTCCAGCTGATGTCGTCGTCAACGCAGCCAATCCCAAATTGCAAAAGGGTAAGAAATTATAAAGATCCAAAAGTACAGAAAGTTTAGGAGGAGGAGTCTGTGGCGACATCTTCAAAAAGGCTGGAGTAAGAGATCTGGAGGAAGAATGTGAGGAAGCAGCCGAGACATTACAAGGAGGCGTCCTCCACCCTGGACAAGCGGTAGCCACAGATGCCTGTAGGATGAAACCTCGCGTAAAATGTAACCTTTTTTGCATTAGATGTCTATTTGGACTATTATTTAGGGATTGTCCACACGGCAGCTCCGAATTTGAATGCGAATGGAAGGACAAGAAGACCGGACACAGCAGCAGAGGAGAATCTCCGAATGTGCTACATCAATTCCTGCCTTCGAGCAGATGAGAAAGGAGGAAAAAGTGTAGTTTTCCCCGTTCTTGGAATAGGAATCTATGGATATGACCAACGTCAAGGAATCGCCGTCGCCATCCAGAGCTTCTACGCCTATTTCGAAGCTTATCCCCAAACGGTTAGTTCTCTTATTCAAGCAAAAAAATTGCCAATTATTCAGGGTATTGAATCTATTACATTGGCCATTCTCGGTGATAGAACCTACAAACAAGCAAGATCACTGATGAGTCGAGCCACCAGCGTCGAATTCCAGCCAAGAGAGGCAAAGGTTCTTCGAAAGAATTTCGAACATTTCTATGAAGAGCTACCAAGACCTCAAGACATCAGAATCCCAGGAACTTCGGTCGACGTCTGCTCCTTCGTCAATAGTTTAAAAGCCAGAAAGTGATCACAATGGATCTTTAGAATTGTGATAAAATACCTCATTATTGTAATGTTTGCCAGAATAAAAATTTAAAATAGAATGAGTGATACTGAAAAGGTCGTAACCTAAATTTAGTCGGGTTTTTTTTCTTTTCAAGGATATGAAGGAGGAAACTCGGGACCCAGGGAAATTTCCGTTACTTTTACTAATTCTCTAGTCTAATAAATCTAAAGCGCTGTGGTGTCCGTCTGTCCGTCCGTCCGTCCGTCTGTCACCGCCGTAAGTGCGCCCCATTCTAACTCGCGCGCGCATTCAAATGGAGAGCTAGAATTTCATTCTTTTCTTCCAGAATTCGAATTTTTTGCTTATTTTCTGTTACAATTTCAATGGAGAGCTAGGATTTACTTCTTTTTTTCACGGAATTCTAAAGTTTTACTTCTTTTTTCTTAGAATTTCAATGGAGAGCTAGGATTTACTTTTTTTTCACGGAATTCTGAAGTTTTACTTCTTTTCTCTTTGAATTTCAATGGAGAGCTAGGATTTACTTTTTTTTCACGGAATTCTGAAGTTTTACTTCTTTTCTCTTTGAATTTCAATGGAGAGCTAGGATTTACTCCTTTTTTCACGGAATTCTAAAGTTTTACTTCTTTCCTCTTAGAATTTCAATGGAGAGCCAGGATTTACTCCTTTTTTCTTAGAATTTCAATGGAGAGCTAGGATTTACTCCTTTTTTCTTAGAATTTCAATGGAGAGCTAGAATTTACTTCTTTTTTCACGGAATTCTAAAGATTTACTTCTTTTCTCTTTGAATTTCAATGGAGAGCTAGGATTTACTCCTTTTCTCTTAGAATTTCAATGGAGAGCTAGGATTTACTTCTTTTTTCACGGAATTCTAAAGATTTATTTCTTTTCTCTTTGAATTTCAATGGAGAGCTAGGATTTACTTCTTTTTTCTTAGAATTTCAATGGAGAGCCAGGATTTACTCCTTTTTTCTTAGAATTTCAATGGAGAGCTAGGATTTACTCCTTTTTTCTTAGAATTTCAATGGAGAGCTAGGATTTACTCCTTTTTTCCCGGAATTCTAAAGATTTACTCCTTTTTTCTTAGAATTTCAATGGAGAGCTAAGATTTACTTCTTTTCTCTTAGAATTTCAATGGAGAGCTAAGATTTACTTCTTTTCTCTTAGAATTTCAATGGAGAGCTAGGATTTACTCCTTTTTTCCCGGAATTCTAAAGATTTACTCCTTTTTTCTTAGAATTTCAATGGAGAGCTAGGATTTACTTCTTTTCTCATAGAATTTCAATGGAGAGCTAAGATTTACTTCTTTTCTCTTAGAATTTCAATGGAGAGCTAAGATTTACTTCTTTTCTCTTAGAATTTCAATGGAGAGCTAAGATTTACTTCTTTTCTCTTAGAATTTCAATGGAGAGCTAAGATTTACTTCTTTTCTCTTAGAATTTCAATGGAGAGCTAAGATTTACTTCTTTTCTCTTAGAATTTCAATGGAGAGCTAAGATTTACTTCTTTTCTCTTAGAATTTCAATGGAGAGCTAAGATTTACTTCTTTTCTCTTAGAATTTCAATGGAGAGCTAAGATTTACTTCTTTTCTCTTAGAATTTCAATGGAGAGCTAGGATTTACTCCTTTTTTCCCGGAATTCTAAAGTTTTACTTCTTTTCTCTTAGAATTTCAATGGAGAGCTAGGATTTACTCCTTTTTTCCCGGAATTCTAAAGTTTTACTTCTTTTCTCTTAGAATTTCGATGGAGAGCTAGGATTTACTTCTTTTTTCTTAGAAATTCAATGGAGAGCTAGAATTTACTTCTTTTTTTTCTAAGAATTTCAATGGAGAGTTAGAATTTGCTCATTCTCTTTTAGAATTCGAAACTTATTTCTTTTTTTTTTCTATTATTTCAACGGAGAGTATAATTTTTGCTCTTTTCTCCTAGAATTCGGAAAGTATAAGGCCAAGTGGAGCCGGAACGGACCAGTCTTTACAGGAGGATGCGCGGGCAGGTTTTTGGTGGGGCACGGCCTATTGGGGATTGGCAATAGAATAAAAAATTCTTATACGAAGAAAATGGAACGGGAAACAGTGGTTTAAATTTTTGAACAAGTCTGAAGGCCCATGTTTTCCCCTGCCTTATTAGAAATTATTTACAAGAATACTGCTTTCGACGGGTACTGAAATTAAAAGTTTTCTGTATGCGGGACAGCGGGGGGCGCCCCGTAGGGGCGCCATCCCGCTGGTTTCCAACTAGGCTTTTTTCCTTTCTGACGCACCCCCCAAACCGTCCATTCCGGAAAAATTTTTCTGCAGTGCATTTTTCCGCTAACGCCACCATCAAAAAAAGGCTTTTTTTTATGCTAAATATTATGGAAATGTACATTTTTTTATGAATATGCATCAATAAAAATTACATCATTGAAAAGAGAACAATAGAAAGTCTCTCAACAATGTTTATGATATCCCTCTCGTCCTTATATCGAATAAATAGACCTTGACTATATTATGCGTCGATTTGCTTTTTATGGCTTGCATTCATGCAGTACTAATTTTTTCTGATTTTATTATACTATTTTCCAAGAAGGAAAACCGAAAAAAAACTACATTAAAAACGATATTTTAGTTATTAGGAATAAATGGTTAGTGTCGTGTGCAGAAAAATGCTCTGCAGAAAAATTTTTCCGGAATGGTCGTTTTGGGTTCCGGTCTTTTTCGTTTTGCGCGTTCCCGCTTTGGACCGTTTTCGGTAGCACCTCAATCCGGCCGAATCCATTCTGGCCGCCTATCGTTCCGGCCGAAATCAAAAAGGCCGCGCATTGTTCCGGCCGCGCACGTTTTGGGACACGCCATTCCGGCCACGCTCATTCCGGCCGCTATTTCGGGGAAAAACGATTTTTCTTCTATTCCAAGCAGCTTTTAAGCTTTCTAACGGACGAGAAACTGATTCATTAGCTGTGTATTGTATATTATTACAATAAATATAGTTGTAACGCTGAATATCCACTGTTACTACAACTTTTACTAAGTTACATGAAGATTTGGCGACCCTCGTTTTATAATGAAGGATACTCGGCTGGTTTTGTTACCATTCGATTCGCCGTCGTCAAATACCCTAGGAGCCAAATTTTGAGCAAGATAGACCATCGTAATCAATAGTTATAGATCGGAGAATGGTGGCCGGGACGAGCGCGGCCGGAATGAACGTGTCCCAAAACGTGCGCGGCCGGAATGAGCGCGGCCAGTTTGAAATGGCCGGATTGCGCGCGGCCGGAATGAGCGTGTCCAAAAACGTGCGCGGCCGGAATGGTCGCGGCCAGATTGAGGTGCTACCCCGTTTTCTTTCCGGTTTTCGCCCAACTCAGTCCGTTTCCGATACGAGTTTTTCCAAAACGTGGCCGTCCCAAAGTCGTCCGGTATTATATTTTATCCAGTGTTTTTAGATTTGATTTGGCGCCAAAGCCTAGGTCCCAGCACATTTCCACCGTAATGGCGCAATTTTCGCTTGCAACACTTTTCGATAAAGACGCGTTTGAATTGTTGATTTTTTTTATTCGGTGATTGAGCTCTTCTGTTTTGTTTTGCATCTTTTTCACTTTACTAATTCTTTGTTATTTCAGCTCAACAGTATCAAAATGGGTCGCCCAGAGTTTAGTCCTCGTGGTGGTGGCGGAGGTTAGTTTCTTGCAGTTTTGTAACAATTTTATTTTCGGGTTTCCATTTTTAGAATTTAAATTTTCTAATTTACATTTTTAGGTTTTCGTGGTGGACGCGGCGGTGGAGACCGTGGTGGTAGAGGAGGATTTCGCGGAGGTAGCGATCGTGGAGGTTTCCGCGGTGGCAGTGACCGTGGAGGTTTCCGTGGTGGAAGAGGAGGCGATCGTGGAGGACGGTAATATTTTTTTAATAATATAATTAGTCTAAAAATTGTTTCGCCCGATCATCACGCATACATTATTTTCAGCGGCTCACCCAGAGGTTCACCCCGAGGCCGTGGTTCACCACGTGGACGCGGATCCCCTCGCGGAGGTGGTTCTCCTCGTGGCGGTATGAGAGGAGGAAAAACAGTTGTGGTAGAACAGCATCGTTATAAAGGTACTTTTTTTATGTTATACATCACAATATTTTTATTGTTTAAGGTGTTTTCATTGTAAAAGGCAAAGAAGATGCCTTAGCTACAGTTAACATGGTCCCCGGAGAAAGTGTCTATGGTGAAAAGAGAGTCAGCGTGAACGACGATGCTGGATCAGCTGTGGAATACAGAGTTTGGAATCCTTTCCGCTCTAAGTTAGCTGCCGCCATGATGGGTGGTCTTGATAACGTCCACATCCAACCCGGATCAAAATTGCTTTACCTCGGAGCTGCCTCTGGAACCACAGTATCTCACTGTTCTGATCTCGTCGGACCGGTATGCCATTTTATTTCATCGATTTTATGATTTCTTTTTTTCAGGAAGGAATTGTTTATGCTGTTGAATTTTCTCATCGCTCAGGTCGTGATCTCCTCAATGTAGCTAAAAAGAGACCTAATATTGTACCCATTGTCGAAGATGCTAGACATCCACACAAATACAGAATGCTCGTAGGTAGGTGTTTGAAGTCGTTCAAAATTTTAATGCATTTTTTAGGAATGGTTGATACCATATTTGCTGATGTAGCACAACCAGACCAAGCTCGTATTGTTGCATTAAATGCCCATAACTTCCTCAAGAACGGTGGACATGCTGTCATCTCTATCAAGGCAAATTGTATCGATTCGACTGCTGAGCCAGAAGCGGTGTTTGCTGGAGAAGTAAATAAGCTGAAGGAAGAAAAGTTCAAGCCTCGCGAACAAGTTACTCTGGAACCTTATGAGCGAGACCACGCTGTTGTTGTTGCTGAATACAGAGCAGCCAAGAAGGGTAAAAATTAACCATTATTGTTAGCACATTGTTGATTTTCTCGTTGTACTTTGTTGTTACGTTGCTGACTACTAAATGTTTCCATCTGATCTTGTTTCGTTATAAATCTTACTGGATAAAAACCTTTTTTTTAAACCTTCTTTTTAAACCTTCTTTTACATTGTATCCACGGCAGTAATCTAAGTTCATAGAATGGGTAGCGATGATCACAAAAACTCGGAATCGCAACCGAAGCGTCGAAGTGATTCTGTAGATTCACCAGCGGAAAAACGTGTCTACAGAGAGCGGATTGCTCTTGAAGCACTAATCGACGATAGAAAATTGTTGGCTTCAGCTTCAGTCAATGCGTTGAGTTGGGACCTTGTCGTAGGAATGCTTCCGGAATATCTCAAAGTAGTCAAAGCTTATCGCATTAGAATAATTTTTATTTTCAGACTCGTTCTAAAAAAGAAGTCATAAGCTTAGTTAGCGATGAACTGGAAGGCATGAGTAAGCGAAGAATTAACGCTATTTTAGAAGGTAATATTGTATTTGATCTAGTCTTGATGACATATTTTAGGTGATGATATAGCAACAAGTTCTAGCTCAGAAAGCGAATCTAGTTCTAATCGTGCAAATGATGACAGTGATATATATAGCGACGACGATGACGATAGAAGGAATAGAGGTGGAATTTTAACGGCAAACGTTGATTTGTTGATATTTTTCAGATTCTTCATATGACAGCCGTTCACCAAGTCCTTCTTCACGATCACTAAGTAGATCTGAGACAGACGAGGAAGAGGAAATTGTAATATATGACTGATAAAAGATTTGTTATCATTTTGGCCTATTGTTCAGTCGTTTAGTTCAGAAGAACAACAATTTATTTAAAAGAAAAAAGAAAGATACCGAAAGAAAATAGAAAAAGGCTATTATGGTTGTTATTATACATAGAGAGAGTCTAGCAAACCATATTGCAAAAAGCTGAAGGAAAAGAGTATCGAAAGGGGGCAGGAATAAGAAATTATTGGATCTGAATTCCAGTGAGCTCAAGATCACCCTGGATCTGAAGACCAGTAATGTCATTGGGATCGCTACGATGAGCGAACGAAGCCCAACGCTCTCCATTGATGAAGATCTTAAATTTTCTGATTTTTTTTCTTTCAAGTGATTGTACCTGGAAAGCATAAGCTTCATTGGTAATGGCGAGGTCGAATCCGACTCCCTTTTCAAAGGGCAGCTTTCCCTCTCGCTCCTCATTTCCCCATTCATTAGCCTGCAAAGCGTTGCGAATGACAGCCTTCTCGTCGAAACGAGGATTGAAATGCAGAGCAATGTCTCCATTCTTACGGAGAAGGTTGATGTTGAAACTGAAACAGAGCTCGTATTTTGGGGAAAGAACCCTTACCGCTTAGCTTTCTTCTCGACATTTCCGAAGATGAGAAGAGTTTTACCGACGGCAAGTCCCTGGGCAATTCCACTCTCATAGGGAACTGGCTGAAATTGTTGCCAGTTACTCGAAGTTGTCTCTCTCCCAGTCTATTTGCCGTTTGTCAACTGTCGACTGTTTGTATTGGTTTGAGAGGCCTTTATTCGGCTGGGAAATGGCAAAGAAATAAGGCGGGCTCCCTCCAGGACTCACGTAATATTTTCCTCCCCAATGGACATAATTGAGGTAGAGATCTCCATCAATGGAGAGATGGCTGATAGTGCTCAAGGGGAGACGATACTCGTAATCCTTGAATTCTTTCTGGTCAATGATGACCTGGAATCGGTCATCGTGGGCACGGATGCGGATGTCGAAGGAGTCGCCCTTCTTGATTGGGTTCGACTTTCTCTCTTCTTTGCCCCATTCGCCATTGTGGAAGGAGTTCAAAACGATCTGAAATGATCCGTGTCAACAGGGCAAACAACCCGATAAGACGGACCTTGCCCTCGTCAAAACGAACGGAAATGTGGAGAGGAACGTCGTTGCCAGAGAAATCGGCCGACTTGCAGTGGAGGTTGATGGTGAACCTGATCATATTCAAAAAGGAAAGAGGGATTATACCTCTGGGACTCGTCGATGGTCGATCCTTTGACAATGAGAGTCTGTCCAGGTTCGATCTTGTCCTGGAGGAGACTGCGATAAGGCACAGGCTGAAAAAGATAAACTATTGTGGGGAAATGGAGACCTTGCGCCCGTCCTGCTCCTGGATATGCCACATAATAATATCGAGGAACGTCAGCATGCGAGACGAGATTCTTCGATTTCTCCCTTTATCTCCCACACGCCCCAAAAAACAACTTCTGCACAATTTGAGCCAAAGGGAAACAACCGCGTCGCACTATGCGCGAGTTAAATCCGATTTGACGAGGAGCGACTCACGTGGGAATCGACCAGTTATTATTATGAATTTGTACCTTCGTGCATAGAGAAAAGAGATCAATTGACAAGGGAAGATTACCTTAGATTGATCAAACCAGCGGAGGAAGGGCGTCATGCTTGCGGGGACTGTCGAGCGCGCTCTGACTCAAATGCGGACTCCACCCTCGCTGATACAAAAACGCCGCGGGCGGAGCGACTCAAATGCCAGCCGTCGAATAGGTTATTCGAATAGAAAACAACACGCGCAGGGGAAACTCACATAGGATTTGGTCTCAGCCATTGTCAGCTACGAGAAGTTCAAAGAAACTGAAATTATTCACAATTAGAAAAGATAAGAAAGAGATCAAATGATTGGAGAAATATTTTGGACAATGGCTCATATCGAGCAAATAAGGGAGCGACATAAACAGGCAAACAACAACACCACGACGGGATATCGATTTGGTTTTGTGCCTACAAAAGAGGATGAGAGAAAGGGGGCGAGAAAAAAAAAGAAGAAAAGAAGAGAGAGAGAGAAAATGGCCAGCCACGGGCGAACGACGCCCAGAAACATATGCGCTTGTTTTATAGTCCAGCCGTACCATGTCTTGAACGAGACGACGAGGTAATGGCCAGTGGTCTCCTTTCGCACCACGCAAAATGATTGATCCGTTGACATCCGAAATGAAGTGCGTTCTCTTGGACACGTTATTTATTCCTTTTTATAGAGACAAATAAATAAGAGAACTAAAATGATGAAATGCCAAAGCAGAAAGTGAAATTCAATCGAAAGAGGGGAGTGTCCTTCGAAAAACGGCACGGCTGGCTACTACTCGCAACAACAACAAACGGCTCGCAGGGCGCCCGAACTGGTCTGCGATCCCTCTTCAAACCAAAGGATTTTACTAAACTTTTACTCGCGAAACATACTTTGGAATGTGGGCAAATAGACGGGGAAACACTTTTGGCGAAAGTGTCAAGCCAATTGAAACATTTTCTCAAATAGCGTCACTTCAATAATAAGCGCTCTAGAATATTCTTCTCCACCCAAACACTATACGGCCGGGTGCCACCATTTTTTGTTTTGACTCGCGTCGCCGATGACTCATTCCGTGGGTGCTTCTTGTGAGTCAACATTTTTGTTGTTTTCGGAAACGAAAAGGAGATTTTTTTAGTGAAATCTGTACGGAACGAATGATGGGATGTGATGACTAATCTCCCGATTTCCAGGCCAATTTAGAATAGATAAACAGTTTTTGAGAAAGGGAATGTGGGGGAAAGGGGAACAGAGAAGTAAACAAGTTGATGTCGAAGACTTTACTCTCAATGGGATGACTTTTTATGGCTTTTTGGATTGAAAGCGAACAAGGGCAGACAAAAGCCAGCGGTGCTGTGCCATGTTGTTGATGTTGAATTGGTTTTGGCGGAGAGGAAGCCTTGTTTACTCAATTGATTCCACCTTAAAACTACGCAAATAACCTGAACTATTACAAGAAAAAGGGGATATTGTCATTGGAAAATGATGTTGAGATTAGAAGATGATGGGAGCGTCAAAAAAAAACCCAGACATTTCCATGGAAACTGATCATATAAGAAGCAGACTTGTTTATTATCAAAGTGCAAAAATGGAGGAGGGAATCAGAAGATCGAGCAATACGGATAAGATCAAAAGATATGCGGACATTTCTTTTGGAGAAACCAAAAGGTTTAGCTGATCGATCGAATGGCCGGAACAAAGAGCCATTTCGAAGGCAACGCACGTAGCCGAGGTAGCACGGGGACAAACAAGCCGAGTTTTTTTTTTCGTGGGGAGGGGTCGAGAGGGCAGCAGAAAGGACGATCAACACAAATACAAGGGATTTCGAACAGCGGCAAGATGGCGAAATAAATTGTTTGCGGGGGGCCGTTGACCACTTTCCTTTCGGTTGGGAGACATCGATCGCAAGGGACACAACAGAGGGCAAGGAAAACAACAACATATACGGGCTGCTGGACCAGAAAATAAATAAATGTATATCATGATTTCAACTCCTTTTTTGCCAATAATACTGAATAGTAAAAAATTATATTTAAAAATGCGCCCAATTGCCTGTTTTTCAGTTTACTTTTGTTTGGAAAACTGTTCTATTTTTTGTATTGAAAAACCAGTGCAATTTCACTTTTTCTTTTCACCAGTCGCTTTGTGACTGCTTTAAAATTTAGGCCGCGGCGGGATCGAACCCTGACCCCCCGCGCGTCTTATAGTCGGTTCCCAACTCTGGGGAAAACGGGCGTTGTAGGAACACTTGAAAATCAGGCAAATTTTTCGAATTTTCATTGGATTCAAACGCGCGCGTCTTGAGGTCCCGCAGCGCCCGTTTCCCCTAGATTTGGAAACCGACTATATCTGGACAGACAAACAAACAAACATTACGTTCTTTTATAAAGGATTTCCTGTACACAATTATTTATTTTTCAGATATACCGTGTATTAGTTGAATATACTTGTAATTCTGTTCTGTATATAAGACTAGATGTCCAGGTTTGCATTGAAGCCTTTGGATTCTTCAATAGAGCGCTCAGAATATTCAAGTACTAGTTTAAATTATAACAAGTAATTAGCTTTGCGCCATAATCTCTGTATTTAGCTCACAATCTTCTGCGCCAAGAGTACCTAATTTCATCAGATCAGCTTCTAATACAAGTTATTATGGCGAAGACTTTGAGAATTATCAACAAACAAATACATTGTACATCCTTCATATTAATCCGTATCGTTTTATTTTAGTCAAGAATATCGAGAACCTGTGGATTCCATTACAAGCAGCTCCATTGAGCCGGGTGCAGCACTCCAACTCAGAAATATGTTGGGAGAACCACATTCGCTAACCAATAGTCTGACTTGGTTTGCTAACAATTGTATACATAATTTTCCTTTAGCCCTAGAAAAAAAGTACCGAGTTGTGAGTCAAAAAAAGAATCGAAATTACGCTTTCGAGATGAAGAAGAGTTCGAAATATTCCCAATGTAAGTGATTGCTATAACTTGATAGTATTGGATAAGAGTTTTTATTCTGTCTGAATTCTGTTATTAGAGGAACAATCAGGGACTAAATGCAACTTAGTTTCAAAAGAACCGCCTTTTTTTACTGGTCACCGGTATATATTCATTTTCGCGTGAGAAGCTCTCAAATCTACAGAAAAATTTTTATAGGGGAAATTAATACTAAATTTGACAAGGTGGGCGCAAATTTGCGCCCAGGCTGTAAAATTGACTAAAAATAACATGTTCTCCTTTAGTAAAATGTTGCACGGATCTCCGTCCGCTCGAGAACTGAGCAAGCGTTTTTGATTTCATTCTATTGAGAAACGGAAGCGGATTATGCAGGGAACGGTGCTGCTCGCCGGTAATCATCCGCCGCCTGTTTAATAGCTATTTTGTTTTTCGAAAGTATAATCCCCTTCAATCCTTTTCAGCCCTAAGAAAATAAGTCCCTGATTGTTCCTTTAAGATAATTTTATTTTTTCAGTTTTGATCCATCTGTATCCAGAGATCTTTCACCGCCTCCTCTTGATAGAATGCCCCTACGAAGTTGTTTAAAACAGAGAAATAATATTTTGCCGACTGTAGAGGAGAATACTCTCAGGTATATTTTTTGAACGCACTTATTCAACACAAACAGGTTATCTCAGCTTGGACAGTCTTGGATTGGCAGCGGTCCAGTAGCAGACATACCTACAGTATCAGAAAGGTAGAACGCTAATTACTGCATTTTGTTTTTTTAGAAATACATCTTATTATCTTGATGAAAACGGAAATAAACAAGATGCTTCGTGCCTTGAAGTGGTTCAGAGTAACAAAGGCCTGTTTGATACGAAGAAATTTGAGTTGGACGATGTGGAAAAGAAACTGACGGAGAAATGGAACAATAAAATCAGTAAAGACGAGAAGGCGAGTGATGTGAAGTAAAACAAAACAAAATAACTTCACAATTTTGATGTTTAGCTGCCCGACTCCTGTAGATTATTGGGGCGGTACAAATTACAAACGCAGAAATCGACGTATCCCGCTGATTAAAGATATATTTAAAGCCACTTCTAGGGAAATACAGTACGAGGAATTTATCAAGGTAGTCTTTATTCGGTTGTAAAATTTAAAACTTATTTTTATAGGAGCATAATTCAACTCTTATTCTCGTAGAAGTTGGCTTTGATTATGGATTTCTTTACGCTAAATGCTACGTTTCATCTGACTTTCCACTGAATTTAGTAATCATTCCTTTACGGTATCTTCAATATTTTTATAGATTGATATGATAAGTTTCAGATGTTTTCCTATTGAGGACGATCTTCCTCCTTTAGGAAGCAAATGGAGAGCTAATATACAATATGTTCATGTTTTATGTAGTAACCGGAGACGAGAAAAATTCCTCCGCCTAGCGTACAATGGTCGTCCTGAATTTACTACAATGATAAGAGGAGAGATTCCGCGAAGAACCATAACATTTGGAGAGGCAAGCTCTTCTTTCTACTGCGAAATGCTTCAAGTGAGGCTCCGTAAGCTATGTCTTCATTATTTTTAGATGTATGTGCCTCTAAATCAAGTGTTTGATGATTACTACAATAAAGAAGTATTGTTCGGGGAGTATGGAAATGTTACATTCAATTCAAAAGTAAACTTTTTAAAATGTAGAACATCTTCATGTTTCAGATTTTGTCGAAATTGCCAGAAGGTATTGTGATTGTAGATGGATTTGGATGGATTGAACCAATGCCGGGCGATATAGGCATTGCTAGAAAAAGTTATGTGGACGATGCGTGGTTACTTGCTGAGCGCTACGTTCCCACTTTAGTAAATGGTCTTACGAATAATAATCATGTACTATATTCAGGCGCATGAAGAATTTTCCTATTCGTATTCGTTACTCACTGATGAGGAAATACTAGCCAAACAGAAGCGTGCGGAAGAGGAACATAAAGAACGATTGGAATATCTGTTGAAAAAGGTTTTATATAAATTTGATTATTTTTAATTTTACTTTTAAGAGAGCGGAAGGATATATTTTCTATCCAGTAGAGCCCAGAAATAAAGGCAAACCTCAAACTTTCGAAGGAGGCTTCAGCAAAAGGGATCGCAGACAAATGTGTCAAAATTACCTCCATCAAATAAAGGAAAGAGGAACACAAATTCCATTGTTCCAGGGCGAACTCGTATGATTTATTTATTACTGACTTGTAATGAGAAATTTCAGGAAGAACAATTATTTGAGTTAGTAGTGCCACACAAACAAAAAAAAGGTACAAAGCTAGGAGTGCTTTGCCATATATTTCTAAATTATCTCAGAGATGATAAAACGTTCAATTATTTGAAGGTGAGAGATGCTATGGGACATATTCAAAACTTATTTCAGGAGAATGAACCTGAAAATCTTGAAATATTTCGATTGATTGTTAAATGGAGTGTGGACTACACAAGAGATCGCCGAAATAGCCTGCCACAGAAATTGTATAATTTCATTTTCCCCCTTTCCGATGATCCTAATTATGAGGGAGATAGATGGGAAGATTAATCTATGTCATTTTATAATGGATATTTTAGCATGTATTGTGTCTTTATTCTTATTTGTTATTTTCATTGATTATTACTGTTTCACTTGTTGTAGTATTTTTCTGTTGATGCCAATTACAACTTTTTTTTGTCAAGTCACATATTTATCGTAGGTCTCTTTCATTGTATACAGCAAAACATTTCGTCCCTAACTTGTCTTCCTCGTAACGCCCTGTTTACCTATTCGCCGTGGTTAGGAGAGACGGTTGGTAGATAAGTCGAACCATTTTACGTTCTCTGATCGTCACCTTTGAACAAGCGGTCGATAATCATTTCATGGAAATGCGCGAAATACTGTGATACTTCTAGTACCGTTATCGACTATAAAGGAAGTACAAGGAAAATACCCCCTTACGAAACGAGAATCCCATCGGGTTCTTACTTTGCTTCTAGAAAAAGACCGCTACTTTGTCTTCTTTTGAATCTCGTTAACGAAAAATTTGCTTTGCAATGCGTTCTGCCGGACATATATGCGTTATTCGATTAGTTTTCTGATAAAAACAACTTTATTATGCATTTTTACTTGCCTAATAGAGTCTTTCATGAATGTTTCACTCGTCTTCTTCTCGCTGACCTTGGAAATTCGAATTTCCCACAAAAAAAGTTGGAATGTAGCCAAAAATTCGATGTTTGAATTACCGCACTATCCATTCAGGACGCACGCGGCCGCGTTCGCGAGCTTTCGTCGCTCCGCCTACTCCTTGTTTACTGGCTCGCTCGCTGGGCAGTGCCAGCCAGCGATTTTTCTCGAGTGTTCGATGCCTATCATTTTGCTTTGCTATGCGTTGTAATGCAGGCGTTTTGCCGGACCTATTTTTGTTCTTCAATTATAGATCACCACAAGCATATTATTCGTTTTCAGTAATTAGCTCAATGGCCAACCCTAAGGTTTTCTTCGACATCACCATTGGTGGCAAGGCCTCCGGACGGATCGTCATGGAGGTATGTTGACGTTTTTGACTATTGATATTTGTGCTGATAGATTCGCAATAATTGTCTCAATTTCAGCTTTTTGCCGATACTGTGCCCAAGACTGCCGAGAATTTCCGCGCTCTCTGTACCGGCGAGAAAGGTCAAGGAAAGTCTGGAAAGCCTCTCCATTTCAAGGGATCTAAATTCCATCGTATCATCCCCAACTTCATGATCCAAGGAGGAGACTTCACCCGTGGAAATGGAACTGGTGGTGAATCCATCTACGGTGAGAAGTTCGCCGACGAGAACTTCAAAATGAGACATACCGGCCCAGGAGTGCTTTCTATGGTTAGTTGGTGCTTCAAAAGAATTGGTTCTACTTGAATTCATACAATATATAGCGCAATTTATCTAATAATTTCAGGCTAATGCCGGACCTAACACCAACGGCTCTCAATTCTTCCTATGCACGGTCAAGACCGAGTGGCTCGATGGAAAGCACGTCGTCTTCGGCAAAGTTGTCGAGGGAATGGACGTTGTCAAGACTATCGAATCTTATGGATCGCAGTCGGGAAAACCAAGCCAAGACTGCTGCGTCGCTGATTGTGGACAGCTATAAGAACTGAACGTGCTGTAACACTTTTCCTCCGTTATAATTTATTTTGTTACATGTGTTTAAGCTTATAAATCGATCTGGACTATTTGTGTTTTTTTGTTTGTAGTAGTAATTGGGGTTGTTCTTCTTGTATTGGTCCATCAAATGTTGGCTGACTGTAAAGTGATCGGTCTTCTGCAAAAATCTGCCGAACGGTTACATGGAAGACCGGGACCAACCTTGGTTAATCTGTCTTGTTTCGCCTTTTCCAGGAATGACTCGGCGTAACAGTTTTCGCAGAAATCGATACGGCAGCATCTATAAATTGGTTGCGCTGTTACTTGGCAACTACCTTAGACATAGGCATCCAACGCAGCAAAGCCACCAGCAACCAAGACAACACAAACAACCAAATGGTGTTACCACCTTGTTGAGGGTTCTTTGATGGCAATTGGGACAAATCCGCCTTCTGCTAGCGTTTTCATCACGAATATCTATTTCCATAGGCGACCGTGAGAATTAAAAAAATAAATGTAAACTTTTAATAAATCCAACAAGGGAACAACCGGCCAACAGCTCATAAAATCTAACAATTAATTAATCTTGGATAATCTTCATAGGGAAGCGATGTCAATACGAAGAGACTTGGGTAAGAACAATTGGAGAACTTTATCCGTTTTCGAAACTGTGACAGATTCTCCTTGGTCTATTTTTATTGCTTCGCCAGACACATATATTTGTGATATAAATTCCTAAAGCACGTAAAACATTCAGAATACCAATAAAATTACCGCTATTTTTTGAAACTGCAACTGTATGCTACTTCCTATTATTTCCGAAGAATAAAACCCACTGTTTTTACTTGTTCCAACGATATTTGAGGCACATCTAGAATTTTATGTTAGATAAGAAAAATATTACCTTTCCATTCCCTCTGAAATTACGCCAAATCTGCCAGCACTTTGTCCGCCTATTCGTAACAGAAGTCGAGATCCTGCCTGTACAAATTATACGTGGCATTTGCCTATGAAAATTACCTCTATTTGTTCATTTTCCACTATCAAATCAGTACCCGAGACTGCTATTTCATGCAGACGACCACAATTTTCGTTTTCAATTTGGGAGTAATCCTTCTCATATTCTACAAAAAAAGCGTGCAAACTACGAATTATTAACACACTTGTTTGTTGAATCTTTGGAGTTCCAGCCAACATATGCCACCATCTCCATTGGGGAATTTCGACGATAGGTGCGGGTTTACAACGGTTACACCCCGAACAGTCTTCCGTATATTTGACCACTACTTCCATATCCTGAGGAGATCTCTACAAGTTGTCTTGTTTCAGTAAAATGGTTTTTCATTTACCTTTAACATTTCCCAAATGTAAGCCCATCGCCGCTTCATTCCGCCAAAATACCACAATTTTTTCCGCTTATTTTCTATATGGCGGAACCAACCAGCACCGACATCTCCAATTCCGTAAACTGGGTTTTCGTCAGATCCTTCCTGACAATTATTTAATAATAATGATAATATTTTAACTGACCTTCCGAAATTGATATGCTCTTATTGGTGTACGAACATCCTCAATAAGAGCGAGGGCGCTTTCACAATAACGACGAACATCGTCAGTTGCATTAAAAACTTCAGGCACCAATCTTCTCAAGGCGAGATTATCATATCCTCCAGGAAATACACCAATAGGCAGAACAGACTGCTCTCTAAAATTTATGATACAAAAACTCGGTTTTATATACCTATTAAGTAAAATTCCTGTAACTACTCGTCCGATTGTACCGTCACCTCCTACAATATAAACAGCGTCAGCTTCTTGATTATCTAAGGCTGCAGCTAATGACTCAAGTTGTTTATCGCTTTCAGACTAAATATATTAATTAAACAAAAACTAACGCCTTACTTTGATAATGTCTACTACAATCCCTGCAAGATGAAAAAGTGGAAGCGCATTTTTAGTAAAATCATCGAAGCAGGATCGCTCGTTTGCTGCGATATTAGCTAATACCGTGACACGGCGAGGACTATCTTCGGCTACATATTAAATAAATAATAAAAATTGAAAAAATTGCCAACCTGACATTGTCTGTTGCCCATATTTAACTGCTAGCTGTGCATATTCTGCTCTAATTTTGCTATTTCTAAACTATGTTTAACAAACAATATATTATCTGTTACCTATAAGCACGCGCTCCATAATTACCGCCGAGATACAGCAAAAAGCATCCTAAGGCTGTCTTCTTTTTGTGCTCCCAAAGAGTTCTAGGGATATTTGCTGCTTTCTTAACTATTCCACTCATAAAACTGAACATAATCAGCGTTTATCAGTTTATGTCTTATCAGGTAAATTGTCGAGACTACGACTCTTTAAGGCGAAATATACAAAAGAATCTTGTTGAAAACTCTTTATATTTATGTACATCTAAATCTATATGAACATGAGAAAAAAATAAAAAAATTATTTGAGTTTTCCATCGTATTTGACCTTGTAGATCACTAATTCAAGAGCCGCAACAGAATCTTCTTTACTGTCATGTCCATCAACTAAAATTATTTTTAAGAATTAAAATAAAAATCCCTCACTATCGTCTTGTATTGATTTTCCTAGTTTATCAAGACATAACTCGCGCAAACCTCTTTTCTTCTGATCATCAATTCAGAAATAATTTTATGAGAACAAAATTATTGAAATCTACCTGTGAGGGAAAAGTACCGAAGTGTCAACAACCCGTGAATGCACTACTCGCATGGCTTTGAGATCACTTTCCAGACTATGACCTATCAAAATTGTCTCACTATTCACTAATTTAAAAAGTTTAAGTAATGCCTTAATTAGATAAATTAATAGCTAAACTGCAAATTTACCGTATCCAGATTATGAGTGGCTGTTTCTAAATGAGCAGCTGTTATTCCAGAAAATGTTGTGTTATAATCTATTACCATATATTCTGGCTTAATTATTTCATCAAGTGCTACCTATAACATTTGTCACCAATAAAGAAAAAAAAGATCTTACTTTCCCATCAAAATCTACAACAGTTATACGGGCAAGAGCTGGCCCCCAAACAGTATATACCATCTCACAATCCAATGCAAAAATCTTGAGAAAAAAATGTGTTGATTCGAAGAGGCTTACTTTTCTACTTCGCGTATCACCATCTCCTGTTGGTGGAGGAGTCGAGACAAATTTCAGTAATTCTGATTCTCTCAAAGTATCACAAACATGAGCAATGCCAATTTGACAACCTTCCATAGTATCATCACCACCGCAACACGGATAACGGGCTTCATTATTTCTAATTTCTGAAAAATAACATTTCACTGCCAAAATAAAGCTTACTTCCAGGCATTCTTGATTTCGATTTAAGATGATAAACACAACTGTCACGTACAATTTTACCTTTCATATTTAACTGGAATTCTTTTGTACAGCGTACACATACGCGAGTCATATCTAAATAAATTCAGATTGTAAATGGAAAAAGAAGATATACCAAAGTCTGCCACAAATGTCTTTTTACATCGCTTCTTGTCATAAAAACTTGGTTCGATGTGTACTTTGTTTTCTGACTCCCAAACAGGATATCTAAAACAGTAACATGAAAGTAACAAATTAAAAATAAACAAACGAATTCGCTCGCAGCTGCTCTTCTGTTAATAAGTAGTTTTCTTCTAACACTGGATAAACTTTATCTTCAGTAATCTGTATAGCTTTCTTTGGTCCATTTGCATTCAGAGTGCACTTTCCATACGCTTTTCCAAGTAAAACTTGCTCATGTGATATTTCTGTAAAATAATTAACAGTAAAATTCAGGCTTACTTGTATTTCCAGCGGCTGTAGTTTTACCTTCGCCAATATCTCTGATTTTCTTCAACGCATTAACAACGGCAACGACGTAACCTTGTTTATGCTTGACTTTATCCAATACTGACTTTTCCTCAATCTCAGCCTAAATTTTTGTGCTTTTGATGTTCACATTCTTACCTGGGCTTTTGCATCCTTTGAGGGAAGAAAATTCAAGAATTCGCTATATATGCGGGTGAGGTTTTGAAGACGAACATTCATGGGAACTTTTGTACTTGATGGTTCAATAAGCACTGGTTTAGAACTTGAAGGAGCCTGAAAAATATGTTAAATATACAAAAACGGTTTAATAACCTGCGCAGTTTTCGACACTCTTCCATCTTTTACAGTAGATCGTTTCTCACCAAACTTCTGTTCTAATGTTTGTGGTTTCTAAAAAAATGTTTAGTAAAATCTATTAGCTGCGCTTTACCTTTGTACTTGAAGATTCTTTGAGATCGGCAACTTTCTTTTCTTTAGCTATAGCTTCCATTCGAGCATGCATTTGTTGTACAGCAGAAGCCATCTTACGATTTGTCGTAGGAAGAGATCGGATTCCAGCCTGTAAGGAGTTCATTCCTAGTGTTTCAAGCACCTTATTTATCATTATTAATCATAAAAACATACTGCTGGTCGTGCTACACGTAGTTTAGCAGCAGCTATCTGTGCTTCAGTTAGACGAGAGCTTTTACTGTCATCCATGGAAGTTCTCCTACGAGATTCCGCAATCGCGATTAATTCTGCACTGTTAGAACGGCTTGTACCTGCGTCACTCACACGAGCCTTTTTAGATGGCAGAGGCACATCCTAAAACAAAATGAAGGTATGAAAAAAAAGAATGATACCTCGCCAAAAAGATCTTCTTCTGTTGAAGACACTCTGCATACTTGGGCAAGTTCGATCTCTACACGCTCTTCTTTACATACTATTTCTGTCTTCTCCACCTCAGCTTTTCGTTTTTCGGCTTTTTTACGTTCAAGTTCGGCAATAGGTGTAGGTATGTAAGCAACTGTAGACGGCTTCTGCAAGATAAGCAATATTATCTAATTTAAAATAATACCTCTGATTTAATCTTTTTTGGAACGTATTCAATTATTGGACGTTCTTTTTTTGTTTTAGGCTCTTCTCGAATATTAATCGGTCCTCTCAGTACTGCTGCTTTTTGTTTATGCTTAAATATTCATTAAACAAATCGTAGAAGTCATACCTGTTCGCGGAGTTTTTTCAACCTCTCAATTTCTGCATCAATTTCCGATATCGATTTAGCACATTCCAAAAGGTTTCCTGGATTTTGTGGAGTAGTTAATGCCTAAAAATAAAATGTTTGGCAAGGTGGTACATACTTTTTTGGGGACTGGCGTATTTCCAGAGATTTCAGATTTTTGTATAGGAGCTTCTTCTTCATCAAAAATGTTTTGTGCTGAGTTATTCTGTAACAATCATGTTAGAATATTTTTACACAGTATTACTTTGTAAAAATTAGAATTTGCGTAAATAATATACATAAATTTACAGAAAATGCTCACCTCTACGTCTATTGGCTCCGTTTTAATTGTGATTGCATGAGATTGCATGATTGTGTGATTAATTGTTTCTTTATTACTATTTGCTACTTCTTTAGTTGGTTTGGCCGTGTGTGGCTGTATAGAATGAGAGCTTTCATTATTTTCTTCGGAAGCGATGTAACCTAAATGAGATGATAAAGTTTTTATAATAAAACATACCGTTATAAGTAGAACCAACACTATAAGTAGGAATATTTGATGGTTGCGCTACTGATGCAGAATATCCGGAAAATGAAGGATACTCTCTAAATATGAGGATATATAAAAATTAATTGTAATGTTATACTGGCTGTAAGGATTGTATAAATCTGCATGGAGAGGTACTTCTGGAGGTGCATCGGCTTGAATAAGAGGAGGAGGTGCTTGCGAAGGGCCTGCTACTGGTGCTAAATAAATGAAACTAATGACAAAAATTCTTTATATACCTGGATTATGCCAAAATGAACAATATGGACGTGTACAGTGAGAATCGGGACACATAAGCTCGTTGAAAATACCCGTTGAACGAAACATAACTAGAAGTAGAATTTATGTACTGTATATATTCTACTAAATATTGCAAGAAAAAGTCTACCTATACTACAGGAAGAAAAACATTTCATTAAATATTTCTTTGAAGATCTATATACCGTACAATGCTCTGGGAAAAATGGCAGTTTATAGGCTAGAATAAACAAAACACATACTAAAACAACTAATAAATATATTCAAATGGCAGGGAAATTATGTGATTACAGTCGGCGAGCTGCGACCAGTGAATTGTTCCATTTTGCTCAAATCCAATGCAATAAGAACGAGCGGTTTGAGCAAATCCTGAATATTCGATATTTTAATTATGGAAGATGTCAATACCTGTGCAGGAGCAAAAAGTTTATGTTCATCTGAAGCGGGTACATAGGAGTCGACGTAGAGTCGAATGGTGGCACCGGCAGATCCCGTTCCGGAGAGGCGAAAAACAAGGCGAGACCCGTCGGCGAATATCACACGAAGACCCTAAAACTACAATTCTTTGGGGACTGGGAAAGGATAATGCCTGTTTGGTGGTGACGGAGCCATCGATGGGATCGTTGTACTGGAAGTTGTCGGCATGGGAAACACGATAAGTGACACCGTTGGCTGTCAAATCTTTGCCGATGTAGCCAGTCAACTGTGCTTCGAGGAATGTCATCAAGAGGTTTGCCCCTCCTGCTTCCACATTCTCATAGTCATATCTGTACCAAATCCACGATGAAAATTCTCGTCACATACCGTGTAAATACATTTCGTCCATACTTTTTCCAATGTGACTTGATCAAATCCTCAACAGGTTTCTTCGTATGTTCCAAAATTTGTAACCAAGCGAACATGGCCCAGAGACCGTCCTTCTCTCGAATGTGGTCACTTCCCGTACCGAACGACTCTTCTCCACAGAGACACATCCTCCCAGCATCCATCAGATTTCCGAAATATTTCCAACCCGTCGGGGTCTCGAATATCTAAAAGACTTATTCTCTTTTCCATCTAAAACTCACTTCAACTCCTTTAGCTTTCGCCACAAGGTCGACAGCTCCAGCAGTCGGCATCGACCGAGCAAATCCGGAGACTTTCTTCGATCTGAAGTATGGAATGGCCTCGATGTAGTCGGCGATGACAGCCAGTGAATCACTCGGAGTGACGAAGAATCCATTCTTTCCCAAGATCATATTTCGATCCTAAAACGTCTGGATTGCAGTGTCGAAAACCGACTGACTCCATCTCCGTCGAATGCGGCTCCAAAGTCATGCTCGCCCTGTTTCAGTTGGTCGACAAGAGTCTTGGCATAAGTGAGGTTGGGATCAGGATGGCAGCCGCCAAAGTCTGGTTTGGGGACAGTTCTGATAGAAAATTACGTACAGAGAAGACGGCACAGACCTCAACAGATCCTTGGGATCAGCACCGAGGATATCACCAAGGATGGTGGCCACATAAGGGCCCGTAGCTCCGTGCATCGAATCCAGTAAAACCTTGAATTTTGTGCCAGTAGCAGATCCATTTATTAGAGATTTGATCTAAAATTATATCTTTTCCCATCCATTGATATATTCCTACTTTATCAAAATCAAAGATGGATCGCATGAGGTCGACATAGGCAGCAACGCTGTCGATTACGTCGACGGTGAAATGGCCGACTCCGTCGATGTCATATTCGTATCTGAATCCTGTCTTCTGTCTCTTCTCTTGTTACCTTCCAATTTGGGTAAAATCACATTGTAGATCCTGGCAGATATTGTAACTGCTAATCTTGGTGGTTATGTCGTAGATGGCATTGGTCACGTGGTCAGGAGCCGGTCCACCATTGTCACAATTGAATTTGATACCGAAATCAGCTTTAGGGCCTCCGGGATTGTGACTGGCCGTCAAAATAATTCCTAAATGGGGTAAAATTCAATGAGAAAAAGGACGACTCGCCTCCATCGACATTCTTTCCTTCATGATTGCGGCGAATAAGATTGGAAACGGCTGGAGTCGAAAGGAATCCATTCTGGCCAACGATCAACCGGGAGATCTACAATCGACAGGTCAGTCGGAGATGGCCACTTACCCCATTGGCGGCGGAAATCTTGATGATGACGTTAGTGGCCTCCATTGAGAGGAAGCGCCCATCTCCACCGACAACCAAAACGGCCCCTCTCTTTTTGTTTCCAAGACCGCCATCCAAAATGGCTTGGATAAAATTTTCAGTATAGTTGAGCTGTTGAAATTCGGGGACCTGAAGAAGAAGATGGTTTTAAAGGACTGTCCACCAGGGCAATGTTACTCCGCGATAAACAAGAAGAAAACAAACCCTCTTGCGAAGACCACTGGTACCGGGCTTTTGACCCTGATAAGGTTTGGTGTCGACCACCGAGACAGCTACCATTCTGAATTAGAAATAATTGAAAAGGACAAGGAAAAGCGGAGGTACGTGAAGAGGCAGGGGAGGGGGTGTACTGTAAAGGCTGACCAAGTCGGGGGCTTTCCACGAATTGTGGATAAATTTATTGCAAAAAGCATCATTTCCCGCCATTGAGCATGTGCCGACGGGATCAACAGGTGTCTTGGAATTCGCCTTTAAAACCTCTCAACTATCGCAGCGGAGGCGGAGGACAAACACCCGAACAGAACAACTTTTGAATTTCTCTATCTTTTTGTGACTGTATTGAGTATTGTGGGAAGGCAAGCAGGAAGGGACAGGTCGGAGATCGACGGAAAGCGGCAAAGTGTTCATTTGTCAACGGAAAAAGTAAATGAGCCGACGGCACAAGTGGTCATTGGATCTGCCGCTCCTCTTACACTTATCAGAGAGAGAGAGAGCGAGCATGCAAACATCTAAATAAAGGAAGGTTGGGATAAGACGAAACAAATAACGAAGTGATGGGAGAGAAAGATTGATCTGTTGACATAAACGGCACTATCAAAGGTCATCAGCAAGAAAGACAAAACAAGGGGCGATTGCAATGCGATCAGTGAACTTATGAAAATCGATTCTGTCGACCTGATTAAATAGAAAGCTATTCAAATCCAGAGAGACACTCTGTAGAAGGAGAACAATAGCCAGCCTATCGGATTGTCGGGGAATTCCCCAATAGATCCAAAGAATTTCCATCCAACGCTGCCGCCAAATGACATCCTGTCGGCGCGAAGCATTGTTTTTCACCAAGCGAATCTAATTACCCGCTTAGCTTTCGTCGTCGCCAAATAAATGGCTTTAGAAGATATGGACAATTCCAACGAGAATCTGATGATCGACGAACATTCTAAAGATTTGAAAGGTTAGTTGGACGAAAATTATAAATATTCCCTCTACAGGAAGGATTCCCCTTTCCGATGTGACCGAAATGTTATGCCAATCTGCGAATACTTCCACAAAAACACCAAGTATTCCTTAAGTTTTTCTTCTTTAAATTGTAATATTAAGTTTGTCGTCGGGAAAGTAGGAAAAGATCTTTGGAAGAGGGGATACATGACGCCAACACGACCCCACCCGACAGGTAATTCCTTCCTCTTCTTTCATTTAGATGATCCGTCCTTCCAAAAATCGAAAATCTTGTCGATTTTTAGTATGCGACTTCCTCCCGACCACATCTGCACACAACAGACACCAGGCGTCTTCAAATATCGTCGTCGACTGAGCAACCAACCACCAATTGGTCCGTCCCCTCCTTCCCGTATACTCCATCGTTTCAGATTATTTCGAAGTCTACAAAATTCCAATTGAAGTTCTCCGGATCGTCTTCAAATATCTCAACAAGAAAGACATGTGCAATGCCATGCAGACTTGTCAGCTCTTTTATGCCGCCGGGTCGACTTGTGATAATTGGGACTTCATCGACCTTCATAACAGACATATACACGACACAAAACTGGCCACAATCCTCGACCGGAAGGTGCACGTATGTCGGATGTCTGATGCCAAGGTGAAAGAATCGAAGAAGTGAAACCAATTGTTTTATAGATTTCCGCTACCGAAGATGTTCCGATGACAGTTTCGCGTAATCCGGATGGTTCAATTTCATATTACAGTCTTACTCATTTGGACATGGGACGGGCGTCATTTGGTCGGATCGAGGCACTTGTCAACATTTTAGCTGGATGTATCCATCTTCAAGTAAGAAATTCTTCCAACTTATTTTATACATTTTAGGGGCTTTGTCTTGAATTGATGAATTTTGGAAATAGAGCCGAAGAAATCGGGGAATACATAGGACAGAATATCAATTTGAAATTCCTGGATTTATCCATGACCCGTGGTCTTACACCCACAACTATAAAAAGTATAGTAACTGGTTGTAAAAAGTGATTAATATTAAATTTGTCATGGCAATTTCCCGATTAAGATTGTCCGAATTGAACTTGGCCTGGTGTAATTTGGATGTCTCTTCGGTGAAGGTTTTAGTCACGACATTGCCCCTCACACTGAAGAGGATCAATCTCTCCGGTACCCAGAATAAGATAGCCATCGATGACTACGGTATCTCCTTATTTATTCCATATATTCTCTTTTATAGACATCCACCTGCTAGCGACAAAGTGCCCTTATTTGGAGGAAATCGACCTGTCGGACAATCTCTCTCTCACCGAAAAAACCATTGGTCATCTACTTGAGTTGCCTTTGCAATGTCTCTCTCTCAACCGATGCTATAATATCGACCCTCAGACTTATTTGTAAGTTGGGCAGGTTAGAAGTCTATTGAACTTTAGAGCTTGTGAGGATATCTATTCACTCAATGTCATTGGAAGCTTGACCAACCATGGGGAAAGCAGTCTTCGTCAAATGTTGAGGGGCACTCGGGTAAATGAGGATATCATCAACCACATTGCCAAGCCGACAATTCCACCGGCTGTTTCAAGTATTTGGCTAAATCGTACCCGCGATATTTACTAGTTCCCGTATTTATTGTCGATCTCTTTCCAGCATAATTGCTACTATTTATATCTAGTGAAAATTAAGCCCGTATTTTTCTTCTTCTTTTCAGAATTTCGTCAAATGTTCGTCGGCTATTTGAAATGCAGCGGGGCAGGAATGACAGAATCGGATGGTTTCAGCCGACTTCCATGGCGCGTCAAGTCCAGCGGGAGCGTGTGACTGCTTCTCGCCCACTAGATAACTTCAATATGACATAGAAGAACATAAAAACTTACAGCCGTCAAGCTCTCCATAAGCATAGAACAGTTTCCATTCACCGGTGTTCAATCGATGTAACTGAAAAAGTGGATGTCAAGTAATTTGATCATACCATTTGTTTCTCGTCTTGGGGAAGAATTGTGTAGTCGAGGATCCATTCTGTGCCACACCAGAATTTACCCTCATATTCTTCAACAAAAGAATCTTTGAGAAGGAAATCCGTCGCCTAAAGGTCGTCGCTCTCGGAGAAGACACCTTACCTGTGGAAGTACAACATTGCTGTTTTGAATGTTATGGGAGAGACGAACTGATCCAGACTTCCCTGAAGGAAATCGGCATTCCAAGACCGTGTCATTGCCCTGAATTGTATGGTTTTCAGCTCGAATCATTCGAACCATTCGATCATCGCGAGAGAATCCAAAACCGACCCAACTTCCCAGAACGCCTTTTTTGAGTTTTGCCTAAAATCGAGGATTACCACATAAAAGAGAGAGATGACCTCAATCTCGACAAGGACTGCTTTGCCTTGATGTTGCCATGAGACAATGGCCGTGCAATCGTGGGTACATCCGGACGGGAGAAGCCAACAGCCACGAGTCTTACCGCAATTGGCCAGTTGAGTAAAGCGAAGACCAGATACTATCTAATACATGTATCACTTGGAGAAAATGTCCTGCTTACGGGCAACAATAACACGACATAGACGGAGAACATGGTCGCCAACGACAACGGTCATGCTATCTTATTTATTGGCCCACGGCTGGTTTCGAGAACACTGGAACAACTTCTGTTCCGTCAATCGACATCTTTACAAGAATAAAATTGGATAACAGCCGTTGATCTCGTTTGAACGACAAAAAGAAGAAAAGATACAGACAAATGGAAATCTTATTAGGCTAGGATTTGGACAACTTCGAGCACTTTATTAGGACTAATTGAATTGCTTTTTTCCACCCTTATAATTAGCCGGTAGATTATCCTGACTTTTATCGTCGACGCTTTTTACTTCGCTGCTTTTGCCGCCGCTGGCTGGCTCTCCGCCGGTTTCTTTCTTCTTCGTCACCGATTCTTTGCTCTTCACCACTGATTCCTTGCTCTTCGCTGGCCCTTTTTTCATAGATTCTTTGCTCTTCGTCGCCTCCTTGCTCTTCGTCGCCTCCTTGCTCTTTGTCGCCTCCTTGCTCTTGGATACCTCCTTTTTCACGGGAGTGTTCTTCTTTTTGCCTTTCGAATTTTTTCCCTTTCCTGCACTGGTACTTTGTTTTCGTTTTTTGGTGCCGCCACTCTCCGTGTCAGTAGTCTTCTTGTTAGCTGCTTTCTTCGCAGCAGACATCTTGTGACAGGCAAAGATGACACCAGCCAATCCGACGACAAATCCGATCCCGGATATTACCAACACTGCCCAGAATAACCTAAAAGAGGCGTTATTCGGTTAGACAATTCTCACATACAGCGGCTTTCCGCTGCTTTTTTCCGTCGTATTCTCAGGGTCCTCAGCGACTGTACTATTAATAATAGGCAGATAATGTGGAGGAACAGGATTCACAGGATCGGCAGGGGAAGGAACTTCGGATGAAGAAGTAACTAAAAGAAATCAATGAAGAGAAAGAAATAGTAAAAAAAACCAGTTCCAGGATCCAAGGTGGAAGGTGGTTCCGGAGAAGAAACAGGAGCAGGTGGAAGAGTCGGCTCAGTCGTCGTCGCCTCAGTCGTCGTAGTGGTAGCTTCTGTAGTGGTTGTAGCAATAGTCGTCGATTCAGTAGTTGTTGGAGCTGTGGTCGTAGTAGGCGGCACCGTTGTGGTTGACTCTATAATCATTGTCGTCGACTCCGTCGTCGTTACTGTAGTCGTTGTCTCGGTCGTTGGCTCAGTTGTTGGCTCGGTTGTTGGCTTGGTCGTTGGTTCTTCTGTCGTGGCAGCTTCAGTCGTCGTTGGCTCAGTCGTCGTTGGCTCAGTCGTCGTTGGCTCAGTCGTCGTCGGATCAGTCGTCGTTGGCTCAGTCGTCGTTGGCTCAGTCATCGTTGGCTCAGTTGTCGTTGGCTCCGTCGTCGTCGGCTCAGTCGTCGTCGGCTCAGTCGTCGTCGGATCAGTCGTCGTCGGATCAGTCGTCGTTGGCTCAGTCGTCGTTGGCTCAGTTGTCGTTGGCTCAGTTGTCGTTGGCTCCGCCGTCGTCGGCTCAGTCGTCGTCGGATCAGTCGTCGTTGGCTCAGTCGTCGTCGGATCAGTCGCCGTCGTCGTCGTCGTTGGAGGTTCGGTCGTTGTTGGTTCAGGCGTCGTCGTCTCTTCCATAATTTCAGTCGTTGCAGTTGACGAGTCGCTCGTCGTCTCGATTGATTGCTCGGTGGTCTTCTCGGTCGTACTCTCGCTCGATGATTCAGTCAATGGCTCTGTGGTCTTGGGTGATGACTCGGTCGTCTCCTCAGATCCAGGGAAAGTAGCTCCGGTGATATTCGGTTTTGGCCAAATGTCACCAAGAGGTCCAGAGTCAGATCCAGGTGGAGATCCAGGCAAAGTACCACCTCCAGACGGGGGATCAGATCCAGATGAGGAATTGGAGCTCGTATTTGGAGGAACAATGATATTTGGCTTTGGCCAGAGGCCTCCAATGGGTCCAGAGTCAGATTCAGATCCTAATCCAGGGGCAGAAGGTGCAGAGCCGGCTAGAGGTTCTGGTTTTGTTACAGGAGAAATACCGTCTGTCACATTTTCCTTTGGCCAAATGCCACCAAGAGGTCCAGAGTCAGATCCAGGTGGAGATCCAGGCAAAGTACCACCTCCAGACGGGGAATCGGATCCAGATGTGGAATTCGAGCTCGTATTTGGAGAAGCAATGATATTTGGCTTTGGCCAGAGGCCTCCAATGGGTCCAGAGTCAGATTCAGATCCTAATCCAGGGGCAGAAGGTGCAGAGCCGGCTAGAGGTTCTGGTTTTGTTACAGGAGAAGTACCGTCTGTCACATTTTCCTTTGGCCAAATGCCACCAAGAAGTCCAGAGTCGGATCCAGATGGAGATACAGAAAAAGTATCGTCGACGATATTTGATTGCGGCCAAATGTCTCCAAGAGGGCCAGAGTCAGATTCAGTCGTTTTCTTCAGAGTGTCTTCTCCAGAATATGCTGAATCACCAACAATTTACCGCTAAAAAATAATGCCATACGGTCAGGCGGATCATCGCCACCGGCGACACCAACCACCACAGACAGCAGAAAACCACAAAAGAAAAGCCACTTGATCATGGGGACAATTTAGAAGACAAAACCAGCCGCTGACTTCCAATCTGTGAAGATTGCCATCCGAAGGTTTTTCTACTCGACCGTCGATATGTCAAATCATGTCGACAGACTGGCGTTAATTATCCAATGTATAGACCAAATGCCTAATGGAGGGCAATAATATCAAGTATTTTATTTACTCGACGTCACCATACGGTATCTTCCTTGACTGAAATTCCATTGTAGACTGCTCTGTGGGAAGCTGTTTCGATGTGTTCCCTGTCAAATCGCCTCATTCAATATAAAGTCTCCCGTCTCGCCTACAAGGAGCTTTTTCAATGTCGCCTTTTCTTTTCATCTTTATTCTAGGTCAGTTTATTCAAGATTCCCTATTGATCTATTCAGGAGTTGCATGGGCTGCTTGCCCCTCTGGCTATCAATATCAATACGGGAACTGTTACCGGGTTTGTCGTCTCTTTGTGGTAATTCCTGTAATTTTAGTTTGCAACCCAACAACGACACGAACTGTCTGGAACTCTAACAGAATGTGGAAAAGATGAAGGCACCTTACCCGTAGTCAACAATGCGACCGATTTAAAGTTTTTTTATGGTTAGATTACTGTAGAAGGTCGAGAAAGGAGCCATTTAGAAAAGGCACTCGAAATCAATGCAAAGATTTCTGTCCTTTTCCCTCCAACATTTCCAATCAATGCCCGTCGTCCCTATAATTTGTATTATTTTGTGGACAAGAGTTCCCAGGCTCAGTGGTGCGAGGGGCATCCAACACGACCGGTCAACGAATTTCTCCACGGTGGACCAATCGTGACGGATTACTCGTGCAAAGTTGTGAGTTGTCTTCAATATTCTGTAATTATTTTTTCAGCTAGCCGCTAACAACGGTGTCCCTTGTATTTGGTCGGAGGCCTGTCGTATGTATGTCGAGGCTCTTGCTTGTGTTGCTCCGTGAGTCGTCTTTTTTAGCAGATTCTCTTTTTAGAGGAAGCCCCGATCCACCAGCACTTAACTGTTCCGACTTCGCAACAGTTGTCAACAATGCCTGTCAATGCAATCCAGGCTACACTGATATCTTGGACACGACGCGACCGGACAGAGGACAGTACAATCGGGTAAAAATCACCAAAAGTTAATGACCAGGGATCTCCAGGGAGAAGTCTGCATCTCGAATAAGCCTTGTCAAAATGTTACCCTCGAGACAGCGATCGTCTTCCTCGTGGATGGCTCTTACTCGATTCAGCCAGATGGCTGGCGTAGTATTGTGTCCTTCCTTCAAACTGCTGCTAATATTCTGCCGAGCAAGAACTTCCGCATCAATTTCATAAAGTTTGCCAACACGACAACGACGTCGCCTTGGGTCTTGCCTCCATGGAATCCCGCACAGTTCATAGCCAACATTCCCACTGCCTACGATAATCACGGACAGACGAACACGCCGGCTGCCTTTAAAGCGGCCCTTGAAGTTCTCAGAGTACGGTCGTGTTTCTTTGTTAAATTTGTCTTGCAGACCGATATAAGCTCTCAAGGTTGCGTTATCCTCATCACCGATGGACTTCCGTTTACATCGGCAATGTTACAGGATTACGGGGTTACTAATGGACCTAGGATGGCCTTATCCGTCACCAAGACAGCTATTCGTGAGGTCTGTTACCGGCAGACCCAGATTTAATTTTATTTCCAGTTGCTGAATAATAATCCCATTTTTTCTCTGGTCGCCCTCGGCTTTGGTCCTTATCTCCAATTGTACGACGAGAAAACAGGCACCACTGGTGCGCAGAACATCCGAAACTGGTTGGAATCTCCTAATGAAGACTATCTGGACTACAAGCAGACAGCCAACCAACTCGATGCATCCGTCATGAATAGTCTTCTTGAAAAGGCCTGCCGTCGATTCAGATAAAGATTCCCAGAGGATTCAATAAACATTGTGACATTTGGAGAAGACTGCATCTGATAATTAAATCGAACATTTTTCTTGGAAGATTTTCCGGCCTATTGGCGGCGAAATCCCGTGTACCCCATAATCTTCTCGCAGAAACAGCACGACTTTTACAATTATCTCAATTTATTCTCAACTGATCAACCACGACCAACAGTAATTTTGTCGAATCCGGGCCCTCCCCATCCGGCCAACTTCACTGCATTCTTGAATTCATTGAGGAAAGTAGCTTCTCCAATTTGTTGTATTGCGTACTCCGGTGACACAAAGAAGAGCTTATTTCGGAGATCTCTACCCTGTAATATTTTTTTTTGTGAAATGAAGATCTACTCAAATACCCGGAAAATGAAATTGACTCGAACTCTTTCAGTCGGATGGTAGAAAGTTTGATCGGTGCACTGCTCGAACTCACAAATTCCGTTGATCCAATTGGTCTGAGATGGGGGCGATACACAGCAAGACTCCTCACGACTGTCTACAAATTAGATTAAGTGAGGCGGCATTAGGAAGTTGACTGACGTGCTCCGGGACAGCTGAATGGACTGTTAGTTGTGATGATACCAAGACGACAAGTTATCATATTGTCGATACTCCTAAAGAAATTTAAAAGGGAAGACGTAGAGGATTACTCTATTTCGATGGAAGAAGCTTCCAATACATCATCGACAGTAGTTATCCCGATAAATCTGCTTTCGTATTTTAAGATGATCTCATGGAGCTGAAAATATCTTCAGATTCAATGGGATCGAATCTCTCACAGCGCTTGTCAAAAGTCTTCTCATATTTTCATGGACGCCTAGTCGATCACGATCCTCATAAGCGAGAACAGCTTTGGTATTCGGATCAATGTTCCCGATGTAAAGTTTCATTGTCCCTCAAATATAGCAACTTCTAATTTGGGGAATGATCTCACTTGACCATGGGGTACCAGCTGGAGCACAACCCCAACTCAACGGGATAATAGCCAAGAAAAGTAAGACGAGCATGGCTGAAGAAGAGCAACTCGGACGACTAGACAGGCGCAATAGATGAATAGACTCTCAGCCCATGGGAAAGTACATCGAAACAATTCGTGGGGGACAGAATGCTAACGCAGAGACGACTATAGTCAACCTGTCCATTATAGAATGACAGCTTAAAACTCAGCGACCTAGACGGATAACTTGACAACCGTCTATAATAGAGGCTCACTTTTCCAATTATACCAAACATCTATAACAAATGGGGAAACCTCGGTGTAATTGTGCTTTGTCAGGAGGGTCGATCTAATCAGACGAGGCTTGGGAGGACGGCGTTCGTTTGTCTTAATCTCGGCCTGGACCCTCCCTCAATTGACGCCTATTCAACCTTGTTACGGGCGGCCCTTCTTCAGGAAATTCCCTTCTCCGGTCTGGTCCCGCAGTCGCTGACCAGTCCATGCCTTTTTTGAATTTCTTCCTGATATTATTTCTAACTCTTTGGAATAACCCCCATGATCACACAACAAGCTTATCAAGCCAAAGACAGCGGGTCCAATCAACGGCTCCCAAATTGGTGGATTTCGTGCCAATTTTGTGCAAGTCAATGAGGAAAGATGTTGCCGTGTTTAGACACTTAAGACATTCGAGCCCATTTTGTCTCCTCGAAGGGAATAGACGGGGGATTAATGTTTGCCGCCTTCCGTCAGTGGACACAGAGACTAAGTCATAACTTTTGAGGGAATGACCAGAGACGAGTCCATTTGATCGAGAATGTATGAAGTCCACTGGGAATCGCCCTGTTCTGTCTGAGGTTGAACGCTCCTCCTCTCATCTTTTGTCTTCCTTTCGTTCTTCAAACAGATTTCAGGATGACGTCAACGTGAGAAGCGCCCTCCCTCTCATGGACCTCCGCCACCTTGGCTTCTCGGGTTTCCGAATAGCCCCGGAGACGGCTGCCGTCTGTCTCATTTTCTTCATCGCCCTTCTTCTTGCCTTGGTCAGTCACCGTAAAAGCTGGCAATGTTTTTGGTGGCGTTGGTTCCCTCGAGACCGTGTGGCCACCCTGGCTCCCTCATATTCACGTCTCATTTCAAGACTGAGACATCGATTTCCCCATTTTTTTGCCTTTTGAGTTCCTCGGGGAGTGTTATCTTTAAAAACATTGAAACAAAAAACTCTTCCAGTTTTGTTATCCTCTGATGTTCTGTTGCAGTCGAAGGAAGCCGACTGTAATCAAAGCTCCTGGCAGTCCCTACATAAAAAGAGATCCATGCAAGGTGTTTTTCCCCTTTTCCGATAACAAACATTTAGAAGGGATTGTTCGGGTTGATGTTGGCTCGATTGGAGGAATTTGATCAACTTACTCCTTTGGTGACTCCCGGCTCTTCTATTTCTCTCCCTCCTCCGGTATTTATTTTCTTTTCCAGTAATTTTTTCAGATAAAAGATGACTCTTCGAGTTCGCCCAGTATCAACTGGAGACGAGAGCCGGACACAAGTCCCCCTCCTCCCAGACGACCTCAACAGGGACGGACAGTTATTGTCCCACTTCTTCCAACAAGATGTAAGGGGAACCTTGAAGAAATGCTCTAGATTACACGTCTTGCGATAGGATCGCGATGTGTGACACGAGAGGGTCCTGGGGGAGCGCCGTAGCTCCAATATGGCCGTTCCAATAGAGAAACAATGAGACATTTTAGATCGACCTGCTGCGCCGCTTTTGGGGACTCCTGACAGTCGAGTGACATCGCTAGAAGCGGGGACAAGTAAAAGTTGTGCAACCATTCCCGAAGACGATGAAGACTGTTCCTGTGAGCCATTAGAAGATTTGGTATCAATTGACCGGGTAAGAGCTGTGTTCTTTTTAAAATAGACATGTAGACATCGACGTCTGTCCACGATCAGCGTCCTCGGCAGTATTACATCTCGACATCAGCCTACAATCTCATGCTTCCTCAGCTGCCGCCTGAATTCCAAGTTTGTTCTTCTTTTCTTTTTTTGATTCAGTGATGATCTCTCCTTTTAGCTCTCATCTCATACTCTCACACATTCTGTGAGAATGGTAAGATTGCTTCAATCCTCTTTTGGTCCGCTTTCGTTCAAATGTTTTGACTCCGTTCTGCCCATGCGCTTGTTTTCTTCTTTGATCTGCTTCGTTTCAGATTCCCGTGCCCCAGTACAGTGCCCCGGAAGTGCCCCGACCACAGACTCTGATCCCACGGCGAAATTCCCTTCAAAGAAGTCCCAGCAATGGCAGGTGAGCTTGTCTCCAATATTTTAAATGTATTCAGTGGCCACTCATCCATTGGAACGGGCTCTCCGGCAGATACGACAGGATCGGTCAGCGACAGTTTTTACATCAACAGCGATGTAATCTCATCGGCCAATGGTTCCCAAATTGGGGATTTGATAGCTTACAGTGAGAGCGATGCTCAGAGCAAGTACATCCTCCACAGGTTTGACTTTTCCCCCATTTTTTCCTATTTTATTGATTTAGGATAGAGGAAGAGTCCGAAATCCACGAGGAGAGCGTCCGCCTGATCAGGGACGAGGGCATAATGCCGCGAAGTATTTCACAGCAATTCGAATTGATGAGACAACACTTGTGATACGGGCAATAAACATATCTTTCATTTTTTTCAATTGTTCATATCAGCTGAACATCGCTAGAGTGTAAGCTGTTCTTCGCCCACCCCGCTTTGACCCACTTCAGCCGTCGACCAAGCCTGGTCATGTCCGCCTGTCGATGGCTTCCATTACCTAATTGTTATTGTATTTTCCTTTTCCTCCTTTTGCTCTGCAATCCTGCCATAGCCAAAAAAGGTAACTTGGTCAATTTCCACAAAAATGTCTTGGTGTAGAATGGATGCATGGTTCTCCTCTAGAGATTTTTGTTCCACGCAATCTTCAGCTGGGCGACGAACTCGTCGGTGACAGTACTCTTCGAGTTTTTAAAGATGTAAGTCGCCGTTTTATTTTGACCTATTTCCACGCACTCCGCAATAATTTGAAAAGGACGTTTGAATCAGTTTTTCGGTGAAGGTCGAGCAGATAACAAAACGGCGATCAAATTGGAACATTTGCAGATAGATGAACAGGTGGCAGTCTCTCTGTCCCCAGCATCTGATGCCCTTTCCATAGCACCTGGAATTGTCAATCCGGATGGTGTATTCCGACTTCTACTAAAGGATAAGGACAGCCTTCTAGAAAATTACACGGTATGGACTGGACCAGAGAGTTGGCAAATTCGCTACAGATTCAATTATTGGGAGTATATTCCGGCGAACTGCAGGAAGTTCCTCTTCGTTTGATCTTGGACAATGAAGGGGAGAATAAGACTCTCCATTTCGAGAAAGATTCATATGATTTGAAATTGACAACACCTCTACTCGAAAAGGAAATAACACTGATTAAAGTAAGCCGGCTATCAGACATCTAAAGTCGCCCAGATGTCTGATTTGGTTCCCAATTGGTCGAGATTCACTCTTCACGGTCCCCTCAGCTCCTATTTCACTGCCTATTCCGAAAGAGGTGTCTTGGCGGTTTCAACCATCCCATGCAAAGACTGCGATATCCACGTTCCCAAGCACTTCTCTTTACTTTTGACATACGTCGGCTCTGGCCACCCGTCGACAGTCCTCAACTTTCTAGTCGAGGTATCATTCCCTTGTCACTTTTACCATAATTTATAGAATCCCCACAGATTGCGATTCGAAAATTCTTACGAGGCAGAGATTGAGGAAGGAGCCACTGAATTTAAGAAAGTCGTCAAGTTGAAAGCAACAGGTGGATATATCATTTTTATGGATAGAGGAATATTTATAGGACGAGCAACATATAGCCTGGATGACCCATCAGGACTGTTCTCAGTCCACCCAAAGACTGGAATTCTCACTGTACAGGTTGGTAACTACAAAAAAAAGAGAAGAGAACGGTCGTAGCTACATATTTATTGTCTCTAGTTGACAGCGGCAATTCTCTCGACAAAACTCATCCTCGGCATGAGATCCCCGTTGATGCACGTGTTGTTGAGGGTCGAGTCATAGAGATCCGGCTCGAGCTGCTTTTCCGCCACGTAGCTGTCGGTCACCATCGACGAAGTCTCCTTTTCCGGCACCCATGAGTGGTGTTTGACTTGTGTCACGGTTATTCCACGCCGAATGGGGTAGGATTTCTTGGTGGCCCAGAAGGCAGCCAAGTGAAGAGCGGCGGCGACGGTGGGCCAAAAGCGGGAATAACGGAGGGCGTAGACGAATGGAATAAAGACGACGAGCATCTCGAAAAAGACCGCTTGGTAGCTGTTGATGAAGAACATCTTTTACCGGGTACAGGGGAGAAATGAATGGGAAAATAGCAGAAAAGTTTTGACAAGACAAGGATTTCAGCATCCGGAATTTATTTTTGTTGACACGATTGGGACATCGATGACATTGAATGCGACTGCGATGGAGGGGGAGCAACGGGCGAAGACGACTGTTCGAATTCAGGTGTTGCCCAAAACAGAAACAGCAGGATTTGGATTCGAGAAGGTGAGATTGACCGTGAGGGGAATGACCATGAATTTCAGGAGGAGTACAAGCTGATAATTCATGCCGGGAAAAATATGGCAGAGGAGAAATTGAGGCTGAGGGGCAACTGGAAGAATCTATCCTATAGCTTATCCGAAGGACCACAAGACCTGTTCCACGTGACTGACGGTAATGTATTCTACACCGGCAGTTTCCCCAAAGAAGACGAGAAATTTTTCCTTCTCGTGAGTCCTATCATCTTCCTCTTTATTTTTTCCTTCAGGTCCTTGCCCAAACGGCACAATCTTCTGAAGCAGCAGTAGCCAAAGTTGATGTCCTCGTAAAGGGGATAGGTTCCCATGTAATCCAACTTCGCTCACCAGAAAATGTGTCAATTCCTCTCTCTGCAGGTGGAATTTTCTTGTTATTTTCTTTTAATAAAATTTTTAGAAGAGGGTCCGGGTCTTCTTCTGAGCCAGATGGAAGTGTTTGACAAGGACGATGACAGCAAAGTCGAAACATCAATAATTAAAGTAACTGCACGAGATTTTGACGGAAATATTGTCGATGTCCCCAAAGGAATTGTGGAACTTGTGACCGCTGAACAGAAGACAGAGCTCCGGCTAAAGGTAGGCAAGTCATTTTTACTGAATAGACAACTTGTAGAGTGAAATCGGAGACAATGAATGGCTTTCACTGGAAGTGACAATCGAGGCAAAGGACACGGCTCATCCACTGGAACAGCCAGTATACAGTAGGCTGACTTCTCTAACTCAACCTTCATTCTTTAGGCCATATTGAGGCAATAATTGTACGCCAGAAGCCAATAACCAAAGTAGAACTGCCATTGGCCATTCTCGAGGTGGCTAATTCTTGTAGTTCATAAAAATATCATTCAGGGCCCGTCCTCGCTAATGGTTCCATCAAACCTGCCCGAAGGCTCTCTTGTCTACCAAATCCGAACTTTCCCTACAACAAATGTCTCTTTCTCATTGGACAACGAATCAGATAATTTCAATGTCGATGAGCTGACTGGAATCATCTCTAAGAACCGTCGCCTTCGTCCATCTCCATCGAAGGAAATCCTCGCCATTACGGCCAGATCTCTGACTCAGAAAACCTCGAAAAACTTCACAATTGAAATAGTCGACTCCTTTAGAAAAGTACCAAAACTGTTGGAGCGTAAAATTCATGTGGAATTGCCAGCAACTGCAGAAATTGGTAAGAGATTTGCCTACAGAATAATGCAAGTGTCAGGGACTGTGATGGCCAACATTACCGTCGCCAATGATGTCCCTGTCACATTTGTTCTTCTTGAAGGAGACGGGCCCTTTTCTATTGACAATCAGGCAAGTATACACCTCTCCTAATCATCTAATCTTATAGGGAACAATAATAACGACGGCCGAATTGAGCAGCGAACAGAAGAATTACCTTCTGACAGCCCGAGTTCTTGGAGAGGACGGATATTCAGACGCGACCGTAAGATGTTTCTTTGTCTCTAACCACCAATTTAGATCGACGTGACCGTCGACACGGATATGACCAGGGAATTACAGTTTGCCGAAAATACTTTCCACTTTACGGTGATGCAGAATATTCCTGTAGACGGATATGTGGGAGATGTCGGTCTGGTGAGTAATCGCTCGATTTCATAACAAAACCCAGATTATCAAAGGAGATCTCCCAGTAAAGTATAGTATTCAAGCAAACGAAGGAGCAGAAGAATTGTTGGCTGTCGACGGCGATGGTCGAATAACCACAAGGGAAGAATTAGACGGAGCTGAAAAGAAACAGACATTCCGCCTGATGGCGACGGATGGTCGACGGAAAGCAATGGCCGACGTCGAGTTGTCCATCTTGCCGGCCTTTGATTGTGTTCCTGAATTTATCAAAAGCCAAAACGATATATTCAGTATCGATGAGGTTAAACTATCCTCCAGTTGCCATGATGTCGTTTTCAGAATATCATAGCTGGTTCGATAATTGGCCAAGTTACAGCCAAATCTTTGGATCCTAAATGCGAATTGGCCTTCTTTTTCTGGGATGGAGAGAGTCAAACTCAAGTGGGAGGCGTATTATTTGTTTAAAAATAATTTTAGGAGACGAGTTTTGCGTTAATTGACCGAGAAACGGGAGAGATTACGAGTAAGAAGATATTCGACTTTGAGGAGACATCCAGCTATTCGGTAGCCTTTGACTAGTTTTATAGTACCAATCTTTTTAGCTGATTCTAGGACTGAAAGCCGGACAGAGACAAACAGCAGAACATGGGGCTGTTTTGGTCATCAATGATGCAGACGATCACCCCATCAAATTCCATCAGACTTCCGTCTCAATTGAGGTAACTCTCACGAGGTGTTCGCGATCCTTTTTTTCAGATTTCGGAATCTGCACCAGCTGGTTCCCTGATTACAACGGCGACAGCTGTCGACCCCGACCCCTCCCAAAACGTTTATTATCGCCTGGAACAGGATGGAGATGAATTTGAGCTGGACACGGAAACTGGAGAAGTTCGGCTGAGCAGGACATTGGATAGGGAAACACAGGAAAGATATGAGTAGGGCGAGAGGGAAACGTTGGGCAATCGGCTTCAGATTCGAAGTGGGAGCGTCGAATTCACCAAACAGTACGGAAGACGATATCGACGTCTGGATGACAGTCAAACTCATCGTCCGGGATGTGTAGGTTGTCTTCTGCACTGGGAAGATGAATTCAGAAACGATAATGGCCCCGTCTTTAACAGAGGGGAGTACGAAACTCTGTTGGAGAAGACTGCTTTGCCCGGGCGAAAAGTCATCAAAGTGCATGCCGTCGACCCCGACCTCTCTGAATATGGTAAGTCATCCATGTGAGCCAATTGTAAGTGTCAGATTCCTCTCCCCGTGTCTACTATTCCGTGGCTGATAGCCATTTCGAATATCGCAGTAGTACCCGCCCGATGGCCGGATTCTTCAGCGTCGACCAGGCTACTGGAGAAGTTGTTCTAGTTGAGCCAGTCAAGTACTCGCCCTTAAAATATTATATATTCCAATATTTTAGCGAATTTGTCGGCGGTGTTTTCCATCTACGAATCCAAGCAGCTGATGGTCTCCAGCCTTCGGCGAAGAAAAGTCTCGTCTCCGTGCGAGTCGTAATCCACGACGACAGTGACATCGTCGTCTCGACCATTCACAAAAGTCCCGAAGACGTCGACCTCTCCGATGTCCAAAATGTAATCCAGTAGGTCATTTTTATACCTTTCCATTTATAATTATCGATCTGTGTCCGATGCGACGGGTCTTCGAGTTCTGGTCAAAGATATTGGCTACCACGAGGACGAGGGTATCGTCTTGAACAAAATAACAGATCTTCGGATGGTACTTAGCTCCTCAGGACTCGAAGTCAATCGTTTTCAGGTCCTCGTAGATAAAACATACGAGATTGCTTCGTCCGAAAAAGTGATGGCCACTATAAAGAATCCACGGAATAAAGGCAACGATGAGCTGACAGTCACCAGAGCACAGGTAAGGGATTCTATTTCTTTCTTTTATGAATTTAGCTACCAACTGCCCAGGATGAGTCAAATTTCCCGTCGCCCATTTTCCTTGTAATTTTTGTATTTTTACTTTTATTCTTGTTAGCAACAGTCACGCTTGCCTTGATGGTCTGCCACTACCGAGCTAGGTAGGAATCACTCAAAGAATAACAAGTTATTTTTATAGATATCGACGGGAAAAGCATAATTATGAAGATCATAGAATAATACAGAATTCATTGGAGCAACCCTACAGGAGGCCAACACCCCCTTCTCCGCCCAGGATGCCCACTCCGTTAGTTTCATTTCTTTCCTGACATTATTCGCCATTTAGAGAAGAAGATGAACAGATGGGATATTATTCCAGTCAAGAGCGAAAACTAAGTGTGGTTCCTGAAATTACCCAACAGACGACGTGACTTCAGCAGATCTAATAATTGTATGTTTGAATATAAACAAACAAAAATAGTAGAAAAATGTTTCATTGAATAGAAATTTAAAATCTCGGGAAGGGAGACAAGCAATACCCAAAAGCTATCAGAGCAAACGGATTGACGTGAAATAAAGCACAATTTGGATCGGAGACACTGGGAGACAATATAAAAATGAAGTTTTCGAAAAGAAAAAGAACCCGTAGCTACACGGGTAAAAGACCAGAAGGACTCGTAACGGGATGGGTCATACCAGATCAATTGCACTGAATTGAAGCTGAAGAAATGGAGCAGTATTTATAATTTTAAGCGGCAGCTCCGCCACGTTTATTATTGACATTATTGAGCGCTGCCACCATTGCCTCACTTATTTGTTGGAACAAAGCTTCAGAATTTTCTCCGGAAACCTCCAAACAAACGCCCTGTTTCCTAAATAACAAACACATACGAAATATTAAAAGCTCTCACTTGTAGTAGTCCATAACTTTCTTTTCGGTCTTCTCGTGAACTTCCAACCGTCTTCGAACAACTTCTGCTGCATCATCTACTCTACGTTCCAAAGGTTCTTCTGTAATATCATCTTTTCCCTAAAATAATTGCAATATAAACTTATAAAACAGAAACACCTCGATTTTTGGAGGATTAAAGTCCAAATTATACTCTCTTCCTGATGGTTTGTGAACAAGTTGTTTGCTCATTCTTTCGATCAACACTTTCTTTGGCACCTGGAGTCTTATACTAACATTTAATAAATGCAACTTACAGAAATTTCAACGCAGAGATTAATAGGAGCTACATCTTCTACCATTTTAACTTGATGAAGGGTTCGTGGATATCCTAAATAAAAAAATAATAGAAAAATAAATATTAACCAACCGTCGAGAATTGCTTTAGGCCCAGTTTGCATTACTTCTTTTAATAACAATCCATTTAAAAGATTATCGGGAATCAACTCTCCTTTATTAAGAAAAGCGGCAGCTCGTTGACCGAACTCTTAAAAAACAAATCCTAAGCATAAAATAATTGATAAAAAAAACCTGTGCCCTTGTTGATATGTTCTCTGATTAAATCTCCAGCCGAAAAGTAACTGAATCCATCAAATTCCTTTTGAAGCATGCGAGCAACCGTGCCCTTTCCACTACCTGCAGCACCAGATAATAATATACGAAACATTACTCGAAATCTGAAAAAAAAAATTGTAAAAAGATAAGAGATGTGTCAATTTTTGTAAAAAGCTATTTGAAAAAAAAAACTTATGCAAACAAACGTCACTATTGTGGGTGCAAAAGCAAATTTTTTGGGGGGCTGCGATCAGCAGCAAAGAATCAGATCCGCCGCGTGATCTGACGCACTTGGAGGGGTAGAAAACAGCCTCAAAGAACTACAAACTGCACGTGAAAAAGCAACGAGGAAATTGCAAAAACTTTCAAAAAAAAATCCCATACTTCTTTTCTGCTTCTGTTAATAAAATATATTTTGAAAATTTCTATGCTACGTATTTCTAGAATAATCAAACAAAAATGCTTACTACTTTTTTTCCTAGCAACTACCGTTCTTTACAATTTATTTCCAAATTTTAGTGTTTAAAATTTAAATACCATAGCTCAAATACAAAAGAAAAATTGAACGGCTGGAAACAGGAAGCTGCCAAACGGCAGACATCTAGTGCATGAGTGTTGACTTTGCGCTGCTCAGTAGGCGAAAGTCAGCTGTGATAGAGACTAAAAGAAATGGAACCCCTGCACGTGGCTTGGCAGCCACTTGAACCGATAACGACGATTCTCCACCGCGACAGATAAAACTGCCTTAGGGCAGAGTCTGGATGCCCGAACATGAAGAAATCTATTGAAAAAATTTATGTTTAAAAACTTTTAGTTGGCTAAGATTCTTTTTTTGCAAAATATTAGATTTTTTTAAAGTGCCAAAAATAGCTATACCAGATCCGTCATTTTTAGAAACGAGAGGGGCAACTAGTTGCACACGTGATAAAAGGGAATGATGTCACGATAAGGTAAATTCCACATAATTCCGTTTAAAAAGGTAGCTACATTGATAAGAGAAGAGACACGCTCTCGAAAAATGTTATATATGCAAGCGAACTGAAAGAAAACTGCAGAATAAAAGCATTTTCGAAAATTGCGTCATAGTGATGCGTAAAACGTCGCAACGGCTTTGTAAACAAGGAGGACAAAAATACGTCATTTTCATGTTTTTATTTTGATTTATACACTATATATTTCACATGTTTTCTACATGGGAATGAATATCAAATATAAAAGTGACGTACCTCTAAGCTTGCCGGAAAAAAATCCCGTTTGAGGTAGTTAATTGAAACCAAGTGAAGTGTGAAAGGTAGACTCTAGCCAGATGGAGGACAAGAATATCTCAATAACAACCCTAACGAATTTCGCATCAAACCGCGTGATGTCCATTAGGCTAAGTGCTCTAGAACCCTACAGTATCCTCAGATTTCAGGTATTTAAGTCAGCTCGACCGATGGAACGAGGTCGGATGGTGTTTCTTCCTCTCTCTCTCTCGACGCACGCTTCCCGCGCTTCGCCCTCCTCTTCCCTTCGAGAATAAGCCTATTTAATAAATCTTCCTGGTCTCGTTGTCTTTCGATCTTTCACTGAGGAGGGGGGATGTTTCTATATCAGACTGACTTCTTGGATTGATCCCGAATCTCAGGCAGTCAATCTCTTTCTGGTAGCAGCGATCCGTTTTCTTTTTCTACCCCGCCATCCGACCCTCCAGGGATAATTCTATGAAAAGTACTCAATTTGAGACCGGTCTCCCAAGTCAGAAAACAGCCAGGTTTTCGAGCACCACCCCGCCGAGTTCGGGCATTCTTGATTTATGAGCCGGGGCGCCCCCTATCCTCGAAATTATCCCAAGTAGGATCTTTAGTTGCTGTGCCAGGATGGCCACCTGCCACAGCGTCGGTTTGTTAACTGTTAAAAATTAAGATTATCCTGGAGTCCCCTCTTAATCCTTTTTTTTGGTGCTCTTAGTTAAAAATAGGAATTCCCGATTCTTTCAGTCATGAGTGACGAAAAGCATACTGCAGTCGCCGTTACGGCAAACCCCAAGGCTGATGCCTACTCCCAAAAACTTGTAAAAATGATCGCCGACATTCGAGCCACGACCACTGATGGCAGAGCCACGTCGCAATCACTCGTCAACGATATCTTCGACCTGAGGCAAGCTACAGCCATGGCAATCGAGGGATCTTTGGACCACACGGAGAAGGTCGCAAAGGAGCTGGACGAGGTTCACACGGCTCAGACCCTAGACCTAAAGGACAGAGTCAATAATAGCCTGAGAAAGTTGAGCGAGAAAATCGCAAACATCCCCCGGGTAGCAATGATGTCGGCAGAAGACAAAACGGGCCCTCGAATCTCAACATTTACAGGTACCCAGGGCTCCGAGCAACAGTTCAGCATCTGGCTCAGACGATTTGAGGACATTATCAGGATGCGGCCCACAGAAATGACGCCAGAGCAGAAGGCTAACTTCCTAATAGGTCACCTCGAGGGTGTAGCTAGGGAAAAGATAGAGGAATTGAGCAACGAAAGTAGAAAAGTCTACGATACAGTAGTCCTCACCCTGAAGTCGCACTTTGAGAGTCCTCAACAAAGGCACGTAGCCAGACAGGCTCTGAGCACATGTAAGCAGCTTCCAACGGAGCCAGCAGCAGTCTTCGCTACACGAGTCCTCCACCTGGTCCGAGCAGCCACCGCAGGACAGGACCCAGCTTCCCAGAAGGAGCGTATCTTGGAGGAATTCATAGCCCGACTGAAACCAGATGTCCGCTACTACGTGAAATTGGACAATCCGGATACCTTCGAGAAAGCGGTGACAAAAGCGCAGACAGTCGAGCAGCTCCTCGCCGAAGCTACAGCTGAACGACTTATCTCACCTACCGCCGCCCTATCAGCCGAGGTAAACGCCTTAAATCTAAGTAACCAGAACCCTGTTGGGTACCCTCCCAGAAACCAGAATTTCAGAGGCCGATCTGGCAGGCCAAATAGCGGTTACCGCGGGAACAGAGGAAATAGCAGCTACCGTAACCAGTCTCGCCCGATCCAATCAACGGACGCTTTTCGCGGAGGTCCGTCTAGACAGACGTGCAGAGCTTGCGGAGGCGCAGGCCACTGGGCAAGAGACTGCGCGAACAACAGAGGGGCCCAGCAGCAACAGCCGAACTTCAGGAATTACGGAGACAGAAATCAAGGTGGCGGAGGCAGACCGCCACGCAATAATCTTTGCTTTACCGAGGCCGAAGAGCCTATCCCTCAAAACCCCGAAATCAACCAGCTCTCTCAGGAGTTGCATAACGCTAACAGCAGAATTCAGGCCTTGGTTAGAAGGAACGAAGAACTTTCGCAGACAGTGTTTCACGAAGGAGGCTCCTCGTCTGCAGGCAGAAGCATCGTTCAATGTCTATTCTTAGCGTGTGCCATGGCTTTGGTAACACCCAGCGCAGCGATAACTCCCCTCATTTGCCCCAAAATGGAAAGCGATGAACTCGTCCGGTTGCCAACCAATTTGAACTGCACAAAGTTGATCCCGCTGTCGAAAAATGAACCTCAGGTGCGCATCGGGAGACCTCACGCAAACTGGGGACGTATGGAAAACATCCAAGCCATTGGTTATCAACTGGCCCGCTTGGCCTTTCGGATGTTGCCAAATCCACCAACAACACGTGGACAACTGCGTCCTGATCAAAACAACAGTGGTCAAACGGCACGGAGAAGTAGCTCCCAGGTCTCCCCTAGGCTCGCTGAAGGACTGCAAGTACCAAGAAGGAGAATGTGCAGTGCCAGGAGGTTTTACACTCATCTGGTCTCCCGAAAAGGACGAACAATGCGGGTACATCCCCTGGTCAGAGCAGAAAGGTCTCCTCCTGGATAACGTCTGGATCAGCGACTCAAGAGAATTGGCGCTCACTTGGAACAATGAAAGTACAAAGGTCGAAGGGTGCCATGAGGAGCAAATAACCCTGTCAGACCAAGGTTACGGAATTCAGGTGAAGTCCCAGAAGAAAATCCAAAAAAGGGACGTCCCCTTGAGAATGCCGGGGTTCGTCGAGACAGAACAACTCGCCGGTAGTCTCATGGCCGTAGAAGAGGGAATAGCTATCTGGTTCCACCAAACCTTCAAGGAGGTCTGCGAGAGACTATCAGTCCTGACGATGGGACTGGCAGCATCCCTGTCTGCGGCCCCCTCGGAAACTATGCGGGCAATTATGAACAGGACGGACATTGTGGCAGAATATGTTGGGTTTGGAGTGGCTAGGATTACCAAATGCGTGGAATGGCCCCAAGACAAGGCCGAAATAGCCCTCTTCAATGGGACCTGCTACGACCGCCCAATAATCAACCTTTTCAGGCCCGAAGGCGAAATTTGGAAAGGATATATCCATCCCACAACCGGGAAAGTTACGGGCCACGCCAACCAGGTTCCGTGCAGAAGCAGTCAGAGATTCTACTTCCCAGCCGGCGACATGTTCACAGCCTTCGACCCGCTGACAGGTAACAGGCGCCAATATAAACCCGAAGAGGTTACTCCACTAAAAATCTTCCAAGGCCCGTCGCAGCCAATTCCCCTCACAATTTTCCACAATATGGTCATAACCAGAGTCCAGGGCGAGGAGCAAGGACAGGTCGTCCAGCTCTGGTTCTCCAAAGTCGAGGAGCACACTGAAGACCATTTCTCCCAAGAAACCCTGCCCCTCCTCCCAGGAGGACTAGATTGGCTAGTTTCAACAATTTTCAAGGGCTGGATTTCATTGTGTTGTGTTTGGGTAACTTGGACTGTCTCCCGAGTAGTAAGCCAAAACTGGAGGAAGATCTTCCCCCGCCCGGCTAAATCAGCCCCGGTTCTCGAGGAAAGACGCGAAGAAGATCAGGTGATAACGGAGGAAGCTATTCCGGTCGTTGTTGTCCCTACCGAATACCGTATCCCCCCTCGACCGCGATGGAGCCTAATGGAAAAGGATGACTATTCTTCTCTCTCAAGTGATGAAAGAGAAGAGCGAGCGGCTATGGCCGTGCTCTCTATCGCTCCTGTCTCCTCTTTTCCGAATTTTTTCATCACCCAGGTCCCAGTTTCCCTTAACGGGTCGGGAACGTTAGCCCTAATAGATACGGGGGCCAGCATTTCCGTGGCAAGCAAAGAAGTCGCAACCCTACTAGGGATTTTTGGCTTCGAGCCTAGCTCAGTTACTAGCGCGCTAGGGATGTCGGGAGCCACAGTACCCCTAATTGGAAAAGCAGACGTCTCCATCCGCATAGGAAAATGGGAAACCATCCACCCCATCCACTTTACTTCAGGCAGATGCGTACCCAGGGAAGCAGATCTTTACAACGTGGTCTTGGGCAACGATTTCCTAATGAGACTGCCAAAATGGTCAATTGACTACAAGGGCCACACTATGACCATAGGGGACACCACCCTCAAAATTTTGGGCAACAACAAAGCCCCAGTAACGATAATCTCTCCAGAGCCCACTCTAGAAAATAAGAAGGGCGAAATAAAATTGCGAGCGAAGTCCACAGTAACTATCCCTGCGGAGACCGAGGTTATCGTCGAGGCCATAGTCGACTCCGAATTCGAGAACGACGTAATTGTCCTCTACGGGCAGTCGGGCTCGCTGGGAGATGGAATCCTTTCCATTAGCCCAGTTGTAACGTCGGGAAAATGGCCCAGAGTCCTGATCTGTAACCCCTCTCTCGAAGATCTCACAATCTACAAAGATCAGTTCCTTGCAGATGGCGAGCCCTGCCGACCAGACTAAGAAGGACCTACCGCCTCAGGAGCCGCCTCCCAACTCGCCGCCGGAGTCCCTCAGGACGAGGGTCAACCACCCGGTGAGTTATTTAAAGCTGATGCTTACTCCCCAAAAATGTTAACTATGGTTCCGCTTCCGGACCTTTCGCACCTCCCGGAAGAGCAAGCCCTACAAATAGGAAAATTATTCGCCCGCTACACAGACAGAATTTCCCAGTCCTCGTACGACCTAGGCTCATATGATAAGGAATTGATCCACATTGACACAACCACGGAAATCCCCCCTATGAAACACAGACAGCCTAGAGTCCCCCTAAAATTCCAAAAAGAATTAGACGAACATATCAATAAACTCTTGAAATCGGGGAGAATAAAAGAAAGCAATACTCCATGGGTCCACAACACCGTTTTGGTCAAGAAAAGGGACGGGTCACTCCGAGTTTGCCTCGATTTCCGGCCACTCAATGAGGTAACAGTACCGGACTACTACCCCCTCCCGCGCATCGAGGACATTCTAGAAAAAGTAGCCGGCAACGCCTTCTATACAACTTTTGACTTAGCATCAGGATATATGCAGCTACTTCTAGACAAAGAAAGCCAAAGAAAGTGTGGATGGGCTACACACAAAGGTGTCTATCAATTTGTGTACCTCCCATTTGGCCTAAAAAACGCAGGCGCCTATTTTTCGCGGGCCATGTCAAAAATTCTCGCAGGTCTACAAGACAACTGCCTGGCCTACCTAGACGACATCGTAATTTTTGACAAAACATTCGAGGGGCATCTCCAGTCCATTGAGAAAGTCCTCATACGAATGAGAACTTTCAACATCAAACTCTCAGGGAAGAAATTGTCAGAAGTAGCCAAGAAATCTGTCACTTTTCTCGGCCACGAGATTACGAGAGACAAATACTTCCCTGCTGCCCGTAACATTTCACTGATCAGTCAGCTCCCTGTCCCCCACAATGTGAAAAATGTGAAAGCTTTTATCGGCATGGCCAACTTTTTTCGTCGGTTTATCCCCAATTTTGCAAAGTTGGCGGCCCCTCTCTATGACCTTATGAAACACGAAGCAAAATTTGAGTGGAACGAAAGTCAACAGAAGGCTTTCGAGGAGATAAAAAGGAAGCTGACGGAGAAACCTTGTCTTAGCTTTCCAAAAGACGACACATTTATCCTGCACACAGATGGTAGTCAAATGGCCGTAGGCGCAGCGCTACTCCAAAAAGCTTCACCAGACAGTAACGCCCTGACCGCAGTAGGATATTTTAGCAAGACATTAGCCCCATCACAACAAAAGTGGTCCCCCACCCACATCGAACTTTTTGCAATAATTTCGGCCCTAAGATTCTTCAAAGCCACTATTTACGGTAACCTGACAAGGATTTTAACTGATCACAAACCCCTCTGCGCCGTAATAAAGGATTGCAAAGCTCATGACAACCTGGCTCGTTGGATCGTGGAGCTACAAAGCTACCAGATTTCCATCGAGTACGTCAAGGGCAAATCGAATGTGGTAGCAGATTTCCTCTCCCGCATAGACTTGGGTAGCCCTTTCAAGGATAATAGTGGAGAAATAGAGGACATCGTGGAATTCCCTCGGTGCTTAGCCATCTCAGTCTCCCCAGTCCGCCCTCTCGACTTGGTAACATCCCAGAGAAAAGACCCCCAGCTCAAGGAAATAATAGATTCACTGGAAAAGCTTCGGGATGAGAAAATTGAGCGAAAAGACGGGTATTACATCGGGAAAAACGGGTGTCTCTACAAACAAACCGAAATAAAAAAGGGCGCCGGTCAGCTGGTCATCCCTCCGAAGGTGACACAACTGATCATAAAAGCTTTTCACGCCAGCCCGGCAGCAGGCGGACATACAAATTGGAGGAAAACTCTTGCCAAAATACAAAGAAAATACTTTTGGAAGGGAATGGCAACCGAAATTCACAATTTCTGCAAGTCCTGCGAATTATGCCAGCGCAAATTAGGAAGGGACGGGAATCGGGAACCAATGGCTCCCCACCTATCCGTGGCTCCTTTTCAAAAAGTCTTTATGGACCTCTCCGGACCCTTCACGACCTCAGAGACAGGACAGAAATACATCATAGCTTTAGTTGACCATTTCACAAAATATCTGATCACCGCGGCTATTCCGAACTGTCAAGCAGTTACGGTAGCACAGGCCATCGTGACCGAAGTCATTAGCAAACATGGGATGATGGTAGAACTTGTCTCGGACAACGCTTCCTACTGGAAGGGCGAGCTAGTGACAGAAATAGGAAAACTTATGAAAATCGAGCACTATTTCACCACGCCGTACCACCACGAAGGGAACGGGTCCTGCGAGCGCATCTTTGCTACTATCCAACGCCAGCTCATGGAGCTTGGGGCCAGATATGAAGCCGTTCTGCCTCCTGAAGACCTCCTCATGTGTCAACGCTACACAGAGGCACGGACAAAGATGGAAAGCCTCTCCCAGATGACAGAAGAAGGAATGTCCTTCGAATCCGAAGCAGAACGGGACCAGTACATCATCGCCGAGACGGATGTCGCCGACCTCACCAGGAACATGCTCTCCCTCCTCGAGGAAGTCCTACAACCAAACATCATCTGCATGACGACCGCAGCTCTCCTAAACGCCACGGGCAAGGAAGGAGTATTCGAGGACTTGCCGCGGGACGTCAGGCTAATCATCTGTGACGAGGCGTCGCAAGTACCCGAGCCACTTCTCCCCATTCTGGCATCCCGTTTCCCGGACGCCCGCCACCTCTACATCGGAGACATCCATCAGTTGGAGCCTCATGCCAAAATGGATCGAAACAGTCTCCCAGTCCGACTCGGAGCGAAGGGAATCATGAAGACGCTGATGGATGCCAATATCCCGTCGGCCCAGTTGGTAACAAGCTTCAGGACCCACTCCAAGTATCTCGAGCTGTCTAATCGACTCCACTACAATGGAACACTCATCAGTGGGGTACCTGATGAAGAACGAAGCCACCTTCTGGATGCCTTGGCTCCCCTAGCCCGTCCAGAAGCCCCCTGTTACTTCGTCCCGACGGATGGACAGCATGTCCGCGCTACTAGTGGCAGCCTGTACAATGTGGAAGAAGCATTCGCTGCTCGTGCAGTCGCCCTGCACCTGATTAGCCGTGGATTCAAGCCCGATCAGGTGGCCATAATCTGCTTTTACAAGCAGCAGCTAAGAAACTTGGAGGCATTTGCCGGAATTCACGGATTTCACCTCGTCACTGTTGACGCCGTTCAAGGCCGCGAATATGATGTCACCATTCTCCTCACTACGCGTTGCATCAGCACCTCCAATGAAGAGTTCATCGGTGAACCACATCGATTGAACGTAGCCCTCACCAGGACACGCCATGGAATTCTTATTCTGGGCACTTTCTCCGACGACCTTCCCCCCCCTGTGGAAGGACCTACAGGACGTCTTCTTTGGCAGGAAGTCCGCTCGTTCGTCAGGCGTTTCGGTGCGATTCTCCCAGCCAAATCGTTCCTCCCACTTGAAGGTAGGCCTCAACCCAACTTGTCCCCCTTTCTTTTTCTCGATTCCTAAAATTGACGTCCGAGGACGGACTTAAACGGGTAGGGGAGGTGTGAAAGGTAGACTCTAGCCAGATGGAGGACAAGAATATCTCAATAACAACCCTAACGAATTTCGCATCAAACCGCGTGATGTCCATTAGGCTAAGTGCTCTAGAACCCTACAGTATCCTCAGATTTCAGGTATTTAAGTCAGCTCGACCGATGGAACGAGGTCGGATGGTGTTTCTTCCTCTCTCTCTCTCGACGCACGCTTCCCGCGCTTCGCCCTCCTCTTCCCTTCGAGAATAAGCCTATTTAATAAATCTTCCTGGTCTCGTTGTCTTTCGATCTTTCACTGAGGAGGGGGGATGTTTCTATATCAGACTGACTTCTTGGATTGATCCCGAATCTCAGGCAGTCAATCTCTTTCTGAAGCCTATAATTGAAAAGTGAATATAGAATATCTATAAAGTAAAATAAAACGCCCAGAAGGTCTGTAGGAGCAGTATATCAAACTTCGAGATAAACGAATATTTACGAATAGTTGCAGTGAGATGGAAAATTCAACTGCACGTATTCAAGCAAATTATATTTTTCAACTGCAAAACCACCTTGTTCATTACTGAATGACAAAGCTAAAGAAGAAAGTATTGGAAGCAAAATACTAATCTGGCTAAAATTTTGGAATAATTGAAAGCAAATGAAGCTAACAATTATAATGCAACATGGGAAACCAAATACGCAATACACACCATGCACATTCATGTTTACTGTGCCCTAGTTTTACTCTTTTTGTCTCTTTTACTCGGCTTCTTTATCTTTATACAAGCTTTATTTTAGCACTTATAGTCTGTTTCAAATGGAAATGTCTCGCTGCGCAACGGCGGGATTTCAATTTTTTGAAATTTGCAACAAAATTTATTTTTATAAAAATAGCACTTTTTTGGATTCGCCATGATTTATGCTAGTTCTTGTACTTTTTCGGTAGATCAGAATTTTTGCAGGTAAATGCAATTAAAATTAACATGAAAATAAGAGAGAAATTCACAGAAAATTGCATAAGCAAGAAAGCAAAATCGAGCATCTGACCCATCTAGACGCCCGAGCGCTCTATCTAGATCGATTTAACCTTTAACTAAAACATATCCATTTGAAACAGGCTATAGATTTATTTTATTTAGAGAAAAATGGAGGGAAGAAGTTTACGTGATGCTATGTTAGAATGTGTGGATGACCTTGAAGGCATAACTAAACAGGTTAGTATGGATTCAGACCGTTTAGCTAAATATTTTTCAGATTGTGGATTCATTATTGAACCGAGATAAACACAAAAAAGAAGGGGAATCATTGACTAATCTAGTAGCACTGTATGAAGGGAAACATAAAGATATGAAGACACTTACACATAAAAGTAAGTTTCCACTCAAATTTCAACATATTTTCTTTATAGTTCCTGAATATCAAGAGCGTGAAAAACTTATTGGTCAATTAACTGCATGTGTAGGGCAAAGGGATAAGATCATTCATCATGTAGAAAGCATTATACGTTCAGCAGAAACAGCGGTAATGAAAAGTGTTTATCGGGTATGTCGATTTAGCAAATGGTTATATTTAAAATTAAGAGTAACAAACGGCTCCAATCAGTAAGGCACTCAGAGTTACGGCCAGTTGATAGTGAAGAAATCATTAAGTTTGCTCACCAAATCAGCAGAGGATATTCCATTGCAACTCCACATTACTGGAAACAGGGTAATTATAAAATTATCTTTTCTCATGCTCTATTTAGGTGATCCACAACGACCATTTCCAACAGAACCAGAATTTCGGGCTTCTCGTTTAGCAGCTCCACGGGCAGCCCCTTCATCTAACGCGATAAACATGATTCGAAATACAACAAACACCAGTGTACGTTTATTTTTTCTCATCATATTATTTTGTCATTTGCAGGTTCGAACTCCTCCTGCCGGCGTACGCATGTCTTCGCCAATGGTCACTTCAACACTTCCGAATAAAAGTTGGGGATCTCCAAGTCCTCGTCCAAGGTAAATTTGTGGCGGTTTTCTCTTTTATTTTTATTTTAAAGCTATGCGAATTCATCTCCTCGTGTTCGCCCACCGCTTACCACACCAGGAAGCAGCAGAGGCTCGGAATCATCCCCATATAATGGAAAAAAATACAGCACTGTAGGGAGATTTATTTTGTTTTAATTTCGTTACTTTAGGGTTCACCACGTATATCTTCTCCGAATGTGGCTATATCTATACAGTCAACTGTTGCTCGACCTATGCAGCAAGTTATGGCAGTTGAAACAATGAGCAGTGATAGCAGCTCCAGCTCAAGTAGCGAAGATGAAGGGCAAAGTTAATCATTCTAATAATTTTTTATCTTTTATTTTCACGGGTAATTAATAAACTTATGTATAGATATTCCTTTTAGCCATGAACCGTTTGTTCTGTCTGAAGATACTTTAGTTTCATTTAATTATTATCTAACAACAATTTTGACAGCGGATTGCTGTATGCCGCTCGTAGATTCAGACGCCATACTTGATCTTAAAAGATTTGTGGATACTTACCTTCCAGAAGATGATGGTTTTGAATCGTACTTTTTCCAAGTATGTTTATTAGAAAATAAGTATTAACGCTAATTTTCTTTCGATTGGAGATTACAACAAATCGGTGTCGAGTGACTTCCATCTTAATTTGGACCCGTCATCAGTAGGATTACTCATTTTAAGTACTCCATTTATGTTTGATGTCTCCTTTAGAAGATGGATCGGTGATAAAATTTACGAGGTAAACAAAAAATTGCGTTTATTTTTTACCCCTTTATTCTTTAGCTTGGATCTTTGGAAAAAGTTGCTGAAGAAATAACATCTCCCATACAACAATTTATGACTGATCGGCTAAACCCAATAATTGAGGTTTGTCTTTGTATATTTGCAAATAATATTTCTTATAGAATCTGTCGGTACCATACCAATTAATACATGATCATTCGCTCTGGCCCAACAGAAAACCAAAAATACTAATGCAAACTTGTGGCCATGTTTCTGGTTAGTCGTTTTTTTCATATTAAAATATTATAGGTGCTGCATTTTATTATCAACCACATTTTTTTACTAATGGACATTGGCCACCTGAAGGAAATATGGATACAAACTCAGTAACCATTTTGTTTCTTTTTTTTTCTTATTTCTATATTATAGAAATTCATCGGTCTCAGTCTTCATCCCATTTACGGTGGCCATTTCGCCTTTCGTTCTGTCATTCTCTTCCCTGATACTCAAGTGGAACATCTTCATGTGAAAAGACCTCTTTCGATATTACGTTCTGACGATGATATTAGACTAGCTTTGGAAAAGTTTAATTTCTCATGGAGAGATTCCGGATTTCGGTATGGTTTTTAAATTAATTTTGTTATGATTTTTTTTTAGAGATTTTGGCGGACCAAAGATCCGTTATTCGCAAACTCAAGTGGAATTCTTCGGCAAGCCACCGGCAGAGCGTTGGCAAGTATTACAAAAGTGGTTTCCCAAAAAATAACATATTTCGTAGTTAGAGTTTTATCTTTAAAATTTTTTTCTATTATGCATTTTTGAATATAGGTGGGTAGAGTGCCAGTAACTTTCTTTTTTTCTTTCTTGCCCATTATTGTGTCATTTACCCCGAAAGAGATTATATGCAGACTGTAAATAAGTAGCAATTATAGCATAATAGATTTTTATTATTCTTTTTTTTCTGAGATTTTTTATATGTTATAACAATTAGAAAACGGGAAAGAGGTTTTGGTTTACAAGTGCTCAATAAATTTTATTTTAATGGTTAGAATATTCCAACCGTCGGTTTACAGCCGTACACCTATCCATTTTCGTTCGAAACGATCTTAGCACTGCTCGCAAATGTTTTCCGATAAGGGATGCACTCGAACTATTGAAGATGTGAAAACTATAGTACACTAAAGTGTACTTTGGGAAGAGTAAAACTAGTAAAATAAGGGATTCACGAGCGTGTAATTGATTGGATTGAAACAGGAATGACCTGAATATACCGTCAATTGGATGGGTTTATGTATTTCCTAAACAAAGAAGGAAAAATCTAAAAAGACGTAAGATATTCTGCTGACGCTTTACTGATGCGAACTAAACTTTTGACTCACCTTTTAGTTAGTTTACGGGGTAAGATGCGAAAAGTGCCGGCTGCCACATTCAGCCGACACTATCCATCAAGTTCATTGTGTTGCGCATACTAATCTGGACAGAATGCGCTTATCGTTCCACCAGTAGCGGTGCTTTTGGTGTTCTTCGCTCATAGTTTCGATGGCATCGGTCCTTCAATACACCAAAAACACCCTGTGGTCTCCTCAGCGAAGCCACACAGATACCCTTCATAGTAATATTATTATCAATGTTCCTCAAATGCAGCGTCCTCAAATTACGGTTAGTGTTTCTTTCGATGTGTTTTCTGAAGCTGATGATTTTCGTCGAGTACAGCTTCTAAAGCTGTTGTTTTTTGAAGAGTCTGAGCACCGTTTTCACCGTAGCCATTGTTGCCTCGGGAGGTTTTTGTTATAAAAAAGTAAAAAGAATGATTTGCTAACTTATATTATGTGAAAGATGCGCCTTCGCCACTGCGTTTTCTAAAGCGGAAGTCGTTCTTTGTTAATAAAACTGCCAATAATAGGGTGAAGTCTATGTAGTTGCTTCGGATCGATGGGTGTGTGTTGGGGAGATATTCGTGAGTGACGTAAGAACAAAAGTTTTGTGTTTCTGAGCGCTAAAAGCGGTAGTTCTTGCTGAATCAACGCATTGTCAAACAAATTTTACTATGTGCAGCAACATGGGCGACCTTACGTTTGTGTTGCAAGCAACATAAAGCTGTTATGCCTCAGCAGGTATTTTATTGCATGTCTGTCAGAAATATCGTGTTGTATTTGCTTTTATTTATTATAAATAATTATTTTTAGCTTGATTGTAACTCCTGCGTCGGCAGGAGTGAAACAGAGCAAGGCTTCTCCCGCTACATTGACTGGAATTACATCTGTTGTATATCCAATTGGCGAGAACTCAGGAGAAGTGCAGAGATGAATGGGCTTTGTTGCTGCGCACCATGTAAACCACGGTATGTTTTTTATCATGCATTTTTCTAATTTTTATAAATTTTAGATATCGTCGTTTAGTGGATTCGATATATCCACGATCTATTACTGAAGGGCTTATTTCTGCTAACATGCAGAAGCTTACATTTTATGCAATATCTCACCCTGAAAAACTAGAACGCATTGGAGAATATTTGGTTATGCGATTATCGCGAGATCTTAGCCGACAGAGATACGTGCAAGTCCAAGTTAGTATTTTTTAAATAAAATATTTGGATTTATGTAGATCGCTGTAGAAGCTATGGATCAGTTGCTTCAATCGTGCCACGGGTCACCAAGTTTACCACAATTTATTGAAAATCATCTTAAAATGGTGCAAAAATTACTTGAATCTGGTAATCCTAAAATGGAGGTGAGTAAATATTTTTGTATGCTAATTCTTTTTTATAATTTCAGCAATTGGCAACAAATTCCTTTACAACATTTTCAAATATTGAGGAAAATAGTCCAAGCTACAACAGACAGTATGATTTCTTTATATCAAAATTTTCACAAATGTGTCATGGACCCTATGGCGAAGAATCACGACCGATGAGAAGAGCTGGACTCAAGGGTTTGACTGGTTTGTTATTTTGTTTTTTTGGTTGCATTTTTTCGTAATAATTAATTAATCTTTGCGTTTTGCATTTTTATTAACCCTTTTAGGAGTCGTATGGAAATCAGTATCTGACGATTTTCATCCAAATATCTGGGAACAGCAACATATGGATAAAATAGTTCCGTCTATACTTTATAACCTTCAAGAACCCGATGAAGAAGCATATACGAATAAATCTGGACGCTCTAAAAGCGTATTTGATGGTCCCTTTACAGACGAAACAATTCACGAAGAAACTCCAAAAAATTTGGCCGATCGTTGTCTAAGAGAATTGATGGGAAAGGTAGGTATTTTTTTGAATTTTATTTTTATGTGAATTTAGGCATCTTTTGGTGCTCTCAGAGCTGTTATGGAGCCTCTTTTAAAACATATGGACTTACATGGCCAATGGGTGCCACCTCCAAGATTTGCTGTACATGTTTTCAGAGCTATTATCTACAGTATTCAGAGTCAAAATAGTTATTTTGTCATACAGGTTTATTCTCTCTCTTTTTCAATTCATTCTTTATTAGGAACTTATTAATCATTTGGACAGTATGTCATCCGCTGACGCTTCTATAAGAATTGGAATAGCTACTGTTCTTTCAAGCATAGTATCCATTGCTGGTACAAGTATAGGTACAATTTATTTTAAATTATTACCAATAATTATTTCAGGCCCCCTTTTACTTTCTATTTTCAATTCATTGCTAAAACATCTGCGAACCTCTGTTGATTTTGAACGGTCAGGAAAATGTAAAGATAGAGAAGCAGAGAAAAAATATCAAGAAGCTCTTATTAATGCAATGGGTGATTTTGCTAATGCGTTACCTGATTATCAAAAGGTATTTTTTTCAATATTTTTTATAATATAATTGTTAATTAGGTCGAAATGATGATGTTTACTGTTGGAAATATTCCATCGTTAGATGAAATGCGCTCAAAACAAGGCGATGAATTCCTTCAACATGTTCTCGTCAAAACATTGCTCAAAGTTGCTACGAAATACAAAACGGCTTACTTGGCGACCGTTTTTACCGAATCTTTTCTACATACTCTTATCCAATTGGCTCTTGTTACTGATCCACAAGTTCGTTTAGGAACACAGAAGATTTTTCATACGCTTCTTGATAGGTGAATTAAATTAAATTTGTTTTATTTTATTTTTAGGCACGACAATTTGCCCATTCTCAAGCATATGAAATATGTATTAGACGTATCAGATGTGCAATTAACTGTAGAGAAATGCTCAAGAGCTGATCAAATGTTTATCAGAAAAAATATTCATGATATTACTCAAATGCTTTACAGGTATGCTAAATTTTTTTTGGTCGATATAGATTCAATATTCAGAGCAACAATTTTAGTAGCTGAAAATCATTACATGCAAAAGCATATGGATTCTATTTTATGCACAATGAACCTGTTATGTATTGAAGTCGGTTCTGATGAGGTTTGTTTACTTTCAAAAAATCGAATTATTATTTTTTAGTCGCTTGTTGAGCTATTTCGACTAGCTTTAGCGCTACAAGCGCTCGCCATTGATGATACCGCAGAAATTGGCGTCGCAAAGCGCTTCGCTATACATAATTTAGTAGCTAAGTACATGAACCTCTCAGCTCAACTAATGGCCAATCCTGCGCTTTGTCAGCATGTTCAACAGGTAAGTCTTTTACATTCCTGGTTAAAATGGTCCGTTTGTTTATAAAATAGATTTTTTACGTTTCAGGTTGTCTCTAATCGTGCTAAATCAGCTCCAGCCGGTTTAAATCTTCTTCAGGAAAATAGTGAAGAAAAAGTTATTGTAGATATATCCACCGGTGATCTAATTGAAGTTATGCAAACAGATGGACTTTTATTTGAGAAAAATGATATTGCCGATGCTTTGAAAGTAAGTTCTTCTCCATTATTTTTCATTAATCCTTCCATTATATTGCAAATTCGTAATATTTTTAGGCTTCTGGCAAAGATGTTTCCCGCCTTATGGCACCATTCTCGCTTCAAACTGCCCAAGTTGAAGAAGAACCGAATGGAAATGACGAAATAGATGGCTCATCGATAAAGCATCCAGGTTAGAAGAAATATTACTGGAAACATATTTATTTAGCCGGAATAGACGACGTTTCTATGGATCTTTCCGTAGATTGGACTCCTCCTCCCAGCCATAGAGCAAGTCGTAGAAATACTGCATTTTCTTTAAATATTCCTCCTATTCGTTAGTTTGCAATATCTTTTGTTCATCTTTTTTTGTAGGACCGAATCCAACAGGACTTCCGCTTACTGTAAATAACTTGAGAACTTTTGCAAATTCTCCGATTGATATTGCAGAAGAAGAGCAGAAAGAAAGAGTCAGCCAACATTTTATTGTTAACGTTGTAAAAATTTCAGGAGCATACAAAATCAGTATTGGAAGATATTCGAAGTCGAGACTTTGACACTCTCTGTGAAGCAGCCATAGCCCGTAGTGAGTCGTCCGACCTTACACGTACCGTTAGTCGGCTGCTGGCACGTAATGCTGAAACTGTAAAAATGGCTGAAGATAACCGCGTTTCCAAGCCCAAAAATATATTTGAAATTGATTTCCCTTCATTTGTATACTAGGTTTGTTTTATTGTATAGACTTATTTCCGGTTACTACATTCCTTTCGACTCCTTCTAGATCTTATTATAATTTTTGGCCTGCCAGATATCGCCATAATTTTTTGATTTCGGTATTTTAATTTGTAAAAAATCTTGAGAGAAACCGTAATAAATGTATTTATTTATTAGTTTTAAAACTTTTGTTGTGATTTATTGGAATGGGGTTCGAATCGAATAATGCAGCTATCAAATAAATCTCCGCTCTAACTTTATTGCTGCCTTTCAATTTTCTCCGTCTTCTCCACCTGTTGTAGTCTACTGTGCTGATAGAGCTTGATCTCTTCTTCCTCTAGAATATCTTCGTCTTGATCTGCCTCCATTATCCAGTCGAGTAAAATCTTCCACTAGAAGTCCTTATCGAATTGAGGATATTTCCAAAGTTTCTATGCCTCTCGAGTCCCGCATGACTTCAATTATAGCATTTTTCGAGTTAATTATTCGAAATTGTGTTTGGTTTTAATGAATAAATAAATAGCTGCGAGTATGATACACGAGTCGATGGTTAATTGAAATCATTGGGCACATCTCCATCTTTTCAAAGTTGGTGGCTTTCGGGGTGCCTTCTGTCTCTTGCTAATTCTCCAGTTGACTTCAGTCTAGACCATAGAATGTGGTACAACGAGGTGAATACAAATTCTCTTTGATTACCATATAATGTCCAACAAGGTGCAATTACATTTCTGCCCTTTTCTTCTTGAAATTCCTCTCAAAGTACAGCCATTTCTGATAATTTTCATTGTTCAAACTGACTTTTTGTAAGAAACTGGCAGCGTTGAAATTAGTAGGCTAATTGGGTTCAATTTGTTTGCTCTAATCCCCGAACACGATGTCTAATTCCGACACCTTCTGAGGTCGCCATTTTAGACATTCCTCCCAGCGGACTCTCATTAAAATATTTGTTATTATTTTGCCATTTTCCGTCATTCGTACGGTTCAATGAGCTTCCAAGCCCCGGAAAACAGAATTCGGCTGATATCTCATGAATCAACACCATCAGCACCAAATCAGGTTCATTTTTTTCGTTTACAATTTCCCAATCCTGAAATTATGCGTTTCATGTGGAATAAAATTCGGGGAAAATAGCCAGACAAAAGCGGTGTGTTCCCTGGAGGAAGCCGTAGTTTTGAGGCTCATTAGAGGGTCTTCCATAACCGAATCTCCGATGTGCGTAGCTTTGGTGCTATTGGCAAATTCTTTCTACAAAATCTACTATTATTTATTTGATGTCTGTGAACATGCCCTTGTCAGTTTACTTCTTCTGCTTACCGTCATGCTCTTCTTTTTGCCGATTCTCGTCGACATCTTCCATTCGGTACGTGAGACATAGATGTACTTTGTCGAAAAACAACTCGTCAAAAGGTCATTTCACGAGAGTTTATCCGTCCACGATTAAGAAAGTAGAATTTCTCCTCTGGAAGCTGACTTTTTGTGGCTTTGTCGAATGGTTATTAAAACTGAGCCCAATGGGTCACGCGAAGTCCGCCCCTCCCCACTTAATTCAAAATTTTGTGGTTTTGCCCCTCCCTTCCAAGCAAATTAACCATTCAATTTTCAATCTCAACCTGCAAAAACAAGATTGTCACCTGGTCCAGGTGGAAGCTCTGCCGGGCAGATCCGCCCTCCACTTTGACTCGTTTCTCACAAGGATTAGCTGCTCTCGCCAGTCAAAGTGCCTAATCTGTTGAGTATGTATGTGAGCTGTCGCCTACTCCAACCCCCATACGTATCCTCCATAAATATAAAATATATTACCTAGCCGGGCTGGCTCTTCTCTCTCGTCAGGTGCCGGTGTCGAGTGCCTCCTTTTCAATTCATGAAATTTGAGCGCCATCTCATAGAAAATGCCGGTCTTTAAATGAACTTTATCGTCTTCTCCAAGACAAAACAATAATATGTTAATTTTAGGACGAACAACGCCCGCTGTTTACTATAGCTGTTCTCGTCTCAGGCGTGGTCGGCGGACTCGTCGTTGTCATTGCCATCGTCTGGCTTTATCGTCTCTGCCTCAAGAAAAGGCCTCCTGTCACCACGTCAGTTTTATGTATCTTGATCTGTTAGCTGCCGAGGTGACGCCGGGAATTAGGCTTAGCACAAATGGGATTGGCTCCAAAACAACGAGGAGTAGTTCTGTTCGTGACGAGATGTCATCGGCAGCCAACGATGACCATTACGGGGAAGCGACTCAAACCCGGAAAATGACGAAATAACCATCTTTCACTTTTAGAACAGGAAAACCTGAGCAGAAACGAGAGCAAGTACGAAGCGATGCGACGAGTCACAGCCGACCACTGCCTCTTCCACTCGACATTGTTCCTCAAGAACAAACGTAGGTGATAGGGAGACGATCAATCGAACGATTTCAGGATGGAACTTAATCCAGAGACAGGCAGCTTCGGATCTCCGACAAGATTGTCTCAAGTCTTCCCTTTGATGTCGAAGGAACCATCGTACGTCCAACGATCTGTCCAGGATGTCACTCGGACAACGACAACCAAAAGTGGGCAGACTCTGTGAATAAAAAGAAATTGTCTTTAGGTTCCCTGCTTTCGGTGGCAGATCCTCCATCTCGTGCTCGATCGGCTGACTTGCTCAACGTCAACGACCCATCTGATGTAGGTCTTTGTGGGGGTCGACACAGCCGTAGAATAAACCAGAGATTGGAACGGGCCGGGCCGGTGTTGAACACTCAAAAGCTGTGTAAACAGGGTCATTTATAAAGAGAAAAAGCATCGCCAGTTTACTCAGTGACTTGGATCGGATGAATTACAGACTCGTCGTGCTTCGTGTGACGTGCCACGAGGAACGGGGCGACAGCTGCCGAGCACCGAAGGACTTGAGGTAGGTAGAAATATTTTATTCAATAAGAGGAAAAAAAAGACAAAAAAAATTTATTAAAGCTGGCAGCAACAAAATGAAGCCAATAATAATTAAAAACTTATGAGGATCATTGGATGACATGGTTAGGGGACAAGACTGAGAACGGCACTGGGCTTGAAAATAAAGCTATAGGGACTTGGAGGAATGAATGTCATGGCAAGGATTGGCACCTATTAAAGCAGAAAATGAGTATAAATATGATGGAGATTACTGTAGGGCATGGGAGAAACAGCGAGCGACTTGACGGGCGACGACGTCGATAGCTGTGCACAAATTATACTCGACTGTGAGGCGGGGAGCTGCCACTGCGTGCTCTTTTATTACGTGTTGCTCTTGATCGTGCTCATTGTCCGCTGTATATTTGCATGTCTTACATCTGGAAATGGGCTCAGTCATTGGATAAAGTAGAGTGCATACCTATACCAGGGATGGGATCCAGCGTGGCGAGTCAGCGCGTTCTTCGTGGCTATGACCATTTTCTGACAGATTGAACAGCTCACTTCCGGCATTTTCCTTTCTTCAAGTTTTCTAAAATCGAAGATATTTGGGCGAGATTCTCTCGACGTACCCTATCAATTGTTCGACTTCTTTTGTCGACTCTTTCTTTGTTTTGGCGACAGCTCTTGGGAAGACGACCTCGATGTAGGCGCATAATTTGAGGATGTTCCTTCTGTCCTCGATCAATTCGACCTAAACTCAGCATATTTTCGCGCTCTTTTCTAGAGTCTCACCTTGGCTGGATGTCTTTCCCTCATGTGCTTGTATACTTTGCCCTTTTCTTTCATCTCGAATCCGCAGACTTGACAACGAAAGCCGCCAGCGTCGGCGTGTAAATTGACGTGGATTTGGATGGCATTGTCCTGCATGGGAATTTTCTCGTTGCAAATGGCGCATTGGAGAAATCGTTCACTGAAATGGAAGCGGTTTATGAGTCGAGGCAAGAGAAAACGAACCCGCTGGAGTTGGTGACTGATCGCTGACGAATACTTTTGATTTTGCGGAAGTACTCGACGTGTGCTTTTCGACGATCTCTATTGGCTATTTTACTGTCGACGGACTCGACGTCAACGAATAGATCTTCTTCCTCGTCGTCTTTGTTCTGAGCAGAGGTCGACGGCGATGGACAATGACTCTCCTGCTTGCCTAAAACAGAACTAGTTGTCGCTGGTTTTTGTTTCAGCAGCGCCAAATGACCGCTGCCAAGGTTGGAAAAACATGGGATCCTAATGAGTTGACCCCAAGACGGGTCACCAATCCGTCTTTTTCAAGATTTGACCGTGAGATTTTAGAAAACTCGCTCAGGAAAGGTCGTCTCTTACCTGTCGGTTTTGGGCTCTCAGGTGACTTGACGACGGAAGTTGGAGGCGACGATAGTATAGCAGCCAAGGTCTGATTGGACAGGGAGACGGCAGGCGAGAGTTTCGGTGGCGGGTCGCATTCCTCTGGGACGACGGGCTCGAGAAATTTCGTAGGGAAGAAGAGCTGTTGGGGAGTGGTCGGACTGACGACCTTGAGAGAGGTCGGCAACGTCGGCAGGAGGAAGTTAGAATATGCTTGCTGGTAGAGAAGTTGCTGACAGGCGAGAAGTTGTTGTCGGACCATTTGCTGTTGCATCAGCTGGGGGTTCGGCTGGAGGGAGAAGGCCACCTGAAATAGGCTGAGTCATGACTTGTCTTGAGTCACTCCCACGCCACTGTCAACTGTTTATAAGGATATTTGTGAAATTGTCCGGCTCTATACTTCAGAGATCAACGACGACAACGCGGCGTCGATCAGCTGAGTGCCGTTCATGGTGATTGATCGGGGTCACCCCTGGTTTCGAATTTTCTCGGATTCAAACCGGTACATCACCGAAAAAAGTCGCATTTAAACTGGGACAAAGTCACATAGGGACAGGTTCAAACCGGCCATCACCGAATTTGGTCAGTTTCGCAATCGTGACAGATTCAAACCTGCCCTTTTCAAACCGAGACGAATTCAACCATACCCTTTTCAAACCAGGACGGATTCAAATCGGATGTATTCAAACCCGATTGGAATCAAAGGGGGATGGAATCGCAGCGTACAAGTTCAATTCGTACAGATTCAAACTCAGCACGAGTTCGAATTATACACAATCAAACCCAGGACAGTGTCGAATTATACGGACTCAAACAGGGACGGTTTCGAACTTTTTTTCTTGCAAAAGTGCGTCAAAGCAAAAACATCTCGGTAAAAAAAGATGTCGCGATTGTTTTTGATAGTATAACTTGCTTTTTTCTTCGTATTTCTTATTCTTTTGTTGTTTCTGCTGTATTTCTCTCATATTTTTTTGTTGCAAAATTATATATAGACGTTATAGAGTGTTTTCAAAAAAGATCCTGTCGAAATTCAAGCAATATTGACCTAGAAACTTCGAAATTAGGGTACCAAAAATGGTAAGATCAGATTTTGATTATTTCTATTTGTTTCTTTGCTATTTCTTGCTGCTAATAATTTATTTCAGATTATTTAATGTTCTTTGGACATCATGAACCGTAGAATTTCTGAAGAATACGTATAATCAGTCTAATTTGTAGCTATCGATATTATGCTTCCATATGCATATGATTTTTTGTTTTTTCTTTTTATTTAGGGACGTTCTTCAATATATTAGATAAGAAGCACTTCTTCAGGAGTGAGTTTACCTAATATGGCAGGAAAAAATTTAATTAGATCGATTATATGAGGATCAGGGATTTTTTCCACTCTATTTAATGCAGTTTCTTCGCTCAACTTCTTCCGTGTATCTCTGCGAAGTGTCCTGCCGTGCATTCTAACCTTTCTATACTTCGAAATCTAGCAAAAATCCATAAGAATGAAGTAAAATTGATAAAAACGATTGAAAACGGAAAAATTCTACGACATTTTTTTTGACGAGATGTTTTTGCTTTGACGCACTTTTGCAAGAAAAAAAGTTCGAAACCGTCCCTGTTTGAGTCCGTATAATTCGACACTGTCCTGGGTTTGATTGTGTATAATTCGAACCCGTGCTGAGTTTGAATCTGTACGAATTCAAACCTATACCTTTTCGATTCCGTCGAATGCAATTATGGCCCTTTTCGATTCCGTCGAATGCAAAAATGTTCCTTTTCGATTCTGTCTAATGCAAACTAGTCCTTTTTCGAGTTCATCACAGTTTGACCCAGTCCGGCTGTGATACTGGCCGGTTTGAACCTGTCAGAGTGCAACTTTGTCCCAGTTTAAATGCGACTTTTTTCGGTGATGTACCGGTTTGAATCCGAGAAAATTCGAAACCAGGGGTGACCCGATTGATCGATCTGGGGGTCAGGACGACGAGTTCAAAAGCATTCCCACATAAAAGCAACAATGGGCCCTTCCCATTTCCGGTGTCAAATTTTCGAAGACGACGGGGTAATATGGCCACTTGACCACATTTTCCCAAGGGAGTACTCGACCGGCTTGGTCAACAGAGGAAGTACTTGTGACGGGCAACTACAGTCGAAATAACACAGACCCCAATTGGAGTACGCTCAATTGTAACCAGTTCTCTGTTTCGATGTTGATGATTGTTGGATGGATGGCTAGTTTAGCTGACAACTCACATTTAGAGGCGATTCCTGAGGACTTGGCAACGGACTGGGATAGGCGCCAGATGCCAAAATACGAAGTAAATTAGGGTCCATCATCGATTGTTCATCTTAATTAAAAAAATTGAATTAAAGTTGCGACAGAAAAGAGAAGAAAGAAGAGGCCGTTTATATAGGAGACGACGGGGCGGGACACCACACCGGAGAATGGCAGCTGCTGTCAGGAAGAGCAGGGAAGGAGGAGGAACGAGCAGACTGATTAATGCAGCCGATTGAAGTCTTTTCCCAGGCAGACTTCATTTTTCAGTATAACTAGAAAATCGCCATGAAATATTCAAGACTTTGTCACACCGTGAGACGAAACGACTAGGCGGGAGACACTGTTGCCTAGGGATAGCTAGTCGTGAGAAAGCTGGCACTGGGCTCTGTCTGAGACACACACCAACCAGCACAACCATTTTGGCAGACAATTTGTAAATAGAAAGACCCTTTTGTACTGTTGAGGACTCTCTTTCACAATATTAGCTTTGCGAGAAAGTACACGCAAAGTTTTCAAAAGTCGTCGAGGTCATCGTCAGCGATCAGAAAGTGCAGTCAGGCAATTTACGAACGGCTTCGACTGCTGGTGTAATAACTCACGTAAGCGAAAATTGTGTTAAGCGGGGGAAAACCAATGAAAAACAGGGAAAAATCGAGACGAACAGCTGTGAGTGTCAGCTCTCGTCTGGAAGAGGTGTAAAATAATTGGGAAAAAGCGCGCGCAATTTCAGGCGATGATAGACTTCTGGCCTTATATAGGCTGGGACCGGTGAGGTCAACTGGCGAGAGAGTGTTCGGCCGCAGTTACCAGCCAGAGGGGTCAGAGAAATAACCCGGAAGATACCGCGGCGGGCGGGGAGGCGCAGAGACGACCTTGTCAACTGGCACGCTGCTGGACAGTGCAACGACCTCCAGAAACGAATTCCAGGTCATCTGGGCTTGTCTCTTCATCTCCGCTTATAAGGGGCCCCAAGAGCTATCTCCTCTGGGGGGTGGAGTCTTCATAATGGACAGTTACTCAATTTTGTGGAATGTGGTCAAAGGTCGTGAGAGACGTGGGCAGATGCCATCTTCTACTCTTTTTTTCTGGATAAAAAAAAGCAAATGGTGAAATTTGCTACCCATTAGAGCCATCTGGTCGGCGACTCCTTTGCGTCGAGCAAAAGAGTCTAGCCTTGGAAATAGTGTGCCGTGACTGATGGTGATCTTTCAAAATCTCAACGGGCGGGATTGCTGACAAGGTCGCGTCATGGGAAAACGGTAATTGCCGTAGTTTCTGACCGAGGTCATCGTCGAACGTTGCCTTTTTCCTGTTGCCAGGAAACTGTCAAATAAGGTTCGAGTAAACATTACGATGGGCAAATAAGACTATCAGCTGGAAGGTATTTTAGGGTCTCGTCTTCACTTTCACTCTCTAATTGTATTGAAGTCAATGGAGGAACTATAAAAGGACACGTCATCTAAGAAATTAGAGACCATTGTAGAGAGAGACGTCTCTATAGAAAATGGTCTGGAATGACCTCATCTCACCCGTTGACAAATGCTCGATCTCAATGCGAATTCAGGAAATTGAGCTTGAAGATGGAAATTGGCTTCTTTATGAGGGCGGTGGCGGGGGTGAGATGACGGTTTTGACGGGGATTGGAGGGTTATTACAGATAATTAAGGAGAGAAAAAGGCGAGAGTTTATTCTAAATGTTGACGAACACAGTGGGGGAGGTGGACTGACTCAATTGAGGACAAATATTATTGGATGGTTGATATGATGGCACAGTACAGTTAACCAAAATGGAGCGCCGCGTCGTGTATTACACGACGACACAACATCGGCGAACGGCCGAATCTCACGCCGTCTTTATACAATTCTTACACGGAAGTTTGACCAGTCATCGCTGGACAAGGGAAAAGTACTCTGGGCGGATTACTGTAGCTAGGGATGGCACGAGATGGGCCCTCAGCTTATATAGGGTCGACCCGGCGATGTGTGACCGCAAAAAATCGGAAGTGTGTTGACATTGTGGTTCATCAGGCTGAACAAATAGCTCGGAACTGAGGATAAGCCGGGGACACTTTAATGAAACGTTTCCGGAGGGAACATGAGCCCACACGTGGCGCGGCGGCGTCTATTTATCTCGGCTGCATAAATCAGCGGGTAATTTAGTCAATCTTCGAGGGAAGTCACCGAGGAGGAAAGCAGTCGGGGAAACTACTGTATATACTACGTGTTCGGGCTGTTCGTGTGAATATTCATAAGAATTGACAGGGGCTTAGCTGACAGAACAGCAAAAGTGTACATTGTGGGGAGTATGAATCAGCCCCGTTAATTGAGAGGGGCGACAGATAAGGCAGTCAAGAGTGCTGATATTTATAGGGAAAGATAAGAGGGGAATAAGTCGCGAGGTGTCGACTCCCCGCGGTCGACTTTATATTGCAACAGAAGGCATTATCTAATCACTGGAGCCACTGATAGAGAGGGACTATGTCCCTCGTGTACCCAAGATCACAATCGATTGACTATTCTATACTCATTTTGATTAAAATCCGTACCAGATGTCATACTTGGTGGTACAGAGGTCGGATCCTCTTTCCAAATTGAACATATAAACAATGGCCGGACGATGAGTGTACAGGTTCCACGTGGTTAATGCTAGCAGCTTATCAGCATTTTCGAGAGAAAAGTCGCGACAGGTACCGGGATAACTGCCAGCACAAAACAGAAACCTTATAAAAAAGGTTTGAGTGTACCTTTTTCTGTTTCAAAATGCTGATGATAAAAGACTGACAAATGACGCCTTTTTTGTAGTCGACAATTATTACATAAGCAACCGATAAGAGGGAGGAAAGTCACGCCCTTTCATACAATAAAAAGGCTAAAAATTATAGAAACAATACGCTGAAAGACAGAGAAGAATGAGCACATTGGCAAGAAGCGACGCCATTCAAGGTCTACAGAACATGCCTCGGAAACAGGTCGACAGTCTAGTCTCCTGATAACTAAATGATTTTAGAACTCGTCACCATTGCCGGAATTCCCAAGAATTTATGAGAGAGGACACGCCCATTCCAGGTCATGGAATCCGGGATACGACGAAGGACATCCACTTGAACCGTTGCAGGTAGACAAAAAAAATAAAAAGCTAGCAGAATTTTTAGTACCAATATGACCGTATTCCACCGAGGGAACCCATGTACAGCGAGCAACCACCGACCATATTCATTCCAACAATCAATGAACCTCATCCGGAACATCATTCGGAGAGACAGCATCTATTCCATAAACAAGTAAGTAGGAGGGAGAAAGAGGACATCTTCAGGCTAAATCATTCGACGTCTCCTCGAATGAGCGTCGACTATCCTATGATCGACGCACATCCTCCCTTGCTAGTCGAGCTCTTCCTCCTCCTGAGGTAAATTGTTTATTCTCAAATTCCATTTTGCTAATTTCAGACATCGATCTCGGCTGCTTGTCATTCTTTGTGGGCGGCAAAAGGCCATTTAGAACAACTCCATGCTCTTGGTATTAGTGATCCGTCGTCGGCGTCGACATCTTTCGACTCCAATACTGATTCGCAGAGTACCACAATCGACTCAGTGACAAGGGTTGAAGATGCCGACAAGAAGAGATCACAGTACAGGTTGGCTCCTTTTTATTTTAACAGAATGGAAACAGACAGGGGTATAGTCGACCAAACACCGAATATTTGTAAGCAATTTCTTTAAACAGTTTACTTTTTGTATCCTTAGATGCGAAGTCCGAGATGCGCACAGGAAGAGAATGAGTTTTAGGTCGAGAGCATGATTTTATCCACGATACTGACCTGTTCAGAGCATCTAAATACAGTAATCCATATGAGGGGTACACGGCAGCATATAGACGAGAGTACAGAGACTTTGATAATCGACGGTTTCCTGTTGATAGAGAACGTCAATTGCCAAACATTGGCTACAACTCTGTTCCCAGTTTATTTGTGGCCTCTTATTGGCAACGTCGACAAAATGGTCAAACACGAGGAGAAGGCGGAACAAGAAAACATGGAATGTATGACGGATATCCAGTTATCAGGGGAAAGTACGACGAGAGGGCAAGGTCTCTGGAAACACGAAGAGGAAAGAATCAGAATTATTGCCATCAGCAAATAAACAAACAGCACAAATGTCAAAATCAGAAATTGGACTATCCGTCGTCAAATGCTTGGAAGATGGAAAGTAGCCGAAGAGGAAGTGATGGGAAAAGGAAAGATTATTTTTGGGCACGATTTGAATCCTTTACCCAGAGAAATACCACGCACGTTTTTATTAAATTTACCATATTTTTTGAGACAAATCAAAATGGTTTAGGTCTCTACTTGTCCAGCGGAAAATGCTCTCGACAGCTGCTGTATCCAGCATGGACTCCAATTCAATGGAGTCATCCGGCCCGGAACCTTTCTTTGTCAGCAGTAGGGACTCCTCCGGCAGTGATCTTGGTATCCAATATGCAGAAGATTAGACAGCCATTTCTAGAACAAAGACGACTGTCTCTCCTGAACCGTCAGGTCACCAGTGTTCCTCAAATGGCTAGGACTGAAAGAGACTACAGGTATTTTGGGCGCGCTATCTCAATGTCAAAGTGAAAATTGTAGCGTTGATGAAAAGTCGGACAATCTATTCCGAGAATGGAGCCGGGTCGACCCAGCATACGATGATCGACGATCCAATCCGCCACTTCAACGTGGAATAACTCACGACGTGCCATCCTACAATAGGTATCTCTTTTCTCCATTTCATCGTGTTTCTGTTTCAGTCGAGTCCACGTCTATCAACGGCAACATTCCGTTGCTGGTGCTCCACTCCAAACTCCAATAATCTGCTACCCTGGCCAAAATTACTTTCGCTGAAGATATCTCATTTTGTACCATATGATCGCTTTGATTTTTCCTCAAATAAATGACATTTCAAAAGAAGTGAGTCTGTCTGATAAAATGAGAATTGTGAAAGTGGGCCGCTCACCCAACCTGACCCATGAGTCTACCAATTGTGCAGGCAACAGTTGGTCGAGCATTAAACTGCTGGCGTGGCGTGTCAGTTCATTTCACGTGTGATCAACCGGGCACTCGTCCGGTCTTATACTTCTTTTTGTCAGCCGGTTCTGTTACGTGTCTCCTCTCCGTGACCTTTCATCTTATCTAACAGTCCTCATTGCAGATGTCGTCCACTGGCCCAGTCGAATTTGAAGGTGTTGAGTCGGCCCTGAGCAAGAATCTGTCCGGTCTTGAATTGGACAATGTCACCCGGATCCTCTACGGCCGATCCCATCCGTAAGTCTTCTTTTTTGCTCTTTTTATTCTGATTTAGATCTCTCTCACTGCCTGAGGCCAGTCTCGCCGCTGAACAGGGTAATTTCGAGCTGAAATCATTTACGGTCACTGCAAATCCGGAGCAGATCCGTGCCCCAAGGAGAGTTCGCGTGGCTGCAATTCAAAATGCCATCGTACTCCCGACTACAGCTTCTGTGGTCGAGCAAAGGGACGCCATCCACCGTCGAGTGGGAGAGATGATCGAGGCGGCCGGTGCTGCCGGTGTAAATATCGTCTGTCTTCAGGAGGCTTGGAGTAAGGTCACTTTTCCCCTAAAACAAACTTTTTTAGCCATGCCCTTCGCCTTCTGCACAAGAGAACGTCTTCCGTGGACGGAGTTTGCCGAATCAGCGGAGACTGGTCCTAGCACGAAATTCCTGTCTCAGCTGGCTGCCAAGCATAATATGGTCATTATTTCGCCAATTTTGGAAAGAGATGAGGCCAAAGACGACGTCATCTGGAACACGGCGGTGGTCATCTCCCAGACTGGACGAGTACTGGGAAAAAGCCGAAAGAACCACATTCCCAGGGTCGGCGACTTCAATGAAAGCACCTATTACATGGAAGGGAATCTCGGACATCCGGTGTTCGAGACAGCCTTCGGACGAATAGCCATCAATATCTGTTACGGACGACACCATCCGCAAAATTGGATGATGTACGCCCTAAATGGTGCCGAGATCATCTTCAACCCGTCGGCTACTGTCGGCGCCTTGAGGTAATGAGCCTGAGGATAGTTCTAAACACTTTATAGTGAGCCACTCTGGGCCATCGAGGCTCGGAATGCAGCCATCGCCAACCACTGCTTCACCGTGGCCATTAATCGTGTCGGAACCGAAGTCTTCCCCAACGAATTCACGTCGGGAAATGGCCTCCCCGGTTTGTGTTCCTCCCTTATTAGTTAATAATTGTTTACAGCTCACAAAGACTTCGGTCATTTCTATGGAAGCAGTTACATTGCATGTCCCGACGGAAGTCGAACTCCTGCGTTATCTCGAACTCGTGACGGGCTACTTGTCGTCGAAGTTGACCTCAATCTCTGTCGTCAGACCAAAGACGCCTGGGGATTCCGGGTAGGATTATATTCGGAATACGTACCATTCTATATTTAGATGACAAATCGCCTCGATTTATACGGAAAAAGTTTTTCGGCAGCTGCACATCCTGACTATAAGCCCGACATCCGTCGAGAATTCTAAAAATAAATGTATTTTCCATAAAAATATTCTTATTATTGATAATGTACAATTGTGAACAATAATCGACCATAGCAAGTACTAAAGATTGTCCATAGAGAACTGAAAGAGCAGATTCCAGCCATATATATCGTTCCATAAATCATAATGCCCAATTTTTTCTAGAAAAATTTCGCAAAATCCTTGCCTTACAAAAAATAGCATTTTGAATAATCCGCCTGATTCGAATTCCCGCTTGTCGTTTCCTCAGGCGAACAGGGAACTTCACCATCATCAAGTTCACCATTGTTGTCATTTTTCGCGTATCGCCCTAAAACCTCCTCCAAAATCGTTTTTTTTTTCATTTTTTTCTACCGTAGGCATGATTAGGCTTAGTTGTGTCTATTTCTATCGTTTAAATCAAATTGGCAAGTCAACCCGGCGAGCTACAGGGCGACGAAGTTCAGGCTCATTTGGTGAACTTCCCCACACTTGCGCCCCAAAAACCTTTCTAAAAAATTTTTCTCTCATTTCTTTTCTGTCAAAAAGTGAGCTTAGGCTTAGTAGAGTTTATTTTACTATTCCTGAAAGTTTTACGGCTTGAAAGCCGACCTACCCGACGCTGCATGCAAAAATAGTGTTTGGTGAACTTCCCTATTGGCCTTTCCTCATATATCGTAATTTTTTTTGATTTTTCTCCCGAGAGCCAAGATTTTTTTCTATTTTTCTGCTGTAGAATAGCCGTTTTTTTCTATTTCTGAAAGTTCTGCATGCTCTGTTTGCTTAGCATTGCAAGCCGCTATGCGCATTTGTTAATTCCGTACTGTAGTAAATATAGTTTTTTCAGATATTGTAGGTCTTCCAAGTCAGTTCTCGACATATGTGGAACCAAAGCTCTCGACGGGGAATAGATTCAGAGCCGGATGTTTGCGTGTATCCAAAACAAAGAGGTGTTATAATCTTTTGCAACACGAATCCTAATATTGGTTCGCATTTTAATCGCATTTTTCTAATTTTTTTTCAGCGCTTATAAAAGGAGATGATGGAAAAATTTACGCTACAACTGATCATACTACCCTTCAAGATGTAGCAGAAAATGCTAACATTTCGTCGGTAAGCATACAAGTCATTTAAAATAAGATGATATCTAGGATCTTCAAGTAACATTTATGCCTGTGGTCGGAATGGGCAATCATAGTGCGTGCAGTGTGGAAGTAATACGCTCGACTACTACTTCTGCGAATGTTTTTTCAACCATTCCCAACACACATGGTATGTTGTGATTAGTTGTGTTACCGTGAATTTCAGTAGCCCGGCGTCCTATTTCGTCTGGGCAGAATGCTGATAATACACTTGATGCATTAATTCAAGATCGGCTATTTCAAAAATATGAAGCGCAGTCGGAAATTAATAAAGTTGAAAGATTTCAGTGGCAAGACCAATCAGCGAACAAAGTAAGTACATTACATTTACCATTTCATTAATTTTATCTTTTAAGATGGGCAGTTACGGACAAACGCGGGTACCTTTTGGAAGCGGCCCGCAAGCGGTATTGTATATTATTGCATTAAACATTATTTTAAGATAACGCAATATAATTCTGTAGATAGTAGAAATCGTGCGCCACATTCTAATAACCAAAATAATAACGATTATCTCAATATAGGCAATCGTTTCACTACAAACCAAGGAAATACAACCATTAGTGCACATCCAGCCGCTCGCGTAGAAGAAAATAACTCCAACGCATTAACAAGCAGCCATGGATTTTCAAATATTACGCATAATACACCATCTGCTGCCAATGGTACTGTTTCTTAAAATATTCAACTTCCATTAATATTTGACAGATATAATACGAGAGCCATTAAATTTTCAAACAATGTCGGAAGAGGATCTCCATCGAATTTTAAATAACTGGTATCATATCCCGGAAATGCTAAATAAAGATACTTATCCATTTCCGTGTGAAGGATTTATCGTTTTGAGTAACAATGGATCAGATGTAAGGAATAAAATAATAGGCTTTATGTTATACTTCAGTTAATGGTTTTCACTCGGCGATTAGGGTGTATTATCAGGAAAGAAGACCCCATGAGGAAAGGACGTCCCTATGCATATTTCTTAGTTTGCGGTCCTAATAATTACAGAGCAGTAAGTTTTATTGTTTATTCTAATGCTTTGATTGGTTAAGTGGGAATATGAAGATAGACAGCCGGCTTCTTTTAAGTCAACAAAGTATGTGAATGCTCAAAATATTGAAACCAAAGGTTATGCACTAATGGCTCCAGGTGATCGTAATGATCCAGAAAGCATGTGGTATGCATGGTAAATTTTGAATTTTTTACTGTAATTCTGATTTGTTTCAGGAATGATCAGACTGGATTTATGCGTTGCTTATCGAATTCCGCCCGTGTTCTAAAGAAAAAATATTCGAATTGGGCGCCGACTTGCCAAGTTTTGTACATTTTTTCCCTTTATAACACTTATTCTAGATGGTAATGTTTGATGCTACCTCCACCGATAACGGACGACATTGGACTATTAAAACAATCAGCTATATTGATTTCACCACCGCTAATCAGGTTAGGAATTAGCTATTTTCTGGTATTACAGGTTGATTATAGCAGAATCTCTTTCCTGCACAAGCTTACTACATTGAAAAACTTTACGTGATGTCTTTGGAACATCAGAGAGATACTAAAGAAGAAATCGTTTTCTACAGCGAAATGTTAAAAAGCAAAGTTTATGCTAAGCTGGCACATGTTAAAGAGCCGCCTAAAAGCATTACTCCCAATGTATCCTACTATTCGGTATGCTGTAAAGATATATTTTACCATATTTACAGGGTATAATCATCACTAGTTGGGGTCACGACGGCCTTGGAAGAAAATATCATGCCTTAATGGCTGCTCCCGAATCTTATTGGGCACGATCTAATTTTGCGGATGTTTCACGAGTTTTGTACACTCCACATTGGGATCGGCCATTAGAAGCTAAAGAGCTACTACAAAAAGTAGTTTCTAGATCACAACCAGTTAGTTTTTTTAACTAATGATTATATTATGTATAATTTAGAGTCTCGCAAATATTGCACAATCATTTGCAAGTAACGAAGAAGAGTGGTAGATGGTTAAGTGCGGCACTTATAAAGAATTTTTGAACATTTTATGCGTGTTACTTATGCACTAGTAATAAAAGTAATTTCATTTTGATTTGTACTGTATAAAAGGCCGAATGTCGGCTCGACGTCGACATGTCGTGCAACCCTGATTTGGACATGCCCCATTAGCCGTTCTTATTGGGCATTTACGTAAAAGATGCCACACACCGGATCGGTTAGATGGCGATCATCCGACAAAAAGAGGTGTTGCCAGTACGACAGGGCTAGACAGACAAAAAAACTGGGGAAAGTTTTGTCGGTGAAGAAAGTGATCGTTCAGAGATCACAAATTATTACTGAATTTTTTTGTTATCGAAAGAACTACAGTTGTTTTAGCTGATTGCTACGCAGAAAAACTGAGATATGTTTGTGAAATCATCCGATTGATGATAGAAACTAAATGTTTTTTTTTCATTTTTGATATTCAGTATGATTATTGCATATAGCGAAGAATCCTTGGGTACACAAAGCAATGTGTGTAGATGTTTTTATAAGTTATTATGCAATGCCGGACACAGTGAAGGTGACGACAAAAAGCGAACACTGGATCGAAATGAGGGGCCTAGACGACGTATAAAATGCCTCGGCGATGGCGATCGCAACTGTCTTCGTCTAATCCGAACACGGTTTATTCAAACATTTTCTCAAATGAAGTGGTTCGTCCTGTTTGTATTTTTTATAGCGGCCAATGCTCATCCCACACCAATTAGGTTTTCCCTGTTATATTAGATCCCTCCAACTGTTTATATTCAGAGATAAAATTCATAGAGTACTCGCTTATCTGAAACAAGCCGAAAGCAACGGTGAATGGGCCGTAAATACTCCAAATGGAATTTATCCTATCAGGGACATCAACGACAAAAAGTAAGTCGAGTCAATGACCACCAGATTCGATGTCTCACAGTATCCTCGACATATTCAACTTCCGCCCTGAACTGGAACAGGAATTGAAAAATGAGGGAGACGCCGCTCAGCAATCGGAAACTGATTCATCGACGCCCGTGTTGGAAAATTCTGCCAGTGGTAGGTGTGGATTGGATCAAATCATTGTTTTTAGATTCCTCTTCTGTAGCCGCTCCCTCGGGATCAGAATCGCCGTCCGCAGATTCACCTGCCCCTGCGGCTGCCGCTTCTGAACAGAATGGATACGATGCCCCGGCTCAAGAACCTGCTGCTCCGGCTCAGACCGACGAAACTTCAGCCCCAACCACAGCAGCCTACGGCGAGGAGAAGCCGGCCGCTTCGGACCATTCGGCGGAAGTTCCAACAAGAGAGGAGGAAGAACATCACGAAACTGCAGAGACGACAACGGGCGGCTACGGACAAGAGGCACCGGCTGCAACTGACGTGTCAACTGTCCAGGCCGCTGAGGAAACCATCGCAGTCTCAACTGAAGAGGTCACAACGACAGTCGAAGCCTCGTCTGAGGGAACACCGGCTGCGGAAACTAAGGAAGCTGTGACAGCTGGAGACGGATATCAGGAGGCTGCCGCCGAAACCACGACAATCGCCGACACAACGGTGGAAAATGCGGCTCCGTCTGACATTCCCTCTTCCATCGCTCCAGAATCATCGACCTCGGAGATCGCCTCGTCTTCAGAGCCCGCTGGATACCCAGAAGAGACCGTGGCCAGCACACAGGAAGCACCCGCCACGGAGACTGCAACAGAAGCGCCGTCGACTGAGGTACCATACTCCGAGGTGTCGTCGTCTGAAGCACCGTCGACTGAGGTTCCATCGTCTGAGGTACCGCCATCTGAAGCCCCGTCGTCCGAAGCTCCATCGACAGATGCCGGTCCAGTAGCACCCGCTGAACAGCCTGTAAGTATGGTCTATAATTGATATTCTCGTCTTAGGAACCGACAGCTGATGCTGGTTATCCTGCTGCTGCTCCTGCCTCAGAACCCGAAGAGAACAAGCCGTCCGCACCAATGCCTGTCCCGAATTCTCCGACTTCTCTCGGTTATCCAGCCTAGTCCTCATCTTTTCTCAATATAATATTATTTTGTTATGTATTGTTGCTATAAATATTGCCTCCTATTATTGTCGGCAATCTAATTGGTCGTAAGAGTAAAAAAAACTGAAAGCTCACTCTTTTCTAATATATGTTATTCAATATAAAATTATAGAAAGTTTTCTGAAGGCTGAAGAAATTTTCAGTCAAACGCTTAGTTGAGTCATATTTTTATTGGAACGACATAACCAACCTGAAATTGTCTGCTTTCTTTTCTTTCTTCACTTCTCCTTGTTTATGTTCTACTTCGTTTTTTCTAGGTTCAGTTTGTGTTGTATTGTTGTATTTCTCCTCCACTTTTACCTATTTCTCTTTTTCACTGGCTGCAACTAACATTTTTCTTTGTTGCGTTCCATTATCGATTACTTTGCTTATGTTTTCGATAATGACATCAGCTTCAATATCTTAATCTTATCGTTATAATTTTTGCATGACGATATGTGTACGATCTCATATATTTCAGGTAATGCAACCAGCTGCAGGTCCTTCGTCATCACAAGTAGATGCCCTCGCTAATTTGGACGATCTCTTGGAATGTTCTATATGTTATACACCATTCCAGCGACCTCTACAGTTGAGCTGTGGACATTCTTTTTGTTCTAACTGTATTGATAGACTGGTATGTTTATGTAATGATCCCACTATCTTCTTAAATGCATTCATTAACACTTTTCAAGGTAATGAGATGAATTTCAGTGTCAACATGAAAGAGGCGGAGATGAATTTTTCGGATTAGGAAATTTGGATGATTTCGGATTTCCAGATATTGATGACGTAAGTTGTCTTTGTCATATTTTGTTTTGTAATTTATTTAATTATTACATTAAATGCATATATTTTCATTATCATTTAGCCGGAGTTGTTACGTGCTTTGAATCCATTTGATCAAAATCGTCATGGTCTTGGTGGAGCACAAGAAATAGAAGCTCAGGGTCGTGCTGCTGCTGGCGAAAGGATTCCTTGGGTATTTATATGAATTGTTCTCATAAGCGGTCGCTTTCAGCAAGTAGAGGCAAACGCGCCTATTCTGCGAAGATTATATCCTTTTCGTAACAATGCAGTAAATAATCGTTTTGCTGATTTGCGTCGTATCCACAATGAGCGCCGTGTGCCTCTAGGTATTCCAGATAGACGAGGTATAAAAATAGAATTTCGTTTTACGCCAGCCACTTTTTTAGACGTGCAAATCCGTTGTCCTGAATGTCGCCGTTATACCAATGTTCCAGCTGAAGGACTGCCGGTTAATTACCGTCTTCAAGGTACAAAGAAGTTCTATCAACACTAAAAAATTTTCAGATATGATTTCTCGATTGAACATATCCAAAAATAAAACAGTGGTGAAGAAGGATTTTCTAAAATGTGGAACGTGCAATGAAAGCTTGCAAAGTTCTTCATTTTTTACTTGCAAAAAAGAAACTTGCATTCAGTCTGAAACTGTATGTATTCCATATATACCTTATAAGTAGCGTTTTTTAGGCCAAGCTTTGTCCTACATGTGCTATACGAAATCACAACGGTCATCATATTGAAGAAATCAAGCTTCTTTCAGAACAAGACATTGCAGTAATAATTTATTTTATTTACGCATATATAGTTTCATTTAGAACGCTAAAGCAGACATTAATCATCATACCGCTCGTGCTCACCAATCTCTAGAACATATCGAATCTGGTTTCAGTACTTTGGCAGCAAAAGCAAAAGATCGACTCGAAAATGTAGGTTGAATTTGTCTTCGGTCAATTGTTTAATTTAGATAATCAAAGATGGGATGACCGTATTTGAAAGTATAGCTAACGGTCTTGATAACGAAGTTTTCACATCGCTTAATTCGGACGAGATTAAAGTATCTATCGATAAAGCAAAATCAATAGCGGATCAATATGAACTAGTTTGTGTTTTTTTCTAAATATTTTAATTGGTTATTATAGCTTATGCATACGATGGACGAAAGTGTGGCAGCTGTAGATGCAAAATTTGCAGAATTAGGCAGTAATTTGGTCGATTTCTTCTTGCAAATAGGATTTCAAGTACCAACGGAAAAGGTTAAGACTGAACCGATAGAAGAGAACGAAGTGCTTGTGCTTGATGTATTTGTTTATATGAATTTATAATGGTTTTTGTAGATGACGCGTGAACGTCAGCAGCAGCAATTATTTGAAGATCGGCGCAGAAGAGAGGAAGCAGCACAGCAAGAATTTTTGGAAATGCTGCGTAGGCATAGGTTTGTTGGTTTACTTTGCTCACTGTGAATGTCGACAATATTGATAGTTATATGGCATTTTACAGAGCTGATGAACGTGTTCGAGATGCCCGTCGTCATCGTGCATTTCACAATGAGTTTAACGGGCACCAGTTGATGCGACGTATGCGGGAAAGGCATTTAAATATTGGTGATAACCAGATGCGTCGTATGAACGATAGATTGGATCGTTTACATCGGCATGTCGTAAGTATTTGATAATACTTTGTTAGTTCAACTTGTAGCAAAATGAACAGCAGCATAATGAACTACCTGTAGTAGCTCAGCCTGTACGTCGTGTGCACATTGAGATCAATGGGCCGCAGGAACCACCTCAAGCACCTATTGTACAGCCAAACCAAAATAATGTAAGTAGTTTATGTATTATTGAGGTAGCTTATTTCAAGATCGGAGACAACGATGATCAGGCCCCTCCGCCACCGAATGTTAAAATGGAAGTTGTTAGTCCGCCGGGAACACCTCCACGAGTTGAAGAGCAACAAGAGCAGAACGATAGAGCCGGAGAATTACCGCGTCGCGCACGTCGTCGTCGCTATCCGGTCCAGTACACAGAGTATGTGCCTTATTAATTCAACCATCACCTTCAAATAATTTTTATGATTTTCTTTTTCAGTAGTGATCCTAACAGACCTGGTCCCTCAAATCAGGCTATTGGTGAACGTCGACCCGCCACGCTTCCTGGACCGAGACCTGAGGTAAATCGCAGTCCAGAAATTATGCGAAACGTTGATACAGAGGCGTCGTCGGGCGAGATCGTCTAATGGCATTTGAACGTCTTGTTTCTTCATTTTGCATTGGCGGAATCTATAGTTATATTTACATATATATAATTAAATGGGCTAGTAATGTAATCTTCCTTATCATATGTATAAATGATCCCCTTTCTGGACAAATTTGTTACTTATTTGAAAATAATAAACGTTTTCCCCACACTTTTGTTTTCTTTGAAGGTTTTCGCCATCGATGATTCCTCAATAATACTATTGAATTATCCTGAATTTATTTGAAGATGTTTCTTCAACGGGCAAACAAGTTGGGTATTGTCTCCATGGCAGCTAAATGTATACATATAAGTAAGTTCTTTATTCTATCTAAGTTTTGTTATAAGGTCGGCTTTCATCTAGTGTTGCGTTTAAAACTATCAGTGCAGAAGATAGAGGGCACGCGATCATATTATCGAAAGAAACGTTGCCACCTGGTTCATTGAAAACACCCCATGATATTATCTCTAAAGGTGTATTTGGAGCTAAAGTTAGTTTCAAGACGATAATTCTGTAATGTTCCTAGGTATTGTCCTTATCATCATCTGTTGCTGGTGTTGTAATGGTGCCTATTCTTTCTAATTATTTATGGGATGCTGCGGCTGAAAGACCAACAATGATGATGTTTGCAATTGGTTAGTTCTTTTCTTTATATTTTTATCTCAAAATTTCAGTGGCTAATACATTCCTCGTCGCTTTATCGTTTACACCACTTTTGTTAAATGTTTTGACTAAAAGGTTTCCTATTCAAATATATTACAATTCAGATAGAAAGGTACGCGAACAATTGAATTTTACTCCTTTTGTTTAGCAGTTCACTTTGGTATACTACGATTTCTTTCTCAGAAAACGTGCACGTCAGTTTAAATCGGACGATATTAAAGATCCTCAACGTGAGCCAGTTAAATTATTGATTCCGTTAGCTACCGCTTTGTTGGGTAAACAGCCTTTATTAATTTCTCTTGATAAAAATGCTTATATTGACAAATTAGCGTTTGATGAGCTTACCAAAAATATTGATATACCTCCCAATCATGATTAATTTTTCTTTTTGTTGCTTGTTGATTTTGAAGAATAAATTAGTCATAGCTTTATTCTTCAAAAAAGTTGTAGAATTAGTTTCACAACTAACTTACATATACATTCATTATTCCCAGCTAATGTCGAGTCTAATTATTTTTAGATGAATGCAAACTTTCCTCATCCACTGGCAGAACATTATCAAAGCGAACCTGAAAAGGTTATGCAAGCTGTTACATTTTTAGAACAGAAGGCCAGAGAAGCAAAAACAACTATTGAAGAATTGATTTGTATGCTAGATTTGCAAGAAAAGGTCCCATGGTAAGTGTCAGAAAGACATTAAAATAAATAAATTTATAGGCCTGATATGTTGGAACGATATGCATCTTTAGCTTCAGCTATGTCAAATATTGAAAGTGCTCTCAAAAAGAGTGGTTTGCAATCGGCGAGTACGTTTTACTGCTGTACATATAGATATCTTACATTTGAGGCGTTGAAGATAATGGAGCTCTTCTACGAACACACGTATTAGTTCCACAGCGTCTGCAACAGGAGGTTGATAACACGCTTGCTGAAGTAACTAATTATCGTGTAACATCATGGAATCATGATGTGGTACCTGATTATTTAAGAACTAAAATGAATCCTGAATTAGAACAAGAAGAAACTTTAATAGATATGGAGCGAAATAATAAAGGTAATAAATAAAGTGCGAATGGTAGTATTATATAAATACAGGGACAGAAATAATTGCTCGACAAATATCCACCCTCAATAAACATGCAGATTCATTGATGCAAACACTTCCGCCTACGGAAAAATCAAGTGAAGCAATGGATAAGGTAAGAAAATTAGTGTCCGCGTAGCTCAGGCTGTTAGTTGATTAGGTTATAATTTATTCGAGTGAGTTCGATCCTCCTACTGATATGATGTAGTATTATAATCAGAGTTGGAACTACTGCCACCTCTACACTAGGCAGCCAACGTATATGATGTCTTTCGATAAGATCTGATCAGTTCTTTTTTGCAAATTTTTTTCTAAAAAAATTTATAACTTCTTTCTTTTTAACGTTAATTTTTATACGTTTTGCAGCCAACTTATAATCGAGACGATACAACACGACTTGTCCGCGCAATTATGCAAGGTGAAGGACTTCGACAGCAGCGCGTCCAAGCAGCACCAACTCAAGTACAACCGGTGATGGCCGGATCAGTGCCGCAACAGATGCCTCCTCGTCCACCGACTGCTATGCCTCCTTATCGATGATCTCTTTAAATTAATAAAAATATATGAACGGTGATTTATGATCAATTAATTCGTGATGACGAATTGGTATTTCTTCTAATAGTAGAAACAAGCAGCCAAATGGCAAAGAAATAATGATAACCCAAGAAATGAGGAGGCAAGCATCACGTCCGGACTTTGCTGAAATGCCATCGACTAGTACGGCAACAAAACGGACCCCAAATCGATTAATTGCCTCTGAAAAGTCTATAAGGACGATGGTAGACGACTTAGGCAAACCGTTTGTTAATTTTTCTCTCCAATGGAAGATGTATTCGATTCAGATTGGTGAACTCAGATGATCATGAGCCAGCCTCGCTCCTTGTTGACGGCTATTCCGATCTTCGGCCATCTTTAGATGTCCTTGCTGTTCCAAACCTACCGGAGTCTCCAAAAATGGTCACATATTATGTACGATAGGAATCGTCCTTCCTCTATCAATCTCCTTTCAGATATTACTACCGTTTATGATTGTTCCAATTAATGTTCTACAGCCAGACAATTATCCAATTACATTGGAATTTTTAAAAGAGCAAATATTTACCCGTCTCAAAAGGTTTCAACAAATTGAAAATTAATTTATATGGCTAATATTGTCAGATTCGAAGTGCCAATGCACAGCTGGGAGCCTACAAATTATGTTTTTAAATGTTTCAATAGGGAGACAGCGGAAATGGAGTCTTTTTACCACGAAGATGTGAGTATTCTCTTATTTTGACCATTGAAAAAAAAATAATTGTGATGTGAAAATAGAACAAATTGAAGGAAAACTAGCCTCGTCCATTTATCCCACAGAATAAAAAAAATTTTTAGCTGGAACTCGCGAAATTACCGACCTCCTCCGCCTTTTTTCCAATGCTTTATCTTTATCCACGAAAAGGAGCTTTAGCTGAAAGAGAATTAGAAAAACAAATAAGTGAGTAAACAAACGATACGTTTTTTTTTTATAAATTTTTGTAGGCGAAGTATTGGGTCATTCTTTGGAATTACTTGAAAGCGGCTTCTCGGAAGAACACAAAGAATGTCGAGCCAATTTCTGGCAAGTTGTCAAAGGAAGCACCCATAAAAGTGACCAGGAAAAATATCACTGATAAAAATTATCATTTTAGATCAAACAGAATTAAAACATTTTGCATTCCCAGAGGAAACATATTGGCCACCAACAACGGAAAATTTTTTAACGACAACATTCTCAAACAAATTGAAATCTGGGAAATTACACTACGAAGTATTTTATTGTACGAGGGAAAATGAGGAAGCTGGAAACGATAAGCAATTTTATTTTGCTGAGGTCGAATTCGACAAAGATTTCACTCCTGACACTTTGATCGAGAAAGCGCTTGATGAAATGCGAAAAAATGGACACGTAAGTGGATAAAAAGCGAATATTTTTAAAATTTTAGACGGTAGAAAATGACAAATATATTTTACAATTGGTCGGAAGAAAAAGTTATATTACAGGGAACAAACGACTCGTTTTAAATTACAGAGTAGGGAGAATATTTTATGGAAAAAAAATATTTAGAAAATACGATCAGCTTTGGAGAATTATAAAAATCCAAAATTTGTAATTCGACGATTGGATCTCGTCGTGTCACAGTACACAAGTCCACGGCCATTGATCAAACCGCATTATGTGATGGTGGAAGAGGCTCGACTCCAATTGGAAACAACCAAAGACACAGTCCAATCCATTTGGAATGTCGACGAGATGCTTCTAATTCGACCCATCAGTTACAGTATGTTCGAACCCCAACGAGATCCCAATGCCACGGTATTTTTCTTACTTTTTCCCTCTGGAAACATTTCCAGGTTGTTTGTGTTTTTACTTTTTTTGTGGGTAAAGCTGTCATCGGGCAATATGCGTCGGAGGATGTGTCGCCGGTAAATCCCAGATGGACAAAGGTAACCAGCAGAAGACAAGCCAATAATTAGCACATTAAGAATATGATCTACACTGATTTTTATGTAAAAGACATCCCCGAGTCCTTGTCTCTTTGTGTCCAACTATTCGAAGTCGTCAGGAAAGAAAGACCAAAGTCAAAAAATAAAAAAGAAGATGAAACAGCTAAAAAACAAGACGGACAGATGATGTACCGAGGATGGCCAGAGTTTATTGGCTTGATAAAAGAGAATAAGACAGACGAGAAGAAAGACGACAAGCTGACGGTGACCTGTGTCGGCTGGTATCATGTGCCCATGTTCAATTGGCAACGTCGACTGAAATTCGGCATCTACACTTACAGTTTATGGGCTGGAGAACCCGAACTGGGCAAGTCGAACATGTGCGAGACCAAAGGAGATAAAAAATGTAAGAGAATGAAGAAAATTGAAAGGGATGAGATCATTTAGCCAATTATCGTCTGACGATAGAAGTGAGCACTGCCAGTAATCGGACACCGAATGAAGTCCAAGCTGTCGAAGACCATCGATGGGCCGAATTGTGTCCAAATGTCGTGGCCATGGTCGACATTTTTAAGGTAAGCGGATTATTTCGACAAGAGAAAAGATTTTTCAGAGAGATTTACAAGCGACGAACAAAGTTCTCTTTGATATCCACGATTTGTACAAGCAAAGAATCAACCAAGGATATCTCGACCTTTCGGAAGAAGTCGAAAAACACATCTGGGACTTGAGGCAACTCTTTTAGATTTATTTAATCGAAATTTTTAGATATATCTGGGCTGGGTCGTATTCAGACGCATTGCTTCTTTTGATAGAAGGACGACGAATGTGGACGACACGAGATTATTTCGGTGAAATTTACCAAATGATATTGAAGGGCCTCTTCAAGAAACTTTCTCTCCAAACTTGTATCGCCATTTTGGCCTCCTCGTAGGTGTCGTCGACTGTCCCTCGATTGATTTCTTTTCAGCAATGGTGATCGAATAATTCGTCAATTTGCCACAGATTGTACTGATCGAAACTTGGAAGACAGGAAGTTTCCTCTCTATATTTTGCCACTTGTTCAGGTAGAGTCCTTTGCTAAAAAAATAAGGCGAAAATTGTAGGCGCTGAAGACAGAACCACGTGTCTTCTCGGCATTGTCGTGTATGCTTTTGAGACGGTCGATGCGTAACTGGAAAGTTGGACATAAGGTTTTCTGGCTGCTACGATCGGAATTGATGCTGTTGAGGTGGGAATAAGTCATCGACTGCAAGTCATGTGTCGATGTCGATTCGAATCGATTCTGTGTGTCGAACCGAGAGTGTCGATGTTGTTGCCAGTCAATGGCACAGTTTTTATTTTTCCGTGCCGATGTCGAGTGTCAAGACGACATGGACACTTGACTCTCGACACGACTCAAGTCAAGTCGAGGAGTACCTGGCTAGTCGAAGATACGACTTTTTAGAGACACTGTCGGTACCAACAATAAACTCTTCAAAAAGATCACAATCCTCTTGGAAGCATATCTCCGGGGCAACGAGGATCGGCTACCATCGCTGGCCAAGCAGGTCACAATGGTCGAATTGATGAACAAAATGACAGCCATTGTAAAAACAGCCGGGACAAGAGAACTGGCCGCTAAGGTGGGTGGTTCCAAGCAAATCCAATGACATTTTAAGAAATTGAGAGAAGAATTGAGGGAAAAGTGCGCCCTGTTGGAAAACATCGACTCGCCTCTTGACACGACGGCTGTACTCGGCGAACTTATGTATGACTTTCCCCTAATTTCATACAAAAATTCTTTCAGAATAGACAAGTGCAAGATTCTGAGTAGCGCCAAGGCTCCTCTGCGAATTACCTGGAAAAATCCATTGCCATTTGCAGACCATTACTTGACTACTCACGAAGTTATCTTCAAAAACGGCGATGGTAATCCCGTTGAGGTTAAAAGATCATCAATTCAGATCTGAGACAGGATATGTTAGTCCTTCAAATGTTGGAAGTGATGGAAGAATGTTGGGTAAACATGGGAATGGACTGCAGTCTCAGTATCTATCCCGTCCTTCCAACAGGAAAAATGGTATAAAATTTGGCTTTCTTTCATTGATGACACTTTCAGCTGGGGATGATTGGAGTGGTCCCGAACAGCATGACAATCTTTCAAATTCAATCGGAAGGCGGTAAAATGGGCACGGCTGTCAAGTCTCTAGAAACGACATTTCTAAATAAATTTGTGAGGTGTAAGGCCACCACGGGGAAAGAGTATCGATGACAGAAAATGAGGAAAAAAAAGATAATTTAGATATCTGGAGAGTGTCGAACGATTTATGATGTCGTGTGTTGGATATTCGGTGGCCACGTATGTCATGGGCATCAAGGATCGACACAATGACAATATTATGGTCTCAAAAGATGGCAAACTGTTTCACATCGACTTTGGACACATCCTTGGACATGGCAAAAAGAAACTTGGAATCCAACGAGACCGGGTGCCTTTCATTCTCGTCGAACATTTCCTTTGTGTCATTGGAAAAGGTCAGACTGTGACTAAGGATAATAAAGACATTCAACAGTTAGTCAAAAGCCTTCACAAGCCAGTGAGAATTCTTTCAGTTTTCGGAAATTTTGTGAATTGGCTTACAAACGACTTTTCGCTTATCGACATCTTTTTGTGGCCATTTTCACAGCCATGAAACAAATGGAATTGCCGGAACTTTCAACGGAAAGGGATCTCGATCACGTCCGGGTACGGTGTCTTTCTTTTATTGTCAAATCTTTTTAGAAAACACTTCAAGTTAATAAAGACAACGAGGATGAAGCGGGCGAATTTTTCGATGACATATTCGAGGAAGCATTGAACGGGTCCTGGTCCACCAAGACCAATTGGTTTTTCCATACAGTCAAACATCTTTAATTATATTTATATTTTCTTTTTTTTGTATAGTCAGTTATTCGTTTTTTACGAGGGTGATACACACAGATCTCAAATTTCTTCCCATTGTCCTGGTCTTCATATCTTTCAACTTTCCATGCTTCTAACGAGTTTAAAATAAATGTTTTAAATTTCTGTTATGACTCGGCAATTATTTCAATGAAGACTAATTCTACTTTTCGAAACCCAGCTAACCCGTACCATGGCAGAACATGTCAAATAGCCCGGGTCGTCATTACTAGTCGAGTCAGTCCCCGCATGGCCATGTGGTCATTTCACGGATGTCTACCGTTGCAAGCGGTTCTTCTCGCTCGCCCCATCTCGAAGTGGCCGATGCCCTTCTGCCGTCTTTGCGAAGCAAATTACGGGCGACGATCCAAGATGCGCCATTGGCGACGACAGCCAGCTCCGTCGTCTTCATGTCCTATTCTTATCTGTACAATCGGAATATCATCCTCAAGATCATCAACAAAAAGGCCATTCCCAAGTCGATATCCGAAAAGTTCCTTCCAAGAGAATTGAACATCACAGCCAAGGTGATTTCACTCGACACTTGGTCATCTTGTCTTTTTCAGGTCTGTCATCCGCATCTGGCCCGTTGTCTTGGTGTTCTTCAGCCCAGTTCGAATCAAATCGTCATTATCCAGGAATATTATGAACGTGGCAATCTGTTGGATCGTATAGTGAAAGAGAAAAGAATCAGGGAATTGCCTGAGGGTTGCCGTTACTTTCGCCAGTTGATTGAGGCTCTCAATTATTTACATGAGAGGAAGATTGTCCATCGGGATGTCAAGCTGGAAAATATTGTTTTTGATTCGAATGGAGATATCAAACTTCTCGATTTTGGCTTTGCGAGAACCATCGAGAGACGCGAAAGGAGCCGGTCGTTCTGTGGCACCCGTCCGTACTCGTGTCCTCTTTTGAATCGTCTTCAGTCGTATGACTGCTACGCGGCTGACTATTATTCAGCTGGTGTTGTCCTCTACACGATGATGGTCGGCAAATGGCCAACGTATCAAGATAGCCCCGGTACGGGCAAAGTCCTCGACTATCCGGACTATCCGTCGACTGCTTGCCGTCGGCTCATTGCTTCCCTTCTCGAAGAAGTTTGTCTATCATCTTTATTATTACAAATAATGGATTTAGGATGAATGTCTTCGAGCTGGATATCAGGATGTCGTCTATTCGGAATGGATGGCCAATGAACCGAATTGGGTCTTTGCTGGCAAGAGTTTCGTCTATGAGGCCATCCATCCACAATTTGTCGACACACCTCTGAAAATGGAAATCGAATAGAGAGAAATAACTTACCGAGATAAATAAAAAATGGTGTTCAAGACGTACTGTATTCTGGAAAGACACAAAAATAGACAGACAAAAAGACAAGCCATCCCGATGACATTGAGAAACAAACCTTTTCTAACGGGGTCGGGAGAATAGGTAGATGGCGGCTCCTCGGTGGTTATCTCCTGGGGAGCAGGAGTCGTCGTCGGTTTACTTGTAGTTGTAGTCGTCGTGGTCGATGTCGTAGTCGGTGTCGTTGTTGGGGGCAAAGTTATCCTTTTTTCAGTAACAAGATCATTTGGAATGACAACTGATCGGATTATTCTACCGGGACGAGACCTACTTGAGATGTCAGCGGGAGTCTTCCCAGTGTATGGATTTGCCAACGGAGGTCCTAAAACGAATACACGTCAATTTATAAAACTTACTAGTGACGACGGGCGGCTTGGCAACTGTGGTCGCAACTTTGGGAACAATGACTACTGCGTTCTTCCCTAGTGCAATTGCATGGGAACCGCTGCTGGGATCACGTACGGGCAAACTTTCTCCGATTGGTTTGATTGACTGCTGCAGTTCTAAATGGGGAAAAATCTTTGAGACTCAAGAAAGAGGTTACTTTGCTGGGCGGCCTTTAGTTTATCGGCTAAAGCCATCGGATTGACCAGCGGCTTGTAAGTTGCACATTTATTGCCCAGCTGAAAATATCATTGAAATTGAAGGAAGTGGACTGGGTCACCCCTGGTTTCGAATTTTCTCGGATTCAAACCGGTACATCACCGAAAAAAGTCGCATTTAAACTGGGACAAAGTCACATAGGGACAGGTTCAAACCGGCCATCACCGAATTTGGTCAGTTTCGCAATCGTGACAGATTCAAACCTGCCCTTTTCAAACCGAGACGAATTCAACCATACCCTTTTCAAACCAGGACGGATTCAAATCGGATGTATTCAAACCCGATTGGAATCAAAGGGGGATGGAATCGCAGCGTACAAGTTCAATTCGTACAGATTCAAACTCAGCACGAGTTCGAATTATACACAATCAAACCCAGGACAGTGTCGAATTATACGGACTCAAACAGGGACGGTTTCGAACTTTTTTTCTTGCAAAAGTGCGTCAAAGCAAAAACATCTCGGTAAAAAAAGATGTCGCGATTGTTTTTGATAGTATAACTTGCTTTTTTCTTCGTATTTCTTATTCTTTTGTTGTTTCTGCTGTATTTCTCTCATATTTTTTTGTTGCAAAATTATATATAGACGTTATAGAGTGTTTTCAAAAAAGATCCTGTCGAAATTCAAGCAATATTGACCTAGAAACTTCGAAATTAGGGTACCAAAAATGGTAAGATCAGATTTTGATTATTTCTATTTGTTTCTTTGCTATTTCTTGCTGCTAATAATTTATTTCAGATTATTTAATGTTCTTTGGACATCATGAACCGTAGAATTTCTGAAGAATACGTATAATCAGTCTAATTTGTAGCTATCGATATTATGCTTCCATATGCATATGATTTTTTGTTTTTTCTTTTTATTTAGGGACGTTCTTCAATATATTAGATAAGAAGCACTTCTTCAGGAGTGAGTTTACCTAATATGGCAGGAAAAAATTTAATTAGATCGATTATATGAGGATCAGGGATTTTTTCCACTCTATTTAATGCAGTTTCTTCGCTCAACTTCTTCCGTGTATCTCTGCGAAGTGTCCTGCCGTGCATTCTAACCTTTCTATACTTCGAAATCTAGCAAAAATCCATAAGAATGAAGTAAAATTGATAAAAACGATTGAAAACGGAAAAATTCTACGACATTTTTTTTGACGAGATGTTTTTGCTTTGACGCACTTTTGCAAGAAAAAAAGTTCGAAACCGTCCCTGTTTGAGTCCGTATAATTCGACACTGTCCTGGGTTTGATTGTGTATAATTCGAACCCGTGCTGAGTTTGAATCTGTACGAATTCAAACCTATACCTTTTCGATTCCGTCGAATGCAATTATGGCCCTTTTCGATTCCGTCGAATGCAAAAATGTTCCTTTTCGATTCTGTCTAATGCAAACTAGTCCTTTTTCGAGTTCATCACAGTTTGACCCAGTCCGGCTGTGATACTGGCCGGTTTGAACCTGTCAGAGTGCAACTTTGTCCCAGTTTAAATGCGACTTTTTTCGGTGATGTACCGGTTTGAATCCGAGAAAATTCGAAACCAGGGGTGACCCAGTGGACTTACCCCATGACAGGCGGGCAACGAGACGAGGAGAAGCAGCCAGAGGCTTCTCATAACTATCACCGGGTCTCTCGCCTCGTTTCTTTTATCCCGTTCGAGGTGGACGTTTCGACGGGAATGGGCCGTCTATCTCAGGGCAAACTGTGAGAAGATAAAGGGGGCGAAGACAATACTGGCGGCCGCTGTCTAGCACAAATACTTTATTCACATAAATAACAAGAAACAGAAGATTTATGCAGTATACCGGCAGGCTATCGTCGAAATGACGAGACTAGCCTCGCCAGGAGGTGTCAAGGTCCACATTGCCTGGTTTCCACAGGCTAATACACCGGCCTGACCCATTTGGAGTTGTTCCAGTGTGAATGAACGCTACTCAGATTAATTATTATCAATAAAAGCTTACCGGAGCCATGCCGGTAGAAAAGAATTCGACATTGGCTGTGGGAAAACCCGCAGGAGGAGCAGGACATTCAATTAGGATCGCTCGACAATCTGCTCCGGGAGCAGCAGTTGCGCTAAAATTATTTTGGAGGGGATATCATGAAACTAACGGATTGTAGCTGATCATAGGAGGCAAGCATGGTGTGGCAGGATCACATTCAGCAGCAGTGGGTGCTCTTATATCCGAACATAAGGAACAATCTTAATATTTTTTGCTGGATATATTTGAATGGCCCACTTCTGTTGTAGCAGTAGATATAATCAAGAGGAGCAGCCGTTTCGCCAAAGACTATGAGCCACATGGTCTCGTCACTACAAACGATGTTTGTGAAGTTTAATTCTGTCTTTAAATTTAAGTTTTATACATGAATAATTTAAAGGTACCCTGAAGGTTGTCCAAAGAGATGGGGGAAAGACCGCCCCGCCAGCACTGGCAACGACCATGGAACCCGGAGGACATACCATTTCGGCCTAAAAATGTGAGATTTTATAGAAAAAGACTAACCTGCTTGCAGCCACTCGACCCTGTGCTTGGCGTGATGACATCGGTAGCTGGGATGATCATGCAGCCGCCTTCTGGGTCATCACAGAGATCTGTCCGGTAGAAAGAATTATCCGGGCAGAGTTCGCAAGCTGAAGTCATCTAGATGAAAGACAAAAACTATTCCTTACGAGGGGTAACATTTCCAGGCACATTCGTCTGAAAAGGGTGAATAGAAGAAAGGAGGAATCAGCCTACCACTGTTTTGAGACAAGCCCAAGTGACGCCACCGAAGAGCAAGGAAATCTCCAAAAGGAGGAAAGCAGGCAGATGCATCTGAAGGGGAAAAAAGAAAGATGAACTGGCGGAGGGAAGAGGACAGTTGCAATTAGCTGCACAATTCCCCCGACGAATGGCATCGGCTTATATGGTCTCGGGTCAGGGCAAAAACAGAGTGGACTGGTTAACGTTATGATGTTCTGGGATTGGATTCGAGACTGGAACAGCTAGACCATTGGACGGCAGATGTCTTGAAGATGACTCGATAGAGATAGTTTATTTCTTCACAATATACAGTTACAGAAAATTGTGCAGAAGATTCTACACAAGAAGGAGATAAACGATTGTCGAGATGAATAGAATCATGGATGACAGGTCGGCACTGCTCTGGGTAGGGAGAGGAGAAGCCGTGACTGGCGAGAGATTACAAGGAGAATTGCAATTATTGGTCGAATTGCACAATTTCACAGTGTACGTGACACCATTATACGACCTGGAAAAAATACCAGAAATTAGCGGGGAAGGTACCTCGATTCACAACTTCCAAATGAACGATACATTGTGCCGTCGGGATAGACGACATCCGGCCCAAAAGTACAGGACTTCTTGACGGCCGTGTTACCATTCGTCTGACTCGCTTGGAATTCTGATTGTCGTTAAAAATTGGTGATGTACTTCACTTACGATACAAGCAATAATTTCCTATACAGGTACTGCCGGTGCAATCATTTGTGTTAACAGCATCGCATTGAGTACAGGTGATTGTCCGAGCGGGCGGTTGACTCGACCCGGAAGAACAGTCCGTGTTGCAATGATCGCGATTATTGCACACTTTCACCTGATAATTTATATCATTTATCGTTCTAAAATAATCTCAAAGTATCAAAAAACCGTCTACTTGAGTTCACATTGGTTCATTTCTGTGGAATAGGTGTTGTCGGGATACAAAATGAACGGAGTTTGAGAGCAGCTCCGCCTTGTCGAAATTATCTGTCCATTTCGGGACTCTCTCTCTGAAGACATCGATTACAAGAAATATACCCAGCTTACGATAAAGGCAATAGGGAGCCTGGCAGCGATTATTCTGACAGATTCCGGTGTCACAGTCGCATGTCACCAGTGGCTCTAAATTCGTTTTAAAGTCGACAACCGAGCTTACGCCTTTGAGGAGGCTCCGTCACCGCCTGGGGATTACAGTATCCGTTGCAAAAGTCCTGATCTTGACATATTTTAATGAAATATTGCGATTGGAGCGTATTCCTAGGGCAATGACTTCATGTGGACGATGTATCTGTACCTGATCTCACAAACGTCGACTGTCTGAACAAAAGTGCCATCGTCCAAGACGACATCAGCGTCCTGTAGACAACTCTTTCGAATTGTCATACTCCCAGCTGTGATCTTCCTCTCGTATAGACAATATCTTCCCTGGCAGACATTTGTCCGACAATCCGTTCCATCATACGTTTCGCAATTGAAACATTGGACTATAAACCGATTTCCCGCCTTGGTGATGAACCAACCCATTCCTGAAGCAATCGGAGGAAATGTCGTCGGTGGATGAAGGGTGTACGGTACAGGGAGCACAGAAGAACTGCAGCCTTCGTTACAGTAATCTTGATCATTACATATTTTTACTTTGTATAGGCCAACATTTGTATTCCTTTGAATTTTTGCATATAAAATGGATTTCTCACCTGTCAGTACATTGATTCGTTTTGGTCATAAAGGACCCATCCGGATATTGGAAATATGGCTGACTGACGCATGTCTTTCGTGTCGTTTGTACTCCATTTGTTTGCAAAATTTCTTCTATTTCTGTATTGTCAAGAATTTAGTGATTAATTACCAAAGAGACAATAGTTGCCATTACAATCCTGGGCATTCACACAAACTTGTCCGTTATAATTGAAGCACTGTTTACAGAAGATGGCCTCTAAATTGACCCCCGTTTCCCCGAAAAAAATAATAAAAACCTGAAAATGGGAGAAAAATAAGCAGAGTCCACATGGAAAGTGACGCCGTCGGCAGAAGACACAAATATATTGGGAGCGGTATTGGTACTCCGGATTAACGCCTTCAGATGAATCAGGCCAAATAAAGACACGTCGACAGGTACAGAGCTCGTCGAATGGATACACGCCATGAGGGAGAGAGGAAATCCTCTTGTAATATTGGAGAGAATAAGAGATTTTATTGATAAACGTTCTTTGATAGAACTTTTTATTTTGGTGATTGTTAGAATAAACAAAACAAAGTCGTGAAACTGGTACAATATTCGCCTCGAATTTTCATTTTAGCGTAGAATTTTCTCCCTTGTCAATGGCAAATTGCCTTTCATTTCCACGTAGGGTATCTTCCCTGCTTGGAACCGGATTTATATTTGTCCGACGGAAGACTCATCGCCGACTGATCCGACTTTCGACCGGGAAATATATGGACACGTAGAATGAGTCAAATGCCAAGATTGGAGGCGACTGAAATTCCTGGTTTTTTTTATTTGTCGTGAACCCCGTTGTCACGCCTATTTTGTGCTCGAAATTGTAAGAATGTAGTTATTCGTAGTGGATATTTCTGCAGATGTGACCATAAGCGTTGACCTCCTATCAAATAGTCACCGCCATCGATTAATATGTCCCTTTGCTTGTTACTTGTGACTTCCAATATTTCCAATGCCTCCGACACATTGTAATTTAACCTGTGTCAGTGACTCAGATCTCCTCAAAATTATGCAAAAGGTATATCTTTTTGAATTTTCTTCCCTGATAACAGCCAGATGATCCCAGTGAGTTATGTTCGATTGCAAAGAAGTAGCAAAAGGATAACCGCAGTGGCTAAAAACTATCAGAGAAGTCTTGGTATCCTCCTGAAACGACTCGAATTCCATTTCAACAGTTATGTCAACAGCCACGGGGTGAGTTTGAGACAAGTCGACTGAGACTCCTCTTCAGCAAGTTCAATACTTGCCCGACAGTTTTCGAGTCTCTGTCTTCTTCAAGAAATCTATCCAATCTTCTCCTGAGTTCGTCTACCGTCTCGCCCATCTGTCAACTCGTCACGTTGCCGATCATTTGCAAGGTTTTGCTTTTAAAGAAATCCTTGTGGTACAGTGCTCCTCCTCATAAAACACTCAGAATTTAGGAGGATTCCCCCATAGAATCAACAAAGAAGGACAAAAGACGAAGAAAAGTCATCAAATACATTCATCAGGCGGCGATACGATGCCAAGTTTTGAGCAGTTCGAGCGAGAACTCGGAATTCAACCGGCAGCTAAACGAGCTCCTTCGACCATTTGTATTCCATTCAATCAGCGGAAATCTGTCACAAATATTTACTGTAATAAGTTTTCTTTCGATCTACTGTTTTTAGACACAGGCAAAAAAACTTGTAATAACCCAAAAAGGTCCGGAAGACAAAGTGCCGAGACCGGCAGAAGTTCCCGGCTTGGAAATGCTGATGATAAACAGCTGGCGATTCCCGGGGACGAGTAATTGGGACGAGGCTGTTATCTCCTTGATTTTCTCGGTACATCTCAAATAACATAAACATGCACTTTAGCAAGCGATCAATGATATTCAACACGTCGACCATATTGTGTTCCATTTTTCGAGGTCAATAGATGACTTCGACTCCGAACATCTCGAACTCCTGGTCCAGGCCAAGTTTTGTAAGACCATACTCGACTCAATCTATCAAAGTTTTGTTCAATGGGAGCATTTTGAAGGAAATGTTAGTCGGACAGCGGACAGCAGAAGACTTTTTTTAGGCAATTGGTGATAGTAGTCAGATTATTCATCAAAATGGAATGGGATTTGTGGCGACTCGACTTTTCGACGACGATTTGCTCAATATTCGACATATTTATGTTCATTTTATAAAAAGATACACGCCGGGATACGAGACACAGAACAGATTGCCTACGCCGTTTGATGGTCACAGATAATACCCAAAATAAAACTGCTTCCTTCTTCATTACCAGTAAAATGGGGGATATGAAAAATGTATCACAAGAAACTGTGGTCTTTGCTCATTCGATTTGCATAAATTATTGCTTGAACGGGACTGTCCGGCCTTTCTGGATCCTTGTATCCGATCAGACGACGAGCTATCGCAATTGTCACCGCGTCGAAGTCCGTCCCGACTTGGCGAGATGAGCTAAAAAAATATATTGACAATAAAATGAGAGACTTGCCTTCCATTGACCGAGAGCAATCTCTTCTCGCCCGAAAGACGTTTCTTCTTATTCCAGAAATGATGTAATTCGTCTCGAATCTCCTTGTTACAAATATAATAAACGGCTAGTCGACTGGCATTTACCAAAAGGACAGACAGACTGACCACATCTGTACACGCCTCGTATATCTGAAGAGAGAGATTGAGAGATGTCCAGAGGCTACTTACAACATAAGTTTCTTGAGTTTGCGTCGAGGAGAAAGAGACATATTCCCAGAGAGTTATGAGCACATTGAGTATATTTGCGACGAGATAAGAACAGACGACGACAACCAATAGCCTCGTAGCCGAACGAATCTTTTCTTTGTGGTTACTGCTGAGAAAGCGAAACATTTGGGCTGATCTTTGTTGTTTTCGAAGTGTTCGAACTATTCGATAATTGAGGTAGGCAAGTAGAATAAAGGGTAAAAAGACTGTTAAAATATTTCTGAAATTCGTTTTTTTTTAGGAAAGACAAAGGCTAACCTGATATAAAAGCGGAAAATCGTCCCGTACCAATAAGTTTCGACGAGTGGACTCAGACCGGGAACATATTCCGTCAATCCCGTGCAATCCATGTTCTTTGTGATCTGAAATTGTTCCATTAAAGTTTGCTCAGGATACGTCTCTTGCAATCCGACCTCGACGCTCGTTAGCGATATTTCTGACCGACAGATCGCACGTCAGATTAGCCTGGTTGAATATTTTATGGGCTTTTCTTCTTCAAGCCGAAGTAAGTCAACTGGATTCTACCACCCTCATTCGGAAGCCACGTCAAGCAAAGGGGGAGAGCTGCAGATAGACGGACGGAGAATAGAAGCAGGCTGGTGAATAATTCACGACGGACATGATAGTCTCAGGCCGATGGGCCTCCAGCCACACGTGGTCGGAAACGGCTTCCGGGATTGGCAACTATTCTCGAACTATTTTCATAGAGTTGTTTGTCGTGAAATCCAACCCCTCCCGACTGCTCTATTTATCCAGAAAGATGTTTCAAGCGCCAACTACCGTAACCCTCGAATTTCTTAGCACTAATTGGAGAAAGCCAATTAGTTGGCATCTAAAATTATGGCACAGCGAATTAGGGCTTTCCGCAGCGTCAGAGCTTCTTGGAAGAAAATTTACTGGAGGAAGTGAGATCCGAAGACATGAAAGACGAGAGTCGACGACTTACTTCAATCTCAAAGAAAAGAGTCCCGCGAAGAAGAAGCGCCAAACTGAACATAAAAAATGACCAAGCTCCTCGAGATCTGAAAATTCCTTAAAATTATAAGGCAAAAAACTGACTTTCGAAATGATTTTAGACAGTTGGATCGCTGTGTTATTAAATATCTTTCAATTGTGGCCAAGATAATTAGATAGGTGGAAAAGGTCATCGACACCTGAAAGGGGGATAATTTGAAAAACAAGGAAATACCTGGCAAAGGGAGAGAAGAGGGCCGACATATCCCCAATATAATTTATTTAACCAGAGCTCTTGTACCCGATCTTTTATAATATCCATTGCTATCACTGGGCCATACATCACGCTGAGAAATGAATCGGACAAGGCTAAAAGAGCCAAAAAGAAGAAATGACCATGTTGGGAGGATAATAAAACCTGGAGAAATGGATAATCCAGGAAAAAGAGAGGGATACCTTGGCAATAATAAGATTTGTAAGGAGACTGACGAGGGAGAGACCAGTACCGGCAATTGCCACCATATACCATCGCCTGTCGTTTGTCTCAACGGCACAAAGGTCGTCTTCCATTGCCACCAGTGAATCATTCATCCGAGGAAGCCTTAAAAATCTGCGTGAGAAAAATAAACGAATACTGCAAGATCTTCGTCACATTCAGTTGGGGTACAATGGCGTCAGCGAAAGTCTCACGCGGCCGGGGAAATGAATAGGAATCTGGACAGCTGGAACCCGTTGAAGGAATGGAAAGAGAAAGACTTCAGAAACCAATGGGAAACATTCGGATGAGGGAGTCCTTTTTGGATCTCGTTAAACATTCCAATAAAATGGACATGGAGACTAAAAGGAAGAGAAGGAAGCTCTTAACGAAGGGAAAAAGAACCATTGAGAAGAAGAAAAAGAGTAGAAGATGTTCAAAATGGAGAGTTGGTTTGATTTGGTCTTAATTATGAGCAGTCTCGGTCCTATTGCACCTCCCCCTCATAACCGATGCTGGACACTCCCCACGCGAAAAATAATCAAACGACGACTCCATCAGGGCCTTTACTATTTGGGCGGACATCATTGGTATAGACATCTCTTTAAAGGACTGACTGCCAATTATACAAAGTGACAAGAGGAGGAAACACATCCCATAACAATGTGTTGTCCGGGATTTCTTGACAAAACTTCAGACTGTGCAGTAGAAAAAAGAATAAGTCGGGCGGAAGGACAAATACAATATTGCTGGACTGTAGAGAGACCTTTTTGATGGAAAAATAAAAAGGATACGAAGACGGGGAGAGTAACACATACTGAACAAACAGAAGTGCCAGTAGGAGGAGGGAGAAGACAGCAATTTGAGAAAATTATAAGGAATTTTAATTAGGGGAAGCTCGACAGATGAGGTCAGAAAAGCCGTGAAAACAAAGGAAATACCTGCCAACAACAATTATAGGAACCGAGAGACCTTTTTGGAAGAGGACAAGAAGGAAGAAGACGGGGGTCGACGCGGGCACCATTCATGGTGACTCTAATCTTGTCAACCGAATTCCTTGGGATTTCTTCCTTTTTCGCCGACGAGCAATCTCATTATAGAAACAGTTTGTAATTCAAGAAATATATGGGAAAAACATTCATCGACTGCTCGAGCCTAATTGTGACATGGCACACCTTCGATAGAGGGAGATGGAGGGAGAGTGAGTTGTTTTGAGGTGACGTTACTCATCCCTGCTCATGTGGAGGCCGCTGGACTGTGAAATGGGTGGGGCCATCCCCTCCAATTTTTAAACTCTCTCTCATAACTTCCTCTAATATATTGAAAACTGTAGAAAGTGATAGCGGGCGACATAAACCGACGAGGGTAATCAAGTATACGGGGCTGTTGAGCGCGGTAATTTTATAAGTTTCTACGAGTTCGGATAATTCAATCAGAGTTGAATTGTTTTGAACTTGGATCGACGACTGTTTACATGAGAAAATGCGACAGTTATTCAAAGACAAAGTAGAGACACAAAAGTCGACTGTTGACATTCACACGAGGGGAGGATATTACGGCAAACAAAGATGAAGTTCGGCTGTGACATTTTAAGAGAAGTCTGAGACGACACACTTTTAAAGTACTCTGGGTGGTGAGGAGCAGCTGGAGATGACATCTTGGGAAAAGGAGAGACAGGCCCTTTTCCGCCGAGACCAATTGCACTGAATAAATGACGAGTTGGCTGCTTTGAAGTTATCTTTTTTCGACTTTTGAGATGTCACCTCAGAGAACCGAAAAAGAGTCAGGAAGTCGTATGTCGGGAAAAGCTATGACATCCGGTATCGGGCATGTCTCCCCTCTCACATCATTTTTGTTACTTGGATTTATGACTCGTCGACATTTTTGGGCATATTCGAATGAGAAAAGAAGGGAAGGAACTAGAAGAGGATGGCCATGTCTTTTTCAGACAACTGAGAATGACGTCAAGATCTGTGTATTTTATGGCAAAACAACGAATCCCGAATAAGCCGACGGTCCACTCGAAAGTCGGCTAATTATTGAAGCGACTGGGATAACCAGTGGAAAGTGCGCACACATAATTGGCGCTCTCCCTCCATCCGCTGGTCATTTCACAATGGTCGACTCTGTCACTTCAAACAGCTTTCTTTCCTTCATCCTACCTTCTCTCATGTAAAAGCCAACAAGTTGCCTTGACCCCTCCGGGAGGACCTGTCCCTCGATCATTCTCCGCCCCTTCATCCTCTCGAGCCGTTCCATTTCTCTACTTTTATCACAGATGGTTTTCTCCTCTAAAACCAGCAGCAGACTGTCCCTGGGGCGGAGTCTTCATATTTTCAGCAGTATTCCGTCAAAACCAGAGACTAGTTTCATCTCCTTCTGTAGACCCTGAATCCTTGATCTCCTGTGTTTTCTGCTTCTCTTGTCATTCCTTCAATTGACTTCGTTTAGCGGATTTAAGTGTGAATAGCGTGAAGGCCCCTGTTTATTCTTCTTTCTTTTCCCTTCTATCATCTAACCATTCGTACAATTTACAGAGAGACTATTTTAATGCCAAATCTACTTCGACAATTGACACTTGTTGCTCTCTTCCCTTCAGGCAAGTGTCTCTCTTTGGTCATCTCCCATAAGCTGTCGAAAAACAACTTGTAAAGCGGTCTGTGTCCTCTCCCGGCGAAGCGTTGCCTGATCCCGGCCTGCCCCAGATAGCTACGCGGCATGACGACCGAAATCCGCACCCAGGGCTCAATTCGCAAACAAACTCTCTCTCTCTTCGCCGGATCCATGAAATGTAACAAACAATACAACCAGAAATAGAAAGAGGATCTAAAAAAGAGGATCTCTTGGCATAAGTCCATTCGATTTCACTCGCCTTTTTCAAATAGTTCCGCCGATTAGTCGCGGGTCATTTTTGCAACGGTAGTTCCACCTCGCGCCAACGAGCCGGATTCACCTACTTTCGCGCTCGGAAGTTTTGAGGATAAAACCAGAAGTCGATGTCCATTTCAGTTGTCTATTCTCTCGTCTGTTATGTCTGTGCAACGGGAGAACTTGGTGAATTTGGAGAATGTCGAGAACAATTCCAATATGATTGTACACCTTATGCTTCAAAATTCCCTGGAGAAAGGACTTACTGTCGGACAACAAGAGAGAAACATGCAAATGGTAACGGATTGTCTTTTTTACGGAGGAGGGGGACTCGTCTTTGCCGCCATCGCCTTATAATAACTCCGGCTTTTCCAGTCGCTTCTCTTTTGGCATTAGACTCACCGGCGGCCGAAAATCCTCAAAAACAGCCAAAAAGATTTCCGGTTTTATGTGTTGACAAGCTGACCTTCAGCCATAAAACTGGTCCGTCTAATAATTCTTAGGAAGAGCGACGAGAAATATGGGGTCAAGAAGAGAGGCCGAATTGATCATTTTATAGGCACATTCAATGTTATGAAGGAGTGTATATCAGAAACTGATCATTATACCCGTTTTCCGGAGAAGGGATATCCTCTCGACGAGGAATGCGACCTCGTCGACATCCATGGACAAGAAGTCGCTTATTGCGTCTGTCGAAGCAAAGGTTGTAACCAAAGTCCAATCGCTGACCAGTTTATGGCCTTTGAAGAGGTCTGTCACGGTTGCTGACCATTCAAAAAAGTTTAGAAACATCCCGAGCTTTTTGGAGATTTGGATGAGAACAGTTCTCAGGAGAAGACGACTCGATCTCCAATTCCCCAAGGAAAGGCACCTTTGTCGCTTCCCGAAGAAAGCAAAGCATTCGCAGCCGGTCAAGTTGTCCCATCGGCTATTGTACCAGTCAATGGTTTGAGGGTATGCTGGAAGAGAGAGAAGTAAACGATGATTTTTAGTATGGACCACCTGGGTCGGACACGTCGTCTGAAATAAGAAGACAACCGACAGCGTCTTCCCGACCGCAACTTCCCTCAAGAGAAGGTATATCTGTTTTTCTAAACTAATCGAACCTTAGTACCCGCCATCAACACCGGCGTCTTGGCACTCTCCGGTATTTCTCCCGTCAGGCAGAGTGGATTTGTTGGTACGGTGGGGAGGGACCCGACTCCAGTCTCTGCCAATACTCGAGTGGCTCCAATCATGCCACCAACACTTCCTCGACCGGTATCCGAGCTGCCTCCACCGATTGTATCTCATATTGCTCCTCCTGCTTCTCCAAGAAAACGTCAGTCTTTAAATGTTTTTTATTTTGCCTAATTCAGCTTCCCTTCGATGTGTTCAATGTGGAGAGAGAGGTTTGCCGGACATCACTTCCGATTGCTCAAAGCAAACGGTCCTTGAATGCACTCAATCGGATGAGATCTGCTTCACTCGGATGATAATCCTTGCTCCAGGTATTTGTCCGCAATTTTTCTTAAATCTTTTGTTTCCAGGACAACACGCCGTTGAGAAAATGTGCGTGGCACCGGAAAGTGTGAGGGCAATGTTCGGAGATGGCGCTGTCAATGGCGAATGTGGAACAGCTTCACAGGGAAAAGAACACTGTAAGTCGATTAAAAATGCCGAAAAAAGAGTCAATTTAGATTGTACGTGTACAACGGACGAATGTAATCAGTTGCCCCTCCATGACCAGGTCAGTTTCGTATTAAACGGCGTCGTCGGGGTGTTCAATTGTCCCGGGAAATCGTGAGAAATTGGCCCCCGATGCGGACTAATCGTCTTCTTTTGCTACTTTTCTTCCGGAATTGAGGACAACTGGGAAATTGCTTTGGTTTCAGAAGGGACTCCGTTCTCCAGTTCCCGTTGCTCCACAACCCGTACAACCACCAGTTCTCACTTTGCCTGAGCCGCCTGCTGAGCCAGAACCTGTAAAAGAAGAAGTTCCAAAACAACCGGAGGTCAAAACAGCAGCCGTTCTTCCTAATGTCATACTCCCGCCGGCAATTCCAACACAACCGGAACCTGAGGCAGATCTCAAGCCAATTGTGCCTTTTGTACCTCCACCACGGAAGAAGGTGACCACTTCTATGAAGTAGCCACGAATGTTTTAGGCTGATCTACGATGTACTTTTTGTCAGGAGGATGGAATTACAGATCCCACAGCTGATTGCCAGGCGACGGCTACGAGAGATTGCCGGGAAGGTCAGACACTGTGTTTGACTCAACAAACTCAACTTGAAGCTGGCTAGTTTACTATTAAATAAAAACAAATGAAAGTTTAGACTTCCGAATGGAGAAGAGATGTGTTTCTGTTGAAGAATTCAGTGCTATCATTGAAGGAGAACCTTTCGAAGAAGGATGCGCCACGGCTGACGAAGGAATGGTCAACTATTGTCTCTGTAAAGGGGACAAGTGCAACGCGGCCTCACTTTTAAACCAAGCACAAGCCAGCGGGTAACGGATTTCCCCCGTTGTATTAAACTTTTATAGAGTGAGGGATGCCCTCGAACAGGCCAAACATGAATTGCAAAATGGACAAAAGTCAACAAATTCAATAGAAAGTATGGAGGAATTGCCGAGAGTGCCGGCAAGGGAACAGCCACTTGTCCCCGTGGTGGTCAACGGGGCTCCAACTCATGTTGACAGCCAAGAAGACGAGGACTTGGAATTGCGTCGACAAAAATGGGCGGAAGCTGATCTCAACGGGGCATCTTCCCTCTCCTTGGCGATATCTCTTTTCCTTTTCCTTCTGTTTTAGACGCATGCCGCTTGCCTTGACTGTGTGGTACAACCTCGCTCACTATATGGGTCTACTTTGATCATATAAATATTATTCAATAAAATATAACAACAATGACACCGGTTCGTCTGTTTTTATCCCGTGTCGACAATGCTCATCGCTTCCCGTACATCTTCGTCCATTTGTTTAAAAGCTGTGGCAACAGCATCACATTCAAATTATTGTTGTCTACCGATGGCGTATAATCATTTATCAACAGATAAGGAACCTGTAAATCCTTTTGACCCCCCATAAAACGAAATAACCTCGACAATTGGGTGAGGCCGGGTGGACATTGTTTTGTGGGCGGCGACTCGTTGCAGTTGAATGCCCCTCTCTCCGTCGTAACACTGCCTGAAAAAAGCAATGACCAACAGCTGCCACCGGACGGACCTGATCTGTCTGTATTGAGCACGAATAAAGGCACTGCACTGTTGAAGGCTTCCCTCGACTGAATGATGACTGAGAGCTCTCTCGAAACAGACAATAAAAGGCAAGGCTCCTTTCACCTGAAGAAATGACTATAAGGGAGAGAGAAATGACTGAATACTTTGAGAACATCAATGACACAAGACATCAGACGATTGGCATCACATTCCTTTTGCCCATGATTGCAAGAAAACGAACCATCCTGAAAAGACCAGCTGTTGGATTAATGACCATGGGTCGAGAGAAGGAAAAAGTCAGAAAATTGCAACAACTTACCCGAAGAATTCGAGCATTTCCCCATGGCACTAATTCCAATTCGAATTGACCTCGGAATTGATTAAAAATTGTTCCCAGTTGGTTGGCTATGAATCTAAAATATCTACTTTATCTCCTTTCCAGGGTATACCCACTTTTGACAATAAGGGCAGAGAGCTTCGAAAATGAGAGAAATCTTCAGGGGAGGTCTTCTCTGCTTCAAAATCTCACATTGTCGAGTGACCCCACATTGTTGAGCGGCTTGAGGAGAGTCGCACCTTGCAGTCCGCTTATTTAGGATAAAAAAAGGCAAACCAAAGATCGGGTGGGATATCACAATGCTGCTGCTGGGGAGGTTGATAAGCCGGATGATTATTATGCACAACCTAGGGAGCCCTTCAAAATTAAGAAAATCAGAATACCTGTGGAGTATGTGCCGGATAATGTGTCTGATAGGCTTTTACATGCTGATCTCTCTGGTGTTGTTCTCTTTGTTGCTGTTCCCGCTGCTGTTGAAGCTGTTGCTGATGAGCATAATGGGCACTGTGTGCAGCGTGAGAATTACTGGGATAATGATTCTGATTGTAGGGATAATGGGGAGCAGGATGTTGATATCCTGCTGAGATCTAAAGTCCATTTAAATGATAGAAAAGCGAACAAACTAGGGAAATAAGGAGCAGAAGAAGGAAGGGAAGGAGACCGAGCAACATGGGGACGCGTGCCTGACGGGGCCAACTGCCCTCGTCGACTATAAACTATCGGACAGCTGCTCCGTTTGATCACGGAAAAGAAGAAGTCCACCAGAAGAGGAGGATTCCCCTTGTTCTTTGACCGATGGACAACTTATGGCTAGGGGAAGTATCACAAGAACCAAAGACCATGTACCTTGGGTCAAATTCAGGTCGAAATTGGAGATTCATCCTATAGAAATGTCAACAAATGTCCTATGATTTCAAATTTTTGGTGTCAGTCACGGAGTAGCACTTTCCTTTTCATTGGCTTTGGAGTCTAATTGGAGCTATGTGAAATCTCTCACAGCTTATTCCACAATTAGACACGGCACAAGTGGTCTCATTTAGTGTTTTGGATGGCGTCTGGAAGTGCACTTCGCCCACCGTTTTCCCATATGTGTCTCCTCGTCGTTTTTACGCTTGCAACGGGCTCATTTTTCTCTATTTATCTACACTATTTCAACTACGTAATACTCAGACTTCCCTTTTCTGAGGTCATCTTCCTTCTTTTTTGTCTGTCTGTCGTTCTTTGCCCCTTCATTGTGCTCTCTCTCGACTCTTCTCTACCTAAATCTTCTCTAAAATGTTAATCCTCCTGTCTTTCAACATTTTCTAGGTTTTTTTTCGGGTCGATCTGACATCAGTCATATTCTGCTCCCTTCTCTCATTATAATCATCCAAGACGACTCAAATTGCAACCAGAATAGGCTCATCTCATCTCTCGATCTGGTCGAATTTGTTTTCGACAGTGGTGTCACGCCTTCTTTTTATTTTTCATATCCTTCAACAAGGAGCTCTTCCACACCTACACAATAACAGAATTTCCTCGCTCTCAAATGTAGTCGTCTCGTATCTTTTGTATCTGTTTCTTTCTCGTAAACAAGGTCATACAATAATTGGCGAGTAGGAGGAACTTCTCAACTCCTCGTCCATGCTCTCACGAGAAAGGTTGCATATTTGAGGAGGTCGCCCCCTTTTGCAGAAAATGTCACATTTACCGTACTCTCCCCTTACTTAAATGCCACTCTCCTCCTAATATTAGAGCCTTGGTTTGACATGTTAATCCGCCTAATCTGGGGGAGGAGGGTGTCTCTCATTTTGGCAATCTCCCTTTTTCTGAATTTCAATCCTTCTCTCTTCTAGATATGGTCAGATTACTGGTTCTGGTTATATTGGTTTTGGTCGTACAATGTCAAATGCTTGTTGAGGATATGCCAGAGGAGACGACAGACGAAGAAGACAGAGAGTATGTCGCCATCAAAATGAGTCGACGCTTTTCAGAGGTCACATTGCCGTCATTCGACCCGATTACAGTCTTTGGCGAATGGTGAAAGTATTGAAGAATATGTTCGAATCAAGGACAGAAAAACGACGACAACGGGACTGTAAGTAAATTAACCCAAATTAGACAGAAAATGCCTTTAGTAGATGTGGTGGCGAGCCCAGCAATGGCCGACAGTCAATGGAGTCGACCACTTCGAGCGAGGCGACTTCTCTTCAATTTTTAGAATTTACTCTTTCCAATGAAAACCCGGTGATAAGTAGGCTTTGTATCTTTTTTTGACGTCAGTAAACTATTGTTTCTTGCACTTGTTCGTTTTTGTGGTGTCTAAGGGTTCAAGTAACATTACGCATCTACAGAAGGACGACATCTAATCCGATGTTTCTCGCTTCTATTGATGGCAGCTGGCTGACAACAACCAATGTGGGAATTTTTCGTCATTTTCAACAGCAAACATTGTCAGTTATGCAAGGAGGCGAGAAACAATCAAAACATGTGAAATAGTCATTGACTCAGCTATTACTTTTTCTTTTTTTTTGCTGGATGTGCTACCCAGCACCAGGTGTCTTCTGACGCGACGTACTCATAGAAAATGTCCATTGGAAATGCTAATCTGGTAAAGAAGAAGAAGAACAAGAGAACGCGTTGTTTGAGAGGGAAAAAGTGAAGAAGTGGACATGGAAGGGAGATTTTAGAATTCTTCGCAGGCAAACAAAGTAGACGTCGAAATGTGGAAGAGTTGACAACGGCCGTCGATACATCGACATTTTCCTTGAAATTTTTGTATTTATTTAAGAATAAACTCAATAATCTACCTCCTTTTGATCTGCTTCCACCAATTTCCAATCTTTTTCCTCTCATAGGCGCTAAAAATGGCTTCATTTTAAAAATAGAACCAGTCGGTGAGGTGGCCAATTACGACCAAGATTATTTTCTTTTAAGGAAGTCAATTAGGCAGCTCGTCGTCATTTTACATCTTTGTCTCTATTTTACGTTTGCCTCGGGCTATCCCCTTGACCACATGCTCATTATTTGTCTAATTAAAATAAGGATGACGTCGAGAGTTTTGCGGGGATTAAAGCGGGCTCACCGGCAAGACTCAGAGGCTGTCCAAACTGGTCGACAGCTTCCGTCCTCCAACAGTGAAATCCTGCATCGCATTCTTTACCCATCTGAAATGACTCGACTTGGCAAAAGGAGAGATGACTTACGAAGACGGAATTGTCAAATTGTGCTGAGACGGCGAGAAGAACTGCCAATACAGAATATAACAACAGAGCCAGGGAACCCATCTGAACTATGAAATAAGAGGAAAAAGAAAAGGAGGAAGACGTGGGGAAAGAGGGGATCAACTGGCTACTATGGCTTCCTCCTCTAAATGGATAAAAATGGACGAAACATAAAGAAATGGATGGCAACGAAGTTTTGCCGGCGAGGGTCAAACATCTTTCGTCGTTTTAATTGGGAGTTTGCTCCTGGAACCAGGACCAACAAATCTAATCAGACAAGGACTAAAGACTGGGACAATCATTTGGGATGGTCGACTGGTAAAAGGAAAGAGAAGGGGGAAAATCAAGATGTTTCCAAGATGGGTCCGTTTGTTTATAAATGACGGCTCATTCCTGGCGAGATCCAGCTAAACATCCTCCTCCTCCTTCTTTTCTCTCTTTACGTTAGAAAATATGAGGTTATCCAATTTAGGAGAAGAAGACAATCAGCAGCCAGTCGACCGGCTGCAGTCATCGAGAAAGCCAAGGTAAGTCGACCTGGTGGATATTTAAGTTAGCGTGTTGGGGACAACCACTTTGAGGAAGTAATATTAAAGTCCCAGACCACAAATTGGCTCAATGATAGCCACTCAAAACATTCGAAGGAGCAGCTAACGACTGCAGATTCTGACGCGAAAGAGGGCGTAATTCAACTTCCACAGCGTCAGAAACCTAGCTATTTAGGCGACGAGGGGGGACTATTGTTCTTCTTCTCCTCATAATTCACACATAAATTTTATATGAAATTTAACCTTTAGGGGGGGGGGGGGGGGGGGGGCGGATAACAGGTCACCCAAGATGGAGGAAGGAAAAGAGTTTGTGTCGAAGGCTAAACACAATTGGGGGGCAGAATAGCAATCAAAAGAGGGGGAGATAAGCCCCGGGGTTGGGTCTTTTAATTAGCCCCACACTCCCGGAGGGACAACTGGAACACCTGGACCATTTTCAGATGATTCTTCTCCTAATGGTCATCTTGTTCACAGTACAAGCTGTTGATATGAAAAGACATCGAAAAAGCAACGAGGTAGGTCGACGGGGGGAGGATCAGACGGCCTGTCCCTCCGGAGTCGTACTTGAACATAACGAAATTGCGCCTCCAACTTTGCCATCTCCCATTTTATACTGTTTTTTGGATCTAAGCTACAGTAAGACAAGAAAAAAAGAGACATTTGGGAAGGCAAGTGCAAATAAAAACAGATTATAGAAGTGCGGGGGTCGCCTCAATTAGCTATGCAGCTTTCTTGTGATGAAATTAGACAAAAAGGATAGAAAATAGGTGAATCAAAATGGGAGGCAGGGGGCCAATTGAGGTCACTCGAACCTCGATTGTTTCCGATATCATTCCCGGAATATACTCCCCGTTTACTCTCAAGAGGGAAGCAGAAAGAGCTTACCCCCAAACAAGGCGAACATCCCTATGGAAATTGAATTTCAATAAATTTAAAAGAATCTGGACGGCCCTCTGTCTCGCTCTCTCTCTCTCTTATGGAGGGCACACAATGGAGGTCTCACCGAAGCGTATGAAATGAAGATGACGGGGAATTTTAAAACTTTTAGAAGAAGAAGAAGTTTCAGGTGGGTGTTGTGAATATGGCCGATGCTAATATTCGTCTACGATGTCAGTCAATTCTAGTCGATCATCGGGATCATTTCCTTACTCCAACAAGTCAGCTTCGTTTCAAATTTGTTGACTTTGATCGAGGTGAGAGCGTGTCGTAAGAAGAAGAAGAGGAACAAAACAGAGCAATTAAAGGCCGAGTTTATTAGAACAAGTCATAACAAGGGAGCCGCTTATAAGAAGGGTCAAATGACAGACGACGGAAAGTATCCGTCTCGTCAGCGGGGGTGGCCATTATCATCCAATTCTAGGTAACCATCATTTCTGGTGTGACGCATACGGTCTCTTCGGGTTTATGAAGACTTTTGATGTTTTTGGACGAGCTGCTCCAAGTCGGACGAATATCACATGGTAATGTGATTGTAGGGTTGTGGATCGACTTGATTCAAGTCGAGGCGGGTCGAGTCGAGTGTCGAGCTCGACTAGACATCGACACACAATATAAATAGGGTCGAGTCGAGTCGCTCACGTATTTTTCCATTGTTTCGATTCGACTTTGATCGACTTTAACATCGACACTCTCGATTCGACATTCAGAGTCGATTCGACTCTCTCGACACTGCTCGACTCGTCCTCGAATTTCATGTGTCGAGTCGAGTCGATGCACAACCCTGAGATTCGAAGAGAAGAGACCATTTCAGGTTTATAAAGCAAGATGGCCTTTACATCGACGGAGAGACAATTCGAACTGTTGAATGGTCTTGGAACTATCCGCCATTATCTTCATATGCTGAATAACTTTTTTGTATTGAATATTTTGCGATTGTTCTGTGTACCCGCGAATATTACCCGCGTCGCGACCATCTTTCATCCCCCACATTCCACGGCCGCCTGTCTCTTGATCCTTATCCATTGTCGATTTCTTCAATAATATTATTCTGACTGTCAGTGACAAGTTGCCGCTTGCTCTCTCGGGGGTCCGCCTATCATTACGACAGATTCCATCGATCGACGTAGAGGTCCCCTCAACTGGGTGGGGTTCCCCCCAAAGTCTTCTTGTTTCTGCGAAGCCATTTGTCAATGAGATGGGGAGGGTGTAATAAGAACCTGATAAAAATATAAGGGCGACCCAAGGGCTGCCAGAGAACGATCCAAAAACTGTATTTTGGGTTATTTCTACCAATAAAAACAATAAATTCACTTTTTGCAAAGATTTTAATCGTAAAAATTGTGAGAAACAAGAAAAGTACACAATGACGGCGCAAACTTAACTCGTTTTCTAATAAATATTTGGCTGATGAGATCTCTCGGCTGTTCTCTGTACCCCTCGAATATTGACCTTATGATTGTCTGACCCATCAGCTGACCATTTCCTCTGCATAAATACCCTCTCCGTGACTCTTTCCCTCTCTCTGCCATCGAGATACGCGATACGGTGAGTGTCTGTCTTCTTTAGGAACACGTTATCATCAAAACATAGATTTTAAAGGTGCCCCATAAATCTACCGTAATCTTCTAGTGAATTTTGCTCTATTCTATGACCTCAATTGGGCTTTTTTCCTTATGGATGCCATTATTTGCTGCTCTAAACGCCTGTCGGCTGCTCCTGTGTTTATCTAAATCGACACATGACACACTTTTATTGCTTTTTCGCTGATTATCTCCACGTTCCAACTTGCCAGTCAATTCTGTTCGCGTTCTTCGACCCGAAACGTCCGAAAAACAATGAAGCAACGTCACAGCTCATCGTTACACTTTCTTTCGGTATTTTTTAACCTTTGAAAGTACTTCCAGTCGACTCCTCCTCTTGACCATTCTTCCTTCTTCACCCACTTAGATCTTACCGTCTTTTCTCTTGCCACGTGAGAGTTGATTGATGGTGAACTGCTTGCCGAGAAAAAGCCGACGCGACCCTTCTACTTTGGCCTTTTTCTTTGGATTTTGTCATAAAAGGAGGGAGCAAAGTCTCTTTCTCCCTATATTAGACCCTTCCCAGCCAAATTCCCATTAGTTCCAATTTGAATAATCATTCAATCCCTTCTAATCCAAAATTTTTAGGTAATATGGTACTCCTCGGTGCTATCGACCAAGGAACATCGTCGAGTCGGTTCCTCGTCTTTGAGGCCGACTCAGGGGAGCTCGTCACCAGTCACCAAGTCAGTCATCCGCCCTACTTCCGACCATAAAATTCAGATAGAGGTGCGCCAATTGTTCCCCAATCCAGGATGGGTCGAAATGGATCCAATGGAGATTCTCGACACCGTCAAAACATGCATAGAGGTTAGTTCCGCTTCTTGGATGACGTCAGTTGGACAGTTGCCGTCGTATTCTTTAAAAATAAGGGCGAGTGATACTCTGATCATTGACTTCTCTCCTGAGTGATGGAATGTGTTTTTAGAAAGTAGAAGAAAAGCTAGACAACCTGGGAATTTCGATCGACGAGATAAAGAGCATTGGATTGGCAAATCAAAGAGAGACGACTGTCGTCTGGGACAAGGAGACCGGTCGACCATTGTACAATGCCGTCGTTTGGCTGGATACACGGACATCTCATCTGGCTGAGGAAAGTATTGGCAGGACTCCTTCTGGGTAAGCGATTCGGCCTTCTTATCATCCAGCAAATTCAGCTCAAAGGATCACTTCAAGGCGAAGACTGGCCTGCCTATCCATCCCTACTTCAGTGCTCTTAAACTTCGATGGCTTCTGGAAAATGTGCCCGAAGTCAAAGAAGCCTTGGAGAAGGGAACTCTTCTTTTTGGAACCGTCGATACTTGGCTCATTTGGAGTCTGACAGGAGCTTTTGTGACTGACGTGTCCAATGCCTCCCGGACATTCCTCCTCGACCTTCACAAGCGGAAATGGTCATCTCAGCTTTGTGAATTCTTCGATATCCCCCAGGAAATTCTTCCGGAGATTCGATCCAGTGCAGAAGTTTATGGTCATCTCAAAGAAGGTTTGACAGTTGTTTGTCTGATTTTATTCGCAGTATTCGAGGTCCCTTAGCTGGGGTCCCTCTTTCTGGTTGTCTTGGAGATCAACAGGCAGCTATGGTCGGTCATAACTGTCTCCACAAAGGAGATACCAAGAATACTTACGGCACAGGGACATTTATGCTGACGAACATTGGACAGAAGCCACTGGTCAGCAAGAATGGACTATTGACTACGGTAGGATTCCAGGTAGGATCTTTAACTCTTTAGAATATGTGTGTTGCTTACCAGTTCGGTCCGGATTCCCCCGTTGTCTATGCTCTCGAGGGTGCCGGATCCATTGGTGGCAATGTCGTCCGCTTCCTTCGTGACAATTTCCAATTCATCAAAGATGCCAGTGAAATGGAATCTCTCTGTAGATCGGTTGAATCCACGGAAGATGTCTATTTTGTACCATCATTCACTGGCCTGTAAGTTGATAAATTGCCGGTGAGGATCAATTCAGGTACACCCCATATTGGGATCCATCCGCTCGAGGAACTATCGTCGGAATGACCCAGGTCTGTTTTGTACTTTGTCAATCAACAATAAGTTCAACAGGTGACCAACAGGGCTCACATCTGTCTGGCTGCCCTCAAGGCGGTCGCTTTTCAATCGGCTGAAATGGTGGCCGCCGTCGAGCATGATCTCGATCATGAGTGCGTCATCAGCTCGCTAAAAGTGCATTCTTCGACCGTCCATGTCCTAATGGCAAGTTCAGGTTGATGGAGGAATGACAGTGAACAGTCTGTTCAATGAACTCCAAGCTGACATCATTGGCAAAACCATCGTGGCTCCTGTCCTTCCAGAAGTTTCTGGATGGGGGGCCGCCGTGGCCGGAGCCATTGGAGCCGGCGAAATGTGCCTCGAAGAATTTAGAAACAAATCCCCGAAAGCTTCTGTCTATAGTCCAAAAATATCGGAAGAAGAAAGAGGAAAAGAAGTCTACCGGTGGAAAGAAGCCGTAAAAAGGGCGTCCAACTGGGCGCATTAGTTAATTTTCCTTGTTGCCTGTACATATTTTGCCCGTGGTTGTTCTCTGCTCAGATTGGTACCCAATAAACGTGTTAAAGATTCTATTTTTATAATAACTTTTTCTTGTTATTATTGAGATCAGATAGCATATTGCCCGCATATCGCTTCAATTCATAGAAGCCAATGTAGTGTAGGAACTGAAATTGACCGTATTCATGATTTCTGAAGGGCGACTTACCCCGTCGACGTATGCTCCTAGCATGTCGTTTCCCCAAAAAGCTTGTGGTACTCGTGGCTTCCTTTTAATTCGGGCGTATGGCCCCATGTCCGCTTTCCAAATGAAATCCCACAGCACTTGGCTCCATGACTCGTGTTGGAGAAGATTATCATAATATTCGGGAGCTATTTGCCTAACTAGCGGGAGATTTCTACCAGGAATCTAAAATAGTAAATAATCAGAGAGAGGAGAATAAGAATTACATAAGGGAAGTCATGATGTTCCACGTGATATCCGACGTTAAACGTACACAAATTCCACCACCCGTAGTAACTGGAAATTGTCTTTGGTTTACTTTTCACTATTTGCCTTTTTGTCTTTCCCATGACTCACACCAACCTGTAGGTCTCTTGTTTCTCGTCGAAGATGTAATGCTCCGAGATAAAATGACCGGCTGAGGGATGAAGGCCCATGGCAATACTTGTACCAAACCATAAATAAGCAAGGGACTTGAAACTAAAGAAATAGACGATGCACAAGTCGAAAATGACCTGGAATTTGAATTAAAAATAAGAAAAAAACTGGCTTTTACCTGAATGACGGCATTTAAAATCTCGAGATCTGTGGGGGCTTTCTTATAAATGATCAAGGGACGAAAAGCGTAAAAGAAAGGCTGAAGGGATAACCAAAGAAGTTTGCGTAGTGGGGAAGTGAAAAAGAGAGCTTCTAATTCTGTGGGGACATCTGTATCCAGGCCATCTTCCCCGAGGTATCGATGATGTTCGACATGATACTTTTTAAAGGAGACGGAGATTGGCACTCCGATAGGCAAATTGGCCACAAATCCAAATAATCGATTCTAAAAAGAAAAATAAATTAGAGGAAAGGCTTCTGCCTACTGCTAAAGGTCGAGAATTACCGTAGACGGTGTTGTGGGAAATGTCATGGATGGCCAGTGTCATCGCATGGTTGATGACTCCTCCACAGACATATCCTTCGATGAGAATAAGAGTCCAATCCTCATCTAAACAGGATTCTTGCTAACTGACTTGGAACCAAGAGGAGCAGTCCAATTGGACTCACTCAATAAGCAGAGAATCTAACCCTTGAGAAGCCAACACATGAAGATTTGAAAGAGGACCATGGCCACGACGACATATTGGAAAGACGGATCGACGCCGAAAAGCTGCAAAAAAAGACATTTCCCTCGCGTGTGTCTGAGGATGTGCCCTCGACCTCGAGAGTCTCGGCCAAATACACGTACACGTCGCTGATGATTCAGCCTGGCTTCTGCCGTAGAAACCCCTGTCAAACAAATGGCTGACTGGTGTTTGAGATGGCAACAACTTGTTTCTCAAGACAAACTGTTGAGGCCGAAGGATTTGGCGTCATCGCCTCTCTATTTGATCCTTTCTATTTGATCAAGTCTCTTCAAATATTCCTCACCTTTTTAATTTCTGGATGAGCTTTGACGATCGTTTCCCTCCGACTCATGTGTGGTTGCTCGGTCAGGGTCCAGATGAAATCATCTCGGGAAACTGATTGACCCATCTGAAATGGCGTCGATGACGGGAGAAAAGAACTATGAATCACTGCTCGATAAGAGAAAAATCCACAAAAAACGATAACTGAAGGAGGAAAGAGGAGGCAGGAAGTGGACAATCTCAGAGAGTCGACCGACTTGTATTTGAGCGGTCATAGGGAAAACAACTTCACGGTAAATATTCAATGAAATAGCGGGGAAAGAAGCCCAACTGGGAAGCCACCTAGTGACATTGAAACCCCGCAACCCAGCAACGAGAATTGCAAAAGAATCGAGTGAAAAGATCGAGAAGACGAAGAACCAAGAAGCCGAGAACAAAAATTGCAACGAGAATGTGCACGGGCTCCCCCGGCGAGTGTACATAGGGTGAATCGGCGGCCAGTACTATCAGCCATGGGCAGAACAAACAGTGAAAAGAGAGCACAGCCAGCTGGGAGACGGAGGAGGACACTTTCAAAAAGGACGAACAGTGATAAATGGAAAAGTTCAGGATTTAGCTAAAAGAAATTGTAAAAAGAACAAGAGCGATGAGGTCCCAAACTACGAGAGTAAAATCCTTTATTATTTTCAAAATAGAAAAGGCTGGGGGATGAGCTACTCTTCGTCGAAAGCTCTTTACTTGGGAAGAATTCTCCTCGATATTGTAATTGGCATCTCCCACCCAGTCTTTTATACAGTCGATCGACAATTTCTGACTTGAGTCGTGATTTGTGTTCTTTTTGTCTACTTCCTGGTTGAGTCACCCGACTCTTTTGGATAATTTTAAGTTGGTGTTTCTCCGTTGTTTAATTGTGTTCTGGTGGATTCTGTTGTGTCTACGAATAATTTTAGCAACGAAGATACCTCAAAGTTGCAGATTCTCTTCTAATTATCATAAATTGTTTTCTCTCCTTTTTCGTTGTGTTATTTCATATTGGTAACTAGACGGGTCGATGAGAAAGGCTCTGTCCTGTCCAGGTGTTCGGGGCGTAAAATTCATTTGTGAATTAGTCTGCGTCAAGCTAGCTGCTTCGACTCTCGATGAATTACACAAATTTATCGTATGATGATGTCATCGACTATGTCGACTATCCAGGTTTGTTGTCCTCCGTCCAAATATCTTATAAACAATACCGTAATCCCTGGTTAAAGTCAGTCTAATGTCATTTGTTCACGTGTCTTTTTAAGTAGCTGCGAGGCAATTCATTTACTCTTTTTTTTGCCTTCATAAGTGGAAAATATCATCGTAAAAGTTATTTGAGGAAGTGTCGACAGCTGTCCTTCCTTCTCCTTTCAGTTCATTAAATATTCATTTCTATCAACGTAGAAGTTTGGCCTTTTCTTGTTGGAGATCCCCATTGGATTTGGTCTTGATCCATTACTCAGAAAACTGAAATAGAAGAGGAAAAAGGCCATTATTTGACTTTTATCCTCCAGAGAATTGGAATGAGATGTGGATAATATTTCGAGGAATTAGCCATCGGTCAACGGTCGACGATCAAAGCGAAAGCCATGACATCTTTTTGGTCTTTAAAATAGTTTTGACCTCCCCTTGACATCGGGAGAATTGACTAATATCCCCGAGTTGATTAAGTTATACGCTCATTTCAAAGAATTCTATAATTTGTTCATAAATAGCCGTCCAGTGGAGGCGGGTCGAACCTTGTTAGTGTCTCTTTTCCTCGCCTAAAGATGGACGTCTTCCATCGAGAGAGTAAGTCCTTTTTTCTCAAAAAACAATCAGTTCCACCAGCTGCGTCTCGTCATTTCACCTGTCTCTTTTGTTTTTCTTCTAATCCCCCCATTTCCAGCGATGGGTGAGCCCTCCGACCTGATGATCACGGTCATCTTCTCCTGTTATATTATCTACGCCCTGGCCATTCTCCTCGGTATTCCTTGTAATCTCTTCGTTCTTTATCGGATGCGCCAGCTGAGCAAGAAATGTTCCGATCTCTACAGGTCAGTTGCCCAAATGTCAAATCTCCTTTTCCAGCAATGGCGTCGGTATTTGTCTCTTTTTGATGGCCGTCTCGGACATCAGCTCCCTTTGTTCGATCTTCATCCACTATGTCATATCCATCACGACGGAGACCACTGCTATGGGTAATTTTCTCCCGACTTCTGCTCTAAACATCATTTGCAAGGTGACCATTCTAATTTCCCTGACATTTCCCTGAATTCTAGGTTGTCACCTTTTCTGTCCATATTTCTACTTTTGTCTCCATTTGGTCCTGGCTATTGATGTCTACTCTTCGCTACCTCTCCGTCTACCATCCTCTCTTTTATCTCCGCCTTTGGCGACTTCCCCTCAAGGTAAATCCTCTCCCAGTGTCGACATCTCCTTTTCAGGCAATGTTCACAGTTGTCGTCGCTTCGATTCTCTTCAATATTTGGCTTCTTTTTGCCGTTGTTAATGACCCAAAAGTATGTTGAAAATAATAAGACGAGCAGATGTTTAGGGTGGATGCACTATGGTTTCTCTCGGCGGCTATCCTTTGGTGAACAAAAGCTTTCTATTCTTGGAATCGACAGGGTTGTCTTGTCCTCGAGTAACCATAACAAAATAATTTTAGTTCCTTCATCGTGCCGAGTCTGATAATTCTCTACGTCGACATGTCCGTTGTCCTTGGTTTTCACTACAAAAGAAATCACCTGGCACAGCTGCAAATGGATGACCTCCGGAAAAATGTCCCGTTGAAAGTCAACACGGTGGGGAATATTCTGTTTTATCCAGGGACTTTGAGATAATTTTATGGAAGAAACTTCAGAAACATCATACCTTCGTTCTGAGATGGCTGGGAATCGCTTTGGTCGACGTCGTCCTCAATACCCCCGAAAATCTCTGCCGTCTTGGACTTATCCTTGGCGTCATTGAGGCATCTGAATCTGAACTTTACGTCATTTCTCGTATACTTGCTCAAGTATTTCTTATTTAGTTTATTGGACAATTCCGTCTTACAGGTCCCGTACTATCTTCAATTCGGTTTCAATGCCTGTTATCTGGCTCTTTTCATCTACGACAAGTCAACTCGACCAACTAAAGCGAGAGTAAAGGAAGGTGCATCTTTCTACGAGAATTCAAACAATCGACCATCCAACAGGGAACAAGGTTAGGGTACATCTTCTGTGTAGAATGACAATATCCAGGCGACAATTTGATGGCCAAGTCGACTCATTCCGACTCGGGAATTGAAGAAGGACAGACATGAAGGCAGAAATGACAGCAGCTACGGGTCTTTTTTTGGATAGATTATATTATATTCTTGTTCAATTTCCTCAGAAATAACGTATTCGGGCGTATAAATGTATTTGTCTTGTTGATTACGATTGGCTGTCGACGTCAATGAGCCGCGATGTAATTTCCTTTTTTAAAAATTAAAAAGATTAAATCAGAAAAAAAACTGAAGAACAAGCTGGAAGATAACTGAACAGAGAGACATCCTCCAGGAGTCATAAACACAGTGTTTATTACACTCTGACTTGAACCGAACACAGTCTCATTTTCCCTGTTTTGCAGTTTCCGCGCAATCGACCAATCTTTTCCCGTTGCTATTGACCATTGGAATATTACGGACTGTTGACTTTTACCATCAAAAACATCTCGATAACAGTGATATACTCGCTGTGTCTTCTTTCCTTTGGTGACTCGTAGTCACTTCAATATGTACTGAAAAGGGCACACTATTTGTACTCCTCCCTGAGTAAACTTCCAAGTGACGGATCAGTTGGTTTGATTCTTCCTTACTCGGGGTTCATTTTTCGACAACAAAGAGATCCATTCAAGGCCATTCTCTCGACCAGGTGTCGGCCTCCTTTGAACACCTGTCCCTTGAGGTATTTGACCTCATTTCCAGCTCTTTTTTATATTGTTTAAGTTTGTTGAGATTAGATCCTCTCAAGATCCAGTTCTCCTGATCTCTTTTACAAGTCGCCAGTTTATCCCCTCGATTTCAGTGAGATCTCTTGATAGCACCTGGCCGAGATGACGGTGACAGATGGTTGCCACGACGAGCAATGGCCTTCATCTCCCCTCTGCAGGGGTTACGTCGAGGAGACGAGTAAGTCATTCTCACTCCTAAAAAGACAATGGGTCGATCGACGAGTCCTATCTTCTGTACTGATGAGCTCTGGTGTAAGTTCTTTTTTGTAAACCTGTTTCAAGTCGAACCAGTCGTCTCATTTACATTCCCGACATGTAAATCTGCTTGTAATGCTCTCTCTCTCGATTTATCCGAATGTTCTTTTTTCTCAATCGCGGTCCACTTGAAACATTCTCGTCGAGTACCCAAAACGGGCCATCTCTCTCCCTTTTTGCTTCTCTCCAAAATAGAAATGTCCGGAGAATGTCTGCCCGATCGAGGAGTCTATCAGGGTAAGACAATATCGAACAGTTGACATTTGTCCTTGTTCTTTTCAAACTGTCAGTTGGTTTCTCCCCGTTCGTATAGAGGCCTCCCACATAGTCAAAGTGCAAATAGAGAGTTACCGCAAAACAAGACGTGCTAATGCCGGCCGGTAGTGGGAGGGAGGTATTATTGGGAAAAGTGCGTACGGTTCGACGAGAGCGCGGAAAATCAGCTGAGAGGGGGGCAACCACGCCTTTTTCCCGGCGGTCAGAGCTTCGTGTCAAGGCTGTCAGCTGGTTCTTCTTCTTTTTTTTGCCTCCTTTTCTAAGTTCTAAAATAATATTTTGCCTTGTCTGCTTTAGTGCAGCCCATCGAAAGACAGGTCTCTATACAAGTCCCATAAAGGCAAACAGCTGTCTCTGACGACCACCATCCTTTGGTCAGAAGCCCCCCTTCTTCTCCTCTCTTTCTCCCCCGTTTCCCAATCCAATCTCAACAATAGCCTGTCCCTTCAACGATATGACAACTCGACGCGACGTTCCCAACAGAATTCCCATAGCCGACGACGAGCCTCCAGGTCAGTCACATGTCCTCCGATTGACCTACTGCTCGCAGCAGACGATCAGCTGATAAAACTGGTTTTAAACTAACTTAGAAAATGGCCGTCTCGGGGTTAGGTCAGCCGGTTGAATCACATCTCGTAAAATATTCAGATGGTAAACAGATTGGGGGCGATTCCCTTCCGGTCAAAACTATTGAGAAATAAAAAGAAACCCCCTTTTTCCAGGTATGGATTGTTTTGGAGAAGATCGAGAAGCCCTGAACGATTTGGCCAAATATTTCAATAATACACATTTGGCGGATGTGAATGTCATCGTGGCTGACGAGACGTGAGTTCCTCCTTCTGTTGTTCCTTGGAGAACTGGTTCGATTGAGGAACAAATTCTTCAGGTACGCGGCTCATCGGCTTATCTTGGCTAAGAGTAGCGATGTTTTTGATCGGATGTTGAGTCAAAGATGGAATGGAGAAAAGAAGGTCAGTTGGAACATGGACGAGGGAGGAAAATGAATTCAGGACTTGGAAATAGTCGAGGAGCCAGCTTGTCAGAAGGTCTTCGCGGCATTTCTCCGTTTTATGTACTGCAACCATGTGGTGCTCCATCAGGAGAACTGCCTACCGATTCTTGTCCTCGCTGACAAATACAATGTCAGCAGTTTAAAGAAGGTCTGCATCGACTATGCCGAACAGGAAATTCTCCCTAATCTTGGTCTGAAAGATGTCTTTTGTGTATGGTTCCTCTACGCCACCAAAGCTTTCCATCAGGTGAGATTGTCCTCTTTCTAATGCCAATTTGTCCCTTTTAGAGTCTAATCAAAGCGTGTATCCAAGCCATTGCTAAAGATTTTGAGTCAGTTTGCAGCGAGGAATGGCAGCCCAACTGGCTTTCACTCGACCGCGATCAGCTGATCGAAATTCTTCGCTGCAATCAATTGATCATCTCTAGTGAAGGCCATAAAAAGACTAATCCAATTGCCTTTTTCAGATGAATACAAGCTGTGGGAGGCCGTCCTCAAGTGGCTACAGGCACCGAATCATCCAGAAAGGAGAGGCACAACCGCGACACCTCTTCTTAGTCAAATTCTCCCTCTTATTAGGCAAAGAATAGGCAGAAAATTAGTCAAAGATCTTCAGGTTTGCATTTATGACTGCGGACGAATTGAGCCAAGTGGAAAAATCATCAGTGACTGAGCAATTCCCAAAGCTCTTCCATCCGTTGATTCTCTCCGCCTACAAATGGCAGGCTCTCCCGTTGAGTAGTCGCTGTACCCAAAAGTAATCCCTTTTCTGCTGTCTCTAAATACAATTTTAACAGAGAATTTGGGACGACGCAATTTCTTCTAAGAAAATACACGGACATCCGATGGGATAAAGTCATCTCGGTACCAATTGATGACAATGGCGAAGGGATTGCCAGACACGATCATAGCATACAGGTCGGTCATTTCCTCCTCCTCCTCCTCGATATCTAAATATTCAGTTCCAAACGAGATCATGTACTTTCCCGGAACAACCATGGCAATGGCAGCTGAAATTGAGTACTTCTGTCTATTCGAACAGCGACGATTATCTCCATATTTATTTGAGCGCAGACAACATCGACAGTCCTCGGTCGGTCGAGTTCATGCTCTCCTTCGTCGACGAGAAGAAAGTCGTCCGCTCGGTCTCGGGTAAGAAACATTTCACCAAAACAAGGTAACCGGCATTTGCGGCATCATTAACCAATATTTTAGATATTCGACTGAACTGGAATTAGATCGTAGAGTCGAGCTCAATGAACTGACATGTGGCGATTCGCCTTTGGTCGTCGCCGGCAAGCTCTACGTCCAACTGACCCTCCGACCCATTGACTGATCTCTCTGTTTATTTATTCTTCCCTCTGGCCTCATACATACGAAGAAGCCGGTGCTCATTTCTTGTACATAAAACTAGTTTAATTTCTTGTTTCGAGACAATAAAAAGGGCGCAAAATAGCCAATGTTAACATTTATAATATGTACATAAATCTATTGACCCGTGTCAGTTGGACTTCTTGAGATTGTCATGGATCGCCTGGGCCACGAAGGAATGCAAGATGAAGTACTGACTGGAAAAATAAGTACCGAGGATAAGCAATTCGGCGAGGTAGTCAAAATGACCGGTGTGATTGAGAATAAGCGAAGAGTCCGAGACGAAAAAGAGACCGAAACCGAGCAGACGATAGAATAAGGCCTAAATCGATTTGAAAGAAATGGAGATGGGAGACTGACCTCTTCAGAATCTCTTTCAGTTCGAAACAAGTATTGGGAAGCGGCGAGGATGACACAAGTACTGAGGATCAGGGAGTAAATGGTCATCACAATGACGGCCACTGGCTGCTGGGTTAGGAGGGGCATGAGACAGACATGACCGAGGAGAGCTCCCCAAGAGAGGACACCAATGGCGACGGGTACATGGACAGCAGTAGTACGACCGGCGAAAAGAGACTAAATCGAGAATAATTTATAGAAAGAAGAACTTACAATGTAGGCCAAATGCCCGAGTCCAAAGGGAATGGCCCCGGTGACAATTCCCTCGTGGCTGGTTCCGATTAAAAAGTCACCGATGGCGCCGAGAGCAAGTGCCAAGGCGACTGTCTGACTCTCCTTGATATTCATACCCAGCTTGTGCAAATAAGTAAACGCCACCAAAAAGACAAGAGGCGCAGTTTTCCTATAATTTTCGCTGTTTCAATTAGAAATCGGACTGACCAGTAAGCATAGAACTCATCGTAGAACTTGACGAAGCCATTGGATCGGAAGTAGAAATTAAAGATTAGAAGGAAGTAAATGGCCGCCACGACGAGCATTGTGGATTTCATTTTGGAAGAAAGCCGCTGGGTACGAGGGAAAGACACGAAAGATAAGAAAAGGACAACTAGAGAATAGTCAAGATAAGAAACAACTTGTCAGGAATCAAACCAATACAGAAGCAGCCTCTGAAAAGACACGATTAGCACAAATAAATGAATCAATTCTATGGGAAAACGCCCGAAATGTTTGTATTATGAAAAATGCTGTGACAGTCATCGAATAGAAATCGACTGCCATTTCAGCGCGGGGTTGCCATGACGCGAAAGTCGAGAGACGCGACAAACAGAGTCCGATTACCTTTAGGAGAACTGTCGACTTTTTCGGTCAAATGGATAGATGGCAATTGATCCAGTCGACCCTTTTGATTGAAATCATTCAACTCTTCTGATGAGAGACAATGAGAAGCGTAGATCTAAAAAATAATCAGAAACAGGGAGTATCCTACTGAATGGAGCAAAAGGGGAGATGTACAGGTGTCATTGGGAGGCGATAAGTGGACGACAATATGAGGAATAGATTGCCAAATCTAGAAGAGATTCAGCTGATTGACGAGCACTTACATCGACGGCTTCGGTCAGTCGATTGTCTTGGAAGGGACAACTTTTCTCGGGCAAAAATAAAATGCAATTACAATGTTTCTTGTTCTTTCTGGCGGATTCAATGGCAGATGAAACTTGCCCGCCATAGGCCACTTCAAGCATTTTACCAGCACAAAGCCATTCTAAAATAAGAAATTGGATGAAGAGAGACGCCTCTACCATCAGGACCAGGTGGGTTCTCGTCAGAATTCCAGAGGACGACGATTCGATTTATTGACGGACTGTTACAAAGAGCTGCGACTCTCCGAATTACTGAAGAATCCGTGCCGACGACAAAACCACAAACAGACGACTCGGAGAGAAGGTGGGGCAGAAGCGGAAAACACTGAAAAATGTCGTCGATTACTTGAGGAAGGCCTACTTTGTCAGTTTTCGATGACACAGATGGTAGAATTCTTCTTTCCAGTTCTTTTATAATCTGTCCCATTATGACTGTCGGAGAAGAAAAGGCTTGTTGGAAGAGAACTTGACCATATTCTGATCTCTCAAGTATTTCATCGGGAGACAGACGGCCGAGGATGTGGGGGATTCGGGAGAAAGAAGAAGGAAATAAGGCGACTCTAATAGAAATTTTTAATAAAAAGGGAAAAGAAGCAATTACCTGGACCAATCGAGAGATTTGTGGAAGGGCAGGACAAAGTAGTCGCCGTAGATGATCGGGATGGAAGCATACTTCAAGGAGAGAGCCAGTAGACGGGGAAAAAGCGATGACGAGTCCAAAAGAAGTACAAATTGATGATTCTGAGACAATTTATTGTGGTGTCGACCGCTTACCTCGACCAATTGCTCCAATTCGATCTCCTGTCCATTTTTCCTACAAAATTTGGTGGAATCTTTAGGACATTCCATAATAAGCGTCGCCTGAAGAGAAAATTTGGGGAAATAAGAAGATCCCTCACCTTTGTATCTCCCAATTCCTTTAAAACATCCTGTTTATGTAATCCGGAAACATTAACCAAAGGAATTAGAAGAGTCTCTTTCGCCCCATTTTTATTAGAAATCTCACTATTTTTAGGGAAAACGGGAGGAATGGAGATGTCGAACTGTGGCCGATATGAATTTCTTTCCGGAAGAGAGCTGATCACAATGGCATCCAATGACGGCACTTTACCCCAAAAATTCAAAATAATTACATTTGGCAATCTAAAAAATAGAAAGTATTCCGATTATCAGGTATCTGCACTTGTTTTTCAAAACAGCGGCAATCTTCTGAATGTGTTCTTCACTTTGAAATCTTTCAAAATTTAGGAAATCCACTCCAGGGAAGGATAAACACGCCAGTTCGGGATTATCGACAGAGTAAGGTGCCAGAAATTGTCGAATTTCAAGAAATTCCTGAGATGGAATAGGGGAAATTCGTGTCCCATTCTATTATTTCATGATTACAAGAGATAAAAATATCTACCTTGTCGACAAATTCAACTAATGGCTGAATATAAAATGTGATATGAGTTGAATTTAGAACACAGCGACTGGTGTCATAGCAAGACGTGAAGGTACAATTATGGGAAGAGCTGGAAGGGGTCTTTCTTCAGTTTACATCTGGAGTTTACCTATGATAAAATGTTCCATCGTCATCTATTTTCCATCGCAATCTCTCCTTTTTAACTTTGGGATTTGTGGAACGATATAAGACAATGGAGGAAGCTGCCAAGAAAATAATTGCAAGCGTGTTCTTCATCTGAAAGGCCGAAAGAATAACAATTTATCCAAACGAGAGTACCTTCGATCAGAAGATTTACATGGCACTCACTCCACGGAAAATGTTTCTTTTCTATGGTGAAATTGCTTCTAAATTTGCAAGATGCTCCCAACGGATGAAAATAGAAGTGGAATGCCGACGAAAGAAAGCGAAAAAGAAGATGGAAAGGAAAAAATTTCGCGTTTATTTCTCAGTAAAAATACAATTCTTTCAATAGACTCTAACAAAACATAAATAACCGGTAACCTAGAGGGGAAATCTGAAAACTCCTATACAGATGCCTAGCGTGAGGTTTACTGTCCATTGAGCACTTGAGCACGGAAATCAGCTGCACATTTTTCATAGTTCTCCACAAGAGGAGTAGCATTTAGCACACGATTAGGGTTCTTCTCAAGAAATGCAAGAATTTCCTGAAAACGTATAGTGGGAAATGATAGATGTGAATTTAAAAATAAAATATGATAAAATACTAACGTTCTCTTGATCTTGACAAACATTCTCCCTCTGATATCCGAAAAATTGCTGCTGAACACGATCTACTGTTTCTTCGAAAATCTTTTTCCTTTCTTCGATATCATTAGTCAGAGTATTCACTGGCTGTGTGTTTGAATGCTGCAAAATTAACAATAAATATAATTAAAATATTATGAACTCCTGGAATAGAAAAAAGTCATAAAAATTTGAAAAAACTTACAGATCTTTGTTGAAGCTGGGATAATCGTGCCATTTCATCGCGCAATTTGGTTTTTTCTTCCCGTTCTCTTGCAAGCTCTGATCTAAACATTTTCAAATAAATAAAAAAATATAGCAAAAAACTAACCTCAATTTTTCTGCTTCTGTGCCAGCAGAGCCTTTCTGTTGAGCGTTAACTCTATCAACTACATCCGATGATACTCCAACAGTACTAAAAATATAAATGTGAGTAAAAAACATCAAATAAAATTAGAAAAAAAAAATAAAACACTTACTTATAGCCTTCAGGGACATCTTTTCTGTCAATTCGTACAACACCCGGCTTCTCCTGGCTCTGTGTTGAGCCCATTGACCCACTGCTGAAATAAATGAGGTAATATGACAACAAAGATTATAAAATATAAAAAGATGCGTATAACCAAAATTTTTGAAGGTTGTAATTGTAGAACATGCACAAAAAATGCGTCAGCAGCGGTCACGTCATGCAAGCCTATTGACGTTGGGTAATTAACCAAGTTTTCGTTGATATTCACTTCTATTTGATTCCAAAAAGTTATTGGACCCATATACAAGCTTGACCACACCCAGATTATAAGATCCACTTTATCATTGTTGATCTATCTCTACCAACACTGCGAACCAAGTAAAATGCCAATTTCTAAGCTCTATGACTTTTAATTAGTTTCTGCCTGCGCGAGGTTAGCCTCATCCGTAACGCATTGATTTTTCTAAACTACGTCGAACGAATCTACTTATATTTCTAACATTGCAGCAATGTTTAGAATTCCGCTAGATTATGGATCTATCTGATTGCTAGGGTATGCAATTATGACCTTGAACACTCTCTTGCGCTTGAGATTAGAAACCTTGTGAACGTCTTCCCCTTTCCGCTATCTTTGTCGCGCTGTATTACAACTTACGATCCTTTTGGCTGTAAAATATAAAGCTTATTCTTCGCAAGCATGTTGCAAAAAGACTATATAAGAATATAAAAAAAGTCAAAACGTATCGAGAAAGCAGAGATAAAAATAAGCCTAGCTGTTCTCCTTCCTTCTTTTTTCCCAACGTTTACATCTGTATACATCTTACAACATTCTCATTTTTTATGTTTTACATAATTTCAATCTCACTTACTTCATTTATTTCCAATGTTTCAGATCCTATGCCAAGGCCAGCATCGCCGGTCTCGGTACTAGCTCAAACAGAGAAGTGCACTCAGACTATAATACCTGAAAATGGGTCGAAGTGAGTATCTAGAGAGATCAATAGACATGAATATTTCAGAGAAAAAGGCGAAATCCCCCTACGGAATGATCACGACGCGTATGCTCTTCCCTCTACAAGCAATGGATTGGCAGAGATACTGTATGTTAGAATCAAGGAAAAACAACAAAAAATTTGAGGAATTCGACCAAAATAGTCAAACCAATGAATACGTCGAAGTTGAACTTGGCTTTGAAGAATATTTGGAAGATGAAAATGAACAGTCTGCCAGCAAAAGGACAAGATGAAAAGAAAGAAGGACCGAAAACAGTAAAGAAAGAAATGGAAAATAGGCGAGTTTTGAAGAAAAGAAAAGGGAGCGCAAAGGGGCTCAGCCTATCAGAGCACGACAATCAGCGTCTCCATGGAAACAGTCAGCCGCTGTCATATTTCCACCTGCCGATTTCAATTATCCCTCTTCCTCTCCCTCACTTTTCTCTTTCATTCCCTTATTTTTATCGTATAAGGTAAGGCCAAAGGGGAAAGGGTCTAATGGCCGCATTAGAGAGGGGCAGGTGCCTCCCAGCAAATAATCCACCGCAGGTGAAACATAATTGCGATGGGCCGGATGGATGCGAGAAATTTTGACTCTTAAGTCAATTTTGAGATAGAAAATACCCAAATCTGAATCATATCTCTGTTTCGTAGAAAATATTGAGGCAGAATAACTTGTAATTTAGATTGCCCGAGAAAAGAAGCCCAACGATGCCGGAATCGAAGAAACATTCGGAGAAGGTTCGACTTCACCTGCCCCTCTTATTCAATTATTTCAGAAGAAAAAGCTACCAGAGATTGTAAGCAAAATAGAATATGAAGAAGAAGACGTCGTCGTGGATGCTTTGGATAGCCAAGGTAAGAAAAAGAGACGAGACGCGCGGCGAGCAAAGGGTCGACTGAGCCAGCTACCGTAATCTGTCCATAAATCGCGTTTCTGAAATATTCGGGGAAAGCCATTTGTGGCAGTCGTTGGGATGAGACACTAAAACGTGGAGCCCTGCTGACAGCCGGTCGACTCTCGCCATGGATCTCTACAATATGCTCATCTCGAGTAACTACCAGCAATTGACTCGAACTGACGGCAACGCTGGTTGGCCAATGTTACCAGATGTTGCCCAGTGCTTGACCAGCTACTCGTCGGCCGTGACCAAGAAGGGTGAGTCGGGCAGCGACGGTTGTCACGAACAGTGCCATGGACACAGCCGGAGTATAAAACAAGTCGACACCCCGAGTCAGCTGAATGGAGCCCTGGTGGCGCATAAGAGACTTTCCCCCTTTTGAGCTAAACAATCGTCTCGTACATAATGTATACGGTAAACGCAGTTCGGGAGACAATAGCCGCCTCAGCCCGGCACATCTCCCATGTTCAACTCCGCTGGCGCTATCTTCGATTACGGAGCTGCTGTTCGTCAGGCGGCTCGTCACCATCAACTCTTCTGTAAGCTCTCTCTTCTCGATAATTACGTGTTTCAACTGAGCCGCGACCTCTCTAATTGCCCTGCGCGGTTAGACCCGTCGTCGTCGTGTATCAGTATATCAGATAATCAGCAGCGGCTGCCGTATTGAGCGAGCTCGCTATGTCCCGCCGGCCCTCGGCCATACCATTATCCCATTTCAAAGGTCCATTCTGGGCATTGTAATTTAGACTAGTTTTAATCGAGAACTTTACTCGACTAGTACTTAGCCAGTACTTCCTCGTCTTTTCCTTTTTTTCCATAGGCGACGATAGCATTCATTTCAAAAAAAGAAGGGAGAAATGATACGAATCTTTAGCTTGACGATATCCCTCCAGACTACAATTTCCTATTGCTTTTAAAAACAAAAGAGACCTTTACGGCAAAATGTCGGAAAAAAAGCTGGGCTCCCCCGTTCGTATCACAAGCTAATCACCCCATTTCAATTTAAGAATACGGCCAAGTTCCTTTCTATTGGACTGTCCTTATCCCTTTCGCCGTCAGGTGGAAATTTCGTTGTTTTCGAAATCAGCGGAGTTTTAAATGATATCAAAGCGATATAAGCAGGGACTAGCCAGTTTATGCCAGCTCATCCTCCGAGAAAAAGGTTAACTAATCAGGCGCTCTCTTATTCGTTTTTTTCTGGAACTTGCGTTAGGATTACGGTAATGAAAAGGGGCAGAAGATATGGAGGTAATGAACGGGAACACTTCTTGCTAACGGGGACTACGCTCAATCTCCGGATCTCTCTGTCTCTCTACTTCACGTAAAAATATCAACAATTAGGGATCAAGCTGGTGGTAAGATGACGATGAAGACATCCCCTCCTAGTGGGAGCGACAGTCCGACGGATGAATGGCGAAGTGTGTCGACGCTGGCTCTGGCCATTTCAACAGTTCATGAATGTCCTTTTACAGACGCCTCCGATTTGCTCGAGACAACTGCCTCCGGCTACGCGGCTGCCGCTCCTCAATATGTGACGGACTTCTCTGGCATGGACTATCCCCTCCAGCAACATCTTCAAAACGGGTAAGTCGACGGTTCTTGCCGCCTTAATAGCTTCATAAGCGTCTAATGAAAAATTCCACGCATAGGTGCTAGCCATCGTCTTTTGACAGCCGCCTTATTAGCATATGGCTGTTCGGAGAGAGAGAGAGACTACGGTATCTCGTTTAGGACTTTACGAAAAATGGGAAAAAGTCTGTCCTGATGAGGTATTCTCGGCGCCGACCAGGTAGTCAAGGAGACACGGGGGCAGGGGATGAGGCGATGGAAAGTGTCGACATTGGATGATAGACGGAGTCCACAAAAACGAGGACAAGCCGGAAGGGAAGGATGGGGAGAAAAGAGAAGAGAGTCATCTCATCTGACAGGAATTTCGCAGGTTACTGTAAGAGGAGCCCCGGCGCAGATTGAAGTTTAATTACGTCGAGAATAGAACCGGCAGAGATATATCTGCTTGTTAAAAACGCCAGCGCGCGATTTCAAAAAGAAATGACAAAGAGGAATAGGCGCACAAAAATAGAAAGACTCACCGGTCGAGAAGCGATGTTGCCGGGAGCTGTCGCTGGTTGCCTTGATAACGGGACGGTTGCCTGGCATAGCGCGGGCTCGAGGGTCGCCTAGGCGATTCGAGAGTTCCGCTCTGGTATCCAAGACAGCCGATGACGTCTCCATAGCCACCCAGCCAGACACTCTTTCCTTAGCCACCTTAGGCTGCCCTACTGCTTTGGTCGGCTCCTTGTCGCGCCTCTTTTCGCGACTTTGTCTCGCCCTGCCGCTCCTGGGAAAATCTCAGCCTTCACTAGAGTCTCCCCTTCAACTTATCCATTTATTTCCAACAAATATATAGTCTACCATTTCTTCTTTTCGGCTTAAAGCTGACCGCGAATGCCCACATTATTTTTGATATTTCCTCGAACAATGGCCATTTGGTCGAGTCAATTTTTACCCAATCATGTGCTCTCCTCAAAAGTTGACCAGCCTTGTAAATAAGTTTGTCCTGGTGGGTTCGAGCTGGCTCTTATTCTGCTCGAACGGGGAGCGCGGTTTCCGGCGGGGTTCTCGCCTAATTACCGTAGTGGCAGGAAGGCGGGCGCCAGGTGCTGCAGCGAGCCGGCGGTCACTGCCCGCTCTTCCGACGTCGAATGAAATGACGCTTTTTAGCACATCAGCCTACAGCGTCTATCCTGGAGACAGCTACAGTTACTACCAGGTAGATCAATCTCCAGCTTCTGACGATCTCTTTCAGTATTCCGGCAATGTCCACAGTCCGAATGGTTACATTGGGATTCAAGGCGGCACTTCGCCCAATTCGGCCGACGACGACCACAACAGTGTCACCCATGCTACTCGAGCTTGTCCCGCAACTGTAAGTTTTCCCCAATTTCCCACACAAACAATCCCTATAATTATGTAATTTTGTATGTTTTGTGCTCGGTTGACAGATGTCGTCGCGGTCTTTCATTTCTTTATCTCCTGGATAATTACAACTGACTCTCCCAGTTCGGCCGCCCTATCAATGCGGTGCCACCTGGCCGAGAAACTGCACCTAATGGCCGTCAAAATTGGTCAACTGGGGGGCACAAACATTATGAGGCAAAGGAGACGAACTATTTGTCTGGACAAAAGCATTGGTTACGTATTCTTGGAAGGAGGGCATACCTTTGAATGGATAAACATCACATTGTCGACTGGGAATAGGACACCCCGCCATTTAAAGAAAAATGTCAAAAAGCTGTTGAATTCTAACAAATGAAGATGCAACAGGTGGAGGGCGAGAGGCCAATTACCAGCGACGCTACCGAGATTAGTGACCCGACCAGGTGTATCTCGGATACCGTAATCCTCATGTCGCCTCGTCTCGTTATCTATGACAGAATAATAGACGATTAAAAGTAAACTTTTGGGGGCGGTCTGCTGGGCTTTCATGGCGCTTCCTGTGTCTCCGAGGGGTCTCCAGTCGAGTGGTTTCCTTGGCAACACGTCCGAAAACGACTCCAACTTTATCCGATCCCCTACGAAAATATTGTTTCACCTGCTTATTATCGCCGATCACCGGCCTATGACACTTGAAGAAATATTTAGAATTGACCCGGAGACCCGGATCCATGTGAGAGATTTAACCAACTAGAAGACGAGACTTATCAGCAATTATTGCAGATTCAATGGCTGTTGGACAACTACGAACCATCTGACGGGACATCTCTTCCTCGCTGTACTCTCTACGATCATTATAGAAAGTAAGTCAGACTCTTAGCACCTAGTTGAAAGACTCCTGCTTTTTGGTTACCATGGCTTTGCTGCCAGCGCCTTTAGCCGCATGGGCCAGTTCTTAAGACTAGTCGACTCTCGTCGCTTTATTTCCTTCATATTGCCAACAAAAGAATCGCCTTGTGACAATTGTTAATCTGATTGTTCTGTTTGACTCGACCATTTTTGAAATTTCTCGCAGAATCCATCTCCCAGGGAAGGAACCCTTTCTTTCTTCCTCTCCCATCTTAATTTTCATGTTAAAGCCTTCAAATCTTGACATTCCGTGGCCATAGCAACAGGCAGCTGTCCTTCCTCCCTAAGCGATTATGAAATCCTATGGGCAATTGAGCGAAGGAACATTTGGGACGAGAGACGAAAACAACTTGAATAGAGCCAACCGGCTATTTACAGACATTGCACCGAATTCAAATTGGACCCGGTCAACGCGGCCTCCTTCGGAAAACTCATCCGCAACGTGTTCACTAATCTCCGAACTCGTCGACTCGGTACTCGTGGCAACTCCAAGTACCATTATTATGGAATACGAATCAAACCGGACAGCCCTTTAAATAGAATAGAAAGCTCGTACATGGACTCGAGACAGTAAGAGAGGCAAAGTGATCGAGAGCATTTTCCCATTTCAGAGGAATAAAGAGGCCGCATCCGACTCCAATCGCCCCTACAGTCAGAAGGACCAGTGCCAGCCCGGTTGCTGTCAATTACACCGCCAGTACCAACAATGTACCCACTTCGGTGACGCCTTCTCTTCGATTCTCTGCTGCCAATGCGACCGAAGCGGACAAAGCATCTCTTGGTACAGGAGATGTTCCTCGAGATGTACGATTCGAGACTTGTGGAGAACTTGACCCCGACTTGAGGAAACTTGGACTCGATCTCAGCCATGTGTGCAAATTTGTCGAGAGTTACAAGATTAACTGCAGTGTAAGTAGAGAAAATAGCCGAGAAGATATGCAAATATTCAGGAAGTACTGGATGCTGTCAAAATGCTGAGCTTCGACCAGATCGAAGAGATTTGGACCACATTCTGGCAGCCGGACGACATCGAAGACATCGAGTAAGTTGACCAGTCACAGTCGACTGACAGTCAATTTCAGCAAAACATTGTCAGTTGACAGGCTCAATCAGCAACAATTGTTCTCGCTTTGCACTCTGCCTCAGATCCAACATTATGTGACCACAATGGACATTGCCTTCTATCAAGTCATTGTCGACATTCTTGTGCCAAATGTTCTTATGTCTCAGATGACTCGTGAGTTTATTGACTAATCCTAAAGAAATTCATCTTTTAGCCAACTTGACACAGATGTGCAGAAGTTTTGCCAAAAGTGCCGAGACATCGATGAAAAACGCATTGAAAGGAGCCCCGGAAATGTTGCAGAAGAAGAAAATCCAAGCGGTCAAGTATCTCTCCCAGGGTCTCCGTCGATACACTTCTCTCAATCATTTGGCACAGGCGGCTAAGGCTGTCCTTCTAAAGACGGAACAAGTCCAGTGCATGTTCAATGATTATGTCAAGTCAGTTACTCTCCCCTAGCTCAGGTCATCGTTTCTTTCAGGATAGACATCAATCATGTCCAAGAACAAGCTGGCTGGGTTTGTGGCATTGACTTTGTCATTGTTTCCCAGATTCACCACTCTTTCCGCGTAAGCATTGTATCCTCTGACTGTTATATCTCTTTTTTAATAGGATTTACTACAAAAGACAGCATCGATGACGGAATGGGCCGAGTGGATGGAGAGTATTGTCGACCAAAATGTCCAGGTTCTATCCAACTTCCATGGCAAACCTCTCGAAGAGGTCACCGTCGCTGCCAAAACATTCCTCCAACATTGGAGTTTCTACACGTGAGTGCCATTTTCCGGCATCAAGAGATCTCTTCCAGGTCGATACTCATCCGTGATCTGACACTTCGTTCGGCTGCTTCATTCGGCTCTTTCCATCTCATTAGAATCCTGACGGACGAGTATATGCAATACCTTGTGGAGTCTCGTCTGGCCAAAGCAATGGGCCGTGCGATGATTGCTGTCGTCACCCAGGTCAGTTTCTCTCGACGCAGATGACAATCCTCCTCTTTAGCCCTCCGACTACCCTTTGTTCGACACCGACAGACCGAGTACTCCTCTGCCGTCGATCAGTCTCGACGGATCTCGAAACATTTATCTCAACAATGGTTCGGATCCCATGATCTATGGGGTAAACTGTCTATTTTCTTATGGAATCCCCCATTTCAGATGACTTACCATCATTATCCGATAAATAACAACGAAGCGGAGATGGATGGCGAGACAACCGAATTGCTCTAGTCGTCTCTTCGTCATTTATGTATTCTTTTCCCCCTGATCTCTTTTCCCCATTTCAGTCGCCATCTAGTCGTTCTCTCCCCGTGTCAGTCTCCCCCTTGCCAGTTTCTTCCACAGTCTCTGTTGATCTCTTCTTTCTTTTGAATGTGATAATGCCATTTATGTATAAAAAGACTTTTAATAAAAGTTAGCCGCCTAATTTAACCTCAGGAAGAGGGGCTGCCTCATCGGACAATGGATCTTTTGTAGCCGCTTTGTGTGCCTCCAAACTGTGACGATAGAAGATTGTTCCAAATACTCTGATAATCATTTTTTAAATAACCGAATTAATGACTACTTACGAGACTGAAATAAAAGCCACAATGACTATAAATACAAGAATTCCGACGAGGTTCCGACGGACCTGCTCCCTGTGTGGTATTCGGGTGGTCGCATTCGGTGCGATGGTTGTCATGTGCAGACGCTGGTAGTCAGATTCGGTGATGACCGAACAACTTTGCCAATTTTGAACAGTACGAAAATATGGACAGCCCTAGAGAACTTCGGGAAAAGGAGAGACGATACTTACGACGGGGGGACAGAAGTAGGCATCCTCGGAGAAGACAGCATCCGAAACATTGTAATTTGGACCGTAGATAAGGCGATTCCAGAGCCATTTGGCTGCGTATGTGTGACCTTTCCGATTAAGAAGAGGAAGATTGGGCACGAACAGAGACTCGGGATCTCGGGAATGGATCGTCAATTGGGGAATGGCCAACACCCCAAAAGTACGGTAATGGAGGCTGTTGAACTCGTCCTTAGATGACTACTTGACGACAGGTACAGATGACCCACTTGAACATCGACAAAAGTCCTTTTCCAGTCACGAATTAGGCGAAGATATTGGGATTTGGAAATTGATTCGAGACAGGAACATCGCGGTCTGAATAAATTAATTTAAGGCAAATTTTAATTAAGTAAACTTGAGTAAATTGATATTGAGACTGTAGGAGGAGGCGACGTGGACAGGGCCAAGAAGAACAACCAGCGCTTTGGGAATTCCTTTTCTCAGAATCCCCAGGGCTTTTCTCAATGCTCCGTGGTTTGGTGTGTCACAATGTTCACAGAATTCCTCGGTACCCGTTGCCACTGTGACCAATGTCCATCGCTGTTCTAAACGCGGTGTCCCAATATATTTTTGAAGTCGTCGGACGAGTTCTGCGGCCTAGAACCCATAGACAAAAGTGAGAAAGATTACTTGGATAGGCAAATTGTCCGTTTCACTGCCTGAAATGGCGACATTGAATTGATATTCCGGTAACATTTTATAATTCCCCATTCCATGACTAACTCCCGAAAGTTTTTCATTGAATTCGAGTAGAATATCTGCAGGTTGATTATAATTTTAGAGAAAGAGGATATTTTATACTTGGCAGAGTGACCAAACCGTCGATATTCGCATCTCCGCCAATGGGAAAAGCAGCTCCACGAAAATCGACTGATGTCCCATCCCAAAGTCCTCTGCCTGCCTAAATTTTTCGTTATTGACAGTCCAGAAATATACAGGCAACGAATCCCCGATGGCTGCGATAATGTCGATATCTTCTGGACTCAAATTACTGATGTCATCACCCTGAAATATTTTTTTAATAAGAAAGTGAAAAAAATTACAGTATGTAATTCTGGTTTGACTCTTGGACAAGTAAATGATTTTTTATTGCTGAAGGCATTGTTTATATTCACATGAACCACAATCGGTTTCTCTTCCTCCTCTTCTGGCAAATTACTAAATCATAAATTACCAAATAGGAAATTGAGACACGAACTCATTGTCTTCGTACTCGTCGCTATCCATATGATTTGTGCCATCTATCCGAGCAACTATTTCCTAAAGAAAAAGTTCTTTGTCTATGGGAAATTACCGTAAATGGAATTAAAAAAAGGAAAAATGGATGCAGTAACATTGATTGTATGCAGTAGGAAAACTGTGGTAGGGGGAGATTATTCGGGGACTGATATGCAAATTAAATGTGAAAAAAAAACATGGGGGACATCAGGAAACGGCAGTATTTCTAATATGAGAACATCGTAAATTATGATATTGAACAAAATATTATATTTTGAATATCGCGGGTTGGTTCGCCGAAAAAAAGAAAATCCCAATTTTGGAACCACTCTGACTGCTGGAAACACACTTGCCTAGCTGAAGAAGATGTCGAAAAAATATATCATCGCCGAGATCAATGAGACCACAGATCTTACCACTATTCTTGGAACTATAACAGTTAGTATTTATCGCAATTTGGCATTGGTTCTAGGAGAATTGTCGGCGCTTCGCTGTTGTCAACAAAGTTCGTGGAATATTTGAAGATGTTAACGATAATCGAAGATTATTAAATACTAGCGCCGATTGCGAGCGACACTGTCGTGAAGTTATTCAATAATTTATATTTATTTTAACTTGTTCTAGAATACCACGGAAAACTGTAGCGATAATCTTGATGCCAGTGATTCTTTACAGATTTCAGACGAAAGAGATCTTCGAATACGATTTAACGATTCGTTTGACGAGGTTCCTAATTCCTTTCATTTCTTATTTTTTTTTCCAGAAAACACATAAAAAGAGAAGTCGGGAACGAAAAGGCAAATCTGATGAAAAAAAACCACAAATAAATACAAAATTGCCCGAGAAGATTACCTGTGGGGTAAGAATTCTTCTAATGATACAATAGTTTTTGTTGTAGGTGTGCCGAGCGACATTAAAATGTCGAATGTCTGTTGCTTTGAAGAAACATGTTCAACGTCATCTGAATATTAGCACAGTTGCATGTGGTCGTTGTGATTTTGAGGTAATCAGTGTAATACAGTAGGCCTCATATTTTTGTAGGGAGTTTTGCATGATCATATCAAGAAGCACACTACTCTTAGCCATAACAAATTACCTGCTATAGTCAAGCCCTTACATTTGGATGAAGATTATATTGAGAAATACGGAAAAATCTGGGAAAGCTGTTTTAAGAATCTTCCACTTATTTTGCCAGACATCATTACAGATGATACGGTAAGTATTCATAATTTTTTTAAATCTAACGCATTGCAGGGAAACGTTTCACGCGAATCTGCTGAAGCTGATAATAACGTTGGAGAAGAAGAAGATTTTGAAAATAGCAATAACTCTGCGGACCTTGGAAAGAAAATCCCTGTTCCCTCATTAACATCTTTTACTAGCTTTAATAATACTTTGGAAGATTATCAAGACGCTGTGGAAAATACTGACGGCCTCGATGCCATGGAAAATGACGACGACAATAATTAGTAGATTGATATAAGTGATAGATTCTGTAACATTGTTTGCATCTTATTATGTTGTTTTGCTTTATTAAATTTCGGTATATTTCAATCTGTTTTCTTCTATATTTATTCAATTAATTTTTATACATTTTATGGAAAGGAACAAAACATGCTCGATTGCGAACAGCTTTTGAATTTTTTTATAAATTTTTAACCGTAATATTTAGAAAGTCTACAATGGATGTGTCAGCAACGGTCGAAGAGGAATGTTCTCCACCTAAGATGGTCAAAAAGTGAGCGCTTATTCGGATATTATACCTTCATATTAGAGACGAGAAAAATGCCGTTGATACATCGGCTTTGGATTTTTTAAAAACTGCGGATATTAAAGAAATTCTTGGTAGTGATAGCAGCCATAAGGTAATAATATAATTTTTTTTATTTAAGTTTTATTTAGACGACATCCATTCTGCTTGAAAATAAAACTGGTGAACAGGGCGTAATGCTTCTCTGTAAAACGCCGTTTTCTGATAATAAGGAAATTTTACGCAGATTTGCCCACGAAGGACATCTTGATGTTATTACCAAAAACGATATTTTTGGAAGCTATAATATGGTCGTACCATCCGAATTAAATAGTTTGTCAAATTTATCGATCTAATCGTTTTAATTTTAGAGCTCCAGGTTCAATTTATTCACCCTGCTAATGAAAAAATAATAGCCAAATATCGGTTTGAAGAAAAATTTGTTATTTCTGAAACGGCAGAAGATTATCAAAATATAACATTGCCTTATATTCTAGAATATCAAATGAACCTGCAGGTAATTTATTTCTAGCAATAATAATTGTTTAGTGGGTATATAATATTCTCAAGAAAGAAGCAGAAGCGGATAAAATAATTTATGAGGATAACGATGCCCAAAACGGTTTTCTCCTAGCAAACGACATAAAATGGAATGGCAAAGATCTTGATACTTTATACGTTCTTGCTATAATTAATCGTCATGGTGTGAAATCCATAAGGTTTGTTTATTTTTCTCCTGTTAAGTATTCTTTTAGAGATCTCAAAGCTTCCGATATACCATTGCTGGAAAATATAAAAGAAAAATGTCTGAAGGCAATTAACGATAAATACGGGCTAAGACAAGATCAATTACGAGTATATTTCCATTATCAGCCGTCTTTCTATCACCTTCATGTTCACTTTGTTAAGTAAGTTTTATTTGAATTTTTTTGCCCAGAAGAAAGTCTTGTTTGTCCATTTTCTAAAGTTCGTTTGTTCACATTATTGACGAATACGGTTTCAGCTTGAAATATGACGCTCCTGCGAGTTCTACACTTAGCGCTATTCTTCTTGATGATGTCGTGAACAACCTTCGTCTGATGCCGGACTACTACCAGAAGGCAACCCTCACTTTCACTCGAAAAAAGACGGACCGGCTTCTTCAACGATTTAGAGAGGCAGGACGATGTGCTTATTGACAATTCTGTTAGTTTATTTGATGTTGATAAATATTTATTTCTGTTTATTGTTCTGTCTAACCTTTACAATAAGCAGTTCTTCTTGAAAATGGTCAAAGATAAACCAACAAACTTTCTCGAAAAATGCGATGATCAACAAACATCCATGTAATTCCAAAAGGATATCTAGAAGCCTTTCCTTACACGTCGAAGTCCTTCGTCAATCTGACATCCCCTTTCGTACCGGTCTAGCTGTGTTTCTCTGTCCACAATGGGACATGTTGTTCTCCATTCCCATATTTTGGCAGCTTTGATTACTGCCTATATTGCCATCATCCTCAATGCCCTGCTGGGTTTCTCGACTCTCGAGGACAGTCTGGTCATCAAACAGCCGACGACGACGACGGCTGCGGCCACGACCATTGTTCCGACTGCTGGCAATGCGACAAATGTGACGAAAACCGCTGAAGAAGACTCAGAAATTGTCAATATCGCGTTGGCCATCAGTGTCTACGCTCTCCACGGGCTGTGTCTCATCTGTTGTGGTTGTGCCATGCTCTTCAACAATCTCGGGTTCTTTTCCACCAGGATCACTCCCCTCATTCTGCCCGTCCTCCACGGCATCACTTTTCTTTTCAACGTGGCTGGAACCATCATCTTGGGAATCTGTTCGGGTTCTTATGAAAATGCAACTGCCACACCCAACCATTCGATTATTATCAGATCTACTACGGTTTGGCCTCGTTTCATCTAATAACCGACAATATTCAGGGAATCTCTGCAGCTGCCGCTCTTCTGACCATTGCTGGAGGAGTCATGGGTTTCTTCTTGCCGTCGAGACCATGGAAAAAGGAAGAAGTGAGCAGTCCGAGTAAGAAAAAGATGAAGACGCCAAAGACGAAGGTTGGATCAGGAAAAATGAAGAAGAAGGGCTCGACACCTCGCGAATCGAAAGTGAAGGACTTCGAGCCTCCGCCCCCTCCTCCGCCTGTCAAACTGTCTGGTCCGGACAGCGACTCGTTGAACAAGAAAAAGAAAAAGAAACCTTCGAAGGAAGTTGATGAAAAGGACAATAAATTGGGAAGAAAACGGTACACGAAGGATGGATCAAAGTCAAGATCGAAGAAGGATGAAAAAGACAAGAAAGACAGGAAGAAGGACGACGACTCGAGAAAAGATGGATCGAGGAAGGATGGATCGAGAAAGTCGAAATCGAAGAGAGATGACTCCCGAAAAGACGGATCCAGAAAGGATGGCTCTCGCAAGGTTGGATCTAGCAGCGACCGGAAAGATAAAAAGGATAAAAAAGACAAAAAAGGCGATAGAGACGACGACTCGCGAAATGACAAAAAGGACAAAAAGAAGAAGGACAGGACGGAAGACAGTCGAAAGAATGACTCGTGGAATGACAAAAAGGATAAAAAGAAGAAGAAAGACAAAACTGAGGATAGTCGAAAAGACGACTCATGGAACGATAAAAAGGAGAAGAAGAATAAGAAAGAGAAGAAAGACGAGAAGGAGGACAGCCGGCGGGACGACTCGAGAAACGACAAGAAGAGAAAGAAGGAGAAGAAAGACGACAGTCGACGGGATGACTCAAAGAAAGATGACGATTCTCGCAAGAAGGACAGATCCCGGAGAGATGATGAAGATGGCTCGAGAAAAGGCGGAAGGGACAAGGAGGATCGGAAGAAACGTCCGTCGAAGAAGGATGACTCCGACAGGAAGGATGACTCTAGGAAGACCAGAAGTGGCAGTCGAAAGAACAGTGAAAAGAAAGAAAAACGGGAAGAAAAGAAGACGAAGAAGGTCGAGAAAAAGAAGAAGACGAGTAAGAAAGAAGTCAAAAAAGAGAAAAAGAAGAAGGAGAAGAAGAGTCGTAGTGAGAGTGATCGACGAAGCAAAAGTTCGGAGAGAAAGACGAAAAAGAAAAAGGCGAGCAAAATGGAGGATCGTAAAAGAAACAGCAAAGAATAAAAACGGCGACAGTGATCGAGGGCATCCGCTCTATATTATTTTATATTGTAAAGTCCCGTTAGGCATAAAAGTTCTTTTGCTATCTGTCTTTCGTGATTTCTTTCTCTCTAGAAGTCTTCTTGGCTATAGTTTAGCTGAGAAGATGATTCAAAGAAGCCGGCAGCGCCTCTTGCTGATACTGATCGTGTGTTACCTTGAGATTGATTGGTGTGTCGAACCAGTCGACGAGTCGACTTCAATGTTTTGTGTCAGTCTGTCAACAATTGTTGTTTAGTTCCTTCTCGCCGATCTGCGTCTATGTCCCCGCCCCGCCTCCAGCATGTTGTTTCCTCGCCCAAATGGGTGGCGCAATAATTCCTCACTGCGACATCGCTTCTTCTTCGAATGTCTCATTCCCAGAACTCTATTCTCTCTTGTTGACTCCCTTTCTTTTTACCTTCGAATCAATATCTCCGCCCCTTTCAGGTGTGTGGCATGAGTGCCGAGGAAAGCCTCATGCCGGGCCCGCAGGGCAAGACACCTCGGTATTATGACGTCGACCGGGGACAGAAGACTGAGAGTTATATCAATGCGATCTCAGGCAATCCGATGCCTCCTCCGAAGGCGACGCCCTACGTTAAGGTGAGAAACTCGCAACATGCGCTTGGGCAACTGCCGCGTGCATTTTCAATGGCTGCCTCGGTCGCTATTCAACTGGAAACGAGCCGACCAGGTGATACTCCTGCTACTTGTAGTCGCTGCTCTTCTTCAATCTCGACGCCTAATTATGAGGCGTCGACGAGTCTCTCTGTAAATTAGACGGGGGCAACAGCCGGCTGGTTTTTCCTGGCGAGCTGCGCCCGTCCAAGGTCGAGGGGGATCACTCTAATTGAATATGAAAAGAATTTCAGGTCCCTGGAGAGATTGAACAGTTTGAGGCCGAACCACCGAAAGACAAGAATCAAATCGGTTTGACAGAAAAAGAGCTTCAAAAATATCGAGACAACAAACTGTGGAAGGCACTTCGGTCAGTTGCCGCCATTTCTTTTGTCGTGCGATGATCCATAATTCCTACGACAAATAGACAGAGCATGGTTAGAGGCATGTCACTCCCGAACAAATTAGCCCTATGAGCCTTCTCTCTAATCTATCGTAAATCTGTTTATGAGACCCGGCCAGATGTGTAGATTGCACCGATAGTTGCCAGCAGAATAAACTGCGCCCATAGTTTATGATATCATTTTTCGCTTTCTATTGACTATTTCCAGGTTAATTCTGCTGTTACTCTTCGTCCTATTATGGCTGGGAATGTTCATTGCGGCAATTGTTTTGGTTGTCATCTCACCGGGATGTGCAATCCGAGAAAAACCCCACTGGTGGCAGTCAGCTGTTGCCTACAACGTATGTCTTTTATCTAACCGAATTCGGGCCAGCTGGGATGCACGTGTGGCCATAATGAGCTCCTTTTATAGATATGGATCCCCTCATTCCAAGACTCCGACGGCGATGGGGTCGGCGACACATCGGGACTGTTGAATCGGTTGGAGAATCTGAGAAAGAGCGGAGTGCAGACCATCTGGCCAAATCCGTTTCTTCTCTCCGACAACATGGGCTCCGCTGTCCGTAATTTCGGCCAGATGGATTCTCGATTCGGGGTCAACCAAAAGGCGGACGAGATGATCAGAAAAATCCACGATACGGGTGAGAAGGCCGCCAATTCTCAAAAACATAGGAATTTAGGTATGAAAGTGGTTATCAGTATCCCCATTGCGACGACATCTCTCGAACACGAATGGTTTTTAGCTTCAGCGGCGGCCAGTAAACCGGAAAACAAAAACTACTCGGAGGTGAGGAAAACATCGCCATTTCCATAATTGGACTTCCTTCAGTTTTATCGTTGGTCGAGCAAGGCGCCTGATGGTGAATTCTTCTCAAAACACAAGAATCTTGTCTATTTACACGAAGCCAACGACAGTCAGGTGCCTGTGCTCAATTGGCAAAATGGAAATGTCCGGACGCATATGTTTGGAGTTCTCTCGGATTGGATCGACCGCGGAGTCGACGGTTTCTACCTCCAGGGAATAGAATATTTGGCCAGAAATGCGCAGGGAACCAAGCCGGTAAAGATTCTGTCGACTAGACAACAGTCATTTAGGACTGGGCAGCCATCCAGGACATCCTTCGTGACATTCGAAACCACGTCGACACTTATGTCAACGAGAGCGTCGCTGTAAGAGATGAGAAGAAGAGAATGTCAGTCGATGTCTTTTCTATGATCGAATAGTTTTCAGCGCGTTGTTTGCTTCGAGGGATGATGCAAGGGAAAAGGACAAGAAACAGCTGGCAGCCACGGGAATCGACTCCATTATCAATTACGAATTGGGACGAGTCATGAAAGATACTGGTGAGGAGAGTCATCCTGAGCCTAGACTGAGCCTATTCTTCAGATATCTGCCATAAAAATGAAGGAACAGTAGCTGTCTGTGTTCATGAAATACTCTCGGATGTTCTTCTTTTCCATAAAAACAATGAAAATGTCCTACCGCAGTGGGAGGTAAGTACAATAATCTCCCTAATAGAAATTCTTTTCCAGTTCGGGAATCCGTATGTATCTCGTGTGGCTACCAGAGTTGGATCCCGCGCTCATGCCGAGCTTATTTCCATGTTGCAATTGATGCTGCCCGGAGTGAACAATGTCTATTACGGAGACGAGCTGGGCATGAGAGATCTGGCCAATGACACAAAAGTCGCCCCACAACGAGGAGCAATGCAATGGAACGACGGAGTGGCTGCCGGCTTCTCTGATCGAGAAAACCCTCCAATTCCTGTCCATCCAGATTACAAAAATATTAACTGGGAGGTGAGAAAAGTCACTTAACTGGACGATGTCGAAGTCGATCAAAGTCGAGTCGAAAACATTGGTCGACTCGACCCGACACAGTTTTTTTCCTTGTGTCGATCATAAATCATCGAGCTTTTCAGAACCAATATCAGCAATCAGCCTCGCCGTTGAAAATGTTCTCAAAATTGGCTAAATTGAGGCAGACGGACGAGACTGTCAAACATGGAAAAACCTTTGTGAGTTGTCGAAGGCAGACGATAAAAGAAGACATTTAGATTGGGAGACTTGTCGACGGAGGATTCACTCTGACTCGATTCACACAACAAGACAACGCCACCACTGGAAATGTGAAATATCTGACGAGTAGAACAATAACTGCCAAGTTTCAGGTCTACGTCGCTGCTGTCAATTTTGCCCCGCAGACTGTGACCTTGCCTCTTCAGGATCTTCCCAGTAATTCGAATCTATTTAAAACACAGGTTAGAAATTGTAAGAATTGTTTAAAAAATGGGGAAGTTTAGATAGTCGCGGTGACATCGAATGTCGAAAAGTTCTCTGCTCGACAGACAGTCGACTTATCACCCAGTAAAACAATCGAACTGGGGGCTGAACAAGGTGTCGTCTTCCGTTACAAGGCGTAACATCAATTGTTTGATATTTGTTAGGTGCTTTGTTGTCTATCTCATTGAACCGGTATTATTCACTGCCTGTGAGAAGATTTCTATCAAAAATAAAGCTTTATATTTTCGGTGGTTGTCGAGAGCAGTTATAAATGGCGGCCGCGTCTCTAGGCACGCCTCAAATCGGGCCACTGGTAACTGCCGCACTCTCTCCCCTTTTACTATGGTCAACAATCGCTCCGTTAGTTTCTTTTGTCTATCTGACATTCTTTCTATAATAGAGAGAGGTCATCTCACTCCATGTGGGCCAAGCTGGAGTCCAAATTGGCAATGCTTGCTGGGAATTGTATTGTCTTGAGCATGGAATACATCCAGATGGAATGATACCCGAGGATGATAGCCAGGGTTTTCTTCATTTTTATTTTATTTTAGACATTTAACAGGAGTAGAAGATGACTCTTTCAATACATTTTTCTCTGAAACAATGTCCGGTAAACATGTGCCTAGGGCCATTTTCGTCGACCTTGAACCGACTCCAATAGGTAAGCAGCACCGACGACAATCATCCGGAAGCTTCTCTGAATGCACCTCGACGAGAGCCCCAATTATGGCCGTCGATCGAGGCCCGCTATTCTGCTCGACAAAAGAGCCACAATTTTATATAATCCATTTCAATTTCAGATGAGATCCGGACTGGAACATACAAGCAGGTGAGATAAATGCTCATCTAGCAGTGGAATATTCCAGCTGTTCCATCCGGAGCAACTTTTGACAGGCAAAGAAGATGCGGCTAACAACTACGCTCGTGGACATTATACCATAGGCAAGGAGATAATTGACGTCTGTATGGACCGAGTTCGTCGCCTGGTCGAAGCCTGTCAAGGTCTTCAGGTGGAGCATCTAGTCATTTTAACTTTTTCTCTCAAGGGTTTCCTCGTATTCCATTCATTTGGAGGAGGCACCGGATCCGGATTTACAGCTCTTTTAATGGAGAGGCTATCTGTCGACTACGGAAAGAAGAGTAAGCTGGAATTCTGTATCTATCCGGCGCCGCAGGTGTCGACAGCCATGGTCGAACCTTACAATTCCATTCTCACTACTCATACAACTCTAGGTGATCATTCTATCCCCAATATCAATAAATAAATTCAGAACATTCGGATTGCTCTTTCATGGTCGACAATGAGGCCATTTATGACATTTGTCGGACAAAACTCGACATGGCTCGGCCGACTTATACTTCCATCAATCGACTAATTGCCCAGGTTGGTTCATATTTATAAAGAAGAGTTCCATTTTTAAGGTGATAAGTTCAGTGACGGCGTCGCTTCGATTCGACGGGGCGCTCAATGTCGACTTGACTGAATTCCAGGTTACATTTTTCCGCAAATGCGTCGGAATTTCTGCATTTTAGACGAATCTCGTTCCTTACCCACGGATCCACTTTCCGCTGACAACTTTTGCTCCAATAATTTCGGCTGAAAAAGCCTATCATGAGCAGATGACGGTAAGTCGGAGATGGCCAGGAATAGACATAATTTAGGTCGGGGAAATCACCCAACAATGTTTCGAGCCTGGGGCTCAAATGGTCAAGTGTGATCCAAGGAGAGGAAAGTACATGGTAAAAAAAGTCAAAGCAAAGAAACCACAATAATTCCTAGGCTTGTTGCCTTTTGTTCCGTGGAGACGTCGTCCCCAAAGATGTCAATGCGGCCATTGCCAGTGTCAAGACAAAAAGATCGATCCAATTTGTTGACTGGTGTCCCACCGGCTTCAAGGTAGATTTGTACTCTCTCAAAATATAATTATTACAGGTTGGCATCAATTATCAGCCGCCTACTGTGGTACCTATGGCAGATTTGGCCAAATTGCAACGAGCTGTTTGTATGTTGAGCAATACAACGGCGATTGCAGAAGCGTGGGCTCGACTCGATCACAAATTTGATCTGAGTAAGTTGATTTTTATATTCCAACTGTTATTTCTTGAATTTTAGTGTACGCTAAGCGGGCTTTTGTTCACTGGTTAGGTTTTTGGATGGTTAGTTATACGAATTCAGGTATGTCGGAGAGGGAATGGAAGAAGGAGAATTTAGCGAAGCCAGAGAAGATTTAGCTGCTTTGGAAAAAGATTATGAAGAGATAAGCATTGTGTACAAAAAGAATAACAGTTTATTTTAGGTTGGAATAGATGCTAATGGACCGGATGATGATGATGACACTGATTACCGTTATTAACAACCAGTAATAAAATGAAAAAAAAATTTGTACAAAAATAAATGCTGAATGTTATATGAATTAATCAAACGGATCTTCGTCAAAACTGTCGTCCAAGTTTTCTTCTTCGGAATCATCAATTATCACGTTATCTTCGTCTTCGCATGTGTCCATTTCTAATTGCGAAGTATTTAATACAGGAAATGCAGAAGATGTTTCACTAAATTGCAAAAGATTAAGAAATTGTAAAATTATCGACAAACCTCATTAAAAAATCAACGCCTGCTTTTGTTGCGTTTTTCGCTTGTGTCTGGCGTAATTTAGCAGTAAAATGTGGACGTCCCAAATCCCACATCCACGTAAAAGGTCTTGAAATATATTTTAAAATCTCGTATTCATTTCTCAAAACTGATATGCGCATATTCGAAAACATTGCTATTTGCCTAAATATCTGATTATTAGTGCTAACCAAACGAACTCTATGACAGTATTAAATCCCAATCTGCAGCTTTTAATGTTATGTCGAAGTTCCTGTGATAGATTCCGTATCTCCCACTCCAGCTCTTTCAATTTTGGCCTTTTGAAGCCACTGAAATCTAGATGCGTCGTAAGTACGAGAATAGAAATTGAACTTACTCGAATTGGATGCATTGTAATTGTTAAAATATACAGCTCGTGCAGCAATCTAAACTAATTTATGAACTAATTCTATACAATCTGTCGAAAATCAGAACTATGTAGAAAGTATACCTGTGACTGATATTCGCCAATTTTCATTAATGTTTTATCTCTATTATCTTCTTTAATCTTTAACCGCACGTCCCATCGATCAGTCATCGAATCAGTAAAAGAGATCGCTTCTAATATTTTACTTGTAGCATTCAGTGATGGCGAAAATTTTGGGGCATATTCATGAAAATATAAAACAAGCTGAAAATTAATGAAAATATATGCGAAAAGAATCTTACTTCAGACTGATCTGTTGTGCTCATTGCTAAAATATCATTAATATCATTTTCAGGAAGAGGACGATGTAGATTTTCTGAGAGCCAGGATGGTTTCGGTTCAGTAAATGTAGATTGGCGATGTGCATGTAATATACGTCCAATCATGTGAAACTTCTTCATGAAAGAAATTAAATGTAAATTATTTGACTTACATCGTCGCACTGAACAGATCGTAGACTTGAATCCACATTATCCATGATACCATCCGCATTTAGGCAAAATTGCATATTATTCAAACACGATCGAAGATCACCTTCTCCTAATTCTGCTATGGTATTAAGTTTCTCATCACTAATCTAAAGAAATAAGATATCCTAAAACCCTTACTTTTTTCTTAGTATGTAGGAGGCTTCGAACTCGTTTTAACGCTTTACATAAAATGGTTTTGGCGACATAATTAAATGATATTGATGAACAGTGCTCTTCCTATATAAAACCGCTAAAAGAGAATCATTTTCACTTACTTTTATAAAATGTGGTGGGAAAACGCTACGAGGAGATACTTCAAAACACGAATTGACATCGCTCAGGCAGAAAATAATACTATGTGGAGAACGCCGAAGAGCACTACGAAGTTTGTCTCTAAAGTTGCAAGTGTCACTAAAAGTAATAAATATTTAGACATACGTCAAAATATATTACCTATACGCCGCCATAGGCAGATATTTCACAAATTTGATAACTGGACCGTCATTATCTAGATTACCTCGGCTACGAATAAAACCATAAAATTGTTCTGCTTCATTCTGAAAATAAAATACGATAAAAAGTGATGCGATGCACTTCAATGTAAGCTGCACTGGTCGTTATCTCATCAGAAACATCGTCGTAATCCCATTCTTGTAAAGTCACTTTCATGCTGGAGCAAAGTATGTGGACAGCTGTACTTTTTCCTAAATAAAACATAAAGAATCACAAAACATTTTTAAAATACCTGTACCGGGAGGACCCGTTAAAATGAGGCAATCACATTTCTTCTTAGCATGCTCTATCCATTTTTTAAGCTGCAACAATATAATAATATTATTCACATATAATTTATACTTCTTTGATCTTCACAGAATGCACTGCAAGATCTGATGGATCTTTTGGTGCAAATCGGTCACACATCATGAGCTCATTTGCCATATCTAAAATAACAGATTACTACAAGTGCACTTACATACCGCAGGTATCCAAATATTGGCTGATAGTGATAATGGAAGTATCCCTCTCTATAGGCAAAGCATTTGTTGTTGAAGATATTTTTTGGGAGAAACATCCTCGATTGAATAGTTCTATGAGTTCTTCCCCGGTTTCAGTCATGCTGAGTTGCAAAGGTTTCTTCCTTTTCCGATTTATTGGCTGAGAAGCCATCCTTGTGATGGATCTAAATTATAGTTGTTAACTTTTACAGTCAATATATGCTGGCAACTCTCACAAAACCCTAATAAAGACATTCAAATTGTGACAAAAAAAAGTTTGCGTATCCTTTCATCGTTGACGCGTTTATTCGTACTGTAGATCTTCTTGCTGCGATCTTTACACTTACTACATTTTATCTCTAGGTTTATACTATTTCTCTATTTTACTATTTGAATGAGGAAAAACAAGCCTTTTAGGACGATGATCTCCTCAGCTGGCCAAGGGTATAGTCTACTAGACGAGGAACCGCCCAGGTTTCTCAGGCAACGTGTAGATAGATTGAGGCCGAGTAGTTTGATAGTCCAAAAGCAGAAAATAGTTTGGTCGGATTCCATACAACAGGAGTGCAAAGGAAAATTGCAAGAAGCACAGGGTTGCGCCTCTTCTCATGATGATCAAACTGTGAGTTATATGACATGCAAAAAAAACAATTAATTGAACTATAGACCGTTTCCACAACCCGGCTTATTCCCAGAAAACGTTATATTATTTTACGGCCAGGAAATGATGTAATGAAAGTGTCGAGATATGATCCCAGTCAGGAATCGCGGAAACCATCGATTATAGTAAGTTTTTGGACATTTTCTCCCATAAAAAGCTTAGATTCCCTCTTTATCTGAAACAGTTTCAAAACAGCCACCTCTCCAGAATACTGTCAGGACAATATCCAGAACGGGAGCTTCTAGAGCAGTTACTCAATATGTATTGAAAATACCCGTTGTACAGAAAAATTACAATTCAAGGTCATTTGATAATTGTCTCCCATTATTTTTGATTCACTTTTAGCTCGATAAAACGAGGCGTAGTTTCCCAATCTCGAGCTGACCATTCTATGATGACGATGCGAATTCCCACAGTCCCACCAAGCATGTCAATGGGAGGAGAATATATCGAAGAAGAGAACGAAGAGGACGATGGTGAGTATATCGGAATTACATATAATTATCTCAATCTAAAGCATTTGGCTGTAATGATCACGACAATCTGATACATGAGCCCAGTTTTACAACAAAAGATTGTGAATGCTTCGATTCCAAGCCAATATTCCAGTAAGACAACGCCTAAATTCTAATATTTCCCGTTGAAGTTGCCCTGAAATTGATTGTTTTTGGCGAGGAGATTCGGAAATGACCGTACAACGTCATGTACAAAGTTCCCACGTTAAAAAAACTCCTGTAATTACTGAGAAAAGTCTAAAAAATCCTGTCAAAATGGCTGGAAAACCTAAGGGTGTAAGGTGCAGTGAATGTGACGCGTTAGCCTATTCACGGCCTCTTCTTCTGAAACACATGACACAAATTCATGGAATCGAAGCGCCTATAATGCACAGGACATTTGAAGATAGAGAAGAATTGCAAGTAATTGATCATTTTGCCTTTTGGAATCAATTTTTCACAGCAATGGCTCGAACAATTACGTTCTACACATGCTGTTGAATTTGTCGTTTCCTCGGGATCCAAGAAATGGGGCTTCGGTCTGCAGGTAAAAGCAGCTCCTTTTCAGAAATGTTTTAGGTTCACTATCTTACTTGTTCACGCAGCGGGGAACAAAAGGAAAGACCGAACAAAAAATTTGCCCGTCCACCACGACCATCGATAAAATGCGGAAAAAATTGCATGGCATATCTGAAGGTAAGACATGAAATTGAAGCTAGATTATGAAGAAAACCAATTTTTTCGATTCAGAAAATGTAATAAAATATTATTTAGATCAAACAAAATCCAGTGACCTCGGTGTTGCAAGTTGAAGGATGTCTTTATCATTCCGGGCACATGATTGATGGTTCATTAATACAATTAACTCCTGCTGAAGTGAGTTGATCCCTTGTATTTTGAGCCTAAAATCAAATAATTTTCTAGTGGAGAAAGGTAGAAGCTGTTGCCGAACTCTATGAGCGAGATCAGTTGGCATGGGAAATAGACGCTGAGCGGTTTAGTTTGAACGCAGTGAGAGGTATCATCGTTCATCCGTCACATTCGATATTTCCTCTAGACGTCCTGGGTCATTATGGAAGGTTTCGATTGATTCCGGACCAACAATTGACTTTCCTTCTAAAACAATGGATAAAAGAATACAACGATCAAAGAATATCAAGGGAAACGGTGTTTCCTTATGTAAATCCTAACATCAAGTTTAACCCGGACAACTTCGATATTATACAAACAAATATGGTAGGTTTGTGTTCATATACAGATACCAAAAAATTTTGGCTAAACCGAGAAAAGAGGCTTTAATTACAGATACCTATGCTCGATGATTTTGGTGAATATGATAGCAATTCTCCGGCCAGTCCGATACCTGGGGTATGAGCAGCTCAACCTACATTATAGCAGATAGATCAGATTGTTAGAGAATAGTTGTGCTGTGTTTGCATAAAAAAATATTTTTACCTGCATTCATTATAGAGAAACTACAAAGTGATATATAATACACAACCAGTAATTAATTGCTGATAATCATTTTAAAATCATACAGAATGGAAAGGAGAGTGTCGTTGCAATCTATACGTCGATCATTCCTCACTTCATGGAAATAATGCAAACATCTAGGAAAAACAATTAATATACGAACATTACTCGCTTACCTTCTCCGTCTTTCACTTTTTTTCTTATTTTCAACTTTATCCATCTCGCTCAAATAAGGTAGATAATCAAGGGCCAGCTGACTTCGAGGCAAGCGATCACCTAATGCTTCAGCAGTTCTTTGTAATATTGTGTGTGCGATATCGTGAGGTATTACCTATAATATTTATAAAACAAAATTATAAAAATGTTCACCTGAAGATAGTTGTATAAATATGAGTATTGTATCTTCTTGTCGTTTATAAATGATTGCCTATCATAGTACGTGGTTTCCTTGTCACTCACCGAGGGTATTATATAATGGTCGGCAAGCCTCGGCAAGTACAGTTCAAACGTCTGAAAGCAATACAACTATTGTAGTTAACCAACCTGGGTAGCCGTTTGCAATTGTAAATCAAGTAAAATTCTTTTTAGGTCACATTTAAAGCTTTGAATATATACTGCTAAATCTTGGGGAGATACATCCAAGTTTTTAGTAATCCATAGACAGCACTAGAACATTAAACTAAGAATATAAAAAATATACCTACTCTTATATATCTAACTAGCTGCATAAGTTCACAACGGTCAATTTGAAGTAGATCATAGGAATCTAATAGAGGTTCTCGTTCCAGTTCAGTATATGGTAAAGATTCGCAAGTGAATATCATAGGAACTTGCGACTCTTTAGCCAAACCTTTCAAAGCGGGCCAGAAGTCGTTATCTTCTTTAAAATGAATGTCCACCTGCAAACATTTTACAATACAAATTTTTTTTCGAGTTTTACATGTTCTATGACAATTAGATTGGTACGGGTGGTACTATTTTCCGCGGGCGTTCCAAGAAATTTAGCTATGGAATTATTTTTGTGTTGCCACTGAAATTACACGTTTTCTTAAAAAAAATCATACTGCGTGGTTTTTCAATGTCCCATCGAATTTTTGCTTTAGAGCAGCAGCACCTCTTTTATCTCCTGGATGGACTTCGACAATATTCATGTCTAATTCGGAAGCTAATGCAGATATCTTAAACGAATAGATAAAATTGAGATTGAAAAATTATACTAAAGCGCTTTTTCCGCTACCGCATGGCCCGCACAGAATCAGTGGATTTGACTTCATAAGTTCATCTTCTTCAAAATCAGAATCGGTATCAGATGTATCTCCCGATCTAAGTGTTCCACCAGTTTTATTTTTGGCGGTGCTTACATTCAAACAACCTATGAAGCAGTATTTAATGAATATAAATATATAATATTTTTACTTTCTTTAGTAACACGTTTCTTCCACTTTCTTACGAATAAACCAGCTGAATCCGGGATAGTAGAATTTCCGAGCCATTGCGAAAGCTTCTTCGGCGAAAAGGCTTCAGACCAGGGCAACTCAGGATCAGATCGATTAAATATATTGACCCATTCCTGCTCATTAGGGTTCAACCTAGAGAAACTTTTAAATAATCATGACACAAACCTAGATAAAAAATCTTCTTTTTCAGCATCGGTAATTTGATGGGCCACAATACATTCCATAGGTACTATTTCATCATTAACTGGAAATGTTTCGAATTCTAATGTTTTCCGAGGTTCACGGCAAAAATATGATGTCTCTATAAGGGTCTGCAAAAGGTGTATATTACAACATGAAACACCCAACTTTTTTATTTTCTGGAGCATTGTTAATTATAGAAATTGGCTCCACTACATGCCAAGGTGAAAATGGGGCCCAATCCAACTGAGACGAAATTTGTATCTTTTCGCTGATGGTGTCTTCGTCATCAAAACTATTACATAATAATCTCTGAAAGATTTAGTTCAAATATTCGCGAAAATGCAAATACCTTTGCTTTGATCCCTCCAACGGAACGTTTCCTTTTCGATCCTCCAGTTGCTGACTTCTCATTGACTATAAATATTTCTGGTGAGCTTGCTTCCTTACACTCCAAATTTCTCGTCTGGATTGCCTAGAAAATCACTTCTAATGGTATGCAAGAAAAGTCAACATTTTCAACAGCTGATTCCTTTTTTTGTCGAATTTTTGGAGCAAAAGCCACACGTTCTTTTCTTTCAGTCTGATCCTAAATTATTAAACAGCTTGTATAGAGCAAACCGATTTCTTTTCTGGTTTAAGAATTTTTCTATCGACGGGTTTCCGCATAGTATCGCAATCAATATCCGTATTCGGCTAAAGGGTAAGGTTCAAACTTTGTAAAATGATCAACCTTTGCTAAGGAACGCCTCCTTCCCGTGTGACATTCGCGTCTCATCATATCGCTTTGAACACCAGGGTTCTTGAGATAAATAGTGAAAAAGCAAATATTTGGTTACTTACCCTATCGCTTCTTGTTTTGCAAAAGCTTCTTCGTTTGGATTTTCGTGGTTGAATAGGCTCAGAAACATCTTCAGTAGTGTGAGGTTTGAAGTAGTGAGCTAAAATGATAACAAAATTATTTGCAATAATACCTGCAGCGGCATCAAATGCGGCATTTTCCTTTTCTAGAGTACTATCCAAAACAGGAGCACTGGATAAAATCCAGGAAGAAAGGCTGTAAACGGAATAATGACTTTCGAAAGGAAACAAACTTTGATTTCACTTTTGGCACCCTTTGCTTCCTATCAGGATTATGGAGAGACTGTAACGATTTAGTAATATCATCTCCTGATACTGGCGTTACAGACGGCTCCACTGAGTTTGAAATAATCTTTTTCTTCTGTTTCTGCGTGCGACGTGCTATCGGAGTCATATCCAGTGTATCGTCATGTTTAATACGTGCGCTGAAACTCATTCAATGATAGTAACACAGCCGCTTTTACTTAAATTGTATTCTCGCTTCTGCAGAAACATCCTCTTTACATGTAATAGCGAGCTGAACATTGCTTTTTTAAGGTAAAAATAATGACAAACCCGCTCTAATGATTCAGGTGTTATTGTCACTCTGCTAAACAAGTCAATAGCAGATTTGTGAACTACCTTTTCTTGATCACTCTCTTCTTCCATACGGAGCAGATCTTCTCTCTAATTTTTATGTACAAATTGGTGTTAAAAATTACCCAGCCGGGAAGAGGCGTTACTAACCGTATCTGACAACGCTCACTATGTTTTACCGATCTTATTTCTTTACTTTTCGAGTATTTTTTTATTATCTGTAAAGTTTATGCTAAACCATTTTAATACATACTTTTTTCGCAGAAACTGTTGAAGTGGATTTGGTTCTTAAAATTGGCCGAAGATTTTTCGAAACCTCTCCAACATCAATCTGAATTAGCGAATAGTTAAAATAACATAATTTTATAGTATTTTCACAAAGGTATTTCCAGCAAAAAAATTCGACAAGACTTACCGAAATTTTTTTAACCTTCTTCTTCGAGTCATGTTCTGGTAGACTAGTAAAAAAGTTAGTTTGACGGCGAGCTCTTTTTGCCCTGTCATCCATTATCCTCTCTGCTCTGCTACCTAAACTGCTTATATCTCGGTTATACAGTTATAGCGTATATGGACCTGAGGTAAAAAACGGTACAGGTACCAAAAAAATTGAAAAAATTGGGCATGACCCATACGGGAATGAATAAAAAATGGCCATTCTCTGATAACATCAAAAAGCGGACTATATTATATTGCATATATACTATATTACTGCTTGCCTTTCTATTTTGACCACAAATAGATTCATTTACCTCAGACAAGAAGATATGCCATGTAAATGATGTGCGTCTGTTTACTCGTGTTTGCCGCCAATTTTCAAATTTCAAATTATTACAAAACACTTCAAAAGAAAGTCATTTGCATTTTTCTCATTCGTTTTTGGTGTTCACTGCTTGTTCCTATTCTTATGTCTCATTTTAGGAATATTTTTTATTGTATATAAATTGTACCAAATTGCAATTTTTTAAATGGAGACAAGTTCAAGATCACCGGCATGGAAAAATCCTAGAGACCGTCTAGTGAAACATGCCAAACGGAAAAGCAAGTTAGTTGTTATTTTTTATCATTTTTTGTTTAGCCGATCTCTGATCATTTCACAAAATCTACAAAATAGCCAAGATGATTTCAATACAGAAAGCTGCCCTCCTGTGTCATTGGCGAATGCTGAAAATCCTTTCAAGGTTTATAATATTTCTCAATAGTTATTTCCTAGGTGTGTCCCCCAAAAAAGAGAAAAGATATACCCGCAAGTCCATTGAAGGAGCTGCCATTCGACTGGGATGATTCTACTGCTAATGATTCCTTCTCGTCAATAGTGTCGTTAGTGATCTGACTATATATTTGAGAAAAGTAGTTCAGGACTAAAATTAAACAGAGCAGTGCTTTTCGTCCAATAATTCGTTCTAAGAGTATTCAGGTATTTTTTTATATTGTTTCATCCAAGTTTTACAGTTTGGAGATTTTTCATTGGATTCTGCTGATGCAGAACCTTCGTTTCTAAATTATTCATCAAGTAATCTGACGTTAATACCCGATCAGAAAACTTCAACAATACTACCGCAGGATTTCCGATTAGGAACAAAATTACAAATTAAATCGACCATACCTTTTCCATGGATGAAAAGTGAAAAGTCAACAGGTGTCATTTCTTTGTATATATTTAATTTACTTTTTTAGGGAACGTGCGTGTGAGACTAACTGGAGAAGAAATAAGTTTGGGTATGCAGCTGTTTTTGCAACTTTCCAGTATTAACCCTTCCGTAGGTTCTTATCTACTGAAACTGTATAATATGCTGCAGCGCACCTTTTGATAACATTAATCTTCTTTAGATACCAACAACATCGTCATCCACGGCGACATCATTACTAGAAGCTGCTTCGCTTTATTGGCAGTTCCCATCGTTACCGTGGCTGAGTCTCTATCCGAGAATTGATTCTTTACTGAAAACATTGCCGAAACAGTCAGCTCCTCCGATGGCGCCGTCAATGGTGGATAAAATAAATGAGCAATGGTCATTTTCTAATTATTGTACCAACTCTTTTTTTGCAGGTACAGCAGCTTAGATCAACTTTTTATATCGTGGAAAAAAGGGAAGAGAAAATGTTTCTATGTTGCTTGTCCTTCATTTACGGTAGTTTTCAATAAGATTGCGAATATAGACCTTGAAGGTGAGTAAATTTGAATATAACTAGTTTATTGCTTCGAGTCTCTATGTTGATTAGTTTTCAAAAATTCCAGCTGAACAGAGTGAAGATTCGGTATCTTGTTTCCATGAGGTCAATGGTCGAAAACATATTGCTATCATTTCTCCCACAAATCTAGGATTACGACAATATTTAAAAAGCGAGGGTATTGAGTTTGAGCTGAGCAGCTATAAACGTCGTCGTCTTTCTCGCGTAAGACAAGAGGGCGTCGACTGTGGAAGCGAAAGTAATGCTGGTTTTAATTCAGAAAGTATGGAAAAATCTAAGCTCACATTGTTAATATTTTTTAAAGATTCTTTTGAAAGAATATCTCGTAATAATACTTTCGAGGATATAAACCCGAACAGTGGACCCATGGGTAGCGATCACGAAGGAGACAGCCCTACCAAAGGAACAAATGGTGTTCAGGAGTGGCTGGATGATATCGGTGTATCGCCTCGTAATCAGCTCAAATTAAAACGACAGTATGTGATAATTAAATTAAATGCCTCTAGTTTTCCAGTAAATCCATGGTTTCAACAGTTACGTCATTACAAGCTGATGATAGTCTAAAAAATACTGAAAAAGATTGTACTTCAGCCGTGATAATTACCGTAATTTTATCAGTTTTCAAATGTATTACTGTTTATTCAGGAAGGTGCCTCTTTGCAGAGTTTATTTAATTTATTACAAACGAGTAAAATAACTCGCAGCATTGCTGGAAGTCATGCAAATTTGCCTCCCACGTTGATTGCTAGTGAACCTTTTCTTTTTGGACAGATGTTGCCATTAAAGGTATGTTTAATTTTGAAAATGAAACGTTTTTATAATAGAAAACATCTCAAGTGATAAAGCGGCATGATCATACAACAGAGTATGTCTTAGAGCTTGATGGTGGTCCAATAATGCCTCACGCTGTCGAAATGGTATATTCATTTTATAAAACTGGGAAATATAAATGAGGTTTAGGCTGTTGAGTACATTCGGTTATCAAATCTAGCAGCAATTAATCCAGTTGTATTGAGAGTCAAAGATAAAGCGGTATATGAAGGGTTAAACGGTGTTGACCAAAGTTCTGAATGGCATGATTTGAATGTGGAAATGAATAAATTCACTTGGATGCCTCGATAAAGTTGTTGTGCTAAATTTTCAAAAGAAATTGTCTTACATATTGGCCATGTCCCAGTCGCAGTCACATAAAATTCACCCGTTTATTTATTTTTTGATTGTTAAAGAATCCTATAACGGAAATATGTTCATATACTACTGGAGTCTGGAGGATTTTCACCTGCACGCCAACATTCTTTATGTTTTTTTTTCAGAAAGTTCTAATATCTAGGAAAATAAACTGATGTCGTTCTACCGTAATTTATATCGTACATATTCAAGCACAACGCGGAAAGTAGTACAAGATGTTTCTACTCAACAGAAAAATAATTTGGAAGTGAGTTATTTTTTACGTAACCTAGAACGCATCCAAAAATCCAGCGAGGGCTGTCAATATTAAAGAGCTTTTTATTTGTCACAATGTAACGCTTTCGATCTTGATATTTTCAGCCCGCTGTAGGAAAATCAAAACTTCTTAGCAAGGAAAGAGTGAAGATATTTTCAAGACCCAGTGTTCCTATCAATCTCAATTATCCAAATAAAAAGGGAATCGAGGGATACGATCCTGATTATCCTATCAAAGAAATTGTGAATGATATCCCATGGATAGTAAAAGAACAAGCAAAACTTATAAAAAAAGAACTAATGTCTGCCGGCGGATCCATTGAAAAAGATGAATTATTGGAAGATATTGGATTACTTAGACATAACGAAGCTCGAATTGAGTATAAATTTGACAATGAAGAGGTATAAATTTGGCATGTTTATTGAGGAAATTTTTAGGCATTGAAATTATGGCATACAGGTTGTGACAGCGATTGGAATGAGGGTTTTTCTAAAGTGCAATTTACTCCCACAGATCGAGCGACTGCTTTGTTCAAAGGAACTATTTCTACTGAAATTGTTAAGGATGGACGCATTGAAAGAGCAGGATGGGCTTCTATAAAGTTAGAGGATCGTCGATCTTTAAACAGGAAGAAATATCTCTCACGTTGGGGAAACTTTTCACATTTGTTGATCAAGGTAAGTATTTCTACTTATTGTGTGATATCGATTTTGTTTAGTGTCGTGGAGATGGTCGAAGTTACAAAGTTATGCTTCACGCACCTCAAGCTATTGATATCACTTGGGGTGATTCATTTTCATATTCTCTGCATACACACGGTGGACCTTATTGGCAATACGAGAAGATACCTTTTTCCAAGTAAGTAAGCTTTACTCTTTCAGATAAATTAGTTTAGATTTTTTCATACTGTAAATGGACGTATTCAAGATAGGCAATACCGCGTTAATCTGGCAAATGTCAGGTAAGATTTTTCGTAATTTGCTCTAAAGAAAATTTAGCTCTATTGGAATAGTTTTAATGGATAGAATAGATGGAGACTTTCAACTTGAATTAGACTATATCGGTGTAGTCAACGACAGATCACACATAGAAGATTTTGCATATGAAACATATACTTTACCATTGTTCAATACACATGGTATCTAAATTAAAAAATTTATTTATGTTCGCAGAAGTTCTTTTATTGCCTTCTTTTCTTCATCTGAGGGATAAAAGGCTCAACATCAACCTAAAATGAGTTGTGAAAAAGTGAAATACAGACAAACTTGATCCCCGTCAATAACGTGTGGTCTTTCCTCCATCGCCCGCCTTGCAGAATCCTTATTAGAAAAAGTTACAGATGCATAACCACGATGTAATCCTGTGTCAGAATCCTGGAATCTCTAATTCTAAAATAAATAGAAACTTACAAAAAACATCGTAACGTGCTTGACTTGTCCGTACTTTTTAAAATAGCGCTCCAGCTGTACTAGAAACATTGTTAGACATGCTAAACTAAAAACATACTTTTACCAGTAATCCACTTTACATGTGTAAGATAGATCGTCTGAGCGGGGATTTGATTCAGTTGTATATCAGAGCTATTTATGACCTTTTTTGCCAACATGTGAAGAGTGCTGCGCATGCTGTAAAACCAAATTTGTAATTTTGTGAAAATTCAACCATTTGCTACTACTTCGATATAATGCCAGCAATATCTATCTGGCAATCCGAGATCCACCTATCCTTATAAAAACGGGAACAGACACCATCTGACCTGCTAACCTCGTTCGCTGTCAAGCGTTACCCCCCATTCTTCATCCCATATTTTTAACTTTCTGCACTCACCACAGAAAATCATTTCAGAACCAAGACAATATGAAAAGCCTAGCGATATGGTTACTTTTTGTCGTAATGGTAACTGCTTTTGATAAAAATTCCTATCGCAAAGGCAAACAAGATAACATTGTAAAGGTTAGTTTACACCCAAGCCATTATATTCATCTCATCTCCCCGTTTAGCATCCAATATCGAGAAGGGTTCTTCGCTATGAACGGTCGATCAATTTTGATGAATTTGACTTTCCATACGCTGCTTTAGATTTTGCTAAAGCTTCGCCGTAAGCCAGTGTTTTATTCTAACCCCGAATTTTAGAGATCGCCAGCAGAAGAACAAAGGCTCCTCCAAAATTTTCTATGATAACATTGAAACCGATTTCTAAAATAAAACACCGATATCTGCATGAAAAATTGATACAATTATAAATAAAGCCATTAATAAAAAGTGGTATATTTATTTAAAAAACATAGCAAACAAAACAAGCAATCAACTTCAAAAACAACAAACCAAGATTAAAGGCAGGGAAGCAGATCATCTTTTTAGGTCGGTAGAAAAGTGTTTAATGGTCACCACATTCATCACCACCTCTAGCTTCTTGTTTCTCCAATTTGATGAGATCGTCGATGCGAAGAATGGTTATAGCAGCCTCTGTTGCAAATTTTAAAGATTTTACTTTGCTGAGAAGGGGCTCGAGAATTCCGGCTTCTTTATTGTCGCGAATTTCTCCCATTTCAAGATCCAAGCCAGCCCTAAATGTTTGATTGTATATCACTGCATAAAGTAGAGAAAGCTTACCATTTTAAATGTTGAAGTTGCTTGCTGCTCTGTGCTTTATTATGGAATGCTCTCAACTTCGCGACCAATTCAGTCGAATCTTTAGCGGCATTTGCTGATAGTGTTTTCGGAATAACAAGAAGGGCATTGGCAAATTCGGCAACGGCCAACTGTTCCCGAGAAGACTAAAAACAATATGAAAATATTTTTTTTTACTTACAAGGGTCGTTGCAAATGCTTCCAACCAAACATTAAGAGCCGCTTCAACTGCGCCGCCACCAGCTACTAATCTCTTACTTTCGAGAACACGACGCACTACACAAAGAGCATCATGCACTGAACGTTCCATTTCATCCAGCATTACATCATTAGCGCCACTGAAATCGAATGCATCAAAGTGAAGAAATTGTATACCGCAGAATAATAGAACTGGCGGTGCGAGCTTTAGGACCTTTGATTAAAATCAACTCATCGTCGCTAATTCTTTCTTGAACGATCTCTTCAGCATTTCCAAGTAGAGCTGCATCAAACGCCTCATCGCCTTCTAGCGTAGCCAGAGAAGAAGAAAGAGTAGCTGAAATACTCTCGAATAATGTGCGATTCAATATTTACCTCCGGTCGCCTTAGCTATACGTTTCAAGTCACTCTTTTTACAACGCCGGACAGCCATTGCTCCAGATTCGATAAACTGTTTGAGACAGAGATCATCGATACCACCAGTTGTCAGCACGACATTAGCCCCAGCTTTTAAAATTTTTTCAATGCGTCTTTTTGTTATGTCAAATTCTCTGAAAAAAAAAAGTTTTTTTTAAATGTATGACATACTCTCTACGAATAGCTTCTAACTTTTCAGGGTCTTCCACAACGACCGAGATTCCAAGATGCATTTTAGCCTTCTGCAACGAAAAATCAAGACATGCAATCTTAGCGTTCTGAATACGAAGAGGCATAGCTGTAACATAAACAATTATAACCACAATTTGGCTCACCTTGACTAGCAACTGTACAGTTTAATGCATAGCCTTTAATCAGCATAGATTCACGAGCACTTTTTCCATGAGCTTTTAGTACGTTTATAGCCTTTATGGGATATGAAACCTGTGAAAGAAATAGTAAGTATCACTGAAAGGAGCCAACCTTTCCTGTGCTGTCTACTACTTTCACGGCTTCGGTGGCGTCCACACACATCGACGCGAAGAAATCAGAATCCCTGTAGGGTGTAAAATTCAAATTTCGTAATAACTTACGGTCCGATTATTTTGCTACTCATTGATGTTTTGGCTGCAGCTATGAGAGAATTACGCCCAAGCTCATCTACACTGCATGAAAGATTTTCCTAAACAATAATGCATATATCTACGATTAAAAAGGGAGCCAACTTGTAGGTATTTAACTGCTTCTTTGCAAGCCAAGCGGTATCCATTTATGACAGTTGTAGGATGCAACTTAGTCTTGACTAATTCATCGGCAGCTTTCAGCAACTCGGCGGCGATAATAACAACGGAAGTAGTTCCATCACCAACCTAACATAAGATTATAGCAAATGCCATTTAAATACCTCTTCGTCTTGAAGTTGTGCAAGTTCTACAAGCACTTTCCCAGCAGGATGTTCTACGTCAAGTTGTTTCAAAATCGTAGCGCCGTCATTAGTAACTGTAACTTCCTAAAAAAATAAAATTTGACGGTAAAAAGAATGCGTACTCCGACGTCATCAACCAGCATTTTGTCAAGCCCAACTGGTCCTAGAGAGGTCTTCACAATATTCGCTATAGCAGCACATGCAGTAACTAAAAAGTAGATTACATGGTTTTATGTTATCCTTCAAACAATATTTTATTTTACAATTTTTGTTTTATCTAATTTTATACGCAAACATACAAAAAATTAGTGTTTAGAAAATCTAAATACCTGCCGTCTATCATTCATAAAAATATTACCATTCTGTGTGCGAATACTCTGTCCAGTTGTTCGCTTTCCAGTTAAAGCAAGGAACGATTCACCCGCTGATGCCATTGCTGGAATAAAAGCAGTTCGTAAAACAAATCGTACAAAGAAATAAAGACTTGAAAAAGTAAGCTCTCGGAGAGGCAATGAGGGAAATGCAAGAAGAACCTTCAGGAAAGAGGGAATGTGCCGCCACTGCGTACTAAGACCGCGTCTCTTGCACCCGCTTTCAAAATTATGGAATTCCAAACCACATCTGCACTAATTTCCTTCTCTTTACTATGGTGTCAATCTAGATATATTTTGTCTGCAAAAACATTTCTAAGGCATCTATTAGAAGTACACTTACAATAATTAGTTATTTTTGCTTGCAGGTAGTTATACCAATTTTACATCTTCACATGAATTCATTCTTGTTTTTCTTTCTCATTTATCCAATGAAATGTTCTACAGTATTATAGGGTTTTTCGGAAAGAAATAGCAAAGAAAGAATTTATTGTATTGCTTCTATTTGAATTACAGCCATCTACTCATCATGTCAGCAGCCGTTTTAAAATCGGTTTGTTAATATGTTGTCTTTTTTTGAAAACTCTTTTAGAATAATCCAATACAATTTGGAGGTACAGGAACGTCGTCAGTTACACTGAAATTTTCATCCCAACCAGGTTGTGATTATTTTTTTATTTATTTACTTTTATAGGCTCGTCTGGCACAACCTTGTATCGAAAACCCGGATATAATGCCCAATTTCGCCCTATAAATAATGTAAGATAAGTATCTGTTGTAACCTATCTCCTTATAGTACCCAGCCGATATAATAATGGGTGATGGGCCTGGAAGGCGACTAAGGAAAAATGTTGCGAATGTAAGAAGACATGTTGACTATGTTTCCAATATTTTAAATCATTATGAGGTTAGTTAGATTTCATTCGAAAAAATAAATTTACATCATGTAGAGTCGGTTGTGGCAGTATGGTAGAAAACAGCGGTTAGTTCAACAGCCAGACGAACTGTATCAGGTTGTTCACTATGTTTTCTAGTTTCTAATGCTTTTCTATTTTAGAATACGGCATTGCCAGCGTGGTGCACACCAGATGTACCTGTTGATTGTATACTAACTAAATTTGTACGCGCAGCTATGAACAAAGTGAAATGCCCAGTTTATTCTTTATGTGTTAGTTAATCTTTTTATTCCATTTTATCTAAATTATAGTGGACTCCTGAAGGAAAACGGCTAATTACCGGAGCGTCGACAGGAGAATTCACTTTATGGAACGGTACAGCTTTTAATTTTGAGACTATTCTTCAAGTAAGTCGTTATTTGTATCCTAACTTCTTTCAAGGCACACGACTCGGCCATTAGAGCAATGACATGGTCTAACAATGAACAATGGCTAATTTCCGGTGATCATGATGGATATATCAAATATTGGCAGCCTAATATGAACAATGTACACATGTATCAAGCGCATAAAGATGATCCTATACGTGGATTAAGGTATGGAATTTATTCCAATTTTTATAGATATTTTAGTTTTGCCCCAACTGATGTGAAATTAGTTTCTGCGTCTGATGATGGCACAGCTAGAATATGGGATTTTGCGAGGTGTACAGAGGAACGGGTTCTAAGAGGTCATGGTTCAGAGGTTTCGTTGTATATAGATTTTTTTAGTATTCTATTCAGGTACGTTGCGTCGATTGGCATCCCTTAAAAGGCCTAGTAGTTACTGGCTCTCGCGATTCACAACAGCCGGTTAAACTGTGGGATCCAAAATCCGGCCAATGTCTGTCTACCCTGTAAGTGTTTATTTGAAAGCATTGTAGTGATATATTAATGTTGGCAGCGTTGTAATGTAAAATAATTTTTTAGACAAGATCATAAAAGTTCTGTAATGGCAGTACAGTGGAATTCTAATGGAAATTGGTTATTAACAGGAGGAAGAGACCATTTGATAAAATTATATGATATACGTATTATGAAAGAAATGCATACCTTCCGAGGCCATAAAAAAGAAGTAACTTGTAAGTATTATTTGTATGCATTATTTACAATACTTTTTCAGCTCTTGCATGGAATCCTGTCCATGAAAACTTATTTGTAAGTGGAGGAGGAGATGGTTCTATTGCGTATTGGTTAGTAGGTCTAGAAAAAGAAGTTGGATTGTTGGAACATGCTCATGATCAAGCTATTTGGGCCATGCAATTTCATCCAAAAGGACATATACTTTCAACAGGTATCTTTACTTTTTTTTCTATTATTTTTATCATTTAAGGATCAAATGATAACAATACAAAGTTTTGGGCTAGAAATAGACCTGGTGATACCCAAGAAGATATCTTCGGATTAGCCTCTTTTACAACAAATATGGTATTTTGCTTTTGTTTTCCTAAAGTCAGTTAGGTTGGAGCATTGGATAAAGAAAGAGAGCCGAAAGCTAGTCACATACGCATTGATGAAGAAACTATTCTTGCTTCCGCAGCAATACCCGGAATGGGCTTAGACGAAGATGTACTAGAAAATATGAATCGGGACATAGCTTCAAATCCCGTTGCTCATGCAAATGCCATGCTTCTTATGCCAGAAGATCTTAATTCTCGGAAAGATGTAAGTTTTTTTTGTGAATCGAATCTTAATTCACTATAAATAGGCGGCTGCTAACAACAATAGAAAGGTTTTGCTAAAACAACCTCCACCGAAAAAGGCTCAACGGCAATTTGAACGCATGTGGAATGTCAGCAAGCCAGGAGGAGCCGGTAGGTTTTACTTCTATCAATAATGTTCCCCATATTTATTGCGGATAGATCGTTTTTTAAAAATATTCATTATATAATTCGTGTGTGAAATAATAATAAAAACTAAACTTATAGGAGACGATGCGGCTAATCAAGGTGAAGATGCAATATACCGTCAGCCTAAAGCAAGCCTTTTGGGAGCGCCACCATCTTCTGCTTTAAATCAAGCAGGTATTCGAAAATTGAAATTTTCTCTTTACTCAGCTTTAGCATCCGGGAATGTTCCCCCATCGATGTCTCTTCCACCACCGGTTATACAACCATCGCTAATGAATGAACGACCTCCCGCAGCACCTTGGGGTAACAATATACCGCAACTCTCTCGAGAAGGTATGCTTTTATTGACATAATCGAAAATATTTATTAAGCTTTCGTGCAAGATCTTTCACTGGCAAGAACTGAGCGCTTAGGGCCCGCGTTTGAACAGTTTCAACATCCTTCTGGAAATATTGGATCCAATAATTGGGGACAAAATATTACGTCCTCGATTGGAGGCGAAAGGCGAGAAGATCATGGAACAGTCAGTATATTTTCCAGCGCATAGTAATTTGTTTAGGACATAGATTATAGAAACGTTTCGTCAAGTGGGGGTGATGTTGATTTACGAAGCACAGTACCTCCCGAGAATCGTATATATGGAGGAGGGTTACCACTTGATATCAGATCACAGCCTATTGATCCCCGAGCTTTGGGTCCACCTCCGCCTATTAACCTTATGAATATAAACATGGGTCCAATGAGTTTGATGGCTCCCCCATTGTGCATGCCTCCACATTCCGATAACTGGAGAACGGCACATAATCCAGAACAAGGTTTGAATGTAAACGACTTTTTTTTAAATCCATTTTTAGGACCTTCGCATACTCCTTCAAACGATGGAAGAATAGGCGATCCGCGCTTACGTCGGGAGCCAGAAGAAATTAGGGATCCTAGAAGAAGACAGCAGGTTGAATTAAACTAGCATTGAGTTACAAGTATTTGCAGAACAACCAACAGCCGAGACCGTCATCAAGACAAGATAATCGAAATGGCAGTTGGATGCCATCAATGAATGCCTCTGATGGATATGGAAGAGAAGAAAACTATGGGCGTGATTTTAGACGAGATGATGGCAATGGATATGAAGAGAACGATTACAACGACAGACGAGGTAGTTATCGTTTGTGCCTAACAACTGCTTTTATAGGAACAAATCACGACTTTAACAGAGGGAACGGACGTCAAGATAACGACAGACAACGCGGTCCACCAAGACGGGGAAGAGGCCGAGGAAGACCATACTAAAGATCTTTTATATATGCAGTATCAAGGAAATAAATTTTATTATCTATCAACCAGATGATTAAAATTCATGGGCTTTAAGTTTTCGTGGTTTATTTGTATGATTTCGAGCTGCTCCTTTAGGGAACCGTACAGCTTTCGGATAGGGTTCACCGAAAAGTGAATCATCCAAGTGAACCTAAAACTATCAATCATTGTCAAACTATGTCCATACCTCGTATTTATTATAATTTTTATCAGGAACAATATTTCTACCTTCTTGAGTAGCCATTTCCTTTGTGAGAGATACGAGACTCTAAATAACTTTCCTGTGAGAAGTAAATATACTACTCACCTTGAAAGTACGTGGTTCATTGATTGCTAAACTGGAGAGCACGATGTTATCGAGTAAAATGTGCGCTTGATCCAACATGTTACGAAAATGTTTATACTCCATATTATGTTCGGCCAGTGCCGCTGATAACCTCTCTTCTGCGTACTAGAAATAACAGATTATTAGCATTTGAAAAAACTAACGTGTTTCTCTAATTTTACGGCGTCTTTTCTCTGCATATTTAGGTAATTGAAAACTTTATCCATCTTACGATAACCTCCCTTTACGGTGTTTCTCTCCGAGGCATACTGCCACTAAAATGAAAATAATGGAAGTAACGAATGTAAAGAATAAATTTCTAATAACTATAAAATTAAGCGTATACTTACTCCTGTAAACCTATATAGTCTTTCTCTTCCTAACCATTTATCGGGTTTAGGGATCACATGAAAGGGGTCATAATTGCTGTTCACTATTCTTCGTAGCCCGGCAATTGCAGACAACTTCATTCTAAAATTAACATTGAGAAGCTAACATGAGGCTCTCCAACAAAAACAGAGAAAAGAAACAAATATAGTCCGCTTCCTTAGTTTGACTAACTATCGGCTGGCATTTTCTCGACCCGCCGCTCTACACTATTTTCGGGTGCACGCAAAACTTTTTGAAACAAACTTGAAACTTTTCACTTTTCGTGCTCTTCCGGTTATGATTTTTCATTGTTGGAAACATTGAGTGCTCTTGTTCTTTTGCTGTAACAAACCATTCAATAATTGAATCGTTATTCTTTTTTTTCTGCATTTCACAAAAACAATTTGTGGTATAATCGTTTTTTTTTCAGAGCATGAGCGAGGAAGAATCAGAGCCAGTGGTGGATAACAAAGTAGGCAAGTACGCGGGCCTCAAAGTAAAGCTATCTATGAATATACATTCTGTCTTTTAGTTTGTCAGTTTTACTAAATATGTTGCACAAATTGGAGGAGACAATGCTAAATTTAGCCGTAGATTAAAATTATCGGATACTACTGGTAGCACTTTTTTTAGAGAAGTCCTTACCAAGTGGAATGATCAAGATCATAGTGCTTCTTATAGTTAGTTTTGCCTTCATAACTAAACTAACTTTTAATACAGGTGAATTTATTAATGAAATACCGTCAGATGAATTGGAATCTTATGCTCAGCTCTTGCATAATAAAGATATAATAACTAATACTTTATTGAAGTATATAAATACTGAAGTAAACTTATTTCGTCATTTTCACATAGTTTAAGGAACATTTTCATTCAATTCCGGCCTTTTGCGAATTACTGGCAGCTCTCGCTCGTGATCTTAAAGACGAATTTACTGTTTATATTTGGCCATCCTTCGAATGTTTAATTAACATACTTGGTAACGTTATCAGTATTTCTAATTTATAAGTCATTTTAGATCTGGGACAGCAAGAAAAATCACATGTAGAAGCTGCGTTTTACTGTTTAACCATACTTGTAAAAGTTCTCTGGAAAAAGCTCTTAGTTAAGGATGGAACAAAAGCTTTCTTGTAAATTTTAAATGATATATGTTTTAATCTCAGCGCATAGACATTTTGTTCCTTTGTTTGGTAGCAGTCGTAGATATGTGAGGAGATTTGCCGCTGAAAGTTTTGGTTTTCTTCTGAGGAAATTGCCTGATTTGCGAGAAATCGTGCCATTTATTATAACACATGCGTTTAAGGTAAGGTTTTCTTAAGTTTCAGTATCCGTAAATTTTTAGGCACAGGATGATTATTTGCGCGAAGGGTGTGGAGAGCTTTTTTTCAACATTTTCAAAGGTTTATCTGGCGGGTTTCACAGTACTGCGCATCAGGTAATCCGTTTTTGCTAAACATGCAAAGTTATAGTTTATTACCGAAATAATTGATGGAGCGTTATCTCTTGGCGATGAAGAAAGAGAATATGGATACAAAATACTGGCGACAATGACCGAACTCACAGTTAACTATATCCAAAAATATAAAAAGAGCTCATCAGAAATTTTTGAAAATGCTGTTCTGGTAGGAAGATATTTAGTGTTTAATTTATTGTGATAGGGCTTGCTGGAAGTTGTTCAGACCCACGTGAAATGCTCGTTTATTTTACGGTTACTTCCTTTGCTTTATACAGAAGTGCGAGGCAGGATTCTGTTCAACGGCATAGATAGATTGTCACGTTTGATTAGAAAAATTGTTACAGCCGATTTCTTCATACTCGATTCTCCCTTTATTGAGTTCTTTTCACAAGTAATACTTTTCTATTCAAAATTTACACGTTTTAGAGTACACTATTGTTGTTCAACCAACCGTTATATTATATATTTACGCGGGAAATCTGCGAAAAGTTGGTTAAACCTGAGAAAATAGAAGAAACAGCTGAACCGGTATTATTTTATCATCTTCTTCCGAAATTTCATTATAGCTGTTGCACTTCTTTACTAGTTTAACGAGATGTAGCGCTTTCGATCTTCACATAATGCCTTCCTTAGGATACTGCGCTGAATTAATTCTGGACAGAAAACCAGAACTTGCATCAAATGTTATCGCCGTTTACGCTGAGGTATGCGTTCAAAAGAAACCACTCAACGGCATCGCGAATATCCTAAGTAATATTTCTTTATATTATAGTTTATCTTCTTGAAGGTCGATCGATATTTTTCGATATAACAAAGCACAGCAAAGTGAAACAGCATGTTATATCGCAGTTACCACGTGTGCAAACTTTAGAATGTTCGGCTCAGCTCGCTATTGTTTATCCCTGGCTGTTTAATACTGGAGAAGAATTCACAGGAGTAGAGCACTTTCAAACATGGTTAATTGATCGTATGAAAGATTGTAGTACAGGATTGGAAAACTCTCAATTATCTTTGATAATTGGAGCCGTGTTATATTTAACAGATAGGAGTTTGCTGGCGAGTATCCCTAGAGACTTATTCGAAACGTTTATAAGGTCGGCGTATTTTGCTAGTTGACATGTTTTTATTTCAGGCAGCACAGTTGTTCTCAATCTGCAATACTTCTACTCCATATATATATTTTGAGCGCCGGCGATGTTAATGATCTTGAGTTCTTCCACAAGTATCATTTTATTTTTTTTTCTTATTTTTTTGACATCGCAGAATAACAACGCTCCTAACTCCAACATTCTTTTGTCCAAACAGTGAAAAACGAAAGGCAGCCTTACAAGTCCTAAATTTATTCCAAGTTCCTATAAATTGTGAAACATTGTCGAAGGAACACAGCGCTCAATTGGTTTGCTTTGATATAATCATTTTATGTAAAGCCGTTTAAGCAAAATCCTGAAAGTTTTTTCAACATTCTTCTTTCTGCTGAAAATACTGAATTGACTGATTCTCGTACTCGGTTACTGCATTTCCGAAAACTCAGATACGGCTTGCACACTTCTCATCTTCCGAAAGGGGATCGCCATGCTTATGAAGATGTAGGTTATTTATTTACAAGGTTAACCTGGTTTAGATTATTTTGCGTTTTGGATTCTCTCAATTTTTTGTACAATTTACCTTGTTATGGCCCGGAATGTATGAATTTCTTTCATCTTTTGCCCGAGGTATGGATATAGACAAATTCTGGTCTGTATTGAGTATCATTTTGGATGAAGTACAACAAGGTGTGTTCCATGATATTTTTGCATATGGTATTTTAGGGTGTAATGCGCATCGTTATATTGAAAATAACAAAAACTATGGTGACTTGCTACCGACAATTGATAGCTCTGATGAAGTTGATTTTTTCTCAGCCCGAGTGCAAATATTGAAATTTCTTGCCTCAATTCCCGATATAGCCGAACGTCGAACCAGAATTCTTAGCCCAATTCTTTTGAATCTATACGAGTATGTTCTTATATATTTTAACCTATTTGTTTTGCCGTAAAAATTCCAGGAACACTATCAGAAAACATTCCAAAGTAATAGACAATGACGAGTCGAAACTAATTAGTAATAAACGTCGAAAAGCTTTTTGTGCTTTATTAGATGTGTTTGCCCGATTTAAGGATCCCAAGTCTGTTTATTTGGAGAAAAAAATACGCGATATGTATGAACAGGTAGGTGTTTTTGTATTTAAGGACTCTTTTTAGCTTCTATCGATGCCGGATTATGCAATTATGAAATCGACAATTGCTTGTTTATTTACTTACAAACAAAAAGAGCTTATACCATATAAGGAGACCTTTGAGAAGTTGGTAGATGAAAAAACATTTAAGGAAGAGCTCATCACTTTTAAAATAGCAGAAAGTGATGACGATGCTGTTTTATTATCAGAGCATCGTCCCGTAGTTATGCCTATCTTAATAAGGTAATCTAAAAAAATTTTTTTAATTTCCTTTTAGAATTCTTCATGGTAATCTGTGTATGCACTTCAAAAAAACGAAAGCTTCTACTCGTAGAGTTGCAATTTTTCATTATTTGGGTGGTTGTAGGCCTGATGAATTGCAGTATATGTTGAATATTATGTTGGAGCCCATAATTCGAATAGGTATTTCATTTGATCTACTACGAAACCTTACAGGTTCGAACGAAAAGTTATTCGAAAACATGGAAGAAATATGTAGTAATGCAGAAGAACTGAATAAATTTAACATGTCAAATGTACAAAGGTAGGATTTTTCTTTATTAAACTAGACGAATGTATACGAAAGTTAAAATAATGACGATCACGCTTCCCGTATAATTGTAGGACAGGTTACAAGGGGGTTGTTTTGACTCGTAAATTTGTAAAAGAGGGGTGTTATTATCACAATGTAGAGTTTTCCACTTATCTCTTTCATCGGGCCAAATCGAAAGCCATGGAGTTAGCCACCAAAAACGGCAACTACATTTCAAGTCGTTCCCCTTAATTGTTGCTCACTAAACGCAAAATAGTAAAACTTACACTCAGATCTATGGAATGTAAAATAGTGCCATGTTGATTTACTACCGGGATCTTGGTACTGTCTTTAAATGGTTCAAATATTGTTATTTTGTTATTGGTTAGAGCGAGTGATAAAAAGCTAACGCTCGTAAGCGTATTAAATATTTGATAAGGAAATATTTTAACCGAGCTGTTCGACAGCTGCAAGTTAAACCGATATCCTCTTAATCCATGAAATGCGCCCACATCAATCTAGAATGAAGTTTCTTCTATCTTTTATTTATGTTACCTCCTTAATATTGATCCCAACAATGTGCAGTTCCCTCAGTATTCTTTTATCAGCCGGGTGCAATTGATCTTTCAAAATATTTTCTTTTATTTCTATATGGAGGGACCGTAGTGGGGGCAGCAGTCTAAGTATGCCACTTATGTTGTAGTTGGAAATTTTTGGATAATTGATTATCTAAATGATTAACAATAATTGTTAATTGCCTGGATTACTCTAAGCTCTTTTAGGGTAGCCAGCATACCAAACATTTGAGGTGTTGGAAGTTCTTCTAACTGCGGCATATTAGTCATATAGAAACTTTCCAGCTGTCAATTTTCTTTTTGCTACTTTCAACAATTTTACCTGCGATATTTGGGCGAATAGTCTATCGTTTATTCGTACCATGGGATTACCGCTTATATTTAAAAATTTTAATTCCAATAATTCTTCAAAGCACGTCGGATCTAATGCTTCTAGAGTGTTGTAACTTATATCTAGGGAAATTAATTTGGAAATAGGAGATATATCTCTTTTCGACAATTCATAAATTTTATTTCTATATTTGAATTATATAGGTTAGAGAGTAACTCACTTGCTTATGTTTAGATGTCTTAAACCACGATAGCTAAATTTTGGAATTGAAAATAAACCTGTAGAAGCGAGATTAATTGATATGATTGCATGGCTGATATCCTGCATAATTTTTTTCTTTCAAAGCGTTGATAAAAGGCTACTTACACGAAACGCAGTTGGACTCCAGGAACTAATAGGATTGTGACTAATGTCTAATGAACGTAAATTTGTGAGGTGCTCAAATGCTGCTTCTTCCACGCTTTCAATAAAGTTATGCGATAGACTCAGCATGGAAACATTTTTCAACCCTACCAGCTGGGGTGAATCAATCAGTTTTAGTTTGTTCCAATTAATTATTAGGCTTCCAAGGCTTTCCGAGCAAGGTTCCAATGCTTCTATAGGTATACGTCCAAATTGGTTGTGGGATAAATCCAAATAATGGAGATTATTGTTTCCCAATGATCCATGTGGCATTTGGTTTAATGCATTGTGGCTCAAATCTAAATATTCAATCAGTTCCTGAAAAAATTTCTATTATGTATATTTTGATCAACTTGCTTGATGCGTAAAAGTATCTCTCCAAATTGTTTTTATGTAATTATGAGAAATATCAATATAAGTAAGTTTCGGACAGGATCGTAGAGAATGGCTTTGTATTTCCATTATGCCGTTATTTTTGAGAGAAATTTCTTGTAATTGCTCGAAACTCTCCATCATCTCTCTTCTAATTGCTTGCAACTTGTTATAACCAATATTCAATCTCCTCAAGCTGCGTTTTACACAAGAGAGCTCGATTCTATTTTTTGTATAGTTTAGCAGCAAACTAACCTGGTTAGGTAGTTGTACGACAAATCTAATGTGTGTAGCTCCGTAATTTCACCTAGCGCATCACAATCAAAAGTCCTCAGTTTGTTTTGGCTTAGATTGATCGCTTCAACTTTTCGTACCATGTGAATCATATTTCTGTCCAGAAATTCAATATTATTATTGTTGAGTAAAATAGTTTCAATGTAGGGAATATTCATCAGTGAGTGTGACGCTATGCGAACCAACACATTGTGAGAAATATCCAATAGACGCAGATTTTTCAAGTTAGCAAACGTCTAAAAGTTTAAAGTTGTTTTTTTGTAGAAAATCCTACCTCAGAAGATAAGATTTTCAAAGAATTATGGGCTATATGTAGTTGTTGAAGATTTTGCAGCCCGATAAAAGCATCACTTTTGAGAAATTCGATTCTGTTGTGATCCAAATTCAAGGTTTTCAATTCTTTTGCACTAGACGCTTCGAATATTGAGTTATCGATGTGAGTAATTTTGTTTTTGGCCAGTGAAAGATGTTCCATTCGAGGAAGATTTTCCAAGACTTTTGATGGAAGCGAGGCTATTTGGTTGCCATCTAAAACTAAATGGCGCATTTTCGTTGCTCTTGCTAGAGGCTCTTGAGGGAAATATTTAATACGATTGTTCTAAACTTTTTCTTCTATTATTATTCAATTAACCTACCTGTAGGAATAATTTTTCTAGTTCTGGGAGTTTTTCAAACGCGTTTGGTCCAATATTTTCTATGAAATTGTATGATAGATCGAGGTAGGCGAGAGTAGACATATAGAGAAATATGCCTGGGTCGGAAATGTTTCGAATGTGATTTCCAGCTAAATTCAAAAAAACAAGGCTGGTGCCAGCTCCATCAAATGTTCCAAAAGCTAAACGGTTCACGTTGTTTATTCGGTTTTTGGATAGATCTAGATGTTGTAATTTATGCATACCATTGAGAACCTAAATATCTAATAATAAAAGAACGTAATGTGTTTTGTTTGTTTGTTTGTCTGTTTGTCTGTCCAGGTTAAGACGCGCGGGGTCAGGGGTTCGATCCCCGCCGGAACCAAAAATTTTTGCTTTTTTGCCAAACGACTTCTCTATGTCTAATTAGTCTTTTTCTTTTTTTTCTTAAAGTTTTCGCTGCAGGACCCGTTCGTGATGGGACCCCAACCAAGCGACCAAAGTTCGGATCCCCAGTAATGTCATAGTGACGGATTACGTCCAATTAATCTTTTTCTTTTTTTTTCTTAAACTTTTCGCTGCGGGATCCGACCCAAACGACCAAAGTTCGATCCCCGTCGGAACCAAAATTTTTGCTCTTTTGCCAGAAGGATTGTCTCTGCTTAATTAGTCTTTTTCTTTTTTCTAGAAGATAGTTTTCCTTGCAAGACCCTAAGTTCGGATCCTGTTTTTTCCTTTTGACTTCTCTCACTTCTCAAAGTGTTTCTAAGACTATTTTGCGTAGTTTTAAGTAGCGCTGAGTAAATCTCACTGAAGTAATCGGCGATATCGGGCCTCTTACGAGAATATGCTTATCTTTCGACTTCTTTAGATGAGGCCAGCACAGACTCTCTTCTCACTACAAGCGACTATCCAGAGCTTCGCAATGATCACTACAAGGGGCTATCGATCCCCGCCGCAGCCTAAATTTTTGCGGGGCGCGCCGTAAGGCGCGCAAGCAGTCGCGAAGCGACTGGTATTGAAAATAGTTCAATATTTTTAACCTTTGAAGGAATTTCTGTTAGTTGATTGTATGCCAAGAGCAGTTCCATCAAGGTTGAGCGGAATCCTTGCATTATATCTTCGTTTAGACTGGGCGTTAAAAATAACAAAGTTTGGTTCACTAATACCTGTTGAGTTTGTTCCCATTGAGATTGAGATGCGTAAGACCATGCAGATCTCTCAGAACGTCGGGTAGCGTATGAAAAACATTTTCCTCAAGATTTAATTTTTCCAAGGATTTTGCAAAATTCTTTAGTGTTCCTATATGCATGTATGCAATGGAATTATAGCTAAGATCCAATGTTTTCAAATGACTAACAGTTTCAAATGTTCTTTGATGGACAGTTGAAATCTGATACTATTTTGGAGATAAATAATATAATGCTACCTGGTTGTAGCTCAGGTCTAACTCTCGTAATTTACGGAAGCTCCTAAATGAATTTTCACCAAGGTTGGCAATCTTGTTGTTTCTCAAAGTTAATAAAATCTCCGTTTTGAATGTCACTTCCGGATCGTATTCCATTATAGCTATTCGATTGCCTTCAAAATTTAATGTTTGCAGCTCCGTTAAATCTTTAAGCGCCAGATATGGTATCTATAAACATTTTTCTAATGGGATAACTTCGGCCCACCTGGGTTAAAAAGTTATTGCGAAGATCTAAAACAGATAATGATTGCGGAAGTGCCATTTTTTCGATGCTGTCAATGCGATTGTTTGCCAATGTTAAAACTATTAGACGCATTCGATGTAGTGCCAATTTTGGAACAAGTTGTATCTAAATTTCGACTTTTCGGCGACTAATATCACAATACTTGGTTATTATCAAGATGCAGAAATTGCAAGCTATTCAATTGTGTTTCGTCAAACGTATTTGAGCGTATGCTCAAAATTCTATTGTTTTCCAAATGGAGAAATTGCAATTGATGTAAATAAGTGAACGCCCAGGATGGAATAACTGAGAGATTGTTATTTTTTAAATTTAATAATGTCAGCTTCATCTATAATTTCTTTTAATGGTATGCAATGATTTCGTTTACCTCGATCCCCCTAAATGCGTTTACATTTACTGTTTGGATATGATTGTTTGATAAGTCTAAGGTTTGAATTTCATGTCCTTTAAAAGCATCCTTTAAATTTGGAATTTGTATCTAAAAGATCACAAACACCTGCTGAATAAACGATAAAGTGCCATCCGTCATCGACAATGCTACCACAACCTGGTTAGGATCTGTTTGCGGCATAGGGGGGATAGTGGCTGAAGTCTTTTGATGGCATATTATGTGCAAATTGGCCTCATTGCCTGCTGAAGCACATTCACAAAGATTCCATGAAGAATGTAATGTTTCATTGAATCTGTAAGATAAATGTTCACACGATAATTTTCGCTAAACTTACTTACACATTTGGCTGCATGCAAAAACTATACAAAAGCTCACATAAATTAAAATATATTTAATAGGTTCAAATATTAACATTGCATCTGTAACTACGTCGACATTAATTGACGTAGACGAAGTAGCTGAGAGACTAGTGTTTTACAAGCGATGTGATTTCACAGCAGGGAACAGTTGGCTGAATGTAATAAAGCGCTCAGGTCGAGGTGAATTGCTGTGGGAACATTAGATTGCCGGTTTTGAGCAGCGAAAATGAGCTCGAATACAAATTGAGCAATATAAAAATATTGCAATCTCCAAAGTACCTAGGGCAATATTATGCGAAATATCGTTATGGAGAAAGTGTACCCCTATACACACGAGCCCGCGGAACCATTATTATCCGAAAATGATATTATCTTCATCTTTCCATGGGGGTATAGCTATGCTGGAAAACATGGCAACAAAAAATGTTCGGATGATGAATATGCGAACGGTCTAATGAGTGGGTCAATCGCTTGGCTGCATGAAATCTGATATACCATAAAATAGGGAGAGGTCGGCTGCTATAGTGTAATGCGGTGAAAAATGGTGAATAAACGCAGAAAGAACATGTTTTATTCCTTTTGAATGTACATATCTATTGAGGGGCCATTAGTCAAGAGATGCTGCGAAGCGCATAAATTAATGACAGATCCTAATTATAGGAGTCCCTTATGTTGACTTAATATTAACATTCTTAAGCGCAAAGGAAATTACTAATAGAACATTTGGGAATAATATTAACATTTCAGCACCGTCATAAATATCACTGAACTGGTCCGACGTATTTTTAAAATTGTCACAAATGCACAACAAACCCAAATTTTACAAGTTCTTCTCGCAATTGGAGCTCTCGTAAAGACTGGAATAACATCTTCAAAGGAAAATGATAAGTTTATGGAGAAATGTCGAGAAATACGAAAACTGCTTATGGAAGCTTTCGCCGAGGTTTGCTTACTTATACCAACTTTAACTTATATTTAGTTTTTCTCCGCTTTCTCTGCAAGACGTTTAAATGGCAAAGAACTCCGTCAATTATTGTCGATTTCAGTGGAATGCTACCTTGAATATGGCAAAAGTAGTACAGGAGAGCAAATAGCTGTAGCTCCACTTTCTGTTTTGCGCTTAATTGGAACTTTTTGCAAGCTTCCATCGTAAGTCTTGTTTTATTATTGAATAATTTTATTCATTTAGATACTGGCCATTTTTGTCTATACATATAAAAAATGAAGCAACCGATTCTAATATAACTGTCTTCCAGTTATTTATAAATCACTTATTCTGGAATGGTCTCATTCCCGAATTGCTTAGTATTATTAGGAAATCTATTATTGATCTTTTATCCCTAAAAGATGAACAAACTTTCATTGATTTGAGTGAATGTGATCATCTTGAAATAGTCTTAACCGGTAAACAATTCTATAAAACATAATATTAAAGATTAAGATGTGGCAAACTATGGAACATCTTTGGTGGTTCAGCATCTGCATCATTTGTTGCAATTTCTTACAAATGCGTTAGAAAACGAAAACAAATCTAGAAATCTATCCTTGGATAATTTAGATTTAATAAATCGGTAAGTTTCCAGACTATATATTTTTTATTCATTCTTCAGAATCAGCAGCTTTGTGAAGGATGAAGAATATGGCGAGCGACTGGTTCAAGTAATTCTCTCACAATTAGAGCGGACCCTTCCCAAAGAAGAAACATTGGAAAAACTATTGCTTACATTGGCCAGACTTTCAACCGTTATACCGAATATGAGCAATTATTTGCATCGAATTGCCAGGCTTTTTTTATCTGTTGGAGGACGAACTTCCAGAAACGCCCTGGTTCAAGTTATACAAGGAATCATCAATAATAACACGACTGACGAAAAGCTGAAGGTATATTTTTTTTATTTTCAAATATTGCTGTAGGAATCGTTGATGTTGGTAATTGAACTAGAAAGTTGGGATTTGCGTAAAGTTAACGAGCCTGACCATGAACGAAGACATGCTGCATACAATAAACTTCACGAGGTATCAAGGTTAAAAATACTTTGATGATCTCCTTACAGTTTTGGGTTTCGGACGCTATTTATGAACAAGCCTTCCTTTATCTAATAATTAATACTCATTTCTATACCCTATTTCATGTAAGCAAATCTGTTTTTATTATTCGTTTGATATTTTTTGCAGACCGAAGATATTGCCTTGAGATCTGCTGCTGTTACAAATCTTCGTGCTCTGGTGGAACATCTTGGTCACAATAACTATGAACCCTCTGTTAAAATTAAAATAGTTGATAAGAACTTTATCAGCATAATGTTGAGAGGATTTCGAAGTGAAGCTGAGCATGTTCGTGAAGAATGTGTTCGCTTTCTTGCCGCATTAGTAGCTGCATTTCCTCTCCATGCAGAATTGTCATACTTGGTTCAATTACAAAATACAGACGAAGAGCTCGATTTCTTTAGCAATTTAAGTCATATTCAGGTGTGTTATTTTGTTCTCTAAACGCAGCTATCATAGATTCACCGACGACAGCGTTGCATCAACAGGCTTGTTAACGGAATACGAGATGGGAAGGTAAGAATTATTTATGGCAAGTTTTACTTCTCAGGTAAACATTCCATTCGAAGTCCTTTATAAGTTTATTGTACCAATAATTTATCATAATTTAATTTCTACGAGTAGTAAAACTTCAGGTTAGCTGATTTTGTTAAAATAATATTATTGACATCTTCAGCGTATTCCGATGAAAGTATTCGATTATATAATTTAACACTTGAATCAGCTCCTTGGATACGATATATTGCAACTTTAGAGCATTGGCTTACCCGATTGGATAAAGAAACAAATTCCGTAAAGCCCATTATCAGGTGTGAGAAAGCAGACGTCTTTTTATTTTTTTAGGGTGCTTGTAGCTATAATAGACGCATTTCACTACGATGTAGCTGGTCATAACGACGTTATCAATGAAGATGGTACAAATACTCAGGCGATTGCAATTCGGGACAAAATAGATAAAGACATTTTGCCGCGACTTCGGAAATGTATCAACGGAAAAGTAAATTTATACTTTTATTTTCATTATTTCTAGTCTGCCTTGACAAATGTCCACAAAAAAGCAAGGACTGCAGAATCCAAAGGATTTGCTGAAGATGATGATATTCTGCGTGCTCCTGTAGCTTTAGCAACTGTTAAATTGCTTCAGAAAATGCCTGAGAGCATGACAAAACAAAATCTTCATGGGTGAGAGCCATGGCTTTTATTTATCAAATGAAATTTTAGAGTAATATTGAAGTTATCATGGCTCGTGATGGCACGCTCTTATAGTGTTCGGGAAACAGCGAGGAAAATTGGACTACAAGTTTGTAAATGTCTTGGGCCGAAATATCTTCCATCGATCATCAAGGAAATGAAACTTATAATGAACAAAGGTTTTAAGGTTGAGTTTAATTGATTATTTTATTAGAATAATTCTTAAGGTTCATGTCGTTATTTACACTGTTCATACGTTTATTTATCATATGCAAGACAGTCTTAGCGTAGGTGATCTCGATTCTTGCTTAGACGAAATATTAGATGTAAGTCGAAACTATTCATTCTTTATTATAGATAATTTGTAGCTCAGCATCCAAGATCAGTTCGAAAATGCTGCAGAAGAAAAAGAAGTTGGTGTAATAAAAGCTGAGGTAGCCGAAGCCAAGAGCAACAAAACTCCTGAGACATTTGTATTTCTGGGAAAATATGTGTCACCTGCGTCACTCGGAAAAGTGTTGGAAAAATTACGAGAAGTTCTAGAAAACAAAGCATCTGCGAAGACAGTAAGCCGTGTGGGAGCGCTTTTAACAAAATTTGCTCTTGGTATTAAAGACAACAAAGGTTTGAGACCATCAAAATAATCGAACAGATAATTAGAACTTACACCTGAGAGTCAATTGGTTTTTGCCAACCAGCTGATGACAACAAATATTGATAAAATGGAAAATACAGGAAAAACTGTGACGGATGAAAATACTGCTATTGCGCGGTCACAAAGTTGCCTAGTGTTACCAGAGGTTAGTATTTTCTTGCAGATTTGTTAAATTTTTAACAGGCGCCGAAACGTGTAGGAGCTCTCGTTAAAACAGCTGTAAAAAGTCGTGTCCATGTCTTTGTTGAGTTTGCTTTACAATTACTTTCCAATCTTTTAACGAGTAAGTGAAATTTCTTATAGTTTTTTTTATTTTTCATGTTTAGAAAAAAGTTTTAACGAGGAGGATGATAATGATGTTGCTAAATTGACGCCATTTGTGCCATTAGTCACTCGATGTCTAGTTTTAAAATATGATAAAATAATTTCTTACGCATTGCGGTGCATGACTGCATTACTTCACATGGAACTGCCTTCTCTACAATCACAATTGAAGAGTATTTCTGAAAGGTAATTAAATTTTGCTATGTAGCAAGTATCTCAATAGGCTATTTGTTCTACTTTCGGATTATTCTGTTCTTGGAAGCGCAGCTAATAAACATAGCGTTGTTCAGCTAAATAATTTATTATTCAAGGTAAGACGAGGATTTTCTATCGCATTTTTTAAAAAAAAATTAAGGCTTTTACGAAAATTGTAACTATTGGTGACCGTGCTATTCTAAGCGATAAGAATATAGCATTATTATTATCATATATTGAAACGGATGTGATGGATACAAATAAGCAGGCAACAGCATTTAGTTTGATCAAGTCTATTATACGAAAACACATTGAACATGAAAGGCTTCCGGAGGTAATCCAAGTCCTTGCAGAATTATCTATTACATCTGTTCAAAGTCATATAAGGGAGCAAAGTAGAGACGTTAGTTCATTTTTTTATGAATTACAGTATAATTCAGACTGTTTGTGAGTTTATCAAAAGTCATCCACAAGCGGGAAATCCTAAGAAATGGATTGAATTTTTTATCGCCCAATTGGAATATGAGTATGAAGACGGTCGCTTATCCGCAGCGGAAGTATTGCATAAAATGTTTATGGAAATGCAACAAGTAGCGTTTTTTATGTGCTTGTTTAATTTTTGTTATAGGCTACGCTAGATGATCACTTTTTCTTCTGTGTTTTAAAACTCACAGAAAGGCTTGTAAATGATGAATCAGACAAATGTCGTAAATATTTTACAATGACCTTGAGAAAGCTTCTTGAAAGCGTGAGCGAAGCTTCACGAGAAGATGTCAGTGCAGCAGGATGTGATTGGTTAGAAAGTGATAAGGAAGCTTCTAAAATTGCGGGGATTGAACTTCTTGTTCAACTGAGCTTTATCGAAGGACGTCGATTTGCCGATCGTCTACCAAGAGTGTTATCCGCTATTCGTTCATGGACAACAATTGATATGCTGCAAGAACACAGGTAATAATTTTTTTTTGTTAATTTCCATGCTCATTTAGTATATCGTCGCTAATTACCCTTTTGAATGGTAATATGTTGTTGTTACGTAATTGTGCAGAAGCTGTGAGCCCGCATGTAGAATCTCAAGAAATGTATACTATAATATGTAAGTGGTTAAGAATTATTACGTATATTATTTTATAGCAAATATTAAACCACTAATTAAATGCAACGATTCTATAGAATTATGTCATGCAGCTTCGTGCCTGATCGGGCAATGTCTTTCATTATGGAAAATTATTCCTGAGGTTTGTCTTATACATAAAAAAAATATGTAATTGTTTGTAGATATCACTTGGAGCTCCTTCGGCGGTTGAAATGATAGAATGGATGTGCTGGTTGTTAAAACACAGGGAACTCACAGAACTTATTGCTGAGCAGGTAAATAATTATTATTCTCATAAAAGGAGCTATATTTAGTGTTTAAAAAATATAGTATTCCTTGCTGCATGGATTTCCGATGAAGAATTTGAACATGTGATCAAACGGCTAGCGTCTATTTCAAAATTGGAAATGGTGAAATACCCCAAAGAAGTTATCAAGGTGATTTTTTTCGGTCTAACGATCTCATTTCTTCTATTTAGAGATTAAGTTGTTTTAAAGTTGCTGCTGCACTCGCCTTTAGAGATACAGAAGGCAAAAGGTTTAATACCGTTGTGGATGAATTTTTCCCACTTTTAGTTAGAGAAATGAATAAAAAGGATAATACAAGTTAGTTTTAGCTCTAATTTTTCAAAAATTTCTTCTTTTTCAGATACAGAAAAGCTTCACAATTTGGCTAGTGAGATAGGAGATATGATTAAATCTCGTGTTGGAGAACAAGAATACGTACAGCGTTTAAGAAATGCTCAGAAAAACTTATTATTAAAAGCCGAAGAGAGAAAGCGTAAAATCAAGGTTGGATAATTCTTTCGATCGTATTAATGCTACTTTAGGAAATGGCTGTTACTGAACCAGAAAAGAGTGCTGAGATGAAAAGAAAGAGAAACATAAAGAAGACACAATCTAGAAAGAGAAAACTTGACGAATTGAAACCACATAGAGTTATAAAAAGAAAATATATGGAAAAGAAGCGCCTTCTGGTAGACGAAGATTAAAAGATATTATTATTGTTATTTTCTATAGGTTATCTAATCGTTGTTATATTGTTATCGTCAGTTGTTGCATTGTTTTTGTTGACATAAAATATATTGTACAATGGCGATCTATTTCATAAATAGAATAAGTTTATTGGTTTAGAAAATAACTGTACAGAAATTGGGAACTTTAGGAGCTTCGGGAGGAGTAGCCGACTCGACGGCGGTTGAGGCTCTTGTAGTGGAGACGGTCTGTTCAGCAGGCCCGTCATTGAACAGAGCAGAGAAGAGGTCATTCGAGCCGAAAAGTCCTTTGACTTGCTGTAATGTCATGTTGCCTGAATAATAGCCATTCTAACTGACCTTGGATACTTGTTCCTGGACATATTTCTGGTAGGCGCTCTGCTTTGTGTCGAATACTTTGAGTTCTTCAATTTCTTCCGCAGTCAAATCACGGGCATATTCTCGTCCCACGTAGACTTTATTGTTCTAATAATTTTATCCTTTTTCAATCTCTTAAATCTCACCTGGACCATGCAGCCATCGAAAATATATTGGGTTGTGTCTTCAGCCGAGCAGAATGAAGGCTTTGAGGGAGCTTTGGGAAGGTCGAGAGCTTTTGTTGCCGCTGTCGAGCCGACATTCTTCTTGCCAGCAATGCGATCCTCGAGAGCTTTTTGCTTCTCAGCGACGGCATTCTTCAAAGCCTAAATTCGTGATATTTTGAGAATGGCCGACATTTCCTACGGCTTTGTATTCCTCGGCTTTCTTCTGATATTCGGAGAATTCTTCCTGTTCGGAGGATGTCAATTCACGCTGTTTAAATCCGTTGACGTAGAGGACATTACCCTGTAATCCGACAGATTTAGACCGTGGAGACACGGGTCGCCGATTGTGAAAAGGTCGAAACTTACGGTCACAACACAACCAGCACCACCACCAGCTCCGGAAGTGGACACGGCGATAGTGCCGACGGTAAGACGCTTTTGACGAGGAGCCGCAAGAGCGACAGCAGCTAGACTGAAGAGAAGAGGAAGCTTCATCTGAAAAGGAGAGATAGACGACTGGCGGAAAAGGGGGAGGAGACTCGAGTAACCGGGAACAGTTGGCTTGTTGTTTGTTAGAAGCCAGCTGTTTCCATTTTGCTGATTCATAGCTTTACAGGGAACATTCGAGAAGAAAAATACAGAGGGCGAAAGAGACTTCCTCCGACGAAGAGGCAAACACCAAAAGTCAGAAGGAGAAGGAGAAGATATGACAATCAAAAGGAACACAAGCGCGGAAAACGAAATGGGAAAACTGGGACAAGGCGGGGACGGGGGGATAAATCGGAATAAATTGTGATAAACAGGAGAAACATCGAGCCTTCTGGAATAGACAACCGGACAGACGGGAACCGGTCAGCGACTCGATGATTACTCACAGAGGGAGATGGCCGGCCTGTCAGGTGATCGGATAGAGATGGCCTTGTATTGAAATACACAAAAACAGTCAGAAACATCTAGAATGAGCAGCGAATGTCATCCGAATAAAACAAGAAATTCTTTTGGTATTCTCAAAGGGTTTCTCCGACTTTTTATGGGTTTTTCATCTTTTGATGCCGACGAGATTATTCCTTGACTGGAAAATGGTAAAGAATCCCCGTCTCGACAGGAATATGCCACAATTTCTGGCATCAGTTGTCTCATTGTTGCTTTGAGAAAATCTAGAAATGAATTCTACGTCGACTGTGTAAGTTGATTTCTGATTTCTGAAAGATTTGTCAGATCACTGGATGATATCCAAACGGCCGTTTATACCTCGCGAGCCTTGATCATCGTCATTCTCGGTGTTCTTGTGCTCACTCTCGTCGTCAGAACGGCAATCTTTTTCATTTATCGGAAGAAGACAACCAACCAATCATGCCAGGTACGCCATCTCATGACTCAATTGCATTTTAGAAGAACTGCAACTGCAATAAACAGCCGACGGGCGTCGTTCTTCAACCGCCGTTTATCCCCAGGAAAAGCGACGAGAAACAGACGGAGAGCAGCTCAATGAGCAGCAGGAAAAGCACCCGAAAGGAGAAGAAAAATGACGACGGGAAAAAGAAGAAGACAACTCAGAAGAGAACTCGAAAAGACGTGGATTTGGAGAAAGGCGAGAATATCGTCGACAAGAATTCGATGGCCATGAGGGAGGCGACATCCAGCAAGGAGGATGCCTCGACCGCCATCAGCAAGGAAGACGCCTCGACCACCATCAGCAAGGAAGACGCTTCCACGGCTATGAGTCCTACAAGGACTGCTGTGGCTGCTTCTCCCGCGCCTCATCCACTTCTCACTGGCGAGGCTCCTCTCGGAGAGGCGACTCCTCCCGTTGCAGCTGCTGTCGACTCTCTGGTCAGTCGTGTCTTTCTTCTATAACCATCCGTATTTAGATAGTTTGTTCTGCCATTATGCCAGTGCCAGTGGATACCCACCAGACTATCCCCCATTCTGTGGGTCCTTCGACCAGTATGGCCTCGACTTTCGACAACAAAAAGAACACAGCTGTTTAATTCCCGTAGCTATTATAAATTATTTTATATGTTGCCGTTATCCGCGAATATGACCCGCATTTCGAGATATCATCTTATCTTCGCCATTCTCTTTCATGATACTCATTCTCTTCTCTCTTTCGTTTGCTTCTGGCTCTTCTTCACTGTCCAATTGTCGTCTGTGGGATCTTCCCATCCCATATTTTATCTCTTCCAATGTAAATGAGTCTGCTGTACTGGCAGGAATTGACATTTGGGAAAAGAAGAGCTGTATCTCTTTCCGTCGACTTTATTCTCGACCAGTCAATAGAAATGCCCTTTTATTTCAACTACTTGAAGGGTAGTTGACATCGGGTAGATCAAACCGAGTCGATTTAGATGTTGGTCCCATGTTGACCAGACGGGCGACCAGCCTCAGTTAGTGTCCGTTGGCGTCGACTGTGAAAGTGGAGACATTGTGGCCCGTCTTATAGGCAGATCTCTCTTTTTAATTTCTCAATAGTATAGGCTATTCATTGGGATTGGCTGGTACGACGACGATGATGACCAATAAGCGAAAATATACAGCGAGTTGCCTGCTGAGTACACAATTTCCTTTTTTAGAAAAGCGGAGATCTCGTACCGTACGAATCAAAGTTCTCCGACTTCAGAGAAGTCAATCGGATCTATTGCCCAAGTGAGATCGGTTCATTTACCCTATAAATTGTTGAAATAGGATCTTGCGGCGACTGCTTGCAATGTCAAAACTCCGGATATCCTGACCCCAAAGTATGATTTCTAATTTTGGTTATTTTTTTGCGAAACCTCTTCCTATTTTCAAGCGCGCAAATATTTGCCAAAACAGGACGACGGTTGCATGTCAACAATGAAATTATGGAGGAAACAGGGATCTTCAAATTTGCAGAATTGTACCATTTGTCGATGTCCGGAAGGATTCGGTGGTCGACAATGTGAGAAAGCAGCGAACAACGTGGCTCAGTGTGGGCAAGGAGACATCTCCGCCCAGGAGACATTCCAGGCGATCAGCGAACGTGGCTCCGCCATTTGTCACTATGTTTTGTCCGCTCCTGAAGGACACAAAATCTTTTTTCAAATAGTTTCTTTCAATTTCACAGCCAATATTCCATGTTCTTTGGATTATTTGGAATTGAAATTTGGCCAGAACATGGCCGATGACGGAACAAGGTGTGATCATTGGCGAAGGGTAAAATTGGTTCAGATTTTGCGACGAATATCCATTGAGCATTCTAACTGAAGGGAACAAGTTGGCGGTCATCTACAAAGGTTCTGCCTACAGTCGATTTGCCATAAGATTTAGTATGTTTGGATTGATTATCACAGAATTAATGTTGTGCGGCTACTCGACACAGGGAAATCGGTCAAGTCGAAGCGAACTGTGTCGAGAGAGTCGACTCGACGCTCCGGGTCGAGAAGTGAGTCGAGAAAGTCGATGTCGAAGTCAATCAAATTCGAGGCGAAAACATGGAACATGACCGACTCTCGACACAGTTTATTATTCAAGTCGAGTTCGACTTCGACTCGACCCTCGTCTCTATCAAATCTGGTCGACAACACTAACGAAGTTAATAAAACATGTTCAGAGTCGGTCGTGTCTCCTTCTTTTGGCTATTCTCCAAATAAATTGCCGAAGAAGACAATCACAAGCTTGGTCCGACCTTTCTTTTACAAGTCGCCGAAATATTGAGAGAATAAAAATATTTTATTAGAATTCCCGTGGCTTATTATTAAATATTCTTTTCTAATTATACAGTACCGGATTGATTTTCCATATCTCTGCCGACTGATCCGGTCTGAGAGCAGGAGACCGCGGTTACGACAGGTCCTGTTCCTCCTGGATTGGCCTTCCAAGCGCCATTGACACAATATAACTAGAACTGGCCATTTAGAAGAAACAATAAAAAATACCCTCAATGTGGCCTGAACTGTACCACTGGCAGATTGGATTTGGGTCGAACCCGCACCGATGGCTTGTACAACGACGGTGGTTGGCTAAAAAAGAATAAAATATGCAAGAAAAACTGACATTTGTATCGGGAGCAGCTGTACAGACGAGATATCCAGTGGTGGGACAGGCGGAAGATATCCGCCGAAGGACGGAACATTGCTCGTAGGTGGCAATGGGAGAGACGGGAGGCACTTTTGGCAAGGAGGAAATAGTCAACGGTGGACAACACACTAAAATGGTCGGAAAATAAGAAAAGGCGGGCAGATGTACCTGTAGTCGTGGTAATAACTTGTGTAGGGACACAAGCATGGGCGACGGATGAGAAGACGACTACCGTAGCCACGGCCAACTGCCACATGACTGAAGAAGAACTTTTTAAGAAAAGAGAGAAGCGAAAGTGTAAGCGGGTTGCTCCCGAGTGGATGAAAGTGAAGCCACGAACTGCCTGAGGGGTGGATCGACTGTCCAGGTTCCCGTTTTTAGCCCCGGATAGGTCGTTCTCTACGGGGGGCACAAAGAGAGAATTTGATAAGGAACAGTCTCAACCGGACTTGGAAAGATGGAAAAAAACTTGTCGTCTGTCTAACTTTTAAGCAGAAGAGGGCCGTTTTCTCGTCGACAATTGATGACTGACCTTTCAATTTAAGCCTTCTGTTTGAATTTAATATTAAAATAGCGGATAATTGGAGATTACTGTACTATTTTATGCCTTCGAGTTGTCGACGGGCTGATCTCTTGGATCGGCGCCATCCATTCTCACAATATTATCATTTCCGATCCCCGCGAGACAACGAATTAGATGAAATCGTCGCTATCTGATAATCAAGTACTTTTAAAGCAAAATATCTTTATGTACAAATAGATTTAAAAAAAAAAGAAGAGAGATCACTTTCCAACTCCAATTCCACTTGAAACTCCAATCGGACCGACTCCAGGAATGCCAATGCCCAATCCTAAACAAGAATTTTTGACAAATAAAATTAAATCCAACCTGAATTGACTCCAACGAGGCCACCAGAGCCAAGACCTCCCAGACCACCACCTCCGACACCAGGAGCTGTGATGCCCAGTCCAGTATTTACACCAATTCCACCGACACCCACTCCCGATCCTATACCAATTGGCCCAATGCCTTGTCCACCTGTCATATATTTACAGTTTTATTGAAATTTTTACCTCCAGCAGCGGGTTGAGGCTGTGGCTGCGGTTGTGGTTGGGGTTGAGATGGCTGTGGTGGCGCCTAAAAAGGGAAATCATCCCGCCGTCGACTTGAGACAAACCGTAGCGCTTTCGATTTCGGCACTTGTGATCTCGGGCAATTCTTCGCCCGATTTTGTCTTGACAAATTTCTTCTCCCATAAATCCTAAAAAATATTTTGTATAATTTAAGCCGACAAGCACCTCATTGTCCCAACTGTTGGTTGTGGCTTCGGGCTTTTTCTCTGTGGCTGATGATCCGAATTCTTCTAAAAAAACGGAATCCAAATGGAAAAAGCCATCACTTACTAGAATCAAATTCTTCTAAACTGCTTGCGGTGTCGTCGTCGTCTTCTTCTTCCGAAAAGTGGAATTTCTTTTTGGGAGCAGGTCGTTTTGGTTTCGGCTTATGTTTTCTTACAAATTCTTGATATCGACTGTACTCAGAACCGTAAGACGAGTCTCGATATTGTGGATAAATGTACACGCCACCCGAATAACCACTGAAATTCTGTTCTTTCCTATAAATAGTCGATGGATTACCCGCAGAAACTAGGACATTGACATTGGTTGTATAGCTGTGGCTGTCCACAAGCATAGCCACTCATAGTCCATGCCGATAGAGTCACTCCAACACAAAAGACGAGGAAGATGACGAGAGTCGACGCCATGGGGTCAACAGGCAACTGACTGTGACAATGCCCCCGGGGGTCATTACACCTAAACATTTTTGTTTCTGTGTCCCCCCGTTGTCCCTTTGTTATTGGTGGAATTACACCAAGAAAAGAAAAAAAACACAAAACATCTGACCCAAATTATTTATGGCTTTAAGTGAGCAAACTACCCGTATGACAGTAAGAATAATGCACCGGGGGGAGGGGGCTACCCGGATGGATAACGGAAATCTTGATCTATTATGCACATGGGAAAGGGAGTAACTATGAGATGATTAGATATCTTCTTCTAACATTGATGCGTCAGTGCCGTGGAAAGAGTCCGTCGACTTCATGACGTGGAAGACGTCAAACATGGCATTTCGACGGGGGCGGAGGAGAATCGTCGCCAGAACACAAAGACAGAACATTTCGCAGATTATAACAAAATTACAAACAACTGAAATGAGATGATTTTGGGATAAAAGAGAAACTTACAGGTGGCATTCTCCTGGGCGGAGAGAAGGGGACCACAGTCAATGAGACCAAAGCGAAGAAGGACATTTTGGAAGAGCATTGGCTGTTGAGCAGAGAAGAAAAGCAGCGAGACGTCGACAAAGCGGAAAATAGTCAGGAAACAATAAGAGGATAACTTATTCTGAAAGAGAAAAGATAAAAAGGAAAAGAATGGAAAACATACGGATGTGACTCGGGCGAGAGTGTGGACACCGAAGATGGCGAGAAGGAGAGATCCGACCGAGAGCATGTCCGAATAACGGAGAAACATCTTGGCCTCTTCTCGCATCTCAGCAACGGCGACAATGTCACAGACGATGATTATCGCCCTTACTACTGGCGCCTGTAACACAATCCATTCCAAACGACGAAGATTTTTCCTGAACGGGATATAAATTAGGGGGAGAATGGGAACAAACTCCGTGGATTCGGCGGTTGGCAACCAGGGAAGAACACAACAAAACGGCGGAGAGCGGAAGTCGATTTTTTGAGTTTGAATTGAATGGGAGAAGGATAGACGACCACCGAAGAGATGCCTAAAAAAGGATTAGAACTGGGAAGAGGGAGACTTACCGGCAGAGGGAAACGATGACAAAAAGACACATAAGATAGTAGAGAATACCGAGAGCTGTTAGAATAAGAGAAGTACGCGGGACGAGCATACCTATCAGACAACAACCCGTTGACACCTAAAAGGGAACGAAAATAAAGGAAAAGGACCGGAACTTACGGGGAATAAGGTGACCAGCCAGTACAATTTATTTCTCCTCGTTTCGATTGATACAAATCGATAGACATAACTCCAATGGACAACGGCCAAGATATAAATAATAAGAGTAAGAGAACTGGCAATAATTATAAGAACCAGTTGAAATGGCTCCAAATCTGAAAGAATTTTGATAAGAACGGGAAGGAAAACTAACTGCTGAGAAATTGAGTAGCACTGGGAGTATCATTATGACCGGAACAATTCTTGTCAGGCGGAACCATAAGAGATTCCATAAGTCGAAAGACTGGACCGACCTCCATCTAAAACAATTCAATTATGGCCACCATGGAAACGATGACGAGGAATGAGAATTGAATTTCGGGCAGAATATCGAATGTCAGGGAGGGAAAAGGCCAAAAAATGACGGGCGGACATGCTGGCTGGAACAAACAATAAAGTTGACACCTGGCCAGACACTACTTTCTCTCGTTTAGCGAGGAAGATGACGAGATCCAGCAGACAAATCAATATTTCCCATGGGAAAGTGTCGAAGAAAACAAGGTGAGCATAGCACGCGATTAGAATAGCGAAGGGGAGACCGCGCAATGACGTCACACGGCAGCAGCAGCTGTCTTCCGCTCCAAATACTTTACAATTAGAATTATTCGAGGAGAAAATGGCCTTTTATTTAAGGGGAAAGAGTTGTAGATTAGATAACAACTACTAACTACAAAGGAATTCGATGAATCATTCGGATTAGGCAAAAAAAAAGAGGGCAACCGACGTGTTGTCATAGAAGAGCAAAAACAGCCCGTTTTATTCAAATACGATTATCAGCAAGAGACGCTGAACAACAGTCTGGCGGGGAGGAGAAAGATCGAGCAGTAAACAAAAATAGATTTTTCTGAAGAAAGAGAGCACAGCACGAAACTGAGTCAGAAAAGGGTGCGCCAAGGCTGTGAGTCACAACACCAGCACCTTGGGAATGAGCCGAGATAGCACGTCGGGTTGACTGCGTGAGACTGGTTGCCAGCTGTTTGCTCGACGACGACAAGACAGTCGATTGAATATTTTTAAAAGAGAGGTCAACTGATATAGTCGAGGGAATAGATGGCTGATCTAGCGGAACCTGAATGGCGCTCAATTTTTCGTCGGCAGATAAAGAACTGTCCAAAGGAGACTAATGCGACCAAGCGGACTGGCTTGTCCTTCTGCAACTCGTATGTGTATACTTGAGGAGTGTGCAAATACAGCCGGCTAGGTAAGTACTTTTACTGGAAAGAGAAAAGACAAATAGTAGCCGTCGACGCAATCGGCCAATGAGATCGGAGGAACGAGATGACCCGCACGGATCTTCGGGCTTTTCACCGCCGCATAAAAAAGACTCGGCTAACATTGCGTGGTCTAACGTTGACGCAATAAAATAAAAAAACCGTTTATTTGACGATAATGATACAAGTGATGAAGATACCAACGTATAATCAATTGAGATCGAATGCGATATGATTCAATTATACTTTATTTGTCGACTTGGATGTTGCCATTTTCTGGTACTTTTTTGTTATCTGAATCAAGTAAAAATTTAATTACAAGGGTTGCATACCTGATTGACAATAATGCTTCTTCGCCCTTTTGGTAAATTTCGCAGACCAGGGACATTTTGACGAAGCTTTTCTGCGTCTGTCTTCACAGATGGCGGTATTGGCTTGGCTTAAAAATAAAATAATAGACTGATAATTTCTAAACTAACTTTTAACTTTCTTCTGGGCATCTCGATTTTCTTTTAAACTATCCTTTTCATCTTTTTCTTCACTAACAGCAGGAGAAAGCCTTTTTCGAGTAACACGACGACGCGTTGTTACTTGGGACATATCCGGCTGGATGTCTTCCTCTTTAGGTTTCGCTTCTTCAGATTGTATTTCTAAATATTTGTAATCGGCTTAGTGAATATAAACATACTTTTTCTGGGTGCAACTTTCGTCTTAGGCAGAGTGGGCTCTGGTTCACTAGAAGAAGCCTCACTGGCACCAGAAGCAGCTTTATCAGTTGCCTAAAACATAAGAATTCAAGGAATTTTGATTTGTTATACCTTAAGCAATGAGGAAAAATTAACTTGTTCTGTATATCCTGTTTGAATGGCAACTTTGAAAAACTCTTTAACTGCAGTTATCAAGGCAGCTGACTGAAATGATGACGCGTAAATTTTCATAGATTCCGTACCGTGAGTACTTTCTTCAATTCATCGGGATATTTATCAGTGAACTTTTGCTTTGCTTCATATACTTTATCGGGGGAATTTTCAAGAGGCTGAATAATTTTAAAAAGGTAATCTGAAATGTAACAGCGTACCTGCCATGGTAATTTCCCAGTTAACCAAAATATAATGTTATATGCAAGTATTTCGATATCTCCTCTGTATGAAGGATTACAACCACGATGAGCATCTATAGAAGTAAATATCGCTGTTCCATTATGAGCTGTAATTTGTTATCAAGTTGTTATATGTAAGCATACCTCTCTTCTTTTCAGGTTTATCGACATTACTTGTGGCTAAACGAGCCAATCCAAAGTCTACTAAGACTGCACTCTTTAAATTTGTCTTCTTTTCAACCAGTATATTTGCAGCTTTAATATCAGCGTGTACATATTTCTAGAAAAAAGAATTAGAATAGATCAGACAAAAGTATACATTATGATGAAGATATTCTAAGGCGCTGAGCATCGATGAAACTACCTTCCAAGTATCGGATGCAGACAAACAGCCACCGTTTTTTGTTCTAAATAACACTATATAGGTATTCTGAATTAATCTACCTGATAGCCTCTAAAGAAGTTTCGTATTTCGGCATTATCATATATCGTAGCTTATTTCCATTGTAATCAAAAGTTCCAGCAGTAATTAGCCATGGAAGTGGAACGTTTATTTCTGTAAAATGAGAAAATCATAAGGAAAATGAAGACTTACTTTTTTGTTTTGAATAGTTGTCAATCATATCTTTCTTCAGGATTCTTTGAAATACTGAAATTTCAGTAAACAGTGGCCCATTACCATGCGGCTCTACTTTCACCACATATTCAACGGTCTCTCCTTTCTAAAAATAATAATTAATATATAAGAGCTTCATTCACTTTTTTACAGGTGTAGATTTGCCCAAATCCTCCAGTGGCAAATTGCTTCCCCATCACGAACTCCGCCTTCATTGTGGGTGCATCCAAAATTGTCCCGGGAGGCACTGTAACGGCTAGTTCGTGCAGTTTGGGCTTTCTTGGCATCTACAAAATTATAATCGAAAAAAAGCAATAGAAAATGGAAATAATGAAAAAGAATGCCAACTGAATGAATGCGATTTTTGGGAGGGCTCTATTCCGGTTATAAAGTTACAGCGTATACAGTTACAGCAAAACTGAAGTAAAAAACGGCACAGGTATCAAAAAAAACGAAGAACTCTCCGGAAATCGTTTTTGAATTTCGCAAGCCTAGCGAGCGGCAAACACAAAAATAAGCCAAATGCGTATAATTTTATATTGATAAATTTCATCTAGAAAATTGTGGCACAGAACCAGTAAACCAAGTAAATATTTCGAATAAAATTCTATATTTGAATACTAAGTGTCTAATGGCAATTAAAACCCTGTGTTGAGTAACAACCGATCATTTGTAAAGAATTGAGGGAAAAAATTTGACTATATGACATATAAAATCTACTATTTGGGGGGGAGAGAAAAGAGGGGCAAGAGTCAATAATTGAGATATCCTATTCACAGTTTTTAAAGCTCGCTTTCTGTGGAGCCGGATTTATGTCTCTGGGGGATAGGGGGAGGGGGAAGATGTACCGGTTGGCCGGCTTCTTCTGAATTTGACAAGGATTCCAATCGGCGGACAAAGGCGCTAACTGCCCGATAAACAAAGGCGTATTGATCCTCCGTCTGTACCATCCCACTCCGTTGTTCCCTGATTTGAGCAACCATTTTGTAGATGTCGATGACCGTCGACACGCCTCTTCTTCGGATTAGCGTCGTCAACATGTCGATGACAATAAATGTCCCTGTTCGACCTATTCCAGCACTGAAATTATTCCGTTTATTTTCTAGAAAATTGTCACCTGCAGTGGACGATGACAGGCCCATGGCGAGGTGCCCGCTCGTAAAGACTGTCAGCCGCCTCCAAGAATCGCAAGACCGTTTCAGCTTTATCTGGACATCCATGATCCGGCCATCCAACAAATTGCAAATGGAATATTTCTCTTTGTGGCGAGCCTAAATCTTTGTTTGACTCGGTCAAGGTGTCGTCTAACCACAGCGGGCGACCATAAATCGTCTTTTGATGAAGATGTCGAACCCGTCCTCATCTCTTGTCACCTCTTCACTAACTAAAATACTCTCTTATTTTCAATTTAAATCTCCCCTACCATTTTTACAATAATATCCACGTAAATTTTGTTCTTTTCTTAATTCGGGCCAATATTGAAAACATTTAGGTTTTCCCCGTTCGACGACTCTCGTCGTCATAATTATCACCCGTGTATCCTCCTGCCAGACCATTCTCCAAAAGTCGACGACCGTATTATCCATGCATCCTTGGGTTGAAATGTAGACTCTTGTCACATCTTTTGCATAATCTAATGGAGCCTAGAAAGAGATATTTTTCAGGATCTGTCCTACCCGAATGTAATTGGCATTGATATAGTCTGTCTCGACGCGTTCTTTTGGCTCAGCAAATTCTGCCAGGACAACCCGTGTATGATCAAAGGGAACAATATTTTTATATCTGTTCTTTAATACGTTTAAGTCCCGCTTGCCCTCTCTCTTCGATTTCAGCTGTTCATCCTGTTGTTGTAGTCTCTAAATTGACCTTATTTTGCCCTTTTTACATGACAAACGTCAAATTCTTCACAGAATCCGTTTCTTTTGAAGTGTGGTCCAATTTTGCTCAAACTGGCAATTCTCTCATCTATCGTGTCAGCTGGCAAAGCAGTTGAGGTTATTTGCTACAAAATAAAAATTAAGAAAAAATGGCTGACAAACATTTTGAAGATAAAGTACCCGTTGAGTTCGTTCTTCGACCATCGGATGGACACTATGATGAGCGATGAGATCGTCGATGGCGTAGAATTCATCCCCTCCGCCGACACTATATTTCCCCGTCTGAAATGGAAAAATCAACAAGGATGACAATAAACTCGACCTTTGGGTTCTTATTGATCAAAATATGGACCGTGTCATCGGGCGTCTTGACCGTGATGGCATAACATCCTGGCGTCCTTTGGCTGTCTCTGCAGACATTCCAAAATAGATTTAAAATATAAAAAACGCCACCTTATAAGATATGACCAAGTTTTTTGATTAGCAAGAAGGCGAGACGCTTCTTCCCCAGAGAGATTTGTATGAAACCATCGACGACAAGACTGACTGCGTGTCTCGAGGGCGATTGGCTCAGTCAATGGAATGGACAATGGCTTTCTAAAAAGTAATTAGACGAGAAAAAAAGTGGATTGACTTCATAACAATATTCCCTCCTTCTGTAAGTTGTAATTTTTCAGGATAATGGATATAATGGGCGACGAGATCACTCAACGAGTCGAAACTGCTTCCTCCAAAGAGATCGAACCTCCCCTGATTATTGTTCACTTTCACATGGGTTATTGATCCTTCTCGTCTATAGATTCAAATAAAATGATCCGTTGAATATAAACCCACAAGATGGAAAGTGTATAATTGTCGGGGAGTGACTCGCTCCGCCTTGCCAAAAAGTCTCCATCTATTCCATACTGATATAATAGACGCTCTGCTTCCTCTCCCGAGACATTATAAAAGAAGTTGCCTAGGCGACTAAATCCAAATTAAATATAGAATTTTGAAACTGACCTCATCCTGCTCGATCTACTCCCCCCAAATTCCGTGCCTATTTCATCTTCGACCAGTTTCCTCTTACCCTAGCTGAAAACTTCTTTGGCTGGAGGTTAGAAAGTTGGATAAAAAGAGTTTTACAACTGTTAGTTGGGTTCAAACGAATAGAAATAGAGAAAGATCGAAAATGAAGCGATTGAGAGTGCGCTTTTTGAAATGAGTCGAGCGCATGGATGCGAGGAGGAACTAGAGCGCGCTTTCTTTGGGCTATGATCATTTCTCACAAGAGAATAAAATGATCGAAGAAACCTTATTTGATGACATGGCAGCCACTAAAGAAGATAATCCGACAATCAATACATTTCTTTTTTTTATTCCGACTAAGCGCTTCCTCTCATGAGAACATGGCCCAAAAGTGAGATTAGGATCATGGGGAAATATTTCAAGGAGAGTGTGGACTTGCATCAACGATATTCAAAGTCAAGCCGAAGCAGTGGAAAAATACGCTATCGGCTCGATTCAATACAGTTTATTATTTTCTGTGACGATGTTTGAAATGAGTCGAGCGCATGGATGCTGTGTGGATTTCCTGTGACGATGTCGGGTCGAGTCGACTTGAATTGAGTCGACGTGCAGGTCTAGTCGAGATGACGGAGACGGAAGATACCCAGATCATTGCCGGTGGAAAAAAGTCTGTCGCAGACTTCTTTTTTTTCTGGACGACAAGAACAGACAAGAAAAATTTATAGGCAAAAAATGGTCAAAGTAAAAGCAGTCAGTCTTCGTTGTGTTCTGTAGTCTAGCGGTCGGATGGACAAACTGCCAGCAACGACGGCGACTGCCGTTCCCTCGCCGCAAGCGCAACCAAGGAGAATTCCTTCTGGAACACGGCCGAAGAACAAGCTTCCGCTGTTATGCCATACCCCGGAGAAGATGGAAAGTTCTGGCGCCCATAGGAAGATGCCAGCTCTCAAGAAAGCAGAGTCAGCTACTAACCTTCGCGGTGCTGGTGCAGTCAAGGAACAGGCGTCGGGCAGCCGGCCACGAGGCGAGAAAGAGCCGTCTTCCTCGGATCGACCACGAGTCAGCATGCCAAATACTCGTCTCCGACCGAGTTGCAAGAAGAGTGATACGAACGTGAACCGTCGGGTAAAGTGTTCTGACCGGCCGAAGGGGGCACTCTCCCCCAGTCGTGAACCAGAAACTGCCGTGTTGTGGAAGAAAATGCCATGTTCTGATGGTGTCAAGGACGCCAATGATCTGTTGATGGAGTTGTGTGGAAAGAGCCTGATCAACTTCAACTGGTACCATGGATTGATGCCCAGACACGAGATTGAGAGTCTCCTCAAAAAAGACGGCGACTTCATCGTCCGTCGAACAACGCGTCAGAAGTCGTCTCTTTATTGTATCACGGTGATGCATGGCGAGCCTCGGCATTTCCCGCTGCAGTATAAAGATGGCTCGTGGACTCTCTGTGGGGTTAGTCTTTCTGAATTTTCTAATGGACATCAATTGCAGATCTCTGCCGGCACCTTGCCAGAATTGATCGACGCTCTGCAAAAGGAAAAGTACGAATTGACGAACAAAGCCGTCTTGAAGACTCCAATTCCCCGACCGGATTACTATCTTCTTCATGAATATATCACAATGGAGAATCGAGTGGGAGGAGGCGCATTTGGCGAAGTCTACAATGGCAAGATGAAACTGAACATGAACTCGGAGCCGGTACCCGTAGCTGTCAAAGTAATCAAAGGACAAGTCGAAAAACCAAAAGTGGCCGAATTCATCAAAGAGGCCAAGTTGATGCGTCGCTTCAACCATCCCAACTGTGTCCGGCTGCATGGCGTCGCCCCGCAAGAGGAGCCGTTGATGATCGTCTTGGAACTCTGCCCAAAAGGATCGCTGAAGTCTTGGTTCAAGAAGGAAGGAAAAGTCTCCGACCAGCAGTGCATCAAGTTTATGAAGGACGCCGCCCGAGGAATGTGCTATCTCTCCCTGTGCAATGTAACTTTTCTTTTTGTGAGGAATCTCATTTTGTTATTTTAGATTATTCATCGTGATCTAGCTGCTAGAAATTGTCTTCTGGCCAACGATCTGACCCTGAAGATTTCGGATTTTGGTCTCTCTGTGGCTGATAAATCGGAACTTGTCCTGGAAAAGCTGAAGAGTGTCCCAATTCGATGGCTGTCGCCCGAAACATTGAGCAAAGGTGTCTTCAACACGAAGACCGACGTCTGGAGCTATGGTGTCTTGATCTGGGAGATCTTCAGCCGCTGCAAGACGGACCCTTTCCCGAATAAAACCAACGGAGAAGCCAAGGAGATTATCCTCGGAGAGGATGCACCGATGTCCGCACCGGCTGGATCGCCGGATATTGCACAGAAGATCATGGATGTCTGCTTCGTGAAAGACTCCACCAAACGGGCCGATTTCCTTCAGATATTGAAGACCATCGCCCCGGATGAAATCCCACCGTCGGCTGCCGTCGTCCCCGATAACTGAAAAGCAAATAAATACGTAAAATGACACATTTGTTTTATTATTTTTTTTCCGTGTCAATTTTTTATTTGAAATGAGATTGTAGAGTTGGAGAGAACTCTGATAAAATTTATTACTTGGAGATCGAAATCGAAGTTTCAGTGACTTGACTTCCAGCGAAATATCCCTCTCAATAGCAGCTTGCCAGTTCAGTAAAGACAGCTGCTCCAAAATCTAAAAATAGTGACGGAATGAAAGTGGCGGGCTTTTTCTACATTCTTTTCTTCTCGCGTCAATTTCGCGCTTTTCATTTTTTCCCGTTATGATAACGGCGTTATCGTAAGCTTTTCCTATTCTAACTAAAGCTTTCTTGTTAGTTTTTGACAATCCACAGAAGGATATCAACTTTTTGCCTCTATCAGAAATGTCCACATCAAACGGATTTGATCGATAATTTTCCAAACACTATTGTTTTAGTAAAGTTGAGCGTTCCAATATTATGTTTTTGTCAAGTAAGAAAATGAAAAGAGCAAACGATTTTTGTAGTGAATTTAGTTGCTTTATAAGGATATTGCAATGCTTTTTTTAATATAAAAATGACCAATTGTAGAGGTGTATGAGCTAATATATAACGTGCATGCATTTTCTCACTCCGGTCTTGAAACGAGCCCTTGTTGTCGGTCCGAATTTTCTCGAACTTGGAACAATCAGCTGGCAATTGTCTTACTTGCTTATTGTCCGTGGACAGTTCTTATACTCATCTAATTTTTTAGCTGTTCAACGGCATTACTCATATCCTAACATAATGTTTGACGGAGAAGATCCCTTTGGCTTCGGCATGTTTGGGTAAGTTTTCAATTTTTATTTACAGTTATATAGTTGATATATGTAATACATTTACACAATAGATATTTTTACAGCCACATGCAACGACAAATGCACGAAATGGATCGTATGATGGAAGCGATGATTGACCCATTTGGGTTCGGAATGCGACCTATGCGACCCATGGCCGGAATGTTGGAGGTATATCTTTTTTAAAACTGCTTTATTATATGATTTAGGATGGTTCACGCAGACGAGCCGACCGCAATATGCAAGTTGGCTTTCCGATGTCACCTTTCGGAAGCTTTGGAGGCATTTTTAATACAATGGTATTGCTACACACGTACATTAGCACAATTTATTTTTAGAATCGCTTGCAAGAAAGGGCTGTCAATGATCCTGACAGTCATGTCTATATGCAATCTACCACGATGACATTTGATGAACATGGAAGACCCAGAATAGTGGAAAATTCGACCAGAAAGGCTGGAGATGTTCGTGAAGATCGAAGGTTAGATTCACTAAAATGATGTTTAAATTGAAATTGTAGAAGGGTTCGAGATCATGAAGTCGAACAAATGGAAATTGGACATTCTATTGGAAACAGGAAACATGTGATTGAAAAGAAACGCGATAAAGATGGTATTATTAGAAGTCAACAAAAGTTTGTGAATATGGATGAAGGTGGGGTTCATTCTTTCTAAGTTATATATTGTTTCAGCCGATGCAGAAGATTTCGACAGGGAGTTCCAAACTCGTGCCCGTACCAACATTTTTGGAAGGTATTTTTCCTTTTAGGATAATAATTATTATCTTTTATAGACATAGCCACGGAAATGGAAGAGCATTGACTGATGGAACGGCTGAACGTGGACGCTCTAGCCGACGAAATCAGAGCTCTTCCGCTCCCGTGCAAAATGGTCCAATTGTTACTCTTCCAGAAGAAGAAGAAGCTCCTCAAAATCGCCAACGTGAATCTAGTCATTACAGAGGCGGACCTATTATTCGTGAAATTAGTGATGAAGAAGCCGACTCGAGTGTTCCTAAACGTCGACGTGGTACTTTCTTCTAATTTGTCCCCACTGTCTCAAGCCATACTTGCTAATAATTACAGCTTTGATATACTTGCAGGGAGCTCGGTAGAATTGGTTAGTGTGATAGCATCCTTGCTGTTTGTGATGTGTACGATGTATAGATGTACTTACGGAAATGAAAATTATTCTCCAATAAGTGTTTTTAATTGTTCCATACGTATCGTTTTTTGAACTACCAGCAGGTTATCTTTAGAAGGATCGTTGCCCTTGCCACGATACCTAACGAAAGTAAAAGCCCGAAGCGCTTTAACAGCATTATAAGCAGTTGCAGAGCTTGACATTACAATCAACACGACATTTTATCAAGAAGAACAATTCGTAATGCAGTATTGAGACTATGTATATACCTGTACGTTGTTTTTTGGATGATATACATTTGTTATAGATTGACAGAGAAACGGCCCTTCATTTGCCGGTTATCGAAGGAACTCCCAAAAACCGCCCTGTTGTTTCAATAGTTTCGAACCGTGAAAAAACATTTATTGCTGTCGCAACTGAGGAATCCATATATATTTGGCTTGCACACGTATATTTTCACATTATTTTTAATTGATCTTTTCTTCAGCCACAATTATTGTTATGCGTTCTTGCAGTGCCCGAGGCGGATCTTCGTGAAAAAGGCCACATTCGAAAGCTGTACTGGCGATACGATTCATCAGCCATCGCTGTACTTGTAAGTTTTATATAATTCTTTATAAAAGAAAAATATTTTAGACCTCATTAAATCACATATTTATTTATCGAGTTGATATTAGCGAAGATAATTGCTATAATCTCGAGGACAATTCTCTTTATAGACGATCATCACAGGTGTTGTAATTATGAAGGTCCATTTTTTTATTTTTTCAGGAACTGTTTTTACGAGGTTATCGTCCAGCCGTGAGTCTTTTCCCTGCAGTTATAGTAAATCTTGCTGCACCAGCAACGTGGTATAAGCTATTTTTTGTTTGCTTTTCATCTTTTATTTAAGCTGTGTTCCTCTTCGAGAAGAGCTTCTAGTTTGTGTTAGAAATGGATACAGCCACCACATCACCTGGGATGGTACAGTTAAAACAGAATTTACTATCAGACTAGCTTCGGTTCCTTTTGCACATGATCAACTGCAGTCTAAACGTATGTTTTTTTTATTTTTTTTTATATATTTTTATATATTTTTATTTTTATATTTATTTTATATTACAGCTGAATATATTGATAGCGCTATCTACATATTCGATGCAGTTTATGCTCCGCTCATCGGTGGATATTGCGTTGTTTTATCAGATGGCCGTGCTGCACTATTAACCTCGTCGGATTCCAAATTCCACCCAAACGTAATTTTTAATTATTTTCTTCTATAAATTTTTGCAGAGTTTGCTCGGAGTCTGGGTGTCGAATATAAAAGATGCACTATGTACAGATGTTAATCACAAATTCCGTTTACTTCTTTTCGGTTGTGCAAATGGTGAGATTGCCGCATTTCATTTGGATGATACAAACGGTTCATTGGTACAAGCATTTCGTGTTCCATTAAATGTAGTTGATGGCCCAGGTATATTCTTCTCTATCATTTATAAATCTTTTAGAGCTTACACGAGCTCCAATGCCTTGTACGCGTGTAACCGTCTTACCCAACGGGACAGCAATGGCCGCAGTTTGGAGCCATCAGCAGCTGCCTGAAGACAACAAAAAACTTCCACCTACAGCTGCCATATTCAGCGCATTTGGTGCACAGCTGTGGTGTTCACTGGAAGAAGTGTCGGAATCGTAATTAACTCTCATAATTTTCAAAATTATTTTAGGGATATTACCGCTTCTATAGATTATACCACTGTAGAATGGGGAACGGAAGGATTTCAGCTCTGGCTTGGACGCACCGACGGTTTAAGACTTTTACCATTAGCGAGATCTGCAGCGTCTTGTAATCCTGTCATGGTAAAATTTAATTGTTACTGTTTATCTTTGATTTTTAGGAGCATCATGATCGCGTAGTTCTTTTAACAGGATCCAATATTATAATAAGCCCACCCAGAGAAAGGGAGCCAGCTGCGAGTGCTCCTCATTCTGTTTGGGTCCGTATAACATACCCAAATGAATATATTTCTGCTAATTGGCCCATACGAGTAATATTTAGGAATTTATAGAATATACAGATATGTTTAGTTTATTTCTGTGGATTCAGAAGCAAAAACTCTGGTAATAGCCGGTACTAGAGGATTAGCTCATTGTAATTTGACGACAAATAGATGGAAGATTTTCGGTAATGAAAGCCAGGTAAATTTGCCTTTATTAATTCTTATTATTTCGCAGGAAAGAGATATCGTAGTGACAGGAGGAGTAGTCATTTGGGAGGGTGTTGTCGGTATTGCCTGCTCCGAACAAGATAATACAAAAGAACGGCTAAAGTTTTATCCGTTGAGTACAAAGTTAGATAACCGGTTTGCATCTGTGATGGACACAGAATCGCGAGTTTTGATGATAAATATGAGGTATTGGGGGCACATCTTTCATTCTGTATGAGATTTCAGAGATGATTCCTTAGTTACTTTCGACATAGATTGTCGTATTCTCCTTTATAAGCTAAAGCGTACTGACGATCCAAAACAGATAGATTCTTATGCACAGGTTTTTGTTTAAAATTTTCTCCATAAAATTTTATTTCAGGTCCAACTTGAAAGAATAGCAGAAATACGAGTCGGTGATCTTATTCCACATCCAGCTTGCTTAGTTTCACTACAATTAACTCATTTGAATTTAGATACCGGTCAGTTTTAATATCTATCTTATTATTATTATTTCAGGAAGTGGTACCTTTATGTCAGGTATTGACACAGTCTTAATAAATGTTTCTGGAAAATTGATTACATTAAGTCCGAAAAATGCTTCGAAAGATGATGAAGAGCGATTTCAGGTTAAATTTTTTTTGTTTTATTATATTTCAATAAATATTTCAGTTAAATCAGCCAATAATGGTGGCTTCGTTTGTAGAGCAAATTTGGCATGATCGCATGAGATCTGCCAGTCTTATTGCATCTGAAGAAAATCCTCATTTATCTAATGCTTTGTGGATTAATTGCGGCTCTAAAGGAATGCGGGTAATATTTATCTATTTTTTTTTCATCAAGAATTTAAAAGGTGTGGCTTCCATTACTCCCCGGACGAAAAGCGCAAAACGCCCAAGAAGCATCGTTTATTTCGAAACGGATAATGTTACCGTATGAGCTGGGTATCTATCCACTAGGTAAAGATGTATGTTTAATATAATATTTTAAATTTTAGTTATTTATTCTAATGATTGTTTGGCTGTCGGTGTAGAAGCAGTTCGAATGCAACTAAATCTTCATGGTGGAAAACGTCTTTCTTTTTATAATTTGCATAGAAACAGTGAGGTTGGTTATTCAATTTTAAATATACGTATTTATTTTTTTAGATATTTGTGCATCATCTTCTCCGACAATTGCTGAAACGAAATCTTGGAATGTTTGCTCTCGAAGTTGCTGGAGCATGTCGTAGATTGCCACATTTTTCTCACTCGCTAGAATTACTTCTTCATGGAGTTTTAGAAGAAGAGGCTACCAGCAGTGAACCTATTCCAGGTAAAATCATTTATTTCACTATGTAAAAACACATTTAGATCCGTTGCTGCCCAGATGTGTAGCATTTATTAGAGAATTTCCGGAATATCTTAAAACTATAGCTCATTGCTCTAGAAAAACGGAATTGGCTCTTTGGCCTGCTTTATTTTCGGTTACAGGTTCTCCTAATGATTTATTCGAGGTATTTATTAGTACTAGTTCTTCTAATATTTTAGATTTGTTTACGTGATAGCCAACTTCAAACAGCTGCTAGTTTTTTTATTGTTCTACAAAGTATTGAACACTCGCAAATTAGTCAAGAGCAATCTCTTCGCCTTTTAAGCGAGGCCTTGTCTGCAGGAGAATGGACTATTGCAAGAGATATGGTTCGTTTTGCTAATTCAATTGATGCTGACGATATGGACAGCCCTGCTAGGTAAGTGATAGTTTTTAACTAGTTACGCATGTTGTAGGTCGCCCATTCCCTTGCATCAGGCTAGGAGAACTACTTCAATGTCTTTGAACAATGGAGAAGCAAATGAGCTTGTTTTTTCTCGATTCCAAGCGGCAGCTAAAATTTCAAAAGTTCGCCATTCTCATGATCACAAAGATACTCATCGAAAAGATTCAACAGGATCGGGTAAAAAGGTTTCAAGGGTAGGAAGAGCCACTTTTTCCCAAAGTTCTTGCTTAGGCCATGTCAAATGAAACTTCTCCTCCTTCTCCTACAGTCACGTTGAATCCGTTAGCTGAAAAAATGGATACTATTCTAATTGAACATGGTAAAAGATTATTGGACCATTACTGTATAAGAGACTTAGGTTTGTCGTGTTTAATTCAAACTTTAGAACGAGTTTAGGATGTTTTTGTGCTCATTTAGAAGTCTCGACGCATCGTTTGATGTCACATCATTCTGTCGTAGATTTTCCTGCTGCTTTAGTGCGACTTCATTCACAATTTAACTGGCCGTATCCTGTTCCTGGAAAACACGTGGTTGATCAATTAGAAAAAAGATTTGGTGCGATGACAACTAGTAAAAGTTCCTGTAGCCTAAATGGTATGTGTCTTCCTGTTGTAATATTATTTATGATGTTAACAGGATCGTGCAATGGAGATGTTGCTAAAACGCCAACCTTACAGCCGAAAGAAAATGGAGTTACTCGGCCGCTTACCCCACCATCAGAAGGAGATGAAACTTGCTCCGTCAAAGAAGCTAAACTTCTTCCTCTGGGTGCAGGTAATTTTGAAATATTTTTCTCACCAATTTATTCAGATACTAGTCCACAAATAAATGGAAGGATTTCTCCAGACAGTTTAGCTACACAAGGTACACCTGATACTCCAACGACTAGAAGTACAGCCGGTGATTGGCAGGGTAAATTATACTGTTGTTTTCATTATTAAATATCTTCAGGCGTTGATATGTTAGTAGGAGAAGCCACGAGTAAAGGACCATCACTAAGCCAGCAGCAACTTTCTACGATGTTACAACTTTTCTCAGACGCATGTTCCATTGACTGGGTGTTTCTGGTTAGTGTCAATTCAGATATAGCCATTTATTTCTTACAGTTATGTTTGGTTAGCCGTGATATTACTCGAATAAGAACCGAAATAAACACATCTACCTTGAATAAATGGGGACCAGAAGCATTTGGTCAGACGCGATTAGGCTGCACAACTTTGTTAAATTGGGCGGCAACCAATTGGTGAGTCAGACGCTTTTAAATTTATAATTGGTTTTCTTTGTAGTTTTGGCTACGTTTCAATATTGCAAGTATTTCATGCCCACTTGGAAATGGTCGCTGAACAATCAGGCCGACTTGATTTGCCTCCACCGAAACTCGTAACATCTCAAGAGAGGGTAACAGCACGTAAAACTGAAAGTAAATCTATACTTAGCGTACTTTTCACATTATTTTTTTTAGAAATATCGCCCTTGGATGGCGTCACATCGCCCCAAATGCGTAAAGCCTTTGGAAGAGAACGAAGCCGAAGTGTCGACCGCCTTGTTGCTAATTCTACAAGCGCTGAAGAAAGTGAAGGCTGCATTTTAATGTGAAATTATCCTCATAACCTTGCCGATGCAATGTTCGTGTCAAATTATTTTACAGGTAAAATTGTACAATGTGATAATATTTATTCTTTTTTGTTTGTTTTAAAATTTTTTCCTTTTACAGAAATGCTCAAATTTTTCATAGTCTTAATAAATATTTCTATTTCTCCTGGAATTGAATGACAAGAAGAGAATAGTCACAGTGTCGACAAACAGGACTTATTGTTCTTATCATTTTAGTGGAAAGGTATCAATTGATGCCGGTACTTTGTGTACTTTGCACTTGTAATTAATTTCGCTTCTGCTTTTTTATGATAAAAGTCGTCACAGTTGAGCACATCTTCTTTGAACGCTTATCTTGTTTTGCCCGTAATTCTTATCTCCAGAGGAGAACAGTATAGGCGCATTATGTATCCTGCCCATTGCACCTTGTATTTTCTAATAATTTTAATAATTATTCCCTTACAATTTCAGATGGTCATCCAATCTCCCTATGAACCCGTCCCTGTAGAGACGCTTCTTTTACATGAAAAGGTGCTGACAGCCCTTCAAAAACATGCAGAACTCCATCCGACGAAAGCAGCCTTGGTAAGATATTCTCATCGATATGGAGAGAATTGACAGATTATGGCTGAAGATCCTCTTCAACGGGTCACATATGGCCAACTTCGATCTTTGATATTTTCGGTTTCCAGTTTTCTCTATCACAAGTTTGCCCTTTGACCTCGCCATCGACCAAGTCATTTCAGAGGCGTCGGATACCGGGATGTCGTCTGTCAGGTCTTGCCAAATTGCATCGAATTCTGTGTCGGATATTTGGCGTCGTTGAGTTGTGGTGGGGCCATGAGCGGTGCCTCGGCGATGTTCACTGACTGTGTGGCCATTTTCCCGATTGTTATAATCAAAAATTCAGATGAATTAGAGAGACAATTTCAAGATTCAAGGTGCAAAGCCGTCATAACGGACGGAGCTCATCTCCAGAAAGTCCTCCGTGCCGTTTCCAATTGTCCTCTTGTAAAAGTCGTCCTCGTTGTCCGCCCACCGCCTGGCCCTCTTCCCCCAAAAGTTTTCTCCTGGAAAGAAGCCATCGAGTATCCGACTCGATCCCTACCTCTTTTCCCTAAAAAGTATGATGGACTTGACCCTTACATTTATTTAGAGTGGATGATCTGGCCCTGTTGCCCTATTCGAGTGGAACCACAGGATCGCCCAAAGGAGTAATGTTGACCCATAAGAATTTTGGAACAATGATAGAAATCATCAATCGGTTGGTCAAATGAATAGGAAAGATGGTAACCAATTTCAGACATCATGACCGGGTGGTCGTACCGAAGATAAAAGATGACAAGGACTGGGATTGGTACAAGCAAAATTTCCTCCTTTTCCTTCCCTGGTAAAGAAAGTATTATTTTATATAAAATTACCGTATTCAGGTCTCATATTTATGGATTTGGTGTCCTCAATATGGTTCTTCTCTTTGGTAGCACCGGCGTCATAATGTCCAAGTTTGATCCGTCCGTGTTTCTCAGTTCAATTCAAAAATACAAGGTTTTCTCACTTTTAGAAATAAGAATTAACGTATTCAGGTGGAAATATTGATGCTGGTACCACCGATTGCCCTCTTCATGGTGAGACATGAATCAGTCGCCAAGTATGATCTCTCCTCGGTCAAATTGGTCCTAACCGGCGCCGCTCCTCTGGGAAAAGAGCTCTGCGATGAATTCTATTCCAAATTCAAAAATATTCGATATATGGCACAAGCCTATGGAATGACAGGTGAGAATTATAGAGAAATACAGACAGAAAAGACTTGTAGAGTGTGGTATGGCCAGCCATTTACCCATGTACGACAGAAAGGACAACTATTTGACGGTTGGGCGGATTGCCGCCAATTTTGAGCAAAAAGTAAGCGGACAGAGAATATGAAGACAGTTGAAATATTAGATAGTCGACCCAGGAACTGGGAAAGAAGTCGCCACGGGAGAACGAGGGGAAATCTGTGTGAGGGGGCCAACAATTATGAAAGGATATCTGAACAGACCAGAGGCGACGGCCGAGACTGTCGACCGAGAGGGATGGCTACACACAGGTGAGAATAACAGACAATGGCAGCTAGTATTTTAGGAGATATTGGATATGTAAATGAGAAAGGAGAGACATTCATTGTCGACCGAATTAAAGAACTCATAAAAGTCAAAGGACTCCAAGTACCCCCGGCAGAATTGGAGGATCTCTTGCACGGACATCCCGACATCGGCGATGTCGCCGTCGTCGGCATACCCGACGCAAGAACGGGAGAGAAACCAAAGGCATTTGTAGTCAAATCTAATCCTAAATTAACGGAAGAACAAGTCAAGAAATACGTCGAAAGTGGGCATTTTTTATTTTTGAAAAAAAATCACAAATTACAGGCAAGGTGTCATCGTATAAATGGCTGACGGGAGGAGTCGAGTTCATCGACGAGATACCCAAGTCGCCGTCGGGTAAAATTCTCCGTCGGATGTTGCGTGACAGACCGTCAAAATTGTAAATAAATGCCTTTATCTACTCGTAAACATCAAAATCTTCAAGATGAGTGACCAGTGGTACTCGACTGTCCCTCTCCGCTGCCACTCGGGGTAGAATGTCATCCAAATCTCGTAACATTTCTCGAACTTCTCGAGGAGATGCCTAGAAATTGATCTATTAGTCGGGAAAATTGCTTGCCATTTACCTGAAATTCGTCTCCAACAATTTGAATAAGTTCGCTGACTGTGAGTTTTTTTCCGCCAACCCAGACATTCACATCTCGGGCTCCTGTAAAGCGTCGTCCCAAATAATGAACCTACAAAAATTTTATATCCAAAAAATTCGAATTCAATTACTTTTCTAAAATATTTGTTTAAAATAGAAAATAATTCGGTGGTTAGGAGTATTCCCCAAGTTAAATATAGCAGCGTCAGCCCCAGTTGTGTCGTATTCTCGACCAATGGAATTCTATCACCAAAACCAACTGTGGTAAAACTGATAAAACTGGAAAGGGAAACAGTTTTGAGAGGAGGAAAGAGACGCCACCTAAAGTAAAGTTTATCGACGGAATTTCCCTCGCCGGAATTGTTTACGACACGTGAACCGGCAATGAAAGTGACCAAGAAAAGAAAGAGCACAACTCCCATTGGCATTGGTGCATCGCTGCCGACTTTTGCTTTAGCATTTGGCTAAAATTATAATTAAAATTAATTGAGAAGATGGCTTACAACACGGAGAAGAGTCATCAGACACCAGAAAGCTTTGCTGCTATGTTTACCGAAATTAGCCAAGGTCAGGATCATGATCGGTGTCCCGATGATACAAAAAACCATCGTGAAAATACGAGCCTCATCTGTATGGGGGAAAATATTCCCATATCCTAGATACTCGTCTTATCTAGAAAAAGGAGGACACCTCTTACCGATGGTTGTCAGAGTACCGAATTGGAATAGAATTATGTCACGCAGAGGCACATTGGCCAATTTATCGTCAAGTTTACGGAAAATGATACCGGAGACGGTCAAAACTCCCAAAAGAAGGGCAACTAACAACAATTGGGGAAGGATGATCCGCCATGTCTGAAAATGATCTTTTGATCTATTTTAGTAGAAAAGACTGGCGATGCCCATAACCGGCGTCGTTTCACACGGGTTATTTCGCCCATTTCAGCAATTATAATATGGATTTGGTCGACTCACTCTAATACAACCGGCGACAATCTTCTTCACGACGGAATGTTGCTGTTGTTTCATTTCAGGAAATCATCGATTGACAAGAACAGATGATGGACAGACGAGACCTCTGACGGTATCGATCAACCCGGTCGACTGGTTGTCGCCCCGCCTCCCCGAACACAACGCCACTTTTATTTAAATTGTATTTATTTACATTCAGTCGATTTTCTTCTTGGAGCCGCCAACAAAGCCCGTCGACGATAGGAGCAGAACCGTCGTCACTGAAATTGCAGAGAAGACCATCAGGGCTGGGATGTCCGACCACATGCCGTAGAGGGCGACAACTGTCATCAACACCGTATCAAAGGCTACCGCAAACCCTCTGATTTCCATTTTTGTTGGGGACAGTTAGCAACTACCTGTGGTCGAAATAATATCCAAATTTTTGCATCATGGTAATGATAAAAGCCAGGGCGATGAAATTCTGTGAATATGACATGCTCTGTCGCTCCTGAAAAGTTTGGAGAATTTCCGTCACCTGACCTCGTTTATTCGTAGTGCGATGACAATGAAGACAACTTTTGTGATTAGAAGATAGACCCGAAGAGGAAGAGAAAGTGGCGGATTATAGGTTTCGATAGGATAGGTGATCTAGGCAAATAATGGTGAAAAATTTGGATAGACTTGAGTCGAGTCGAGCGTCGAGGTCGACTCAACCCGCCTTCGACACTAAAAATTAAAAAACTGTATCGAGCCGAGTCGATCACATATTTTTCCATTGTTTTGAATCAATTTTGACCGACTTCCACATCGACTTTTTCGACTCGACACTGAGAGTCGATTCGACTCTCTCGACACGGCGCAATTCGACTCGACATCGACACACAATTTCCTGTGTTGAGTCGAGTAGATGCAAAGCCCCAGTAAAAATGATAACCAATACCTCCGGGATGCCTTCAGCAGGATCTTCCATATGCAGCCACCAATAGAATCGCTTGATTCTGACACCGGGAAACCATCCGGGAGGGTAGAAGGCGGCTTTCAACTGAAATTGCAAATTATTTCGCCAATTAGTGTAATACTTTTCCGACAAGACCGGGGAATATCTCGTCGCCCTTCTCATTTCTCATTTGGCCTTTATCATATCCAAGTGCTTTAAATTCGAAGAATTGACACCACAATTGATCAAAGCTGGCCACGGGAGTCACCAAACCGTAGGCTATTTCCTCGTCAGGCTTTTCTTTGACATACGTGCCAAATAGTCTAAAATAAATTGAATCTCCAGGTGAGAGAGAGTATCCACCTGTCCCAAATGATCAATGTCCCTCCATAATTCTTGTCAATACAGTATGGATTACGTCCGTGATGTACTCGATGACTGGAAGGAGTATTGAAGAAATATTCAAGTGGACCAAGATAGGGAACCATCTGAGTATGAAGCCAAAATTGATAGAGGACATTGAGATAGCGATGAACTTGGAAAATATTTGGCGGAATAAACAGAGCCTGGGTGACATCAAAGAAGCACATGGCAATGTCCTGAAAAGAGTCGACCAGGAAGAAGAGGAATCACCTGGATTGCACCTTGTCGCAAGGCCGTGCTCAAATTGTAATATTCCGAAGAATGGTGCATCTGATGGAAAGACCAAAACACACCGGCCTCTAGAAGGAATCAGAGGAATGAAGCCAACTTACCGTGAATGGCTCGATGACCCAAATAGTACATGAGATCTTGGGTAAAGAAGCACAAAACCCAAGTGTAGGCGCTGTCTGGTGGCAGGTCGACCTATAGGGAAGATATTGTGATGGACATCAAAGACTTACCAGACGGAAACGATCGTAGATTGGCCTGTAGAGGTAGGCAGAGACGGACAGACCGCCAACTTTGAAAAGAAGCGAAAGAATACCCGCATTGAGGGAAGTTATCGTGTCATTGAAGGCATATTTTCTGTCATCAAGGAAGATGAATTCGAGAATGACAAGGATCAAAAACCATATGGTCACCTGAGTAAGAGAGATCACAGGGACTGGAAGAGACTCACATGATCCGTATAATTGGGAACAGCTTCTTGGGTTGGATAGATGGTCTCGTTTGGAGTGACCAGATAGAAAAGGTAGCGGAGATTGTTAGGATGAAGACCGCGGACGATACTGTCCATTCGAAATTGCTAGTTATTTTGTGCTGAGATAAGGGTCGATAGGAAGCTCGTCTGCTACACTAGACAACCACCTAAATTTAGAATTTCAATTGATCACGTCAGATAAAAATCTTCGATTTATTGATGTCTAATTTTAAAATAAAAGTTAGGAGAATAGAATGACGAGCCCAGGACAAACATCATTGGAGAAAAAAACTGAAAAGAAGCAACTGAAAAGAGGGGCGAGCTTATCTAACAAGAAAAATGATAAGTGAATTTGCAGGAAGAATATTATGTGACGATCCTTTTATATGACGGAGACAGGAGCAATGCTCCTAGACTCTTGTCTCTTATCACATAATTTTTGGCAGCAATACTGAACCCTGTCCAGATGGGAGGCGAATCATTCATGCTCTACTTATAGAAAAATTATCATACAGATGAGACATCCGCGATTTTCTGGCGGATTGCGGCAGTACTCTGCTCAAATATCCAAGGACATCAAATATGGTAGTTGTACGTCGACTCGACACGGTAAATTGTATGTCGATGACGAATCGAGTCGAATTGACTCTGTGTGTCAATTTGAGAAAGTCGAGCCGAGGTGCGTCAAAGGCAAGACATTGAGGATATATTGGATGTCGACTCGCCTCGTCACAGTTTTTTACCTTATGTGTCTTGAGCTCGACTTCGGCTCAACTTCATCGGCTCGACGCTTGCCTTCGACCAAACGCTCGACTTCGATTCAACTTCATCGACTCGACGTTCACCTTTGGCTCTGATGCTCGACTCCATCGACTCGACACGAAACTTGAGATGCTCAACACTAAAATAAATAAAAAGGGAAAAATGCGATGTTTATTCCTTGTTTATTATAGCTATTTCTTTTGATCATCTGCAGGAGGAGGTTCATCGTGTTCCGAGACGAGACTCACGATGGGATTTGAGACAAGGTTTTCCTTGTTGACTTCGTGTACTGATTGTTTCGATGCGGCGGCCTTTATTTCTTCTTTCTTTACTTCGACCATTGGTTCGTCTTTCTTTACTGGCTCTTCTTTCCTTTTCTCATCCTCGTCCTTTTTGTCGACTTTCTTCACTTCTTCTTCCTTCTTTTCTTCCTTCTTCACAATAGTTTTCTCGTCTTCTTTTTTCACCTTTTTCTCATCGTCAACTATCTTTTGACATTTCGGTTCCTTCTTCGGAGCTTCGTCTTTCTTCAGAGTCTCGGCCTTTTTCGGGATTTCGCTCTTTTTCGGAGCTTCTTCGATCTTTTTCACAGGTGCCATCTCACATTCCGAACCACTCGATGCATCCGAATTTTTTGATTTAACACTGCTCTTCTAAAATTATCTTTACCTCTCTTTTATAATCTGGGAATTACCACAGAATTTTTCTTTTTCTCAGCACATCCCAAAATCGTATAAAGTAGTAAAATGGTAGTAATTGCCAAGAAAAGCAGCATCCTCGGACTAGCCGCCTCCTTGTGAAGATGAGAAAAATGGGGATAAGTTTTCATAATGGAAAGGACAGCTGACGTGATTTGACTTGGCATATTGGATTGCAATCCAATATTGGAGACTGCGCTTGTAGCTGAAGTTTTTAAAAATAAAATATCCCGCCCCTGAAAGCAAGCTTGGGTTCATCAATTTTGACGATTTTACAGCCATTTCTTTGTGCTTTGTTTTCGTCTGTTTTCATGGGTTTTTCAGTTATAACTGTTCCTATTTTAATATTGTGCTAGCTTTATCCAAATTAACAGTATAATTGTACAAGTAATTATAGTTCAGGAAAATGTACTACGGTGAATCTGGACAAGCAAGTAAAAGAGACGAGGCTCGTGATTTGGTAAAGAGTAGCGTCTTCTGCTGCTGCCACGTAAGGGTGAGGAAAGTTGTGTACCGCTTAATTTCAATATATCCTAGGTCTTCGCCGTATTGCTGTTCCTTCTGAGCTTCTTCAGTTTTGTAGCCAAATACGTACTATATGCTTACGATGTTGAGCTCTATCAAATGTTCACATTGGTTGGCTTGGATACGCCTCTCTATCAAGGTGCAAGTGTGGTCAGCATAATTTTATGTATCGTTAATAATTTTTTTTAGTTTATTTTCTTCACTATTCAGGCAGTTATACTAGCATTCTACTTTTTAGCATTAACATGCAATTCCTATCTTTGTGTTTATCCATTCATCATATTCCAGGTATGGTTTTCTCTATCAACGCAATATGTTCTTCAGATGCTCTTATTTATCGCACAATTCTCTGTTGCACTTTTCTATGTCTGCCTCAGTGCTAATGGTGATCTTGGAATCTATCGCGCAGCCGCAATCGAAGCAATCAAACATCTTCGTTTTGAAATAATCGAAGAACAGTTTCAACATGTGGTTTCTGCTGGTAAAACAAGATAAATATTGTATCTACTGGCATTTTAGGCGATTATTGCATTGGACTAACAATTGCTTGCGGTATGAGTTTTCTCATGGCTGTCAATGCATTCATTCTCGCCATTCTTCAAAAGTGAGCATCATTTTATTTATAATATAATGAGCATTTTCAGCTTCTGCGCATATTTGAAGCTTCGCTCCGATTACTACAGTATGCTATAAATTCTGATAGTTTTCCTATAATATATGGTTTGTACATTTTATTTTGTCTGCACCTTTACTAATTGTCCAGCAACCAATAAACAAGTAGGACTTTTCTTAGTTTTGGCACTGTTCTGTTTATTTTTTGTCGTAAATAGTTCTTAGATAAACATAAAATTGCATCCATTGGGGGAATTCATTTGATCTCTCTCTGGACATCAAGTTCGGAGGATGTCAAATCCACGTAATCGGCGATACGCATGTCTGACCTTGGGGACTCGTTTTGATCAGATGTTGGAAAACTACCTGGTTCGAGCTGATTTCCTGATTGCTAATTGGATTTGCTGGCTTTCACTTTGACTGCCGCGTATACCTGGGCTAAAAAGTATGACCAGCCATCGGAATCGTCGCTCCGATCTTAAACCATCCTCTTAGAGGCGGATTAGAAATCGGACTCCGCCTCCTAGACCGGCCCTCGTTGCCATCATCGTCTTTGGGTTTGTCTTTGCCAGTGTAAGATGCTCGTCCTGCTTCTAATCGTCGTGCCCCTTCTAGTTCAAGCTGAAGAACATCTCGTAAAGGTATGTTGTATCTTTAACAGCATCTAACACTGGAAGATATATTCCATGAAACAAGTTCTGTCCAATGACACTATTATGTCTTTTTGTTACAGTCAGATATATCCACTATACTAACTGGCACATAGCTTAATTAATGCTTAAAATTTGTTTTTGCTTTCAGGAGCAGGTCTTCTCCTTTCCACCCAATAATACCCCAGTAAGCAAAGTGGTTCTTTTTGGTCAGCCACTTTATATAAGACAACCATTCATCGTTCCTCAACGAGATGTTCAGGGTAGCGGCCTAGTCGGTCCTTCTGCGGCGCAACGGGCAGCCATTAGACGTTTCCGCCAAGCAGGAACGAACTATCCGCTTCCCCAATGTTACACGAATGACAGCGGTGAGATATCAACAATCACATCAATTATTTCCCTACAGGATTTATGTGCTGTAATAAGAAACTGGAAGAACTAATGAAAGACACCTTCAAGAATATCAAAAATGCCAGAAAAAACTTCCACACATGTTTGTTTTTATCCCAAAATCCCATATAAATATATTAATTTTTCAGGTAATGTTCAAAGTATCGCAAACAATCTTCAGGTAACTTATAAAAAATCATAATTAAACGGGAAAATAATTTAGAAAACATTGGAAGACGCTTTCAAGACAGAATTTGAAGTGATTTCTGGAATTGGTGAGCCATCATGGGATTAATCAAAGCCATTATTTTAGGCGATTTTGCCTCAAAGGCTCATTTCTTCGCTGACCTCATTTGTAAAATCGAAATTGATAACAGATTCATCCAAGCTTACGCTACGCCAAATCGTCATGCCAAAGGAGATGCTCCCACTAATACTCCTTACAAGAGTTAAAAACTCTTCCCATATTTATTATTGTTCTATTTGTAGACTTACATTTTGTGAGATCGTATGTTTATTTGACAAAATGACAAGCTTATTTTAACGACACAGACATAATCTTGATTTCAGTTTTAGGACGGCCACTTTTAGGGAATGTATCGACAGAGTTGATCCGTTGTACAACATTCATGCCTTCTATTACCTGCAAACAATTTTACAATGGGTAAATATCACGCTTACTTCTCCAAAAAGGGTATTTTTTCCATCTAGCCAATCTGCAGGACATACTGTGATGAAAAACTGAAAGAAAATTAGAATTTGCTGTATAATTGATAAACATACTTGGGATCCATTAGAGTTCGGCCCAGCATTAGCCATAGAAACCTTAAAAATATATATTAACAATAATTACGCTAATTACCATAAATGGCTTTTCATGTCGCAATCTCGGATGAAACTCATCTTCAAAATCAGTACCCCAAATGGATTGGCCGCCAGTTCCTTTTCCAGAAGGATCTCCTGTTTGGATCATGAAACTCTTAATGACACGGTGGAATGTGAGGCCGTTGTAATAGCCTCTTCGTGAAAGAGTGCAGAAATTTTCGACAGTCCTGGGACATTCCATTCCAAACAATTTGATATGTATATCGCCCGTAGTGGTGTGTAGTATAGCCAGCTCGTTGAGTTTAGTAGACATCCTTTCTTCCTTAAAAATATGTTTTAAAAATAAAATTACAACCAACACACCTCAACTGCCGTAATCTGATCTTCTTTCTTGGGTTTTTCGTTGAAAATATCGCGACTGGAAGCGCTTTCATCATCCTCTTCAGTAGAAAATGGTTCAGTATTTGTGAACAAATAAAATCTATTCTTCTTGAAAGCTGTACATACCTAAATTATCAATTAGCCAAATTTTTTTTTCAATAAATACCATAATTGGGTCAGGATCGTTGACTTTGTTCAACGTTGGGTTATCAGCTGTTTCTGTGGCTAATGTTGCAGCCGCTCCTTGCAAACGTTCGCGAATGTCCGGCACAGCCCTGAAACGACCAATGTTTAGCATTATACTAATGGTCAATTACGCACCTACATAATGAAACAGATGTCATTCGGACTGTTTCTTCTTTACCAATTTCCCTGACTACTTTTTCTGTTATAAAATTATAAACCTAAAAAAATGGATGTACTAGAGAAAAAAAATTTACTTTTATTCCTATTATGGACGGGTATAAGAGAAAATTTCCAGAATAATCCCAACAAATGCGCATATTTTGGAAAGCAATAGATTTCTCTTTGTCTAAATCTTTTTCTACAGCAACTCTTCTATTCCATTCCATATTTTGTAATCCAAAATTCCTGAAAAATTGGCGATGGTAGGTATTATCACTTGTAGTGGTTAACAAACCTTTCATTTTTTGCTCCATTTAAATAATATGACATGGTATCATCAATTGTACGGATAATTTTACCGGTAGCAATATTAAATACTCGAATTTTTCTATCTTCACAATATGTGGCAACTGTTTTTCCATCCGGATTTATAGCTAGGGCACAAGGTAATATTTTAATCTAAAAAAAATACTAGATTAGGAATAATAAGATAAAGTACCTTCATAAATTCATATAAATCCGTATCCATTTTATATTCCCATCGAACATTTTTAGGAAATTCGAAGTCATTTTTTGCTCCACTCCAAATTTCGATCATTCCAGCATCATCGATAGAAAATATGATATCATTTTTGGCAGTGTACTGTAAATTAGATAGTCAGCTTTAAAAAAAAGATAATCTACAAACCTCTATTAAACGAACAGGCTTACAATGATTTTTTACGGTGTGTAATACCTCATTAGAACCCTTTCCATCTACTATAACAATTGTGCCATCAATTGCACTTGTAACAGCCAGATAGGTGACTAAATCAGATCCTAAAGATATTTTTTAATTAACGTCAAAAGTAACAAACCTTGATGCACCCAACAAGCCTTTTTTGGTAAGAAATCCATCTTGATCATGTTGATCATATCGAAATTGACAACATCAAATATTTTTACGGTTTTATCTTCTTCACAAACAGTAGCTAATAGTGTGCCATTAAAATTCACAGAAATATCAGAAAAAGGATCTGAAAACATTTTGAGACAAACAAATTGACTTACGTAAATAGCAACGGAAATGTTTTACAAATTCAACTCCTTCACCATATTTTTTCTTCCAAAATTTAAGATGTCCATCTGAACTAGCAGTAACTATGAAATCAGTCCTAAAATTCAAAATCTGCATAAAACACTACGGAACTAACTCGGTGGCGACTGCATGAGTTATAGTGTCTCTGTGCATAAAAGATTTTTCATACTGTTTGGCTGACGGAATAGAACGCAGATAAGTTTCTTCAAAGGGTAAAACTGGAAAACGTAAATAATCTTGGCTCGTCAATTTGGCTACCTTTAGGCTTCTTGAATTCCGGCTCATCTGCTGCATCCTCTTCTAATGACCTCTTTTTTGCATCGTCAACCATTCTAAGCTACGACGATTACAAAAAAAACGTCTGGATGAAAGGATTAAAGTGGAATTACCACACGTGACGATAAAATGAAACAGATAAAATGACCTTATTTATCAAGTATTCAATTATAAATACAACACAGGGATCGATTAGGAATTGATGACGCGGGCTAGCTTTTGAATACGGTTCAGAAGAATGTCGCCATCTCTGAATATATTTCATAATGTATGATAGAATATATTAAAAAAATATTAAAAACACACGTACTTGATCAGCTGCTTGTAAAGATGATTCTTTGAATCCGGATGATTCATTTCAATGACACCATTAACTGCATCTAATTTGCAGTTCAATTTACCAGCTGCTACAAAATGGTGCAGTTCTTTGTCAATAAATTCACGGGAGACGCCGAAGTCGCTGGCCATCATATCAATGCGAACGGTTTTATATGGTGTAAGAAACTGCTCATATGCTCGAAGACGCATACTGCGTGAATAGTAATTGTAGTGAGGACAGAGATAGCGATTAAATTTGAGCTGAATATTAAGTACACATAGTCCATGTGATAATGCAAACCTTTTCCCCTTCCAGTGCCGCTAATTGATGGAAAAAACGCTCATAGTGGCAACCGTAAAACGAATCCAAATATTCTCGAACTGGGATTAGACCACCGTTAGTCCCTCCACCAGTAAGTTGTTCCTGGACTTCATTACATTTTATGACCTTACTCCGCAAATCAGGACGATCGAGAGCTAAAAGAATGAATCATATAATTAGTATATCACGAAATTTACCATAAAGAGCGGTGACAACAGTAAAAAATATCAGTTCCTCATAGGTCATCAGTTCATAGGAGCCAAATGTTGGCACAGCTTCCAAGAAGAGATTTGCAGCACCAACAAAATCACGGACAGAAACTTTGTACAACGCTTCGTAAGACCTCAAGCGGTTCTTTCTTTCCCAATCACCACCCTTAATTTCCAAATGTTTTGTTTTGAGAAAGATGCACCTGGTTCATAAGATCACGAGCTTTAGTAATGTACTGATTGATGAGCTTATGATCGAGCCAGAAAAGTCCTACTCGAATCATAGTGAACACGAGGTCAATCTTATAACCAAGACCAACAGTCTTGTCATACGTTGCCTAAACGAAATACGTAAAGATAAGTAAAAAAACTATCTACTAACCGTAAATGTTTTGCAGCACTGCTCTTTGTCACCGATCTGACAATAATACTCGAACTTTCTTAACCATGCCTGGCGTACTTCCGATTCGCCTGATCGACAACTTATGCTTTTTGAGTCAACTGACCTAAATTAGCTTCGGCATCCGCAATTTCAGCTTCAATTTCTTTTACGCGTTTAGCATTGGCTTCAGCCATCTTTGTGAGCTGAGCTGCATCCGGAGTAACTTTCAATTCTTCACACAAAATTTTGTACAAGGGGGCCATATCAAATTCAAGAATAGCCTATACTGACAGTTTAAAATAGAACATGTGCGTTGTACCTTTTGAAGTTCAGCCAGATTAGCTTCTTTTCGATCTTTGGACAGATCTGGGTGAAGCACTAAATATCTCAATTGAGCAAGATGCAGATCTGGATGCTTCGAAATAACCTCCTTATCATAGTTTCCATCATCCACGGCCATCTTCTAAACAAAACTGGTTACTTCAGTTGGTATGGCATTAATTAAAAGTACAAACAGAAACACTGAGATGAGCACGGCAAACTAAAGCCAAACAAGAGAAAAAAATAAGCAAAAGTAGAAAAGATGATTTGAAAACTGCAGCCGGCGCACAATTTGGCGGGCTAGGTCTGACGCCGAAAACGTAGAGTTTTCTACATCCTCCCTCCTCAAACCTCAGCTCCTTTCTATTCAGTTACGCATTTTATTGTGATTTCGATGCTATCTTTTGCATGCATATGGTTTATGTAAAGTAAAATATAATTAAGAGCTGTTTAGATCATGTCTGTCGCCGTTGCTCCTGCAAAAATGTCGGCTAGTGGCAAAGAGACAACTTTCAAAGACAAGGATAAATCTGGAAGTGTTAGAAACAGGTTTTGAAAGAAAGTTATTTATATAGAGCTTATTTAGCAATATTGTTGCTGCAAAAGCCGTCGCTGACGCTGTCCGAACTTCTCTCGGCCCCCGTGGTATGGATAAAATGATTCAATCTGGAAATGGTGACGTTACTATAACTAACGATGGTGCTACAATTTTAAATCAAATGAGCGTCATTCATCCAACTGCCAAGATGGTCCGTTTCTTTTCCAAATTTAAATTATTTTATATAAGCTGGTCGAGTTGTCGAAAGCTCAAGATATTGAAGCAGGAGATGGCACTACAACAGTTGTCGTTATGGCTGGAGCATTTCTAGATGCTGCTCAAACACTGCTAGAAAAAGGTACTTGTTTTTCTTTTGTATCATCTATTTTACTAGGAATACACCCCACCACAATATCGGATGCTTTCCAAAGTGCTGCAGCGCAAGCAGAAAAAATTTTGGAAGATATGAGCACCCCGGTAGATCTGAAGGATGATGGTCTTTTGGCTAAGATGGCTACTACATCATTAAATTCTAAAGTATTCGCTGATCTTTCTTGTATGAATATTTTCAGGTCGTTTCCCAACATTCATGGCTTCTTGCCCCTATGGCAGTAAATGCTGTTAAAAAAATTATTGATCCAGTGAAGGATACTTCGGTCAATTTGAATATGATTAAAATTGTAAAGAAATTAGGTGATACTGTTGAGGTAATAGCCAGTTACACTGTAAGAATTTTTCTGTCTATAGGAATCCGAGATGATCGAAGGAGCATTAATTGATCAAAAGACAATGGGCCGTGGCGGACCAGTCCGCGTCGAAAAAGCTAAAATTGGACTGATACAATTCCAATTGAGTCCACCTAAGACTGATGTGAGCTATTCTACTGTTGTTATATTTGTTTTTTAAGATGGAAAATCAAGTTATTATTTCGGATTACGCTCAAATGGATCGTGCCTTGAAGGAAGAAAGACAATACCTGTTAGATTTATGTAAGCAAATTAAAAAGGCAGGTTGCAACGTGCTGCTTATTCAGAAAAGCATTCTCAGGTAATCTCGATGAAAGATATATTTATCGAAATTTATTCCAGAGATGCAGTAAACGAACTTTCCCTTCACTTCCTTGCTAAAATGAAAATTATGGTAGTTAAAGATATCGAGCGGGAAGATATCGAATTCTACTCCAAGGTTGGTTTAAATTATTTTGGTTAAAAGTTTTTGTCTGTAGATTCTTGGCTGCCGACCCGTTGCTTCAGTTGACCACTTTGTACCAGAAGCACTTGGATCTGCCGATCTCGTCGAGGAAATTTCGACAGGTGGCGAAGGAAAAGTGATTAAGGTATGTATGACGGTTGCGTTTGTTTTATATAATTATTAGGTTACCGGTGTACAAAACCCTGGCCATGCCGTATCTATCCTTATTCGTGGTTCTAATAAACTCGTCTTAGAGGAGGCAGATCGCTCTTTACATGATGCATTGTGTGTTATCCGGTGCCTTGTAAAGAAACGCGCCTTGCTTCCAGGTATAGACAGTTTCTTTTCCTTTTTTTAGCATATTGCATTAGTTTGTTATTATATAGGGCATTTTAAGGTGGTGGAGCACCTGAAATGGAAATTGCCGTAAAGCTTCGGCAGCTTGCGTTATCGCAAAGTGGAGCAGTTCAATATTGTTGGAGAGCTTTTGCCGATGCATTAGAACTTATTCCTTACACTCTTGCTGAAAATGCTGGCCTTTCGCCTATTCATACTGTGACTGAATTGCGTAATCAACACGCTGCAGGCAACAGCGATTATGGCATAAACGTTCGCAAGGTAAATAAATTTATATTATGTAAGTACAACAATTGTAGGGATATGTTACCGATATTCGTGAGGAAAGTGTGCTACAACCACTTCAAGTTACATTGTCTGCAATTAAACAGGCATCCGAATGTGTTCGGTCTATTTTGAAGATTGATGATATCGTTATGGCTGTGCGATAATTATAACCTTATATCAATGGCTTTCTCATCCAGATCTGCTTGCGATCTTTTGTTTGCTTTTTTGATACACAATCTCTTCTTTTTGTTTTTAGCATCTCTTCTCGTTATTGTTGCACTGTTTGTCATTTTAATAAAACTTTGCCGTTTTTATTTATGTCCTTTCTCCCTTTTTTGAATGACCTGACAAAATTATAAGCTTCGACCGATAATCGACAAAGCGGATCCGATTCTGACAGCGACGACGACAGGAAACAGAAGAAAAAAGGCGGCAGGATGAGCAACAGAAGTCGACAGGGAAGAGTCGGCAGATGGTGACACAACAACGACAATAACACCAACATCCATGAATAAATTTGGTCGAGAACAATTGCCATGCCTTTTTATTGTTACATTATCTGATATCTGGGTTATTTATTTTGTAAAAAGAAGAGGTTTTTGTGGGGCACCTCCTGAAAAATTATGGTTTTGTGCGTCGACTCGACCAAGAATCAAGTCGAGTCGATAGAGTCGAGTCGACGTCGGGCTAGACTCTTCGCAAGAAAAGAAGAAAACTGGGACGAATCGAGTCGAACATTCCATTGTTTCGACTTTCTCAGCTCGCCACACAGAGTCAATGCAACTCTCTCGACACAGCTCGACTTGACATCACCACACAATTTCCTGCGTCGAGTGAAGTCGACGCACAACTAGAATGAGCTCTTCGAGAATCACAAAACTAATAGTTCCCCAAAGCAATGGAGTCATGAATGTCCAAGTTCATTTTCTTCATATAGTTTCCCATTTTTTATTTCAACAGTTTATTCAGTTTATTATGAGATCATGCGCCAAGTTATCGTTTTGGTTGGTTTTCCTTAAAGATTACTTCGACTGGCTTGGATGTGACAGTCGGATAAAGAATAACTGACCTGTTCTCAATCGCACGATGGCAAAATCAAGATGACAGGGAATTTAGAAGAGTCAGTCAATTGCACACGATGGTGACAACGACTAATTGACCTCGGAAATTGTAACAAAAACAAGGAGAAACGTCCACGATGGGATAACTAAGACTCCTTGTAAATTTCCGGAAAGCAAAGAAAGAACTACTTTAGATCTGATAATCTAGAGTAGCACGGAAAGAAGAACAAAACAGTACAAACTGTGAGATAAAATATTAAATTTATTGTTTTGTTTCTGATAAAAAAAATCACCAAACAATAATAAATGGCCACAAGGCAACGAAAAATTAGAACAACAATAAGTTCAAAAAGGAAACCAACAACTGATACTCACACAGAGTCTGAAAAATCACACGCTTCTTCCGAAGGGGAACAAGACTAAAAAATTGTACCATTTTTTTCAGCGTTAGCCTGAAAATGGTACGTAGGGTAACAAAAATTTGAAAGAGGTAAAAAGGGCGGGTTTAGGTTACACAAACACAAGGAAAATTAAACAATCACATCTCTGTATTGTAGCGTCTTCTTCACATGCCCCTCCTGTCGTAGCGAGATCCCACGTGAGCATTGTGACGAGAGTAGCGAGGCTGTTTCCGGGGTGGTTCGGGATCGTGGTGTCGACGACGAGAGTACTGGTGATTTTGGTATCCAAAGGGAGCAGGTTGCTGATGGCGGTTGAATTGTTCTTGCTCTTCCTGTATCAATTGACGTCGAGTTGCAGTTGGCATCGTAATGATTCCTGTAAACGAGCCCTCTTCCTTCAATTCCGCGTGTAGAGTTTGAAAGTATAATTCCAACTGGTCCAGCGACAGTCCATCTTGGAAAAGCTTTTTTAGCTGGAGTCCCAATAGATTATGCGATCTACCCATTTGAGAATTTTCTTCGACGGATTTTCCAGGCAGATGGAGATGTACATGCCGAATGTGTTTGTTGGTGTCGCACCAGCGCGTGAAAGTCGAATAGCCATTGATAGTTTGTCCAAAAGCTCGTTTCCATCCTTCCATGTCGAATACAGTCAATGGCAGGACAAGGAGTATCAGAGTTTTCTTCAAGGCGGCCGCTTTCTGAAGTTCCTGCAGTTGAGTGGACAGGGCTTCTTCTTTAATACCATGGGGCAGCATCAATATCATATTGCGATAATCACTGGTGAAGAGAAGTGCTGTCGCTTCTCTGATCTCCTTCTTGTAACTGGAGATATCGCAATGGCGAAATTGGATTTTATTGACGAGTTGTAAAGTCGACGACATCGGAAAAACGAAAATGTCAGTGCCGGAGAAAGAATGCTTTGGCGGATCCATCGTCTTTTGTAAAATAGCATTGTAAGCAGAGTGTTCCATCTTTGGAATTGGATGCTTCATGGTTACCGTAATACCAGCATGGATATCAAGTGCTATACGTAGGTGACGACATTGCGCAGCGACGAATGAATATGCACGTGTCCAACAGTCATCGTTTATGTCGACAGTCATCCCATGTATCAGTAAGTGATGCTTTGTTGTTTGGTGTATAGACCTATCCTCTATAACGGCCAATATAGATGCAACTTGTGTAACATTAGCTAATCCTTGCGAAGCGATATTATCCGGAACCATGTGATAGTTGTAAAAATTGAGCAAGTCGGCGACCGTAGAGGTTTCAATGGGGCAATATGCTACTGCGCCGTTTCCATTGTCCGATCCAACGCATCGATAATTTGGATGTAGTTCATCTAACGTATCTTCAACAATTTTTTCCGTTTCTCTAAAAACAGATACATTAATAAAAGCCAATTCAATATGTGGGGTGATCTGTCCCAGGGATTTTAAATGACGAGGGAGGATCTTTCGACGACGATTTTTATTCCATTCTGTCGTTTCTAAGGACGGCGGAACTATAATAAGCAAATCAAATTGAACACGTAATGGTTCTTCGTTCGAATAAATTAAAGTGATCAAAGCCGAATTGTCTGACACTTCTAGAACACGATATGGGCCTTTGATGTCAAATGTCAACTTCGGATGGCGATTGGTCGACGGCGGCAGCCGTAAAAAGACACGATCGCCCGTTTTGGGGAAACGTTTCGTTTCAGTTTTGAAACGTTTATCATAATATGATTTACATCTTTCCATTTCTTTTGCTATTCGATTTACAGCAATTTCTCTCGCCTCTTTCAGCGAGTCAAACAAACATTCTTTATATTGATCATAATCGACTTCCTGATATCGCGGGCGAGCTGGCATATCTGTCGAGATCGGTAAAATAGGATCTGTACCATGTAAAAGAAAATACGGAGAATCTCCAGTACTAGCATGGGCAGTTGTATTATAAGCATAAACTACGAAAGGTAAAATGTCATCCCAGTCAGCTGGGTTTACGAGACTTTTCTTCAGACTACGCTGAAGAGTACGATTAAACCGTTCAGTTATTCCATTTTCTCTAGGTGAATAACCTTTAGAGAACGTCCATTTAATTTTTGTTATACCACGAAGAACATCTAAAGTTTCATTGATAAATTCGGGACCTTGGTCGGAGAGAAAACATTCTGGCCATCGACCTTCGGCAATCCATCTGGTTGCGATGACGCGACCAACTATCTCAGCTGTCTTGTTTGGGATTGGATAAGCTCCTACCCATTTTGTAAAATGATCTATAAGGACGAGTACATAGCGATTTCCTTTTGTGGTAAGACCGAGTTCCATCAAATCGACTCCTACAAGCTCAAAAGGTCGAGACGTGACTATTGGTTTCAAAGGAGGAACTAAGATATCTTGGGCATTTGACAAGAAACACTTCTCGCAATTCTTGTGCCATATTATTACGTCTTTACACATATGTTCCCAATAATAGCTACGTCGTAAGATGGAGGAGATTTTCCTAGGACTAAAATGACCAGCGAATACACCTTGATGAGCAATGTCAAAAAGTGATCTCCTTTTCGAGGCGGGAACTGTTCTCCTAGGACAACTGTCATCTAGAATTAACCACAGATTTCCTTGATCTATTGCAAAATCTTGCACACGTAATTTCCTATGTCCATCATATAAACTCAACGAGGGAGGCTGAACAATTTCTTTGAGTTGTCGACTTTCGTTTTGTCCGACGGCATCACTCGACGTTTTGCTAAGAAATTCAATCAAATGTGAATACGTTATATCTTTCTCTAACTCAGTGAGCCAATTATCTTCTACCTGAACTGATTCTATCGTTTTACTAGACAGATCTTCACAAATATCAATGGTATCGTCGGGCGCAGGAGAAAGACCACGACTGAGAGCATCGGCGACGACATTCGCCTGACCTTTCACGTATTCTAACTTAACATTGAAATGTTGAATTAGCATGGCCCATCTAATCATTCGAGCACTAATTTGCTTCTTGAAGAGACATAACAATGGGAGATGATCAGTTCGAACGACTGTCGACTTCATATTATAAATTAGACTTTGAAATTTTCGGAGGGCGACTACGACGGCGAGAGCTTCGAGATCTGTCACGTGATAATTAGCCTCGGAAGCTGTCAGTCCTTTCGATGTAAACCATACCGGATGAAGACATGAATCTTTTCCTCTCTGACAAAGTACACTTCCAACTCCTTTATTTGAAGCATCCGTATAGATGATAAATCCATTTGAGCCATCCATGGCGCCTTCGATGTCCGGCTGCGCAAGGACAGGAGCTGTACACAAAGCATCTTTCAATTTATTAAAAGCTTTATCGCATTCTAGATTCCATTCGAATTTCTTTGTATTTTGTGTCAATTTAAACAATGGATTGGCAATCGAAGCGAATCGGAGGACAAATTTACGATAATATCCTGCCAAACCGAGAAAAGATCGTAGTTCCTTTGCCGATTTCGGTGGCGTGGCATTTTTGATTACTTCTACTTTCTTCGGGTCAGTCCGAATACCTTCTCCGTCAATAACGTGTCCCAAATACTGGACCGATTTTTCAAGAAATGTACACTTTTGAATCTTTACGGCGAGATTTGCTTTCCGCAATTCCTCCATGACTTCGTGCAATACGATAAAATGTCGCTCAATTGTATCGGTGCTGATTAAAATATCGTCAATATAAATATGTACTTCTCTTTTATCATTCATAAATTTGGCAAGAACTGTATTCATCAGCCTTTGAAACGATGCGGGCGATGTTGCCAATCCAAAAGGCAACACTCGAAATTGAAACAAACCTTCCGATGTCAGAAAGGCAGTTTTCGGCTTGGCTGACTCATTCAAAGCTATTTGCCAAAATCCACTTGCTAAATCCAATGTGGAAAAGTATTTCTTTCCTTCCAATGATTGCAAAATACCATCAATCGGAGGCAAGGGGTACGCGTCGAGCGTGATCACCTTGTTTAATTCTCGAAAATCAATGCAGAGGCGTAAACTGCCATCTTTCTTCACAACTAATACAATCGGGGAAGCCCAAGGCGATGAGCTTGGTTCAATAACCTGACGATCTAACAACGATTTGATTATCTCACGAAATGGCTTTCGTACCCCTACCGGGACAGGACGAAGCTTTTGTCTAATAGGCGTGGCGCTTCCCGTGTCAATATCATGAACAACTAGGTTGGTCTGCCTCAATTCATCATCATCAATAGCAAAATAATCCTTAAATTTATCCAGGATATCAATAATTTCATATGGCAACGGTTCTTTTCGATTTTCCGATGCGATGTCGACTAATTTTCTCGTCCGGTCATCATCGTGACATCTCTCCTTGTCGACGGCGGACAATATCTCACCAATTTCTTGTACCTGCATGGAAGAGATTTGATAGACTCCTTCCGTATCTGCAGCATTACCAATATTTTGACCTTTTACAAATACCATCGTTTGCGGCGACGTATTATTAACTAAAATTCGACTATTTCCATTTTGGTCGAACTGACAAACTGCGGAGGTGAAAGTTTCACGTCCAAAAGCATCTTTATTTGACGAAACAAGGGCCGTTTTCTGTTGGTTGCCCATAAAATGAGCCATTTTCACCGATATCCAACGGGTTTCATTCGGCAACAATTCGATTCTCTTGGCTACTTCGACTCGATAATCCACTGGACTGATTTCGTGGGACTTGACGTCGACTTTTTCTGCCAATGTTCTCACAGCTTTGTTGGGACTACTAAATGTAAGTTTAATACCCAAATCAGCAAATGCATTTGTTCCAATCAACATATCCTTGGACTGTTGACCAGGAGGATCTTCCACAACATGAAAGACGACTTGTGACTCGATGTCGGTGACAAGTAGTTTGATATTGACCAAAACCTGTGCTCTTACTGGTATGGCAACTCCCGAAGCATTATAAATTTCAGTCGGCGTTCCTGGCAATGGATCCAATAATTTCAGGAAATTCTCTGGCTCAGGAAGAGTATTGATAATGTATTTATACGTCGACAAGGGGAGTACAGATGGCTGAGCTCCAGAGTCAACAAGAGCTATTCCTTTGACAGAACCGATAGAGACTTCGTACAACGATTTAGCTCCAAAATACGCGAGATCATTCACTACAAGACTACAAATATGCGAGGCAACTCCTGCGATACTAAACAATTTGTCTCGACTGGATGACTCCGATGGCTTCTGTATTCTCGACGGTCGACGGTCGACTTGTTCAATATTTTGAATCGATGATTGACGTCCATTTTGTTGGCTATTTCGGTTATAATTACCACTATTGTTACCATTGTTACGCTGATTATTGTAAGAGGGAGCATTATTCTGATAATTCTGCTGTCTCGGGGGATTACGTTGATCTCCTGATGAATATCTTTGATTAGAAAAATTCGTCGAAGTGTTTGGATGTATTTCGGGTGTCGATGACCCATTATTTGACGAAAATGACGGATTATTACCACGTGACGAGTTATTTTGGTTATGGGGACACTGCGGTCGATAATGACCAACTTCTCCACATCCATGACATGTTACCTGCTGGCTGATATTTGTTCTTTGCTGCCCCGCCTGGCCATGAAATGCTCCTCTTTGAGATGGGACATTTTGTCGATTTTTCTGCTGAGGGTTTCTTCCAACAGATTTCAAATTTTGATGATGTTGACGGACACGATCGACTCTACAAACAAATTTCTTTAACTCTGAATACACCGAAGAACGAGGAGTTTGTTCCAGAATCCGCAATGCATCTATCGAATTAGGCCAATCGACAATTCGTTCATATAATTCAGACGCCTGCATAAAGGATAATTCTTCAGCAGGTATTGTCGGGTAAATTTTCTTAGTGAGACGCTCCAGGTTTTCACAGAATTGTGTCAGATTGTCGTATGACAGGACCAACGTGGAAAGCTCTCGCTTGGCCTGGAGACTACCAATTTGGGCATCTTTTCGAAGTAGGCGACGTAGATGATCGATGATGTTACATAAATTGCCTTTTTGTGTCTCTAAATCCAGGGATTTGAACAATTTGTAAGCATTTCCTTGTAGAAGTTTGACAAAAACTGAACGTCTTTCTATCTCCGAAAATGCAATGGGAGGATATTTCGCATCGAAATCGGTCAGAAACTCGTCTAAAGTTCGACTATCATTCCCTTTGAATGGGGCTACCGGTGGCAACGATTGTGTTTTAAAATACAATTCGAGATGTGATGGGACAACGGATGAATTGTTTTGTGTCCCCGAATTATAAAATTGCTCACTCTGACTCAATAGGTTCTGGGGCAGTTGTTCCCTTTTTGGAATTCCGAATGGGCATGGTACGTTTTCCTGAAAATTAGTTTCAACCATTCCATCCGCCTCAGAGATCATCGTACCTGGCGTATCCAGTAGCGTAGCAATCTGCAAACGAGCTTTTAATTCAGTTACTTGGCTATGTAGCCTATCGTTTTCGTTTATTATATCCCAGATTTTATCGTGCCATTTATCAAGAGGGGTTCCTATTCTCTGACAAAATACTTCTATCGCCCCAAATACTTCAGTAACAATTTGATTAGCCTGTGCTGGCGAGGTTGTCTGCGTGACCTTTCGGATGTTTTCAAAAATTACATGGCATGTCTTCATATATTTTAGTTCAATTTCCAACGCCGATGCATTTAATAATTGATATTTATCTAAAATATGAAAAATGGCGTTATCAACCGTGGCAAATTTTTCCAAAATAGCGATCTCTACTTTGACTTTCTCGACTACATCAGTATATGGATGTTTTACTGGGTCGAGAGTTTTAAATGGCACATTTTTCTTCAACAAATCCTCGATATTGAGTAATAATTGATTTAAAATTTTGCAAAGGCGAACTGCTCTTAACTCAGCAGAAATACTGACCTCCTCCGGCGTAAATTCCGGTTCTTTCCCAGGTTGACCATCGCCGGCAGATCCGTTATCTCCATTAGCTCCAGACATTTCCTCGATCTGTAACACGATGGTATATCAGATGTAGCGAAGATTAATGGAAGAATTGCTTTTAAAGTACACTATACGATGAATACGATGGTAGTGCTGAAATTTATTCTTTTGTTGTATTTAGGGTATATCGATACGAATGACGGATGAGTGTAAGCGATATCCCGACGCACGATGGCAGTCTTATGTATTTATCTGGCACGGATAGTATAGGCCTAGTTTGGTTACGGCCCCCAAGTTATCGTTTTGGTTGGTTTTCCTTAAAGATTACTTCGACTGGCTTGGATGTGACAGTCGGATAAAGAATAACTGACCTGTTCTCAATCGCACGATGGCAAAATCAAGATGACAGGGAATTTAGAAGAGTCAGTCAATTGCACACGATGGTGACAACGACTAATTGACCTCGGAAATTGTAACAAAAACAAGGAGAAACGTCCACGATGGGATAACTAAGACTCCTTGTAAATTTCCGGAAAGCAAAGAAAGAACTACTTTAGATCTGATAATCTAGAGTAGCACGGAAAGAAGAACAAAACAGTACAAACTGTGAGATAAAATATTAAATTTATTGTTTTGTTTCTGATAAAAAAAATCACCAAACAATAATAAATGGCCACAAGGCAACGAAAAATTAGAACAACAATAAGTTCAAAAAGGAAACCAACAACTGATACTCACACAGAGTCTGAAAAATCACACGCTTCTTCCGAAGGGGAACAAGACTAAAAAATTGTACCATTTTTTTCAGCGTTAGCCTGAAAATGGTACGTAGGGTAACAAAAATTTGAAAGAGGTAAAAAGGGCGGGTTTAGGTTACACAAACACAAGGAAAATTAAACAATCACATCTCTGTATTGTAGCGTCTTCTTCACAGCCATCCTCCTCTTGAGAAGACTCTCTCTTGCTCCCTCCTCAATAGTTGAACCGAGTCAGCTTTCGATAAGATGACGGCGATCGTATCAGCTGGCAATTTATTGGACTAAACTCATTTGAATTATATTAGAATAGGGTCATGTCTCACCTAAAGAAACAATTCTTGAGATTTTGTTCTCCTGCCAAAGCCAATAGTTGATGGGATTTCTTAGCCGGTCGGTAAGCAGTCAAATCTTGTGTGGAAAAGTCATTCAACACATATCTAAAAGTGTCCCTCTTCTGCCAGTCTCATCTACTTACCCTTGACAAATGGTGAAAAGGAAAAGACACAACAGAAAACATCGGACAATCAGAGCAGTCGCAGAACTCATAATCCTTAATTACCTCGAGGTCCTGAAATGATTGGTTGGAAAGCGTATGAGAGGCATTTTGAGTCACTAGAGAGAGAAAGGAAAGAAAGATGACAAAAGAATGTTTTCTCGTGTCAAAGGGAGGTGGCCAAGACAACACGACGAATGAAATGAATACGGGCTTGGTTACTGTAACTTTATTAGTAATAAGTAGCCCGACTTATAACATTAAAAATGAGAGATTATTATGGAGGAGAAGGTAGTGATGATTGACGTCGACAGCTTCCTCTCTCGTCAGTTCAAGACAGTTTATTTTTAGGGATTAATTCGATGACGATGGCCTAAACCCCGTGAATCTTTTAAAAGTCAGTGAAACAAATCAAAATGACGATAATAATTAGATGTTTGACGCTACCGAAGATGTCGAGGCTTGGATTGTTTTGCCCTGTGAAATATGATGATGGCAGTGGCTTTTAGTGTTCGTTGCAGGCAAAACAGAAACTAATAGAAGCTTTTATGTGTCATTTTAAAGCCTTTTTATGTGACCAGTCACACACAAAATAGTAAACGACAGCGATACTCGACCCGGAAGGACCTGCTAAGGACATTAAATAATCGAGTTAGACGGAGCCTGCAACGAAAGGAACTATTAGTCTGAAAATCGGAAAACACGAAGGAGGAGGACGTGGGGGGGGGGGGGGGGGGGGGGGGGCTAATTGGGGGCGAAGAGAAGGAATCTACGTAGACAACACTGAAAAATGGGGAAAAATGATTATGTCTCCGGAAAAGAGGCGGATAATCATATTAGGGAAGGCGGGGGAGAAAAAGAGACATCAAAATCACACTTGACCCCGCAGTTACTGACAACGAGAGTTATGCTTCAATAACTTTACCGGATCTCGTTAGTCTAGGACATTTTTGGCAATCTTTGTTCTGGATAGAATGTCATACCAAGAGGAAAAGAGACATGGCGTCAGAATTGAATTAACCTTCGCCCCATTTGATTAGCCACCTGAAGGAAGAAAGACAATATCAATACAGAAAATCTGATGTTTTGAGCTCTAATTCTCGATGGAATAAATGTTGTGACTGATTTCAATTTAGATTACCAAAAAGATGAGATGACGCGTCTTCGGCTACTACTACTCACTCTATTGACAGCGTCGGGGGCACTACTAACGAGATTAAGCTTTGCATAAATGTGATTAGGGAGAATGTGGGAATGTCATCACGTGTGAAATCAGGTGTAACCCTTTAGAAAGAAAAAAAATGGTCTCAGTCAAATGAAATATCTTTTAAAAGTACATTTGACAAGGGGGAATACTTTAATAAAATATAACAAGTAGATATGACAACAATCATAGTTTAAAATCTTAGTAAAAATAATACTAAACTAGTCAAAAATAGGGTCCCATGTTGGATTCAAGTGGTCTTCTTTATCTACCCGATCTAACGACTTCGACCGCTTTTTGAAATGTGGTATCTCGCGAATATTCATATGGCTTTGAACTCGGCGGAGCCCTTACAAAATAATTAATAGTGTATTAGATACAAAAAAAACCTCGCTTCTCCAGTTGATCGAGAAGCCGCTGTTCGGTGGTGCGACCATCCTCATGTTCTTTAGCTTCAAAATCTTCTAAACTTTTCCACATCTAGAGAAATATTTTACGGGGAATAAACAGATCAACCTCATGAGATACTTTGCTTTTAAGAACCTTTAATATTTTATATCGCATCCGAACCATTTGTGTTTCTTGAAACAGAGGCCATCTCTCGTTAAAATTAAAATCCAAATTCTGAAAAAAAAAACTTTAGAAATTTTCTATATTAACAAAATGTTACATTGATCTTCGGAGTCCACGTTAAAAAAAGTTCAGTATACGCTAAAAGGAAAACTCCACAATCAAACAAATTTCTTTGTCCTGATATATCTTTGATGGTTACTTCAGCGACGTGCCTTCGAGAAAAGCGGCGATGTTTCTGTTGATTTTTATCAGCAAATTCCAAGGTAAGATATTCCTTTACAATCTCAGAGGATATCTTTCTAGAAAATTATTTTATTTATCTTCTAGAAAAATACTTACAGTATCGGACATCTCACCATACGAAGTGAATTGAAGACAAAAATTGTACAAACATTTGACGGATCTACCGGTTGATTTTCTGTATTCACAGTAGCTGGCCCTTCTCTCACAGCCTTACTGGGATTCTGTACAATTATCACATACCTGAATAATATGTCTAAAAAACAAAAACTCATACCAATGATCATCATTGTTTACTGGAATAACTAGAAATTTCTTAGAAAATATATCCACGCCTCTCGTCCACCTTTTTACAGATTCATAATTTTTCTTTAACTAAACTCGATGAAGTAAGCATTGAAAATAGAGACTAACCCATGCATTTCTGTTTGTAATGCTACGAATAGTTGAACTAGTAACAGATTTTGTAGGGTGAGAAATTAAACGAGGAAAAAGGAAAGTATTGAAAATATATAGGTCATCATTTCTAGAAACGCTAAGTGGATCGATCATAACAAGAACTTACGCTGGATAGCATTCCTGAGACAAATACCTCAAGTAAAATTCAATTATACTGTCATTTAAATATTCTTCTGGTGACAATTTTTCAACATCGCCAAGTGACACTAAAATTATTATTCAAATGTGAATGTATTTAAACAAACGAGATATATTGGTCTTGCCAGAACCATATTGAAAAAGGGTAGTACATTTAGTGGCCGTTGCATTGGGTTTCACAACTTTTCTATGTTTCTGTAAAATACAATAGATTATTACACACGATAAAACCTGGTTTCTTTTAGGCGGTATTTCTTCATCATCAATGGTAATTGGTCCTAAGTTTCTCTTCCGTTTTGTTAAAGGTGCTTGGTTTTCCATAGGTAGTCTTTTCTTAACACAGATGAATTGCAGAATAATTGAACAACTAACCTCAAACCCATCTCTTGCAACCTGACTATCCTCATTGTTTATTACTGTTCCATTCTGTCCGCCACTAAGCATTTATTCTACTACTTTTAGGCAAGAATTTCTATGGGTTCTGCGAGATAGAAGATTAGCCGAGTCTAAAAGTTTGAAGAAAATCATACAACAAAAGGAAAAGTATAATAGTCGAGTACAATAGATGAAACAGGTTCTAAATAAAATTACAAAATAATATTTGAATTCCTCTTTTGCGAGTAGAAGCGAGTGTAAATCAGGGGATTGCGGAAACCTTTTTTTTAAATGCCAAATTGCTCCGACCCGCTGGTCTAAAAAAATGTTGCTAGATCCCACATCCTTACGCTCGATTTGTACTGCTAACTGGTCAGCGTATTGAATTGTGATGTTTCTGGAAATTTGTTTATTGCTCGCCATTGTTTGTAATGTTTTCCGAATGTCTAATTCTTCACCCCAAGGTAGATAGGCAACGGCTTTCCGCGTCAGCTCGCTTTAGAATTCCTTGCATTATTGAGCACAAGGATAGCAACTCCTTTTTTTATATTTTATGATATGTTTTGATGACATGACAGCATTTATATTAGGAGTTCAGCTCTCAATCAATCCAAAATACTCGCAATTAACTTATTCACAATATTGTATACTTTCATTTCAATTTTAGAGCGTACGGAAAGATGAAAACACGCTCATCCGCTTCGAAAAATTCTCAATCCAAAGAAAAAGAAAAAACTGGAGCTGACGGTATGTTATGTATCGACCATTTGCTGATTTTCTTTTATAATTTCCAACCTTTTTAAAGGCCACATGTATGCATTTGCGCTCTGCGGTCTTCCTTTGGTTCAATATTTTCTGGCGCCTTCAAGGGATTTCAATTTACAAATTCGGCGTTCATTTCCCCACATTCTTGTTTGATATATTGTGGTTTTCAGGTAAACTCCAGCCATCAAATATGGACTTTATATCTACAGGTATGCACGTAGATATTAAAAGGTATAACATGATATATGTATTCATCAAATTCCACTTTAGAAGTGATGGGCGTGTCCACACAGCTGTAGTAACAGAAACACGACGAGACAAAAATGTTGTAATGGTTGAATGGTTTGAAAAGGTACACTTTTATTAACGATCATATTGTGGTTTAGAATGAAACCAAAGGAAAGGAAATCGACTTAGAACAATTGCTAGATATAAATCCTACATTAAGACGTCGTCCGCATCAGGCTACCTTTGATCATACATTATTGGTTGGCTCATTTAAATTCCTATTAGCTTCCTATTCAGGATAATGATGAGAATGATGAAACTCTGGATGATATTCAACTGCCTCCATCAAAAACCGCTCTAAAGCCTCCTAGGTAATTGAATAAAGATGATTTGATCAACATAATTATCAGGCACACAGAAATCTTTACTGCGCCTAATTTTGTGGAAAAGAGTCCAGCAGTACCAGCCACAGCTCGTATGGTCCGGCCTGTAAAAAAGAGTATGATTGCACGTAAGTGTCTTTACAGGTAAAACAATGTTCTTAGCCCCGTCAAAAATATCTCACGCTTCTCAAAGTGCCGCATCTACTCCTGTAGCGCCCGTCAGCACTATTATGGTTAAATCAGCCGACAAAATTGGTAATTACAAAGTTTTTTTTTTGCTACAACGGGTTTTAGATATGAGTGAAACATTCGCCGAAAATAGAGCCCCCGTCGCAAAAGGATCAACAGTTCAAAATATTGAACGGCTGCAGAAAGAGCGAGATGTACGGAGGGCGCAACAAGAACAAGTTAAAAAGGCAAAGGAAATGGAAAAGTCTATTGATCCAGGAAATCCGAACTACCAGTTCCTGGTTATGATAAGAGAATATCAATCAAATGTATCTTTTCAAAAAAAAATTATTTTAAAAATTTCAGATTGACTATAGGCCATTAAAGCTGACTGATGATGTTGTCGATTCCCGCATTTCAGTCTGTGTAAGAAAGCGTCCCCTAAATAAGAAAGAATTAGCAAAAAAGGAAATAGAGGTTTGTTTTTTTTATCGCAAAATATTTTGATTACTAGGTGGTTACCATTCCGAATCGAGACCATTTAATACTTCATCAACCACAGGTCAAGGTGGATTTGACTAAATATCTGGATAATCAAAAATTTCGATTTGATTATACTTTTGATGAAAATACTACCAATGAGATGGTTTACAAGTAAGCGTGTATTTTATAATTACAAAACATACTCAAGATTTACTGCGCAACCTCTTATAAAAACAGTTTTTGAACAAGGATTTGCGACTTGTTTCGCCTATGGACAGACTGGATCTGGTAAAACCCACACAATGGGTGGCGACTTTAACGGAAAAAACCAGGTCAGTTTTTTTTTTTATTTCCTTTATCTTTTTTTAGAATGTTAGTGGAGGAATCTACGCGCTGACGGCTGCGGATGTATTTCGACTTAGAAACAAAGATTATAAAAAACATAATTTGATCGTAAGCTGCTCATTCTTCGAAATTTATGGAGCAAAGGTACGGTTTTTACAGTTCCTTCTAATCTTTTCTAGGTTTTTGACTTGTTAAATGGAAAACAGCTACTACGTGTATTAGAAGATGCCAAAAAGGAAGTCAACGTGGTGGGACTGAAAGAAGAAATAGTTGAACATGAATCCGAAGTAAGATTTCTGTTTTATATAACTTTTTTAGGTTCTTGAATTAATCAAGAAAGGAACAGACATGCGTACAGCTGGCGCAACCTCTGCCAACAGTAATTCCAGTAGATCCCATGCTGTCTTCCAAATCGTCCTGAAAAAGTAAGTCTTTTTTTTTCTATTAATAAGCATATGTTTCAGAGCCAAGAAGCTATGGGGGAAATTTTCTCTCATAGATCTGGCTGGAAATGAGCGTGGACAAGATACAGGAAATACGGACCATCAAACGCGAATGGAAGGAGCGGAAATTAACAAATCACTGTTAGCTTTAAAGGTACTATTCCCTTATTTATATCATTTTATATTTTTTTAGGAATGTATACGTGCTATGGCAAAGAACAGCAATCATATACCTTTTCGAACGTCAAAGTTAACCTTAGTGCTTAGGGACTCTTTCATCGGAGAAAATGCCAAAACATGTATGATAGCTATGGTTAGCCCTGGAATGTCTTCTTGTGAACATACTTTGAATACATTGCGATATGCAGATAGGTTAGTTTGGTGCATATTCTATGACTTTTAAACGCATCATTTAAGGGTGAAAGAATTAGGAGCTGATGAAGGTGGAGCAGCAGCTCCCATGGCTGATGATGAGTTGATGTTAGCTAAAGTAAACTCGGACGAAGAAGAAGATGAAGAAGATCTATCATTGATTTGTAGCGTAAATGGTACCAACCAGAAAGAATATGAGCGGATCAAACTTGCCAGTAAAATAAATGCAGCCGAAGAAGATGTTCTAACAAAGCAGCTAGAAATTCCTTCTGTAAGCGAATTATTTCATGTTTTTTACTATGCTTCCTAGATCCTTCGTAAAGCTGCTGACAACCTTGACAAACTTATACGAAGAACATCGCAAGTAGATTATGATCACGAAAAATATGCAAATGATTTGCTTAATAGTTGCAACAAAGTCTCGGAGGCGATTACTCAAATTAAAGGTGATTTTTTTTATTTCTTGAAAATTTTTTTTGTAGGTAACACTGAAGAATGGCTTTCCCTCATACAACAAGAAGCCACAGCAGCTAAAGCAAACGACACAAGTAATACCAAGAAAAAGAACTACACTTAGATATACTGGCTATAATTTTATTACGCAGTTATTTATTCGGGTAATTGTTTCCCTTTTTAATTGTGCATCATGAGCTTTCAATCGATTTTTTTTGTTCTTATTTATGGCTGACGTGTAAAATATAAATAAATTTTTTAGAATGCTTCTTTTCAGTCCAGTTTTTGTCCATTCGCGGTCATCGCGATTTTCAGTTTTCCCGATCCCGAATGATCGAGTTTCTTGAAAACTAAACTCGACGGGGATCTGGCCAGACATTGTCGAACAAGTGAAAGGCAAATAAGAAAACGGCTGAGAATATCTTTTTATTATTGCAAATACGGGTGTAAGAACCCGTGAACGGCAAGAACGCACTTCTGCATCTAATAGCCAGGAGGAGTACGAGGGGCTGAAGTATTTCTGGTCATCTTTTGTTTCTATTTGATACTTACGAGGACAATGCGTACAATCTCCCTTGTCTCCGTCTTGTCCTGGTGGTCCAGGAGGTCCGCTGGGACCGGGGCGACCTATAAATTATTTTATAGTCAATAAAAATGGCAAAAAAAAGATTATTGTGAGATGAACAGAGTTCCCTCAGCAACTAAAATGAACATACCTTCGTGTCCGGGTTGTCCAGGCTCTCCTGGTGGCCCAGGTGGTCCTTGGTAAGATTGACCGTCGGGTCCAGGATTTCCTTTGGGACCAGGCGGTCCAGCGGGTCCGGGTTTGCCAGGAGGACCCTGAGGACCAGGAACGGGAATAAGACGTCCAGCAGCTCCTGGGGCTCCTTTCATTCCGTCGCGACCAGGACGGCCCATAGGACCAGGTTGACCGGCCATGCCATCCTCTCCGTTCTTTCCATCCTGAGGAGGCTCTCCAGGAGTTCCCTTTGGTCCGGGAGGTCCCTTGGGGCCCATTGGTCCCATAGGTCCAGGTGGTCCTGGAGGGCAAATGACACAAGGCTCAGCTGCCGGCGCTGGTAACAGTTCGGCGTCACGTCCGTTCTTTCCGTCCTTTCCATTCTTTCCATCTTTTCCATTGTTTCCAGGAGGTCCCTCGGGTCCTGGAGGACCAGCAGCTCCCTGGTTACAGGTGCAACAGACGGGAGCAGGCTCGGCATTGACTGCAGCTCCGTAGCCACCGTAGCCAGAGCTGGGATTACTTCCTCCACGGCTGCTGCCTGTGTCGTAGTTATTACCACTGGCGCCGCTTCCGTAAGAATTGGCTCCGCCACCGGTTCCCGATTCCGGGATCCATTGGCCAAAGAGCCAGGCTCTCTTCTGGCGATGGGCCATGCCCTTGCCTGCCTGGAGGGCGGTCATCTCCAGCCACATGTCGCGAGATCGAGCCTGGAAAAAGGATGGCTCTCTCACGCGTAAGAATAAAATAACGTACCTTGCAATAGTCAGTTTCAACCATTAGATGAGATTGGAAAGATTGGACATAATTGTAGAGCATAGGAAGAGTCACAACGCTGGCAATGACAGCCGCGGTCGACACAACGACAGCCACAAAGGCAATTCGCCGCATCTGCCGCTGCTCCTCCGTCTCCTTGACAGGCTCCATGACGGCTACAGCTCCGCCCATCTCCGACTCCCTTTTGTAGGCGACAGTCAAGCTCCGCCCAAAAACGGGATAACGAGAAAGTACACTCGAGAGAGCACAGCCCGGGATAAGACGCAGAGGCGGAACACGGAGACGGTATCGGTTTCGTCGGAGTAGAACTGGAAGAGGCGAGATCCGCTGGAAGGGTCAGCTAAGAGAGGGGAAATTCAGACATCTATCGACACTTCGTTAAATAAATTACAGAGGAATGTTCTCTTCCCTCCTTTTATTACTATGGTATAAGATATTTAGATACTTTCGATGTTGCCAATGCGTTCTCTCCTCTTCTCTCTCACCCGCTATCTCGACTCTTTTAAAAAGTGTCCGTCTTGTTTTGCGGCGTCGACCCATTTTCCTCCGGCCTTTGTCTTACCCGCGGCAATGCGTAAAAACGAGCTGGCGCCAGTAGGGATTAGCCAAGGGGGAGAGTCGCCAATAGAAAATTAATTTATCTACATTAAAATAAATATAATGGAGCAATCTGAGGGGCAGAAAATCGATCTATCGTTCGAAAATAAGTGACATCAATTGGCTAATTGAAACTTCCAAAATTGGCAAAATCCGCAAATCCAGACGAATTTCCACCAGCCGGTGCCTGCCCGGCAAATGGATCCCTATAAATTATCAAATATTATTCTTTTTTTTTCCCTACGTATTCGCGAATGGATCATCAGTTACTGGAGTTTGACGGGAAGACGCAGCTTTTGGGGGAACTGGTCTCGGCGGCGGTGGTTTGTTGGTCGTTGTTCCCTGAAATTCGAATTATCTGACTATCTTGACTCGGTAGGTGAATACATTCGTCCATCCTGTCTTGACCTAGAAAAGGGCTGAGCATCGACTCTACTCAAATCGAAGTCGACCCGACCCAGAAAATTGGATTTCCAATCGAAAATTGACCTCGACTGGACGTCAACACACAATTTCCTGAATGAAATCAAGTCCATACAAGGTTCTCTTCTCAAAAGATCAGCGAATCAATGGCGAATCTCCAGAATCTCGCGACTATGACTACGCATAGATTCGACTCTGCGCAGGAAATGTGTGTCGATGTCGAATCGAGTCGAGGGAGTCGAGTAGACACTCCGCTTGACACAGGCTCGGCTTGACTTTTTCTGACTAGATCCTAACAATTTTGAAAGCAGTAGTTGTTTTTTTCAGGAAAAATCGTTCTTTTTTAGATTTTTGGAATTGTTGGAATCCTCTCCCCATCTCGACCGAGTCTTACATTATTGGGAAATGCCGCTCCTCCGAAAGGATCCGTCGGGAATCCGGACTGACTGGCTCCTAAAATATATAAATTTTATGGTCAATTGGATGAGATACCTCCACCGGCAAAAGGATCAGCATTGGCGAAAGGATCCGGCTTGTTGTTCTGAGAGCTGAAAGGATCGGGCGGCTGATTGAAGCCGGACTGGGACGAGGTTGACGGCGTCACAAAAGCCGAGTCGGAGAGCTGGAAACAGTACATTTTTCAAAGTCGCCACCTGCTGGTCGACAGTGGAAATATGCGAATTATTCCACGGATTTGAGCTAAATTTTTCAAAATTTTATTTATTATTTCCATTTTCGCCCAATTTCTGTAAATTTTCTCTAAAAGTCAAGCGTCGACCCGGCCTAGAGGGCAAATCGACGCTCGACTTTCGAGTCGACTCTCGACCATGGACTCAGTATGGCTCTTTGATCGAGTTAGTTGATCCAGAAAGAGTAACTTCAGCGTCTTTTTAATAAAAACAAACTCCCAAACAATTAAATGGTTAGGTTTGTGACAAAACGGCCAAGAGTGCGACGTCGACTCGACTTGAGTCGAGATCCACCCGACCGAATTCCCTGTATCGAGCCAGTGAATGCTATTTTTTCTGTTAGAAAAAACCCTTCGGAGTCTAAAATCTTACATACTGATACTTACAAGGTGGGGTTTTTCAGCAATCGTCAACAAATTCATTTTCTCTTTAATCTTCTCGCCAGCGTCGTCGGCGCTGTTTATCTCTTGTAATTGATTCATGGCCTGTTGGACAGTCTCCGTCTCCTTGGTCAATTGTCCGATTATCCGAGTTTCTCTCTCTGTTTCCCTTTCCAGCTAAAATATTTCTTTCTTCTATTAAATAAAATAGGCAACCTTTGTGAATTCGTCGACAGATTCTTCAAAACTCTTCTGTTCCTCGGTAAAAGCCGACTGAAGACTTCTGGCCTCCGCCTCAAGTTGTGCTATTTCGGCATTGACGGAGGCGATCGTCGCTTGATCTCTCTGAATATCTTCAATCTTTCCTCGTTTATTTCTTGCCTCAGCACTGGCTGCTCCTTGTTCGCTATCTTCCTTCAATTGGGCGAGTCTCTCCGATGCCTCAGTCCCTTTGGCAGATTGAGCCATTCCAGCGGCTTCAAGTTGTTTAATCTGATCATCCAAAAGTCCCAATCTCTTGGCTGCTTCTGTCTTCTGTCTTTCCAGTTGCTTTACTGTACTCTCCAATGTTTGCAATTCGATCTGCATGTTTATTGTCATCCCGACTGACTAATTGAATACCTGCAAATTTCGGATGGCGCCATTCTTCTCGGCCATGTCCGCTTCCAGCTGGGTCACTTGATCATCGGCTGCCTTTCTTTCTGCCAGTAGTTTCTCCATTTCCTCGACCAACTGTTTCACCTCAGGATTGTCGCTTTGTGCTGCTTGAGCCAGCGATGCTTCCGAGATGCTCGTCTCCTCTGAAACTCCAGTAGGAGCCTGAAAACACTGTGTAACTCAGAGGAAATTGATTGAATACAGTAAGATTGAGCTGTCGCATGGATGGCGGCACGAGGTGGCTTGGCAATTGCATCGGAAGATCTTCTCCTCGTCTCTTCATATTCACCAAATGTATTCTATAAAGGCATCTCCTTTATTTCGCATTAGGAATTCTCACATAAGAGCAAATTGTTCCTGATTAAGCGTGCCGGTCTTGTTGATATCCGCCAATTCCCAGATATGGGCCAGGTATTGTTGAGGATATCCCGTTGAGATGAGCAGCGGGCGAACATCTGTCCCGCTGACGAGGCCATCGCCATCAGTATCGCAAGCAGCGAATTGGGCAGCGCATCCAAATTTGTCAACTGGCCATTCATCCAAAGGGGTTGCCAAACCATGGGAGGGAGTTCCCGTCTGAATTTTTTGAGGTGAAACTCTATGCGCGGCTGCCTATCGACCTAGAGAGGGCAAGGCCCAAAGAAAGCCTTAGAGTAGCCGACGAGATCGATAAGGAAGAGACTTACCACGCTGGCCCGATGGGAGTATGCCTGGGCTGAGACACTTCTGTCCTGGAAGTGCAATCCCATACCGGCTGGGTTGATTCCGTCCAAGGAAGCCATACTTCCGGCTCGAGATCTCACTGAAATTGCCTTTGCAGAGTACACAAATGAAATGTACAGGTTCCATTGGGAGCAAAGCTGTCGACGGTCGACTGTCGACGGGAAAGATGAGCCTTCGACGGATGGATAAGTGATGGTGGCAACTGCGAAGGGATCGGATCATTTTGAAGAGCTCTATAGGGCGAATAAAGGAAAGAAGGGCGACAAACCGATAGACAAGATGGAGGGCGACGGTCATCTCAATCCGGTCGAGACATCCATCCTTGTCTTGGTCGGCGAGCTCCCAAATCTTGGCAAGATACTGGGGATTTAGCCCGGAATTCAGTAGAACCGGTCGAACTTTGGCTCCAGGCAATTTACCATCTTCCGGGACCAAGGAATCGAAGATCGAATTGTATTTTATTTGGTCCGCTTGGCTGATTCCCCATTGGATTGGAGGCTGACTCGGCACAACAGGCGAGTGGTGGGAGAGTGGTGTCATCGTCCGTGGCACTCCAAAATTTGGTGGATTGAGATTGGTCATTTGAAGGGAAGACACATGGACAGGATATCCTAAGAAATTATTATATTAAAATGGGAAAAAGGGCACCTTGTTGGGCGGCGGCAACCAATTTAAAAGCCATAAATGTTCCCCGTTTATCGAGGACTCCACGCTTTTGAAAATCGGCGATTTCCCATATCTGAGAAGGAAAATTATGCCGGGAATTCTTTTCAAACTTACTTGACCAAGAGCTTGAACAGGCAAATTTGATCGACGGAGGAAGGCGGCCGCTTCGCCAGCGGAAATCGTCGGTGCTCCTCCCGGATTCAACTGAAATCAAATTCAAAAGCAGAAAGAATAAAAGGATACCTCCCGGTAATAACCCTCATAAATTTCAATATACGGTTGAGAAATTTGTGATGACTCATCCATGACACACTGAAATTGTTATTTTTTTAAAAAATATCTGGAAAATGGGGACAATGAGGAAGGAAAAGAGGACGAAATAATTTTGAGGGAAAGATCAGAGGGAAGAGAGCATTGATTTTTGAATAGCTTTTTCCTCGACGCTATTCAGACGCATTTTCTATGTGACGAAGAGGATCTTTTGATTCTCTCGGCACGTGAACCGAGATCAAATACTTTCTGTTATTCCCATGGCTTATTTTAGTAGGAAAAACAGACTGCTAAAACAAGCTTGCCATCTCCAATTCCCAAATTTGTCGATTCTTTTCATATTCGATATAAAAGGCAAGCTGAGACTTCTGTTTCAATTAGTAGTAATTATGAATAATCCACGTGGCGAATTGTCATTTAAAATAATAAATTATAAATATATGGAAGAGCTGATGATCTGTACGATGTTTAGCAAAAAAATATCGTTGGATTTTATTCAATTCTTGCGCTTCGCCACCGTTTTTATATAAAATTTCCCATAAATATTGGTTTATCTAACAATTTCAGCATTCTATTATTGCGTTATTTCAATATCTTCTACAGCAACCATTTCCAATTATAGGCAGCTGTTCTTCAAGTAAAGTTTGCATGGATAAACCAGAGAAATCCGACGAAAAGTCGGACAAGACGGAGGGTATTTTCAATAAATTTGTCCACAGTTTCGAGGAAGCCCTTCATTTGGTGACAGGTTCCTTTATTTTTCATCTAAAATTACATTTTTTAGGCACCAGCACTGAGAAAAAGCTCAGTTCAACAACCGTTGACGGCGTGATAGAATATCTTAAGACTTATAAACCAACAAATGTCATAGTAATGACCGGAGCCGGCATCAGCACGTCAGTTTATCTCTGCATAAATTATTATTCCTATTAATTTTCAGATCTGCAGGAATTCCTGACTTTCGGAGTCCAGGTTCAGTTGCATTGTTCCTTTTCAGTTGTATAATTACAGGTACTGGATTGTATGATAATCTGAGTGAGTATAATCTCTCCGATCCCATGGATATTTTCACTTTGTCCTTTTTTAAAAAAAATCCTGAGCCATTTTATCGTGTCGCAAAGCGACTTTTCCCCAAGACAGTCAAGGTTTTTTTTGTTTCTTTAGCTATAATCCTTTGTAGCCAACAGCCACCCATCATTTTGTGCATCTTTTGGAGAAAAAAGGCATTCTTCGCCGATGGTTTACCCAAAACATCGACTCGTTGGAAGTAGCAACAGGAATTCCGGAGGAAAAAGTCGTCGAGGCGCATGGTTCTCACCGTAAATCTACTTGTCTGAAATGCAAAAAGAAATATGATCTCACCTGGATTGAAGGTAAATTATTCAAACAATTTGTAAATCTTACTGGCATTAGAAAAATTGAATGATCCTACCGTTTTGGTACCGAAATGTGAAGCTTGTGAGGGCGTCGTCAAGCCGGATATTACTTTCTTTGAGGAGAATCTTCCTAAAAGATTTTTCCAAAGTTGTTTGACCGTGGGTTTCTTCATTAAAACAATTACAAATGGTTCAGGATTTTCCCAAATGTGATTTTCTCCTTATTATGGGCACTTCTTTGGTAGTTCAGCCATTTGCAAGCTTGATAACCGAGGTGGGAGAGGATGTGCCTAGACTTCTTATCAATTTGGAACCGGCTGGACAGGCACCCCGAGGTTACCCTGGGGAAGGACTTTGTTATAATCACAAAAATAACAAACGGTCTTAAAACCATCTTTCGTAAAATGTGTTAGGTTTCAGAGACGTATTCTGGAAAAGTACATGCGATTCTGCTGTAAAAGAATTTGCTGAAAAAATGGGTTGGGAACACGAGTTGGAAGCTTTGATAAACGAAGGAGAAATTGCAGCCGAACAACATAAAAGAAAAGTAGAGGAACAGCACGAGAAGAAGATAGAGAAAACCAAAAGTGAACTCTAAAAACTGTTATCTCCCCTCGCCGTCTTTATGGCAAATTACTTGTTGTATATAAGATTGTAAATAAACATTTTAATAAAACATTAGAAACTCTTTATTCACAAATGTGTTGAAACTGGAAAGATAAAATCACAAGTGAAGTTTCAAAGTGAAAACATTGAGAGTTGAGGCAGAAATGCCAAGTAAACCGGGAAAAGGTAAGTCAAACAAAAGAAAGGGTTAAATGAGTATCAATTAACGGTTTCCTGGCTAAGCGGATTCTCACCAAGACATACATCATACACGCATAAGTGAGGACCGGGTTAGGGTATATACAGCCGGGCACAATGTACAGTGTGACACGAGACGGACAAAATTACACGCAGAGAAATGAGCAAGAGACAAGGCTGTCGGGCGACACCCGTTTGGAATGAAGAGGAGGATACTATGGGCTTAGTGATACATCAGATATCTTTTCAAGTACGGCGGAATCCGTAATTCATCGACATGGCGTAAACCTTCACGTCCCATCTGCATTCGAATTGTTCGGCGACATTCTTCCATGAGCGATCGTGGCTGAGCTGAAAACACGACATTGAGCAAAACAATCGGGTTAGAGCAAAAATAGACCCTTATAATTGTCCCGTCATTCATAAATAAAAGCAAAATAGCGCTAAATAAATACGGGACATTTCTAGCACCTTAGAAGCAGCACCAAACGTAATCACTCATCAAACACGGCCGGCCATAAGTATTTGAAATCAATCAAAGGGTAATCAGGATCGACAGGCGGTCCTAGTAAATTTAGTCTGGGATCATTTTCTGTAGGACTATCGGCAAAAAGTACCCAAGGACTAGGAGGATTCCATGGAGCTGGGGAAAAGGGAAGAATTAAATCAGAAAACGGCTCACGTTCCAATCCGCCTAGGTATCTCATTGTTATTTCACAGTGTCCCCATACGGCAGAGACGATAGGATATAAAGTTTTTCCTTTGAGATTTCGAAAAGCCACTCCAAGATATTCTTGATCAGTTGCAAAAGCCATAAAGCCGTCATCCATGTCAAGAATGCAGTAGAACTGTAATAAAATAGAAAAAAATTTGAAAATCTGCTTACTTTGTCTGGGACAGTAAAATCAGTACCTCGTGCCATAGGGTACTTCCATGGCTTGCAGTGTTTTGAATCGTGGTAACATTCTCCTCTAGCTGTAATCATTTTTGCCATAAAAACAGTTAAAATAGCTTACTCAAATCCCAACCGTAGCTTTCTGTATTAGTTCCGATAAGAGAAGTATATCCGACCGCATGTAAGCTTGCACCTTTAGTTCCGACACCAACTACTGCGTGTGTTCCTCGCTGCCTTTGTGGCCACTCCATTTGCCAGACATGAAACCCGCGAGAATAACCCATCTATAAACAAAGATAAACTTGAATACAGCGAAAACTAACTTTTCCTCGAATGCAGTCCGTGCTTTGAGCAACAGGATGTCTATGTAATGTGAAGCGATCATCATCCTTCACAAAAATATTCAGTGATCTGTCTTCCGGATTCCACTGCAAGATCACAAATATATTCAATTTGCATAAATCTTACTGCGTGAAGTTCTTGCGTTTCCATATCTAATGGAGGTGATCTCAAAATAATGTCTAATTTGTAAGGCCGTAACATATCATCCAAACCACAATTCTAAAAAAACACAATTGCACGAATAGATACTATAAAAACTTACAGAAGCTTCAGGATGTGCCGGAGAAAGTGACCTGGTGTGTCTCATCCGTAGCTGTCGGTCCAATCGCTGTGCATGGGCTGAAGAAGTCGAGGCAGCGGCGCAAGCCTCACCCAATCCTGCTACTGAAAGTGAAAATATAAAAATGATACGCAGGGTTCCGAATGCTGCGATTAAAACAATTAACGATAAGCAACTAACCCGATATTTTGCGTTTTCGGTTTACTCTGTTTATAACGGTCATTATTCTTGATATGCGGGGGTTCAGCGAATGTTTTCTTTGCCTCCGTGGCCGCATACGCGCACTGCTTCAGACAGAAAGCGTCTTCTGACGCTGCTTTGCGCGCATTGCCTGTCAGGCGCCAATTTGAACATACTATTTTTTCTTTGCTTGAAATTTATAGCCATGTTTCGTTGTGTATGGACTTTTATTCACGTTTTCCGGGTGTTTTCCCTCCCCCAAAAGTTCCATACATATGTTGAGTGTAAATTTCAAGACCAGTCGTAATTGTGTGCAATTTGGCATGCGCGGACCGCAATTCCTGCGCCTTCGTTCCGTCGGCACCGAGAACCGGCAGATGGCGGCCAGTTCTGCCTGCGCACAACGCAAATCAATGCAGATGCTAGACGGTCTTGTGTGAGACCACGATGACGGACACAAAGACCACTCTCTTTCCCTCAAAAACACTCAGGGAACGGCCTCCAAAAGTCTTTTACAATGACTACAGTTTTCGTCGTCGTACAAAAGGGAAAAGATGGCTGGTTTTGATGGCTTTCAAATTGACAGAAAGAGGACGAGTCAACAGTAAAATGCAAAGAAGAAGAGCGCTTCTAGGCAAATAGACACGAAACTATGAGAATACCTTGGAAAACGGAAGAATAAGATTGAAGCATCTGGACAATTTGAACAAAACGCTGATTATCAGGAAGAAGGAAGAGATCATCCTCAGGGTCATGTCGCCTTTTCTGTGAGCCAGGCACAATTCGACCCTGTGGCACAGCAGGCGACTCCATCCGATGGCGTCGCAGACGACGAAGCTTCTCAGCAGTCGAGGACGAGTCCATGGGGCTCGATGCCTGAGTACACAATCCAGGCGGATCGGCAAAACAGGGCGGAATACTGGCGAGGGTCAGTTCTCCTTGCCCCGCCCCGTGGGGAAGTCGTCGTTTCTCGTACTTGGACGAACCGGGAGGTACGTAACCGAACAACAACAACCGAAGAAGAAAGTCGACCAAAACAAGGACCATTGGTCCAATCGAATTGGCCATCGACACTTCAAACTGTCGAGGAAAGAAAAAAATTACAGCGGGCAGAATCTGCAACCAAAGCCGCCGGAGATACCCTTCAAGGTGTTCCGGGTACGAGTTGGAACCTGAACTGACGCACCATCTTGGGTCAACATGGCGAGAAATTCAAAAAACAATAACAACCGGGACAAAAACGAGGACAAGACGAATCTGGCAGAAAGTGCCGTCGCAGGGGGGATAACCGGCTTGACCAACCCCAGGTTATCAATGGATAAAAGTGGACATACCCTTGTAGGCGTCGTTATCTGCTGCGCTCGATTGTCGAGCTCCCATCATAGAAGAGCGAGACTGAAAATGACTCAAATTAAATGGAAAAGAAGAAAAAGAAATTATCACATGGCTGGGCCCTTTTGTTGTTTTTAGTTCATTTCAAGATCCAAACAAAAGGTCAAACGATCGCAACTGTTCCAGCAAAAGGGACAGCTTGAAAGACGGCGGAAGGAGAGATCTCGCTATGAGAATATTTAAATATTTTATGAGGAGGAGGACACGAATAAGAAGAAGATTACGGTAAACTCTACTTGGGGGAAAGGAGATACGGGAAGGGGGAAAAAGAGACAACTGCGACGACCACGCGGAGACGGCAACAGAGAAAAAGGCCGAGTAAGTTTTAAAGTGTGTTTGACTTGAAAATACGTCATGGCTAATTAGATCGATTGATATCTTTAAATGGAGGACGTGAGGAAAGGAAAGAACCTGGAGAGGGACAGGAGTAAAGTAGGGGGCAAATAGAGGAACGGTTATTTCAAACAGTTGCGGCGCCGGCTCTGTAAACAGTCAAAAAAAGACGAATTATCGAAGTGGGGGGAATGGCAGTCGAGATCAGCTGCTGTCAAATGTTTTTGGGCGAGGAAAAACGACAACTGCCGAGGAGGAGGATTGCACCCTGTTCAAATAGGCGGGCTTCTCCCCTTTTTGGGCGTCAACAATGGTTTATCTGTTTGTCAGAGGGGGGACATCTATCCCGTGATTAGAAGAGGCCAACTGGGTAATGGCAGTGTGTTCCCATCCGGCCGCGCAGACAGTCGAGTAAACAGCCGGAGGCCATTGCAAAACGGCTGTTTGCACAGCCTCAAGGTGGATGCATCTACCCTTTCCGTGAACCCACAGGTGGCAACTGAGGGAGGGGACAATTTCTATGAAAGATAAAAGAGACAAACAAGAGAGAATCTTCTTAATGAGAATCGACTAAACTATTGACATAATTCATAGCGAACATGAAATGGAGAATGGCAGTGCCAGTCAAAACAGACAAAAATAGAAAATATCCCGGATTGTTTGATGAACCTGGCGGTGGTGGTGGCGGGGAAAGAGCTCATTCAGGCGAAAAAGTCACGGATTTATGGCGCAACCGAGCAGATGAGGAAATGCGAAAATGAAGCTGTCGGGGAGGGCGACCGGTTCCGGAACGGGGCGACAAAAAACAACGAAGATTACGCAAGAGACTACGTGAAAGAAAAGGGAAAACTCAGATGACATGGCCGATAGAAAAGGGCTCCGAACCTGTTTCAACCCATGCCGTCGGTCTTCTTGTTGTCTGCGGTGGCAAAACACGCGACTCCCATCACCCTTTTGGATTGAGATATTTCCGGGAGAATATCTATTAGAGTTGGGAAGAGAGGGAGAGTAAGAGAGCAAATAAGCCCGGAAATGCGTGGCCCTCGCCGGTTACAACAAGATTTATGAACAAGGCCATAATACAAAGTGTAATGGAAGTTTCTCTCGGTTACAAGTACGCGACGTCGAGAAAATGTCAATAGAAACCAGTTAGAGACACGGGCTAATCCGGAGAGAATGATAAGAAAAAGAGCAGCTGATCAGCTGCTGCTGCCTGGCCACATGGACTATTGATTGAGGAGAAGAAATTGAAAGAGAGGGGGGCTATAAAGAGTATCCGAAAAGACTCATTACTGGGAGGACGAGGCCGCCGACAGTTACGAGAATTATTGGCAACTGATCGATAAATGGCAGGGTGTTCATGTGACTGTGTCTACCAGCTGTCAAAATTTCACTTTCTGCCAAGGTTGGCGAGACGTGGAGGAATAGGTCAAGACAGAGATAATTAGGGAAGAACCAGCTGATAAGAATAAAACGGTCAATAACACGGGCAAAAAAACTCACAGATGAGCCGGATTCGACGAGTCTTTCGCGATGTTCTTCATCTTCTGGTCGACTACCAAATACTCTTTCACGTATCCAATCCATTTTTAAATCTAAAAAAATGACGAATATAATAATAGGAATAGAAGAAAAATGGAGCGAGAATCAACAACGGGCGCTTGGGCCAACATAGTAGTGGGAAGTCATCGATCCGGAATCCCGGAGGACGAACGCAACCACTCGCTTGGAGGGGGGAACAACATCAAACGATGATGTTTCGCCTATTTCTTCGCCTACCAACCCCCCGAAAGCAAACGAATAATGACTGAGTACTTGTGGCGTAGGCGGCTCTCGGGCCTAGTAACGGGACCTGTTTCTGACTACCCGAGTTACACCCGGTATTATAAAGAGAAAAGATCTTTTTGTTAGCTGCGCACTTGCTGTCAGGTGCGTTCAGGCATACGAAGCTAGTTTTTGGTGGCTGGCAAGAGACATCGAGCTCAATTGAAGCAGCTTCAGACATGCACACACGCAGAGTTTCTGCGCAGATAACATGCCATTATAAGTGGATAAATAGAAAAAAAATGATAAGACCATAGTTTTGTCTTCAAAAAGACACATCACCTCGATAAGAGATTCCAATATTTAAAAATTGATCAACATTTATTGATAAAACCCATTGAAATAACAACTAATGATCACATGAAATCGTCAGAAAGATTGCCATCAGTAGCCTCAACATTTCCTTGCCCATTCCAATCAACGTCTTCATAGTTTTGCGTTTTTCGAAGTCGTTCTTTCTCTTTGGCTTCTTCTGCTTCACGATTTCTCCTCTCTCTTTCAACTGCGCGCTTGGCTTGTCGTTCCTGAGCATCCCGAGCATCACGTTCAGCTCTGCAAAAATTGTCATATTAGTCTATTACTAGAAATTATTACTTATAATCAATATCTTCCTTTCGTTTAGTCTTCTCCAATCTGTTGACAATTTCATTTTTCCTCTTTTCAACTCTAACCTTTTTAACTTTCTTTTGATCGTGAAATCCAATCTGAATTAAAATAAAATAATGAAATCTAAGTTTTATACCTGTCCGACAGCCATATCTCCAGTTTTTTTCAAATTATCCCACATTGTGTATACAACATCTACATTGTTCACTTTATTACCTTCGATAGAGTTAGCTTTCACAAGCTGTGCACAATCTTCCACCTAGAAAAATTATAAACAAAATTTAGTGAAGGCTTACAAGTTCTTCAGGTATACTATCAATAGTCATCCCATCGGGTAGCCGTAAATATACGTGGGCAGACGAAAATTTATCAACATGGAACCAAACATCTTCGGGGAAACCATACTGAAAATAATCCGATAAAAATTATTAACTAGGGTTTGAATGTGTTTTCAGAACATCGCACTAACTTTTATGAGATCTTCATTTTCAACCTTATCCACTCCCATGTAGATTAGCACCGGAGGTTGTACGAGATTTGAAGAGAATTTGATAACCATACTGCAATTGTCTTTTCAGCAGATGCTGCCAATAAAACAAGTATGCAAAATGGACAACCACGACTTTCATATTTTGTTTAAATGCAAACTATTCATTTGAAAACAATCGCTGTAACAATAGCGGAATAACGTTAAAATCTAACGACCTAAATTAAAGAGTGCTTTTGACCATGAGATCGGAAACAAACATGATCTAGTCGTAGCACACACTATAACAAGGTAACATCTACAACGTTGAACAACAAAGAAAATAAGGCGGAAGAATCAATTGAGCTTATCCGATGATCAAACCCAGACCAAATTTACCAGCACTCTAAAAAAGAAAAATAGACGCGTAAAAAGAATTTTCACCTTTACGTGGTTGAACATTCCTGAAAGGGCGAGAGTGAAAGGAAGCTGCGGGCTTAACTTCTTTTCAAAAACACCGCTGACCGTCCTGAACAAAAAATTATAAAACAGTAAATAATAAAAAAAATACCAGTTAGTATCAGCACTGGCGCGCAAAGTAACACCTTCTTCAGGGAGTTCTACTTGATAAGCCAAAGTAGTAGCACATTCTCCTACGTTTGCCATACATTCAAATTCGACTCCAAATGAAATATGCTCCGTCTGTTTATGATAATAAGTTAGATGGGCGCCTAAAATAAATTATATTCATTATATAAAAACTTATGAAACCTTGCATTCCTAGGGTAGCAGCTGCAGTCCAAACTGGAGTCATATACCGAGCAGCATAAGATAATACTGAAATTTGATTACCTAAAATTAAATGTAATAAAATTATCAAGGAAAATAACCAGGAATTTGTCGTCCGTATTGGTAAACCAATTCAATGCCCAAATCCAAATTTCTTGTCAATCTCCTCAATGCCTGAGCAACGATAATACCGTTGTTATTGACAACATCAATATTTGCCAATGTTAAACCAAGCGTAGATAGTCGCCCTCTGAATAATAGCATAAATAGAAAGCGAACTTCAAACCTTCGTTCAAAAGTACCCTGTGCACCCGCTAGTTTTCCTTGTTGAACTTGACCTTGAATACGTACTCTGTAATTGTCACCTAAACAATGAATATAAATTTCAGCCAATTTATGAAGCTACCAATCTGATGCAGGACGGTCGCAGATGTATTTCCTGATATGTCGGTGTCACCGAGGAAAATAGGATAGGCTTCTTGAGGACCAACTTGTTTGGTACCTACATAAGTAGCACCAAACCGATAACCCGTATTCATAGGAGATATCGAAAGTGTATGACTTATCTACAATGCCATGAAAATATAATTAAAAAATGCTCCTTACTTGGAAATGAGAGCTCAGACCTTTGCTAACCATAAGTTTCGCTCCTTCAAAACATGTAGGAAAAACATCTTTAGCTTTTCTATGAAGTTCATCGTAGGAACCTGAATATAAATATTTTATAACTTCCATTTAGACTCTATTTCATATTTTGACCATTATTGCAAAATCATGGTAGCTATTATTTATTGCACAATACCGCTATTGTTTATCACGGCTTTACATTTGATATTGTTGACGATTAACTAACCTGGATTGAGCGACGGCGGTGCTATGACTTCCCCTTCCGGCTCCATTGTTTTCCCTAAAAATATACTTGTTTATCAATAATAAACGATATGCAAAACAATTAAAAAGTGGTGATGTAATACACAGTTGTACAGTGGAGCCCGAATTTTCGTTCAATACGACCCCAACGCATAGAGGGAATGCATAATCAGATTGTTTGTAATTGAAAATGTAAAAATGAGTAGAAAGAGTGAAAAAACAAAGTGTATAGGCAAAAAATAATTTTTATCAAACATGAAAAATACAACATTTCGCGTAAACAGAGTGCGAAAGACTTCGGCAGCTTTTTCAAAACGAAGTTTTTATTTTTTCACTGTACAAAACCAGAACGGAGATATTACAAAGAAACATTTTTAGAGGGAAGTCCGACACAAATACGAGAAGTCATCTTTGAGTAAAACCCGACACAAGCACAATCAGAAAAAATAAAGCTGTGAATAATTTATTAGCGAAAAAGACGACTTTTGGCCTCAGCAATGGTGACATTGGTTTCACTAGGTGGCATCTCGTAATGGCTGAATTCGAAGCCAACATCGGCTGGGACAGGCTGGTACGTGTCGAGCCGGGCCAGACATTCGAGACTGTCGACGATGACCACTCCGCTGTCCAAAATGACCGGCATCTCCACGTTGGTCTCCTCCTCAGGCAGCGAATACTGCGAAGCCGTAGCACTGAGACAAGTGCTCATGTCGTCGTCTTCAGCGGAGTCGTCCCAAAGATTCTCGCGAGCAGTCAAGGTCGACAGCTGGTCATCCGAAAGAGAAGAGAGAGCAGTCGCCAGAGATTCATTGGACATCGCCGTTCTCAGGAGTTCCACCAGTTCCACGGCCGTTTCATCAGACAGTTGGGAAGTGGCCGTTGCCAATTCCTCATAATCGTCAAGGGCAGCCATTTTTTAGCAAGACAGATAAGGCAATGATTTGGGCGACACGAATTCTCCGCTATTTCAAGTTTTCAACTTCTTTTGACCGGTCCAAATATATTTTTTTGTTTTTTTGAGAAGAGCTGCTCGAGAAATTTATTAGACATCAAACTACTAATGATAAAATTACTGTATAGAATCGCAATCAAATTTATGTTATACATTGTGGAGGAAGATCTTCAAAAACGGAAAAATCTGTCATTTTTGCCATTTCTGGGAAGAAATATTCTTGTTTGTAGAGAGAATAATTCGAATTGGATGTATGGGCAAAGTATTGTTCCCAGCCATATATTACAGCTAAAATATTCTTTTTTTTATTGTTATTTCTTACGTTCAGCCATGGATGCATAGCCTCTAACAAGAGAAGGATGTTCTCCATTGACTTGGACATCAGTCGGTGGCTCTCCTTCATAAACTGCTGTTTCTTCATATGATCCTTGGATCATTATCTCTTCCGACTTTTGTTTTCTAACATAACCCAAGCCTAATTGTTCCAGAAAACTGTCATATCCAATATTGATCAATGTGCATCCAGTCTTGTTCTAAAAAATAGAAGTATTCCTTATTGGGAATAAGTCACGTAATAAAAAGAGACTGTTTCGAAGACATAATAGGTATATTTCCAGCTTTTGTCATCTACTCCAACCCGGTGATAAATCTTCTTCTTCGAATTGTCTTGATACCAATTTATACTCACATTTTCATACTAAAACGATGAAATATTTGTATTTACTGCTGTATACTGTGTATCCGGTGGTCGAGCCTTGATTTCCTGTTATACGGTAGACCATGGCTAGAATTCCCATTGGACATTCTTGTGTATTATTTACAGGAAAATAATTTGGAGGGACGTAAGGATTTTCTTCTTTTTTGGTCTCTTCTTGGGCTGTAGAAGCAGATTTTCGTGATGAAAATGAGTAAACTTACAGTTGATAATAGAATAGACCAAAGCTCCGGAACAAGCCCCAATAAGGAGAAGAGCAAGGATAAATTTGAAAACTATAACAGACGGCTGGAAATAATATAATTTTTGAGAAGAAGAGAAAAATAAACCGAAGATCCTTCATATCGAGACAGAATACTGACATCGTCTCCCCATTCTTCTTCCTCAAAATGTTTACCCCTACAGAATATTGGCTGAATGTTGAAAAGAGCTTACTTTACTGATCCAGCATCGGATCCCGACTCACTTGAGATGCCGGACATTTGGAAGCGAATCGATGGGCTCTTATCAGTAGGCCAAACGTAATAGGAAAAGAATGCGTAAGCTTGGTTGAAACAAGGGAGAACAGCTCATTTATTCTATTTTTACTATAAAATGCCGAGTGGGAAGCCGAAAGCTTCCCTTTTTGTCAAAAACCCAGACTTTTTCAGGTAAAAAATGAAACCATGATGGGCAGATGGTCCTTTCCCTCGTCAATTTCAAATCCATAGAAAGACAAGAGATTCGCCTAGCCCCGAAAACAAACAATATTACAGGCTGGCAATTATTTTATGTTTATATGGAGCTGTGATTGTTATCACTGGGAGTGGTTCGGTTAGAAGTGGTGCTTTTCTTTGCTTTGTTCAGACTCTACGAGAATGTCGATGCCATCGGGCGGCCTCCTTCTTCAGCTTCCTGGCCATCCTCAGACTTCTTTCTAGGCTTTTTCTCCTTTTCGTAGCTTTTTTTGATCTTATCGAAAAGATCATGCCTATTGACCAAACAGACCCTTTCGCCTTTCTAAAATTCTGAATTACAAAGAGTCGAATAGGAAAAAACTGACAGCTAACTGACTTTTCACATGGGATACCATTGGGTATTTCCGGTCAGATTTGTCAATCCCGGAATAAAGCGCCTTGGAGTTAGTCGACCATCCGATGCGAAGGCGACGGTGGTCAACTGCGTAACGATCTTGGATCTGCTGTTTCTTTTCCTTTTTATTCTTCTATATTGCACGGAGCGAGACTTTTGATGGTGCCACAGCAGACTTTCGCTTGCAAAGGAGTGAGGCTGCATCTCTTATTGGGTCTGCTGTAGGCGGTCTCCGTTGAATGTCGAGGAACAGGGGATCGGCTATTTTTCTGGCCGATGAAGAAAGTGCGCAACTGACGAGTCGTCAAGTCCACGGAGTAGCCAATATCTTTGGTAGCCTTGAAAATAGGATCCATCCTTGTGTATGACGAAGACTGAATGAGAAGAAAGCGAAGCGATTGAATTGATCACATCGATTTGGTGAATCTCCTGGCCCCTTCCTCAGTCATCGATGGCATAATGCCAAATTAAAATCACAAATAAATCAAGGGATTTGCAAATAAGATCAGGAGTTCAATCTTCAAAAATCGAAGCATTTATTCAGAATCGGTAAATTCAACAGATGATTCCGATGCTTCAGACAGCGCATCTTCTTCTATTTTCGGCTTCATTTTATTGGGATCAGTTCTGAATTTCTTGTTTTTTTTTGTCTCCGACAAACTTACATCAAAAGATTCGGATCAACATTTTCCGCTTTCATTTTCAGTTTGACAGCGGCTTCCGGGACACCCTGAAACTTTCCGAATTTCCATTCGACGGGCTTTCTCACCATTCTAAGCATTTTGTAATATTTCTCGCAGACATCATTGGGTTCAGGAGATACTGCCTGTGGTTGGGGAGCCGCAGTTTCTTCTTCTACCAGAGTAATCAAGTCCACGGGGTCATTTCGAGGATTTTCCATTATTTTAGACTCGTTTTGCTGCACATTGATATCAGAAACCTGTAGCCTGTCAATTACAACTCTGCCTTGTTTTCACCTTTTTTTCGAGAATGGTCAGACGAGCATCCATTACTCTCAAATGTTTTTCCATTTCCGTAATCAAATTTTCGCTTTTCAAAGCCAGATCATTCAGTAAACTAGTTGATTTTTGTATGAAGCAATTGAAAAAAGCTACTAATTTTCTTCTATTGAGTGGTGGAACCTAAACAGAACTTTTTACGGCTTATTGGGAGTGTCACCTCTCCCAGACAAACATCTGCTGGGATCGAATTCAGGTGGGAGGTCATATTCTGAAGATTTCTTGACAAGAGTGGAGAATAATGAAAAAATATGTGGAAAATACCAAGAGCAGCATCGATTTTTACTTAGGGACAATTTTATACAACAGGATAAATTATTCCACATCAACGACAGTAATTTCTTCAATGCCTGGCATACCACGTCCTCGTCGAGGAGTGCTTTGCAGGGAGCTTTCAGAACTAGTGGCCGGAGTCCTTTCAAGTACTTTTCCAAGATTTAATTCTGGAAGTCGGTCGGAAGGAACCAGTAATTCATTCAATGTTTCCGCAATTGGGACCAATTCTTCAAGCATTATCTGCAAAAAAAAATTGAGTTTTGTGTGAAAAGTGAAGCTAACCTGAATCTTTACGATTTCATCGTTTAGTTGTGGAAGTTGGGAAAGTTCTTCCAAAAATTTGCTATGAGTACGTTTTTTCTTAGTTAAAGTTGTCGTAAGAGTAGAAGAGGTAGTATCGACCTGAAATAAGTTAGTCAAGTGCATATTTAAAAGAAATCTAACTCGTTTGATAGCGTTTGTAATATGTGTTTGGTCCGCAATTATGTAACGACCACAGATAGTCAAATGCTCTTGCAAACGAAGGCAAAATCTGCAAGAATTTTCAGTAGAAATTATCAACGGGTATCTGACTTGAATATAGGCCTACTTCCCATACGCTGCTGGTGATCCGGTTGATGTGGAATCTTTTTACCAATTGAATTTTGAAAAATGGGAAGAAATTTTGGAATTTCCTAGAAAAAGAAAATTAACAATGAAAAGAGCAAAACAAACCATAAATCGTTTGTAAATCTCGTCTTCTTCAACGGTAGCTTCTTTAAGTTGACCATCGTTAACTGTAACAATGCCCTTGTTACGTTTTACACTAACTAAATATCGGTATTAAAGCAATTATTACTTTACCTCTATTAGAAAGGAAAGAAAATGTGGAAGGAGAGGCTGAAGGGCCGGGTGTAGCACTTTGCTCGTTACCCATTTATACTTACGCTAGAAACTATTTATAATTTATTTATCAAAATTTTTACATATTCAATGGTTTTCAGCAGTGTGAGGGCCCATACGAATTCGGTTCAGACCTGTATCGTTCCACCGTCGATCAGCAGTAAGATCCTAAATGTAACGGATAAAAGCGAAAGTTTTTTCATCAAACCTGCTTTGTAGAAGGAATGGACTCTGCGTCTGGATCAGGAAGATGATCTCGCGGCACGTTAATGTCTTCCTACATTATAATATTGTAAAATAAAAAGTATAAAACCTTTGGCAGCTTATGTAACTTCCACTCTTTGTCGTAACACACAAATTTATGATCGAGAGCAGCTAGAGAACAAAAGCCAGAAGGCATAGCATCAGCAGATACTAAAATTTAAATTAGATTAATGTGAAACAGCAATGTAAGTTACATAATTATGGAAAATCCAAAATAAGTTATAATAATAAAAGAATATAAAAATTTATGTAAACATAAAAAAAGATATCACAGGTTTGAGATTATGCACAATGTAGATAAAATTGCAGTAGTAAAAAGAAAGTAAAATGCTTACAAATGACTAGAAGGAATGGTGACCTAAACCATTATTTTAGTCGAAAAAAAGAAAAACTTACTTCGTTATCGAATCGCTGGACTAAAAAATTATTTCCGATGTCTTTTTTGAAACCGAATAGCTCATAAAATGGAATAAGAGGGTCTTTGCATTCAAGCGACAGTTTATAAACGCCAACCTACAAAGTAGAACGGTAAGTAATAATTATAAATAAAAATATAACCAACCTTCTTGGCAAGAAATACTAAAACTTTATTGAGCAAGGCACCCAATTTCAGCCCACGTTTCGTTTTATCAACTACAACATCCTCAACACGTCCGCGACATCCAGCATTGTGAATGAATTTAAGCTCAACGACAAGCGTAGCAGCTCCCACAATCTTATTTGTTCTGAAGAAAATCTTGTCAAATAATAAAAAAACTCACTCTTTATCTTCTATTACGCAAACAAAATATGATTTTGGATGAGTATTACGCATAGCGTCAAACCTCTCATTATACTGCTCACGCGATATGTTTCCAACAGTAGTCAGCTGAGCAAGAACATCAAGTATTCTGCAACAATAAATACTTGAAATAAAATTTAGTAGTCACCCTTTATCATAGTCATTCCGTTCCAAAGCTCGTACAACCATTCCATCTGGCACAATGTTGCTTATTTCCGAGAGTACAGTAGAATCGAATAACTCATTGCTGTTTTTAGAGGAACCAAATTCATGTTGAGATGCCATATTATAGTCTATAAATTGAAGACAATTCAAAGAAAATATAAGTAAGAAGTAGGTTGAATAACAATGAAGAAAATAAAAAAAATATGCACAAAAGAAGATCAGTTCATTTTTGTGTAGAAAAAATTTGAAAGCACTAAATTGCGCGGTATCCGTAAAGCAAACGAGAACGGAAAAATAAATAAATTAATAAATACAGAGCACCGGGTAAAAAATGCACATGGAATACAAGTCATAAAATGAGAAAGATGCTGGCCAGATGGCATCTCTACGCCGATCGATGAAAATGCTAAAAAAAAGGCGATCGAATGATCTGTTAGACTGCAGTAATGGGCCCTTTCAAATCGAAAATATCATCGACTGATGAGGAATTTGGAGGTGGAGCTCGTTTTCCGCCCATAATCGGAGCCATACGCCGCGTAAACTCGACGTAATTCTTTTGAAGTTCATTCTGAAAACATCTCTGCTCACGAGGAGTCTCCTGTCCCACCTGATAAGCCAATTGGTCATGTTGGATAAGTTGTTTATTGAGTGCCAAAGCATCGGCCGATCGCTTTGAAAAATCTCGAAATGCTAATCGGAGTTTATTCTGTAATTTATCCACTGGTTTCCCTCTTTCATCCAAAAGAACATCCGTCAAGAATACATTCGCTATCTGAACATGTCTCCCTTTTCAATTAAATATTTGATCCGTCTACCTCAGCTGGTCCTTGATTCACCGTTGTTCCGATACATCCCTGTAAAACCATCTGGAGCATTTTGGCATCTGCTGGTACTTGGGCAATGGCTGCCGACAATTCCCGAGTTTTCTTTTCAATGTCCTCAATGGCTACTTGAATCGGTTGCAGAACTTTTTGCTCCTTTTCAATCACTCGAATTCTTGTCTTCACATAAGGGAAACTGTTCTGGGTGGTTAATATTGTCCTCCTTTTGTATTGATCCTTCAAATCACCGTGTGCTTTTCCATCTCGCGTAAATGGTGTCGCATAGGCGAAACTGCAATCCTTTTCAATACCAAAATCGAAAAAGGATACCGTTTGACGGAGTGGCTCCTCTCGAAATGTGTCTGCCGTCGTCGTCTTTCCCACGTGTCCCAATATGGCTCGACATACGTAATTTGAAGATATGCCTTGTCGGTCATGTGGCCGGTTCGAGTCACCTACAGTTTTTATTTTTTTCGTCAAAATAAAACTGACATTATTTGAATCTTTGATGACCTCGACGACTCCTTTTCCAAATCTTTCCGTATAAAATGTCTCGAGTCGATGGCTGATCTCCGACAATTTCGTAAATGGCGGCTCTTTATAGATGAATTCCTCGCCGTCCAAATCAGCGAATCGAGTTCCATAAAATCCGACACGGAAATAAGTCCCGAAACATCTTTTGTCAGCACTGAATCAGAATCTTCTGTGCAATCAGGAACTATACCTTCGAAGTGGTGACAACCAAGCGTCGCTGGTATCCTCGACAATGGACAATGTCGGTTCAATCTTGGACAAGGCGTCGCTTATCCGGGCGTGGATGGTCGACAGACTTCGATAGTCTCTCCATTCTGATAAGACCGGCTCGATAACCTGAATAATAAAATAATTGGCATAAAGGAGCTGTACCTTGAATAAATTAGGCAGCAGTTCGTACATTTGAGCTTTTTCCAGAAGAGAAGCCGTCTTCTCGACGAGTTGAATTAGTCCGCCAGCTGTGAAATGTCTCGACTCACAGATGCCATCCGTCTCCGGGCTGACAACGTCGTCACTTACGGCGCTTTCCTCATGGACATTCTCCGACACCCGGCTGAATGCCGCTGCTCCCGGTGGCATATTGCCGTCAGTTGTGGTCATCGCAATGTACTCCGAAGCCAGGGCAGCCGCGTGTAACATACATTGGGCAGCTTCACAATGGAGTCCTCGGTCAGCGTGACGAGAGGCCATATTCAATAGCCAGGTCAAGCTAAAGTATTGTCATGCTTTGAAGCCTGTGCTCTGTACCGTAAGTCTGGATTATTTTGGTATCCCTTGGCTATCCGATACATTAGATCGAGGGTCATCTCGTAGTCATTCGCGTATTCCTTCATTTTCACCGTGTCTGACAAGATCATGTGCAGATTGAAGACGAGATCTTTCACCTAAATAAATATTTTATTCTTGAAGAGAGCCGGCTCTTACTTGCTCCGTGAAACAAGCATTGATCCGTTGTAAATCTGAATGAGCGTCGGCTTCAGCATAGGTCAAGATGGTCTTGAGACTTCGTCTGAGACAATCCTCGTTGAGCCAGGTACCGTCACGAGTTCCATTTGAGACGAGGGTCGACAAAGACATTGTGACCTGCATTTTGACTCGGGCCAGGCTGTTGCCTGTTTCGTAGCTCTCCCTCATCAAGAGATAAATACTTGCAGCCGCCTGCGATCGGACAGCAGAAATTGTCGACGCGCAATGTCGAAGCAACTGAAGGCATAACTCTCCGCATTGTTCCGTTTCCTGTTCGAAGACCAGCTCGGGATATTTGATGATTAGGGCCCGTTGACTGGCAAAGATGCTATCCAGCGCAGTCACCGACTGATTACAAGCCAACATATGCATCTGAACAACATTTGACTGCCAGAAATAAACCTACAATCTCTCGTAGAATAGCCGATAAAGAGAAGAGGAGATGGTCGCTTCCAGGCATTGAGATAACTCGTACAATTGTCTCTAAAACATCCAAAACACAGAGTGTCACTTCGGTACACATAGCTCCTTCTAGGATTAGCTCATCTTCTTCTGAATATTTTATATCCCTCAAAATAATTGACACTCACCTCCGGGGAGGATGTCTCTCCTCCATCGGACAATGTTTTGTCCTTCTTCTTTTTGAATATTTTCGGGTCTTTTCTAAATATTTCCCTCATTTTTAATAGAATAAACTGACCGGTTTGTATTCGAAGCAAGAAACACATAACTGGAGAACATCGAGCAACTGGGACAGTCTATTCGGCGGTAGTTCGCGTATCCAATTACGAAGCAACGACTGGTCCAAGTGTTTGAGAACCCAGCAACAGCAAATTAAAAGTTGACGGGATAGATCCAGACTCAAGCGGGTATTTGGCTGTTTTTGGGCATTTTCCGTGGTGGGCGATGGAGGCGGCGAGTTATTTCCAATACCGGCAATGGCCAACGCCACCTTGGGGTTCATCCCCGGCGTCGATGGGAATCGATCTCCCAAAACATTCCTTCAATATTTTCGATGAAATAAATAGGACACCTGGTACCTTTTCTCGTATCGAACTGTGTAAGCATACGGATCATGAAGTCGTCCAACATTATCCAAGACAATTGAGAGCAAAGGAAGATAAAGTCCAGCAACTCGGGCCCGTATCGTAGGGTCGGCGAGACGGTTGTCGGCCTCGTGTGTGGCCAGCAAGTTTCGAATAATGCCGATGGCTCTACAAAATATTTACATAGAGGAAAAGTGTTGTCTCACCTCGCTTGAAGAGGCACACTTGATGAACTTTCCAAGATGGAGGCGAGATCAGCCAAGGCGATTCCCAAGAGAAAATGAGATCTCCGATAGTCGGATGTCAATTCCCCTGAGCAATATGAACTGCCAGAATCTACTGTCCCAGTTGATCTGTGTCCCCGACATTAGTCCAGTTGGCAAATGTCTTACCTTCCGCTGAGACTGCCACCACCAGGACTGGGTGGTTGAAGTTGGGAAGGCGGAGGAATACAACCGGAAGTAGAAGTCGTCATGGAACTGTGAGAGAAGGGAATATTCATGATGACAAAGTGCTCATGAGAACAGATTATCCGCATAAAATCCTGTTTCAGGAGCATCAATGTGGCCACATTAGGTTCTGTAGCACAGGAAATCTTGAGCGAGATGGTCTGGTTGAAATCTCGAACGAGAGCCATAATGTAACTTCTGTCCATGATAGAAAAGGCATCTCGCAAGAAGAAAGCCCAGCTGTGACTGACTGACTGTGCCTGGCGGGCGTCTTTATCCATCCTGGTCATTATCTAAAAATTCTTCTCATCTTTCCCAGCCCTTTCACTGATGTTGTATGTCGACTCGACACAGTTTTTTATTTCGACATAGACCTTACTCAAGTCAAGTAGAATCGTGTTTCTGAGAGAGCGACACACAATTTCTTGCGTCGAGTCGAGTCGACGCCCAATACTTACCTCGACAGAAATTGCAGCGGAAAGGGAGTCCAGATTTTTTATAAATCGCTCTGAAAAACGAGATCTTCTGACGAGGTAGAGCCTGCCAGTCATCGACAGATACTCGGCCATCGATTTCATCTTAATTTCTATTATTCAATAAATGGCGAATCCTACCATTAATTCCAAAAAGAACCAGCAATTGTTAAAGGCCATTTCCCTAGCTTGTCCGCCACTTTTCACCCACAATTCAACAATTTCCTCGTGAACTGTTTTATTCGGAGTCAGCGGTGTCGACTCGACGGATCCTTTCCTTGTCGATGATCGCTCGACGTCTTCAATTATGTTGAAGAGCTTTTGTGTCTCCGGCGAGCCTGGTTTCTGTTTCTCTCTTCCAATCTCCTTACACAATGCAGATTGCTCTTTTGATTCTATTTATTTGTGTATTTTATAAAAAAAGGGGTTACCTTTCAAGGCAATTTTGAAATAATGAATGTACGAGATGAGGAGGCCACTTCTCCCATGGGCATCCGAACTTGAGTCAAGGAGATGAGTGCAAATTTTGACCAATTGTCCCAAAGTTCCAAAACATACGGTAGAGACGGCTTCTAAATAGAAATATCTCGTACGTAGACAAGGAGTATACCGGAATAAGGAGGTCGAGCAATTAGGGAGATGAGTTTGTCGAGGATGTTGTAGAGAAAGGAAACCATCGGTTCGGGTCGAGCTTTTAGAATTCCTTGGATGGCCGAAATAAGATTCTGCTCATTACAGGGCGGTTTCCTTCGGTCATTTGATGCCAGCGAACAAACAGCCACAAAGAATTTCTCCAAATAATCATCCTAAAATTGGATTTATCGTGTTTTTAATGGAGACAATTACCTGTGGATGGACGGTGGAGACTGCTTTTAGAGTAAGATGAAATAGAGGCCGATGCGAATCGAGCCATTTGATATTGGGCAGCGCACCGTCTGGATGTAAATAACCGTAACTGGGAGGCGGTTTCTCCAGACAAATTGGCAACGAGAAGTCTCCAGACTCAAGATGGCCGCTTCGGTAAAGAGGCAGCCACGAGTAACCGATCGGATATTTCACTTCGTCTTCCTTATTTCCAGGCTTACATGAAATATGGTAAAAAGTAAATAAAATATGGAAGCCATCATCTAATTCCAATGGGATTCTCATCTTCAACTCGTCATGCAGGGATGGTGTCCTAAATTCTTTGTATCTCTCGAAATCTTTCCTACTTGGAATGATAAATAACAGAAGAATAGATGTGATCCTTAAGATCAGTTCCCGCTTGATGGGGGAATATGACCTTTTGCGGTAATTCTTTCGAATTCATCAATTCCATTTTGATACAAATATTTCTTGCTGTTCCTTGCCTGGCAGAAAAATTCAGAGACTTTGGGTAAACGTAGAGTAAATTCCTACAAAAGCTGGATTCTTTACTGACGATTCTTTTTACTTGTATCCGGTGTTGACTGAATATGTCCCGGGAGCGGCGAAGCTCTGTATGTCCTTGGTCAAGTCGACGTCCGGCCCCGGTGTGAAAGGCGCCATCGTCTGATAGTCGGAATTCAATCTCAGTAACAATTCTTCTCCTGTTCCTCCTAAATAATTCTTATCCTCAATAGTAAATAGACTAAAATTACCGTGTAGTTGAAGTGTCAAACTGGCGGGAAATGTCTTCATTCGTGACATCTTTCCTCCTGGTTTCCTTGCCTCTGACAGCAATTTGTACAAGTCGTCGTTACTCATTTTTTCGGTTTCCTACACATTTATTTTGAATTATTTCTATCAAACAAACCTGTCGGAAGAAATTATTAATAGTGAAGGTAATCGTTTTGACGGAGGAGAGATTGACTTCTTTAGGTGGCTCTTGGATAGTCGAAGTCGTACTGGTATCATCTCCTCCTCCTGAAATCCAGTCAATATAAATTAAACATTTTCTTACCCAAGAATTTTCTCTTTTGGAGTGGTGTTCGGACTTTGTTGAGGACTGTCGAAGCCGATGTACCACTTCCAATTCGTCGAAATGTCGACGTCGACGAGAGACTTACACGATCGGCACTAACAATACTTTGAGCATCTTCGACTGTCGACATTGTGATATCTCCGCAGGCTGGAATTTTTACTCTTGAGAATAAAAAGAGAGACTTACTCGAGCCGAATGGCCCATCTCCTGAAGAAACTTGCGACGCGATCATGGAGTCAGCACGAGCCAAAGTTCCTCCTGGATTTGGAGAAGTCACCAGTCGGTGGAGATCTACGACCATAAAACCGAGTGGCATACGATGCGCTCCTAAAGAAACGGTTTCTTCGTTTTGATTAACTTATCTACCCAGTCTAGAGGCATTTTCTGCTGCGGCAATCTGAAGTTTTTCTTGTGTTCGTTCGTCCTTCGGGCCAAGATAGGGCTCACATCCTTCGGCAACATCGCAAGCTTGGAGAATTTTTGACAACTGAAGTCTCGATTTGGCTAGTGCTGAAAAATACTCACTCTAATGACCATAAAAAGATCGGAAAGAGATCCGGCAAGGTTGAAAGCCGCCTGACTACATCTGGAAAAGAATAGAACGGCATTCGGCTGAACCAACCTGTGGAGAGAATTCTCTCCGGTCATTTTATCAAAATCAGGTGGATTGACATCGAAGTGAAATGTCTCTGTGACTTTTCTTTTGGCTTTGGCATCATAAATGGCAATCGAGCCGAAAATCGGTTCAAAAAATGGCTGCGTTTCTATCTGAAATAGGACATCGACTAGGAAATAAAGATCGCTTACTTTGAGCACTTTGACAATAAGTTTCTGCAACGCGACCTCGTCCGGATACAGAGGAGCCGTTCTCTTTTCGATTACCTCCGTCTTATTCTGCAGTGGGAGAAGGTTCACGAGATTTGGATGCCTTCCTGCGAGCCGTTTCGTGTCATTCGTCTGATCCAACTGGGATAAGCTCGTCCTCTGGATGATTCCTGAGCCGTCTCTTCTGTCCATCCAAAAATGTTCACTCACCAGAAATAGCTGGATCCGACACGCTATGGGTCAGATGTTGTTCCCTGACATCGCCATCGTTTGATCCCATTGTTCCTGATGACAGGGTGGAAGTGTAGGAGTTTCTCTTCTGTTGGATGTCATCTGCCACCAGACTGGCGCTCCTTGCCACCCTCTCAGCCCTCGTTCCATCCAGCTCGAATAATGCCCGGGGAGTATTCCTGACGATGATTGGCCTTTCAATGGCCATTCTTACATACGCGTCTGCCGATCCAAACTGTTGATACCTTCAAAGACGACCAGTTATCAGTCATCTTTTTTATCTAAACATACTTTTTCTCCACAAGGGCAAACTCGTCCATAAATGAGAGAAGAATATCGTGGACGTGGAGTTCTATTGAACAACTAAATGAGACTGTTAAGATAGGAAAATGATAGACTACTTTTTAGCATCATAAGGGAACGGCTCGACGGTGTGCAATTCCCGAGGAACAATCCTCAACTCGACATCGTCTGAAGGGAACTCGCTTACTCTGAAAATTACTCTAATTTGAGACATGATCGACTCTAACTTTCTAGGACTCGAAGAAGATGAAGAAATATCATAAAAGGCGCTGGTCTTCCGCTGAGCGAGAACTTCCTCGACATCGCAAGGCTCGACGACATCCAATAGACGAATCTTCAATTGAATAGGGCAATATTGCAGATTGCAAAAAATACAAACATTTGAGGGATTGGCATCGACCGAGTCGAAAGAGGTCGGATGAAGGAGAAGGCTGCCAGTCATCACATGTTTTCGTACGTCGGCAGCAGTCATCCTATAGAATCTTTTTGTTTATTTTATACACTTGACACAGTACTTGTTCCTCTTGCCAGCAAACGCCCGCTGGAAGGGGGTTGACGTCTGGTTGTTCATTTTAAACGAGGAAATACGAAGCTATCATAGAGATAAGGAATTGACCGCTGAAGGTCACACAGCTGGTGGCAGATTGAGGACGCGTACGTAAACTCGCGTGTGGATCTCTCTCGACGAGCTATTGCGGAGCTCCCTACTCAAAGTCAGAGACATAAAACCAGGGAAAACTCGTTTAGCCAGCAAAGGCTGGAGAGGAATGATATCAGCTGATCCTCTCGCCTGCAAAGCTGCCATCGGCTGTCACCTTGGAAAGGGAAAGTCCGGTTCGATTTGATGTTTTGCCCCGAGAAAGGCTTATCCTTCCCAGCAGGTTCCTTACTGCCATTTGAGTCAGCCCGCGGGTGTTCGCTCTCCCCCGTCCCTATTACTTAGGCGCCGCCCCATTTCCAGAGAGAATTTGACAAGTAGTTGTTATGATCTGGTTGGCTAGTTGTCGTCTTGCCAAAAACAAGCCTCTCCAAATATTGTCCCTTTGTGGACTCCGTAATCGGATTCCCCTTTTTTCCGTGCGTGTGTCTCCTCCTCTTCTTCCTTTCCACTCTAATTCAATTAAAACCTACCTGTCAATCGACCAGTTCTCTCTTTCAGATGTCTCTTCTTGACCAATCAACTGTATTTCACCTCCATATGTGGGTCCGTTCTCATCGTAAAATGTTCCAGGTATCCCCTTTTCCCACTCTTCTCACTTTTTTGTTTAGAGTCGCCTTGTTCTCGTCATGTTACTGACCATAAATTTTGCCAATAGTACAATTTTGACATTGGATGTGTTTGGTCCCGAGTCATTGGCCTCCTTGACTGTTTTCCTTGTCAACATCTCCTGTGTCTCATTGTCCCTCCTCGGTATTTATCATTATAAGGCCGTCCTCCTTAGTCCAAATGTAATTCTTAAGGTATATCCATTTCCCCGTCCAAAACTGCCCTATTCCAGATAATGTTGTCGTCTGCCTGTCTTTTCTACGGGTTACAGCTAGCCGATACAAATGATTACAGTTCTGTCTGTCATTTTGTCTGGCTACTTATTTCTCTTTTTTGTTTTATTTGGGAAATTCAAGCCATGTTCACAGCTACTTTTGGTATTTTAAAGGAGCTCAATGTGCAGGCTTTGTCTCGTCCTCCTCCCAGTTACAATCAGGTTCGTCCTCCCAAAAGGTCGTGTTCTTCAACGTCATTTCCCACGCTGTGATCAGCTTTCCATTCAAAATCAGAGACTAAAAAGAGACCATTCAGGTTGTGTTGGACGAGCAAGAACCGCCTTCTTATTCGACTGCTGTACTAATGTTGGGCAAAAAGACAAAGGACACAGAAGTTCGAATTTTGGAAGTGACATCATTGGCATTGGAAGTGCCAATACACCAAGTCTAATATAAGTCCAAGTGCAGGGTCAACACGGGTACCTTATCATTTTCACAACTGAAAGATCTCCGAATCAAATGAAGATTGTCCGAACATTGAAAATCAAAATTGAAGAAAAGAGAAAGAACGCGTCGTGTGACGTAGATTCGAGAGAGACCGCCTGGTCTTCAACACGCGGTATTGCAATAACAGAAGTTTATGAGAAGGGAAATGAAATGTTTCATTCGAGTAGGGATCACCATTTCGGTCGTCTTCATCGCCTCGGGCACTGCCACAACCACAAGACAACAAAAACAAATAATACAACGTTTATTTTCAGTTAAAAAATTTCCGGAATGGTTTAAGTAATATACAACTACCAATTATTCAGTAATTTAATCATGGCTCGAGTTTCTTCGTGGCTCTTTGTAACTTTCGTCGTTAGGTCCTTCCAAAAGTTAATTCGTTTGGTCAAATCATCTACATCGCATTGCTTATAAATAGCCTTCATATGCTCCCTGCGCTGCTCCTGTACATATGTTTACGTCATACATAATAACACTTACCTGTCTTTTTAAGATTTCTTCTTTTTCTCTAACTAAATTTTGCAGTTTTATAAGCTCGTTTTTCTGCAACATTTTAGAATTGCAAACTATAAAGATTACCTGCTTCAAAGCATCATTACCCATTGAATCTTGAAATTCATTAAAAACACGAGAAAGGACATAATTTGGTCGAACTCCACAATCGTCCACTAGTCTATCTATTTTCGATTCGCTAACTGGAGCAAAACCTTCATCTCTATGAAAAAAAACGTTCGAAATATTTGTGAATATTACTAACCGATTGGCCTTCTCTGTGTATTTACCAGTAATAGCATCCCAATCTGTCTGCTCTTCTTCTAATACTGTTTTGCGCTGTTGCAGTATTTGTATACGTTCTTTGACTCCAGCAATCTAAATAATTTTCAGTCATATAAAAAAGTGGCTTACTCGTTCTTGGGTAGTAATTCCTTGAATTGAACCGTTGATGGGTGCATTGACTGTCTGAGGAGAGCCACCATCAGGTTGAATGGTTATTAGTGACCGTCGTCCTCGTGAAGCGCGACGTTGTTTTGCTGGCGGTGGATGTGGCGACATTATCTAAACAAAATATGAACCTGTTTTTCTGGATATGATGTAAAGAATTTTGACGAGAAAGAAGAATATTGTTTAGCGGAAAAAAATTGAAGCGAAATTTTTCCAGTGGCGCTTTGAATATTTCTTGTTCGCGGCTAGGCGTCCTCCGTGGGGCGTGTGAATGAAAACCTTGCAAAAGATGACAATTTTTGATTTCCTAGGAAGGGGATCAAATGAATCTCTCCATAATCTCCATTTTTCTTCAGTTTCTCTTTTATGCATCAACGTTTATTGTTTTTATAATTCATTTTCTTAACTTTTTTTATCATTAATACTGAGTTTTATGCAGATGTCAACGGAACAAGTTGTACTTTATCTTACAAAGCAAAAATCAGCAGCTAAGGGCGATGTTGCTGACAATTGGCATAAATTGGAAGAATTTTATGCAAAAAAGTGAGTAGTTTGTTTTTTTAGATGGATATCAATAATGTATGTTTAGATTGTGGCATCCTTTGACTACCGAAATCCGTTCTCTTCTAAAGAAGCCTGCGTTTACCGAAAAGTTGAACCTGAAGGAATTCTATGATAAGTGTGTTCTTATGTTTTTCCGATAACCCATATAATTTAGTTTTGTAAGCACCTTTGAGCATCGTATCAACTCTCTTCATCTTGTTGAGATTATCCTTCCGGTCGCTAGATTCATTTTTGACAAAAGTAACATTAAATCACAGTATTATAATTCACAAAATTTAAGATCATCAAGAAGCGTACGATTTCTTAGGTAAAATCGAAAAGACCGTACAAAAAGATAAAATGGCTCTTGCTCGGATTCATTGCGGAGAGATAGAACTGCGTTTACTACACAAGGATCACCAAGATAGGGTTGTTGATATCTTTAAAATTCGGGTACGTTTTACTGTTCACATTGATGAATGATCATTTTAGAGCATGATCGAATCCACTCAAAAAGACGTGGAAAATTTGGTCGGCGTAACAGATGTTCACGCACCTTTCTACAAAGTATCCGCTCAGTATTTAAAAGAAGTTGGAGATTATGCCGGATATTATCGAGAAGCTCTTCGTTATCTTGGAGTAGAAGATATCAATAAGTTATCCTTTGAAGAGAAATATTCTCAAGCTCTTCTCGTGGGCTTCGCTGCTCTCCTTGGTGAAAACGTTTATAATTTTGGTGAATTGGTTGGTAATTTTTTTTACTCTTTTACCTTATACTTTAAGCTTTGCCACCCTATTCTACAGGTGCTGAAAGGCACCGGCGAGAAATGGCTTATTGAACTTCTCTACGCTTTCAACAGTGGTGATCTCAACAAATTTTATGCGATGGAAAAAGAATGGTAAATCATTTTTCACACCACAATTCTTTTGGAATTTATATTCACCAGCAATTTAATGCTACGCTCGATTTTTCTTGTAGAAGATATCAGATTCATTATTTATAGGACGGTTTGGAATGATCTTAAGAAAGATAGAGATTTTCTAATTGCAAAACTTCGCCTGATGGCAGTTATGGAAGTGCGTTCTGTTTATTAATTTGAGTATACAAATATTTAGATCGCTTTGGCTCGACCTTCTAAAGAAAGAAACGTACCTTTTAAAGAAATCGCTAGCAAATGTCAGATTCTTGTGAATGAGGTATATTTTATTATCTACACTCTAGTACCACTGCAGGATTTGGATCTTTGCATGTGTCAATAGACTTTGTTTTGTAATATTGCTTGTACTTCAATCTTTTTAGGTTGAATATCTCGTCATGAAAGCTTTGAGTAAGGGTCTAATTCAAGGATCCATTGATCAAGTCAACCAGACTGTTTTAATTACTTGGGTACAACCGCGGGTCCTCAATTCGCAACAGGTGAGCACAATTTTTGTACCAATGAAAGACTTGTTTTTAGATTCTAGCAATGGCTTCTCGTATAACTGCTTGGCGTGCTGATGTAGCTTCAATGGAAAGTATTGTGAATGAACATGCTAAAGAGATATTGACGAAGACCACAGAAGCTGCTTTAACTAATTGATAACTTATTTCTTACGGTTTGTATTTGATTAAACCTGGTGATGATAAAGCTATTCGTTTTACCGCCATTCTGTGTAATAATAAGCCTAGATTTTGTGTAATCGTTTAAATCAAGCAGTTCGAGCGTTAATAGCCGCTCTCTTCGTTTGAACTCTAACAAGAGTGACATATTTGCACACATTGCACTTCCACCCGGATAGCATATCGACACTCCCGTCAACTAGAATTCATCTGTTGAGACGTCTTCGATGTGGTTCCTGCTAATTTTACCTATTATTATTGCCGATTTTGAATGCTATAAATTTGGTCCATCTGAATTTACAACTATCGTCGTATGTCCTCTGGGTTGTGAATACAGTTTCAGAAAAGACGGTAGGCCGCAATTCTTAATCCCTACAAAAATTTAGCCATAGCAGCGCATAGATTGTGGGGAGGATGCGGTGCCGCTAGTGATAGCTGTCAGGAACAAGGGGATGGAATAACTGTTTGTGGTTGCCGCGAGGACAAATGCAATGTTAAAGGATATAACATGGCATATACGAGCATATCATCGGAATCTTCAGAACAAAAGTAAAATATAACCATTTTATGTGTATAAAAAATAAAAATTATTATTAAAGAAAATAAAATTAAAACAATAAACTTCTTCATTTGTGGAGGGGATCAGTCTTTGCGGACATGTCGATGCGTCTAAAAAATCAGCATACTGTTTATTGAAAGAAAAATTACATTTTTTTAAAACTTGAACTTTTATCGCCGCTAGGAGTGAACATAGAGCTACTTCTTGACGTGTTTTTATCTCTCTAAAACAGCGTATAAAGAAGAAAGGGTGAAAAAGACTTCGGTGGATATATTTTTAGGAATAGTACGCTTTATTCCGCCGCTAACAGTACAGTCTAGATTGAACCCTTCCGTTCTATTGGCAAGCATGGTAATCTACAAAAAAATGCTATAATTCACCTGTTTGCTTACATCTCCGTCTGTTGAATTCATGTTTTTTGGCAAGCCCATAGCTGTATTGAAAGACATACTAGTATCTGTTGAATTTCCTCGCTCGGGTCGAACCGTTGAATCTAGAGAGCGTTAACAGATCAGACATAAAAATACCACACGGCGTAGAAGTAATGAAACTTCTAAATGATCCTCGTGGCGCCGGCGTGCGGAACGGATCGTGAGTCATAGCAGTTAAGCTAAAAAACAATAAATAGAAATTATAGAAAGTTACTTCAAATTGTTCGCTGTAGTTTGCTGCGGCTTCTTGGTTAACTCAGCCAGTTTCGATTGCAGGCTTTGAATATATTGCTTTGCTTTTGTATTATATTGCTGGAGTTGCATTATCTGGCTATATTTAAAAATATAGGCGAACACAAAGGATTTACGTTTTATATTCATTTTTCCGCTTTACTGATTCCTCACAAAACTGTCTCATTTTTTCGAAGTTTTCAAACTGAAACAATCTAATCATAAATTTTTTATAGTGGCTTACCCTAGTATACAATTGATTTAAAAGCATCTTTCTCTGAGAATGTTGAAATTGCAGTACTTGCGAAACAGTTGTACTAATCTCCTTGACAGAGTCCGCCATCGGAGTAAAGAGCTCTCTGTACTAAAAAGAGCATTACTATACATTAGTAAACTGTGCTATACTTCTTTTTTTAATCCATTACCAATTTCAAAGCATTGAGGATTTTCTTTTTGGCAAATTTTACATTTTAATGTGAAAGCACCTATACGTCGATTATTTGAACTGATAAATAAAACGAACCTCTTTCTACACATTTCATGCATGCAACATGAAGACATGACGAAATGTAAAATTTGGTGGTATTATTATAAAAATTAAAACATATCATGCAATGCAAGAATGACATCGATACCAGTTGTTTGATAAATATTTCTTACACTCTAAAAATAAATGATTAGCAATAATTTGTGGCCAAGAACAAATCTGCAAATGGCTGCACAAGAACGAAAATAACTCAGTGGACATCCATTTTTAGAAATTTTCTAAATGGAGGGCATCCATTTTTAGAAATTTTAAAAAAAAAATTACCGCCTCCATCATCTGCAAATTCCAAATTTTCACCAGCAAATTCCAAATTTTCACCAACAAATTCCAAATTTTCACCAGCAAATTCCCGAAAATCACCGCCTCCACCATCCTCAAGTTCCTAATTTTCATCGAGAAATCGAGCCCCGGATGAGCTGTGTTTTCGTTTGATGTTATTTATTTTCTCATGTGAACAAGCTAAATTGTTTTTCTTGTTCTTGACCACATTCAAGACGTGGGTGTCGTTTGATCCAAGAAAATTTCACATGAGCAAAAAGAAATGATGAGTTAGCTGATGAAATAAGTGAAAGAAATGAGAGTACACTGGGATTACTGGACATTTATTAGGTGACTTAAATCGGGTCATGAACCCATGGCTGGTCCAAGAAGTTAGCGTAGCCAATGACATTTGTGGCGCGCCTTTTGCTGTAGATCAGCAAGAGTCCACCGTCTATTCGCTTCGGAAAACCCCTCTCGAATCGGACATTCGAATGGGGGTGGATAACCATCCCTTCCAGCATTGACGAGGGCAATTACCATTAAATTCTAAAATAGCCAATTTACTATCTTGAAACTAATTACCTTGGGGGTGGATAACCATCCCTTCCTGCGGGCAGAGAATTTTCATGGCCTCGCAGCCGTCTGGAACTGTGAGTTCCGCGTCGGCAGGGTCTGTCTTGATGAGATGGCCTATCCACGACACTTTGATCTTGACACTGACGACCTCGGTGCCCACGTAACGGCAATTTTTTAAGGCAGCATTGACGAGGACATTAACCATTAAATTCTAAAATAGCCAATTTACTATCTTGAAACTAATTACCTTTTTGCCATAAATGGTCTTTCTACAAATTTGAAGCCTCTCTGACCATTTTTGTAGAATTCGTGTTTCTTCCCAAGGTTGGTGGTCACACGAATGGATACGGCGGATTTATTGACCACGGATATGGCCACATCTTTCCCGGAGTCAGCGATGTGACGGGGCCCAACACTTATTCCGAGTTCTTCAAGCCGGTTCCATCCAGCATCGTTTGCAGCCTTGTCCATACTGTCGTCAGTAACTTCCGTCTTTTCTTTCATCTTTCCTTCTCGTCCCGCATTCTCGATAATTTTATCCAATTCAGCAATTTGCTTATTCCTGCAGGCGATGTCACTTTCCGCCTTCTTCCTGATATCCTCGATTTCTTTCTTGAGTCTGTCACGGAACTCAGCAGCCATTTTTGGGTCGCGAGGAAGATCAGCCATCCAGTTAGGTGAAGTCAGTAGTAGAATTAGTGAAAATGAAGAAAATGTTACTTATATACCAGAAATTAATCTTTTTACCTGAAATTGCGAAAAATTACCAAACAAATCCTAATCAGAGAATAAATGGAAATTGGAGAGAAAAGAGAGAGGCGAATCTGAACAAAGGGAGAGTTTCCTCCTCTGTTCCGACGATGTGTAAGTCTTCTCTAAACTGTTTTCTGTAAAGGACGCAAAATAATTTTCAGGGTAAACAAACAAACAAAAGAGTCGGATACAGGTTGAGACATATAGTCGGTTTCCAACTCTGGGGGAAACGGGCGCTACGGGACCTCAAGACGCGCGCATTTGAATCCAATGAAAATTTGGATTGTTTGCCTGATTTTCAAGCTGTCCTGCAACGCCCGTTTCCCCCAGAGTTGGAAACCGACTATAGTTGTTCACGGGCCGGCCCGGGCTGGCCCGGGCTTTTTTTTTGGCGAGTCGAATTTTCAAATTTGGCGCGCCAAAAATGGCGAAAGTGAGCAACTATGGGTTGAGATTGACTGATAGGATCATGGGACAGCAAAGGTGCCGGTGGACGGAGTCGACCGCCGCGTCGACAACTCGACAACTCCTCACCTCCTTTTCTATGGAAGATGTGAAGTTCCTTGGGTGATTAATCTGATCCGATAGGAAATATAAAAGTCAAAAGGACAGGAAAAAATCTGGACATCGTTGAGGAGAAGCTGATCGCTTGGCTGACTGATCGATGCGTCGACTCTTTCTCGGTAAGACGGAGGCATCAACAAAATGACCGATTGTCGGCTATTTTCACTGTATATAATGACTATTTTTTGGAGTAGCTAATTAAGGAATCTCCTTACATGTCAAAAGAATATCGATAGCTGGGTTTAGAAGCCAGTCGACGTCGACCATGGCGTGTCGCCGTCTTTTATGATAAAAGTTTTGTCGACAGCAACCCAAGTCCGTCGTCGATTGCTCCATAATTAATTTCTAGGAATAACCAGTTCAAATTTCAACGAAATTTATTGTAATGTTTAATAATTATCGTTTTCTCCACATTTGCTAAAAGATTCGACCAATACATTGCTGAGGACAGACGGTCATTCCATCCTTGCCGCGATTGTGGATTTGCATTTGTCCTCCGACAATGTTTCCGCCAGTTACAAACTGGAACAGTTATTTTTTTTATTAAAATGGGAATAGTTACCTTCCACGGGCTGCAATTCGTCAGATCTTTATTCCTCGGCGATTTAGTCGAAGCCAGAGGGCGAGAGATTCTGGCCGTGAGGGTTGTTTCTGCAAAATTCCACATTTATGGTGTAATGGATAAGAGGTTAGCGTGTATTAGAAACATCGAAGGTTCGACTTCCCTTAGGGTCAAAAACTTTTTGTTCTTTTCGTAACAAATTTGGATCACGCACCTTGATGGTAGAAATTAGCAATATTGACATCTGAGCAACAAATCGAGTCGTCAATTTGATTTGGCATTTTATAGCCCGTTGTATAAGTTCTTACGTACAACGGGTGGCCATTCACCACTTCAAAAGCAACCACTTCCAAATCATTCTAAATTATTGAAACTATAAAATAAAATTAGAAAATTTACCATATTTTCTCCCCAAGCAATGGCTGTCCATTGATTATTTGTTAAATTTTTATTAATAAATTCAATTTGGATTTGTTGATCGGGTGTGGTTCCCCATCGAATTGAGAGATCTCCTTTATTGTAAGAACATTGGGCAGAAGTCGAAGGAAAGAGCGACAAAAGAAGAAAAAACATAGTGTGAACTGGGGAAAATACACGAAAATTAGTATTTATACTCTCACTGCTCCCTCGAACAAGATCAACATGGGGCCGCGGTCAAAGAATGCTGTCATTTTTATTTGACAAGGTACTTTTGAGTGTGGGCTGGAATTTATGGAGGTTGGTAAAGAAAAGGCCAGGAAATGGCAGGAATGAACAAGACTCAAGTGAAAAATCGGTCGGGAGAGGGCGACGGAAAGGGGAAGACGAGGAGAGGACGACAGACAAAACGAAGACAGCGACTGAGAAGGAAGGCGTCGAGTCGACAGGGAGACGTGTCAGATTCAAACCAGCCGACTGTCCGCTCGACCAGTTGCCAGCTAAAAATGTCAAGAAAAATCTAAAATTTCAATGAATCATTTCTCTTGATTTCATAGAAGAAGAAGGTCCGCAGGATGTCCCAATATGAAATGATCGACCCTGCTGCGGAGCCGCCTCCACCACCACCAGATGATGATCCGGCACCGGCAAATGACCAGCTACCTTTGAATGGAGCGGCGGCAGAAGCACGAGATCCGTCGTCGACTCGCATTAGCCCGGCAAGAATGCCTCCTCCAGATGATATACGGCCACCACAATTACCGTCGGATGACATGGCAACGGCACGCGACCGACCGTCGCCCGCCGGTCTAACCAATCAGCCATCGCCTGATAAAATGCCGGGCAAGCAGCCATCTGGAAGTTCAAAACCTATGAAGAAAAATTCAAAAAAAGTTGTCAAGAAAAAGATGAAGACGGCAACGACAACAAACCCGGAGATACGAACACCGCCAGAATTGAAGAAAGCCAGGAAAGAGAATATGAGACTCCGCTGGTGGATGGTGGCCATCTCGACAACATTGGCTTTCGTCTCTCTCATTACCATCATGGTCCTTGTCTCTCGTCAATGGTTCGGCTACGATATTATTCTATCTAATTAAAACTATCAATAAACTCTAATGTCTTTCGAGTTTTAGTTCTCTTATTGCGTGATACTTTGGCTAAAAATTAAAAGAAATATAGGATAACATTTATCAGAAAAACATTTTAACAAACCATAACAAATATCTTCGGAAGTTTGTTCTTTAGTTGAAGGATTCTAAAAATAAGAATAAATATATACCTCGGAAAAATTAAATTAATTACCGAAGCATCAAGATGCTGTGCGACCATATTAAAATACTTTCTTTGGGGCGATCGAAATATCGACATTTTGAAAAGCCTTGCCCAAGTCTTTAATTTCCGTGAGCAAACCTTTTTTGTCTAAAATGGATTATAAATAAACGAAAATGAGCTCACAATAGAATTTTACCACATATTCAAGAGAGTTCAGCAGATCATTGAAATCAATTATGTGCATCCTCGGAAAAATCATTACGGAGACATCGAAGAGGAAGAAGATATTGTCCTGGGGAAGATGCTCTTCGGTTCGAGCAAGCCGACGTCGAGAGAGCTGTCCTTTACCAGAAGGCAATTCCCTCTGAGACTCGCGTTTGCCATCACCGTCAACCGAGCTTAAGAACAAAGAACCTTGGACTCAAAAGGGACACCGAGATGCCACTCCTGATGCCAATGCCGGGTCTATGGAAATAGGACCTCCAAGAGGTTTGTAACAATAACATCCTTGACTTGTTCTGTTTTGACATGTTTTTTGTTCAAAGTCAAGAGATCTTCGATTGATGTGGTCATTCATTACTCTACTAACTCGGCGGATGGCTGCAAAGGGAAGCCAGGAAGGTTAGCGATTGGTAGCAGCCGGTAGTAACCGAAATTGTTTAGAAGTCGGCCCGGTTCAGCTGCCGAAGGGCAAAATTATCTCGAGGAGATGGAAGATCATGGCAAAATTGGGCGAAGGCGGCTGTGGCGCTGTCTACAAAGTCCAGGATATCAAGAATCCTTCGGAATTCGCTGCAATGAAAGCTGAAAGCAACTTTGTATCGGGAGGAAGTGTCCTCAAATTGGAGGTACAAATTCTGCGCAGATTGGAAGGCCGTGCTCATGTGGCTCAGCTTCTCCAGTCGGGAAAAAAGGCCACCTTCTGCTACATGGTGATGACATTGCTCGGCGACAGCCTCAATAATCTCGTCAAGAAGCTCAATCGTCAATGTTCTGTATCTTCCCAGACGCGAGTTGGCATCAATACGCTCTACGGGATCAAACAAATCCACGACGTCAGTTCTTTTGTAGTCGACGGTCATTGGCCATTTTAGATTGGATTCATCCATCGCGATCTCAAACCGGCCAACATTGCCCTTGGCCGTAAAGGAACTCCCGAGAACCGTTTCCTCCACATTTTGGACTTTGGACTGGCTCGCGAATATGTGCTGCGGGACGAGGAGGGATTGAAAATGAGAAGGCCCAGGCAACGGGCCCTGTTCCGCGGTACGACGAGATATTGCTCGATTGCGACCCACGAGCGAAAGGAGCAAGGCCGCGTCGACGATCTTTGGAGCCTGCTGTACATGTTGGCCGAAATGCGTGGTACTCTGCCCTGGCACGCTGGACAAAGCAAGGATGAAATTATGGAAATTAAAAAAGCCACCGGTTTGTCGACTTGTATTTCTGTAAATTGGGAATATTTAGAGCCGGATATGATGCTGGAGAATAGTCCGATCCAGTTGGTCGAGATTGCCAAGTACTTGGCCACCCTGAATTACTACTCTCGACCCGACTATCATCTCATCTACTCTCATCTCCAGGCCATCATGTCCTGTGGCAATTTCAAGTGGACTGATCCATACGACTGGGATTCGAAGGGAGGCGTGCTGTCGTCGGTGATGTCCAAGGAAAAAGTCGAGCCAGTGCCCAGCAGAGAGTCGATTGCCAGTGCAGAAGCCCTTACCATGCCCCTCGTCGTCCCGGATCCGGCCACTGGCAGCGCCACCCCGCGGTCGAAGGAACCGATCAGATTCGACCCGGAGAATCCCTTCCCGGCTGAAACATTCCTCACTAATCCCTTGGGATTCTAAGAACTAAAGACACAAAATAAAAACTGGCTGAATATTTTGTCTATTATTTCCCCTACACGACAGTTTCCTTTAGAGACTGGCTCTTCATTTTTTTGTTGTTTCTGTTGGCTCTTCTTCGTAAATATCTGGATTTTTCCTTCTTTTAGAATCTTCTTCTTTTTCTGCTCCTCCTGAGCATCCTTTTTTACGTTGTACTTATTTTGAAGGGCTTCTGGATACTCTCTCTGGTCAGACAGTCATCGTTTCATTCTTCAGCCCGAAGTTTTCGCCAAAAGTCGGGTGACCTCAGTGTCTGTTGGATTTGTCCACATTCATCTCGATGTAATCATCCATTTTTCCAATTTCCACAATTGTCCTATCGCTCTTTCCATTTCTATCAATTGGAGAATGACAATAATACAAATAGTGCAAAATCTGTCAAAAAAAACATCTGTCACACTCGTTGATTATCAGAATTTCGTGCGACAGGTACATTGTGCGACAAGATGCCCTTTTTGTTTGAAACAAAGCTTTTCAAAGGTCAGTCATGCTGATGTTTTGCAGTATTGTACAATCAGCGATCCCCCTCAACAACTGAAGAATAACATAGGACTCGACTGTCGTGAAAATAACCCCCTCAACCACAATATTTTGGTTATATGCCTAGGTTCCTCGTTTTTAACAATACATAGACGAGTCTATATCTCCTCTTGCTCTTTATATTTTTCTACTATCACATGATACGCTGTATATTACGTTTGACAGATGACTAATTCGATTTTTACTAAAGTGAGGGATTTGTTTGGTCACTTTGAAAGTAACCTGGAAATAAAACAAAGAAAAAAGTAGCATTCCCTTTACTCGACCAAAACTTCTCATTGTTGTTGAGTCTGAAAACTTGACGAGAGAAACAAAAACCGTATTTGTCGCGACGGCTTCTGCTTTCTAAATGTTTTCCCAATTTGCAAAGAAAACGAAAAGGCACAAAAATATACGACGGCCCTCTAACAAAACATGCATTCAGGAATCATTGGCAGGCAAAACATTAGAGACTAACTTCAGGCGTTTGTTTATCGATGGTCACACTCGGGACGCACATTCAGCTGTTTTGTTTCACTTCTTCTCATCCCCCATTTTCTGTTTCACTAATTTTTATCAGTATTTTTTTTGTTTGCCTCAATAATTCGTTGAAAATTACATCTCATAGAAATTACTCTCTAAAACAGGCGTGATTACAATATATTTCCTTTATTTTATTGTTCATTGATTTTTCTGCTCCCGAAAAACTTCCTTTCGGTCGAGTCCGCAGCATAGATCCGTCCCTATTTATACGATGTCCCCGTACCATAATGTTCATAGATTAAACCACCAAATGACCAAAGTTGTGCTTCATGTCGCTTGCCTCCATATTTGTGTTCTAAGAAGGATTTTTCCCAAATCAATTTTGATGTTCAATGCCCTTTTCCCCGGAATCTGAACATTTATTTGATGAAGTCTGGCATTTCTGAGTCAGAGAGCGGGGGAAGGCTGCATTCTCCTAATTGCCGGTTTGCGATCATCAGTTTCCGACAGCTTATAATTTGCAGAATGATGTTTGTTTTTATATAGGTAACCGCTGGTTGTTATGCGTAGCTCTGACCCGGATTCTTCCTGATTTTCTTTCGTTATCAGCACGTTTTCTCACCAGACAGACGAGTTAGATTCAACGATGTTTGTTCTTTCTTCTCGTAATCGGCTGGAATTGACTAGACTAAGGCCAAATACCATTTGGTGCGAAAAGTCTGCCCGTCTATTTCATTAGAGCCTTACTTCCGGGTGTATTTTGATCTTTCTAGGCTGGCACACCCACTCATTTTGTGTGTATCCTGTAGTCGCCCTTTCTGTGATTCACAAAGCATCGATCCGTCGGCGTTTTTGTGGCGTGCCCCATATGACAGGCCCATTTCAGCAGCTACGAGTCTCTTTCCTAAAATGTCTGTTCCCTTATAGGACTAGGCCAGACGGCTGTTTTGGAGGAGTCCAGTGATTGAGTGACGGCCGACGTTTTCAAAACAGTCCCCTCCCGCCCTCTTTTCACTGTTTTTGCCTGTTCCCTCAATATTCGCCTTTCCCTCAATAATCCTAATGATTCCGGCAGCTTAGATTAGAGGAAGCTTTTAGTATAGGAGGGAAAAAAAGGATAATCTTGATGTCAGCGAACGATTTTGAAATTGAAGACCTTGACTTCGTTCGCCAAGGATTCTTTTCACCAGGGGTCGAGTGAAAGAGATTATTTTTATTCATTTTACTCGAAGTTTTCATACGGAATGGCCAATGTTTACAGCCAAATTATGTTATGCCTAGTGTTTGGGATGTATTCTACTACACAGCCTGTTGTTCCTCGTTTGCCTCATGTGGTCATGCGCGTCATCACCCCACCTCCTCTGCCGACATCCAACAGACCGCAGAGATCACATCCGCCTCATTTACGTGCCATACTTTATTCCTTTCTCCGAGCTACTTCCTCCTTTTCTTTTTCTCTTCCGGCTTATTTTTTTGGATAAAATAAAAAGGGTTTTGGTCAAATATGAGCCTCTAATAATAATTGAATGTGTAATGAAAGTATTTTCCTCAAGACTCCCATTGAAAACATGATGGTCAACAACTATTGGGGAATGTTTTTGGCTTATACAAGATCCCCCTCTACCCGAAATCATCGCTGAACATTTATATTTGAGAGAAATAAAACCATCGGCTGCAAGCGGGGAGAGAAACGGCTGTTTGCCCAGTCGGCATGTAAAGTTTGACCCACGGTAGACCAATCCAACCGGTAACTATATGGACGTCTTTCATAAACATGTTTGTGGTCAGGCAGTGAGTCAAATACATCCGCACAAACACAAGGGAGCGTTGTTTATCAAAGAATCCCATTCAATTGAGGCCAGCAGGTTTCGTTTTCGTCAAAGTTAGCTTCTTATCTGATGTTTTGCCTTATTTAGCCAAAATTTGCGCAAGATTGTGTCGCTTGAAACGAGCTATTGATCATAAATGGTAGTGTACATAATCTCAGAATTTTGTGGATCCAGGGACAAAACGAACATCCAGTCAATATATCATAAGAATATCATGGCTTTTTTTCTCAGAAAATGCAGTACTCGATAATCGACGGCAAATCGTAAAAAGGACAAGCGAAGCAGTTATATAATTTGTACAACAACACCCTCTCCTTACACGGTATACATCATCCTTGTGCTTTTCGACATTTCTTTTCTCACCGCTCGATAATTTTGCAATTTTTCTCATTCTGTCAGTTTTTCTCACCAGCAGCAATATATCAGCTCGTCACTGGCTATTCACCATATTCAGTCTTTCAGTCAATTACATAAGCTTTGTTTTCAACAATTTTTGCTTTCTATACGAGTTTTTTGATCTTTATTTGCTACCAGATGGCTGCGCCCCTCTTCGCGGGGCGTTCTTCCAGGATACCCAAAAATTAAAAAATTAGATTCCCCTCATCTCATGGGCTCGAATGACACCTATCTTCCCCTGTGAATTGCGAAATACCCTAGCTACGCAGCCAAATCGGGACATTTGATAATCAGTCTCGTTTAAATGGAAAGCCATTACCGTAATCGGCTGCCTCACACTGAGAGGAGTCGAACGGTACCTATTTTGTTGAAAAAGAGCGAAAATTGACACATACGCAGCCAAATGGCGCATTTGATACTCAGTCACATTTAATGGAAAAATAAGTTGCAGATTCTGACTCGCTAGGCTGAGAGCAGTCGAATGATACTAATCTCGATGCGTAACGATGAGAAATAAGAAATACGCAGCCAAATGTGACATTTGATACTCAGTGACACTTATATTGCGAAATAATTATAGTGGAGCCATAAACAAAATAGCAAAAATGTTTTGAGCCTATTTGTCACCGGCGGGGATCGAACCCGCGTCGTTTGTTTGGTGCGCGCGCCTTAGACCACTCGGCCACAACTTTTCGACATGTCAACGCACAGACAGACACACAGACACCATAGCGTTTTAGTAGTAAGGGATTCACCTTACGCTTGATATTTTGTGCGTCATAATTCTGTATTATGGGCCTTCATTAGGCTTCTTCATTGGAAAATATATGAAAACTTCTACATCATTAGATCACAGATTAACTGACGCAGACTACCCTTCATTGATTGCCGCTGCACTAAGGGTGAGAGGCAATGTGTATGCGGGGTTGCTGTGTGCTGGCCACGAAACCGACACGTATGCACCACCGAGCTTACCTATCGAGAATTTTAATATTTATTCATATAACAACATCCAACTCATTGTAACTTTCCATAAGACCAATCATTCTTTTTTCTATTTCGCCAAACGCTGCACGCCCCATGAATTTTCTTTAAATTTTTTAGTCGGATCTTTTGAAATTCAAGTTTTTTCAGCAATGACAGACTTTGCTGGACCGTTACGACCAGCAGATAGTTGGTCAGCAACAGAAGTTCGCTCTCTTACGCATAAGTGAGTATCATCTTTAACTTTTTTTTTTGAAATTTTTGTTTCTGTATATTTTATCTTGCGATGTTATATATTTTCTTATTTAATTACGGTTTTAGCCACGTCTGGACTATTCGCGGCTTTAGTAAATGTGACTGCCGGTATCTGGAAACTTCCACAAAAGTCAAAGATCTCAGTGTAAGTCTTTTTCCCCAAAAATATGATTTTTCTTTCTTTTTTTTTATTTTCCGTTATCTAAATTGGCATTATAGTCCGGTGCAAGCACAGCTAGCGCGTCTAGCGCAGGAGACCAGTTCCTCGTTTTTCGTGTTCGCCTACATCCGCAAGGAAATAAAGAATCTAATAAGGATTTTACATTTTTCCAGGTTGGTCTTTCTCGTATACATAATGTATTTTTCTACTTTCAGTGCTTTAGTAATCATGTCAGCAGTCAGTTTAAGGCCAAGTACAAGTTCAGCGTTTTTAATTCAAGAAACGATGAAATTGCAACAACTGTATACACTGGTACCCAGCAGGTTTGAAAATTATTATTTGACTTTCTAAATCTGCTTTGCAGTTGCATGGCTATTTTGAATATATTAGAAGAGACCTTCTGATATCTCATGTCTTGCCTCAAGATGAGGTACAAATAAATTTGGAGCTCAGTGTAACATTCGACACGATAACTAAAACAAGTCAGCTGCCAAAAACGATCGGTCCACCGTCTCCGAAGCCATCTGAAGTGGCACGGGATTTGGAAGAAGTTTTTTTGGACCCTAAGCATTCTGATTTTACTATCGTGGTCAATGAGAAAGAGTTTCCTACCCATAAGGTAGTTAAGATAATTTTTATGATCAGCATCATGTTTCAGGTTCTATTAGCTTCTCGATCTAGTGTTTTTAAAGCTATGCTAGAACCTCATACAGCCGAATCTCAAACTGGTCGTGTGAACATACAAGATATGGAACCGGAAGTAATGACCGAAATTTTGCGTTTTATGTATTCGGGAAATTCTCCGAATATTCAAACTATGGCACTCGATTTATTATCTGCTGCTGATCGCTTTAACCTTCCTGGGCTTAAAAATATGGCAGACCATGTGAGTTTTCCGACGCTTGTATCTTTTTACCTTCACATTCTCCAGGTTCTTCGCCAAAATCTTATTGTGGATAGTGTGTGCAGAAATATGGTTTATGCAGATATGTTTAATTCGCCTGAGCTGAAAAGCGAGTGCGTGCGATTTATAGCTACAAATGTCCATGCTGTAGTACAGGTATTATTGGGATTTATTCTAAAACCTAGTCATTCCAGACTGAAGGGTGGTCCGATTTAAGTAAGAATCATCCAGAAATCGTAACAGAGGTTCTACTTATTGTAGCTGATAAGAAAAATAATAGTCATAGTTCTTCATCATCTGCATCGACTGCGAATTCAGGAGGTCAGTAGCTTAGCGCCCTTTACAAATTTCTGAGTTCCAGAACCTCCTGCTAAAAGGCTTCGAAATTCGCCCCCAGTAGAGTAACCTTTAACTACTGAAATACTTCGGGGTTAGGAAAGCATTTTCATTCTTATCATTATTTTTCTAGTATCTCGCATTCGACAACGGGAATCAACGCTTCAAGTGTTCGTCTTGCAATAACTTACGGTTCATTTCTGTCGGCTTATTTGTTGCTGTAAACATTGTTTTAATTTTACTTTTCTTTGTACTTATTCTTATCGTGTTCATCTTTTTTACATCTTTGAGCGATAAATCGCACCGGTCTTCGCATAATTCTTTGATACCATTGCGAGCATTCAAGTGTTCCATTTATACTGTTGTATAAATCTTTTTCTTCTTAGTACTTAATTTTTAATAATAATGTTAACTTTCAGTTAGGTCCATTTCAACGTAAAATAATTTTATAAAACATATTTTTTGTAAATTTAAATTTAAAAAATTTTTTTTGACGGCATGCTACTTGTCATAACAGGACAGCGTTTGATACGTTCCAATTTGTTGTGGAGCTGCTATCATTTTTTTTGTTATCGGCATTATAAACCTTTGCCCCCTCTCCACGCAATCGCTGTTGTCTCGCCAGCTGGGCAGGGTACAAAGAGCGCCGCTTAGCACCGGTCTTACCCAGTTCGTCTTGTTTTCACAGAAAACAACTTTTTCGTTCGCTCTTTGCTATATATTTTTCTTTTGTTATTTTTTAAACAAAACGTCGCATCTTTATTGCGTGCTCAGTCTCTATTTTAAAAAGCTTACAGTCATTCTTATCCAGGCGAACTTTGAAGCCATTTTGATAAGAGTAAATTCCACTTTTCAGTCTTCTGCTCTCACGCGAGACCAAGCTACAGCCATGCTCTCGACACTCGGAAAGTCTGCCCTTCGTCCTGTTATTAGAAAATCAACGTATGCAACTGCTGCCGCCGTCAAATCTCAGGCTTCTACTCCCCCTAGAGAGGAGAAAAAAGTTGCGGTAAAGTTTATGTTTACATATAGTAAATTTTTTTTAGAATTCTACTTCATTCGTAATGAATCTTTTCCGTGGAAAAGCAGTCACTGAAGAAAACTTTCCTTATCCATTGAATCTTACTGCTGATCAACGCGAAACTCTAAATATGATCATTGGTCCATGTGAAAAATTTCTTGTAGAAGTCAACGATGTTAACAAGTAAGTTTATCAGATCATATTAAGCTGAATATTGTAGAAACGACGAGCTTCTTGATGTCCCTAAAGAAGTTTTGTCTCAATTTGCCGAGTTGGGAGCTTTCGGAGCTCTTGTTCCTGAGGAGTATGAAGGAGCTGGACTGGTAAATGCACAAATGGCCAGGCTCGCTGAAGTAGTCGGATCTCACGATCTAGGACTAGGAGTGGTCATGGGTGCACATCAAGTAATCGTTAAATACATATTGCTTTTATAATATCATTATAGTCTATCGGATACAAGGGAATTCTTTTATACGGCAGTGAAGAACAAAAGAAAAAATATCTTCCTGACTTGGCTACCGGAAGAAAGTTTGCTGCTTTTTGTTTGACGGAGCCAACATCTGGTTCAGACGCCAATGTATGTTCTCCTGTATTCTGTAGTCAATGATTTTGCTTCAGTCAATCCGTACTCGTGCCGAATTATCTTCGGATGGAAAACATTATGTTCTTAATGGCTCGAAGATTTGGATTAGTAATGGAGGTTTTGCTTCAGTTTTCACTGTTTTTGCCCAGGTTTATTTTATATCTTTCCAATTTTGCAACTTTCTTTAGACACCTGTGAAGCAGCCTGACGGCTCTACTAAGGACAAAGTGTCTGCCTTTATTGTAGAGCGAGGTTTTGGCGGAATTACAAATGGACCACAAGAAAAGAAAATGGGAATCAAAGGATCGAATACGACGGAAGTTTTTTTTGAAAACGTAAAGGTGCTTAACCTTATCACCTGGCTGGTGCAGTCATTATTGTTTTAGATTCCCGTAGAAAATCTGATTGGAAGTGAAGGTGAAGGATTCAAAGTTGCTATGAACATATTGAACAATGGCCGATTTGGAATTCCGGCAGCCTGTACTGGAGCCATGAAATGGTGCATACAGAAAACCGTCGATCATGTTACTAATCGGGTTCAGTTTGGCAAAAAATTGGAAGAATTTGGCAATGTCCAGGTTAGCTAGCTTTGGAAAAACCTATTTTTTCATTTGAGGAAAAACTGACAAATATGCTTGCTCGCCACTATGCCACGGAATCGATTGTGTATTTGTTGGCATCTAACATGGACCGTGGAGTACAGGAATATCAGTTAGAAGCAGCTATTGCAAAAGTTATGGCATCTGTAAGCCAAATGGTTTAGAAATATCGAATAAATGTTGCAGGAAAATGCATGGTGGGTATGTGATGAAGCTATACAAGTTCATGGTGGAATGGGATTTATGAAAGAGACCGGCCTGGAAAGAGTTTTACGAGACTTGCGCATCTTTAGGTTTGTTCATTTTTAAAAACTTCTTATATTTTACGTCTGGATTTTAGAATATTTGAAGGCGCTAACGATGTTATGAGGCTGTTTATTTCTCTTACGGGTGCTCAGTATGCTGGAAAACATCTCCAACAAACAGCTAAGGAAATAAAATCTGGCGGACTTGGTGCTCTTTTCGGCGAAGTTACTAAAAGAGTTACTGGCGGCAGCACTGGCTCTGATTTCGGACCTGTGGTTCATCCCAAACTTAGTAGCGAGGCTTCTCAACTAGATGCACTTATTGGAGAGTTTGGCCGAACTGTAGAAAAGCTTTTGATTAAGCACAAAAAAGGAATTATTGGTAATATCTTAACGTATTTTGTATTATTTTCGGCTTTTAGATCGTCAATATGAATTGGTGCGTATTGCTGATGCTGCTATTGACATCTACAGTATGTTAGCTGTTTTGTCAAGATGTACGTATAGTCTCAATCATAATGCAAGCAGCGCTGGTCATGAAACGGATATTGTGAAATATTTTGTGGAAACCGTAAGTTTAGATTTAAATTGAGAATAATATTGAATTAATAGGCATCGCAGCGGGTAAATGATAATCTCAAAGCTGCTGGTGGATCCAATGACTCAACTGTATCGCTCATCACTAAAATTTCACAGGACGTTTGTAATAATGGAAAAATGCCGCAGATGCACCCTACTGAAATTTGAGGATACCAAAATATTTTTTTATCGATTGTAGAAAAGGGTACTTATTTTTACTAGACGTGTTTTTATGCTTGTCATGTACATATAGATGGTGTCTATAAATTATTTTTTTACCTAAATAACTGCCTCTTTTCCGTATAATTATATAACACTCACTTTCTCAAAAATGGTCGGAAAACTTCGAGTCATCGCACGGAAACTTCAGTTTGTGGCCAAAATCCGAGTTGAAGGCTTACAAAGATAAGCACATGTGATAGATCCGTTCGAGATCTACAAAGAGCATCAAACCATTTTTCTAGCCCTGTTTCTGATTATGGTCAGATGCAATCATGAGAGGTCGACGAGAACTACGGTGTCTATGGGGGACCCACTCGGCGTCCATCTGCTGTAGACGATAGTATTTTTAAAACCGACATCAGATTCGTTTTCTACATCATCGATTTGACCAAGAAAAATGGCTCATAAAAGTGTGGACCACCGTTTTAGCTAAAATTTAGCCAGAAGGAGTTGCCCGTCGTGAAACAGTCATGTTACGTCTTCGACCTTCTCGATCTCCTACAGTTTTTCTATTTTCCTTTATGAAATTATTTTAGATCTCATTCGATAGTCTACGATGTCAGGTATCCAATCCCCGTTGAATAAAATAAAAACGCGAACAACGAAACAAGATATTCCACAAAAACTTGCAATAACTTTGATTTGCTTTTCAAAATTTTTGTTCTCGGCTGATTTTTAGAGTCCTGGTTCATTTCAACCCAAGCAAATTGGATATCATTTAAAAATTCAAGATGTGGAGAATATGACGCTGGCCTTTTTGTGGCGGATAATCTTTACAAGACGACATGACGAGGCGCCGAAAGTGACATATCAACTCAGTTGGCAGCATTATTGCCTCTTCGCGATAGGAGCGAACAATCCAATACGGCGTGGAGACCCGGCGAGGTTTATAGACCCATTTCTACGACTTGTCGATCATGAACCGTTATCGAAGTCGATCATGACCGACTCTACTGCTCCAGCTACTCCTGGTCCCGCTCCCACCAAGGCCACCAAAGCTAAAGCTCCTAAATCGCCAAAGGCAGCCAAAGCCGCACCTTCCCATCCAACTTATTCCATCATGATAAAGAAGGCTCTAGTCGATTTAAAGGAGAGAAATGGCAGCTCCCGAACGGCCATCAGCAAGTACCTAACAAGCCATTACAAGCTGGGAGACAGCTCAAATCAGGTAATCCAAGGAGTAACCCATCTGACCAGCAGATTTCAGATTAATGCCAGACTTCGTGCCGCCTTGAAGAAAGGTCTTGTGAAAGGAGAACTTGAACAAACCAAGGGAAATGGTGCCTCGGGTAGTTTCAAACTGGTCAAGGCTACACCTGCCGCTCCTTCTGCCAAAAAAGCTCCAGCAGCAAAGAAACCCGCCACAAAGAAGACTGCAGCCAAGAAGGAGAAGAAGACCGCCTCGCCTAAAAAGACAAAAGCCGCCCCTAAACCGAAGACGAAGAAGCCGAAGTCACCAAAGAAGGTCAAGAAGACGGCGACTAAACCTAAAACGCCCAAGGCCAAGAAGACTACCGTCAAGGCTTAGATTAGCTGCCAATTCTCATTCAAACCCAACGGCCCTCTTTAGGGCCACATTCTCAGTCGATCTCTCGATTTCTCAGGATAATAAAGTGTCTTGGAATATATGGGTCAAATAGCGTTCGAACAGGGCTAACTGGCCAATGCCAATGGGTTCTTTATCAGCAAGAGGTCGCCGGAGATGATCCTCTTGGTAGTGTTGTGCGTCGACTCGACATCGGTAATTGTATGTTGAGTCGAGAGAGTCGGATCGACTCTGCAGGCCCTGTTGAGAAAATCGAATATTGGAAAGATACATGGTCGACTCGGCTTGACACTGTTTTCATTTCTTGCATCGATGTCGAGCCGAACTGGACTTCGACTCGACTCTGTCAACTGCGTCAAGTCGACGCACAACATTTCTCAGGTCAAAGTCGAAGTTGTGCCAATCAATGTACGTCAGGTCGGATGTCTCCCACCCTTGGAAGTATTCGTAGAACTCGTGTTAATTGGCTAGTTTTCGTGTCTATGAAAATGTTTTCATGGAAGGGATACACTCGAATAAGCTCCAAAAAAAGAGATTACTGATCCTCTGAGGCCGCGTGTCCTTTTTGTCTCGACCAATGACGATTTCTGATTATCGTTATCTAATTATTAATGTCTCCAGCTAATTCGTACATCCCCCACAAATTAGAAGAAATGTGTTTTTGCTCATTGATCCAGCTGTCGATTGTCTGAATGGCTGTCTTATTGCTTCTTTTCTTGTCCTCTCTGTCTGTCGCCAATTCTGATAATTATAATAGGAGTCGTCTGGCTGTTTACCGCAGTTGCCCTTCTTTTGTGTTCCACTGCAAAAAAAGGCCATTTTCAGATGCATCTCATTACTTTTATCCAACCGACAGACGAATGGTCCGATCTTTGGATTCGAAAAGCTTTTCTCCTCGAGTTATTCCTCCTCGCCTTCAGGTATTGTCTCTGTTCTTCGTCATTTTCCTTTTAGTTATCCTCTGCTCTTCCTTTGCATTTATCTCCTCATTTATACCAAGCAATACCATCCAAATCTGTCTATAATGATGCGTCATCTCTTCATACAGTATCCCTTTCAAATGGTGGCTCGAATTACTCTTATAATTAAAATGTTAACTGAAGATACAGGTCTCCTCTCCATCTCTTCAAAAATATTTCTTTTAATTCAGAGAAATTAAAAACAGACGTGATATTTATGGTGGCCAGCTGCATCCGGACTTATCTCATTTTTCTGGCCTTTTATTTTTCACTTTGGGCAATGATCGAACGATCCTTTGCTACTTTCTATCTCAAAGATTACGAAAATCATCAAAGAAAGTACATCGGTTGGATATTGACAGTCCTTCTGCACCTGGTCAGTTATACATCGGCGAGTCTTTTCGTTTTTGGTGGGTCATTTCCCGTCTCTTTTAAAGGGACGATAAGGCAGGATTTGAATTTGCTGGAATTGCGCGCTTGGCTTACTGTAGTTATTTGCAAAAATTATCAGCATGCATTTTTATAGTTTTTTTTTGTTTTCTAGTGTTTTGCCAGCATCGAATTACTATAAAACAAAAAAGAAATAAGCAAAAAGTAGCAGGATAGAAAAGATAGAAAAAATTCGTGCAAATTGAGCTTTTTGAGTATAAAATAATATTTTGACGACTTACGAAGTCGTTCATATATCAAAATGTTTCTAAAAATCAGCTGAGTCGATTGCAAATAAAATCAGATCATGGGAAATAGCGGTTTTAAAGAAAAACATAATTTTTCATTTGGAATTTGCAAAATATGTGCATGATGTTTAACGCGTACTCTGGAATCAGCGGAAATCCAGCTGAATTCAAATCCTGCCTTATCGTCCCTTTAATATTTCGCCTTCACTTTCAGAGATCATCCCGTTATGGCCAATCCTTGTCTCATTTATCATCAGTAATCTCGTCGCATTTTTTGTTTGTTTTTCCTTGAAATCGTCCCACTCATTTACGTATTCAGATATGTCATATTAATTCATTTTTAAATAAGAAAAAATTAAAAGATATTGTGCTGTCAAAATGTACAGGACAGTACAATTTGAGTGAAAGATATCAGCTGGCGGAGAATATTGCCGTGGCTACTGTAAGTATTTGCCAGATGAGAATAATTTCCACCTTTCAGCTATTCAAAAAGGGCATTGTACTGTTTATTTTCTTCTCACTTCTTTGTTGTTCATTTATGTCAGCTGAGGAAATAGAATATGACGTTTATCTTCGAAATTGGATGCATGTGTCATTCAACTTGAGTGCCGCCATGTAGAAGCAACCTGTGTCCTCTTAAATTAACATCTATTCAGATACGGGATTGTGGTCCCTTTGGCTCTGTTTCATTACAATGAAGAGTGGAAAAAAGGAGCTAAAAGACTTTGGTCAAAAGTCAGCCGATATCATGAAGTGATCCCAGACGATGCCTCTCGACCGTCGAGAGATTCCCTCGCCACAGCTGTGAGTTCTCCCCAAAATTATAAAACACAATTTATAGCAAAAAGCCACCGAGCTATACTTTGCCCAATTGGCGAAAGATTGGGGACCACCACACAAATAGACGAATACCGGTTGAGAATAAATAAAGTCGAGATCGAAAGACTAAAGATCGGTCAATTTCTGATCGAATTCCTTCTTGATTTCATCGGGAATTTTTGAGTAAATATCTTGGATTTTTTGCAGTCGTTCAGTCTCATTCAGGGCCGAGTTGGTCATCAATGCTGAGACCTAAAATACTGTCATGTCAGACCGGTCGACCAGAGTGACCACTGAGGTCACAGCCAGTTGTCACTCACCGGCTGGCAGTAATCGCCGTCAACAAACTGACCTTCTGAAACTGGACCTGAGCCTCTGGACTCATCTCATCAACCAGTTTGTGTATTTTCTGTCGTTTCATCTCTGTCTCGTTGTCCATTGTTCGAGAATAAGAAGCAAAAATATTCTGAAAATTGCCTGCTCGACGGGGGATGTCGCCAACCTGGCTGTTTGTGTCCATCGACCTAACAAATTCTTCTATTTTTTGTTGTTTTTCCGCTGGTGACCATGTGGGATTCTGTACAATTGAATAAAACTAAAATGGCCATTTTAGCTGGTAGAGTTACGGAGCACCTGGTCGAGTTGTTGAGGCGTGGCAGTTTTCATGAATGGTGGAATAATTCGAGTTGGCTGCAGGGAGCTCGTCTGTTTTGCAGTTTAAAAGAAAAAAAAAGACAAAATTACCGGTTTCTCAATGTCTCGATTAACAGAATCCGCCTGGAATTGTCCCAAATGGGTCGACGGCTTTGGCATGCCCATTGGACCAAGCTGAGAGGGAAATCCGCCCATTTGCATACCTCCTAAAAGACGTTTTTCTCTCTTCTCTCCGTTGGCTTTACCCATTCTGCCCATATTCATCGACGGAACTCCTCCCATAATTGGAAAGGGATACTGCTGGCCCATAGGCTGATTGGGATATCCTTGCATGTTGTTCGCCGATTGTAAATACGTACTGGGGAGGTTAAACCCACCATATCCGGCCATGCCCGGTTGGATTAATTGAGAATTATCAGCAAATGACGGCTGTGCATTGTACATTCCTGCAAAATAGCAAAAATAAAAGAAAATAGGACATTACTCGCCCATATCGAAGCCGTTACCTTGAGGCATTTGAGGATAGTAGCCACCAGAAGGGAAAGGCTGTCCCATCATTGGCTGTCCCATTCTCCATTGTCCGATGACCAAAGAAGGAAGAAGAAAAAGAAGAAGAGACATGAGCAAAGGGAAAGAACACCAGGAGGCGAGGCCGAGTCCAATTAGACTGTGCCAAAACAGAACGGACCGGTTGATTCTCTCGGCTTAGCCGGCACAAAACGGGATACGCGGGTTAACTAGCCCGCTTTGAGTGGCCATTTTTGACGATTTCGAGTGGCAGACAATTCAAGAGAGATCTAGAAGATTTTGTCTTTTCTTGGTTGGGGATGTCTCGTATAGTTTGACTTTGTTGACTGTCGCTTCTGTTTGTGTCCTCGTCCGACTCGCTAATTCCTTGCGGCTATCGGTTACTTCCCTCTAATTCCCTGTTCCAAATGTTCGGTTTTCTTTTTATTTTACCATTGGCTGGATGCTCCTTCACTAAAATTTTCAATCTAGAAGAGGTTTGTTCGCCTTCTTTTGTCAAAAGTTGTCAGGTATCCATAGAACCTCCTCCAAAACCAAAATTTCTTATGAATGCGACACATCAAGTCATCGACCAATTTATGAGCATCTACAGGACACCGGGGATTAACACCATGAGAAAAGTGGGTCTCATGTCTCTGAATATTTTGTCTAGATGACTGAACTTGATGTTCTCATTGGGACTCTACGACCGGAAGTCCAGCATTCGTACGCAGCATACAAAGCACAGGCCATTCTCCAACGGCTGAGTCAAGACGAAAGAATGCAGGAAGTAGCTGAGAAGGTAAACGATTACCGTATTCCCTGGGGGAATAGATTTCAGGCACATTACACGATGGCCCACTTGGAAGCAATGAAAAATAGTCGAACATTGGGTGTTAATGAGAGAAAAGCTCGAACTGAGTTAGTTTTCGCCGAATTCACTGAATTTATGGTAAGTTTATGTCTCAATAAAGAGATCTGTCCAGATTCAAGCGGTAACAGACGAGGTCAGCAATGCTCTCCACGGTTCAATGAGTCAAATTCTTCGTGCTCTTCTATTTTCCGAAAAATTATCACAGAAATAAATAAATATTCAATTTTTTATTTACAGCACAGTCAACATACACAGGCGCATGAGAATTAAAGCTTTTTGTCTGGGAACAATGCCCGAGGACGTATTATGATGCGGGAGTAATACTATCGGTCTCTTTGTCGGCTGGCTGACTGATTACCAGAGTTGATTGGGCTTCCTGTGACGAACTCGACGAACCTTGTGATTACGGAACTTGACGGGTCGGAAGGCTACCATGATGTCGTTGTCGTCAGGCTGAAAGAAATCAGAGATCATTAGAGCACGGAGACATTGTCCCATTATCACCTAACCTCTTCCTATCTGTCAATCAATGTTTTATAACAAAGAGCAGACATAAATGAGCCTAATGGCTTGCTCACCTCAGGCTCAGTGTAGCGGTTTGGACAGCGAGAAGGGCGGATGCAATGGCCATTGGGACTGCGGACGAATCCTTCCATGCACAGGCATCGAGGCGAGTAACACTTGGGATTGGCCAAGTCATGGAAACAATTGGGAGGGCTAAAATGCAAAATTAAGTATATTTTATGTCCGTCTACCTGTAGAGATTGTCACAACTCTTGTCGCAATATTTCTCCGGTCCACAGATGACGTGATACTCGTGGGTACCGCAATAGGCGGCCGTCTTTTCATTTCTCTCCGGAAATAGTGGAATTTGCCGGTGATGACGCTGAAAAAAAGATTCTTTGCTCGTGTTCCTCCCATAATTCCCTTTGCTATCATCGAAGTGACAAGATTAAGATAAAGGAATCCGGGAAGTTGCCCCTTTGCCCCCCGAAAAAAAGACACATGATAGCTCAAAACAGGCCCTAAACTCATAAAATTCCTTATCAATGGTGGCTGCCCCCGGGGCGAGAATCTCAGCGACTTACCCTCGTGTTGTTGACATGTCTTCTATGGTGATGGTGGTGGTGGTGGCGATGAGTCTTATGTTCCGGGTCAGCTGGGAGACTGAAGACAACGAGGAGACAAAGCAAAGCAAGAAGAATTAATTGTCGCATTTTCTGAATATTTCTATTTTGTATATTGAATAAAGAGAGAAAAGGAACGAGAGGCATGGATTGATCTCAGGTTACCATCAAGATGACAGCCCCAGGTGTCATTTTGAGAAAAAAAGCGTGAGTCAGATTGACGGGTCTACAAGGAAATAATGAAATAGGAGCCAATAGAGCGGGCATACCACCCGGGGAAAGGAGAAAAAGAGAGAGATGAGGCTGCCGTCTTGTCTACAGTATCGTAAATGCCACTGGTCTTATCTAGGAAAACAGGAGGCCGACCCTTCGATGAAGCAGAAAGTGCTCGAAATACCCGCAAGCTACACATTTACGGGCCATGTGACGGACTGATTGGACTGGGAAGAACAATGGCGGGTAACTGATATCCACCACGGGAAGATCGTCGAGCGGACAGACGAAAAGGACAGCCAGATCAAATGACGACGAGGGAGGTGGTGTGAGTCTTGGACTGTCTCGACGGGGACATCTACTCGATTAAATCCACCCCCAGCATTTTGAAACAGACACGACGAAACAAAAGAACACGAAAGAACTGACGACTGTCAATAAAAAAGTTTGCAAACTTCTCATATTTGGGCAAACCTGGAAAAATTCTATTTGGCGTTCGTCTGTCTAAGCGTCTAGGCCAATAACTGACCCTTTTTGCAGAGATGACAAAAGAGGAAGAGATCGTCGAGAGGGAGAAATTCAAGACGGAAGGAAAGGGTACAAGTTAGGGAATCGGTCGATCAAACGGGCGTCAAGGTTATTTTGAACCGGGAGATGATTGAAAAGGCGGAAAGACACAGTAAACACCTGTACCCGACATTTATGGAAGATGAGGTCGAGCTGGCCATCAAGACGGAAACAAGTTTTTAAGCAGCTCGACGGGTGGCCGAAACCCGACACCTTTTGACGTTGCACGGCTGCAAAAGGTAACCAGATGAAACGAGGGACACCTTTTATCTGAGGCGAAGATTATTGAGAAAAGAAAGCAGCCGACGACACAGTTATGACAGCTGTGGCAGATTAAGATAAAAGGATTGGGAGCAGTGGCGCAAAAATTAAAAAAAGAGCAGGTTATTGTAGGGACAAAAGCCATAAAATGAGCATAAAACAAGGCGGTCCGACGATGACTGTCGGATTTGCAGATAGCAGAAAAACTACAGTAATCCGACGAAGAGAAGAAGAGAACCACGGGAGGACCCTTGTAAATCCAAAAATGATAAGAGTTTGCCCCTTGCACATCGTCAAAAATGCAACCAACTCCCAGACACAAAAAAACCACACATTATGAACTTTTTTTTGGCTTATTATCTTGGTAATAAAAATGTGTTTCTGGAGCTCGGGGTTTCCTTTGATTAGGGCGAAAAGACAAAAGCGAGAGATGACCCTGGTCGATGGCGCATTCCATTGACGTAAAAAATCAAATTCCTTATCATTTTTGAAGTGGACCTCCTGACCCACCCGGATGACATCTTGACATCCGGTTGACTCAAGAGTACGCACGACACTATCACTCCCTGGTTGTACTTTAGAGGGGAAGACGACTCATTCTCGACATTTATTGCTCATTTAATTTAACGGTATTCTTGGTGGTTTTTGATCGTCTAAAAAATTTTGATAAGGTCAAAGAAAGACACAAAAGGTGGCCTAAATGGCACCTCCTGCAAAATTTGTGTTCTTTTGTTCTCCTATCCATTTACTTTTTCCTCTGTCGGAATGCTTGAAAAAACAAACGACGCCCCCGGAGTAAATACGGAAGGAGATGTTTCTCCTTGTGTCACAAAGACTGATGACTATATCTTCTTCGGGTTGAGTCAATTTCCACGGGGGGAAAGTGTTGTTTACTCCTAAAAAAGAAACAGTCATATGGCGGTGGTGCAAGTTTGGAAATAATGTTTGTGTCGTAGATTGCAAAATGAGTGGCGGGATTAGTGGACGTCATAAGTTTAGGATGGTATCATTTTGGGTCGAGTCGAACTCGACGTCATCGACTCGACGCGACATCGACAGAGAAAACGTGTGTCCAGTCGAAGAGGATATCGGAGTGACCGACACCTATTAGGGGAAAACTACTCGACGACATTCTAATGGGATGACTGCCAAGTTGCGTGATTCCTTCGGTAAGACAATGTCCGAATAGACGAAACATAGATAAGAGAACCAGAAACAAGAAAAGGATCAGTCACACTTTTAGACGATGAAGACTGACTCACTCGAGATGAGGGTAATAAATTTGACGAAAAGCGAGGCGGACGGATCCCACACTGAATGAGATCACAATAACCAAACGATGGGAATTGTGACTAAGCCCAACTCTTCTCGGAGACGCACTCGTTATCGCTACCGGACAAATTCCATAGATTCTTTTTCGTCAGCTATGCTGATATTATGCTTTTTTGTCTAAAGAAGACGTCATGTCCGGAGGGACTTTTCCCATAGTCGACTCAACTACTAGTGACAGTTTCCACCTAACCTATAACTATCCGAAACGGGTTCTGTCGGGGACATCGCTTGATGGCAAGATGATGGCTGGACAGAAACGAACGGTTACCATTTTATAGCTAGCAGAGATCAAAAGTTGGACAAGGAAGACAAAAGGAGGAACAGAATGCGGTGAAAAAGAAAAAAAGAACTTTGCAGACTGTATGATAAAAGGGGAAAAGATTGATAGGAGAGGGGGATTAGCGCTGTACCCGAGATGTTTTCGACGAGAGCACAAGAAGTGGAACATCGAGTCGACTGAGTCGACAAAGGGACAGATCACAGGTGTTTTCAAGGCGCCGTTTGTCTCAATTCGTATTCCAGGCCATGCGGTGACGCGAAAAAAAGAGATCTACAGGAGCAGCATAACAGATGTCACCGCCGGAAATAGTCGACGAACGGAAGAACAGTCCTACGGTAGAGAGAGGAGGCAACACTCTCGACAGAACCAGTTGCCAAACGATATTCGACGGAATAGCAATTTATCCCTTTCCTGTCCTGTAGTGGAGATGTCAATTTTTGGTTCATTCTACTTGGTCCGATGGCGAGTCATGGTCCGATTTCAACTCTTTCTCGTTCAAATCACGAGACTTCTTGGGATAGTACCCGAGTCGAAGGACTCGTCGAGCCTCATTCCTGTGGATGGAATCGTGTGCCTCGGGGCACATACTGCGGATGTGCAGGTATATTTTCAATCTATTGGAGATGATGAATTTAGACCATTCGAATTCGATCTCATTGCCGGCATCTTCCCGAGTCATGACCTCGTTTTATATTCCTGAGAGGAGGAAGACTGTTGTCGCTTTTGTTTTCTTCACGTGTACCGTCTTCCTCAATCATCTCGTACTGGCCATCATCTCCGACATCATCAGTCGAGAGCCGCTGCCCGACCTTATGCATTCTCTTATTCGACAAAACAATTTGACTCGAAGTTTGGCTGATTGGTATGGTCATTTCGCGGCTATCCATCGTTTTGTTTTAGGTTCGCTTTTGCAGGAAGTCTGGGCACCATCCTTCTTGTCTGCTTATTCCATAAATATCGATGGATCGTCGCCCGCCGTCTCTGGTACATTGGATCCATTATCTTCTTGATGAGGGCCGTCAGCATCTGTGTCACTCACATTCCCGCCAGCTACGAGGACAATACCGAGTTATAATTATTTTATTCGAGGTCATTTCTGTTTTAGAATCTGTACTGATCCGTCCGACTCGCCAAATCCGAGCTACGATAGAGTCATCAACAATTTTGCCAGGATATTTCTAACTGTTAGCAATTTTTACGTCGAAAATTATTGATTTCAGATGGGATTGCAAGTAACGGATAAGACAAATCATCTCTATTGCGGGGATATGCTCTTCAGTGGCCATACGACGACCATCTCGACGTGTTGCTTCTTCCTCAACTATTACATGCCCCACGCTCTCTGGCCTGTCAAATTCATTCTCGTCGTTTGTTGTCTCATCGCCATGATCTGTCTCATCGGCAGTCGTGCCCACTACACCGTCGACGTCATTATGGGCTATTGGATCTCGTCGATTATTTTCAGTCTCTATCATGCTTATTGCGAGATTCCTCATGAAGTTCGCCCTCAGACTCGAGCCTTTCGTCGCCTTTTCATCTTCTGGACAATGTTTGAGACAGAGAGAAAAGTACCCGCTGGTCGATTGCCCAATCAGCTGGAATGGCCTCTACCGTGGCCAAAGAGTTTAAAGAAATCTTTTGAAGATTTCAACGATCAATCGGAGAATACGCGTCCTGGTCGGATCGCCAAATGGCTGGCCCAACATCGAGTCAAATTTCATATGTGACATAACAGATAGTAAATGATGAATAAATTTGACTCATTTACTGATTATTAACGTGTTCATTTTAACACCAAATAGAAATCTATATTTTTGAGGAGAAAAAAGGAATGAACGTGGAAGGGGAAGAGGGGGGGGGGGGTTAAAGCAATATGTTTTGGTAAGAAAATGATCTCCCGTCATGAAACACAAAAAGATAAACTACATACACCGATAGAAATCACCCACTGGGGGAAAAAGAAGAAGAAAAAGAAGAGAAAATGTTTTGGCAAGAGATCCGGACAGAGACGACGCGGAGGAATAGAGTCGGATATAAGGCAAGCACGGATTGGAAGGGGGACCCGAAAGAGAGAAGACCAGAGAGAAGAAGACGACGGGCAGCTAGAGATACTCCTCCTCGTCATGTTCTTGTATTGTACACATATCGAATTGTTCCTGAAAGGAAATAGATCTTTAGACAGAAAAGATGAATATGCTTGTTAGAAATAAAAAAAGACAACACGAATAGGGGTGTACATCGACTCGACACAGGAAATTGTGTGTCGATGTTTAGTCGAGAGAGTGCAGTCGAACTGCGTCGAGGGCGAAATATTGCTCGACTCGACACTCGACTCCATCGACTCGAGTCGATGCACAACCCCAGACACGGAAACATTGTCAGCCAAAAAAACAAGCGAATATGGTTAGTTAGATAAGCTGAACAATGTCTCACCGAAAGAGAGAGAAGAGACGAAGAGAAGAGGGCTAGAGGGCACACACTGACAGCGTCACTGAAACGTGCGAGTGAACGAAAAAAATACGACAAAGGGGGAGACAAGCGAGGAAGCAGGCGACTACAACAGAGGCCAGTCCCCGAAAAAGATAAAAATTAGAATCTACCTCTACTTCAGAGTCAAGAGATGAGCTGCATTTTCGATTGTCAGGACTCTCACTGGCTGAACTTTCCTCTTCTATTATACCGTTGCCGAGACCCGCTACTAAAAAAGGAAAAAGAATAAGAAGAAAAGAAAGAGGCAAATACCTGAGCTGGCACTTGAATTGTCGATTTCATGGAGCCATTTCTGGTGATTGTGCTTGAGATTGATCATCATCTCCGGCTCGACTAAACCAGGGAGAACTGGCAACAAACCCGCCTGAGAATTCTCTTAATACAAAAAAAGAAAGAGGGCAAACCTCATTCATAGCAACAGCCAAAGGACTGACAACATGAGCGATGAAGGAATCTTGCAACTTGGCAACTTGCGGGTCATCCCTGTCCATGTAGGGCGTGATCGGCATCCCTCGTCGCTTTTCTTCGTCTCCTTGGAGATAAAACTCCTCGCAAATCCTGTCTGTCCATTGTCGATGAAGGGAGTACGGCTTGCATGGACTGTTGATGTCGGCCATTTTGATGACCATTTTAGCTATCAAGAGCCTGTCCGATTCGTTTGTCAGCTCCATGTCATTTGTCTTTTCGTTAAATGTCATAATTATCTCAAAATGTTGTTTTAAATCTGTGGCCAGGATGTATTCCAAAACGAGATATCTGAATTCCCCCTTCTTATAAACGGATTCAATATCCTTACCGAAATCTCTTCGTTTCTGCCGCATCCAAAACTTCGATAAAATTATATTCGGGCATTTGAAGGAGTCGCCAGCTTTCGGCAGCGTGATGATTTTCCAAGACGGATCGATCATTGTAGAGGATGGCCTTCTTGTCTTCTGCTGCTACGAGAAAGGCATTTGTCCTTCCCGGATGGTCATAGTCATGCATAGCAGCTGCCGTGAACAATGCCATCAATTCCAGCGTACTCATTGAGGCAGAGATACTTTGAGCCGGTTGAAGAGGCTGAGGAAGGAGGGAATCAGGAGAAGCCGACGGGCCAAATTGTGGTCGAATGGCGTGGCAAGTGAGGTAATGACAGGCATGGAGGACATCGGCCGCATGTAGTCGATTATGATCTAAAAAAAAGAGGATAAACCAAGGGAAAGACAACTCACATGGAATTTCCCAGTATCCTTTTTCAAGAGCGTGGAAATAATTGAAGAATTTAACAGGAGATAATTTGAATATTCGGAAAAGATCCGCCTGTTTGAAGATTTTGTAAGTCAACTGAAAAATAGGAAATATGAAAAAAGCGGCAAGAAACTTACCCTTGAGAGGACGGTAACTGGATGAAATCGAGCCATGTCAAAAATGGGCAAATTCCAATCGGCCACCATGTTTAAATCTGAGTCATTGCTCAGCTCTTTCGTGTCATATTTAACGCCATCAAAGACGGTTACCACCGTGTCAACAAGAGATCCACTAAAATTATGAAAAATAAACTTAAAAACATGAAGAACGGACCTCTCTTTCCTACTGGCTGATGACTTTTTGGTAACAGGAGATTCACAATTGGCCGTAGAAGTACCTGAAATCATATTGAGAAATGAGCGAGAGAATGTAGTTAATATGGATACAAAGCGACGTAGAAAAGAGAAAAACAATGTGTCAATGGGATCAGTCGACGTAACTCACCGGGTGTGCTGCTGGCAGCGCTGCATTCCCTATCGGAAGAGGGTGACGACTCCGGCTTCCAATAACTGAAAAGTACAATTGAGAGACCATTTTAAAGACAATGGGACGCGTTTTTCTGGTTTATTTTACTATCAAAAATGACCTGGCAAATGCCTCAATTGGATTAGGAATCTTGCCAAGATCCCGCTGAGCACCGGTAAATTTTTTGACGACGTAGACGCCAAAAGGCTGGATCTCCTTGCCGGGCTTTGGCTTGCATTTCTCTTGGCCCGATTGCATTACATGCCTACAAGAAGAAAAAGAAAATTGAAGGAAGACAAAGAATACTCAGAAAGAGAAGCAATTGACCGAGAACTCTTATTCAACTGGAAGAGGAGAGCAAAAGAACGGGTGCGATGATTGTGCGCGGGGTCTTCTGCCTGCGTAGGCTGAATTTTTCATTGGCTGGACGTCGATTGGCTCTCTCGATGTTCCAGAAACTTAATGAATCGGTAGAAGAGAGAGCCAAGTTGTGTATGTGGTAGCTGGGACTAATTGTGCTAATTGAAGAAGAAGATAGAAACTGATTGAGACGACAGGAGACGAGAGAGAGAGAGAGGACGACTACAATTATATATTCCCGTGGAAGGCGTGTGATTGGGGAATGAGCGGGGCAACTCACACGAAACTCTTCTCAGAAAAAAAAGGTCGAGAGATGGTCTCAACAGCATAATCCAATTGAAGAGAGCCAAATGGCTTCCGAAAACCATTTTACGTCAATGGGGAAATCTGCCGGCAATATCTGCTGGGCCGATTATCCCCCTAAACTAATGTGATTAGGTAATGGCGTCGTCTACTGGGAGAGGAGGAGAAGAAGAAGACGTCGTCGAGCGGCACAAATGCAATTACGCCAGGGAAGATGAGCAGTTATTACTGACCTAATTGAAAAAAAGACATTTTGTCACATTTTTAAAAAATTGTTTACTTTTGGAAGGTGGACTTTTTGTTTATTGTATGGAAATCGATACCGAGGGGCTAGAAAGCCCCTCGTCCAAGAGAAATGTACTTGTAGTTTACAGGGGTAGCCAAGAGGAAGTAATTAAATATATTATGGGAAAGAAAGCGAGAGAAAGAGAGATAGTAACCGCGGTCGACCGCGTGTCGACCACTGTTATAGCCTTTCCATAAACATTGCCCCGAACCTTCAATAAGTGACGTAACCCCCCACTCTCCTCCTGAGGGGGGCCCCGTCAAAAGGAGATGAAAAATGGTGGAGAGATTTGTTTTCGGGAGGTTCTCTCTCCTCCTTTGAGGCGAAGGACGGCCAACGAGCACAATCAGGCGCGAAAACAAGCTGCCTTTCTCACGGAGGAAGTAAGAAATACTTCGACTCTCGTAATAATTGATTGACACAAAATTAAAAGAATGGCTCCGACTAATAGAATCGACAGTATGAGAAGGATAAGACGGGCGACACGCTGCCTGCCCATAAATTATTAATATTTCCATCTTGAGAGAAGTCAAATCAAGTGGGAGCCGCGTTATGAGAAGGACGGGCAAAAGGAAGGAGGGGGTCCTTTGAAAGTTGATCCGGTGGAGGGACGGAGCCTCGAGAACACTTGGCGAGACTCCAATTAGTAGAGCGAAAGGTCTCCGGGGACGGGTGGGCCCCCTTTCTGTCCCTTTGATTAGTCGACTCACCTGCTGCTTCTTGGTTTGCTTGGCTCTGCTGCGATTGTCGGCAGGCCGGTGGCTGAAGTCACCGTCGAGAAGGTTATATTCGACACGCGAGGCTTCGACGACTGAAAATTTAGGATTAGAAAAACGATGACTCAAATTTTTGTGCTACCCTCCGGCTATGACCCCCTTTGTTTTAACAGCTGCAATGACAGAGTTCAGGGATCAATGAACTCGACTCACACTCAGGTCAAAAGTCCTCAAAGGAGTGAGCTCTAACCTCTGACTGTGGATGAGGTGATGGCGATGGAAATCCCATAGAACTGCCTAAGGACACCATAAGCATTGTGGTTTCTAGAATAATTGACAAAATGATAAAATGAAATTTTCGAGGGAAAGAGATAATCCCCCACTTGACGTGGCCTCTTTTGTATAAAATTATCAACGAGGAGGAGGAGGAGTGCTCTATGATTATTAGACAAAAACATCTAAGGATATCAGAACAAGGATGGAAATCGAGAAGAAGAGCCGTTGGCTACGTCACGATCGGGGACAATAGAGCGTGACCGGGGCGATGGAGGAACGGGAAGAGGGGAATAATAGGCGAGCAGACTGTGCAAACAGAAAAGCCACGGACACCCCGGAGGCAGCTGGATTTTGTCAGAAAATTTTGGGGAAGACAACTGTACTCCGAGAGACCAATCCAAGCGAATTTATTAGTTAACAAGTAAATGAAATGGGGGACCATAGACCGAACAGCGGAGAGATGCCCTTCGGAGCACAGTCTTTGTCTTTCTCCTGTGACGTAGACCGGCTCGATAACTCGTATTTTGTAGCACAAATACTCGGCTGTGTAGTAAGTCAATAGAGAGATCTCATCGTGTGTAAATGATCCCCTGATCGACCTCTTGAAAACGCTGCCAATCGACTAAAGGCATCGAATAATATCGAATTGACCAGAAGATTTCTATTTGTGGGATTCATTTTAACGGGGAAAATGAAAAATAAAAGAAGAAGGAAGACACTAATGAGGTTAAAATAAGTACAGGCAAACATGTTTTGGAGCAGAGCCAAACCTGCCGATTGAAATATTCAAGCAAAAGGGGGGACTGAATCTGCTTCTGAATTTCAACAACAGACTTTCCGCCGTCAACAACTAGGCTCGTCACGAGGGAACATCGTAAAATTAGGAGACCACGAGGATTTCCAGGTAAATATCTCCGAAAATGGTGGGTAATGCTTACCACTGGATCGAGAAGTGGCCCTTCCGCATCGAGACACGTCTGGATACACTTGTTGGCCTTCGTGTCCAAGCCGAACACCTTGGCAAACTTTTTCTTTAAGAGCGCCGCATAGATCAAGTTATCCGAATGACGCTGCTCCTCGACCATCCTGGATTGACTGGATTTATTCGAGGAAAGAAGACGAGAAAGAGCGGGGGAGAGAGTGGGAATGTGCAACGACAAGTACGAGTCATATTTCTCGAAAAGGGAGACGGTTCGTAGAGTTCAACGGAATCTTTTTCATTAGACAGCTATTCAATGCTTTATTTTGAGGGCGCTTTCATTTGGAGCAGGTCATTCAAAAGGTAATTGAAGATGGAATCCCCTGGGGAACGGAAGAGTACAGTTTCCTTCGAAATGATCGCGACACGCCCCGGTTGATCTCCATTTCCGGCTCATACCATACAATTTTGATGTATTGACAAGCTGACGAAGTTGACAGGAGAACAAAAGAATAAAATGGAGAAAGTCGGGATATACGAGAGGGACTGCGAGAGTACCAGGGGAAAGATGGCCAATAGGATTAGCTTCGGACCTCGCCTCGAGTTCCCCTGTTCAAAATAGCCGCCAGGGGGCAGAGATTGTTCGGGCTGTTTAGATATTACGAGGGGAAAGAGGAGAATGACGCTAAAATCCAAGACCTTTTCAAGCCATTTGACTCGGACAAAATAAAAGTACAGAAAACAGATACTTATGAAAGGGGGCAGCCCCTTGTACTGGTGAGTGTTTATATGCTAGACCATGTCCAATGTAAACTCCTCCCTTTGGAATACCCGCTGTTTCCCCCTGGCCATAAATAAATCGGAAAGGAAGTGGCCGTCTACCTCTCCCTCTCTCGCCATCCTCGGGAAAAACAGAGAAAGCCCAGATAATCGGCTTCCACACGTCAACCAATTTCTAGTCAGGAACAATACAGATCTCATGCATGAGAAGAAAAAGGGAAGGATTCTTTTAGAGGCTCAAAGAGCATAAGATTGGGCAAAGAGGGAAATAGATCTGACAGACGGCAATTATCCTAAGGTGACCAGAGCACGGAGCCTTACGTGACTCTGGCAACTTGACATGGTTAATTGTGGCTGATACCGAAAGAAATGGAAAGACGACATGTCCCGGAAGGAAGTTTCGCCCTTCCTTTTCTAATGAGCTTCGAATATTCGAGCCATGGCCAACTCCTCCCAATTAATATCAAACCCTTTGGTCCAATTTCACACGTCTTCGGCCCTCTAATGAAACCCTGCATAATTAATTGGCATTTCTTCGCCTACCTTGAGAGTAATCGCCGCTGTCGGCATCGAGAAGGACAGACTCACATAAGGAGAAGGTTTACTGTAAATAAGAAAATGAAAAGAGATGAGAGAAATGAATATGAATGACATAGGTAATTGAGAAGCCGCCAAGAGACGAGACTACGGTAAGAGAGAGAAAGAGAGACAAATAATTAGAAATTCGATGAAAAGTTGCTAACAATTGATGTTATTTACTGGAAAAAGGCATGAGGTCAGAGAAAAAGGACAGAAACAAAAGAGAAGAATAACTCATTTGATCGGCCAAGCAAAGAGTGCACACGATGAGAAATGACGACGATGAGGCGGCGACTGCGGATTAGACTGATTCCTTGATTTTGGCCTTTGAGCGGGATTTATGCGAGGATGGCCTCCAGGTTGACACGCCATCCATCCAATTCTGCCATTTTCATTAAATTTCAGGAGGACATGCTTTTGTCTCGACGGGAAATGAACTGAGAGGAGATCAAAGTGCCGCAAACTATTCAAAATGGCGTCAGAGAGGGCGTCGTCATCGTAGGCGGAAGATGCAAATAAGCGAGGAGGTAAGGAAGGTGGCCTCGATTGCACTAATGAGAGCGGATTGTGGGAGACGAGGAGGCAACTCGCAACTAGTTATGGGAATATTTATCTGAGTGACCTGGACGACACTTCCCAGAAGTCCTTATGACCGGAACCATCTTCCAGGCGACTGCTCACAAAGAATTGGCCAACTCACCGGGAGATAAACCAACGTGACGTGAGAACAGTTTGGACAACAAGAACAATGAAATTCTTGTCCACATGTAGCACATCCACCCATTAAATGGACTTCGCGAAGACTGCTTGTACGTGAAGTACGGGTCGAATAATCTCGACTACTTCTGGTCGACGAGTAATCTCTCGAACTGCGGGTCGAATGATAGGAACCATAGTCCCGAGATGACCGGCTAGAGCCACTCTCGTAGCTCTTTTTGATAGTATCCCGAGACGAGCCACTCTCCCGACTGCCTTGACGATGAAACGACGGAGCCAGGTCGCTACAGCTGCGCGGCAAACGCCGCTGATCCATTTGGCTGGAACTCAAAGAATGAAAAAGTAAATAACGAAGAAGAGAGATCAAAAAGAGGCCGATTGTACAGGTTTCTTTACGGTCGATTTGGGGTTGACGATGGGCTCGATGACGAATTTTGGAAGGGAGATCAAAGATTCAACTATAATTCTCAATATGTAGGCAAAAAGACAGAACATTAGAATTTTAAAGCGTAAAAACAATGGCAGCTGACGAAAGAAAGGGTCGGAGAAAATATCCGGAATATGTGCCATGGCCGTAGAGTGCCCTCTACGACTCCAGTTCCCTTGGAAATGAATGGCCGTCTGATTAGTGTCGATGTTTCTGGGAATAATCTGCCACCGGAAGGAAACTCCTTCAGGACCAGTCAAATCGGATAGACATCCCTCGGTTGACATCGCCCGCTATGCCTAACTAATTGTTTCGTTCAAAAATCACTGTTAGATTGGGAAAAGGGGACAGAGGGTGAGAAACAGGGCGAAATGTGGGATTTGTATTGTTGACCTCGAAGATTAGCCAATTTTTAAAGTAAAAAATGAGGACAAATGTCTGATAAGAAGAGAAAATGTCAATGGTCGGATTATAAAAGACACCTTTGGCGTGTATTTTCAAGGGAAATGGGAGTAATTGGCCTCGTCAGGCCACGTTCCTTTGAGCGACGTGTGAATTATGAAGCAGTCGTGGATGTGAGATGTCATTACGAGAGTCGGCTGTACTTTCAAACAAAAACAAAAAGGACCGGTCAAGGTGCGTGTGCTCATTTGAAAATATTGACACCGGGGTTCGTTTTCTCTGTTCTAATCTGAAGAAACCCCCCGTTGACGTAAAGGGAGAGCTGCCTCCCTCACCATGTTTATCTCTGGCTGATTTCATCCATAATCCCTCCCTGAAACCTGTCATAATATCCCTCCTTTTCTATTGTTACTTCCGCCTTATTAAGAAGTCAAAACTCACGTTGGAGACAACCAACTGCTCACCACTGTAGGGATCTTCGACCACCGAAGGCAAACCAAAATCATTTGTCGTATTGTGAAGTAACAAAGGCTGAAGAGAGATTGAATAAACGAAAGGATAAAGAGCTTACTGTGTGTGGATTGAGAAGAGTTGCCACGGCTTTAAGACAAGAGACAACATTTGGTGGCAAATCTTTAGATGCCAACATGTCTGCTATCATTCCCCGCGCCTCGGAAACGTTCGAACCCAAAACCTGGAAAAGATGAAAAGTAGCCGACAAAACACGTTTCTTATGAAAAAGGGGGGTAATAACTCGGCCGTGTTGGTTCAGCTAAGATTGACCGCTGATCGGGCGGAAATGCTCGTCCATCATTGGGGAAGAGAGAGCGGAAAAACGCGGCTGACTGACCGGAATTCTGCGTCTCGTGTCTCTCGAAAGTTGTCTTTGAAAGTCGAGAGACCTCTGACCCCGTGTTATGGTCAAGAAAATCCCAAAAGAGACTAAAATTATGGGATCGAGTCAACTAGGAACAACTGAACGAGGCGAATTTATGAATAATAATTAGGGAAGAGGGGGGCAAAAGAAGAAGAAGAAGAACAAGTTGTTTTCTAACGAAATGAACCCCCGACCGTTCGGGAGTACGCTCTTTATTTCTCTCGTTTGCAGGCGACCGGAAGCCATTAGGAAGGAGACGAGCGTGTACAGACGCGTGAGAAAATGTTACGCCCTGTTGGGTGGGGGGAGATGACATACCAATGGGGCCTTGGGAAGGCAGAGACCGTTGGCCGGGAGACTTGTCCGACGCTGGCGCATTGCCTCGTTGAAAGTCCGTTGCATATGGCCGTCGGAAAGAACTCCACGCCCGGAGGAAAGGGCCGGAGGTGGCGGATGATGGGGGACACCTGCAAATGACATTTAGATTATTGTTTACTCAACTGGTTGCTTTTTGGACAATTTGGAGAAGAAATCTTCTCGTGTATAGTTAGGAAAGGAAAAGGCGCAGGCAGAGACAAGATATTCTCACAATCGAAAAGGAAATAAAATGACAGACAGACCGATCAAAGCATGGGGAATAAGATCAGCTGTTTTGTATCAGGGAAAAAAAATACGAAATCAATAGAGGCAGAAGTCGACATCAATCAAGGGAGCCGGAGGCCACTAACTCAAACATCGAAGAAGAATCTCAATTAGACGGAGAGAGACTGTCAAAAATCGCCGAGGAATTCAACGCAACGCTTGACCGGAAGTTATGGGAAAAAAAGAGAGAGAGATGCGAGAGAGACAGGCGGATAATTTGAATAAAACAAAACGGCGGAACAACAACTGGCAGTTCGGATTGTTCATTGTGTCCTGGTTTGTGAAAACAATTGCGGAATATATCTGTTTTTGCAGGAAAAGAGGACTAGGAGGAGAGGTAGTCAAAACAGAGAGAGAGACAAGTCCAGAGATTGCAACAAAGAAGAAAGCCATGTTTTTGAAAGAAAAGACGATGACATTCTTTGAAGAGACGGAGTACTGTAACCACAAAACCCATGTAATCTCCCTCACTCGCCTGTCCTTTGTTGCAATTTCTCAAAGCTCAAAAAGATCGGAAAATCATTCTTAAACTTACAGAGCATAATGTCGGCGACGAGTTCGAGACACATTCTCTCAAAGGAGAGTGATGGCCACCCGGACTCGGGCATCGTTTTTATAGACAGTCGAGCTGGCCGTGGGTGGCCACTGCTGAATCACTGAAGCTCTCTCTCGCCCTCAACATCGAGAGGATTATAGACAGAAAACAAGTTCCAAGGTCGATGGTTTTGAAAGATCGTACGTGATCGTCGAGAGGGGGTGGTGGCTTGTTGAAAAAAGAATGGAGGAAGCAAAAGCAAAACGTCACGGTGCTACCTGGTCGACAGCTGACTACCACGGCACACGGGTCGAAAAATATTGTCCACGGAAAGGCCCATTCGGAAGACATTTTATGAGATTTTAAACACTGAACTCTGCCTGTCGAGATCGGAGAAACTTCAAAAGTTGAAACTCGTCAGGGGTCAATCCCATTTTCAGAAGGGGATTAACACAAAGGGCGCCCATTCAGCCGACGGGGATGAAATCTGTCGGTTGCTCTTTCTTTTCTCTGATTCTCGTTCTTTTTTAGCGCAAAGGAAATTCTCGAAAAGCGACGAGGACTCCTTCCGCCGAATCGGTGGAACCTGGCAAGAAGCAGGAGCGTTCTCGAAATGTCAAGAGCGGCAAAAAGAAGAAGAGAAAGAAACAGCGAGAGAAGCTGGCTCCTGGAGAGATGTGCAAGAGCGGAGAACATCTGTGGAAAGTTGTGTCGCTGCTGGGATCCGGTGGATTCGGAGATGTCTATAAAGTGATGAAAGAAGGTGACAATCAGGAATACGCAATGAAGACGGAAACAATCGCCGGCGACTTGAGACTTCTTCGTCTGAAGATTGAAGTAGCTGTGATGTTGAAGTGCAATGAGTTGGAGGACAAGAAACACTTCGTCCCGATGGTCGACCGCGGCAAGACGGACAAGTTCAAGTTCATCGTCATGGGTTTGGTTGCTGGCTCGCTGGAGGACTATCGCAAGAAGAATAACGTCGACTTTAGCCGATCGACTGCCATGCAAATCGCCATCCAAAGTCTTGAAGCTATCCGCGATTTCCATGAGACTGGCTACATTCATCGCGACATCAAGCCGCACAATTTTACGTATGGTCTTGGCCAGAACGCCTCCGTCATCTACATCATTGATTTTGGAATCGCTCGTCGAATTTTTGATAGTAATGGCAAGCACAGAAAACCGAGGGCCACGGTCAAGTACTTGGGAACATTGCGCTACGCTTCGAGAGCTTGTCATTTCCTCCAGGAACAGGGACGAAAAGACGACATTGAGACGTGGTTCTACATGGTTTGTGATGTGTTTGACAAGACGAAGGGACTCATCTGGAGAAAGGATACCGTCGAGGCGGAGGCCGTCCGTAAGAAGGTGGACTTTTTCAAGGAGGAATGGTACAACAACTATTACGAGGAAGTCTGCCCCGTGCTGAAAGATCTCTTCCCGATCATCGACGATCAAAATCGAATGGTTTTTGTTGACGAGCCGCCTTATGCCAAGATTGAAAAGGTTCTGGTCATCACGGCGTCCATTTGGAAGATCGACCTCAAGGAGTTGCCGGATTGGATGGACAAAAAGGAGGAGAAAGAGAAAGAAAAGGACAAAGTCGAAGAGACGCAGCTGGGTTCGCCGAAGGAACATTCTGCCAAGTTGGAAGGAGACGAAGAAGCAGAAGAAGACGAACATATGAAATCTCTGAAAATGCCGAAGAAGACAAAATAGACAGCGCGACAATTGAAAATAAAGAATGTTCGGCTATTTGTTGAGGGGTGAAGACAATTGGGGGAAGTTGATGGATGGAGAAAGACTAATGTCGAAGGCGTGGAGAAGATGTGTTTATGCGATGCTAGGAGCGCTTTATAGATGAAACATTAGGCAGAGAGAGAGACGCGTTCGTAAACCGACAGGGATGTGTGTGAGATGACTGTCAGCCAGCCAAGAGAAGAGAGAGAACACAGTCAACCATTACACTTCGGCGGGTGAGCAAGAAAAGATGAAAGATGACCAGACTAATTTACGTATTCTTGGAAGCAATTGGGATGGCAATATAAGTGCAAATTTTTTGGAGGGAGAGAATAGAGATGTAAATGAACGGGAGGACGAGATGGTCGACGAGGCGGAATGAGGGCAAAAGGCGAAGTGACCATCCGGAGAAAGGTCAACCAAGGGAAGTGGCGTCTACGAAAGTGGGTAATACCATTACTCGAATTATGTGACACGTGATTATCATCGACATCATTTGAACTGCTGAGGGTTAATAGAAAACAAAGAGGACAGGCGAGGCAGTTGGTAGACAGGCGGATCTCATTCTTTTTACTACAAAGAATGCTCGTTATCTAATGCATTCGACGCGGATGATTCGCAGACAGTTACTAAACTGGCGCCGACCTCTTTCTATTTTGAGTTGTCGCCACTTTCGACTAGTAAGACATAACACAAGTTCAAGAGGGAGGACAATTTCTAATGATGTCCGACGGTGTGTGGCTATTTAGGCGAGACTCCAGTTAAAAACAGCCGCGAATAATTAACGTGGTCGAGGAGACAACAAACTCAATCGACGAACCTCTTTCTGGTCGATGGCTGGGTGACGACGTCGGACTGTGATGATGATAGGTATGGGTTGTGGCTGTCAGATCACCGCGACTGCGCCTCATCTCTCCTCTCTCACCCTGAAATATCAACAGTAATAAATTATAAATTGGAAGATGTCGAGGACGAAAGCCGGGGTCGACGAAAGTGACCAAGTATTAGCCCCCAGGGATAAGATCATGACCCCCTGCCAATGACATTTTTGAAGTTGACAAAAGAGACGAGGAAATAATGACTGACAGAGAAAACATTGAGAGGAGACGATTGGAGGGAAGGGACCAGGATAAACAGCACTCCCACGGGTAATACATCTCATTTGTGTTAATTAGCCCGTTTCAATTTGGGCAACCGAAACTCACGGATAGACGAGGCGATCGGTCACGAATGGGGCGAGGAGCAGCCACTCCTAGCTCCGATTCGGAACGATAAAACAATGGGCGACTTGGCGACGGCAGGGCTGAAATCTTTCTTTTACAGAAAGTGAGAAAAAAACAGGTCTGCGTCAGATGACTTCCGACGGATCATTCGGAAATGTCACAAAAGAGGGCAAAACTGGTAGGCAAACAGTTCAAGGAGGAGGAGAATCAGGCGCCACTCAACTTATTCGATTATAAAAAAGAGAGAGAGAGAGGTCACGTTTGAAGGCTTCTGATGGTTGTCACGGGTGTCCCCCCGGTGTGCTCGCCCTTTTAAATTGCCAGGACCGGATTGCCACCCTTTGAACGGCGAGAAAATAATAAGTAAGGGGGAATGATAATAGATGGCCACGAGGGGCAACGGACGGTGTTAGATATCCGAGTTGGCTAATTGGATGTTTAGAGAATTTTTAGGGGAGAAGAGGAGCCAAGAGACGAACTCGTGTCCCAGGGGATAAAAGAAATGGTATGGGAAAAGGATGATGGAAGCTGTTAAACATTTGGATCGGGGGCGGCGGACATGACAGCTGAAGATATAAGGACAACAGACAGACGGAGAGAAAAAGGACAGTAAAGAGTGGGAAGAGAATAAAAGAGGCCATACCATTGGATGAATGGCAGGGGGAATACGTCACACTCTTGAATGGAGACTGGGCATATCGGCCAGGAAGAAATCAATCGAGCCCGAGGCTGTTTGAACTACTCCAGCTGGACGGACAACCCGTCATGACGTTTCCTAAGCCCACATGGTGTTGTTACGTCATCGGGCGGAAAGATGAGAACTACAGGATGAAAACTCTTAAAAGACCAGAGAAATAAACACGAACACCCGGAAATTAATGCAACGAATGCAAAATTTGCCCCTGTTGCAAGCCAAAAAGGCGACGGGCGGCATTTCAAATGGCAAGAGAACGACTACCGTAAATCTTCCAAAATAAGCTCCCCGTTGCGTCATTTTGAAAATCTTTTTTTCTCTGTTATGCTTTATTTTTTTCTTTTTCCTCTTTTGTATTATGTTGCATTTTTTATGTAGTTTGTACTCCTCTAAGACTCCCCTGTACTCCTCAACAAATAAAAAAGAGAAATCACTCGACGTCGTTGGAGAAAAAAAAAGTAAAAATGCTCAGATAATGTAGGTATAAATTCTCATTACACACAGTTCAAGGAGAGAGTTTTTCTCTTCATTGCATTTGTGGCTGGGGCTTGAACACTCATCTTGTGCGCGCCATGTTATCAACTTGGCACTGCGCCATTGTTGAACACTTTCGCCGTAGCTCAAACTTGCATCAGAAACGTTCACTTTTTCAACAGAACTCATTTCAACAGAGCCTTGACGTATAAATTTCAAAGCGACCCTTGCATAATAAGGTCGTTGCATTGTGTGAGGACAGCGCGAGGGGATGTCGTCGAAGAGGATAATAGGAGACAAGTTGTGTGAATAAGAAGTGAAAGTCATAGGGCTGAACCACCTGTCGCGTAAAATTATATTAGAACGGGTCCTTTTTTATGAACCAGACACATTGAGACAAGGTGATCAGGCGGGAAAACGTTTTTTAAAGGAGGTAGAGTGTGTAAACTAGGCCTGCCCGACCTGGCCAATAATGTTTATGGCCATGGGGATGATAAATGTCTCGATGACTAAAAATGATGAGATCGTTACAATCCCCAGGAAGCAAAAGCCCATCCAATAAGAGAATTTTATTGCAAAATGGGGTCCAATCAAGGGACAGATTTAAACATCCGGGAAGAAGAGAGGAAGAGACGGGGGATAACAAAAACGACGGGTTGTGTGAAGTGCCAGGTGTGATAATCTTTGAGCAGCGGGAAGTTCCTCCTCTTACTTTAACTCAAAGTAAAAAAGAGCGAAAAGTTTCGGGCGAGTAAAAGAATCTGTTTGTTTTTGACGGGTAGGTTGTTATTGTTCCAGAATGAAAAAAAAAATTAAGGAAGAAGTGCCCCCTTCTACGGCACTTGATACACGTCTTGCACATGAATAGATGAGGAGGTAGCAACCAATTTTGGCCAGAAAGAAGAGAAGGATGGGCAGGCAGGAACACAGATCAACAGATCGGATTTCAGTCATCAATTTGGAGAAAGAGGGGGGAGAACATGGGGAATCTCTTCCTACTTGGAGGAAAAACAATAGGAATTGTAGTTAATGGACCGTGAAAATTGGAGTAAGTGTCCGGAAGTCCATACCAAAAGAATGGATTCATCTGTGATTTCAGAGCTGCTGACGTACTTCTATTTAGCATAAATTTCTTGCAACGTACGCTTTGAGATTTCACTTGAAGAAGTGGCTGCCGGCAAACTTCATCACTATTTGGAATAAATTTATAAACTCTGAGAAATTATATAACATAAATGGTAAAATAAAAGAATAACAAGATATGAAAGCAACAAATTATCACATAAATTATGACCATACGTCTTCTACATAACGGTCAGCTTTTTTCAAATCCGCTAGAAATGATATTGCTTCAGCAGACGTCTTTTCTAAAAAATATGCAGTTCTAATAAAGAAAACTACAGTTACCCATTGAATTTTCGACAATTTCCTTGAAACATTGGAAAACATCCTTTGACATTCCTTTTGCATCACCACAAATAAAAATTCTCGAAGGTACGTGGGACTCTGTTTGTATAAATTCTTTCACCTGAAAATAATGATAATTACCGAAACTCTACAAAAAATTACTTTAGTAGCATTTTCTTTCAGCGCATCTTGAACATATTTTGGACGTCCGACAGTTCCTTGACTTTCACATGCAATAAGTTCTGTTAAAATACCTTCACGGACATATGATTCAAGTTCATCTCTATAATAAATTCAATTTAAATAATGATAAAACCGACTTGTAAATGTAGTCTTTCTCAAAATCTCTACAGCCAAAATATAAATAACGAGGTACTTCAGGAAATGCGCTTTTGTTTTCAAGTTTCTTTTTTCTAAAACAATATTCATAATCTAAAAAAATATAAACTTACAAGAGATGTTGGCAAAACGACAAAAATACAGATACTCCTGTTCCTGGACCAATCATTAATAACGGCATACTCAGGGCATCTTCCATTGGCAACGGCGGAGGAGGAAGGCGGAATCGTGCTGCCTCTTTCGCCATTATCTACAAACAAAAATGTAAAAGAAGTAAAATATTTTACCTGGACCACGTCTCCAACTTTTAAAGACAACAACCATTCAGTAGCAAGTCCTTTTCTAGTGTAGCGTCGACCATCTTCTGCAGGAAAATCCAATACTGAGAATATAAAGCGGACTCTTCTTCCTTTAGCTGACGCCACACTGTAAGGCCTAGGTATAAGTCGAGGAAGAAGCTCTAAAGCACTTATAAGAGAAATTTTGCGTTAATTCTTACCAAAAAGGCGATCCACGCTTGGTTTTACACTGGGAAAAGCAAGCAAGACATCAGCGATTGATAAGCCAGCCTAACTATCATCATAAAGAAAAGAACGAAAAACACACCTGCCGCACATAGCTCGTGAAATCATTCATTCCCTGGGCGCTACATAGTTCAAGCAATCGTCGTTTTTCAGATTCTTCGCTAGCAGATTCAGCAAAAATTCTAAGTAGAGGCTAAATATTCGATAAATTAAATAAATATTGAAAATATTTACTCTTCCTGGTGCACGACGGATATCTAAGCACCACGTAAGCAGATGACGAAGAGATGACATCTGTGGAAGATATTCGGGTATGCACGGATTAATTTTTGTTGTCTGCGGATGAATTGATAGTTTTAATTGACGATCGGCAACATATATCAACCCGAGCCTATAAATTGTTTGTAGATAAAAATAAAATGATAAAAAACCTGTCCAATATGAAATTTACTTCTTTTTCTGGATTTGGAGTAATGAAATAGAATGCATCTCCTGGTTCATAAGGCAGTCCAGTCTGATGTTCTAAAACTATTACTGAAATTTATAATCGATCGATATTTTACCTCCTAGATCGATGACAAGTTCCCGTTTAGGCTTCGAAGCATTTTCATCAGTTAAAAGAGCTGTTCCAACAACTTTAACATCAAAAGGCCTACTTACTAAAGTACAAATAAATATTAAATTATGGATAAAACGTACTAACTCCAGGCATTTTAGCACCATTTTGCCATATATTTGAATTTGGTGTATGATCGTAATCCAAATGAGTGACCGAGGATATAATATAAGGGATTGGTGCTATCGGAACACGTAAATTGGGATCTTGCTGTAGTTTTTCATTGCCTGAAGAGGAAAGATAACAAATAATAAATAAATTTTGCCTTTTATTAATGAAATATTTGGATATGTATATGGTTCCGGTATTAACATTTCCTGCTCATTATCCATTTCTTCTTTCGATTTCTTTTGTGTTGCCGCTATTTTATCTTTTTCTTCTTTGGTTAACACAGGATTGAATGATAGAGAGGATGAGAAAACAGTGGCCAATCTGAAAAAGAATTTTAAAAATTTGCATATGGTCGTACTTTTCAGGGTCAACAGAAAAACGAGTGGCTAATTCTTTAAAAAGATTTTCCATCCACGGTTCTGCAACAATTTCTAGTCTGAAATTACCAAAAATATAAAGAACAAAAAGATATAAACTTACCCTACTTGATCGTCAGCTTCTCCAGTAGGAATTATTTTTTTAGCTCCAAGAGCTAACAACTGTTTGTCAATCTTACGCGGGACACCTTGATATGTGGAATAATTAGAATCTCCAAGTCCTGCAAATATGAAAATAAAAATTATTTATTTTATTACCTAACAAAGCGTATTCTATACCTTCTAAATATTTTTCTGACAGTGTTTTCCGATTTATTCTTCTGAGAAATCTATCACAATTTTCGGGTGCATCTCCGTCACCTGTTGACGAGACAACAATAACAGCTAGCTTTTCATTTTCCAATTCAAACTGAAAAAAATATACTATATATTTCCAGAAAATGGTTTACTTTTTTTTCGTTGTCATTCAGTTCGTGTAATCGAGGCCTCCATCCTAGAAGCTCGGCCTTTTCCTTGATTTGCTTTGATATTGCTTCCGCCTGTCCTGTATGGGAGCCATAAGCTAATAAAAAATCAGCATTATTCATTCTAAAGACAAGAGTAAATAAAAAACGAATAGGCTAAAAGAAAATTGAATTGAAAATTGATATTGGAAAGATGTCGTTTTGGCGAAAACTTTGAAATGATTCATCTTCAGCCATCCGCCAATTTCGAGAGTGTGATCAAAGTTCTCAAAGCGCCGAAGTGCTATATATTTTAGCTGTTAGGAAAAGAAATGAAAAGCTCAAAAGAAAAGAAGAAGCCTGTAACAAAGAAATGGCTAAATATTATATATGCTGCCGGCTATGGTCAAGATGATGCAACGTAACAGGTTTATCTCTCCATCGAAAAGGTACAAGGACACAGAGTCTTTATTAGACGATAGTCGGTTCAGTTTGACACACATATGGGTAACGCCCATCGGCATTTCCAACCGTCCAATAAGTGTATCGAGCTTCTCCCTGTGCTCCACTGTTCAGGGTATTCAATAGAACTGGTGATCGATTTCTAGGCAGAGTGCCTAAAAACGCCCCAGGTAATTTCTTCATGGATCTCACTTCCAGCCTTGTCATACCATCTGAAATAGTCAACGAGGTCGCCGCTGTCATAGCTCCAGGTGCCACCATTGTACGAAAGTCCGAAAAGAACGGGATTATGGGTCAAATCCCTCGTGTTGGGATCGACGCTTGCATAGTTGAAGTTCTCCCTTGCGATATCTCAAAAGATACGGTACAAGAGGAAAGAGCGATACCAGCCAGAAGTTGATTGAGTCGATCATTATGAATAGCGGCAAGTCTTCCTTTAGTTCCTCCCTCTTGGACGCACTGCGCCTTGGCCGAGTCGACATCCCGTAGATCTGTGAATACCTACAAAAAAAGGGGATATCCAGCTGTATTCGTCAGTCTCTTACCCTGTAGCACATCGATCCAATAAGAGTCCAATTGGCTGGGCAAGTTTGAAAATCGACTGGAATTGCCTGTCACTGTCGACCGTTGGGAATTCCTACCGTATTCACAGAGAACTTGATACTTGTCGTCTTCCGGATTGATGTCATTGAAGCCGAGTTTATTTGTAGTGTCGACGAGTCTTTCCAGTGCCAGAACATACTCTCCGTTGCCCATTCCAGCGTCGTCCGGTTGTCCTTTGATCCATAATTTGCTATTTATTTCATTCTAACAGAGATCTCATCAATTTTGTTCATTTCACCCCTACCGTAGTCATTTTCCCGTCATCTCCCACATAATACCATCGCTCTCTATGTCCCTTTGGATTACAACATGTCTTTCCCAATTCCTTGTCATTTGGATTCTGCCTGGCACCGATGAAATATTTCTTGTTATTCTCCAAGAGATCATGATCAAGAAATTCGTCGATCTGTTTTTCATTGTAGATATTTCCAATTTTGGCATGATATCCATACAAATGAGTACATTTGGACGACAGTGTCTGATCAGGGATATTAGATACATTGAGATCGAGCTCACGTCGAACCATTTGTCGATTGTTGTACTGAAGGATTCCTTAGAAATGGCAAAACAGCGATCGCCTATGTAAGCGGCATCATATCGAAGTTTTAGACTCTCGCATTTTTTCTGGAGTACGGTATCATCTGAAAAAAATGGCTCCTATAAGAGGAAAAGATACTCACAAGCGACTTTATAAGCATCTTCATAAGCGGCAAACACGACGAAGGGAAAAAGGGAAATGAAGTAGAGAAAGCTCGCCATCTGAAACAGACTGGCGAGAGACTGTCGCTATTCATACGTGGGATGGGAACTCTCACGTTTTATACGGCCTATGCTGCGAAATCGAAGCTCGCCTCCTCGTGTGAAATCTTCTTTGCTCAATTCTGAGAGGAGAATAGTTAGGGGGATTATTTCATTTATAGTCAAGACAAGGAATCGACTAAAAGATGGCAGTTTTGCCAGATGTTTACGCTCTTCGTGGTTGTTCTTCTTCATACTAGCAGTATTGTTACCCGAATGGCTATAAATGAGCATTTTAGCATTACTTCACACTCAAAATATCACTAACACTTCATCTACAACAAATGATCTATCTACTTCAACAGCCACTACAATTATTGAAACAACTGCAATAATTACAACAACAACTGGTAAAAATAATCGATCCAGTGTAATTTGTAATATCTTTAGAGATACCGACAACTGTTACCAATTATACTGTTAGTTCCACATCTGCTTCTACAGCTACTATCTCTCATATTACCACAGAAATGTCTACAGTAAATTATACGACAGGCAATCTCACGATGAGTCAACATTCTTCCCAAAAAATGATATCTTGCCGGAAGATAAAGATAAAAAACAGTTGCTTCAAGTTCTGGAGCAACAAGGAAAATGAGAGGAGAAAACGTAATACGCCTGTTATAATTCATCTAAAATTGGTTTAGTAAATTTTCAAAAAGTTTTTATCGCTGGAATAGTCACCATGGTTATTGGATCTCTGTTGTCATTAGTTGCTATTGTGATAACGTGTAGAGATAGCTATTGCAAAAGTATGCACCGAACAATATAAATATCATTTAATTTTTTCAGCTCAAGATGAGAAAGATGAAGCTTTGAAGGATGCGAAAAATGAAGAACGGACGGCTAATGAAGAAAGAGCTAGTGGTGTGGCAATTGAAGAAGAAGATGAATGATCAAATTTGCCACTTTTTTACAAAATAAATACAGTCTAATATATGTATAAAAATTTAACAACCACTGCTCGAGCAGATATAACAATAAAAAATAACAAAATCACAAACCGAAATTAATTAAAAATGTAATGATCAAAATCACCGTTCGAACCAGATTTGTTCATCTTATTTTTGATATAATCCGCAGAAAATATCTACAAAAAAATTGATTGGTTAAAATAAATGTGTTACCATTATAACAGGCAGTCCTGATTTAATTTGGAAATGAGGATAACTTAAAATTTCCTCAAAAGTCATATTTTGCTTGATTTCTATAAGAAATTCATCATATTCGGAAGCAATAAAATATCTGACAGTACTTGGTCTATAATATGTAAAAATAAACAAACTAATAATAGAATATTTCACCTATAAATATGCTCTGGATCAAATGGCGCTTGTTCGGCTAAAACATTTTCCATAAGCTCACCCAATTGACATTTTTCATTTACTTCTGTTATAACATCGGAATAATTAACCTTCAAATGTTAAAATTAGAGCAAATAAATATGACAACTCACTTCAGGATACTGCAACATAATTGTCCACACCAAATTGCCATCCCAATCTAATTGGACAACTTCATGTTCCTAATGTCCTTTATAAAAACGAAAATTGACCACTTACATGCGAAACCTGGGGAAGCGAGATTCTTAGCAGTGAATAATCAAAAAGATCGGGATGATCATATGGCACTCGAGGATTCAGATTGAGTTTTCGAAGTTTTAACGCAGTTAACAGCTTTGATTTCTCTATAAACTCCAGTCTATCCTAAATTACGTCTAAGATACAGAATATAGACAGCAGTTACCTTCTCGTCTCTTTGTTTTTTATGTTTTCGTTGATTCTTGAACACTTCCTGAGCTTTATCTGCTAAGCTTGTCAGAGAATCCAAAAGCTTTGTTTCATTATCAACTACATCTTCTATACGAATAGCATGTTAGGTTTAAATAAATAAAAAATCCTAACCTCCTTCAGTTTCTTTGACAAAAGCAAATTTACGTTTGCTTTCTTCTATCAAATCTACGGCCTCCTTTCCATAACCAAGCGATAGCATACTCTCAACTGCATGGATTGTGGCCTATAAAAAGATATTCCAAAATTATAAAATCAAACCTTTAAATTAAGCGGATCAAATCGTCTCGCTTGAATCGAATCTTTAATAGCACTCCGATAGTTTCCAAGTTTTTTATTAGCAGCTGCTCGATTGCTATAGAGTATTCCGTTTAACTTGTGATTTAAGCAATTAGCCTTTATCCCTAAACAAACCAAGTATTAAGAATGAATGCAATTACCGGTCGTATAGCATTCAATTGCCCATCGATATTTCTTATTCCCATAATGCTTGTTGCCTTCATTTTTGTTTTTTTCTGCAGTATATTCTTTGTCTTCTTCCTCGTCATCATATTTCATTGCCTCAAATTTTACAAAAGTTTTATGAGTTACGCAAAAAATACCTGCATCGCCGCAACTGTATCGCCATATTTACCACTTAAACATTTCGAGATATCTGATTTATCCGTCATAAAACAGGGATGCTGCTCTATTTCTTTACACCACTCATCAAAGTCAAATGGTTTTTTAGGTTCACTATTCTCAGTTCTTTCCGACTTCTGAAATAATTAATACTGATAAATACTAATTTTAAAAAAAAACCTTTTTTTCTGCCATTTGTTCTATAAATTCTTCTAATTCATCATCTAATTTTTTCGCGAGTTCAGCTCGCTCAGCATCGGTCAATTTTTTCTTTCCAGGTAGCTGTGACGCCTTCATTGTATCTGAAATCAAAACATGGGCTAGGCAAAGCATTTTTAGAAGATTTTTAGAAGAAACAAAAATAGAACGCAAGACAGCTGATTTTTTTTATGAAAAAGGGTTGCCCTACTGACAACCGAGCGCGCGCCATCGCGAATTTGCGTATTATTTAAAATTTGGCAAACGCAGGCAACTTGCCAGCATTTCTCGTGATGTTGATTTTCCGGATGTACTCGATAATTTGGTTTTTTGGTCATCTATTTCCGGTTCATTTGCATATTTTCTTTGTCTTACGCTAAATTGATTTTTCTTATAAATATCAGCTTCACCTTTGTGGCATAGAGATCAATTTTACTTTCCATTTTTCTTCTGTATGGATTTATTTTATCAAGTATTGTTCTTTTGCAGAATGTGTCACTAATAACATCAAGGCAGCTTTTATTAAAATAATATCATGGTGGCTTCTGTCAATTCTGATCTTCTACATGGAAATATAGCTGAAATATTACCTGATCGCCTCTATTTTGCTTCTCTAAAAGGCCCTCCTAGAGCAGATGCTAGTATACGGTATATACGGCTAGAAGATAGAGTTAGTTTATTTTTTTTTGCCTTCATTAACAACTTTCAGGTGCATTATGAACCGTTTTATTCAGACTTCGGCCCTCTCAATTTATCAGTACTTTATAGATTTTCCGAGACGATTCATGTTCTGTTAGATAGTACAGTAAGTTTTCATATAACTCGAAATTTATTCTAACTTCAGAAACATAGACGTAAAATTTTTGTTTACACATCCACTGATGAAAAATGCCGAGTTAATGGTGCTTTTATAATGGGAGCTTATCTGGTTTGTTGTTTTTTATACATTCTATCGATACCAATAGCGTGACAAGATTGATAAAGGCTGTTTGATAAAGTGGCACCCTTCTGGTGCTACAAAGTAAAAAGTGAAACAACAACAATGAAATTCTAAACCTTTTTTTATCGTATCGGCTGTGATAACATTAATTTTAGATAATCTATCATCACGTATCAGCCGACTCAGCGTATTTGAAAGTTAGCCCTGCAGAGCCACCTGAATTTATTGGATTTCGAGATGCATCCTTGGGTGAACCTACTTATCTTCTCCATCTTCATGATGTTTTTCGAGGAGTAGAAAAAGTGAACTACATTTAATTGCACTTACATTAAAAACATTTAGGCATTAGCGTTTAAATGGCTAGATTTTTCTAATTTTAACGCCGATGAATATGAACATTACGAACGTGTAGAAAATGGCGATTTAAATTGGATAATTCCTGGAAAAATATTATCGTTTTGTGGACCCCATAATGAGAGTAGAATTGAAGACGGTATGATGACCTTTTATAACAAGATGTATATTAATTCGTTCAGGATATCCGTACCATTCACCAGAGACATATTTTAGTTATTTTCGAGATAATAATGTTTCTACTATTATTCGGCTAAACATGAAGATGTATGATGCAGAAAAGTATTTTTATTTTTTGCTCTTAACTAATATTATTTATTTAGATTTAGGAAAGCAGGATTCGATCATGTTGATTTATTTTTTATTGATGGAAGCACTCCTTCTGAAGAGATTGTGCTGAAATTTATTGATGTTGTAGACAGGGCGAGAGGAGCTGTAGCAGTTCATTGCAAAGCTGGCCTAGGAAGAACGGGAACTTTAATTGCATGTTGGATGATGAAGGAGTATGGATTGACAGCCGCAGAATGCATGGCCTGGTTAAGAATTTGTCGACCCGGCTCAGTTATAGGCCCACAGCAAGAGTTTTTAGTAAGCAATTAGATTAGATTTATTTAAATATTTTTAGGTCGCACAGCAGAAATTCTGCTGGTCTCGATCTGTTGCGGTTCATATACCAAAGAAAAAACGTAGCGACCACACTAATATGGGCACTATTTGTTCCTTTAGAGGATTGACTTCAAAAGTATTGTTTTTTAACTGTTTCATTTAAATATTCGTTTAGGTTGACGACATAAGGTTATCTCCGAAAAGTTCTAGAACCATCTCTGCCGATTATTCTAAGGCACGTCCAACAATATTGAATATACGGCGAACAAAACGTGTTAGTGCATCCGAGAAACCTACAACAGATGAGGTAAACATAATTTTTTTTAAATATATTTTTTTTTTATTTTAGACCGCTTGTGATGAACGTGGTCGTACACAAGGAGACCGATTATTAGCAATAAAAGCCCGCACACAAGCTGCAAAAACACCGCCAAGTGCACCTATAGCATATAAATCAGAAACACCAAGAACTCCTACAAAATTAGAAAGCAATGGAAATTATTCATATCAACACGTTAGTTTTTTATAACTATTTATTTATTTGATTTAGTCAACATTAAGCCCGTCAGTAGCTCGATCATCTGCTGCGAGCAGTTTGATAGCTTCGCGGTTTTCTTCGCCCACAACACCGATAAAACAACCTTCGCCAATATCATCGCCACCTACGTACAGATCTCATCTGATCTTGAGAAACTCGCACTTTGTGCCACCACCGGTGAGTTTTTATAATTATTATAGCATGGCATGCTTTTGTGTTAATGTGAAATTCAAAAATTTACATTAAATTAAAATAATGTGGGTATATCTGTTTCTTTAGTTGCGTTATGCCGATCCCACTTACGGTACTACAAGAACACCGTATGGATTAATTCGGATATTACCTCCACATAAGTTTTGCTAGATAAGCTGTTATATATAGTCTGTTTTTTGTTTGCTTGTACTTTTTGTCTGTTATTTTATTTATTCATGTACATCAGTTTTTTTATCATAAGATCAAAACTTGTATATTGTTTGATCTACCAGTTGTTTTTGATCTGCATAGACGATTTACATTTTACTACTACAAAAACAGGTGCCTTCCTGTTCCTTGCGCTACATAATAAAATTTTTATTATTTACCTTGCTTGCTGTGTGGTGTCTGTCTGCCTGCCTATGTTGGTCCTAAAAGTATAGAAGACAGGAATGTTTATATGTCTGTCCACTAATCTTCACGTTTTGCTACTTGCTTCTTCTAGTTTGCCCAATGTCCTTACGAAAACGTCTGTCCCATTCCCTGCTGCAATAATTCCCATAATTTTCCAGGTGAATGTCGTTTCGAAAGTCACAGTAGAAACGTCGACAAAAGCGACTCCAATTCGCTATTCGTCGAGCAGTAAATCAACCTCAGCACTGCGTAAAACACCAGGGTAGGTGCACATATCTCTGCCCATTTCTATCATTTTAAGCATAAGAACACGTACTTTACCGTACCCCTCTCAGGGGACTAGGATAGAATTGGCTGCTTCTCCTGGAGGAGGTTATGAGCTGCGCTCTAAAAATTCTCCCATTACCAATGGATATTCAGCTGCAGCCATGACTTTACCTCCAAATTCGGAGGCTCTTCTAGGAGTGAGACGAGTTTATAATTGTAATAAGTATGACATTCAGAACCGTCGAAAGAAACGTAGCACATAGACCTTTCCCATCTTTAGCTCTTACGCGACGTATCGCTGGCGATTCGAGTTAGACTGCTTGTTAGCCTTTTTTGTATATATCCACTGCAATACTTACTTTGCATTTTTATTGTTACTTATATCTTTTCTAGTTTTTGTCCATTGTGCAACTGCCAGTTTTCTAGTTCAACCTATAAGGACGCCTCACTTTTATTTTTTGCCTTTAACTATTCAAACCTCATTTGCTGATAATCTCAATATAAAAAAGGAGTGCTAGCACATTATGCTGTGATCTTATTCAATACACAAATAAACATTCTAAATGTTTTATCTTCGCTCTTTACAACCAATTATTGCTAACAATTTTTCAGCTACATGAATGGCAGCAAACGGACAAATGGAAAGCGAATGGATTCGTCTTCTTGATATATGGCTCGGCTACAGTTTCATACTTGTGCCAATTGCAGCGATTGTTATTTATGGGAAATGGGCACATAAACAAGGAAAATTAGGGCAAGGATCAATCAGAAAATTTGTGAAGTCTTTTGCAATTGGTCATCCTAGACAAACGATTCCTTCAAACTACGAAGAAAATGATAAAAGCAACAGTTTCAAAGTTAGTTTTTTCTTATTTCTTATCGTTTTTTAGACAGACTGTATCTGGATCATATTTTATTCATTTGGCTTAATAAGTTCTTTGTTTATAATGGGTCTCGTTCAAGAACGAATAATCACGCAATCCTACCCACATACAGACAATACTCATGGAGCAGATAAATTCGGAGACATGCAATTTCTCGTCTTTTGCAATCGTCTAATTGCTCTTCTCATGGCTAGTTGTGGATATTTTTACTACAGAAAACGGCAACCTATTCATGTTCCGCCTTACTACTTTCATTGCTATACCTCCATCGCTAATATTGTGTCATCATGGTTCCAGTACACGGCTCTAAAATACGCTAGTTTTCCAATAGTGACTATCTCAAAATCCGGAAAGGTTAGTATTTTTTTTACGAAGTAATACTTTTCAGACTGCAGCAGTAATGTTTATGGACAGATTACTTCGAGGTAACAGATATTCCTGGATCGAATACGGTACAGCTGGAGGAATTACTATAGGTGGTAGTCTTTTTATCATTAATTCATCTCGCCCAAGAGAGTATATTTCATCAACAACAGTATGTTTTATTTTTGTGCATTTCTCCATATTTGCAGGTTACTGGAATACTTTTAATTTTCGGATATCTGATATCTGATTCATTTACAAATACATTTCAAAAAGCTCTCTTTGAAGCTCCGAAGATATCAAGAATACAAATGATGTTTGGAGTGAATTTCTTCAGTGTTATTCTTTCATTTATATCCCTTATGAGACACAGCGGAATATTAACAAATATTGATTTTGCTCTACATCATGAATATTTCTTACAACATATTCTTTGGATGAGTATGGCGTCTGCAATCAGTCAAATATTTATTTATGGTATGATTGATCATTATGGAGCTACAACATTATCCATTGTCTTGACCTTCCGTCAGGTTTTAATTTTTTTTCTATATTATAATCCTTTACAGTTAGGATCTATACTCATATCCGTTCTCTTTTATGGACATCCATCACCACCACTAGCTATATTTGGTTTGGGCGTAGCATTTTCTTCAACATTTCTATTAATATATTACCGATATTCCAAGAGAGCTCATAAAATCATAAGATAAGTCTAATAAATAAATTATATATGGATTCAACTTTATTGATAAACAGTTTGTCTATTTGTTTAAATATTTAAATATGTCTACCAGATATGCATTTTCGTTTTCCACCCAATGATCAAGTAGATATTTTTCAGCTCCCCTGAAATAGGAAAATTTTTTTTTAAAAAGGAGAAAAAGTAACGTACACCATGGTGATTCTGTCATATGGTTGTGGTCGATGGCACATCAGCATAAGATTGTAAAGGAAATCTGGGCATTTGTCTGGCTTGGACAGATATTGTCCAGCAACGCCGAGACCTTGATGCATCGGTTGAGAACTGCCCCACGGAGTTCCGCCAAACATTTCCCATATCACGCAACCAAAACTCCAAGCATCTGTCGTCACACTCAATTCGCCATGCTTTAATGTTTCCAATGGGAGCCAAGGAGCCCTAAAACTTGTTGATGGCTTTCTCATATACCTACGGAATAGTCTGATTGTCGTATTTTGTGTACATATCAGTCCGACAAAACTTTGCCAAACCAAAGTCGATTAATTTCAGAAGATGTCGCCCGTTGTCTCGAGGATGTCGGGTTACCATGACATTTCTGGTCGCGACATCTCCGTGTACAATAGCTGGACTTCTTGTATGTAGATAGGCCAATCCCCTGGCTATTTGGGACAAGAAATCAACCAGTCGATTCGGGCTGACATCGTCGACCGGAGCGCTCTTCTCGTCGCCGATGTGACCTTCCATATTCTGAAATCCTTCAGTTAATCAAATAAAATGATACAGTAACCCGAAGAAATGATTCCAGACTTTTCCCTTTACAATATTCAAAAATTAGAAGAACATTTCCTGGCACACCGTCAGCTCCCGGCGCCGCTTTGGCGAAGAAGTCTTTCTGTCCAAGAAAGGTGTCATTACCGGCTCGCCTAGTGGCTACTCCATAGAATTTTGCTATATTCACGTGGTCAAGAGCCTGAAACGTTTTCATTGTATTTTTTTAGCATGAATTACCGAAGCTGCTTCAATTTCTTGCGCAAAGGCGAGCATTTTGTCCTGGCTGGTCGGCTGGACAGTAAATTCCTTGACGACGGCCTTTTCCGCTGTGCCTCTTCTCGTCTTGACAATTGTCTTATAAACTTTTCCAAAATTTCCTGATCCCAATAGAGTCATTTTCTCAATATTTAGATGTTTCGGTTTGATGACAATCCGCGGGTGGAATGTCAGGCTGTGCTCATCCGGTGGTTGATTATGGCCCTTGACAAATTTCTCATTTGTTTTCAATTCTTCCAGTCCATATTTACTCATTCCCAATCTTTTAAAAAGAGCCTTGGCTGGATTGACTAGTGTCCGAACCACGTACTGCATAAGGGACTTTTGGTAGAATGGCTCGGTGATGTTGGCATAATGCTTGGTGGCCCATTGCTCAATGGCCATAGGCAGAGAGGCTCGACTCCTCTGGATACGTCTCAAAGGCGGCTCCATTGGTAACACAGGAAACGGTGGTAACTGAACTGAATAATTTGAGAAGAAGTGCAAAATTACTGACACTGGCAAATCGTCCTAAAACCAGCCGTTCAGGTAATTCAGATAGATTGGCGGATAAATGGAGAACGAGATGGTAAAGAGTCGGATAGCGTTGCCCGAAAAGTTCAAAGTCGCCAAGATAACTCCTCGTGATTGTGTAGGATAAGACGGCAAAAGGCAGCCCCGCTAGTCGACCATAATCAGGATCTGGCTCTTCCGGTTTTATCGGATCTTCTTTTTCCTCTATCGTGTCCATTGTCATCACAATCGATGTCTTTCCAGCCTTATTCCGTCGTTTTATCCCTCTTGTACACGTTTTTTTCTGTCTTATCACCTCTTCGCCTTCTGGCAGTTCTTTCCCTTTCATCTTTTGTACTGCTGCCATATCCGCGTCTCTTCCTAATCGGAGTAGCTGTTCGAATCGAGGCTCAAATTCTAGACAGATGTTATCAATTAAAAACAATACAAACTGTTTAAAGTCGCCTTTCCCGCCTTTTGTATGACTTTTCTCGTTTTCTTGTCTCGTCGAGACAACATCAAAAGAATGAAAGGTCGAGGCTCTTCTGGATTCAAATTCAGCCAGCGAGGAGAGAATATAACAAAGAGGCCTTCGGTCATAGCATACGGATACATAAGGAGATAGTCGAGAGCCTGATCGAAGGAACATATCCCAAGATACCAGGAGGGATCAATGAAGACATCCGGATTGGCAAGGTAAAATGTCTCAGAGACGAGGTAAGTCGAAGGGACGAGACCAAGAGCAGATGTCAGTTGGGAGTCGACCGCCCTGACGAGGCTGTACTTCCGACCACGGAAAAAGCCCGTTGGCATCTCCATCTTCGTCCATTCTGGTCCTCGTCCCATTAGAAATGTTTCGTGTTCTTCAGCACACACCATGACCGTCTGTCCTCCAACCACGTCCAAATCCAGATAAGAATAGCCGCTATGATAATCGAAGAGAACACGACATCGTAGCTCTGCCGGCTGCCCTCTGACTTTCACCTGCTCGAACGCAGCTGCCTATGATACTTGTCTATTCTCCTTTTCTAATAGTTACCTGTTGGTGAGTGTTGAAGAAATACGCCTTGTTTATGATTCTCATATCGATGTCGATCATGTTCCTCACCATCTCGCCCATGTAGCCGGCCCGGGTCTCGTCTTCGCCTTTCTCTTGCTCCATCACGTCGAGTTCCTCCTCATCGGGGTCGGATCCGCTGTCTGATTCTTCTATCCTTCTGGCCTCCATTTTATCGTACGATGCGTGATTCGGCAGTAGCAGTAATTGATCTTCTGCCAGCTTTAGCCGTCGTGTTGTGCGGGGTAATTCTAAAGGAATTTGTCGTCAGCGGGAGAAGAACGCTAACCGAATTCGTCGAAGGGTCGACCGTCGCCCTCTTCCATCTCGGCCACTTTTCTTCTTATGTACGGTGGCTCCTGTTCCAGCCATTTGATGACGTCTTTTTTCTTCTCGTTGTCGACCATCCCCGGGCTCTGCAGACGAATGAATAATTTCCATTTTTTGTCCTAATCTTCTTGACTAAATTCTTGTTAAGACCAAAAAGTGCGCCTCTTCTCATCACCCGTTCTCATTTCCTCTTGGGCTTCCGAAAGGCTCTCCCGCCAATACAGGTATTATTAAATGATGTCGGCCGCCTTTGCCGCCTTTTGCGTTGTTTGTACGCCGACTTCTAATCGCCACTTACCTCGACAGCGAGAAAGGCGCCGACAAGCCGGAAGAAACTCTCATACTCTCATATTTATTCCTTCATATGACAGCGTCTTGTTCAAATCTTAGCTTATTCAAACTGATTCTTGCCTCGGAGGTCATTCCAGGTGCAGGGACAAATGCCCCTATTCACCGGCCACGGTAATGAGATAGTTCTCGGCATGACCCGAGAGACTGGCGGCCGCCTTTGATGTCGACGATGAACAGGTTGTTTAGATGACCGGCGGAGCTATTATTTTTTTGAACTAGCTCTTGAGTCACTTCCACTGGTCGACCAAATGTCATTGACACCTCTCTCACTCCTTTGGATGTTATGATCAATTTCTTTTTGTGGAGTAGAATAAGCGGCCGACTTTTGTGTCGATCGAGAGGCGTGTCGGCTGTGTCTCTTTGTAGCTTCAAAGAGACCGCATCCTAATTGTGCGCGTAGTCCAGATGGCACCTGACGGGACCGCCTTCTTTTCAAATTCTGCTCATGTTAATCCCTACAGAAGGCGTCTTCTTCTTCGTCTTTCCTCCGATTCACACTGGAATTATCTCTCTATTAGCACCTCCAATTTGCCCATTGTTTCCTCTTTGTCCTGTAACAATGGCCAAAACAGTCACTGCTACCTGTCCATCTCATGTAAGTGTGAAACGATCTTGCCGATTGCGGCTTCAAAGATGGTTGGCTGTCCTCCGTCTCGCCGGCTCCTCTCATCTAATCTTCCCATCTTTGTTGCGCAACTATCCTCCCCTCTCAAATTCAAAAGACAACTTTCGCACTGCACAGCTGGTCGTCGCTCTTTTCCTCTCTTGGGGGACGTCTCATTTAAATGAGCGTGTCGGTGGATCAAAGCTATTGATTGGTCCGGTCTCTGTACTGACTTGGGGTTGCCATTTGGATTGGGTCAGTGGCAAGGGGCGAGGTGACAGGTAGTCAAGGACGCCCGATTGAGTATAGCCCAGTGTGTACCCACTCCCGTCCTATTTGAATTTCCCCTGACACCACTTTCTGCCCTTCAGACCATCTGTCCCTCCTCTGTCTCTTTTTCACAGTATGAGCTCGGTTAAAATTGATTGAATTATCTCATTTAGCTTGTGTCCGTGTGCCAATTTCCTCTTCAAAGCGAAAAAATACCCGGTCGAAAGCTGCTTTGCTCAAATATCCAGCGTCTTTTGACTTTTCCTTCTTGCGCTCTGTTTCAATTTCATTGCTTTTTTAAATATTAAGTCATACGTTCCAGCAATGAGCAACAAGTTCAGCTTGAAAAGTCTGTTCCACAGAAAGAAGAACAAGCAGGAGGATGAACTGGATCGGTACATGAAAATGCACGCCGCCAGCAACAGCAGGGCCAATCAGGAAAATGAACGACCCGTGAGTTGACCTCTCCCTCTCTTTAGTAGCAAACGGTTTTAGGGTGTCAAGAGGACAGGAGAGATTGCCCCGACGGCCTGCTATCATACAGATGTCGCCCCGAGAAGCAGAAGAGGCCCCAAGAGCTGGGCAGCTGGGTATTTATTCCCAATTTCTAGTCATAAATGGAAGATTCAGTGTACAAGACGAAAATATGGATGACGGTTCGTTTATGACGGAGGTTGCCCGTCCAAGAAGACGAGCCCCCAGTCCGGATCACATCAGGGAAAACAAGAGAAGCAGTCTGGCCAATAGAGGAGTCGCCTTCTCCGAATTCAATGGACCCGTCTCCAGACGAAGAGATCTCGACTATCGAACTGTTGTGATCAACGAGGATAATGAAGAAGGCAATGTCGATGCAAGTCCACTCTCCTCACCATTTTTATTTCATTTTTTAGGAATTAAAATCAGAAATACGCGAGTTAAGAAGAAGATTGGCTCATTCAATGGCCAGAAAAAGTCATTACAAAGATGAGCTGGCTAATCAACAGGACATGCGAAGGAGGATCGACAAGGTTTGTCGACGGTCGACAAAGCTTATAGAAAATCATTTCAGGCCTACAAGGCTCAGGAGGAAAAATACCAGATGGAGATCAAGGAATTGCAGGAGAAGAATGACATGCTGACCATCAACACTCAAAACTTGCAACAGTCGCTGAGACAGCGAAACACAGTGTGCAGTCAATGTAGCATGCGCACTCCGGCCTTCTATTCCCAATATTCTCCGTTTATGTCCATGATTCCCCAACATATGCCTCTTGGTTCAGCTTCCAGCATTGTTGGTAAGTATTTCTCGCGTTCCTGAGGCCTCGTCTCCCATTTTCCGTCATTTCAATGTAGGCATTTCAGCGGATCCTCAGCCGACGAGAAATGACGTCTGTCAGATGCAAATGGATTTCAATCGAGAAGACAAAGACGAGACGAAGATCTTCACCTACGAGGCGGCGTCTCTCGCCGATCTTTCCGAATTCTCATTACCCCATTCACAAATGGAGTAATACTCCCCTAGTCCAAATTCCCTCCGAGACACGGGTTATTGTTGTTTCCCAGCGCCATATTCCAGTGGGTTGTGTACAAACAAAATCGAATAAACTATCTCTTTAAATCTTATTTTTATTAATCTAAGCTTTTCTGAAGGGCTCGTTCTTGTCGAGGTGATCGTGGAAGCAATCTCGGATGAGGTTGAAGTCTTCCATGCAGAAGAGATAATCCAAATAATTAGTGGGAACTCCATTTTGGGCACGGCAATAGGGCAGACAGCCGTCGGCGACTCCCTTCTTCTTACAGCAATCGGAGTGATCGTGACGGAGAGACACACAATCCCACATGTTGCCGACGGTGGGTCCACGCTCTTGGCAAGTCGACAAGTAGTTCAAAACCTGAAGAAGAGAGTATTTTTATTTAGAAAAAAGGCTCACATTGGTTTGGGAAATGGCGTTGAAATCGCAGAATCGTTCGACACATTCTTTGTCGGCATTTTCAAGAGTGGCACAGCATTGTTTCAACTTCTCATTGGGATCTTGAGCCATGGCAAGAGCTGCCAGACCGACAGCCACGACAAAACGAAGCATCCCTACAACAGAAACGGATGAATGAGACTGCGACGAGGTGTGAAAATGATAAGATTGGATGGGAGTCGGTCGACTTATCAAGGCAAATCTAGGTCGGATGGGCGCAAGGTTGAAATAACACCGCCTTGACCCGTTAGAGACAGCCGATAAGCTTGTCCCAGAGTGCAATCAAAGGATTTTCAACACCTTCCCTTTGTTCTCATTTTATACTCTGGATCGGATAAAAAACGGAACGAGAATTGCGGAGTGGATCAGCCAAGAGGGGGACTGGTGAACACGCCTATCGCTGGCGATGAATAACCGATTGGAATAAGGGAAAGAACAGTCATCTCATTAGAATATTCCTGTTGTAAAAGATGACAAAAAGTAGTCTCGTCATGGGCCATTGCCTTACTTCTTGTCTCGCCTCATTCTTCGTGTTTCCTTCCCTCACCAGACAGTACTCCTCCCTTTTGTAATAATAGAAATCATAGGCTGGGAATGGTAATTCCAGCCAATTCCCATGACCTCCCATTGGGAAGCTGAGCTGCAATATTAGTCAGTTTTCGAACACCTCGCTAGCCTTGAAACAAATCCATTCGTAATCCTCAAAACAAACAAAAAGTGACCCGTCGGTTATCTCAAAAGAAGAGCAGTCTCTTCTTCCCTCTGGACATGGCACTTGTAATCGTATCTTTGCTCTTTTTCTTTGGGGATATTATGGGTGGGAAGAGAATCTCTCAAGTAGTCATTCAGTATCATCTCCATGGCCACTCTACTCACTCGACTCTTCGCTAAGAAGACAACATTTCGACCACAAGGTCAACCACAGGTATTCCCGTCAATCTCCTTGTGACATTATTTCAGTCTCCTATGAATATTCCTCCACCAAAATTGATCGAAACTGCTCATCTTTATGATTACATTGACTTTATGCCAACTATTGAGGTACTCCTTTTTTTATTTATAGAGTTGATCGGCTCAAGTCGAGTAGAGTCGATAAAGTCGAGCGTCGAATGATCGAAAAATCGAATAAAAACAACGTCGACACATAATTTACCTGTGTTGAGTAGAGTCGAACAAGCATTTTCGATTCGAACTTGATCGACATTGACTTTCTCAAATCGGTATACAGGGCTCGTTCGACTCGTTCGTCTCAGCTGGATTCGACGTCGACACACAATTTTCTGTGTCGAGCCGAGTCGACGCGTATCCCTCCCAATCTCTAACATTTTCTCCTTCAGAATACAAGACGGGAATATCTCTTCACAGTGGTGAAATACAAAGAGCTAAAAAGAAAGTTGAAACGCCTGGAGGATGAGCAATTCGAGGCCGTCTTGGAAGGAAGGTTGGTTTGGATTAGACAGAATGACGAGGCTTTAGAGTAACCGCCGATGAATCTTTTCGTTTTACGGACAAATATGAAGATCTTCGGGAACAGGTGAAATATCTTGATAACCAGCGGAAGACCCTCCGGAAAAAGGTCCGAGAAGCCAAGAAGAGAACTTTCCCCATCCAGCGCAGTGCCGTCTACTATCCTCCTCTTTAGCCTTTTTCCACAGAAAATATAAATTTTTATTTTGATTCGTCTGCTATCTCCTTATGGCGATTGATGTCGGCTTGAAGACGTTTCATCTGAATTATTTGATGTCGACGGCTAAGACGCGCTTATCTACCTCTTTCTCCGTCATATATTTCTCCAATCCTGTGAAATCTAAAGCATCAGAGAGATTGAACTCAAATCGATTTTTTAATCTAAATTTCTTATAAAGCAAAGAAAACCTTGGATAATTTCACCTCTGCGCCTCAAGAAGATCATTTTTCTCCAAGGCGTCCATTCTCTCCGTCAGAAGTTCTTTCAACGGCGCCTCTCGATCCCGTAATCGCCCAGTAATGGTGTCAATCTCATGTGCCAATGCGTATTCTTCTTTCCAGATGGCTTGTTCCTTTCTCGCTTCAAGTATCCGTATGGCATTATTCAATTCAGCCAATCGTCGACCGAAGTAATATCTTTTTGGTCGTTTTGTTTTTCCCATATTCAATCCCAGTTGTTCTCCAAAGGATTCAATCTCTCTCAAAACGCGATCACGTGTTCTGTAAAGGGGAGAATACACTGAGGGAATGTCAAAACACCGCAAAAAATGAACTCAGAAATTTATTATGGATGGGTTGACTATATACAAGGGGGGAAAGAAAGCAATTGCACAGCATCAGAATACTACCTAGGAGTCAATTGGTCGGATGGCGTCGCTGTCGTCGGCACTGGTGATATTTCCTAAAGAAAAAATTAAATGGAAAAGAGCGGCGCTTACTGTGACTGTACTCGTTGTGCTGACCCCGCTGTCACTTCTCGCACTCATTGCTGAAGCTGGCCGATTTGATTGCACTGAAAAGAAATAAATCAAATAACAGGAAGCTGCTCACATTCTTTCGCCTTATCCGTCAATCGTTTCAACATTTCTTTTGTGAAAATGACTTCCTCATCGTCTGTGTCACTCTCATACAAAGCAGGAGGTGCCTTTTGTACGACTTGATTAGTTGGCATTACAGGAGTTGGTGATTTCTAAAGGAAAACTGAGTCATGTTGATGAGAAATGAGTAGAAAGAGAGGGAAAAGTTAGACATAAGCAGCTTCTGACGGCACTCAAAACAGCGGAAACGCCAAGGGCCTCAATTGCTTAGCGACAGCTTTGAAGGAATTCTCTCCAAGCGCACTTGATCATTAACACTCAGTTGCAAATTGAAACAGCAAAAGAAAGATCCATAAGTGGGGAGGAGACCTCCGCGGTGTGGCTGCCCCGGCAACGTAGGAGGAAACAGCTGGAAACGGAGTGACAAAGCTGCCAAAACATCACGGGGGCGGGTCAAATTGTGCTCGTGCTATAGGATTTATATAGAAAAGAGTCGAGCCAATGTCTGGTCATACAATTGTCGCCAAATTCTTCGAAATTGTTATGGAAAGTGACTGGTTTTTCCACGTGGCCTCGCTCACAATCCAGGATGTATTAATTGGAAATGAAAAAGTGGACTGGAAGAGGAGAGAAGAGCAAATTGAATAACAGGAGAAGAAAAGAGTCGAAAGGGAAATAAAGCGACTGACTCACGAGACAACACAACACGTTCCGGTTTCGAGCTGGCAGAACGGAGTAATCCCTGTGATTTACCTCGTCGACACTGACCAGACTCCCCGAAAACAAAAGATAATTACATCTATGTCACAGGTAGTAGATAAGGGAGAGACTGCGAAAACAGTCGACGATCATTTGAAATGTCGATTCTGAAATGGCCCACAATCCGCTTAGTGACAGGTAAAGAGGATTCTATTTCAATATGTATTTGCCAATGATGGCAAAAATGCTACGTAAAAAGAAGGAAACGGCGATGAGGCAGACAGATAAGGAAGAGATAGTGTGAGAAGGGCAGAAAGAACTGGAGAGATTCGGTTGAGTGAACACTAATTACTCGACCAGCAGTCATTCACAGCCTCGAAGAGAGGTCGACAGCTCCACATTTGTTTTGTAAATGACTTTGGAGGATTGCCTGGCGGGGTGATTGGTCGCCCGACGTAATTACCTTTTCCCGACCCGGCAAGAATTATTTCCCCTCCAATGGTTTTTGACGCCTTTGACGTCGTCGACGATAAGATTGCGTTGTTGACTGACCCTCTTCTTGACCAATTCATTTGGATCTGCCCTCCAGCTGGTCCAGTCGACCATGTTCACAAGATCGTAGTGTGGATTGTGCAAAGACGAGCCTTGTCCAATACTTTTGATGACAATAGAAATAATTCCAACTTGACGACCAGGATTCTCGTCGCCACTGAGAAAACCATGAACAGTGAATCTAAAGAAAGCGAAGAATATTGGAAAATACAGTCATCATTCGCGCAAGATGAACAAGCAAGCAGAAAAAGGGGAAAAGTACTGGGAACAGACGCTTGGCCGCCTGCGAATGGCAAACAACCGGGGCTGTTGACACAACCCGGAGGCTTGGTTTCCGAGAGATCCATGCTACTAGACTGACCTTATGTAGAGGGCAGGGTCATTGAAGAATAAATAACGTTTCCGTTTAAATTCGCCATTGTCTATGAAGGAAAATTGAATTTTGACACTGTAATTGGCATTGTGAGATTTGTCGCCGTCGAAGCGAGTGTCTCGAACTCCAAAGGCGATGGACATCGAGCTGGCTGAACGACGATAAGAAGTGACGAGGAGTGACCGACCTACGGACGAATATTTCGTGGGTTTCGATTTCGATGCTCCCGACGTGGATCTCCTCTTCCAGGCGGACAACCAGAGATTGGGGAAAGGAGTGATTCCTAAACAATTTTTATTCTACTAGGAGGGCGACGATAACTTTTCTGTGATCCAACATGTCTCATTGCCGTCATCATGGTCGGCCATCCCGTGCTCGTTGACGTAATCTTGTTCCATTTCTTCATCTCTCGACGAGGTGTGAACTATTTGATAAGCGAGGAAAGACATTTAGGAGAAGAAGTTGGTGGGAGAAAGTCTCTCTAGCTCTAGGAGACGAAGAATAATTCAAAAGGCAACATGGCTGTGTTCGCTTTTCTCCCTATTTTATAAATATTTTTATTGAAAGTCATATAGTACAAGTGTCAGACATCGTATAGAATCTGTTATCACAGTGTGATTACTTTGGATTATCTTCAGGATGATCTTCTGACGACCTCGGCGGAGATGGAATAGGCTCATTGAAAAAGGAAACCTTCCTTCGTTCCAAATCATCCCAGAATTCAGACGCTTCATCGTCGTCCTCGTTTGAACTATTCGATGAAACGGAAGTACTTCTGTCCGGTCGTTTCATAGCTTTTCGCAAAAACTTTTCACAATTTTGTTTTTTAAAGAAAATTGCATCGTCAAGAGGCGTTCGACCCCATCTGGAATCTTCGATAAAAGACGAAAATTAAGAGAAATATACCTGTCTTTGTTGTCTATTGGTACTTTGGCCACATTGACCAAGAATTTCATCAAGACAAGATCTCCTTCAGCCGCGGCCACGTGAAGAGCTGTCCGGCCATCATAATCGGAAGTCGAAATGTCGACTCCCTGGAGGTACAATCTCCTCATGGCTGTCAAGTCTCCAGCTCTGGCCACGTACAACACCGTCTGTGACCTGTCCTTCTGTTTCCATTCTCTCCTTCTCGGATCACTTTTGGTACTATTCGTGTGGAGGAGAGAATCATAGTTGTGGAAATTGAATGTCTCGATCAATTTCTTACAGAAAGCGACACCGCGGACGGAGTTGCCCATTTTGTCGAGAGGCGGCGACCAAAGAGCTATTCCCATCACATTTGGAATGACCACTATCAGAGCACCCGAGACGCCTGATTTAGCCGGAAGTCCAACCTAAAACAATGGCTTAATAGAGCACCAAGCTGAGGGGATCACTAAAGATTTCTCGTCATTCGGAAGAATGTTAAAAATAATAGGAAACTCACCGCAAAGGAGAATTGCCCTGAAGCAGGGTTTCCATCGGTTATCCGAAAAGCGATTTTTGGTTTCTGGTTAAAAGAAATCTTACGACAATTTTTTCTCTTTTGCAAAAAAAGAGAAACAAAATTTTTCGACGTAAGACAAGATTCCTTTTAACCAGAAACAGAATACCGAAAATCGGTTTTCGGGTAACCGATGGAAACCCTACCTGAAGCATCATACATTCCACAACTATACCTGAAAAATTTCATTTTATTAGTCTATTCATTAGTTTTTCCTTACATAAGAGAAAGGACATCTCGGGTTGGTCGAGGGTCGATGCATTTTTCCAAAGTTATTGGGCAGACTCCTGTAAACAGTCGTTTTTTTTGTGTCTTTTCTGATCATCTGAGTGTCTGATCTCAGTAAGAATCTGTTTTCTCCCTTCACGTGTGTGGGAATCCCTGTTTTCCCTTTGATGGCAGTCTCCAACCCCATAAAACTACAGTAATTGGGGTCATTTTTTGGAATGTGAAATACCTCCGTTGGCCAGGGTGGCTGCCATTACAGCCAGCGACTCTGTCGTTCCCTCGACGGAACAGAGCTGGAAATAGAAGTCGAGCGCGTCAGTCAGACATGTTGTCTAAAATTTAAAATATTTAAAAAAATACGCAAGGTTCTAACCTCGGGAGGAAAGCAATGATTCTCCTTCATATAATACGCTAAGGCAAAATTTCCTGGAAAATTAAATTAAAAATAGACGACGATAATTACGGTCTGCGGAAGATCTCTCGGATAAGAAAGTGGCATTATTAAATCCGATATACTGCCCTCCAGCAATCCTTTGATATTCTGTCAATACCTAGAAATCAATGCTCATCGGTCGGAAAATAATCCTACATGCTCAAAACGATCAGCCATTTCTAGTTTATTTTTTATCAGCGAAGTCACCACAATCGCTCCAGAATTGACCATTGGATTGTGAGGCTTATCTAAATATTTCCTATTTTTTTAGGAGGATAAAAATTACTTTTAGGATCGAGACAGATTTCATTGAAAAGACGCCCGGATGGCTCCTGTCCCACGTACGAATGGACAACATCCGCTCCTACAATTCTTATTTTACTTATTCTGAGTCCAACAAACCCAATTCCGACGCAGCAATGGCGTAATTGAACGCTTTACTGACCGATTGAACACAGAAGGGAACCTTCGAATCACCAAGGGATATCTGAAAGATAAATTGAGGAAAAAAGTCGCTTACCCGTTGGCCATCGACTGTGCAGATCGACATCCCCCATTGTTTTGGATTTTGTCGAGCCAATTGCGGTATGTACGTGGCAACGCTGCCTCCGTCCAGCTCTTTACACTCATTGAAAATGATCTTGATTGAGTCGACGAATTTTGTCCATCGCGGGATGACCAGCTCATTTTGAAGAGTTTTTACTATTAACTCGGTGCAGCTGGCAATACACCTGAAGATTGACTGCTTGTTGTCCGTCGACACTCACTCGATGAATTGATCTTTCTCCATTTTCCAATGTTTCTGTTCTTGTGCTTCGCAGCTCTTTTCCTCTTCTTCTTTCTCAATGTCTCTAACTTTTTCCATCATATGTTTAAATCGAGGATCATCTTCTCGAAGTCCAAAAGATCTCAACACCTACACGCGTATTTCTCTGTAGTTCAAAAGATAACTAACCGATAATAGACGCCCGATCGATGCTTGATTTTTATTGGGAATTTTAAATAGATCAAAAATGGTCTCCTCCTGACCCTTACTTTCCCTTTCATAGGGTGTCGAGAGATGTTTCAAAGATTGCGTCAGCTTACTGACTGATGGCTTGTGTTCTAGAAGAGCTTGCAGATTTTCGACTGAAGAGAAATTTGACAGAAGGATGAGCGGGCACTTACGTGTTCTCTGTGACGGCACATTCCGCAGTTGCCCTGGTCCAGGACTTTCCATCCGAACAATCTTCTCAACGGCCTGCATGGGATTTCTTTCTGAAAAGATAAGCAGTGAGAAAACTGTGCAGAGCCAGAAAAATAAGAGCAAGTGCCATTATTAACCTAGGGAATCTTTGTGGCAGGGAAAACTGGGAAGATTTGATGGCCATAGGACCTGAAGGATATTTGTGATAGGAGGAGGACATTACGCAGAGAAAAAAAGAGGATATTACACTGCAAAAGTCTCGTGGGGAGAAGGAAGAAGCAAAGAAACATAGGTCAACTGAAGGACGGGGAAGACGAGACAGACGACGAGTCACAAGACAATAAAAAAAAGAAGTTTGTTATTCTTTGACAAAACTAGTTGATACAGTTGGCAGATAATGACGATGATTCGCCTGGGAACAAGGGTCGACCAGACAGGACAACTGACCCCACGAGGGAGGAGGAGTCTTCCCCCGTTTTTATGTCTTGGGGAAAGACCCGAAACAACTGATAGACAAACGGCGAACTTCTGTATTGCAATGACAAAAGTGATTGATGTGATCTTTGGAGCAGACTGCTTTTGTCTACATTATGATCTAAATGATGGCCATCAAAGTGCAGATCTCTCTTATCCAATCAAAGACGGAAATGACGAAGTTATCCAGTCCGTCAGGGTTGCATAATGCGGACAACGAGATGTTTTTTGATAAAAACTGTCTGGCCGGCGGAAGTCCCTTTTATATTTTGCTCGTGAGCTTTTTCGAAAAGTCTAGGATATGTCTCACTTTCTCTCTCACCACGTGAGTCATCTGGCCATCTATCCTCCCTCTTAAAAATGGACAGAGTGACCTCAATCTCTGATGGCTTCTTTTCGGCTGTCCTGTCTTCTTAGATCGGCGTCTGCCAGTCTCCTCCAGACCCATCCAATTTGCCCTAATCCGCCCCAAGCGTTCGAAAAACACGGCCATCCGATTCCACTCAAATCCCACCAAGTGACAGTTCTTCGCCAGGGTGGGGTGAAAGTTGCGCCGGGCAAGATGGTTAGGGCAAAGAAAAAAAAATTAGCCGCCGACGGCAGTATCCGCCCCTCACCTTCGTCCTCAGTTTGTTGGCTGCCATCGCCTGTCACAAAAATACGAGGCTGCTCTCCAGGCTCCACACCGTTTGGCATCTTTTCCTGAAAGAAGAAGACATCACATAAAAAAGGTAAGAGTCTTGTCGTCTTCCTGTTTCAGTCTCGCCTTCTTTGAAACGGCGCCGTAAAAACGAGCGCATACTGGGGCTACAGTTCGCTCGTAAACTGGGTAATGACCACATCCGCTACTATTTCATTAGTTACATTAGTTAACTGTACACGGGCGAGGGTCATAGGTCAATTGGGAAATATCGTCATGTTCGTCAAAAGTCGATGACTTTTCAGGATGTTGTTTATTTTTCTACTGGCCATTTTCTCGAAGGCCACTTCAAAACCATTTGGATTGAGCAAGGTAAGCGAAAAGACAAAAGGAAGAAAATGATATGAGACGGTGGAGAAAGTTCGATGAATCGACCCGCCGTCACCCACGCCCCCGTCCTGATATCTGACATGATCGACAGAATGAAAGCAAAACGGCGCCATAATGTCTGCCATCGACATTCACTTTTGAATATTAACCGACTCACCTGCCGATCGAAACAGCACAAGCGCACAATTTTGGCCGCTGTAACAGAGGCGAACTGGCAAAATTATCTGTTCATCTCTCCGTGTTTTTAGACAGCCATTGAGACCTTTGTCATCGACGGTCAAATGACAGAAAAAGAGCTTCTTCTGTTGAAAGGAAGACTCCGACGATTGTCTGCCTCTCGTGCCCGGACATTTGGTCTTGATCCATCGGACAAAGCTACTATCGCTGTAAGAGGAATTGACATAGGATATTGGTTTTTAGTTCAGTCACGATCATTTGGACAACGGTATAAATCCGAATGAGAATACCGAGGAGGCCATCAACCAGCGAGCTGGCTTATCTGACTATTTGTACCAGGTGAGGCGACATCTCGTCGAGTACTCCTCCATAGGGCGACATCCTGCTGACTCCTCAGCAAGCTCTAAGGAAACTTCAAACAAGGACGAAAAGAGTGGCTCTTCCTCCTGAAGACGCCGCCATTGCCAAGTGGAATCCTGATCGGATTGGCTACATTTTCGACGGGAGTGTCCGTAGGTAGGAGCCATGTCCCTGTAAAATGGAAATTCAGCCTTTGATAAGCGGACATTGATAGAAGAAGTTCTTAATTATTATCGAGAAAGGACATGTCTCCGTTTTGTCAATCAATGGCCAGGTCGAAATGATATTTCCCTCAGATTCAGGATGGTTTGTTCTCTCTCCTTTCGGCTAAAGATGTTTCAGTCCGCCGGATGTTGGAGTTATGTCGGTCGACTGTCTCGATATCAGCTCTACTACGGTCTTCAGGATATTGGCTTTGAATGGTTGTGCTTTAACCAGGTTTGCCCTTATTTTCCTTTAAAAAGATTTATTTCAGTTTGGTACAATTGCTCATGAAATAATGCATGCTCTTGGGTTTAATCACGAGCATATCCGAAAGGATCGGGACAATTATGTCGTCGTCAATTACAGGAATATTTTAAAAAATGACAGCTATAATTATGACAAAGTGGGAGAGAGAATAGAAGGAGAAATTTAACAAATTTAGGATCTTCGAGGCGACTTCCAAGGATTTGAATATGAAATGGGATCACAGATGCATTACGGGGAAGGTTGGTTAATTTTATTAGAGATTGAAGATATTCCAGTGGGAGATGTTTATAATCTCAACGCTGCTAAACTCTACACCCGAGATTTCAAGCAACTTTTGACCATCGGCAATCGAATGTTCCCTACATTTCAAGACATTGCCCAAATCAACACGTACTATAGTTGTTACGGTAAATAAGGAAATTATTTAATCAGAAGAAATGACAGACAGATGTAAAAACATCACAAATCAATGTCACCATGGTGGACTTCCAAAAGTCAACAATTGCTCGGCTTGTGAATGTCCACACGGTTTTGGAGGGCAATTCTGCACGGAAGTCGAAGCATCTACGGTCCGAATGCCCAATTGTGGAGGAATTTTGGACGCCTTGGTCGGCAAAGAACAAACTTATACGGGAATGCTTAAATCAGAAATTTGGCAGAAATTCATGGTCGAAAAATGTTATTGGCATATTCGGGTGGGTGCTTTATTTTGCCTTTTAAAGATAATTTAGGCACCTGAGGGGAAACGGGTAAAAATGTTCGTAAAATCTCAAGATCTTCATTGTACGGCGGGATGTCCTTGGAGTGCCATGGAAGTAAAAACAGGGAAATTCCATCTGACCGGAACCAGGTAGAATGACTTTAATCAAATTGGGAGATTTTATAGGAAATGTTGTACTGCGGGCACTTCCTATGATTATTATACATCAGAGTCAAATCTTCTGGTCATCGGATTATACGCCAAAATGGGTGAGGTTAATGCCACATGGTCTTATATTGCCATCTGACACAAAGCTCAATTATTTGTTGATAAATATTTATTTACACATTGAAAAAAAAGCACCTGAGAAGACACGGGGAGACACACAACCGACTAGAGAAACTGAAAATTGAGAATCAGAACAGTAAAGTATTATGAAGAAGAGGAGAGGTCAAGTTGATCAGCTGAGAGAGGATCTACGAACGGAGGCTCAGAAGCCAGGAAAAGATTGTCCAATAGAATATCCAGTAAGACATAGAAGAGTTGCTTATTGAGACGGGGATACTGTAAAGATTGCACCAGGCGACGAGCTCCGTCTCGGAGATTGTGTCGACCAAGGAAACGTGTCAAATAGGAAGGGATCTGAATTTTTGTTTTATTATAGAAAGGAAAGTGGCCTGACCTCGTCTTGGACAAACTCTTGGACTTTTCTTTTGGCTAATTCTTCACGGAGAGATTTCTCCTGTTCCGTGGCAATGACAACTTCTGGACAGAAGAGACTCTGCTCCGTCAGGGATATCAAATAAACAAGGCGCTCCTCTTCCAGCAGCTTGACAAACAGTTTTCCAACGACTGTTTTAATAACATTGTCAAAGGTGGCTCGACATAACAATCGGATTGAGGAGAGAAAAGTAAACAGCCAGTTAGAGGCGGTCGGGACAAAATTTGTCAATAACAGGAGAAAAGCATCCGTAGGACTTCTAAAAAACCATAAAAATAGTTTTAGCAAATGAACCTGGTCCAAGAAGAGTAGCTGGAATCATCTTCTATTTTAATATTTTTATTGAAATTGTTGCCAAAGACGCGACTGTACAGGGAGGGAGGCGCCTCTGAGCCCATGGCACTAACGGAAGACAAGCTGCTGTAACAGAAAATTTGGACGATTCTACTTTATATCCCACCTTGTCTCAGATTTCATGTCCAATTGTGTTCGAATATCGAATTTATCGGGAGGAGCAAGAGTTTTAGCCAGCATGTTGAGGAGGAATGGTCGAAGATGCTGTCCCTTTTCGCGAGCCAACTTGCCTGGCATTTTTTTGACGACTCGCCATGGGTTGAGATCACTCAGCATCAAATTGTCACGGAATTCATCCGGACTCGACAGAAATGTCAAAAGAAGGTCGGAATTACCGAGGACTTTCTAAAAAAAAGATAGCATAGGGAAGGAGGAGGATTACCTGCTTACAGAGGGAGGTGAGAAAAGCCGCCACGACGAGACGATGTTGCTCAACGAAGGCTCGAGTCTTCGGAGCAAATGCCTGGAAAAATTTTTAATATTGAGGGATCAAAGGATACCTTTCGAGCTGGAAGATTGGATAATCTCAAGGCATCCCCATGAAACTCGAGCAATTTTGCCTCCAATACGTAGAATTCTTGGAAGCGGCGAAGAATACTCCACTGTTTAGTTTCATGCGGTTTGGCGTCATTTCGATATACCTCAATAATATAGGCATAAACAGTTCGACCTGAAAAGATTATTTGGAGATGGAGATGTCGACCTACCTGTGATAGTATCTCTCGACGCGACAACCTTAGGTATGGCTACTTTCCAGTGATTGACATTTCTCGATTCTCTGTCGATGACGAGGACAGGTTCATTAGGAACAGGCTCTGGGACTTCTTCTTCAATTGGAGGCGATGGCTCCGATGAATCCTCACTAATGTCAATTGAGGGAACATCGATCTTTGTGAATCCCGGATCGCTCTATAAGCGGTTTCTTCTCATAATCCTTTTCCTACCTCTGACGATCCACTGTGACTGTCGACTTCTTCACTTTTTCCTTTCAATGTCATTGGAAACTCGTCGGTTACCACAATGGTTTCGTCGCCTTCCTCAGGGCCATCGGATGAGAGGGTAAACAAGCGACGAAGATGAGTTCTAAGTGGATTTCTTTCAAGAAACTGCGGGATATCCACCTGAACATGTTGAAAGATGGTGTCCTTTCGGCTGAGCTGCCCCGTCTTTGACCGGATGTCTTCTCGATGAGTTCGGTCACGGACAAAGGTGGACTACCGCACAAATAACCCAAAAAAGCGTCTGACTGACAGAAAGGAATTACATGGTTGGATTGCATCTTTTGATAAACAATTTGATACGACTGAAATATGTTTTCTAGAGTGCGGGCATCTTACCTTTTCAATTATTCTGTCCAGTTCATGTGGTTCCTTGCTCTCTATTGCCTTCTTGAATTCAGCTACTGTATCGTCATCAAAGAGGATTTTATCCGGTGCTCCGTCGTGTACAAATTGAGTGAAAAGTTGCCAGACATCGAAGGATATCTGACTGGTTGACTCGTCCTGTAACAAAGGTCATCTGTATTTCCAAAATGTCCACCTTTCTCTGTAGACTGTGGTGGATCCGATTGCTCTCGGCTAAGAAATTCAATTCGTTTACTGGACCCTGGATATCTTGCAGATAAAGGCGGAACATTGAGAATTGTCGAGCATCCCGGAGAATCTGAAAAATGTTTATTTTCCCGGTTTTTCAACAAGTAAAAATTTGTCTGATATCACCCCAGCCGGGTTGTCATTATTGCTTGAAACTTTTACAGTAAACGGCTGATGGCTCGAGCAACTGACATCGATATCCAGGCCGATATGGACGGCTCCGGAAACACCGTGGAGAAGAAAAAAGCCAATGACTCGCTGTTCGAGAGACGCGGCCCGGAAGTCCAGCCGATGCCCGTAAAACCGTCGGAGATCCAGGCGGCCTCGTCGTCGTCGAGTTCTTCCGCCGCCAATCCCCCTCCGCCTGGCAAATTTGTCTACAAGTCTTCCGACAATTACAAGCGTGTCATGGCCGGTACCCTGCAGGAGGCCCCTCCGAGAAAGAAATAATCAAATAAAGCTAACCAGTACCAGGCTCTTTGTTAGTTGTTTGTGGTCATCGGCGCTAATATTTGTCCGATTTTTCGGTGGGAGGGTAACTAACTTCCGCTCACCTCACTCAGTTTTAGTTGTAGCAGACTGTCCGGGATGCTGTCCATGCTTACATCTGTCAATCCTCTTAAAAATTCGACTTCCGCCTTCTGAAATCATTTTTATTTGTTTAGAGTCATGAACAGTCTTCTCCTCATCATCTCCGCTCTCGTCGCTTTCGCCGTAAGCCAAAAAAATCTCGGCGGTCCTTGTCTCAATGGCAGTATTTGCCCGGTTCGTCCCTCTTTTCCCCTTTTTTTAAAAAGTTAACTTAGAGTGGTTGGACTTGCACCGACGGCCACTGCCTGCCACTTCGCAATCCTTCGCAGGCAAAGGGAGCCTGTAAGATGGGGATGCCGGACAAATGCCCTTGGGGACAGCACTGTCTTGTCGACAAATGCTACACAAATCCCGACAAGACAACTGTGAGTAATGGAAGTCCCCTTCTAATTGTCATTTTCCAGGCCATCGGTCCCTGTGTCCGCAGTCTCTGTCCCGACAACTACTATTGTTTCATTGGAGAATGTGTCAAGTACAATCCCTAATAAACATACCTCATCTTTGGCTTCTGTCTTGACTTCTTGACTATCAAAGGCTGTGATTATAAGCTGATTAATGGTGTCAGGATCGGCTGTCAAGTCAGCCAATGGTAAGAGAATGGCGTTGACAAGCAATTCCCGAAGAAAGTGGCGGGCCGAATGCGATGGCCAATTCTTTAGCTTTCGGATATCCTCCCTTGCATTGGGATTGTCATCGTCGTGCGCTCTTCCCGATAATCGGCTCTCGTCAAGAAGCAAGGGAACTAACCAGTCAGCGATCTAAAAAGTATGAAAATCCTGAGGGAAAGAGTCACCTGTCTCAAGTAGAGAATCTCATTGGTTCGTGACCCGAGGCAATAGTGGACATCAGAAAATTTCTCGCTTATTTGTGACTCGAGCAACGAATTCGGAACATTCTAAATAACAATTTTGGAATGGGAAAGAATCCAACCTCATTCAGGGTAGAACTGATTTGTATTATTCGATGGGCGTGAAGAGCCGCCGCTGGGATGGCTTCCTCTGCCGCAACGGACGCGAGGTCGATGTTTTGAAGACGATTCATCAAATTGGCACAGGCGAATCGAATCTGATATCTTTTAGGGAATTAGTCGAAGATGTCGACCAATTATCTTACTTGATTTCGTTGAGAAAAGCTCGATCTCTGCTGATTCCTGCCTCGTACCAATTGTTCACGTATTGTTCGACAATTTGCTCAAGAAATCCTTCTAATGCGCCGTTGACGGATGAAGGGAGCAGTAAATCTGAAATATTAAATTTTTTAATTAAAATTTTAAGGAAATGCACCTTCCCATGGCAATTTTCTTCTTTTTCCCTTTCGCACATCGGCTTTTTTGTATTTTCTCGGGGTCGTGTTCTCTTTTCCAATCCACAATTCCATCAAAGGAGTTAAAAAATAGCCATTGGAATCCATGACAACCCAATTGGCCAATTGAGCTCCCAGGAATAAAGAAGAGACACATATTCCGATAGAAAGAGATCTAGATCGGGTATAATTTATGGTTTATGGGCAACTAACCCGAATCCAAATAAGAATAAAAGTAGTACAACTGCTACCGGAACTCCAAAAAGTATCGCCTGACGACGTGGACCATTTTCTGGACCGAAACAATCCATTATGACATCCTATAATGAATTCTGACAAATGAAGGAAGGAAAAATTCCAATGAAATTAGGAAGAGATGTCGGGTGAGAAGATCAAAAGCCGCTTTCAATCAGAGGATCGAAAAAAGCTGATAATCTTTGATATAAACGACGCCTTCCACAGTTAGAGGAAGAATATTAGTCATGTACCCTTGCTCCTTTTAGTTGGAGCATGTTTACTAGACCCAGCTGACATTCCCGTTTTGCTCAAATGGATAAAGGGAGAGATTGATTTATAAAAATGTTTATAACAAATAAACAAATAACAAGACCAAGATAACAAAAACAGCCTATTTTCTAAACTTATTCTTCTGAGCAATTATTCGACGTTTGTTCACAGGAAAATCAATAGGTTTTACCTTAAAATAAAAAAATATAAAGTTTATATAGAGCAAACCTTATAGAAATACGTTCCAGGGATTCTTTTCCCGCGAAGACTTGCACAATGTGGTAATATCGGTTCTCTGTAAGCTAGTCCTCTTCCTCCAACAGACCAAGCTTTAACTTTTGCATGAGTATCACGTGTGGTGACTGACACCCATCCAACGGAAGAGAGGACAATATCAGCCGTTGCAATTTCATTCTTCTGAAAAAAAAACAAACAAATTATAATCTATAAACAAACTAACCGTATATCCATACAATGGGAACTCTTGACTGCTTAATCCAGGCCAATCTTTTAATCTTTCTCCTCCAGTTGGAACTACCAACGCTTCTGTTCCCAAATATTTATCGAAAAAACCATCAACTTCATCAGTTTTCATAATATTTAAAGGTAGATCATCGCTGGCAAAAGTAGTCAACTAAAAAAACTTATAAAAACTAAAAATATCCTCTTACATAGATGGCATGCTCATATTTTGTTGATAATACATCTACTCGTCCGACTCCTCCAATTAAAAGTGAATGTCCAATTGGAACAAGAGCTGTACGAGGGACCAACAATCTTCGTGGAAGCGCTTTAACGAGTTCGTCCAAAGTGAACAAAGAAACAATTTGATGATCACAAACAGTTCCCGGCGTATCAAAACACCATGTTCCTTTCGCGAAAAGGGGATCACTTGCATCCCAGGATCTAAAGAAAAAACTATTGCGATTCAGTTATTCAAACCTCTGTTTATCGCCTTGTCCAGTAACAATATCTTTGATAGCCACAGGTTGTAGATTTTCTTCTTCTTGCTAAAAATAGAATCTTTATAGCTACGGTAAAAAGCCATTTTCCGGATGATGGCGAGTAAATCGAACAAATTATAAACGTACTTTATAGGTATTCTGGATAAGTCCTGTTAGAACTGCATATTGTGAATCGCCAGTATCTTGTAAGAGAAGTTTTCTGCAATTAGCATTATGTAAAAATAAATTAATATCTTACCTAGCATACATTTCTTTTTGTTCCCAAGCTTTTTGCTTTTGAAGTCTTCTTCTTCTAACTTCTAACCGATAAGAGGATGGTTTCATTACAGGAAATTTTAATAAAGATATCTAAATGATAGCTATCATGGGAAAACGGTTATTATACCGTTGTTCCAGGCCAAACCGATGTGGTCGCTCTTTCCACAAGATCAACTGCTCGAACTTTGCATAAATCGGAGCCAAGAAATGCGTTAAAAAGAGTACTGCAACTGTATATAGAGAAAGTAAAATATAAACATACGATTTTCCGGCATTTGTACAGCCAACAATATACATATCACTGCGTAAACCATGTTTTATATTGGTCCATTTCAGATGAATTTCCTGACAAATTTAACAGAAAAAAATATACGCTTACAGTAATTAAATCTTCAACACCATAACCGGTTTTAGCACTAATTAAAGCTGTATGCAGAACATTAAAATCACGTTTGAAACCAGTATCCTCTATAGCTCTTTGCACAGTATCACGGAACCGTTTTAGATAGCCAGTTTTGGCATCAGGTGGAAGAAGATCCACTTTATTTCCTAAAAATGCACTTTATTAATTTTTAAGATCTGCTTGCCTATGACAATCATTGGTTTTCGTGTTCCTATAATTTCAGGAAGATGGCGATGGATACTACCGGGTAAGTCCGTTACATCTACAACTAAAAGAATTAAAGCTTCTTCCTTCAATTTTAGATGAGACATCATAGATGAATAATCAACAGGGCACACATTGACATTCAGCTTAACATTATTATTTTAGCAAAAAATACAAAAAACTTACAAGGAAATTGTGGTTTTTGAGAAGATGACATCGCTTACATAAAATGTTTTCACTATTCTTTTTAATTTTCTCCTTTTCATCAAAGACTTCTACTGGTAGAAATCCAGGTAGCGAACTGTCCTATGAGGAATTTTGTTAAGCACAGTATCTAGATAAACTTACTTTACAATGAATCTGGGCACCACATCCAGAACAGTTATGCTTTGAAGCTGGCCGATCAGGATCTGTTGATCCCAGCTGCTCTGACCATTCCAGGGGACTTTCACCCTCCAGTATTTCATCGTCGTCATGGGTTTTCTGCCCAGGCAATTGGAAATCTATATGCTCAATAGCATCTTCATCTCCATAATAAAGTCTATCAGATCTAAATAAGGCTACACTGGAAAAAATATAACTGAATTTACGCAAGCATTTCATCGTCTGGTAGATTAGCACTAGATCCGGCAACATATTCGTCGACATATTTTCCGGCTTCTACATAAAAACCACGATCAATTGTTTCCTCGCTTTCAGCCAGTGCTAAATCCCTGCTAAAGGATATTTTTCTAAATAGCCTACCTTGATCATCTGTGTTGGTTTGTTCTATCTCATAATGTGATGAAGATAAAGGATAAAATGGTGAAATATTCTGCTTGTGCGCGGTGTCTTCTTCTGTAGGTTCAATACATTCTTCTCTTCTCTTTCTAACACTGATAAATGAGTCATTGTTCCTGCAAATGTATTGTATAAGTACCATAAAAAGATATAAATACTGTATCATTTTCTCGCTTAAAATAGAATCAACTTCATATTTTTCGAGGCTTGATGTTGGTATTCTTTGAAAATCTGTTAACCTTTTTTGAATTTCTGCTATCTAAAAATATTATGTTATGAAAAATAAATACCACTGCATACCTGTGAACCTCTACTAGGACCTATTTTTTGCATTTCTGCTTTTAAACTTCGACGGGAGGCGAATCGCACAGCTGGCAGACAATTTTTCATCAACATGATTTACTAGCGACTGTAAAAATAGTAGATTCCAATGAATACATACGTTTTTTTCTTAGTTCAGCCCTTGCTTCGTCAGCTGAAAGACCCTGAAATCCTGCTCGCTCACCAAAATCGTTTTCAACCTCCTAAAATTAATAAGAGTCAAAGAAAATTTTCTAGCAACCTGGACGTCTTCAAATATCGCGTATCCTCTAAAGCGTATTACGTTTAGTGCAAATATGATAACAACAAATGAAGTTACGCCTATTAGAATAAGCAGCGGTCCAGCGATAGCCCAATATTTCGAAGGAACGTAAGTGATGCCGAGTTGATTAAGAATAGGCGTTGGCACTATAGCCCAAATTAAATAAGAGACAAGCAAAAACCAAGCGGAAATATATAAGGCAAAACCGTAGATTCCTGAAATTGACAATAATATAAAATAAATTGAAATAAAAACCTCTGGCTGGGTGCGGTGCAGGACTGTGTATATCTTCTGTTGGTAGTGGTCCTACCGGTCTACTCATTCACTAATTACTAATAATATGTGGATACTTTAAATTTGTAAATAATAATAATGGACAAAACCAATGGTTCGTAAAAAAACAGCAAGTGTAATAAAAATATTTATTATCAAATAAAATAATAGAATCATGTTTGAATGCAATATGTTTATAACACGTTAAAAATACCCAAAAAAAATAAAAACATACTATGATTACGTCCAGTCTTCATCTCCACTGTCAGAATGAGTTCCACTCTTCTCTGGAGGAGGAATCATGTCGCTAATTCGGCTCATCACTCCTGTGATGCTGGCCGGTTTAGCTTGTTTATCGGGTGCATTTGTTCCTGTCAATGCTATAACATTTTATATAATACGAAAATATTTCCAAACCTTTTCGTCGCGCTTCCAATGCTCTTGTTAGTGAACTCATGAGATCTCCACCACCAGTGCTCGATGATAGAGCGCTTGATTCACGTAAGGATTGTTTTTCCTAAAATTAAATTATAAATTTACTGATTAAAATATACCTCCGCTTGCCGAGTATTCAACGTGCTACCGGCGCTTTTTAATTTAACCTTACCTACACCGCCAGCAGCACGAATTGCTGCCATTAAATCTGATCTAAAATCATTTTATATTACAAGGGGGTAAAACTCACCGTCCGTCGTTCTCTGCAGGACTTGCCATGGGTGTTTTTAGACTTGGGGGTGGTGGTGGTGGAATAAGGGAAGGTGAAGGGGTCATAAGAGAGGGAGGAGGAGGTGGTGGCGGCGGCGGCGGTGAGACCACTGGAATATTTGACGGTTGAGGGAGAGGCGGTGCTTTTGGGATAGATGTTGATTTTTCTTCAGCCGGCGTAATTGGCAAAGGCCCCGGTATTCCTGAAATCCAAAATAAATACATGAAAATAAGGAAATTTTACGATTATTTTCAGCTGGGGCTTCAATATCTGGAAGCGCAATCTTTTGCTCAAAATCCAGAAAAGGTTTATTGGCTCCGCTAGGTAAATCTGTCATAATAACGTCTACCGCCACGCCTGAAAGTAAAACGATTAAATTAAAAACAAATTATAAACCTGGTAAATCCGGAAGGAAATCTGGCAACTCGAGATCCGGCACATCCGCTGATAATGGTCGGAAAGTAAAAATATCGCTGTCATCAAATTTTCTTCTATCGCCTAAAGCAGTTCGATCCAAATTGTCTTTTAAAATGTTTTGATCTTGTCTGAACACATTATTATTTAAAAAATACAAATAAAAAAACCTTGAAGTAATACTCTTTGATTTTGAAGAATAGCTGATAAAACTTCCTCCTATTTTATCATATGCAGCTTGTTCACTGTCGATGAAAAAGAGATCAGCCACAGAAAATGGATCCGATGGCATTCTTTGCTCTGTAACTATAGATAGAATTGCGTAAGAACGGTACCTTTAGGAAATTCTGCATATGATGGCATCAGCTGACTTGTAGCGAAAAATTGTTTTCGATGTTCCATTTCTTTTTTAACATCGACAGTCCCACCTAATGTATTTTTTGGGCTAAATATAATTTCATGCTCTATAAATATTTGATATAAATATAAAAAATATTGAAAACCTGTGAAGGAATGAGCAACAACACCTGGCATAAAAGGTAAAATTCGTTTTGCAGGTGTGTACTCAGCATCGGCAAATTTAGAAGGAGCTTTTAACACAACTGCCGTATCAAACTGAAAATGGAAAAAATAATAAAAAATATAGAAAGCAAACCTTATTCAGAGTAGCTATTTTATCTTTAATTTTTTCAAAACGATCCACATTTGTTTCTAAATTCTTCGAAATATCAGCTATTCTCTTGTTTAAATTTAAGAAAATATTATTAGCAATCTGAATGGGCACTAATATATAGAAAATATTGCTACCGAATTAAATTGCTCTTTAGCTTGTAGAATTCTGATGACGGTTTCCTCCTGACTGAGGTCTGGATCAACCACCGAGACGAGTGGCATTCAGTCTGAATCATTAAAAAAATTTTAGACAGCCTAGAAGGGAATTTTTTTTTGGAGAAGCCTGTTATTTCCTCGTGAAAATTTCTTTTACTAAAATCTGTATGGTAGCACCTTTTATTAATTTATAAAAAATAAACACGTATTAAATAAAAACAAAAACTTATAGATTATCTTATCAAATTCTGCAATGTCTGCTCTTGTCATCCACATTGAATTATTTGAAGTTTGATTGCACATGAGATAAATGTTCGTAGGCTCTTCTTGTGAGGTTCAAAGCTGGATTCATGGGTGTAAACGTAGCCTCCCTCATTAGCGATAAAGCGGCAAGAGAAAAATATGTATGAAGAATATCTAAATTATTCATTACTATGATAGAAACTGAAAACCCTCACCAGAATATTCCGTGGTAATCAGTTTGCAAAAACCACCCCACTTTTTGTGTTGAGCATTACAGAGAAAACGGCGAAGACGAGGAAGGTCTAAGAATTCTTGAGCATTCAATATCTAAAAAGACAAATAAAGCATGTAATAACATAATATCACGTTTAGAGTAGCACCAATCCAAAACGCATAACAGCAATCATCTTCTTTATGAGCGCGACCATGCATGCCTTCATCCTGTTTATAAACAGCCCACTTTATTAACTTTCGAATTTCCTTTTCACTGTATACTTCATAATTCCATAAACGATTAGATAAAGCAAGGGCTGCAATAGCGCAATACGTTGATCCACCTGAAATATACATCTAATAAAAAAACAAAATAAAATATCACAAACCATGGCTTTCATCGTCGTAACCTTGACCGATACCACCGTCATATCTCAAAGCTTGTCGCATAAATTTCTTCAACCTATTCCAATCAATTACAGAATCATCTTTTAAAATGTGACAAATTGCAACGGCTATAAACACATATCGCATGTCACATTCAGAGCCCTCTCCTTGTGACCAAAAACTAAATATTAAATGTATTTAAGTGTTTTTTAAACTTGCCTTCCGTCCTCATTTTGTGACTCTTTAATTCTGCTCAAAATTGCGCCTCTATCTACACGCGATAAATCATCTCCTAAGATCACCAAAGAACAAAGAGCGCTAAAATGTTGTCCAATTTAATAATAAAATTGCCAAACCTATATGTTTGCGAAAGTTGAGCTCCATCGCCGGTTCCAGGAGGAGGACTTCCATCAATTCCAGATAATGAATGGGATCCTCGAAATCCTTTTAAAGTACAATCTATAAATAATAAATTAATAAAGGTATTTAAATTCTTATTTAAATAAAAACCGTATTGTAAATTAATACTGTTCAAGAAGACGGGTAAACGATAATATCAAGTAATATTTACTATTTCCAAATTGAATTAACTAATTTTGAATAATAAGCATCTGGATGACTAGGTTGCAATGGTTGCAAAGGCGCTGTCGCGGCTACTTCTTTTGTTAACGGATGTAGAGGACATGGAATGTGGTAACGTTTAGGAGGAATCTCAACTTGAACGTCGATCTATAAATAAAAACTAGGGAAAACTACTTGCTACCAAAAAAAAACGAAGATAACGCTACTAACCGATTTGCACCGTTCTACAGGAGGCTTCATAATACCTTCACCAAAAGTGTCCATCAACTCTTCTGCTTCAATTTCTTGTTTTTCTTTTTCCCAAAAAGTTGTTCTTTCTAGACATGCGGATTCCATTTCCTTTTCTTCCTTGATATTTGTACCGTAGTAATAGGTTCTATACATTACAGAGCTGTCATCCATATAACGAAAAAGAATCTCTTTTGGTAGTGTTCCATCAATTTCACTTAGCACAGCAATTCCTCTGGTTGGTGGATGTACATAATTATTATCTCCAGCTATTCGCTTTCGAAGAATAAATTTTCTGTCGTTTGGATCGGGAACACCGTGAAGAGGTTTGATACTCGACCAATCTTCCGATCTGTGCTTATAAATGTCCATTTTCCACAAGCCTGTGGCAAATTGGTCCAACAAATAAAAGCTTTGTATTTGACCACTGCCATCCAGATCATCAATAGGTCGTCCAGCAACTAATAAATGTGCTCCATCAAGTAGACTGTGATTATTGGATAACACGAATTTTCCAGGAACGCGATCGTCAAGCAGGAAAATACTGTATGTAGAAATTGCAAGAAATGAATGCGTTTGATTAGGGAGCGCTTTTATATGTGTCCAGGTAGGTTCTTCAAGCGGCTCTCTGCTTCGATATGTTTTCATTTTGTACAACTCCTAAGACCAACTTGTGCGCTTGTATCAGAAAAAATACCTCAGAAAACTGGGACGAGGAAAAAAGCAAATTTGATGTAGCTTGCGTGTCACAGCGCACATCTAACGTTCGAATATCATGTTCATCAACAGCCAGAAGCACTCTCGGATGATCGGAATAAGTGATTGCCTGTGATACTCATTGCAACAAAATTGAATTTTTTTTTCTCACTCTAATGGCTTTTATCCCTGTAGTTTTCGTTCGACCAAACGTCTGACCGATTACGCCGCTCCATAACATGCGATCACGTCCTACGATAGCTATTTCCTCCGGAATATGATGGTTTTGCTCCCACGAAATTATATTACCCTAGGAAAATGCATAAGATGAATTTTTAAAATACCACATACTTTAAATATTTCATGTGACTTCTTATTACGATCTACAACATGGAATTTAGAGCGACATCTAACAAAAAAATTCCAAACATCTGCGTCAGTAGAAGTTCTCAATTCGCTTATTTGTTCATCAAATTTATATGTGTAATTAGGATCAGGATCACAATGTCGTAAGAAACTTGGAAAAGAATTCAAAGAGCCAAGTGTCTAAATAAATACCAATGTAGAATATTTTTTTGACATACTTGTACACTGTAAGCTTCAACTATTTTTCTATCTGAATGCTCTTTAACGACATTAAGTTCACCAGGTAAGGAATCTATACAAATAAGATTTCTGTTCAGAACCGCGGCTGGTTCAACATCATGTCTATAATGACCCGGAATCCGATAACGGTAGCGAGTCTTTAACAGATAGATGAAGAATTATTGACCATCAAACCTCAGCGCAACAACCGAATAACAAGCCTTGATCAATCCCGCTACTAGGTGTGAGACGTCTTTTCCAACCAGCTTCAAGATTATACCGTGGAAATAGCTTGCCATTTGAAGAGAATAATAAACCGCCGAACCCTTTCCAGGCATAAGAAGTTGCCCCATAATCAGGAAATTCAGGTTCACAGTACATAACCTGGACATCAAGGTTGTTCAGGACGTCATAAGAAAACTAATATCGTTAAAAAAACTCACTATTTTTTGTGGTAACTTGAAGACTGTAAATCCAGTTAATTATTTCACTTCTTTCTTTGACGCTGAAGGTTGTCTCCAATTCGTTCAGAATATCAAGCGAGCCAACAATAAAAAAAAGAAGGGTCTGCCTGAAATCCAAATATGAAAACAAAATCATTGGTTTACCTGTTGCTCTCTGAGTTTATGTAGAAATCAGGAAAACACTTCCAACTATTAACAATATATTTGATATGCTTTTGCAATTGAATTACTTCGGTCATCAAACTTGAGCATCAATGAACGAAAAAAAGTAGAAATATATGCTGCTATAAATTAACAGTAGTCAGAACGAGAACAGCATAATAAAAAAGTAAATTTATTACAAAAAATAACCTAACAATTAATTTTAACAATTTACTACCTGTTTACCAAAAGAGCTGCTAGTTTGTGAACAGTATCCATGTTGAGATCATGAACTTCTGTCATTTGCTCATAGTAAGGAAGTGCTTTATATAGTGGAAGGGCTAAATTCCGTTTTGAAAAAACTCAGATGTTACTTTACCTTTTTCTATCCATACAATATTTTTTACAGGATTTGCAGCTGATAGATCACACGTATTTAGTTGAAAAGCGACGAGATCAAGTTTACCATCAACTAGCTGAACGCCCTTCATAACCTGAACTTCTATATGCAAAAATTCAAAACGATAACGGTACAATTGGATCTTTCGTAAGATCACGCTGGCTTCTTCTATTAACTTCTGCTATAGCAGCACCAAAAGTATGAAGAATAGCATTAGCAGCATTTTGCTCACTGAAAAAAAAAACGTAAAATTTAAAACTATAAACTGACGTTGTCCAAGGATATTTTTGATTCTGTTCTCTAGTCCACATAATTGTATGTAAGAAGAGATTTGATCGAGGGCGAGGTATAACTGCAGTCGTGTTATAAATATGATCAGTACCTAAGTCGATGAGCGGACTAATAGGATGAATATCGACTAGATTTTCAGCACTAAAAAATAACTACTGAGTAAGAATTTATCCCACCTGAACGCTTCTACTTCTAGAGAAGTAGCCCAGGGAACAACAGGCTGCTTTCCCTGTATAATTAAATGAGGTTGAAATCGAAGAACAAAAGGTGAATGTTTGAATTGTTCAGATGCTTGTATAATGCCACTAATAGGTTCATCTCTATCACACCTATAAAACAAAAGCATTACAGTTGAATTGAATTTACCTTAGGGGTGCATCAATTTTTCCAGAATGTAATCCTGTTAAAGCAATACTTCTATATAGATTGTTCAATATAATATTACTAAAAATCGTATGGTAAATTATGGATATACAAACTTTTTCTTTGTAACAGGTGTTCCATGCACCCGCGGGTGTCTTGTCCAAAACAATACAGGATCAAAACGTTTAGGAAGTTTTTCCAAGGTTGGATCATACTTCTCTCCATGTAATATAGCGTCTCGGATCTGAAGTAGAGTACTAGCGCTATGATTCTAAGATCTAACCTGATGTTCTGTAACATCTAGATGATTATGTGAATGTAAAATGGCTTCAGGAAGTTCTGATTTCAACAAAGCTTTACTAAGGACACATGCTTGTGCCATTCCATCACTCATAGCTTCGGATCCGTCGAACAAATAGCATCGAGCTTCGTTATATAAAGGGTGATTCTAAATAAAAGAAATTACTAGTAAGATAGTGCTGTAAACCTCAATATCAGGAGCTCTAAAAGCTGGATGGTTGAGCTTAGATTGCTCCGTTTTAATTACGTCTCCAGTGAAGAATCCCGGTGTGTTGGGATCGTGTATAGTCACTCCAAGCGCCTTGAAAGCTGATGTACGTTGAAAAGTAAAAACTAACTTTGACAGCTGCTGGTACTATATATGATCCCATTTTTCGATTATTTTTAGCAGTAAGAATTTCTTTGAAAATTCTAGTATCCATTTTACCCCATTGTTTGGCTGGTTTATATTTACGAAAAACCATCTAAAAATACAATGTAAGTGAAACAAAACTTATAAAAGTTTTATAGAACAGTAATACAAAACTACAAACTGAGCAAACGCGATGAGTAACAAAAAATGAAATTTAGAAATAAAATACGCAATTTTTTTGTAAACGGCATGCAACAATGTCGGTAGGAAGTGAAAAAATAGTCGACTAGTGGACAAAGTTCGTCACAAACTGCTTGTAGCTAATAGTTTTGGCTACAAAACTTTTGGGAAATCGGGGAAGTCAACAACACGGCGATGTCTAATGGCTGTCTTCACTAAATCTTCTGCATTTCCATTTGGTCGTGTGGTTTATGCGATGTTCTGCTCTCCTGGAAATTGACTCCAAGGAGTTCATAAACTGCAATTGATGCTATTCAATAAGGAGAGGATGATTACCGTATTTTCGATAAGGTGTCACATAATAAAGTTGGCATGCCGCGTTCAAAAAAGGGATATGGTGAACCAAAACATATGCCATTTGCCCGGAAGAGACTGTTATTTTGTGTTTGTCACAGATAAAAACAATCACAGCAAGAAGATGAATCGGAAGGATCAGAATTTGTACAGAAAGTGACTGAAATCGCCGTATTTGACAGAAGATGATATGTTACCCTGTAAAAGGACTTCTTGATCCGTTTGCAATTCTCCGAGACTGTATGGAATGTCTCCAGTGTTTTTTTAATCCCTTTTCGAAGGAATAAACCAGCTATAAAGATAGGAAAAACGGGCACAACTATTAGCAATTCCGTAATTATAATGGCCATTGTTTCTCTCGACTTTGATCCAAAAACTGTTTGATCTGGAAAAGATTTTGCAATGAAGTGGGTCGAAATCACTTTGAAAAGGGGCAGTATCCTTCAGTACTTCCATTACAGATCGACCAGCATTGGAAAATGCCACCGTCTCCTGAAAACAAAGCGTTGTACTCTGATGATCATCCTACCGTGCAAGATAATTGAATGCAGGTGGGAAAAAAGACGATGATAAGAAAGATAGCCAGCTGTTTGTTCGATAAACCGCCATAACAGAGAATATACCATCGGAAGAGGATAGAAGCCAGCAGAAGCCATGTCAAATGAGAAAATAGACAGATCAACAAGGAATATCTGAAGAGAGTTTCAAAAGTGAGAAAGAACTCACGTCGTGAAACAGACATGTTCACCCAAATAAGTACAGAATCCCCAGGCGACTATGAGCATTTTCCCATCTTGGAAGACATATTGAGGAAGAATAAATACAGTAAGAAAACAGGCGGCGAGATCAGTGAAGATGAAATTAAACAAGAGGAAAGAGTACTTTCGCATGACTCCCGTCGACTTTTTGAGGATGACGACAAGAAGAAGAACATTGGAACAAATTCCACAAATGCTGAGAGTACAGAGAGCGGCTGACGACAACCAGACCTGGAGCTGCATGTTGTGACTGACACCTTCCAGCTTATTAGGCAACCCTGTTAACGTAACAGATTTATTGAAGCAGATAATTACAAACAGATGGATTGGGTCAATCATGGTCGGGAGATTCGCATTTCGTAGTTCTAAAAAGATTTATTAGCCATGAAACCCTTACCTCAGGCTTTTTGAAGAAGGACGCCTCACATCGACAATCTTTTAGCTGTCGCGATGTTAATTTTTCGAATTGGTAGGAGAGAAGAAGATTGCCGGTTATCTGGAATTGGCTAATGTCTCATAACAGGGAGCAGGTGTCACCAGGTAGAGCTCCGCTCGGGCCAATGACTCTCCCGGACACGCCCTTTTCCCCAATCCAAAGGGCAATACCCGTTTCTCCAGGGCTGGATCTTCTATGAAGCGAGAGGGTCGGAACTGAAAAGGACTTCCATTCAAAAGAAATTCTGAAGACATACAACGTCTGGGTCAGGGAAATGTTCGTTGTCATTCATTAGGACAGAGACTTCAGCCGCTAGAGCTGTCCCCTCGGCCACTGGATATCCTCCAATCTCGATGTTTTCCACCGCTTTTCGGAAAAGATTCACAATCACAATGCAAGCATGTCTTTGAATTTCCTAGAAGTTTTTTTTTTCTTGTTCGGGTAAGATGACCCACCACGAGGAGGGCATTGAGGAACGGAGTACTCTTCCTATCCTGGAGCGACAACGGCCGCTCTCCCTTCGTGACCGCTAGCAGTTCTTTCCTTGCTTCGGTCATAATCTAATTTATTCTCGTGTAAAAAATGACAAAAGTCACCTCAGGTTGATTGAGCAAGTGGACAAAACCAGAATGAAGAGTCGTTGCCGTCGTCTCTTGCCCAGCTGACCATAAGTCAAAAAGATTGGCCACGAGATTCTCCAGATTGAATTCATCCGGGTCTGCGCCTTCTTCCATTTTCAATAGAAACGCGTCGACATAATCTTCGACATTCTCATCCAGTTGATGTCTTCCTTCTTTTATCGCAGTTTCCCTAAAATCATTCTCATACCGGATTAGAAATCCACCGACCTTTCTCGTATTTGTCTTCTTATAAAGTCTTTGACATCTTCAGTAGCTTCGGTCATCCGTTCCCATCGACCTCTCAAAAATGGCAACTTCCTCAGCAGCGGGTAGTCGGATAAGAAGTCGACGACAGAAAAGTCATTGCTCTCTTCCATCGCTCTCCTCAGCCGGAAGAATTCTTCCTCTTGATCCTAAACTTTTTTCTCATTCTTTTCAAGTGTTTCCCTACTTTTTCAAGTCTTTCGGAGAAGAGAAGACGGTTGATGATGCTGCCAACCATCAGCTCGAAGAATGACTGCGAGTCGACCACTGTACTCCCGTCCTTCATCGTCTCTTCCATCTCCTTCATCCTGAAACATCTCTTTTCCCAGAAAAAATAACAAGTTCACCTCAAATTGTATTCCGCCATGATTTTTTCTTCAATTATGGCACGACCAAAGCCGAAATTCCGAAGAGTGTGTAGAGTGAATCGCCTGTGTATCTGCCATGACTCTCCACTCGTTACGATTATCCCTTTATTCCCTGAAATATTCACGTTTTCTCAATCAATTTGTCTTCAAAAAATATTTCAAATGCTGACCAACAATTTCATAGAATAAATGAGGATTCCATCGATCAGCGAATTCATTTCCTCGCTTGATCATGGTCTCCTGAGCAAGATCCATGCTACAGATGTGAACAGTTGGATGTGGGCCAAGCCAGAGAGTATACACGGGCCCGTATATCTTTTTCATTTCTTTCATAACTTCGACCATCCCGCCATGTTTGGTGACAAGCCATCCAATCTGGAGCATGTTTCCCAATAGAGGAAGGGGCACAGGGCCTGGAAGGGAGCACTTTCTATGATCAACGTGACACTAACCTGGAGGGAGAGTCTTCCTCTTCCTGTAGACATTGGCAATTAGAAGGGCAGTTATAAGAGAAAGCAGGAAAATGACCAGCATTTTCAGTTGCCTCGGTGTCCTTCCAGTCTTCCTTTTATACGGCTATCTATTTGTGACCGACACATCGGACACACGAAACACAGGCGACCCGCGGTTCGTGTCTTGTTATCAACTTTGCCGGTGTTTTTCAAAGTCACAAGAATTATGTCAACGTATGCTGTGCCTGGTCTTTTCCCTTCCATCGAAAAGAGCCTTCTTCGATTGAGGGAGGCAGAACCTGGGAAGCACTTTACACCTCTGCCTTTCGCACTGAAAACGCGATGGCGCTGTTGTTCCGGATCCTGGATTGAATGATGTCCCTCCACCAACTGCTGAAAAATTGTGCCCTCGGCAACCGGGAACTCCGAACCAGGAAATTCAACCTTTCTTATCTCTTATTTTCTTTGGGAATGAAAACGATAGGAGGCCGGTGTTTTTATAGGGACACCTCGTTGAATTCTCTGACCGTTTATGGCTGATTAGAGACACTTTCGACAAATATTTCGCCTCGTCTAATAAGGTCAAAATTAATAAAAATTAATAGATGAGATATTTAACCGTTCAATGTGTGACACGGGCCATCATCCGTCTTGGCAGCTCGTACCCGATGAGCTTTGGCTGCCGCCGCAGGAAACGCCACATGCGTTCCTGTCTCATTGTAAGAGCATTACATTCACAGTTGATTTTCAAACATCAGCCAATCAACCAGGATGTGTCGATCGAGAACTGGTGTGGAGAAAAAAGAAGTTGGAATTTTTTTTGTTATCAGACATTGCTCTTATTTTCCCATGTGTCGAGTCGGGAAAGTCAAGTTGAAGTCGAGAGCGAAATACATTGAAAATACATGAATTTACTCGACATTTTTTTCCTGTTCTGGGTCGATCTGAGCTCGACTTCGACTCGACACTCGAAATCATCGACTCGATTCGCCTGGGATCGGATACACAATCCAGTAATTTATCATAATCGAGATGGGTCAACGAAGAGCAATCTAAGCAAGTCATAGACTCCTCCTTGACATTGGGCCAGGCGAAGTTGAAAATGTGCGAAAATCCTCCCGAATAATTGATAGACTTGTCGATAATTGAGATCTTTGAAACGTCGGTCCCTCTCCCAGCCGGAACTGCATTTGCCCGGCTTTTCCCCGAGGGCAAAGCGTCGGCACAGTTGTTGTTTCGTGGCAGTCTTACAGCATGCAGATAGAGAGTCAAGAAGAGATGAGGACACGCAATAAGACGGCCAACCGAACGGACGATAAAACAAAATGGGGACGAGGTCATCAGAGGTTACTGTAAAAGTCGAGTTCCTGAAAATTCTAAAAATGAAGAATTCTATGAGGAAGATCTGCTCCTTGAAGTCTCTCTAAACCATAGACCAATTCGTTGCAAAATCTCTCAATTTCTTTGAATTGGCTTCTCTTTTTCTCTTGGTTGTCTGCTGTGTTGCAACTGGATCACGATCATGAGCTACGGTGTCTCGGGTGACATTTTTCGAAGACTACTACTAACGTCATGTGTTCTGTTCGAGGAATCCGCCGACTCTGGCACCCGAAAAATGGAAAGATAACACAAAAAAACGGGCTATCCCATTAACTTCTTATTATCTGAGGAAAATCGACAGAATTCGACGACACACATGCTCAGGGCATGCCCTTTGGATAAGTAAACTGCCTGGGAGCCGCTCGTCTTTCTCTACCAATTGATCTAATGCTTAATTTTTGAAAAGGATAATTATCCCCGAATATGGAGAAGAACGAACAAGGGATTCTCCAGTGTAATTCATCAAAAAGCGGCGGATCAACAGGCGAGCGAGCCAATGATGATTCCGGGTTCAATGAGATACAACCACAAAACTGCTGATCAGGAGAAGTCGCACCTGTGACATATGGCATCGGATGATCTTCCTTTTTACATGTTGAAATTGTCTGGGATTTGCTTTGTCTGGGTTCCACTGGAGAAAAAAGCAGAATATCTCCGTCAAAAGAATGAAGGAAGGGAAGATATTCTGGCAAGCCAGAGGAAAGAGCGGAGGAAAGACGTAAAGCAAAGCAGAACATCTGGTCGAAAGATCTAAGGTCGGGATGTTGCATTTTTTGTTCTACTTGACAGTAGAACAACATAATAGACAAAAGTCCGACGAAAATGATTTGCTTTAAATCTATTGGCAACTTCTTTTATTGAAGCAGAACTGCTATCGTTTCCTAAATGGTCTACTGTAATTCTCTTCAATTTTTTATGAGCTGATCTAATCTCTTCCCAATTACGGTATGTGGATTACCATTGCTGGAAGCGGGGGCGTGTCCCTATTCTTGGCGTGGGTCGGTTGAAAGCAGAGTTTCGAGGAAGCATTACAGTGTAGGGAGGGGAAGAGACGCAGATTGAGGGTGGAGCCAAGGAAGGGCCCGAGGGCAACTGGCATTGCACGGGCTCATCTCCACGAAGGCAGCCGAGCGCCATGGAACACGAAAAGGATCCCGGATGGCAGTATCTTCGTCGCTCTCGCGAGCAAATGCTCGAGGTTTGATATTTGTTTCTTTTTTTTTGCTTTTTTTCCTTTTATATTCTTCTATTACTAGAATATTCCTGTCCCTTACCCGATCACTTTGCTTGATTTTGCCTTCTACTCTTTTTAGTCTAAAATTCTACAAAAGTTCAAACTTTTTTGAGTAATCGCCTTCTTCATTGGCATTTCACGCACTAGACAAGACTATGCCAGTTGCTTTACACCAAAAATTCCCAGCCACACACAGCATTTGGTTCATCTCATAAGAAAAAAAATATATCATAGAATAGGACGGGGAAATGGGACAAAGAATATCAAATTGAGAAGAAATCTAATAATCACATCTTCTTGTTTTATCCCCGATTCAATCCTCCCCATAACTGGCTTTAATTTCTTCTCTTTTCCAGGATCAGTCAAAGCCCTATGACTCCAAGAAGAACTGCTGGATCCCAGATGCAGAAGAAGGATATCTGGCTGGAGAGATCACCGCCACCAAGGGAGATATGGTGACCGCCGTCACCGCCCGCGGCAATGAGGTTTGTCGACTTCTTTGATAGTCAGCGCTTTTTGATCAGCCATCGTAAAAGATGTTTCGATTCTGTGAAACTTCAAAATAAATGCAATATGTGCGCGGTTTCTCTTGGTCTAAAAGTCTCTATTACTAGCAGCTGTGAGTTTCGTTTACGATCGGAGGCAACCAGTGAAAGAGGGGGTGTAACGCCGTCGGGGGAGCGCGTAGGCACGTGTAGAATTTCTTCTCGGGAAAGAAGAGAAAGTGTCAAAGACAAATTAAGACAAAATATTAATTGACGAATTTTCAGGTCACCTTGAAGAAGGAGCTCGTGCAGGAGATGAACCCTCCCAAATTCGAGAAGACCGAGGACATGTCAAACTTGACTTTCCTCAATGATGCTTCTGTTCTTCACAATCTCCGCGCCAGATACGCTGCTATGCTCATCTACGTAAGTTCCCATCACAGAGAAAATCGGGGCGGCTGCCACGACGGCTCCGTGTTACAACGGAGGGAGAGAGCACGTCAAGCGCATCTGTCTCGCCTTGTCCCGCATTTGTTACCAGCGGAATGTTTTTTCGAGAACAGCAGACTTCGGGGAAAAGACAGACTAAAACTAGAAGGAAGTAGATATAAAATATGTTAATTTTCAGACCTATTCTGGTCTTTTCTGTGTCGTCATCAACCCCTACAAGCGTCTGCCAATCTACACAGACTCTGTCGCCAGAATGTTCATGGGCAAACGTCGTACTGAGATGCCCCCTCACTTGTTCGCTGTTTCTGATCAGGCCTACAGAAACATGCTTATGGACCACGAAAACCAGTCTATGCTGATTACCGGAGAATCCGGAGCTGGAAAGACCGAAAACACCAAGAAGGTGATAACCATCATAGAAAATTTAACCCAGAGAATGTTTTAGGTAATTGCCTACTTCGCCTCCGTCGGTGCCTCTCAGGCTGAAGCTGCCGGAAAAGGAAAAGAGGACACCGGAGAGAAGAAAGTCACCCTTGAGGACCAAATTGTCCAGACCAATCCCGTACTTGAGGCTTTCGGTAGAGTTTTCCACTTGAAATAATGAACAAAAAGTTTAGGTAATGCCAAGACTGTCCGTAACAACAACTCTTCTCGTTTCGGAAAATTCATCCGTATCCACTTCTCCCGCCAGGGACGTGTCGCTTCTTGCGATATTGAGCATTGTAAGTTGATTTCTTTCGTCTTCCCATTCATAATATGTTTCAGACCTGCTCGAGAAATCTCGTGTCATCCGTCAAGCTCCCGGAGAGCGTTGCTACCATATCTTCTACCAGATCTTCTCTGGCTACGTAGCTGGCCTCAAGGAACAGCTTCAGCTTGACAAGCCCCTTGCTGACTATTGGTTCGTCGCCCAGGCCGAGTTGTCCATCGACGGAGTCAATGACAAGGAAGAAGCCCAACTCACTGACGAGGCCTTCGATGTCCTCAACTTCAATGCCACTGAAAAGCTCGATTGCTACAGACTCATGTCTGCTCTTATGCATATGGGTAACATGAAGTTCAAGCAGCGCCCTCGTGAGGAACAGGCTGAGCCCGATGGTACCGATGAAGCCGAAAAGGCCGCTGCCATGTACGGAATCGACTGCGAAGCTTTCCTCAAGGCTCTGACCAAGCCTCGTGTCAAGGTCGGAACTGAATGGGTGTCCAAGGGACAGAACATGGAACAAGTCAACTGGGCAGTCGGAGCCATGGCCAAGGGTCTCTACAACAGAGTCTTCAACTGGCTCGTCAAGAAGTGTAACCTGACTCTTGACCAGCAGGGTATCTCTCGTGATTACTTCATTGGAGTACTCGATATCGCCGGTTTCGAAATCTTCGACGTAAGTTAAACTGCAAATTTGTCTAAAAATTATGTTTCAGTTCAACTCCTTCGAACAGCTCTGGATTAACTTCGTAAATGAGAAGCTCCAGCAGTTCTTCAATCACCACATGTTCGTCCTCGAGCAGGAAGAATACGCCCGTGAGGGTATCCAGTGGACTTTCATCGATTTCGGTCTTGATCTCCAAGCCTGTATCGAGCTTATTGAGAAGGTAATACAAGTTTTTGTCACTAACTCACATATAACCTTCAGCCTCTTGGTATCATCTCCATGCTTGATGAAGAATGTATCGTCCCCAAGGCTACTGACATGACCCTTGCTCAGAAGTTGAGCGAGCAGCACTTGGGCAAGCACCCCAACTTCGAGAAGCCCAAGCCACCAAAGGGAAAACAGGCCGAGGCTCACTTTGCCATGCGTCACTACGCCGGAACTGTCCGTTACAATGTGACCAACTGGCTCGAGAAGAACAAGGATCCTCTCAACGACACCGTCGTCTCCGTCATGAAGGCCACCAAGGGTAACGACTTGTTGAACGAGATCTGGGGAGACTACACCACCCAGGAAGAGGCTGCCGTCAAGGCCAAGGGTACGTTTCATTTATCTTTTGTCAATTAAATTTATCATTACAGAAGGAGGCGGTGGAAAGAAGAAGGGAAAATCCGGATCTTTCATGACTGTCTCTATGCTCTACAGAGAGTCCCTCAACAACCTCATGAATATGCTTCACAAGACCCACCCTCACTTCATCCGTTGTATCATCCCCAACGAGAAGAAGCAGTCTGGTATGATCGATGCCTCTCTTGTGCTCAACCAGCTGACCTGTAACGGTGTACTTGAGGGTATCCGTATTTGCCGTAAAGGATTCCCCAACAGAACTCTCCATCCTGACTTTGTCCAGCGTTACGCTATCCTTGCCGCCAAGGAGGCCAAGTCCGATGACGACAAGAAGAAGTGCGCTGAAGCCATCATGTCCAAGCTCGTCAACGAGGGAGTTCTCTCTGAGGAACAATTCCGTGTCGGTCTGACCAAGGTCTTCTTCAAGGCCGGAGTACTCGCCCATCTTGAGGATGTCCGTGACGAGAAGCTCTCGACCATCCTTACCGGATTCCAATCCCAGATCCGTTGGTACTTGGGATTGGCCGAGCGCAAGCGCCGTATGGAACAACGTGCTGGTCTCCTGATTGTCCAGCGCAACGTTCGCAGCTGGTGCACACTCCGTACCTGGGAATGGTTCAAGCTCTACGGAAAGGTCAAGCCTATGCTCAAGGCTGGAAAGGAAGCCGAGGAAATGGAGAAGATGAACGACAAGATGAAGCAGCTCGAGGCTGATTTGGAGAAGGAGACCAAGCTCCGCAAGGAACTTGAAGACAGCTCCACCAAGCTCCTCGAAGAGAAGAACGGCCTCTTCACCAACTTGGAGTCCGCCAAGGGACAGCTCTCCGATGCCGAGGAGCGCCTCTCCAAGCTCCAGGCTCAGAAGAACGACGCCGACAAGCAGCTGGCTGAGCTCAATGACCGTCTCGGTGAGCAGGAAGACCGCAACGCTGATGTCCAACGCGCCAAGAAGAAGGTCGAATCTGAAGTCGAGTCGCTGAAGAAGCAGATCCAAGATTTGGAGATGTCTCTTCGCAAGGCTGAATCTGAGAAGCAGTCCAAGGACCACCAGATCCGCTCTCTCCAAGACGAAATGCAGCAGCAAGATGAGGCCATCGCCAAGCTGAACAAGGAAAAGAAGCACCAGGAGGAGATCAACCGCAAACTCATGGAGGACCTCCAGTCTGAGGAAGACAAAGGAAACCACACCAACAAGATCAAGCAGAAGTTGGAGCAGACCCTTGACGATTTGGAGGATGCCCTCGAGAGAGAGAAGAGAGGACGTGCCGACCTCGACAAGCAGAAGAGAAAGGTTGAGGGAGAGCTCAAGATCGCCCAGGAGAACATCGATGAGGGTGGCCGTCAACGTCACGACCTCGAGAACAACTTGAAGAAGAAGGAGGCCGAACTCCACACCGTCTCTTCCCGCTTGGAAGACGAGCAGGCCCTTGTTGGCAAGCTCCAGCGCCAGATCAAGGAGGGACAGAGCAGAATCTCTGAGCTCGAAGAGGAACTTGAGAACGAGCGCCAATCTCGCTCCAAGGCCGACCGCGCCAAGAGCGATCTCCAGAGGGAGCTCGAGGAACTCGGAGAGCGCCTTGACGAACAAGGAGGAGCCACCGCCGCCCAGGTTGAGGTCAACAAGAAGCGTGAGGCTGAACTCGCCAAGCTCCGTCGCGATCTTGAGGAGGCCAACATGAACCACGAGAACCAGCTTGGAGGACTCCGCAAGAAGCACACCGATGCCGTTGCTGAGCTCACCGACCAACTTGACCAGCTTCAGAAGCAGAAGGCCAAAATCGAGAAGGACAAGGTCCAGGTTCAACATGAGGCCGAGGACTTGGCTGCCCAGCTCGATGCTGAGACATCCGCCAAGATGAACAATGAGAAGCTCGCCAAGCAATTCGAACTCCAGCTTACTGAGCTCCAGTCCAAGTGCGACGAGCAGGCTCGCCAGCTCCAGGACTTCACCTCCCTCAAGGGACGTCTCCACAATGAGAACGGAGACCTCGCCCGCCAGTTGGAAGATGCCGAGAGCCAGGTCAACCAGCTCTCCAGACTGAAGAGCCAGCTCACCAGCCAGCTTGAGGAGGCTCGCCGTACCGCTGACGAGGAAGCCCGCGAGAGACAGACCCTCGCCGCTCAGGCCAAGAACTACCAGCACGAAGCCGAGCAACTCCAGGAGAGCTTGGAAGAGGAGATCGAAGGAAAGAACGAGATTCTCCGCCAACTCAGCAAGGCCAACGCCGAGATCCAACAATGGAAGGCCAAGTTCGAGGGAGAAGGACTCATCAAGGCTGACGAGCTCGAGGAAGCCAAGAGACGACAGGCCCAGAAGATCAACGAGCTCCAGGAGGCTCTTGATGCCGCTAACTCCAAGATCGCCTCTCTTGACAAGACCCGCTCTCGCCTCGTCGGAGATCTTGACGATGCCCAGGTCGACGTCGAGCGTGCCAACGCCTTCGCCTCTGCCCTTGAGAAGAAGCAGAAAGGCTTCGACAAGGTCATCGACGAATGGAGAAAGAAGACCGACGATCTCAGCGCCGAGCTTGACGCCGCCCAGCGTGATGCCAGAAACGCCGCCACTGATCTCTTCAAGGCCAAGAACGCCCAAGAAGAGTTGGCCGAGGTTGTCGAAGGACTCCGCCGTGAGAACAAGAGCTTGAGCCAGGAGATCAAGGACCTTACTGACCAACTTGGAGAGGGGTAAAATATTTCTATATTACTTTTTACTGATAAAAACTATTCAGAGGCCGCTCCGTCCACGAGATGCAGAAAATCATCCGCCGTCTCGAAATCGAGAAGGAAGAACTTCAACACGCTCTCGACGAGGCTGAGGCTGCCCTCGAGGCCGAGGAGAGCAAGGTCCTCCGCGCTCAGGTCGAAGTCTCCCAGATCCGCTCCGAGATCGAGAAGCGCATCCAGGAGAAGGAGGAAGAATTCGAGAACACCCGCAAGAACCACCAACGTGCCATGGACAGCATGCAAGCTTCCCTCGAAACCGAATCCAAGGGCAAAGCCGAATTGCTCCGCGTCAAGAAGAAGCTCGAGGGAGACATCAACGAGCTTGAGATTGCTCTTGACCACGCTAACAAGGCCAACGCTGACGCCCAGAAGAACTTGAAGCGCTACCAGGAACAGATCCGCGAGCTCCAAATGCAGGTCGAGGAGGAACAGAGGAATCGCGACGACATCAGAGAGCAATTCTTCAACGCCGAGAAGAGAGCCACCATCCTCCAGAGCGAGAAGGAAGAGCTTCTCGTTGCCAACGAAGCCGCTGAGCGTGCCCGTAAACAGGCCGAATACGAGGCTGCTGATGCCCGTGACCAGGCCAACGAGGCTTCCGCCCAGGCTTCCTCTTTGGCTGCCGCCAAGAGAAAGCTCGAGGGAGAGATCCAAGCCATCCACGTAAGTCGTCTTCTTTAAATTATGCTAATAAATGAATTCAGGCCGATCTGGATGAGACCCTCAACGAGTTCAAGGCTGCTGAAGAGCGCAGCAAGAAGGCCATGGCTGATGCCGCCAAACTCGCCGAGGAACTTCGCCAAGAACAGGAACACAGCCAACACGTCGACCGTCTCCGCAAGGGACTCGAGCAACAGCTCAAGGAGATCCAAGTCCGACTCGACGAGGCCGAGGCCGCCGCCCTCAAGGGAGGAAAGAAGGTCATCGCCAAGTTGGAACAGCGTGTCCGAGAAGTCGAATCCGAGCTTGACGGAGAACAACGCCGATACCAAGAAGCCAACAAGAACCTCGGAAAGGCTGACCGCCGTGTCCGTGAGCTTCAATTCCAGGTAAAACTTTTTTAGAAGGAGTAAAATAATAACTTTATAGGTTGATGAGGACAAGAAGAACTTCGAAAGACTCCAGGACCTGATTGACAAGCTCCAGAATAAACTCAAGACCCAGAAGAGGCAGATTGAGGAAGCTGTGAGTTATTTCAAATTGGACATGCTCTTATTCGAATATTTCAGGAGGAGGTTGCCAACACAAATCTCCAGAAGTACAAGCAACTCCAGCACCAGCTGGAAGATGCCGAGGAGCGTGCCGATGTTGCCGAGAATTCCCTATCCAAGATGCGTGCCAAATCTCGCAGCTCGGCTTCCGTTGCCCCTGGCCTTCAAACTTCTCAATCCGCCGCTGTGTTGAGGTCTCCATCCCGTGCCCGTGCTAACGACCTCTAAATCCCTTCTTTCCTGTCTTCTCCATCGACTGCTTGCCTTTTGTAATAAGCTTTCCTCGACAAGCGGTCTATTCTAACTTCACTCACTCTGGAACAGCTTAGTTTCATTGTTGTTTCGCGATCTGTCCATAGATTGTTGGATAGTTTTAAATGAATATATTTTATCTTTTTTTCTTCTTCCCTCGTTATGAATCCCAGACCGATCCCGGGCTCAGCGGGGTATCCGCGCCGCGTTTGACTAAGAATGTTTGCTAGCTGCTGATGAGCTCGCGCGAAAAGTCGCCAGCCCACTCACTTGTTACACTGACATTAACTGTGTAAGCCTCGTCCACCGGTACACCGTAATCTACGTCTACAACTATTGAAACTATTGGAACTGAAAGAAGTAGGAAAGAATAAAAAGACACTGATTTTTTATCTACAGAGTACAGTAACCAATTATGAGATATTCCATCTAAAAGAGGACCAAGCCCATTCCCAAAAATCAAGAGAAAATAGAAAAAAGAAGGAGTAGACAGTTAAGACAGCCTGAGAAAGCTTTCCGTGGTCCCAGAAACCGGCTATTCATTGATTTTTGACGTCTTCTTGACCTTCTCAAGGATGAGCACCGTCTCACCTCAGACTACAGTACTCTCTGCCCCAATTAATAATGAAAGAAAATGGATAATGAGCCTAGACAATTTGCATTTGACCCCCTTGTAACCCTCCGGAAAACCCCTCTCATGATGTGCCGATGGTTGGCAGACTGTAGAGGGCGCTTGCAATCCTGGAATCCGGGCTTCTCAAGTGGCGGCAAAAGAGAGGCGGAGTCGCGCGGGTTCGCAACTGCGAAACAGTGTCAGTGGAGCAACGCCGCGGCAGGATGGCCTTTGAGCACGAAAAGGACCCAGGATGGCAGTACCTCAGGCGATCCAGAGAGCAAATGCTCGAGGTTAGCGCTTATTTTATTCCTTATATTTCATTTTATCATCTATTTCTTCCAATTTCCTTTATTGACTTTGTTGAAGTCGACTCTTGGATTCTTTAAAAACATTTTAGACAATTTTTTAAAATCTCTCTTTTTCATATTCTACAAGAACTCAGAAATTACCGGAAAGTCCCTGGAAGAACACGAAATTTCTTGTTATCATGAAATCTTGAAGATGTTCTTTTTCTATAAAACATGGCCACTTTTGCCTTTTTTTGTCTAAAAAATAAGAAAAAATCAAGAAAAATGATACCAGACGTGACCCTCAAAAACTGTTAGGCACACTGCCTCCGGCTCAAGCCGTCTGTGTGTACCGACCCTCCAAAAACCTTCCGCAACATCCATCACCCCATCCATTTGAGATTACAGTAATCTACTACGTTTAGGACCAATCCAAACCATATGATTCTAAAAAGAATGTATGGATCCCCGACGCGGAAGAGGGATACATCGGCGGAGAGATCAAATCCACTAAGGGAGACATGGTCACCGTTGTGACAACCGCAGGAACGGAGAAAACGTTGAAGAAAGATCTCGCCCAGGAGATGAATCCTCCCAAATTCGAAAAGACCGAGGACATGTCCAACTTGACTTTCCTCAATGATGCTTCTGTCCTTCACAATCTCCGCGCCAGATACGCTGCTATGCTCATCTACGTAAGTATTATAAAATTTTCTTATTTTATTTTATCTAGAAATCTTAAAATAGATAAATTAAATTTGTGAACTGTGATGAATTCGATCGATCATTCTCCCCTTAGCCCTCGAAAAGAGCAGCGCCCTCGGATGAGCGATTGTTCTGAGAACAGTTTGGCGGATGAGAGATAGGCAAACAACGTGCCGCGCGGATCCGGCTCTGGCAGCGCTTCAACTTATCCCCACGCGCGAGGGCGAGAGATTGATTGGCATTAGGGGAATCAAATGAAAATATGACAAAAAGAGCCTACTAAAAATAGAAGATAATACCAATTTTAGACATATTCGGGTCTGTTCTGTGTCGTCATCAACCCCTACAAGCGTCTGCCCATCTATACCGAATCTGTAGCCCGAATGTTCATGGGCAAGCGTCGTACTGAGATGCCTCCTCACTTGTTTGCCGTCTCTGATGAAGCCTACAGAAACATGCTCCAACACCACGAGAATCAGTCTATGCTTATTACCGGAGAATCCGGAGCCGGAAAGACTGAAAACACCAAGAAGGTGTGTTGACTTGAAGGATCGTCGATTGTCGGGGTTCAGGTAATTGCCTACTTCGCCTCCGTCGGTGCTTCCCAAACTGAAGCAGCCAACAAGGGAAAAGAAGACACCGGAGAGAAGAAAGTCACCCTTGAGGACCAAATTGTCCAGACCAATCCCGTACTTGAGGCTTTCGGTAGGGTTTTCCACTTGAAATAATGAAAAAAAAAGTTTAGGTAATGCTAAGACTGTACGTAACAACAACTCTTCTCGTTTCGGAAAATTCATCCGTATCCACTTCTCCAAATACGGAAAGGTCGCTTCTTGTGATATTGAGCACTGTAGGCGTCTCCCGCCATCACTCTTATCATATCGATTCAGATCTCCTTGAGAAATCTCGTGTCATCCGTCAAGCTCCTGGAGAGCGTTGTTATCACATCTTCTACCAGATTTTCTCTGACTTCAAACCCGAGCTCAAGGATCAACTTCTTTTGAACAAACCAATCAGCGAGTATTGGTTCGTCGCCCAAGCCGAGTTGACCATTGATGGAATCAACGATACCGAAGAATTCCAACTGACTGACGAGGCTTTCGATGTCCTTAACTTCTCTGCCGAGGAGAAGATGGATTGCTACCGACTGATGGCTGCCCATCTTCACTCTGGTGCCATGAAGTTCAAGCAGCGCCCCCGTGAAGAGCAGGCTGAGCCCGATGGTCAAGAAGACGCCGAGAGGGCCTGTGCTATGTACGGAGTTGATGTCGACCAGTTCTTGAAGGCCCTCGTCTCGCCCAGAGTCAAGGTCGGAACCGAATGGGTCTCCAAAGGACAAAATGTTGACCAAGTCCACTGGGCCATCGGAGCCATCGCCAAGGGTCTGTACGCTCGTGTCTTCCACTGGATTGTGAAGAAGTGTAACATGACTCTTGACCAGCAGGGTATCTCTCGTGATTACTTCATTGGAGTACTCGATATCGCCGGTTTCGAAATCTTCGACGTAAGTTAAACTGCAAATTTGTCTAAAAATTGTGCTTCAGTTCAACTCCTTCGAACAGCTCTGGATTAACTTCGTAAATGAGAAGCTCCAGCAGTTCTTCAACCATCACATGTTCGTCCTTGAACAGGAAGAATACAAACGTGAAGGAATCCACTGGGAGTTCATCGATTTCGGTCTCGATCTCCAGGCTTGTATCGAACTTATTGAGAAGGTAGTCAATTCACTCACTTTTTGTACTCATTCTATTACAGCCCCTTGGTATCATCTCCATGCTTGATGAAGAATGTATCGTCCCCAAGGCCACAGACATGACTCTGGCCCAGAAACTGAACGAGCAGCACTTGGGCAAGCACCCCAACTTCGAGAAGCCTAAGCCACCAAAGGGAAAACAAGCCGAGGCTCACTTCGCCATGCGTCACTACGCCGGAACTGTCCGTTACAATGTGACCAACTGGCTCGAGAAGAACAAGGATCCTCTCAACGACACCGTCGTCTCCGTCATGAAGGCCACCAAGGGAAATGCTCTCCTCAACGAAGTCTGGCAAGATTACACTACCCAAGAAGAGGCTGCCAATGCCGCCAAGCAGGGAGGAGGACGTAAAGGAAAATCTGGATCATTCATGACTGTCTCCATGATGTACAGAGAGTCGCTGAACAAGCTGATGACCATGTTGAACAAGACCCATCCTCACTTCATCCGTTGTATCATCCCCAACGAGAAGAAGCAGTCTGGTATGATCGATGCCTCTCTTGTGCTCAACCAGCTGACCTGCAACGGTGTACTTGAGGGTATCCGTATTTGCCGTAAAGGATTCCCCAACAGGACTCTCCATCCTGACTTCGTCCTGCGTTATGCCATCCTCGCCGCCAAGGAAGCCAAGTCTAGCGATGACCCGAAAGTTGCCGCTGGAGCCATTCTCCAGGCTCTCATCAACAAGAAGGATCTTAAGGAGGAACAGTTCCGTGTTGGACACACTAAGGTCTTCTTCAAGGCCGGAGTCGTCGCCCACATTGAAGATCTTCGTGACGAGAAGCTCAATCAAATCATCACCAGCTTCCAATGCGAAATCCGATACTATTATGCCATCCGCGAGAGAGAGGACCGTCGCCGCCAGTTGAACAGCTACATCGTTCTCCAGAGAAACATCAGAAGCTGGTGCATCCTCCGTACCTGGGATTGGTTCTTGCTCTTCGGAAAGCTCCGTCCTCAATTGAAATGCGGAAAGATGGCCGAAGAGATGGGCAAAATGGCTGAGGAACAGAAGCAACTCGAAGCTCAAGCTGCTAAGTTGGAAGCTGAACGCAAGGCCAAGGAAGAGGCCTACAACAAGATGATGGCTGAGAAGAGCAAGCTGTTGGAACAACTCGAGATGACCAAGGGAGGTTCCGCTGCCATCGAAGAGAAACTCACTCGACTCAACCAAGCCAAACAAGAACTGGAGAAGGGACTCAACGATGTTGGAGATCGCCTGTCTGACCAGGAGGAAAAGAATGCCGACCTCGAGAAGCAGCGCAGAAAGGCCCAACAGGAAGTTGAGAACATGAAGAAGAGCATTGATTCCGTTGACTCCAACCTGGCTAAATCGCTTGAGGAGAAGACTGCCAAGGACAATCAGATCAAGTCTCTCCAAGAGGAGATGAACGCCCAGGATGAATCCATTGGAAAATTGAACAAGGAGAAGAAGCATTTGGAGGAGGTAGCCCGCCAGTTGGTTGATGATCTCCAGGCTGAAGAGGCCAAGACGGCCCAGGCTAACCGTTTGAGAACCAAGCTGGAACAGACCTTGGACGAGATGGAAGAGGCTGTCGAGAGGGAGAAGAGAATCCGTGCTGAGACTGAGAAGGCTAAGAGAAAGGTCGAAGGAGAGCTCAAAGCTGCCCAGGAGAACATCGACGAGATGACCAAGTCCAAGCAGGAGGCTGATGCTGCTCTCAAGAAGAAGGAGGCCGACCTTCATGCTATTGGAGTTCGTATCGAAGATGAGCAAGCCCTTGCTAATCGCCTTACCCGCCAGAGCAAGGAAAATGCTGCTAGAATTATTGAGATCGAAGACGAGCTCGAGCACGAACGACAGACTCGCGCCAAGGCCGACCGTGCCCGTTCTGAACTCCAGAGAGAACTTGATGACTTGAATGAGAGACTCGACGAACAGAACAACCAGATGCAAGCTCAACTGGAACTGAACAAGAAGAAGGACAGCGATCTCCTCAAGGCCCGCCGTGAACTGGAAGAGAAGAACATGGGACACGAAGACCAATTGGCTTCTCTTCGCAAGAAGAACAACGACGCCGTCGCTGACTTGACCAACCAATTGGATGCTCTCCAGAAGGGCAAATCCAGGTTGGACAAAGAAAAGGGAACCCTCCAAAAGGAACTCGACGATCTCAACAGCCAGGTCGACCAGGAAAGCAAGGCCCGTGTTGAACAGGAGCGCCTTGCCAAGCAATACGAAATCCAGGTTGCCGAGCTTCAGCAGAAGGTCGACGAACAGAGCAGACAGATCGCCGAGTACACCAACTCCAAAGGACGTCTCGTCAATGACAACAATGACCTTCTCCGCCAGGTCGAGGAACTCGAAGTCCAGTTGGCCTCTATCAACCGCGCCAAGGCCGGTCTATCCAGCCAGCTCACCGAAGCCAAGAAGGCTGCCGAGGAGGAGACTCGCGAGCGTCAAGACTTCAATGCTACCTGCAAGAACCTCGAACACGAAATCGATCAGTGCCACGAGGCTCTCGAAGAGGAGATCAACTCCAAGGATGACATCCAGCGCCAGCTCAGCCGTATCAATTCCGAGATCGCCCAATGGAAGGCTCGCTACGAAGGAGAAGGACTCGTTGGAGCCGATGAGTTGGAAGACCTCAAGAGAAAACAAATGGCCCGTGTCATGGATCTCCAAGAGCTGCTCAGCGCTGCTCAGAACAAGGTGATCATGCTCGAAAAGGCCAAGGGCAGACTCCTCCAAGATACCGAAGATGCCCGAAGCGATGTCGATCGTCATATGACTGTTATCGCCTCCTTGGAGAAGAAGCAGAAGGCATTCGACAAGATCGTCGAGGACTGGAAGAGAAAGGTCGACGACATCCAGAAGGAGATCGATGCTACCACCAGAGACTCCCGTTCCACTTCTACCGAAGTCTTCAAGCTCCGTTCAGCCATGGACAACCTCACCGAGCACATCGAAACTATGCGCAGAGAAAACAAGAATTATGCCCAGGAGATCAGAGATCTCAACGAACAAATCTCTCAGGGAGGAAGAACTTACCACGATGTACAGAAGGCTGTCAAGCGCGTCGAAGCTGAGAAGGACGAACTCCAACATGCTCTCGACGAGACTGAGGCTGCCCTAGAGGCCGAGGAAAGCAAGGTTCTCCGTAGCCAGATCGAAGTCCAGCAGATCCGCTCCGAGATCGAGAAGCGCATCCAGGAGAAGGAGGAAGAATTCGAGAACACCCGCAAGAACCACCAACGTGCCATCGAGTCGATGCAAGCCTCTCTGGAGACTGAGACCAAATCCAAGGCTGAATGTAAGTAAATCTTTTATATTGGTTAAATCATTCGGTTTTCAGTGCTCCGCGCCAAGAAGAAGTTGGAGAGTGACATCAACCAACTGGAGATTGCTCTTGACCACGCCAACAAGGCCAATGTCGATGCTCAGAAGAACTTGAAGCGTCTCTTCGACCAAGTCAAGGAACTACAAGGACAAGTCGACGAGGAACAACGCCGTCGTGAAGAAATCCGCGAGAACTATTTGGCTGCTGAAAAGAGACTCGCCATTGCCCTGGCCGAATCCGACGACCTTGCCCAGAGAATTGAAGCCGCTGATCGCGTAAGATTTTCTCAGTTTATACAAGAAAGACATTTTTTAGCACAAGAAACAGCTTGAAATTGAACAAGGAGACCTCAAGAGCCAGAACACCGAATTGATTGCCTCAAATGCTGCTCTGTCCGCCATGAAGAGGAAGGTCGAGAACGATGTCCAGATTGCTCGCGTATGTTTTATCCCACTTTTCATTACCCGATTGCTTTTAGAATGAACTTGATGAGTGCCTCAATGAGCTCAAGGTTTCCGAGGAGCGTTCTCGTAAGGCTGCAGCCGATGCCGACCGTCTATCCGAGGAAGTCCGCCAGGAACAAGAACACGCCGCTCATATTGACCGCCAGCGCAAGGGACTCGAGATTTCTGCCAAGGATCTCCAGGCCAAGATTGATGATGCTGAGCGTGCTATGATCCAATGTAAGAACAATAATTATAGAGAGAATACAAAATAATTTACAGTCGGGCAGAAGGCTCTGTCGAAGGTGGAAGATAGAATCCGTACTTTGGAGACAGAATTCCACGCGGAGCAGAGACGCCATCAAGAAGCCCTGAAAACATTCACAAAGCAAGAACGACGATCGAGGGAGTTGGCCTTCCAAGTGGAAGAAGACAAGAAGGCCTTCGACAGGCTACAGGAGATGGTCGAGAAACTCCAGCAGAAGATCCGTGTGCAAAAGAGGCAGATCGAAGAAGCCGTGAGTTTATTCAAATTGAAAAGGGGAGAATGACAACGATTACAGGAGGAAGTGGCCACCCAAAATTTGTCAAAGTTCCGACAGATTCAATTGGCGTTAGAAAATGCAGAAGAGAGGGCCGAAGTTGCCGAGAACAGTTTGGTCCGTATGCGTGGTGGAAAACGAGTCCAATAAATCCCTCTCCCTAATTTCACGCCAATTCCGAGTAATGTAATCTCTCTCTCTCTCTTCGAGTCATGCTATCTGCCCTGTGTCCGCTTGTGCTCCACTGACCGTCGCCCGGCGTTGTCAGGGCTTATTTGTGTGACTCGATCGATCGATATTTTTCTAAGTTTCTGCCCCCGGGTGCACGGCCCCAATAGGTTCTAGATCATTTTGTTTGTGCCTTTTTTAGTGTAATTTTTAGTTTTTCTCATTTAAATCATCTAAAATTGTGGCCTCACGTGCACTGCCGCCCTGCCGCTCCGCCCCAATCATCCGCGTATTGCCTTCTTCTCCTTTTAGAAAGTCGTAGGAGAATGTGTCGTATGTGGATAATAAAGTTGCCCAAGTTTTCTTTTTATCTGTTGTAATGTACTGTATTATAAATGTTACACTTTTTGCCGTTTTTTCCGTCTTCTGGCGCCATAGGTACTCCACTGTGCCGAGTGGGCAAATACAAATAAACCACACATTACGCAAGAAGACGACGGCTCAAGAGAGAAAAAAAAGAGTTTGACTGGGAAAAAGAGATCAGGCATCATCGTTTTCATTTATTTATTATATTTATCAAGTTCATTCATTTAAAGATTTTCCATCTGAAGAACGTGGAAATAACGCCAGATAAGGATGTAGAACCAGAGCAAGGCCAGAACCATCCAGCATTCCAACTCAAATGACCAGCCACCGCACTTGACCGGCATCGGCTCTTCTTTCTTCATTGTTTTGTCTTCTTCTTTTTGCTTGATCAATGGCTCTTTTCCACCGCTTTTGGGGATGATACTCTTTTCTGTGTTTTTCTTTGACTCTGTCTTCTTGATCTCCTTGCGAGAATCAGCTGCACCGCTTTTTGGCTCGACTATCTTTGTCTCAAATGGGTGTCTCTTCTTCTTCTTTCGCTCATCTGATTTATCCTTTTTCGTATGAGTGAACTTCTTCCAACTTCTCGGCGTAGGAAAGGAAGAACCGTTTGAGGAGGCCGTTGTCTAAATTCTCAATGACCAGAATATCGAGAGAACTTACAGAGGAGATGTTGTAGTCGAAGTTTTTGTAAGGTCCACTGGTGGCCTTTGAAGTGGTGGGCAATTCTTTACAGAACATGACCGACTGGCTGCCTTTCAGTACGACGGCTCCTTCTCTCGTCTCCTTTTTGATTTTCGGCCGGTCACAGCACTCCCAGACTCCTTGCATCGGTCGTACAGACACCTCGACATCGATATTGACTATATCGCAACCACCGTCCATTCTGCTAGTTGTCGAGTAGCGAAATGAAATCAAATTTCAAGGATTAAAGGAAGTCATTTTTGCTCTCAACGCGTTTTGATCACTCTCGACATTCCGGGATTTTTCAAATTTCAATTGCACGCAAAAGACTTCTCAAAAATTCCCTGACTGTACCTGTAAATACAAAATAGCCTTTTCTAAAAGATTTTTGATCATAAAAACTGTATCTGGTTTGTTGGGGAATGACGATACATTCTGAATCAGCGCGAGTTTGAAAGATAAGAAGATCACGAACGTCACCTGGGTCTAGTTTAGTTTTCAAAGAAGCTCTCGTCCTTTATAAGGGTCATGCTTTCTAATCTGGACCATTCACATCAATATGTTCTGGGTATTTTTAATTGTCTGGCCTGTCCTCTCGGCATATGTCCCGGACCTTGTCACAAATCTCCCAGGTGCCAACTTCTCCATCAATTTCAAGCATTATTCTGGCTATGTTCAGGCCGGCTCGACTAAGATGTTTCATTATTGGTAAACTATGTCCTTTGAAATGACATAAAATGTTCAGGCTAACCGAATCTATGCAGAATCCCTCCAGTGATCCTATCCTTCTTTGGTTGAATGGCGGACCTGGATGTTCTTCTGTTGGTGGTAAGGCGATCTTCATCAACAATATGCTGTCTCTAGGACTGATCGAGGAACTGGGTCCATTCCACGTGGCTGACTTCGGAAATACTGTCTATCTCAATAAATATGCCTGGAATACGGTATGTTTCCGTTACCTATGTTACGTACCTTTCAGTTTGCTAATGTGCTCTTCCTCGAGTCACCTGCCGGTGTCGGATATTCTTTTTCGACAGACGGTTCCGTAGCTACGGGCGATGATCAGACGGCTATAGACAATTACAATGCATTGGTTGGTTGCCCTTCTAACTCGCATATCAATTCAGTTGGATTTCCTCAAGAAATTTCCTGAATACAAAGGGCGCGACTTCTTCATCACGGGCGAGTCCTACGCCGGCGTCTACCTACCGACTTTGGCTGAACATCTCATCGGCGATAAAGTGAATTTCCCTCATTTTAAGGTAGACATCTTTTACCACCATTGTCTAGCGCTGATCTAGGGAATGGCCATTGGTAACGGGTTGCTGGATCATGCGACAATTGACTATCGAACTCTCATCCCGCTCTACTATTACCACGGTTTAATTAGACACGAGTAAGATGCATTTCTCGGAGAAAAACGAGAAATTTTAGACTGTATACTGGTATCCGAATGGAATGTTGTGATGGAAACATGGAGACGTGTGATGTCTATGCCAAACGTCGTGATCCCAATGATCCCACTTGTACTGCCATGATACAAGAAGCGATGTCAGCATCTCACACCCTTTCCTACAATCTTTATTCTACTTGCTATGTCGATGGAATTGAAGTCGAGAATAAACTCAACTTCATCACAAATTCAAACAGAAGACGAATGGGAATGGCACCTATAAAGAAGGAGGCAACAGCCGATAATACCACTGTAAGTTGAATGGGAGAACTCATGGCCATTTGAGGTGACACCGCTCTGTGCCCAGACGAGCAATACAGCCACCTACATGAACAGAGCCGACGTCCGGAAAGCCCTTAATATTCCGACTTCTGTACACAAATGGACAAACTGCAAGTGAGAAACAGTTTGAGGGAAAAGCAATGGTTTTTAGCAAAGAAGTCGACCATGCATATACAAAAAAATATACAAACATGGCCAAACAGATCACGGACATTTCTTCAGCTGGTATCAAGATTTTGATCTATAATGGTGATGTCGACACTGTACGTTAGAATTAAACATTATCCGGGAATTATTTAGGTTTGTAATAATGTGATGAATATGCAATTCGTGGCAAGTTTGAACAAGACAATTCTGGGCATTGAAAGAGTCAACCAGCCATGGACATACAAAGACGAACAACCGAATATCGCTGGTTTTATGACCCAATACTCTGGAAGTAGGATATCTGTATGGTTTTATAGCTTCTGTTTAGATTTGGACTATGTAACTGTGAGGGGAAGCGGCCATTATGTTCCCAGGGACAAACCGAGGGAATCTCTTCAGATGATCTACAACTTCGTCAAGGGAAATCATTATTCTGATACTATTCCTTTTTAATTTTTTACTCCAATAAATGGTGGAATAGATCCAATTGAACATCTTCTTTTTCATCGATTGGAACTACCGGGATCCCTTTCATTTTTAGCAATCGACCAACACAAACTTCAAGAGATTCTTTGCTAATTGCTCGCCTAAGGCGTTGGCCCAGTCGTCCGTCATCTTACTAAAAGATAAGGAGATTAGGTGCTCTTTCACGGTCACTTGGATAGCGATTCTAGTTTTTCCCTAATACCGATACCCAATTCTCAAATTAAACAAAAATTTCAGCCAAATGTTGTTGCTGCTCTTACTTGTCTCGCCAGTCCTCTCGGCATATGCCCCTGACCTTGTCACAAATCTCCCAGGAGCCAATTTCACCATCAATTTCAAACATTATTCCGGCTATGTTCAGCCCAGTTCAACAAAGATGTTCCATTACTGGTAATCTCCTCTGAAATGACGCAAATATGTTCAGGCTGACTGAGTCTATGCAAAATCCCTCAACTGATCCGCTCCTCCTTTGGCTCAACGGGGGCCCTGGATGTTCTTCTGTCGGTGGTGGGTTCTGCCTTCTTGCCGAAATCTCGTCCTATTCAGGTTTGATCGAGGAAAATGGTCCGTTCCACGTGGCTGATTTCGGAAATACTGTTTACCTCAATAAATACGCCTGGAATACGGTACTCGATCAAATGTTTTGAGCATCTTTCAGTTTGCCAATGTTCTCTTCTTGGAATCTCCTGCAGGTGTTGGCTATTCTTACGCGACCGATGGAAAAATAGCCACAGGAGATGATCAAGTGGCCACGGATAATTACAACGCCTTGGTAGATTTTTTCTCGAAATTTGTCAGCCCAGTTTAGGTCGATTTCCTCAACAAATTTCCCGAGTATAAAGGACGTGACTTCTACATCACAGGCGAGTCTTATGGCGGCGTCTACCTGCCCACTTTGGCTGAACATCTCATTGCTGACAAAGTGAATTTCCCGAATTTTAAGGTATACATTTTTTTCCCATCGTTGTCTAGTGTGAATCTAGGGAATGGCCATTGGAAATGGGCTGTTGGATAGCGCTAACATCGACTACAGGACTCTAATTCCGCTCTACTATTACCATGGATTGGTCAGAGACGAGTAGGATGTCTTTCATAAAATACACCGAGATTACAGGCTATACGTGCGTATTCGAAGTCAATGTTGCAACGGAAATATGGAAACCTGTAATGTTGAGGCCGAATTGGCCGATCCCAGTTGTACTGTAATGATAAACGAAGCCCTGGCTGCTGTTAATAATTTGGATCCCTACAATTTATATGGTTAAAAGCTTCACAGCAACAATCCCACCCTTTCAGATACATGTTATATCGATGGTGTCCAAGTTCAGACAAAAAAAGAATTTATTGTGAACTCGAACAGAAGACGAATGGGATTAGCTCCAATAGAAAAAAAACCGTCAACAGCTGCCGACAACTCAACCGTAAGAATGAGAAAGAGAATTATAGTATCATTTTCAGATGACTCCTCTCTGTGCTCAGACGAGCAATACCCAAACCTACATGAACAGGGCCGATGTCCGTACCGCGCTGCATATCCCCTCTTCTGTTCATAAGTGGACAGATTGCAGGTATTGCCCTTGGGGAATTGAGAAAAGGATGTTTACAGTAATCCTGTCGATCTCCTCTACGGAAGAAAGTATAACAGTATGACCAAGCAAATTATGGATATTACATCAGCCGGAGTCAAGGTTAGAACCTTCTTGTCCATAATAATTCGACTTTTTTAGATTTTAATCTACAACGGGGATGTCGACACCGTAAGTTTGAATTTGCCCGTCAGTTTACTAAATCTTTAGGTGTGTAATCATGTGATGAACATGCAGTTTGTGACTAATTTGAATAAGACTATCAGTGGAGGAGAGCGAGTCAACCAACCATGGACATACAAGCACGAAACTCCAAATGTCGCCGGCTTTATGACCCAATACTCTGGAAGTAGGCTCTCGTGACCAGTTAGATAACATATCTTCTTCAGACTTTGACTTTTTGACGGTACGAGGAAGCGGCCATTTTGTGCCCCAGGACAAGCCAAGAGAGGCTCTACAGATGATTTACAATTTCGTCAAGGGAAATCATTATTCCGAGCCTGTTCCATTCTAATTCCAATAAAATGTGCCTCAGTTTCAACAGAGAATCTAATTGACCCGTGGATTGTCCTCTTACTCATAGCTAGAGTACATATTTGCTCCAAAAGAACAAACATTTCAAGAGCTCTTCGAATCTTATCGTTTAATTCGTCCTGGCGTCAGCAGGTGGCGTCCGTCTTCTCGAAAGATAAGGGGATTAGGTGCTGACCACACCCGGAGCCATTTCGTACTTCTGCCTCGGGTATGTGGCTCTTCGTCTTCCTCTTCGTAGGAGCATTTGCTGGATTCCAGCCGGATCTTGTCACCAATCTTCCCGGTCTCAATTTTGTTCCCAATTTTGCTCATTATTCTGGTTATGTTCAACCAAGCTCGACTAAACAATTCCATTACTGGTAAGATATCCTCTGCTTATTTGAGCGGTCTTCAGGTTGACTGAGTCCATGCAGAATCCCTCAACTGATCCTCTTATTCTGTGGTTGAATGGCGGCCCAGGATGCAGTTCAGTTGGAGGTTAGTTTGGCTATATCCAAGCCTCCAAAGGAATGTCTAGGTCTCATCGAAGAACTGGGCCCATTCCATGTGTCCGATTTCGGCAATACTGTCTATCTCAACAAATATGCCTGGAATAATGTGAGCTGCTGTTTCTGCTAATCATTCCTCTTCAGTTTGCAAATGTCCTCTTCCTGGAATCTCCTGCAGGTGTCGGTTATTCTTACGCGACCGATGGCAAAGTAGCCACCGACGATGACAAGGTCGCCACTGACAATTATAACGCTCTCGTTAGTTCATCGCTCAACTGATATTTATGGTGTATAGTTGGATTTTCTCAACAAATTCCCCGAATACAAAGGACGCGACTTTTACATTACCGGAGAGTCCTACGGCGGGATTTATCTACCAACTTTGGGTGAGAAACTCGTTGGCGACAGAACAAATTTCCCCAATTTCAAGGTGAGTATGTTGCGAAAATAAAAACAAATTTTAGGGAATGGCTATTGGAAATGGCTACATTGACATCAAGGACAACTTCAACACTTTGATTCCGTTGTTTTATTACCATGGAATGGTCAGAGACGAGTAGGTACCACGCCTTCTTCTTCTGATAAGTCCCTAGACTATATGTTCGAATTCGTAGCCAATGTTGTAAGGGAAACATTGAGACTTGTGACATGGAGGCAATCAACGACCCGGCTTGCAGTAAGATGATCAATGAGGTTGCCATCTTTTTTGTCTCTAACTGATTAGTTTAGGGACTCAATGCTGACCGCAATATCGATCCATATAATTTATACGATACGTGCTACATTGATGGCGTGGAGATGCAGAGCAAGAAGATGTTCATAACAAACGCCATCCGGCAAAGAATGGGACTGCAGCCAGTCGAGCGACCGATCGTCGACGCCAACAACAACGAGACAATCACTCCTCTCTGTGCCCAGACGAGCAATACGGCAACCTACATGAATAGGGCCGATGTCCGGAAAGCTCTTCACATTCCGACTTCTGTCCACAAATGGACAGATTGCAGTAATCCGGTTAACCTGGAATACAAGACAATCTACCAAAATATGTACAAACAAGTGACTAATGTAAACAATGCCGTCAAGGTTTTGATTTACAACGGAGATGTCGATACTGTAAGAAATTCTCTAACATGGCTCGAACTGTTTTCCAGGTGTGCAACCATGTGATGAATATGCAGTTCATAAGCAATTTGAACAGGACTGTTTTGGCAAGGACGATGGATTTATTGGAATAACAAACATTTTCAGGGAAGGGAACGGGTCAATGAGCCATGGACATATAAACACGAAACACCAAATGTCGCTGGATTTGTGACACAATTTTCAGGAAGTAAGAACCAGGATTTGTTAGAAATGGGCGTCGTTTAAGATTTGGACTATGTGACTGTTAGAGGAAGTGGCCATTTTGTACCGGGAGACAGGCCCAGAGAAGCACTTCAAATGATCTACAATTTTGTCCACGGACTTGCCTATTCTACTCCTACGCCATTTTAAAACAAATCTACAATAAAGTTTATTGGAAAAAATATGACAGAAAAGATGTCGAAGCATTGTTTACGTAGCTGAATTTGGCAATTGTGTTGATGTTTTCTGAAATACTTGTCACTTTTCACATTGCGTAACCCACCATTCTCTCCTTCATCAGCTCCCGTTGCACCTCCAGCAGTTGCCTTTTTTCTTCGGCAATAATTTCGTACAGAGGTACTTGTCTATTCAAATTATCCATTTCTTTCTCCAGTTCCAAATTCCTTATCTTTTGTTCAGCTTCTTTGGCTATTTTCTCGAGTTCCTGTTCCAATGCCTTGATTTTGTCGTCTTTCTTCCTGAGCTCTTCTTGCAATTCTTTGCTTTCCTTTATTTTTAACTGTACTAGTTCTTTCAAGTTGTCCCTGTCCATCTCCGCCTCGAGTAGCTGTACTTCCAGGTCCCGGCCCTGGGGGTCCTCAGTCTGTACTCCAGCCTCCAAGAGACTTGGCTTTTCTTGTGATGTCCACGGTTGAATTATCGTCTCCATTTCTTCCGACTCGTTGTTTACAAGAGTTCTCAAGCCTGATAAATTACTCTTGTGAACAGTGTAAAACGTACTTGCTGCAATGGACGCCTGCTTCTTTTTTCTTTTGTAGTCGGTAACAACTTCTTTAAAGCGTTTCTTTAACTGTGGCTCGAAAATAATCCAAAGAGGAGGGATTCTGTTCTACAAAAGCCATTACTTATTCAAAACTAGACAAACTCGGATGGAATTATGTATATCTTTGAAGTCTGCAACCATTTCAGATGGATCTTGAATAGATTCCTCAGCACAGAATTGTCTGTTGAATTTTTGTCTCTGCCAGGGAGTAGATGGGTATCCTTTTTCCCAGAGACGAATTAGATATTTCTTTCGGATTTCATTATCAACCATGGTCGGAAATAAAAGAGGAATGGGGGAAAAGTCGACTGTGCGGAAATGTCCGTTCCAATAGATAACCAGCTCTAAAAAAGCGGAATTCTAGCAAACAATTTGGAAGTGAATCGATGAACTGAACAACTAATGATAACAGATATTTTCACCATTTTGCCAGCTGATGATTCATCTGTGGGCAGAGATGTGAACTGAAAAAAAGTGAGGCAAAAATTTGAAAAGACAGTAGGAATAAAAACTGAAGAGGGCGAAAACAGGGCGGGAGGATGTCTTCGACTTTATTAAAGACCTTCTCCTGTTTTTTTCGTATTGCTTGTATATTGTGGGAACATAAGTCATGTTATGATATATTTCCAATGTTCTGGCGAAATGCTGAAGCGTCATAACTTTGAGGATAGCGGTCAAATATTCAAATGTCGACAGACATCTGGCAGGTCGACTAATCCCAATCTCCCTGTTCATTTTCATTTCCTAAAATTATGTGGACCGCCGTTCTCCTTCTACTTTTCCTGGCCTGTGCTGCCCACTGCGACAATATGACGGTTCATTTCCCATGAGTAAATGTTTACAAAGAATTATTCAGATTGAAATATGGAACGAGTGTACAGCAGGCCTGCGGAAAGACGACAAACTCCATCCCGGAAATATTCGAGTCGGAAAGGTGCTCAGCCATTGTCATTACCTGCGAACGGACGTGGCCAAGTGTCTTGGATTGCGTATGGGAAGAGAAGACGACGGCAGCAAGACGAGCAGAGGCAAGATCTTCGTCGACCTGATCAGCCAGACGGACAGACATGTCGATGTCATCACGACGGCCCGCTACTACCACTACGCCTGTGTCTACAACGATATCGGCCTGTGGCTCCGTAACTCGACCTGCTACGATTACATGCTGCAGAATTGTGTTATGGGAGATGGCGACTGCTACGGACTCAAATGTCGCAGTGAGGACGATCCAGTGCAGAAGAAGGTCGACGTCAAGGAGACGAGCTCGTCGAGAGCCGTTGTCCCCGCGGTCTACATGCTACTGGCCGCAATCTACTACTGATCAAATAAAACAAGAGCAATAATTTGTGTTTATTTGTTAGATTTTTACAGAAGATGAGGTTCCCTGAAGCTCTGGCTTCTTGGCCTTTTCCTCAATGTCGTGGATCTTTTCCTCACAGATGGCTTTTAACTGTTTCACTTGCTCTCCGCAATGCGGCAGAATTGCCAAATTGTCCATCTTTTTCATTAGCTGGAATCAGTTTTATCTGGAAAGGAAAGAGCGCACCTCATCGCAAGTCAGTGGTACTCTTCTGTGGTCTCGAATGTCTTCTTGTAGGCCTTTTACCTGGAATTATAGGTTTTTCTTTTTTTCGTCGGATTCTCACCCTGTTCTTGTATTGCTCGAGAAGCGTCGACAACTCGTAAAACATTCCTGGATCTCCTCCTAGTTTCTTTTTACTTTCCTAGGGCATTCAAAATGAGAAAAAGTCTCACAAAAACCTCGTCCTGTATAAGATTCTCGATCTGCTGCAGGTATGGATCTCCAATGGATTTAATTGAGTTTTCCAATAAGAAGACGGTCGCTTCGGCGCAGAAATATCTGATGGTATCATGTTCTATCTCAAGACTTTTATACTGAAGAGATATTTTTCTATTTATGACATTGATTACCTTCTCCTTTTCCTCTTCCAGTATTTTCTTCCTGTTTTCTGTCCTCTGATACTCGTCTTGTGCACGTATATCCGTTACCTAGGGTTCGATCATTCTTCCCAATTAAATATGTATATAACCTCTATTTTCCTGGGTACAGACTCGTAAAATTGATGCTCGTGGTAGTTTTTGTGGCAACGACATTTGACGCAATAGGAACCATAATGGTAACCATAACTATTTGTCTGACGAAAGGCGGCACAATAACCGTTGTGCTAAACATACGGATCATTTTTCCATTAATGACTATACCGGTGATGTATCTAAATGGCATTCATCATGACACACTTGGTATTCTGGCATGTAGTCGTTACATCCAGGAGGCTTGTACCAAATAGTGCACTTCCGGCACACTGTACGTGGTTTATACAGCTTTATCGGCTCCAATACAACCTAAACCATGTCCAGTCTTCTAAACAAAACAAACCATTGTCTTTTTAATCTGTGATCTCAAATTTGACTGCCGATTTGAGAGATCTTTTATCTGAAAACAGCGGAATCAACAGTTTGCCCCGATGTCGACGAACCTGTTTCATGTACTCTTCGGTCAATCTCATATTTAGGAGATGATTTCGAGCAATTTCTGCTAGAGGCTTTGCCAGAATAGTCACCAGTTGTTGTGTTCGATTGATACTCAAAGTATCCTGTACGTTGTGGATGGGAAGGCGCTCTGCCCTGGCAAGGAGTCTGAATTCGTGGTGTTGATAGCAGTTTTTCTGTACTTTCTAGATTCGTCGACATTCCTCGCCCAACTTTCACTGAACATGGCATCTAATTCTGTTGTTCTCTGATATGTATCGTTCTTTACAGCCAGCACATAGCGGAAACAATCGTTGTCGAAGCAGAAGATATTGTGCCTGGAATCGAATTTCTTCGAAGACAAGGGTCTACTTCACTTGTCTGCTCTGAGGAGAATGCCTCTGGCCTTTTCCAGATCGTCCAGATAAGCTTGTAGTGTAGCCAGAGTGTCTCCTGGCCTGTACAAAGTGGAGCGAGTATTTGTAAAACAGAACAAAATGTTCTTGACGGCGTCTCGGTGGAGTCGAGTCAAAAAACCTTCGATGTTGTACCGGAAGGAGAGCGAGAATCGGGCCTGGTTGGGCTTCATCACAATACAAATAGCATGAAGTTCTCTGTGAAATCTTGTCTGCTAAAAATAAAAGGAACCAACCCCAAGCCTTTGATGCAACGGAGGATCTTCTCAAAGTTCTCCTTGTCTTGCTTCTCCCCGCGAGTGTCGCTCATTCCCGGTGTGTCGATAATGCTCAACACCTTTGTCTCGCCCATGGCATTCTCATAATTAATATTGTATACCATAGCGCCCTGATAATATTTTTATTTTAAAAAGACGAGCCAACCTGAGTAGTGGACTCTCCCTTGTCATTGAGCTTCTCATTGTTGGGATCAGTTACACCATGCCGAAGTTCATAGTTAGCTGGGAATTCGACGCGCAACTTTTTATAGTTCTATAATATTGTTACGAAAATGAGGAGATAAGAAGACCTCATCGGACAGAGTGAAGGCTGTGCTGATTAGAATCCGGGGTCTTTTTTCGGCCAACATGCCCTCTAACGTCTTCTGTTTAAGATGATTAACAAGGCTATTGATGAAAGTCGTCTTTCCCACTCCTGTTTCCCCCAATAAGAGGATGTTGGTGCTTTTCAGGCCGGGTTTCCTGTCGCTTTGCTCAGAAAATGGTGGTTTATATGCCTTGCCAAATGATCCCGTTGGTTGTTCCCTATTTTCAGCTAATGAACCCTCTATCTTTCGCATATCTGGTTCATTAGACGCACCTTCATCTTTCGATCTAAAGGCAGATACTTCTCTTCTGGAGAAGAGTAAACTTACGTCTGTTCCCCCATGGGGTCCCTTTCACACTTTTCCTCGTGAGGCGTATAGGTCCACGACTCCTTATCCTCATTCGAATCCCGATTTTCCTGACTGATTCTAAACAGCCATTTTTCTAAACATGCTACATAAATTACCTCTCATCTTCTGGTGTGGTGATCACTGTAGTATTGGCCCTTGGCGGATCGGTCGGAGTGTTTCTGGAATCCATATTTGCTCCGTTTGATGATCTCTCCTCTCCTATCGCTGTCCCTCTTCTGTAAAAATAAAACTTCAATTTGTATTCAAGATCTTTACGGTTTCGGTGGCCCTTCAGCATTGGATGCATTCTTATCCACAGACGAATTGGACGTAGTTTGCACCGCGCCTCCCGGCACTGCGCCAGTTGGTGTGGACCAGACGCCTACATCGACTGTGGAGGGTTCCTTCATAGCTGGGCTAAAGTTTATTCTCTATCAAAGGAAGGACATCAACTTACTTTTGCCCTGAAGATAGACATGTGTTTGCTACCTTGCTCGAAAGCGGCCTGCCGTTCGATGTCCTGCCATCATGTTCACTTCTGTAAAGGGAAAAGGGAATCTTCCACCGGTTAAACTAACCGATGGGATTCGCTGACGTCAGTTTTTGGAGCAGCCACTTTCTCTATAGCCTCTGACATATTTGAGTTTCTCCCTGTTTCTCTAAAAAAAGTTATGACGGTAAGTGGAAAATATGTACTTACTCTGCAGGAACTTCGGTAATCGTTAATTTTCCTGCGTATCTGCCTTTATCTGGGACAGATTCCTTTTGAGACACTTTAGAACTGTTATTATCTTGTGACAAGATGTGGACTTTACATTGAGGACAACACTGGAGAGATCCACAACTGTTCTTATAAGAAGATTGATCCCGTTTAGCAGTCCCATGTTTGTCACAGTCTTCATTCCCACTTCCACCTGTCGCATTCCTTCCTTTTTTCTCGTTCTTCCTGTTACAGTTCATGGCCGGAATCTTTTTTCCAACCTGCAAAATGTAAAGATAGAATATGTTGTAAAAAAGAGGCTTTGAAATTGACAGAAATAAGGGATTGGCAACTGCTGTTTGAATTTCTCACTGCTCAACTTTCTCACTATATCACATATGAATTTTGAGCACAATTCCCGGTTATCCAGTTTTTTCCACCACTTTACTTTCACCAATTTTCAATAAAATTAATGATCGCGGTGTTCGGCGGGTTAATCAGCAAAAAAGAGAACGATATGGGCTTGAAGCAAGTCGGGGATGAGGAAAGCTCAAGGATTGTGAAGTTTTGTTTAAAAAATGATTGATTCTAAAATGTTCCGGGAAAGAAGGGATTCACAGTAAGCTCCTCCGCATTTTCAAAGTTAGCAGGTAAAGCGACAGAAATTCACACAGAGACAAAAGATAGCGAGTGAATTTCTCTTCGGTTCTTTGCGGAACATTCGATGCTGGCACAAGCTGGCTGATAAGAGAGCGGACAGCGAGCCATGTTTGTTAGAACCAGGCAACTTCTTCCGGACCATCAGATATCCCGAAAGAAGGTATACATTTTGGGAAGAAAAAAGAAAAAGGAGCCAATAGAATACACCGGGAAACACGGCTGAGGTAGACTGTGGACTCTACGGGACCACCGCAGTAAGATTTCTCACCGGTGTTGATCTACCCAGTAGAAACTTTGAAAGAAAGGCGGCAATGGAAAAATATTTGGCAAATCTATAAGGAAAAGAGGGAAATCCCTTGTGACTCGACCAATTACTATCAATAAATCATTTATTTCAAATACACAGTCAAATATTTACAATCATTTTATGGAGGCTATCTGTTTTCCCGAAATTTTCAACATGGCCAGGTTGGACACAAGCTTATGTACCTAAAAAGACATCTGTAGACAAATAGGAGACATCTTACCTCTTCCACAGTCAGCGGAGCATGGGTGTTGGCCTGAACTCGCTCGATGGCCCGTTTGACATTATCCACGTGTTCGACGCCGATGGCTGCCAAAGTATAAGCGAGGAGGGAGTTCTTTTTCTTATTCGTCTTTTGCTGTTCCTCTTCCCGTTTTACACAGATGTCCATCGCCTTCTTGAAAGGATCCTCTTCGGTAAACGTCGAGTGATAATTGAGGAAGACGGACAATTGAACACAGGCGTTGAGTATGAACGCGCTCTTCGCCTCGATTGTGGCTATCATCTCTCGTTTCGGCTTTTTATGTTCTTCGAAGTTCTTCTGCTCTTTTTTCATCAACTTGTCTATCTAAATTGCCTGCTTTGTTATTATAAATCCACCTACCTTTTCCAGATGTTCTTCTTGTGTTCTCTTCATCTCTTCCAGGTTCACAACGGCTTCACAAACCGTCGGAGCCAATTTTTCAATGAGTCTGCGTGCCTTTTTCTCTTCAGTTGTTAGTTGTTCATTCACCGGTACATCTTTCACTTTTCCCAAGAATCTACAATGTTTTATTTATTACAAGAGAACTGGCACCTTTTAATTTCAATTGCGTTATGTGCCCATCCCTCGGAGTAGACTTTGTCATCATCGTCTGTTCTCTGATTCGGGAAGACTTTCGCCGTCAAAATGTAACGGAAACAATCATTATCGAAGCAGAAGATATTCGACCTGATCATTTGTCTTTTTCTATAAAGATTGCCCACTTATTAGCCGTGATGTCGATGCCCTTTTCACTTCTAACTTGCTCTAAATAGGCTTGAAGTGTGTTGAGACTGTCGCCCGGCTTGTACATCGTCGATCGACAATGCGTAAAACAGAAGATAATATTCTTCGTGGCTGTTCGATGAAGGCGAAGGAGGAGATTATTGAAACAATAACGGAATGGCTGGCTGAATTTGGTCTCGTTTGGCTTCATCAGGACACAGACGGCGTCGATTTTACTGAAAATTCGGAATCAGGTCAAAGAGTTCTCAACCTACCCCATTTTTTGTGCATGTCTCAAGATCAAATTAAAATTGGTATCGTCTTGAGCAGCTCCACGCGTATCATTTACCCCTGGAGTATCAATAATCCGAAGAATTTTCTCGTGTTTTCCATCCATCCAGCTGTACTTGTATGTCACCGGCGATTGCGTCGACGATTGCCCATTGGATTCGATTTCATTTCCATCGAGACGATACTTCTCATCCGCGACCACTGCCACCATTTTGGTCTTATGATCCTAGATTTTGTGGTCATTTGTGTAAGAATATTCTGTTACTGTCGGATTATAGACGGTGAATGAAGTATTGACCAAGATCTTTGGCTGATCGTGTGCCATTAGCTGGTCGAAGGAATATTGTAGCTGATTTACCATGCTGTTGATAAATGTCGTTTTGCCCATTCCTGTTTCTCCAAGGAGAAGAATATTCATTGTGGTGCTTGGAGGAGTCAAATTCCGTGGCGCGGCGACAGGCGGCTCTTCTGCCGGCACCATTTTCAATTCCTGACTGTTATGGACCATTTCAGGAAAGACAGTAAGCCTACCTGATATTAGGATAAATCTTCTCCGGCTCTTTCTGTGGCACCTTGCCGTTTTTCAAGTACTCGTCCAATCTAAAATGTCCCTAGCTTCGATTATTTTGTGATTTACATGATTCTTGCCCTGTCGAAGACAATTTCAAGATATTTCATAGGGTCTTTCTGATCCAAGAAGGTATCCAGCCACTTCTTTAGCTCGACCGTCTCCCGAGGGTACTGCCTGCATATCTCCTTGACTTTGTCATATTCCAAATATTCCAATTGAGTCTTGACCGTCTGTCGAATTTCCCAGGGTAGGTTATCCAGGCTACTAGGGGGAGGCGTCTTACATATCTGAAAGATAATTTAGCCATTTTTTACTGTTTTCTCATCTTTTTCTTCCAATCCATGTATCGGCCCCAAACATCCGGATGTTTGACCACTTTCATGCAGATGTCGTGCTTATCATAAGGCGATAGCCCCGACAAGATGACCGCGTGGATGATATTTATCAAATCTGGGGTTATGCCATCCAGAAATTCAAAGGGAGTGATCTGACAGAGGGCCTTTTATTTTATCACAGACTTACGTTGCTTTGTGAAGATCCGGGAATAGGCGAGGTTGCTGGATTTTTCTGGCCATCTCGAGCAACTTTGGACATACTGTAAAAAAGATATGAGCTGTTTGGAAGAGAAAAGAATTATAGCAAAGCATCGATTCGCCTTATCAACGGGGCGGAAAAGGTTTTGTTGGCGGTGTTTTAGCCAAATTCTCACCAGCTCTCTTTCGACATGTTTTCCCTCCAATGGTCGGTCTTGTCTCCTAAAAAGATCATTGTAAAATCGTTCGTCGTTTTCTAAAAACGTCGCCCTTCGTTCAATTATTTACTTTTTTATATTAACTAAAATAATAATGGAGTAATTTTTTATAAAACATAAAAATAACTAAAAGAAAGGGTTGACGGTCGACGAAAACAATGGCAAAAATGAAAAGTTTGTAATTTCTCACCAGGGATCGAAACGCTCTTTTCTCACCGGCTGTCGTTGCGGACGAGCGAACCCTTATCAAACGCAGTCCGCTGCCTTTCTCCCCTCTATCTTGCTCAATTTCTTTACGTATTCTTTTTAATTTTCAGAATGAATAGATTTCTCAGTCTTTTGAATGATCGAAAACGGATCATGGCCAGGTTGATGGCCGAAAAAGGGGACATTCTCTCGTTGGATCAGCTGATGGTGGGAGAAGATGACCATATCCTTCAAGTTTATGAAGCATGGAAAGCACAACGGGTAGGTTGAAAGAATAAAGGATATTGCCATGGTAGAATGCCCAAGCCGATCCAGCCGACCCTGGTCCCTCCCCCCTGAAACCTCCGGATGACATCAACAACATACCCAATGTTCCGGCAGATGTCTTTGATAAGTCGGCCATCGATGGTGATTGAATTCTAATGACGATTTCTAGATTACCAAAAGAATTGACAGTTGTATTTATGGGAGAAACGGGTGTCGGTAAGTCGACCTTTGTAAATGGGATGGTGAATTACCTAAAATACGCCACACTTCATGAAGCACAGGAGAAGGGTGTCGAGATCCTCATCAAGACATTTTTCACACAAGCAGATTCTGATGTAAGAGAGAGTTCAACCTAGAAAAACGTCAAGTTCAGTATAACAAATTAGAAGTCAGATGTGATCCGACGGTGAAAGTCGAGAGAACCGTCGAAGAGAATGAAGACACCACCACCGCCGGAAATTCCGCTACTCAGGTAAGGAATTAGGCTTCTCTTTTTAAAAATTGATTTCAGCATCCAAAATCGTACAAGTTTGTTTGGACACTAGGCAACGAAGAACGGGTCATACGAATCATTGACACACCAGGAGTCGGAGATATTCGCGGTCTGAAACAGGAAAAAGAGAATTTCCAAAGGATTCTCTCCTTCTTGGCTGATTTTAAGTAGGTTTTTATATTTATTATACAAAAGTTATTAGGCAAATAAATGCCATTTGCATTCTTCTGAAGCCGAATGAAGCTCGACTGACAATCGGTTTCCGCTACTGTATCAATGAACTGCTCTGCCATTTCCACGCGTCCGCTGCTAAGAATATCCTGTTCTGTTTTACCAATTCACGCTCGACGCTTTACCGCCCAGCGGAGACATTGCCAATTCTCGAAACCCATTTAAAAGCTCTCAAAGATGAGAGAAACATCGACATTCCTGTCAACCAGTGAGTCGTCTACTGTCTACTGTTCAAAATCAGGAAATTTAGATCAACAATGTACTGTTTTGACAATGAGAGCTTCCGTTTTCTCTGTGCTCTAACAGCTGGCGCTCGCTTTTCAGAGAGGGAGAAGGAAAATTTCAACCTGAGTTGGATCAAGTCTGTCGAGGAAACATTCAGGTAAGAGAAGACCAGTCGAGATTAATCTTGATTACAGATTATTCGGAAGAATAGCCAAACTAGAACCACATGATGTCGAGAAGACTCTGAGTGTGAATAATATCCGATCGGTAATTCTGGCCATGGCCAGGCCGCTGGCAGAAATAGCCAAGAATCAGCTGCTGAATAGTCGACTCATTGATGACAAAATCAAAGAGGTGAATTGAATGACAAAAATTACACATGAAAAATGTATAGATAAAAGATCGAATGGCGAAGGGAGAGGATCTTAAAGGGCGACTTTATGTCAATCAAGTGACCATTGTTCCCAAGGAGATCGACTATCCGATTACTGTTTGTACCGCGGGCAAATGTGTCGAACATATGCGATTTAATTCGGATCCCAATATGCCAATGAAAACCGTCTACAAGACCCAATGTCATAAGCGTTGTTTTTTGGAAGGAGTAGCCGTAGAACAGGTTCCTAATCCGGATCTTCAAAAGTGTTGGGCTCTTTATGCAAACATTAACAAATGTCGAAATTGTGAATGTCCCTGGAGTACCCATATGCATATCAAATATATCCTAGACGAAAAAATGACAATGGTAAGGGTATAATTAGAAACTAAAAGGAGTTTAGGTGACTGATCCGACTATCCAGAAAAGCCTAAACGAAAATCAAAACCTCGTAAGAACAGCGCAGATGTTTATTGAAAACGAGAAGAAAAGGGTTTGGGAATTCCCCGGGTAATCCATGAAAATTTTAGAAAAATGAACTACTCAAGGAATCGGAGACAATAGCCAGCTATTGTTCGGCTTTCGCCGCCTTCTTGAAGAGAAATTCCATCCTCCCGTATAATGACGCCTACCATGATTATGTCAACCACCTGATCAAGGAAGAGGTTGTCTATTGGAAGAAAAAAAAACAATTAATTATTTTAGAGAGAAAAAGGAGCGGATAACCATCAGATGGTAGCAGAATTGGAGAAGTACAGAGAAGAATATGAACAACAAGTGAAATTGCTGGATATGGCAAAGCCGTCGAAAGCCAACGACAGAGAAAATTCGATCAGAGAAATCTATCAAATGGTCGAGAATCTGAAGAAATTAAAAAATACCGGAAAATTATTGGAAGAAATTCAGGTTCGTGAAAGAAAGATTCAAAGATAAGAAGAAGTTTAGAAATTGGAAATGTTGAGTGTCAGAAAGCAACAAATGTATCAGTCGATGTCCGTCAATTTGAATGGAGGATGGCTCGACAAATTTCGAGTTGGCAAAGGTGTCAGAGAAAACAATTATACTCAGAAGTTTGGGAAATGAGTTATTTTTTGAAGTTGTACATTTAAATAATATTCAGTTTTATTTTTGTTTTCCTCATTGAATGTCTCTCCTCCCTCTGGAATTATCTTCTTTCGCCGGAAGACGTTCGACGTCGAATCACAGGGTCGACAGGGTTATGCTCTCCAGGAATTACCACGGGCTCTGGATAGGAAAGATCAGTAGAAATTGGTCGAGTAGTTGTCTCCCCCGACGCTTTGAACAAAGGAAAGGCTGAATTCCTACGCGTATTGGGCGATGTCAGAATAAAAATCGACTGTTGAGGCTAAAGACATCAAGGGCACATGGCCGCCATTTGTCGACAGAGAACTCGACCCGGATATAGATAGGATCTTACGTATGTTTCCCTCAAAAGTGACAGCCGAGCAGTTGACCTTTCGGCGTCAATAAGATTCGCAAGTAAAGATTACTGTAAATGAAGCGAAAATTGTCAAGTCGACGCGACGTTATTCGACTCTGTTGTTTCAATCAATATGTAAAGTATTTCTCTTTTTCCACAATCATACTTTCCCTCGTACCAACTCCATGACATCTTTCTCCGTCAAAACAATCTCTGTTTCAGAAGCGGCGATCTCTCATGCAGTACCATCAATTTGCGATCATTCCAAAGGAATTGAAACTGGAAATTATTCGAAAGGTAACTGTCAATCTTAGATATATGAAAAGATTCACTTGTCCCGTAGTGTTATCCTATCCCGTACATTCGCCTTCGTCAAAGTTGTCATTTTGTCGACGAAGTTTGCGAGGACAACAGAAAACGCTTAGGAATCTACTGCTATCGGAAGGATCCCAAACTATATCTTTGCAACAGAAAGACGATTAGAAATGAGGTATGGTTGTGTTATACTGTGTGGTGCAAAACGATATCCTCACTCTGGAGTTTCGTGGTTGCAAAGAAGAATCGCTTCTCCCAAACCGCTAATCGATATAAGCGTGTTCAGCACCTTCGAAAAGCTCAGAAAATCCCGTTTATAAACCTACGCGATTGACAGGCACCGTCCCAGCATAAACTTTTTCCGAAATCCACCGTTTTGGTGGTGCAAAACTATATCCTCTCTGGGTTTCAAGGTAACCCAAAACCGCAAAGAGGATGTGATTCCTCGTTACAACCACGAAATTACTGAATGAAGCTATAGTTTTGCAGTGCGTTTCCCAAGTCAGGCAATGGGTGTAGCAGGACTCTAGGGCACGCGTTTGAATTTGGTTTATTTCAACGGAAATTCGAAGATTTTGCCTGAATTTCCTACAAGCAGGTCTTACGACCCCCGTTCCCCGCAGAATTGGAAAGCGACTACATTCCGGTCAAGAAGTTCACCCTATTTTTATCGAAAACTTGAGTTACAGCCACGAGTCATATACCATTCGATAGCCCGTCATTACCCCTATATCCCAAAAATCACCCATTAATGTGGGATATGACCGCGTGAGAGGAGTGAAAATGACCGAGGACGCCGCGTTTCAGGGGTGAACCTATACTTCTTGACCGCCTGTTTTCGTAAAATTGGTGTCAACAGGGACTATGATATGGAAAATGGGTGATTTTTCGGATATAGGGGTAATTGACGACGGGCTATCAAATGGTACATGGCACGTCGCTGTAACTCAAGTTTTCGACAGCGTTTTCGATAAGAGAAACGGTGAACTTCTTGGCCGGACTGCAGTCGCTTTCCAATTCTGCAGGGAACGAGGGTCATTGGACCTGCTTGCAGGAAATTCGGGCAAAATCTTCGAATTTCCATTGAATTAAACCAAATTCAAACGCGTGTCCTTGGGTCCCGCTTCCCCACCTTAATAATTCTTGACCGGCTGTATGTTATAGAATTATGCTCCATGTTATTATTTAATAACAAATTATCGTAAAAAAAATGCTTCGGGAAATTCTTCTTTCATTCTGACGACTACAAATATTACCAACATTAAACGATCTCTATCAGGATTCACTTTTACCCATGTTGGAGCGGTAGGTACCATTTTATTCAAAGCCGCAATTATAGAGAGGTTTCCAATTCCTGGCGCCTCCAGAGCTTAAATTGTTTTTTTTATGGGATTGAAAGCTCTAGATGTGTCACCCTTCCATACGAGACGGGAAAACAACTATACTCTTGTTAGCTGGAACAGGACTTTCATGGGTTTTCAGTTGCCATCCCGTCTCTTTCTCAATCGGTTAAATTTCGGTTTTCCAGCTTATTCGGCAAGAAACGAAACCGAACTGTAACCGATAAAATACGAAAACCGTTGGATCATTTTTTTTCTTTTTTTTATGGGTTAACTGTAACCGCTGGATTTCTGGATATCCTAGCTGGAGTACTTGACTATATACCTCTTTGTGTCACTGCCTTACAATCTACTGTCTTCTTCAGAACTCGGATACGTTTGGCGGAGCGAATAAAGAATACCAAGAAACATTGGAGCTATTTGTCGAATTCGCCCATGAAGTCCATGCAAAATATTTGTTTCTGTGTAACGCTACTGTAGAGTTAACAAAAAGATTGTTAGACGTTCGCTCGATAAAACATATGGAAGTGTGTGCGACCGAGCCAGACATCCTCAGGATTTTAGAACATGATTCCGCAAAAGTAAAAACAACTTTTTCTTTCTTTATCAAATAATATTTAGAATGTGCCGTCTATTGACTGCATATATTTGGGTAATGTCCAAGAAATGAATGTGGACAATATTGTGCAGATGTCACTAGGAAGAAAATGTTTACAAATTAGGCATGATCAACTCAAGTGCTCAACAGTGTGGAGAGCAATGAACCATATTTTCGAGGTTTGCATTCAAATATGCCAAGAAAAAGCAGCCAATATTTAGAGGTGGGAGAAAGTAACGGGCGCCCCGGATACCCTGACGTTTGAATTTCCAATACGGTATGAAAACATCTACGAACAAGGTCGTATTCATCTGCCCGAAAGCAGTTTGCATCTGGGACGTTTCTCCTTTAACTACGTAAGCGAATACTTCTGTTGGGTCATGGTGTTAGAGCCAAATCACAAACATAGAGACAAATGTTAACCCGATAAATAGCAACGGCGACGTAAATATTAAATTTTGTAGAAATATTTTCAGCATAAAGAATGCGACATCTGGATCATCGAAAACGAAAACAAGCATCACTGGAGAATCTTATCAATTTTGAGGGATCCAGTATATGGAGAAGGATTCGAAGTACAAACCGCTCACTCTCAAGACGAGCTGGCCATGATGCTGATCGATTTCACCGGAGACTACCGATTTTATGAAAAAATAAAGGCACCTATAGATTACTCAATCTTCCACACCTGCCTCACGCAAGCAGCAACCCTTGAAGAAGTACGGAAAGAATTTTTGAATCTGGTTAATTACATCAGTAACTACCCAACGTACAAATATCTAAAAAAAATCGCATCGTAATAAAACCACAATAAACGATGTTATTAAGTATCTTGACAGGGTCAGAACATAGAGAAAATAGAGGCAACCGAGTCTGAAATCATTGGAATGACCGTCGGAACATAGAGGGAATCGAGTCTGAAATCATTGGAATGACCGTCGAAGTAGCGAGGGAATCGAGTCTGAAATCATTGGAATGACCGTCGGAACGGACGGGACATGGTGGCGTCGACTTCTGTAAGAGGTGGCCATCTGTCGATCTTTTATAGCAACTACAGGCCCGTCTTTTTTACGGAAAAGAGATAAAAAGCGAAAAGGATTTAACCCATTACCGGGTAAATGGATTATTCCTGTCTTTATCAAATTTTTATTATAAAAGCGAAAAATTTGCAAAAAGTAGCCATTCAATCATCAATTATAGAAGAATCTAGTTGGTTTCTCATGAGTTAGTAACCATGTTTATTTGTATTTCTGTCTGTAATTTTACCGCGATGAATCTTCTCCGCTTATTTTCCCACATTTGGGCGATCATCCGAGCCGCCGTGGCCATCCGACGACGGCACCCATTCGGGAGCAGCGCCAATTTACTGAGCCATTTCACCGCCATTTTGCCGAGGCTTTATGGACGCCCAAGTACTTGAAATTGCGCTTCCCTATACAGTAGATACCGCGCCTTTTTGATCCAAGAGAATGACAAAAGGCGAACTAGCACGTCCGACCTCTCCTGGCTCGTTGGCGACCGTCCTCAGTCAGCTACGGGTTTCACTGACACTATGGGGATGATCTGGCTCAGTCTTATAGCGACCAAAAACTGATTTCATCAAGCCTATCAAGCATCTGAAGTGCAAAAGAAATACGGGAAGAATTTCTTGCAGTATTACTTGTCTCAAGGCCCACACTCGAATTCCTTTTCGACTGTCGAATTCTATAAAGGAGTGACGGACAAAGAAAAAGCTCTGGTTCATGGGCTTGTCTCTAAGACTCAAGAAAGTATCGAGGTCAGTTCTATTTGCTTGATTTTTTTAATATAAAATTGTTTTAGATGGAAAGACGCCCTCAATGGATTCTGGCGCTTGATGACGGCAGTGATGGCGAATGTGCTGCCATGTACGACAAATGTCGCGCTGCTTATCAATCGAAGAAAGCAATTTGGCAGTCGAGTATGAGTTAGTTTTCTATTATTTTGTTACCAGTTGTTTGTTTTCAGCCCTGGAGACTTTTGAGCAACTCGAAGCTAGGAACAGGGAAATGGAGGAAGCTCTGGTGGGCAAGAACGAGCAGATCGAGGATCTCTGCCAGAAGGTCGACGATCTCGAGCAGTCAGCTAGTTCGCTTAAGGAAACTCTCAATTTTGTCGTCAAAAAGGCGGAAGTTGTGGCTGATTATGCCCGTGATTTGGAAAGGAAATACAATGAGAAGGAAGGCGAATTGAATAGATTGAGCGATTGGCTCGACGACTTTGGTTGCAAGTTGGATGGAGAGAAGTTTTGGGCATAGTCAAACAGGAAGAAAACTTCAATGAACATTCTGGAGAGTCCGATGCGGATGAAAAGGACAGCACGGATACGTCGAATTCCGACCAGGAGATGATCGATTAGAAGATTTATTTATTGCCGTGATATTTGTATTTATAGATTGCGAATAAACTATGTTAAATAAACTAGTGCCTACCCTTCTTAGCTTTGAATGTATAGCCTGTTTCAAATGGATACGTTTTGGTTAAAGGTTAAATCGATCTAGATAGAGCGCTCGATGCGTCAAAATGGGTCAGACGCTCGATTTTGCTTTCTTGCTATGTAATTTCCTGTGAAATCTTATTTTCTTGGTAATTTTTATTGCATTTACCTACTAAATTCTGATCTACCGAAAAAGTACAGGAACTAGCACAAATCGTGACGAGTCCAAAAAAGGCTAATTATATGGAAATAAACATTTTTTGCTAATTCCAAAAAATTGAAATCCCGCCGTTGCGCAGCGAGACATTTCTATTGGAAACAGATTATAACATACCTATATTTTTTATTCTTTGATTATGCCTGTAGAGATGTGAGGAACAGTGAGGCGCTGGAAACAGGAAAGTGGCCCTTGCGCCCGTAACATCTCGGTAAGAGATTCTCCTCGAAGAATACTTTCCCCAAAGAAAAGCGAAATTCGGCTCATTTTGACCACTTTTTGTCAAGTTGACAGGAATTTGACGCGGCATCTTGTCAACTTCTGGTCAAGTCGACATCGCTTCTGGTCAGTCAGTCGTCTCTCGTCAGTCGCCAGCGGCGGTCGTCTCCTTCTTCTCCAGCCAGGTCACGTAACTTTTTCTTTTAATTGTTACCTTAAAATACTAATTTTTACCCACTTGACGGGTAACCTCTTTTGGATCTAAAATAACCCCGGTAGGGATAAGTCAGACGGCCAATGGGACTCACCGAGCGGCAGGCTCGCGCTACTCGGTGGCCCTCGTTTTTCGAGGTGTCCTGGCTCGGTTCTCCGGCTGTCGGCAGGTATCCTCTGTGTCCCAGTCTCACGTACTTCCATGTACAGTGTGTACGCAGCGGCCTTTTGAATAGCACAGATGGACCCCGACGCCAATAGGAGAACTGGAAGCTCTGCTTTCCTTGTGGGCTCTAAACCTCGACTTTTTTTGACTTATTTTTTCGGTCTAAAACATGAAAAACTATTATATTTACTCTATTTTTCCTGTAATTGTGTTGCTCTCGTATTTACTTTCAGATCGCCTGAATCAGACAGACATCCACTGGAAGGAATGGATTGACGACAGCGCGATGGGGAGATAGGGCGGGTCCAAAATTGGTCAGCCATTTTTCGACTGCTCTAATCTTTTCATTTTTTTTAGAAATGAGAACAAATCTGACAACATTACTTGACAAGCGAAGATTATTATTTGTTGAATCTAAAGAGAGACATCGACTGGAAGGAAAGCATCGACGATGACGCGATGGTGAGATGGTATGGTCGACTGGAATGGTCAGTCATCTCTATACCGCTCTAATTCATTTCATTGTTCAGAAATGGTTGCCAATTTAAAAACATTAATTGACAAGTACAAGACTAATGTGAACTCACCCAAATAATAACGGAAAAATGGATTTTTTACTGGAAATTTTATGAAAACAAAGTGTTTCGGGAGCCATAGGCAAGATTGTCAGTTATTTTCTTCTCCTTGCCATGTGATTCTTGATTTCAGAAAAAATTTTTGATGAGCTTAAAATGATTATATACTGAACTGCTAGATGCTGTGTAATTAACGATTTAAAAGAGCTAAATAGTACAGGAAATGAATAAAAAAAGAAAGTTGTCCGTCGGTTTGCCGGACACCGGATATTCAAGGTATGTTAATCTTTTTCCACCGCCGCAATTAGACAAGAAAAGAAAAGTTAGACAGTCTGGTCGAAGTTGTTTTTTTGCGCCATTTAGACAGCCGAATTCCGTATGTGTTGAAATCCGAAATCCGTTTCATTTTTTTAACTGGAAATTGTACACACGGCCCCGCGAATTTTTATTGTGAATTTGGTCATTTTCAGAGCGCATGACGATTGGCAATTGAAAATAAAGACCGACGGCTAGTTCAGAAAAGCAATGATGCGCCAACAGGGCTTTTACGCCTGTGGTGCGGAAGGATCGGAGAAACTGAAAAGAGCAAGGAGACGACGGAAGAAAACAATCGAAGGAGACTGGGACCACCTGCCATATCCATTTTCCGATTCCGGTTAAAATTGTTCCCAGGTCAAAGCGACTTCGTGAGGGGTAAGGGGCGGCAAAAAGAGGATCCATGAAGATGACCGCGAATAGACCTGAAAGTAATCATTGCTTTTCTGAACTAGCCGTCGGTCTTTATTTTCAATTGCCAATCGTCATGCGCTCTGAAAATGACCAAATTCACAATAAAAATTCGCGGGGCCGTGTGTACAATTTCCAGTTAAAAAAATGAAACGGATTTCGGATTTCAACACATACGGAATTCGGCTGTCTAAATGGCGCAAAAAAACAACTTCGACCAGACTGTCTAACTTTTCTTTTCTTGTCTAATTGCGGCGGTGGAAAAAGATTAACATACCTTGAATATCCGGTGTCCGGCAAACCGACGGACAACTTTCTTTTTTTATTCATTTCCTGTACTATTTAGCTCTTTTAAATCGTTAATTACACAGCATCTAGCAGTTCAGTATATAATCATTTTAAGCTCATCAAAAATTTTTTCTGAAATCAAGAATCACATGGCAAGGAGAAGAAAATAACTGACAATCTTGCCTATGGCTCCCGAAACACTTTGTTTTCATAAAATTTCCAGTAAAAAATCCATTTTTCCGTTATTATTTGGGTGAGTTCACATTAGTCTTGTACTTGTCAATTAATGTTTTTAAATTGGCAACCATTTCTGAACAATGAAATGAATTAGAGCGGTATAGAGATGACTGACCATTCCAGTCGACCATACCATCTCACCATCGCGTCATCGTCGATGCTTTCCTTCCAGTCGATGTCTCTCTTTAGATTCAACAAATAATAATCTTCGCTTGTCAAGTAATGTTGTCAGATTTGTTCTCATTTCTAAAAAAAATGAAAAGATTAGAGCAGTCGAAAAATGGCTGACCAATTTTGGACCCGCCCTATCTCCCCATCGCGCTGTCGTCAATCCATTCCTTCCAGTGGATGTCTGTCTGATTCAGGCGATCTGAAAGTAAATACGAGAGCAACACAATTACAGGAAAAATAGAGTAAATATAATAGTTTTTCATGTTTTAGACCGAAAAAATAAGTCAAAAAAAGTCGAGGTTTAGAGCCCACAAGGAAAGCAGAGCTTCCAGTTCTCCTATTGGCGTCGGGGTCCATCTGTGCTATTCAAAAGGCCGCTGCGTACACACTGTACATGGAAGTACGTGAGACTGGGACACAGAGGATACCTGCCGACAGCCGGAGAACCGAGCCAGGACACCTCGAAAAACGAGGGCCACCGAGTAGCGCGAGCCTGCCGCTCGGTGAGTCCCATTGGCCGTCTGACTTATCCCTACCGGGGTTATTTTAGATCCAAAAGAGGTTACCCGTCAAGTGGGTAAAAATTAGCATTTTAAGGTAACAATTAAAAGAAAAAGTTACGTGACCTGGCTGGAGAAGAAGGAGACGACCGCCGCTGGCGACTGACGAGAGACGACTGACTGACCAGAAGCGATGTCGACTTGACCAGAAGTTGACAAGATGCCGCGTCAAATTCCTGTCAACTTGACAAAAAGTGGTCAAAATGAGCCGAATTTCGCTTTTCTTTTGGGTGCACCTACTATGGAAAACCTAGTGGAAGACATTGATAAATTCAGCATTTTCTTGAGCTTATATTTAAATATGATTCAGTTTTATTTCTGTTTTTCTTATTGAACGTGTCTCCCTGATCTGATAATATCTTTCCTTTGCCGTGAGACCCTCGACGTCGAATCAGAGCACAGGTCGCTGTTGCAACAGCAGACGGATATCCCCGGTTGAAGAGCGATACAACTATTCCCGATGCCTAAATATTCGCAGAGGTCATGTCCTCCAGGAATTACCACAGGCACTGGACGGGAAGCATGAGTAGAAATTAGTCGAGTAGTCGACCCCCATGATGGTATTGTTCACAATCAACGTCGTGCATTCGCCATAACACGACTGATAGCTGCCGCTGTATTGCACACCGTTGGAGATAACCCCTGTGAAACATTCGATCACTGGGTCAGGAATCGATTGCACCGGGACAAAGTGAAGCTGAAAGATATTTGGGTAAAGAAGGGAACTTATCTGAAGTGACTTGGTGTTACAATTGGGCTGAGAACAACAACAAGTAGAGATGGCACGATCTCCTGGAAGCTCTTGACACGTGTTTTCCACTTCCAAGTACCGACAGAAAGTATTATAATCGCAGAAAAAGACGGTGATATTTGAGGCGTCATCGTTTTTAACTGTTGTCAAGCCGCATTGACCAGGACATGGCAGCTGAAGTGACTTCAGTCGAACAGAAGACGGACTTACAGTATTTCCGGACACAAAATTGTTGGTGGAAAAGGTCACTCCGACAAAACATGGCCGAGATCCTACTGTCTGACCATTGGACAAGGCAAAAAAACGAAAGAAATAGAAGAAACATCGGAAGAGAGCAAGACACGGCTATTCGCGAAGCTCGTAAAAAGCAATAAATGCAAAAGTCATCACTTATTTGATCTTTCGAAATTGATTGAGATAATAAAAGCAATAATGAGGATATTTATTATAATTACAAATCAAGATATCCAGTCCAATCGAGGCCGATTATCCATTTACTGTACTTCCTATACAATCCGTCTTCACTCTGAAAATATTGCGGTCATTTTCGACATTCCAAAATACCTGGATATTGACTCTTTTTCCCTGGAAGGGGGCGATGTTCGAGTCGGTTGTCTCCAACAGTTCGACAGCACAATTTTTGAAGAAAACAGCCTGTGGACGGCCACGAAGCGGGCGGACACGCATCTTCATCCCAGGATTGAGGAAATGAACATTGAAAGACTGAAGAAAACTGGGCATTAGAGAACTGACCTACCTTGTCGAGTCCGATCCCTCGCTCGTAATTTCTATATGGGACAGCTGGGGAATTCCCTTGTCCGAAGGTGACATCCTCTCGGAGTACGGTATGATATCCGCCATCATCGTTGACGACCAGAATGTTATTCGTCTGTCGTTGATGAAGAGGAACTATTCCAGGGAAAGTATAAATCTCCGAGAGCTGGAGAACTTCGATTACAAAATTAACCTGAAAAGGAAGAAGAAAATGCACCGGGAAATGGGAAAATACTTTTATCTTCAAGAGCTTGTCCTGAGCTGTATTACGAAGGTCACTGACATCGCCGACAGCTAAAGAAACCATCAAATTCATGAGGAGAATGACAGTGATAATCTCGAAGGCTAAGACAAGAATAGACGGAATCCATTGACGAGTTCCTGAGGAAACTAAAAAAAAGAGGGAATGTCCCTTACCGAGGATATCATTGGCGTCGACCTCTCCAATCATCATAGTACTTGTTTTGGTAATGGCTTGGAGGATGACGAATAGTTTTGTCACCATTGTGGCATTGGTATCCTAAGGAAATAGATAAATATTTAGGGGGAAAAGGGCTCACTTTGTCGACACTTTCCCATGGCTCGATGCCGCTATCTCTCATAATTAAATGAAAAGCGAAAGAGAAGGCGATCAGGGTCGGAATCCAAATTGTGGCTATCTGTGATGACGATTATTACAGGAGGAAGACTACTCACATGGCCAAAAGAACGAAGAATCCTGACCATCATAAATATGTAAATTCCATAAGGCGACTTTCTTAAAATGTAGAGGAAATTCATCCATGCAGAAATAATAGCGACGATGGGCAAGAACCAGACGATTATATTCTGATAAAATATTATTTCAACAAGTTCAGCTACTTACTTTGACCTCTTGATGATAATTATCATATGAAAAGACGGTGGGCAACCAGACATAACAGAAAGTGGCGACATAAGTGAGAAAATTGAAAGAACAGGCGATGACGAACCAAAAAGATACGCGATTCTGGGGAAGACGAGCCTTGACGGCACCTTTGAGCAGCTGAAAGAACATTTATTATAGGAAAATAACTGACCATCATTATAGTGAATAAGAAAAGAAACGCAGTGACAGCCCAATCTTTGAGAGCGCTTCGAGAGAAGATATGAGACGACAATAGGAGGAGGAAAATGGCGAAGGCTAGGATATGCAGGGTGTAAAAGAGAGCACAGTCTAATAATCTCTCGTTGATAAAATTTAACACCATTGGATGCCGCATTACACCCCATTTATTTTTTTGTTTCTGAAAAATTAATAAAATTTGGGAATTGAGGAGATAACTCACCAGATATCGCAACACTCGCCAGTCGACATTTTCTTTATTTCCCAGCAATTGAGCACTTTCACCTTCAATTATTTCAGGCCTATAAGGTGAAAATGAAAAGGGAGAGGAGGTGGCTTACTTTTTATAGTCGAAATAAAAAACGAGAGTATCTTCATCGTCGAGATGCTGCACCCGGGATCGTTCATTGAAAAAATTCAACGAGTATCTCTCCTCCTTGGTACTCCCTCCTGGCTCGCCAAGGTCGACCATATTGATCTCGTTCATCTGAAAATGAACAGATAGAAAGAGAAAATTCTGAAATGATGACAGCTGACACAACAAAAAAGAAGCCATCTGCTGAGGCGCCGGGAGGTCCTCGACCCGTCTCCGGCGTGTCATTCAAGAGAGAAGGATCAAAATTGGGATTGTCAGTAATCCGGGGTGGCATGTCCAAAATGAAACACACTCGAACCAGTAGTCAACGTGCCCGCAATGATTTCTGGCCGGAAATCGATCGGATATTACAGCGGGAGGGGAGAATTAGAGCTATTCAGGGGAGAGACAGGTGAATCTGAGGCTGATTGTTTATTTCCACTTTGTGAGGGAGAGCGAGGACATCGATCTCTACCGTATTCTTGAGGAGGCTCAAGTGAAAAGGACACCACTCGTCCACACTTTTACCCGGTAAATAAAACAGTAAATGATGAAATGAAAGAAAGAGAAAAATGCCATAGAATAAAAGCATTTTGAGCCATAAGTTGCCAACCGCTGACCCAGGTGCCCCGGGGCAACGGCTGACTCAACGGAAACAGCTGTCGCAGATGTTCCGAATAAAAAAAAAAGGAGAAGATGGGAAAAGTGACAAATATCCGGTCAAGAATTTGACAAGGACAAGCAGAACAATGCCACCCAGATCGACATAAACACGAAATGAGAAAAGGTGAACCTGTCCGGAGGGGGAGTATTACTAACGGTATGCAAATGTGCTGCGGTGTTGAATAGGAATGAATTGCCATCGATTGCGGAGGTTGCAAACAGAGCCCATTGTGAGGATGGCGGATGTCGAACTGTATCAACTTGGGTGGATAGAGAGACTGACCGTGAAATATTGCCGCCGGTTGGACATGCTGGGGAAGGACTGTTTGGTTTCCATAAACCGCGCTGTTTGCTCCGAAAAATTGATCCAACAACTAAAAGTCGAGACGACGAGGATCGATCCTCTGGACTCATCTCGGGTTACGGGACCCCGTGGAAAACACTTCTATGGATGACCAACGGACCCCGAATTATGGCAGCCAATTGACTCATTCTGGTCGAAAAGAGACGACACGCGATGTCATTGTCGACGGGGCATGACATGACGGGTCGAAGAGAAGGGAGGAGGATAAATCGGGAGAAGAGCCGGCTTAGAAGAGGGGCTCATCGCGTATGCATGACTGGCTTCTTCTCCACTACTGAAATTAATATTACGCCCTACGGGAAACGGAGATAATTAGGGTGGCCACACACTTCAGGGATCCTTCGTCAACAGGGCAATCGGAAGTGGGCTTTGTTGCGATGCGCGGAAGGTGGCAATGGCGGTTTCCAATTGGCCGGCTATAATTGGCCGTTGATTTTGATCGGCTAACCTTGCCCAAATCTAGTGCTTCTGGTAAAAACTCGGACTAATTGCCCGGCAGTCGATTGTATTGGAGCAGTCAGCCAAAACTGCGTTTGTTTCTATCCGCCTCCTAATGGGAGGAGCAATCAGCCGACGGCACATCCAGTAAAATTGGTTGTGGGCTGCCTTATGGGACCGGGGAGTACACCTCAATTTATTCGAAAACCAAAAAATACAAATATCATTCACAGGGAAGATCTTTTATGAGAGTAGAAGTTGTAGAGGAACGGCTGACTAATGAATAATTGGATCTAATCTTTTTAGAAAGGGAAATATGAGAGTAGATCAAAGCAAGAGAAAGGATGGCGACAATCGTTGACAGGAATATTATCCAGACTGTCGACGTGTTGTCGCTCAACTGTAGCTCCTCTTTTGTCGACTGTAAATATCCTCCAATGGAAGGAGATGGCTCCTGTACACGTTGACTTTCTTCCTCCTCAATTGGTTGTGCCTGTCCTGGTCCAAATCTTAGGGTAAAGCGACCAATATCGAACAGCCCCTTCAGGTGATGATCTCCAATAATGAGCTCTTGATTACCAAAGATTCTGGTAAAAAATACGGGAGCAGTAAATGAGACGGAGCTGTCTTTTCCCTCATCATTGTGGGAGATGCCCACAGTTTGATTCGTAGCCACCAAATAGGCATGTGTCATCCGGCGCACGAAAGTCGACTAAAATAATAACTGATAAGTTATCAGGACAAAATACTGTGTACTCTGTAGAAAGTCGATCTTTTCGACAACTTGACCTCATTGTGAAATTCAGCTGACAACTTCCGACTAAAGGAAGAACATTCTCACAAATAAACAGATTAGCTACAGCTGTACATGGACCGCTAACAGCTCTCCATTGAGACGTCGAATCTGTATAGGAGATTTAATTTTTTATAAATATACCGCGATAAAAGTATTTGGCGGGAAGGATATCCAGCTCGAAGAATCGGCCATCACTGCTGAAACCGCCCAAGTCGACGACGTGTATCATAGGTTGGATGTCTCGCATCAAGGCAACCGGCACCATTACCTTGTGGATTTTATTTGCTAAATACATTTCTAATACCTGAACGTCGAGATGTTTTCTTTTTCGATCGATGCTGGTCACAAATGCCCGAATAGTCTGGGTGGCCTTCCCTGGCAACTTGGCAAAAATGCTCTCTTCGTAGTCGCCTCCCAGGATATCTTCGACAGCTTTATGAAGAGATTGCTCGGCTGGAATGGAAGTCTCCTTAGGCTTCTCCCTATCATACCTTCATCGAATAATTGTTCGTTGAGCTTATTCTCTATGAGGAGATCATGCAAAATAATCTTGAAATAGTCCCTCAATTCTTCTCTAAATTGGGAAAGGGTCAAGTGCAATTTTGTCCGGAATAATTGCTCTTGTAGAAAGTTTCGTGTATCTTTTCTCCATTTTTCTGAGCTATCCGAGCCATTTTCTCCTATTCGGAGACTTCGAAAGAGATATTGAAGAACAAAAAGGCCGACTTCTTTAATTGCTGCAACAACACTTCTCGTCTTCCTTTTTTGTGTTCTAAAGGAACAGTTGTCTCCGATGACTCATCTCACCTCCCAGCAACTGTTTGATACTCTTTCAGATCTTCGAGGACTTCCCTCTTCAATAACTCTTTTTGGAAGTCTAGATTCTCTTTCAAAGCCTAAATTATGTTCATCCGTCGTTATAATAACCTAGCCATTCGAAGTCCGTTGAATTCTCCCGAAATTTCTTCAGTTTCGTTCAGATCTCGATGTAGTTCGTTTTGGATTGATCGAGAATATTCATCGAAAACTGATCCATCCATCCAAAATGACAAATCTAATCGAAATGTTCCCTTGGCGTAGTGGCGGACGGGAATCACGTAACCTTTAGAATCACATTTCCAATTTAAATCAAGAATCAAACCATTCTGTTCACCGTAGAGATTGTTCTCCAGCAGTTCGTCTTCAATGTCCTCAGCCAGTTGGGAATGACTAGATCGATGGGATATGACCGGTAACAGGGCTTCTGCCATACAGAAATAGAGTAATAACCATGGCTGGAAGACATTCTTTGAGATATTTTGAGAAACGTACTATGAGAGAGAACATCAAGGCGAGTGGAGCACCTTTTCTCACCAGGGTCTGATAGCCACTGCACTGGCGCTGTAAAAACCTCAGAGGTTCCGGTGAGATAAATAAAAGTTTGAAAATAGAAATTGAATAAACAGCCGTGAAATTTGATAAAGAAATGGCTGTGAGGTGTCATCACCGACTGTACAAAACACTTGGACTCCTTGCAATATGGTTGCCGACTCGACTTTGACATCGACTTTCTCTTAGAGTCGACTCGACTCCCTCGACACAGCTCGACTTGACTCGTTATCGACACACAGTGTGTCGAGTCGAATCGATGAGCAACCCTACCTTGGAGAGGAAATTTGCAATTCTGTCAGGTGCTAGGAAGGAAAAATTGAAATTTTGATTTTTTTTATACAAAACAATAGTTTATTTATTGAGAAATCCGTGGAAGATGTTCTTGTTGTAGTCGTTGCCCAACTCGACGACGATCTCATCCCTCACTTGTCTCTTCATTTCCAGCGATTCTTCCAACATCTAAACCACCGTCTATCGACCCTTCATCTCACCTCGACATCTCGTAAGAATTTTCCACACATGGGTAACTTTTTCAGTTGCGGGATAATTTTCTCTATTTCTTGTAAAACCTGTAGAGACTCCAATTCTCGTGTCTCGTCCACCATCTGTGAATAATTGTGTTTAAATTGTTGTAAAATGTCCCATTCTTCATCTGTCTAAAATCTCAGGATATCACCCTCATCTCCATCTGTTATACCTCTCTTTTGACCATGTGCCCCAGATACTCGTCGATTTTGTCCTCGTATGGCAGAATCGAATGTTCTGACAAAAATACCTTCGACAATGCAATGGCCCTTGTGATTACACCCAGTTCTTTTTCACATTCTTTTATCTAAAAAAAAACCGTTTTTTCTCTCGTTCTCGGCGTCTTCTTACGTTCTCTTTGCAATGTTTAATAAATTCCTCGACTTGTTGTTTTCCCTCGTTAACCCTTTCAAATTTCTTCTGTAGATCCCGATCAATTTCCTGTGGCTATTTCCTCTATCTAATTAGCTGTTTTACCTTCTTGGTATTAGAAACAATCCTGAAGTCTTTGCTGGCGTGTTCTCTCCATGAATGGCCGCATTCGGTGCACTTTTCCTTCTTGAAAATGTTACATTCCATCATTTCTTTCGATGTCGCCTGAACCATTTCACCAAAATATCCGACAACTAACCCTGACTCTGGTCATATTCCTTTCTGTATAGCATATCTCCTTGTGTACTGTCTCATTTAAATTGTGTACATTTATGACAGACACACACTCTGGATGATTGCAGACAATTATCGGATGATCCACTAATTCTGTCTTCAACTCAACCACGTTATAATACAGCTTCGCATGGATGAATTCTCCTTGTTCTCCAAGTGCATTCAACTGAATTCCTTCTCATCCTTTTCCTGTCCGATTGCCTTACCTCTTCACATTTTTCTTTCAATTGTTTGATAGTGGCCAAATGGAGACGAGTCGTTTCATACAGCGGCTGACGGAGGAACTCGAGCGTCTTGCGGACTTTGTTAACACTGATCATATCCCGGACATTGTGTGGCGATATCTGGGCCACTGTCGACAGCAATCTCAAAAGAATCGGTTGTTCTCTATCAGTTGACTATTACCTTTTATATTCTTGGGCAGCGTGTTTCCAACTTTCCTTGAAATGATCACGGGATCCTGACATCGGATTATTCTTTCTTATAGAGCACAAATATCGGAAAGCATCGTTTTCAAAGGCAAAAAGATTCTTTCTAGAAGAATTTTGTTAATGGAACCTGCTTTAAATACTTTGTGAGGGTGATGTCCATTTTTCCGACATCTCTTAAATAAGTTTCCAGGGTTCTACAGGATTCGCCTGGCACGTAGTGGGTTGATCTGGCATTTGTAAAGCAGAAGAAAATATTGTTGATGGCGGATTTATGAAGATGGACAAAGAATTCATTGAGGCAGTAGAGAAATGATGAAGAAAGTCGCGAATTGTTCGACTGTAAAACGTAAGCGATTGCATGGATTTCACTGAAGAAAAAAAGGAAATTAGAGAACTCGGCATAAGAAACTGATGTTTGGAGACGGCGTCCAGGATATTCTTCAAATTCTCCTTATCTTTTAGTTCTCCTCGAGTATCACCGAATCCGGGAGTATCAATGATTCGTAACTCGCGGCGATCTTCCAATGGACCGCAACGGAAGACATATGTTTTTGGAATCTGAAGTGATTTGGACATAAAATCAAATACCGATACCTGGGTGCAGGACATGCCATCTTGATGGATTTCGCCATCGAATTCTCCTATGGTCGACTCGTGGCTGACCTTGTGGGAAACATACTACGCAGGATAAAGAAAATATACGAATATTACCTCGGAATCAGTAATTGTCATCATTGCCGAAATGGGCACGTGAAGTCCTCGATCCAAAATGGTCTCAAAATCAGAATAGGCGATCATATTGACAAGGGAATTGATAAATGTCGACTTGCCGACTCCAGTTTCTCCCATAAGCAGAATGGTCAAAGGATCACTGAATAGTTCTTAAAATTATCAAAAGAAGGAAGCGTACTTGTGATGTCTTTTAAGAGCTCGCTCTTCTTTTAAATTCCCTTTACTGTTTCCAGTCGAAGTGGAAGCCGTCGCTTCGATTTCTTCCATCTGTAAGCAATCTCCTGTCGGATTGGAATCCTTTACCTTTTTCTCTTTCCACATTTTATATGCCATCTTCGTCTCCTGTCCATATCTCTGTCGGCTAATGACCTCGTCAATGACTGTGAAATCATTTAGCGGTATGAAATACTCAACAAATTCCCGGTCTTTTTCTGTCAAATCGTCAAGGAAATTCCTCTCAGTCTAAACGGTCTTCTTGTTTCCTTTTTTCTGTCAACTCACCACGGATATGATCTTCTTTGCCCATTCCATCTGTTTCCCATTCAGGTGTTGTTGTAACTTGTCCAATTTGTCATTACTCGACAACTTCATTCGAATCAACTGGTTCGTAATGTTTTTGACTCTCTCATCTTCAATTGAGTCCAGCAATTGGGATAGATCCTAGAAATTCTTTTAAATGCCAAAGTTAACTCACATCAATCGTGTCTTCAGTAAAAATTTCCTTATTCGACATCCTGGAAATAAGAGGAGAACGGTGAGAAAAGAGTATATTGACTGGTGAGAAATGAACAAAGAAGGCGGGCTCTATTTCATAACAAATCGCATTTTTCGAATGTTTTCAATGTAAAAATCCATCCCTCTATTCAGATTTATTAGACCTTGTTTTTTTTGGAAAAAGCTAAAAATTGGAAGAAGAAATTGAGAGATTCACGGTCTTATCGGTTCCGGACGAGTCCTTGCCCATAGTTCTCTTTATCACTTTTCTCACCGTTGTTTGTTCTCGTCCTTTTTGAATGATTGTGCCCAAAAAATCCATAAAATAAGGGTAAGTCACTTTCTATGTATTCTGCCGGTCACGATTGTGCGTCGACTCGACGTGGGCGACGACGTAGAGTCGAACAGTGACGAGAATCGAGAAACTGTCGGGGTTGACCAAATTGATCGACTCGACTCGAAACTTTTTTTTATTTCCTGTGTCGACGTACTGGGTCGAGCTCGACTTCAATTCAACTTGAATCGTTTCGAATCAAACTGCCGCTCATTGCACCTTTCTATCTGCTCCAAGGAAGGGAATGGCAGACGGGAAATTCAGATGAATGATCATGCCGTCTGTACAGAAAGAATCAAACAATTTATAACCTCATAATTATCTTTATTGAACCAGTTAATAAAAGTGCAAGAAACGAGGTATTTGGCGAGATTTCATGGAGAGTCATCTTATTATTTCTGAACAGGGATGAAGCATCTGTCAATTGGGACCCGTTTGAATAGCCATAGTGTGGCCCGTTTTGCGACAGGTAGCTCAGGAGGCAGCGCTTGGTGGATCTCTTGTTCATAATAGAGATGGGAGGGCGGGTAACGGAGAACACAAGTGAAATAACGAGGATCTGCTGATTGCATGTGTAATGCCATTGCTCTTAGAGACCATCCGGCTAAAATATTATATAATCAGTCGAAAATAAAGTGAATACTTACAATTAGCAAACGATATCGGGATATCAAAGTCGGGAATTCCCTGTCCAATGGCACAGTTCTGAATGAATTTTCCTTCAAAAACGGGCAGTCTCAGAAGGATGTAATCCGTCTCGTTAGTATGAGATTCTTCAAGAGAAGCCAGCTTATTCTTGGGTTGTTGCTGACAGTTATGGCAAAAAATATGGGGAAATCCGGCTCTTTTTAGAATTCCTTCCAAATCATGTTCAAGAATATTCGAAGGTCGTTTCCCTTCCAATGTAACTGAAGTTGTGACACCATTCATCTAGAAAATAAATCAGTTGCGGAAAATAATTACGGGAGTGCGACATTGACAAATCCGAAGGATAACCAATCGTCGTTTGAAATCGGGAATTTGATCCAAGATTGCTTCGATGTAATCGCAAGGATGATCAACTAGACAGAGTACAGACGACTGGAATTGTCCTACCTCTTAAAAGATTTGAGAGACTTTCTTTAGCTCCCGGACGGTTGAGCTCCACTTCTTTTATAAGCCGGATCACGTCGTTCCCCTCCTCTTCGATGTCTTGGATTGAAAGGCCTGTTTCTTGTAAAAGGCGAAGCGCCGTTGGCACTGCTGAATAGCCAACGTCACAAGGGCGTTCAGGCGGAGGTTCTTCGTTCTGGTGTCAACTGAGTTGATTCACATGAAAAACTAACACTTTCTGGGAGGCCGGTAGGTACTTCTACACATCTCGGGCGTTTCCGGTTGCTTGGCCCTGGCCCTTGGGCAGGAGGCTAAATTCATTAGTAACGCAAGGAAGAGACTATACCGGCGGTCTGAGTATCTGAGGCCTCGCTCTCAGTCGAGGAAAGATACCCAATGAATATTTTAGCTGTTGTAGATCATTCGGTTTCTATATAATTTTGATGATTTTCCTTAAAGGTTCTATTACCGTGATATGAGGCTCGTAGTAATTGAGTATCCTCCTTAATTCTGAGATCACCGTAACGTTTTGTCCTTGCCGATCTCTCCCGATGACAAGTCCAAAAGGCAAATCGTTCGACTGATCCGAAGACAGGAGAAACTCCACAAATCTGGTAACGTATACGTCGGGCAGCGTAATACCTTTGTCAAAAGCCTGGGAGATAATAATGATAGTAAAAAAGGGCAACCTACGCGGGCGAAATTCCAAATAAAAAATAAAAGAATCGGCTGGCTTGTAAAAATCTCACGCAATGCCTTCAGGTGCTCGATGAAGTTGAAATCGCCATAAATCAGCTGTCTCATAGCATTCGCTACTTTCTCGTGATGTTCTTTTAAAAGGTAATTAAAACCTTTTTCTTCTTCAATCCCCTGAATAATCCTATTTTCTCGAAAAATTTTGAAATACCTTGATGTTCAGGTTATCTCCATCCCAGTGCCCTTCATCATACAAAAAATTCCCTCCTAAATCCTGAAATGTTTACTTTTCAAAATGTCCACAAAGTAGATTCCTACCTCTGAATTGACAGGAGCCGGCGGTGGATCCATAAATTTCCCTCCCTCTGTTTCTTTGTCGAAAATGTATCCACTTCCCCACCCAGGGGGCCCACTACTGAAATGGGGAGAACCATAACAGAAAAAGTGAAAAAGGTTTACGTCAACGAAGTAAAGAAGAGAGGAGAAGTGAGTGGACTGATAACGCTGATCAGTGATAGCCGGGCGAAGTGGCATGAGAGTTTTATGAGAAGTTGAGTGAGGGAATGCGAGAGGATACAGAGACAATAGGATTGAAGTTTAAAAGAACTAATGGAATGAGTTTTGGGTTGCTGAACACTGTCGAGATGCCATCGCCTCCGGTGAATTTCTAACCGGCAGCACCTGATAAGTTTTTCATCGATTTACGGTGAGAATTCTAGAAGCTTAAGAATTACTTCAGTCGATTCTTTGGAAAAAGAAAATTCATAAGAAGAATAGGGCAGCTTGATCGAGATAAGCAAATGCTTACAAAAAATAGAAATGAGGAGAAATTAAAAAAGTATCCAGAGTCGCTGAGAATAGCCGGAGATGGATAGCGCCTAGAAATTCCTGTGTTCGACTCTTTTATTGAAATTACGTAATTGGAAGAGCTCCAATTGTATGTAAACATGTATGAAATCTACAGGGAAATGTGTTTAGGTGACTCATCGGTCGACTTTGTCCTTTTCCTCATTGTGGCTGGTATCGTAGCTCAATCAATAGTTCATCTAAAATAAATTAGTCGAGTTTATTCCTCGCCTACTCATGTGTGGATCTTTTTGAGCTTCTTGCACAGCGTTCGCATAAAGGAGGCGATCCGTCTCGTTGGTATCAGTGAATAGTTGGCATCTATTGTCTCTGAAAAAAAAAAGAAGATTTTGCTCAAGCAGATAACATACCCGAAATGATCGTAGGTAATGTTTGACTGCTTGCAAATATAGCACATCGTTGTCCCGCATTCGGAACATGTCATTTTGTTGCAAGATCCGTCTGCATCTTTTGTGAAATGTTTCCGGCATTTTGTACAGATTCGGACCTTTGCCGCTGACAAGAATTCTTCTCTGAATTTGGTAAATGTTTGAAAGGTCAGGTCAGTACAGTTCGACGAGCTTCTGTCTCCGTTCCTTGTTCGCTTTCCTTACGGGATCTGCTTCGTCACAAGATTTTCCCAAATGAGCTTGTTGATCAATTTTACAGATTCTGAAGGGCGAAAGTGTGTCAATTTGAGGATCTAATACCTGCAGAATGCAGCCTTACATTCCTGATTCATGCAGGTGAACCATTTCTGAATGTGGGGTCCTCTTTCCAAGAAAGCGCCAAAATTACAAGTTTTACAACTGAAAAATGTCATGAACTTCAAGTCAACCGACTATTCCATTTCGCCATCGAATTCACGAAGAGCTGCCGCGTCGAATCTCTTCTCCAAATGGGTCACAGTCTTCTCCTCGAGCAGTTTCCGAATATGCGCCCAGAGAATTATTCGATTACAGCCATGGCCGGAGTAACATGGCCAGCCTGTCCCGTCCTCAGCTATCTTTCCATCCGCTTTATTCGCTCTAAAAAGACTTTTGTAGCGAAATTTGTCGTACTCTGTGTTTCCACGGACACAATCTTCGCAAACAAAATGACACTCGGATCCCTTCTCTTCATCATTCACAGCGGTACAGACAATCATTTCCGGTTGATCGTATTCCATCATGCAGACGATGCACTCTCTCATTGGAGTCTCCTCCTCTTTTGCATTTTTTTTCTTCTTTTCTTTCTGTGCGGCATAGGAGTATCCCAGCAGATGTCGACTGACAGTTTTCCCTGTAAATGCCACTTCTTCCCGCAACATTTTTCTCGCAAAATCCTAAACTTCTAATTTCCTGTGTCAAATCGTCCTACCACCCGGTCACCGGTGCTTTTCTCTATGGTTTTGGTCCTATTTTTGTCGGCTTCTTTTAATCTTCCCTCAATTTGCATTACTCGGCGCTCGACCAATTGAAGTATTTTGTTAATTTCTAATTGAGCGAGGTGTCTAAAATTGTGTTGTTGGTTTTCAGTCGAGAAAAGTGCCTGAATTCCTCTAAAGGGTCGACTATTTGCTGGGGGTTTTCGCTGTTCTCCTCTTCTTCGTCCTCTTCGTCGACCTCTTCACTGTCACTCTCCGTCTCACTGTCACTTTCGTCGCTGTTCTCCTCATCAGAAGAGCTCTCTTCGCTGTTCTCGCTCTCTTCAGATTCTGACGAGGAGCTCGTCTCCTCTTCTACCTAAATTCCATGTCCTTCTCACGATATCATTTTTTCCACCTGTGCTCTCATAAATTCCTTGCATTTCTTCAGAATTGCAGAAGTTACTTTCCCTTGGATTCGGGATAATCTCTCATCGACGGGTAGTGACGTCAGTCGAAGGACCTTCTCCACAGATCGGCGTGAGTCAACTGGCAACTTATTGAGGAAAGAAGGCGGTTCCATCTGTATCTGAATATTTGAAGGCTACAGAGATAAATTCTTAAAGAAATTTTGAGGAGAAGACCTCCAAAAAACTGTGAAAGAATAAAAATGCAGAATATGTATTTATTTACAATAATTTAACCGCCAAAAAGGGAAGTCAAACCCCTGACAACTCCCTTGACAGCTCCTGTTACAGTATTTTTCAGGCTATTGACACGCACTTCCGTATGTCTGTTCTGCTTGTTTTGCCTGACAGTAAGCAGCTGAATATTCTGGACACCTTGAACGACTTCTCCACTGTATGTCAACGTCTTCAGCTCTTCGACCATGTCGTAGAGTTCTCCCAGTGTCTTCAATGGCATTCCTTTGTTGATATCGTTCCTGAACATTCCGCTTAGTTGCTCGTAGACATCTTTGAAGTCTTTTAATTCTTGAAGCAGATTGTCAGTTCCACCAGCAGACACTTTATTCGTCTAAATTTTGGTTTTTGTAAAAGAAGTAGGATACCTCTTCCTTGATCAAATGTTCCAGATATTCGAGATAGGCGTCGTTGTAGGGCACAATGGAATACTTTTTGAGAAAAGCAGCAAAATGAGCACAATAATTCATAATCTTGTCAATTTCCTGCTCTCGAGCATTTCTCTAAAATTGGGTATTGGTAGAAGGTAGCCCTCTTTACCTCCTCTTCTCTTTCAGCAATGAACTTCCTAGCCTCGGTCAGCTGGTCCTCTTTCGTTCTCATGTTTCTTCTTGTCATAGGATCTTCTGTTCTGATGATTGTCTGTGTCAATCTGTACATCATGTGCATATGTGTCTGCCATGAATGCTGACACTCGCAACAACGATCAACATCAGCAAATGCTTCACACTTTTGAAGTTCGGGATTTGGACAGACGCTTGTCTAAAAATTCTTCCATTTGGGTCTATTTTAGCATTGTGTTCGACGGAAGTCAACTCAAGTCGAGTGGCTAGTCGATGTGACGGTCGGCTCTACGTCGACGCAGAAAATAAAAAGAACCTGTGTCAACCCGAGTCTATCCATGAATTTTCAAAGTAAATCACCTTCGATTCACCTCGTCTTTCTCAACTTGACCAACGAGGTCGATTCGACTCTCTCGACACGGAAAAATGTATGTCGATGTCGAGTTGAGTCGAGTCGACGCACAATCCGAGTCTATTTGTCGCCTTACCTCAACTCCTTGAAGATAACATGGTACGTGACATTCCTGCGCATAAATGGTCTCCACCACACCGCCTTCATTTAGCTGCTTGTATTCGACACAATCCTTATGGGTACAGACAGTTATCGGCTGGTCCAATTCCTCTGTGTCGATCTGCACAGTTTCCATGTAAAGTTTCCCTTGGAGATCCTTTCCCGTGTTCATACAATCTTGTATCTGAATTGGTTTTCTTTTATTCTCAGCCCGTTCTAACTTCGGCCAATTTCTCTTCAATCAAACGGACATTGACCAATTGATTCCTTGCCAATTCGGCCAGAGGTCGAGCCAAAGTCGAAATCAGTCGGCGGATATTATTGACACTCAGCGTGTCGGTGACATGATGAGGTTGCATTTTTTGGATTCTTTGGAGCATTCTAAACCTCTGCTAGGTATTAAAAGATAGCTTTTACTTGTAATTCTGCTCGACAGCTTTGTTCCAGCTCTCACTGAAATTCTCAACATCCTTGGAAGCAAACTCGGCCCCTTTACTCCAAGCGCATAAGAACCGGAAACTCTCATTGTCGAAAGTGAACATATTTGTGCTAAACGCCATTTTGTCTAATAAAAGCTGCAGCTTATCCTACTTGTCAAGAGGAACTTCTATTTTGGTGTTTTGGTAGAGTTTATCCAAGTGTGTCCTCAGGCAGTTGTAGCTTTCTCCCGGGCGATAAAACGTCTGTCGAGCTTTGGTAAAACAGAAGAGAATGTTTCTAGCAGCAGTGGCGTGAAGATGGGTCAGCAATTCGTTGATACAATAGCGGAAAGTGAGGTCGAGACGAGCCTTATTCGGCTCCAGAAGCAATAGAATAGCATGGATTTCCCTGCAATCTCTGTGTTGTGATAAACATTCAGGACTTACTCAAAATCAGCGATAAAGTTTAGTATTCCTGTGAAATTTCTCTGATCTTGCATAGTTCCTCGGACATCACCGACTCCCGGTGTATCGATGATTCTGATCATTCTCTCCTGTCCCTCTGGTCCAACACGGAAGACATACGACTTCGGGGCTTGGGTAGCAGATTGACCCTCAGTCAAGTCCTCATTCTCGTCGTGACCATGCCCATATCGCTCGACTTCGATAGTCGGCTCCACTTCGACTCTCATCGACCTCATCTGATTTCGTTTAAATTATCCAAAAAGTCAAAGTTTTACCTGCTCATCGGTATGAGAGAATCCTGTTTTAATGAGAACATGGAATCCTTTCTGTTTAGCCTCTTCCATACTTTCAAATGTCAGGTAATTGACAAGTCCATTGATAAAAGTCGACTTTCCAACTCCAGTCGATCCAAGGATCAAAATATTTGTCACAGGACGCATTCTAAACATTTTCTTGTTAGCTTACGGAAGAAACCTACGTGCTGAAGAATTCCGTGGGTATTTTGAAGCCATGATTAGCTGTTCCGAGATCAGCATTCGTCAGGACTGGCGGTATTTCGGGCTCCGGGGCCTTCTTCACCTTCTTTTCTTTCCTAAAAATCGTCTACGTCATATTTCGAGACTGTCTTACTTTATTTTTTTATCCTTTTTGTCTTCTTTTTTACCTTTCTTGGTTTTTTTCTTTGTTTCTTTTTCATCTTCACTTTCCTCGTCACTTTCCTTCTTCTTCTTATTTTTTGCCTTTTCTCTGTAAATATTTCATTCCACCATTTTCTTTTTTTATCTTACTTTTTGTCTTTCTTTATTTTCTGTTCTTTTTCTTTCTTCTTCCTCGGTTTCTCCTCTTCCTCTTCTTCCGTCGACTCATCGCTCTTTTCCTCACTGTCATCCTCGCTTTCCGTTTCAACCTTTTTCGTTTTTTTGCTTATTTTCTTCTCCTTCACCGGAGTTGGAGTCTTCTCTTCCTCTGTCGATGGAGTATCCTACAGGTTAGGAGATAAGGCAGGGATTATTTTCTCACCGGCACGAGACCCGAGTTTCTCTTCCAAATTTCATAAACAGCCACCGTATCATTGTCGTAATTTCTTAACACGGCATCCAGAACCCGAACATCTTTATTTACAACATATTCCTCGACAAATTCCTGGTCCGAGTCCGTCAGAAGTGGGACAAAATCACTCGCCTGAAGATGAATCACGGTCTTTGTCTTTCTGATATGGCGGAACTGGTTCCGCCAATAAAATAAGCAAGGCTAGTCGACAGAAGAGCAAAAGGGAGGCTAATATAGAAGGGGGGCGTCCCTAGGTGTTAGGGCTGTGCGAAAATTGTGGGTCGATGTCGAGACGAGTCGAGAGAGTCGAATCGACCTTTTGTGTCGCGTCTGGAAGTCGAGCCGAAGTAGAGGTGTGTTGAGATTGAAATGCAGTGAAAATTCATGGATTGTTTCCACTCGACATAGCGCATTTCCTATGTCGATGTCGAGAGAAGTCGGATCGCCCTCGACTTCGACTCGACGAGCCTTGGTACAGCCCCAGCCCCACATGACCAACCCTATTTTCCATCCAGCGTCGGCATTCCTTCAATTGGGAGACCGTCATATAATCTTCCAGACGTTCCAATTTATCGTCAACGGACATCTTCAGATTAATTATCTTGAGGACTTTATTTCGATGAATCTCAGCGATTTTATCCAGGAAAGGGAAGTCATTCTGCAACGGATCTAGTCATCCCCCTTCAGTAATAACCTACCGTTGAATTTCCATTATCAAGATGGCGAGAAGACATCCTGAAACAGAAGATAAGCTGATCGACAAGAAAACTAGTGGAACTAGCTGAAATGAAAAGATGTTTGTTGGTATGAAAATGGCAGAGTATTGCGGGCGATAGGGGCGGACAGACCCCAGGTGAGAAATTGGAAAGAAGACGATTGATCGACATTTTTATCTTTTTCCCCCATTGCTCTTTCGCAATTCATGTGAGATATTCGGAAAATGTCAAAACAAAGTGGACCGAAGCATCGAAGACCATAGGGAATTTTGTAATCTGAACAGCGGTGTGAATAACTCGCTGAATAGTAAAATGACAAAATTTCGCACTATTTTCATTATTTTTTTCGGTCATTTGCTTCCAATAACGAACCAATCATATTTTAAATGGTAAAATAGTAACAATAACAATAAAATTAAAATATTTACAAGGATAATGGGTGTTATAGCCCATTTTTCAACTTAAAAAGTGATCAAATGACCTTTATTCGCCCCGATTACTTTGTCTTTTTATGTTTTTTAGTCGTCTTCTTCGGTTTTTCTTCCTCCACCGGCTCCTCGTCTGAGTCATCCTCGCTTTCATCCTCTTCCTTCACAATTTTCTTCTTCTTTCCCCCTTTCTTTGTCTTTACCTGATCCAATTCTTCTTCTGAATCTGTCTCCAAAGTCTGTCTAAAAATATTTTTCAATCAAATCCAACAATATACAATGTATTACTTGGTTTTCTTCTTCTTGTCGTCTTTTGGTCGACTTGACTTTTCTTCATTTTCTTCTTTTATTTCAAATCCGGATAATTTTTTCCACATCTCGTATACATTTTGAGTATTTTCATCATAATTCTTGACTACGGCATCCAAAAGAGGAATGTCCTTTTTCTCGAAATAATCCTCGACAAATTCTTGATCCGAATCAGTCAAAAGACATAGAAAGTCCCCGGCCTAAAATCTTTCCCGTTCACTTTTCTAACCGATCACCCGTCACAAACAACGCTGATAACCCCGGGATGAAACCATTTGCGTCGCAAACAAAGGATGATAAGTACGAGCGGAACCATTTGCTCCGTTGGATGGAATAAACCGATAACGGGGGTAAATAAGAGAATTTTAGGGGAGATATTAAAGAAAGAATTATGAAATCAGGGAATACAGTACCTTCTTTTCCATCCATTTTCGACATTCGCGTAATTGAGAGACAGTCATGTAATCTTCTAGACGTTCGAGTCTTTCGTCGATTGACATCTTCAATTGAAGAATTTTTGACACTTTCTTTTGGAATTCGACAGGAATTTGATTGAGAATGGGAAAAGGAATATCCTAAACAGAACATTTTTCTTCAAAAGGAATACCACCTCGTTCATTTTTCTTCTTCCTTTTTTCTTCCGATTTCTGGTTTTTGATCTAAACAAAGAAGTGTAAAATAGAGAAATATTTGGAAATTAAAAGTATTGATGGAAGAGGAGAGCAAAAGTAGGCGTTATCAGAGCTGTGGCCTGTTCGAGTGAGAAATTGAAAACGGCCAAAACTGCCAACAAGGCGCCTATTGACTGATTCAATTCTTATTTCCCTTTCTCTTCTTTTTTCCATTGATTTATTTTCAGTTATGAGCAGTGGATTCGCTGATGTCCCTGAAGATGTGAGTTCTTTTTCTGTTTTCCCTATTTTTTTTGGTTGATTTTAGAATTTTTTGTTCTTTACGAAAGGCCTCCCAGAAGAAGATGTCCGCCACATTGTAAACATTTTAAAGGATGGACGAAATCCGGTACGCATCGAAGAACTGATAGGCGTCTGCTTGAAGGGAAAAGATGAACAACTTCGACTCTACCAAGAATGGAAACAGCGGGTATTCCTGCTATCAATAAAACAACGGAAACTGTTCAGATGTATCTGAAAGATGTCAAGAAAATACTTGGACCGGGTGTGATGAACGACGATGACTTGGCCAGGCTGTTGACCACATTGAAAGATCCTACAATTCGAGCTGACTTTGGTCGATGGTGCGACATGACGGTAGGCTTTTATTGGACCTAAATGATCCGGATTTAGCTCGTCTCCGATAAAAATTGGCCTGATGATTATGTTTTTGATGAAGCGAGAAAGTAAGCAATGTGCTTATAAATATTCAAAAATATTTAGACTGCTATCTCCACCGGTAAAGGAAAAAGTTCCCGAGGTCCATGATACTCTTGTTGAGGACGGCTTTGTACGGATTCCTCCATCTGCTCCGTTAGTTTTGAAAACGGCGAGATAACAAAGATTTTCAGAGAAGTTCAAGAAAGAAGCAGCAGTTTACCAAAAGAGGACACCCAACAGCCTCCTCCAGAGAACAGACTACCCTCGGATAGTTTAGTAGGAAATGACAGCCTGGCAGAAGGTTCGTCGCTGAAGACACAACAAAGAGGCATCAAGATGTCCACTGGAGGTCGAGGAACCAAATTGACTGGACATATTTCGACAAAAGGGAAAAAAGCACCAACACAGACTGAGAATGAGCACGAATCAGAGGAAGAAGAAGCTCCGAAGAAGAAAAAGGTCCTTCCGCAAGACGGTCTTGGCACTTATAATATTCTCGTAGTCGGAGATTCTGGAGTCGGAAAGACAACATTTATCAACGGATTGGCCAACTATTTGGATTATTCGACTTGGGAAGAAAATTTAGAAAATGGTCCCAATGTTCGTATCGCAACACAATTCACAATTTTGAATATGGAAAATCAGCCAGTGACTGTACGGTCAAAATCTTCATTTGAAACAACGAAAGATGAACGACAAAATGAAAATTTAGGAGCAAAAGGAGAGTCAGTAACTCAGGCAAGCGTCTCTTTTTGGAGTAATCTACTGCTTTAGAAACCCATTACACATACTTTCCTTGTGGAAAGAGAGAAAAGAGCCATCAATGTGAATGTCATCGACACACCGGGAATGAACGACACTCGAGGAGCCAAGCAGGATCAACTTAATCTACAAAAAATCATCGAACACATCCGTGGGCTCAAGTAGGATTTCCTTTTTTAGAAAAAGTGCAAATTCAGGCAATTGAATGCAATCGTTTTATTGTTGACAGCTGATCAGCCGAGGATGACTCTTCAATTCCGTGCGTCGCTCAATGAACTTCTCACCCATTTTGATAAGAACTCGCTGAAAAATCTTCTCTTTTGCTATACTCGAACACGATCATATAATTATCAGCCAGCCGATGGCTTGGACACATTGAGAGAATTCATCAGTGAGCAAACGAGAAGATCAGGCGTCGACATTCCCATCGAAAAAGGAAATATCTTCTGTATCGATAATGACTGCTTCCGGTATTTGTGCCTGGTTGACAGATTCCCCGATTGTAAAAGTAAAAAGATGAACAAAGAATTTGAAGAGTGCTGGAGCCGGACGCGTGGTGAACTGTTCAGGTTGTCGGACATGGAAATAAAAACGAACATTATTTCAGACTCTTGAAGAGAGTGGGAGAAATGAAGCCATACAAATTGGATGGAACGGCGGACTTGTCCAAATTGAGACAAATGATCGATGCCCTTGCTCAACCGCAAAAAGAAATCGCCAAATTGAACGCGTCCTGTTTCAGGGTCATCGAGAACATCTTTTCTGAGGTTTGACTATTTTTTATTGACCAAAAAGAACTCTTTAGATGCAAGAAAAGTATAACAAAAGCGACAATTTGGCACCCAGGCAGCAGGAACAACTCGAAGAACTCCTCAAAGGTCTCAAGCACTATCAAGAGAAGGTAAGCTGCTTTGTCGATTTGACTCTACTCGAAGCGGTGAATTTCGTAAATTGAACTATGTCGAGAGAACCGAATCAAATCAGTGAGCCAAGTCGACAAACTCGAGTCGAAATCGAGGGCTTTCCGGATGTTTCCTGTGCCGATGTCTGGTCAATCCGAGCTCAGCTTCGACTCGACCCTCGGCTTTGTCGACATAAATCGAGTCGAAGCACAACCCAGCGCCCCTGCCCTTCCCTTCCGATAACCAAATAATTCAGCAAGAAGAAATGAAGAAGGATCGTCAAGTCATCCTGGATCTATGCGCTGAGATTCGCCTCCACATAGCCTATAAAAGTTTAACTACACCCCCCGATGAATTCAGACTACAACTTATAAAATATCTGGAAGAAGCGGTAAGCAAGTCGGGTCGAGATAATAAGATGATTTAGGAAAGTGAATTAAATCATGGCGGAGACCCACGGCTGGTGAAAGATCTGCAAAATGTGTTGCAAAATTATGAGGAGAAATATCTTGAGATTTCGAAAGAGGTAGAGGACAAGAAGAGAAATATTCTTACAGAATATGAGGTGAGCCTGGAGATGGGTCAGATCATAAGGAGATATTCCAGATAGAACAAAGAATCAGAGGACTGCAATCATTGGAAAATTATCAAACCATACTCAAGAAGACTATCTCTTTCCACTAAAACAAATTATTTACTGTATAAAAAGTTTATGTTTCTCCGAATGTTCACATGGCTTCTAATCATCGAAAATCGCCCGTAGAATAGTTAAAATCTCGATAGTTCTCCGAAGAATTTGAATGGTTCTTGACCGAATTTGTCTGAATGACAACCAGTCCAAGTGAATTGAAGGACTAATAAAAAACGCATGACAGATGCGAAAAGAGAACAAAATTTCATGTAATTCGAACATTATTTGAGGAAATGTTGAGTCTTTTCGGGCCATGGAAGACGACAAATTGTACAAAAAGAGTTTTATTCAAAATGGCATCAGTCAGCCTCTTGTCTTGCACGTTCGCGCTCCCGATTCTGGGCTTTTTCAGCCCGTTCCCTCTCCCGATGAAGTGTCTCTTCCAAGTTCTAAATATTTTTTTCTTTATTTCCCCCCTCGGCTCACTCTGTATCTTCTCTCATGATGGTCGTTTAATTCCTTCAATTCCCGTTGATATCGCGCATTCAAATCGTCGACGGTCTTCGCTTGGTCGATCTTCAATTTTTCTATTTCATTTTGTAATTTCCGTATAGCCGCTTCATGTTTCGTCCTTTCCTTTTTATTTTCTTCTTCTTCACGAGCAAAAGACTGCAAAAGAACGTGTATAAATAGAAAAGTCATACCGCCATTCTGTTATCGAATTTAGTGAGCATATCCTCGACTTTGTGATCCATATTGCTGACTTGCATCCTTGCCATGTTTTCTATTCTCGTCAAACATTCAGTTAAGCGCTGTTTCTGTATTTCCAGGCTAAAAATGGACATTTTGAGGGTGCAATTGGCTCACAGCTGTTGAGTAGGGTCAACTTCCTCCTCGCTCGACTCTTCTTCCGATTCCAATTCACTCGGCGACGATGATGGTTCAGGACGACGTCGGGGCATCTTTCACTGGGAATAAAATTGCGGGAGACGGAAAAATGATAGAAAAGTGTCGGCGTTGCGATAAAAATCGACGGGTGAGAAATTGGCTGGTTTACTTCGAAATAAACCTGACCACGGGTTTATTTTCATTTTATAACGTCGATTGCTAAGGACGACGATATTTAGGGATGTTTTTTTATATATAATAAATATTTAATGGAATAAATAAAAAAAGGGGAAACTTGGACAATTCATATCTTATCAGCTGGATCGATTTCTTGTGTAAATACAGCGTTTCAATTTTTGCAGGAAATAGACTGGCTGGATTGACTGCAACACAATTGAACAGCGACATCTTCTTCTGACGAGACGCAATGATATCTGGAGGTTTTTATTCAGGGACGAGAGAAGCTTACCCATAACCACAGATCGATGGGTTGGATGAGCAATTGACCGCGCCATTGACGGATGGTTCTGGTGCTGCATTTCCCGGACAAGAAGGCGATGTCTCATCTCGACATCGACTGGCACAACAGATGTAAATGTCACCGTCGCCAAGAGGTTTAGTACATGTTGCACTGAAAGTACTGGGCAAAGAAAAGGAATCTTACTAGTCAGGACAGTCGCCTCCTTTCTCATCTAAATATCGACAGAACTGATTCTTACCAGGGGCTAATATTATCGGAAGCTGAGAGTCTGACGGACACGCAAAAGTGTTGTGGGGCTAAAAGGCAATCTTCATTTCTGTGGGATTACCTCTGGTCGAAATGTGGCAATCACGAGTAAGGTGAAACTGGAAAGTATTGGTTTCTTTTTTTAACGGATTACCTCAAAATAAACAGCGGTGTGATCATGGTGGGAGCAGCCAACCAAAACGTCCCGGCCATGTCTTTTTTTGGCGATCAAGTGATCAGCAAATAGTGCTCGAATCGGGTCAAAAATTTCTAGATTTATCCTAAAATTGTGATCTCGACCAGTTCCGAAATGTTCTTCCCATTCTTTTTTAGAAGACACTTCAATTAATTGTGCGATCGAACTGTTTGGGTCAATCGCGGTCAAAGGAGGTCGCCGGGCGTCCCTTTCGTCCAGCGACCAAGGACACCATGCAACGGCTGGCAAAGCTCCCTCACAAATTATGCTTCCTGGAATCCGAAGATCCTGATTCTATTTCATCTGGAGAAAAGCTTGTCCGTGATTATTTGGCCCTTACCTTTAGGCAAGTGCAATTTTTTATTCTCAGTCAAATTTAGGGGATTGGTAGCCGTATTTTTTGCCTGGCATTTGTTCGACTTTCTCTTCTCGGCCATTTGGATGCATGGCTATGTTTGGTCCCTAAATTTGCCAATTGACTTGGATCTTTCGGATAAATCAGCCGGCTCCATTGTCTACCATCAGAAGAGCATAGTAAGTGGTCATCTGAAAACTAATCCATTAGGTCAGCGACAATGAACGACTATTTCATGCCTTCGGTGCAGTGTCTGGAACATTTATAATGATGCTGTGAGCGATTTCTTAATTATTTTATACCAAAAAATACAGATGTTCCGGCTTCGCCACAGGGAAAAATATGAAAGTATGGGAGCTGATGAAACTCGGAGCAGCCGTGGGTCTCCTCGTCGCCACTGTGAGACCGTGCCAAGTAAGAAAACTTCTTACATTTTATCCAATTTTCAGCTGAAACATCGACTATTTTCTTCTCTTCATGAGGGATTCTATACCCAATTTCTGATCTTTTTTTCGGGGATCATTATGGCCATCCGATCGCGGCCTCAACCGTCTAGCGAAACTCCGCAAATTGAAGAAAATGAACAGCAGGCCATAGAAGCCGAAGAAAAGGAACAAAATACTCAATAAAATGGGATTTTAACCAGCCAAGCCGGTGTCTAATAAACCTTGAAATCAATTAAATCTTTTTATTTCGGGAATGACAATGAATCGCCTTCAATCGGAGCAACTTGACATCCCCTTTGGTAAAAGTATCGGCTCTCCTGTAGACTAGCTGTCCCTTGGAAAAATACCGGCCCCTCACCAGAGTGGGGAAAGTTTCAACTCCATATTCTTCAGAAGGCGTCTTTCTTGATGAGATGAACCTGTAAAGGCCAAGAATCTCCCGGCGACAGACAAGAAGAGCAGCAACAGAAGAGCGGTAGATGGTTCGATGGACATCGTTGTCCATATGACGTACATCGCACTCTTCTTTCGACTGTCAACAGCCATTCACAATCTGATAATCAAGGTATGCTTTATTAAGAAGATCGATGGGTCACAATAGAATCTTATTATGGAATGTCTCTGATACACGCATCTGCACAGTTGCTTGTCTATTCATCGGATTACTTTCGGCCGTATCCGCCGCCTGACTGATATGAGCCCATGTCCGACGACATTTGATAGTCCTCCTGAATCCGAGGCTGAGGGCCAGGATTTACTAATAAAATCGAGTCCACATTCTGACAGACACATACTCCTGGCTCTCCTGGTGGTCCCTGTCCTCCCATTGGTCCTAAATAACAATTTTTTTTATTGTTTGTTACAGATTCGTTACCTTCTGGTCCAGGATATCCGCCCTCTCCGGGTTCGCCAGGGCTTCCAGGCCATCCACGTTCACCTTGTGGGCCAGTCAATCCATTCCTTCCGGGCAATCCAGGCATTCCTGGAGCACCGGGAGGTCCTGGCGGTCCTTCGTCTCCAGGAGGTCCCTCGCGAAGTTCTCCTTCAGGTGTCGGTCCTTTGTCTCCAGGGGCACCTGGTCCTCCACGATAGCCAGGCGGTCCAACTGGGCCTGTCTCTCCAGGAGCACCGTCTTCTCCATCCAATCCCTTCATTCCCGGCGGTCCAGGTGGTCCGACATCTCCAGGGAAACCAGGCCATCCCTTTATTCCGGGTGGTCCCTTAGGACAAGGACGGCATGGAGGCGGCTCACGAGCAATGTTCATCGGACACGTCTGATTGGGTGTAGTTCCGGGCATTCCAGGTTTTCCTGCCGCACCCGGTGTACCAGGTTTGCCAGGATTTCCAGAAGAGCCACGAGGTCCGGGTGGTCCAGGAATACAACATCCAGGGCACTCGGACTCCATCGGAGTGCCGGTGACCTCATCGCCATAGGCTTGCATCCGATATTTCCTCTTGAAAATGCCTCTGGCCGTCCTGTTATGGGACAATTTCCCGTATTCCACTTCAATCAATGCCTGTTCATTTGATTGCTAAATTTTTTCACTTATTTTTTGAGCATAGGAGACATACCTCGCAGAAAGCCATCTCTCTTTCGACGTATTCTATTGTATATTGAGCCTCGTTGTACATGACTGGGAGAGCCATGCAGATGATGGCGAGAGAGAAAGCACTAAAAGGAGAAATGAAAAGGAGAAAGAGAGAAAAGAGCACCTAAAGAGGATCTGCAGATAAGTAACGAATTGGTACGCTCGTTTTCTCGGATTCCATACTGCCAGCGACGACAGTGGAGAGCTGAAAAGGAGCTGGTCAGAGCAGAGGAAGTCGATGACCTACCCGTCGCTGTCTTTCATGTTCATTTTCGGGTCGGCGGCTCCACCACCAGCGGGTCTTTGTATCTCCTTCGGTACTGTTTTCAAATGTATAGAAACTCTAAAATCTGATTATTTTCGATAAAATTTATCAATTTCTACCTTTGCTCCTTTTCTAAAGAAGTTTGGTTTACGCCAAAGGAATCGTCTGATGGCCGAGAGTACCTGTCTCACGGACTTTCTCTTCTTTTCGGCTTTTACCTCGCTAAACGAGTAGGATTTAAGTGAGAGAAAGGCGAAAAGATGGCTTACTTTTGATTGTGGTCCTTTGTTTTTTTGATGGTCACAGTCCGCTTGCTAGAGACGGTGACAACGACCTGGCTAGGATCCTAAAAATAAATGTTTCAGAAAGGATAATCAATGATGATGAGTAGTTTTATCACGACAGACGTGCTACGAACCGCGGGAGTCGAGGGCGGGGTCATACGACGATCGCGACCCAGATACAGTCAGCCGGGCGAAGACTTCAAGATGAAACTCTCCTGTAACATTTCAGACATTTTTTTAGAGGAAATTTCTAGAAGAAATTTAGAGAGAGACTGAATAATAAAAATGAAAATAAACGTCGGAAATTAGAATAAAAATAGTAGATTTCGCCTTCTTCCGCAATAAGAGCTTGAAAATTGGACAATAATTGGACATCTTTTATGGTATTTTTCTTCCCAACTGGTCAGCATTTTCAATTCATGTAGATATTATTAATTTTCGCCAATGCTCTTGTTCTAATCTCTTGCATCTATCCGTCGTCGGTAGATACTCATCGGATTCGGTCCAGCACAACAATCGGACATCTTTCCCTCTCGTCGACGACAACAACAGAACAGCCTGGACCACCCCTTCGTGGCTGATGTTCGTTTTCGCTGGTTTCTCTCAAAGGGCGTCACCTACTTTTGTCAATCATCAATCAGTGAAAACAATGGGTCGACCGCAATCGCGACAAGTGGGAATTTTTAAGAAAGAAAATTCCTGGAACAGGGAAGCGTAGGTGTGGATGGATGTTGACAATCAATTAGAGACTGAAAGGACGAACGGTAAACAGGGGCGGAGGAGATACGAGAAGATGTGTCCGATCGCATAATATCACTTGAGTCGAGCGAGAGAGTGAGAGACATCCTCGCCTTATAGATATACGATATCCCTAATACATAGTTGCTTATCTTCACACTTTTCGTCGAACATAAAATAAGGTCAGATAGCTGCATTCCAAAGAAGATTTGTGACATTTTTGATGATGGTTGTCGCTTCCTGGCGAAAATCGACCTCAATTAACTGATATCACGCCTTTTTCTAGAGAAAAACGAAATCCAGACGAGAATATACATTTATTTTTTTTTGAAAGACACTTATTATGGAATGTGATGACCCTTATTTATCTCGATTGATGCACTATCAAACGGTTCGTCAATTCAGATGCAGTCGTTTTCTCATCTTCTTTCTCATCATTTTTCTCGCGCTGTAATATCCGCCATTGTCCATCATATATGACTCTGTTGTGCTTCTAAAATGGCTGTTTTATTCGAGGACTAGAGGCAGGACTCACTGCTCGACATAGGCTGGTTGAGCTTCTGTGGTAGTTGTGGGTGCTTCTTCGCGAGGAGCGGGAATCTTTCCATTAACATCAGCCATAACCACTTCAGTATCTTGACAGACACAAGTTCCAGGAGTACCGGACGGACCTTCCTCGCCTTGTGGTCCAGGACTTCCTGGAGGTCCCATTGGACCAGGTGCTCCTGGCGGTCCAGGCCATCCTTTCTCTCCCGGTGTTCCTGAATATCCATCCTCTCCAGGCATTCCAGCTGCTCCAGGTGGGCCCCAGGGTCCCGGAGGTCCAGCATCTCCCGGCGGTCCAGGAATAACATGAGCCTCGGGGGTACGACCTTTGTCTCCAGCAGGTCCAGCCATTCCAGGAGGTCCCATAGGTCCAGGAGAACCTTGGTCACCAGGTTTACCAGGCAGACCATCTTTTCCTGGTCGTCCAGGTATTCCCGAATCTCCTGGATCTCCAGGGAAGCCGGGATGTCCCGGAACACCTCGAGGTCCCTGTGGGCATGGCAGACATGGTGGTGGTTCAAAAACTCTTTCAGGAATACAAGAAGCATTGGGTGTTGTTCCCGGTCGACCGGGTGCTCCATCGGGTCCAGGTGCACCAGGAAGGGCAGGTAGTCCAGGATCGCCGACAGGTCCACGTTCTCCAGGGATACAACAGGCGGGACATTCTTGGAATTGTGGTCCTTCGGGTGCAAACATGCTGGGATTGTACGAAGAGCCATACGCGGAACGAGCCGTCCTGTTTCTGGCCACATCATGGTATCTCTCTCTCATTGAAACCATCTCCTGTTCCATATCGCTTGTTGAGCTCTGAAATGGTAGAAATAAAAGAGGGAGAAGGTCGACACACCTGGCAATAGGAGAGATCTTGTTTCGTGAATTCGGCCATGTTGCCGACATAGTTGTACATGGAAGGAACGACGAAACAGATAATTAACAAAGAGAAGATTGACAGACACGACGAAACCGCTATCAACAATTTATAAGCATCTTCTCTGGCCTGTAAAGGGGAATTAGGCGAGAAGGACAGATAGAATACCTCTGATATGGCTTCGTCTTGTAATGTGGGGCCGTCTAGGCGCCCCATGTTTGAGAAAAGTCACTGAAAGAAAGCAACAATTAAAATGAAATAATAGATGAGATATGAAGAAAGAAAAGACGATAACTTTAAATGAAGCGTCGGCGGTTAGATTACTGTAGGCGGAGCTTGACAGTCAGGCTGAAAGGGAAAAGTAAATCGATAATGAGCGGTAGTTGCAAGGAGAAGCCGGACTGATGATAACGAGGCGAAAGTGTGTCCTTCCGACGGCCGACGTACCCGTTACCCAATTCGGTTGCGCGCTCTTGACCCAAATATCAGTAGACGGATCTCCTTCGTCGGGGATCCCACAGATAATATAAAGTATTTATTTCTTTCTCTTTGTAACCCTAACCAAAAAAAATAGCGAGAGATCCAATGGGTGGGCAGCTGGGAAAGTGAAGCAATTGTATGGGGGAAGGGGAAAGATCACAAGAGGGGAAAGACGATGGCAATGCTCTCTTTAGACGTCGGTAATCGTCGGAGCTCGGGAGAAGACCAATGGCCCGTTCTCAGACAATTCCATCGGGGGTGGCATACCCACTACAGAGGACTGCGGCAGGCTGTTCTGTAACAGAAGAATAAAAAAATAGTCGAGTCTGTACTTTGGAACAACATGGTTTCCTCGGCGGTGGGGGAGGCTTCTTCCGAGAGGGGACTGGCTTTCCTTCTTGGCTTTCTATCCTCTCCAATGTCTTATTCATTCTCTCGATTTCCACTTCTGTCTCTCTATAATTATTACAGTATCTGTGGAGGAGAGCTGTTACCTGATGGGTTTTTTTCTTCCCAAAGTGGCGAATTTATCTTCCGCTATTTCAACCAACGGCGTCCTAACTCCTCCATAAGGACCGACAGGGCCATTCGGAAACTGCGGGGCATACGAGGCTAAAATATGCGAAGTTTTTCTTGAGATTTGGCCTTCTCACTGGATGGAGTTTGGAGATCCATAGCCGAACAGATACTGGGTGTTCTCATCGAGAGATTATCCGACAAGACGGCCTTGCATCGACACTTCGGGCATGTCTGATCTTCCCGTTCCAGTAGGAACGTGTGCAGACATCTCTCATGGAATATGTGGGAACATCGCAATGCTTGAAGGGATTCATCCTTCAGTCCAAATCTTAATATATTCCTATTCATGTGACTGGGAAACAAACCTCTGACCACAAAAATTGCAAAAGAGTTCCATTTCTTGGGTCAATTGACTGGCTGCCCGTCTGGCAGCTTCTTCGCTGTCTTCATCATTTAATTGAGAATATAATTCCGCTAACCGGGTGTGACATTTTAACATAACATACTAAACATTGGCTATTGATGCCACTGATGTCCACTTACCTTACAACCTATGGATTTGGCTATTTCAAGGCACTTTTTATTGAGCTGGATAGCCTGACATTCGCATTGTCCCGTGTAGTGACTTCTACTCTCCGAAGCACTTTTTGCCATGCTTGCCAACACGAGAACTTCGCCCATTCTATCATTTGAACTTCTCATTATCCTAAAGGCTTCCTCGTAACGAGCCCATGACTTCTGTAAAGTCTTGTAAAAAGTACTCCCCCTAACTAACAGTCAACGTCTCCCGTGCTTGTGACTCGCCCAATTCTCGATAGATGTCAGCTATACTGCACATACACCTCGCCATAAGGGCCTTGTTTCCAATTTCATTGGCTAGTTGGGTAGCCTCCTGGTGGAATATTTAAATAGAACAAAGAAGAACATACATCACAGGCCTCTCTGGCTTCGACTAGGGATCCTTTCATTCGAAGGGCGACTGACAGGTGGTAGAGGATCATACAACGATACTTTGCATGGACATCATCGACATGGACATCTTGGACTATGGCCATGGCATTTCGGAGAAATATCAATGCTTTGTTTAAATCTCTGAAGAAGGATAAGTGACCAATATCTGATTCTACCTCAAAAGGGTGAATAAACTGCCAAGTCCTACGCAGATCTGCAGTTCAAGTAATTTGTCTCCTGTTTCATTTGCTACATTCATCGACTGTTCGAATGCTTCCAAAGAGGACTGGAACTGTGACATTCCGAGATGCGCTAATGCTATGGCTGAAGGATACAATGTGACAGGAATAGAAGAAATAACCAACCCAAGTGTGCATAGCCCGGTGTCCGGGGGTCCATACTAGGATGGGAAAGACTCGCCTTACCATACGTATTGGCCTTACTGAAGTCGGCAAGTCTTTCATATGTCTTGGCCAAGTTCAAAAATGCTTCAGACTTCATATACTCATCCCGACGATCATTAGCCAATTCCATTTGCAGTTGAGAATAGTGCAACATTGTGTCGTAATCTCCTGCATCACAGAAGGCCTGAGCCAGATAACCGAGGGTAATGAACCTATCCTCTGGATCACTGAAATAATCCCCACTGCCAACAGGGAAAAGTACCTACCTGAGTTTAGTAATGGCACTTCTCCATTTTTGTATGGCGTGTGCATGATGTCGCTGGTGGTATAATCGGACGCCCGCCTAAATTGACCGTGGGAATCGAGCAGACGACTAACATGCATGTTCTGTTTGGCGGCGCGTTGTCCCATGGATCTCCTTTTTTCTGCTCGGTTGCGCATCCAAAACACACCCATTGACCTGAGAAGAAATGTCTTGATTTTTCACTTATGACTTACGTTTATAACTGCGCAGGAATCCAGGTCCTTCGCGAGGGGCAATTTTACCACATCGCCTGAAAAGAAAAATTGAAAAGGCAGAGACTAAAAGAGATGGAGAGAAGGATCTTTAACCGGAAAGAAGACGGGTGTGGGCGGCGGAACAAAAGGATCGCGCAGAGTGGGCCCGGAGGGTAACCGAATAATCAGAGAGCGACGTGCTCGGCCCTATCGACGTCGTCGTAGCTCCTAAAGCCGTATCCATCACGGAACGGCTTAAGCGCCGAGTCGGTTCGCACCTCCTCCCGTCTAATCCATCATATGCGCCGTGTGCTGCTGATCAGAGCCAGCAGAAAGAGGGAGACAACTGGCAGCTTTAACTGATTTTTTTAGAGGAGGGACGAGCCAAATGAGAAAAGAAGATTGAGCCCATTCTCTCAAGGGCAATGCCGATAAATAGAATAGAATGGCCCATTTTGGAGAAGAAAAGAGAACGAAAGAGGTCGAGACAAACCAAAAGATAATTGATCATGGATAGATCACACCTGTGATGATGAATGAGAGATATGTGGAGGAAGGGCAAGCGACGACCAACTGGCCAACACACGTGGAATGGAGGAACTGAATTACGTGAGAAGGATTGTAAAGAATGCACGACAGACAAACAAATGACGGAGAAAAAAAGACGGAAGGAGAAGAAGTTTGAGAAGAAATCTGAGAGGCAAAAATAATTGGAATTACTTACTATCAGAGAGGGCAGCACGAGGTTATGCAATCCGATCCATTACGACGTGCTAACTTTCGCGCGGCTATCTAAATGTTACACACTTTTGACACTGGCAGTCAGAGAGACTACAAAAGATATTCAAAAACAAGGATTATTGCATTTGGGAAGGGAGATATTCTGACGGGGCGAATCGAATCAGTCGCGAGTTTTGAATCAGAGCCCCGGGGGAGGTGAAGGCGGACATCTGACGGCACCGAGTTGATGGACATGACAGATTTTGGGGCTAGAAAAAAAGGTTCGCCTATTGCAAACAGGGGAAGAGAGAAATACGTCAAGTAAGAGAGGCAGATAGCTGATGGCTTTGATCTGAAACTATCCAACTGATGGCTGTGACACATTTTAGACGACTGTTCGTTCGCCCGATCTCTGACCGACAAGATCAAATCTGACAACTCTACTCATAATATCCATTCTAATGAACAGACTTTCCCTTTGAAAAATGAAGAAATGGATCGATGGCATTACACTAAAGCACACGCAGCACCTCCACCACTCACGGAATCGATGGGCCAAACTGGAGCCCAAATTAACGGAACAATTAGAGTTGGCCGGAAAATTCACAAAAGACTTGGAGCAGACCGCCGCCGTCAGGGAAATGACATTAGGCGATGCGTACGGGAGGAGAGAGAAGATGGAAATGAGGGCATTGACGAGTCGTATAGGAGGCAGAAAACGACTGACTGATACTGAGAACAAGACAAATCGACGAGGCTGGTGTCGGGGAGATGCTTCACAATGGCCAAGCCAGGAGACAATGATCCGTGAGCACGCCGACAACAAGAATAATAAACGAGTTCTCGTGTGATCTTTAGACTCGAAAAAGTTTAAAACATTTGACACTCCGAGAAAGAGAGAAAAAAGGCGGAACTTCGAAAAGTAAAAAGGAAGAATGGACGCGGGGAATGTGCGCGAGTAGAATCCTCTTGGGATTAGTGGGAAGTCGGGGTTGAGCTGTCTGAAATCTGTCCCTTTTCGACAGCCACGCTTTACACACGGTGCAGGAGGCCAATTAGGCTACACGTGTGAGAGAGCACACCAGATGGCCCCGTCGTCTTTTCTTTTGTGACCTTGCGTCCAAAAAGTTATAGTCCTGGAGGTGGTCGTCACATTGAACAGAAACAGGTGGCTTTTAGGAGCCGCTACAAACGATAACTATACTACTTTTAGTTATAAAATTATGTCTGTTATCTATGGAATACACATTTCCAGAAACATCACTTTTCCTATGATCGTATCTCGATCCCAACCATGTCTGACTGTTTTGCTATATTACGGTGAGAAAATCGAGAACATCCTTACTCGTGAAGAAAGAACGTAAAAAAACAGAAAATAAAATAAACACTAAATGCAGAGAAAGGATTTATTTTATTCTGCATTTTTATTATCATTTTGCATCATTTTTTCTTCTGTTTGAGGATGGGCATGACACAGCTGCGAGAACGACCTGCCTGTTCGCCGCTGCCTTCCTTGGTCGGTCGGTGATCTTCTCCGCCCGGGATGATTTCCTCTCTTGCCATTTTCAGAATCGACTCCCATAATTTTGCTTCTGTCGTTTCGGCAATCTTTCCTTTCTTCGGCATCGGCTTTCCATACTTCTCACAGACGATCTTCAGTTTGGTTGCAGTCGTCTGCTCTTCGCCTTCGCCATCTTTCTTTTCTTCCCAATGATAGTCAGCCAAAAGGGAGACGCTCCTGTCGCGGATCTGCTTCCTCAACACGGCAACAATCATCTCATATGCCGGTCGGTCATAATATCCCAATTCTTGGACATGGTCGACAATTGGTTTCCATTCCAGTAGCAGTTTTTCCGGTCCCAGAAGTTTTTCCGTCGTTGTTGTCTTCTTCTCGTGGTGTACTTTATCCGGGTGGGAGTAATTCTTCCAAGGCAATGGTCGCCACATCTCGACGCACATGTACAGCCATCCCCACAAGTCGTCGACTCGTCCCTGATCCTGCCTTTCGTGCATTCCCGTCGAGCAATAGCGAATTGTTCCACGAAATGCCACATGGCCTCTTTTCTCCTTCAGTAGCCAGTTACGGGTTTCCGTCTCCCGGTAGGCGTAGAGTCGAGTCATTCCGAAGTCGATCAGGTAGACATTTTTGGAGCCATCCGTCGACGAGGCAAAATTCGACGGCTTTATGTCTCGATGAATGTAGCCGACCTCATGAAGCTAAAACAGAGTCTGATCAAAATTGTAGATGTTTCGCACCGCTTTGAGGGAGATGAGAGAACGCAAGGCGATTCGAAGGACGGTGCTCTCATTGAACTTCGGCACTCGTTGGTTCAGGGCGGCCAAATCAGCTCCGCACAATGTCATCACGATATATCTAGAAATTATTTATTAATTTTAGAATTAAGGATTTACGTGAATTTAGTGGTAATTCCATAGCCTAGCAGTTGCATGGCCGAGCTGCCCTCCCGTTTATAGGCGTTCAGAACAGCCAATTCTATCTTCAAAATCCTTTCGGTGGCCTGAAGCGATTCGATCTTCATGGCACCCTGTCGACCGTCGTCCTTGTGCCAGACGTGGTACACATCACCGTAGGCTCCGCTGCCAATGGCCTCAATGACTACCCATTTTTTGCCGACTTCTTCGAGTTCTGCCAGTTCCACGATGTCGGTTCGGTCAACGTCTTCAGCATCTTCCATCGGCAATCGGCAATGATAGGGATGATTTTGAAACGAATGAATTCGTCGACCTACTTTTATCGACTTGTTGATTTTTTGACTTGTAAACAAATTAATTTCGACGAAATATTGGCGCATATTTCAAGATCGCAATTCGTCGATATATTCCAAGACAAGCATGCTCGGAAGCCCTTTTTTCGCGGATCTCTCCTCGCTCCGCTCGGACGCTCGCGCTGTCACGTCTCGAGTTTTGTTATGCCTGATCCCTGTCCACCATTGTCGTCTCGTTTTCCATTGTCGATTGTCTAGGATTCGCAAACGGGCCAGCAAATTTTCAATGCAATTATCCCAATATCTTAATTTCGGTACTCTTCCTCCAAGGATTCACTGTCTCGTGCCGTCCTCCAGCTCTCTTCCCGGTTTCGCTGGCTTGCGCCGTACACACACTAGAATGAACTGCGCCAGTCGTCTCCCTGACGGGGCATTCTTCTTTCTCGTCTCATGTCCATGGATCGTAGGCTCGATGTGGAATCTGGCACAATATCTGGGATCCTGGAAACTCGGAACCCAGGACCCAACATACACTTTTATTTGGCTTCCTCCTCCCACACTTGTCGCACGATCCCGACTGTCATTGCCAGAGCTGAAAATGGGAGTCCTTCAATAGGTCAGAAGCCTTCTTATTGTCCATTTTAATCGAAGATTTATTTCTTAGAAATTACAAAAGCAGCAACATTTTAAACATTTCATGGTCGATAGCTGATCAACAGAAAAAAGAGAGCAGCTAAGAATCTCTGACAGCTCCTCAGACATCCGCCTGATTTTCTACGGAACCAGCGTCTTTCTCAAGCTCTTCCCGTCTTTTCCGCTCAAAGAACTCGTCCAAATTCATGTGTGTATTCAGATTCGTGATGTAATTCTCCAAAATAGGAGCATATTGACCGGGAGGAACATTTTGCAGTAAGGAAGAGAGATGCGAATTGTCAATGGGATACGTGCCAGGCTCACAGTATCCAATATAACCTTCTTTCCGTGGTGTGTAGATTATATCGGCCAGGTTTCCCATAAAATTCGAGAAGTCGTCGAGTGGGATAATATAGAGATCTAACTAAAATAATTTAAAATCTGCTGTAATCCGGAGGCAACTTACACGGATGTAATCGATCCGGTAAATTGAATAGGGTCGAACCAACAATAACAATTTTTTAGTCGACGTTTCACAATAATACAATGCTGAGGAAGCTGTCTGTTGTATTTTTTATATTCTGGGGGAGGAAAATTATCTACCTGTGCATATTTCACCCGGCAACTGGGCGGTTTTAACACAATGAAGGGGATATTTCCCAGCTGAGAAGGCGAAAGTTCTTCCCAGTCTGGTTCATACGGCTTCCATGATGGCGGCTGAATTGCCGAGATGGTAAACCGCTGTAATGGACCGATATTTGCTCCATTGTACACGTCCTAAATTCCTTTATTTCCTTTTCACAGCACCCTGACCTGGATAAATTGACAAATCATCGGATGAGAATCCTCCCAGCTCTCTTTCAGCCACAATTCCAAACTCTGCCTTTCCTTGCAGAGGTCGAGCAAATTGAAGCGATAGGACAAATTACAATTTCGCACAGTAAGATGAGGAATTTTCTAAAGTGTTTGTAATTTATAATTATTGTCGACTACCTGCATCTCTGGCTCCTTCAAATGGTTCAACTCGGGATGAAGCGGTTCGTGGGTAAGGGGACTAATGGCTTTGGTATCCCAAATTTCCAATGCTCGTGGCTGGACAACCGGTAAAAATTTGACCAAATTGTCCGGGTCTGGAAGGCTGATGAGATGGAAAGTGTCACATCTCATTAAATGAAGTAGCAAATTAATAAAATCGTCCAATTCCTGTATTTCTGTGGCAGACAGGTCGGGAGTGCCGTAATATCTCTGGAAATCAGCTTTAGAGAGGAAAATCCAAAACAGACGAGGTAGACTTCGTTGTAGTGGAATCCGAAAATGGTGCCGCAGTCCTCTATCTCGTACGTCATTCGGCAATTCTCAAATTTGACACAATGCGAGACGTGATAATAATATGGCTCAAGAATGTCCTGGAAAATGTCAGCGAAATCATCTCTTTTGATACCAATTGAATGCTTTTGTTCTTCGCGACAACATAAATTCTCTTGTTGTCTACTGCTTTTTCAGCCTTTTTGTTGATAAAAAAACAAGTTCTTCGTAATCGGAGATAGGTCTTGGGGGAGAGCTGTCAAGGGATGAGAAATTATCGATTCGATGGCTTACTCGGTTAATAAAAGACGAGAAAAAATTTGGCGGAAGTTGTTCTCCAATGGAAATTAGATCCAATTTCAGCTGAGACATCGGACCACGAGGAGAAATGTGACAACTGGACGACTGGATACTTGTAGGCCGAAGTAATCGATAGACTCGCAGGTTACAAGCGACTAGATTCCTAATAATTAGGCTCCGCCTCTACTGTCCCTAATTCTGCAATGGCTCTCTTTTCCTGCAAAACCTACAGAAACGAGCACTCGGTTCCAATCGTTCAGAGCGCAGTCGCCCTCTTACTTTCCAGGAGAGACATTCTTTCATTCCACATCTTAGCGAAATGAGCAACGGTGTCGCTTACTGCTGAATGATTTAATTTTGAGAGATCTCGAGGCGGCGTCGACTCGTTTCGTCTTCATGGCATATTTCTCGCCAATTCCATTTCCACTTCCCAGACATTGCTCAATCCGCCTTCTCCCAAATTTTATGATCACTTTCCACGTGTGAAGACGACTGCCAGCGACTATCTTCACACCTTCTTCGGGGCAACAATCTTCGGCGGCTTGAGTCAAGCCGCTTGACTACTGACATTTGAAGATTGGCAGGAATTCAAGTCAACGCGGATAATTACAAGCTTTTACCGGATAGAATGGCAAATTAGCTGATATACATGTCGAAATGGCTAAATGATGTAGGCAACGACAGCGGAAATGAATTAAAAATTTGAAGATGACGTAAATTCAGGACTGGATACTCTTTCTTCAATCTTTAGCGATGAAGTTAACGGGAAATAGAGGGATGATCCTACAACAAGAGACACAGGCAAGGAGATCTGGACTACGAATTCTTTCGAAAGATCCAGCCTCTTTATAAAATTATAAAATAACGATTGCAGAATATCATTTCCGGAATGCCTTTTCTAGATGACAGACAATTTCAAGTTGCAATTTTATAGCTTCAGCATTTATCTTCGAAACTTTTGCCTTCTGCAATGCCCCATTTAGACAAAAAAAATCTAGGTTAGGATTAGATTAGAAAAAAGAACAGTTTACAAGCGTATAATAAATAAATATTTATGATTAGGAATTTACAAGATAAGAAAGTGCACAATATGAGCAAAAAAGTGAGTAAAACGTACAAAAATAACACATAATTGTTAGTGACTGACAAGTGTTAGTATGAGCTGAGTAGTGGTCTGATCAACTCTGAAAATAAAACTATAATTGAATACTACAACGAAAGACTTACCGTGCCTTATTAGCTCGTTGTTTTTTTCAAATATACAACAAAAAATCCGAGAACAACGAGTGTAACAGCACCAACAAGACCAAGAGCAATTGCTGTATACATTCTCATTTTAGCTGCTCTAGCTTGAGTTCTTCTTCATGAATCATGTCGGTGGAAAGTTTATTGATATCATATGGCGAGAAAGTTGATAACACCGGCTTTTCAAACGTAGGTATTTTGGATAAAATATCATCCAATGTAGTATTGGTCTGCAAAGAAACATTTTGAATAATTATCCGCTTACTGGTGCTATTTTAGTGAACAGAGAAGCCATTTTATCGGCATTTGGTTTGAAATGATTTAAAAGGTCGCTCGGTAATTTTTTCATGTCCGGAAATTCACCTCTCATAACAGCAGCAAGTATCTGAATTAATGAAAAAAAGATAATACAAACAATAAAACACAACAAACCTCTTGAGGGATTTTGGAAATATTATAATTTGGAGGGAGTAATTTCCACAGTTCAGCCATTTGAACTCCGCCTCCAATAGTCGCATTTCTTCCACTACTAGGCTTCTCGTTAACAGGCAGCACGGCGAGATTTTTAGTATAATATTCCTTTAAATTGAAAATAAAAGGGAGGGAAGAAAAATACCGTAATAGTTTCGGTTTCAGCTTGTGTTAATCCAGGAAGAGTCCTGCCTTCAACAACATTACTAACCATCTCTTTAGGCAGTTTGTTCATAGGAACTAGATACTAAAATAATATATGTAGCATGAATTAAATCGACATACCCTTTCCTGTCCCTTTTGTAATTTTTCACTTTAATGAAAAAAAGATAATACAAACAATAAAACAAAATATGCTGCTGCAGCTTCGTAGACTTTCTTCATATAACTTTGAACAACCGCATCCATCGTTTCTTTTGGGATACCATGAATTGGTCCTCCTTTGAGCACGTAGTCTATTAGGCTGGGGTCAACTTCGCTCAAATCAATGTCGCCAAATCCAGGAATATTGACGACGAAGTTCGGCATTGACTGAATGAATTGTTGAACATCACTAGCAACTGGCAGCCCGTCTGTGGCAAAACGAACTATTGGTGCAGTAAACTAAAAAAGTGGTGCATGTGAAACTCAGACAAAGGTAATACCTGTTCAATTGCGCTGTTCAGATTCCTGTTAGGTGCTACAGGTTGCGCGCCTGCACATTCATTCCTGGAAGAGTGCGAAGTGATGGAATGGCTTGGGTTATTGTTTGAAGGATCGGCACACCAGCTGCTAGATTTCCCCAATTCTGTGCATTGACGGCTTGATTCCAGTTTTCAAAGCCAGGGATGAAAGAAGATATAATCGATCTAAACTAAACATATTTACATCTAATAAAATTATTACTTTTGTCCGTGCCTGTCAAGTCCCAGAGTTTGAATTCCTTCTGTTATGGTGTCATTTGCTTTCTTCATCATAAGATCTCGAAGTCTTACACCTTGGTATTGCGAAGGTCCAGCACAGTCAATTTCTTTTTGTTGTGGAAGGAATGTTCTGACTCTATTTGTCACCAAAAAGGTCACGAACAAGTCGAACTTCTCATCACACTTCCATTGATTTCCTTAAATTTATGTATGAACAACCTAGGACATATTGCGAACCATCTAGAAGCATAGTTTCAATTTTTTGATTGAATGTTCCTTGTTCGAAGCCTTTTAGCTGATTGTTAGATAAATCCAGCCATTGTAATTTTCCCAAATTTGAGAACGTTTTCTGAAGAAAAAAATGACCTTTCCAATTAGTCAACTAACCGCTGGTATGGCAGACAATCTACTATAGGCCAAATCCAAGCTATGCAAATTCAAGATTGAAGCAAAAGTATTTGGGTCAATCTTCGAAATAGAATTGTTTCTCATATGCAAAAAGGTTAAACTGTGCATTCCATCAAACATTCCACGGTCTAAAATATGTATGAAAGAGTTTTATCGAAGGACTTACCTAGCGAACTGAGTGAATTATTTCCTAATAAAAGAACTTGCATATGATCAAGTGAATCAAAACTATTCCTTGCAATTTGGGCAATATTATTGTTTTGGAGACTAATTAGGGCCAATTGACTGTTATTGGAAAAAGTCAATGTCTCCCGCTTCTATATAAAATTTCCGTCAGTAAAACTTTCTTCAAGGGGAAATCTTTTAAAATCGGAACCTAAAACAATAATTAAATTCAAAGGATACAATCTTCAATACTTTGCCAAGCAGATTATTTGTAACGTCCAAAACTTCAAGCTGAGAAAGAGCAAGCAATTTGTTACCACCCAGTTGATAAAAGGTTATCGCTGAAAACAAAACAGACTCAAGAAATGTAAGGAAACAGAATCGCAAAGGCAGAGTGGCCTGATGTGAAGAAGCAACAAATAATTCCATAAGTTTATAAACAATGTTAAAATATTAGGACGTTTCCTTGCCAGATAGCTGTCATATTTGGATTTGCTGAAAACAAAATTAAAGAAAGATCGAAATTTCACCTACTGGAGTAAGATAAGCGTCTGAACCACGAACTTGGTTGAAAACGTGAAGGGCACCATCAGTATGTATTGATTCAGTGAAAGTCACTTCAATTTCATCATATTGATCAGTTGTGCAGCTTTTGAATGGAGCCCTATCTGGATAATCTCGTCCATCAATGTTGAAATTACTAATAATATGAGAATCCTTCTAAACAATAGTAATTTTGCATAAACGTAGAAACTGACAATCGGCAGCATAGGGCCCGCTGCGCTTGTTCTTTTCCCTTTTCGGCTCTTCACTTCTCCGCCAATTTGGTGGATACGAACATCACAGTTACACGCAAGATGTAGACGTTTACCCGTAATCCAAAGTTTGCACTGCAAAAAAAGTTGAGTCGAAGAGCGACATACCTCGAGGCAAAATGTGAAAATATTTTTCGTTTGACCCCGACTCTCTGATTCTGCAAACCTGGATTGCACTTTATCAAATTTTTTGCCCGTTTCTTCATATTTCTTTATTTTTTTTTCCAGTTCATCATTTCGCTTTTTCATATCGTTTGATGATTTTTTGAAACTGAAAGAAGATCCGCTTCCTTTTCCTGACATGGCTTTTCTTATCTTTCCGAGACCTCTTTCATCAAATATCTTTACGCCCTCATATTGTTTCCAGGCCTATAATCATGTTACAAAGCAAACATAACATAAGTTACCTGTTCAGTAAGGACAAGCATTCTTCTCATTCCATAAGTTAGAGTAATCTTCGAAATGTCAATGTTCTTCGGGAAGTATTGAGAGTCGTTGGAGAAGAGAGCATCCTTGTTGATCTTATGTTTTAGTGCTTTTTCCAGTATTTCGATGACCGTTAATTCATCCTTATGATTTCGACAACGGCCAGCCAGTAAGAAATAACCATGGTCAACTAATACTTGATGCCAGTCGACTTGCGGATCCATAGCGAGTCTCTTCGCACAGCGGAATACATCACGAAGCGTCATAAGTCCTAAAAACAGCAATTAATAGTTAATTCCAAAAAATCATACCGTCACGGGCAGAAAATAAACCACTGGATGATCGCTTACTCCTAAGATCCATCAATACTGTTATCATATTTTGTGCCGCAGTAGGAGGCACTTTACATCGAATATGCACCATTCCAACTAATTCATCCATTGGTAAATGATTAAATTTTAACACGACAAAGCGTGAAAGAAGAGCACGTGATAGTCTTTTTCTTCCAGAATATGTGCCAGCCGGATTCTGAGTTGCAAATAAACGGAAACGGGGATGAGCTTTTATAGTCGTGTTTAATTCCGGTATAAATAATTCTCGATTATCATCAAGCAGCTAAACAAATAGATAAAAACATAATTAGCAAAAAAAACCCTATTTAGTGATTCAATAACATCAGTGGGTGCCAAGTTTAACTCGTCCAAAATCACCCAACTTCCATTTCTCACAGCTTTCACGAGCGCTCCTTCAGCAAAAACTAATCGACCTTCGTCACCAGCAACATAAGAGACCATGTATTCTTGAATATCCGTGTGCTCATGATTGTTGATTCGAATAACTTCGTTTTCAGTAATTTTACCCAGATATGTAACAATGGCAGTCTTTCCAACACTTGTTTCACCTTCTAAGAGAATGGGGAATCTGAATGAATTGCAATAAATGGTAAACAAAATGAGCACACCTTCCGCTGCAGACGATCCGGGCAATATCCGCCAAATTCTCTTTGACTGTTTTCGTAAGAGCATAATTTTCATCCGCTTTCGGTAGTAAATTTCCACATTCTAGCCAATAATTTTCGACCTACAATACTTAAAGGATAATATAGTTTCACTATACTTTTATATATTGTTGCTTCGTTTCATTTGTCATTGGAGGTGGAATTGCAATAGAAGTTGCCACTTTAAAAGATTGCAGGATTTTGGCTTTCATTTTTATTTTGTCATCAGAGTCGAGATTGGAAGGAAGATAAGCGTTTACCACTAAGGTCAGCTGGTGTGGATCACTCATTTCTGCTACCTAATATTCGGTAATTTTGTACAATAACGAATGAAAAATAACAATATGAAGAGATGCAAACAGAGAAAAAAAGCGATTCAACAGCTGCCACTAAAAATAACAAAATGTTTCCACCGGTTTTTCTCAAAAAAAAAAAAAAAAAAAAAGCTTGGGCGCTTTTTCAAATACACTCTGTTAGAAAAGTATAAATGCACCTGTTTTTTTGCCAAATCGCGGACATACGCTTTCCTGAAAAGTTTTGACTGTTATGAATCCTGGTAGAGTAGAGTTAATTACCTCTATAATTAACCTTATTCACAAAGAATTGGCTGGCTGCAGCTCACTAGGTGCGGGATGACAAGGAAAACTGTTGAAAAAGTATAAATACGGAGCGGAAATTTGGATTTTTCATCGGATTTCTCGGGTTTCCTGCATTCTTTTTTGCTTTGTAGAATGAACTGGCAACTTCTCCTTTGATATAGATTATGATCTCGGCATATAATCTCGAAAAAAATACACTGTAAGGTGAACTACTGAGCTCGCCTATTTGCCCAATAGCTCATCAGGTTGGCATTTTCCTTGCCTGCAAATGTTTTTAAACGGTTTATCAGGTACGAATTACCTAGGAAAGTCACTTTGCCAAGGAATAAATCATTTCAAATAATCGTTTGGTCCTCGATAAAGGATTTCGTGCGTTGCTCCACAGTTTGTCAATCGCGATTATAGAAAAAAGAATGGGGCTAGGCTCGGGCCAGATACGGTTTTAAATAGCAAATTACCTTTATTACATGTGGCATACCGGATAGTAGCGTTTTTTCCCGTTTTTGCCCTATTTTCCATAGAAATTATTGCTGGTATCATTTTATTATGACGTAAGAACACTTAAAACATAAGTGTGACCTGAAAAGCTGTCATTTTATGATATTCCTGCCCATCATTAGGTCGCAACAAAAGTTCTGATGCCACCTGCAAGAGAAATGCTCATAACTTCTTATTTTTCGCTCTACCCAATGGTGCTTCTGCTCAAAAATGATCCTATCTTTCAATCTACTGAGTAATGACACTGTTCTGCCTCAAAAGTTTGAAAATCAAGTCGCCCGTTCCTTAAATCTGCAAATCTCTGTAATCTCGTGTATGTCGAAACTGGTGGGTATTGTGGTCTACCGGCTTTCAGAAATCCTACCCTAATAATAGGAAGTTGTCCGTTTGTCTGTATGAATGTATGACCTGTCGTTTGCGTAGATCGACAAGATTCGAAGGTGTCTAGAAGTAGATTTGGTAGTCTACTCTATCAAATGGCAAAACGTATCTCTTGAGAGATGACGTTGCCTCAATCGGTGAAGAGAAGATAGAAAATAACAGTACACCGAAGTTATAAATCCAATTTATATCAAATAAAATGGAACGTATCACAACACAGAAATAAAATAAGTGTCTCAATGACACTACAATAACACTAGAATAATTGGCTACAACTGTAGCAGCAATCAATTGTTCAACAAATTGAACAACGACAACACTAACTCAAAACTAAAAAAAACTGGGGAATCAAAAGATAGAAAACAAACATTTTAATTTGGACGGAGAGCGCGCGAAGCGCGCGGGCAGACATTCAAATTATCACCTTGGACTAATGCTGTCTTCTGTTAGGATATGATCCACCACGCGAATTGCCCCTCCTCGAATGAAGTCGACTGTCCACTGGCGACGGCTGGTACGGACGGCGGAAAGGCACTGCACGGACGACGTCGGCTGGCTGATGTTCTTCTCTCGAGCGTCGACGATCGAATTCATTGGTCCGATGGGAGGAGTTGAACATTGTTGGCGAGTTGCGGCGTCGCTTTATGGGAATTATCGGATGTTCTTCTGTCCGACGGGTTTCATTGGGGTGAATTCGAAATCCATGGAAAAGTCCGACCTGCTTCAACTCCTGGTTGACCTTGGAAAAGTAGCCATGCAGATTGTAAAAGTCTATTGGTTTGGCCGGGTATCTTTCTTTGAGATGTTCTCCTAGATAAGTGGCCGCCGATCCCAAAACTGGCTGAGCATCGAGTTGGATACCGTGGAAATAGACATGGCAGATTTCTTCTTTCTTTTCAAGATCCATTTCCAGCTTGACGCAAGCCAAATTGATGTTGTTTGAATACTCTCTCCAAGAGGCGACATCTTTTGTAATTAGCGGTGGTAGCAGTATGACGAGCGTGTGGTTGACATGTCCGATACTTTGCAGTTTCTTAATGTCCGCGAGGATATCGTGTGGCTCCTGATTCTCTGGCATCATGACCATTGCCGTTCTATATCCGTGTGCCAAGATTTCACCACAAACTTCTTTGATTTGTTTATTGTACTGGACCATTTTTGCGAATTGGAATCCGATCGAGGAGATGTTGCTCAGCAGGGGCATTCTCTGTACAATTATCAAGTCTTTCCCGGCAAATGAGTGTGGCTCTATATTGGAGGATCGCTGAATTCCGTGTAGGATGTCTGCGGTATCGGTTCCTATTATTTCCGGTTCAAATCTTGCTTTTTCTTCCCGCATCCGTGCTTGAATAGCTTCATGTATATGGTGGCAGGTCTTTGACGAATATTTAAAGGCTCTCGCCCATGCTTCTGTCGGAATTGGTCTACACTTTCCATTAATAATGCCTGCTATCCGTGTATTTTCCATTATCGATGAGTCTTCCAGCCATGCTAAACATCTGGCCATTTCTTCCGTTGTATTTGTCGGGATTTTCTTCAGCTTGTTATCGATTTCGTATTTATAATATCTGGCTATCATTCCGAGCTCGGTAGACGAGATAGGGCACCGGTACACTCCTTCTTCGGTAATGACTCCGTTGCAGTAAAAACTGGGATGGCTCCCGTCGTGGATGTCAACTTCGCTGGTATGCCTGGAAATAAATTGATTATTCAACGTCTTTTGGTGTGTTCCCGTCCAAAGTCCAATACATTTTAATTCTCTAGGCCTAATTTTCCTTTTTAATTTTGGAGTCCAATTTTGAGTTTGTAATCCAGGAGGGAGCAATATCAACAAATCAAACTGTACTCTTACTGGTTCTTCTTCTTTATAAATCAGAGTGATTAATGCTGAATTATTGCTTGTTTCTAACACTCTGTATGGTCCTTGGATTTGGAAAGACAATTTTGGATGTTTACTTGTCTTGTTATTTGGTATTTTCATAAAAACTCTATCTCCTATTTGTGGATATTTCTTTTTATCTGTCTTGTGCTTATTGTTATGGTAGTTTGTGTGTCTTTCAGCTTCTTTTTGATTTCTGGCCTGCGCTAATCTATGACCTTCTTGCATTCCTTCACGTAATGCTTCTTTGTAATCTGAATAGTCGACAATTTGGTAGTTTGGTCGAGGATTTTCATCGTCGAACGGGAATGGCGGATCGTAGCCATGTAATAAATAAAAGGGAGACTCTCCTGTCGCTTCATGACTGGTGATATTGTAAGCATAGAGAATAAAAGGTAAAATTCTATCCCATTCTGATGGATTATCTATTATTTTCTTTATGCTTCGCTGCAATGTCTGGTTGAACCGCTCGGTGATTCCGTTTTCTCGTGGATTGTAACCTTTAGTGACCCTCCAAGTTATTTTTGTTATTTTTCGCAACGATTCCATTATTTCATTTATGAATTCTGATCCTTGATCACTTATGAATCCCTTGGGCCATCGACATTCTCCCAGCCAGCGCTCGACGATAACTTCTGCGACTGTTTCCGCTGATTTGTTGGGGACTGGGTATGCGCCTGCAAATTTGGAGAAATGGTCAATTATGACGACTACATATCTATTTCCTCTCGTCGTTGGACCCAAATCCATCAAGTCTATTCCTATCAGTTCATATGGCTTGGTTGTGATTATTGGATTCAACGGTGGGACCATTTTGTCCTGAATATTTGTGATGAAACATTTGACGCATTCTTTATGCCAATTGCCGATATCTTTCGCCATATTATCCCAAAAATAAGCTAGCTTCAGTTGTCTATAGATTTTCTTCGGAGAGAAATGCCCCGCAAATTTTCCTTCGTGGGCTAAATCAAATATAGTTCTTCTTTGCGACAGTGGTACCACTTTTCTCGGCGTTTCTCCGTCTAGTAAAAGCCATAAGAACCCTTCGTCTATGAAGAAATCTGTGAGTTGTAAGCGTTTGTGTCCATCATACAGCATATTACTCAGAAGTGGTGTTTTATTTTGCCTGTTTTCTTCTTGCAACATTGTAATGATTTCTCCGAAAACAGAATCGTTCCTTAGTTCGGTCAGCCATGGATTTTCTTCGTCTATCGTAACTTTGCATACAATTTGGTTTGTTAAGTCGTCACAAGCTTGATCTTCTGTCCCTTCCGGGCTTTGTGGTGCTAATCCTCTGGACAGTGCGTCGGCCACGGTGTTTCCTTGCCCTTTTACATATTGGATCGAGATATTGAAGTTCTGAATTATTAGAGACCAGCGTAACATCTTGGGAGATATATTTTTCTTGAAGAGACAAAGTAACGGTCGATGATCCGTTTTGACTATCGTACCTGTCATATTGTAAATCAGCGGCTGAAATTTTTGAAGAGCGTGGATTATAGCCAAAGCCTCTAGATCTGTCACATGATAATGGCTTTCTGCTTTCGTTAAAGCTCTGGATGTAAAGGAGATGGGGTGTAGAAGTTGATCTTTGCCTTTTTGACAGATTACTCCGCCGATTCCTCTTCCACTGGCGTCTGTATAAATTTCAAAAGGTTTTGTTCCGTCGTACGCTGACTGAAAATCCGGTTGTAAAAGGATTGGTGCTTCGCAGAGTGATTTCTTTAATTTTTGGAATGCTTGCTCGCATTCTTCTGTCCATTTGTATTGGGTATCTTTGGTTGTGAGCGCGAACAGTGGCTGTGCTATGGTGGCAAATTTGAGGACGAATCTGCGATAATATCCGCATAGGCCCAGGAAACTTCGGAGTTCTTTGACGTTTTTTGGTGCTTTTGCTTCTGCAATGGCCTTTACTTTTTCTGGGTCTGTTTTGACTCCGTCTTTGTCGATTCTGTGTCCTAAATAGCTGACTGAATCCTGTATAAATTTGCATTTCTTTAGTTTCACAGCCAAATTTGCCCTTTGGAGCTCTTCCATGACTTCCTCGAGGATAATGTAATGTCTCTCTTCTGTTTCTGTTGCGATCAAAAGATCGTAGATGTATACGAAGACTTCGTTCTGCCCATTGTTGAATTTCTGGAGGACTGTATCTAGCAATCTTTGAAAAGTAGCTGGGCTTGTAGCCAAGCCAAACGGGAGAACTTTGAATTGGAATAGTCCCAATGTCGAGATAAATGCCGTTTTTTCTTTAGCTTCTTCCGTGAGTTTTATCTGCCAAAATCCGCTGCATAAATCTAAAGTCGAGAAAAATTGCTTTCCCGCTAGCATTTGCAGAATATGATTTATTCCAGGCAGCGGGTAGGCATCAAGCTTGATGACTTTGTTTAATTGCCTATAGTCGACACAGAGTCGTATACTTCCATCTTTTTTTCCTACTAGAACTATCGGACTGGCCCATGGACTGGCGCTGGGTTCGATTATACCTCTCGCAAGCAGACCGTCGATAATTTCCTTGAATTCTCTTCGAATCCCAAATGGTATCGGTCTCACTTTCTGTCGGATAGGCTGTATTGCTCCCGTATCTACGTTATGTTCTACAAGGTGGGTTTGTTTCAGTTCTTCGTCCGAAAGTGCAAAATGGTCTTCGTATTTGACCAGGATATTCTTTAATTCTTCCGACAGAGGTTTTTCTTGGCTCGCCTGTGCTATCTCGACTAATTGCTGAATTCTATCTTCTTTAGCTAGCATTTCCACTTGTGTATTTGTTTCGACGTGAGCTGTTTGCACTTCCGTTTGGTCTCTCGACTTTTGGTGTCCGTCGACCGTCGAGAGTTGCAGTATCTCGTGCAGTCTTCTTGTCGACACCTGATATACCTCGTGTATTTCCGAAATCGTTCCTATTGGATGTCCAGCTCTCAGTATCATCACTTTTGGCGTCGGATTATTTATTAGAACTTGTGTTCTTCCTTTGGGGTCAAACCTGCAGATTGATGGGGCGATGATAGATCTCTCCTCGTCTGTTTTCCATGGTTTCAAAGCGACCTCTTTGTTTTTGTATTTTTCCGTCGACCAATCGAGTTCTATGGATGTCCATTTAGCTTCTCCTGGTTTTAATTCTATTCTTTTTACAACAGTTGCTTTGATTTCTTGTTTCTCTTTACTCTCCACATTATTTCTGTCATTATCCTCGTCTATTTTGTCGACATTTGATTTTGGGTCAAAAAGCGGTGTGTCATGGACTTTTTCGAAGGTGAGTTTGATTCCGAGGCTGTCAAAACAATTGGTTCCTATCAAGATTTCGTTCGGGGGATCCGTGTCCGTCGCCTTGACAATTTGGAAAGCTACCATGGCTTCTTTTCCTGTTTGTGTCAGCTTTACTTTCATTGCAACTTGGGCGAGAATCTGGACGATATGTCCTGACGCGTCGATCACTGTAGCCGTTGGATTAGAGTTCAAAACAATTATGTGTTCTCTTGGAATTGCCAATGTGCCTAGTATAATTTCATACATCTTTGTTGTGAGGACTGACGGCTGAGCGCCGCTGTCGACCAATGCGCGACATCTATAATTTGCAATGGTGACTTCGTGTACGCTGCGGTTTCCAAAGTAGCACAAGTCGTGCGAGGATAGAGTCTTTATTTGAGCGGGAACTGATAATGATGACCATCGTTGTAGCAGATTTCCCGGATCGTCTTCTTCTCCTTCTTGTATGACATTTCTTCCTGCTGCTGGCTTTTGACCTCTATTTTGGTTGGGATTCTGGGGAATGAACTCTTGTTTGGTATGATTCCATGGTGACTGTGGCCGGTTCGACTGGTGCACTGACGTATTCGTATTTTGTACGTTATTTCCTGACATCTGGTGATTGACTCCTCGATTTGGGCATTGCGCTTTGTAGTGGCCAGCCTTGTGACATTCTAGACATACTATCTGGTTTGGATTTCTCTGCCATCCTTCTTTCTTTTTATCTTGCTGCTGGTAGTTTCCCGATCTGAAGGACTTTTGCGGTGGATTTCCTGTGGAAGGGATTTCGTTCGCCTGCTGGATTTCTTGCTGTGATCTCCGGACTCTATCCCACTGAAAAACTAGCTCTTTTAGTTTCGCATAGACGTCTTCTCTCGCGCTCTTCTCCATGATGTTGAGGGCGTCTGCTGATCGGGGCCAATTAATAATTTGGTTGTACAGATGTGAGGCACGTAAGAAACTTAATTCTGCGTTTCCCAGGGAAGGATGGGCTTCACTCGTATACTGCTGTAATTTATCACAATAGACGTCTAATCTTTTCTCCAGCTTCAATTTGTTCAGTTTTTGTATGGCGACTAGGCTGTTGACTCGATTATCTTTCCTCCATGAAACCATTAATCCTTCTATTATTCCGTTCAGGCTACCTCGCTGGATCGTTTCATCTAAAGCTTTGTAACTCGTAAGGGCTTTCCTATCAAGAAGCTTTACAAAGATTGTCCTTCTCTCGAAATCATTGAAGGTCGGAAAAGGATATTTACTGTTGAAATCATTCAAGAACTCAAAGAAGGAACGGTCTCCTAACGCTGTGTACGGCTCTACATTCGGCATAGTTTGTGATTTAAAAAGGATTTCTAATGGTGAGGCTCTAGCGCTGAAAGGAAGTCCATTTGCCCCTACGAGTCCACAATCGAATTCAGACTCACTGCGTGTCGTTGTTGTCTTGTCTACCGGCGCTTCGGTGGGTAACTTCTCCGGGATTCTGACATTTCTTGGTAGCTCGTGTGACGGTGGCGTTTGTCTCTGTAAATCGTGGTTAGCTTCTTGTATCAGCTTTGCATAGGCTGGTCTATGCGCTGACTCACTTTTCTTTGACGGGGTCAGGCCCAGGAGTTTCTCAGAAGCAGTCGGCGAGGCATGTCTTTGTGGGCTTGCAGAATCCTGTAAATTTAGTTTTATTTCCATTTCATATAATTTTTCCCTTAATACTTGGTTTTCATCAATTATTATTTGGAAGTAATTTCCCCATTGGCTAAAGGGTGCTTTTATTTGTCGACAAAATTCTGTTATATCGGTGTATAACTGGTGGATGCATGCGTTCGCTTCCTCGCGAGATTCGCTTTGTGTCAATTCTGTAAGCTGTTCCCATTCTTTTCTTAGTTTTTCGGCATAATCCAAAATTTTTCGACAATCGCTGGAGTTAGAAATTCCGGCTGCTTTCAGGTCTTCAAAGAGCTCTGGGCTAATGAGTGCATAATAATCAAGAGTGTCTATCGCTTCCAAAACGTGCTTTTGTGCATTTGTCAAAGGTTCCAAAATCTTATCCCTTTTTTCTCCCTTATGGACGGTTGTTGTGTTTACAACTTTTTCTGATGCTGCCATATAATCTCGCAATAAATTTCGCACAAATGTTCGCCATTGTAACGGTGACAATGCGTTTACCTCCTCGACTTCGTCGTCGTTTGGCTCTGTCGGTTCCTCTTCCATCGCCTCCTCTTCTTGTTCTTTGGCTGCTGTCTCTTGTCCTTCGTCTTCCTGCTCTTTGTCCCTATTCACCTGCAGCTTGTTGGCTAGAAGTTTGGAGATATCGCTCATCTTCCTGCAAGCTACACTATTATTTGGTAATTTGACTTCTTTTAAATTGTAGAGAAATTGTAACGGTGTACAATAATTATGGACAATTCACGATAATATTCTTTCAGGTTATAATATTCTTTATTTGAGGAGCGTAGTATAGTAGCTACTTATCTCTTTTCCTATAATTGACGAGAAAAAAATAAACAGGATTATCGAAATGGTATTCGACTTTTCTTCGATCCAAAATTACTTTATTCCTATGCGGCCTTGTTGTATTTTGATATTCCTGGCTATGTGTACTGTTTCCGATGTGGTAATCGGTTGGTGATCCTACTGATATAGTAATCAGAAGGTATAAACTTTCTTCGGGCTAATCGATGTGGTAATCGATCTCTAGATTTATCAATATGGTAGTTGAAAGCTCTAGGAGTTCGTTTTTGGTCGGCCCCCAATTCGAAGGTGTCTAGAAGTAGATTTGGTAGTCTACTCTATCAAATGGCAAAACGTATCTCTTGAGAGATGACGTTGCCTCAATCGGTGAAGAGAAGATAGAAAATAACAGTACACCGAAGTTATAAATCCAATTTATATCAAATAAAATGGAACGTATCACAACACAGAAATAAAATAAGTGTCTCAATGACACTACAATAACACTAGAATAATTGGCTACAACTGTAGCAGCAATCAATTGTTCAACAAATTGAACAACGACAACACTAACTCAAAACTAAAAAAAACTGGGGAATCAAAAGATAGAAAACAAACATTTTAATTTGGACGGAGAGCGCGCGAAGCGCGCGGGCAGACATTCAAATTATCACCTTGGACTAATGCTGTCTTCTGTTAGGATATGATCCACCACGCGAATCAAGTTCTTTCGCTTTCATTTTCAAAAATTCAGATAGTGGGCGACGAGAAAGGCAGTGACCATCTCTCCTCCGACCTGCCTCTCATACAATTAGGAAACAGTGGTAACCCATGCACGAATTTGGTCACTCATGTACGTGTACATACCTTTTCCCAACTGCGCCAGTCGTCTCCCTGACGGGGCATTCTTCTTTCTCGTCTCATGTCCATGGATCGTAGGCTCGATGTGGAATCTGGCACAATATCTGGGATCCTGGAAACTCGGAACTCAGGACACAACATACACTTTTATTTGGTCTCCTCCTTCCACACTTGTCGCACGATCCCGACTGTCATTGCCATAGCTTAAAATGCCAGTTCTCCAATAGGTCAGAAGCCTTCTTATTGTCCATCGAAGATTTATTTTTCAGAAAATACAAAAGCAGAAACATTTTAAACATTTTATGGTCGATAGCTGATCAACAGAAAAAAGAGAGCAGCTAAGAATCTCTGACAGCTCCTCAGACATCCGCCTGATTTTCTACGGAACCAGCGTCTTTCTCAAGCTCTTCCCGTCTTTTTCGCTCAAAGAACTCGTCCAAATTCATGTGTGTATTCAGATTCGTGATGTAATTCTCCAAAATGGGAGCATATTGACCGGGAGGAACATTTTGCAGTAAGGAAGAGAGATGCGAATTGTCAATGGGATACGTGCCAGGCTCACAGTATCCAATATAACCTTCTTTCCGTGGTGTGTAGATTATATCGGCCAGGTTTCCCATAAAATTCGAGAAGTCGTCGAGTGGGATAATATAGAGATCTAACTAAAATAATTTAAAATCTGCTGTAATCCGGAGGCAACTTACACGGATGTAATCGATCCGGTAAATTGAATAGGGTCGAACCAACAATAACAATTTTTTAGTCGACGTTTCACAATAATACAATGCTGAGGAAGCTGTCTGTTGTATTGTTTATATTCTGGGGGAGGAAAATTATCTACCTGTGCATATTTCACCCGGCAACTGGGCGGTTTTAACACAATGAAGGGGATATTTCCCAGCTGAGAAGGCGAAAGTTCTTCCCAGTCTGGTTCATACGGCTTCCATGATGGCGGCTGAATTGCCGAGATGGTAAACCGCTGTAATGGACCGATATTTGCTCCATTGTACACGTCCTAAATTCCTTTATTTCCTTTTCACAGCACCCTGACCTGGATAAATTGACAAATCATCGGATGAGAATCCTCCCAGCTCTCTTTCAGCCACAATTCCAAACTCTGCCTTTCCTTGCAGAGATCGAGCAAATTGAAGCGATAGGAGAATTTACAATTTCGCACAGTAAGATGAGGAATTTTCTAAAGTGTTTGTAATTTATAATTATTGTCGACTACCTGCATCTCTGGCTCCTTCAAATGGTTCAACTCGGGATGAAGCGGTTCGTGGGTAAGGGGACTAATGGCTTTGGTATCCCAAATTTCCAATGCTCGTGGCTGGACAACCGGTAAAAATTTGACCAAATTGTCCGGGTCTGGAAGGCTGATGAGATGGAAAGTGTCACATCTCATTAAATGAAGTAGCAAATTAATAAAATCGTCCAATTCCTGTATTTCTGTGGCAGACAGGTCGGGAGTGCCGTAATATCTCTGGAAATCAGCTTTAGAGAGGAAAATCCAAAACAGACGAGGTAGACTTCGTTGTAGTGGAATCCGAAAATGGTGCCGCAGTCCTCTATCTCGTACGTCATTCGGCAATTCTCAAATTTGACACAATGCGAGACGTGATAATAATATGGCTCAAGAATGTCCTGGAAAATGTCAGCGAAATCATCTCTTTTGATACCAATTGAATGCTTTTGTTCTTCGCGACAACATAAATTCTCTTGTTGTCTACTGCTTTTTCAGCCTTTTTGTTGATAAAAAAACAAGTTCTTCGTAATCGGAGATAGGTCTTGGGGGAGAGCTGTCAAGGGATGAGAAATTATCGATTCGATGGCTTACTCGGTTAATAAAAGACGAGAAAAAATTTGGCGGAAGTTGTTCTCCAATGGAAATTAGATCCAATTTCAGCTGAGACATCGGACCACGAGGAGAAATGTGACAACTGGACGACTGGATACTTGTAGGCCGAAGTAATCGATAGACTCGCAGGTTACAAGCGACTAGATTCCTAATAATTAGGCTCCGCCTCTACTGTCCCTAATTCTGCAATGGCTCTCTTTTCCTGCAAAACCTACAGAAACGAGCACTCGGTTCCAATCGTTCAGAGCGCAGTCGCCCTCTTACTTTCCAGGAGAGACATTCTTTCATTCCACATCTTAGCGAATTGAGCAACGGTGTCGCCTACTGCTGAATGAAGGCCGATATCTTCCCCAACGCCCTGGAGAAGAAAAAGGGAAGAATTCATCAAAAAAGGGGAAAAATTTGAGTTATTTTTGAATAAACGAAAATTGTTCTAAAAAATCATTACTCTTGCTGCGCTAATACCCGTAAATTCTCGGCAGCAGGCTCTCCATTTCCTTATGAGCGAAATAATTCCAAAAATGATTTATGGAAATATGATAAATCGAGGAATTTGACTAAACAATTTCGCTTTGTAATTGCCGCGCAGCAAACTTACGCCAAGAAATTCAAGTTTTATTTACAAATTGTGAAACTCCCTTTTCTTTTCTTTTCTCTTTCTTTATTTGTAAAACTAACTTTTCAGATGTCTGTAAATTTCCCAGTAGAAGTAAAAGATGAACCAGATGTAGAATATGTTGGCGAAGGTGAAGTGGAATTACTTCCTTACGAGCAACGTACCCTTTTGGATACTATGACAGATGATGTACTGTTTATTACCGCAAGGTTTGCCAATAGTTCTTCTTGTTTTAATGAGATATTTAGAGGACTAGGCCTGGAAAGATTATTTCTAAACCATCTTATTATGTATTCCGATCAAAAGTTACTTTTTCTCGTTTTAAATACTAATCAACATGATGAAGTAAGTAGTTGCTTATTGAAAGCTTTTATATTTAGGCTTACTTTCTTATGAAGTTGAGAGAGAATAACATACCATGTCAGCCAAAATTGATCAATTCTGATGTATCCACTAAAGACAGGTTAGGTTGATTTTTTTTTAAATATTTTTTATTCAGAGAAGCTATTTACCTTGAGGGTGGTGTTCAATTTATTACCTCAAGAATTCTCCTAGTTGATTTACTGACCTCTCGAATTCCCATAAATCATGTTGCAGGAATTTTGGTATGGCGAGCACATCAGTTAGTTTATCATCTGTAAGGCATATATTTTTGCATTTTAGGGTTTTGAATACATTTCATGAATCGTTTATACTGCGATTATATCGAGAGAAAAAGAGAGATGGATTCGTTAAAGTATTTATCCATTCATAAATGCTCACAATATTAGGCTTTTACTGACTTTCCGACAGCGTGCAGTGGTTTGGGCCAGTTACAACGGCTTATAGACAGACTTTACGTTAGAAAAGTCGTCATACTTCCTAGATTTCATGAACTTGTAAGAGAAGCACTTGATTCGGTAAATTAATTCAAATTATTTTTTTAAGTAATTTTTAGCAACCAATTACGGAATGGTGTGTTCATTTACCTCAAACAATGAGAAGAATTCATAATACCCTTTATGATATTATAAGAGTCTGCCTACGAGAATTAAAAGCTGTTTCTCAATCACAACTTGTAAGTCCAAATGATTAATTACCATTCTCTTTTCAGAACCCTGAAGAAGACGATACAGCTGAAGGAATATTTGCTTATAGAACAACATTGGTAGAAAAACAGCTTTTAGAACGAAAGTGTGTGGATGCCATTTATAATTTCAATGGATTATAGATCCTATTTGACGGATAAACAACGAAGATTAATTAATGATTTGGAAATATTGCGAGATCTTCTCTGTGTAGCTCAAGATATGGATCCAGCTACTCTTTTGCATAAATTAAATATGTTCAGAAACGATAAAGAGGTAGTTGTTTTAGTTTCATTTTCGTATTGTTTAGCTCTTCGAAAAAAGCGGTGGATGGATAGCTACTCCGTCAGCAATTCGATTGGTTAACGATATTGAAGCTCTGTGTAATGCAAAAACTTTTCAAGGTAAGAAAATCATAACTTTTGAATCAACTTTGTAGCTCCACCAAAATGGAAAATTTTGGCTGAAGTTCTGGCAGAAATAAAAGAAAAGCAGCTTTACCAAGAAGATGTTGGTCCTGCCGGTGGGTAATAAATTTTTTTATATTACGGTTTTATTTAGGTCCATCAGTTTTAATTTTTGTTTCCGATACACAGACATGCCGTCAAGTTTCTGATTTAATAAAAAATGGTCCAGCATTCGTTGAATGGCTAGCTAAAAGACAAATTTCGGACGGTGGTCAAGAACCAGAGAGGGCGCCAATGTGGGATCCCGATTGTGTATCTATGTATATGAGATCTAATGTGGTTTGTCTATTGTTTTATTTTTTTAAAGTTTGTGAGTTATTCAGAATGCTGAAGCAAGAGTAGAAATGAAGGCAGATTTGCAGAAAAATCAAAAGGAAGTTGCGCGAGCTGCTCGTAAAAGAAGAAAGGTTTCATTAATTTGAGTCTGAAATTTATTTTTGTTTAGCTTGCTGAAGATTTAATGGTAAACTCAAGTTCCATGCGACAAACAAAAATATCTCAATTTGGGATTCTTCAATATAAGAAACGAGCAGTTGAAGTATGTTTATTTTATTTTTAACTAGCTAATTATAAAATCAACAATGAGAAAACAAGAAAAAAAGGAACGATTATGGGTTTTTGTTTGATCTTAGACGAACTTGGAAGAAGGAAGTTGGGTAAAGAATTCGAGTTGCATGTCGCTGTCGCTGCCAACTCCTGCCAGTACAGTTAACAGCTTGGTCAGGGAAGCGAATTGTCGCATGAAAGCATTGCTAACGGGAGTTCCCTCCGGGACAACTGGAGCTTTCAACAGAAGTGAAAGCAGTGACAGGACCTCGTGGAAACTTTTCCAGCGTCCTTCTTCGTCAGAAGTGTAGTGGATACGACTAGCTAATTCTGTTAAAATAGCTAAATCGTAGATCAAAGGAGAAGCGAGCAGAGAATCTTCGCAAGTATTGTGGATGACGAAAGTTTGTCTTCCTCCCATAAAGATGCTAAATTAACAGTTGGATAGATAAAGATTAAACCATACCTGCAGATATATTCATCCATAGCTCTCTTCGAGTCTCCTACAAAAGGAACATATTTTATCACAATACAGTGATCAGGATTTTTGGCCGTTGGATAGAGGATTTTATTAGCCTGTACCATATCATCTACGACAGAAGATTTGGAAATTTCCTAAAATAATATGCACTAGATGCCATATCCCTTACCTTCGAACGGAATTGTCGAGCCTCGCTAAGATTTTTACCATCATTATTCCCCAAATGATTGTAAGAGACGATGGATTCTGGTTTCAATCCACTGCTGACCAGAAAATCTACCAAAGCCGATTTGATCTTGGTTTGACCAGATTTGAAATCATCTCCTCCAACAAAAACACCTTGCTGTTGTGCCAATTGGATTATTCCCGGTACTAAGGTGTTTTGCGGTGATCCATTTATGTAGTGGGCTCCTTCCAAGATTGAAGCCACAGCAAAGATGTTTGATGGAGAAATCTAAATTATTTTTTGGATTTGGCTACATGGATTGGATACTTCATCGGCATTGTGATCAATTGAGTGAAGAATCTGTTCAGCAGTCATGTTGAGACCATCTTTGACATCGGTATACCGTTCCGTGTTGGCAGTCCAAAGCACAATGACACATTCTTAAATTTTGATCCTTTTTTAATACCTTATACTCACCCAAATCATGCTGCTCCTTGAACCGTCGGATATCTTTTCGAATGTGTTCAAGATGATCTTTCTTATTGTGACCAGGAATCACATTGTTGGCTCTGTCTCCCTGATTACTAGCGATGAAATCCGGATAATAAATGGACGGTTTGGGAACTATGCATTCCATGTAAGGACGCAGTTTCTCTTGCAGTTCTGGTTCGAAAACTCTTGCACGAACCATTGCCTCGTAAAGATTGGCATTATTGATGTCCCAGCCATCAATAATAAGATCATTGGGGGAAAGAATTGGAATTAAGGATGAGAAAGGCACATGGACTTGTTCCTGACCATCAAATCCAATGTGGACCGTCGAGGTTTGCGTAACGGATCTAAAAGGACAGAATTTTGCTACTAAAAAAATTTCATGTTTACCCGAAATAGTTAGCAGTTTGTATTCCGTCCTTTGTTCTCCAGGAAAAGTGTTTCTGATTAGCAATTATGGATCCAACGGATGTAGAACCGTTATTTCCTCCAAGTCCAACAAGAAGAACGCCTAAAAATGTCTGTGTATTTGAATGGGGCGACTCTTACCAGTTTTTTTCGGTTGAAGTTGGGTTCTAAAAGTATATTTGTGCTCCTTAGGCGTAACCTTGATCCCGACGGAAGTTTTCTCGATATGGTTTTTACGATAATTGTAAGTTGAATACAATTGATCTCCTTCAGTTTTGATATTCGGGGAATCAACGATTAGCTAAAAAAATTATCTCTAGGGTATTGAGTAAAACGAACTCTTGGCCCTTGGTAATGGGAAACATTCAACTCAGCCGCATGATCGTTGGAATGACCATTCATATTGCCATTCATTTTTACCTAAAAGAAAATAGTCAAAAAAAGTTTTTAGAGTCAGAGCAATAAATATGGACGTTTTATGTAGTGATCTATTGCGCTTCTGTGCCGTTTTATATGCAAGTAACTTGATATTGTAAACGACAACGCGACAGTTTATATTCTAAAATAAGCCATTTCTACTGAGCTGTCTGGAAAATTAATCGCTTTGGACTATGCTTTTACGCATTGAGTGTGCAGAATAATAGAAAAAAAGAGCGGCTTCAAGAATAAAATTGACTATGAATAGAATCAGCAATAAATGTCTGGCTGCTAGACAAGCAAGGAAGTGAACGTCGTCCGCTTGATCGCTTTGCAATTTAGAAAAAGGTCAGAGGATTAGGGCTCCGTATCGATCCGCTTGCCACCTTTATTGCACCTAATGAGGATAGACATCTGCGGACAATTAGTCAAAATCACGGTGCACCCGCTCTTTGATAAGAGTTGTAAAATAACAGAATCTCAGAAAATTTGGTGATAAAAATGACAATGATTTGATGGGGTGATTGCTCCTGGGTGACCACCCTCGCAGTCGACAGGAGAAGCCATGATATGACATATTGAATTTTCAGGGATCTTCTAATCTGCCAGTTGAGCCCAAAGAAGAACCATTAGATGATGAGGACAGTGAAGCTTCTGAGGCACGGGCCGCTCCAAAATGCTTGAAGGATTTTCCAAAAGTTCCCCTAGTAATCACACCAGTTGGAGAAAAATACAACACTCTTCGATATTTGGATGCTAATACTCCAAATATAATAATTTTATTCAATTCTGAAGTATCTACCATTAGAACCATCGAGGTTTGTAAAAATTTTAACACAGATCATTTTCTATGTTATTTTAGGTATATAATGCGACAAACCCGCGTATAAATCTCGTTGTCCATCAGTTGATGTATGTGGAATCGACTGAGGAACAACGATATCTGACAGTAATTAACAATGAGACAAAAGCTTTTGAATCAATTGTACGGGAAAAAGTAGTAAGTCATTGATTTTTACAGTTTTTAAAATAAATCATTTTAGAATCTTTTGATACCAAGAACATGGGATGTAAGCAGAGAAGATCCGCCAACAATGGCTATAAATACTAGAGATGGAGGAGGGCAAATGCCAGATGATATACCGACTAGACCTTTTGTTAGTTGCGTCTTTTTATCTGTAATTCTGTTTTATTTTAGGTTGTTGTAGATATGCGAGAATTTAACAGCGAATTGCCAACTGTTCTTTATAAAAAAGGTTTTGATGTAGCAGCTGCAACTTTAGAAGTTGGAGATTATGTTCTTTCCCCGGGAATTTCTGTTGAGCGTAAAGCGTTGGATGACCTCTGTCAATCACTTCAATCTGGTCGAGTGTTAAAACAGAGTGAGCAGGTTTTATTTCTTATTATCATATTATTTCAATTTTTGTAGATGATTCGTCATTATGCGAATAGTATCCTATTGGTTGAATCTAACAAAAAATTTGATTCAAGGAAAGTAAATGGCGGACCGTTTCAAGGCGAATTAAGCAGGCATTGCCGAGAAATTAGATCTTTATTTTGTTCATTAATCAGAAGTCATCCTAAATTGAGAATAATTTGGTCCCAAAATCCTATAAATAGTGCTGAATATTTTGCTGAATTGAAGGTATGATATGTATTTTTTTTTCTACACGTGATTTTAGTTAGGAAAAGATGAACCAGACGTGGAGAAAGCTGTTAGTTTACGCGGTGATGAGGTTATACAATCCACAGGTACGGCGTTTCTTATCTTTTTTAATGACAAATTGGTTTAGACGTCGAATCTGGAAAAGTGCGGAAAGCAAATCCTCACATTTTTCGAAATTTAGCTTCTAATTTACCGGGAATGGCACGAGGAGACGTCGTGAGAATGATGGTTTCAGGAAAAGTATGCATTTTGTAGAGTTTTTGAAATATTTCCTTTGTAGATAAAAAATTTGAAAGAGCTGCTGACTTCGTCGCCTACCCAACTTTTCAATTTTATTGGACAACAAGCAGATGGAGTATCTCTTCTGGCGTCGTTTGATTTTAGTCAACGAGATGAGACATAATATTCGAGTTTGTAATACAAAATACGGTCAATTCATGGGTATTGTTTGTATTTTATACTGTTAGATATGTACATTATTAAAAAACTTGGCACTTTGATTAAAAGAAATAGGATAGAACCCTGCTGAAGAAGCTTTCATCATTTTTTGCAGGTTTGTAATCTGATTTGTTTTGTATTTTAAATGCCCTGAAAGTTTTCCTTTTTTTTCAATTAAATTTTTCCACTTACGCTGGTTTATATGTTTTCATCTGTACTCTTTTCAAAGGCGACGCTTTCGGTAGAGAAACACGAGAGATTGAGAGTTTCTCTTTTTCTGGAACAAAGATTTTCCTTGGATTTTCAATATGACTTACCGTGATCTTCCAAAGGAGCTGGAGAACTGCAGGCATTTTCAAAATAAAGATGATCATCAGCAAGAGTTGGTTTGAAAAGGTCCGGCTTCGTCAGAGAATCCTCTGAGTTTAGCAAGCATGTTCCTTCGGAAACTAAGAAGGATGCCGACTGGAAAAGAAGATTCAAAAGAAGGAAATGTACTTACCCTGCAGACATATTCACTGGCCAAGACACACAATTCAATACAAAGCTGCATACCGGCATGTCCTTTCGGGAGTCCGTCAAATTGTTCCTGTGGTTTGACCTGCACTGAAAGATCTCTGAATCCAATAAAATTGTTACAGCCACGGAAGACGGGAATTGTCTCTGAATTGATTATTATATCTTTTAGAAATTAGAATACTTGTATAGCAGAAACGGGTGGAAGTCGAAGCGGAGAAGTCCTCTTCCGGTGAACTTTTCAGCAGAAGACCTTCCGAATTTAGATTCAGCTGACATTGAGATTCCTTATCGAAGAAGGAAAACGAACGACAATCCTAAACTTTGTCTTTTTTTTTATTAAAAGGGGAAAAATACTCTTCGATTGCACATATCCTGACATTCTTCTTTATTTTCGACGTTTTGAGTATCGATGGATCCTTGGGTTCTGTCCAAACTATTCTCAAATGTCACCCACACTGCTCGGAAATCATCCTCACATCCTGCAACTCTTTTTTTCCCAGAATAACATAGCCGTTTACCATTTTCTTTCTTCTCTTCGGAGGATCCGAACCTTTCCTGACTCTTCCTACTTCCGACCTTCAAGAGTTTTGCCTCTCCGTTGATGGATTCAAGGAAGAGACGAGCTTTGTCAGCCACGGAATTACTCGAAAGGGAGACAGTCTAAGACGGAGATAATCGGATTGTCGACTGGAAGAGCGTACCTTTAGATGAGGTCGGACGGGTTTCCTCCTGATTTCGCTACTTTTGAACATTATCCTCTTGGGACCGGTCGTCTGCTTACTGTAGCTGATTCTCTTCATTGTCTTCTTCTATAATATATTTCTTTTCGATAAATAATTGCGACTAACCAGAGTTGTTACAGGTCTTGTCGTCGTCGTCGTCGACGTGGTTGTCGTCGTTGTCGACGGACTTGATGTCACTTCGGCGCTGTTTCTCACATACTCGACATACTTATCCGGGAATTTCTCTCTCAACATCTTCAACTTTTTCTGTATTTTCTTTTGAATACTCTTCTTGCTTTCGACCATTTCCTCCGCCGAAATGTCCTCAATTTTCTGCTTTTTAAACACAAAGTCTTCATCATTTTTGACGAGTTTTTCCATCGATGACTGCCATCTCTGCTCCGGCTCCTGTTGCAGATCTCGTCTCAGCCCGTTGGTCATAGAAATCTCTTCGTCGAAAGAACCAGCGAAACCAGTTTCTTGCTCGATTTCATTCTGTAGCTGTTCAGAATGTACAGTCTCGAAAATGGGCTCAGTTTCGATTGGAATTGCTGGTCTGATTTGCGGAGCGGGAAGACGGATGCCGGGCATCGGGGTGACTGCGTCCAGTTGGGCGGCAATCTCACTCTTGCTGTCGAGACATTCCTTGGTGGTCACCCGAAGATAGAGCATCCTGGCCGCGGGCACGGCGACATCCAATCCATCATCCAAGAAATAGTGACAGATATGTTGGACTGTGTCATAGACAATTGAACGACATCGACTCTAAAAGGAAATGAGTAGACTTGGTCACAGAATACGAACCGAAGAAAGGGCACAGAATCGAAGGCAATGTTCCTCAGATCGCATGCGCCATTCACTGTGGAAAGGCTGGACATTGACGAGTCGATGATTGGGATATCTTTCGAAACATGGTCGAAGAGCTAAAAAATCAGTGATTTCTCGTCGTTTTCACTCAACCCGTTGCTACTTTCTCCGACTGTCAGATCCAGTTTTACATGGCTAAATAAAACAACAGACAGTTTTTGCCTGGCCTCAGCGGTCAATTGGGTCAAAAATGGGGCTAGTCGAAGATTTAATTTAATGATGATAACAGGCAGCATCAGCAGCTATCGCTATCAATGTTTCTCGAGATTATCGGAAAGGGAGATCCGACGACGGAAGGACTTTCTCTCGGCGCATCTCGCTCCAAAAATATTAATCGGGTAATCCGACGCGTTGACGGATATCTCCTAATAAATTCCGACAATTGAAATAACGGCTTTCTGTGAACTTTCATAGAATTTTAACAGTAAAACGCGTAAGTGGAAAAGAGAAAGCGCCATTTCTTCAAAATGCCACGCTAGACGAGTGTAAAAGTTGCCTTTGTCATCCAGAAAAAAGGTCTGCAAATGTCTGGGAGGATGCCCTTTCCACCAAGCAATAACTCGGCTGACCTTTAGTGCACTCGTACGCCAGGAGTACAGTAACCCGAAAAGAAGTAGAGAAAAAGAGAAAACAGACCTTTAACTTGGTCTTGAGCTTGAGCTAAAGCAGTAGAAAAGAGAAGAAGCCACAGCATAGCCAAGGATATCCGACGACTGGCGCTTTGACCCCAATCGGCGCGCACTGATTATAGAAAGGGAAATGATTTGCAACAAATTTAGACAATCACTCCGGCGTGTTAACGAGCGCTTATCGCCTTAGACGTTGAAAGTGAGAGGTTCGTTGGGAGTCGACGGAAGAGAGTCGAGGGCCTGTCACAGCCACACAAGGGAAACTGTCATTTTCTTCTTTTCGAGAAGATTTTATTAACAAAGAAAGGAGAGAAAGTCGAGAATCTTCTTGTCAGCGGGAGATTCACGCGATCTCGAGTTCAATCAAGCTGCCAGGGATTCCTATCTGGCTATTGTGAAATCTAGGGCTATTTGTGAACTTTCCGAGGGAGTCTACTCATGGCGACGGACAGTCATACCGGGTCTCTTCGCTTTTTCAAAGAAATCTTCTCTTTTCCACCAAAAAATTTTATAAAAACAATAGTACAAGAGACTTCAAAGAATGTTTCTCGTATTACATTCGCTCCAAAGAGACAAAATAAAAGCCTGTGACAGGTTTCTCTCGTCTAGTTTTCAACTTCCTTGTAAACCCAGTTTATAAGATTAAAAAGTAATCAAAAAGATTACGGTAAGTTTAGACACTTTCCCAGGGTTGTTTCATGTGATGTTTCGACTATTCGGGACGTCTTCATAGGTCAAACAGTCGGCCAAGTGGCGCCGGACCCAGCACGGCCCGTGACTCAGCTACAACATAGTAGAAGGCGTAGGGCGTCATGGCATTCATTGTGGCTTGGCGACCCCAAAGAGTCAAAACCACGATCTTCTCATTTCCATTTTCCCACCGAGTCTCTTTTAATTGACGGCGACTGTCTTGACTCATTTGCAAGTCGAATGGCGGGCTCTCTCTCTTCGACCGTCTACAGTACTCTCGGGTTTAGTTTAAAAAGTACAAAAAAGGGTTGTATGTTCCTTGTCGACTGGGAAGCTTGTTTTCCTCTTCTTTGTTTTGGCAGAGTCTCGAATTGTTTCCGACCCAACTGGTTTTTATCTTTGCCAATATAGTTAACCAAAAAAGAAAAGGCCGACGGTCTCCTTCCTCTTTGGGGGAGAGATCTCTCCTGTCCACCCGGGCTCTTTTTTTGCTTACCGTGACCCTTCCACGAACGGACTTTTATCAAGGGAAAACTTGATGCCAAGCTATCTTTTCTCCGTCGATCTCGCCATTTTCCCAGAATATCTCCTCTTTTATCCAGCTTAGTCGTTCATTTTATACTAGAATCTGACTGTCCTAAGAATGTTTTCTAGAGTTTTCATAGGGAGGGGGGAGAAGATTAGAGGACGTTCTCGATCTATTCGAAACTAAAAGGAGTCCGTGAACGGATCGGCAGCACTTTCGGCTAAAGAACAACTTGTTTACATTTAGAGCAGTCGAGGGGTACCCCCTCATAGTCTGTAGGATCAGCTGGAAGATGTCCAGAGTGTACGCATCACTTTCTTTGCTTTCTTCCTCTTTTTAATATTACGAGAACTTACAATTTTTAGGATGTCATTAGATCTTGCGAATTCTTTCAAATTCGACTACGATGTCTGTATAAATGTCCGAAGTCTACGAGATGGACAAGAGACAGGTAGGGGGAGTGATTACCTCGTACAATTCGAATTCTAGAGGATACTTTGTATGCTCATCGGGTCATTCTGGCAGCCGCTTCGCCTTTCTTTAAGAATCTTCTTCTAGCTGCTCCAATTGCCCCCGTCGCTCAGATCGGTTTGTACTCTTCTTACTTTCCAATCTGTCGCTTTCAGAATTGGATCTCCGTCTGATCCCAAATGGTCTCGAAGCGTTAAAAGTAGTTCTAGTGTCATTGTACACAGGCGAGGTCAAACTACACGAAAATGTCCAATCGACACAGGTACCGTCACCTCTTCCCGGTCTAATTATTTTAGGTTTTATGCGTGGCTAGACTCTGTCAAATCCCTTCGATAGAATCTAAGCTCTTGGTTGAGACAAATCCTCTCCTGATCCTACTACAGCAGCCCCTTTTCACAAATCTACCCGGTATTTTGTGTACTCGTCGTCATGGATTTATATCCATCTTTAGTCCAAAATTATGTGCAGACAGTCTTGACAGCTATGTATCTCCAACAACAACAACAGGGAGTCTCGACCGAAGTGGCCCCAGTGCCGTCTCTCTTGACTTCTCCTTCGTCGACAGAAGATTCCAGTAGTCGGTAAGTCGTCGTTTTTTGAGGGAGATGACTGCCAATTCAGAATAAGTGCCGAGTCGTCTCCCAGAGTGAGTCCGCCGATAGGAGAAAAGGTCCTGCCGATGGATGACAAAGATGGTGAGCCACGGGTTACGAACCACAAATGCCATCAACAGCATATTTTTTCGAAAAAAACAGAATACGATAAAAAGGAGAATAAAGTCTGGAAGGGGTGAACTATTTGACTTTGTTCTGTTGTCCTTTTTTCCTTGCCGACGGCATAAAAAGACTTACCGACAATGCCATTCAGTCGAGTTGTGAGTCAGTCGCCGAAGCCGGACCATGTCGGGTTACGGTATTTTTAATGAAAAAAAGAAAACTCGAGACATATCACAGGATATTTTCAGGCTGGTGTCGAAATAAGAAATACATTGAAAAGGTCGAGAATGGTTTTATGTGCATTGTCTGTCGAAAAATTTATGGTCGTTACAATTCTGTCTCTTATCATGTCACAATTTATCATCGAAATCCGCCAATCAAGTAATATTTGACTCAAATCTCGTAATATTTTATAGATGCGATCTACCTGGATGTCAATTTTCCACGAGAGAAGCCCGCTACATCCATTTTCATAAATATTACCGTCATCATACTCCGCTTCCCGAAAGCATTGATCTCGGTTAGAAAATATAGAGGAAAATAAAAAAAATAGAAGAGTTTCAGGATCTCGTAAATGTTCATTTTGCCGTCATGTTTCTAAAAGTCCAGCCATGTTACTCAAGCATATGGCCCGTCATCAACAATCCGATGGAAAAGAAATTCCATTCGGGTTCCTCGAGTAAGTTGATGATCTAAAATCACGTATAACTTTACTGCGTTGTTTGAATTTTGTTGACTTCAGTCAGTTCCTGAACGAACAATTTGACCAGAAAAAGGACATTGTCTAGGGGGAAAAATATCCAGTCTTTGGAATTGGGACAATATCACTTACAATATGATATTTATAGAGGGCCTGATGTAAAACCTGATGTGAAGAATACTACAGTACCCGTCATTCAAATGACTTCTGTTTTGGAATCACCACGAAAATCAAAAATTTCTGTATAAACGTCGAAATGGCCACATCAATCCAGGGAGATAATAAACAGGGATCTTTTTTTACTGTAAACCAGTATTATTGAGATTGTTCTTATAGCTTTAGAATTTCATCTTTGTAAAACCCCATGACTCTCATTTAATAATTTGTATTTGTGTTATATACAAATATGATAAAAATATTAATTTATCTGAAATAAACATGTAACTGAATAATATAAAAAATATGACAAAAACACCGGTATTATTTAGTCATCACATTCGAAGTCCCATTTAAAGGTCTTACTCAGGTAGGTTTTAAATTGAAGCGATTTCTTCTTTAATTCTGGAGAAGCTGCATCCGAATCTGTAAAATTGTGTGATTTAAATAAAAGAAATAGACATACCACGAATATTCGCAAAAAGCATTGAAAGTGTTGTAGTTAGAAAATTATCTCGGGATACAATATCGATGAAAAAATCTTTTGGGCATTCTTTCAATTGGAAAAACAAGACCTAAACTGAGATCAAAAATCAAATTATTAAAAACTAACCCGTATAAAAGCTTGAAAAAGATCAACTCGTTTTGAAAATGACCCAGGACAACAACAAAGAAGGTGAATTAAACGTTTCCATTGTTCAAATCCTTCGTAAACCTAAACAAAACATTTTAAACAATAACAATTGATAGTAAACCTGTCCAACAAGGAAACATGCGAAAGCAAATTGTACTTCGGCTATTAATTGTTTCCAATCTCCAGAATGCGCAGCAATTAAAGAATCCAAGCGATCTGTATAGTCAATTCCTGCACGAGAGCCGCTTGCCTAATGATAGTTTAATAATTTAAAAAAAAATCAACTTACTCCTAAGGCTGGAATATCTTTGAAACGGATCTGATATCCTTCTCTAATTCTCATAATAGGAAGTCCAGTCTCATCAACAAATCGTATTCTGCTAGGATGCTCTCTGTCCACAGTATTACTACATCCTACGTTTGAATTCTGTAAAAATAGAAGAATAAAAAATGGAAGTAGCTTACCGCTGCAGTTTCCATTAATTCTGTTTCCATACTTACTAACTCAGCTTGAGCACTAATTCTTCCTTTTTCAGGGCTTAGTCTAAAAAAACCAAATATAAAATAAAACGAATTCTACCGTTTAGCTGTCTCGGGAGTTATAAAATCTGTAAGTGAATACCACATTCTGTAAGTTTCATAAGGATATGGACCAAGGCAAGAATCCATGTTCTTTAAATTAGAGCGTATTCTTTCAACCTATAAAGAAATTAGACGAATTGGAGATATAAAAACCTGTTCACTTGTAGCTGGTTCCATTACGAAGTCTTCTTTCTTTTTATCCCATTTCTTTACTAAAACCTCACGAGAAGAGAAATTATGGAAAAATCCTATAAAAATTATGCTCTACACTACAAAAAAATAACTAACCTATTCTTGGTGCTCCTTTGACGCTGCAATAAATAAAATGAACACCTGGAAGAATCATTTTTAGACCTAGAAACTTTTCTCCAACATTCCAAGATTTATAGTCTATTCCAAATTCATGTCCTTCAGGAAAATCTTGCAATATCTGCAAAGAAGAGATCGAAAAATACAATTTATGACATACCAAAAATGCTCCCGTCTCATACATATAGTTGATAACTTCTCTGGGAAGTTCCTCACCACTTTTCAAGCATTTCATAATATCAAAAGACATTTTTATCTAAAAAAATGACAGTAATGGAAGAAAATGAATCAAAAAAAGCAAAAATGAAAACTATTTCCGTTGGAAATTGGAAATTCGAAAGTTTTCCAGTTTCAAAATACGTGACGCTAATTTGCGTATTTTATTTTTAAAAATTTTGATGTGTATGATCGGAAGTACTTCAACTTGTTTCGTCTCATGTAAGCTCATGCGTAGGGGAATAAATCAGTCGACTGTTGATCCAAGACAGTAGAGTTTCCATTGCTTCATATCAAGAGGAGTATCTGCGCTTATCATTTCCAAGAAGAGTCGAATACACAATTCGCCATGATTTTGACGAATATTTTTAATGAATTTTGTTGCCTAGATTCTCTGTCCACTCTCCGACTTTGACCCGTGTCGAGTTCTCTTTCTTCCCATATCCATCCGTATTCCCCAGGGGCGGATATCGCGAATGGCATTGGTGACCCAGATAATAACTTGCAATTTATAATCGAGAAGAACGGGAAAATGGGGAGTGATATGCAACAGAAGAGAAGCAAAGCTCAGAAGAAAGAAAAGACAAGAAGGGAGGAGACGAGAGCAGCAGCCGGGGCCGACTTTAGACGAGACAACTTCTCATGGCTGTAGGTGTCGCGTCGAAGATGAGAATAGCCACATTGGCTGGGCAAAGAGGAGAACTTCAATTTGAGCATCGTGAAAATTGACTCCCGATTGCTGTGAAACATTCGACCGGAGATCTGAAAGTGATCGGATGGACGGAGTGAAGTCGACTGACGATTTCTGATCGAATTCCACAAAGGCGTCCATGCTCCTGGGTGAAACATGTCGAGAACTTGTCGTAGTCACTAAAAGATTATTCAAAAGAGGGGAGAGAGGAGCACCTGCAGACATTTTGGATATTCTGTTCGGATTGGTTTGTCGTCAATTGGATGAGAGATTCCCTCAGGTGGACGGTATGAGGTCGACAAGTGAGCGACAGCTCATTGCCGTGTTTCTTCCAGCAAGTAAACTGAGAAGCCACGTCTAAAATTGCCCTTTTATTCAAAACAAAAGAGAAAAATGACCATCAAGATGGCTGCAACTGTCGGTCCAGCTCTTGCTCCCGGCCAACAGGATCGACACCTCGAGGGACTTGTTACATTTTCCGAGACATTCCTCCAACTGCTCGTTACTTCTGAAAGAATCCCTTGAGGAAGACCCTTTTTGGCAAAAGAAATGCAATAGGCTCCGACTGATCCGTTTCAATTAGGCTCACCCCATATTCGGATATCATTTTTGCACCACATTCCATTACGGGGAGAGCCCCTGAGGGCACGGGGGGAGGCTACAGTAGGAAGGAAGTAAACCCTCTCCCAGATTTATGGAATGACCGCCTTGTTTGGCGAGGTTGAGTGACAACACCAACCCCAAAAAACAAGTTCATTTACTTGAGACTCAAGTGTCAAGTCGTCTGACCCACCGGCAAATGGCTTGGAGTTTGATAATAGCGGCTGTCTCATTGCCGGTAGCCTGAAGGAGCGACAACAACGGCAAAGTGAAATCTGTCGACCATTCATTGTCCATCTGAGCTTGTTATCTAAAAACAAAAGACCGAGCCTACCTCCCGCATGTGGTTGTCTTTACATCTCAATACACATTGGTTGACTTGATGATTTTGGCATCGAATTGTCGAGATCAAAAGGAACAGAAGGAGATTCCTCATGGAGTCATAAGAGGATCTAGGAAGATAAGAATAGAAAAAATAAGGTCTTCCCGAAGCCTGAGGTGCCCCGCCCCATCGGGCTAACAAAATTCGAAAGGACAATTGGCTTATGTGAACGGTTATGGAAGTATGTCTTTTCCATTCCATTTCCATCCATCATGGCCACATGAAAACACGGACTCTTTGGGGAGTTCGGACGGGGTCAACCAACCCTCCTCCCGCCCTCTCATTGTGTTGCGGTCGAGAGTCAAATGGGCTGTGAGAAATGGCTGACTTGGCCCTCGGCTTACAACACCTGGTCTGAGACAAATTGTTCTCCAGCTGGAGATATCTTCTCCATCTTCCCTGAGGCTGTGTCATGATTATTTGTCATCTTTCGCGTATTTTCCGCGTGGTTTTCCGTCTTCCGGTGTGAGTCAGTCCACCTGTCCGGTTCTCTTTTCCTCTATAAAAATGCCACGAGCCTCTTTGTGCCAACAGCTCATACGACATGATCTCTCCTTTAATAATAATATTCTTATTTATTTCTCCTATTTATTCTGTCGAAGAAGAATATGAAATATGTTAGTTATCCAGATTTAGTTTATAAATCCATTTAGTCAATCCATCAGAGACTGTCGATCCTATCATAACCCAGCCGATGATATCCGAAGGGATTTTTAATCACAATCAGACTATGTTTGAAATGGAAGAAGATCACGAGAGACTTTGTGGACAAGAAGGACGTCTCCTAAAAGAGAAGGGTAATCTCCTGGTGCAATGTTCATCCGACGCGGAGTGCCTTCCTCCTAGCCAATGTCATACCAGCGGATATTGTTGTATGATTGCCCTGCATCAGGAGCCACCTCCTGTTGGATGTCCTATTGGTACTCGATCACTTAGAAACACTTCCGGAGCTGAGTTGACCTGCAATCCGAATGAGCCCAATTCATGTCCAGGAGGGGCTCTCTGTTACACGGATTCTTTGACAAATCAACGGAGATGTTGTGGCAGTGATCCAGGACAAGGTTGCCCAGCTGGATCGAAGGCAGTCCTTTCCGGGATTGGCGACACTCCCCTCTTGTGTACTCCCGGGAGAACGGCTTGCCCAAATGGCGCTCTTTGCCAATGGTCTCATCTCATCGACAGATATCAATGTTGCCAGACAGATAATGGTAAATCTCCTTTATTTCATTATAAACTTAATCTGTAGGATGTCCCCGTCATCAAGCTCCGGTGAAAAATGAATTAGGAGCTACCGTTGAATGTTCCCCTGGCGGTCCGCCATGTCCCGGAGGAGCCGGCTGTCGTTTCAACTTCTGGACTGCCAGTTATCAATGCTGCAGAACGGACACCACAGGTAGATGTCTCGCTGATTATTTTGGCTCCTCCTGTCACGAATCACATTCAACCGGGTGTCGGCCAGCTTACTAGGTGTTAACCCCGGGAGCGAGAGACAAACATTCTGTCTCCTCATGCGCCTCTTCTGCTCGCTTTATCTGGTCACCACGGTAATTTCGGCATATTCATTCTCTGGGTACAAATCCATAAAACACAAGACGAAATGTACATTCTGCTTGTCTTTTTGGCTAAAAAAGAGACTTTTAGATTTATGTCCGGCTGGACAAGTCCCTTTTTTGAATCCCGTCGATGCTACTCCGACGAATTGTAACAAGGATGTCGACTGTCCCAATGGTTTTTTGTGTGGGGATAACCGTCTCTGTTGTGGAGAACCCGGCACTTGCCCAGCAGGAAGCTCAGCATTTAAAGATGTCTACGGTAAGTGTACCGTAGTAGCCAACTCGTCCTTAGGAAGATTGACTTCATGTTCTGCTCGACAAGGCAACACATGTCCATCAGCTTCCAGTTGTATGGACTCTAGTTTCCCTGGGCAGAAACTATGCTGTTCTGAGGTATCCAGAGCTAAAGAAATACACAAAATATTCAGGAAGATTATGTGTGTCCCGGTTTTGCTGTCCCCGTCCCGTCAGCAAGAAATCCATTGAAGTGTAGTATCGGAATACCTAACAGTTGTCCCGATGGCCTCTGTATGCCGAGTAATTTCAAAGGAACTTCAATTTGCTGTAAATCTACAGTAATTGCTCCTCCGCCAATTATTGTCGTTCCATCGAATCCATGCCCTCCCGGTTGGGGATTACAAGATAATACGGTTACTGTAAGCCACTTTACTTTATTTTCTATAAAAAAAGATGTTCAGTTCTGTCAGCCACACTCGCAGTACACGACGTGTCCCGGCTATTCTTCTTGTATTCGATCAGCCGTCGTTCCACAACAATTCGTCTGCTGTGTTCCAGGTAATCAGTCGCCTATCTCCTGTCCCAATGGGTTTCCCTACTGCTAAACATCTAATACTTGATAGATAATAAAGATTTTACTGGTTTTTAAAGTGGGTGAAGGGTCAATAACAATGACAATCGAATATATTCAGTCCGTTCTCCGCCGAAATGCAAAAAGAGAGGAGCGAGGATGGAATTGCTCTCGGGGAAGATACCAAAGAAGTGCAGCAATGACAGACAATGCTCAAAAGGGTAAGTAAAATGAGACAAAAGGGGGAGAGAGGGTGAAACGAAGTGCGGAAGCACATGGGAGTAGTGCTGTCGTGTGCTCGATAGCTGATCAAATAGAGGCGACCGCCTGCTTGACCACACGAAACATGTCTGTCGGGACATGCTTCTTCCTTCCTTCTTTCTTGTTTTTCCCGTGTAAAACGAGGGGGCTATCCCCTGGATGAGCATCTGTACACACAGAGTGTTTCTAGATAGGCTCGCCATAGAGAACCCCCCTCTGTTTGTGTCGTCCTTTTGAGAAAAAAAAACTATTGACCAGACAGGCCGCCGACGGAAATGCAATGACTTCAACATGCTTCAGCTCATCGCCGCCCTCGTATTCAGGTTTATAAATTTGTCAACTTTTCCCGGGGAAAATTTCATCCAAGCCCATTTTAAAATCTTTTTTTTTTAGTTTCACATGTCAGCCATCAATTCGAGACGGTTGGTTCTGTTGCAGTGTGCCCAGGGCACAGGTCAGATATTTTCCTTCGTCATGCTAATTTCAAAAATTCAGGCCCAAACATCGCTGGCCTGTCCTGGCAGTAATCAAATTCCGGTGATTACCGGAGGTAGTAATCAATTGTGTCAGACACCGGGACAGATGGGCGGCCAGTGTCCGAACAAGTTAGCCGTCTTCCGTTTGAATAGTCGACTATTTTCAGCGCCCTATGTCTAGCGGCCGTCGGCCAGAATAACATTTTCATTTGTTGTATTACAAACACGGCATCCACCCCGATCTGTCCAAACAACGCCCAACCTCAACCTTCGGCCACCGGGTTCATCAATTGTGGTCAAAATCCGAATATCTGCGCCATCGGGTGAGTTCCATCCCCGATCCCCTGTACCGTCTTTTAGATTTCAATGCGTTACTGCTGCCAATGACCCCAGTACTCGCCTTTGCTGTAGCCAATCATCGTCTTCCGTCGTCTGTCCCAATAATCAGAATTTGCTCACGGTATCAGTCTTCTTTTCTATTTTTAGAAATCATTTAGGATACAGCAGGCCAGCCTCGTCTCTGTCTCCCTTCCCAACAGAATGCCTGTCCTGCTGGCTATTCCTGCCAAGCTCTACTCACCCCCGCTGGCTCTTTTGCTTGTTGTACAACTCAGCAAACTGCCCGATGTCCTACTGGTTTCCAAGCGGACATCAGCTCTACTGGTGGAATTGTACGTGTTTTTTTTGCTTATTATTCTTTGTTGTAGATTCTCTGTGATCGTTCTCAACCAGCAGGTTGTCCTGCCAGTTCAGTCTGTCTTTTAGATCAATCCACTGGGACAAGTCTTTGTTGTCGACAATCTGCAGCCTCGTAAGTCTCCTGCTCTTTTGGTAATCATCGTTTCAGTGTCTGTCCTAATGGACTGACCGCCCTTCTCGACGGTTTTGGTTCTGTTCAACAGTGCAGCAATGCAGGTGCTTCATGTCCAACTGTAGGATATCAGTGCGTTTTTTCCAATGTCCTCAGCCAATACATCTGCTGTGGTTCCGGTACAACAACAGTACCGGCTGTTTGTGCCGACGGTCGGCAGACATTCACCCAAACTTCTGGTAAGGGCATTCGCCCTTTTGAAATCAGTTCCAGGTACGACATACACCTGCAATCCTTTACAAGTTCCTTCCAATTGTCCCTTTGGGTATGACTGCGCCCCGTCGACTCAAATTGGTGTCAATGTCTGCTGTTTCACCAACTCAGGTAGATTTTTAGATATTCAGAAGCAATTCTTTTTAGCAACTAATCCGCCGTCGAATTTCTTACAATGTCCAAGTGGATGGAATCCATTCCGAAATTCTCTAAACCAACAAGTACAATATTGTGCTTCGACCACCGATCAAAGGTGTTCTTTTCCTGTCTGAATCACAATAGTTTTAGTTGTCCGACTGGTTATTCATGTACTCCCTCGTCTCAGGCTTCTGTCTATCTCTGCTGTAGATTGGCATCTTCGCCATCTTGTTCCACTGGATCTACCCTTCTTTCAAATGGCCAGCCAAGATTGTGCAGTAGAAATTTGGCTAACCAATGTCCTCGTGGATATTCATGTCAACAAAGTTCTACGGTAATTAGCCCGAAGAAGTTCACCTTTCATTTCAGCCAACGATTACGATTTGTTGTTCGTCTCAATTTGACGACATTCTTCAATGTCCAGATAATTCTCAGCCAGCAATGATTGGCCCAAATCCGCGATATTGCCCGGTAATCAATTCGAATGCTGGTTGCCCTGCTGGTTACAATTGTCAGACGAGCAACCAAGGCACAAATGTGTGTTGTTTGAGGTATTTCTTTTGTTATTTGATATTTCGGCCTATATTTCAGTACATTTTCTCCAATGAATATGCGCTTCTCGTCTTCTTCTGGTCAAGTTAAATGTCCTAATGGCGTCATTCCCTCCTTGTCCCAGAGATCGTGTTCAACACTGGCCGATTGCCCAACAGACTCAACTTGTTCTTCCTCAGCAGGTAGCAAGTCTTTTTCCCATTTTATTCCCCGCTTCAGGTGCAAAAATTTGTTGTGCTGGTGCCGTTCCCCCAGACACGAGATGTAAGGCGCGACGTACCCTGCTCCGAGACGGAAAACCCGCTGCCTGTCTGCCTGGAAGCAGCTGTCCTGCAGGTTAGCAATTTTTTTAACAAACTAATTCTTCTAGGATTTGAATGTTCTCTTGAAACATCAAATAACAGAGCTGTCTGTTGCGAGACCCCAGAGAAAGCCCAAGAAATTTGTCCAGAAAATCGAGCCGCTTTCTTGATTGCCAGAACTGAAGATATTCTTTATTGCGATGGTACAGCCTACATGTGCCCAAATGGGCAAGAATGTGTGTTGTCCAAAAAAGGCGATAGACACGTTTGTTGTTCTCCGATGGCTCGCTGTCCTGGCGGAACTACTCGACCATACGGAGAGGCGTATCCTAAACGGTCAGTTGCCATCCAATAAAGAAAGCCTCCTCTTTTAGATGTTTTTCAAGTGAAGACTGCTCGACCGAACAAGCTTGTGTCAGTTCCTCGGTCGATGATGTCCGTGTCTGTTGCAGTGTCTTCTACCAAGAAGATTCGGTCAAGTCGACAGACGACGAATGGGTTGTACTCGAAGCTTAATACGAGCCATATCAAACACGACGAATCTCTCATTTCCCCCGTGACTGTCAATTGTTCCTTAATTCATTCCCTTGTTCAAAACAAGACAGAATATATATTTATTAGCACCTCTATGTACTCGTTTTCTGACCCGTAAATCAGCCGGAATTGTGGTCATAATTAGACCGAAGTTGGTGGAGGAAGTTTCTTCAGCTCAGCAGCGAGTCGCCGTCGGTGTTTATGACTCCGGAGCCAACTTTCTACCCGAATTAACATATGCCCGAAAGTCTGTCTGTAGCGGGAACTCATGAAACAGTAAAGGATAAAGTCGACGCTGAAATGGACAGGTTATGCAAAGGAGAGTACAGGAGGAATGCCTGCAATTGACGAGAGATAAAAGGTCGAAAAGTTCTCCGACATTCTGATATATGTAATTGTTGATATCCGATGTATAGACACCTAAAAGAGTAGGCGTTGCAAGGGAGAGTCCACTTACCATTAAGAAGGGCGAGGATGCCTTGAGGAAGTTCCGTCACCAGAAAGACGACCAGCATAATAATGAGCATATATGTAGTCCGATCGGGAACTGTCGTCTTCTTGACATGTTTACGGAAACTTTTTGAATAGAGGTAGTTTCTCTTCTCGTCAGTTGCCCTCAATTTCATGACCAAAGCGATTGTAAACCAAAGAAGGAGGGCACAAGGAATTGCCTGAAATCGCTCGTCTTTCCCAAAACAACTGAAATTCCTCGTAGATATTTGCATAACGGTGGGAACATCCGGCCCGGGCTAATCTTGGGAAAGGCTTCATTTTGGAACGGGGAAGACAAATTATGGACATACCTTGAGCACAACGGCTAACATCCACAAATTGAACTTGAAAAAAGCACAGGAATAACTGGCAAAATTCAAAGTATACGTGACTATTCCCTCAGCTGAAATGGAGTTCTGCAATTGCCAGGAATGAAGGCTTACGATTAGGAGCGATTTGTATTTCGTGAAGGACAATTGTCGGAGTACAGAGGAACGTGATGACGATGGTCGTGACACCGAAGAGGCCCCATGCACTTCGGGGCTGAAGCCATCGACTGTGGATATTACCAAGGGCTTGCCATCTGATATAGGCAAGCGCAGCACCCATGTACAGGGTGATCGCATGAAGGGCGATAGACAACACCACGTGGAATTTGAGAAACAATACCCAGGAGAAGGGATACCCTGTGGGATCCTATAAGCGAGGATTACTTGGAGTCTACCGATGAACTAACCTGATATATTCGAAATCGAAAAAGATAAACAATGTAGGAAACCATGGTGAAGACATCGCAAAAGGCGACGGCGATGAGGACACAATTCACGGCACAGCGACGAAGACGCGGCCGGGAAAGGACCAAAATGTGGACGAGATTAGTGACGACACCGACGAAACAAATGATGAGACAAGCATAGCGATGAAAGACTGTGTAGACTCTGAAAAAGATTAAATATTTTGGCAACGAGAACTGTACCTATTGAAGGCTTCAAGTCGATTGACAAAGGACAAAACAAGCGGATCGTCAAGATTGAGTAGACCTCCCTCTTCATGGCACATCACACCCGCTGAAAAGGGCAAATTATGAGAATATCACTGATGATTTTGATTTGATCCTGACGTCAGGAAAAATTCAAGGAAAATGTCAAATGTTTGCGTGATTTTTGTATATTCGACGGGAGGAAATGGTTGGTGTCGATGCCGGGGATAAACAGATGGATCAGATGAAGTTCAGAAAGCAAAATAATACGGTAAAAGAAGATTTAAGCGGATAAAATGAGACGACAAATACGCAAGAGGACAGCTGAACAGTAAGAGGACGAGGCAGATGTGGACGGATTCGATTAAGGGAAGGCAGGTGAAAAAAAGAGAAGACGAAGGATTGGAGGAGGAGTGAATAAAATGGCCTTGGGAACAGTTTAAGGAAGTTTAGCTGGAGTTGATTTATGCGCATCTCTGAGAGAGTCACATCCACATTAATCTCTCTTCTTCTCTACCTTTATAGAGGAAAAAATTAGTCAGGGGAACATAAGGAGAGACGAGATCGGAAGATGAAGACGGATACCTGGAGAGATCCGGCACACAAATTGGCTCTATTCTCGAGGAGAGTCGATGATGCGAAAAGGAAAGACTAAAGCGAACTTTTCACGTGGGCCCATCCAATTCATAATTAAAGAATTTAAACCAAGGAAAAGATTACAGAAAAGAAAAATGAGACGTTCGAATTTCGAACATGGAATGTGTCTTGAAGCCATAAGGGAAGCCGTCGAGTGGGTCACACGTCAGATGACCGGTCGACGTCGAGCTCAGCAGTGGCTGAGAACGGGTTAATCTTTCGACGAAGACCTGTCTGCTCTCCCGGAACAAAACATCACACTTACGGGCCCGCTCAATCCAGCCCAATTGAGAAGTCGATTCTCCTCTCCTTCTGCCTTTTTCGCATGACCATCTTCCTTGAAAAAAGGTGAGAAAAGAAAGGATACCGTCCCGAGGGACCACGGCGACACATCCGTCGGGTCGCAAAAACGAGCAACTAATTTGAAAGCTTGAAGTCACTGAGCGGAAAACAAAAAAAAGCGAGAGGACAATCGGTAGAAGAGACAGAGGGAGAGGTGACTGTGGAACGACCTCTGTCAAATGCAGCCGACAAAACAAATGAAATTGTTCCGCTTTTTGACCACCTGCAATCTCATAAAATATTCCACGTCTCTCTTAGAGGATGATTCGGGATACAGAGGCGGAATTATGACGACGAATCTCTTCTCTTGACAGAAACGGAAGTTCTTACAAATTGAGAAGGTCCGCCTTGCAAATCGGATTGTCCAAAATGGACAACTCTCTCTTTTGGCTGAATTGGTCTACGGTAGGGAGAGAAATGGAAGAGGGGTCAAGAAAAGACTTGGCTTTAATTTAAATTAAGAAGATAGAGATGTAACTTCCTTGTCCGAATTATTATCTGGCAGTGGCGATTCCATTTTGGAATAATGGCCATCTGCGAACACAATTAGTGCACACAAAAAGAGACGAAGAAAGGCCGAATCACTGAAAGAACGAACCTTCGACTATTTGGGACGAGACGTTGGGATTGAGTGTCGACATATTTACGTCCATTGTCGACCTAGAAGAACTTTTTGTCGATGAGAAAAGAGGAAAGAAAAGAGATGAAATAGACGTCCTTTTGATGGAAATGAGAGCAGCAGAACAAAACAAGAAAAGGTCTTCTAGAAAATATTTGTATTCTTTGTCAATTATCCTTTTATAAAGAAAAAGATCGAAGACCGGATGGAGAAACTCGGAGAATAGAAATTTTTAGCCTGGCGTCTGATATTATCCGATTTACTGGAACTGGGGGATTAAAATTTTATGAAAGGGTAGAGATCAAGGAGTCACACAAATTGATCTAGAAAGGTTCAATTTGTCCATTTGATGGCTATATTTCAATGAGTTATGTCGCCCGCTCGAGAGTGACCCCCACGAGAAAAAAAGAGATTTTAGCTCTGGTACTTGATTGGATGGATCTGGGTAAATAAGGAGGAAAAGCCTCCGGGGTGCAATAAGAGTCGTCTATTTATAGCAAAATATAGTTGACTGTTAAAAAATCCCGAGACCACGCAGTTGAATTGTTGGCCCTCCACCCCGCTCAGTTAATTTAATTCTCCTGGCAGTGATCTATTTTTCGGTGAATTTTCTAAATCAGTCCGAGAGTGTCGAACGGCGGCCAGTTCAGAGGGCAAAATGTGCCGATATCCGGCTAAAATTTCCATTTGACTACACCTGGGAGAGAGAAAGAGTACTGGACAATGTCTAGACATCAGGAGATTTGACTTAAAACGTAATATACTGGGTTTGAGTGGCGACGGAAAGCGGCAACAAAAGCCAGCCCTCAAAAATGGAACACCTCATAATTACGGGATGGATGAGCCCAGCGGATTAGGTAAAGATGGCCATCCGGTCACCACACGTGTTGAATATTTCAACTAAATGGTGTGGAATGGCTGAGAGGATGTAAAATCAAGATTTTTGGACTATGAAATACTAAGAGAGCGAGTGAGTAAAAAGGAAGGGTATCCTCCTCCGCGAGGCCAGAGACCTGGGGCAAACACAAATCATGGGAGTCCCTTGGGGGGACGGGGCCTTGTTGCAAATACTTGAGAAGAGGCCACTTTGGGATGTGTCAAATTAGAGAGGATCTTTTGATCGGTCGAGAAGAAGGCGAAAGAACGAGACAGATGACCAGTTGACTGATCAGTTTCTAAAATTGGAATTATTCAAAATTATAGATGACAGTAAGAGATCGTCGAAGAGACACCCCCGCGGAGGGATAATTGTCGACAATTTTGACGGGGAGAATCCAGTGATGCCCAGCTAGATGATCAAATCGTAGGATATTTTCGACTTGACCAAGGAATATGGCACATCTGGAAGGTCTACGGGCTGCTGTAATCTCATACTCAAAATAACGAGGTGATAAGAGGGTTCCGTGTTTTTTTTCACCTGGCATTTCCTTTATAAAACGTAGCTTCCATTTTCTAACAGGTGTTATTCCTCGTGGTCTCTCAATGACTCGACCGAAGAACTAACGGGGATCGGCTGCCAATTGACCCAAAGTGCCTTCATTGCTCGTTGCAACCGGGAGGTATCGCAAACGAGCGAATTCCAGGAAAAAAAGGAAAGGGGAAATTGGCCAAAAGTCACCGGATTTGGATGAGGCCGTAATTATTCGAAGGAAGAATAATAAGGCAGAAAGAGAGGCCAAGGGTCGACGACGATGACTCAAAAGGACAAGAATAGAGAGACCTATGAGATCGGATAAACAAAAAAAAGTTGGGGGAGGACAATTATGACAATACGAAGTGTTTGGCTCTTAATTAATTGTTTTCGAGGTGAAGACTGCCGCCCTCTTTCCCATAAAGCAGACACTTTGGATGAATAGAGCCGAGAATAACTGAGAAATGGTCAGAGGTCACACCCCCGAAATATACGACATCTGGCATCTCGCGTGTAAACCCATTTCAGGGTGGTCTTCAAGATTGACTAATAGTCGAAGAGACAAGAAGATGAGCTGTGAAAGAGACGATAAAAAGACGAGCAGGTAACACCACCACGTGTCCCGGCCACCTGTCCATTTTATATCCTCGACAATCGACAAATTTCATTTTCTGCTATTTTGTGTGGTGTCGTTGTCGACACCTGGCAGTTTTCTTTGACATAAAAAGGGCAGCCAGTTGCTGTGCGAGTTTGTGTTTTAAAGACAAATGGAAGAGTCATGTTAGAGAGCACACCGTGCCATTATTTATAGTTCGTGGATTTATCTCACCAGCTGTTAACATCGTGTCACCTGCCATCCGGGATTCCAATTGAAATGATTCCATTCACCTGAAAAGAGATTTTAGATCGAGAAGCCAAGAAGCTGCCCGCTTCGAATGGACACGGAAATGATGATTGAGAAGGATATTTAAAGACTTCCGGAAAAGAGATTTTGAAGGAGATGACGGCAGAGAACAACAAGGATCAAGTCAAAAATGCAGTGGTTGTCACTTGTACATAAGAAAAAGGAGATGAGAGTTCAGAAAGTCGTTTGTGGGAGATATGGACAATTAGATTGAACGAGATGCTCTGTCAGCTGTTCACGAACCACAGAAAACGATGTTGCAGGAGGAGGATCCAATGAGGACAAAGATTGACAAGGAAGAGCAAAAACATCGAACCACCAGTTTTAGTAGAAAAGCATTCGGAACGGAATTCATCAAGGTTGACGTCCAGTGAAACTTTAATCCTATCCATGTTGACCACAATTTTAATTGCAAAAGATGCTCATTAGTTCAAAGACGAAGGATAGATATCCCAATCCGTATTATTTATCATCATATTTGACAACATGTAAAAAGCATTGAAATCAAAAGCTACCTATTCAACAATTAACATTTTTAGGATTGAAAATTTCGATCCAATATCCGTCAGGATCTTGAATAAATGCAAGCCCCTTCATGTTTCCATCATTCGGTTTCTTGATGAACGATACTCCCAATTTCTCAAAGCGTTCGCAGGCTCTTTCGACGTCAGGAACAACAATTCCAATGTGACCTGTAAAAAAAGAATAATATTACGCGTAAAAACAAACCGTATCCACGAGGATCTTTATTTCCGTTATGATAGCTAAAATTTGGATCATTTTCTGTTCCCCAATTGCTAAAAAATTATCAAATAAGCCAGACAAAAATATTACTGGGTAAGCTCGATAGTAGCCAAAGTCGAAAGTGCAAAACGAGCTCGTTCGGTATCATCTTGAGGAATCTCAGACGCATTTTTGTATCCCATGAAAAACAGTGAAAATTTTGCGTTAGGAAAATCAAGTTGTTTTAAAAGCCTAAAACAATCTAGTTTTCGTATAAAAAAATATTACCTCATGCCCAATACTTTAGTGTAAAAAGGAAGAGTTTTGCGTGGATCTTTGATACGATACATGGTTTGTTGAAAGTAGAAACCATTGGTTTCGCTGTCAGGTTCACCAATTAACTCGGCTACCTAAAAATATCACATTATATCAATATAACAAACTTACTTCATGTGGGAGGAGTGGCTTGGAAGCGGAGCATTTGGCGTCTTGTCCACACCCAGCCATTTTAGAGGTTCAGTAGAAAGTTGATGGAAAGCAGCTGCAAGAAAAATAATAAAATGGAAAGACGTAAGAAGATTATTGGAAATTGCAGTAACAAAACGTCTCGAACAATCGATAGAACGTAAACAACTGATAAACAGGAGACTCACATCCCCAAGCAGATTCCGGATTTATTTCTGATTGTAATGTTCCGTAAAGGAATACACCCAAAACGCCAGCAAATACAATGGTGCCTCCCTGAAAAATTTTTCAGATTAGCTAAAAAAATGGACTTACGGTTAAAAAAGTTAATTTCTTGCCACCTTTTGGCAAATGAAGCTGACTAGTCTCACGCCAGATAGTGTTACCGTCTGGACCACGAATAAATACTCTACGAGCGAGAGATAATAGCATAAACTGAAGTATATAGGAGACTTTTTAGCAGAGGATGAACTTCAAGAGTAATTTTGAGGTTTTCAGCCGGAACGAGGATGCACTTTGTAAATCCCGAGCAAGCTCGTGTTGCTTTTTATTATTTTCGCCTTTCATTCTCTTTCTTTCGCTCGCTAATTCTTTTCTTTTTATTTTGATGGAAATATATTTTCAGAGGATGCTTCCAGAGTATCCAAAAAAAGCCAATATACTAAAACGAGCTAGTCCTACAGAAATATCTTCCACAGGTTCGTGCTTTGATGTTAGTTTATAATTTTATTTCTTAGAAGAAGATAGGCCTGCCAAAAAAATGAAAACTACTCGAAGTTTTGACTTCAGTCGACATCCAAAAAGAAAAATAGCACTAAAATTTTTATACTTTGGCTGGGAATACGATGGCCTCGTTCAACAAACAAATACAGAGAGGACTGTTGAAAAAGTTGGCTATTTTGATGCGGAAGTTTTATTGTGTTCATTTAGCATTTGATGGATGCGCTGACTAAAACGCGTCTTATTTCAAATTGGAAAGATTGTGATGTATCGCGATGTGGGCGAACAGACAAAGGTGTTTCTGCTTTCAAACAAGTCATGTGCTTGACTGTGAGGTTTTATTATGATATTATATTTATTTCAAACATTACAGGTCAGCAGATCCTAATGGTGAACATGTTTTCTGGGAGAAAGAGACGAACCCAGATGTAATAGCAAATTACAAAAGTGGCGAAGAACTTCCTTACATAAAAATGCTGAACGGAGTTTTGCCCTCTTTTATTAGAATAACAGCGTACGTTGATATTTCCAAGACTTTTGTAAACGTTCTGGTGTTTATTTTGTAAAACGTTTTAGATGGGCTCCTGTTCCATTGGACTTTTCAGCCCGACATAAATGTAATCGAAGGGTCTACAAATATAGCATGCCTAAAGCTAATTTAGATATTGAGGTAAAGATTGATAGTTCTTGGTTCAATATATTCAGAAAATGCAAAAAGCATGCGATTATTTAGTTGGCGAGCACGACTTTAGAAACTTCTGTCAGGTATCTTCGTTTGAATTATTTTTTAAACTGATTTTAGATAGATTCTAATGAAGCTCGTGTTCTTCAAACATATATACGTCGAATATTTGACGCAAAAGTGGAGCTAATACGGTTTACTACCAAGTTATTATATAATCTCCTATGTTCAGAGGTAGTAGCGATCCATATGAATTGATTGAACTTACTGTAGTAGGGTCTGGATTTTTATGGCACATGATCCGTTATATTGTAACTGTGCTTCATGAAGTTGGACAGGGTAATGAAGAACCAGAGGTTCGTTTCATCATATATATTTATTGTGTAAAACATTTAGCTGGTATTGTCGATGCTGGATATCACTACGACTCCTTGCCGCCCACAGTATGGGCTTGCTGTGGAAACGCCTTTGTGCCTTTTTGATTGCAGGTTTCATTCATTTTAATAGTAATGGAATAGCTTTAGCTATGATACATCGAACCTCAAATGGCAAGAAGATGAAACATCCATGGAAAAGGCAATAGTTTTTCTTCAAACGACATGGGCTGATTTTTCTACAAAGTAACATTTTGCAGATGATATTTACTTCTGTTTAGAGCACAACTAATCAAGAATATGATCAGTGAACTACAAGAAACTTGTAGTTCCAACAAAGGCCTATTGCAATTTACGCAGGTAGCAGCTATTTTGTTTAATCTCATTTTGTAAAATCTTTGCATGTAGGATCGAGCTCTTCCTGCTAAATATATTCCTTTTAACAACCGACCCGTTTGTGATAGTTTGGAATCGAAGCTGGAAAAACTCAAAAAGAAACAAAAAGTAGTAATGGAAGAAGAATAATACTACCGGTATAAGTTTGTTATTGTTACTTTTGAAATGTTTTTTTTTAATATTTTTCTTTGTTAATTTAGATAAATTATTATTGAATGTCAACGTAGAAACTATCAGATTTCTTAAATGTTTTATCGTTTTTATTTATCAGAACTGAGCATATTGTCAAATATTATTTTAGTATGTCAAAAAGAAAACTTCAAATTATCGGGTACCCAAAGAGTTTTATTGACTACGAAGGTTTGCCTTAGTTTATGTACAAATTCTAATTTTTAGATGACAATGTATATCGTTCGTTTGTCTGTGATATAATTAAACGTTTGAACAACAAAGAAGATGCTTGGATACAGTCTGTTCTAAACTTAGAAAAGACGGAGGAATGGTCGGATATGTTAAAAGAAGTTTGTTATCAAATCGTTCTTTTGATAAATATTCTTCCAGTACTTTCACGAGAATAATTTCATCTCATATGAAACCAGAGCCGCAGCCTCAGAAAGTCTTTTGGATGCTCTGATAAGCAAAATGTTCGATAGCAGAGGTAAATTCATTTTTTTTTGTTTTATTATCGTCTCACAGATGTTGCCCAACGAATTACTGGCAAAGAATACTTGCAGTTATCAAAGCCGACAGTAAAAGATGAAGGAAACCCAGAAGAACTTAAAAAATTAATTTATGAACTTTGTGACATGTTCAAAATCACAAAACATCCTGATCCTATGATTTCACTTGAAGTAAGATTTTTTTAGAGTTTTTTTTTAAATTACTGAATAGGCCGCTTGCATCTACATCAACAAATATCTTACTCCTGATTTTATTAAACAAATCAATGAAGAAAGGAAAAATGGCGTAGATGTGGTGAGCGTATTTTTCTGATGGGCATTATTTTTACAGAAAAAAATGGGTTTCAAAGATTTCCCAACAGGATTGCCCGATTTTCAAGACGGTGTTGTTGGCGTAGCGGCTCGAATTATGCGTCTCTTAAATATTGAAACTATCCGTGACACTCAAACCGCTGTGAACGAAACTCTAGTCGCCATTCAAAATATTACTGCAACGAAAGACAGCAGTTAATGTTATTTTTCCATTTGTTATTATTAAAGTTATACTCGATCTTATGAGTTTTCTTCGATATGGGTACGTTCTGTATGCTTATAATAATTTTTGGCCTTCCATAATATTTAAACAATAATTCCAGGAATTTTTAAACGATGAAAACATATAATTTAACGCTGAAATTAGCGTCAAAATCCTATTTGGCGTCCATAAAATTTGCTTCATATTTAGCCAGGTAGAATATTTTAATTTATTGATATCTAATTTCTAGAAAAAAGAACTATTATCAAATACTTGGAGTTCCCACAGATGCAAGTAAAGAAGAAATACAACGAGCGTTTTTAGAAAAAACTAATGAGGTTCATTTTCTATTATTTCCTTTAACTTTTTCTTTTCCAGCTTCATCCAGACCGTAGGAATAGTCTGCCAGATAATCGTATTGGATGGAGCCGCGAGACGGCGACTGAAAAATTTATGTTAGTAAAAGAAGCCTATGACTGTTTACGTAATAAGGATAAAAGAAAATTGTACGATGAAGAAATACTTCTGACAACTGGAGGGGGTTTTCTTATGGAGGTATAGTTTCTTATTATAATTTTCTTTTCGTTTTTAGGCTACATCGCATCGATTTAAAGATACTATTATTGATTTAAATAAAAGCAGAAATTTATCTTATACTGGTGTGGAAAATACGTTAGCTAGTGGCCATTTCAGGTAATTATTTGAGATTCAGACGAAATTTTGAAATGTTTAGAGATCCAGAAAAGGAATATTATGCCGAAAAGCAGAAAAATAGATCCCTTTATATAATCGGATTCTTTTTTGTTTTAGTAATTATAATTAATATAACATATGTCTGGTATGTTCTTTTTTTTACAATAAAATACTTTTCTTATAGGTATTTGAGAAAAACTGGACAAAAACGGATGATATTGCTAGACTCAACGAAATTATAACAATACATGAAAATGGACGAAATAGTAAATTTATATTTTCTAGTTATATTATAAAATATTTAAATTTGTTTTCTAATTGTTTTCCCATTTTTGATTGTTTGTTCAATCTCGTACATGCTAAAAATTGTTACAATTATTCATTTTTATTTAGGAATGGCCACTCCCGAAACCAGAGAACGGCCTAATATATTGATAACCGGAACACCGGGCACCGGAAAAAGCACCTTGGCTCAAGAACTGGCAAATAGGCTTGGATATGATTTTTTGGAGGTATTTGTTATTTTTTTGTGTTTAAATTTCTTAAAAATTATAGATTGGAAAAATAATCAGAGAAAACAATCTGGTTACTGAATTTGATCCACAGTATAATTCTCATGTATTGGACGAAGATAAATTACTGGATCATATAGAAGTAATTTTACAAAATTTCTAAATATTAGTTGTATTAGGATCGAATGGATAGTAATCAAGGCGGTGCCGTCGTTGATTATCATGGTTCTGATTTCTTCCCCGAACGTTGGTTTGATTTTGTTATTGTTCTTCGTTGTTCAACAGAAATTCTCTATGATAGATTGAAACAAAGAGGATATGATGAATTTAAGGTAAGATCATTTCGCTTAATCTTTTAATTCCTTACAGATAAAAGAAAATATTGAATCGGAAATATTCAATTCATTAGCTGAAGAGGCTCGAGATGCTTATCCAGCAGAAAGAATTCACGAATTAAAGTCGGAAACAGTTGACGAAATGCATGAAAATCTAGAAAAAGTTATGGAAATGGCTCAAAACTGGAGGCAGTAGATTTTACTTTATTTCCTTTCACTTGTTACAGTTTTTATACGTTCAGATTGCTATGTTGTTTTCAATGAAGGTGCCAATTATACGTATTTTCTAAAATTAGACTGTTGTTCTGGCAGAATATTATTTGATCGAAACTAATTCAATTCGCTTATATTTTTAGATGTGTCAAATGTGGCAAAGAATTCGTTATGGGGTACGGTGGAACCCCGCAGAACGATTAGCATTAGCCACTCGAGCATTAGATTTGAAGACTGTAAAATCTATAGAAATTTCAATGGATCCATTTCATTCTGGTAATAATTCTTTGAGGTATGGTACTATTTTGCACGTAATTTGTCTATCTTTAGAACATTTTGGCATAGTGTAATGGCACCAAAAGTACGACTAACAAATCCTCAAGTTCGTATAAAAGCAGATATTCGAAACGACCGACAAGATCCATTTTTCATTGCCACATTAGGTTTGTTGCTGAAAAACATTGCAAGTGTTTTTGAATATTTAATAGAGCTCTCCGCTGTAATCCCGTGACAATCAATTTTTCGGCCGTAAACCGTAGATAATCGAGTAATAGCGGATGCTTGTCGTAAAAATGTTTTGCATTCGAATACTATTGACCTTTAACGCATTTGCTGTTTTTAGATAACGGAAAGAAACTAAAGTTCAATACAAACAATATGCCAGCAATGGATGTTATTATGAGATTCAATCGACTTATTGGAAATCCTGAATTAGGCAAAGCTGGAACTCGACCTCTTACCAAGATCTAATAGTTTATTCATATTTTTAGTGCATTGTTATTTGTTAAGAATTGCCGATATAAATTTCATTCAGACATTTTCATTTCAGTCGAAACGATATGAAACGACGAAAAGCAAAGACAAAAAATGCTCGTGTAAATAATATGCAACTTTTTGGATGACTAGCCATAAGGCACAGACGATTCATAGTCGAGGCGGAGTTGTCGCAATTGGCTGTTCACATCTTCGTCCGAATGTTCCAATTGTTCATTGGAGGAAGGTTTACTGAAATTTTATCATAATCCTCCTCGGGATAATATTTACCGATAAAGGCGAACTTCCTCATCAAATCCGCTTCTCAATTCATCGGTGATACAGGCGATAAAAGTACGCCAAGCACGAGCTGCCTCCCGTGTCTGGATTCTGTCTTATTTTATTAGAGAGAAACTTACATTGACGGATTCATGGCTGCATATCCTTTCCATTGCAATTTCTCCGAGACGTTCCCATATCTCACTAAAATTATTTATAAGAGAAAATAATCATCGAACCCTGTGAATCCACAACTTTTGGCAAGAACTGCATGTGCCTGTCCCATTTTCTTCAATTTCTCAACGCATTCTTTTTCATCATCCAATTGGGAGAGTAATTCATCCAAAAATCTAAAAATTTGTTCTATTTTTTTTTAATTTTTACTCACTTGACGATAATTTTAATGTGTGCATCCATTGTGGCGATATTCTCCTCGTCCTTGTTAAAAGCATCGACCAAAGCAGCTTTGTAGAAAATTTGTTTGACTTTAGGCGAAGCAATTTCCAACTCGATGAGAATTTTTCGAAAGATGCTGTTACATTGGCCACGCATCATTCGCCATGTGCTGGTTAATGCCTGCTTTTGGCTGAAGGAGAGAGAAGAAAGCGAACCCAGGGCACCTGCAAGCGACTCCTAACAAAGGAGAAACTGATATTTTTCTGTGGGGGCACATGACGACGACGACGATACAGCTGATTAGATTTATCAATTATTCGGGGGATAAATGCTCACGCACTCCCCTCGATTCTTAGAAATTGTCATGCATAAATGAGACTTACGGTCGCCTGGGGCGCTTCTGATCGAGAGCTTTCGGGACATGTCGTTTTGTTTGGAAGAACCAGGCGGTTATCCTAACGAGATCCGACAAAGGGCGCCCGCTCTCATCAGAAACGTCTTTTGACGATGCAACACCTAATTGCCAGCCAAAAAAGGAAGGAATAACTTACAGGGAATTCGTCGCTTGACACTTGTCGGCTTTTTTGCAATAACCGATAACCAGGAGGACATGGCAAAAGATTCGAGGAAAAGCGAAATGGGCGGAAATTAGCGCAGAAGAATGAACATCGACAGCCATGACGTGACCCGGGTAATTTCGACTCAAAAGACAACGGAACTTCATTTCCAGGACTTCTCTCTCTCTCTCTTTTTCTTCCAAACTGACCTCGTCTAGTGGACTTGGATCGACTTCGACTGACTTTTCTTGAGAAACCATTGGCTCCTATAAATAGACATTGACATAAGTCGACAGTTTTCTTGACCCCTTCGCTTACCTGGACTACGACTGGGACAAGCCTCTTCGACTACCGTAAGACTTCTGACAAATTTAGCTCTTTGTACATGAGCTTCAGCCATTCTAAACAATTCGGAAATGGGAAATGGGATAGCCGAAAAAAATGAGAAGGGATCCACTTTGTATGGTTATGGATACGGATGAAAATGAATATGGGGAGATTGCTGAAGGATGTGCCTATAACGAATTCATTCGTCGTGTTATGCCCGTGTAGAATAAAAAAATCATATGTTTCTGGGTGGCGAAGCGTCGTTACTTTAAAAGTTGAGCATTTTGGAAATTAGCCCGGTTACCTCCGCCTCTTTTTGAGCTTTTTGCTCCTTTTTGTTTGACCCAAATAATTATTGCAGAAGGAGAGAAAAGTAAAGAGACGGCGGATATTGTTACACGGAACCATAGAGCAGGAGTTTTTTTAATTTAATCGAAGAAGGTTTTGCATTTATGAGGGGACAGCAGGCTAAGACTTCGTGGGAACAGGCGGTTTATCCTTTGTGCACGCTCAATTTGACGGCGATTTCTGTCTTCAGGCAAAATATTTTTATGATCGCCTGGCTCACATGCTAACAGGTTCGTCTAGAAGGAAGAAAGTAGAAAAATAGGGCAGATTGAGAGGGCTGACAAGAGAAACGCTATGAATATGGGAACAGTTGCCATCGGGTAAAAATATGGGCAGAACTCACTCTTTGGCATGTTGATAGGGCAGTCAAAAAGGGTCGAATGAGTATAACCGCCAGATTTATGGGAGGTTTCCACTGGAGACGGTAGTCCACGAGGGACACGTACTCCTGTTTATGAGAAAAAGAGAGAGTGGATATCCATTTTGGGAGAGAGAACAAGAAGAGCAACTCAAACTGCGCATATCCGATGTTATCCAGTTTCAGATGGACTTTTTTTTCTTTCGAGTTTAAAACAAGAGGGAGGGAGGAAGGATCGACAAAAAGTCGAAAGGACCACTCATTATGACACGAGGCACGCTGGGGCAAAGACACTCCAATTTAACCTATTGCCCCGGACACAATAAAAGCCCGATATCCACGAGACACAGCCAATTTCTCATAGCTTGTCACCAATGGCTGGGTATCTTCCCCTAAAGGCAAAAATAAAACGAACCTTGACTCCTCGGCACACGACAGGATTGTGTTCGACGGAGATGACTCGGCAGAACTGTCAAGTCGTCGCCCATTTTCTAAAAAAATTCGATTAGAAAAAAACAAAAAAACGAGAAGATGGAAAATGAATTCCGTTGAAGCGAGGAATTCCGGGCCAGTGCTAATCGTGCATGAATTAAACTACGGGTGTTGTCAACGGGAGCCATTGTTTCTGATGATCCTCGTTTGAAGAAAAAGTCGAAAAGGAAAGGAAAAAGAAGCCGACAACAAGGGGGGAGACCCCCGTTAATCAAAGACGCCAGCCGGTGTGTGTTTTATTCATCTCAGGTAGAAGGAAAGACGGATCGAGAGTATTTTTAGAGAAGATCGAAAAGGCACTTCTTTGAATGGCTAAGACAATGGCGTGAGCTCGAGGGGGGAAAAGTCACTCGACCACACTTGACTATTAGCCATTCTTCTTGGTCTCTCTCCCTCTCGTAGAGATCTCAACACTTGGTCAAGCATCCTAATGAGATTGGCTACCGAGTCGTCGTGTTTGGTAGAGAAGGAGCATCTCGCAAAAACATCAGAAAAATTGATGGTTTTCTAGTCGACCGAGAACATAAAAAACAGAGCACAACCATTAGAACATGAGGGCGGGTTCCCTTGAAAATACTGTTAATACCGAAGGATTCTAGCGTAATTTAAAGTGCAGAGACCAGAGCATCCGATTTCTTTATAAATTGTCAACCTATCCGTATTATTTTTCACGTGAACATGACATCAAGTAAGAGAAATACCAAGAGGAAGTCATATTTTCAATGGGGAAGTAACTATTCTGAATGAATGCATTGGGTGATTGACGGTAAGCTACTCGTATAAAATGCAGTAGAAACTCCACGAGACGGAATAGAAATGATGAGATTTGGACATGGAGCAGCCATCCAGAAATCGTGACGATTGTTCTTTAGCGAAGGCAATTGACACCCGGGGTGCCTCTAATTAGAAGGAAGATCTCATGGCCGCCGGCGTCTCTTTTGTTATTTTGCCAAAAGGGTAAACAATCACCTATGGACAGGCTAAATCCACCGTGTTTTAACAAGAACAAGAAGCATAGGCCGGTCAGTCTGTCGCCTTCTTCGAGATGGGCACAGTCGGCTTCTTTTTTTTCTCTGATCAAAATGTTTTTAGGTCAGAGCTGGGCAGAAGAGTGGGATGACCTCTCGGAAAGGACCAAAGGCTCAGGATCCCAAGAAAACAAACAGAGCAAGCGGAGAAAAGAAAGGAAAGACGACCAGTAACTCAGCCAAGGGCAAAACCAAAAGACCTCAGAGAAAGCCGCGAGAAAAATTGGGTGAAGGAGAACTCTTGAAAAGTGAAAAATTCGTATGGAAAGTGGCATCGTTGTTGGGTTCCGGTGGATTTGGAGATGTCTACAAAGTGCAGAAAGATGACGACAGTCAGGAGTACGCGATGAAGACTGAAGTCTTGACCGGCAATGCGAGAATGCTCCGATTGAAGATTGAGGTCGACGTGTTGCTGAGATGCGAGAAAGGCGACAAGAAACATTTTGTCAAAATGATCGACCGCGGAAAGACGGACAAATTCAAATTTATTGTGATGACACTGGTTGGCGCCTCATTGGAAGATTTTCGCAAGAAGAGCAATATCGAGTACACTCCATCGACCGTCTTCCAGATTGCTCTCCAATCTCTCGAATCTCTCCAGGATTTCCACGAGACCGGCTACATCCACCGTGATATCAAGCCGCATAATTTTGCTCACGGTGTCGGCAAGAATGCTTCAATTGTGTACATTTTGGACTTTGGAATAGCTCGTCGAATCTACGAAAAGGATGGAGTCACTTATAGGAAGCCGAGGCCCAGTGTCAAGTTTTTGGGAACGTTGCGATTCGCCTCGAGAAGCTGCCACAACAAGGTGGAACAGGGTCGAAAAGACGACATCGAGACGTGGTTGTACATGGTTTGTGACTTAGCCGAGAAACGAAAAGGACTCTCCTGGAGAAGAGAGACCGTCCAAAATGAGATCGTCCGCAAGAAGACCGAATTCTTTAACAAGGACTGGTTCGTCAAATATTTCGAGGAGAATTGCCCGTTCATTGTCGACCTCTTTTCGATCGCCGAAGAACTGGACAAGATGAAACTCTGCGACGAGCCGAAGTACGAAGAAATGAAGACGATCCTGTTGAACACAGCTGCCAAACGGAATATCGATCTCGAGTTGCCGCTGGATTGGACGAAGGTGGAAGACGAGAAACTGCAAGTGGAGGAGACTCAGATGGACGATCCGAAGGATAAATCGCAGGGAGACAAGCTGGAAGGAAGTCTCGACGAAGAAGAAGATCGAGGAGGATCGATTAAAGTGCCGAAACAAGTCAAATAAAATCAGCGATGACAATTGGAAATAAATAATGTTCGGCTGTAGAAAAGATCCGTTTACGTGGGGGAATGACACTCGGGTTGCTAGGGTGTTACTCCCCGACTTGACGAAGTCATTTCTGCAGACGAAAGGGCCAAAAAGTAAGAAGGAGACCGTCTGTTGTCGACGCTTTCGATTGTTCTGACAGGAAGTTCGCCTTGAAGGTGGAAGAGAATAGAAGCATTTGGCTGGGTCGTCATCTCTTTCTGAGGGGTTCAACAGGATGAAGTAGGGTCTGTTTCGTATCTCTAGTAGCGTTATGCGACTCTCGTCGAGTCAAATCGAGTCAAAGATGGGGTCGAGTGTCGAATCGACTCGACTCGTCATAGACATCGATACAAATTAAAAAACTGTGTCGAGTCGATCCCGTATTTTTTCATTGTTTCGACGTCGACTTTTTCGACTTCACACACTCTCTCGACAGCTCTACTCGACATCGACACACATTTCCTGTGCCGAGTCGACGCACATCTGTAGTCCCTTTAGCTCATGGAATAATCATCGAGACGAAGACGTCAGACGGGGTATTGTTTGTCGAGGATTGGAGAACGGCCACCTATTTCCCCGCGGATCGGGCTAAATTGTCAGACAGGCCTCCGATCATTTGATTCCCTCTTAGTTTGCATAACCTCTGCAATTTACCCAAGTCCATCTCGAATTTCCTTGTGTCCTCTCGTGGTGGACAGGGTCATCCCAATTACTCCCTCTAAACTTGTCAATGTGTCACTTGTTTCGGGTCATTTCTTCCTGAAGAGGCCATCGAGGTGAGGCAAAAGTTTGTCTCGACGGCTGCCGACTACCAATCCTTTTAACGTTAATTACGCAACGCATGCCGAAATGAGGTGATGGAATCCGTTTGTCTTTGTGCGTGTTTCATTGCCAATTTGACCGCTGCTCTTCCCTGCTCATTTCCTCTTCTTCGCTGCTCATGTCGGCCGCCAGCATCTCCGTAAGTTGTCCTTTTTAACTTCTTCTTGGACCATTCGTCACAGCTCACACATCATCCGTAAAGAGTAGCTTAGCATAATTATTACCTAGACGGCCGTAAATTCAATCGGTCACCCGCTCAAAAGTCCATCCGACGGATATGAACCCCTTTGAGGTTTGTTAGCTTTTTCTCGAGTATTCATTTACCCCAATTTCCTTTTTTGTCCTTCGGAGATTACGTAAATTTCTTTTTGACTTTTCAATTTTGAAGCCTAGTATTTCGTATATTATGTGGCATTTCCATAGAAATTGGTGGGTAGCTCGGCTCCACCTTCCGACGTAGTCAAAGATTTGCCTCCTCCGGAAATATGATGCGCGTTTGGGTTTTGTTGAAAGAAGGGCTAATTGTGGATGGGTGACTGACAAAAATATTTCCCCTTGATCTTCTCTTCCCGGATTCCTGACAGGGTAAGTCGCAATTGAACATTCTGAAGGGGGATTTGCGCTGGGGTCGTTTCTCTTCCTCGTCGCCAGGCCTCTCCCCCGTACCGCTTCTTCTTCTTTCCAGTCAATTACTAAATGTTAATAATGGTGGCAGTCCTTGGGGGCAGTCTATTTCAGTTTAATGTCTAGACGACGACAATTTCAGATGGAATATCTTTCGATCAATGACGATGACACTTCTGTCGCCTCGTCTGACAAAAGCGGAGAGCGAGGATTCGTTCGTTCAGCCAGAAAAAGGTACTCTTTGTTTTTGCCTGCTTTTTTTTGTCAGCGGGAGAGAACTAGAAATCCTCTTCACTTATATGTTTTGCTTGGTTCATTGCCCGGATCTCCCCTTCACAGGATAGATCACAAGAAGTTTTCTCCGATCCATTCTTATTACACTTTTCCATGGATGATTTGGGGCCCATATGAACGGGGTCTTCCCCCCTCGTCGTCCTCGTTAAAAATCAAGGCGTCTCTAATGTGTCGCCCCCATTCAAATTGGGGCATTTTGTTTTCTTTTGACTCTCTTTTGGCTCTCTCAGTGTATTTTCGTTTCGCATGGGTAATAGCCTCCATTAGACCATCTTACTCTCCCCCGTCGACACCATGAAGAGAGCACCACGTCCACTGAGACGAAGTGCCACCACGAGGTAACTTCTTCTCTTTTTTTTCGGTAGAATATTCTCGTCTGCAATGAATAGAGGAGGAGAGGGGCAAGAAATACTAATAGATGTAACAGTTGTTGGTTGCAGGTCTTCCGTTCGAATGTTCTACGACGAGAGCAACTTTGCTGATAGAAAAACTGTAAGTCTTTCTCTTTCGGGTTGTGCATCGTCTCGACTCGACTTCATTGTCGATGTCGAGCTCGACTCTGAAAATAAAAAAAACTGTCGAGTAGATCACGTATTTTTCCAATGTTTCGACTCGACTTTGATTGACTTCGACATCGACTTTCTTGACTCGACACACCATTTTCCCGACACAGCTCGACTCGATGTCGACACAGTTTCCTGTGTCGAACCGAGTCGATGCCCAATCCTACTCTCCGTACTCTCTACTTCCCTCCTTACCTGGTTAATACAAAAGATGGATAACTAGAGACTTGTTTTTGCCTGGCGGTTGCTGGGAAGGCCATCAGTTATCCGGGATTTCCGGCTGCATCAACTAGCAACATGGCTGAAATTTATGAGCGAGAAGGAACTTGAGTCGGACTGAGATTTGGTTAGCGTGGAAAAGGCTCTTTGTCAGGAAGGATAATTCTATCTGAAGTCAGACGGCCTGCTCCCTTTTTCCAAAAGGACAAGGCTTCCCGGAAATTGGTCTCGTCCGTTTTTTATTTAACTCTTGTCATAGCTCATCGGACGGCGATAATTATACTCTCGCCGTTAATTAACTACTCACACAAGGAAGTCCGCCTCCAGTTGCTTCTATTTCCTCCCGGTATGTGTGAAAAGAGTGTAGTAGTCTAACAATTGAAAGGGGTGGGGATTATGAGTGAAGCGTCGGGCGGTAATGGAGAGGTGCTCGAAGTTGGCATGAAATCTGATAGCTTGAATCCACTCCGGGCCCGTCTTCTCTTTGCCGGAACGGGGGTCCACGTGGGATTAGTTGCGTCCTTCCCTCCTTTTTCCATTAGTTAATTTCCTTGAGTTCTCAATCCATGGCTACTCCTTCCTTTTTTACTTTGTCTTTTTCTATTCATTGGCTCACCTTCAGTCAGCTGGCGTCGTATCCTCTTTCCCTCGTCGACGCCTTTTTTTCCTCGAGAGAAATCTTTGTCCCCTCGATCAAGTTTCGTCTTCTTTTGGGTTCCCCCAATGCCACCTGTTCTTCGACATTCCCTCCCGCCGATCAGAGACGGTTTTCATTAATTCGGGTGTCAGCAGCTCCGGAGGCAAAAAGAGTCGTTGTTCCCCGTGGTGTAAAGCTGTCAAAATATGTTTCCTCCGCCGCAACAGCATGTCGACTTTGAATCTTCGAAACAGCGTCGACAGTCTATCTATCAGGTAATTTTGTCTTTTTTCCGTCTTTTGTTTGTTTTCCCATCTGAATTCCGTGCCCCGGAACATTTGAATTTGCATTTCTCCCGGCCGAATCTCAGCGTAAGCCACTTTCGTCCCGCGACCCTCCATTGCTATTTTTATTCTCTGCTTCTTTTTCCTCAGAAAAAAAGTAAAAAAAAGACAAAGGTCATGACTACAATTTGAGCCATTAGTGACAGGCGGCCGACATCAATTGTAGTGCCAACAGACAGCTGTTTCCCCCCACATCAATTGAGACAAAAAGCACATACAGAATAGGATTTCCCCGTAATTTGAAGTAGACGCCATTGCCAATCCAAGTTCTCCGTTGATTTACTGGCAATTTTATGATCTCCGCCATCGACCATACCCTCGAGCAAAAACGTGTCGCAAATGAGAAAACACGTCTAATGGATTCTGTCCTCTTCGAATGACTCGCCTTCGATCCATAAACAATTCATTCCAATGAGGTTCTATGCCTTTAATTACTCTTTCCCTCCCTGTTAGGTTATCCATAGGTAGATATCATCCTTGGAATGTAGTCCTCCGACGCAATCGTCTGCCCACCCAGATAGCCGTAATTGTCAGCAAATTGCCGACTCCCTCGGCAACTTCACCACCTATCCCTTCTTCTTTTTGGGCCTTGGTTCGACTGCTTCCCGCTGAGCCGAGACAATTGGCCGCTGTTGCAATTTTCACACACAATTTCACTTTTTTTTGGGTTAAACTCGCACTTTCGACGAGAATTATCCAGAGGAGGTAAATATGTGCTGTAGGCAATGTTCCCGAGGAATTGTCGACTCCAATTGCTCTCATTTCTGTGAATTGGAGCCTGTCCTCTTTGTTTATCTTGGTTGTCCTCTTCAAGTACAGTAGACAGTCTACAGTAATCTTGAAAAACAAGTATAAAAAGAGAATTCTTGAGAATGGGAATGTCTTTTCCCGGATCCATTAGGTCTCATATCCCATGTCTCTCTCTGATTAGCTTGTCCATCTACGGAGACAAAGCATAATAGGTGGAGCGATAGGAGGGGGGAGTGGTTTGGCACTGATTTTCGATGCGTCTATGACGTCCAAAACGCCTTGAAAAGGGTCTCCCTTCTGAAGGTAGCTTGCCTTCTTGTTCTCCTCGTCTTCCATGAGTATCAAAGGAGAGCACTCGCCGCTGGGTCGAACCCGGGTAAGTAGACCTATTCCATCCAATTTATTCTTCTTCTTATTTTGGATATTTCTCCTGGGGCCAAAAAATAAACGGACATTTTGACTATTTTCCTCCAATTAAATAACAGTCACTGAGGATTTGTTTAGTTTTTCTTTGTCTCAAATGGTTCGAGAAAAGGAGCACTTGCGGTCCTCCAAATCCTGACAAGTGGCCTCTGTTGCCGGCCCTCTTCCGAAGAATTTAGAAGCAGACCCTCAATTTTACTGGGCAGATAGTGTCTGAATCAGACAAACAATTGAAAAACGACGTCTACGAAAGCAATTATCTGTGAAGGGCGTCGACGGTATTGAATCATTGCCGAATTTTTCTGTTACTTCGCAATGGATGCCAATTTCCGCCGTCTGGAGCTGGCTCTTCCCCCATCTACTTCTTTTTTTTTCTATCCAAGAGTAATTGCCCCCAAAAACCGGAAGAGCCCTGCCACCTATGCTTCCCCTTTTCTCGTGGATTAGTTCGCTCTCTGTCGAAAACAATCATAGCCGTCTTTTCGGAGTTTCTCCTTCTCGACCCAATTTCAGTACAAATTGGGCAGACGCCGTATGTTTATGTTTATCTCAACACAAATTATCAGCCACATCTGTAGTGGGTTGCAATCAAGCACCCGGAAGCACCCGGGAGCCTCCCGGGAAGCTTTTTACTTGGAAATTTCCTACCCGGGAGGCTCCCGGGTGCTCCCGGGTGCTTGATTGCAACCGGCCACTGGGCCCGTCTTTGTTCTGTCTTCGTCTCCAATATAAAGAGAAGTTTTAGAGTTGGATGGACACAGAGCATCGTGTCATTCTGAATGTCGGCGGAATCAGACACGAAACTTATACCCACGTACTCAAGAAAATTCCCGCCACACGGCTATCCAGGTCTGTAAACAAATTCATTTCCCAGCAGAATAATAACAAATTTCAGATTGACACCAAATTTGGCCAATTATGATCCAGTTCTCAATGAATATTTCTTCGACCGACATCCGGGTGTCTTCGCTATGATATTGAATTATTATAGAACTGGTAGGATAATTGACAATTTAGAGAAATTCCTACAGGTAAATTACACTATCCGACGAATGTATGCGGGCCGCTTTTCGAAGAAGAACTCGAATTTTGGGGTCTTGACGCTAACCAGGTGGAGCCATGTTGCTGGATGACATACACACAACACAGGTCTCTCTATTTCTCCATTCCTAAGGCCGTTTATTTAGAGATACACAAGATACCCTGGCTGTGATCGAATCCCTCGACCTTGATGGAGACCCGCCGACACAGGAAGAGGTTCATCTTACCCAGGCAGACGGGAATCGGGCTGTTTTTGCAGATAGCCAAAAAGTTCGGATGGGAAGATGACTATTATTCGGGCACAATGTCAAAATGGCAACAATTGAAACCACGAATATGGGCGCTTTTTGACGAGCCGTGGAGCAGTCAGTACGCAAGGGTGAGTCATCCTCTCTTGACCAGGGACAATTTCTTTTTTTTTCTCGCAACACGTAGCCAAAAAAGACACGCTTTCCCTTCCCCTGGCTTCTTCGACCAAAAAAAGTGGAGTGACTGAAGCACGTGCATGTTTCTCTTTTTTTTGTAACCCGTTTCGTGTGCTAATCCCAACTCACGCTTACTGTAATCTTCGACTATTTTATTCTTTAAGACGGGACAGAGGAGTCTTCAGATTATCTCCTGCTGTTCCGTTTTCTTCATTCTCGCCTCGACCATTTCGTTCATGCTGAAGACTCATCCCAGCTTCCAAATACCGCAAATTACAGGTTTTTATGTTCATTTAATCCATTTAAAGAGATTATTTTAGTAGAATATGGTCTTCGAGTAATCCAAGGTGAAGGCTTCTCGACATTTGCCAAAGCAATCGGAGCACATAAGCCATACACGGCACCACATCCCAATTTCTTTTGGGTTGATCTTATCTGTAACATCTGGTTTACCCTCGAATTGGTATGACCTTTATTTTTATTTAGTCAAAAGAAATGTTTTCAGTTAATCCGAACGGTATTCTGCCCTTCGATCCACCGTTTTCTCCGTTCTCCTCTCACAATTATCGATGTCATCTCCACTTCTGCCTTTTACTTCGAATGGCTCCTCCACACAATTCTCATTCAAACAGGTTCCTTTCTCCCCTATTTTTATCTTTTTCTTCAGGTTCCCTAGTCACTATTGACTTTCTCTCTATGATTTGTGTCTTGAGGCTATTCAAATTAACCCAACATTTTTCTGGCCTAAAGATTCTTATCCAAACATTCAAGGTAGCTGTTGCTCTTCCTTCTTCTCATATTTCTCTAGGCTTCGGCGGAAGAATTAGCTCTCTTGGTCTTCTTCGTCCTCCTGGCCATTGTCATATTTGCTGCTTTGGTTTACTATGCTGAAAGGAGCCAGCCCAATCCACAAAATCAATTTACCAGTATTCCTGCCGGGCTTTGGTGGTTCGTCTTGAGCCTCATTCCTTTTTAAAACCATTTCAGGAGTCTAATCACAATCTCTACAGTAGGATTCGGAGATATGGTTCCTAAAACATATTTGGGAATGGTTGTGGGATCGCTGTGCGCCTTGATGGGTGTTTTGACCATTGCCCTCCCAGTTCCAGTCATTGTTTCCAACTTCTCGAACCTGTATTCCCATTCTCAAGCGAGAGCCAAACTGCCAAAGAAGAGAAGACGAGTCCTGCAGGTGACTTATCCTCCTTTCTTAAATGAGAAATCTAGGCACATGAAGTCAAGCCAACAATGTTGGGCGTGAACAAAGCTCATCCTAAGCATCGAAAGAAGAGCAGCACTGCCAACTTGGCTGCCCAGATGAATAACAGTCGCAGCCATAATGGCGCCCCTCCCCAGGAGCACAGTCGAAAACTTATCCCCTAGGCCTTTTCCCCAAATATTCGGGTATTTCTTCTCCCAAACTCTTTCTATTTCGGGTCCAATTTGAGCTACGATTCCCCTTGATACCGGTTTTTTTCATTCCGCCTGCTTTGTGATCTCATCATCAGATAATAAATTTAATTTTGAGATATGATGACCCTTTTTCAGGCAAATATCCGCCCGCCTGTGGTGAGTCGAGCATGTTCATGCTTTTTCTATTCTCGTGGTTACCGTAATCCACTAACAAATACGCCATAACACAAGCTTTGTATTTTATTTTATGCTTAAATGAGAGAACAGATGGGGGCAATCGGGGATTTTGTAGCAATTTGATAAAAATGGCGGGTAAAATGAAGATATTTTCAGATAATTTCCATAATCAACATCTTTTTCGTCATCGTTTCCATCGTCAGTTTTTGCCTCAAGACCCATCCATCCCTACGTATTCCGGATATTCAAGTTGGTCGGATGAATGCAACCCAACTGTACGTCGGAAAATTGGCCACCAGGTACCCGCTTTACGAGCTCATCCAATTGTTCCTAGACCACATCCATCATTTTTCTATGTTGAGCTGATTTCTAATATGTGGTTTACGGGAGAATTTGCACTTCGGATGTTATTTTGTCCTAATATCGGATTGTTTCTTCGATTGCCTGTCAACATCATCGACTTCATTGCTACAATCAGTTTCTACATCGACTGGGCCTTGGACACGGCCTTTTCTGGCTCCAACAGGTTGATCCTTTCCTCCAATAAAATTGGACCATTTCAGGGATTCCGTAGAATTTTTCTCAATTATTCGAATATTGCGATTATTCAAGCTCACAGAGCATTCAACTGGTCTCAAGATCCTCATTCAAACATTCAAGGCATCCGCGCAGGTCAGCTATTTCTTTTAGTATTGTGCGTCGACGTCGAGTCGATCTGTGTCGAGAAGGTCAACCCGAGTGCCGAGTCGAGAAATCGATGTTCTCGTCGATCAAAGTCGAGCCAAAACGATGAAAAAATACAATCGTGTCGACCCGACACAGGTTTTACCATAATTCATGTGTCGAGTCGACCACAATTAGCACAACTCGACATTTGATTCCATCGGCTTGAGCTGAGTCGACGCGCAACATTAATTTCTTTTCCACCAAATCCTTTCCAGGAGCTATTTCTTCTTGTTTTCTTTGTGCTTTTGGGTATTGTTATTTTCGCTGCCCTTGTTTATTATGCCGAACGAGTCGAGGACAATCCCAACAACCAATTCGACTCGATTCCCAAAGGCCTCTGGTGGGGAATAATCACAATTTGTAATTTTATATGATAATCAAAATGAACTATGACTTCAGGTACAATTGGTTTTGGTGATCTCGTTCCCAAAACATGGCTGGGAATGTTGGTAGGCTCGGTTTGTGCACTGATGGGTGTCTTGACCATCGCCCTCCCTGTGCCCGTCATCGTGTCCAACTTCGCCATGTTTTACAGCCACGCTCAAGCCAGGTAGGCCAATTTCCTTGAACTCAAGTCATTTGAATCCCTTTGATATTTGAACATTTTCCTTGCAGATCAAAGCTGCCAAAGAAACGGCGGCGAGTCCTCCAGCCTCATGAGATCAAGCCGACGGTCGGACGTAGTACCACGGCTACTCTTCTAAATTCCATTGGACCAAAAAGACCTGGATCTATGGCTGATGGAATCGGTAAATTTAGACAAAATGAAGATATCGAATTAACAGGCGCAAGTCTAGGCTCCTTTGCTGTGACGCCATTGCTGGTTTGCCCAGATGAACAGGGAAAGAAAAGTCCGACTGGATCCAAGAAAGCCAACAAATTGTTTTGAATATCATTCTGATCTCATATCATTATTGGTAAATTCTTATTTTTCATGTTTTTCCTTTGATTTTTCTCTGTCTGATGCAAATGTCGGCCATATTTCTAGCCGTGATGCAAAAGACATGTCGAAATAAAAGCAAACTATCCAGAAAAGTCAGACATATCTGATGACAATGAGTAAACCAAAGTCCTTTTGCCATTTCATGCAGATAAAAAGCATCGCGATTTTATTCCTGGATTAAATCCCCCTTTTTTATGATGATTACATATATGGCTGCTAATCTGAAATACGAACACGGTTCTTAGAATAGAATAATACAATAAATCAGATGTCCAAAAGTGTAGCAGACTCTTTTCAAGAATTTCACTGAGGCGAACGGGAGAAACATCTGTGAGGGAAATACTCTCAATACCAGGTCTCTTTTGAAGAGAATAAACAGGAAGATACAGGTGATTTCTGACTTATGAAGATGTCCCGTGCAATTCCCTCTGATTCTTCACAAAGTTTGATTGCCCCAGCCGGGATAAACAACCAGATTGATGCAAATGCGGCAAGCCATTTCGAGAAAGCTGTGATGCAAAATCCGTCGACGCCAGCTGTTGAAATAATGAAGTATTTTCTAGGGTTTTGCATCAAATCGATTCAAACTCAAGTCGAGCCGATGAAGTCGAGCATCGAGTCGAAGTCGATCTCTTGAAATTCCCTCTGATTCTCCACAAAGATTTGTAACGAAATAAAACTGTGTCGAGACGGTTAGAGTCGATCCGTTTCAACCTCGACACACTTCGACTTTCTCAACTCGACACACAGGATTGATTCGACTCTCTCGACACTTAACTCTCCACTCGATATTGACACAGGAAATAAAAATATGTGGCGAATCACGTATTTTTTCATTGTTTCGACTCAATTTTGATCGACTTCAATATCGACTTTCTCAACTTGACACGGGATCGATTCAACTATCTCGACTCTTCTCAGCTCAATTCGACATCGAGGCACAATTTTCAGTGTAGAGCGCTACTCTTTTTTTCACAAAACATTGTCTTATTTTTAGTTGTTGGTCTTGCAATAAGAGCATGGATGCATGCGAACGGCCGAGTTGCGTTCGTCGGCAAACATTTTCTGACCCGAGCGCGATTGCTGAGGTCAGCTGGAGCAGGATATATTGTAAAATTAGTGTAAATCCGGCTGCATTCTTGTTCCTCATGTTTTTGGCTAGACTGACTACTTCCGGGATACTTGACCGGGGCGGATCCCCCTTGCCTGATGCAACGAGCCGGCTCCATCATAGGAGGAAAGGGGAGGGGCATTGACTGCTTGCATCGTTCAAGCAACCTCGTCGCGCCAAAGATATGTCTCAGTGAGTTTTCTCTCTTATTTTTAAATATCTTTGCATATTATTTGATACATTTATTTGTAAACAACGTAAATTCTTCCTGAAATGAGCATAGAACTCCCTAATTTTGGTCGGGAATGTCCAAAAGGCGGCAATATTGTCGTGGCGTGGGTGCAGATGTTATTCTTCTCAATTCTTTCTATTTTCATAAACAGAAAACTGTAAAGTTCAACCGGTTCGAAGTAGAGACGAGGGGGAAAGGTGAGGTCATGAGCCGAGAATGGCCCGCCCTGTAAACTGGCAGTCGGCGTCGATCAGTTCCCAAAGGTCATCCTCCGATTTATCGTCGCTTTTGCCCTTTGCCAAAAAATAACTGTACTATCCTTTTCAATTTCCCATACTTTACATGATATGTTTTTTCACAATATGAACATATGATATTGATCGGATATCAGCCATAAGAATAGTCTGTCTATCCTCTTCTGCCCGCATGGCTCGCCGAATTTATCAATATTTGTTTCCCATCTAATTATATCCATTACTTTGAATGGAATAAAACCTAATGAGAAGTTTTTCTGGCTATTTGCGGGCTTCTTCTCGCTTGTTTTGCTGCCGGCAAAGTCTCCCTTTGCTTGTTTTTAAACATTTGGTCATTTGACCTTTCGGCCGCGGGACTGACAATCAGATTCCAATCGAACTAAACAGAAAAATAGAGGGACTCTCCTGTAAAAAGAGACAATAATACAATTTTCCATATTTATTTGAAGAGAAAAAAACAAAGTATTCCTGGAAGAATAGGGGCAATCGAAGCAGCTGAAGGGAGATGTCCGCAGGCTCCGTATTTTGGCGAATTGCACGTTCGAGTCGTAGACAACTGGCTGGCCCGTCCATTTCACTCAAACGCGGCCATATTATCCTCACTTATAAAAACTTTATTTCATTATTCTCATTCAAAAATGCCTCGCGGAATCAATTTTCCGCCCCATGTTCGATAAGCGCAACACACAAACATTTGCCGTGTTTACAACAAACAAACTCATCATGGCGCCTTTTATCGAGCTGATTAAGAATGTCCGCAACTGTCGCAGCCCTCTTGGAGGAGCTGGTCCCTGCTGCCACTTCACCTCATGGAAAAGTCACCATCGTTGGAGTCGGTCAAGTCGGAATGGCCTGTGCCTACAGCATTCTCCAACAGGTCCGCTCGATTATTGAACAGACATAACTACCACTTCAGAATCTGGCTTCCGAAATCTGTTTGGTTGATGTCGTCGCCGATAAATTGAAAGGAGAAATGATGGACCTCCAGCACGGACTCGCCTTTACCCGTCACTGCACTGTCAAAGCTGACACCGGTAGGAGTAGATCCCCCGTATTTTATCTCCCTTTTTAGATTATTCCATCACCGCTGGCTCCAAAATCTGTGTAATCACAGCCGGAGCGCGACAAAGAGAAGGGGAGACCCGTCTCTCGTTGGTTCAGAGAAATGTCGAGATCTTCAAGGGAATTGTCCCCCAGCTGGTCAAGCACTCGCCCGACACACTCATTATGGTCGTCTCTAATCCAGGTATAATTTCGTCGTCGAAGTCGACAGTCAAATGTTATAGTTGACGTGTTGACCTACGTCACTTGGAAGCTGTCTGGTCTGCCAAAGGAACGTGTCTTCGGTTCGGGCACCAATCTCGACTCTGCCCGATTCCGATTCCTTCTCTCCGAAAAGTTGAACATCGCTCCGAGTTCTTGCCACGGATGGATCATCGGAGAACACGGTGATTCGAGTGTCGCCGTCTGGTCAGGCGTCAATGTGGCCGGTGTCAATCTCCACGACGTAAAACCAGATATCGGCGAGGCAACAGATTCTGAGCATTGGGAGCAGAATATTCACAAGGCAGTCGTCGACAGGTAGTCGACTCTCCTACAGAATAACTTCTATTTTTAGTGCTTATGAAATCATCAAACTGAAGGGTTACACCTCATGGGCCATCGGACTTTCTGTGGCTAAAATTGTCGGCGGAATTATGTCCAACTCTCGGAATGTCTTCGCCCTGACCAGCAATGTCAAGGTGGGGATTCCCCTCCCTCAAAGTAATCTACTTTCCAGGGTTTCCACGGTATTAATGACGAAGTCTATCTTTCATTGCCCGTCGTACTTGGAGGAAACGGAATCACCCACGTTGTCAAGCAGAAATTGAATGACCACGAGGTCGAGCAACTGAACAAGTCGGCCAAAGCCCTATTGGATGTTCAGAATGGACTTTCCCTTTGATCTCTTTATTATTGTCTTTTTTATCCCCAATATCCGCCGTAGAGAGCACTGTTGTAGCCGTATCTGTAATACAAATAGCATAATTATCAATTAATCTTACGAAGGAGCCATCAGAGGGGCTGCCGGTGGATAACCATAGCCGCCATAGTACGGAGAACCATAGCCGGGATAGGCAGCTAACATCTGCCGCTTGACTCTGAAGAACCAATAGACAAAAAAAAGGAGAGAAAATCTACCTGTGACTGGCGGGAGACGACTGGATTAAAGTGACAAGAAGGAAGAAGAAAAGGAGAGCGAAGAGTGTGCGTGGCATAGTGTCGAGAGTACTCGCTCCGGGCAACTGGCTCGACTTTTATAGGAAGACATGGGGACGAACTTTGGCGGAAAACAGTACAAATGCAAAAGGGAAAACACTTGTTCCTAAAGGGAAAGGTTAAGTGCTGAGGATGTTTTGCCCGTCTCTTTCTCAACAACAAATATGCTGATTCTATCTGGTTTTCTCTTTGGAATTACTTTAGATTTTTATTCATTTTCCAGGAGGATCTGGGATGTCGGGAACGGCGGCTTGAGGCGGAAGGGTAAAGCCTGTAACCGTCGGATATTCGGGGGTCGGGTCAGCTGGAGGTGGTGGTGGGACTGGGGTTGTAACGACTTCTGGATATTCAGCAGATGGGGGATTTGACGGATTCTGAATAATAATAGAGAAAATAGAAAAAGAGTCTACCTCGGGATATTCAACTGGGGGAGGCGGTGGGCCTGGAGCAGGTCCCATTTGAGCTGGTACTTCAGGATATTCTTTCTCTTTTCCAGCAGCTACAACGGCTACTTCTGGCGGATTTTGGACAGGGGTATCTGGATAGGAAGGAGGTGCTAAGATACAAAGAATTTCTCCTAAAAATCAATGAAACACCTGTAAATTGTGGAGCGGCCGGTCTATGGACAGGCGATACTTCTGGAGCTGTTTGAGGATAATTTGGTGGAGATCCTTGAGGATAATTAGGCTGTGGGTAATTCGGATAGTTCATTCCCTGTGTTTAGTCTATATCAAGAAAAATAAGCGAATACCTGTGGTGGTCCAAAGTTGGCAGGCGGCCTGTTTTGCGGGTATCCTTGGCCCATCAATTGTTGTCGCTTCCACCAAGGAATCTGTGGTCCCCTTTGCCTTGCCCAATATGGTCTATCGAACATTTGATTGTATTCCTGATTGTACCCTTGTCCATATCCAGGATATCCCCCGTAGTTCCCTCCCTGTCCATAATAATTCTCCTGGTATCCGTAGTTATTTTGTGGCTGACCGTAGCCGGAGGGTTGAAAGTAGCCTGTCTGCTGCCGTGAATACTGTTCGTAGTTATTTTTGGGAGAATAACTCGATAGAGGAGCAGAATATGACGAAGGCGGTGAATAGCTCGACTCTTGAGGCGGACTGTAGCTGGACATCGGTCGACCGTACCCGGATCTTTTCAACCTGGAATTTTGAAATCAATTTTCCTACTTTGACAAGAGAAATTCGTGGATTTTTTGTTCGGTGAACAGAAAACTCGTTTTACTCGGTCGCAACTTTAAAACAGACGGGGTGGAACTACCCGGTGCATATTAGGTTCATTTGCCATAAAAACTGGCGATGTTTTCAATTAATTAAATATGTAATTATCACAGAAAGAGACTCACCTTGTGGTAAATGCAAAAGGAATAAGCATAGGAATTAGAATTAGACACCTCATCTCTGATCCGTCGACGGTGAGTGGCTTTTATCGGAAAGAGGACAAAAACAGAAAGAGACGAAAGAAGAGAGGAGATCGAGAGTGACCAGCCGGAATGACTCCGCCTAATATAGAGCGGGAACTGTTCGACGGGTTCCGAGGAGAAAAAGGGTCTTTACAACACTTTCGGTGTCCACCTCTCGACCGAACAAAGTCAATTACACCCTGGCCGTCTGAGTCACAGAGTTCACCGAAAACTTCGAAGACGTCTGAGAATTGGATTGCTAACAATTTGACGAATTATTCCATTTTCAAAGAATCTTTGCAGAAAACAATGATGACTCGTGGAAGACGGCTGAAAACATTCTCCCTTTACGTTACAAACTTTCTAGGGGTTTGGTCCAAACCGTTTGGAATTGCTATGGCCAGCTTCCACAGCAAATTGGCTTGCGTATAAGAAACTTTCTTCCTAAGTGTCCAAAAATATCGAAAATTTTGGATCTCCCATGTGATTTTTGCACATCTCGTTGTCATTTGACAAAAATTTCCTTCGCTAGTCTACAATTCTTCCGTCGTTCACATCATTTCAATCAAGACTGCCATCTGATAAGAAAAGGAACCGAAAATTATTATAGTAAGATTAATAAGAACAACAAGAATAAGAAGAAGAGTTTTTTTTCTTTCTACAAGCCGACGCGCGGTCGTCTCATTTTTTGCTGCTACCGCTGCTACCACTCCAACCTTACATTGCAAGAAGAACTATCTATGACATTCGATGAAATCAAGTGTGAATTGGCGGACAATCGAAAGCTGAACTGGGCTTGAAAAATCGAAAGTATGGAGGCAAACAGATGGGCCATGAAACTGATAACCTGGATACCCTACACATCCATCCAAAACAGAGCTAGAATTAGACCAGCACCGAGGTGGAGAGATCGTATCAAGAAGATCAACGGCATACGTGGTGGTCAATGTTGAGATATGAGTAGATACCCGCCTGTGTAAATACATGATAACGGTCGTCACAATAAATAAATAAATAAAAACAACAACTTTATTTCACAACAGGATATTTCTTTTATGCTCAATTACTAGCCGCCTTCAAGAACTGAAATGCCGATGTTATGCATGAGTTAATAAAAAACATACCATGTCAATTATTTTCTCATAGCCTTCCAAACTGCTTTTGTCTACATTGACAGAGTCAGAGTTCAAAATAAGACCCAAATGAGATAGCATCTGAGATTGATGAATAGGAGTACTCAAATAAATAGCCATTTGATCCATTAGCTTATCGATTTTTCCATAATCTTTTAGCCTAAAAAGGTAGTCTATGAAAAGAATAAAAATTTTACATTGATCGGAATCGACGTATCATCCCCTCCTTCTTGTAATGAGCACCTCTTGCAAAGTGTGTTCTCTGAAACACATAGTATTTACTTATAAAGAAAACAAACAATTTTTCTAACAAATTCTTGACACTGTATGTGAGAGATATCCATTAAATGATTAGTTTCATCATTTTGCTCATTTTGACTTTCGTTATTCTTTTCTTGAAACAGAGTTCTTTCGAATAAATCAATGCGAGCAATAATATCGTTCCTGAACAGATATAATATAACAAAATAATCACATACTTAAACTTCACGAAAGCTTCACGAACGATGTCTTTTCCATAAGCGTTTCCAGCGTTCATTTTTTCCTGCAATAAGCAAATACAAACAATATCCACCACGATGACAAGAAAAAGAGAAGAAAAAACGAAAACAATGGCAGTACCCCACGGTATTCCACCCCAGACTTGCACTTGCAAGGAACGCCCAAATTTTGCGTTTCGCATTCCGCGGAATGTTCCGTGTTCCGCAATTTTCACGTTCCGCGGAACGTCCTCTGTTCCGTGGGCGCAGCTCGCCGGTTCGAATGAAACATCGGCGCCGCGAAAAAAATAATTTCAAATTTTCAATTAAATTTAATTTTTTTTAATCAGAATTCTGCGGTGGAACATGGGAGGAGTTCCAAAAAGGGTAAAAAAAATTCGAAAATAACCACGAAATTTCCGAGAATTCGCTGCAAATCTAGGCTTAAAAAATGCGTATGCTGATCATCAATTTTTCTCAATTCGGTTCTAGAACCTGAATTCTGTAAACTGCTAAAATTTGAAGTTTTTGGCGTCGTCTTGTTTCGAAAAATTGTGTAAAAAAGCGGAATTTTTGAAACACCAGCGGTTTCAAACAATTTTTTTGTCACTTATTTTTGTTTTTTTTCGCTTTGCCTGAAAAAAATTGGAGCGTGTACGAATATTTGGGAAAAAAGCACAAAAATTTCAACCAGACGGGGATCGCACCAGCATACTTACGAGAAAATTAGCGATAAAACGTCGTTTTTCTCGCGATCCAAGTCTCTCCACGCAAAAAGAAAACGTGACCAGGAGAAAAAAAAGCGCACCTTTTGAGCCCAATCTGTTTTAGGTCCTTTAGGGTTCCTTTAGTATTATAGAGCATTTTTTTTATTCGTAACTGTCGACAAGATTTTCAATATCTCGAAATTTACGTCGAATTTCTTCCAAAGTTGCTGCTCCTATTAGAGAGGTATACAACTTGGAAAGATCCAGTGGGATCATAATTCGGGAACAGAGTTGATTATCTGCAACAAAAGAAATGAGATTCATTGCCAGATCTTCTTGTGAGGGAGCTGTTTGTAAGAAAAATCCTTCTCCCATTGCCACTGATAACATCCACCAGTGATCTTTGTTGACTGCTGGAATAATCCAGATGTGGCATTCTCCCCTCTGAAATTTCAGATTTCTTTCCTGATGGGAAGTTGTATATTGGGTGGTAGGAAAGTCCCGACAGAAAAATTGATGCCGTCTCCTTGGATAAACATAACGACATGAATTGAATACATCATTTTGAAGCTCAGATTCTCCTCTATTTAATGGTGCAAATATCAACCGGTTTCCTCGCAGTTATATCCTAATGCTTAGTCAGGTCGTCCAAATGACCCCTCGTCCCTTCCGGACCATCCCGCCCAATCCTGATAGGTTTCAATAATCACGCTTACATTTTTCAAAGAAATGCTTCCAAGATAAACGCTGTTCGTCGGCAAGTGATAGAGACATTGTGTATAGACGTCTAAATTGTCTTCGTCGTCTTTTATAGAAAATTCAAAATGAAGCGTCTCCGGCACATTATCCACTTTTGACCAGTCCTGAATAAATTCTTTTTTCTTTCAAAATATTAATACATACTTCAAAAATACAATTCATAGCTTGCCAAACAATGTCGCAGGTCAATTCCCATGACCGAATTCCTAAACTTGTCCTTCCTTGTGCCATCTCGGCAATAATCCGTTCATTTATTGATCTATTAATGAAATACCAACAGAAAAGGGATGGAATCTTCTGAAAAAATCAGCAGTGACATAGGTTGAATCTGTTCTACTTTGACGGTCTTACATTTCAGAACTTGCTCAATGATTTGTCCAAAATCAGAAACACTAAGATGTTCTACTGCCCATAAGTCTAGCATTCTTTGTGTTTGTTCCGGTGAAATTTTCCATAGATCCACATTTTTAATGCGAAAATCATCAGCAAATTCGAGAAAGATATCTAACGCCTCTTGGCCGAGTTCATGTCGTTCTAGGCCCAAAGTACCGTCTGACTGAAAATGGATCATGATCTATAAAAGTCAATCCCAGTCCCACATACCACTTCGAAATGGGTAAAGGCAAATCCTGACAAGGATTGCCTAATGCGAGGAATGTTCTCAGTCGTCATAGGAACAAGAAAATTGGTCTCTTGATCTTTTGGGCCATAATTATTTGATAAATAATAACAATTTGACCCATCCACTTTTTTTTCATCCACTTTTGAGGCCTGAACAAAATTCAGAAAAATTGATAGGAACGGATAACAGAAATACCCTCCACCCGTGAAATTGAGTGCTGTGCCAAAGATACAGAGTGGGATCTTTCCGATAGCAATAAATTCCCAATTGTCTTTTGTTCTGCTCACAGAAATCATCCATAAAATGACAACTTTGACGCAGGCGGACATACGGAATCGGATAGCACTGAAAGGCAAGTTGTAATTCCCAAAACAACTCACTTTTCGAATTATTTTCAGTTTCAACTCTGTCGGAACAGCTAAAAATTGGTCGTATTCCATGGTGGGAAGATTGAACCCTGAAAAGGCAAGAGTCTATTGGGCAAAAGTGACAAGTGGGAGGAGAGGGAAGCGAGTATATTGATTGTCTATATACCGATTACCCCGTTTCGATTTTCGCGTTGTCTTTGAAGAAAAATCAGAGAATGAAGATAGCGTAGAGGGTGAACCGACGTGTAAAAGCGACTCCGGATAACAGTCTACCGTAACTACATGCATTTTTATACCGAAGGTATGGGATAGAAAATGAGAATTAGAACTAAGATTTCGATAAGCGTTTTCTTTAAATGGCTCGTTTTTTGAGTAAAATATCCCTCAAAAAATGGTTTGCATGGTCTGCTATCGGCCATCCTTTCTCGGATCTTATGGAAACTGTGTATGATCTATATGGAAGGCAACCCCTTATTTATTCTCGTTTTCATCAAAGACGTTGAATTGACTAGATTTCGTTTTTCTGCTTGCCTCGGGCGTCTGTCTCCGGGGCAACGGCAGACGGATCGACTCACAAACCCACGATTAGAGCTCTCGATTACAGACGCGATGGCCAGTGCTGACTGGGTCGAGGCGAATCTTGTCCGACAGGTGAGCTACTTCTCTAATTATTACGGTCGACGTCGAAAACAATCTTTGACGTCGACAAAATTCTTCGAAATATCCCCCGTAATTGCTTGTTTCCCTTTCTTGGGAGACTCGGCTCTTCAGAATTTCATTTCAATTTATCCTCTTTCAATTGAATATTTCAGAGAAAAATGCTTGAAGAAAAGCAGCGAAAATGTCGGATGACAACCCAGGGGGTCACTGCCGTTCCGAGCGCGGCTGCTGTCCATTCCGACTTCGTGTAATCTCCTCGACAGTATCCTTATTAAATGGCCTTTTTTAGATTTGTCGACCCATTCAGTGTTTCCCAAAATATGTGCTTTGAAGGTCCCCTGGCTCCGGCTGCCGAGGATCCAGACAGATTTGGCAGTCGATCTTCTCAACTCAACGAACTCGGCAGCCAGCAAGCGGCCCACAGCTCGATGCGATCTTCGTAAGTATCTGATACCCAATCCTACTCTCGTCTCGATACAGTACTCCTTCTGAAGAAGATGAGCTGGCTGCCAAGATGGAGAAGGCCGACATGAGCGCCGTTGTGCTGAGCGACGACGATGAGCCGGACCTAGGTTGGCATGGAAACAACTGGAAAATTTAAGACAGATCTAGCCGAGGACATGGTCAACCCGGGAAGAGATGACATCGACTTGCCGAGAGACGACCAAGAGCCGGACTACGAAGCCATACTCAACAATATTGAGCGTTTTGTCGAAGACCCCGCGCAGGCTGGAAAAGTATTCCGATGTGTTATTACTCGGGACAAAAAAGGCATGGACAAGGGCATGTACCCAACTTATTATCTCCACCTCGATCCACTCGAGTCGGCTAAAACTCGCAAAGTTTTCCACTTTTTTATTTAAAATGTAAAGACAATTTCTGATCTTTTTGTTGGCTGCTCGACGACGAAAGAAGTGCAAGACGGCCAATTATCTAATTTCGACAGATGCCACGGATTTGTCCAAGGATGGAGGGGCCTGTGTGGCCAAAGTACGAGCAAATGCAATGGGCACACAGTTCACTGTTTATGATAATGGCAAGAATCCATCAAAGACGGTTTCGGTCGAAGTCCGTCAAGAACTGGCGGCTGTTCTCTATGAGACAAATGTACTCGGATTCAAGGGACCACGTAAGATGACAATTATTATCCCGGGAGTAGCTCATACCGGTCAGGCTGTGGCTTATAAAAGAATGAAGATCCAGCCTGTTGAGGTACGTGGGTGGCTTGAAGAAATTGTGGGGTTTTTAGGAAAAAGACACTCTAATTGAACGACATAAACGGTCGAAAACAGCCGGTGAACAAAATCTCAACCAAATTGTTGTTATGAATAACAAGCCGCCTATTTGGAATGACGGTTCGTATTCAAATTCTATAATCTTATCGATAAAATATCAGATACTCAATCATATGTCCTCAACTTCCATGGAAGAGTGCAGTGCGCTTCTGTGAAGAATTTCCAAATTGTCCATCAACAAGACCGTAATAATTTTTTTAAAAAAATGAAAAAAAAAATGACTTTCAGCTGATTACATCGTGATGCAGTTTGGTAGACGAGGCGACGATACATTTGCTATGGACTTCCGCTATCCGCTTAGTGCCATTCAGGTATTTTGGCTATCCTCCTAGGATACACAACCTTTTTAGGCGTTTGGAATTGCTATGACCAGCTTCCACAGCAAGTTGGCTTGTGAATAAGAAAATTTCTACCTAAATGGCCAAAAATATCGAAAATTTCGAGTCTCCCATGTGATTTTAGCTTTGCACATCTCGGTGTCAAATGAATATTCCGTCGTTACTCTACAATTCTTCAATCGTTCATATCATTTTAGTCAAAACTATCATCTGCAAAGAAAAAGAAAGAAAATTATTTTAATAAGATAAATAGAAAAAAAAGATATTTTATTAAAAATCCATACCAGAAAACATCCAGTTATAACGATCACGAAATTCTTTTATAATTGATTGACATTGTTTAGCTGTTTTGAAAACTCCTATCTTGCATCTACAATCATGTGCTGGCCTTTTTATTTCGCTTCCTAATTCTTTTAATTTATCGGCTCTCATCAGATCGGTAACCATTTCCATTTTTGCCTGGGCTTTCTGGAAATGTTATATTCTTTAACAAAAAATAAACCTAACTCGTTCATCAGATTCCTTTAGCAGATCCAAATTATTTTTAGCTTCTTTAGTTTCCAATTGCAATCGATCTACTACAAAACCTGCTGCAAAATCCAAATTATACTCAAGCAATGCTAATATTCTCGTTTTATAGGCGAGTTCATAATTAGGTCCTTTCTAAAATTGAAACTATATAAAAGCAATAAAACATACTTGTATGTTTTGATTTGAGCCAAAAAGCCTCCAATACTCTGGTGAATCTATAGTTGAACACAGCATTACAACTGTATTCATATATTCCGATGTACGCAGAGGAAACTGAAGGAATATTGAAAAAAAAACGAAATACACTTACATTTTGGAGGACCAACGCTGCCGAATTCCAATATTGAAGTTGTTCACCGTATTCGCTCGTTATTTGTTTATATTCATGAAGGATGCTTTCAACATCTGCAGGAAATGGTTTCATCTACAAAATATAAAGAGAAAAAACGAATAAAAATACCTTCAAAGCGCTACGAATAATTGACTCGTATATTCCTACTTTATGCACACGATTATGTTCTTCATGATGCAACATTTTGTTAAAAAGCTAATAAAATAAATACTGGTTGGGAATATTATATACCTCAAAAGCGATGGCAAAGTTGCCACAATGATAAGCATTATAAGCTTTATGAGATGTCGTTTCACTTAATTCCTGCTTATATTAAAATGTAAATAAAAAAGGGAACCTCCTATTATCTTCCAGGAACCAATTTTTTGTATGTAATAATGGTTTATAATCTTCCGCCTTGCAAAAATGTATTTCTTCTTCTGATTTATCCTCGATCTCCCACTTCGAGAATATTTCAGACAGCATTCTAGTAACCTGAAAATATCTGCATAGCGCTATATAGTCTGTCAAGAAAAAAGACGACAAATAAAGGTCTCTTTTGTTGCAATGGGGCAAGAATACGGCGCATTTTCAATTGAAAATTTGGAAAAAATGGCCGATTTATCTGCCCCATTGCAACAAATATGAGACCTTTATTTGTCGTCTTTTTTCTTGACAGACTATAACAACAATAACAACAAAAATAAATAAAAGACTGGTGGACAATGAAAAAGCAAATCATTTTGATTTTCTCAATTCAAAATTCCGGTCATTTTAAAGGTCGGTTGAGCCCGCGGTCTTGCGATGTCGAGCGTCCACAGGAATTTTTCTTTACCGTAGACCACTTCGATTTCTTTTATTTTCTCCCGTTGGCCTATGAAATAAGTTGATTTTTGTTATTTTTGGGCGTTTTCTAGGCAAATTACCGCATTGAAAAATATGGATTCTGGACTGTTTATAAATTTGTATATGTATCTTGTGGCGGTTTCAGATCGAAGTAATCGAAAAATGGGCGAAAATGCCATCCGATTTAATTTCAAGACTCTAGGCTGAAAAATCGCATATTCATGATAATCTTTCTTATTCCATTTGCTTTCTTCTCGATTATCTAATTTTTTTCAGGTAAAAATGGCCGAGCAAGCAACTCGCCGAGCTGGACCCAAAGCAGCTGGAAGGTTGGTACATCAATTGTACTAATTTTTATTTGTCTTTTTAAGACTTTATGTAAAAGGTGTGTTCACCGGATTCAAGCGTGGACAGCGTACCCAATCTGAGCACACTGCTCTGTTGAAATTGGAAGGAGTTTACAACCAAGATGACGCCAAATTCTATATCGGAAAGAGAGCGGTTTACCTCTACAAGGCCCACAATAAAACTAAGGTAGGCAATTTACTATGAGTTCTATTTTATATGAAATCACTGTATACCGTTCAGTGTTTACTTAGCTCTTTTGCATATTTTTTTCTCTAATATTTGAAATTCCTAGAAAACATGTTTTGTCGGCAAGAACAGAACGCAAAACAAAATTTATTCTTCTGAAATTTACTTGTCCGTTGCATCATGTGGTTTGCATGCTAATAATTAAATTTGAAACTATTTACTAAATACTATGCCTTCCGGCATGTTCAAATCATGTAGAATATATCCTAATGCATTTCAGAAGCCTGGACACAGTGTCGCCACCAAAACTCGCGCCATCTGGGGCCGTATCACTCGAGTCCACGGAAATTCCGGAGCCGTCCGTGCCAAGTTCCATCACAATTTGCCTCCCGCCTTTGGAAAGAGAATTCGCGTGATGCTGTATCCTTCCAAGATCTAAGCTACATTGTTATTTTTGTTACAGCCAATAAACCGTTGGTATTACGGTGTTAATTATGAGGGCATCGTCAGTTATAGAGGAGGAAGTAATCTATAAGGCTGATTTTGTTTGTGAAGAAGAGGTGTCGCTATGGATACGACGGTGGTTATAATACATCTATCTACTCATCGGGGTAATATGTCCACCCTCGTCTGATCATGCATTGAACCTTATAACTAGATGATGAAAACCTTTTAGTAAACCATCATCGCCTAGTGGTTCTTTGGTTTTACTAATTTGACCTGGGCAATGAGTGGATTTATGGAATTTACGGCATCCTGACAACGTGTCAAGTATTCTTTTTCATGTCTTGCCAAATACAGCTAATAAGCGCTGATATTCATGATAAAATAGAGTGGAAGCCAAACAACGAATTTGCGCCGACTAATAATCCAAAAAGCTTCGGATTTAGCGGATTGACAGACTCATCTAGATCCTCTCCTGATTCAGATATTTCAACTCTGCCCAACAGAGCATCCCCCTCCAACATACATATTGCCATTTCTTTACCTAATCCATTGTCAAGGAGCTTGCCTCGCTCGCTGATAGCTCTGATTTCCCTTCATTTCCCTTTTTATGTGCAGTTATCAATCAAGCAAAATTTCCGCAGCAATCATTCCTTTCATTTAGCATTGTCTCCTTTCCCGTAAATATTCATCATTCTTCATTTTCAGTTTTTTTTATTTTTCATCAGAATTATGTCCTCTGGCAGTAGAACTGGGTCCAGAGAAATCCGTAGTGAGCCACCGACGTATGCTGTTCAGGTACGGGATAGTTTATATTGAAAAAGATATCAGCCTAATTTATTTGATTTTATCGAATTTAGGAAGAGGATGACAGCTCCGAAGAATCTTCAGATGAAGGAGAAGAAGTCGCCAAACATATCGAACGGACTGAAAGTGATCCGTTTCCTCGTAGTCCTAAGGCATTTGACCTTGTCTCTCTATTAATTTTGTTTACAGATCCGAGATAAATTTCTCATGGATCGTACAAAGTCATCGGCTTCATTACCAGTTCATTCGATGTCGATGTTAAAGACGGGCGAGCGGACAGCCTACGAGGAACAATGTTGGCTATTGGACAACGACGTCTTACAACAGAAAGAGGTATCCGAGGGGATTAGACCGAGTTCGAAGCCATATCAATAAGTGGACTAGACGCAAGGTTTCGCGGGAAATTCTTTGAAAATCATGGGGTCGGATATTGCCGGCCGGCTTATTGAGCTCACTGCTATCGAAAAAAGAAGTCCCCTTGATATTGCAAAAAAAACGTGAAAAAGGGAAGGGAAAGATGGCCTCTTTCTGATTTCCTCTTCGGAAGTTGTCTCCTCGGACTAACATCATCTCCCGGGGATAAGCTTCGACACCCCCGCTTTTCTTCCTCAACAACATGGATTTTCTGACAGCTTCTTATCCACCCCGAATTGAGGGAGATCATCCTTGAAAAACAACACAATGACGACTGATTCAGGTGGTCCTCGGCAAGCGGATTGGCATGTACCGACTGGGCAAAGAACTGGGATGTGGCAACTTTTCAAAAGTCAAACTGGGAGTACACGTCCTGGCCAAGGGTCAGTTTCCGTTATTTCTGATATCCATTTCTGTAGAAAAAGTGGCCATAAAAATTATGGACAAAACTAAAATGGACCAAAAAGCCCAGAAATTATTGGCAAGGGAGATCAGCACCATGGAAAAAACCCATCATCCAAATGTCATTCGACTTTTCGAGGTAATTGCACATCTCTCTGGCGATAATTAGAGCTCTATTCAGTGTGTGGAAACATTGACCAGAATGCACCTTGTAATGGAATACGCCGGTGGCGGTGAGCTTTATAATTATGTCCATGAGAAGGGAAAACTTACTGAGGAAGAGACTAAAAATATATTTTCACAAGTGGTGTCTGCCGTTGCCCACATGGTATATTTCCTTGTTCCTTTAATAAAATATTCCCGCCTTCAGCATAGCCTCCATATTGTCCATCGAGACATCAAAGCAGAAAATATTCTCTTTACAGGACCCGGAAAAGTCAAGGTCAGCTGTTTCCTTCTTATTTTGAAGATTTTTCCAGCTTGGCGATTTTGGTTTTTCGTGTTTTGTCGAACCGATCGAGCAATTGACGACCTTTTGCGGCAGTCCACCCTACGCTGCTCCAGAATTGTTAAAGTAAGTAGAAAGGCGGTTAGAAAAGTTTTATTGACAAAAGGAGTGACCTATTTTCGCCAGAGTTTGAAGGCCCGGAAGACGATGTCCTTGGGCGGGGTCAAATAGTGATGGAAGTAGTCGTCGCCATACGTCGACAAGGCCTGAGAACTGATCGACGGCGTCACCCATTCGACCTTCTGGAAACCGGCCTCCAGCAACATGTCGGCGTACGTCTCCCGGAAATAGAAGTAGACTGTCTCATGGCCGGCCGTCTTCCCGTCGTAGTAGATCAATTTCGTCGGCAGACCGTCTCGCCACGGCTCCTTTGGCATCTCCAGTCCGCTGCCGAGTCGCTTGGCATCTTTCTCGCGTGGATCCAATTCCGCGATTCCATTCGGCACCATTCCGATCAGCACTCCGTCTTCTTTCAGGCTTTCCTGGGCATTTTTAAATGCCGTGAAGATCTTCTCCCGGCTATCGAGATAGCTGTAAGCATTGATGGCCGTCACCAGGTCGAATGTGTTCGGCTCCTTGAAAGTGGCCATGTCCTCGACGCCGAATCGCATCTCCTTCACGTCGCCGTGCCTTTGCCTGGCTATCTTGATCATCTCCTCGTTTTTGTCGAATCCGTACGTGTACTTGGCCCCCCAGCGGACAAGTTCCCTCGTCGTCTCTCCTAAATTTTTAAAATTATCTTTAAATCCAGTCGTTACCGGTGGAACAGGCCACGTCGAGGATTTTTTTCCCGTGAAGGAGGCCCGTGGTTGCCTTGCGCAGAGTCGGCAACAAAATGGCTTGGGTCATCAGCCTGGCAGATTTCTTTGAAGCAGCCATCAGCTGTGGAAAATGTCGAGAGAAATGATTGAAATTAGTTGTAAGGATTCTAACGAGTCGGCGGGATTTATAACGAAAAAGAGAATTCCTTTCCAGGGATAAATGTTACAGTGGATCGGCGGTAGATATGTGGGCCCTTGGAGTGCTGCTGTATTTTATGTTGGTCGGACTGACACCTTTCAAAGGAGAAACCCTCGCCGACCTCAAGGAGGTATTCCCTCCTTCATTTTTCTTGATATCTTCCAATCCAGACCATCATCCAAGGACACTTCACCATCCCAGAATACGTCTCTTTTGCTGCCACCAATCTAATAAAATGTCTTCTCCAAATGGATCCGGAAAAACGTCTGGATATCGCCGATGTCAAGGTATTGGCGGCCTATTTAAATCCAGCCCATTTTCAGAGAAACCTTTGGCTCAACGGCTCCCAATTCCGAGATTCATCAATAAGTTTATGTCTCGACACGGAAGCCCAACAGGTGGAGAAGAAGCGAGCACAGGATCGGGTAACGCAGCCATTATTTAAACAAAAAAAAAACTTATTAGATCTGGAAATTACTTCACTCGTACGGGATCACGGAGACGATGGTCATGGAAGCGACGGAGAAAGGGCCACGTCACTCAGTGACTGGCATCTATCGAATAGTACAATTTCAGGCGGAACAGATGAGATTAAAGGCGAGGCATCCGAAAGATAGAATAATTCAAGGGATTTCAGGCAAAGGCAAGTCTTGAAAATGACACTCTAATATCGGATCCGAAAGCCAAGCTACGACAGAAAATGCGACACAACAGTTATCGGAGCAAGGCCTGTGCCATTTTGTAGAGTCATAAATCTATTTTCATCTTTTGACTTTTCTTGTAATATTCCGGGTTCCGGGTCGTGGATGATGCTATTCTCGTTGTCAGGGGAAAGCGTCATTTGGACGAACTGTGCTCAACACAGAATAGTCAATTACTACTGGCGAAATAGCGGTGATTCAGGATATCCTCCGAATTTTATAATGGTCTTTTGGAAGAGGCGATGAAAAGGCCATCTTCCGTCGACCACTTCGGCGATCTCGTGGATACCATTCCGTCGTCACCTTCGACCATTTTCCGTCTTCCATCGACATCAAAGACATGCGATATCTAGGATATCCGGCATTTCCCTTTCACAATATTCCCAGCTTCGTGTACTAATGTCGCCTCTCTGGCTTGGGGCTTTCCCAACCGGGTGACGCCCGATGACAAGAATAAAATATGTTCCTTACCTGTGAAATGCCGCTCTCAAAAATGCAAGGGACACACTTTTTTAGCCTGGACCGGAAATGAATATTCTGACGGTTGTTGGGTCTTTGAATATTTTGGGAGGACTTTTCTTGTTGCGCAGATACGCTCACTCCATTTCATGTCGACCATGTGGTTGGTTTTCCTTCTCGGGCTGCTTTTTATCGGAGGTAAGGTGCTTGCTAGGGTGGCAGCTTCTTAGCTTATGCTCGGACAACTCGACGACCACTCTTGTCTTTAGCCAACGCCCAACTCGATTGTCATTCCTGTGCTGGAGCTGAGAATCTTCCTCAATATGCCGTAGAAGCCTTGGCCAGAGCCAATATCTCGACTGAAACGGAGTACTGGGTTAGTTTGGAGAGTCGCCTTTTACATAGAAATTTAGGGCGACTGCAGCTCGTACGTTGGGGAGAATTCCTGCAGCGGGAACTCTTTCTGTTATAAAAATGCCGGTATGACTAAACTTTGTCCTTGGCGAATCTTTTAGTTGTGCATAAATTCAACATTGGAGGACTTCTGGGCTACACGTGGACGACTTACACAAAGGTGGGATAACCATTTCCAGGAAAGATCGACTGTTACAGGGATGCACGAATACGAGACTCGACAATGGAAACACTCCGAGCAACGGCTGTCAAGACATCAACAGCACCATTTATGACTCCTATACCGAGGTATTTATTGTATTTTCATAGAGTAAAAGAAGAATTTTAGACGGTCCGCCAATGTTACTGCCAATCGGACTACTGCAACTCGTCGTCGTCTCTCTTCGCTTCCCTGCTGGTTCTTTTTGGATCCTTTGCTTCCCTATTCTAATCTTTTCAATTTTTATATTTTCCTTATAGGAAAATAAATTTTGTTGCTTGATTGTGGAGATTGGTTTATTAGATTTCATAATGTGAACAGATTTGGCAGTGATATTCTAGAAATACACACCAAAACAGACTAAAGTAGAAATACTAGGCGGATCACGGGGAGGATCAAAAACAGGTCACAGGGTGAGAGAACACAGGGCGGAGGAAGCTCGTCTTTACACAAAAAAAAAAGAAAAAATAATAACAAAAAATAGGCTAGAAGAAACTGGAAAAAAGTCTACTCGGCCGGCACGCTGGTGTACTTTCCTCGCAATGGCTTCTCGTCATCTTCGAGGGCTTTCTCATTCAGCAATTGGCGATCATGATCGAGAAGATCCTTTTTGCATTTGTGGTCGACAATTCCGGCTCCGAAAGCATCACCCAACACATTGATCGAAGTACGGATACGGTCACTGAACACGGTAATTTAGAGGAGAGGAAGAGGAACTGACAGGAGCCAGTCGACGGCAACGATAAGGGAGACATCCTTGACGGGGAGACCGACGGCAGTGAGGACAAGAAGCATGGTGACAAGTCCGGCAGATGGTACGGAGGCAGCTCCGATAGAGGCCAAAGTGGCTGTCAAACTGGAATTTATTCGTTGTCGAATTGGAGAAAAGGAAGGTGAACCTGACAGTAACAACTTGCGCCATACTGAGATGGACACCGTTCATTTGGGCAATAAAAATGGCTGCGACAGCTTCGTCTATAAATGAATTTATGAGAGGAAAAGTCAAAACATACAGAGAGCTGTTCCGTCCATGTTGATTGTAGCTCCAACAGGCAAGACAAAACGCGTTACACGACGATCGACTCCAAGATTCTCTTCCAAACAGCTGTAAGTCATCGGTAGAGTGGCCGAGGAGGAGGCCGTTCCAAGAGCTGTGATCCAAGCTTGGAGGAGACCTCTCATAAATTGGAAGGGGTTTTTTCTTGTGCTAAGATAGAAGACAAGCGGAAGGGTAATCAGGGCATGGATGACCAGACCGGAGAGGACCTGAAAAGGTGAGCTATGGGAGGATAATTGGAGGACAAGTACCGTAACCATGTACATGGCCAACATCCTAACTGTATCAGAGATGTCTTGAATCTCGAGGATTTTACCGGCTATCAGGCACATAATACCAATTGGAGAATACCTAGACCGATCATTTGGAGGCGAAAGAGAGGAGAAAATTACCACATGACAGTCATAACCAGCTTCATAATGACCTTGTCCATAATAACGAAGAATTGGATCATGACGTGTGCTTCGTGGCCAAGTTGTGAAAGGGAAATACCAATGGCGATACAGAAGACAATTATTCCTGAAGGATATCACTGTCAGGCGACATACTTTGACCAACCGAGTACATTCATCCCAGGAACATATTCGACGGATGCCTTGACGACATCCAATGCGCCGCTGTTCAAAGCGGCCAGCGTTTTTGAATCGTTGTGTTTTAATATCTTCGGCCGGACAGTGACATATTTTGTTTGTACTTGTTGGAAAGTGGCTTGGACAATGTTCTCGGGGAAGGTGTTACTGAAATGCCCATCGTCTCTCGGGAGAAAAGTGGAATGACTCACCGGAGGAGATCCAGGAGAGTGTCAACGGTGCTGACTTTCTTGCCTTCGGTACCCTCCCCCAAGTCTTGTTTGATTGTCGGATCTCCAGGATGAATGATTAACACGAGGAATATTCCAGTCTAAATTTTAAGATTATCAATTATTTCAGTCGATTCACAATGACGGCGAGGACAGTGGTCGAGACGTAGTACATAATAGCGATAGAGCCCATTTTACCCGACTGTTTGGCATCCAACTGGGCAAGTCCTGGAAATTATTCAGAGAAAGACAGACACAGACTGACCAGAGATCAACGAGGAGATAATTAAAGGCAAGATCATCATTTTTAACATGTGCATCAGCAGTTCTCCGGGGAACGAGACGAACATCACCGCCTGCAAACAGGTGGGAACTCCAGTACATGGATTTATAGCCTCTTTTACACCTCCGACAGTGGTTACGAGCAGATAAATGGCCCCATGGAATATCCTACCTGTGGTCCTAACTTCATCGGTCGAAGGGCAATTCCCAAGAGAGCTCCCACGATGACGGAACTGATCGTCGCCACCAGAAGAGCATTCTTCCGCAGCCATGTCTGCTGCGTCATCTCTGAAAAGAAAGGAGGATAAGCGAGACAAAGTGAGGAAAAACAAAGGATCAAAGAGGTCGACACGTGACAAGTGATAGATGACAAGCCAATTACATGAGGGGGAGGGGAGAGAGCACTTTGAGGGAAGTTCCCTTCCTATTGAAGGCCGTTTCTCTATCACCAGTCCAATCTGACATGTCTCGAAACGACAAGCAATGACTAAATAGCAAAAGAAGGTAAAAAAGATTGGCGAGAGGAAGTCACCAAGACGCAGTAATTGCTGGTGGCCAGACGGGGAATACCCTGAGACGAAAAAAAAGAGATGAAAATAGACACAAGGTTACTGTATTTTTGGAAGGGGAGGGAGAGGACCGGCCCGACACTGTCACAAAAATGAAGACCAGTCGACTGACACGCGACGGCAATCTGCCGGTCGCCACAAAAGGGAGGGCGAAGATGAGGAAGTCGGGGGGATTTTAGTTCGACTGTTTGAACTCCTGAGGAGCAAGAAAAACGACAGCTGACAAATTGGAACGCCTCAACTCTCTCGCCCTGGGTGAATCATGGAGCTGATTGTCTCTGACAAGAAGAACGCCTGTCGCCTGGTCAATCGACCTTCACCGTCTAATTTAATGGCTACCCCGACATTTTGGAACCCGAAAGTGAGTAAAGATAGACTAACACCCGGGAAAGAAGAGTCAGATTTCAAGAGAGAGAACATTGATCGGCCGACGAAAGATAGGTGATCCCTGTTGAAAACGGACAGACAGCTGAACAAGCAAATTGCAAAAATGCAGAGATCAATTACCGTCGGGGAGAGGAAGGAGCGAAGGATTCTTCACGGTTGAGCGGATAGGCTGGATGAGTCGAAAACGATTGGAAAGAACCCATACAGGGACAATTCAACTAGTTTTGAGCGAGAGATTGACAATATTAGAATTTATAAAAAAAGGCAACTTTTGGTTTGTGGTTGGATCTTTCTCGTTAGTCTCGGAGATGACGTTGGATGTTTTGTCATTTCATTGAATTTTGGCGGAGGAAAAGGAAGGCGGAGGAGTCGTCAGGAGAGGCGTCCTCCTCACAACACGAGGTCAGTCTCTATTTGCTTTTGATGGTAGCAGACTGATGTTTATTTGATTTTCAAGAAAAAGGAAGCAGATTTTTTTACGAGAGAAAACACGGTTGATAAGAGAATGGAGAAAGAGAGAGAAGACATCGACGACGACAACTGGGCAATGGCATCCCATCCATCACAGCGCATTACGGTTTGTGATGGCCACAATTTTACGGCCGCCGCCTTTTCAAATGTGGCTTAAAAAGAGACTATAACTTTGAAGAGAAAAGAGAAACGAGTATAGAAAGAGAGGGGGCAGCCCGCCAAGCGAATCCAACACCACGGATATGAGCTCAATTAGTACGAGTAGTGCGGATTCCATATTGATTGGCAAAAAAAAAGATGAGTAAAGTTTGAGACCTAATGACCCATAATTAAAAATTTATTCTCGTCATTTATTGCTTCAAACGTCGTTACTAATTTAGCTGTTTTAGTAGGGGAGAGCCAAGTGTCATAAAAAGTGGAAGCTGGCGAGACGTTGTTTATTTGAGGAAGCGAAGGATGGGCATTATTACGAAGAAGAGAAAAGGACAGTCTAAGGGTCACTTACTGGATTCACGTGCTGGGCGGGGCAACCCCCAACACAAAAGAAAATCTGAAGATGAGATGAAAGCATCGCGAATTCTTACGAGTGGATTACTACTAAAAACGGCGGAGCTCTCCAACAAAAAGGGCAAACGAAGGAGGGACCAAATTATTCAAAGTAGCTCATTTGTAGACGAATTCAGAAAGTTTGATTATGGTTGTAATATAAGAATGGTATGGGTCGTCTATTTGGTCAGATACTCGATTGAACTATTTTTGCAACTTTGCATGATTTTTCTTTATTATTCTCAGTATAATTTTTATATTCTTGCAGACGTTTTATTCAGACTCATGGGCAGAATGTGCTGTCGGATATTGGAGATATGGTAGACAAAACTTAAAAAAAAAAAACAAGGTCCACGAGAAAATTTCTTTGCAAGCCTGAAAGATGAGATTTTTGGGTCGAAAAAGTATTTTGGCGAATTAGAAGCCAGTTGATATATCAAAATGCTCCTAAAAATCTGATCTGACATTTGCAATTAAAAGCAAACTATATAAATGCCATATTTTAAAGAAAAATAGAGAAATTCACATATCTATAATAATTCATGCACGATGTTTACGCGTACCCCAGAAATTGTCCGACAAGTTCAAGTCGCCGTATTGTCTCTTTGTCCTTTAGTTATAACTTCTCCTATATTTTTGAGTATTTGGCTTTTCTAATTCAAATAAACAAGAAATCCACGAAATCTTTTTTATTTGAAGCTTTTTGTTGCTATTGTTGAGTCAGCGCGTCAAACATAAGAGAACTGGTAACTGATACGAAAATCCTTTCTCTGCAAACAGTTGCAGCATGTTATTTTTCGTTGAAGTATTTCTGCATTATTTTTGTTTTACCCAGCAATATTGTGGTTACACTTCGCTGGACGCTCTAGGTCGCAATTGACATTCCATTGTTCACGCTTGTCTGTTTTTTGAATTTTGAAACATCTGCAATTGCGTGTTCAGCTCATACTTTTCAGTCCCTATTTCAGGCCATTGAATGTCAGTTTCCTCTGGTAGTTCACTTTGTGGAGACGCTGACCAAGACCTCCTTCTTGATGAAGAAGAGGACATAGATTTCTATGCAATACTCAATGTGCCCCGTGATGTAAGTGTTTATATTTTGGTTTTTTATGGTTTGCCAATTTTTAAATAAATTTTCAGGCTACAGAAGATGAAATTAACAAAGCATATAGAAAGCGATGTTTAATTTTCCATCCTGACAGGCATACTGATGAAAATGATAAACTAGAAGCAGAAAAAGTATTTGTAAGCCTTCGAAGAGCGCATGAAAGTAATTTTTGCCATTATAACAGTTTATTTAAGATGTTTAGCGTTGATCGATCCTAAGAAAAGAGCCGTTTATGATGCACTTGGAATACAGGGACTTGATGCACAAGGATGGGAATTAGTAACAAGATCTTCCAACCCCGAAAATATAAGAAAGGAATATGAATTTTTACAAAGGTTGAAAGAGCAAGAGCTAATGATGCAACGTATTCATCCTTCGACAGGTTTTATTGTAAAAACATCATTCGTCGGACTTTTTCAACAAGAACCAGAAGAAAGGTTTGTGCTTACCTTCATAAACTCAGCGAATTTAGATACCCTCCTCAGTTGCTTGGCATGGCCATTAGCCAGTCTGTTGATTGTGCGATGACAGGAACGAATCGAGTCGGTTTAATCGGACGAGCTAAAACTGCAAATGGACGTGGTGATGGTAGCGTAACTGCCATTTGGAAAAAGACTGCTGGAATATACAATATCGAGGTTTATAAATAATGTTTTCTTATTTCTTTTCTTTAGAACAATTTAACTGCATCTGCAGACGCTGTAGGCTTGACTTGCAGAGTATCACGAACCATTTTTCAAAGGGCAGCAATAATTGTTCAGCCTCAATTGCAGTATTCCCTTGTTCAACAAAATATTATTCCTTCCCTCTCCCTAAGTAAGTTGTTAGTAAATTCGTTTACTTTTTTATAGTATATTCCATGAGACTTCGGTTACGCTGGCAAGGAAGTTTTATTTTGTCATGGTCGCCTATGCAAAGCGGTGTTACAACCTCCATAGTACATACTGAAAATAATCAACCAAAAGCGGTAGCTAATTTCACGGTTTGTGCCATTACTGATGATACAGGTAGTTATGTCAGTAATTTGCAGCTTTCACCTACAAATTCTAATGTCCGTGTGTTGTACTATCTTCGTGATATTAACAGTGATGCTTTTACAGAAATGGCATGTCAGATGTCAATGTTTGGTTGGTTTATTTATAGGTGTTATGCATTGATATTAAGGAGTTTCCCCGTCTATTCATTTTGAACGGCGTCTTTCACGATTTTCAAGAGTTGGATGCAGTGTAAACTTTTCCTTCCCATCATGTTTACTTAGTGTAAAATTAAAGTAAGGGCTAACATCTATATTTAGTTATTTTTTATTAGGCTGAAAGCAGGACAATCTTCGTACGATTGGCATATTCTACTATGCGACGATAAAGATAGCCTATCACGAAGTGTGATTTACGGGATAGCTCTGCCTTATTTTTCATTGAAGGTAAATTTATTAAATTCTTATCAAAATGCTTGATTTAGTTGGCAAAAATAGCTTTCCGCCCATGGTTCGAAAGAATTGCGTCTATATTCGATGATCACAGCCATGATAGGGAAGTTGATGCCGCCAAACAAGAGGAGTCAACGCGTGTTATAAATTTAATGAGATCAACAGCGGAAAGAATTAGAAAAGAAGAAGCGGATAAAAGTGGAATAGTAATTATTGAAGCCAAGTTTGTTATTTTTTGTTCATTCTATTCTCTTTTCAGATATGGGCAATGTGACTCATCTGGCTCTCGTTCTTATCCATTGCCTGGTGAGCGTACCATCGACGTTACCATACCTGTGCAGTCAATGGTTAATGATTCTCAACTAAGAATTTATGCTGTAAAGGTGCGCTTGATGCTTGATTTCTTTTATTTGTATATAATATTACAGAGCCAACTCCCTGGATTTTATGATCCTGCACCTGGTGATCCAAAAATGCTTTATATAAAATATTTATTCCGTGATAAACCTCATCTAGTTATTGTGAACGACGATATGCCTCTACAGATCCCGTTACGAGGTAGGGTTATTTTTAAAATATTTTTTAGAACCAACTCAAATTTCGCCATTTTTGGACAATTTATATTTTAAACACCAGTCATTGAAGGATTTAGATGCCTTTTGATAAAAAAAATGAAGACAAAATAAATCAAGTTATTTTTATCAAATAACCTTGTTTCAGCCCATCAACTCGCTCAAAGTGACTCCCGATAAGTCTCCCGTGGCATTATTTTTGTTAAAGAGTTTTTTCTAGGATTTTTTAATTTGTTAGGATAGCTCTAGGTCTGAATGTTGAATGCTCAATAGGCCAAATGCTCATTGTTGATTGTATTTGTTACCGGTTATTAATAAACTTATACTTCTTTTCTGCGTCAGCTTTTATTGATAATTGTTTGAGTCATCTTCTATCTTTATTTTTACACTTTATCCATATCACTGTGCCTTTTATTTCACGTGACAACCGCCGCGATATACAGCTATAAAGTTTTATCGATTATCTCAGAACATTCAGCTTCGCATCAAGAACTAGTCGCGCTATTGAGTGTCTGATCGATTGATTTGACACTTATGACTCATTTTATCATACCTTATTCTTAGCAGCAGCAAAAACTTTAAAATCATATTCTGTATAGATTCTTGCCGTTGAAATAAGTAGCGTGGGAGAACACTCATTCTTATCAGTTCTCTTTCAAAATTATCCCTGCGAACACATGGCGACCTTTTATTGATTGATGGGCCTTTCTGTATCTGCTTTTTCTTTGATTGTATGCTTTTTGTTTATGATATATTTTAGGAAATAATGTCTGGAAAAGCACCACCACCTCCTGGATTTGTAACTGAGGAAAACTCTTCATCTAGTGCACCTCCAATTACTACTAATCCAGTTCCTAATGCACCTTATCCGTAAGTTTCAATTGTATTTTACATGTTAATGGTAATTTTTAGAACCACAGGAAATGCTTATCCAGAAGCTCCTCCTTCATATCAAAATGCAATGTCATATCCGGCTACTCTTCCTCCTTATCCTGGTAATCCTCATCCGAATGGCAATCAGTATACTGCACATCCCGGAGTCTATGTTCCTAATATTAGTATGTTAGTTTTATTTTTAATTGCATATTTTTAGCTGTAACTACACTTCCACAACCTCCACCACAAGCTATACCTCATGCTCATCCTCGAGTCGTCGTTCAAGTTGCACATGGACCAACTTGTTCTCATTGTGTAAGTTAATTTTTTATTGTATTTTTGCGTTCCATATTTACAGGCAAAAGATCATACCATTTTAGGGATCGATTATGACTCGCGAGTCTGATGTATGCTGCATACTCTGCCTTATCTTGCTCACAATCTTCACATTTCCAGTAGGATTATTCTTCTTATGTTGCCTTCCATGTGCTGTTCAAATGCGTTGTCAAGGATGCGGAAGGTCTACTTGAGGAATTTCCTTGCCGTCGATACGAGTCTAGGCGGGTTCCTCACTTAGAGTATGCATTTCACTTTATACCCCTGGGTCCGATGTAATTTTTTATATATTATCAATACTGCATGTCTCATTCATTTTATCATTCCAGCAAGTTGCCTTGAATTGTAATGATACTTGTTTACATAAAGAATTTCGTAGTAATTGTTTATATAAATGTTGTCATCTTATATCACAGGGGAGATCAATGAACCCGTAGGCAAGTAAGTAATTTTAAACCATTTCAGAACTTTGACAGGCAGCTAGTAAAGCTGTTTTATGACGAGTTGTATGCGGACTATGACTATCAACTTGGCTGACAGTGCTCGACTTGGGCGATGGCTGGAAATAAATCTGTTGCTAGGATGTGTTACACACGGAAATTGTACCTGTTGTCCTGATGGCAGCTGGGTGTCATCAACAGAACCCGCTAAACTACTTCGATAAGAAATTGAATTCAGAACTCGCATCGAAGATGTCACCTGGAAAACGAGCATCTTTTTTGGCTAAATTTTTTTGACTTACCTGCTTTCTCAAACTTCGATGAGACGGGGAAGGTGCGTGACTCATTGTCGACCTTTTTCTTCTTTCCGTCGCGAATCTAAATTTCCATCTTTTCTGGGAATAAAAATTGAATACCGTATGAGATTACGAAGGTCTCGGTTCATTGCGGCGTAAAATATCCAATCTCCTGCTGCGTTGGCATAAGTCAGCCAATTGGCAACAAAGACGAGCCACCGAACTCCGCTATAAAATAAAAATTGAAGAAAAAGATGGAGGAGGCTACCTGTAGTCGGTAAAATTGTTGAATAATCGCATGGAGGCAGCCAAATCAGAGACGATAGTTTGGTCGGGAAGGAACTGGACAACACAAAAAGGAAGCCAACAAACGGCATGGAAGAGGCCGACTCTCATGATGGCTGATGTCATTTGCCTCATGTACCGAGGCTCGGACACCAGCGACTCTCGTTGTCTTTGAGATGCCACCACTGGAAATTGACATAAACAGAACCAAGTCTCTGCCTGTACCTCTGGCTCTCCTTTTAACAAATTTCATCCTGACATGGTGGACTATTTGACCGTAATTGACACAAATTGTAACGAGATTGAGGGCGAAGGCCGTTGCCGCCAAGTAGGCTCCAAATTTTGGACTGGTCCTGTTCCGAAATGACCGAAGACAATTCATACCATCGGATGTGACCGAAACTGACGTAATCTGAGAAATATCCGAGATAAACCGAAGAAAATACCTGGATAAGGATGGAGGCGAGAGCTAATGCCACGGCGAATAAAGCCAACACAGGGGTATATTTGACGACTTGTTTACGAATCTAAAAGAGAAGTCGAGGAGAGGCAGTCGACTGACCTGACTGCAAAAAGGTTTTTTGATGGTGATGACCCGCTCTATGCTGATACAGGATAAGACGATGAGAGAACACATTTTTAATGAATTTTCGAGGACAAACATCACTCGGCAACTATTTGAATCTGAAAAATTGTCGGATGACAGGAGAACCCTTACCGAGCATAAAATGGGGCAGGGCCAGGTAGATACAACGGACGAGGAGAGCCATCAAAACGGTCAAGTCGACGATGGCCAAGACGGAAATGTAGGCCCGAAGACGGTCGGATGGAGACGTATTGCCCATGACACTTCTAAGGGCACAAATTAGAGGGATTAGGTCAGAAAATACCGCGGTTTTCGACTTCTGGCCACAGAACAAACTACCCAGACATTGCCAAGAATGCCGAAAATGATTGTCGTCCCGTAAAAAGCCGTCAAAACATACGGAGCCGGCATGGCATCCAGCTTCTCTGAAATATTCAAACCTTTAAATTAAAGGAGGAAAAAGGGACAGGATTGAAGGATCAAAGGATGAATCCTCACCCCAAAATACGTCGATGGCCATGAAGATTTTGGAGAAGACGGGGAATAATTGGTCGAATGACTGGCCACGGCCGAAAGACAATACATAAGAGAGAAAAAGAAAACACAAAATTCACGTTTTATGAGTTGGGAATAACCATTTGAAGGGAAGAAAAAGGCAAGAAAAGCGAATAAACATGGGAGATTACTTGGATAAGAAAGAAATAGACGGATTTGAGTCATCTAGAGATATTCGCAAATCCCTTCGAAAGACGTAAGAAGAGAGAAGACCATGTGGATAATTCAATTTTTAGATAAAAATTTGTCTGGAACAGTTTCTAGTGCTTCAGATTGACGAGGAAATCACAAAGTTACGGAGGAAACGAGGGAATTAAGGGAATCATTCCAGGCGGCCGGCTAGCGATGAGATGTTCACGGACCCTTTGAAGAGGTTGGTCAGTTAGATCTCTAGTATATCCAAATAAGGGCACGGAGGAGAGAGAATGGATTGGCAGCCAATCCGGGATCAGACATCCATGATGATAAGAGAGATCCCAGACAATTTCAAGGGGCTTCTTCTTCATAAAGTTTTTATTTTGAGAAGAAAAGGAACTGTATGTAAGAGAGCTCGGAGCCGTCAATCTCTCTCGAAATTGGCCGCGTTCAAATATGACAAATTGGCACGGATTGGTGTCGAAAGATGGGAAAAGAGATGTGCACAGTGCACAAGATACAAAGAGACGAAAATGCTGTATGATTAAAGTAAATCCAATTAAAATAAGACGTCTTCGTGTTCGCAGAAAGATAACAAAGAATTATAAAGAGATAAATGGCAAATCTGTTTATTTGGTAAGGTGAGAGAGCTATCTTATGAGGTAAGAGAATAGGTCACCACCAACCTTGACGTCGGAAAGCCAGTAATTTTCTACCTCATTTCCTTGACGACCTTCGAATTTGAATGAGCTGGATAGACACGCAAAATCCTTTGTAAAACCATAATCTTTCAATGAAAATCATTTTAAAACAAGGTGACATCGTTTTTGTTATAAAAATATCCTTTTCATGCAAATTTAACTAATTGCTTGCCACTTGCGTGATTTTCGGCTGTCACAAAGATACCACCTGGCGGTGTGAAATTGAGGACAAAGAGGCCAAATTCAAATTTGACCTTCGAAAAAGCTTTATGACCATCATTAGGGATTGAACGGGCAGTTAACTAATAAAAGAACTTCCATTGAATTGGTCTCTCTATGAGATAGCCATTCCGAAGAGTCGCCGAACGGGCTAAGCATCATCATTATCATCTATCCCGAAAATTCACAAAGCAAGTTTGATCAAGCGTTTGATTGCTTTCTTTTTGCTAAGATTTCAGACAGAACATAGCAATGCTTTAGGGAAAAGTGAAGAAAGAGACGTATTATTTTGGAAAAGCGGAAATATTTTACTGCAGAGAGTACACCACAAGCCAATGGATCTGAACTGAATCCTTATAAATTAATCCGTTCATGTGATGCTGTCCACCCTCACAGGATTATCTTAGCTGACAATAATATTTTCCAGGAAATGAACGATAAGATGCCCACAGACAATAGTGCGTTAGAAAGCCGCAGGCATAGTGAAAGCGGCCGAAACAGCGCGGGGCCGTGAGAACTATTCCAGAAGATAACGTGTAATGATGAATGATATCCCCCGAAAATTTACAATAGAGTAACTGAAATTAAAGGTTTACTAAAAGCTATAAATTATACATAAAAGATACCAAAAAAACTGGTTAGTTATTGGAAGAGTAAGAGCTTCTATTTTCTAGTCATCATGGCGACGAAGTCTAAATTTACAGTAATATAAATACATTTTCTAGCAATACCTTCATAGTTGATTTGACCGTCTCCGTCAATATCAGCTTCACGCATCATCTCGTCTACCTCTTCATCGGTCAGCTTTTCACCCAAGTTGGTCATAACATGGCGGAGTTCGGCAGCAGAGATAAAACCATTGCCGTCCTTGTCAAAAATCTATAATACGATGGTACCCTTCCCTTTTAAGAGTGTAAAATACCCTGAAAGCTTGACGAATTTCTTCTTCATTATCAGTATCTCTCATTTTATGAGCCATCATCGTCAGAAATTCGTTGAACTCAATGGAACCGCTGCCTAAACCAAATTGGTGGAACGATGCGATAATAATTAGATACAAAATCGGAAAAATTAGCTTACCATCAGCGTCGACTTCATTGATCATGTCCATAAGCTCGGCTTCACTGGGATTTTGGCCAAGAGAACGCATGACAGTTCCCAGATCTTTAGTGGTGATTCTTCCATTTCCGTCCCTGTCGAAAATATTAAAAGCCTCCTTGAACTCCGCAATCTGTTCTTCGGTCAGATTTTCAACAGTATTTCCGGGCATTGTGCACTGCCTGAAACAATAAATTGAGGTGCAAAATAAAACAAGGATCTTTTTGCGAGGCGACAACAACAAAAACAGCACAAAAAAAATGAAACGTGTCCACTGGGTCAGTCACTTCAGTGTCGAAATCTTGCCTGCCAAACGAAAACGCATTGCCGCCTATTCAAATTTGCAAAGATCCCAATTTGTGTTCAACTCTTTTTCATTCGTTTTCTTAATTGCCTTGTTATTTTTTTGCAAACACTGTTATTATTATTATTCTATTTCAGGTAAACAAAACAACACATGGACTATGCAAATGCTTTTGTAAAAGCAACCAAAGACTTTTATAACGCCATCAATCCATCGACACTATCAGGTTGAAGTGCATTTTTTTCATAACTCGAGATTTAGGAGCAATTGATGTGATAGTTGTTGAACAACCAGATGGTACATATAAAGGAACACCATTTCATATTCGTTTTGGAAAAGTTGGCGTATGGAGTCCATGTGATAAAGTTAGTTTAGTTTTGTGCGAATTATTTGCTTTTATTAATAATTATGTTCTTCCATATCTAATTTAGTATGTGGATATTTCCATAAATGGAGAATTTATTGATCTAAAAATGAAACTGGGTGACAGTGGAGTCGCTTATCCCCATTTAAGTCCAACCAAAAGTGCCGAAACAAAAACGGAAGTGCTCGAAATGAAACAGGTCGTGGCAACAACAGCGCCCGATAAAGCAAAGTAGGTGTTCATTATAGTCATTATTAAAATTACTTAGGGAAGAAGTGAAAACTGTTGAAGCAGCTGACGGTGCTTGTTATTATCGTTCCCTAAGATTATCATCAGAAACATTAAAAGGGCTTGGTTTACGATATGGAACAAATGAAGCTCGATTTAGTATTACAACTATGTGCCAAGTTAGTTCTTGTTATTTTTTTTCATTTTTTAGGGAACTTCATGGTGTACTTCTAATATTTATCTGTATAAATGGTATGAGCAGATAATAATCTCGGATATTGATGGAACCATTACAAAAAGCGACGTTCTGGGACATGTAATCCCAGCCATAGGTGGTCAATGGGCTCATAGCGGTGTTGTAGAGCTTTTTAATAATATTATTAATAATGGGTAGGTTTTATTCTTTTTTTTCCTAATCAAGTACATGTCAGATATAAAATGGTTTACCTTTCTTCTCGTCCTATTGGACAAAGCCATATGACAAAGCAATATTTGAAAACTGTAGTTCAAGAAAGCAAACAACTTCCGGATGGTCCTGTTTTACTTTCACCTAACAGTATGCTTGCAGCTTTAAAACTGTAAAGTTTTTTTTTTCAATTTTTTACCCGTAGTTTAGTGAAATGATTGAGCGACGTCCCGATGAATTTAAAATCGCCGCTTTAAAAGACTTAAAAAATCTTTTCCCTGTAGAGCAACCTTTTTACGCAGGATTCGGAAATAGAGAAACTGTAGGTTTTTATTTTTTTACCAATATCATATGTTGCAGGATGTTAAATCATATCGAGCAGTAGATATACCAGCAGCTAGAATTCTTGTAGTCGATCCTTCTGGACATGTTCGTCGTTCTGATTCAATAGGCTATGTAAGTAGCTATAAATTGATGGCGGTTGATACAGTGGATTATCTCTTTCCTCCTCTTACAGAAACGTAATGATTATTTTTTTTATTTTAAAAGGAACATTTCAGGACTAAATATAATGCGAGAGTAGTAGCTGCCTATAATAATCGTGAGCGTTCACCGTGGTTTGATCCTTTGCAGCATAGTACTTTTACCCATTGGAAAATGGAAGACTCGGATGAAGTGGATATTGACATTGAGGCCTACGAAAAAAAGAGGAAACAAAAGAAATAAGCCAGCACATTTGGAAAGGACCTGTCCTCTATGTTGTGATGTATCTACTTTACTGTTGACAAGCAGTGTATATTCTATTTTGTCATAGTTTCGGTAACTACTGTAATAATTCTTTGCGATTTTTAATCAAGTTTTAGATAATAAAAATTATTTTATATAGAATTACAAGAATATTTTTTATACATTTTCATTTCAAGTTCGAAAATGGAAGTTTCAGATCATCGTCTGCTCTTTATAATCATTTTTGGTGAGGGTGGAATGACGTATAAGGGATTGCATTATCCACTTGCATGGATATAAGTCAAAAATGCGCCCGCCCCCATCAGAAATCGGGGTGGACTTCACTTGCAGTTTCTGCTAACATATTGGGCCATTTTCACTGGATTCTGTAATTAAACAGAAGGGCAAAGTGTCGTTTGGATATTTTGATGTGGACAGGATCCACAGGAAACATCTCATTACGTGTATTATCCAGGGATCCAAAAACATCCGTGGATTGTGTCATGGTTTCTTCACCGACTGTTTGTGCTCTTCGCTCTCCTGTTATTTTTAGATAATTTCAAATATTTTATAATAGTAAAGGTTCAGGGCATTCCACCGTTTCACGTGAATTTATTCGTGTCTAAGCCGTTGATCCACAAATATACGAGGACAACGAATGTCAACTTTTGTCATTTTACTTTGAGTCTCAAAAAACTTTATTGGTCTAAATAATTCCCCTTTTGATCTACAAGTCTTATAATTTATGCAGGCGGTCTTGGATCCAGGTCGAAGATCAGCTGATGGCCAACTTCCGCAGCCGTTATATTATTATTTTATAAATGACGTGATACAGGAAACGGTCAATTTTTTTTATACTTTTAAGCCACAAAAGCAAGAATAAATAAGAAAAAGGATACGGTACTCGGAGGCGGTTGAAGTTCTTCTTCCGGCGGCCTTAAAAAAGTGCGTCATAAGTGAGACGGAGTGCAAAGAATATCAGTGGGAGGGAGGGTCATGCCTCGATGGATCCGTGGCGAATTTCTCGCCCTTCCGGCTGAAAGACCGGCCAAGTGACACTGAGTCGTCGCCGGAAATACCATTGTGCTGTTATTCCCTTGCCTATTTCCAGCTTCTTCCTTTACTTTCCACTTTTTTTTGTATTTATTTAGCCACGAGGTTGGTCAAAAACAAATGTGATCCCTGCTGCTTTTTCCCCTTAAATGAGGAAACCCGGCATTTCCTTTGGTCAAAAAGGGCTTCAAGATCATCTTTCCTCGATCAACACGGTTCACCTTCTTCCAATCCTCTGACAATACTTCTTCCCTGCGCTCTCTGCAAAATCCGACAATTTTCAATTATTCTCCATAGGAACCTCTTCTCATTTTTTTAGAAAAAGGGAGATCAATCCCCCGTCAAGATGTTTCCAATCCGAGGTACTCAATCCGTACTTATTTCGGTCGACGTCTTCCTCGATTTAAAATTTTTCAATCTAAGCGTCTTCCGCGTACATTTGTGGCATTTTTCAATTCTTTTAAAAGATGGCCAGTCCACATAAGTCTTTGGCCTGCCGCTTCCTTCTCCAAATTGTTTTTCCCCGAATGTATAGTCGAGAGTTTGCCGTCTGAATGACCTTCCAGATAGATTCCCTCAAATCGAAAAATGACTTCCATGGATACCCGGATAAATCAAACTGTGCGTGTCCAAATGACCATGGGAATCTCCCCGCGAATCCTCGTTGTCTCAAATTCGTCATAGGCTTGCTCATTCCATCCTGTACAGCCCCTTTTCTACCGGCTTAGCTCGGATAATCGACCATGGCTTTCTCTGCTCTACTTTTGGCAACAGTCATCCCCCTTACGGTCTTTATGGTCTTCTAATCGTTTTGCTTTGGCAAACTTATTTCCTTGGCTCATTTTGGGGGGAAACTACAGATATTGGATTAGTGTTAGGCGTCGACTCAATTCAAGTCGACACAAATCTAGTCGATGGAGTCGAACGTCGAGTCGAAGTCGGGCTCTTCTCAACATCGACACAGAAAAAATGTGGCGAGTCGAGATCACGTATTTTTCCATTCCTTCGACTTGACTTTGATTGGCCTCGACATCGACTTTCTCGAATTGACACACAGAGTCAATTCGACTCTTTCGACATCGACATACAATTTTCTGTATCAAGTCGATCGACTCGACATTGGATGATAGTGAACATCGGTTCTACAGTATCCCCCTAAGGAGAAGGAAGAGTATAATTCGGGAGTCACATGGGAGTAAGGGGGAGTCCGATTAGACCTAAATAAAAACAACAATAGCCTCTGAAGCAGGTAAGTGTCCGTGACGTAGAAGACCAACAAAAGGTGTGTGAAACATCAAAAAGAAGCGGGACCTGACAAAAGTCGTCTCTCCCACTCAGTTTTTATTCCAATTTTTTGTTAAATTGAAAAACATCTCGAATCTACGTGGTGGAAATGGCATCAGATGTCCCGGACTATTGAGTTTCCCCTCCACTTGGAAGAGATCCCCTAATTAGAACCGGGGAAGCTATTCGGGGCGACCCAAATGTGACGAGTTTGACTCGCTGTGTAACATGTCAGGGTCCTTCCGGATCCGACCTGGGCGCCTCTCTCCTTCTCCTAAATTGTACGAGTTCTTATCCCGGCATTGTCCAAAATGACACCGTACTACGTCACGGGGGGATTTCTCGACGTCTTCTCTTCCTCTCGACTGTTTTGTCCGTCTGCAATGGCTGACAGTGTCCTCTCCATCCCACGGTCTCGTCCTCTAATCCTCCTCCATGGGCTGTTAATTAGTAATGAGGTTATAATTGACGGCCAAAAATACTAATTCCAAGGCAATCCCGGTGACGTCTTGCTTATTGTGCGAGTATTTTAGGCTTATTCCTTTGTGTTGTGATTGAATTTCTTTGGATTTCCTCTTCTCCGTTCATTTTTTCTTTCTCTTTAGGAGCCTAGACTAATTTTTTAATTTAAAATCTTTCTTCCCACGCAAACTTTCTTCATATTTTGGTATTGTTTAAGGGCTGGTTGTTGTCGACCCATTAACACCCCCACCTCCGACCTCATTCGATCTGAAAATATACTCATTACCCTCTATATAAAGGCATTCGATGGAATTTTTCGCTAAAATTCTTTCTTTTTGCCATTTTCTTGCCGCTTCCATGCATCTTGAGAACATAAACAAAATTTTGGGCTAAGATTACGTAAAAGAGACTTCTCGGAAGTCGACCAGCTCCCACTCCCTCCCCCTCGACTTTCTACTCTCCCTCCGTTTTATAATACAATCACAATTGAACTTTGTCAATTTGTTGACCTCATACCTCGGCTGATTTAAGACGGTTCGAACCGGAAGTGACGAGGATCAGCTGGCTGCCGTCTGGAGTAAAATTGGGGAAGGTCGATCGCCCTGTGACCTTTTGCTATTTTGGTCATTTTCGACCTAAAAGATGCCCCACCCTCATTCTCTATGAACTTCTTCTTTTCCTGTTTATTTCAGCTATTTCCTTTAAAGAACACGTCTATTTTTCACGGTGTTTTGACTTCATAAATAACGTGAAAATGAGTCGAATTCCTTTGCATAGGGAAGTTTTGTCTTGTTTCTCTGGAAATGACCTGCTCAAGACCCAAGATGACCCTCTTCCTTTATTTATTATTCTTTTTTTGGAATAAAGGCGACAGGTGGAAGACGGAGATAATTAGACAAATAAATACTACGATTGTCTTGAAAAATAATTGAAACAAAACAAAAATACACGTCTGTTGAGATTTATTGAATTACTGTCCAAAAATAAGCATTTTTATTCGGCTTTACCTTTCCCTCTCTCTGAAAAAAGGAATCATTGATGCCTAAACTAAAAATAGTCGACGGATTGGACTCCCCATAGACTGTAGCCTGTTTTAGTCGGGTGGCGTTCCTCTTCTCCCCCATTAGACACATTTCCGAACCGTCTAATCCGGCCGCTCTCTCTGACATCAGTCCTCTTTTGTCATCTCAAGTGATTCCATCCGTATTTCAGGTAATCCCACAGCATGTTACTTCGGACATGTAGTCTACTGGTCTTACTCGCAGTTGTCCTCATTTTTGTCAGATTGTCAGATGCTTTAGTATTACGGGAAAGGCGGAGTGGTGAGTTCTTTCTTCTTTTAAATATTCTTCACTCCTATTTTAGGTAATGATTATGATTTATATGATGATACAGACGATGTAAATAGTGAAGAAATTTCTAATAAAATGTATTCTTTATGTGCTAGGCTTCATAAAAGACAAGTGAGTTATATATCGAGATAAATAAATTAAATACGACAATTGCAGACAGCTGAAGATTTAAATAAACGGATATCAACGCCATTAATTATGAGAATGTGTGAGTTGATGTCCCGATGATAGCCTCTTCTGCCTTTTTTCCCCTCTTTACTTCGTGATCTCGCGCCGTATCTGTAGCCATTTTTTGTCGTCGCCTCCATGTCACAATGAACACGTTTTTGTTGTTTTTTTATTATTAAATTCGTTATTATTTTATTAATTTGTGTGCTATTTGTGTATTCACTTTGACACTTAGTTTGACATCCATTACTGTGTTCGACGTCGAGCTCCCCTCGGCACAAGAAAAGCAAAGTGTCTAGTCGAGTCGATTACGTATTTTTCCATTGCTTTGATTAGACTTTCATCGACATTGACATCGACTCTAGTCATCGACACTGTGATTCGATTCGTCTCGACACCGACACACAATTTTCTGAGTCGAGTCGACGCACAACCCAAATAGTATCCCTTCGACTAATTCCTGAATTTTATTCTCTTTCCAAGCGAACTCTTTTTAATTTCAAGAATATTCTAGAAGGCCTTGTCTGCTGGAGGCGGTCCAGCAAGTATTTTATCGAGTTCAAAAAGTTCAGCCCTTCCTGGCCAACACTCGTGCCTGGAGAAACTTTCCTCCGAACTTGCGGTCTTTTCTCCTTTTGAGGTCTTTTTGATCCCTTCCATGTACAGATACAAAATGTGTGTCATAGATCTTCTGCCATTTGATCTAAATCCATTGTCCTTGGATGTCAAAACAATAAACAGGGAACTCGCAGCTGCAAAAGGTTGGCTTGCAGACGTGAGCTTCCGGATGTGCGTAAAACGACGGAAACACTAAGCGTCAAAAAGAGTTCCTGGATTGCAAACAAAACCACATTAAATTAGTCACATTTTGAGGTTTATGTCATGGAGGACATCCGTACATGTTCGAAGAAAATGACACACAAACATCTTTATTACTTTTATAATAAATAACGGGAGAATTAACACTCGTCTACAAAATGGGGAGGACACGTATTCTTACGGGGAACTAAAGGCTACGGGGCACCGGCTCAAAATATACAGAGATCGAAACTAAGCTCGTTGAAAAACCTGTACGGAATGTTGTCACAAAAAAGGAAAACGACGGTTGAGCAACAAAAAAAAGGAAGAGAACATCTAGAGAGCATGTGGCACAGTGAGACTGTTGCCAAATGACGGGCTACCCAAAGTAGGAGTCGGAGCAGTCACGACGACACCATTTAACTGGGTTTCATCCTGAATTTGATCTCATCTGGTCCTAAGAGCACTCACATGAGGTTCTTCCTTAATGAAAGAGGGAAGTTGAGATTGTTTCCTGTTCAATGGGGCCACTGCACCTCGCGTGTAGATATTCGAAAGGGCGTCTCGTAACTGGAATAACAGGATTTTCTCCATGGCTTTTCTGGTGAATCTAACCTCTTTCAATCCGACAACACCGACAAGTTTTCCACAATCGGTCACGTATGCATGAGACAAACCGAGAAGACTGAACAATGTGTGGACTTTATAGAGAGATGATCCCAAGACGAGCTGGAAAGGAGCCGAGTCAATGGCCACCTCGTCGAGGTCGATGATCCTGTCGAGGAGAGTCTCCACGTCATGTCCCTGTACCTTTCCTTTTTTTTCTTTTGTTAGATTGTCTACCTTTTCCAGTTCTTGGCTTGCTGGTCGAGTGAATACAGCCTGAAGTGGAAGACTGTTTGGAGCATGGAGAGGTGAGATGGACAAAAGTGTATTGCCAGAATATTCTCTGTCAGAGATCAACTCGACATGTTCAGTATCCTTGCCACTGTCCGGTGTCGTACTGCTGACTGTCCTCTCCCTGGATCGTCTGTTTGTATTCTTCCTCGACAATCTAAACTTTATCATTGTGCTCCCGTTGGTCTGGCCTCTGTATTGCCAACTTCTTAATTTGTGTGCGGTTGGGGCGAAAGTTCGACTCACCGCATGCTTGTTCTTCTGATCGTATTAAAAATATCCGAGGGAGTTAAGCGGGCAGAAGCGCGGCTATCCTGCTGGGAGACGAGGACATGACGACGGAGAATCATCAGCAGATATCGTTTAGCAACCGAGCCGACGAGGATCTTATTCACTGTAATTTACGCTTGTCTCAACAAGAATAAAAGGCAACTACCGTTGTCGGTGACAATGGGCAGACTCCGCAGATGAGGCGCCGCCTGGAGAACTTCTTTGAGTTCCCGATATGTTGTTTGTTTGGTGATGTAGATGACATCCGTCACCATCAGGGCCTCGACTTTCACCGTGTGCACACTATAAAGGTTTGTGACGGCGTGTGTGGGCAGAGGAGGATTACCTGACGCGCGACGGGGGCAGATCCAGCAGGTAAGGATATTTCTTTATTTGGATAATACTCTCATAAATTGATGGTTGTAAGAACTTTGCAACTGCGTTGGACAACAGCATACTGATCTAAATTTATGGACTCTTTTTGATAGAAAAAGACAATCTACCAAGACGGGAAGAATCGGAGACAATTGGCCCGTCAATTCACAGATAATCACGGCTACACTCAATGTATGGGTGACAGCACCTGTGTATGAAGCAGCGCCGACCACAGCATACAGCCCTGGATAGATTGGAGGCCCACCAGGACCACGCATCCCTTGTGGAAATAGGAAGACCATAAATTCTCCGACAAGTCGACCACCAGCTGCTCCAATTATAAACGACGGTACGAAGACTCCTGCCGGTACATTGAGAGATTGACAAATGGCCACAAGAAAGAACTTAAAATGGCTGATTATAAAGTCGGAAAAATTACTCACATAGACAAAGAAATAGGAGCTGAGGGTGGTGAAGATGGACAAGCCGCCTTCAGGTCCTCCTGTCCAATGTTCTATCAAAGAGTCGGGACAACGACGACCAGTCTCATTGGTGTACCAAGTGCAATTGTTGAAGAAGTCGGCCATTGTCTCACGAAACGTCAACTTGCCGGCAATGTATCGCCCAAAACCAGGAGGAAATGTCAGTACTCCCACTAGAATGGCGATGGCCACGGTGAAGCTGTAAAAACTGAAAAAAAAAAACAAGATAACTGGCAGCAGGACACGGGACAAACTTGTTGCGGAAGATCATCTTGAACATTTTATTTTTAGAACGAAAAATTGAGATCCGACGGTGGAGCATAATGAAAAAAGCAGCCATAAAACCACACAAAAGCCTGGAAATATCTGACTTTTTGAGAAAGGAAAGCGTACCCGAGGATGAGGAAGACGGGCAACTCTTCGACCAAAAAGACATCGGTTGGAAATCGAGTCTGATAGAAGGCCGTGATGGTGCCGGACTGGGCATCGGTCACGAAGAAATTGGCAAAACGAAAGACAATAGCTGACGAGGTCGACGCCAAGAAAGCCCGCCAATAATTCTTGACAGCAAAATATTTGGATGTTGATTCAATGGCATAGAGCACAGCTGAAACAGTTAAAATAATCTAAAAATAAGAAGAAATTACCTCCAATTGGGGCAGAAAATGTACAGGCAATGCCAACGGCACAACCAGAAGAAAGCATTTCCATTTCGCGACCTTCGTTTGAGAAAAAGGCCGAGTATTGGCAGGCGGCTGTTATTTTGGACAACAATGTGGCCACAATGGCACCAATATGTACAAATGGACCCTGAAATACTTTTATAAAAATGTAAAAAAAATGACAAACCTCTTTTCCAATGGGCAATCCACCTCCCATTGCAAGGGTAAGACCTAAAACCTCGACAAAATATTTAAAGAAGAAAAACAAACCAATCATTTTAGCTATCAAAGTACGAAATGTCAAATAGTTGGGCATTTTGAAACCGTGCATAATTGATTTAATTTCAGGTATTCCGGAGCCTAAAATATTTGGATGGGATGGGAAGAGAGCGGGAAACAAACCAACGGCTTGTTTGGAGATGACAAGGCAGACGGTGGTCGAGAGAAATGTAAAGAAGACGACATGAAGAACCCAAGTAGAAAAGGCCACGGTGTGACCAATTTGAATCATCTGGTCGTAGACTGCTACGTGTACTGTAACGGCCATTTAGGATAAAAAAAAGGGAATAAACTTACAGTGTTGCAACATTTCAATGACCACGTCCATTCCCACCGAAAGCACCGCGGTTGTAATACCCAAGAGTACGGAAAGACACCTAAAAGAGAGATTTTTTGGAAAAATTGACTACCAACCATTCGTCCACGAGAAAATGCGCAAGATTCTGTGCTTGTCCTAAAATATTTGATTTTGACTAGGAAAATGTCTTACGTGAACAGAATTCGGAAAATGTTTCATTACTCTCGGGCGCATCTTCAGTTGACTCGTCATCTTCTGGCTCTTTTCCAGGTCCGATGTCTAACAGCGATCTCTTGACATCGGACATAACACTGTAAGAGGATGACATTTTGAACAGGGAAGCGACCAAATGTTGAGGAAGAACGGCCCCCGGTGGTAATTTGTTTGGTGGACAGCTGACTGCGGCAGTCGTGCTCATGCCCATTTAGTTTTTTGACGGATTGAACCGGCGAATTAAACTAGATCTTGGTGGGGGGAGAGGCGGCGAGGAAGAAGAGCATGAACTCCTCCGTCGATACGGGGCAACCACATTGAAATGGCGGCCAGTCGAGCGTGTCATTTCAAGATTTCCAAGAGTTCAAAGAAAGAAGAAGAGCCCCTCTAATGAGGGGTAATAAGCCCAGACATTTTTGACGAGTTGCAGGTTGAATAGAGGCAAATGAGCTGCACCTATCAGGCTAATCAAATGACCAAGGAAGAAGGAAAAGCTGGTCGAAAACAAACTCGATGAGGGAGTAATCTCATTGGGAAGATGCAACTCCCGGCTATTCTGGGAAGACGAAACTGATATCATGAAAGGGTAATAGGTGGAACGGAGGATTAGCTGGATATTCTCCAACAGAAAATAGAAAATGTCGTCTGTTTTTGATTGTTTCCCAGCTGAAAAGGTCATCTCTCAACTTTGAAGGTTGGCTATGTCAACATTTCCGGGAATATTTCCTGATCAAGTTATGACTCATTTACAGTCTGATCGGAAGAAGAGGAGCATGAGCGAGTAAAGAGAACATCTCAAGCACATTTCAATGACCAGAAATCTCGAATTTCTTCAATTCTTCCTAATTGCTATGTTCCAGGAGACGTCAGAAGATCAAAGGCCGTTTACCTGTCATCATCGTCGAAAAGAAGAAAAATGCTGGAAGAGAGCGAGGAAAAGGACGAGCCGCTGTCCATCGTGGCCACAGTCGACTGCCTCGCTTTTCAGTAATCCTACACGCTCTTTGTTTGCCTTGGGAGAGGTTACCCCTCGTATTTTGTGAGCTGAGGATGAGCCTAGATTCAGTGGCATTTGCCACTTTTTTTAAAGACACGATTGAACCCGACCAATTCACGTGAGAATCGGCAAAACAAGCCAAGTATTTGTATCTATTGCCTCGCTAATGAACTTATTAAAAGAAATAACAAGAAAAGATGGGCAGATACCTGGTCGAGGAAATATCGTAGATCCAGCGAAGAGTATCACCGAGAGGACCTCTGTAAATTAGAATGGTGAACCAGTTAATCCCAAGAAGACAGTCTGTCCTCGTGAGAAAAGAAAGCACACCTGAGAGCTTCGACATCGAGAGTTTCCATCGCGGAGACAATCCAGGGGGAATGATCCTCGGATTCCCTCATGGATTGGGCCACGCCCCGCGAATCCCTTGGGCGAAGACCGTCACCATAAAAACATCTTGGTTTTTATCTGTGAACAGGAAGCCTACGAGACGAGGTGAGCTCATAATTTGATGAGCAGGCGGCACATGGGATGAGGTGGCGTTGATAATTTAAAGAGTCATAAATCAAGATGAGGCCCAGAAATTGATGAGATGACCATTGACATTGTCGTGTGAAGATGGCGTCTCCTTTCGTCTGTCACTTCCTCTTCGACATCTTCTCCGCCACCTTCTCCGTCTCCTATTGTTCCCTCCTCATCTATTTTGCCATTCTATTGAGAATGTTTTTTTGCCTATAATCCGAACACGAGGTCATAATATCGAATTTGGAATGAGGCTGTTGCACTTTTAAAAATCAAATTATAAGACGTGGGATAATCGTCGAGCTTCTCTTCTTTCGACGGTCAGACGGGTAAAAAAACGTCTTCCAAGTAAGAGAGACATTAATTTGCAAGTCAAGCGAAATGCTGCTGGATAGGCTAAAGAATGCCCGGGTGGGGGTGACACGCATAGAAATGGATCTAGGGGCAACGGGGAACAGAATTAAGAGAACGGAACGAAGAAGAAATCAACAAAAGTCTACAAGTACAAGAACCCATAAAAGTAATCATTGAAGTCGACCTAAAAACAGTCCGATTACGAGTTGACGTCACAGTTTGATAAGGAAGAGGCTATTTTGGGAAACGGACAGAGCTATTCTGGGCAGTGTCCAAGAACAAAGAAGAAAACAAGAAACCATCAGTCTGGGAGTAATCCTCCGTCTTCTTAAAATGATAGCCGGCTCGTTTGCTCTCCTTCAGACCTACTAATTTGTCTAAGAAACGTGAACAAACTCAGGAGAATGGACGTCATCACGGTGGGAAGCAACCAGCGGAGGAAGAGATGAAAGAAAGCAAGCAGTCGGAGGAAGAGAGAAATTAACGAGATTAACGAGCTCAAGATAAGACACTTATTTCTCACATCCATTAGTGATTTTTTAAGAGAAAAATGGACGAAGAGACTGGTAGGAATGGGCAAATGAACGGGAACCATGGGAGAGTTGAAATAGGAGAGGAGACCAAGAGACGAAAAAGGGGAGACTAATCAGGAACAGAGAAAGTATGCGTCTACGCGGGTGGATTCTCGTTGTCAAGGGACAATTTTCGGACTTGGAATTTAACCAGGAAAAAAACGAGTGGTAACTGGGAGAAACCTGATCCATAACAGGGAAATCGCCACTTTGAGTGAGCTCACTTGGATGGCAAACAAAGAGATGCCGGCGCAGGTAATTATTTAGCAACTCGGGCCAATGAAACCTCATCGCATTTTCCGACGAGATCTTGAGACAAAAAAGAAGGAAGAGAGTCGGCTCCAAAATGAATAGGCTCTGAGGGTTATTAGGTGGAAAATGAGCTCTCCCTCCCTCTTTTGAAAGAAGGAAGAGGGAGCCTCCCTCGAAACTTATCAAACAGACGATAAGACCACAACAAAGCATACCTTCGAATCCAGCTCTTCTTTGGTTTTTCATACATACCGAACATTGCCAATGGCGAAAGAATTGATACTTTTGTCACCGGGTCACGTAACATTTTCTGGAAATTATGTTTAGTCGAGAAAAAAATGGGGCAGATGAACACGTAGAGAACGGAAACGAAACATAAGACCGCCGGTTACGAGGTCTCAAAAAACGCATGCAGAAGTTCTTAAAAAATATGAAAATGTCTGGACAGAACGTGGGAATATGAGGGGAAAAAAGAGAATAAAAGTAGAAAGGAGGGGGTGTTGACCAGCCGGAAAATATAAAGTTCGCGGAGCCGAGTCTTCCTCCTGGAGTTATTTCCTCAATTTTAGGATCAAATTAGATTCGCGGAAAAGAGATCTTCCCCGGGGAGGTGAAGATATCGTAACCCAAAGAAGCCACTTGGCCATTCTGACGATGGCCACATACTGACCGCCGATGACCATCGCCCGTCGACCAATTGGGTTTTCTCACGAGGGTCGATGCTCTCTCTTGGGAGTTTAACAAAAAATGTTACGAGTTAGGATCCGCTGGCACTTTTGGAATGACGACCGGTGTCTTTTTCGAAGAGGGAGCCGAAAATTAGGTTGAGTTCTCTCGGGAAGAGGGCCTCGAGACACCTTGTTTTGGAATTGATGAGAGTTTAAAGAATTTGAGACCGGTGTTCGGGAGGTACGAACGGAAAAGGAGGGGACATCTTTTGACTTACAAATGGGAGACTCGCCGAGTAGCCAGCGGGGTTTAAAAGGAGATGATAAGAAAAGTAAAGTAGGTCAGGGGAAAAGAGCAAAAGGTGGCCTAGTTTTTGGATATCCGGCCCGAATTTTAGAAGTTCCGGGTTGGAAGGACAAAGGTCGGAGAGTCATCCAGGTGGAATAGGACGACGGGCAAAGACAAGTTTGTTGTTTTGTTAGAGAGAACCACAAACTAATCTCGACTGGAATATTTCACTTGGGAAGGCGACTCTTCCATTCAAAGAATACGAAGAACTCTAATAGAGGTCGAATCTAGTCGACACATTTTCTAAGAAACACAACGCGTCCGTGGAGATATTTGACGGGAAAAAGAGGAGGAACTCCTCAGGATTCACGAAAAAAAGAAGAATTGGAAGAAGACTAACAAGCCTTTTCATGAGGACGGACTGACGACAAAGAGAGCAAGCGCCGTCGAGGGCACGGAAACGTCTCCGCCTAATCTGAGCGGCTCGCTTTGAAACCCGCTTGTTGCTGGCAAAAATTGCTCTGCAAGCTGTTGAAAATTGCCTGGGACATCATCAAAATGAGGCTAATACGGTCATAGAAGATGAAAAGGAGAGGAAAAAGGCGAGGAACACATCTCAATGCCATCTGCAGCTACTCGGCTAATGATTGAGAGAGACAAAATTATTCGACGAAACATTAGAGGACAGTCAAAAAGGGCAAAACATTTAATGAGAAAGAGTGCGGTTGCTATACAAATTAGAGGGTGGGAGAGAAGTTTATGAAAACAGATTGGGAATTGAGAACTTCCGGATAAAATCAAATTTATGAGCTGACGACTCTCAAAGATCAAGACGTGGGGACCAAATGGAATCAGAGAATATGAAGAGCAGTCGGCGAGATAATTTATTGTCTGTTTTGTGAACAGATTGGTCTCACGGGAGAGAGAAAGAGAGGATGGGCTGGATTCAATTGATAACGGGAGGAAGAGGAACGAGAGACACCAGTAAATAATTTACACGACGACAACGGCCAACAGACAACTCCAAATTCACACACTCTTGGGATATCTGTTATTATGATAGAGGGCAGATGTTTTGATTGTTTTGACGACTCAAAATTGGCACTGTTGACATGAAAGATGAAGGTAGACCAATAATTTATTCCTAAAATAAGAGATAAGAAAAAAAGTCATCGAAGTTGCTCTCTGGTTCATCGATAAATTGTCGCCTGCTCATTTCCAAGACAACATGTCCTTATTTAACGTGGAGATTTTGTCTTATTTTCTGTCTGGTCGACTATAAAACTCTCCACATCTATGAATTTCAGTCGTTTTCTTTCAGTTTGAGCTGACGATTACATCTGGCGGTGTTGAACATGATCGCCTAAAGTTTGTCGACTTTCCCAAGTCCCTGATCATCCGTCTGCTGAGTAATTCCGAAGTCATATAAAATTCGGGATTCCAATGCTATCATCATATCATTTTGTTACGGAGTTTATTAAACGTTTTACAGTAACCCTAATAGTTTTCTGGACGCGAAATTAGCCAAATTGATAATCAATATAATCGCTTCTTTCGCCATTTTCTCATCAGCCACAATAGTTTTCTGTCCCAAAATCCATCAACATTCGCCATCATGCAATATGACCGATTTTTGGATGTTCCGACCGAATTGAAACTGAAAATAATTCGAAAAGTGAGTTATTTTGGGTATTACAACTTGCCTTCCAGTGCTATCCGATTCCGTATGTCCGCCTGCGTCAAAGTTGTAATTTTATTGATGAATTCTGTGAGCAGAACAAAAGACAATTGGGAATTTATTGTTATCGGAAAGATCCCATGTTGGAGCTTTCAAACGACGATAAGTTACCTTGGAAGGAAATTGCTTGTTGTTTTTATATTCATCCTGAAATTTAGGGTACACAAGTCGAGAAGAGAAAATATTACTATTTGTCTGTAGAATATGGCAAACTGGAGTATGAAGCAAATTTCGTTGTTCCTATGACGAGAGAAAATATTCCATTGATCAGACGGTCACTATCTGGATTCGCTTTTACGAGCTTCAAAGTGGTAACTTACTGGCGTCATGGTTTTCATGCGCAATCCACGCATTCTTAAAGGGACCGTGTAACAGCTAACCAGACCGAGATTGGCCCGGTCCGTACCGACCTTTGAATTTTTTTGAGATACGTGGTCCCGTTCGAACCCGTCTGAGCTTATTTTTTGCATGGCCAACCCTGTCCGAATCCGCCGAAATCTTTTTTGAAGTCTCCAAATCGGTTTGAGTCCGCGGAGCCATAATTACCAGTTTTTCGGTCGTTTCTCATCCAAAAAAGCTCCTGGACCGGACCGGGTTTGCCAGGTCCGACCTCGATCGAAGCTTTTTTTTTGAGGTCATCGATCCGATTCGAGTCTCTCGACCATTTTCTCGACTCTGTCATTCCGGCCCGAAAAAAAATCTTTTTGAGAAGGTCGCTCCGGACCGAACCCGCCCTACCTCAAAAAGGTCTTCAATGCTACAATATCACCCGCGTCTAAAATACAATTGCGGTTGTACTGTATAAGTATTTACTTCCAGTTTAACGGTGTTGTGGGCACCCGGGAAAATGCGATACTTGAAGAAGCCTTGGACAATTTCTTTGAAATTGCTACCGATTTTCGAGTAAAATTCGTCGACCTGTGGCAAGTTCCCACCCATCAAACAAAGAGAATGTTCAATCTCTGGGCCATAGAACATGTTTTATTGTACGATACCGTGTCGGTCATTCTCGAATTATCACATACTGCCAAGGTAAACCATTCTACGCACGATAGTGTGAACTAATTGTAGAAACTGTCATCCATTCGCTATTGGCCCTCCGACTATGAACTGAACGACACGGACATAGTGGACATGTCACGGGGACGAAAAATTTTGATGATTTGGAATTACGAACTTACGTGTGACATTGTGTGGAAAGCATTGGACAGTATTTTCGGGGTATATTCTCTAGTCGGTTGCTAGCAGGGTTCGACGAGTCTCGTCCAGGACGAGATGGGCTTTTTTTTTGAGAGGAGACGAGCTGAAGTTCTCAAAATTTTTTCCGAGACGAGTCCTATACGAGTCGTCCTGAAAGTCGAGACGAGTTCGAGACGGCAAATTCGACATCGAGAGGAGACCGAGACCAGCCAGCAAAGTCGAAAACAAACGGGACCTAGACGAGACTCGTCCAACCTTGGGAAAAACTAACGTTAGAATACGAAATTATTTAATTTTGCAACAACTTAACACTCGGCTTGCCACTCGTTAGAGTCTCCTCTGAGACTGAAACCGGTTATAGAGAGATAAACTTATTTAGAGCTGGACAAAAGCGTCAGATACCCCGGATACGGTTGCCATCGAATTTCGTGTAAAACATACCAGTCGAGATGCCGATATTTATGAGCAATTCCACTTTCCATTTCACAGCGTGCATTTAGGAAAGTTTCCCTCGGAAAAAGTAAGTAATAGTTTGTTTCCCACATAGTTTCTATATTTACAGAGAGGCGAATGCGGAATCTGGATTATTAAGGCGACAGATGGTGACTGCTGGAGAATTCTGTCAATTTACAGCAACACTCACGACGAAGGATTCTACGTGCATACCGCGTACTCGCAAGAACAACTGGCATTGCTTCTGATCGATCTCATTACAGACGAACGATTTTGCTGTAGAAAAGTGCCACTCGACTTTAGCATCTTTTATGATCAGCTGCAGAAAACCCCCAGTTTAGAAGATGTTCGAAAAGAATTTGTTCGACAGGTTCACTTTATTCACCACGGACAATAAAAAGACCGAAACACTACCCATAGACGATTACAGAATTGATAGAGAACCAATGGGAATTTGATTGAAAATTGTCGATAATTATTGTGGGAATCAACGGGAATTTGATTGGAAATTGTCGATTATTATTGTGGGAATCAACGGGAATTTGATTGGAAATTGTCGATTATTATTGTGGAAATCAACGGGAATTTGATTGGAAATTGTCGATTATTATTGTGGAAATCAACGGGAATTTGATTGGAAATTGTCGATTATTATTGTGGAAATCAACGGGAATTTGATTGGAAATTGTCGATTATTATTGTGGGAATCAACGGGAATTTGATTGGAAATTGTCGATTATTATTGTGGGAATCAACGGGAATTTGATTGGAAATTGTCGATTATTATTGTGGAAATCAACGGGAATTTGATTGGAAATTGTCGATTATTATTGTGGGAATCAACGGGAATTTGATTGGAAATTGTCGATTATTATTGTGGGAATCAACGGGAATTTGATTGGAAATTGTCGATTATTATTGTGGAAATCAACGGGAATTTGATTGGAAATTGTCGATTATTATTGTGGAAATCAACGGGAATTTGATTGGAAATTGTCGATTATTATTGTGGAAATCAACGGGAATTTGATTGGAAATTGTCGATTATTATTGTGGAAATCAACGGGAATTTGATTGGAAATTGTCGATTATTATTGTGGAAATCAACGGGAATTTGATTGGAAATTGTCGATTATTATTGTGGAAATCAACGGGAATTTGATTGGAAATTGTCGATTATTATTGTGGAAATCAACGGGAATTTGATTGGAAATTGTCGATTATTATTGTGGGAATCAACGGGAATTTGATTGGAAATTGTCGATTATTATTGTGGAAATCAACGGGAATTTGATTGGAAATTGTCGATTATTATTGTGGAAATCAACGGGAATTTGATTGGAAATTGTCGATTATTATTGTGGAAATCAACGGGAATTTGATTGGAAATTGTCGATTATTATTGTGGAAATCAACGGGAATTTGATTGGAAATTGTCGATTATTATTGTGGAAATCAACGGGAATTTGATTGGAAATTGTCGATTATTATTGTGGAAATCAACGGGAATTTGATTGGAAATTGTCGATTATTATTGTGGAAATCAACGGGAATTTGATTGGAAATTGTCGATTATTATTGTGGAAATCAACGGGAATTTGATTGGAAATTGTCGATTATTATTGTGGAAATCAACGGGAATTTGATTGGAAATTGTCGATTATTATTGTGGAAATCAACGGGAATTTGATTGGAAATTGTCGATTATTATTGTGGAAATCAACGGGAATTTGATTGGAAATTGTCGATTATTATTGTGGAAATCAACGGGAATTTGATTGGAAATTGTCGATTATTATTGTGGAAATCAACGGGAATTTGATTGGAAATTGTCGATTATTATTGTGGAAATCAACGGGAATTTGATTGGAAATTGTCGATTATTATTGTGGAAATCAACGGGAATTTGATTGGAAATTGTCGATTATTATTGTGGAAATCAACGGGAATTTGATTGGAAATTGTCGATTATTATTGTGGAAATCAACGGGAATTTGATTGGAAATTGTCGATTATTATTGTGGAAATCAACGGGAATTTGATTGGAAATTGTCGATTATTATTGTGGAAATCAACGGGAATTTGATTGGAAATTGTCGATTATTATTGTGGAAATCAACGGGAATTTGATTGGAAATTGTCGATTATTATTGTGGGAATCAACGGGAATTTGATTGGAAATTGTCGATTATTATTGTGGAAATCAACGGGAATTTGATTGGAAATTGTCGATTATTATTGTGGGAATCAACGGGAATTTGATTGGAAAATTGACGGCAAATGTGAGCGTGGCTGTTTGAAAATGCGCCACATTTGGTGCGGATATGATAGCGTACATTTATGAGCTTTCTTGTTGTGTTGTGTTGCGCGTCATTATTATTGTTTTTTATAGATAGAAATACTCTTAGTGATTCGGTATTTGCAGAATGTCTTCCTGGTCTTCTCTTTCTGATGATTTAGAGCCTGGCAAACAGAAGGAACTGATGCAACGAGTGGTATATGCAAACTATTGCTATTTATAAGATTAATTTGAGATTGCCCAATTTCCGGACTGGAGCAAACTTGATGTTGACGAACTAATTGCGGGAGTTATTAAAATGTATGTGGAATGTGTTTTCTGAATTGTTATAACATTTAGCATTACTGCTCTGTTACACACAAAAGAGTTCTCGTCAGATGAGATTAACGCTATGATGGGCACTATCAAGAAAAGCGAGAAACAGCTGTACCGAAGCTTCAAGGATGTGTTCGATAACAGAGAACTTACAGAAGATGCTCGGTTGTACCACGTCGAGAGGATTTACTATGATGTAGGTTATTCGCTTCATCTTCTTTATAGTAATGCATGTGTTCAGATCAAAAGCGGTATCAAAGAATTTCATTCTGAAAAATAAATTGAGGTGTCGGCGTCTGAATTACCAATTGTTTTGTTGTTGATTTATAAAATAGTTTTAAAATTGGCGTTTGTTTTATCACAAATATCTTTTCTTGATAATTAGTACCTTTATTTTTTATTGTTAGTGAGTTTCATTCAATGAAAACCGAACATGATCCATTTGATAAGGTTTAGTTTTCATTCAATTTATTAGAGGGACCCTTCCACGCGCTCCAATCGTGTGCCAAGTGTGTGCCAAGTTTTGGGGCGAGCTTACTGCGCATTATATGGGATTCTACTATTCCGCACATTTTTATGGTTTTTAGATATTTGCATCTTTTTTATCGACCTCGAATTACTATAGGAAGCATGGAATATAAAAAATTACAACAGAATAAGCGAGAAAAATGCCAATTGACAGAAATTGAGTAACAAATTAGTCATACAGCTAATAAATTAGCTTATCTTTCGAGTTATGCTTGGTTTCATATATCAAATTGTTTGTCATAGCCTGCTTTATATTTTGCAACATATCCTGCACAGTGGAAATGCAAAATAAGCCATCTAGAAAGCAAATTTGTCAATTTCTCATATAATGCGCAGTAAGCGCGCCCCAAAACTTGGCACACACTTCACACACAGCTCGCCGCAGCCGATGAAACGTGGGCACCCCCGTAATAGTTTGCGCTGATGAAGCTGAAAAAACCACAAATTTTCGCATTTTTCTGATACTTGCAATCAATTCAGCATAGTCTTCTGTATTTCCGATAATTTTTTCAGCTAGCAAGAATGTATTTTTGCAAAGATATACGAATTTTGGTCATCTTTAATGAGATTTCATGTGCCCATATCGGCGAGCTGTGCGCAGCTTGATTGCAAGTATCAGAAAAATGCGAAAATTTGTGGTTTTTTCAGCTTCATCAGCGCAAACTATTATGGGGGTGCCCACGTTTCATAGGCGGCGGCGAGCTGTGACTTGGCACACGATTGTAGCGCGTGGAAGGGTCCCTTTAACAATGCAACGTTTAGGAGTATACATGGTATACGATGAATTATTTTAAAGATGATCTCAAAGTTCGTCGTAAAGAAGATGCGCAATACATTGAAAGAATTGAAAATATTGAATGGTCTTCAAACTGTCGTTGACTGCAAGCACCAACTCCAGCACCATCTGTACTGGCGCCTACAATTCAACCACTTGTTTTGCTCCTAATCTTGGATATAATACAAATTTCTTCCCGTAAGTTCTCCCCGTTGTACTAATACAAATTGTTTCTAGGACATCAAGTGTTTGGAATCAGGCTATGTTCGTCGTTCTGTTATTGAATTCCAATATTAGCGCGGCATTTGACGAAAAGGTACCCCAACCCTTCGGAAAAAAGACAGTTCAGAACCTTCCTGAAACTTTTGGGTGTCGGCTGGTCACGCTACCAAATTCCATCGGATACCGGTTATAATTCACCAGGAGCAGAAGAATCATGTTTAGGAAAGTAAACTTATGGTGCATATTTCGGATGTCATTGACTCTCCTTCGACGTCACCTGCCAGCTTTATTTCCTCGCCCTCTTCTTCTATCTCACGAGGATTTCCAACCGTTTCAGCATCCCCCAACCCTTTTCAGTCCTACTCCAACGTTTTTCCCATGTTTAATTGTCTGTTCAACATGTTATCCTCTTGAATAAGGAGTAGGCGACAAGATAGCCGTCCTCCTGCCGTCGTCTGACGTCGACTGGTCGATCGGTTGAATTTCCCCGGAAACCTGCTGTAAAACTGAAGGAGTACCACTAATAACTAGAACCAATATTTCTAATAAAAAATATGCTGTTTTCAGCCATTTATCGGCTTCTTTTGTAGATTCGTCTGTCGATGATATCCACGACAATAGCGTAGTAGGCGCGTCGACGTCATCTCGACGGGTTGCGTCAAGTGCCCGACTGATGGGATTTTCTCGGATATCAACTGCAAAGTAGAAGGAGTAGCATTTTAGAGGCCAAAATAATCGTTATAGATAAGGAAATTTAAGATTGAAGTGTATACTTGTACGAAGATGAATGATACATCGATGTCCGTCCGCCGGTCGAGCGGGGATCGAGCACTCATCTGTGCTGTTCTCCAGGATACCGTGTTTGTTCCATTGTTTCTGAGGATAATAGTGGTAGTATCACTGGTACTCCTTTGATTTTATAGCCGATGCCCAAGGAAATGACCAGTCGACGTCGGAAGAGCTGACTGAAATGGCTTCCTTTGAAGATTTTTTATTTCCCTTCCCTATCCTCCAACCTTTTCTCTCTTTATCTATCCCTCACTTTACTTTGAGAGGTGGACATGCCGACAAACCGCTGAAAAGTTTCAAGATCAAATTTTTCACATAAGGGCCAAAACATTTGATAACGTCTAATGTAAGATTTGATAGAAAATGTGCTCTTGATCTCTTTAGAGTACAAAAAATCATATTTTGGAGCAGATTAAGCCTGAGAGCAGTATTCCTTTTTTCTGGAAAAGAATAACACTATAAAGGATCGGAAAATTCAAGGAAACCCTAAGAAAATAGCTGTAAAACGGCGACCACACTACCTATCGATGTTGTACTGGTGCGGCTGCAAGAGTCTGTCCTCTTGTTTATTCGGATTTCGCGTGGAAACCGTTCGTTCTGTCGTTGGTGATCAATTTTCCCACGAAAACCATAAGTATTCTTTGCCAACCTACATATTTTTTGTACTCTATTTTCGGGAAGATGTGTGAAGAAGACGCTACAATACGGAGATGTGATTGTTTAATTTTCCTTGTGTTTGTGTAACCTAAACCCGCCTTTTTACCTCTTTCAAATTTTTGTTACCCTACGTACAATTTTTCAGGCTAACGCTGGAAAATTGTACAATTTTTAGTCTTGTTCCCCTTCGGGAGAAGCGTGTGATTTTTCGGACTCTGTGTGAGTATCAGTTGTTGGTTTCCTTTTTGAACTTATTGTTGTTCTAATTTTTCGTTGCCTTGTGGCCATTTATTATTGTTTGGTGATTTTTTTATCAGAAACAAAACAATAAATTTAATATTTTATCTCACAGTTTGTACTGTTTTGTTCTTCTTTCCGTGCTACTCTAGATTATCAGATCTAAAGTAGTTCTTTCTTTGCTTTCCGGAAATTTACAAGGAGTCTTAGTTATCCCATCGTGGACGTTTCTCCTTGTTTTGTTACAATTGCCGAGGTCAATTAGTCATTGTCACCATCGAGTGCAATTGACTGACTCTTCTAAATTCCCTGTCGTCTCGACCTGCCATCGTGCGATTGAGAACAGGTTAGTTATTCTTCATCCGACTGTCACATCCAAGCCAGTCGAAGTAATCTTTAAGGAAAACCAACCAAAACGATAACTTGGGGGCCGTAACCAAACTAGGCCTATACTATCCGTGCCAGATAAATACATAAGACTGCCATCGTGCGTCGGGATATCGCTTACACTCATCCGTCATTCGTATCGATATACCCTAAATACAACAAAAGAATAAATTTCAGCACTACCATCGTATTCATCGTATAGTGTACTTTAAAAGCAATTCTTCCATTAATCTTCGCTACATCTGATATACCATCGTGTTACAGATCGAAGAAATGTCTGGAGATAAAGGAGATAACGGATCTGCCGGCGATGGTCAACCTGTGAAAGAACTAGAATTTACGCCGGAGGAGGTCAGTATTTCTGCTGAGTTAAGAGCAGTTCGCCTTTGCAAAATTTTAAATCAATTATTACTCAATATCGAGGATTTGTTGAAGAAAAATGTGCCATTTAAAACTCTCGACCCAGTAAAACATCCATATACTGATGTAGTCGAGAAAGTCAAAGTAGAGATCGCTATTTTGGAAAAATTTGCCACGGTTGATAACGCCATTTTTCATATTTTAGATAAATATCAATTATTAAATGCATCGGCGTTGGAAATTGAACTAAAATATATGAAGACATGCCATGTAATTTTTGAAAACATCCGAAAGGTCACGCAGACAACCTCGCCAGCACAGGCTAATCAAATTGTTACTGAAGTATTTGGGGCGATAGAAGTATTTTGTCAGAGAATAGGAACCCCTCTTGATAAATGGCACGACAAAATATGGGATATAATAAACGAGAACGATAGGCTACATAGCCAAGTAACTGAATTAAAAGCTCGTTTACAGATCGCTACCCTACTGGATACGCCAGGTACGATGATCTCTGAGTCGGATGGAATGGCTGAAACTAATTTTCAGGAGAACATACCGTGCCCATTCGGAATTCCAAAAAGAGAACAGCGGCCCCAGAACCCATTGAATCAGAGTGAGCAATTTTATAATTCGGGGACACAAAACAATTCATCCGTTGTCCCTTCACATTTCGAATTGTATTTTAAAACCCAATCGTTACCACCGGTAGCCCCATTCAAAGGGAATGATAGTCGAACTTTAGACGAGTTTCTGATCGATTTCGATGCGAAATATCCTCCCATTGCATTTTCGGAGATAGAAAGACGTTCAGTTTTTGTCAAACTTCTACAAGGAAATGCTTACAAATTGTTCAAATCCCTGGATTTAGAGACACAAAAAGGCAATTTATGTAACATCATCGATCATCTACGTCGCTTACTTCGAAAAGATGCCCAAATTGGTAGTCTCCAGGCCAAGCGAGAGCTTTCCACGTTGGTCCTGTCATCCGACAATCTGACACAATTCTGTGAAAACCTGGAGCATCTCACTAAGAAAATTTACCCGACAATACCTGCTGAAGAATTATCATTTATGCAGGCGTCTGAATTATATGAACGAATTGTCGATTGGCCTAATTCGATAGATGCATTGCGGATTCTGGAACAAACTCCTCGTTCTTCGGTGTATTCAGAGTTAAAGAAATTTGTTTGTAGAGTCGATCGTGTCCGTCAACATCATCAAAATTTGAAATCTGTTGGAAGAAACCCTCAGCAGAAAAATCGACAAAATGTCCCATCTCAAAGAGGAGCATTTCATGGCCAGGCGGGGCAGCAAAGAACAAATACCAGCCAGCCGGTAACATGTCATGGATGTGGGGAAGTTGGTCATTATCGACCGCAGTGTCCCCATAACCAAAATAACTCGTCCCGTGGTAATAATCCGTCATTTTCGTCAAATAATGGGTCATCGACACCCGAAATACATCCAAACACTTCGACGAATTTTTCTAATCAAAGATATTCATCAGGAGATCAACGTAATCCCCCGAGACAGCAGAATTATCAGAATAATGCTCCCTCTTACAATAATCCGCGCAATAATGGTAACAATAATGGTAATTATAACCGAAATGGTCAACAAAATGGACGTCAATCATCGATCCAAAATATCGAACAAGTCGACCGTCGACCGTCGAGAATACAGAAGCCATCAGAGTCATCCAGTCGAGACAAATTGTTTAGTATCGCAGGAGTTGCCTCGCATATTTGTAGTCTTGTAGTGAATGATCTCGCGTATTTTGGAGCTAAATCGTTGTACGAAGTCTCTATCGGTACTGTCAAAGGAATAGCTCTTGTTGACTCTGGAGCTCAGCCATCTGTACTCCCCTTGTCGACGTATAAATACATTATCAATACTCTTCCTGAGCCAGAGAATTTCCTGAAATTATTGGATCCATTGCCAGGAACGCCGACTGAAATTTATAATGCTTCGGGAGTTGCCATACCAGTAAGAGCACAGGTTTTGGTCAATATCAAACTACTTGTCACCGACATCGAGTCACAAGTCGTCTTTCATGTTGTGGAAGATCCTCCTGGTCAACAGTCCAAGGATATGTTGATTGGAACAAATGCATTTGCTGATTTGGGTATTAAACTTACATTTAGTAGTCCCAACAAAGCTGTGAGAACATTGGCAGAAAAAGTCGACGTCAAGTCCCACGAAATCAGTCCAGTGGATTATCGAGTCGAAGTAGCCAAGAGAATCGAATTGTTGCCGAATGAAACCCGTTGGATATCGGTGAAAATGGCTCATTTTATGGGCAACCAACAGAAAACGGCCCTTGTTTCGTCAAATAAAGATGCTTTTGGACGTGAAACTTTCACCTCCGCAGTTTGTCAGTTCGACCAAAATGGAAATAGTCGAATTTTAGTTAATAATACGTCGCCGCAAACGATGGTATTTGTAAAAGGTCAAAATATTGGTAATGCTGCAGATACGGAAGGAGTCTATCAAATCTCTTCCATGCAGGTACAAGAAATTGGTGAGATATTGTCCGCCGTCGACAAGGAGAGATGTCACGATGATGACCGGACGAGAAAATTAGTCGACATCGCATCGGAAAATCGAAAAGAACCGTTGCCATATGAAATTATTGATATCCTGGATAAATTTAAGGATTATTTTGCTATTGATGATGATGAATTGAGGCAGACCAACCTAGTTGTTCATGATATTGACACGGGAAGCGCCACGCCTATTAGACAAAAGCTTCGTCCTGTCCCGGTAGGGGTACGAAAACCATTTCGTGAGATAATCAAATCGTTGTTAGATCGTCAAGTTATCGAACCAAGCTCATCGCCTTGGGCTTCTCCGATTGTATTAGTTGTGAAGAAAGATGGCAGTTTACGCCTCTGCATTGATTTTCGAGAATTAAACAAGGTGATCACGCTCGACGCGTACCCCTTGCCTCCGATTGATGGTATTTTGCAATCATTGGAAGGAAAGAAATACTTTTCCACATTGGATTTAGCAAGTGGATTTTGGCAAATAGCTTTGAATGAGTCAGCCAAGCCGAAAACTGCCTTTCTGACATCGGAAGGTTTGTTTCAATTTCGAGTGTTGCCTTTTGGATTGGCAACATCGCCCGCATCGTTTCAAAGGCTGATGAATACAGTTCTTGCCAAATTTATGAATGATAAAAGAGAAGTGCATATTTATATTGATGATATTTTAATCAGCACCGATACAATTGAGCGACATTTTATTGTATTGCACGAAGTCATGGAGGAATTGCGGAAAGCAAATCTCGCCGTAAAGATTCAAAAGTGTACATTTCTTGAAAAATCGGTCCAGTATTTGGGACACGTTATTGACGGAGAAGGTATTCGGACTGACCCGAAGAAAGTAGAAGTAATCAAAAATGCCACGCCACCGAAATCGGCAAAGGAACTACGATCTTTTCTCGGTTTGGCAGGATATTATCGTAAATTTGTCCTCCGATTCGCTTCGATTGCCAATCCATTGTTTAAATTGACACAAAATACAAAGAAATTCGAATGGAATCTAGAATGCGATAAAGCTTTTAATAAATTGAAAGATGCTTTGTGTACAGCTCCTGTCCTTGCGCAGCCGGACATCGAAGGCGCCATGGATGGCTCAAATGGATTTATCATCTATACGGATGCTTCAAATAAAGGAGTTGGAAGTGTACTTTGTCAGAGAGGAAAAGATTCATGTCTTCATCCGGTATGGTTCACATCGAAGGGACTGACAGCTTCCGAAGCTAATTATCATGTGACAGATCTCGAAGCGCTCGCCGTCGTAGTCGCCCTTCGAAAATTTCAAAGTCTAATTTATAATATGAAGTCGACAGTCGTTCGAACTGATCATCTCCCATTGTTATGTCTCTTTAAGAAGCAAATTAGTGCTCGAATGATTAGATGGGCCATGCTAATTCAACATTTCAATGTAAAGTTGGAATATGTGAAAGGTCAGGCAAATGTCGTCGCCGATGCTCTCAGTCGTGGTCTTTCTCCTGCGCCCGACGATACCATTGATATTTGTGAAGATTTGTCTAGTAAAACGATAGAATCAGTTCAGGTAGAAGATAATTGGCTCACTGAGTTAGAGAAAGATATAACGTATTCACATTTGATTGAATTTCTTAGCAAAACGTCGAGTGATGCCGTCGGACAAAACGAAAGTCGACAACTCAAAGAAATTGTTCAGCCTCCCTCGTTGAGTTTATATGATGGACATAGGAAATTACGTGTGCAAGATTTTGCAATAGATCAAGGAAATCTGTGGTTAATTCTAGATGACAGTTGTCCTAGGAGAACAGTTCCCGCCTCGAAAAGGAGATCACTTTTTGACATTGCTCATCAAGGTGTATTCGCTGGTCATTTTAGTCCTAGGAAAATCTCCTCCATCTTACGACGTAGCTATTATTGGGAACATATGTGTAAAGACGTAATAATATGGCACAAGAATTGCGAGAAGTGTTTCTTGTCAAATGCCCAAGATATCTTAGTTCCTCCTTTGAAACCAATAGTCACGTCTCGACCTTTTGAGCTTGTAGGAGTCGATTTGATGGAACTCGGTCTTACCACAAAAGGAAATCGCTATGTACTCGTCCTTATAGATCATTTTACAAAATGGGTAGGAGCTTATCCAATCCCAAACAAGACAGCTGAGATAGTTGGTCGCGTCATCGCAACCAGATGGATTGCCGAAGGTCGATGGCCAGAATGTTTTCTCTCCGACCAAGGTCCCGAATTTATCAATGAAACTTTAGATGTTCTTCGTGGTATAACAAAAATTAAATGGACGTTCTCTAAAGGTTATTCACCTAGAGAAAATGGAATAACTGAACGGTTTAATCGTACTCTTCAGCGTAGTCTGAAGAAAAGTCTCGTAAACCCAGCTGACTGGGATGACATTTTACCTTTCGTAGTTTATGCTTATAATACAACTGCCCATGCTAGTACTGGAGATTCTCCGTATTTTCTTTTACATGGTACAGATCCTATTTTACCGATCTCGACAGATATGCCAGCTCGCCCGCGATATCAGGAAGTCGATTATGATCAATATAAAGAATGTTTGTTTGACTCGCTGAAAGAGGCGAGAGAAATTGCTGTAAATCGAATAGCAAAAGAAATGGAAAGATGTAAATCATATTATGATAAACGTTTCAAAACTGAAACGAAACGTTTCCCCAAAACGGGCGATCGTGTCTTTTTACGGCTGCCGCCGTCGACCAATCGCCATCCGAAGTTGACATTTGACATCAAAGGCCCATATCGTGTTCTAGAAGTGTCAGACAATTCGGCTTTGATCACTTTAATTTATTCGAACGAAGAACCATTACGTGTTCAATTTGATTTGCTTATTATAGTTCCGCCGTCCTTAGAAACGACAGAATGGAATAAAAATCGTCGTCGAAAGATCCTCCCTCGTCATTTAAAATCCCTGGGACAGATCACCCCACATATTGAATTGGCTTTTATTAATGTATCTGTTTTTAGAGAAACGGAAAAAATTGTTGAAGATACGTTAGATGAACTACATCCAAATTATCGATGCGTTGGATCGGACAATGGAAACGGCGCAGTAGCATATTGCCCCATTGAAACCTCTACGGTCGCCGACTTGCTCAATTTTTACAACTATCACATGGTTCCGGATAATATCGCTTCGCAAGGATTAGCTACTGTTACACAAGTTGCATCTATATTGGCCGTTATAGAGGATAGGTCTATACACCAAACAACAAAGCATCACTTACTGATACATGGGATGACTGTCGACATAAACGATGACTGTTGGACACGTGCATATTCATTCGTCGCTGCGCAATGTCGTCACCTACGGATAGCACTTGATATCCATGCTGGTATTACGGTAACCATGAAGCAGCCAATTCCAAAGATGGAACACTCTGCTTACAATGCTATTTTACAAAAGACGATGGATCCGCCAAAGCATTCTTTCACCGGCACTGACATTTTCGTTTTTCCGATGTCGTCGACTTTACAACTCGTCAATAAAATCCAATTCCGCCATTGCGACATCTCCAGTTACAAGAAGGAGATCAAAGAAGCGACAGCACTTCTCTTCACCAGTGATTATCGCAATATGATATTGATGCTGCCCCATGGTATTAAAGAAGAAGCCCTGTCCACTCAACTGCAGGAACTTCAGAAAGCGGCCGCCTTGAAGAAAACTCTGATACTCCTTGTCCTGCCATTGACTGTATTCGACATGGAAGGATGGAAACGAGCTTTTGGACAAACTATCAATGGCTATTCGACTTTCACGCGCTGGTGCGACACCAACAAACACATTCGGCATGTACATCTCCATCTGCCTGGAAAATCCGTCGAAGAAAATTCTCAAATCGGTAGATCGCACAATCTATTGGGACTCCAGCTAAAAAAGCTTTTCCAAGATGGACTGTCGCTGGACCAGTTGGAATTATACTTTCAAACTCTACACGCGGAATTGAAGGAAGAGGGCTCGTTTACAGGAATCATTACGATGCCAACTGCAACTCGACGTCAATTGATACAGGAAGAGCAAGAACAATTCAACCGCCATCAGCAACCTGCTCTCTTTGGATACCAAAATCACCAGTACTCTCGTCGTCGACACCACGATCCCGAACCACCCCGGAAACAGCCTCGCTACTCTCGTCACAATGCTCACGTGGGATCTCGCTACGACAGGAGGGGCATGTGAAGAAGACGCTACAATACGGAGATGTGATTGTTTAATTTTCCTTGTGTTTGTGTAACCTAAACCCGCCTTTTTACCTCTTTCAAATTTTTGTTACCCTACGTACAATTTTTCAGGCTAACGCTGGAAAATTGTACAATTTTTAGTCTTGTTCCCCTTCGGGAGAAGCGTGTGATTTTTCGGACTCTGTGTGAGTATCAGTTGTTGGTTTCCTTTTTGAACTTATTGTTGTTCTAATTTTTCGTTGCCTTGTGGCCATTTATTATTGTTTGGTGATTTTTTTATCAGAAACAAAACAATAAATTTAATATTTTATCTCACAGTTTGTACTGTTTTGTTCTTCTTTCCGTGCTACTCTAGATTATCAGATCTAAAGTAGTTCTTTCTTTGCTTTCCGGAAATTTACAAGGAGTCTTAGTTATCCCATCGTGGACGTTTCTCCTTGTTTTGTTACAATTGCCGAGGTCAATTAGTCATTGTCACCATCGAGTGCAATTGACTGACTCTTCTAAATTCCCTGTCGTCTCGACCTGCCATCGTGCGATTGAGAACAGGTTAGTTATTCTTCATCCGACTGTCACATCCAAGCCAGTCGAAGTAATCTTTAAGGAAAACCAACCAAAACGATAACTGATGCTCTTCAGTCTCCAGTGGAAGCACCACCCTTAAATGGCGAGCGAAAGGAACATATTAGTAGAACAGACACGTGAAAGTAAAGACAAGACAATCCATGCACTTTTCAGTGTTTTCTTTCCTTCGATAACCAAGTAAAGTTTTGTTTTTTTTTGTAAGTATAACTGATCAGACTTTGTTTACCCGGGGAATCCCCTTTTCGGGAAGTGGTACGGCGACGACGCCTCTAACAAGAAAAAGAGGAAGCGATGCTAACGGGCGGATAAACAATAAAATTCTGTTATTTTTCTCCAGATATCATTGTCCTCTTTATTATAATTATGAGGGGGAAAGCAGATGCTTTAATTGTTTTGCCGACTCTCTTGTGCAGAAATTGCCCATGTTGACGGGTGGGAAAGGGAAGCGACGCCGGAAACAATTGACAATACAAATAATTTATATATAAAAAAAGCCGAGCTATACGCGTAACAGAAAATGGCACCTCCTGTGAAATTTCCCTAAAATTCTACGAAGGCAATGCCCCGGGAATGAGCATCAGTTTTCGAAAGAATGACGACGGGCAGCCAACGGACTGAAACGGAAGAGATTAAGGTTGGAAAGAAAAGGACGACGGGGGAGGACAAGTGACAGGAGGAGGGAGAACAAGCAGGCGGACAACTCACACTCTCGGTCAACCATCTAGCTGCTCCTCCCTGGCACTAAAGACACTCTCAGAAAAGGAATACAACTCACTTGAGCTCGGAAAAACGACGCAGATATTTGGTCTCTTCGAAGGATTTCATCTCTATTCTTGCCTTTTCGGAATCTGTCCGTCGAAGACGATTCCTAAAAAGAAAATTAAAGGCAAAGAGGAAGAGGACTGACCTATAAGAGGGTCGAAATTCGAAGAGAAGCCACACGGCTCCGACTAAAAGGGCGGCCAATACACATAGTAAACTGAAATGGGAATGAAATATTTAAATAAGGAAAGGGCCATCACCTGAAGAGAAGAATGTAAAGGCGAAAACGATAAGATTCGCAACAGGTGACCTCCTTACATTCAGTAAGCCAGGTTCCACATACCGTCATAGGTCTCTGGAAGAAAAGAATATCTTTGCAGAAGAATCTCTCTCTGTGGGAGAGAAGCCCTCTAAAAGGCGGATTAGGGCCCGGTGGGAAGAGCCCCGCTCATTTCCATATAGCGGCAACATCTTTTTAGGAGGATCGATTTAAAGGTCTCTCTGAGTCAGTGAAGTTCTCAAAAAAAAGATGCCAATTTGAAGCGAGAGACGCCGCTTTGAGAAGACATAAAAAATAGACATCAAGACGTCTAACGAGGAGAGAAGGAAATTGACAGGGAGACACTACTGGTAGGGGGTGGCACTCTAATTTAGATGGGGGGACAGCTGCGGACCATTTACATACGGGGCCCTGCTGAAAATAGGCCGAGGACGGGAAAACGACTGGATAGATGAGGGACAGCTCCCGCCGCCCCCAAACAAGTGCGTTGAGATTTTTTGGAGAAGGGCGCCTCGGGTAAAGGGAAGTTGATGACGCGACGGAGTCACAGTTCAGATTACATTTAGACGAGCAACGAGAATTAGACGAGAGCGGGAATGATTTAAAGGGAAGAGAAAGCAAAACAAACGACAGCCACCTGGGGAGGGAGGAGACATGTGGCCAATCCAAATGAGCCAAATAAACAAGATGGACACTAATTTTATTGGGAAGCAAACCGACCCAGACGCGCTACTTTAGAAGAAAAACGGACGGATCGGGTCGACTCCCCGGGCGACAGCTGGCAGCTGATGAGTGACTTGAACCGCGGGGAATAACCAATCAATACGTCGTCTTTCTCAATTTTAAACGGAAACCGGAGATAGCTGTTTATTGAAATGGAGGAGGAGGTAAACAAGACGAGCTCTTCCCACTATGAAGAATGATGCCAGCAGAGCCGTCAACCAGCTGTCCCCGGCAGTTACGATTCGTCTCTGGGGAAGGCTGGCCGAGGTCGATCGCGCTCGACAGAAGAAAAAGCCGCCGGCTCATTAGGATAATGCCTCTCGGCCACGTGGTGTAAGAAACTGAGATTAGACTCAGCGGGAAATAGATATCCACCAAATAGTTGCAATTTTCTAGTCTTTTGAAATATAATTAATTCGAATTCATATATTTTCAAAAATGGAGTTGTTTTGACCTTTTTTAACATGTTTTCTGTTCAAAATCAAGAGATCTTCGATTGATCTGGTCATTCATTACTCTACTAACTCGGCGGATGGCTACAAAGGGAAGCCAGGAAGGTTAGCGATCGGTAGCAGCCGGTAGTAACCGAAATTGTTTAGAAGTCGGCCCGGTTCAGTTGCCGAAGGGCAAAATTATCTCAAGGAGATGGAAGATCATGGCAAAATTGGGCGAAGGCGGCTGTGGCGCTGTCTACAAAGTCCAGGATATTAAGAATCCTTCGGAATTCGCTGCAATGAAAGCTGAAAGCAACTTTGTATCGGGAGGAAGTGTCCTCAAATTGGAGGTACAAATTCTGCGCAGATTGGAAGGCCGTGCTCATGTGGCTCAGCTTCTCCAGTCGGGAAAAAAGGCCACCTTCTGCTACATGGTGATGACATTGCTCGGCGACAGCCTCAATAATCTCGTCAAGAAGCTCAATCGTCAATGTTCTGTATCTTCCCAGACGCGAGTTGGCATCAATACGCTCTACGGGATCAAACAAATCCACGACGTCAGTTCTTTTGTAGTCGACAGTCAATGGCCATTTTAGATTGGATTCATCCATCGCGATCTCAAACCGGCCAACATTGCCCTTGGCCGTAAAGGAACTCCCGAGAACCGTTTCCTCCACATTCTGGACTTTGGACTGGCTCGCGAATATGTGCTGCGGGACGAGGAGGGATTGAAAATGAGAAGGCCCAGGCAACGGGCCCTGTTCCGCGGTACGACGAGATATTGCTCGATTGCGACCCACGAGCGAAAGGAGCAAGGCCGCGTCGACGATCTTTGGAGCCTGTTGTACATGTTGGCCGAGATGCGCGGTACTCTGCCCTGGCACGCTGGACAAAGCAAGGATGAAATTATGGAAATTAAAAAAGCCACCGGTTTGTCGACTTTGTATTTCTGTAAATTGGGAATATTTAGAGCCGGATATGATGCTGGAGAATAGTCCGATCCAGTTGGTCGAGATTGCCAAGTACTTGGCCACTCTGAATTACTACTCCCGACCCGACTATCATCTCATCTACTCTCATCTCCAGGCCATCATGTCCTGTGGCAATTTCAAGTGGACTGATCCATACGACTGGGATTCGAAAGGAGGCGTGCTGTCGTCGGTGATGTCCAAGGAAAAAGTCGAGCCGGTGCCCAGCAGAGAGTCGATTGCCAGTGCAGAAGCCCTTACCATGCCCCTCGTCGTCCCGGATCCGGCCACTGGCAGCGCCACCCCGCGGTCGAAGGAACCGATCAGATTCGACCCGGAGAATCCCTTCCCGGCTGAAACATTCCTCACTAATCCCTTGGGATTCTAAGAACTAAAGACACAAAATAAAAACTGGCTGAATATGTTGTTGTTTATTTTGTCTTTTTTTCTATTTATCTGAAAATTTTCAAATACGGTGTAAAATTCGTCTTTGTCACTGAAATACAAAAAGTCAGGTGGCAACTTTTTGATCTGATAACTTTTCCCCGTGCTCGTCTCTTATTTTTTGTTGGTTTCATATGATGATTTATCATCAGAAACCAATAAAAATCATCGATGATCATTGGTAATTGCTTGCTTCTGCTCTCTTTCTTTCAAATAAGCAAGTCAACAAATATTTTCGATCACACGGCGCCATGTTGTGTTCCACGGTTGAAAATGTCTAAAGTTTCCGTCTGCTTTCTCTATCCGTTGATCTCTTCTCAAACGTTTCTCCATCGTTCGTTTGTAAATCCACGTCCTCGCTAGTCTTGTCAAATTTCAAGTAGAAGAATGCTCTTTGGCATTGTTCAACACGTGGCCCACGGCGACATCTGTAAACATTTGCCGCTCATTATTCTCTTTATGAGGATATTGATTTGGTTCTTCTAATTTATTTTCCTATTTTTAGAACCATGGTAGCAGTACAGCAACCTCCGGCAAATAAATTAAAGCTAATTTCCCTAATTATCCTTATTGCTCAAACAACGGCTTTGGTTCTCATCCTTAGGTTATCAAGGACACAGGTTGGTTTTATTTTTAATTTATATAAACTATCACGATATAGGTTGTCGAAGGGCCACGTTATTTATCTTCTACAGCAGTTGTAAATGCAGAAATTATTAAATTCATCACTTGTATTGTTGTACTTTTGTACAATCACAGTAAGTTTTATGTTATGAATCTGCATACTTGGAAATCTTTTAGACTGGAGAATCAACAAATTTATGGAAGAAATGAACAATGATATATTTTCAAAGCCAAGAGATACATTAATGGTTAGTTAGACGAAATTTTTATATGTTTATTCAGGTTGCCGTGCCTGCAATAATGTATGTTATCCAAAATAACTTACTCTTTGTAGCTTTATCAAAATTAGATGCTGCCACGTATCAGGTAACGCTTGATTAGCTATTCTAAGTATTTTTTATCAGGTTACATATCAGTTGAAAATTCTTACTACGGCATTCTTTTCTGTTACGATGCTTGGGCGATCTCTCAATCATTTAAAATGGCTTGCTCTTATTTTGTTAACTGGAGGTGTTGCACTTGTCCAAATGCCTGCAGGTGGATCGAGCAAAGCACAATCGGATTCATCCAATAGCTTCATTGGTTAGTTAGTATTTTTTTTGAAACTATATGTTTTAGGCCTTGCCTGTGTTCTTGCGGCTTGCTTTTCATCTGGATTTGCTGGCGTTTTCTTTGAAAAAATATTGAAAACGAGTAATGTTTCTCTCTGGACAAGAAATCTTCAACTTGGTAAATTTACATTTTATACGGTTATTTATTCAATTTTTAAGCATTCTTCTCTATCTTCGGTGGTTTTTATATGTGCTGGATGAGTGACTCGGATGCTATCTATAAGAACGGATTTTTCCAGGGGTACAACACCATCATTTGGATTGTTGTACTTCTCCAGGTATGTATACGCATCCCGGAAAGTTTATTTGGGCGGTGTGATAATTTAAATTACAAGTTGTTTTTAGGCTTACGGCGGTCTTGTAATAGCTCTCGTAGTGAAATACGCCGACAACATCTTGAAAGGATTCGCTGTTTCACTTTCTATAATTTTGTCCTCATTTTGTTCATGGCTTTTCCTTGGAGATCTTGATCCTTCTTTGTGAGTGTTTTTTTTAAATTGTTACCCTTATTTCAGAACGTTTGTATGCGGTGCTACAATTGTCATTGCTTCTACATTTATGTATGGATACGAGCCCAAAAAGGATGCTCCTCTTCTGCATAAAGCGTGATCTTTTCTTTCAATTCGTCAACAAATTGTATTTTTTTTAATAATTTGTGTCTTCTGGTAACGGATAACTTGGGCACTCTTCTATGGGTTTGTATTTATTCATATGTAATTTTTTGATAGAGTTTTATAAATTTTTATAGGAATTTGTTCCCCTTTTTGTCAACGCAGCGCCCTGAAGATTGGTCGCTTCGTGTCAAAATCGCGAATTAACACTTGGGCCCTCCGGAGGGAATTGTCCAAATGTCTTGGTGACATCGAGAGATGTTGGGAATGGGCCGCGAAGCACCACAACTGCCACAAAGATTGTAGCAAAGATTATTGGTTGGCTGAATTACAAGTCATCGTCAATAAAATGAAACAGTATGGCGAATATGAAAATATTTCTCATCCCTGAAACAGCTGTCCAATGTCAGCGGGGTGTCTCTGTTCCCAGAGTGGCCCGTTCGCCGCGTCTTTTAGAGAGCCCCGTGTTATCTGTGCTACCGATCTGCTGCTAATACTATGGCTTAACCATTAACTGGCGCCTCGGCAAATCCGCGAAATCTGGCCGCATTTGTCAGGCTGTCAGAAAGCGACGGCCATTCTTTAACTATCGGGAACACATTGAATCCTGGAAATGGACTACCACTGATTAAGATAGAAGACATTCCATTGCCAGCTGTCGACCTTCAACAGAACTTCTTCTGCGGCCAGCTCGTTATGTCTGTCACACTCATAAACGCTGCGGTACAAATCGAAGACACAGCGGTAGGCCACCATACCGTAATCTCGAGAAAAGAATATATACCGAAAAGATGTTCCATCGCCCGAGGAGGCGCTGGTGGTGATCCATTTTGCCATGTCGTTATCTGGTCGGCTATGCTAATCCCTCAGATACTATCACACGGAACAAGGCGTCTCTGCTGAAATCCCTGCCTGACTCATCTCCCTCCTCTTCTTATTCTTCTTGTCGGCTAAAATAAAGACATCTTGGTCACAATAGGGTAGTACCAGCGTGACCGGACTGCCCTTTTCAGGCCTAAGCCACCGCCGAAATTTTTACGAGGACCCCCTCGAGGACACAACTACGGGTCGCACCTGGAACAATGATTACGGGCTAATATATCTCTCACCTATTTGTATTGTCAGCGTTGACAGCCTCGCTTTGACTACCGTAGTAGTCTTGCTCCCTTGGGTAATTCCTCACTTTTTATACTGGTGTTGACAAATTCCTCCACTTCTTTCTTTTTTTTGAAGTTACGCTTTAGGCTACTCATAAAGAGATCTTTTTTCTTTAAATAATATTGTAACCAGCAGGTGACAAGCTGTCTCAGCGTTTAGAAGTTGATAAAAAACTAGTTTAGTCAAACTATCGTACTCTTATTTCATAAATGGAGAATGTCTAACGAGAATTGTAACAGTTAGAGGATATTCTCCCCTTTTTTCCAAATTTCCTTGTAGAATGTCTAGGAAAAAGACAGAAGAGTTCCTTTTGGAACCTCCTTTAGAGTGATGTTCGCTGAGGATATCGGCGTGGTCCTCTTCCTTCTTCCAGCTGTCTTTTCTTTCAGAATCCTCCTTCTTTTCCTTATTCTTTCCCCCTAAACTTTTACCTTTCCTCCAGTGCTGTCATCCCTCGTTTAGCAGTCAATTCTCGCCGTTTCTCTAGCTACCGTAGCCTCGTCTCGGCGGCTCTTTCATCATTGGCCCGGGGTCTCCGCCCAGTTAGCCGGCGAATTCCTTCACAGATGATGGCCCTGAAGAGATCGGCAGAAGACGTCCACGGACCAGCCACTTCTAAACGGACCAGATTCTCCATCGACACTTTACTCGAAGTTCCTGTAGAAAAGGATCTCGAACCAACAGAATGTACTCCTCCAGCTTCTCCCGTCAGGTTTGAGTTCTATCCGTTCTTGTCTTCGTTTTTGATACATTTGGGATGGTATTATTTATTCTAAAAGCCTTTTTCTTTGGCGATTATACTGATAAAATGACTAAAAATTCATTTTCTTTATTTCAGCCAATTACATCGCTTTTGGAGACAAAATTCTGGACAAATATCCAAAATAATCAGAAGATTTTTATGTCTAAAATCTCCTTTTCCTCCTGTTGATTAATATTTTTTCAGAAAATTTGGCGGAAGTCCCCGCGGCGATCTGCTCGACGGCGTCGAAGTTCGCCTAGAAGGAGCCGATCTCTGGGCGAAGTTCTTTGAACTCGGAACAGAAATGATAATCACAAAAAGTGGCAGGTACGGGCTTTCTCTTCCACAGTAATTGCTGGCCATTTTCCCGCTAAACTCATTTTTGCCAATTTTCGAGAACTCATTCAGCGAATGGCATTCGTCCGTCTGATAATTACAGACTGACTTAATTTTTTCGACAAATTTGTCAATAAATGATCGTCTACAGTATACCTTGGCTAGGTGCTGTGGTGATAATGTCTGACGGTCGCAAACGCGTCTTTCATGGCCGGCCCAATTTGTTCGAATCGCTTCTTTGTCACTGATTGACAGTCGAACAGGGGCCATACGACTCGACACGCCCTGCTGAGGTCTTTTTTTGGAAAGGCGGCAAGGATTAGAGAAAAATAATACCCGTTTAAAAAAAGAACTGCTTAAAATCAGAAGGTTTTACAGCGTTGTCCTCATTAGCATATGAGCAGTGTTTCCAGGGGAGTGGCTGTCGTTTGCCCCGTTTTACGACGACCCCATATGGCTCGTCCCGAGGCCGAAGACGTTCATTTGGCTAAGTGAATAAGGTGGCTCGGATGAAAAACAAAACGAGTGACACTTGCTTTAAAGGACTACGGTATCTGTGACCGTATTCTCCGTCGCTCGTTATGTAAATCGAATTAGCAAGTTCGGCGCCTCTTCCGCGCACTTTTTGCTAATAATTTGGTTACGGTATAAGCGACTTCAGGAGGATGTTCCCAACTGTCAAATTGTCTGTGAACAATATCGATGCTGACGCCCTTTATTACGTGTTCTTGGATGTAATACCGGTCGACAGTAAGAGGTGGGTCGACGGGCGGGGCGAACGACAGCAGAAACATTTCAGATATCGATATATTTATAATAAATCGGCTTGGTTGACAGCTGGAAAGGCTGAACCAGCTCCTAAAAATAGACTTTATCTTCATCCAGATGCACCTTTTACTGGGGAACAGGTACTCTTTCAATTGTCGACGATATAAGAGAATTCAGCTGATGAAACAAGTCGTCTCATTCGAAAAAGCCAAGCTGACGAATAACGAGGTCGACCGGGCGGGACATGTGAGTTATTCTGAGAGGAAACAGTCCGCTTTTTTAAGTTGATACTCAATTCGATGCATAAATACCAGCCACGAATACATTTGGTCAGACGACCGAAGGGTCGACCACTCGACGCCAACAAAATGCAACTGGCCGAGGAAGTTCATCGGACATTTGTCTTTCCGGAAACACAATTCATGGCAGTTACCGCCTATCAAAATCAACTTGTTAGGCTATACTTTCCTCGATTAACAGTAGCGATTTTTAGATAACAAAATTGAAAATAGAAAAGAATCCGTTCGCCAAAGGATTTCGAGATCCCAGTGGTCGATCGCCAGACTATGAGCCAGACCAGAGAAATGATTCCGGATTGCTCTTGCCGCCTCTCTATAATCAAGCTGTGGTACAACAGGCCCTTTTAGGTCAATGTATGTCATTATTTTTATAAAAAATAAAAGAGATTATAGATTATTTGAAAGCAGCTGCAAGGCTGGCTCCGCCACTGGCTCCGAACCTCCTTGGTCAGATGTTGCTAGCCCAGTTGCCTCTTCCTTTGGCCCGTCCCTCTCCACCTGATCCTCCCCATAAAACACAAGAACCCGTCCAAATCTAAAATCGTCCCCCTCCCTCTTCCAGAGAAATATCAAATTTGATCCCGAACCGGTTGTGTGTACAGTTCATCTCTCCCTCTCTCATTCTTGTCTCTCGGTGTGCAATGAATCCATGTGCCCAGTGAAATCCCGGAGGAGTGGATCAGCAAGTGTGTCAACGGATGATTTGTGGCGATTAACTAAAGAGACACCCCCCGACGGACCCTTCTAATCGCGTGGTCCGTCAGAAGAGCGATGTGTTGTGTTATGGCGACGAGATTACCACGGAGCCTGCTCGAAACGGATTAACTAAAGAGCCAAAATGAGTGCATTCCGAAGAATTGGACGACACGCGGCAGCAATCATGTGAAAACATTTTGGAGGGGAATGAACGCATTAGCTGAGAAAATATAATTCCGCTCTATTAAAGGGACGATAAGGCAGGATTTGAATTCTGCGGACTTCCGCGAAATTTTAGAGTACGCGTAAACATCATGCACACATTTTGCAAATTCCAAATGAAAAATTACGTTTTTCTTTAAAACTGTTATTTTCCATGATCTGATTTTATTTGCAATCGACTCAGCTGATTTTTAGAAACATTTTGATATATGAACGACTTCGTAAATCGCCAAAATATTATTTTATACTCAAAAAGCTCAATTTGCACGAATTATTTCTATCTTTTCTATCCTGCTACTTTTCGCTTAATTCTTTTTTGTTTTATAGTAATTCGATACTGGCAAAACACTAGAAAACAATAAATAACGATAAAAATGCATGCTGATAATTTTTGCAAATAGCTACAGTAAGCCAAGCGCGCAATTCCAGCTAATTCAAATCCTGCCTTATCGTCCCTTTAAATAAAAACCATTTTTAAAAAACTGCGTATACCTGATTCTGGCGCAGGACGCCGTTAGCAGCCAAGATAACGAAGATTTTTTTTATTCCTAATCTCTGCCGTTTCTGTCTTCTCTCTCTCCCGATGTAGATATTTACCGTTATTTTTCAGTAACGTTCGTTCAACATGTATCTTCAACCTTCACAACAGCCAACTAAAATCGCATCAAGTTTTGCACAAGGAGCTGGTAATCATTTGTTGAGCGGAGGTTGTTTCTTTCATAGTATTTTATTATTTTGTGTTATAGATGTACCTTCTGACTCGCTCTTCTGTCATCAGACTGTTGAATCTGCTATGAAAGCAAGACTTGAAGATGATCGCTTCAGCAGTATGCCACTATGACAATTATTTATTTCTGCTGTGTGTTTATATAAAACGCCACGAGCCGAGAAAGACTACAGTCCGGAAGAGTTACAGGAACTTTACAAAAGCATGGGAAACCTTAAAGTAAAGGATTTAAGTTTCTTATGAATTTCGGCATTCTAGATCTATCCCCATAAAGAGAACAGCAAGGCAATTATTCGTCCACCTTTTTTGTCTTTCCAAGATGCCTTTGCAGATCATCGTAAATGACGTTGTATTCTGTTAATGTTATGCTTTAGCGGAAATCTTGACGGAGATTAAAAAGAATGGTTTTGAAAAGCCATCAGTTGTACAATCACAAATGTGGCCTACTTTGCTCGATGGAACTGTAATTCCTTTCATCTAAAATGTTTATTTTTTATTTAGGATTGTGTCGGTGTGTCCCAAACCGGATCGGGTAAAACTTTGGCATTTCTCCTTCCAGCATTCCTCCATATTGATGCACAGTATAAGTAATCATTTATTGTATGCTGTCTTATTATTTTATTTTAGGTTATATGGTTCTAGCGAGAAGAAACCAGTGCCGTCGGTACTTTGTTTGACGCCTACGCGCGAACTTGCCCAGCAAATCGAACGGGAAGTGGAGAAGTATTCGTACAATAATTACAAGAGTGTCTGTGTTTATGGAGGAGGTGATCGTAGAGAACAGATCGCTAGATGTGAAGCTGGCGTTGAAATTGGTTTGTTATTTTTAATCAACCTCGTGAATTCCAATTGTTTTAGTAATTGCAACTCCTGGACGTTTAGCGGATCTTTCCGCTGCTGGCGTTATTAATCTTGCCTCGGTAACTTATGTGGTGCTTGACGAAGCTGACAGGATGCTTGACATGGGTTTTGAGCCATCTATCAAACGCATAATGTTTGAAATTCGTCCTGATAGATTGGTAGCACTTACCAGGTAAGTTATCTTGGATAACTAAAACCACTTTTTTAGTGCAACTTGGCCTGAATCAGTTCGAAACCTTGCTATGAAGTATACAAAAGATGCAGTAATGGTAGTGGTTGGCAGTCTGGATTTGACGGTAAATCTTTAATCTTCTAACGTTATTTTTATAGGCTTGTGTTAGCGTGAAGCAATATTTCGAATTTATGGACGATAGAGAAAAATTGGAACGTATTTGCGAGGTGGTTAATTTTCTGAAATCTAAGTATGACGCCAATTATAAAATGATTATTTTCGTCAAATCTAAAGTGTTGTAAGTGGTTTGATTGTTCCAAATTATGTTGTAGGGCCGACCATCTATCTTCTGACTTTTGCCTCAAAGGCATTACTTCACAAGGATTACATGGCGGACGTTCTCAAACTGATCGTGAAAATTCACTGCAAGCTCTCCGTACTGGTGCTGTTCAGATTTTGATTGCTACGGATTTGGCAAGCAGAGGAATCGATATTCCAGATATCACGTTAGTTTTTTTTTTCTTTTAAAAATTTAAAGAATTTTAGACATGTTTGTAATTATGACTTCCCGGGAGATATTGAAGAGTACGTCCACCGTGTAGGAAGAACTGGACGCGCCGGGTATGCTTTCTTGCTATCTGTTATATGTTTTTTGTAGACGTTCTGGAGAAGCACTCACATTTATAACTTGGCAAGACCGCTACCATGCAAAGGAATTGATTGAAATCCTCGAGAAGAGCCAACAAGTAAGTGATGATTTTATTGAAGTTTAACTATTTTTTAGGAAATTCCGGTTGAACTTAGCCGTCTGGCAGAGAAGCATACTGACATAGTCGCAAAATACGGCGAAAGGCCGAAGCGTTCTTTCCGAAAACGAGATGACAACTTCCAAACTTCTTACTGAGATCAAAACGGTTATGTTTTATATGGAATATATTGTCTTTAAAAGCTTTGTTTCGTAAATCAATAAAGATTGAGTATATATTCTCTTTCTCGATACGTCATCTTCTTCCACCGCCTCTCTGTTCCTTCCTGCGTATCTAGTTTCTCTTAATCCACTGTTATTTCGTTGTTTCAAGGAGACGCTTTCCCATCTTATTTCGGATTTGACGGGAATTAATGGTGTTTTCATTCGTCTGCGAACGGCACCGTTCATTATGCTGCTCATGTTTTCTCTTTATCATTTTCGTAGTACAACTAAACAATTGATCCCTCTGTGCTAATGCCTTATCCAAATCCTCATCTTCCGAATACCCGAACAACTGGTTTTCTTTATTCTTTTCAGATGCTACTAGTCCTCTGCTTGATAATCTGTCATTTTACCGTCGGAGAATATCAAGAAGTGGAGATCGCTCCAATAGTTCGACACCCACGAGCCGTATCGCCCTCATTCAGCTCATGGTGCCTATTTTATCCTAGCCGGTGCAGATTGATGCAGTCTCATAGCGACGGCTTTATGAAACGCTTTCGATTTTTTTGATGATGTAGTATAATTCCTTTGATACCTCAGAAATAAAGTTTATAATCCTTCCCAAATGCACAAAAAGGAAGAAAATTACAACGTCACGCAAAAACGAAAGCCCATTGGGCAGTGAGAGGGTGCACTGAAATGAGACAAATAAAAAGTGCTCTATACAATTTTCTACACATAATTCTAACAATTATTACCACAGGGCAGAAAAACAATAACGGGTCGCTACCAGCACATAAAATTTTTCCCGTTTTAACAAATAACTTAGAAGAATTCTAAGATGCAAAAAATTAAAGAATGTTTCAATGGAATGCGTTTGGCTATTATGAACGAGTTTACCACACCGGATTATTATTTTGCTGGTTACGGCTGAGAATTGAACGCACATCAGAACAAAAGCGAAGTGCATCAAGAAAGGGCAAAAGATTCAGAAGACAAGTGTCGAAAGGATCCGAAAACCAGGAAGGGATGGGTATTGCATTTTCTAAGCAAAAATGATTAGCATAAAAAATAAAATGAAACTCACGAGGAAACTTCCTATATGCACCAGGAGAGTTATCAAGAATAAAAATTGAGCTTAAATCGTGATGAATAGCACTGAGATCTTTTGTATAACCACCGTAATCCATAGTACAATGTTGACGGAAATATCTAAACAAGATAATGTATAAAAGAAGAAAAGCTAACCTTCGATTGAGAATGTTGCGACCTCTATCAAGTTTGTCAGCTACGTGTGTGCCATACACCTCCATACTAGCAGTAAATACAACCAAATCAAACCTAAAAAAGCAATACGATCAATTCAAAAACATTTTGTTACCATTGGCTAACAACGGATAGAAAATAATCTACATGAGGTCGAGCGTGTACAGAAAACCTAACTGGATGTCGGTCAATAGTCACCTAAAATATAAAATTAAGAATAAAATTAAATAATCTCACTTTAATAGTAAAATCAGATGGTGTTCCAGGCTTTACCATAGGTCGGATAACACCATCGTGATGAGAATGAATTAGAGTTTCATCTAAATCCAATACCATAATCTTTTTACGTACTACGACTGAAATGGATTATTTAGCTGAAATTCATGGTCACATACGCAATCGATGAGACGTTAATGGTGATAAAGGAATGTGCTCATATTTAACCACCTGGTGCTTTGCATACTGAAAATAAATAGTGAAAAAATCTAACAACATACAACATGAGAAAATTAAAAAAAAGACTTACAGCTCGGTAACTTCTTCGAAAACCTTGCATTACAAAGCCGAATAGGGCTCCTAGCATTACGACAAGCGCAGTTAGAAGAGACATCATGTTTTTCAAAAGGGTTTGTGGATGGCGGCGATCGACGGGTGCTTGAGGAGGCATCGCCTATCCCCTAAAAGTGACATTGTAAAAGAGAAATAAAACAACATGTAGCACATGATATAAGTCGTGTTTGAAAGAAAACTGAGCTTATGCATAAAAGTAAACATGTTGGATTGTGAGATCCTCAGCTCTTCATAAAACTATAAGCTATAGTTCCTTTCATTTTCTACATGAACTCGTGAGTTTTGCAAAAATTCTCGTATATGGGTAATAGTGAGAAAAAAAAGAGCATAAGAACGATAAAGAAATCATCTTTTGTTGTTGATTTCTACATAATATTTTAGATTGATACTTTGTGATTTGATGCACTCCCTTGGTAAACATAAAAAAATACATCCAATAATGTAAATATAACATCAATGCGTGGCGAAATTTGAAATAGTAAAAATGTCCAGTGCACACGTGTTCCGCGTCAAGCAAATTGAGAAAGCACATACTGCGTTTACCGCTCAGTTTCAGCTCAAGTTACTCTCAAATCACGCTTCTCTAATTATATTTAGTCATTGATCACCTAATTATGTACTTTTTTGATGTGAAAATAACGTTTAAAATTATTGTAAAGCTTGTTATTCTTTCAGCTATGGGTGAAACCGAGTCTGTGGCCCCGCCACCACAGCAAGAAGTAGCTGCACCACCTCCGGCAATAGAGGAAAAGATTGTGACCATTAAAGCTCCTGTCGCAGTCAAATATGTAGATCCTTTAGATAGATATCAGGCATTGATCGTTAGGGTAAGTTATTACATCGCTTTCTTTTTCATTTATTATTTCAGGGTACAATTATTGGAGTTGGTCTTGCAGGAGTCGCTTTATTTTTGAAGAATTCTAGAATTGTTAGTTTGTTAATTTTTTTTTTCAACCAAAGTTGGCCTTTTGCTAAATGTTGACGAGCTTTTTCAATTAGAGCGTCGTAAAAAATTCAAAAAAAAAAACTCATTTGCTTGCATAAATGTAGCCATCAACTCTCGTCAAGTGTTTATAAATTGAAAAACTTTCATGTAACAAAATACCCTGAACCAAAATAGCAAAAATCTTGAAATCTAATCCATACTTTACAATAAATCGTTTTCAGTTTGCTAGATTTGAACATGTAGGACAGATACCAAAGGAATTTATCCGAAAAGAGCTTGAACTGAAAGGTCAAATACGGGAGGTAAATTTTCCTTTTTTTTCCTTATTATTCAATAATATTTTTAGGTTCTACCTGGCGGTGAGCTCAAAGTACTACATGAACCAATTGTGAAATTGCCATCAGTATTTCGAAAAAAACTTACCGAAAAGGTTTGCTGTTCAATAATGTTGCAATATATTTTTTTAGACTGGCCTTCTTAATGTTCGATTGGCAGGTGTAGACATTTCGGAAGCTGGCAAGCAATTCATGGCCAAGGACTTGAGGCTAAAAAATAAACCGATTGTATTTACCGTTATCAAGGTGAGTCAGTGGTAGTAATGTTTTACGGCGAACTTTACAGCAGAACAACGAGTCGCCGGAAACCATTGACTGTGATGTGACAGTGAAACGCGTGAGTCATCTCTTATTGAAGTTTCATGCAATTACCTAATATCACTAATGATATACACTTTTTATTCTTTTATAATCGAGATTATTGTTTTTAGAATTTCGTGTCTCGTACAAATCTCAACATTGAATTGGTACGCCGCGGTTATGCTAGAGTCCCTGCTCCTGATCACCCTCGTCATTTGAAGGCACTTCAGAATGTTCCTGCATATTCTAGGCTTGTTAGTCGCCTTCTGATGAGCGAGAAGGTATGATTCTTCATTTTGATCGATTAAATAATTATTTTCAGGTAGCGGAACGGCGTGGCGTTGGTGTTTGGGAGCGAGATACTTGGGTTGAATCGGTGCAGTCATATCCAAGTCAAGCCGGCCAGATTATCAGAAATGCTGCTATTGTTAGAGCTCTTGTAAGTTTTACTATTTTCAGTTTTAAACACGATTTTATAAGGCGAAAACATTGTTTATTTCAGGTACTACTTTTCAATGTAACTCGTGACGTCATTATATATGGAGCCAAGATTGTTCAGCAAACATATACCCTCATACTAGCCACTTACGCGTCGATCGCTCGTGGATATGGAAAATTTTCTAAAGGAGTCGATGACCTTACCACAAAATACAACAATATGAAGAATAGAGTTAAACAATGAGTTTATTTTTTTTATTTCCTCAAGCGTTACGAGTTGTAAGAAATTTCTAGAATTCTTTTTCACAATGAAATTTCTTACAAATGTAGCTAGAGCTATAGATTGTTGGTCTTTTAATCCCGTTGATGTGTAGTTTTCAGTTATAGGCTGTGTACATTTTTGCCCCTTTTCGTTTATTAGAGACCAGCTAATAAATTATATATACTTTTCTTACTTTTATCGACCTATTCCGTTCATTCGGCAAATATTTATCTCTACAACAAAAATATAACCCGACATTAGATTATTATAAAGAATGGATATAAATGCCTAAAGATGCTGCGTTGAACCTACTTCTAATATTCGATCTCCCAAGTTACACACAGGTAAATTTCCACATGAAAAAAAATATCCTTTAGGTGTAAGAAAATGTCGATGGATAAAAATTGGTACCTCGAGGATCCTTCGGGGAAGACTTCTCAAAGTTCCGATGCATCTGATAACGAGCGACCTCGTACATTGTGAGTTCAATATTTTTCTTGAAAAAAAACAAATAGGATAATTTCCTTATCCATGTGATTTGCCCTCCTCGTTTCCGATGCATTTCATCGCTGTCTTTCCCTATCAAAACATTTCCATTGGATTCATTTATCCTTTCATTTGCAGGTCAACTGCAGAAAGAAGCAACTCAACATCCGGTTGCCTTTCTCGTCGATCTTTCACCAAACCACCCAGTTTGAGCAAAGACAACATGGAGGTGGGAATCCTATTTTTCTGTCTTTATAATCAGCAGTTTCTTTTTATGGCCTCTTGTCTGATTGTTTTTTCTCCCTAATCCCAAAAATATTACCCTAATATGTCAAATGATTCTAAGAACACGAGTGTCAGCTCTTAGAAGACGTCAAAGACATCTATATCTCCGGAAAGGTTCAGTCGCATTGGCTGCCACGCCCCCTCGACTTCAACAGCTGTCCGCTGCGATGGAAACATAGAGAGGAGCCGTCGTCGTATTTCCTGCTCTCCCCTCACCTGATAATGATTTGCATATCAGCCGGCAAACACCTCCGGAAGGAGGATTCGTCTAATTGATAAATCTGGCCAGATAATCCGCCCTGCTCAATCCCGTCTCTATGGATTCTTGCCGTCCAAACAGCTCCTATCTCTCAATGCCGCGAGGCAGTTCATCCTCCCTTCGAGTTTCTCCTCGAATGAGAAGATTGGCATCCCAATTGGGAGCTATTCGAATCAGCTTGGATCCACCGTCTCCGCCTAGTCTTGAGACATCTCCTGGCCTCTCAACAACTTGGAACAGCCAAATGGATTACCTGCAAGTGCCAAGCTTCGACACGGATGAGATGGCCCGAATGGCCAGCCCTCCGCCGGACAGAAGAGCCTCTTATGCGTCGACCCTTAGCGATGTCAGCTCTATTACTATTCCGATGAGCGCCAGTTATCAGAATCTTCTCAGTCCAATGTGGACATGTGTCAAGCATTGTAGCGATGAATATGACGTACCACAAGAATTATTTCGTCGACCGCGTAGTGCCCAGGTAAGTGTCCTAGTTTTATGTCTTTCTTTGTGAATAATTGATGACCGTAGGAGAAGACAACAGAAAGACTCCTCTTCCCTATAAAATATATGCATGACTGGAAATGTAATTATGTTATGTCATCCTTCTCTTTCTGATTTTTTATGTCAATAATTAATGTTGATGGGGGAAGTTTCAAAACGTCATCCGGCGGTTCGAGTAGTTTATGGCCAGATTACGCGGAAATTGGCTGAAACGAAGAGTAGACGGCGGTGGATTAGCCCCGCTCACTCTTTCTCAATATATTTGAGGGATTAGGACATCTTCTGACGGCTTCGATACTTTGTTTTGATCTCTATTTTGCGGTTTCTAAAATGATCTCCGCGTGTTCGCTTTGCGCGAGTCTTTGATCGAGATAATTAATTATTGTTTAGAGTGCCCTCGGCGGCGGTGGCGAGTCATCTCCAATTTGTGTACCGCCAGTTCTTCTCTCGCCTGTCCTCTCCCGTCCAATTCGTTCTCAATCTGCCGCTTCATCTCCTCTTCCTATTCGGCATCAGGTAATCCAATGAGCTGTCATTGACCAATTCAACAGAACTCTGACTCTGAAAGTGACCACGGTGTCCAATGGCGTGGTGGAACGAACAACAAGATGGCTCGACGGAGTTTGGCCAGCAGCCTTGCTTCCGGGACCAGTGGCACAGGAGGAAGAGACTCGTCCCGTCCACATACCCCGACATTGTCTCCTGTATTAAACAGATCGGCCAGCGGCAGTCGACTGGCATTTTCATTTCAAAGTAGGTGATTAATCAGGGGTGTCAAGTGGTCAAATAAAGAGATAAAGGGGGCTGTCGAGGATGTCTTCCTCATGACTCATCCTAAAAAAAGTCTAATATATACGGAGAGATATAATTCGGGTAGTCACACACACACTTTGGTCTCATTACACATCCACTCAAACAAGCTGAACACCCCGAACTTTGTTATTCCTCTCCCACCCTCCGATCCCTGTCGTCTTTATCATTTGCTCCTCCATGGCGACCTCCCTTCGTCGTGCTTGTAAGTTTTTAAAAAAGTCTTGAACAAGGGGACTTGAGTACACTTGGGAAAAGGCGGGCACCCCGTGTTCATGGAAAGTGTCCCCTCATTACACCCCAACTCCAGCTGTCATTTCAGATTCACAACTGCGGAATAGTTCCGGAAATAATTCTTTACTGGGTGCACGACCGGGTATTTCACGAGCTGAGTCGATGTCAGATCCAGACAGAATGAGACGGAAAAGGGCCCGACGGCGGACGATGGCCATGCATGGTGAGTACCGGGGGCACAGACGGGGAACTTGTTCTCTTTCACTTTACGGTATATGCCTAATGGGAACTGTCAATGAGTCGAGAGAGAACTTTTATAAGAAAATATCATTCGAGTCAGGAAATATAGCTTCCTTGCGCACACACACGCACGATGGCGTCAGAGGATGGCCTCTTGACTTTCTCTCTCTCGGGCCTCTCTCAAAGATTGTCTTTTATCTCTTGCATTCTGTCAAAATCTTCTGCTTTTATATTACTTCCTAGTCGTAAATTATTCCAATTCAACCGGATTCAATTAAATATTCTTCTCCTTCGAGATGAGACCTCCCCCCTTGAGAACCACGCAAAAAAAAGCGAGGCAATGACACACTTTAGTAAACTTTTTTTTGCAAAGAAAAAACTCGTTACCCGTTCCGTTTTCGTCCGCCTTCCAGATTACAATCGGCTATTTTTACGGGGCAAATTGTTGTCATTTTAGTTGGTTTGCCGCCCCGATAATGGTTTATTCATCCGTGCGTCTGTTATCCCCTTTCCGTTTTCTTTTTTTTCTCTGACTCATTTCGTTGATTAGTAGAAGTCCGTCTCACTTGCTCTTCTCCCCTCCTCTCCCTCTTAATTGGCCTCTTTAATGACAGTCCAGCTGGGGCCAGTCTCTCCTAATTCAGTTTGTTCTGTTGTCTGGTGGCTCGACGTCTATTTTTCTCCCTATTGACTCATCTCCTTTTTCCCAGGGAGTGCCGATAATCTGTGGTCTTTTACATAACAATGTTGCTGGTGACTTTTATAGACTCCGTTGGATATAGCCAAGCCCGAGCACATATATTACGCCTACTTAGTCGACCTCGGGGCATATCTGGCCCTCGGTTTCCTCTACGTCATCATTTGGCTCTCCTTCTACTTGTTCTCTTCCTTTTGTCCTTCTTCCAAATACACCTGTCACTTTATCACCTGCCTCATTTCTATCGACCTCCTTCTTTTAAATGGATAATTCTCTCGACTCTCGGCGCTTATCCCCTCCCTTTGCCTTCTCTGGCTTCTCACACAAATTACTTCGTATTGAAGACCCGATGACATGGAGGCAGCGCTCAATGAGTGCCCGCGTCGTTACTGTGGCACATGGAAAGAGCAGTGAGTTCGACGGGGTGACAACATCCCTATTGACTTATACTCGTTGATTTTCGTCACAAAGCAGTGAATAATTAGAGAAAAAGGATGAAAATAGCAAACCCTTGAGGCTATTAATTAGTTTCATAAACTTATATTTTTAGGTGTGTGCAGCGAGTCTTCGATGGAAAGCAACTGGTCAGGCTCGACGTCGACCACAAATCTTCTCCGTCTTCGAAGTTGCCTTGGTCATTCGGACCCACAGATTTCGGCCGGAACTAGCCATTCACAATCCCCAAGGAGCAAGGTCAGTTTTTATAATAAAAAAAAACGATGTATTAGTGAACATATTGGGTTTCAAGAGAGTTAGACCCCTAATGGAAGACTGGGTTCGATTGGACCGGGTTGACGGTGTAAACAGGCTGTTTGTCTGGTGGAAATGAGTTTGTTGTCCTCGTGGAGAGGGTGGGGAAGTGAAGAGAATGCAATCACGTGGAGATAAGCCAAAAAAGAGAAAATCTTCAGGTGCTGAAATATTCCCGATTAGCTTAATTGATTAACGCGAGCCCGTGGTAATTGGCCTCCTCGCGCGTATATGGGCGGGGCCGAGTCAGAGGAAGCAGTCCCCAGCTGGCTGTGCCCTCTGCAACAATGCCATCTCCATCTATTAACACCTGCTAGGTCGACTGATAACCTTCCCATGGAGCCAGCCTCCTTGGACAGGCGTCGGTCCCGAAGATGCTCACTCCCTCTGCTGCCACTTGGCCTCCAATTGGGACAATCCGGTACAAGTGGACCCTTGGCCAGGCCAGTGACTCATGCATGGAGATATCAGCAGCCTCGAGCTTCAATCTGCTCGACAGAATCTCTACTTCGGGTGCCTAGCCCCCAGAACAGGAAGAGGAGTCCTTCCCGTACTCCTCAAAAACGAGTCGGATTGGAGCTGGGTCATCACAGTCCGCCTGTGTCGACGATTCATTCCAGTTTTTTTGACGATTCTCCCATGGATTATGGTCGTCGTCGGATGTCCTGCTCATTTTCTGTGAGTTTCATCATCTGTGGCCTCTCTCCCCTTGACAATATTAATTGCGGCGTTTTTAATTAGGCCCATCCGGGAAAACTTTCGCGTTGAAATTAGATTACGAGGAAGGCTCGCAAGTATTTTTAGAATATTTCCCTTGTGAGAGAAAAAGAAATGATCTATGCTCGAGTCACGAGAAGGGCGAAACCCTGCTGAATATCGCTACGACATCGAGAAATTCGTCTTATCCTATGAAATTGTCATCAATGACAGCTGTCCCATTCCTCCATAAATTCAAGCCGGGGGGAGATGTCGATTATCTTTGCTCATTTCCTTTGTGATGAGATAGATTCATTTGTGACTATTGCCATGTGAACTGCGGGGGTGGATGGGCCACAAAATGAAAGAAATACGACCGAGAGAGAGAGAGAGAGTGATTAATGACACGCAAGCCTTTTGAGGCAAAACAGCCAGATTGCATTACCTGAACCCCGAGACCCACAAATTATTCATCGACAAAATTTGTTCCTCCTCGATAACATCGTTTCCAATTCATGACACGATTTGGTTTGGGTTCTTCAGCCAATTTCCGGGATAACCAGAGCTGAATGTAGTAGATGGATGGGCCTGTCATCACTCTTTTGAAAATGGACATCGATGCTTATTTCGGGGGATAGCCGCCATTATACGACGGTTTTCGGATATTTTAAAGGACTAATGGCTCGCGTTACCTAGACATCCATAAAATTGACAAATGGAGGCGAAAAAAAGAAAATGGATGGTGTTGGTTGGAATTAAGGATAAATAGAATGGGTAGTGGTTGTCCTCTTGGGGTTTGAGATTTGTGGCGCCTATTGGATGTAGAGGCGCTTGGTCGATTCGCTCACTTCACTTTAGGCCCTGGATGAGTCTCTTTCTTCTTTTTCCTCGGACCCGCGTTTCTTCCTTCTTTCTCTTCCATTCCTTTCTGAGTTTTAGCTCATTCTTCTCCTCGATTTATTTCCCGATGAACATAGAGGAAGTCTCCCTCCTCCTTGGCCATGTTCGGCCATAAGAAATCATCTTCGTTCGGCATTGCGTCGACGGCAGACGAGAGCCCATGGCTCAGGTTTCCGACGATGTTGGCTCGTCTGACCCGTAACCGCCATCGCGAGGGTCACGTAGGTCGAAGCGTGAGCTGTTTCGCCATGGGCCAACATGTTCATCTTCCTCTTCAGCAAAGCTTCAGTCTGTCACCGGTCACAAAATTACGGGTATTTTTTATTTTAGTAAACAAAATACTCGATGTTTTATGTTTATTGTTGGCGGGATATTTACTGGATGCGGTCGGGTATCAACGGGATAACGTAGGCCTCCCTCTCTTTCTCTCTCATTTGTTATGTTTCGATTTTTGAGAGAGACGCGCCGAGGCTCATTGGGTTAGCTAAAGGGGGAAAAGATGCGATGGCCTCAGACAATAAGACCCTTTTAGAGAGACATCCAGGCCCTCACCGTCAATCCGCGCTCTCGTCATGGCCTCAACACGTCGCCCATCATGGCTCCCAGATGTCGAAGCCCTGCTCGACAACAGGGAGGATCTAAAGGTCCACCAGTCACTGTCCCTCTCAGGTATGTTTTCTTTCATTCGACAATTAAAAGTTGCCTCCAGGTCGTATTCCACCCGAAGCGGAAGTTCCCTCATGGCTCCACAACACGACAATCGACGATGGTCGCTGGCGTCGTTGCCTTCGACCAGTGGCTATGGCACTCCCGGAAGTAATTCAGCCTTTTCGGTGCCGCCTTTTCCTCAATAATTCTGACAAATTACCCTCCAGAGCCAGTATTCGTCATCGGAACACCTGGCCGAGATGTTGGAATGTATGAGAATGGCCGGCAGTGGCGGGGCTCGCTTCGACAGCAATGACAGTTATCCTTCGACTGAAGATGCACAGGGTTTCCGACCGAGGAGTCGCAGTTTGACGTGAGAACATCATCATCTCGAAATAAAATGATAACATTTTCAGTAGTCCCATAAAATTTGGACTAGAGCCGAATATTGAGATTGTCAACCGGAACAGTGTCTATAAGGAGCGATTCCCAAAGGCAATATTCCCCTTCGAGTCTCGTCTCAAGTACTAATTTCAGGCCAAGCTCCAAATGGAACAGCGACTTCAGGCATTTGTCGCAGAAAATGCCCCGCTGAGCGGCGGCGCCTCATTCTCTGAACCCGAAGTCATTGATGTCCGCAGCTCCAGGAAATCTATGGTCAGTTGTCGGCTATTCCCTCATCAATTATCCCTTCCAGGTTTTGGAAGCCGAAAAGTCTGCTGACCGTAATCTTTTACGCCTTTTGGCCGATGGAGCCACTCGCTTTCTTCACCATCAAATAGTCGAGGTTCTCCAGCACATTCCCATATCATAAGGATTATTTTTAGATAGCCGCCGACAGTTTAGCCAAATCGGTCGACGATTCTATTACGTGTTCCTATTTCTGTGAGATGAGTCAACGGCTTGACGAGACTCTGAACGAAGCGAGACAGAAATCCAGCCAAGAATCGTACTCCCTTCTCTCGAAGCTCGTCAAACAACTTCTGATGATTGTCAGTCGACCGGCGAGACTTTTGGAGTGTCTGGAATTCGACCCTGACGAGTTTTATCATCTCTTAGAAGAGGCCGAAGGAGTAGTCAGAGAACAGCTGGGCAGTGGAACAGCGAGGGTCCCTGATCTTCCCCAGTACATCATAGGTTTGTCCAATTATTTTCTGGTCGATTTATTTTTTAGGGAAACTTGGACTTGACCGTGATCCTTTGATGGACGTCGAGCCACGGGCGGACTCACCTCCGTCGGCTGTCTCGACAGCTCGGAAAGATGATCCTCATCCAACCAGCCGCCAATGGAGCGAACAGCGACCTCCTTGTGAAGAAGATTTCGAGACAATTCGAGTAGTTCTTGTCCCTTTTCCCCTCTCCAGTACAACTTTTCAGTTGATTAGTAATGGTGCTTACGGCGCTGTCTATTTGGTTCGTCATCGGGAGACTCGTCAGCGTTTTGCTCTCAAGAAAATGAATAAGCAGACTCTTTTGCTGAGAAATCAAGTTGATCAAGTCTTCGCCGAAAGGGACATCCTCACAATGGCTGACAATCCCTTCGTCGTCTCATTTTATGGCTCCTTCGAAACTCGTCAATATTTGTGCATGTTGATGGAATACGTCGAAGGCGGCGATTGCGCTGCTTTGCTGAAAAATGCCGGCACTTTGCCTATCGACTTGACGAAATTGTACATCGCCGAAACTTTGTTGGCCATTGAATATCTTCACTCGTATGGAATTGTCCATCGTGATCTCAAACCGGACAAGTGAGTCATTAATTTATAAACATTTGAATGAAATATTTAGCCTGTTGATCACTGCCATGGGACACATCAAATTGACGGATTTCGGTCTGTCGAAGATCGGTTTAATGAGTCGAACTACCCTGGTGGCCGAAGGCGTCGACGTGGCCGAAGCTCAACAATTCAAAGACAAGCAGCTTTGCGGTACACCCGAGTAAGTGCCCCAATTTCTACTCTTCTTATAAAGAATTTTAGATACATTGCCCCAGAAGTAATCCTCCGTCAGGGTTACGGTAAGCCTGTCGACTTTTGGGCATTGGGAATTATCCTGTACGAGTTTCTGATTGGAGTTGTTCCTTTTGGCGGGGAAACGCCTGAAGATCTCTTCAGCAATGTCATTTCTGGTAATTATTCAGTAACTTTTTAAAATAGTTTCTTTTTTAGAAGACGTCGATTATCCAGATGGGGAAGAGGCATTGCCCCAAGAGGCGGAAGATCTGATCCGGAAATTATTGGAGAAGAGTCCAACGCTTCGCTTAGGATCCGGTAATTCTAGTCATTTTTAATTTCGAATGAATCTTTAGCATCACCCAATGGAGCCACTGAAGTAATGGGTCATCCATTCTTTAAAGGACTCGACTTTACTTCACTTCTGAGGGAAAAGGCTGAGTTTGTTCCCCAGTTAGAAAATGACGAGGACACCAGTTATTTCGACAGTAAGCGACTCCCGAATTCTTAAATTTATCCTTTTTCAGCTCGAGCCGAGCGATACAATCACGATGCCGATTCCAATGGAGAAGAGGAATCCGCCCCAATGTTTCACTCTTTTTCCACTGCCAGTCCTCGTCATTCCATCATCTCCCTCGACCCTCAGCAATTCATCACATCTCAGGTTCGATTTCCCCTTTTCTATCTTAAGAGAAAAAGTTTAGTCGACTCCGACGACTTCTGTCTCTCCGCTCAGTGATAATCGCTCGAGAAAGCCCTCGACTGCCACGCAGTCTAGCGAGGACCAGGGCCCAGATAGTGCCGACTTGACCCATGAGGGTCCTTCAGCTTCTGCTGTCCTTCTTCGAAGACGATTCTCAGCTCAAAGACAGGCCAACTTTTCGACAAGTTCGAGTGGAACCACAGGCACAGGATGCATAAACACAGCAGGAAGTTCGACTGACAGCAGCATGGATGCCAGTCATATCAGCACCGTCGTTATTCCCGATCTCCAAGGAGCCAAGTAACATCCTCCTCTGCTTTAAAATCGATTTATTCAGGTCTGGTCTTCCCCGTTTTGCCATCAGCTGTGACCCGGATGATTCGGGAGATCACAGCCGCGCTCATAAGGAACTCTCTCCCGTGGATGAGTCCGTCCGTTTCAGAGTGAGCAGGACCTTCTAAGGCTTCTATTTGTCTTTTTAGCAAAAGCAGCCATCTCCTCTGCAATTGGTAATTCCACCTAACAGCAGTACTGCTACCAAAGGAGACACGACCTACGTTATCACTTCCAACAGTCAATTGTCTCCCGGAGGAGGATCAGCGTCGTCCGCTTCTTCTGTCGACGGCTCGCCTCAAACAGTGGCCGATCACCTAAGCCCTGGCTCATCATTGAAACCTTCAATTGTCATTCGGTATCTCTCAATTATTTCTATTCATTCCGTGTTTTAAGAAAGGGACCATTAGGCTTTGGATTTACTCTCAAAAGTGTCAGAGTTTATCTCAGTGAGCAAAGCGATTATTTTACCATCGAGCATATTGTGACCGCCGTCGTCGAGGGCAGTCCCGCTTTTGAGGCCGGTCTCCGACCAAATGATCTCATAATCCAAGTCAATGGCCAAACGGTGCACAATTTGACTCATCCCCAGTTGATGCATAGACTGCTCAGCTATGGCAATGAGCTGTCGATGAAGGTGTGATCTCCTTCCAATCTCATCTATTTGTATTAGGTAACTCCCCTTTCTTCGACATCGATCAAAGAAGGAGCACCAAGAAAGACAGTCGGCAAAATGGCCAAAAAGAAGCCGAAACGCCCACAGAGAAGAGTTCCCCTGGAGAAAAAGCCACGCAAGCCGTCGTCGCTATTCCGTCGACTTAGCGGTAAAAGAAGTACAAATGACATTGTTCCCGGCAGTTCCAGCCAAAAACAGACATTCATTCCTCGGTAACTGCTCTTTTTTCCTCTAAATATTCATTTTAGATCAGTGTCGAGTCAAGACGGAGTACTTCAGACGACTTCCTCGTCGACGAATACTCTTCCCACCACGACAAATGCAGCTCCGACAACCAAACGAATGAGTGACGTTGGGCTGCGGGAAGAAAATCGCTCACCTTTGGTTTCATCGCGTCCTTCTTCTCTTCGTGGATTGAAACAAGTTCCTCCTCTGCCGACGGCTCCTCCAGCAAAAATGCCGACTTCACCCATTCCTGTCAGTCCTTTAGCTAGGGCAGACGGCTCTGGTTCATCGTTAGCCGCTCCTAACCCAGGAACTGGTCCCAGCCAAACTCAAGAAGTTCCGAAAATGAGAAGGTGAGACAGAAAAAGTAGATGAAAATAGATATTACAGAAGATCTCCAAGCCCTTCTCAAAATTTGAGCTCCAGTGGCCGATCACTTATGAACAGACTCCTTCAAAAGGATGACTCATCCTAATTTCCCTCCCATTTATTTGTTATCTACTCCCCGTTGTTGGTATGACAACCCTGTGAAAAGCAGACGTGTTTAACTTATTCCTTCTATTTGTACCAAAATTGAATTGACATCATGTCCCCAAGAGCTAGATGAACACGGGTCATCAATACGGCGTAAAAGCCAAAAAAAAGAACACATCTACTTGTAAATAATAAAGGTTTTACAAGGGCCAAAGTTTTAATGACAATCACATTGAATAAATGGTGCCCAATTATATTTTATTTATGAATGAATGCTACAGCCATGTTATTATCACTTACAACGTAGAAAGTGAACTCGTATTTTTAAAAAATAGGGTGTGCACAAAAAGTCACACAATAGGGGGCAGAGAGGTAAGGTTATACACAAAAGCATGGAAATATTGATCTAGCCAGATGATGAGTATGGTTAGTATGGTGAACATAGCCTTTTGGCAAATAAGCTGTGACAGTGATGAAAAAATGAAATCTACCAAAGATCTGTAGTTGTAAGATTTCGAGTGAGTTCCTCAGCCAGATGTTCGAGACCAGTAATACGGAAGAAATCCCGCTCGAAATATTCGTCGTCAGTGGTAAGATTGATAGATGACGATGATATTGTGGAATAAGGAGACGAAACGCCACTAGCATATCCGCTCAAGCCTGAGGCTAGAGAAACACGGTTTGGTGTAGTGGCAGGTTCAAAACCTAAATAAAAAAAATAATAATTTGAGAAAAAAAAATAAAAAAATTACATTCAAGTAGCTCGTGGATATCAAGCATAGAATCTTCCTCTTCCGTCTTAGCTGACTTCGATATGTCAGACTCTATCGGCCAAGATGCTTTTCTGTCGTGACGCTGCCTAATCTGTAATTTTCGCAATGATACTTACATACTTGTTAGCTATAAAAAATCACCTCGACAAGTTTGTCCGGTCGAATATATGCATCGTTGCCATTGTCGGGGTGGATGAACAAGCATCGACTACCGTAAGGGCAAAGTCCACTGGTAGTGTATTTATCGCATAGCTTTGTTTTATATTTACGATTCAACGCAGGAACAACTCTGAAAATGATACGTATGTGTTAATTTAAAAATAACTAACTTGGAAGGGCGAAGGTCAGCCTCTCCATGTGCAAAGCGACATTTATCAGCAAAAAAACAGGTTTTGGACTCAAGCCAAGCCTGGCACATAACCGTTTTATATGCATCAGTTGGAGTTGGCTTCTTCAGAAGTACCTGCTGGACAAGTCTACAAATAAAAATTTTAAAATACCTGCAAAAAAACCAACTGCTTTTCTTTCTTAGGAACATTAGAGCCGACGGCCATCCAATTGGTCATATGTAGGTGATGGCTCATCTGGTGATGACTGCAATAATTGTTAATTTAAAAGAAGCCAAAGAAGGGAAGAAGAAATAACAAACACTAGATATTAGGTTTTATCGTCATCAGAATAATTGTAATAACGAATAAAATAATGGGCTTGCATGGAAATTATATGAAACTGAAGAAAAAAACTGAAAGAAGCAAAGTGCAGCTGCGCATTGCGCAGAGCAAGAGTAGAATTCACGAATTTCCAATGAGAAATGTTTTTTGTCACTTATTCAGGTTCGCTCGCCCGCGCTTATCTTCTTTCAAAATTTCAACAGTTTCTCAGTTGTTTTGATCTGTCGACGTGTCTAAAAAAGCTTTGCCTCGTCGACTACAGATAATCTCCGCCGAATGATATCATTGTAGCGGCTGAGAAATTGGTAAGCTGTTGTCTTCAGGATGAGTAAAGAATCCAGCCAAATAAAATCGTTGGTTTCACCAAAGGTTTGCAATAGTAAACTGAGCAAATAACATAAAAATTGTAGCCAAAATCTGTAAAGAAAAAACCAAAAAGAGAGATGATGACGTATGGAAATGCGATTAAAACGGAGCAAGCTATGTACACCATCGTAGATCATTTGGGATCGGGTGGCTTTGGCGATGTTTATAAAGTTTATCGCAATCAAAACATGGATGAATTTTTCGCATTGAAAACGGAAGAATACAATGTGCCAGGTCGACTGAACAGATTGAAGATGGAAGCAGAAGTACTGCAAAAATGCACGGAAGAGACAAAGCCACACTTTATTCAATTGGTCGACAAAGGTCGTACAGCTGAGCTCAAATTCATAATTATGTCGATGGTTGGACCGACTCTGGACAAAGTGAGAGCCGGTCTCGCCACCCGCCAATTCAGCACATCAACGGCTACCAAAATCTGTGTCCAATTACTTGAAGCTGTCCGTGATCTCCATGGTATGAGATATCTTCATCGCGACTTGAAACCATCAAATTTTGCCATCGGCCTCCGTGATCATCAGCGGGGCATCGTCTTCATGTTGGATTTTGGAATTGCCCGACCGTATATGGGCAAAGATGGCCAGCTGTTGCTGCCTCGGGCTAAAGTCTCCTTCATGGGAACATTGCGCTTCGCCCCGATTGCTGCCCATATGTGCAAGGATCAAAGTCGAAAAGATGAGCTGGAATCGCTGCTTTATGTGATGGCTGACATCTTCAACGAGAAGAATCTCATGTGGCGTGGACACAAGAATATCTCCATGCTTATAAATCTCAAACAAAACTTTATGAATCAGACTGGCGAATGCGGTAAATTTATCGCCCAAGGCATTTTAAGATCTTCAATTTTAGCTCAAAAGATCTTGGCTGGCCTTCCAGACGGTTACAGGGAAGTGCTGAAATACGTAAAGATGCTGGCCCCTGACACCCAGCCGGCCTACGACGTGCTCATCGCCGAAATGGACAGGGCTGTCAAAGATTGTGTAAGACCAGGTCGTTTTATATACAAAATACGGTATTTTAGACACAGCCACTGGATTGGATGACGGGTAACTGGACGAGTGAAGAGACGGGACCGAGGAAGACGGCCATGGCCACGATCATAAAGACGCCGAGTTTGATAAAACAGGGTGGAGGAACTGTGGCGGATGGATTCACGCAGAAGGACGTCACTCTTGGAGGCACGAAGACGTGTCTTTCGGGCAAATCGGCAAAATCACATAAACCGCCGCAATCGGACAATTCGAATAAGAAGGAGTCGAAGGCGCCCGTCGACGAGCCTCAAGTTCAAATGGATGCCGTTTTGGTCGCTCACGAAGAGGCGAAGAGGAAGGTAATGGCCGACAAAAGGTCGCCGGGCAAGGCGCTCTCCCGAATGGATCGACTGATTGCGCAACACGAGAAGAAGACGAAAAATGACAAACCGTCGAAAGAGTGACAGTCAACGAAGACGAGACTCAGAAAGCTATTACATATCCGAATAAACAGCAATAGCTTGTCATTTTTCTTTGTCTACAGTCAATTTATTAAAAGTTACAATATATAATAATAGGGTAAACCGAAGTAATGACTCGTATTTGCTAAAACAAGAGAAAAGTGCACAAATGAACCCAGAATAGGGCAAGAAAAAGAGGTACAAACTAACCAGGAATAAAAAAAACTACACGAGAACTTATTATAATGTACAGAATTATTAGTGGGAAGACAATCTAGAGAACACTATGCGATAGAGGGAAGAGGAAAGACTGGACGTGACCCGACAGAGCAAAAAGGGAAGACGACGAGTTAGAAGAGCTCCGTCGTCGTCAGATTACGGGTCAGCTCCTCGGCCAGGTGTTCCAAACCCGTAATTCGAAAATAGTCTCGCTCATTTTGTTCGTCATCCGAAGAAGACAAATTGACAGATGAGGAGGATGACGTCGAGAAAGGAGAAGAACCGCCACTTGCGTAACCACTCAAACCGGAAGCTAAAGATACTCGGTTAGGGGTTGTCGATGATTCAAAACCTAAAATTATTGAATTATGGAAGTCGGAAAAGGGAAACTGACATCCAAAGAGTTTTTGAATATCAATAGCGTGAAGTCCCTGCTGTGGTTCGTCTTCATTCTTATCTGAGAAGAAGTTAGCAGGTTCAAGAGGCCAGCTGGGATGAGGACGAAGCTGTGGTCGCCTCATCATATGCTCGATGTCGGGTGTGACTGGTCTCGTCTTTTGCACATTCATATCGGCCAATGCGTGACGTTGTGTGACCTACAGTCAATAGAATATTCAGTTATGAAATGGTCGACTTACCTCAACGAGTTTATCTGGTCGAATGTAGGCGTTATTTCCGTTATCAGGATGGATGAACAGACATCGACTGCCATAGGGACAGAGCCCCGTGGTTGTGTACTTGTCACACAGCTTCGTCTTGTATTTGCTGTTCTGTGTCGGAACTGTCCTACAATTGCCAAAGTTATATTCCCTATTTCCAATGGGAAACTCACTTAGATGGACGGAGTTCAGCTTCGCCGTGTGCAAAACGACAATTCTCGGCAAAGGAGCAAATCTTGGATTCGAGCCAGGCTTGGCACATGACAGTTTTGTAAGTATCAGGCTTTGGTGACTTTTTACCGGTTGGCTGGCGAGTATTACTAAAAATAAACACTGTGATAGGGGTCGATGAACCGGTAGTTGGGAAACAGAAATCGACCAGGAAGTCGTCATCCACTCGCCCTTTTTCTCCCCGGGATACTGATCATTTGAGACAGAGGCGGTCATTATGCTCTGATGAGTTCAACTAGTTCAATGAGCCAAAAGGACATGATCCCCCGAAGGAGAAGGGAAAGTCAAAAGTGTTAATGAATTCTGTGACGCAGAATAAATCTTGCCCAAGGGGAAGTATTCCCAGATCAAAATAAAAAACTTACACTGTCGAGAAAGTCGCTTCCTGGAAGGCCAGCAGCTCTTGTTGCATGAGTTGTGGGGGAAATTGAAAATCGGTGCCCATGGATCGAGAACTGAAAAAAAATGAAATCAGAACACGTGGAAAAGAGCAAGCGAGTGACGTAGCAAAGGGAGGGGAACATGGCTAACTGACGGCCAAAGGAAGAGAAATGTCCCTTTAAAAGTCAGCAGGAGTTGGATTACACAACCGGGGTCAAATGGTTTAAAAAACCTGAATGGCGCCAAAAGGTGGTCAGATTGGAGACCTTTCTCGTGGTCTGCCACTCGCAGACTGAGAGGGGCGGTCGGCTCGACGGCGGCGGCGGGAAGTACAGCCAGAGTGCAGACCTCGCGGTCATGAGACAACGGGCCAGAACAGCTGATCGAGGACGTCAGGGGTTCCCCCAAGGAGGAAGCGCATTGCATTAGGAATCAAACCCATCTGGGTGGCCACCGTGTACTTACTCTCTGTCCTTTTTTCGTTGACTGTTTCCATTGGCTATCCATTGGAGATAGTTCAGCTGAAAAATGTAACTATGAGTCAGCAGACAAATTCAAACATACCTGGGAAGCGGGACTTGGTGGACCCGAAAGAGGTCGACTCCTGGAAGGACTGCGATTGGAACCGGAAGACAGTGAAGAAACAGGTCGACCAGAGGGTATACTGTAAAGAAGAGAAGTGTATTTTGGAAGGGGGACAGACCTATTGTGGGGACCATCCGAATGGCGGTACATGCCGCCGTCTTTGTTAATGTGTCTCCGAGGGCAAGTCGACCGTTCTCGACCGCTCCAGAGGACCTGAATTTCTTGATTGATCAAGTTCGAAGTCGAAAGATCAAGGTTAGGATAGTTGTAGAAGATGGAGATCTTGGAGAGAGGAGAAGAAGATAGACGACGAATGGCAGACTACAATGGTGGCAAAAGGAGGGGACTGGACCCCAGAAACAACCACGGCCGGCTGCGTACTTCTCAGGGCGGATTGAAATACGACGTAGAAGGAAAACCACTCGGGGACCCAGGAGGGGGGATTTTAACCGGCGACGCCATTACACGCAGAACATCAGATTGGCGAAAGATCTACAATGGCATGGCGGCAGATAGTGGCAGTCTTCCTTTAAATGGGGGTAGAGGGTGAGAAAAAAAAGATAAACCAGGGGAAATGGAAGGAAATCGACTGATAATCACAGAGGAAATTAGAAATTGGATGGAAAATTAGAAATTAGAAAGGACCAAGTGAGAATTTGTTTGAGTTAGAGAAAAAATGCTTGGAACAGGCCAATTGGTCGAGGGTCAGTTTTCGGGATAATCAGAGATCGAGACACTCGACGGATGGACGACGAGCGGCGGACAACAGAGACGGCAACCTTTGCCTTAAATCTAATAATAAAAGAACGTAATGTGTTTTGTTTGTTTGTCTGTCCAGGTTAAGACGCGCGGGGTCAGGGGTTCGATCCCCGCCGGAGCCTAAACTTTTTGCTTTTTTGCCAAACGACTTCTCTATGTCTAATTAGTCTTTTTCTTTTTTTCTTAAAGTTTTCGCTGCAGGACCCTTTCGTGGTGGGACCCCAACCAAGCGACCAAGGTTCGGATCCTCAGGAATGTCATAGTGACGGACTACGTCCAATTAATCTTTTTCTATTTTTTCTTAAGCTTTTCGCTGCGGGACCCGACCCAAACGACCAAAGTTCGAACTCGCCGGAACCAAAATTTTTGCTCTTTTGCCAGAAGGGTTGTCTCTGTTTAATTAGTCTTTTTCTTTTTTTTCTAGAAAACCGTTTTCGCTGCAAGACCCTAAGTTCGGACCCCTTCGGGATCAAAAAAATCTGCTTTTTTTGACTTCTCTCACTTCTCAAAGTGTTTCTAAGACTATTTTGCGTAGTTTTAAGTTGCGCTGAGTAAATCTCACCGAAGTAATCGGCGATATCGGGCCTCTTACGAGAATATGCTTATCTTTCGACTTCTTTAGATGAGGCCAGCAGAGACTCTCTTCTCACTACAAGCGACTATCCAGAGCTTCGCGGGGATCACTACAAGGGACTATGGGGAGCGGGAACGAGGTCCGGAGTGACCCGAAGGGGAGCGACGGGCCGAGTGGACACGCTGACGGACGGAGGGACCACTACGAGGGTCATTGGGGAGGGGGAACGAGGTCCGGAGCGACCCGAAGGGGAGCGACGGGCCGAGTGGACTAAAGCCCTCCGGCGAAGCCGGAGTAGCTATCGGGACCTTGGGGTGGCTGCGTACCACTGAAATAGATACCATGCAGTTTCTGTCACTGGAAGTAATTTGAATTTGTTTGCTAAAATGGAGCTTAGCTTCGACCGCGTGGGGATGGTCATCGAGGCCTTGGACAATCCCCGTTCGGGAGCGAGGTCCGGCTCGAGCCGCAGGCGAGGGCCGGGGCGAGCGAACTAAAGCCCACCGGCGAAGCCGGTGTTTCCATACGGCCTTGGACCCCTGCCCAGGAGCCGCGCGCCGTAGGCGCGCGTAGCGACTGGTTGGATAAAAAAGCAAAAAAAAAGAAGGAAGAAGAGTGATCCGTGGCTGGCGAGTTAGGCAAATCCCCGCTCGCTTTGCATCTGTTTTACGGGCGATCACGACAAAAAGTCGAGTAGATTGAATCAGCTGACAGTCAGTTGCAGGCTGACCCCGGTGGTCGACATTTGGCCAGAAAGTTGCCGCCAAAAAGGGCAACTGAGGACAGCCGACATCTGGGAAAGATGACATTATTCCGTGGCTGTCTAGCCCAAATGTTATAGTCGATTATGGGAAAGTCGTCCCATTCCTCTCAAAATAGACAAGGATACGGGTCAAAACCTATGCAAACCCTCTTATTCTCATACGTAAAATGAAAGGATTATTCTGAAGGGAAACAGGACACGGCCCACGCAGTAAAGCGCATGTCCTTCCAATGTACTCCTGATGGGTCGGGGAGAGAGACCGGCCAGGAATAACCAGAGGAGAAGTTGCCACGAGCGGCCTCTGGTCAAGGCGACGTGAGAAAAAGGTCTCTGGACGAGAGAGTGGTCATTGTGAAAAGGAGGCGAGGGGCGAGTGTAAGTGTAGCCGAGCTGTGGACAAATATAGCCAGTCGGGCTTTCGAATAGCGCGCTTTCGGCGCCGGCAGTTCCGCCATGGTCGGCGACTGGTCGAGGGGACCCCTTTAATTTTACGTGTACTCATTTGAATGGCCACGGTGGCTGCTGGCATGTCACAAAGAGGGCGAAAAGGGCAACATCTTGAGGACAAAAAGGCGCCGCTCTCTTAGATAACTGGCTCGTCCTCTGCTTTCCCCTGCCTTCCACCGACAGTCATGTTCTCCTGAGAGAAAGAGAGAGAGAGAGAGAGTCGGTCTCTAAAACTACAAATGTGGATTAGAACCGGTCGAGCCCGCTTCCTGGGTGCAGCTTGAACTGACCTTGATCTGGCCAGATCCTGGACTTTGTCCATTTTCGGCGGGCTGAATTATTCCAGATTATGGGCAATAAGAAAAACAGAGACGCGCTTTGTCTCTTTCACAATCAAATTTCCCAACAACTGTTCCAAATTTAAATCTCAGACGATTACGCGCCTGGTCTTGTGCTCGTTGGCGTCGACATTTCACGTGGCCTGGCGACCCCACGTGAACTGCCTCGCAAACTTCCTCGAGGAGGGCAGGCGCCCTGTTCTCTGCCCCTCTCCCCTTCTCAAATATGGTCATTGACCCCTCTACCCATTGTTCCAGCTTATCGACTTATTCTCTTTTTTTGATCATAAAACTGATAGACCGAGAACACATGATCCCATTTGGACTTCTCTTTTTTTTGGGAGAGGCGGGAGAATAGTACTGGAATTAATCGGGTGATATAGCCCTTTTTTTCGGGGGTCTTTAGCCCTCCCACAAAACGAGATTTCTAGGGGGGATGATACCCGTTGAGAGATGAAAAAGATAACAGAGGAAACACGGGAGAAACACGTCTCGGGATGGGAAAAAGCGGATCGACGCCAGGCAACGATGACGGCGTCCCTCCCGGAAGGCCATGCCACTGTGGCAGAAACTCCCATACACACCGCTGTTCAAATATCTCTATGCCCTTCAACCCTTTTATTTGCTATAATTCATAGAGTATAAGGACGTGATCCAGTCTGCCATAATGTGGGTTTAGATGTACTGCCATCGTCGACTGCTGTTCAAATGTTTTGCAATTGTGTTGAGACTTTTTCAAAGGGAATATGGGGAAGCAGAAAAAGACGGAAAAAGAGGCAGCTGGGTTTGATATAAACGGCTGCAAGATAAGCGATAAGGGAGGAAGGAGACGGACAGTCTGTCCCAGCCAAAAACCCGGTATGAACCCGAAGTCAATGTATGTCCAGCTGGAGCACTATCTCGACAAAAATAGGATCTTTGTTCGTCGAATATTAAGCAGCAGGTCGTATACAAAAAAAAGAAAAAGGGGGAATATTTACCCGGGGGAGCCTACTGTGCTCTATGATAAACAAGGTCTTATCAACGGATGGCCATGTTTTGCAACCAGCTGCATGGAACACTTCTTCCAAAGTTTGTTCAAAAAAGTAAAACTGTGGGGGGAGAAAGCTGTAAAGAAACTGCGGGGCTTTCTCCCGCGCCTTGAAGCCTACGCAATCGGACCGGTCTCTGTATCCTTCTTCGCCGTCTTCAGCTCCTGCTCCTTATGGTCGCTATCTGACTGTAGATGACAGATAGAAAAAGAATATTTAGCTCTGAGAAGACAAAATAGATGAGAAGAAAATGATGAAAAGAAAACAAGCCATGAGAAACAAGCCGGCGACGATGACGGACCCCCTGGCAGGGTTGTTCCGGTGGAATTAGCATAGGAGGGCAAACTGGTTGGCCATTAAAGAGCTTCGCAGGGCGCTTACAGACAGTCTCGGATGCGCGACGAGTGCATTGAGCGGCAACCAGATCGCGAGATTATTCTCAGAGGAATGGTCAGTTGCCTCCTCTTTTGGAACTGTCTGGCAAGGGGAAAGGGAGAACAATTGGATCGGTAAGCGGATTCGATTGAGGGTAAACCGTTGAAATCCGCAATCAATCCATCAGGGGAATACGGAGAATTGAGAGGAGAGGCCCCTCTAAATAAAAGGCTTTGTGTTGTCCAGCTGGATGCCAAAACAATGCAACAGGAACAGATGAACAAATGACCACTATTTTAGTAGGATAACAGTTATTTTTAGGATTTTCTATACAATATGTGCACATCCAAACTGACCCTATATTAGCCGTCGTTTTGTGTCGATTATCCATCAAATTGATGTTTCAAAAAAAGCTAATCCGGCAATGTTTCAATTGACTGCGAACAGGTTTACGGCATCTTCGGGCTTTGTCTACCCGAAGCTGTGCCGATTCAAGGTCAATCTCTGGATCACAAATAAATAGAATTTATCTGAAAACATAACAAACAAACACATATTGCTACTATTAAAATATAGAGATCAAACTATTTAGGCATCCGTTTCAATTCACGAGTTAGCCAGAGGGAGAATGAGATTAGAGCCATCGATCCACTTTGATGTAGTGCTGCTAACCATACAGGCACATAATTAATCTATAACAGAATTTAGTCAATAAAAAATCTGCTTATGAAACATACCAAAGTTAATATACCAAGGGTTGCCTGTGTATATACCATGCCTACAGTACAATTGAGAGCAATTTTAGCTCTGCGAGGGAGGTTTGCCCGTCGTCCGACAATCCATGTAGCTGTGATTGTAGCTAAAGTTAAATAAGCCTAAATAATTGATAAAAATTGCTAATGAAAGGATTGATACCAAATTTCTATGAATAAATTGAACAGTAACGTCGTTTTCAAAAAGGTTTTTCCAAAATGGTGTTCGGCTTCCCATGTTTTCAGGTATCCATTTATCAGCAAATTTAGGCCATGAATTGTAAACTAAACCAGCATCGAGACCAGCAACAAAAGCACCCATTAATGCCGTAATAAAAACTAGAGCTTTAGAGCTGTGTGCCATTCCTCTGATCATTCCGAGTTTTTTTACACCAGAGAGCTAAATTACGATAAAATAAAGGCAATAAAATTAAAACTAACATCATTATGTCTTACAAGAAATCCGAGACCATTATAGAAGAAGAGGGAGTACAGAATAAATGCCAAAGAAAGATGAGTAGCAAGTCGATATTGAGAGACCCGTGGGACAGAACTTTCGGAATTATTTGTTGGATCTAAGCCGGATTTAACCATCCACCAACCTACTCCACCCTGAAAAAATAGACAGTGTTAGATAAATGCAAAACTGACCTGGGTAAGTAACAGAGCCGTAGCTACAGCCATTCGGACTTTCATTCCTCTAGTGAACCGCCTCCTAACCCAAAAATATGCACATGGAAGAAGAAAGACCTTAAAACGAAGTATTAAAATTATTTGTAATGTTTTACAATTCCGATCGCTCTCCCCCACATACGGTGAGTATATTCCATTGTCCAAATAAATTTAAATTGATTCAATGTCATCTCTTCATTGCTTGATTTACTAAAAAATCTTCTGATCAAATATCAAAATTATTACTATTTATATTCCGGAAATTGTTTATATCGTTCAAATTCGGCTTCCCATTCTTTATTACTGAAAGGTGGCTTCATGGTTTTAAAAAGATCCCAGTTAACCATACTTAGCCCCGATTCTGTCAATCTGTAAGCAGTGAAAACAAATAAAAAGAAGAGCAAACCTGGTGACACCTCCAAGGGCTACAGCACCATAACACATACCCGCACATCCAATGAGCCACCATCCTATACGCTTCCTTTGCTGGTCAGAAATATGTGCAGCATGCTTTCCATAAAAACGAAAGGATTCAACACTGAAATTTGGTAATATTATTGAAAGTTTACTTGCATATTTTTCAGACTTCTTTTACTTGTTATTATGTTTCTGCTCAAGATGGTTGTATGTATACTTCTAGCACCGATCAGTTTTAATGCCAGCATCTTAATTTTAACTAATTTGCCTTTACTGCCAAGCAAATATAAGTAGAGCACACAGTTAGAACTATATTTCCACACATATTTGATTGGACATAGATTTATTATTTCCTCAAAACCGGATAACAAGTAACAATCATAAAGCAACAAACCTATAATTGACATAAAATCTTGGGATAAAAACATAACTAGCGCTGTTAACTATTTGAGCATTCTCATGAGTAAAATGAATAAAAGAATTGTTTCTAAACTGGAAAAAAATAGATTGCGGATGGATCAGTTATGTGGATTCGTCTCGCCTTCTACTGGAGGGATAGGCAGCTTCGGTGTCATTCCAAGCGTTTCAAATTTGAATCTCCAATATGCAACTACCTAGAAAATAAATATTATTTCAAACATAGTGATGCTTTTTTTACCATTCTATCCCAAATATTTCCCAAATCATTCATTGCAGGGCGTACGTCAAGATGAGTAAAAAGTTTAGATTGGGGATCTACAGCACCTCCATCATAGTAATCAATGACATATTGAACCTGAAGCGACAAACTTTAGTAAAAGTTTACAAGGAAAAAAAGAAATAGAAAAATAATTATATACCTCCTTCATACCGCATCTGTCAATTATCCAATCGTGCCTATCAAATGGTAAATCATATCCCAGAAGCTTGCGGAAACGTGCTCGAGGAGAAAAATTTTTCGCATCTCCTTTGAAACTCTTCAATTTTGGTGCAGCGCACTCACTAAACTAAATTCATAAAAAATTCAACGAAAGTACATACGGATGTAAAAGATTTTCCCATTTTAAGACTTCATTCCAAGCGTCTTCGTTATTAGCATTATGAATTCTGCAAAAGCTTGCTAACTTTGAGAATAAATAAGTCTCACTTGATGATGCTTCTCATATCTGCTTCAGTCAATTGATCATCTTGCCAACGCCAGCCCTTTCTTTAAAAAAATAAATATAAAAGAATTATTTAAGACACTTACTTTAGCATAGCATTCCAAAACATTTGCGGGCTAGGATATGTCCATGTCTCGTTTGTGGTACCAGCCTGAACGAATGATGAAATCATTGAGCACAACGAACTTTGGGAATAGAGGACTTCTGACGTTCAGTTGGTAAAGCAAAAGGCTGGTCAGGAGCAGGCTTCTGATTCGGATGTTCCAGCTCTTGGTTCAACGGGCTGACTTTATCGTGTCCTACAGGACAACCACCTGCGCTGGCACCAGCTGATGGACATTCAGAGACATATTCTGATCCAGCAGCTGCCAGTGAACGTCTAACATCTTTGATTTTCTGTCCATCAACTTTTTCTTCAACCTGAAAGAAGCTCGAAAGAGAAGAAAAATAAATACCTGAGGCAACGGGGGAGCTGACGGCTTTGATTCTCCAGATCCCATGGCTACTTTCTAAACTATGATATTATTACTATCCAAAAATAAGTGTTAGAAAAGATAAACAACAGCAATCAAAGAGTACTTCATCAGAAATACTACTACTCCGGCTCCATCATCAAAGGACTGCCTTTTATCAATGGAGCAAACTTCAATATTCGGCCCGGTTTTTCCCACCTGTTTTCCTTTACTCGTTCAGCTAATTTCTCTCGTTCTCTCTTCACTTTTACTTTATTTTCCTTGATTTGCAGTTTATTGTGGACTAGTATACATATGAAAACAAGACCATTTTATTCTATTTCGGAATTACTGGCGTTTCGGCATAATAGCAATTGTCTTTTCAGTTATTCCATGATAATCAGCGAGATACTGCGATAAATCTAAATTGTTATTCATGGCAGACCAGCCAGCTCAAGCGCAGCCACCTACCCAAGCGCGACGTGCTCGGATAAACACGAATGATGAAGTAAGGAAGCATTAAAGTTTTACTTTCATATCTTTAGAATAACTTTATGAATATAAGAGACCGGTTATTCCACCATATGCTGGTGAAGGTGGCTTTGGCTTATTGTAATAATGTTCCACTTTTTATAAGAAGAGCGATAGAGTTTGTGATGTTGCTTATTGTAAGTCTGCCATATGTATTACTCATTTCACTATATTGCAGGCTTTATTTTTGCTCGGTTGCCTACTCTTTGTCCATCTCATGTCTACTAGACTTTCTGCTAATTGCTTAGAAAGTTATAATGCAACGTGGCCACGAGACGGTATTTTTTAAATTGTATTCTTTAACTTTTTTAATAGGAATTATACGATTAGAAGTAGTGGATAATCTAGATGTACTCAAGTTTAAAGAAGAGTGGATTCAGTGGTATAGTGAGTTTTTTATTTTTCGATGTTATTTCTACATTTTTGTGGTATTAAAAAGTACCATTTTCAGAGGGAAGCAAATCACAATTAGTCTGTAAATTTGATCCAGTACAAGTTCTTCTTTATGGGCCTGCCGCAATGCCAGCAGAGATTCGTCATGGGCGGCCACCGGAGGTTTTCTTGCTATTCAATTCTTTTATTGCATTGAATTTCTAGAAAAACGTATTTGACGATAGTGCGGAGGTATATGGTTATGACGATGACGAAGAAGAAGATCCGGAAATTGCTCCATTTCACAAGCCTGTAAAATGGCTATTGAAACATATAACAAGTTGGATTAATACTGACGAAGATATGTTATGGTCACCCCACGAGGTAGTATTTGACTTTCGATAATGCATGCGCATTATTTAGACCAACTACGATCCATTTGACGTAGAAGCTGAAAATCAGTTCAGCTTGTTATTTAGAAATAATTTTAGTAAGTCTTTTTTTACTATTAATAATTATGAATATTAAGATCAGCATACGATGCCTAAAGTTATCTACCGTATGGAATATGCTCAGTTTTATGGTCTACTAAGGCTTCCTATGAGTTATCGAACTAGAAAAAATATTACCACACTGAATGTTAGGGTATGTTTTTGTCTTGATTTTCAGCACTGATTTTATTTTAAGTTGAGCTCTGATGACAATTGTTTTGGTGATCCTCTGATGCTGTTTACAATGAAAAATTTAATTGGATACGAAGAAGCCGTTATGAGCAGCCTTAGAAAATTAGCCATAAATGAAAGTCTCGACGGTTTTTCTTCTTTTTTTTTGCATTCATAATGAATTTCAGAAACCGGCTTAGGATATTTGCATAATTTACACACTAATGAGCATTTTCATTTTATTTCAAACGGTTATTCGAAAGGGAGTTATTTGACAGCTGCAGTTCTAATGGTTGCTTTTGTAAGTTGCCTTTTATTTTTACATAAATCGCCTTTAAGACTTTCGCTATTTCTTTGCTGCTCCGTTTCTCCCATCATCAAATTTTTGTTTTCATCGTAGAAATATTACATATGTTTGAAACGGCACAACCCATTCAGTTTCCTGCAGCTGCTTTACTTACAGTTATTTTGGCTTTAGTAGGTGGGTTTTGTTGGTGTTGCCGTGCTCGTGCGCGAGAATGCCAGCTTAATTTTATTTTCAGTAAATTTGTGTTATTTTGCAGGCATGGAAGCCATTATGTCGGAAATTTTTTCGGATACTTCGACAGCCTTTTATGTTATTCTCATCGGTAGGAATTCATTGTCAGCCAGTTTACATTCGATTTTATAGTTTGGATTGCTGACCAGTTTGATGCGATTTGTTGCCAGTCAGCTACTAGCCGGCGTTTCTGGCTGCGATTCTTTTATCTTTATCAATTTTTCTTTTATGCATATCAATATCGTTTCGGTGGCCAGTATGGTGGAATCGCGCTATTGACATCAATAGCGTTTGTCTTGGTAAGACCTACTGTACTTCCGTGTTATGACATATATTTTTCAGCATTCTATGATTTATTTCTTCCACCATTATGAAATGCCTCAAATTCTGTATCAAGAAAGGTTGCAGAGGCTTTTTTCTGAAATTGAAGCCATGCCGGTTAGTTTTCCATTTTTTTTAAATGGAATTTAAATTACATTCTCAGGATTATTCACTATTTATCTTTATTTTCCCCCGCGGCGCGCATTTGCATTTCATCTTATTATCCCAACTTGCCAATAACACATTTTTTGCAAGCCAATTTTCTTCATTAAAACACTATTCAAACAGATAATTTCATTTATTTGTCTCTTTTGAACTAATTTTTTATCTTTCTCGCGCAGTGTAATGCAATTGTGGATTGCTCTGGTTAATCCCGAAAAGTGCCGACCTAGCTTATTTCGAATTCCCTCTCCTTTATAGTTGACTGCATTATACTGTCTTTTAGAGAATGCAACCTCCGAGTAACTCCGCAGCTCCACCACAAGTAGTCCCAGGAAATTCCAGGAGTGAAGACGAGCCTAATTTGGAAGATTTTACGGTAAGTACATTATTTTATTTTCAGTGCCGCAAAGCAAGGAAATTTCTCAAAATACTTTATTAGGTTAGCTGATTCCTCGACGTTTTAAATTCACCGTAAAATAACAATATTTCAGGCCCCAAACAATGCCTCTAATTCCGTTTCAAGTCTGAGATACCCTGATAATGTTCGCGTTATTCGAGAGTCATTGAACGGTGAGTTTTTCTTTCCTCTCGTAGACAAACTAACTGCGATTAGAGTCATTCGTTTGATATTATCATTCTTTGAATTGAAGTTGTTTACCATTTTCAGTAGAGCACCTAGAGCCATCTATGGAGATTCCGACTCGTGTAGGAGAGACGCGGGCTTTCCAGCAGGCTACTACTACTCATCATTTCCCAGCCGAGCGTAATGAGCCACAGCACTCAACGGAGCCGGACATGCCAACAACTTCACATGCTGCTGAAGAGCGCATGGCTCATCGCATTGTCTCTGAAGCAGTTGAAGATATTTTTCCTCAAAATTAAATTACATGGCTATATCGTTCTAGTCACTGTCATGCATATTCAAAACATTTATCCTAGCTGATAAGCAATGGGTAGTTCAAGGTTAGATTATTTATTAACATACGAGTGTTTTCTGTGATATTATGTCCAGCTAACTGGACCCTTTTATTTCCGACCCCGCCTCTTACGCTTTGAGCCGTTTTTGCCACTCACCCTTTTGTTTTCGTGATATTATCAAGCTGTACATAAATTTTTTTACTTTTCTATCCTATGAAAACTTTCTAGAGGTAGGAATCCCTCTAGTTCCACCTGGGTCTTCGGGAAGTATTGTTCAAGAATATTTTAATTTAATTTTTCAGTTTTTCAATTACTAGATCATGTCGTTGCCAACGCCTCAATATCGTTTGAATGCTGTGCAAAAGAATACTGTATACGAACCTGCCGAAGACACTTTTCTGCTTTTAGATGCTATCGAAAGAGATATCCAAGTATGTTTGTTCTTATGTTCTACCTTGATGATAAATTATCGTGGCTTATTCGTATTTACAGATGCTACGTTCGTTAGAACCTGAGATTGCTTTGGAAATCGGATGCGGTTCTGGCGTTGTGACAACATTTTTAAACCAGGTGGGGCCAATATTTTTTCATACTCTCTGGGGATCAAATGGGACCTCTTGTCTGTCATCCGTCATCACAGCTTTGGGGAATTTCCCTTTACTCCCAGACACCAATTTTTACGAATTTGTTGCCATTTTGTAAAGTTGTTGATTGGGCTAGGCCCGCAAGAGATTTAGCAGATTTTTTGTCGTCATCAGCCACCCAGCTGGCCTTTTTGGATGCCCAATCTGATTAGCTCCTTTCACATATCCAAGGCTTGCCCGCGGGGATAATAGTGCATCGACAAAAAACGGAAAAGCCAAAGATTATACAAAGTTTAGGCTCTTGGTGGAAAAATAATGTCATTCGCTACAGACCTCAATCCACATGCTTTGGATTGTACAGCTGAAACAGCGAAACTTAACAACGTCAACATAGAAATAATTAGGACGGATTTAGAGACTGGCTTGGATCGTTTGAGCGTAAGTGATTTACACTTTTTTAAAAGGCAAAGCATATTTAGGAAAAAGTAGATATTCTGCTGTTCAATCCACCGTATGTTCCTACCGAAGAAGAGCCTCAAACTGAGCTTGTATGTTTGGCTTCTTTAATCATAGTGATTATTTAAGGAAAAATCGTGGGCTGGTGGAATAAATGGAAGAAATGCTTTGGATAAATTGTTGCCACGCATTCCACAATTACTTTCTCCTAAAGGAATTTTTTACTTAGTCGCTTTACACGCTAACAATATACCACAGCTTCTTACACATTCTCCATTATTAAATGGTATTATTATTATTATCAGTAATTATAAAAATTTAGGTACCATAGCGATGGAAAGAAGATGTGGCATTGAACATCTTTACATATTGAGATTTACCCGTCAATAAGAATATTTCCTCTATTTTCCATAATAAAATGTCATTTCCTTTTTCTTTTAGCGCTAACAAGGGAACCTTTTTTGCGTCTGATTCGATCCGCCTATGAGACATATACCATTCGAAAGAGCATGAAAAGTTAGGCTTCCTCACAAATTTCCAGCTGCCGAAGCCCTTGCTGTAAAAAGTTATGCGCGATTCCAGATTGACATTTTTAGCATGGCAAATTCTCATTTTCGCATTTTCGGCATGCCAACGAGCATGGCGCCGCTTCTTCCATGAAGCAGCGTGGTCGAGTGGTTGCGCGCTTGCTTGTGACATTTTGGTCGCAGGTTCGATTCCGTGACCATCCAATTTTCTTTTTCTTTTTTCAAACGCGGCGAACATAGCATTCTATCTTTTTTCTCTTTATTTTTGATATCTTTCTTACTGCGAGGGTGCTGAATGCCCTTGTCGGTCGCATACCTATTTGGTTATCTATAGACATTCCACGCTTTTTTGTCTTATTCATCTACCATGAACAAATTCTTGATGAAGCGTACAGCACATAACAAGGAAAATAACAAGAGAAAAAACGATATTTCGATAAATTAGAACGTTTGCAAAAAGAAAAAGAAAATTGGATGGTCACGGAATCGAACCTGCGACCAAAATGTCACAAGCAAGCGCGCAACCACTCGACCACGCTGCTTCATGGTTGAAGCGGCGCCATGCTCGTTGGCATGCCGAAAATGCGAAAATGAGAATTTGCCATGCTAAAAATGTCAATCTGGAATCGCGCATAACTTTTTACAGCAAGGGCTTCGGCAGCTGGAAATTTGTGAGGAATCCTAACTTTTCATGCTCTTTCGAATGGTATATGTCTCATAGGCGGATCGAATCAGACGCAAAAAAGGTTCCCTTGTAAGAGCCAAGAAGAGCACACAGTGGCTATTCGAACATACAAGATCGGTGTCGGATCAGGTTACTGACCCGACCGATACGGTAAATACGCGCTCGTATCTCTTTTCCTCGAGGGCTTCTCAGTTTCCTGGCCGGCGTGTGTGAAATGCTTCCCCGTACTGCCTAATTCCGACTGATCCCTCTCGGCGGCCGGCAAACAGAAACGTCGGGGAAGCAGTTTAACAGTTCCGCACGCGTTTCTATTGCCTTATTTGTCAATCGTTACAATTGGTTTCAGTTTCGATGGTCATAATCCTCATCTTCTCTCTTCTAGTTGGTTTAATCCGGACGGATTCTGTCCAATTTCTTCCGGAAGCATCTTTCGCCCCTCCGACGACACCTCTCATCCTACCGACATCCTACGATTTACAGATTCAGCTTCCACTATCCGAGGTGGCCCTCTTCAATCTCTAATATTTATTGTATTCTTAGGTCAATGATCCCGATACGCCGCTCTTTACAGCTCATGTTGTGCTCCAATTCCAATTGACAGCCGATGTCGGTCTGCCGGCTCCATTTCTCAGCGATTCTCAGGAAAAAGGAGCAAAACTTTATGTGAGTTGGGGTAGAATGCGGAGAAATGTGGGAGATTACAGCTCGCAATCGAGGGACTCGATCATTTTGAGAATATTTCCCTTGTATTCAATGGCACGGAGATTCCTATAGCAAATGTCGTATTGACGGATACGGACATGGAGATCACTGTCGGACATCCGCTGCTCTTTTCCGGTCGATATACTCTCAGTGTCGGCCGGTACAAAGGAACCATTGGTACTGCCCTCTACTACAGGTATCGTGTGGGATAATCTCCGTCGAAGAGGGCTTTCAGAGATGCTGGAGAACATGCCGTCTTTGGGTCGACCCTCTTCCCCAATCGGGCGCCTTCCGTCTTTCCTGCTGTAAATACTTTGTCCACTCGGGTGCCTATATCTGTCGGAATTGTTCATCCCAAAGGAACCAGAGCCTTGAGCTCGTCTCCCCAGGACTCTTTCGGAGTCATTGATGAAAACTGGCAGGTGTGGATAGCCATTTTTCTAAAAAGAATTACTACTCCAGATGACAACATTCCGCCCCACGTCGCCCATTCCCCCGTCGCTTTTGGCCTTCGCCCTCCTCCCGGACGAGTTCAGCCAAGTATCTTTGTTCCTCATTTTACATTTAAATGACTTGAGTTTAGTTCGAAAATACGTACACGGGCATCCGACTCAGCGTTCATTTCAATCGTTATCGGGTGAGGGAAACCCACGCAAAGCAGATTCTCAATAGTGCCACACAAGTTCTCGGCTACTTGAAGTAATTCTTCCCCTGGTCGTTGTCTATCCCCACTTCCAGGCAGATATTCTCCGGTCCCGCTGCCATGTCTAAAGTCGACATTGTTCTGCTGTCTGATGTTCATAGCAGCCCCTCCTTCGGCACTTTTTTCCTCAATGAACTCGACTATTTTCATCTCGACTATGCCAATCAAATCCATTTGTTGACTGGTCTTCTGGCTCGACATTGGATAGGAACAGTTTCTGAGGAGAGTCAAATTTGTATGGTGGTGAGTCGAGAGTCAAAGGAAATAAAAGATGACAATTACAGGAAGATCTTCTATCTTATTTGGGATTCAAGGTGACCAGGAGGATGACCAATGACGATCATCTGCGACTTGCCCATTATGTGAAAGTCGTCTGGAATGAGGATGTCTTTGGCAAAGGAAGATCGCTGACACTTCATGAACCAATCGATGAGATACAAGTAATTGTTCGGCAGTAATCAGCAAAAAATATCCAGATCTCTTCGAAATGTGGTCTACGTGGAGTTGTCTTCTTGGAATCGCTGGAGTCCCTTCTCGACGAGAGGCAAATGCTCTCCGCCATAAATCAAGTGGTAAAGTGGATTTTGTTTGAAAAAAAGAGAATAAATTCCAGATCTACGACACAAATCCAGCCACGGTCGATTTGACGACTTTTATGCCGAAAATAAATTTGACAATGGGCGAGGGAGTCGGTTTATCACAAGTCTTCCAATTTTGGCGACAACACAGCGGATTTCCGGCTCTTGAAGTCGATAAATTCAATGACAGCATCCGATTGAAACAACTCCAAGATGGCAGCGCGGTACAAAGCGGTATGACCAGGCTTTATTTCCGGGATGACTAAAATTCAGCAAGCGGCGGATGGGAGAGGATGCCCCTTTGGCCGTTGCCTTTGGAATTCACCGAGTTCAAATTACCGATAAAATTGATGTTGAGCCAGGGAATTCACGTAAGTTGGAGTAGAATTGGAAATAATAAAGGAGATTACAGCTGGCGCCTGTCCGGGATAGCACCGCGTTGGCTAACCTGGGTTTTAATCATTTTTATAGAGTAAATTATGACATCGAGAGTTGGAAATCCATTTTAGGGATGTTGACACAGGTGGAGAGAGGGAAAGAGGCGAAAAATAACCGTTTCAGAATGCCACACTGTACACGAGTCGAGAACGGGCCCAATTAACCTACGACTTTTGTCATTTCTTTGCTGCTAACCGACTTTCTGAGCCGGCTGCTTCTCGTCTTCGCGATGAATGGCTCAAAATGATTCAATTGAGAGCTGCCTCGTTTCCTGCATGTGAAGCTGTTGCTTGGCGTTGTGCAACCCCATCTAATTATGAGAAATTAAATGAGGATAAGGAGAGATTATTACGGTAATAGGACCATTTACGGAGAGACAGGGTATATTTATAGAAAGAGATTGTTTACGTCTCTAAGGTCTTCGGAAGAGATGACCTGTGGAAGAGGTTTAGTTCACGAAGCTGTAAATGATCTATGCACTCATTTGTTTGGAAAAAAATGTTTTTGAAATAAACCAAAATCTCTCATTGTTCCATATCAAGAAGAAAAAATTTGCAGGACTTGTAAAAAAAATAAAATTATCAAAATAAAACTGTAAAATTTATTTTGAACATTATTCAAATTACAATTCTAATGGGCCACAGGTAAGCCATACTTCCTTGCTTCCGTTTCAAAAATTATCAATCTCCAAAGTTTGATCATAAACACTTCAGCATCTTCATCCAAAATCTAAATTCAAAGCATATAAGAGAATATTAAAAATTACTAACCAGTTTGATATCATTAAGTATTTTATATGGATCAGACTCTTTAGCTACCTTATCGCATATAAAATCACAAAATGATTTCTCCTCTTCACCTAGAAAATAAAGTTTCTTTAGAATATGTAATAATAATACCTATGAATTCTAATATCCGTTTCATAACCCAAGGTCGAACACGTTTGTCAATCCAGGCATCATTTATCAGAGAGCGATCAACAGGAATTGCGAAAAGTTCGTCTGCAAATACGAATTTTATATTTATAAACGAATACCTTTGCTTTTGGGCAGATTATGCAAAAGCTCTTTAAACTTCTTCTTTTTCTCATCAGATGTCATATGTGCCAATCGTTCTTCTTTACTAATTTCAAAAGGCTTCAAACGCTGTCTAGTTCGCAGTACATCAATATCTTCTTCTTCAACATTACCTAAAAATAAAGAAAGTAAAGATTTTAGCGCATCATACCGAAGACATTTATCAGTTTTTGGGTTATTGACTGCGGGCCACTTCCTAACACTTTGGTTATTGGATTGAAAGCTTTTGTATCTATAAAGTGAACAAGTGAGAACTAATAAAAAATCTTTACCATTTTCAATAATATTTTCTTTTGTGTCAGCAGTAGTCCACTGAACTGGTTCGGCCTTAATGTCTGCAGAAATAGGTTCTTCGGAATTTGAAGCATCTACCACGCTCGAGCTTTTTGCTAATTCTTCGGCCATTTTTGCCTGCATTTCAATTTCAGCTTGTTCGGCTATGCGATCTTCCTCATCCTTTCGTTTTTCCTTATCGTGGTATTTCTTTCTTTGCTTATATTCATATCCGCTACAAGTTATTAAAAACTAGAAAGGATTCATCCACAAACCTATACCATTCAGCATCATCTATCTTATCGTCGTAAGTTGATAAAAATTTCAACAATTTGTCGGCTTCATTTCTCTTCGCATTGCTGAAAGAAGAATAAAAAATAATACCAAATAACAAATATACCGTTTTCTCATATCTTTCTCAAGTTTTCCATAATGATGAGCTTGTCTTTTTTCGCGAGATTCCCAATATCTCACATATTCTTGATATTTTGCTTGTTTCTTTTTGTAAACTTGTTTTAGCTCATATCTTTCGTAGCCGCTATAATAAGTTATCTATTTGGATAATTTTAAAAATTACGTCGAAGTTGACGATGATGAGGATGACGACCTACTCCTTCTTTTCTTTTTATGTTTGCTTTTTTTGTCTTCAGTTGCCTCTGGCTGATATTTGGCTGCAATTGATTTTATCTTTTTCAATTTCTAAATAAATTAAATCTTTATCTACTAACGCAAAACCTCTCTATCTCTTTTCTTTCCTTCTTCGTCAATGGGAAGCCCGTCACTATCATTAGCTGATAATTTAGTTCGACTTTCATTGTAATATTGTGCTTCCCACGTTGACAATCTTTCGAGAAGTTCATCATCAGCCTTAAATATTATGTGCGTAATATATATGTTTAATATTGGCACCTTAACTACTAGCTTTTCTCCATAAAGTTCAAAACCATTGAGTACTCGCAAGGCGCATAATGTGCTAGGCTCATCTTCGAAATCACAGAAACCAAAGGTTTGATATTTCCCATCCGTGCCTTGTATTCTTTTCCAACTTTTGATAGAACCACATTGCTAAAATATCTTAAAATTCACTAAACTATTACTAACTTTGAGAATTTTCTCCATGCATTTGTTTGATACATTTTCAGCAATATTTCCAACAAAAAGTGTAAAAACATTGCTTACGTTTTCCTTTGAAATACTGCCCTAGAACACTGAGGTTATGTGGATGTAAAGACAGTACTTTATCTCGTTGTGATTCAGCTGGAGTTGACAGTAGACCGGTAGAAAAGTTTATTGACGATATTACTGGAAACCTCCGCTGAAAAAAGGATAAAATCTAACTAACTTGTCGTTGGAAATTTAGGAAACTCCGCCGATGAATTTGCGTTCATCGTAGGCTTGATGTTCTTTCTGAAAACATATACAAGCTTTTGATCTGCTAACATATACAAGCTAAAAAAATAGCAGAATAATAAACGGATGGGATGAAATATACCGTCAGTTTTGCAAGGACTCCCAATTGCCCACATATGGCGCAACGATCTTTTTTCAAAAAATATTTTGAAAAAAATTTTTGCAGAACTTGCCATTTGTTTCCTTGCCGTTTATATAATTTGCTTTCGCTTCTCTGTTTTTCTCACAAAGGTTTATAGGCTAATGCCTTCTGATCACACTGCCAGTTGCGAATCTCTTTATGGATATGTTTATGGAGTCTCAGGCCCAGGTACTGTATAATTACGGCTAATTTTTATTTGTAGACAGTGGTGACAGCAGAGAGAATGGCTGGGGCTGCAATGTATGAGCTAGTTCGTGTCGGTCACAACGAGCTGATAGGAGAGATTATTCGGTTAGACGGAGACTTAGCAATTATTCAAGTATATGAAGAAACTTGTATGTTTTTTTTCGAATTAAAATTGCTATTTACAAGATGAAAATAAATAGATTTTTTAGCAGGAGTTACAATTGGTGATCCCGTCCTTCGCACTGGCATGCCATTGTCCGTTGAATTGGGCCCTGGTATAATGGGTTCTATTTTTGATGGTATCCAACGCCCTCTGAAGGATATAGCCGATATAAGCCAGTCATTCTATATACCTAAAGGTTCAACTTCTTTTTATCTGTATTGGAGTTTATAGGAATATCTACAAACGCCCTTTCACGCGATGCTCGTTGGGATTATGAAGCCGATCCTTCGATATTTGTTGGCGCCCATGTTACGGGAGGAGATATTATTGGAACTGTCTACGAGAGCTTATTAATTAAACAAAAAATAATGCTACCACCGAATGCCTTTGGCACCGTAACATTTGTTGCTTCGTCAGGACAGTACACAATAACAGTCAGTTTAAAATTATAATTTGTATGGCATAGTTTAGGACGCCATGGTGGAAATTGAATTTGAAAACGAAAGGAAAAGATATTCCATGATGCAAGTATGGCCCGTGCGTGTGCCAAGACCTGTAGCCGAAAAGTTGACGGCTAATAATCCTCTTCTTTGTGGTCAACGAGTGTTAGATGCGCTTTTCCCTTGTGTTCAAGGAGGAACTACTACCGTTCCAGGTTTTAGCTGTATTGTTTAATAATTTATTTATATTAATTTTAGGAGCATTTGGTTGTGGAAAAACTGTTATCTCGCAGTCGCTGTCGAAGTATTCCAATTCTGACGCTATAATTTATGTCGGATGTGGTGAACGTGGAAACGAAATGGCCGAAGTGCTTAGAGATTTTCGTGATTTGACTATGGACGTCAATGGCATAAATACATCGATTATGAAACGTACAACGCTGGTTGCAAATACGTCAAATATGCCTGTGGCAGCTCGTGAAGCTTCTATTTATACTGGAATCACCTTGGCTGAATATTATCGCGATATGGGACTCAATGTAGCCATGATGGCCGATTCTACCTCTCGTTGGGCAGAAGCCATTCGCGAAATATCTGGGCGACTTGGAGAAATGCCAGCCGACTCTGGATATCCTGCGTATTTATCTTCGCGTCTTGCTTCTTTTTACGAGCGAGGAGGTAAAGTTAAATGTCTGGGAAATCCTGAACGTGATGGCTCTATCACAATTGTTGGAGCGTAAGTTGTTGTCATAAAGGATTTTATTTTTTTTCTTAAAGAGTTTCTCCCCCTGGCGGAGATTTTGCGGATCCAGTAACGTCATCTACACTTGGGATTGTTCAAGTTTTTTGGGGACTTGACAAAAAGTTAGCCCAACGGAAGCATTTTCCTTCTATTAATTGGCTAGTCTCATCCAGGTTTCATTAGATTTTTATTAATAAATTAATTGCGTATTGCAGCAAATATATGCCCTCTCTGGAAGAATATTATGAGAGGAATTATCCAGATTTTATTCACTTTCGTTCAAAGTGTCGAGAAATTTTACAAGAAGAAGAAGATCTTTTGGAAATTGTACAACTGGTAGGAAAAAATGCTCTTGGTGACAAGGAAAAATTAGTTCTTGAAGTGGCCAAAATTATAAAAGTCAGCTTTTTTAGTAGTTTATCTTTTTTTTGGGGAAAAAACCAGAATCGCCCCCCACCCTGGTCTTGCCCCCCCCCCCCCCCCCCCCCCCCCCCCCCCCGACGGCACAGCCCCCCACTCCAATCAAAATCGCCTGTGGGGGACGATTTCAGCCTATTTTGGTGGGGGGCGAGAGTAAACGAGTGGGGGGGCAAGATTATGCCGTGGGGGGCTGGAAAAGTCCATTTGGGGGGCGATTCCAGACTTTCCTGGGAAAATTCTGCTTTCGCCCCCCACGGGCCGTAAATCTTGCCCCCCACGGGAAAGTCGGCACAGCCCCCCACAACCCACAAAAGTTGGTCTAGATTAGCCCCCCACAAGGATTAGAATAACCCCCCACAAGGATTAGAATAACCCCCCCCCCCCCCCCCCCCCCCCCCCCCCCCCCACTGGTAACAAAATACATCTCGCTATTCTTTTACCGGCAAATCACGTATGCTTCCGAAGGCTCGCTTCGCTCGCGGGGCTAGGGGGGTATCCCTCGGGAGATTTGGATTCTTTAGTTTATAGAGAGTCCGGGAGAAGAAACTCTGGGAGGAGTAATCCCCCGCTCGAACAAAAAATAACATCAAAACAAGTTTATAAGAAACAGAAAAGCGCTACGCGCGAAGTCAGGGTGGGGGGCGAAACTAAACTCCCCAAATAAGTATCGTTTCTATGGGTGGGGGGCTGTGCCGACTTTCCCGTGGGGGGCAAGATTTCCGGGTCACCCCTGGTTTCGAATTTTCTCGGATTCAAACCGGTACATCACCGAAAAAAGTCGCATTTAAACTGGGACAAAGTTGCACTCTGACAGGTTCAAACCGGCCAGTATCACAGCCGGACTGGGTCAAACTGTGATGAACTCGAAAAAGGACTAGTTTGCATTAGACAGAATCGAAAAGGAACATTTTTGCATTCGACGGAATCGAAAAGGGCCATAATTGCATTCGACGGAATCGAAAAGGTATAGGTTTGAATTCGTACAGATTCAAACTCAGCACGGGTTCGAATTATACACAATCAAACCCAGGACAGTGTCGAATTATACGGACTCAAACAGGGACGGTTTCGAACTTTTTTTCTTGCAAAAGTGCGTCAAAGCAAAAACATCGAAAAAAAAAATGTCGTAGAATTTTTCCGTTTTCAATCGTTTTTATCAATTTTACTTCATTTTTATGGATTTTTGCTAGATTTTGAAGTATAGAAAGATTAGAATGCACGGCAGGACACTTCGCAGAGATACACAGAAGAAGTTGAGCGAAGAAACTGCATTAAATAGAGTGGAAAAAATCCCTGATCCTCATATAATCGATCTAATTAAATTTTTTCCTGCCATATTAGGTAAACTCACTCCTGAAGAAGTGTTTCCTATCTAATATATTGATAAACGTCCCTAAATAAAAAGAAAAAACAAAAAATCATATGCATATGGAAGCATAATATCGATAGCTACAATTTAGACTGATTATACGTATTCTACAGAAATTCTACCGTTCCTGATGTCCGAAGAACATTAAACAATCTGAAATAAATTATTAGCAGCAAGAAATAGCAAAGAAACAAATAGAAATCATCAAAATCTGATTTTACCATTTTTGATATACTAATTTCGAAGTTTCTAGGTCAATATTGCTTGAATTTCGACAGGATCTTTTTTGAAATCACTTTATAACGTCTATATATTATTTTGCAACAAAAAAATATGAGAGAAATACAGCAGAAACAACAAAAAAATAAGAAATACGAAGAAAAAAGCAAGTTCTACTATCAAAAACAATCGCGACATTTTTTTTTTGACGAGATGTTTTTGCTTTGACGCACTTTTGCAAGAAAAAAAGTTCGAAACCGTCCCTGTTTGAGTCCGTATAATTCGACACTGTCCTGGGTTTGATTGTGTATAATTCGAACCCGTGCTGAGTTTGAATGTGTACGAATTGAACTTGTACGCTGCGATTCCATCCCCCTTTGATTCCAATCGGGTTTGAATACATTCGATTTGAATCCGTCCTGGTTTGAAAAGGGTATGGTTGAATTCGTCTCGGTTTGAAAAGGGCTGGTTTGAATCTGTCACGATTGCGAAACTGACCAAATTCGGTGGTGGCCGGTTTGAACCTGTCCCTATGTGACTTTGTCCGAGTTTAAATGCGACTTTTTTCGGTGATGTACCGGTTTGAATCCGAGAAAATTCGAAACCAGGGGTGACCCAGATTTCCTTCGTGTGGGGGGCGATTCTAATCTTTACCCTTTTTTTGTTTAGGAAGATTTTCTTCAACAGAATAGCTTTACACCTTATGATCGATATTGTCCATTTTATAAAACCGTCGGAATGCTGAGGAATATAATAAGCTTCTATGATCTCGCATGTCATGTTATAGAGGCCACGGCTCAATCTGAACATAGGATTACCTATAATCTTATAAAAGAACGAATGGCCCATATCATGTATCAACTCTCTTCAATGAAATTCAAGGTGAACCAGTTTTATTATGCTGATATAGTTATTTCAGGATCCAGCATTAGGGGAAGAGCGCATAAAGAAAGACTACAACAGTCTGTTAGAATCTATTCATTTTGCTTTCCGAAATTTGGACGACTTGTAGCTGGTTAGATAGGTAGAAGGAATTACGATTATATATCGCTCATTTTTTATATTCAATAGTGTCTATATGTCTTTTTTTACTAGTGTTTATAGTAATTATGAGTTTTTAATGTATAATTTAAAATTCAATTTGTGGAATTTATTTCAAGACACAGGGAAATACATAGTTCTTCCAATCGCAGACCACCGTGGAATCTAAGAATGAGGATTCTAAAAATACGATTGACCGTGAAACTGGTTTTAGGTGATCCTTTGTCGTCAAAAGTCAGTTGGTAGTCACAATTCTAAAGAATGAATGAATGTTACAGCGAGCATTTCTATTGAGAAAGGTGTCACAGGATTTAGACAGACGGAACTATTACACAAAATTGGTCTGATAGACTTTTTGAAGACCAGGAGAAAAGTCATCAGTCCGTAGTCGTACTCTCGGTGACCACAGCCGAATCTCCATACTTCTCTTTCATCCTTCAATTAATTTTGTATATTCAGGGTAACCAGAAGTGGCCAGTCTTCTTCTTGGAACATGGACTATTTCTATAATGTGTGAGTTTTAAAGATGAGCCCTTCCGGTTTCCGGGGCCCTCTAGCAGTTTCTATTCTGGCTAATTTGGCCGAAATGAGTCCAGACAAAGGGACTGAGCGCCCGTTGAGCCGCGCAGCCAACAGTCCTTCCAGCTGTTTTCGTGGCTCGACCAGTCTGGTGTATCATGGCCGGAGGCACATTCTTTATCATTGCCTCCTCACGCCTTCCGAGATCCTCTCTTCTGGCTGAAAAGCGGGAGACCGATCCATTTGACTTTTTCTTTTGCCTTATAAGATGACTTGCCACTTTTTTTGATAAAAGAAATGCAAAAATCCTTTTGATTTTATTTATTGGATAGAGTTTTCTTTGTGTTCGTACAGTTGCAAGTGTCCGGTGGCTGTTGACCAAGAGGCTCAGAGCCGACTGGTCACATTTTGTGCCAATTTCAACTGATAATCGCCGGCTTCCCTTCCCGAGTAGGTCAGCGATGGCTGTTGATTTGTAATGGGCATTAAATCGCCGTCTTACCGCATTAAAGACATTCTCTCCCGTTTTCAGAATGCCGAATAAAGTGGGCGACGAGTCGGCTGACGACGGACCCAAACGGGTCCCGTCGGAGCTTTCCATGGCTTCTTCTGCCACCGACAAACTTGAGGTATTATCAATTTTTAATTTAAAAATTATTATAAATATTTTAGAGTAAAATGTCCCCCGAATCAGCACTTGAAAATGGTGTGGTTGTCAAGTTCAAGACGAGTATCAACGAGGTGAGTATGATCGTATCGGCGGGAATCTATTATCAACATTAGACATCTTTTGAATTTTCTTCTTTTTTTTCTCATGTGAATATCATGAGTCGTCGAGAATAATTTGGTCGGTTGATAGGACGGGGAAAACGACTGGTCTGTCTCTTCAATAAATCACTGTCGCGCGCCCTACAACATCGATCGTCGTCATATTCATTCGGAGGAAGAAATTTTGTCGAGTAAGGGTGGCTGCCAGTGTAATTCGTTGATCGTATCGGTGTGACACTGTTGTCCGTGCTCGATGGCCGACCCTCCGACCATTGAAGTCGTTGCCGCTGATTCGGCTCTTCTCGAAGCCGAAACTAATATCTGGCATGCTCGACAAAATAAGGTAAACACCTCACGGGATTCTCTTCTTTCTTATTGTAAATGATTTCTTCTGCGCGTATTTTCCAATTCATCATAATTATCTGACCTTTCGTTTGACAAGAGACATCTTGGAGCCAAAAGGAGATCGTGTTGTGTCGAAAAAAGAGAACTTTCGCTCTCGCTAAAGCCTCTTGGACCGGTGCCAAGATGCTTCCTGCCTAGCTCCCGGTCCTGGCCAAACCGCGATGGATCGTGTCGGCTGCGCAGATCGTGAAACCATTGATATCGAGAGCAAGGTTTGTCACCTACTTCTCTTGCTAGCAGCTCTCTGTCTCCTCCCGCCCGCTGTTTATCTGGTAAACACGTTGGAAAAAACTCCAAATTCCAACACAACGTCAGCATACTGTATTTCATTCTTCTTTCAGTCTTGTTGCTTGTTTGTCCTCTATTTGATCTCATATTCCACGTAGATCAAATACACTTTTGCAAAAAGTTTATATAATTACGTCAAAAAGATGATTCATTGTAGATCCACTTCGCGAAATGTTTTGGTCATTCTCGGCGCTGTCAGTTCTAATCATTCACTATCACAGCGTCTCAATCAATTATTTTCATCTCACAAAACATTATTGACTATTTTTTATTGCAGGCTCTCGCCTGATTCTAATGGAATTTCGGGCTTTAGTTTGTTTATATGCATAGAAATAATTTTACAACTGTTGATATCGCCGATATTGATTTGGACGCTGCCCATCTAGGTTCGGCTAATTTTTGTCTTACTTCTTTCCTCGTTCCGAACTTCTCCTTGTTTTTTAGCAATGGCCGCTCGGGTTAGACAGCGGAATCGGCCTACCGGGGAGGATGTGATGGCCATTGAACCAGAAATTGACTTTGCCTCCGCCGGTCCTCATGCCCCGTTGATATATCGGAGTACAAAAGATAATAAAAGTGATGATGAGGAGCCTCTCATCCAGCCTATAGATGTTAGTTGGGTTAACTCCGTTATATAAATAAGCAGGCGTTATTTTTCCATGCATAGTGCATAAAAATTATTTAGAGTGTCGATTCCAATGCCAGCTGGTTCAAAAGAACTCGAGAATCATTGCGTGGTGACCTTTCTTCAATATGTCTTCTGCTATTTTTATATATGCTACAGGTTAGCTATATTTTCTTTTTTTTAGTTTCCTATGTCATTTCTTCGGTTATTTTGTTAATTTTATCTTTATAGGGTATTCCGTTAGGGTTGATTGGTGCCATTCCATTGTTGTTACAAGGTAAACATGTTTCTTATGCATCACAAGCTCTCTTCTCCTTTGCTTACTGGCCTTTTAGGTAAATTTTTTTATTAAAATATATTCATTTCCTTCAGTTTAAAACTTCTATGGGCTCCTATAGTAGATTCTATTTATTCGAAAAAAATCGGAAGAAGAAAGTCATGGATGGTTCCTTGCCAATATCTTATTGGATTGTTTATGCTTGGCCTATCATTTAAAGTGCCGTTTATTATGGGGGAAGAAGAAGGCAGTAAGTTTTTAACGCTGGATGCGTCGATATTTGTATTTTTCGCATGCTTTATTTATTATTATTTTTATTATTTTCAGGTAAAGGACCTAATGTGCTACTATTGATGTTCATCTTTTTGCCACTAAACTTTTTAGCCGCAACTCAAGATATTGCTGTAGATGGCTGGGCTCTTACTATTCTTTCAAGGTAATTGTTATTTTTTTCTTGTAAATATACCCATTATTTCAGGAAAAATGTCGGGTATGCGTCTACGTGTAATGCTGTCGGTCAAACTGCTGGTTTCTTTTTGGGAAATGTTGTTTTTCTTACCTTAGAATCGGCTGATTTTGCCAATACTTTTATCCGTGCCAAAGGAGAAGAAAAACCTTATGGACTAGTCGATCTTGCAGGTGAGTGTAATCTTTTTTGGATTATTAGATAGGCGACCTATGTTTTCAATTTAGCATATTTATTTAAAAAAGTAAGGCTGCGTTTTCATAGTTCAATTTTGTTGATATGAGCTGGCGTTGTCTATGAAGTTCGTCCTAACCAATAATATGTGTCGAAAACTTGCATCTCACAGCTGAAAAAATATCGGAACTTGCGAAAAACATACCTAGTGTTGTGGAAATGATCGTAGACTGCGCTCATTCCATATCCACCTCTTTCACTTATTATCACTGCGCTCCACCAGTGACCAAATCTTTCTTCAGCTTGCTTTTTCATATATCTATTGTCTGCATTGTTATTTACGTGAACTTACTTTGCTTGATAGCTGTACTGATGCGGATAGAGACCAACCGTTTCTAAAATCAGCTCGCGCAATTTCTCCGATTTACAGCTGTTGTCTAAAGCAATTTTTATTGTCACATTTCGTTCTTACGGGGATAAGCAGCTACCATCCACATCAGTAGAGAAAATACAATAATTGTAGGTACATTTGAAGAAAATATTTGAACCATTAGGTTGTTACCTTAAATTATTTAATTTTGCGTATAATAAAAGAAGGACAATGCAATAGAATGTTTGGACATCTGAGAATTTATTCACTTTTAGCGTCCTTCGTGAAGTAATATTGCTTTGCAAAACGAAAGTGAATTGGAACGTCTAGGGAATTGTTTGTTTTAGATAGAATATTCATGACTATGAGCAGAAAATTGAAGGGTTGCCTCCTGGGACGGGTCCACCCACTTGTGCCTGTTTAAAGTTTCACTTTTCTTTAGAGTTGAAAAGAAATTTCAGCTAAATATTAAATAATTTGCCGGCGTCTAGCCTGCCAGATTGTTCGGTGAACTGAACGAGTGCTTGTCTATTTCTCAGAAATTTGGGTCGATAGCAATATCTAATTAGAGCTTCCATCGTTAGCCGAATTATTATCTCTTGATCCGCGCTTTTATTAGATTTGGAGCGAAGCAATTAGAGATCTACCACTGAATTTTGAATAATAAATAAATAATTATTTTTCAGGTTTCGTATTTTTCTGGGGATGGGTTTTCATTGTTTCGACAACGCTCGTGCTGATCTTCAAAAAGGAAGTTGACCACTCGATTGAGAAGAATATGTAAGTTCCTATTTTAATTTTTTCAATTGAAAATCGTTTTATAAAAAGCGAGCCGCGATTAGGACGTAGTGTTAATCGTTAGTATGTAGTGGGCTTAAATGACGTTTAGCAAGCATTGTAATTGAACCACAGAACTGGCTCCTCCTATTTAGAGCACGATTTTATGGAGCCTGGAATAGCCTCGCAGTGAAATTACCAATTTTGGTTGATTGAATCTAGCTAATAGTTAGGAAAAGCAAGCTGCATATGACATTTATTTTATAAATAACCTTCAGGGATGGAGAAGATGACGACAAGGAACTGGAATTGGGCATTGTGCAAACCTACGCCGTTTTATGGAAAATTATAAAGTTGAAACCTATGATCTACATGTGTGCAATTCTTCTCACTGGAAAGGTGTGCCGTTCTCTTCGATTCATATTATTATTAATTATATTACAGGTTGCGTTTGCCGCTACAGATGGTATTACTGGTCTGAAACTCATTGACATGGGAATACCTAAAGACCGATTAGCGCAATTTGGACTTTTCTTGACACCCCTGCAGGTTTTCTTTATTCTTGTCAATATTACAAGTTTAATTAGATTCTGCTTCCATGGGTTATCGGCAAATGGACAACGGGTCCTCGGCCTCTCAACATTTTCCTTTGGGCATATCCATACCGTCTTTTTGTTGGAGGAGTATATGCCGCTCTTGTTTGGTGGACTCCCAGCTTCAGAGGAACTGATGGTACTTTCCACACCAGTGTATATGCTGTATGGATCGGTGGATATGTTTTACACCAGGTTAGCGGTTTTTATTTACTACTATGTCACATGTTTCAGATTGCAAGCTACAGCATGTTCGTATCGATGATGGCTTTTAACGCTCAAGTTTCGGATCCCCGTATAGGAGGAACTTACATGACCCTTCTTAATACTTTGAATAATTTGGGAGGAAACTGGCCTGTAACGTTGATTCTCTCTGTAACTGATTGGTTTACTTACAAAGATTGCGTAGCTAAAGGAACTAAAAAGTGAGTTCATCTTTTATTTTTAAATAGTTAATTTTTTAGTATCTTGTATGCGTGTCATAAAAAGGCTCTAGCTGAACAATGTACTGCTGGTGGTGATGTCTGTGAAGTTGCTTTTGATGGCTATTTTATAACTGTGGCTTTATGTACAACAATAGGCATTTTATGGTAAAATATAATTTAATATCTTATTGATATCAAATTTTAGGTACAAAATCTTTTATAATAAAATCAAATACTTACAAAAGATTCCTCGTAAGGATTGGAGTGTCATCAAGAAGTAGATCATCCATTTTCACTTATGATTTTTGCATTTCTTTTCTCGAGCTTTCCTTTTGTACTTCATTAGTGAGTAGTTTTGTGATTGTACAGACTGTGATGCCTTTTTTTTATTGTGATTGTACAGTTTATTGTTGTATTTATCGGTTTTATTCATTATTCGGTGATGTATTCTTTTTTTTTGTACTAGGATATCATAAAGTATTTTTTTAATGAAATTATACAAATGATGGTGGGGCTCCAGGACAGGTCAAAATTTGCTCAGGAGGGACGGGCGAATTTGGTGGGCAGCGTAGCATGAAGGGCACGATTCCTTCCTCATCCTGAAATTGTCTAAGTTTCTAGTCTTTTCTTGCTATCATAAACATCAGGTGACAGTTTGATCTACTCGTAGCCCGGTTCACACATTTGTTTTCTTTAGAACAATGACGCACGAAAATGTCGTATCCGGTTATTTTTGTAACATGCTGCCATTTCAGATCAACCCGTGATCTGTTTTCCAGACAAAAAAATAGAATATTGAGAAATTGACTCGCATAATCATAAAAAAATTGGATGGAGATTGAACTCGAACCCAAAAAAAGAACTAAAAACGCACAGAACTCGCAGTATCTGATAATTTTGACTTTGGGAATCCCGCTTCTAGAGTATTGGCGTAGAGAAACCCACATTTTGATCGAATTCCCAGACTCCTTCTTCTCTTTTGCAGACGAAAGGGACAACCGTTGACACTGGAAATAAAAATAATCGACAGATGAGAAAAAGACATACAGTTTCCAGCTGTCTGGGTTGTGTTGCGACAAATGCCGGCCATTACAAGATTATCTTTGAGATGAACTCGGACAATCTTATGCTGATTCTGTTCGACGCATTCTGTGCGACACAGGCCAACATGACCAGAATAGGCGACAGCAACGAGAGAAAAAAGAGCGACGAGAAGCATGACTGAAATGACAAGAATTAGCGGCGGAGAGAGAGAGACAGCTCGGACACAACGAGGTCAGACCGCAATTGGCAGGCAAACTGGTCGCCCACTCTATTGTCAAAAAATTGGAGAAGACGTTCAGGGGCGGATCGCTGTTTTTCGACCGATAGACCGTTTTACAAAATACAAGAGACAAGGAACATCAAATGCATTCGGGGAAGGAGAGATAGCCGCCGACGTCGTCGACGACGACGTGTTTTGATCAAAAGAGGCGGTCGAGGGCAGCTTTATGTAGCTGATTCAAAATGGGGCTCTTTGTTCCCTGGACTGCAGAAATGTGACCCACGAGTATTACAAAGTCGAGAGAAAGACAGCTAACTGTAAACCGCATCGACCATGGCGGAACTGGCCAAGCTGAGTAATCAACGGTCATTGTTATTCTTTAGACATGGAAGAGGCTTTTGATTATTTTACTTTCTTTATCAGTTTTCTGAGAAAGAATCAGTCTTCCTCGTGGGAAACGGGCTAACCTGGGATGGCATCTTTTTTGCCGAGAATATCGTTTACATGGCCGTCAAGCCACCTGAATCCTTGAATAACTTTCTCCCGAGATTGTCGTCCATTTTGATAAGATACACACATGATGTCCCGAAAATCAGTAATGCTCCTTCAAATTGGACTCGCCAAGTGATGGCCGGCATCTCGCTCTCTTCATAATTTGTAAAATCATTCAAAAACTAGCTAGTACTGCCATGTCAAGACGTCTCGTTCAAGTCGTCTGTCTCTATTTTGATCTGCGCAGAATGTAGAAGAATTGTAGAATCGAATCAGCGGTCGTGACATTGAAGACCCGCTTGATGTGTAAAGGTTTAACAGAACCAGAATCAGGTAATTTCAATTAAATTCGAACTGTTCCCTGTTCGTGGATGACCTTCGATTCGAACTTCTTGGACTGCCGGAAACAATCGGAGCTGTCCGTTTGTCGCCCGATGTCCTGCCGTGTGTGTGTGTGACCATCAGCCGTAAACCAGTCGAAATTAGCACTCATGTGACCCAGTAATTGTACTCTTCATGGTTCCTGAGTGGAACTTACTCTAATAGGGAAGTAAAGTCTACATCGACCTTACTTTACTACAAGACGAAAAGGAAAAGGAAATTGTATGACAAAAACCAGGGGCCAGTTTCCGAAACGATTGGCTTTTTTTCTGCCCGTGATAATTTGTGTTCTGGCTTTGACCTTCGACCGTAGACCTCAATTGCCTGTTCCTCTTCTTCCGCCTATGAACAGACCAATGGCTATATGACTCGAGAACAAACAGGGAAAATGGCCAGCATCATTTCTGCTGACAAATGGATTGCCCTCGTATCAGTCGACGATAAGCCCTGCCAAACGGAGACATGGTCCACTACAAGCTTACGTATTTTCCTCTCCGCGGAGCTGCTGAGATCATCCGCCAAGTATTTCTTCCCTTTTATTTGTATCCATTTTATTTCAGATATTCGCTGCAGCTGGTCAAGAATATGAGGATGTCCGTATTCCACGGGATGAATGGCCAGCTCTGAAGCAGAATTACCCATTCGGTCAACTGCCAGTCCTTGAAGTCGACGGAGAAGTACTTCCTCAGTCGTATGCCATCTGCCGCTACCTTGCCAGAGAATTCGGTAAGTACAGCTTCACCCTGAGGGCACCGAAATATTCCAGACTTGGCTGGAAAGAACCCGTGGGAAGAGGCGCTAGTTGACTCGCTGGCCGATCAATTGAAAGATGTCAGAGAGGAAATTCGCCCCTATTTTATTGTTTCTATTGGATTTGGAGAAGGCGACCTGGTGAGGAGGAAGGGCGGCGTAGACGACGAATATTTTAGGAACAATTGAAGCGAGATGTCTTGTTGCCAGCCACACAAAAGGCATTCACTTTCTTTGCCAATTTCTTGAAGAAGAATCCATCAGGCTTCCTCGTGGGAAATGGGCTAACCTGGGTCGATCTTCTCTTGGCCGAGAATGTCGCCTACATGGCCGCCAAGGCACCCGAATCCCTGGATAACTTCCCCGAAATCGTCGCCCATCTTGATAAGATTCACTCAATCCCAGCTATCAAACATTGGCGAGAGACTCGACCCAAGACACCCTTTTAAACTCCTTTCCTTTAAAGGGACGATAAGGCAGGATTTGAATTCTGCGGACTTCCGCGAAATTTTAGAGTACGCGTAAACATCATGCACATATTTTGCAAATTCCAAATGAAAAATTACGTTTTTCTTTAAAACTGTTATTTTCCATGATCTGATTTTATTTGCAATCGACTCAGCTGATTTTTAGAAATATTTTGATATATGAACGACTTCGTAAATCGCCAAAATATTATTTTATACTCAAAAAGCTCAATTTGCACGAATTTTTTCTATCTTTTCTATCCTGCTACTTTTCGCTTATTTCTATTTTGCTTTATAGTAATTCGATGCTGGCAAAACACTAAAAAACAATAAAAAAAACGATAAAAATGCATGCTGATAATTTTTGCAAATAGCTACAGTAACCCAAGCGCGCAATTCCAGCTAATTCAAATCCTGCCTTATCGTCCCTTTAATAAAAAGTCCAAAAAAAACATTTCATAGTTGAAATGTCAGAATGAATTTTGTCGGATGGCTCAAACATCAAAAATTCGTATTTTTCTGTTAAAAACAAAGAAAAACACAAAGTGTCAGTGCTCATCATAACGAGAGAGGTTTAAACTGAAGCCACTCGCGTGACGTCATCACCAGGCAAGCGGCCAATTCAGCACTCGGCCGCTAATAATCGGCACGGCTCGGCAGCTCGATCGACTCGTGGGCTCTTCATTATTTTGGTCATTTTGACGACTAGGTTGGCTCTCTCGTAAACAGAAGAAGAAGCAGCCCTAACCGAATCACAGCGGCCACCCTCTGGGCCCCTCCTTACCGCCCTAATGTTCTTTGCACAATGCCGCGCCGCCGAGTGCACTTCCCCTTATTTTCAGAAGCCGTTAGTATACGAGAGACGCACATTTTTTTAGGTCTCTTTTCTTTTTTTCTTTATCTTTCAAGAATTATTTTAATTCTATAAATTCTCTTATTATTCTGTTGACTTCCTGCTCTTGGCACATGTTATTTGCTTCCGGGGGACCAATTCTTCAGACGGAAATGTCTTGGGGTGCCGCTTTCATTGAGAAGTCTCCAATTTCCAGGTCGATGCGGCGTCGACGTCGATGAGGCTCTTCCTATATTCAGTTGTCCTCCTTCTCCTCTGCGTATCCTTTTCCCTCGGTGGTCGACGTGTAAAACCCAAATCTTGGTAAGTCTTATTGCCCTTTTTGTGTGTCAATGGATCTTACAATTTCTCCAGTTCTATTTAAAAATGTGCCGTTGTCTTGGCCCAAACGCACAAAATATTCGTGTCGTTATTCAAAATCAGCCAAGTCGTTGCTCATTAGCCGGGGAGAAGAAAGGTGTCCCGCCAACGAGAGAGTTCTCAAATTTCGAGCCACGCGCTGATGAATAATGTACTTTGAAGGGACTTTAAAAAACATCAAAAACCTTGGGTTCAGTAAGAGGACAGCCTTCAACCGGAGGACGACAAATTATCAAGCATGGAGGGAGCAGATGACCGTCTGCGATCTCCTTCAAGAATACGACGCCGCTGTTCGACCATCTGGCAGAACACCTTGGAGCAGTCAGAGTACGTGTCTATTTTCTACAAATATCGTCTTTATTCGTAGAGGGTCCAGTACTTGTGACTACCAGCCTCGACATCCGATCAATCTCCGCCGTTTCTGAAAAGAACATGGTAGATTCGCTTAGATTTCCTGTATATTTCGATCTTTAGGAGTTTGTTGCCCAGTTCCGTTTTCGTCAAGAATGGTACGATGATCGGCTTCGTTTTATCGAACATCAAGGTCCACTTTCCCCCGACTACAGGTCTTTTCCATTAAAAGAGTCGCCATCCTTTTATAGAAATTTTGAATTCATCCATGTGGCCCGGGATCAACGCCTATGGATTCCGGATACTTTCTTTCAAAATGAGCGAAAAGGATGGTACCATCTTCTGGACCAGGAAAATAAATTCTTGAAAATTCGCTCAGATGGAAAATTGATCTACGACCGGCGATTGACCCTCCATCTGGCCTGCTCAATGCACCTGTCCCGATATCCAATGGATACTCAAAATTGTGAGATAGCTTTTGCATCATGTGAGTCGATCTCTCTTGTCCCCGATTATTTCCGTCCGATTTAGATGCATACACCACAGATGACATCAAATACGAATGGGATATGGATGCAATCAAATTCCACGTGGGGGCCAATGGCGCTCTGCCAAATTTTGAGATTTCTGAGTTCAAAAATGGCACGTGTCATTCAAAAACCAATACAGGTATGTTCTACAATAACAGTTGGATATAGTAAAATCAGGAGAGTATTCGTGTCTAAAAGTGGAATTGAAATTGAAGAGAGTTTTCTCCTTTTTCCTTCTCCAATTGTACATTCCTTCGTCGATGTTGGTCGGAGTTGCTTGGGTTTCCTATTGGATTGACTGGAAGTCAACCGCTGCTCGAGTACCACTGGCCATTATCACATTGCTCACAATGATCTCCACCTCTCACGGTGAGTATTCAAAAAAAGGAGGAGAAAATGACGTGTGTCCCGAAAATGAGATGCAATTGCAGCTGTCAACTCCAATCTGCCGCCGGTCAGCTATGCCAAGTCCATCGATGTATGGGTCGGGGCGTGTGTTGTCTTCATATTTTTCTCTCTCATTGAGTACGCTGTCGTCAATTATATGGGTATTATGGACGAACATCGACAGATGAGAAAGGCTGCCTGTAATCGAAGTCGACTGTCAAATGTCATCGACACGGATCTTTACATGCAAAGTGTCGAAATGATGACATCGCCGACATCTGGAGCCGATTTCAGCCCACAAGAAAAGAAACGACTTCTCCGACGAAAAAGGAAAAAGTCATTTGAATTGCGGGAAGGAGCAGGAATGCATGAGATGGCCGATATGGGGCCACCGAGGAATGCGGGAATGGCCGAGGAAGGATGGACATTCCACGATACGACAGACCTCGTCTACATCGGGCAGAGGAAACGGGTAGAGCTCGTGCGCTGGTGCAGTGTCCTTTCTTCTCGAGGACGCGCCGAACGCATTGATATCATTGCCAGGTAATCGTAGATTCTATCGCCTGATCTCCAATATTTCAGGATTATCTTTCCCATTGCCTTCATAATGTTTAATTTTGCCTATTGGTCAATTTATTTGGATAATTCTTAAACTGTCGACTGTTTTATGACAAATAAAATCCTTTATTTCCTGTCAAGTTAAAAGAAATGTAATCCCTTCGAAAAACAGCCATTAGTCATTGGTGTCTCCATTGTGGACGGTCACTATTCTTAAAAATGGCCACTCGCACATGTATTCTGCTGCTCATCGTAATTGGCTTGGCTTCCGCATCCCAAGTCATCATGCCTGCTGTTGAAACTCCTAAAGATTCGATCTTTGCTTCGCAAGCGGCCAGAATCAAGCAAACTCTGGAAAGATTGAATCTCGTCGACTCGATGACTCATGTCAAGATCAGCTACGGAGATATGGTCCGACTCAGCGCCACCGGCTTCCATGATTTGGGCAAAGCATTGTCGGCCATGACAGCACAAGCCAAGAAGGACATGCCGCAGAAACTTCAAAATGAGATCAATTATCTCAAGCAAGCAGCTGCCAGTGCCGGTGTCACTGTCTCCAAAAGGAGTGTCCATTTCCCCATGGATCTAGGAGACCAGAAGCTCGTCTTCCTCGTCAGTGATATCATTGTTCCGGACGGACAATAAAGTTATGGCCACGCGTCACTTTTATTGTATCAAAATTTTGGTCGATATGATTCGTAGTAGGGTAAAATGTACTTGATATTTATGTACGCCGTCGGTCCGCCACATTTTTCCAAATCATTGAGTGCTTTCTCGGTTTCCATTTCTAAGGCACTTGATCCTCTCCACGATTGATCCACTTTTCCTATATTTTTTTATTTTATAACCTGGAGATATTTACTCACGTAAAGGAGGCAACAATTGCCTGTAGAAGGGAACCAATGACGGTCCTACAATCCTCGCCACCCTGGCCATCAAACGTAGTCCTGTCCTCTTTTTTGCCTCGTCCAATGAGGATAACATCGGGCGAAGACCTCGAACCTACAATAAATTCTTTATTGATGTAAAAATTTTCTACCAATTGTGGAAGAGAGTCCAATACGGGCTCGGCACTGGTGACTGCCGCCAAAAGGTCGCTGACCCCCCATTCTGCCACATTTCTCAATGGCTGCCGCAGTGCATCCAATCCTAGCGAGAATTTTTGCAATAGAATAGTCATCTCCTCATCGGATAGATGTCGTGGACGGGACCAGCGGAGAGCACGTGGTGGCTCACCGCTTCCGCCGTTGTGTTCCAAAACCACGGGCAGGTCGCCCCGACTATATAAAACGGCAAACTTTTGACTATCTTCAGACTGAATTTTTTTTTATATTTAGTGTCCCCGAAAATACCTGTGCCTCTGCCGATCGAGATCTTTTCATGATGCTTTTTGGTGGTTGAACTGTCACATTTTTTTGTTTGGATTGTAAGGAGAAAGGAGGAACTTGTCTCAGTGGGGCCTTTGGTGGACGTTGGAAGCGCACAGTTCGGGCATTTTCTTTGATTATGTCGCGTCCATGATAGATAAACGGCTTTCGTGATTGTCGCACGTCCTCCAGTAGGAAATCAATGGGCAGTCTGTAAAGTGTCCAGGTAAACGGCGAAAGAGGAAATACCCTCAGGCGGGACTGGGCGAGCGGGGGTCGATACGAGGGGCTGATGATGATAAGTCGCGCTAATCCCAGAGCGATTAGCGGGATCATTTGGAACTCACCGGACTTTTGCGGGTGGCAGCGAGATCTGGCGACATTCTCGCTGAACTCGCATGGGGATATGGACGAGGAGAGGGCAGTACGCTTGGATGGAAGAGGAAATTTGAGGGAAGGAGGCAGAAGGTGTACATATGGGAAAATAGAAGAATTCTCTAAAAGAAAATCTTTGAATTGTTTGGGTCGACAGGAGGATATTAGGGGGTGGGTCGAGGGAAAGACATCACAAGACTGCCCTGCCATTGTCAACCCGTTAAACAACCATTCTGGGAATCCAGTTCTCGCCCTCTTCGACCTCTGGGTCCAGCCAGGTAGTCCCCTTTCCCCCAACCACAACAATATGTTTTGTTTCCAGGATTATTTGAAACGTGAAAACATTGCGCGGCTTTGCATAGCGACGCCACAAAAGTTGCAATAATCGGGCCTACTGCCAGTTGTCACATGCGTCAAATCAGCGAGCGGTGTTCCCTAGTGAGAATTGGGGAATTCCCCTTGAGATTTTTTTTCCAGAAATTGGGCAGTTGCTACTTTGCCTTGGTAGCCGATGCCTGTATTTTGTTATTTTTCTCCCAATGGGCCAGTACGGGCTGGTCGGAGGTGGCTCTGCTCCTCGTCGACGGGCTTTTCCTCTTCTCGACGGCCATTGCCACCACCTCAAATATTTCTGTCCTTCTCCTTCCAAATCTCATCTTCAGAGTCAGTTTTCCCCATTTTTTTAAACAGAACAAAGTCCAGGCTCTCCTTCTGACGGGTATGATGTTTTTTACTTGTTTTGCCGTCGATTCTCTTCTGAGGCCAGAGGATTCCCTTCAAATATTGGTAAATAGAGTCGACAGAACAATTTAAAGGAGATCTAGCGAGCTCCAGAAGCCACAACTGAGCCACAGTTACTCAGTAGCAATCTTCTGAAGCTCTTTTTCTCAACATCTTCCGACTCATTTCAGACGGAGCTCAGGAGAAAAATAGTCGAGAATCCTCAAATTGCAATTGCTTGTCCATTCTTTTGTGTTCTCTTCATCATCGAATTCAAGTTTGAAATACGTCAAAATACTCACCAGATGTTTTGTTTTTAGACTGTTTGTCCAAGTTTGGCGCAATCTTCAAAACGACCCGCCGATGACGACTCCCGTGATCGAAAAAGTGATCTCGCCCGTATTATGTTTGACACCTCGCCCTATTTTCAGCCACCACCGCCATATGCCGTTTGCCTTAAGGAAGACGCTCTGCCAAATTATGAGCAAGTGACCAGCTCCCGTTCATCCAGCATCTCCCGACCGAGGGCCTCAATATCTTTGGCTGGAAAAGCTCCGATGCCTCTTCCAATTTAAAAGACAGATCCCATGAAAGAGATCGCATTTTGTACATAAACAGATAAACTATTTTTGGTCGACAACAATACAAATAGGCGTCCGGGTTGCCAAACAAGTGACTACGCCAAAATGGGATGGACTATCATTGGAAGAGAATCCTTTTTGGGACAATTCTATTTCACAATTCATTTGTCCATTCGCTCGAACTGACAAAGGACATTCGATAAAAGGCAAAGAGAATAAAGATTTGAGGCTGATTTCTAATTTTCTAGGCAAAAAAAGAGTCAATATCAAAAAAATTCCAAAGAATGGCTGAAAGAAAGTTTCTGTCGATGGCTGCCTGTCTGCCAGGAAACTCGCAAGACTTTTTGAGAGACCATGAGGACTTTTTTGTACAATCTGTGATTAATTTTTATGCTGAAGTCGACTCCGAGCTTCATTCCATCAGACCACACAGCCAATAATTATTTTTCCCTCGCCACAAAGAGACGAAAATAGGAACGCAGCCCTCCAAACAGGGCTTTTACCCCTGTGGAAGTGAAGAAATGCCATTAAAAAGTGTCACTTGATCGTCTGGTAGTCTTCCTGAATCACAGGCTACTTATTTTTTTTCTTTAATTATTTCTATTCCAAAATGGTCAACGAGAGCAGGGTTTCTCTATGATTTCCAGTGGTTTTTCATGTCTACAGAGAAAAACAAAAATTAACATGGAGTTGGGCCTTTTTATCAGACAAAAATAGAGTAAAACACAGCCTTTTCGGCAGAGATCTCCCCCTGTTCGACAACATAACGCAACTTTTCCCAGGAATCTTTTAGTCTTCGATCAGCTGTAAAGTTCACCATAAACAGGGCATTAGCCTGTTGTGACCCTCGACGTTCTCAATATAAAAATGGCCGGATGTCCACAGCAACCAACCCGATTACCATGATCTACACCCCCAATTACTGCCTGGTCAGTCTACCTCTTTTCTTTTATTTTTTTTACACAGAAATTGGGCACTTGTTATTTTTCTCTCTGTATTGATGCCTGTATTCTCTTTTTCTTGGATCAATTCACCGCCCATTCATGGTGGCTGGCCATCGTTGCCTTGATCGATGTCGCTGTCTTATTTTCTGGCGCTGTCGGAGCTGTCTTTCAATGTAAATTCCTTCTTCTGCCCACCTTCATTTCCAGGGTTAGTCTTCTCTTCTTTAAATAAAAATAGTTCCAGTTTCTTCTTCTCTCTTTTACGATGCTGCTCTCCTCTTTGGCTGTACTTGGTCCTGTCGAGTCTCTTCCTCTGGTAAGGGTCCTCCTATCCATTGACATATTCCAGATCGAGGACGTCCGGAGGATACAAGATTGTTCCTTAGCCATGACGGCTCTCTTCCTCTTGGATGTCTTCCTCGTCGTCGAATTAGCGTAAGAGACTTTGATTCTCCGGTAAAAAGCGGCAATTTAGATTGTTCTGCAAGGTTTGGAGATCTCTAACCAATCATCAGAAAGAAGATAAACAACCTGTCTTGGAATCGGTAACCACGTCGTCTTTTCCAAATCTTCTCACTTGCAGTCTCCTCCACCGCCACATTATTTGAATTTCGAGGAGGACTCCATCAGTTCGACTGTCAGAAATCGAGAACCGGATTTCGTCCAGAATATGTTGGCGATATCGGATCACAGAGGCATTCCGATTTGGTTGTTCTAATAATAAACAGTGTTCTGTTTTGTCGTCGTCGTCGCCGTCGGCGCAATCTCATTCATCTCGTACAGCGCTTCGACCATCAACTGTTTTCGGCTGCGTCATTTCGCGAAGGCTGTGCATCACAGCGTCGGTTTCTCAAATTCATCTCGAATTGTTGGCAGTATGGTCGACTCTCCTCGTTGTGGTTAGATTTCTCTTCTCTTTTTAGGCATCATATTTAGTTTATGGGGACGATTGTCCTCAGAAGAAGCTGAGCGAGAGAAGAATCGTTGAAAGTCTTGACAAATATCGCAAGGAGACCATCGAAAAGTATGTTGGCCATTATATTTCGGGAATATAGCCATAGATATGATCTGTGTGATGGAACTCTTTTGAGCAAAGTGACCGTGTTGGAGGGAGATGTCATCGATGGGCAGACACATGGATATAGAAAGACGGAAGAGGTGGGAGGACTTGTGTTGAGCTCAATAAAAGGTTCAGAAATGGCGGACTGAGACGGATCGGCCGCCTTCCAAAAACAGATGTCCTCTGTCGCCGATGGCTGGAAGACGACCGTCGACTATATCAAATTGTTCGGCTGCACCTCTCGAGGAGCCTCTTCCTCCAAAAGAAGTAGGCTTTCCCAATTTACGGCAGATTATTTAAAGGAATTTATTGAGATATTGTGGAGAGAAAAAGAGCTGCCGAAGACGCCATTCCACGCCAGCAGGTTTTGCCATCTGAATTCGGCGCTTATTTCTTTGTTTCAGTCCTGACTTTCCCCTGTGTGAATATCGCCCTCCACGCCCGGTTTCTGAGGCAACTCATCACGAGAGCATCTCCATTTATGATTCCTTTAATTCTAAGAAATCAAAAGACAAAAGCCGTTGTGAATCGCCTGCGGTTGTTCCCCGCCGATTCTCTATTCGTGTCGACGAGAGAAGTCTCAATGAACATCGCGGCAGTACTCCGAAGCTTCCCAAGCCGATGGAACGCCTCTCGATCCACGTATTGTGTTCGGATAAGGAGAGTTTAGATTTTAAGGAGACTGGCATCCTCAATCGCAATGCTCCTCCACGACTTTCGGTCACTTCTGCCCCTCCGGATACGACTTTCTACGAGGATAGAAAGAAGAATTCAATCCATTTTCGAACGGAAGAATGCAGTCAGTCTGACTTTGTTCGACAACGTTCCCTTACTCCGACACCTCCTCCTGTCATCTCTGAGCCCTTGGGAAGAAAACATCAAGAGAGGCAAAGTGTGAGAACCAGCAGTCGGGTAGGGCATTCTAGATATAAAAAGGAGATATTTTCAGTCGTCGGAGAACCATTTCTACCGATCACGAACAATTAACAGCAGTGGAAGGCGACGGCCGAAAGATCGCAGTCCTCCTCGTCGATATAGTCCTGAGCCCATGGGAGACCAGCCTCGGGTAAACTACGAAATTCCCGTCTGTCGTGATTACGATCGATATGTCTTGTACGGAGACAATCGACGCCCGGAGGTGAGACCGACAAGAAGCCAAGAAGATGAAATATTTTAGAGAACCCGTCTGCAGGAGGAAACCGTCACCAAGGAGACATTCGAACGAGTGACCACTACTCGACGAATGTTTCCCAGTACTCTTGTATGAATAAAGTGCTTTCTGACCCGACATGCAAAACATTGCGTCTTTCAGGCGATGGGTAGAAGATATAATCCAGGAAAACGACCAATTACGCAATTAGAACCTCCACCTAAAAGAGAAACAATCTGAAGCTGAAAGAAAAATAAGAAGCGAACAAAAGTGTCTAACAAGTTAAGCGAGCGACTTGTTTCCGTCATGAGACCTACACCAATTTTTTATTTGGACCTCGAGAATGGCGTAGAATGGAATTGCGTAGAGCTTTTGAAAACGGAATACACCTTCTTTCTCCTTTTTGTTGTGCTCGTTTTAGGCAAAAGGACGGAAATATTCTTTCAAATCAAGGTTTGCTGATTATGGGAGGTGGCACTTGGAGCAACTGTGCGGGGTCGCAGCTGACCCCGGTGGGGTCACTTGTGCAACACTGCCTCGGACAGATATTTTGGCGGGATAAGTGGACGGATGAGGACACGGACATTATCATGACTTGGACGGGTTAATTGGACATCTGAATCTATTACCAGGCGACTGTACTCAATTGCTGAACATCCAAAAGCGATATCCCATCATGTATAGATTTAGTGCCATTTATAGAATGAGTCTCGAGTGACATGCCCCTGATTCCCGTCAGCCTGTAGCTGTCGCATCTCTGCGTCCCTGCCTACAAAATTACCGCGTCTAACCTAATTCGAGCGGAGCAGGACGCCAGTTTGAATGAGATATTTGCGGGATAAGGCGTCTCTCAGATTAGGCTCATCCGACTGTCTCCAGTTTTTTTCGAGCTCTTTTTCTTTGATTTCCTCTGAGTTCTTCTTGAAATGTAGCTTTCTCGTTTTATAACTGTGGCTGCATTCCTCAAGAAGAGAAATCTTTCTTTGAGCCGCTCTCGATGTAAAAAAAATAGATGAGCCGCTCTCGATGTAAAAAAAATAGATTACACCAGTTCCCATGGGGAAATTCATTATAATCTTTGTCCTCTCCTTTATATTATTACAAAAACGGTCTCTCCTAGTATTCTCTTCTCAATATTTCTTATTTCAATATCAATTTTGATCTCGATCGAAAAATTTTGATACTGGTTGTGCGCTCCACGGCAAAGCGCTAAAAAATATTTTTTGAACATTTTCACATTGTTTTCTCTTCTGGCAGGCCAATGCAAACATACACCGTACACCAATACACCCGGTGTATACACCGGTGTATACACCAAATACACCAAATGCTATATTTTGCTTATTTCTGCTGTTTTCTTTTATTTTTTACTATTTTCTATATCAGAAAATTACGGCGAACAATAATATCATTTATGCTTCCGAAGGCTCGCTTCGCTCGCGGAGCTAGGGAGGTATCCCTCGGGAGATTTGGATTCTTTAGTTTATAGAATGTCCGGGAGAAGAGGCGCTGGGAGAAGATGGGGAAAACAGTAAAATATCGTTACTGATGGCTGTTTTGTTCTACCAAGCGATCTCCTCCCAGTATTTCTTCTCCTGGACATATAAACTAGTTTTGGTGTATACACCCGGTGTATTGGTGTATACACCCGGTGTATACACCGGTGTACGGTGTATGGTGTATGTTTGCATTCGCCCTTCTGGCATCAACGTATTCTTTTGGAATAGTTTTGACCTCGACAACAAACGTATGCTCAGTGGCACATTTACAGAGGAATGCCAAAATCTCCGACTAAAGCCGTTAAGACGCCTACTCGCTCTTCACCAAGGAAAAAAGCATGGGCCTCGCCGGTCAAAGCCGCTACTAAATTCACAATTTTCGTGAGTTTTTTCTTTCATTTTGTGCTATATTTCACTTTTAAAACATACAATTAATGCCTTTATAGGATGAAAGTGAATTTTCTCCCCTCAACAACTCTTGGGCAGAAACCGTTGAAAAGGACACGAAACTTACTGAGCGTTTGATTGCCTCCTGTAAAGCCGACCGTTCCAGGAAACCGGCTCATCCAAAAAAGGTTAGTTACTGTCTAAAGTTTTTAGTTTTTTTTCCTTTCTCTCTTTGCATATTTGTAACAAATTATTTCTTTTTTTTTATTTATATAAATTCAGTTTTAATCAAGGAAAGTTTAGAGTGAAACACAGCCTAAATTTGTGAAGTCGCTCGAGCTTACCGAAGCCCTTTTCACTGCTGGACAAAGAAGTGAGAGACTTCGACTTCGCCAGGAAAGGATCACTGTTACTGAGCGTGAGATCGCTACCTCCAATACTCCCAAAAATAAAAAAGTTGTAAGTTTATAATTTTATTAATCATATCTTTCTTGTTTTAGCAGTCACAACAAACTCGTAAACGCCATCTTTCAAATGCCTCGACTATTCCTGACGACGTTGTTGAAGGATGCTCGCCGACTAAAAGACAAGCTGTGTACCGTACTCCCAACAGCTCTGGACGTCCTGCTCGCAAGCAGCTGAAAGACGAATGTACGCCAAGAAGCAGTCCAAGAATTAGGTATGTCTTTTTTCGACACTATTTATAGCGTTTTTAGACTTTTTGATTCGTCTTCTGTTGCTTCGAGCCCTGGAAACAAGTCGATGGTAGACCCTAAGCTTGGATGGTGCACTGACCAGAAGACTATTGATAGAAGAACCAAAGATATTGAGAAGGCTAAGGCGAAGCCTATTTATGCCAAATATCTTGCTTTGATCCCAAAAGAGCAGCGCAACCGTGATATTCACCCTCGAACTCCTAATAAGCTTATCAATTATTCGCGTCGCTCCTTTGATCAATTGGTATTTTTATTTTTTTTTTAAATTAACCATGTACTATTCAGATGCGCATTTGGAAGCGAAATTTGTATGCTGTTTGTGGAGAAGAGCCTTCTGAATCTGTTGCCGGATCTGTCTCAGATCGCGAATGCGAGTCGCCATTCGAAGGGGCTGCTCACACAGAAATTGTCCAAAATGAAAATGTAGAAAACGAACCGACTGTTACTAAAGTCGACATTGTGGTATGCAGTTATTTATAATGCTAACGTGTCTTTTTTTAGATTCGACCCGAAGCAGATGCCATGGCGTCCTTGTTGGGCAAATTTGACATGGATACCCGCAGTGGCGGTGACAGCACATTGAAAGCTCCTACATCCAGTGGTTCAACAGGTCCTGTTGATTTTTCTGCCCTCCATAATTAATGTTTTTTTTTTGTTAAATTCTTGAATAGTTAGCCGTAGAACGGCCATTTTCTATGCCCCATCCAAAATACTAACATTTTATGTGATCCTCCCGTGTTTTCCCAATTCTTTTCCAAGTTTATTTCCTGCTAATAATTTCCAGATTTATGCTAATGTCTTTATTTGTTCATCTGTAAAATAAAAAATAGGGCAATTTGTGTTGTTGCCATTTTTGGCTTTTGACTTGCTCTCAGCAATAACTCCACTCTTTAGCCCTCCTGTTCAGTTGCCGTTTCCGCCTGCGCAGTTGTCAATTTCCGGCGACTTGTTGCCTTGAGTAGTCTAAATTCTTTTTTCCTGCTTTTCTATTAGAGTCGACCACTAATCGAGTGTCATCGTCAGCATCGCATCTAGATTAGTATAGGCCTCTTCTTTGATTGCTTCCGGGCATTTTGCGTGGTCTAATATTATCTAAATTGGTCATTTACACCTAAAGAGAGAGAGGAAAGATGTGAGAAAAGAGCAATAAGAGCTCTTGAGTCACGACAGGCATCGTTTATATTAATCGCGACCCTTCAACGCCATTCATAGGATTAACGAGGTCGCATCTGCCATGGAGGACCAATGGACAACAGCTGAAGCAGGCCCGCTTATTGCTCATTTATAGGCCGTCTTTTTATGAGTCGTCTTACCTTCTTCTTCTTCTTCTTCTTCTTCTTCTTCTTGCTACTACTAATTTCAGTTTCTACTTCTAGTTAAAATATAATTATTTCTCTGAAAATCTCTCAAAAGAAGTTTTGCATTTTCTAGTAAATGTCGTAAATATTCCCTTGAAATTCTAGATCTCAATGAACTTGTCGTCTCTCAAAATATCCCGCTCGTTGCTCATTTTGTCGTTGGTAATTAGTTCAAACTCAAATGACGGAACCCGACGAATTCCCCTTGGGGGCTCTCAGATAACACTAATTAGAGCAATTAGCGAGTGTCGGTGAGATGCCATCTGTGCTCTGTTTATTTTTGGGCCAGCTTCTCCCCCCAATATAATCCTCAGTCTCTTTTGCCAGGTGACTTGTAGTTTGACCCAGTCGATTGATTATTCTTCTGAATATAACCCGAGGTCTTTGTCTGATCGTAGCCCGAGGCCATATTCCGTCTGACCTCCTCGATTCGTCTAATCCTAGCTCCCTTGGTTAATTGGTTCTACCCCGTCCACAATCCTTCTCATTTATCGTCAGTTCGGGGGGAAGCTGCAATCATTCCCGAGCTAATTAGGCGGCATTCCTGGAAAACGTTTCCAATTAAACTTCTCCTCGTCAATAACAGCTGCGATTTCAATTAAATTGAGCCCGGAAAAGAAAACAAACTCCGTCTGTACTTACCTGTTTGTGGCTTTTCTTTCCTTATGGGGATCGTTTAAATTGCAGTTACCGCCCTCTAATTATCCCTTGCTCTCTATCATAAACATTCCCATTTAAATTGTCCTCAATTCCCGCCATTTCCTCTATCGATTTTATCCTCCTTTATTGTCTCCTTTAGATGATGCTCGGTGAGTCAGCTTTTCGACCTTATTACAAACCGACGGTGCCCCATACTGCCGCCGGTTACGAGAATTCACAGCCAGCCCCTAGGTAACTTCTCAGAATACTGTAATCTCTTTTTTTAGGCAGATTTACTCCAGTCCGGAACCTGTCGTTTCGTCGTCGCCCGGGAAGGAAAGAACTCGTCGAAGGAGGACAACATTCACACCGGAACAGACAGCAGCCCTCGAAAGGGTAGGCCTCTCTCTCCTCGACGGCCATCTGTCTTTTCAGGAATATGTCACCGATCGGTACATGGACAGCTCAAAAAGGGCCAGTCTAGCCGAGAGTCTTTCCCTGAATGAGGTCCAAGTCAAAACGTGGTTTCAAAATAGAAGAGCTAAAGACAAAAAAGAAGGTCGAAGGGAAGATAAATTGTGAGTTTACCTTGAAAATAAAAAAAAGCAGCGATTGAAGATGTTCACCGGGATCGACCAAAGCAGATAGCACTTCTTCTACTTCGCCACCTATTAAACAAGAGAATTTGCTAGCTGCCATCAAAGAGGATATCCCTCCTCCAGATGCAGCCATTATTCAAGCACCCGTGGCCATACAGGTGTCCTTTTTCATTGTGATAACTAATTTTATTTAGGATTATACTCCCACTTTGAAAGCAGTGCTCGAGTCGCCTGTTGTCGTCTCGCAGGATTCCTATCCACTTTCAGAAGAGCATCCTGTCATTTCCCCACCTAAATTGACAACTGAAACAACAGTTACCAGTTGTACGATGGCCACTCCGACGGTTGCGACCCTTGCCACTCAACCCATTCCAACTTCATATGCTGATTATCTCTCTCTTGGTTTAAATCCTGCCATGAGTATTTCTGCACCTGTTGCCTATAGTTCGATATACGACGTCTACGGAAATTTTCAACAAGATTATACAGGTAGGAGATGTTTTTAGCCGAGGAAAGATGTTCAGGGTTATTCCAAGCTACACATAATTCGCCTCAATTCTTCACCGCCCTTTCCACTTTGGATCCACAGGCAGTCTCCCAACAACCTCTTGCCAATCTCTAAATCCATAATCAATGTTGTAATTCCAGTGATATTTCCATTATTTAACTAAAAATTTAACAAGAACAATGGCAACAATAACAAAAATTGTTACATTAACAAGAACAAGCATAAAGATATCAGCAAAACAAATTATACTTCCATTTTGACGACAAATTAAATGCCAAAGTCCATGGCTTCAGTTAATTTATCCGTACGTTTTTCTAAAAAGGAATGTTACAAAAATTTCCGACTAGGATACTTACTCATTTTTTGCTGTTTTTTCTTGTTATTTTTAACAGCCTTCTTGATAAATTTGTTCAATTGGACATTTCCATCAATTGAAAGATCCTGAGGTAAAATTTCTTTCTCGTCATCTGATTCTACGGTCTTCTTTTTCTTTCCGCTGGTCACAACCACGGTAGAGCCTAAAATGATAAATATAGTATAAAACACCAGTGGAACTAACCATTATCGCCCACATCCATATCCTCATCTTCGTCTTCCTCACCTTCATCGCTATCATCATCTGGTACACTTGACGTCTCCATTGAAAGACCTAAAATATTGAAGTTTAATACCAGCGCCTTGACTTACTGTCCACAATTTCATTCTGTTCCTCAAGAAGAGCATCAATATCGAATTCTTTACTAAATTCATTCACAATTTCAGCAGAAACGTGGAATTGATCCGAAGGTTTTGTTGCTTCGGGTGGATGTGTATAATATCTTAATCTACCACAATTCCAATCACGCAAAACCTATAACATATAACATGACCACTTCAAGCTAGACATACGGATTTAGCTGCAGCGTTGATATCGGGACGAGCACCTTTTTTTAATCTGCCAAGTTTTCGAGCAACCAACGACAGAAACTGATCACATGATTTGAATTCAGGGATATTGTAATGCATCATTAACTGAAAAAAAAAATGAATTTTAAAGAAGTTGCTTCAAAAAACTTACAGTATCTTTCGAACAACGTCTTAAAATAGCGTGTACAGGCGCGATAGGATCTATGAGATTATCTATACGAACAGCATTTTTCAAAGCAACCTAAATATCAAATAAACAAAAGATTATAATAATAAACCTCAATAGGATCCAAATCTTTGTTACTGATCAGAACAACTCCCGGCGAATCAAGAAGTCTAATATGTTTGTCCAATTCTATTTCTTGGATTTCCTTCGTTATTCCAGGTAAAGCACCAACATTACAAGCTCGTTTCCTTTTTAAACTGTTGATTACGCTACTTTTTCCAACATTCGGAAAGCCTGGAGAAATAAATCAATGCAAAAATTGAGAAAACATTATTTACCGACTACTCCGACTCGGATGCTTGTTTTAATATCCTTGTTGCGGCAGTAGTTTCCCAAAAGCTTCATAACAAGATCTGCACCGACGCATTTAGAAGTGTCACTTTTTAAGTTCGAACTACTGAATCGTCCCTATAAAATAGCAATATTAAGGAAATAATTAAATTAAACAAGAGAAGCAAGCATAAAACATACCAAATTTGTCTTTTGATCCTGAGTACTGGCTTTGAATGCTAACGTTGGGAATTGGCCACGCAGGTAGTTTAACCATTTCTGAACATTTTCACGAGGAACAAGATCAATCTAAATGATAAAATTTATATTAACGATTTGAGGCTGCAGCTCACTTTATTCAATAGTAGAACCAGCCTCTTTCCAGCATTTATAACCTGTTCTTCAACGGATGCGCTTCTACTACCCAAAGGATCTCTTGCATCCAAAACCTAAAGAAAGTAAAACAAATAAAAAAAGGAACAATTGTACCTGTATAATGACATCAGCTGTTTCAATAGTTTTTCGCACTTCACTAGCATAAGCTTTAATTGTCTTGTCATCCATAGGACTAAATTTGTCATCGTTGATATTTTGATATTTTTGCGAATATTCCTTGGCCTAAAAAAATTGTAGAACCAGAATTGCATGAAGCTTACCTGCTTAGCGGCTTTTGCAGTCAATTCATGCAAATTTGAAGGTGCTTCAGCTTTTCTCTTCCTTGCTTCTTTTGCAGCCTCCTGAAAATATTAAATATTTAGACATAACAATCCTACCTTGCGTGCTTCTTGTTGTGCTTTCTCTCTTTCTCGAGCTTTTTCAGCTTCAATTAGAATTTCCTCTTTGAAAGGACATGAATTTGGGACGGTAATAGTCTTTTGCTTCTTTTTCTTGTCTAAATCAAATAATATTATAAATTCAAAAATAGACTTACGTCCTAGCTTTTTAGCTTCCTTTTTAACTTTTCTGTTGTGATCTCGAACTTTTTTCTCGATCTTGTACCGCTTAGCACAGCTGACCCTTTTACTAGCTTTCTTGAGACAAAGTTTTGCCATTTTGCGATACCCTAAACGAAATAGATACTAAAAGTGATCAGATATACGTATACAAAGCGAAATGAAATAAGGAATGGGAAACAGGAATCAGAAAGGCAATTTCGCAGCTGAAGTGAAATCCCAAACTTTTTCTTTTTGCATATTGCGGAGTTTTCTGCTTACAGTAGCCAAAAAAATGAAATAATTAAAAATATTCGAAATTTCAACCTATTTTCTGTGTATCGGCAGTGCCGATTCGGTAAATATCCAGATTCTAAAGATAGAAAACTCGGGTTTTACCAATCGTAGAGTCTGTTTCAATCCGTAATGCCCTTACTAAGACAAGCAGATACTGAAATAATGCTAAAATGGCGTTTTGCATAGAATTGAGATGACCAGGAGCTCAAAATAGATATCATGGATGCATTATCGGTCGGCATCAATCAAAGTTCAACAGTACAATAAAATTGCATCTCAAGCAATAAAGTTCGTTGGACCGAAAAGGTATATACATGAAAATCAAGTATGTTCTGCTACTCACAGCTCGCCGGACGCGGCACTTAGACTTTGGCGCAAAATGGCACATTTTTGAAATTTGTTGTAAAATAGAATTCCTATTTACACGTCTTTCTCTATATTGGCCGAGCCAAATTTCGAGATTTTTATAGCAAAACACTCCAAAATAGTTCTAGATGTCACAGCAATTCTTTCAGCCTGATTGCTTACAAAAACGATATAAAAGTTGATTTTTTACCATCAAAGAAATCGCGTAGGAAGCTGAAAGAATTGCTGTGACATCTCCAAGGTATATGCAATTTTTTCACTAAAAATCATGAATTTCTGTCGGGCCGATTTTGAGAAAGACGTGTAAATAGTTATATGGCAAAATTGCATGTTGCTCTATTGCTAAGTGCCGCGCGCTCCAATACAATGGCGAGCTGTGTACTATAAACAATTTGGCGAATTTTTAATAAATCCTAATAAAAAGAACAACAAAAGTTTGAATGAGTAAAAATGAGAACAATAGAGTTTGTTCAAAATTGAAAAATCCACAATATGATATTCAACTCAACAAGATCTTCTTAATTGGCACCTTTTGTAATTTTGCAACCAGCATCGATGAACTGAAATAATGATGTTACTGAAAAACGAACGAAAAACATACAATTTGCATGATTGCACGACAGCTCCTGCTGTTGTGGACTTCACTGCTCTGTATTTTTCCTATTTCAGTAACTAGATCACAGAATACTTTTTTTTTTTTATCATTAGTCAGTTTAGTTGTCATTATGTCACAGAACGTCTTCTCGTAATTGAAACCACTCAATTGAAAACTAAAAAAAATCACACTATGATAAGAATAAAAAACATACACTTTTTCAAATGTAGCAATCAGGCCACCAACCGTATATTGTGCATTTACTTGGAACACAGATCTCTGAAGTACATGATATTTGCTTATAAAAGACTCACAATGTTTGAGATAAACACAGCCTCTACATCATAAATTTGTTGTTCATTTCCGGCAAATGGTGCTTGACCAAGGTTGTGTTGCTGGCCATTTTCATCGGAAATCTGGTGCTGTAACAAAGCTCCTTCTTGAGTTCCAGTAAAGTCTTCATGATAAACATTTACTTGACTGCGTTCTTCACGTTCTAACTTGCCAATCTCATTGATAAATGAACGTTCAAGAGAATCGATCATCACGTTGACATCCTTTCTGAACAACTGCTATTTTCAAAAATAAACTCAAAACCTCAAATTACTAACGGAGTACTGGAATTTTCTCTTCAGTTCCTGTATCTTCTGACTATCAGATGCCATTAGACTAACCCTAAACAAATGAATAAGAGTGACAATACGCATAACAGCCACCACAAAGACACTACAAGACAGCAAAGATAACATCATAACAAGCACATGGCGAATGCAGAAGTTCACCTAAATCGGTTCACCAAGTCAAAAATCGACTTCAGTATTCCTGCCGAAGGCAGGCTTAGGCTTAGTAAAATCGTTTTATATATTCGATAGCTGGGAAGCACGCAGAAACAAAAAAACCCGAAAAATAATTGGGAATAAAAAAAAGTGGTGCACCGCTGGTGAACCGTTGGTGAACTTGGTGAACTGTGAATTCCTGCACTGACCCAAGCACTTTGCAATTTCTGCCTGAAAATGGCGCAATTTAAAAAATAATCTGCAGTATGAATGCCAAACGAGTTTCCCGGCTTTTTTCTGGACTGCAATTGAAGTAGATTTCGGTCGAGTTTCTACACATTCCGGACTGCAATTGAGCTAGGTTTCGGTCGAGTTTCTACACACTCCGGACAACAATTGAGCTAGATTTTGGTCGAGTTTCTACACATCCCGGACAACAATTGAGCTAGATTTTGGTCGAGTTTCTACACATCCCGGACAACAATTGAGCTAGATTTTGGTCGAGTTTCTACACATCCCGGACAACAATTGAGCTAGGTTTTGGTCGAGTTTCTACATATATCGGACTACAATTGAGCCAGGTTTCAGTCGAGTTTTTAGACATCCCGGACAACAATTGAGCTAGATTTTGGTCGAGTTTTTAGACATCCCGGACAACAATTGAGCCAGGTTTTGGTCGAGTTTCTACACATCCCGGACAACAATTGAGCTAGATTTCGCTCGAGTTTTTAGACATCCCGGACAACAATTGAGCTAGATTTTGGTCGAGTTTCTACACATCCCGGACAACAATTGAGCTAGATTTCGCTCGAGTTTTTAGACATCCCGGACAACAATTGAGCTAGATTTTGGTCGAGTTTCTACACATCCCGGACAACAATTGAGCCAGGTTTCGGTCGAGTTTCTACACATCCCGGACAACAATTGAGCTAGATTTTGGTCGAGTTTCTACACATCCCGGACAACAATTGAGCTAGGTTTCGGTCGAGTTTCTACATATATCGGACTACAATTGAGCCAGGTTTCGGTCGAGTTTCTACACATCCCGGACAACAATTGAGCTAGATTTTGGTCGAGTTTCTACACATCCCGGACAACAATTGAGCTAGATTTCGCTCGAGTTTTTAGACATCCCGGACAACAATTGAGCTAGATTTTGGTCGAGTTTCTACACATCCCGGACAACAATTGAGCTAGATTTTGGTCGAGTTTCTACACATCCCGGACAACAATTGAGCTAGGTTTCGGTCGAGTTTCTACATATATCGGACTACAATTGAGCCAGGTTTCGGTCGAGTTTCTACACATCCCGGACAACAATTGAGCTAGGTTTTGGTCGAGTTTCTACATATATCGGACTACAATTGAGCCAGGTTTCAGTCGAGTTTTTAGACATCCCGGACAACAATTGAGCTAGATTTTGGTCGAGTTTCTACACATCCCGGACAACAATTGAGCTAGGTTTTGGTCGAGTTTCTACATATATCGGACTACAATTGAGCCAGGTTTCAGTCGAATTAATCTTTAACCATCCGACCAATCTGTTTGAAACAGGCTATACACAGCTGGTAAAGTGGACCGAAAGTAACATGTTACCTTTTTGAAAACTTCTAACGGTAATTCGTTAAACATCGCCGCTATATTGACGTTTTTGGTAGAATTTGAAAGGGCGAAGGCAATGTATTCACATTGTCAAACATGACACAAATGGCGCACCGGAAACTTTCCTCCGACCTGTTGGCAGACATAAATTTATTTGGTAATATATAATTGCACTTGATCGCCAAGGAGAAATTGTCCCTTATTGTTCCTTTAATATTGCGAAGCATTTTATTCTTTTATTTGTAACTGTCGACAAGATTTTCAATGTCTCGAAATTTACGTCGAGTTTCTTCTAAATTTCCTGCTTCTATTAGGGAAATGTACAACTTTGAAAGATCGAGTGGGATTATAATTGGGGAACAGAGTTGATTATCTGCCACAAAAGAAATGAGATTCATTGCCAGATCTTCTTGTGAAGGAGCTGTTTGTAAGAAAAATCCTTCTCCGGTTCCTATATTGTTGTAAATAGATAGAATCCACCAATGATGTTTGTTGCTTGCTTTAATAATCCATATATCGCATTCTCCCCTCTGAAATTGGGTATATTTTCACTTCCTGATAGCATGATCTCTAAAACAGTTGTAGAGATACGGTGATAAGGCAAGCTTTTCAAAAATAAATTGCTGGCCAAGGAATTCGTCCCACTCCTTGCCTGGATTATCGTCTCTTGTAGTCTATGATAGACTGTTTATCTTCTCGTACCAATCCCGATAGGTTTCAATAATCGCGCTTACATTTTCCAAAGGAATGCGTCCAAGATAAACGCTGTTCGTCGGCAATTGATAGAGGCCTTGTGTATAGACGTCTAAATTGTCATCTACAGAAAATTCAAAATGAAGCGTCTCCGGCACATTATCCACTTTTGACCAGTCCTGAATAAATTCTTTTTTCTTTCAAAATATTAATACATACTTCAAAAATACAATTCATAGCTTGCCAAACAGTAGCACATGTCAATTCCCTTAACCAAATTCCTAAACTTGTCCTTCCTTGTGCCATCTCGGCAATAATCCGTTCATTTATTGATCTATTAGAGAAATACCAACAGAAAAGGGATGGAATCTTCTGAAAAAATCAGCAGTGACATAGGTTGAATCTGTTCTACTTTGACGGTATTAATTTTCAGAACTTGTTCAATGATTTGTTCAAAATCAGAAACCCCAAGATGTTCTACTGCCCATAAGTCTAGCATTCTTTGTGTTTGTTCCGGTGAAATTTTCCATAGATCCACATTTTTAATGCGAAAATCATCAGCAAATTCGAGAAAGATATCTAACGCCTCTTGGCAGAGTTCCTGTCGTTCTAGGCCCAAAGTACGGTCTGTCTGAAAATGGATCATGATCTGTAAAAGCCAATCCCACATACCACTTCGAAATGGGTAAAGGCAAATCCTGACAAGGATTGCCTAATGCGAGGAATGTTCTCCCTCGTCATTGGAACAAGAAAATTGGTCTCTTGAGTTTTTGGGCCATAATTATTTGATAAATAATAACAATCAGACCCATCCACTTTTGAAAATTCCTAAAAATTGATAGGAACGGATAACAGCAATACCCTCCAATAGAAAAATTCACAGCTGTGCCAAAGATACAGAGTGGGATCTTTCCGATAGCAATAAATTCCCAATTGTCTTTTGTTCTGCTCACATAAATCATCCATAAAATGACAACTTTGACGCAGACGGACATACGGAATCGGATAGCACTGGAAGGCAAGTTGTAATTCCCAAAATAACTCACTTTTCGAATTATTTTCACTTTCAACTCTGTCGGAACATCCAAAAATTGATCGTATTGCATGATATCAAATGCTGGTTGGAAAAATAAAGACGCTAAATTTCTAGGAGAAAGGAGTGAGGAAAGAAGGGATATCCATAGGAAAGCGGGTATATCGATTCTAAATATCGACTTTGGCTAATTCCGCGTCATTTTCGAGGTGAAGCCAGGAAACCACAGACAGGAGAGGGAATGGAGGAACCGACGACGCGGGAGAGATCGCTGAAGACGACAATCTACCGTAAGGCCCTAATTGTTTCTTTAATCCTCGTACAGCCCGGCCAAGAAGCATATTTTCTTATTAATAATTTGTCGTTCTCTGAATGGATTACACCGAGCTACGTGCCCCGTCGGAGCTACAGTCATCGCCAAGTCGTGCAGATGTTGCTTAGTCGACCAAAAAGTGTAAAGAGCATCTGGTGCTCCGTCCACCACCCGGCCACTCCTTCCCATAAACACCCGCCAACAGACATTAGCTACGGCACGTCCGTCGCCCTTTCTTCTCTTCCCTTTCCATTTATTGTACACATTACTGCTCAAAAAGTTTCGAAATAGCTATTGCGATCATCGCAGGAGATCAATTGGCCCCGCAAAAAAAGGCCAGCTGTCCTGAGTGACCGGGGGTCCCGGCTATCGATTCATTTCACTTGGCACCTCCGAAAAAATTCTCTTTCTCACGCTTATTATCCTCCCCAAAAAAACAGCGATATTCTAGCCCCGTCGAGGTCAAGAGACACCCGCGGGCTTGCCTCGCCCCGATTCCTCTTTTTGGACTGGCAGATTCTTCGAGAATGTTCCCCCCAGGGCCGATTCTGGTCACGATCTGCGATTGTCTCATCTCTTTTCTCTCATTTACCGTCATAAAATGCCCGTTTTATAGATATCAGTGCCCAATGAGGTGGTGGTGGCTTCTTTTGCTGCCAGCCACGGTCATGGCACACGGGATGCCCAAAGTTGTTGTCGTCACGGTGGCCACAGAAGAAACCGACGGCTTGAAAAGACTTCTCCAATCGGCTAAAACATTTGATTTGCCAGTTGAAGTACTCGGTTTGGGTCAGGAATGGAAAGGCGGCGACACTCGGGTCGAGCAAGGCGGCGGACAAAAGATCCGCATCCTCCGCGATTGGATAAAACAGTACAAAGACGAGACAAACACCATAATTATCTTCGTCGACGCGTGAGGAGTAGCCTATAATAAAATCAATTCCATTTCCAGGTATGATGTTGTCTTCACTGCCGGTGTCAATACAATTCTCGATCGCTACTTTGAACATTTTGAGGAATATCGCGTCGTCTTTGGAGCAGAGCCATTCTGCTGGCCAGACGAGAGTCTCGCCGTTGAATATCCTCTTGTCGACTTTGGAAAAAGGTTAGTTTTCAGCCAATAGAGAGAATATTTATTCCAGATACTTGAATTCTGGCCTGTTTATGGGATTCGCTCCCGAGTTGTACCAAATGATGACATTGAAGGAGGTCGAAGACAAGGACGACGACCAACTCTATTATACAATGGTTTATCTCGACGAGAAACTTCGTCGCCAATTTAAAATGACTTTGGATTCGATGTCACGTATCTTCCAAAATCTCAATGGAGTTGTTTCCGATGTTCAGTTGGAATTTAGCGACGATGGTGACGCCTTGGTAAGTCGAAAAAGAAACTAGAAATACACGAGGATTAGGCATACAACGCGGCATACAATACCCATCCGATTATCATCCACGGAAATGGGCCGAGTAAGAAGCATTTGAATTATTTGGGAAATTACGTGGCCAAGAGGTGGTCATCCACGACGGGTTGTTCGAATTGTGGTGACAAAAGCCGACTCGACTTGGCGGAGACCAAAAAAGAGAACTATCCTTTGGTGGCTGTCGGTCTCTTCGTGGCCAGGCCGATTCCATTCGTCGAAGAAGTTTTGGAATATTTTGCTCAGTTGGATTATCCTAAGGACAAAATAGCCCTTTACATTTACAACAACCAACGGCAGAGTATAAAAACTGTGAGTATTTGCAGATAAAATCAATTCTCTTTATAGTTTATGGACTTTTTGACCAAATATGGTAAGCAATATTACACGAAGAAAGTAATAAATGGGGTGGCTGATGTCGGCGAAAGAGAAGCAAGGGAGGCGGCATTGTGAGTTTGGCTCAATTCATAGAGAAATATTCAAAATATAGGGAGTGGGCGAAGAAATTCTCAATCGACTTTTTCTTTTCATTGGATGGTGATGTGATTCTCTCTAATCCGCAGGCTTTGCAACTTCTCATTGAATATTCTGTAAATTATGACATGTGAGCCTAGGAAATGGCAAAGGAGAAACGCGTCATTTTAGTGAAATTGTGACACCTCTCTTGACCCAGCCGGGGAAGCCATTCAGCTCATTTTGGGGAGACGTCGACGTTACGGGATACTACAAGAGAAGCGAAGATTATATGGCCATTGTCAATGGGAAAAGAATCGGATATTTCAATGTATAATACTTCTTTAAAGAAGAAACACAAGATTATAGGTGCCTTTTGTGACGAGTTCCGTCCTCCTGTCAAAGAACAAATTGAACCAGATGAAGAAGCCTTTCTCATACAATATGAAATTAGACCCTGACATGTCCTTCTGTAATTATGCTAGAGATTATGTGAGTACACGAAAGAACTACAAGAGAAAATTATTTAGGGACATTTTATGTACGTGGATAATGAAAAAGAAATGGGATTTTTGATTGTCAGCGACGATTTCCAAGAAAATGTACACAAAGGATATTACCATCCGGAGATGTGGGAAATATTTATGAATAGAGAGGTAGGCGATGGAATATTGTAATACGAGGGAGACAGCTCTGGGAGAAGCGATATCTCCATCCAAAATATTGGGAAACATTCAATGCCGACGAAGTACCACAAGCTTGTCCCGATGTCTATGACTTTCCCTTGATGTCGGAGAGATACGCCGAAGAAATGATCGAGGAGATGGAAGGATACGGAAAATGGAGTTCAGGAAAGAATCAGGTAAATGACAGAGATGCAATAGAAAAAAATATAGGATGATCGACTGACGGGAGGATACGAGAATGTACCGACGAGGGACATCCACATGAATCAAATAGGATACGAAAGACATTGGCTCTATTTTATGGACGAGTACGTCGAGCCAATGCAATCCAAAACATTCATCGGATACAATCAAAAGGTACTCTTTTCCCTGTGATTATAATCAGAATAATTACAGCCAATCACTTCCCACATGATGTTCGTCGTCCGTTACAAACCAGAAGAGCAAGCTTCCCTTCGCCCTCATCACGACGCCAGCACGTACAGTATCGACGTAGCCTTGAATAAGAAAGGTCGAGACTACGAGGGCGGAGGAGTCCGCTACGTCCGATACAATTGCACAGTACCGGCAGATGAAATCGGCTACGCTATGATGTTTCCGGGTCGTTTGACTCATCTTCATGAGGGTTTGCCGACAACTGCCGGCACCCGCTATATTCTGGTCTCTTTCATTAATCCCTAACCTCGCTCGGGTCTACCACGTGTATCCAATAAATTCTATTATTTTCTCTCGTTGTCCTCGATAAGATAAACAGCCCAGCTGTCTCAATGCCCTTCGACGATGTCGTCTTCTACAGTTTTCTTCGTAAGTTTTATCTTTCTGAAATTCGTCTTGTTTGTTTTTGTCTCGCCGCCTGCCGGTTGGTGTAAAAATGCTCTTCACCCTGCTCCACGGTGAGTTTCCCGTTATTTTTCCGTCTGTTTCTTTTTCTGTTATCAGTTTTATTCTTCTCAGTGCTCAGAGAACTCTTCGCCACGGTTTCCGTCGACTCTTCGACCACCAGTCTCGTCGATTTTTGTCAACATGCCCAGACACATTTTGCCCCTCAAAAATCTCTGTCCCTCGACTCATGGAACGCGTCTCTCCCGACAGAAGAAGAAAAGCAACAAATGAGGACAGTAAGGAGACTGATCGACGGGCAAAATTCGTTGTTTTTAGCTTTTTCTCCGATTATATTACATGCCGACCTTTGAGGGAAAGACATTTCCCTTAGACGAGTATCCTGCTCTAATTCCTTGGATTAATATTATTCGAATCCAGGACTACATTGTGATTCACGAGAAGTTTCCCCCGGACGGGGGTCGTTTCGCCAGGAATTGGGGGCTTGTCGCCCTTTGCGATCCTCTGGCGTGTTCCAGGTTACAGCTGTTCCCCTTCTCAAATAAAATTTCCAGAATTCTGCATCATTCGGCAGTTCATTTCGACTCTGAAGGTTCTATCTACGAGGAATCCGCTTATGTTACTCAGAATACCAAAAGCCGGTCACTTGCCTATCATGGAGCCAGTCGATATGCTTTGAAAGAGTATCTGGCCATAATTTCAATGTCTCTAAATTGTTTAGAATAGTTCCTTCGACTTGTAATCCCAAATATACGATCACAGACGGTGCCCATAATTCGGATACAATGTTTCACGTAAAAATTGGCCCCTTTTCCTTATTTTTTCGTTTTAGTTATGGAGTTCTACTCTTTTGGAAGCGTCAAGAAGTCGCAAAGAAGATTTTGCTTTTATTCAATGGCACGGCATGGCCGAGACTTCGTACTTCCACTTTATCCATCAAAATCTCCTCATTTTTAGATGTTCTACAGCAGATGCTTTTGTTTCCATAGGTACAGCAAAACGCGAAAATTATGGGGATAAATGTACTGCGGTGAAAATACAAGAAGCTTTCAATTATATTGCTTCTCCATTGGTTTGCAGGTCAACTCTCCATCGCTTCCTAAAAATTGCTCATATTCAGGACCCCGTTAGACGATTCAACATGCAAATTGATAGCTAGCGACAATCCTTTGGGAAGATTGATCAATGGAGTTCCACCTGCAAATGTATGCTTCCAAAAGGCTGCAGATGAAGTAAGCGTTACTTTCAACAGGATGATATGAAAATAACAGGACGTGAAAGGAGAATTTGTTCACATTGAACAGAAGGAAAGTGCAAGAAAAGCCTTGGATAAATGGTCAGAGATTCTCCAATTCGTGTTTCCAAAGAATATTATCTCCACCCCAAAGTTTGAATTGATATAGCGGATAAAAGGAATAAATTTTTATAATACGTATGTATTTTTGAGCATCCAACAACGTATATCCTAGAAAATAAAAAAACAACATTAACAAAAAGTTGAATTTCAACAATAAAGATCAACAAACTAACTAAACTTCTATGAAAGCCAAATATCTCGAATTATAAATTGAAACAATGGCTCTTCTGAGTATCATATTAGACCGAGGTTTCTCGTTTGCTCATAGTTCCAAATTTAGTCTAAGAAATAAATAAATAAAAATTGCCATGCTCACCTTTTGATTACGAGCAGCCAGTTGTTCCTTCTCGAGCCATTCCATCTTGTGATTATGTTGTTCTACAGCGTCATTTGTATTACGATCAATCATTTCAGGAGTAAGAACACCATCTTCAGAAGCGTAAGCCGATGCCTAAAATCATAAAATGATATAAATATAAGCAATAATCATTTGCTGCCGAAAAGAGGCTCACCTGCCATCCAATAACTAATTTGCTCAGTTCACGACCACTCATTCCTTCCGTTCGTTTAGCTATCTCAGAACATTTTGCTACCCAATCAAATTTAGCAAGTTTTAATCTTTGTCCACGGGAACCTTAATAACAATTTTAGTCAAACAAATTCAAAAATACCGCTCGTAGCAGGATTTGCAATGTGCTCCTGGAAATATTGCAGAATAATACGCTCACGTTCAGCTGTACCAGGAAGTGTGAACTCAACCATTTGATCCAGACTAAAATATTAACATTAAATAAAATAAATATACGAAATACCGATCATTCACTGCCCAATCGAACTGTTCAGGCTGATTGGATGCAACCACGAGCATGAAACGACGAGACTGAGTACCAGTACGGAATAGGAAAGCATTTAATGCAGCACGTGTATCTTCTGACATTGCTTCTTTTGAACGTTTTTGGAGGAAGGCATCAGCCTCGTCGATGAACACGATCAATCTAAAATATTTCAGTTAGGAATTAAAAAAATCAAACCCTTTACGGCTACTTTGGGCCCAATCAAAAACTTTGTGAATGGCACTAACACCATCTCTACCAAGCGGGGCAATATCACCACCAGTTAAAACAGCGTAGTCCAATCCGCTGTGTTGTGCCAGGCTCTTAGCAAATAATGTTTTACCAGTTCCAGGTGGACCATAAAACAAGACATTACGGAAAAGACCTTGGTTTCTTCGAGTATTTGAAGTGGTAATTGCAATATCACGAAGGCGACGCTCGAGTTCGGGCTGAAATCCTAGTATAATACAAGCTTAAAAATAATTTTACCGATAAAATTACGCCTTTTAAAGGATCATGAGTTTTTCTAAACAACATTGAAGCTGTTTTAATTGGATGCTTCAGTGTCTCCAAAGGTGTGATGCGGGATGTTTCTCGTACAAGAGAAGGTTTGCCAAGTCTTGCTTCAGCATAACGAGCAACAACACCTAGCAAAACTTGAAGAAAAAAACAAAATAATTGTACCTGTTCCACGTTTAGCAGTATACCATCCTATAGCTAATGCTGTCAAACCACCAACAGCTGCAGTGATTTTAGTTTTATCATTGAGAAAATCTTGCAACCCGGCACCGATTACTTCTCCACCCGTTCTATGATTATTATTTGTTAAAGAAAAATAGAAAATCCTTACTTGATTTTTTCGATCACAGTTTTACGATTCTCTTCCTCATGAAGACGCAACTGCTCCAAATTTACATCACGATTTTCACGTGCAGCTTTTGCTTGAGACCTCGTTTGGGCGTCTATTTTTTCCAATTCATATTTATGTTTCAGAGCAAGCTCGTGTTCAATGGTTGCTAAAATAATAAATTTAAATGAGGCACCGAATAAAACTAACATTTACGAAGGGCCTCCTGTTTTCTGACACTTTCTTCTTGTTTCTGAAGCTCGGCTTCCAGCATGCGAGCTTTCATTGACATCTCATCTTCAGCTCTTTTACGAGCAAGCTGATCTTGATATTCAGCTCTCTAGAATATGTCTTATTATATCTCCACTTTTGTGATAATACCGATCTAGCATGTTTCGTCTCTTCATTCAACGTTTTTCGCCGTTCTTCTTCAGCTATCCGATTTTGATCTGATTTCATAGCTTGGATTTGCGCTTCCACTTGCTGAATGAATAATATTTAATTTGATTACTAAAAAGATACCTTTGTCTGCTGTTCAATTTCTTTTTGCCGAGTCAGTTCCTGCAATCTACTCAGCTCCAGGGCTTCTTTAGCATTCGGAAACTTTTCTAACTCTCGGGCAGCCTTTGCTGCTCGTTCAAGAGCTGTGGAGTCGAAGGAATAAGCCATTCGCCCGCTGGCATCTTTTTGTGGTGCCCCTATAATGAATGAAAATGAACTCTATAAAATAATACCTTGCGGAGGAGGTCCATTTCCTTGATTACCAGGTTGAGGTGGATTGAAATCAGGCGGAATGCCACTTGGCTCGGCTGGTTTCATACCAAACAACCACGACATCTAAAATAAAATTGACAATATAAGCATAAATAGTACATAAAGATAAAAGCAATGTTACTGTGAAACAGCAGCGATTATTTGAAACAAGAAACACTATTTACAAGTTATTCATTTCAAAAATACCACCAAAATAAAGCAAATAATCAAAGAACCCGGATGAGAAAAATATTCACGGTGAGAGATTTTCAATAACGACGAGGGAATAATCCTTTTCAGGAGCAATCATGTACTCATTTTTTTTTGTGCGCAGACGAAGGAACGTTAGTTCATTACTGTCATCAAGCTCTTGTACAACGCTTCGTGATTTATCGCACAATTGTTGGAGAAGCGCACAATGTTGGGCTGTAACTTCATCATCAAGAGTAGAGCGAATAGCTCGACCTGCAATTATTAGAGTATAATAAGTTCCTTTGGAAACGTACCGAGTGAATCCATAACAATAACACCAGTAACTCCTTTTTGCGATTGGATTCTTTTGATTGTTTCATCAACGTCAGCCATGTTATTTACTGAAAAACTTGTGCACAACTATAAAAAAAGAAGCAGATAACGAGAGGAAAAAATAGACCAATCTTCTTTGCATCAGTCTGTGGTAAAAGCGCGCGCTTGCGCAAACCTTTACGCTCCGACGATTTCATAGAAAGATTTCAAAGTTTGCTTTATTGCTTCACTAGTTTTGTGTATTGCTCCATATAAATAGTTTTATTGTAAGCAGTTATATAATTTTTTTAGAGATGAGCACACGGTTTACACCTGCCCAAATTGATGAGTTTGGAAAAGTTCTCAATGACACAAGGTGACGGTACGACTAATAAAAATTAGCTTATAATTTCAGCCGTCCATTGAAAGCTCGTTTTCGAGCTCTTTTTATTTTACGAAATGTTGGATGTGATCAATCAGTTAATTGGATAGCTAAATGTTTAAATGACGAATCCGCTCTATTGAAGCATGAGCTAGCGTATTGCTTAGGTCAAATGCAGAATAAAACGGCTATTCCTACTCTCATAGACGTACTCAAAGATAATAAACAAGGTATCTATTTTCTTAGCTCTTTTGTATTCTTATAGAACCTATGGTCCGTCATGAAGCTGGCGAAGCTCTTGGTGCAATAGGCGATGTATCTGTTCGCCCAGTTTTACAAGAATATTGTGCAGATCCAATTCCTGAAGTGGCCGAAACCTGCCAGTTGGCTTTACAAAGAATTGATTGGGTTAATGAAAAGGGAGAAAGAACTGATAGCCCGTATGATAGTATTGGTAAGTTTTGGATGATTTGTTTTGCTAGCTATGGTGGCTTACAGATCCGACTCCTTCATCCTCAGAGTCATCTGTCTCTCAACTTCAAGCTACCTTAGTAGATCCATCTCAAACACTTTGGGACAGATACAAAGCTATGTTTAAACTTCGGAACCTCAACACGGATGAATCTATTAAAGCTCTTGCCCAAGGTTTGTACTATTTTATTCAGTTATTTTTTTTGTTTCAGGTCTTTATTGCGAAGACAGTGCGCTTTTCCGCCATGAAGTGGCTTATGTTTTAGGTCAAGTTCAATCCCCTGTGGCTATAAAAGAGCTTAAAGATAGGCTTATACTTTCCTCAGAAGTAAGAAACATTTTAAAGCCATAATTGCCATTTAGAATTGTATGGTGCGTCATGAGTGCGCAGAAGCTTTAGGATCAATAGCTGCGGAAGAATGTACAGATATTTTGAAAGATTATGTCACCGATAAGGAGGTTGGCATATTTGTACTTTTAATTTTTATTTCAGCGCGTTGTTCGTGAGTCATGTGAAGTCGCCCTTGATATGGTCGAATATGAAAACAGTAATGAGTTGCAGTATGCTAAAGTGGAGGCATAAATGATGTTGGAGATCTATAGTTGTTTTGTTATAACTTTTTTTTGTTGATTTTGGGATAAGTATAAAATCTGGTTAATATATTTCCATTTTCTTATGAAGACAATTGTTTTATACTCAAATCTACTGTTTTATCATTCATTTTTCTTTAATTTTTTGCAGGTTTAGAATGAAATGTCGTTCTATTTTGCTAAATTTATGCCGAAGCCGAAATATCACTTCGAGATTTTATAAAACATCGACCGATACAGTGGTAAGTATTTTATGCTTATGGATTATTAGTTCTAGACCGCGCTGACTGAAGCTGATGTTGGAAAATTATTTCAAATACCCGTTAAAATAGCTGAAAAGCTCTGTTTTAATGTAAGGAGTCTTTCGGTTCTAACATAGAAAAATTGTAGAAAAATCTTCCCGCTCCATTAATTAAACAAATGGATACATTAGGAGAAGTATATACGGTATTACGGCGACCACTTTTAGAGGCATGTTGTATTCAAATATTATTTTCATTTGTTTAGATCACAGCCTGTATGGATGCTGTTCGCCCTTCTTTTCCTGCCCTTCGTGCTGTTCTTTGGGGTAAATTTGGAACGGGAAAAACGGTGACACTTAATCAAGTTGTTTACGTAGCACACGAGAAAAATTGGGTCATTATTAATTTAAGATCAGGTATTTCTTTAATTATCTCCTGCATTTATTTTAATAGCAATGGAATTAACTAGAAGAGTAGCTGAGGTGGAAATGTCTACTTTTAAACAAGGTCGAATTAATGACCCTATCAATGCAGGACGCTTTTTGCAGCAGTTTAAACAGCAGGTAGTATTTCTCTGTTTTCTTCTCTGTAATAAATAGTTTAGAATCAACATATTTGGAAACAACTATCGGAATTAAAAACTGAGCGTGAATATGAATGGACAAAATCTGAAAAAACGGCAGCTGGTCGCCCAGTTACCGATATTGTAGAAATGGTAAGGCTCGTAAGCTTGATATCTGGAATAAACTGATTGCAGGGTCTTTCTGCTCCATTTTTAGCTTCCGATTGTATTGGAGCTTTGTTTCGCGAAATAAAAGGACACTCATCGGCTGGAACGATAAAGGTTTTTTTAATTATATTAAAGTAATACATGAGGATTAAGACTCTTGTCGCAATAGATGATAGTAATTCACTTTGGGGTAAAACTCTAGTTAAAAGAGCCGATAGAACCTATGCATCTCCATCAGATTTATCTTTAGTGCAGCATTTCCGAAGCATCATCGCCAATAACTGGGTAATTGCATAAATTCTCCTTTCTAGTACCAGTTTCAGAGCAACGGAATGATTGTTTTAGTAGCAGATAAGAAAGAGGTTACTGATGCTAGGGATGAATTGACGGTTCCCAGGATTACGCCTTTGGAATTGTTTGGTGAAGAAGGATTTGACTACATTGAGGTATTTTTTTAGCTATTTCCTTTCGTACAATTGTTTTAGCCTTTTATTCCTATAGAAACGAAGTCCTATTCCACTGAAGAAGTGAATAATATTTATAATTATTATGTTGATAGGCGATGGATCATTACTAAGAGCGGTTAGTTTTCGTTTTTATAATTTTATTTTTTTTAAATTTCAGCTCTAACTGACGAAGGTCGACAGCAAATGATACACCTAAGCGCTTTCAATCCATACGACTTTGAACGGCTAGCAGCATTCAACTGATCTTGTTTTTTTTATTTTAGGCCTAGAATTTGTTAACACTTTATTGCTTCGTTATAAAAATTATAAAAAGAACAATTCGATCACGATCACAGCATCTCCTCTAATATCGGCGGTACTTGAGCATCTGCTGTATCATCGAGCTCGGCAATTCAAATGGCGGAGGCACTAAATCGACATTTTTGGTAATTTCCATATGGATCGCCTACTATCTCTCCTTTTCAACAGATACATTAGTTTGCTCGAGTCATTGTCATCGTCATAGTCTGTGGCTAAAAAGTCTTCTTTTTTTTGAAAAAAAAAAGTTTTTCTCTTGTCCTCTCTCCCCCGCTGGTTAATTAGATCTAGCGGCGTAATAAATGTCTTTTCTAATTCGTCATTGTAATAGGTAACAATTAAATTGAGCAGCGATTCCGGTAAAAGTTAGCAATCCAAGTGATTTGCAGTCTTGGTGATCAAATTATAAATATACTGAAGGCTTCTAATAATAAATGAACATAGTTTGGAGACGTGTAATATCTTGTTGGCTCGCGTGATCCCCACTCAATGTCGTCAGGTATTCACTCGAGATAAATGATCCGTCGACATAAGAGCTATTCGAGAGTCTTGAAGCAGAAAAAGGAGAAGGTGTCAATGTTACTATTCAGGGAATTTCCTCTTTTTTGAGTCGAGGACTTATCGCCGTCTCTATCTGGAGCCAGTTGTCAATCATCCAAGAATATAACGCCGGAAAAGAACTGACCTGAATAGACAGCCACAGTTAAACAGGGAAGGGCCACAAGCAGGAGGAGAACAGCCAGAAGTCGCATCGTCAACAATAGGAGAGTTCTCTGTTAAATGGCAGTTGAATTGGATAGAAATTAGATTATTTAGACAGGAGGGGGGAAAACAGAAGGAAACTGATTACAAGGACTCTTCTGTGGGTACTACAGTAGACGAAGAGCGGGCGGAAAACATTCTGATTAATTAGAGAAGCAGGTGTAGGAGGAGAGGGAGAAAAAAGCAAGAAAGTCGAGGAACTGCCATTAGGAGTGCATGGGCCCCCTCGGGAATGCATGACCTGTCGTCCGGGTTGGATTCGTCATTTCCCTTTGTGTCCGAGTCCAGATGCGATTAGAGAACATAAATGACTCCCATAACGAAGAGAGAAGAGGATAGTCTCCGCCTCTCCGGGAGCCCGGTTGGGGGTGGTCCTGGGGCTGCTGCACATGACATCCCCCGTCTTCTGCTCAACTGAGCCATTGTTTTAGGATGATTGAGCTCGTTTTTAGAATATTGCACCTGGTACGAGAATACGAGTTTTTGCAGCCCAAGCTACTCGTCAGAATTCATTTTAAAGGTGTTTTCGCGACTACTAATGGCTGCCTATTGTTTCCTCATTTTAACGGATTGACAAAGTGCGCTTTGAAAGAAGAAAGGAATAGGAGAAGACTACTGTATCCGGGGGAATTGAAATGCCACGGAGAAGATGGCTTTCCGTCATTTTAATTGGAGCCCTCCTTCCCTCCTACACGGGCCATTCTGGGCGGTCAAAATGTGCCAGAATAGCTATCAAAACAACAAAATTAGCCAGATTGGATGCCATATACCAAATAACACTCTCTGACATAATTACAGTAATCCCCCAATATCTGTTCCAGGTACTTTTTGACGTCAGCTACTCGCTCTCGTAAACATTGGATATGTCAGCTGGTAGACATACTTCTAATTGCTGGCTGCCAATTATCTTCGGCTTCCCTTGTTTCTCCTTTAAATATCAAATTATAATTTAAAGGTTCTATGATAAATGCGCTCCGTGGTTGCAGGTGGTAGACGAGTGGTTACTCAGCTGTTTAATTTATTACATACTTTCCCTTCTTCTTTTTTGTACGTTAATGCTCTTAGTTCCCTAAAGGACAAGCAGCTGATATGTTAGATTGTTTTCATTGCAGGTATGCCGGGCCCTATAGTCATCACAGGATTTGGGCCTTTTGGTTCCTTTGCGGACAATCCGTCCTCAGCTGTGTTGCAGCCTTTGTCAGAAGAAGGCATACCAGGTAGACCATGGGCAATTTTAACAAAAAAAAATGGGCAGGATTCGACGGGGAGATAATAGTCGAGAAGATCAGCGTCGAATATGACACAGTCACTGAAGCTGTCGAGGAAATCTGGAAAAAGGATCCGATCATGGTAGTACACATCGGAGCCCATCCTTTCCCTGGCTGTATAAAATTAGAACAGCAATCATTCCGCCAAGGATACTGTAGATACGACATCAAAGGCTGCGTCCCACCGGGGAATGATTGCTGTCCTTGTGGAGATGACGTGCTCATCTCCTCCGTCGACTGTACGACCATCGCCCAGCGGGTCAACTCCCGCCACGGTACAGAAAACCTCGTGATCGAGTGCTCCCAAGACCCTGGCAGGCGAGTCTACAGTGCGGGTCAAAATTTTAGGTCCACCCTGATTTTTAAAGGTTCCTACGTGTAACGGCGGTCTCGCGCTATTCCTTCTATACCACGAGAATCAGCATGTTTTAAAACCCCAGTATATCAATTTTGGTAGAAGGAGACGGCGATGGCGCCGCTCCAGCCCTTTCTTTTGAGTAAAAGCCCTCCGCAGGCGGGTCAAAATTTTAGGTCCACCCCTCGTCAGTGACGGAAACGCTACATTTTAGAGGTTTTTTGTTGGTTGCATACCATTTTGAAGGTCCCTCAGTCGGTATAGCCAAAAAAAATCGGAAAAATCTGACGCGACACGCCTGTTTCCGAACCTCAATTTAAACCTAAAACTAGGGTTCAGCGCGTTTTTTTGAGGTCCAATGATGATATGGTCGAATCGAGGGATGGAACGTTGGTGAGCGTGTAGGCGACACGACGGCGAGCATAATGACATACGGCGCTACTTGAGAAGTGTAGCTGGTGAGGTACATCAGCGGACACAATCGGATGATGGCAAAAATTGTCGATTTTTCCCCATTTTCTAATTACAAAATGGTCTTTTCGAGGGTGTGCTAGACGATGGATCAGCCGGTCCCCGTAACAGTGTTGGCACAATAAACCTCGTATGTCAAAATGTGCACAATCATTTGCTCTGCAACGCCACATCACTCATTTTCCTCAAAAAGTCGAAAAGCTCCTCAGAGCTTCGCTAGAACGCGCTGAACCCTAGTTTTAGGTTTAAATTGAGGTTCGGAAACAGGCGTGTCGCGTCAGATTTTTCCGATTTTTTTTGGCTATACCGACTGAGGGACCTTCAAAATGGTATGCAACCAACAAAAAACCTCTAAAATGTAGCGTTTCCGTCACTGACGAGGGGTGGACCTAAAATTTTGACCCGCCTGCGGAGGGCTTTTACTCAAAAGAAAGGGCTGGAGCGGCGCCATCGCCGTCTCCTTCTACCAAAATTGATATACTGGGGTTTTAAAACATGTTGATTCTCGTGGTATAGAAGGAATAGCGCGAGACCGCCGTTACACGTAGGAACCTTTAAAAATCAGGGTGGACCTAAAATTTTGACCCGCACTGTATTAGGTGATAAATATAATAAGAAGTTCAGATATCTCTGCGGATTTTCCTACTATTTATCCCTACGACGGGGGAAAGCTCTCTTCATCCATGTGCCTGCTTTTGACAACAATGTAACCATTGAGAAAGTGGTCGCCGTCATTCGAGATGTCATTTCTGAAGCTGTTCAACAATAATTCTTCGATATTTCTGTGATAAATTTCTGTGATTCTTTGTTTTAATCAAAAGGTCGTCGTCTATTTACATGTCCCTTGGTGCCAGCCCCCATTCCTCAACGAGGTGTGAGGACGACTGCTAAAAACTGCCAACCTTGACCGTGCCTGATGAGAACAAACGCAACCAGGACGCGGAACAATTGTTTCCGCTGATCCCCAAAGTTAGAGAATTCCTCAGGTACAATGGCAGCCTGTCGGTTTTATGAACTGCGCATAAAAAGCGTGTCTTTAGAGGAAGGAATTCGACGGGCCGCGTTTATGAGCCTGGCCACGTTGCCATCGACGGCGGGGTGCCGGAGAAAAACACAAGGGAATCAGTCTCAAGAGAAGAGCAGACAATCACATATCAACTTGTTTGTACTACGCTCTCTCTCTTTATTTCGAGGACTCTTCTAACGAGGCAACCAACTGCTATTAAATGAACCCACTGAACTCCCCTGGGGATACGGTAACCACACTGAAAAACTGAACTGGAAAAAAGGTCTTTACCCTTTTTAAGTATCAAAGATAGTCGGCTGTGTAGTAAAAAGGCAGAGGAAAACGGCCTTGTGATCTTTCGATAAGTTTCCAACTAACTGATTAACGACTTATACCGGCTGTCAACAAGCAGGAAGTTATCTGGCATCTTTTACAAGAAAGAAGCTGAGGTCACAGAAGATACCATCATGTCTGTCCCGTCCTTTTTTTGCTTGCCCATTCCATTCTAAAGTCGTAAAATGTTTCAATCAGCTGTCACGGCGGACTCGCAAACTTCTTCACAGATTAACCGAAAAATGATCGGCCGACATGTTTCGGGCCGTTTTATTAGAGTGAAGAATGACCGAATGTTGCCATTTGATGGAAGCGCAGTAGGGAAGCCGAATAGTCAGACGGCGGCATTCTTTTCTTAGGAAAGTAGGGCTGTGCATCGACTTGAGTCGAGTCGAGTCTATCGGGCACTTTTCCATCATTTCGACTCGCCTTTATCGACTTCGACATCGACTCTCTCGACTCGCCCAAGAGAGTCGACTCTCTCTGCACCGCTGGACTTGACATCGACATTTTCTGTGCCAAGTCGGAAAGAATCCCTAAAAACAGACATTATTTCCATGAGAACCATTCGTCCAAGCTCCTAAAGAAAACCTAGAAAGTACAGTATCCTGCACTTGACCGTCATCCCCAACATTCCATTCTATTCTGGCGCCACGACCACCCGTAGGTCATCCCCATCGTCGTCACATGTCTGTTTTCGTTACCCTTTTCTACCAGGAGCTGTCAACTTTTCTCGTGTGACATGATTTATACAAGAGGTGTTGTAATGAATTATGACTGCATGGCCTTTTTAGAATTGACGGACAGCCGCCGTTGGTAAGAAGAGATGGATGACTCTTCCTTGTTGTTTCTTGGTGTTCGAGAATGGAATTTGGAAGGGTATTTTTGACAGACATTGGCAATGTTTATGGTCGAGTACTAAAAGATGAACTGGACCAGGCCCAGTTGAAACATTATGGATCAGACATTGCTGAAGTTATAGAACGACATGAATTCTTCATGACAAGATGAACATAGCTTCCAGAAGCAGTTTACAGTAATCGCACAAAAACCGTTTTCATTCAAAAAACTCCCCTTTTTCGTTTGAGATTATGGTCATCAATAAAGGCAGCTTCTATTATGGTTTTGCATTCTTTTCCGTTGTTCTATTTTTCTTTAATCTGTAGATTTGTGCCAGCGATGGCCATGTTAACCGCCGTCGCCATCGTTCCGTTCCTCTTTTTTTGAGGGCGACCATTTGAAGTTGGCAACGATAGCATCAGTTTGCGCGTGATGCTTCCTAGATCGCATCGCAACTAAAATAGAGCGTGTCAACTGTTTTTCTGAAGACGTTCGTCCTGAACTGTCAAGAAGATGGAAGAGAGGGCGAGTCAATGATAATTTAGAAGAGTCATGTGGGACTTTTGGAACAAAAGAGGGTTGCCAGAGACTTCAACTTGGTTTTTTTCCTCTTGTCCTATTTTTATATCTGTTTACAAATCTGTAGCACAAGGTTTTTACAGATTAGACAAAGTCAAGGCCACAGTAATGAAATTCCTCAGGGAACAGCAGTCACTTCTTTTGGAACTCGTGTCACTTTCTAGCTAATTGCCGCCTAACCGGACAGTAACTTTTACTCGCGAGAATGTAGTGGATATTATGTTGCATTTTGTCCCAGAAGAAGATGAGTCCTTCAAAATCCATTTCAAAACAAGAAAGAAAAAGACGCGATGAGTATCTGGGAGGTAAAGGGCGCCGGCTCGTCTCTGCTCACCTTCGCCTGCCAGCCCATTAGGCCCGAAGGTCTTTTCCTAATTTGTCAATGGCTTCTTTGTCGGCTCCTCTTCGATCTCATGACCAGCGAACACCTCTTCCAGTGGCTCTCGAGACGGTTTTTGCAAACTGTAAGGCATCTGGGAGAAGAGGCGGGGCTGCCCGCCTTCGCCCCTCGGCTTGGCAGCCCAAACACAGGTTGCGGCAGAGAGAGGGGACTGCGCATTGTTTCCTGTTTCTTTCGCTCTCTAAATCAATTTGTCAATGAACTGGGGGCTCACAATCTTAGCTCTTGCCATCTTTTTCTTCCCTGGTCGACGCCCTCTGGTTCTTGACTGCCACAACAACCATAACTCTCGATATTCTTGCAAGTGGCCACACTTCAAACTTTTCATTTCTCTCGCAAAATATTTTGAGTCACCATCTCTCATTCCTCGAATAACTCTCCGGGGTCACCTTTACCTGTTCTTCTTATCTTTTCTCAATAAATTCCCTCATGTAACCTCGCTTTTGTTGTCTACCTCTCCTTATCTTGTCTTCGTCTCTTAGCCAGTTTTGTTTTTGAATTTACTGGTCATTCTGAACTGACCGAGGAATCAGTCAACCTTGTCTATTTTTGTTTGCGACGGGCGACAAGTTCTCCCGGATTCAAAAAATATTTGGACTTGATTCCCTTTCTACAGTAATTGCTCTCTCTTTCTCTCTCTGTCCTTGCTCTTCTCCATAATCCTGTGATCTTTGTCGACAATTCTCCCTGTTTCAGCTTCCGAAGCCCGTCCAGCGGTTCGCCATCTAATGTGGCGACCGCTTCTCGCGATAGTCGTCTGGCTGCCGGGCCTTCTCCGAGCAGCACCACTCGTCCTCCCGCAGACCATCAGTAAGTACTTATAAAATGAGTTGAAATGAGCCCTGAAAGTCGGTAATAAAAATGACGGGGTCGACTATCAATAAAGTGCGAAAGGACACCTGCGCATTCCTTTTCGGTAGCGCGTAGTTTTTTTTGTTTTGTAATGTTACGGCTAGAACAACCGCGAGGAAGAAAAGAATCCCCTGGCAAAAAAAGGAGCAGAGGTTCCACTCTATTTATTCTGGGTCAATCTTGTGAGAAACTACTCATTCTAATTGACTTGACGAATGAAAACAACATCAATTGATGGTCAAAGACATTGGTCTGTCCATTTGCCGTTCTTTTTGATCTCTCTTCGACTTTCTGTATATACACTAGAGATAAAAAAGATTCCTTGACCAAGTGTATCACATTGCCATTTGCCATGGGCTATTGATTTTTTTTATCCGAGTGGCTAATGCCCATCTTCTCGGCAATGGCGCGTCGACGAATCAGGGTCTGTCTCAGGTGGTCACTCTCCCCCGATTCTTGATAGATTTTCTCTGAGAATGAGATGTTTATATCATCGACGTCCGTTATTTTGACGCTCACAACAAGAACAGAAGGGAGACGGCACTCGGTTACACTCGGGGCCGCCTTTTGGCATCTTTTTCGAACAATTGCCAATTACTCGAGGGAAAAGAAGAACTTCCACTTTTGGCCAGGAGAAGAATATTGTTGCGCCATGGATAGCCGCTTCCCTCTCAAAAAGCATGTTCTGGCTAGCGTTCAATGGGCCGACAAAACGGCGCGAGGAGATCTCTCTCTCTCTCTCTCTCTTTGCCGAAGCAGAACATCTCCTTTTACGTCATTTCGGAGGGACGATTGAAAAAAGGAAAACTATTTTACAGACGGCATAAAGTGTGACCTCCGTAATTTTGAGTCTTTTTTGGGGGAACTGACCCAGTTTTAGTTCAAGGTTATGGTCGACCTACCGAGAAGTCACCCCCGAGGGTCCGGAGTGGCCACTTGTGGCAGATTGCCCTGTTCGTCGACCCTTTGTCCCCACTTCTTTTTTTCTGTTTTGTCGTGTCAAAGCTGGTAACTGGCCGGGGGAGCCCCCCTCTAGAAGAGTCGAGTCGACCTTGCCTCGCGTAAAAAATGAGAACCTTTTGTGTATATTGGCTTGTGATTGATTGTGTCAAGGGGGGCAGCTTCGAAAAAAACTGCCCCTGCGAGACTTTTTTCCACAGGCTGGCTGAGACTGAAATGATCTTTCTCGCCCCGCACTTTTACCCGTTTGGTAGGTGTCGACGGGGGTCTTCCTGGTGGTTAAATGATACAGTCGACACAGAAACTGAAACTATTCGAAAATAGAGAGAGAAACCAAAAACATTTTTGTGTTTATCGTATCTCTTCATTTTTTTGTCTTCCGGTGGTTTTTGCCGTAAAGTGTTCCCTGCTAATTAATGTTCAGCATCGAGTCAAGTCGTGTCGATGGAGTCGGGCGTCGAGCCAAAGTCGTGTTCGACTCGACTCTCTCGACACAGCTCAGCTCGACTCGACATGAACAAATAATTTATAAGCCAAATCGACAACACAACTGCTAATGAAAACAGCAATGTCCTTGGCATCCCATCCCCATTCCGGGCTCCAAGTTGGTCTGTCCAATGAGCCGATAGCCATCAGTAGCCGCTTACCGACTGGCACCCCGAGAAAGATCGAGAAAGAAGCGCGGGGAGTGAGAGAAAAAGCGCGTTGCAGTGGTCTTCGGCAGAGAAAGTGATAGATTGCAGATATTTGCCATATCCATATTAGGAAGTCGGCCAACCTTGGGCAATTTCTTCTCTCTCCCCGGAAATAGATCTCATTTTCACAAACAAAAAATGTTTGGCGTGCGTAAATTTGAGCGGTTAGTACGAACGTTGTTCAAGGTCGCTGCTGATTCACTTGAAAAGTGCCGCGAATCCAAAAATTCAAAAAATTTTGATGGTACGAGACGGGGTTCAAGGCCAAGCCTGAGGCACTTTCTCCCTGCCACAACGTGTCTCATCTAATGGCCGCGGATTGTCGACCGCCGACGATCCTAATCTCAAAATGAGAACAAGCCACAAGCTGTTTCCTACTTCCCTCTCACTCAAAAATAGCAACGGGGAAAAGTAGCCTTTAACCTAAATGGCAGCCGTCTATTGTCGTTACATTCCACTGTCGACTCTTGAGTTTTGCCGCCGAAAATTACTAACAAAAGGCCAATAAATTGCAGGCTGCTCCGGGGAAGTCTACGGTCTGCACAATGAGACAGCCGCCGACCGGACACCATATCTTTTCGTAGCTTTGCCCTCTGGCGATCTTCAGGACTGTGTTAATAAATGTTTTGGAAATCAGTTCTGCTACTCCGTCAAGTAGGTCTTGAAGGTCTTGAAGCGAATCTCTTTTTAGATATGATGGGCAGGAGGCGGATAGCTGCTCCCTTTATTATTTTGCGGCTTATAATTGCTCCAACCATCAACTTGTACCGGTGAGGACGATTCATTACACAGGGCGACCGGTGACTGTCGACTGTCTTCGATGTCCTGATCGAGGAGAATTTGGTTTGGAATATTCTTTTATTAAAGAGGATCTATTTTCAGTGACTGCTCCTCCATTTGCCACCTTCACAGAGCAGACGATCACGGCTGCCCCAGGAGGAAGACGTGAACCGAAGCCGCTGATCAAGGAAATTACCCACAATATTGACTCAAAATTAGGAAAAGACAGTAAGTGAAAAAAAAAACTAATTTGAAAGCGAAACCGGCACATGTTGCCAGGTGTCGACAGCGCTAATTTATGACTATTTGTCCTCATTGTTGCCAGTTGACGCAAAACGGTGCGACCTCTAAGGCGATGGCTCGTTAGCTAGAGCAAACACGGAAGACAACCTTGGCTAAGAATCCCAATTTCCAGAGGAGGACACAACTCCGAGGGAAGAATTTAACAAGGACGAGGAAACGACAACAGTCGAGTCAGCCGGAGAGACGACACCACAGGAAAAGGAAGCAACATCAAGTGAGTCAGGGGGTAACTCTTTCGCCATGGACTGGTTGCTGAAGCTGTTACTTGACGAACCTTGACCTTGACGCCATCATAATACGAGTGGTGCAAGCAGATTAGAAACTGAGATGAAACACCAAAAACAGCAGGACTTTTTACAGAAATCGAAGAGACGACGACCACTGGAACAGAGACCACCTGGCATGGAGAAGTAAAAGAACAAAGTGAGTTGGGGAGGTGACAAGTGTGTGTCTGAACTGGATGACAGGTGATACGTGGGTTATTCCAGCCTGCAATGGTGTCCTTCGCTTCCATGCGTCACAAAATGTTGACTGGGAGACGGTCGATCTCCTCTTGAACTCGAGCTCAGCTTCTTCTCCGGCTGAATGTGCTGCCCTCTGTTATAAAAGAAAGTGCGGATTTGCCTATTTTGATACGGAGAAAAAGAATTGTCAATATACCGTGAACACGGAAGATCTCGTGGATCATGATTGTCGATATGATGAGGAGGACATGTACAGCAAATATGAAAAGGAGGGAAAAATGCACATTATTTGTATGGAATGTGTCAAGGAGACGACAGAGCAATCGACAACGAAAGAAACAGGGGACAGCAGCCAGGGTCAGTAGAGGGGGAAACTAACCAATGGTCGATATTAATCCTGTGTGACTGTAGGAGGGTTTTTTTGGGAAAGCGGAAATTATGTTGAGCCGAGTCGACACTAAAAATAAAAGCGTCGAGACGGGCTGATCAGGATATTTTTTCCTTTATCTCATCTCTTCGCCCTCGACTTTTTCGACTAGACCCACAGAGTCGATTCAACACTTCTTACTCGAAAACTCGAAAATGTATCGACTCGACATTAGCACAAGCTGTGTCGAGAGAGTCGAATCGGCACAGTGCGTCGAGAAGAGGAAGTCGAAACCGAAGTCGATTTGAGTCTAGTCGAAAAATGTATTCTCTATACACGTCTATTTCTGCGCCCATGTTGAGTCGATGCACAATTCGCCCCATTTTTTGAGTTCTGACTGACATGTCTCCCTTTTCAGCCACTCCGACGACAGACTTCTCCAAAGATGAAAAAGCCGTCACCAAGTCCCATCAAGTCTTGGGAGGACAAAGAGGTAGTTGATACTTTTCGCGACGATACTAACCCGTCCCCCGTGGCCAAGATGCCCCGTGATGACGAGCCGCATGAATCTAACGCTGAGGGTAGTTTCTTTCGTTTCAGCCTGTGTTATCAAATTTCAAGTGGATGATGAGACGGATCCAGCCAGTCACGTGCAATATGATGTGCGTAGAGTCAGAAGGTAAGGGGTGCACACTCAATCACTCGCATAAATTCTCTAACCCAGCACCCTCTACTAATTTCCAATATTCCGTTCTGATTGGCGTCTCCTCAGTATCAATCAATGTGCTCGAATGTGTTATGCTGGATTCTGTTCGACAGCTGTCTATTCCCCAGAAACAGGAGAATGTCGACTAGGAAAAACTGTGAGAGAAAGGTGTAGCCAAGGATTGGAGCACGTCTCCCAATACACAGCCAAGAAGGATGTCATCTTACAATGTTTCCGTTGTAGTAAGTATTATGTTGCCTTATTTAACAAGAAAAATTTACTGTAGTTTTAATGGGAAGTAGATATAATGCTTTGGTTGCATGGAATAACTATAAAGTAGAAAATTAACCATTGACTGACTCCATTTTGAGATATTGAGATGGCTCGTGCGAAACTTCTCTGTACAGATGGGGAATACCCTATTTAGGTCCACAAAAGGGGACACCTGCACCGACCACGGAGACTCCTACGACAAGTGAAGAATCAACTGAAGCCACTACAACGCCAGAAACCGCCCACCAAAAGGATGACGAAGATCAACAAATAATCCACGACCATACAGTCGTCGAGTCGACGACAATTGCCACTTCCCCAATGACGGAACCATCCCAGCCAGAAAGAAAACGTACGTATAAACCATAGAGACAAAACTAGAGACGGTTCAGACTGTATCATAAAATTCCAAGCCCGGCCATTGGATCAACGGCCAGCTGAGTTCCACGCTCCCTTCGAATTAGATCTCCCCGTTGATTCCATTGAACTTTGTGCTACAAGATGTTATCAGGTTAGTCAAGGCCTTTCCCATAAGATTGAAATTTAGGACGGCTGTTCTGGAGCAAAGTACGATCCCAGTCAGGGTCTCTGTTCTCTTTCCTACGACGATAAGCACTGGTGTGCTCGAGAACCCGTCGTCGTCCATCACAATGCCACCGATCTCACCTGGGTTCACTGTGTCAATTGCTGTAAGTCATGACGAATTTTGGCTAGACGAGAATTTCTTTTAGATATGGTAAAGAGCCATTCAAATGCAATGAGCCCGGATGTGATGGCAATGATGGCCACCTCTACTGCATCTCCAGAGGAGACTACTGTGTCGTCCGAAGAACCCACATCTACTTTGACCGTGCAGGAAATGAAACCAGAAGACGAGGGAAGTCTCCTTCATCATGGCTGTGTCGTCAATTTCCAAATGGTCGAATTCTCCGACCGTCCGGATCATTTCAAAGCCAAACTCGAAAGGAATTTCTCTGTTCCCACAGCTGAAATTTGTGCTCATCATTGTTACCAGGTATCATTTTGATTTATATCGGATTAGGCGATTTGTAGGATGGATGTTCCGGTGCTAAATACAATCCGGACTCGTTGTTGTGCGAGTTGTCCTACGATGACAAGCCATTCTGTACCAAAGGCAAGCAAGTACAAGTAGCTAAGCCCGAATCGACCGTCTGGATGCATTGCTTGAGTTGTGGTATGTATTTCTGTCTTTTTCGTAATATTTGTTCAGTTCCTCGTGCTCCTGGAAAAGAAGGATTTGAACTTGTCGGAAAAGGAGAAGAAGAGAAAAAATCCGACGAAGGGGAGACGACCACCGCTGCCGCTGAGACATCAACAATCTCACAGGAAGAAACTCCCAAACCAGAAGGCGAAAAAGCAAAGGAGGAAGAAAAACCTGAAGGGAAACGTAAAACTTTTCTAGTGGAAACAAAACAACTAGAATATTCAGATTGTGTCATAAAATTCCAAGCTCGCCCATTGAAGGAAAGACCTTCTGACCTGACAGCCACCTTCGAATTGGAATTGCCAGTTGACTCCGTCGAACTTTGTGCTACTCGATGTTATCAGGTTTGAGAAAATTCCCTGTTTTTGTATATTTTTATTAGGATGGATGTTCTGGAGCCAAATACGATCCCCAAGAAGGAACTTGTACTCTCTCCTACGACGACAAGCAATTCTGTGCCAAGAAACCTGTTGTCGTCCACTATAACGCCACCGATCTCACTTGGGTACACTGTGTCAATTGCTGTATGTTAAAATGAGCTGTTAAATATGACGAATACCAATTTCAGATAGTGTCAAAGGCCGTTCAAATGTCATGCCCATGAGTGAGATGACAGCTGCTTCAACCGTCAAGCCGAAAACCAACAAACCTGAACCAGAAGGCGGAGAATTCCTCCATGGTTTAATCAGCAGCCGATATATAGTACGATATATTTAGGATGTGTTGTAAACTTCCAAATGGTGGACTTTGCCGATCGTCCGGATCATTTCAAGGCGCCTTTAGAGAGGAAATTCCATGCGGCTACGACGGAGATTTGTGCCCATGGATGTTATCAGGATGGATGTTCTGGAGCAAAATACGACCCGGAGACAAAGGAATGTCATCTATCGTATGATGACAAGCCGTATTGTACCAACAAAAAACAACTGGCCGTCGCTCGACCCGAATCAGCCGTCTGGATGCATTGCTTCAGCTGCAGTATGTTTTAGATTAAATATCAGTGTAGAAAATACTTTCAGTCCCTCGGATTCCTGGAAAAGATGGCTTTGAGATTATCAAAGGAGATGGAAAAGATGATATGGTGAAGTTTGCGGGAAATGAAGACGAAGAGCCGACTGTCGTGGAAGGAAGCGGAGAAGAGACGACAACTTTGGCTGGTGAAACAACAACGGAAGAGACGAGTGCAACCACTACTGAACAACCGGCAGAAACATCATCGGTAGCAGTAGTCGGGAAAGTTGGCGAAGAAACAGCCACGGCTACTCCTGAAGAGACAACAACCGGCGTGGAAGGAGGAGCTGCATCAAGCGAAGCTCCCGAAGCGTCTGCTGCGACAGAGGAGACAACTCTTACTGGAGATGATTCGACAACCCCAGTCCCAGCAGAAAGCACAAGCGTGCCGGAAACTGTCGTTGAAGGAAGTGGAGAAGAAATGACTACACCCAAAGGAGAAAATGAACTGGCAGCCAGTCATGACGAGGAGACCACAACAGCAGGAAAAGCGGACGAAACTACGACAATAGTCGCTGTTGTCTCCGAAGAGACGACTACTGCTAGCACTGAAGAAACATCAGAAGGAACAACTGTGGAAACAGAAGCGTCAACAACATCTGCTCCAGAAGAGACAACAGAGGCTGAAACAGCAGCTACAAAATTGATCATTGCTGCAGAACTCCCCGGTCATGAAGGAACAGTGAAAATATCAATTGAGACGACGCCTGCACCTTCAACAGAAGCTGGAGAAACAACGACTATCGCTGGAGATGAAAATACAACCGCCGAGAGTTCGTCTCCTTCAGTCACCGTCTTTGTGGTTCCTGTTGAAGGAGGACCAGATGCTACGACATCTGCCATCGAACTGACGACTACTCCAGCCAGCGAAGCGACCGAGGCAACGGAAACAACAGTGGCGGGAGAAATTGTAGAGTCTACTACCGTGACCGTCGTCGAGGGAAGTGGAGAAGAAGCGGCAACACCGAAAACTGACAACGAGTTGGCCGCTAATGAGGATGAAACCGCTTCTACAACTGCTCAACCCGATGAAAATACTGAAAAATCTGTGGTTGTGGGTGGTGAAGAAGTCTCTACCACAGGTTCATCCGAAACTACAACAACATCCGAGACATCAACTGCCGAGACTACAACCGTGATTGCCGCCGAGCTAACAACTGAAAGTACTTCAACAGCTGGAGCACCGGTAGAAACCACATCTGCAGTCGAGGAGAAAGGCGAAGAAACAACTACTATTGGAACGTCAAGTGTCGCAGTCGAAAGCGAGACACCATCTCCCGAAGCCAAGGCAGGATTTGTTCCAGTTTCTACGGTTCAAGAAGAAGCAACTACGAGCGGACAACCGACAGAATCTAGCACTGCAGCAAGCTCTGAAGTAGAGACCACAGCTGGAGAGACAACTGCTGTTGTAGTGGAACCTTCTACTACACCGGCTGAAATAGAAGGAAGCGGAGAAGAAACAACGACTACTCAGGAAGGAAACGAGCTGGCTGCCAACAAAGATGTCGAAACATCGTCAACGGTCAAACCTGACGAAGTTCCTCTGGTTATAGGAGATTCATCGTCTACTGTTGCCGCAGTTGCAGGAACCACAGAGGCTCCAGAAGTGACGACCAACATCGCGGAGACTACGGATACAGCAGGCAGTACAAACATGGTTGCTGTTGTTGAAGGATCTACCACAACGGAGCCGACAACTGCCGCAGAAGTTGAAGGAAGCGGAGAGGCAGTGGAGACGACAACTGTCGTTGCCATTGAGACGTCGACGGAAGTCAGTGAAGAGCCAGCACAGACTGTAGTGGTCAATCAAGAGGGAGCCACAACAGAACAGCCAGAATCGACGACAGTCAAAGAGGCGACACCTGCACAGGAAGAAACTACTGTGGCAATAATTGCAGGAGGATCGACAACGGTCGAAGAAACGACACAACAACCAACCACGACTGAGGTAGAAAGCACTGCCGAAACTACAGCTATCCCCGAGACAGTCGTTGAAGGAAGTGGAGAAGAAGTGACTACACCCAAAGGAGAAAATGAACTGGCAGCCAGCCATGACGAAGAGGCTACAACAGCAGGAAAAGTGGATGAAACTACGACAATAGTCGCTGTTGTCTCCGAAGAGACGACTACTGCTAGCACTGAAGAAACATCTAAAGTAACAACTGTGGAGACTGAAATGTCGACAACATCTGCTCCAGAAGAGACAACCTCGGCTGAAACAGCGGCTACAAAATTGATCATTGCCGCTGATCTTCCCGGGCATCAAGGAACAGTGAAAATATCAATTGAGACGACGCCTGCACCTTCAACAGAAGCTGGGGAAACTACGACAGCCGCTGGAGAAGAAAATACAACTGCCGAGAGCTCGTCTCCTTCTGTTACCGTCTTTGTAGTTCCCGTTGAAGGGGGACCAGATGCAACCACATCTGCCATCGAACTGACGACCACCCCAGCCAGCGAAACGACCGAAACGACCGCCGTTGTAGTTGAAGGAAGTGGTGAAGAGGCTACGACGCCCAAAGGAGAAAATGAATTGGCTGCTGCACATGACGAATCCGCCTCAACAACAGTAAAGCCAGACGAGACTACAATCTCAGTCTCGGAGGAAACGACAACTGCTGAAGAGAGTACGCTTACGCCAGAAGTTACCACAGAGGGAGAAACTCCATCGCCATCGACGTCAACAGACGCTGCATCGAGTGAAGGACCGATTGAAGGAAGTGGAGAAGAGTCGACAATTGTTGCCATTGTGAGTGAGAGCACAACTCCACTTTCCACGACTGCAGCATCTGAAGAAATCACGGCATCAGGTACAACAGCGGAAACGTCTGAAGTGCTTAGCTCAACAGAATCAACTGAGCTAGTTGGTGGGGTATTAGTCAGCGAGTCGACGGAGGCAACGACTGCGGCAGTATCTGAGGCAGCGACCTCTTCTACCTCAGAAACACCAGCTGGCGAATTGACCACCGAATCCAATGAGCTGGCTGCCAATAAAGATGAAGCCGCTGCAAGCACTGTCAAGCCAGATGAAGCAGCAGTGACAACAGCCGTAGAAAGTACTGCTGCCCCAGTCGAAACAACCACTGAAGAAGCCAGCACTACAGTTGAAGGCAGTGGAGAAACGACAACAATCATTGCCGAGACTAGTGATGAGCCAGTGAAAGCAGTTGTTGTCAACCAGGAAGAAGGAGTCACCACTACTGCTCAACCAGAGACAACTACAGAAGAGATTGCAACTGCAGGTGAAGTAGAGAGTACAAGTGAAACAACTGTGGCTACTACTGGCGAGGAAGCAACAACGGCGGTAGAATCGACGACGATTGTCCCTGTTGTTGAAGGAAGTGGAGAAGTTGTCGAGAGTACGACTGTTGGAAATGAACTGGCTGCTAGCACTGACGGCGAAGCCTCGACTACCATGAAATCTGAAGAAGAAGCCACAACTGCTTCGATAATTCCTGTAATTGTCGAAGAGAAGACGACAATCCCCGCTGAAGCCAGTACAACGGAAACAGAATCAACAACATCGGCAGCAACGGAAGGAGCGGCTTCTGCCAGTACAATTGCGGCTGTAGTCGAAGGAAGTGGTGAGGAAGAAACGACGATAGCTGTTGTGGCAACTACGACTGAATCAAATGAACTGGCTGCGAATAAAGATGAAGAGGCTACGACCACGGAAAAGGCCGAAGAGAAACCAGAAGAAACAACTGTGACGACGACCGAAGCAGAGTCGACAACTTCTATTCCCGCTGTCATCGTGGGAGAAGTCACTACGGAGACGGCGACGGTCGAGGTAGCAACTGAAGCAACAACAACAGCTGAAATCGAAGGCAGTGGAGAGACAGCTGAAACAACCACAGCAACAGTTGAAACAGTCACCGGAAGCAAGGAAACCCCTGTCAAGGTAATTGCTGTCGGCCAAGAAGAAGCAGCCTCTTCGACTGTTCCACCTACCGAGGAAACAACTGTAGCTGAAGTGGAGACTACAACGGCCTCTGAAAGTTCAACTATATCTACTGAAGGAGGAGAATCAACAACTATTGGAAGTCTCCACTTGGGAGAAGAAGTTTTGATTCCTAAAAATGAGGAAACTACCGCTTCGGCGGAAAGTACAACCACGGAGAGCGCGAGCATAGTTGAAGGAAGTGGAGAAGAAGCCGCAACTCCAAAAACAGAGAATGAACTGGCGGCTAGTCACGATGAAACAGCGTCGACAACTGAAAAAGCAGAGGAGGCGACAACAGAAGCCAGCACAGTAACAACAGCTGCCCCTGAGGAAACAACATCTGCAGAAACGGCAGCTACAAAACTGATAATTGCTGCGGATCTCCCCAACCATCAAGGAACCCTTAAAGTGGTCATCGAGACAACACCGGCTCCAGTTACGGAGGCTGGAGAAGCGGCAACAGCAGCCGGAGAAGAAAGTACGACGACCGAAGAGGAATCCTCGCCGTCTGTCACGGTATTTGTAGTTCCTGATGAAGAAGGATCGAATGGTACAACATTAGCGATTGAACTCACAACTGCGCCTTCTAATGAATCTACAGAAACTGCTTTGGTCGAAGGAAGTGGAGAAGAAGTATCGACTCCCAAAACGGACAATGAATTGGCGGCCAGCCATGATGAATCCGCATTGACAACTGTTCAGCCGGACGAAACTACTGGCGAGACTTCACATAACGTTCTAATTGTCGATGGCCAGTCGACCACTTCTGGACCTGAAGAAGAGGCAACAACGAGTGCTGTGACCGTTAGCAAGGATGAAAGCGGGGAGACAGAGTCAACCACTCCTGTTCCAGTCTCTGAGACAACTCTGTTGACCGTCGAAGAAGCGACAACCACCAGTATCCCAGAATCGACATCCGCCGCTACGGAAAGTACAACTGCTGTCGAAGAAGAGTCAACAACCGCTACCGTTGTGGTCATCGCAGATGCAACGACAACTGCGACATTGGAAGGATCTGGCGAGGAAGCTTCGACCACTGAAGAGACTGCTGTTCCTAAAGTGGAAGGTAGCACTATGGGTGCAGTTGAGAACGCCGAGACAACTCCGGAGACCACAACTGAGATCGAGTCGACTGCAGGAGCCGTAGTAGTTGGAGGTGTCGTAACAACTGCCGCCCTTGAAAGCACAACAGAAGCGGCCACTACTGTAGCAACTGACATTGAGGGATCAGGCGAAGTAGAGGCGACCACGATCGTTGAAACAAAACCCACAGAAGAGTTTGCCGCTCAAGAGGATGCATCAACACAGGCTGCTGTCACTGACCAGTCGGTCGAATCTACAACAGCTGAAGTCATCACAGTTGCTGCCGTGATCAACGGGGAATCGACCACCATTGCCCTTACTCCCGAAACTACTACTCCTGCCGAGGGTGAGACCACAACAGTACCTGTAGAAGGAACGACAGTTACTGAAGAAACTACAAAGACGTCTCAAGCAGTTTCTTTTGTCCCTGTCGTCGCTACAACAGAAGAGACAACCACTGGACAAGCAGAAACATCTTCAATCTCGGAGCTGGAAGGAAGCGGAGAAACAGCTGAAACAACCATTCCCGCTGATGAATCAACAACCACAGTGGCTACCAAAACAACCACAGCAGAAGTTAGTGAAGAGCCTGTTAAAGCTGTGGTTGTCAATCAAGAAGGAGCAACAACAGCCCAGCCAGAAGGAGAATCAACAGGAACTACACCTGTCACGGAAACAACCTCCGAAACAGTCGTTGAAGGAAGTGGAGAAGCAGTGACTATACCCAAAGGAGAAAATGAACTGGCAGCCAGCCATGACGAAGAGGCTACAACAGCAGGAAAATCGGACGAGACGACAATAGTCGCTGTTGTCTCCGAAGAGACGACTACTGCTAGCGCTGAAGAAACATCAGAAGGAACAACTGTGGAAACAGAAACGTCGACAACATCTGCTCCAGAAGAGACAACAGAGGCTGAAACAGCAGCTACAAAATTGATCATTGCCGCAGAACTCCCCGGCCATGAAGGAACAGTGAAAATATCAATTGAGACGACGCCTGCACCTTCAACAGAAGCTGGAGAAATTACGACAGTCGCCGGAGATGAAAGTACAACCGCCGAGAGCTCGTCTCCTTCTGTCACCGTCTTTGTAGTTCCAGTTGAAGGAGGACCAGATGCAACGACATCTGCCATCGAACTGACGACAGCCAGTGAAGCAACCGAGGCAACGGAAACAACAGTGGCCGGAGAAATTGTAGAGTCTACTACAGCGGCAGTCGTCGAGGGAAGTGGAGAAGAAGCGGCAACACCGAAAACTGACAACGAGTTGGCCGCTGTCCATGATCAGACAGCCTCAACCACAAGCAAACCGGACGAGAAGATAGCTGAGACAAGCAGTGCTGCTCCCGAATCAACGACACTTTTGACTTCGGAAGAGTCGACAAGTGCTCCAGAGGGAGAAACAACCGTAGCTAGAGTAATCTCAAGCGAATCCACAACATCTGAAGCACCTGTTGAGGGAAGCGGTGTAGAACTCACGACTATCTTGCCGAACGAAATCCCATTGGAGCCAGTAACTGTCAGCCAAGTGAAAGGTGTTCCCAGCAGTTCTACCGCCGAACCAGAATCTTCTTCAACAGCCGGAACAACAGAAAAATCTGGTGCGATTCCGGTTGTCGCCGTGATCCCGGGAGAATCGTCGACGGCTTCGACAGCATCTGAAGGAACACCTGCTCCTATCACTGAAACCAGCACGTCTGGGGAAACGACAACGGCAGAAAATGATCTTGCCGTAGCTGCAAACAAAGATGTCGAAGCAACGACAACTGTCCAAGAAGATGGATCCACCAAAGAAGCATTTGTGACCGAGACACCCGAAATATCTATCGTCACAGGAACAACCGCAGCGGTCGAGGAAAGCACTACAGCGGTTGCTGGAGTCGTGGGAGTTGTCTCCGAGTCGACTGCTTCTCCGGAATCGGCTAGCACATCAGCTGGATCAGAAACCGAGACAACGACGATTGAAACAGTCGAGGGAAGTGGTGAAGCAACCACTACGGAATCCGCCATCGTCCCTGTGGCAGTCGGCAAAGAAGGAGTTTCTACCACTGCGGCTGAACCGTCAACAACGCCGGAAACAACGACAGAAGGATCAGGACAAGGTTTTATTGATGAAAATGGTGACTTGAGCACTGCAGATGGCGGGCGGATGAGCACTTTTACTTCGGCCGAGGATGAGAAAGAAGCCAGCGAGACATCTTCCACGACCGCTGCTCCGGAGACTGAAAACAACACGACAATGGCCGCCTTTGTAACGGAACATGGAGAAGAAACAACTGCCTCTGTCATTCCAGTAATTGTCAATGAAGGAGAGAAGAGTACCACTGTTGAACCGACAAAAACCACGGAAGAATTTGCAGCTCAACAAGATGCCTCTACCCAGTCAACCGTTACAGACGAGGCCACAGAGACGACGATCTTCAGTGAAATGGTGATTACGACGACGACATCTCCCTCGACGAACATCACCCATTTCTTGAGTGCTGCCGATGATGACGAACTTATCAATGCCACTCTTTTCAAGCATGACCACAATGCTAAGCTGCCATCAAGTGTTGGATTTGTTCCTGGTTCCGAGCCGAGTGATACTCAATTGGATAAAGATTTGCAAGAAGAGGATGAAGAACCAGAAACAAAAGAAAAGACAAATGATTATGAGGATGCTGTAAACAAATTGAATGAGACGACAACAGGTAGGAAAGACAGTCGATGGGGGAAGTTGCACATTGCAGGGGCGCCATCGACAACAGTTGAACCACCAGTTCAAATGGTCCAAGATATCATCGACGCCTTGGCCACCGGTGGATTGGCTTCTGTGCTGGGTCCAAATAAAAAACAATCAGCAGCTGCTAAAGATCTCATCGCAAAGAAATTAGGTAACGGGAAAGAATTTAGAAATTTGATTTTCGGTTCAGGATCCCTTGGCAAATTCATTCCAATGAAGTCAAAAGCTGGTAAGAATTCTCCTTTTTTTCCTTCTCTTTCCAGAATCTTCGACTTTTCCCTGTCCTCCGTCCCTTTTCAAATGTCCTTTTTAACAGATTGTACCGATGGTCGTGTGCACTACGTGGCCCGTGAATTGGCCGACTTATCGCAACACTTTGAGTCGGATGCCCTGGCATATTCTCTAGAACATTGTGCCCGAATCTGCTACGAGACTGGCTGCAGCCAAGCGGCGTACACTCGTTTCCCTCGACCTGTCTGTCTAATGAACTACTCTAACTCGACCAATTGTCCTGATCGAAATGGTTCTGTCGACAATTACATCTTCACCAAGATACAGGAGGTCGTCGAATTACGCTGTCTTTCTTGTGGTACGTGTGCATGTCACGTTTGGTTTGGGTGCTATTTTGTTGCTTTAACTCGACAGCTTAAAATCTTGTCATCTCTAGTTGATTTGAAAAAACTTCTTCTCGCCGGATATCAAAAACTAACAATTTCTGTTGGAATGTTTTAACGACCTTATCTTTTCCCTTATTTTTAGTCAATAATTTGCATGATTGGTTAAATTCAAACTTTTTTACGAAAATGATTAAATTTTTCAGAAAAGGCTGAAAAACAAGACGAGAAAAAGGAAAAGAAACCTGATGAAGTCATAGGATTCAGTATTGACGAGCCAGCCGATCATAATTCCCAACAAGGTGAGACATCCTCGAATAAATTGTGCAACTCTCGTCTAGGAATCACGAAGAAATGCCCAGGTCGATTGGAATTCCATGTGATGCCTGTCGGTAGTCTTCCTCGTCTGAATGTCACCAATGATGTCCCGGCCAAAACACCGGCAGATTGCGCCAAGAAATGTTTCGAAACTGTACGTTTGTCCGACACCAGAAGCCATTGAAACCTAGGAGACGTTTCAAAATATTCTATTACCTTTTTTTCTCTAAAAATAGACAAAGAATATATTTAGGATGGCTGTACAACGGCCGGATTTATTCCCAGTCCAAACAGTGCCATCAGTAGCGGAGTCTGCCTGTTGACGTCGGACGAGAAGGTCTGCGCCAATAATGGCGACTTTGTTCCCCAACACGCTTCCCTTACGCCTTTCGTCATCTCCTGTATGAGATGCTCATGTATGTATTGACTCCATTCCCTAGAAAATTGATTTCCAGCATGCACATATCAGCTGCGAACGGTGAATCCGACGCGGCAACTCCCAAAATGGGAACATCATGAGAGTGCCGAGACTGTGGGCAAATGCGCCTCGGCATGTCACGACAGACGGTGTACTCTGGCCCAATATGACTCAAATCTTCATACGGTACCAGTTTATTCAATGGTAAATGTGGCCAATTTCAGTGTTCGATGACTTCGGAGCCACGCGCCCGTCAATGTTCTGGAGAGACGGCGGTCGTGGTCGAAGGCACATTGCCGGTGACACTGGACTGTGTCAGCTGCCAAGAGTAGCATTTCCAACCATGTCTCCCATTCTCAGCCTTATCTCAGTTCACTTTAATTATTGTCAAAAATGCCTTTCATTTTCGTGTACATTCCACCACGTAGAACTAGTCTCGCCTTGTCCGAAGCCGGTGATCTATCTCTTCTTCTTCTCCTCACTTATCCTGCTCCCATTACAAAGCGAGTATTTTTGTTGTTTTTCTTGTTCTCATAAAGAGTTTTTAATTTGATCTTTTAATTTCTTCTGCTTACAAGTGGCGATACAAACAGACAAACATATTCATTCTGCCGTCCTCGTTGCTAGGCGTCATTCACCTTCTCGACGACGCGCATGGCTAGTCAGCAGCAATTTTTAGTTACTCAGATTGGGAATAAAAACAACGCCAATCCGAGACTACTCATTACGGAAACATGGATCTCCGACAAGTAAGAACAATGCTGATAATACGAAAAAATCATTAGAAATCCCACTTTTCCCCAAGATCTGGAATTGACTCTACGATATCCGATGGATCTTGAACGACTTGAGATTATTAGTCATAATCAGTTTATACGTGAGTCAATTACACAGATAAAAAAAGGAATTTAGCCAATAAATTGGAACTGATGATGAAGAATGGAGCCAGTCACAAATCTGTCGGGTAGGGAAGGCAAATCGAAGAGAATTCGCGTCTTTTTAGGGAAGTTCTCTTCAAACACAAGAAATCAGAGCGACATGAATTGAAGACAGTTTATTTGGACGATCGATGCACCCAGTTACTCTTTAGGATTCATGGAAATCATGAACATGACGAGAATCCATACAATCAGGTAAATATTTCGGGATTTTTTATATCGCTGTCAGGTTGGATTGGTTGAAGTGAAAGTATTTGGGAATCGTGTCCCGGATGCTGAAGAAAATCCGAATTATAAAAAACATGGCGGAGCTAAGGCAGAAATACCAGTCAATAAAAATCGAGATAAGAAATATACCAGGGAACTAGAAGATTTGAATAGAGCTGTGAATAAGAACAAAGAGCGATGTGTACAGGTGATGGGAAAAAAAGATTTAGAAAGGAATTTAGGAAGATAACTTTCGACTAGCTAAACAAGCACAATTGGCTGAGAGACTAATAGCTAAATCTATTGGAGAAATGAAACAATTAGAAGAAGATAAAGTTGAGATATTTTACAATGGAGAAAATGGCCAGTTTAGGAAGAAGCCATCGCTGAAGAAGATTACCAACGGGCTGCTGACTTGACCGAAGAAATGAAGACATTAAGAGCCCATGTATTAGCGTCGATTGACGCCAGACTTACGGAAAATGTTCCAGTTAGATTTCTGAAAGGGAATGCAAAAGGTTTAGAGTGATCCGGATACTCATCGAGGAAAGACGAATCCAACAAGGCCAGATGGTCTCTTCGATGGCGGGGAAACTATTCCGCACACACCGCCGAAATTATTTACGCCAGTCGATCTCTCCCCGGACAATGACACAAAAGATTTTCTAAAACCACCGAGAAAACCGTCGAGTCAAGGATCGACAAGGTAGGTCGACTAGAAAAGGGAAGAGATGGATCCAGATCCGTGTCTTCTCGTCGTCCTCGCTATTCGATTCCCCAGCCCGATGTACCTCCTCCGCCTTCCAGGAGACGTCGCTCTTATGAGAGGGTCACTTTCCGACCAAGCAGCAAAGATTCAATCATTTCGAGAAGATCCAATTCGGTAAAGTTGAATAAATCACTTTGATATTTTTGTATTTTAGAGTGTGCGAAGTACTCGCCCAAATAAATTTATGGAAAAGGAAAACATGGTTGTCCCAGCCGCATTGAAAAAGTAAAAACATTGCTCTTATTATCTAAATCAGTGATCATTTCAGTCGACAGCGAAAAATAGAAGACGAAGAGTCGGGAAACATTCGAAATTTGCCGGTAGAAGGAGATGACCATTATTTGACTGTGATTACTCCAAAAGAACATGGCGATGCCACAAGAGCAGCTGGAGCTTTAGGAGTAAAGACGGTTTGAAACCGAAGTTTACAACAAACAATGACAAATTCAGATGAATAAGATATTTTCTCGAAATTTTGAAAATAGAAAAGAAGGATTGGCCGAAGCTCGGGAAGCCGTACAAAATGCGAATGACGAAAATTCAAGAGCTATCTTCGACGCGATGGTATTTGTCCTGGGAAAAGCGCTACGAGATCCATTATATTCTGTGAGAAAAATACAAAAGTTGGGCAATTTTCTTAGGTTTATACTGAAGCCCTCGACTTACTGAGAGTGACGGTCTGTGAATTTATGCCACGACATCAAATGCAAAAGAATGGACCGGCGCTGGCCGCAACGACGGTTGAACCTCTCCTAGCAAAAATGGGCAACACAGCCGGGGTAAGCGGTCTTTTTTTGTGATAGTCGCCTCTTTAGGATAAAAGAACACCACAGGAGACGGAAACCGTTTTCCGGGAAATTGTCAACAGCAACGAAAAGGTGGGATCTCTCCTTTTCCGAAAATTTCTAGGTGGCCAAAGGCTATTTACCACCGGTGATGAACTCGTCGCAAAGTGGCAACAAAGCCGAGAAAGCACGAGCTGACATTATTTACCAGTCGATGAACAAATACAGTGCCCCTAATTCTCAAGCGTCTGTTTTTCACTTTTCCCGAGGTTCAAAATATTTATTTAGCGGTCTGGCAGAAGACACTCTTCGACGGTATGGAGTCAAATGTCTCATGAGCACAAATACCGATGTTCGGAATATCGGAAGGGAGATTATCCTTCGACTTTATGAAAAAGGCGACAAACGGGCTGTTCGAAGTGCCTTGCCCATTGGCGGGAAAAGAGGATCCCTAATCCAAGATATTCAAAGGGAAATGGATGTAATTGACAGAAGTGGAAGATAAATATTTATTAATTATTGTTCATAGAAATAATAACTGGCTACACGTTGTACTGAAACCCGAAAACAAAGAAATAGCCGAAGGGATCCAGATCAAGTCGAACCGTCGCTGTCTCCCGTCGTGTCATCTTGATCGCTGGTTTCCTGTGCACTGCCGGAATCGGACTCGTCAAAGGAACACTTTCGAATTAGCATGTCGAGATAAGCAGCGGGTACAATTGCCTGATCGCTGATATTGAGCTGTCGTCGGATTTCCGATGCTCGCTTGCAACAGGCCTCTTGATCGCTCGACATTGTCACCTGCAATAATCGGCCGTCTGGATTACATCATATCAGGTTTATGTTTGTCTCGTCTTTCCTCTTCCTTCCCCGATGCAAATGTCTCGCAAAACAAGTCATGACTCGCATTAAAAATAGCCCCTCTTTCGCAATTCTCAAGTTTGCCGTTCTATTTATAAAAATCGGGTCGGAACTTACCGCGACATCAATGAACTGTCCAATCTCGTCGACGTCATCCAAATATATTCGGACATCGTCCGTTATGAATATTCTTCTCTTTTTTCGAATGGTTCCCAATTCTCCTAAAGCTGCTCCCAAAGTGGCTCGAATATTGTAGACATCTTCGACTTCAGTGACTTGAGCCTCGCTGTATTTGTGACCGGACAACTTCGAACAAGAGTTAAAGATCAGTTGTCCACATCTCTGAAACGTCGCTTATCAACGAACGCTGTCGCAAGTTTCGATAAAGCTTGCGCTTTGTAAACAATCAAATAATTCTTACGTTGGGATGCATAATTCGGAGTTTTAAATGACCACGGGGTACGTTAAAGTAGACATCTTCTTGTTCAAAACAAGTACCGAGAGAATCGGTCAAGTCGAAGATGGCCGCTTCCGTCGTCTCCAAATCTTCGACACGAGCTTTTACCACCACAGATTTATGCATCTGCCTGGAAAAAAACAATGAGGATGGGGCTAGGGGCATTGGACAATAAAAAGAGGAAAAAACAAGCTTACGATGACTCGGAAGGATCATATTTCTGATGAAAATACTGTAGCTGCAGCATAGCGTTTTGTGTGTATGCGGGCGGGTGGGCGGTCGCTTTCTGTCGCTCTTTATAGTCGAATACAAAACAACGCCTGCTATCTCCACCCTCTACAGATTCGGCCGAGAAACAATTTGGCTTGAGAAAGTTTAAAGTGGGAAAGGGCTGGAAGAAGTAAACAAGCTCTTATCCGTGGTACTTATCACGACCGCTGGCCGCCGAGGACACCCCCGTCAATCAGCTGCAAAAGAGTCATCGTGGAAAGGGGAATGTCCTTTAGCTTTCAATGAAATCCTTTTTTATTCCTGCATTTAATAATAAAAAAAGTTCATAATATTTTGAGTAGCTTTAATCAGATAAGGAACCCGCCATAAATGGTTTTTCTTCCAAAGTGTGACTGACTTTTAAACAATAACACAAACAACTTTTGAACAAGGACGATTTGAGGAGAAGATAGCTGAGGAAGAATGGACGCAGACTGAACTGCCAGAACTGCGTTGGTTACGCTTCGACTTCGACGACAAGCAACTGCCGTCCGCTTTTTGTGTTCGCGGCTTTTTTGACTTTCACTTTGTCGACGACTGAGTGAATCATTCTGACGAAAATCAACTGGATCGACATGAAAAGAACGTGGACCATATACAGAAATGGGATATCTCGCCCTCGCAACAGATAAGACATAGGACAAAGTGCAATTCGCGAGGGCGAAAGAGGTAAACAAGGAACAGTTGGCAGGGAAAAGAAGAACAGAAACAACAAAAGGAACTGGTATGAGGGGCTTCCTCTTCCTTTTCTTTTACTTTTTCTTATTCTCTGGCAGTTGTTTGTTTCCTTCTGCAAAAAGGGTCAAACGTCAACGATAGTGGCCAAAACCAAATCCAAGGACATGGGTGGGACAAGTAACTGGTTTGGTTTTCTATCGCTTGACCAAAGGCAAAGCAGAAAAGAATACGTCAGCTTTAAATAAAAAATGTACGAATAGTACAGTGGGAAAGAGATGTCCTCGGCTCGTGGAGTGCACGTGAAATGAACGACGATGACCGGTGGAACGGGAAGAGGAGGCTGGGTGCAAACAATGAGGCGGGAAACATTTTCACAGACAAATTTATCCAAAAACAAAGAGACAACGACTGGTAGACGACGGGAACAGACAATTGAACTTTGCCCAGGTGAGCGGGATTCCCCTTTGACAACATTTGATCGACACACAAAGAACAATCAGAGAGGTTTGAAACTTTGTTTTTGTAACGTCAACCGCAACATAAAACACAATTGGGGAGCGGCAGAAAGGAGAAGGGTTAGTCTCATGTTCATTGACCGACAAGTTGTTTACTGTATTGTTAGTTGTCGCTCTCTTTGCTGTCACTTTCCTCCTTCTCGGTTATTCCTTGCAAAGGCGGTAGTTGGCCACCGACGAGATTTTGTAATTTTTACAGAAAAATCCACTTTGCTGGCTAATTTTTACATAAAAAATCAAGGACTCGTCTAATTTTTACATAACATGTTTAGATTATGCTGTATAGTCCCGCTTCTTTATTGTTCACTTATAACTCGGATCAGTTTCATTTCGAACATATAATATGCCGTCGTCCGTAAATCCTCCATGTTTGAAGACAAATTTCTTCGTCTGGCCGGCGAATAAATTCCTGCTCTTCATTTTTTGTCCCTCCATGTTCCTGCACTGCGAGTTGAATTGTACCCGAATATCGTATGTGGCCGTCATTTCTACTTGTACAACTCGCACGTTCCGATATTCTTCTTCTCTTCTGGCGACAGTTCCTTTATTTCACGTAATGTAAACAGTTCCGCGCCGTCCCTTATCGGGATAATCGTCCTATACAAACCATGAACCAATTCCAGTAAAATCGTCAATCCTTTATCCTGAAATCTTTTGTTTAGGAACCATAAATAGCGAACGAACCATTCGATTCTGTATCATCTCCTCACGAATATTAATAATTTCGAAATCACATTTAGCAATTTTGACTTTTTTTCCAAATGTTTACCTTCCAATTGAGCACAGATAGGGAAATCGTTCTTGTTTTCAATTTTCAGCTCTCGAGACGCACGAGAATTCCTCGAGTATACCACGGTGGGTATCTTTATTTTGCATATTTCCATAAGGTCCATTACGTCAACATCCAAATATTGTTCAGATACTGGAGTCACATCTCATTCTTTATCCGTTAGTCTCTCCTTGATCTTCCTCAATTCCTGGACCAATTTGCCAAGCTGTCGATTTTTTCGTATGATCTCTTCTTCGTGGAAAGTGTTGAGATGCTTCATTTCTGCTTCATGTTCTTTAGCTTGACGGAGTAAAGTATTTTCAAGTTGCTTTATTTTCTCTGATTGTTCGTGAATGACGCCATCACGCTGGAGCAATTCTCCATTTAATTCGGATATTTTCCTGTCCAAACGTTCCAACTCGACTTCCAAAGGCACCCTGTAAAAAAGAATATAAATAAAATGAAAAAAAGCCAATCTTTTTAGCCCATTATTATTTAGAAAATTTGACTCCTACCCAAATGAACCTTTTAATGCGTGTTAATGATGTGGCTTTTTATAGAAAATGAAAATGGACAACTCACCAAATGCCCGTCGGGTTGCCTTGCTCGTCATAAATTATAGGGTCCACAAGCTTCTTCGTAATTACGTGATTTCGGCTGTTGTTGCTCTGGGCTGTTGTTACAGGAGAAGTTTTCTTTTCCGGAGTACTTTTTCTTTTCGTGACTTTGGTCTTATTTTGACAAATTGAAGCTGGTTGCTGTGGACGAGGACGCATATTGTACTTGCCCATTACCGCTTTTTAAAAGAAGAAAATGAAGAATGAAGATTTTTTAACCCTAAATGCTTTTACCAACCATATAAAAGATTATACAGGACATGAAATGGCCTGTATCCAGAAGTAATGGCAGCCTTCTCCGTAGGCGATGGAATAATATCCAGGCATGGCTGAGGGCAATGGCGTTTTACAAGCGTCTTGTTAGCCCCTATTTCGTCTTGAAGATAGGATGCTATCGTTTATGTAATAGTATCCAGAGGCATTTTTAGACGTCGTCCAGTCTCTTGGTCATTTGCTTCTCTCTCTGATTAGTATTCGTCTATGTGGGGGTTATGGAGGATGAATAAAATCTAGAGAGAGAGAGAAAGAAACAAGCTCAATCGAGGGAGGACGGCGAACGGAAAGAACAGGCCAGCTGATAGCAGATTCCCAATAGATGACCCCGCTGATGTCACCCGTTCCTTCCATTCAATTCTCGATTTTTTACTCTTCCTTAATTTCCAATAGGTCCTGCCTGAAAATTCCATGAGCTGGGTAATCGGAGAAGTTGTTGAAATTTAACTAAAAGCGAAATACCGTATTTCCTCGCATAGAACGACATCAAAACCACTCGACGTCGAGTAATTTTTCTCTGTTATATGTTGAGGAGTACAAAGGAGTCTTAGAGGAGTACAAACTACTGACATAATGTGAATTTTTAAAAAAAAGAACATCGAAAAACATTGATGTACGACAGAAAATGAGATGGCAATGTGGCGCGCGACATGTCGTTCTAATCGAGGAAATACGGTAACGGTCGACCATCTGGTTGTCCGTCTTTGACAGGCATCAAGCACCATCTACGTGAACGGCTCTTTACCCATGTCCGTTGAAATTTGTAGTACCAGACAATTGAACTTTGCCCATGTGAGCGGGATTCCCCTTTGACAACATTTGGTCGACACACAAAGAACAATCAGAGAGGTTTGAAACTTAGTTTTTGTAACGTCAACCGCAACATAAAACACAATTGGGGAGCGGCAGAAAGGAGAAGGGTTAGTCTCATGTTCATTGACCGACAAGTTGTTTACTGTATTGTTAGTTGTCGCTCTTTTCGCTGTCACTTTCCTCCTTCTCGGTTATTCCTTGCAACGGCGGCAGTTGGCCACCGGCAGATCTCGTCGGCTTCGTCTTCAGTCTGTCGAAGAATTTCATCTTGACGCACTCGGCAGCGGACAATCTCTTTTTTGGATTGTAGACAAACAGACGCTGAAGAATCTCCACAGCATCCGGGGGAAGTTCGCCTCCGCAGTACTTGTCGAGTCCTTTCGGAGTCGGTCTCGATGTCCTGGGGCGGGCTACACGCATGGCTTTGACGTCTTCGTCCGTCGGATAACCGAAAACTCCCACCAGCAATTTCATCTGTTCCGTGGGCGACTTTCCCTTGAAGAATACTCGGCCAAGGATGAATTCTGCCATACAACAGCCAGCAGCCCACGTATCAATGGCAGAGGTGAAGAATTTTGTGCCAAAGACGACTTCAGCCGCACGATAATACCGAGTCACCTAGGGAGAGTTTCGTATATTTTTATAATAAAAAAGAGTACCTGATAGGTCATCTCTTCAGAGACTTCTTGATCAGCCTTTCGGGCATTTCCAAAGTCGCCGAGCTGGAGGACACCGATCTGATGGTCGACAAGGAGATTGGCCGGTTTGATATCCAAATGAACAATTTTCTTCGTCTCCAAGTAGGCAACGGCCAAAAAGAGCTGGTAGCTGTAGAGAGTGGCGTCGAGAAGATCAAGGCGAACTCCTCGATCACGCAGCTTGCCCATGTCATCCGGCATGTAATCCAGCACCAGACAGTAGACCTTCTGCTTTTCGATCATTTTTGTATAATGGTAGAGGAGACGGACAACGTTGGGATGATCCAGCTGAGAAAGAGTCACGATCTCTGGATGAAATCCAACAATCGGCGGGCTGTCCTTCTCTTCCCAAACATTTTTCACAGCCACTGATCGCACCTCCGGACTTTTTAGCGTAGCACGGTAGACGTTTGAGAATCGACCACTGCCACAGAGACGGTCGCTCTCCATTACAATGGTCATTTGCTCTGCAGCGCCGGTACCATGTACCCGATAAACGGAGACCATCCGACCGGCGGAGAAGTTCTGTTAGAAATGGCCAAAATTAATCTCCCCCTTTGGTCAAGACTTGAAAGGAGAATTTCCAATTTCCCGAAAAGTCTCAAACCGCGCCAGCAAAGCCCTCCAAGAGAGAGGGTAATCACACTCGGCTCCTGCCGGTGAGCCGTTTTTCCTTCTCCGGTTCCGGTCCGTTCGCATTGTTTGTCAGCGGGATAAGGGGATGGTCAATCGCATTTTCGCCTCCTCATTAGCCGTACCCTTTCCTTAGAAGTTCTTCTTTCTCTTTTTGCTCTTGTAATCTTTTCCTTTCTTCTCCAGGCAGCCATCTGGCCGGAAATGATGCCGGTTGTCATCATTAGCCCCGCGTGTCCTGCTAATGTCCAGAGCCAAATTAATTGAAGAGCCTGACCCCCCTGGGCAATTGTTTGTGGTCGGCTCTCGTTCGCCGTAAACCCACGGATCTGTCTTCTATTACATCCGTCTTTGATCACAGCTGCGGGTGGTCATTTTGATTCTCTTTATTAATCGCTAGTTTTACTGCAGCTACTACTATTTTTACGTTTTTATTTTCCCGTAAATTACCCGAGAGCAAAGGAATCCCCAGGAGTGTTCGGCTTTGCATTCACGGCAGCTTTACTAAAGAGCAGATCTTGAGGTCATCCAATCTCCTTTTTTAAAATTTTTTTGGATTCTTTTTGATTTTAACCAAAGTACTCCACATTTCCCAAAAAATAACTGGCTATAGTAAAGCTGTCGTCGTTAGGTCGTGGTCGTTGTCAGCTTTGATGTACGGCGTTCACTCCGGGTAGGACATCTTGGAAATTGTCTCTGATCCTCTCGATTCGGCCCGTTCTCTCCATCTTTCCGGATCAATACGTCCGGTGGTCAATGGCTCTCTCTAGTGGACACTCCATAAATGTTTCCCTGGCCACATCTGTTCCCAGCTTACACGTCTTTTCGACAGGCGAGGTGTTCTGTTGCCCCTCCCAAAGTTGCCGCCCGCAACAGGTTACAATTACCCCCAGGTCGGGCCCTCCTCGCCTCGATTAGCTGTATTTTCTGGCTGAATGGCGCGGTTTCTCGCACATTTCCTTTGCATTCGTTGCGCTTTGTTTCATTCCTTTGAATTTTTGAATCCTGACGGACAACAGGCGTCAACCTGGACACCCTGCAACAAGAAGAGAACACAATGGCCACATTTTCTTCTTCAATGTTTTCCTCTCTGTCGTTGACTGTATCACCCGCTCTCTCGTACTTGTCCTCCTCGTCGAAATCCCCCCGTAAATCCTGGCGTGCCCTCTGTGATCAACTGTCGTTTTCTCTCCCGTTATGCTAATTTCAATGTTGCTACTAGCCATAAACTGTCTCGCTTACCTTGGGGCGACTCCAGTTCCCGTTCTCCCCATTGACATAATGTCTCCTGACATTCCAAAAATAGAAAACAAACCCCCGCCATCCAATATAGTTCTTTCCTTGTCTGCCAAAAAGCTTTCCCACCATTTTTGGCAGCACAGTCTGTTTGTTTTCTGAGACGTGAACCCGATGTTTGCCTATCCCTGCGGCTGTTCCTTCCTTCCTTTTCCAGCTTCGTCTTCTTTGTTTTGAGCCGCCGTCGACCGGTATTCATCCTAATACGATCACTCTTGAGACAGCCACCTTATACTCAGCTGTTCATCCTCGCTGAAACTCGTCGGATTTCCTGTAAGCTCTTTTGTGTCCGGGGCTACAGCTTGTTGCCCATTGTCGAGACCCCCTGAACCCCTCAATCCGCGTTCCATTTCTCTCACTCGACCCCGATTCCCTCATTTTCCTCTCTTCTTTTCTCTAGACGGCCTATTCCAAGGTCGCCGACAAATTGGCTAAAGTCCTGTCTCCTAATGGGTTCGGCAAGAAGAGGAAGTTGATCTGTGTTTCATATTTTTTTCACTTCGCTCTTGTTCTTCTCAGTGTTAATCGTCTTAGGCGATGCCTCCTCCAGAGGAGGGCCGGTCGTCGCCACCTGCGTCCTCGGTTTCCCGCGTGCGCGACATTGCGAGAAGGTGCGTTGTGAAGAGTGAAGAGGACAAACAATCCCTTTTCAGGTTCGAGCCCTCTTCCGGTCAACCAAAGCGGATCGGAAAGTTCCGGCTCTGTGAGGGCAGCAAGTTTCGTATTAACGAGCACGGTCAAATGTTTCGAGTCAGGTCAGTTCATCCGATAATTTGCATATTTTCATAGTAAAGTCAACATGTAAGGGTGTCGAGTCATCGATGACAAAAAGCCATCGATCTCAATCTCCGCCCGTCGGGAAATTGCCTTTAATCCGTAAATTGGCAGGAGGTTAATAATCAGTATGCTAATCAGCCGCCTCTCAATAATATTAGCAGCTGGGAGTCCCGTTCCACACATTTGATCAGCAAACGATAGTACGATTGCCATTTTGCATAGTTCTTTTAGTCACTTGGAACGGGCTGTCCCTTGTCGTTTATCGAAAAAGAGCGCCTATTATCATGCGCAGTTGACTGTTTCCCTCCGGGCCGCCGGTCAGTCAGACGATTCTCTTTGTGATGAGGTCATCTTTTTTTTACAAATAATATCAATTGTGCTCTTTCAGTCATCCGGTACGAGTTGGTATTGTCCGTAAGAAGAGTTCACTGAAAAAGAGATCAAGCAGCGAACCGGGTACTCCGAGAAAAGAAATACAAATGAAGAAGAGCTTCACCAGCCATGACATTTCCTCTGAGCGAGGAAACGACACCGTCGAAGTGAAGGAATCCTGGTCAATTCCGATAGAGCAGCCTTCGTCTACCAGCCTCGCCAGGTTAATCTCTTCCTTTAATTCAATAATTCCTTGTCCAGACCTCGAGGCGAAAAGCCGAAGCCACCAGCAAAACCTGCGCGACTTCTTCTGCAACAGCAGCAGAATCCCCCACCGACTGAACCTTCGACATCCGCTTCTACACCGCCGGTTACCCGAAGGTAGGCAACAATATCAACCCGGTTTTTCAAATTGAAACGCATGGGATATGGGGGGATTACAGAAAAAAGCCGACCAGTTGGTCAAACTGCCTCGCCCGCTCTATCCAGTCCCCCAGCCTATTTGTTGTCCTAAAGTGTATCCTTGACCTTGTGTGTATGCCAGTTTTTGTTTTAACTTTGTCATTTCAGTGCTCGACCGAGAGTTCCTCCTCCGGCTCCTCCTTTGCCTTCGTCGAAGGAGAGACTCGCCAGGATACCCAGTCATCGGCAACAGAGACGATCTCCTCCCCGAATGGCCAGGCAGTCGTCAGATGATTATTACGAAAAGATGCCATCTCCTGAAGAAGCACCGATGGTAATTACTCGTGCTGAGCCAGCACGCGTCGACGATGTCCCTCGAGTACCGACCATTCCTCCCCCACCACGACCGGCTGACTCCGATCCGGATGACGAGGTCTACGAGGAGATATTCTATACTGAAAATAATGATATCCGTCTTCGGGTGGGTCAACAATACAATTTCTATCGAATTTAACAGGATTCCCAAGAGCCTCAGCCATGCACATCAACGTCATCGAGCGATTACGGCAGTATGAAATCTCAAAACTACGTGACCAATATCTATTGTGGTGAAAAATGGTACGTCCGGCGTCGTCGAATCGCCACAAACTTATTTTAGTCCGCCTTCTTGTATTTGTAGTTCCTGTTCGGGAAGGAGAAGATTTTCCGCGTTACAGTCGCCCATAGCACCAGATAAATCCTTCCATTTGGGTACACTTGCCAGGTGATTTTTACACAAGAAAAGGAACGAGATGAATCATTGCAGGCCGAAAAAGACGCGGAGACCAGTGAGCGGGATAGAAATTGACAAATTAATGAAATTCAAAAGTGACATTCAACTGAATTTTACCAAGAAGGTCGACCTTCATTTATGCAGAGTTTGAATATTTACGTTTTCAGTTGGGCCAGCTCCGGCAGAAGGTGGGCGAGCGTCGGCCTCGAGTGGAAACTGTCAAGTGTCGAATAGACGCCGATGGACTGGACACGGACAGAAGCGGAATCTACAACGACGACGATTACATCTATGGCGATGATTGGAGTTCAGATGAAGGTAGGTGGTCGACCAGCTAAGACAAAGATGTTCGGCCCAATGTTTTCGAATTACGCATAGGCGTCGCCGTTTTACTATCACGCCCCGGCAGCGCTGTACAAATTTTTCCATTTTTTATGGGATCCTGTTTCAGAAGACAATGACCGCCGGAGCTCCATGTATAAGGAATTAGAAGAGCAGCTGAACAAGGCTTTTCCCATCAATATGAGCTCAGGTTAGTGGACTCTTGTCTGAGATTGTCTTTTTAGAGTCCGAATACGAGTCAGCTGACTTATTTCTAACAGAGCCCGCCCCTCGACCGGAGACACTTGCTTTAAATCGTCTTTCCCTCAATAAAATACAGAAAGTAAAAAGTAATAGGATAGGAGTAACGTGTCTATTTTAGGAGGAACCCTCACCAGATTACGATTACTCACGACAGTACACAAGCCGATTGACAGCAGGCCAACCACTTTATCAGATTTATATGCTCGAGGAGCAAGAGAAACTCGTCGACGTCGATCCTATCGCCCAAAATGAAGCAGTCGAAGAGAAAGACAAAGTAAGTCGACCCATTTCCTTAATAAAATGGATTTAGTCGCGTCGAGAATCGTCTGTTTCCTCTGATTCTGGTAGAGGAGCAGATTGTTCGACGGCATCTGCATTGACATCAAATACTTCCATGAGACGGGAGAGATTGATAGCTGGCAGTCATTTTGGCAGTCAAAGAAGTCTCTGGTGTGAATTGCCGGAAGTCAAAGCCGCCGGGTTATTGGACTCCCTGGACGAGGAGACAAAACTCCTTCAAGAAGCCTACTTCGAGGTGATTACCAGCGAAGCCAGCTACTTGAGATCGTTAAATATTCTCATAACACACTTCATGGCCAGTCAGGAAATGCTTGGTAACATAAAAACATCTCCAATTAAAGATAAAGTTGTTCAGGATCGAAATCAGCTCTTTCTGTCATCAGCAATGTGGAGAGGAAACATCTCTTCAGTAATATTTTCGCTGTCCGTGATTGTAGTGAACGCCTGTTGTGTGATTTGGAGAGTCGCCTCGAGGAAAATCTCGTCTTGGATGATGTCTGTGATATTCTACAACAACATTTTAATCAATATTTCGATGTCTACGTCAAGTATTGCTCGAATCAGGTGAGAATAGTCGAGTTATCTTAACTTTCCTTTATTCAGGTCTACCAGGACAGAACATTACGACGTTTAAAAGCAGAAAACACTCCGTTTCTAACGGCAGTATCTCGTCTGGAAGGGGACAAACAATGCCAAGGACTCGACATGAGGTCATTTTTGATGTTACCAATGCAGAGAATCACCAGGTAATGAGATTCCCATAGACTATTGCCATTTTTAAAGATATCCACTACTCCTTTATGCCATTTTGGACCGTCTTCCGACTGATTCTCCTCGTTGTGAGACGGCCACCAAAGCCTTGTCGGCTGCAAACACGGTGGTCAGAGAGTGTAACGAAGGGGCTCGTCGAATGGAGAGGACGGAACAACTGCTGGAACTGGAAAGAAGACTCGTCTACAAGGACGGCGACTTGAAGAGGATTCCTCTGGTCAACAATAGTCGATACCTGGTTAAAAGGGGCACTCTCCTCCAGTTAGTCGACAGAAGTGCCAAAGGACTTCTTCAAACAAGGCAGAAAGCTAGAAGTGTTCATGTCTTTCTCTTCAGTGACATGCTCATGATAACTAAGAAGAAATTGTACGTAGCTTGGCCATTCTCGTCAAATCAATTCCTTTTAGAAATGGCACCTACATCTGTAAGGATTACTGTGCTCGTCGTTTTGTGGATGTCGAGCCAATTGAGCCGGACAATCCACGGATTCCCAACGGTGTGATGTCCTCTTTGCCGACTCGTCCTCATTTCTTCAATTGCGTTCTAATGAAAGATGCCCGTGGTCGACAGACGGAGCTGTTACTTTCAGCTGAGTCAGAAACTGATCGAGAACGATGGCTTTCGGCTTTGCGTCCTCCTGCTGTGAGTTCATTCCCCTCTGCGAGTGAGTGTGACAACTAACTTTCTAGTCTGCTAACCCTGAAGAGCGCGTCTACGCAGAATGGGACTGTCCCCAGGCATTGGTCACCCATGACTATTCGAGTAATCAGGACGATGAGATGGATCTAAAGCAAGGAGATCTTGTTAATATTTTGAGGAAAATGCCCGACGGTGTGCTTTTTCCCAATTCTTTTCTACTTCTTTCGTTTTCTTGATTTATTCGAATTGACAACAATTTTAGGCTGGCTGTATGGCGAACGAGTACGAGACGGTCTTCGTGGCTGGTTTTCCTCCTCATATTGTACCGAGATTCTCAATGACCACGTCAGGGCAAACAATTACCGACAGAGGCGACGACTTATACAGGTAAGGAGAGATCAGGCGATGGATTAAAGGCCCTTTTGCTAGGCAGCGACTGGCTCTCAGAGGGGGACTCTGGGGAGGTCGACTCCGATCATGGATCGATTAAGAAGAATGAGTAATCCAAGGGCTTATCTCGGGCTATGACTATGACTTTTCTTTCCCAATTGCTCAATTATCGTGTGATCAGATTTTCTCATAAATTTTTATTTAAAATTCTCTCTATTAAAAAACAACAAACGGACAACAATCACTGGAGGACATCTCACTGGTCTAGCGGCCTATGTACAAAAACAGATATGTTTCGGGGAGAAAGTGAAGTAGAAGGGAAGAATCCTGTCCCTGCCTAGTAAACCGTGGTAAAATTACGAGGAGTACAAATCTCTGGAGTGCCTTTGGAACTGATATTCCAATTTACACCGCAACATCGCTGACTGATTGAAAAAGTCGGTGCATGTTCTTCATTGGTGAATGCCCGCAAGTAGCACGGAGTCGAGAAGTCCGCCTTCATCAGTTTGTCGACTCCTTGATACGTGCCAAGAATTCCGCCACCCAACGCAACAACTGACATTTTTATTTAAAAAATTGGAAGTAGACTCACTTAAAATGAAGATATTGACTATGAGAACAGTTTTGTCGGTTCGTTGGATGACCTCTCGCCAAGTCGGAGTCTGCCCTTTTCGCCACTGATCTTCGCTGGCTGCTTGGGCATAAAGATAAAATAAACTGGGAAGAAGGACGCATCCAATTGGAATAGTCGACGCTCCTAGGAAGAATTTAAAAAAAGGACAACACTTACCGACGACATTCATAACAGGAGAGAAGTCAGGAACAGTAAGGGCGACGAGAAGGACGATGAAGAGGACAGTTGTCCGGGTAGCGACGCGGCCAACACCAAAAGCTAAACACAATTGAATAAAAAGGAAAAGAACAAACCGTGAGATACTTTGAGATAATGCTCGACTTCCTGATTCAGGGGATTGATGACAATTACCAAGGTCATAATACAATGGACAGCTATCATCAAATTAGCCGTTACCTAAAAAAACTGTCGACAATAGAGGGAAGCAGACCTGTATCCAAGAAGTTTGAATAGATGTGATGATCGAAGTATCCATGGAATCGCCATAGACGGTATAGCCGAAAATGGCCAGCGGCATGTAAAGCAGGACAACCGCCAGGAAGCCGCTAATTACGCTCTTCTTGAAATCCTTCGGCTCCCGCATGTCGTGTTGTATGGCCGGGAAGACATAATGTCCGGAGAAGGAAAAGAGAAATATTCCAAGAGAGAGAATCATCGTCGACGCATTTTGTTCGGGATAGTTGACAGCTTCGATACATGCCGTGGCGTCCATTGCTATTCCTGCCAAAATTGACATGACAGCAATCACCTGAAGATGGCAGTTTTTTTAAGTTTTTGAAGGGCTTACCGTTGTCACCATTGCAATTACAATGACATGTCTGAAAAATGAAAACACGGATAAAAATTATTGACGAACTTACGCAAATTCTCCTGGACTTTTGAGAAAAGTAAAAGGCAAAATGACGATGGCCAAGACGGTGATGACATAACAAATTCCGACGGGCATAACTGTCAGTTTATCGACGAAATAGTGAAGGATTTTTGAGGATAAAAGAAGATAGACGACACTGATTCCAAACAATGTTATGTTGCCAAGGACAGAGGTAAATCTCCTGAATAATTTATGTAGGGCTCGACTCTTCTCGACATATGTCAACTGCGCAGCATGCTAATAAATTTTTTGTTTTGTGAGGCAATTAATTTTGATTTTTTCTTATAGAACAGATCAAGGGCAGATCAATTTTTGGAGCCAGGTTGCAATGGTGACAACAGTCGACACTATTGATACATGTGTCAAGTCGAGTCGAGCTGTGTTGAGGGTGTCGATTGGGTTAGTCACTCAGTAATGGTAGCTAATTTTGAGAATGTACATAAATCAAAAAGCCCTTGATCTGCTCTACAATCTGAAAAAATCAGAAATTAATTATCTAACAAAACAAAAAAGTTATCACCCCTCAAAGTTGATTTGTGTCGAGTCCAGCGCAACTGTAAATGGTAAAAAGTCAAGAAAACTCACTGCATGCCCAATCCTATTGTTCTCTTGGCCATTTCAGGAAAAGGTTTCCGACATACGCCGAGATGAGGATGTCTATTAAATAAGATAAAACAACGGGAAATGAATACCGACCTCTCCATCATTTTGCACCAGACGACACCTAATTGATATCCGGTATATTCGAAAATAACGGCGATGATGCACATAAAGAGAATACCACAGACGAGACCAGACTGCTTAAACGCCACCGGCATGGCCACTACTCCTCCTCCAACCTGAATTTGGCTTTTTTCTAAATAAAAGGATATCCCACCATGTCGGCAACGATAAAAATTGCTGCCACAACCCATCCCAACTTTTTTTCATGTCTATGTGGATCTGAAACGGAACCCGGTCGACAAGGAAGAGTATCGCGTCGACGACGGCTGTCAACCGACGTCAAAGTCAAGTGAACATGTGTAACTGTTGGTTGAGAAAAACAAACCGACTGTGGCCTGGCTCATACACATCTCCGAATAGCAATTATTAATGAAGGGCTGGGCCGAGAGATGGCCCTCCGCTGGCGGGAGGAGACTATGTTGCACCATCTGAAAATGTCCATATTTGAAATCGAAATGGGCGGAAATCAGGCGACAGATGGCCGAGAAAAAAAAGAGAAGAGGCACAATTATGTGGTGGCAGACATTTCAGGAGGCGGGCGACGAACCTCCGTGGAGTTCAATAAGCGAGGGCAGAGAGTTGTCAATTGTCAATCGGCACGAAGCTCGCCCAATATTGTTATTTATGGCGAAAAGAAGAGAATAATAGAAAAGAATTGAAGCAGAATAAGAATATATTGAAGCTTTTTCAATCAACGCGACTGAATCCAATTTCGTCGTCCAATAAAATTTCTTTATATTTGTTTATTTACTGCCTCCTCTTCTTCTTATTTATTTTTCTGGTTTTATTGAATCATTTATATAAAAAGTAGAAGAAAATGGGTAAAAAGAGAGACGAAGAAATGCGATATGCTCGGGTTGTTGGAAGCAAGCGTCGTTGGAAGAGAGATCGATGTTTTACTAGCTGCCCTATAAGCCTCATCAGATTGTAGGCGGGTGCCAAATATTTTGGACTCAAAATAAAAAAAAAGAAAGAAAGCCGAGGAGGCGAAACAGACGAGAGAAGACAATTGGCAGGCAATTAGACTACTTTTTCGGGGGGAAGAAGATGAGGTCCAGAGGGGGCGGAACATCTGGCCGGAGGTGCACTTTATAGCCTTGGCCCCTGTTCAAACAGATAGAGAAGGACTGCCGTGCCACAACAGAATACCTCGGATTGCTTCATTTCCTCTTCATAATAGCTGCTGGCTCGACTAATCAACATCTGTCTGTTGTTTGTTTTGAAGCTTGGAAATATCCATTCTCTTTAAAATCCGAAAGAGTTGGCGTCATTTTGTCACGCGGAGACGAATTATCTACTCGACTTGCCGAAAAGCCATTACCTGTTGTGGATACGGGCAACAGCTGCAACACACAAATACGGCGCTGTGGAAAATAATCGGAACGGGAGAGGGGAAGAACGACGACGGGGGAGGAGCATTTGTAACAAAACAGCCTCGAGACAGGTAGACTCAACATATTTTGAGGTGGGCTCGTGTCTAGGGAACAAGCAGACGACGACCAATACACGCTGTTGAATGAAATATGAGAACGACAAATTGGGAAAGAAGAAGGAATGTCGGAGAGGAAGAAGGAAGAGCACCTGGGACCGGATATCAGGCAGCTGTCGGAGCATGTTCACGCGACAATTGTAAACCCTGGAGGGTGGCAGACACAAATTACTCGTCTCAATGGACATCAAGAACAAGCAGAGAAACCAATAACAAAATGATCGATGTTTACATTAGGGGAGGGCATCGACTCGGCTTCAAGTCGAATGTCAAGTCGAGTGTCGAGTCGAGACGACTTGAGTCGAAGGTCAGCTCGACTCGCCATCGACCCTGAAAAAAAAATTGTGCCGAGTTGAGCCGATAAATTACTTTTTCATTGCTTTGACTCGACTTTGATATTCGACATCGACTCTCTTGACTCGACACTGACATTCAATTCTCTCGATACTGCTTGACTCGACTCGACGTCGACGCACAAGTTTGTGTCGAGTCGATGCAAACCTCTAGTTTCCGCCTATTGAATTTTTTTTGTTTATGAAAAGCAGCTACTTCTCTCAACAAATAGAATAAATTTATTGGATAAATAAATGAGTGAGCAAAGTTTGTGGAACAGGAAAGGACACCAGCACAAAACATATTTTTGTGATAGACTGGAAAACGATAGGATCTAGACAATATTTGACGACTGACGATGACTAGGCAAGCAGTCTGAAATGTCCTTTTTGTCGATGTTAGGTAGAGGTTACCTCTCGATAGAATAGGGCAAGGGCGGAGGGGGAGGAACACAGGCAGAACTGTCATCTGAATCACTTTTATTCTCGACGATTCTCGTCGACCGAGGGCACATCGACCCAGTTCGACGATATCTAGACATCATTTAGAGATTGGAAAAAGAAATACCTGGACATAATCTTGGACACACAACTGTGGGTACATCCAATTAACCGGGCAATATGGCTAATTTTATGTCCTCGTTCATAGAGGGTCAATATCTTATAACGATCGGACATGTTCAATGGTCGCCCAGTCCTGGCCACTTTGCCCTTTTCCTTATTTCCAGTCGCATCTAGCTGGCAGTTCCTGTCCACCAGCTTATCCTCTTCCTTCATTGCTGGCTGTTCTACGGCATCATTACCAGTTTGGAGCTTTTGTGGCTGAAAATTAAGGAAAAATGAGAAGACCAATCGATTTTCACTGATAGGACTCATCAAGTGACAGACATTTCGCTGAATACTTATCAATTTGGATCTTCAGGTAAATGAAAGAAAGGCTAGCTCACCCCAACAAAATGGATTTGAGAATATTGTCGAATAGAATCCAAGTCGAAGTAGACGACCGAGTCCCAGCTCATCGCATCCTTCTGAAGAATGCCAGGAAATAGACACAAGATAGTCAATGCGCCCCCCGGTTTCCATATAGCTATGTATTATTGTGTGCTAACGCTAATGTGTCACAGAAAAGAACTAGTTAGGCGCTAGCGATAGGCGCGAGCTGGAACATGTGGAGGGGAAATGACCACGAGAGATAATTTTTGGGCAGAAAGATGATCGCGTTCCAATTAGAAAACGAGCTGCCAATGGAACGGTGAGAAGCGAACTGGACAAGCCGCACCTTTAGCCGGGAGAAAAGAAAACGATTTTCGATATCGCCGGATGGCATAGAGAAAAGTATTACAAATGCAAAGTCGTCATTTATTTTTAAAAAGATCTCTTTTCTTGGTATCACTCGAATTTCTCAATCAGCTCGCAGATATGGACCTAAATAGACAAATAATTAAAAATTATAATTAGACTTACATCCTTTTTATAATCAGGTTCACTTTTAAACGATTCAATTAACAGATCGTGTGATGTAGCTGGAAGTTTCTCTCGAGGTACACAATGGTCAAAAAATTCTCTGTAATTATATAAATATAATTATTAACAAAAAAAAAAAGAAGATTACCTGACAAATTCTATTTCTGCGGAATGTGTGAGTGCCCGTACTTTTACCAAATAACTGTAACATTCTACCAAATAAGGAATTAAAACATCTGCGAATTTTCCTAAAATAATTTGAAATGGAAATTGTCACAACAGTGTAACTAACTGGAATCTTGCATTGTATAAGCGATAGAGGCTAAAATCCGGCCAGATTTACCACCTATTCGAGGATATTTTTGTGCGGATTCTCCAACTAATTTTGTCATACTTTCTGGTCCTTGTAAACTAAGAAATTTTCTAAATAAAAGCATAATTAGAAATATAAAAAAAACCTACTCAAAAGCTTTCTCGTCTGACCGAACAGTAGCGGAAATAGAACTCAGAAAATTAAACTTCAGACCCTTAAAAACTATATTAAAAACTATTGGAATATTTGAGGAAAAAGCTCTGGAAGGTGCTACTAACCGCATTCTTGTCAGTAGTTTCTTGGCCTAAAAAATTCAACAAAAATTCCAAAAGGCCAGATTCGGCAACTGCATGCTGAGCCGGAGGATTATTCTCAGCGAAAGTTTGAATACATTGGCAGAAAAGTGACTGAAGCGATTCACAATGTTTTGCCTGAAAGAATCTGATAATTAAAAAAATAACAAAAGAGAAACTTACAAGGAATTGCTGTATCATAAGAACTCCGCCATCGTTAATAAATTGTCGTGTTAGAGCTGCGTATTGAAGAAGATCCTCAAGATGTTCAGTTAATTCCTAAAATAATAAACAATTAAAATAATAGAATGATTGAAGATACCGAAATTTTACTTCTATCTTCGAAGGTAATTGCATCAGGACCTGAGGCATAGCAATGCAAACTCTTCATGATATTTTCTAAAAGAAATTAGAAAATTACATTTAATGACGTACTTAATTGAGCACTTGGATCCGTGTCTTTTACTAAATCACTCATCACCTGATCAAGCCATTTTCTATTCTAAGAAAGCAAGTAATTTATTCAAAAATAAAAAAGAAACCTCATCATCTAAAGATCGTGGCTTACGAATTTCATCTTCTTCTTGTTTATCCGTCAATGCGGTTGACATGGATAACAAGGATTTCCAATACGGATCAGCAGACATCTAAAATTTATGAATTGAATAGGAGATAATGAAATGATTCATAAAATAAATTTTGAAATATAATTCAAGAGGAGACCCTCGCTGGAAGTTTCTAGAGACTTCCGCTTGCGGCTGACAAAAAAAAATTCAAACATGTTTTTTAATATTTCTATGTTTATGTATATATTATAATAAAAATATTATAAACGACATTCATTCTCACGTTTTAGTAATATTATTTATTAACAGACACTTAATTATAATATTATTAAGTTTTAAAACAAACTTTGATAAAAGATTATGGCACAACAAATATAATAGAAATTATAACCTATGGGCATCAGCCTGTTCTCTTTTGATTGTTCAAAACCAAATTTTCTTCCGCACGTCTGACTGCTTCAGGGATGAGATTATCAGTTTTTGAACGATAATATCCCAATAATTTTTCACAATGCTTACGTCCAGAAGAAATGCCATCCATCTGTAAATAAATGTTATATTAAATTATAAAATGGAAGAAATGCAACCTGAAAAATAAACTTACAAGTTTCACTAAATCATAGACGGTATCATCAGGAACATGGCTATCTTTTTTGTAGGAAGGATGTTCATCTACAAAATTACGCATCCATCGAGCCAAAGTATTAATTTCTCCTGATGCACGCTTCTAAATATATTTTAATTAAGAAATTAAATAACAAACCGAAATAAAGTTGAGATATTGGGTAATACTGCAACGGGTGTCTACATCGATATCAGCGCTATCCAAATATTGTCTGATGAGTGGTATAAGTCCAAGAAATCCGCCCTCTCTTCCTATATAGAAATAATATTCAACAAGAAAATAAAAATTACCATTCACTATTTCATTTACTGTCATTTCTTCAATTTCCGCACTAGGTGGCCCACATTTTGCAGTTTCTTTCATTGTTTCAGGGGCGCTTTTACAATTTGATAGTTTTTGCCTAAACTAGTGATGATATTTATACAATAATGAAAAGGACAGCGAGAGAAGACACAGACATATTAGTCAGGACGTACAGATTAGGATACCTGAAGTAGAATTTCTCATTGATAACAGCATCTCTTTTTTGAGCCCGATTCATATTTTCTGTAACCATGGAAATGGGTAGAAGATAGGTTAAACGGAATGAAATAATAACCCTAAATAAATATTTTAAAAAATGAGAAAAAACTCACCTTGTCAAAAGAACTACAAAACAACAATAAGCAGCATTCTCAAAATCTGTCAGTTGTACTTCTGTAGGACGGAATTCCACTCTCCATCCGATTTCCGGATGATCAGGAGGAGGCGGCTTAAATCTCATATTATTCCAATTAGAAGATTGGATTGTTTCAAAATGTTCTGAACTTTGTGTATCGTCTTGCTCAATTCGTTCTTGGAAGACCTAAAATGAATAATTCAATAAGGAAACACGTTACAACCTGTAACGGATCTCTAATAAATAGATGAGCAATATGTTTTGCTAATGGTTCATCAATTTGTCCATCTATAAGTTGTCTGAAATATTTGGCATAAATTTATTAAAAAATATTACTTGTAAAGATCGTCATCATATTGCAACGGAATATCGTTGTAGCCCACAGAGCAGGGATAAATATAACAATCCGTAGAATCATAACGACTTTTATCAATCTTCCACTTCGATTTCTGCAGAGGTTTTAAACCACGTTCCTCGAATGTTCGATCATCAACAGACTAAAACCATTGAAGAAAAATACTTAAAGTTACAGAAGAAATAACATCCCATCTGGAATCAACATCAGCTAAAGTTGATCGGAAAATGGGTGTAGCAGCTGAGAGAGCTAATAAAATAGGTGTAATAGGTGTGAGCTGATCGTAAAGCCATCGAGCTTCATTAACATTCACTGCTTGAAAGGTAACCTGTAAGAGATGTTGCTTCAATAATTGAAAATGGAAACCTGGAGACAACAACAACCCATGCCAAATCCCATATGATCCATATAAATATGGTCCGGTTTAGCTGCAGCTATTTGCTCCCCTTTACCATAAGCTGACAGGTCTTCCTAAAGCAGAATTAATTCGTCAAGGAATCGGCTCACAATATAGGGCGATGGAGTGTTAACATCTTTGTAGACAGGTACATGAATAGCAACTTTCTCTCCTCTTCTGCCACGAATATTTCTAACCAAATTTTTAAATCTAAAGAATATTCTAGAAGAAAATGAAATTCAAACCTTGGATGTCCACAGAAAACTGCATCTTCTGGCCAAAAAACGCTCATACCAGGCCCATCGATATCAGGCGTTGGCTTCATTGGAGGATATGTAAAATCAGGAGTACCAAGGGATGGAAATGTCATGGATAGAATGCTTTCATTCTTCTTAAGATACTTTAATACTTCTTTTCTTCTGTTAATCATATTTGCTTCAACTAAATTGAAGCAAGCCAATAGACCTAAAATGTTAATATAAAATGCGCTTTAAAAAAACGGGCTTACCTCCATAAGGTACTCCAGGTGTTCCTTCTATCTGAAAGGCTCCAAATTCAGGTCGCCATAGACATTTATTAGCTGTTCCCAACAAAGCATTCACTTCTTCTTCAGCTTGTAGTCGAGATAAAACTTCTTCTGCACGGCACGAGACTTGCACCTATACTTCAATATAAAATTTGACATTACAAAATTTAATACCTTTTTGTTTTCGTCATCAAATTTCAATATTATATATTCAATTTCATCTCCCCATTTTAATTGATCTCCTTGACGGTTTTTCAATCGATGGTACAAATTAATAAATTGAGCAATTCCATGTTTCTAAAAATTAATCTATTTACTACAAGAATACTTGAAAGTAATAAGAATTACGATTAAAAAAACTAACCTTGATATACTGTAAATATTTCTCAGTCTCTGCCCAGCTGAGGGGAGTTCCTTTTGTTAGAAGTCCCATTCAATGGTCTGGAAAAGCAAAACTAAGCGAGAGGTGCTGAGGTCAACGAAAAGATAAAGACAAACAGTGAGCGAAATTGTCCCTGTAGCGACTGACCCGTCGGAAATCGATAGCGAGCTAACACAACAGTTCAATCAGGTAAGTCGATAGAAAAATTTTGAGCGATTCGTCACTATTACAGTTTGAAAACGGAAATAGTTCATATAAAGCGGCGTTTCAAATAGCAATGCTGGGTATCGGTGCCAATTTAGGATATCACAGGGAATTAAAGAAGTAAAGCTGCTGTTATAAACCGATTTGTCATTGTTGGCTGAGAATACAGCAGAATTGTCAGCAAAAGTGACGTCTCTGCCGCCTGCGTTGAAGCAGGCATTCTGCTCTCACGGATACATGCTTATAATAATCAGCAAAAAACCTTACACACATAAAATATAGTAAAAATGGAAATAATTTCACTAGGGTATTGTAAATATGATCGTTTTGTTGATTTTTCAATTATTTATTAGGTTCAAAAGCTTGAATAACCCAAAAAATAACAAAAACAAATAAAAACAATTTGATACACTGTCGTGTAAGCATATGTACAATAAATTAAGTGAAACTTCCTGTAATATCACAGCGCGATTGTAATAAGTTCCTATACGAATAAATTATTCACTCTAAATAAAACATATAACATTTATCTTCCTACGCGCACATCTCTTTTATTGAAGCTAATTAGAACTTCTTCAAATTGAAACCGAGAATATGGAAGATGACTAACCTAAAAATTACGAGTATTAGTAAACTAACCACAATAAATGTTGAGTAAAAAGCAACGAAAACATGTAAAGCTTCAGTAAAAGAAGAAGAAACTAACATGCACAAATTCCGTTATTCGTAACGTCCAAGGTGGGTAACCTGCGAGACAAGGCGTTTGACCAACCTAATACAAAGTTAAATTTTATTAACGGTTCATTACCTGTATCAGAAGATCAGGTTCTAACAGTGAAAATTTCTCTGTTAAAATGGTGCTGATGTCGTTAACATTTACGCAATTACTTGAACGCGATAACTGAAAAAGTAGTATGGCGGTTTCAAGGTTACCGTAAGAGCAAAGTAAGATTATAATGAACTTACAACTTTACAACTCTCAACGAGGGACTGTCGCCCACATTTAGGAGAAAGAATTTGAATCACCAACCGGTAGTTTTCGCTATAATAAGGAATAGATCCTGTAAATATGAAGACGTTCTGAAACAAAAATGAGATGTGACTCTTTACCTGGAATACCTTTGTTTTTGCTATAATTTTTAATTTTCTTGATAAATTTTCGAGTTCTCCAAACGGATCGTACATAGAAACACGTCGAATGCCCGAGGCTAAGCAACAATCAATAAAAGCATGAATTTCATCCTAAAAATGCTATAGGGAACAAATAAAAAATTAACTCACTTTCTTCACACATCTGTCAGAATAAAGAACAGCCAAGTGGCTGGGCACTTTGAAAGATCGGTTTAATTCCTGAATAAGAAATTAGTAAACTCACGATTTTTCCCAACTTACTTCCTGTTGATGACGTTTCCATTCATTTTTTACCCAAATAGGACTATATCCAAGAAAATTACATGCAAGTATTACTAGCCAATAAACTGCTCTAATTGCTAAAGAACATATGTGTGCAATATCAAGCATAGTACCCGTTGAGCATATGTTAGCTGAAATATAAAATTGGATAAGCAATCCAATTGAAAAAGACAAGAGCAGAAAAATATAATAAAACTAAGTAAGAACTAGTAAAAGGAAAAGCAACGTCACTATTAAAGGACTGTTTGTTCTCTATGTTTGAACTCTGGTTGGCTGTGAGCTCGTCTACAGCTTCTTCATTTCCTAGGAAAAAAAAGGATCCTTTTTGTCAGAAAAAGCTTTATTGCAAATGAAAGAAATCAATCTTTTTTATTGATCTCCGGTATTTCAGGAGCCGAATTAAAATACTGTTGAGTTGTTAGCATTATTTTCTTGAAAAATTCTTGTCGAGCTGTTTCCATTGATTCGATTTCATTTGCTCTTGAATTAGAACCAACAGCAAATGCAACCAGCAAAGCCATAAAACAGAAGAGAGAAGCCCAAATGATGCGCGCAGTGTTCCTGAATTCAGTTTACTATGCGAAATCAACAAGCAATGACAAAAATTTTGTCCATTGCACAGCAAACATACCTGAACGAATACTTCATAGATTTATCTGTATCTATGTAAAGTAAAGAAAATGCAGTGAAAATGAACATCACAAGGGCTAAGAAACCAGCCAATGCTGTATGTGTTCTCAGCAAAACAGCGCTAAATAATTCATTTCATCGTCTCTACCTATTTTCGTACCTGTTATACCAATTGCCATAATTGAAGAGGATAAAGAGGTTAAACATTACTAGACCATAAAATAACAGCAAATATCCTAATTTTATAAGTGATGTATTTGTCGATACAATACCGCAGATAGTTTCTTTATAAGCAACGAGCTCTATCACTCCAAGCAAAGCCGTAAAAATAGCGAAGAAAAACTCGGTCCATGGTAGATAAAATGTTCGTGTGCCTGTAAAATCAGTAAAGTCGTATATTCCTCACTTTTCCGTATAAAATGACTATAGACGGGGCTGTCAACATCAGCAGGAAGCATTTCCGTTTTGATATTTCCATTGTACTCATTTTTGTCTACCTGTTTTTTACATGTTTTGTCTCTACTTTCGCTTTTTTCGGCTAATATCAAAGCGCCGTTTATGCCGTAATCGAATGTGAAGTGCCGTTGGAAGGAATTGGACAATGGCTAGATTGATTTACACAGCGACGGCCGCAAACAGGGCGGCCCGAGGCTGTTTTTACGCTTTTCCTTCTCACTTGCTGATCTATCATCTCCTCAAAAAAACGATATTTTTGAGCATGCCATCGGGTACGGGGACACCAACAGAGACTACCAGTGCTGTAGATGAGAAACCATGTAAGCCAGAAGTTTCGGAGTATATTCAAGTGACGGATCCAGCAGGTAATTCACACCATTTATAGAAAAAAGTAGAATTTCAGGGGAAATATTAGAAATTCCGACAAACAATGATAATACCTTGAATATGACGACGTTACAAGCTGCAATATGCGGTGCCACAGGGTTAAAATACAAAAATCCAAAGACTGGAGCAAATAGGACCGTTGGGTAAGTCAAAAGTGACAAAAGTATCCATTTTATTGCTTTCAGAGTCGATTCCTCCGGGTTGAAATTATTACCACCGCCAGATGGTTGGGATGACAAAGTATTTCAAGTAATTTTGAATGCTTCTGTCATTGTTACTCCTCCTGCGGCAGTTCCTGCGCCTAGAGGTAGGGCTTTTATTCTTTCAATATATGTGCGAATAGCTAGCTTCAATGTTCGGGTTACGCTACAGACATATAAAAAAAGATAAAGAATTTTTTTAAAAACAAAAAAAAATATGTCTGGAAGCAGCCCTCGTCTTTGTGAAAGGTGCGAAAATTATTTGAGAGATTGTGTGTAGGTGCGGATGTGAGTGTGAAACGACGCAAGATGGATGACAGCGAAGACGATGAAGACTCCGAAAGTGAGGGAAGAGTGGGCCGGAAAAGAGCCGCTGAGAGTAGCCCCCTCCCTGAGCGTCGCCCTGTCGACCTGCTGGTCCTTGGCGTCTGCTACAAAACAACCGACGAAGCCTTCAAGGCATACTTTGAGACTTTTGGTCCCGTTGTGTTTGCTGAGGTTTGTTTTTATTAAATTTGTGAGCTATTAGCATCATTTTTTTAGCTTTATACAGGATTTTATAGTAAGTATACAATCCTGAAACAAAAACAAAACAGAATTGAAGATGTTTTTACAGATAAAACGAAGTCAAGAAGGCGTTTCAAAAGGATTCGGATTTATACAAATGACAAATATTGATGATCAAGAAAAAGTTATGAAATATAAAGAACATTCATTAGATGGCCGTAAATTGGAGGTAAAATTACCTGAACAACGGGTTGGTTTTTGCCTCTATCGGCCTTGAAATAAGAATTCAGTCGCATTGGGATATGAGCACACCATATGGCAAAAAACAACCCCGGGAAGCTGTCAACAAAATTTTTGTTGGAAGATTGGTCGATAAAATAAATGAGACAAATTTACGAGAATTCTTTGATAAGGAAGCCAAAAAATTCGACAACAATTGCACCGTAAGTGAATCTGACGATGATTAAAAATTTTCTCTTTTTAGATCACTGATGTATTTGTCCCGTCACCATTTAGAGGCTTTGGCTTTGTCACTTTTTCCAGTTCTGATGTTGCTGAGAAAATCTGCAGGTAGTTTGTGATACCGAAAATCCTCAATTTCCCCCTCTAAAATATCGGCTGATAGCACAGTCGAATCGACGTCGACTCAATTCCCCGCGTCGACGTCGAGTCGTTGTCGCAATGTACTTTTGTTTCAATCATCGTGATTTGGCAGTTTGGGAGCTTGTTTTGCATCAAATAGACGCCATTTCCAGTCTGAATTCATCCTTTTTGGAGAAAAAAACATGAGGAGAGCGCCATTCCAAGTAGTCGAGTGTCGCGTCAGCGTCGACATCGAAATTTTGCTCAAATCCATGAAAAAAATCGCATTTTTTTTCCCTGTCAGCCCGACAATTTCGAAAATATTTCCCCGGGGGTTTATAATGGAGATTTTACGGTATATTCCTTGAGTAAAAGATATTTTCAGACCAGGAAATTATGTTGTCGAAAACGTCTCTGTCGTCGTTCGATTAGCCGTCCCAAAAGACACATATCCATTGAACAGTCCAGCGTACGTCCGAGGGAATATTTCTTGAAAAACGGATTTAGGTACAAAAATGATTACGGATATTCCTATGGGTATGGAAGGGGTGGTGCCGGATACAATGACTACCGTCCCGATTATCAGCATGGCTATGAATCCCCTCGGCCTTATGGAGGAGTTTGTCCTCAACAAGCGCCACATGCCAGTACTCCAGTCAGAGGACCAATAATCAACGGCCGGTCAGTTCCCATCACTGCAGAAAAATTATAAGTTGTAGAACAAATCGACCAAACCGTCGAAGTGCTGCATCGCCCGCCTTTTCGCCTTCTGGAATCCCGCCGCCCACTCAACCACCACAGCCACTTATCCCTGATCCACAAAGGTATTTAGATTACAGAAATACACCGGCTTTTGTTTAGTTACAGTATGGTTCCTAATCAGATTGCAAATGGGATTGATGCTCTAAATTTGAATCATAAAAATTCTGACTTGATAAATGGTTAGTTATCCACAGTTTATCCTATAAAATCCACCATTGACAGCTGCTTGGAGTGCTTTCTACAATACTCTGAATAGCAATGGCCATGCGGTCGGCCCGATGGCTTCGATGTCTGGGATGCCGCCGCCAATGGCCGGCCTTTCGACCATGTCTCCTCATGGAATGTCTCCAATGGCTCCGCCAGGTTATGTCCCTCATCCTCCTCCTTCTAATCATCCCGGATGGCAACAATAATTGTTCTCACCAGATCATTGATTCTCATCTAAGTCACCTCATTTCCAATTTCCATAATTCTCATTTCTAAAGTATTCTCAACGTGTTTCTTCTCATTTTTTCCTCTTTTCTTTGGTTTAGTCAATAAAATCTATTAGAATTTTTAATAAAATGTCTCTTTTTACAAGATAGATAGCCGTTTTCAAATACTGAGAACAGTGTACCGTAGGAGATAGGAGATATTGTATGGCGAAATATTATTTGTTGACATTGCAGATGTCATCAGGCAAACTTGGAAATTTGCTCATCGGTTTTCGACGGCGATTTGAAAATGATTCTAAAAAATGGGAAATTTTATGGAGTGACAGCTCCTACCACTACCACCTAATGAAGTAAATGACATGTGAGGTGTAAAAGGAAGATTAGCCACAGGACCCTGTACAGACGACGGTTGCCAATTTGTAGGCACAATTTCCAAAGTCATTGGGACATTTTTATCGGCAGGTGGCTGTTGATGAAAAGGAACACTCGTTTCCGCCGTTTGTGCTTCTAAAATATCTCCCATTTATCCAAATTCTATCAATATTCACCTGGCAATAAGAAATTATCCAAAAGTTGATTTCTCTCAAGGGCTTGAGCGATAAGCTGAAGAAGAATTGGATCCCGGACGGTTTCTTCTAATTCTGTTTGAGGGAAATGAGCCGGGACATCAACGCTGGCAACCGTTGACGGCGGAAGTCGAGTTGTCGTTTTCTTTGAGATATAAATTGGTCGGAAAGTTGCAGGCTCTGAAGGATTTAAATGAATTCGATGGAAGGATCACTTGTAGTAGGAGAGCTAGAAGATGGCGTGGCTGAGGTCGTTTGGGTCGGATAACGTCGTCGAGTCTAAATATTCTCTTATCCCAGCTCAAGATTAACTGGATACCGTTTTTGTGTGTGGTTTGAATGTGGCCTTTGTCACTGGAAGAGTAGTCGTCGTGGGAACAGGCGGCCTAGCCGTCGTCGGCTGTTTTGTGGATTGTCCTATAAATATTTAGACAATTTCTAAAAGGACGTACCCCCATTCAAGACAGTTTCCAATGCGCCATCCATACTGAACAGTGGACTTTGACTGACTACTGGCAGAAATCTCGAAGTTACCGACGAATTGACATTCAGGAATTTATGAATAAGGGCGGAGAAGTCTCTCTGTTTCTGATAACTGAATATTGGGAAATCTACGTCGAAGCTGTCTTTGTACCCAGGAGTCAACGACCTGCGTGATCTGTTCCGCCTTGAGATGGCCGTGGCTAAGCGCTGTTTCTCACGGTTCGAGAGCGGTCGCACCAGTCGATCTCCTTCATAAACATGATTATTCTAAACTAGAGGGTATTCGACTGGGCGCAGACTGACCCTGACTATACAAGAGGATAAAACAACTTCTACCGAGTCATCTAGCCCATTACAGAAGCCAGGAACAAGCGGCGCATCCAGTTGTTCTTCTCCCGATCCTCTAAACTTGATTATTCGACAACAAAAATCAACTGACAATGTAAAGAGGGACAATTTCCTCTGGTAATCTCGAAAACTTTCTGTTTCCAATTTGTCCAAAATTCGACTGGCGACGCCATGCAAGAAGAGTGTACCATCCTAAAGTATTCAGGTTCTCAAATTTCCCTTATCGGATAAGAAATGGTTCCAAGTAAGAAATAAAAATAAAGACTTACAACGACAGCACAAGCTGGCCCAATGTAGCCGTATCCTGCTTGAGGTTCTTGTGCCCCTGAGACAGTGGACAGCGTCGCCGCCGTGAGCAACAGCCACATTCGAAGTGAGGACAAGGTGAGTCGGGAAGGGCAAAAACAGACGAGAATGGACTGGGGGGCGGTGCCGATGACCAAGAACAATGCTGCTAAGTGTACACGGGCCGGGGGACGTGTCGACGTAGGATGATCCCCTCGCGGGAGACACGGCGCAAGCTGATGACCGGAGCCAATGGTTTCAGTTTCCGGGGAGAACTCATCCTCTTCTGCTGTTTTTTTTCCGTTTGGACTTTGTGTACTTGAAATACCTGGAAAATTTTCATTTTTTATCAGTTCAAGGTATCCTCCGAACTCATTCGACCCCGCATGTTCTGCTGTCAAAATGGCTCTCCCCCTCCAGAAGTACTGATAACCTCTAATCCGATTGTCTGTTCTGGACCACGTGTGTAACTTTTTTTTTCTATTCTGGTCTGACTCAATGGAACTACAATAGAATAAATCCGTATTACAACAGACGATTTGTCAAGGGGCGGAGCTCGGTCTGTGCAAATACTCGTTGCTTCCCTTTGCCCCACATGATTACCTCCACCGCTGGTTGGTTCGAACTCGAAAAGAATCGCCTTCTCGTCTGGGAAGGTGTCTGCTTTCTCCGATCTCCATCCACATGTCGACTTTTTAAGTGTTCCCCAGCCGGAATTCTAAGCATTTCGTTGTCGACTGCCTATCTCCCCCATGAGGTCAGCCAATACTGTAACCAACAAAGAGCCATATCAGAAAAGAGAACAAAAAGGGTTTGCAGGTCACGTCAGAAGGTTACTGGCAATGCGTCGAATTAAAAGGTGTGCTGGCCAATGGAGCCTTTTTGTATTACCACGCGGATTGTCCTCAGAAGGCTGCTCGACTATTAGCGGTTCGAATATCTTCTAATCTTTTGAGATTTTCATTTAGCATGTTTTGAAAGTGATGGGCTCTTCTTTCGTTACTTTGAATATCCGCTTGGATGACGATCCTCTTCGAACAGGCGACAAGATCAGCTGTCACCGTCGAGTGTCCTCCTGGATCAGTACAGTCAGCTCGTTCTGCTCTCGCCCTGTTTTGACCATCGATCGAGACATGCCCCTTTGACATCCTTTTCCAATCTCGATTAAGCCGTTTCCCGTGTGTAGTGTCCGACTCCAGCTGTCCGGATGACGAATCGACCTGATTGGCACCCACAATCAATCCATGAGAATTAATTGAATCGACCCTCCCCCTGTTCCCTCAACATCTCAAGGAAAAATTAAATAAATATCTTCATTATGCGAGTATAATACAAGTATGAGAATAAAGGCAAAAGGGAGAAGACAGTTTAGAGGGCCTTCTGCTTCCTGGGAGTGAGACCACCCCATGCTAAGAGGAGAGCTCCGAAGATACTTGCTTTACAGTAGAGGGCAATCAGAGGCAGCACCAAATAAGAACAGACTTGGACGGCGAGGAACATACTGGACACATCGTAGAGGGTAGCGAACCAGCGATGATCCTATATTTGAGGATAATACTCGTACTTTTCTCGATCTTACCATGTAGTAGCCATACATTTGAATACGAAGAAGGAGGAAGGAGACGCCGAGAAAGAATTCGAACCAGGGAAGGTCAAGTCGAGTCTAAAAGGAAGAAGTCATGTCAGAGCTGGAGACTCACATGATTGAATACAAAAAGACCATAGACGAGTACAGCCGAATTTAGCAGAAGATATCCCTTGAGAGGAAGGGACAGCGGCGGATTATAGACCTCGAAAGTCTCTTCGACATCGGGAATTCCTTCTGTTGGATCTTCATTGTGTTTCCAGAAAAAGAACCAATGAGTCTTGACACCGGGAAAATAGCCAGGTGGCATGAAAATTGTCTTGATCTGTAATATTATTCATTTAAATTATCCCAAAAGATTACCTTATTCCACAATCCGGGGAATAATTCTTTTCCATCTTTGTCTTTCAGCTGTCCTTTGTCATATCCAAAGAATTTGAATTCAAATGATTGTAGCCACAATTGATCGAAGGAGCGAATAGGCTCGACCAAACCAAAGGCAATCTCCTCGTCATCTCTTGGGGCGGCATAAGTGCCGAACATCCTAAAAATGGATGACTTCAGATTGTTGGAGACGACTTACATGTCCCAGATGATGAATGTTCCGCCATAATTTTTGTCAATGCAAAATTTGTTTCGACCATGATGAACTTTATGTGTACGAGGAGTGACGAGGATGTATTCGAGAAATCCAAGACGGGGAATGAAATGGGCATGGAGCCAGAACATCCGGAGGAACATCATATAACGATGAACAAGATAGACATTAGGCGGAATGAAGAAACATTGCATCAATTCAAATATGACAGAACAAATATCCTGAAGAAATGTCGACTAAAATGGAAAGGAAATACCTGAATGGCTCCTTGTCTCAAAGAAGTGCTGAGATTGAAATATTCAGAAGAGTGATGAACTTGATGAAAAGCCCAGAAAAAGCCGATTTCATGTTGAGCACGATGAGTGAGATAATAGATGAAGTCAGTTGTGATGAGACAAAGCAACCACACCCAAGGACTATCCCATGGCAAGTTGACTATGGCCAGATTATTGTAGAGATCTTCATATAGCAGGGCAGCCAGGGATTTCCCGCCAAATCTGGAGAATAGTCGAGCGAATGGAGGACAACTTACTTGAAAAGAAGATTAAGAATCGAGGCATTGAGACTCGTGAGAGAATCATTGAGAGCCCATTTCTTTTTGTCGATACAAGCGAGTTCAAGAATAATCAACAGAAGAAACCAAGTCATCGAGCGATCGACATAATTTGGCACATCGGCCATTGTAGGAAAGGTTGTCTCATTTGGAGAGACGAGAAGAAGCGATGGCCGAAGATTGTTGGGATCGAGTCCTTTGAGAATGAGAGACATGCCAGCTGAGTGCCGTGACTCTCCTGGAATCGCTTATATATGCGGCCGATAAGCGCCTACGCCGTAGCGCCAGAATGGAGGCAACGGTGGTACAGAATATAAATCAATGGCGATTTTTTGTTGATAAGAAAGATGATAAGGTCAGAATAAACGTCAAATATTTCAATTGTCTCTCGGATCATCATCCACTTCTCGTCCAAATTTTTGTCTACGATCTGTTGCTTCCGAATTTTTGCTCCCTGTCCCAATTTGTGTTGTTATCTCTTCTACCCGATCTTTCGATTGCTTTCAGCATACTGTAACTCTTCCGATCAGTCGTTAAAATGCCTATCTGTGACTATTAAATGTGAGTTCAAACTGAAGACAGGGCGTTCCAGGCTATTTATGCTCCCCGGACCCTGACCTTTTTTGTAGTCTGCCCAGTTATTGTCCAATTACTCAGATCAGCTGATAAACATCAATAAAATTTATGTGCCGACTTTGGACCATTTTCGACCAAGATCTATACATTTTTAGATTATTCTCTAAATAAGGCAATCTCATCACCATGACGACGGCCATGTCCAGCTGTCCATTGCAATGGCTAGCCTCTATCCACTCATTTTATCCCTTCAATTGTTGATTCTCTTGCTGGATATCGTCTTTAATGCTGTCTGTACTCTCATCAACAATAATAATACGACACTTCTTATGGTCTACATGTCAGTATTGTTGAGAAAAATATAAATGGCCTTTTTTAGGTTACAAGATACTCTAATTGTCATTGCAATAATTGTTTTGGCCATTACTTTTTCCTCAACATTTGTATTTCAAGCTGGGCTTATTACAATCCTTCTCAAGGTATCCCTAACAAAAAAAAAGAAAAATTTCTTGTGCAGAAATTTGCAGGGTCAATAATCTTTTCAATTTTATATTTGCTTACTTCTATTCTCTTTCATTATGTGAATTTGGTAAGTCCTTCGATAGCACAGAAAACAAAGTTCAAAATTATTAGAATAGCAGATGGGAAAGCGATAAAACTGAGCCTTGGTCACCATGGCTCTACATTCTCTACGTATTCCACCGATTGAGTCAGTTGCAGAAATATTCTCCAAACGAATAATAAATTTAGTTGCTGTTTTCTATTACATTTCATATAAACGAGCTGCACTGCTGTTGTCGGATCCGAAATATCATGGAATTACTGAATGGCTGAAGATGAAGCTCCGTCAAGTTGGACAGTAGAATAAATTTTTTGAAAAATTCATGTATTGGGAACCGCAAGTGAAAGTAACAACTACAACAAACATAATTCCAAAGATGCGTAAATACGAGAGATCAGGTGACAATTCGGTAAGTTATATAGCGACCGGCAGTTTCTGATGGTCGAATAATTTTGACGACTTGACCACGTTTCAAACCGAAATAACGAGCTACTGGATCGGAAAGTTGAATTCGTGGAAGCTGAGATTCTTTTAGCTTACTGAAAAAAAATTGTTTGAGCTAGAAGAAAAGCAGTACAACTTACTATCTAGTCAAAAGCTCTTTTTTCTCATCTTGCGTCATTACTACATGTTCTGGAACGAGTTCATGCTCCGTTATATTAACCATTAATTCTGCTTCAAGGAATTGCTCCAAGAGATATTTTGGGGCCATATCTGCTATGGATTGTTTAGCGGAAGGAGTCATTCCTGCTTGTACTACAAGAATAGCTCTTGTAATATTTTGTTCTTGCATTTGCTGACAAATAACCTACAAATTAAAAATAAATGAACCATAATAAAGTTTACCTTTATCGTTTTTATTCCAATTTTTGGATCATCTGGGAAAAAGACAAACATTTGATCCGAAGGGTCATCATTATGAGCTACAAGAACAGTCAGTTCACTTCGAGCTGGTTTTTTCTCACTGGGTCTATCCCCAAACTGTTCCTATAAAAAGAAATTCAGAAATATTAGATGGGAATAATAATCTTACCTTGAACTGGTCTAAAGTTTGATCTAATTCATCCTGGGTTACCAAATAACCACGATCATGACACATTTGCATTATAGTTTTTCTCACCCTCCAGAGTTTATATGTTTCCAGCTCATCGTCAGCCATTTTCTGGAAAATAACATATGTTTATCCATAAAAGAAATAGTAAAGCGAGGTGAAGAAAAATAGAGAAAAAGAAATATAGAAAAAGTGGATGAGCCCGATTTTTCAAAAATAAACGAAAAAGTGAAATTTGCGGTTTTAAAGGACTGCTTGATTGAATGGAGCGAATTTCGGTTAATTTTTTAAAATTATGGCAATAATATTGCTGGAAACAGCTGTCGATAGCTACAAAGCGGTGTCGGTTCAGTTTTCCACAAGCTGTAAAGACAGAATTGTCAGACAGGGATCCAACTTCCTAATAATGGGCTCTAGCATTCTAATCCACCATGTTTGAGGGAATTTTTCCACCAAAAAGTGGGCTTCCTGAGGCGAAACTTATATGGCTAGAATCAGCTTTCAAGCTGAGTTCAGCATTGTTTACAATTTTGTAAAACCATGGATAGCTGTCAGACATGGGTCCAATTACAAACGGTACGAAACTTTTTTTCCAATTCTCATTTGTCTTCCGCCCCCTTCGCCCTTCGTCTTGATCGAATTTCACCTGATGAGACATTTGACTGCCACAAGATTTAAAAAAATAAAGTAAAATGTAAAAATAGTTGGAAACACAATGCTCATGTTGTTTCTGGTCATAGCCGCAGTTTGCGCAGCCTGAATTTGTCCAGCTGCGGTGACTCCTCTTCGGACGGCGGTGGACTGACCACTAGTCCATTCCAATGCTCGTACCTCTCGTCTTCCTCCTCCAGATAACTCTCCTGACAGCCAGGATACTTCACAGAGTGCGTTTATATTTGTCTTTTACGTGAAATTCCTCCAGCCTCGTGAATTTCGTTGTACATCCTTGGTAATATTCGGGGATTCGCTGTCGGATGACGGCGTTGAAGCCACGGGAGAAAGTCACGGATTTACACGAAATAGCAATGGAAAAGTTTGGAATGAATATGTCCAGGATATGTTACAATGCGACGAAGTGGGTTTCATTTAAAGGGAGATACAAATATATTTAGTATATAAATTATGCGTATAGTGGGGCCAAAAGCGGTGCCGACAATTTCTATTTTGAAGGTTGGTCAGGCATCGGCTGGCAGGTCGAGAAATATCTTGGCAGCACACCCCGGCTGTCCAATGGTTTGTCCGCCATTTTTCTCCTTGTCACATTTTCCCCTCTAAGAACCGCTGATAATTCTTCAATCTGGCGGTGCCATAGATTTCTTCACAGGTGAAAAAGATCCGACAGCCGTTGTCAGAAATACTCAGGATTCGATATCCAATCTCACAGAGGTCAGTCATTCTACCCGGTTGATTAATAAAAAAAGTCAGGCCATGGAAACGGGCACCCTTCTGGTAATGTCGGTGATGGATTTGGCCGGGGCACCGGGTGTCCGAACTGCGGAAGAAGGCGACGAGCTGCGGAGAAGACTGACAGAATTGACGGCAGAAACCAACAGGGTCAGTGGTCGACCAGCCAGAAAGCATTCTCTCTCCCTTTCAGCAACTGTCCCGGGTAGTTTTGGACCCTGACCTCGGGACAAAGAAGCTCTACCCAGGTGTAAGAGTGCGCTTCATCGATGTCAATCCGATAGTAATGTCAGCAATGCAAAGTTTGAACACATCGCAGCCCTTCACGCATCACGAAGCGGGTACCAGGTATTCCCTGCAATCGACAAATCTTCAGAACTTATTTTAGACCTCGTTCCGTCTACAAGTTTGCCTATCATGACCTTTGGAATCCGTCGACCGTCGTCCATTACCATTTAGCCAGAGAAATTGTCCGCCAATTACAAGACTTCTAATGATAGAAATTGCCCATGTCTGTATAAATATGAGACCCCTGTGGTTGTGTGTTCGGGGGAGGGTGCTTGTAAACGCCGTGTGCCTCTGTAAATCACATTTTATGGGCTGTGCCGGGTGTTTCTCTCGTAAATCTTGGCAACACTGCGTCCGTTTTACGGCCTCCTTGCGCCTCCTCCCCGTGTCCTCAAATATTATTCCCCTTTTCCTTATCCTATTCAATCTCCTCCCATTTGCCTCCTCTGTTCCTTAGAGCATCAGCTGTTATCATGATTAATTACCGTATCCGTCTAGTTCGCAGGTCTCAGCACGCGTCAGGTGACTGATTACCGTAGTCTCAATCCTCAGTGTTCGTCCACATCTCATCCATCATCATTTCCAGAAACATTATTTGAAATCTTTTACTATCTAAATAGAGTTTTTAATCAATTCGTGATGGTTATACGATGAGGTGGCAGACCATTTTCTGCGTGATAATATTGCTGGTGGAGGAAGCCATCGGGCTCAACTGGCTGTAAGTAAATTATCATTATGACGGACGAGACAAAACTTTCAGGGCCTTGGGTCTGGCCGGCACACGTGTCGATCGAAACAGACCAAGCACATCATGTCGGTCACTCAAAGGACTCAACAAACGACAAATCAAGTAAGATTATGAGATGACATCGGGGCGATGACTCACACGAACATTCGAGAAATTGTTTATTTAGCTGACAAAAACAAACCGAAAAAAATGCTAGTCGTGTTCCCAATAAAGTCAAATATTTCACAATCAAAAAGAAGATTCTGTTTTAGATTTTGCCGTCAATATCCACTCCTGATGGAGTCAATCCGCCATGGCGCGGCATCTGCTTGTACCGAATGTCAGTATCAATTCCACAAAAGGCGATGGAATTGTACTCTTTTGGATCCAGAGACTCGTCAAGTTTTGGACCACGTGCTGCTCTCTGAAGGAACACGAGAATCCGCCTTTGTACACGCCATTTCAGCAGCGGGAGTCGCCTACAAGTAATCGACCGTCTTTCTCGTCTACAATTTTTTTAGGGTAACCCGTGACTGTGCAAAAGGATTGAATGGCGATCATTGCGGTTGTGATCATTCGAAGAAAATGGTGGGTCCCTTTTCATTTTAAAAATGGGGAAGAAGTGGCGGTAGTTATCAACGGGCGCCTCTAGTTCATAGTTGGGCGATGGTGATAAAGAACAAAGCATAACCCGCTTAGCGTCGACTAAAAATATTCATAGGGACGGGGAACAGATTCACGAACTTCGAGACTTTTATCGGCAAGGACACCCCGTCCCCTACAGTCATTTTCCCCTTGTTGAGGGTGACAGGGGCCACATTTACAACCATAGGGAATTAGGTCTCCTTTTGCTGACCGGGCCTTTTGTTATCTTCTCGTCGACATCACGGAACAAGTCCGTGAAAAAGGCTACTGATAATATGAAATATTTAGGAATACGCAATGGTCGGCTGCTCGGACCACGTCCAATATGGGATTGGCATTTCTCGAGAGTTTGTAGATGCCGCTGAAAGGATAAAGAATGCTACAGACACCGCGGCAGTCAATCTTCACAATAATCGAGCCGGTCGTCAGGTTCTTGAAAAAAGTCTTAAACGGGAATGTAAATGTCATGGAATGAGTGGCTCATGTGAGATGAAAACCTGCTGGGATGCTTTGCCCACATTCAGGTGCAGAATACTTGGCTTATTAGGTTAAATAATTTACAGGGAAATTGGTCTTCTAATAAAAGATAAATTTGATGGTGCTTCGGAGGTGGCCGTCGTCGAGGACGAAGACCTCCAGCCGCGATTAGTCATGAAAAATAATCAATTCAAACGGCATACTAATGCCGATCTGGTAGGTTCCGCTTTGCTCTTTTTTCTTCATTTTTCTCTCAGGTCTACAGTCGACCGTCTCCCGATTATTGTGATGCTGATGAAGAGCGTGGTATCCTAGGCACCCGCGGAAGAGAATGCAACGCAACTTCACAAGGTGTCGACGGTTGCCAGCTGGTCAGTCTTGCCCATATCACATGTCTTTTGTGACTTGTGTCGACCTATCTTATGAAATTATTTCAGCTCTGCTGCAATCGGGGTTTTGAACGTCGAGTGTCAATAGTTCAAGAGCAGTGCAACTGCAAATTCCACTACTGTTGCGAAGTTAAATGCGATCAGTGTGAACGGCGAGTCGAGCGACATTTCTGTCTCTAGTTGGTCTCATGAATATTTACTGGCCTTTTCTTTATATTATATCACAACCCGTCTCTATATACCCGAACTGGGGGAAAATATGGAGAGATCATCACGCGGTCCAAGTGCTACACTTTCTGGAAGTTCTTCCGTCGTCATCGTGCCATGTCACCCGTTTACTTGTCAACGTTCTTGCTCGAGGTTTCTGATCATCCGTCGGCTGAAATATAAAGCATTCTTAAGTTTATTGACGGCAGATAGAAAATAGACTGTGCTCGGTCGTCGCGTCCCTATCTTTATTGCTCATTTATGCGAATTCCTCTGCTTCTTTTATCCAAAAACGTCATAAAAATCAGCGAATCCTGCTTCAAAAAGTGCTGGCTAGTCAGGCGAGCAAATAGACGGGCACAAACCTTAGGAAGGCCCATAGCCTGTTGAGCCACATCGGAAAACATTCTGTACATTTCATTGTCATCGTGAGTCTCGAGAAGGACAATAAACAACATGGCCTCTAACTCGACGAGGCGACTCGTCGGAGAGAGCATCTTCAGGAGGACTTTGTCACGAAAGGCTGACAACACCGACCGGCGGATGTTGAAGTCACCACGATGACGCTAAAATTACCCAAGTTAATGGGAAGAAGAGGTAGATGACTCACTGTCAATGGATATAACATGCTCTGAAGAGTGGGAATAGTCGTCTGATAGAGAGTTGACCACATGTCGACCATCGCTTGAGTGTCATTTTCCAATTTTTCGAGAGATAGCTCCGACGCCTGACATTGGAAAGCTTTACAGGCGTTGTTTTCAAGAGTACAATGTGCTGCGCCATTCTGAAAATGGTTTCGTGATTTGAGTCAATAGATTTTTGCTAATCACGTGCCCGTGTAAGTTGGGTGTCCAAGTCACCTAAGCCCCTGATAACGAACATTTTTAAAATCAGCTAACAATTGGTTACCTCGGCTTGGATAAATTCAATCAGCTGATCTTTCTCAGCATCGGTCAGCAGTTCAAGATCTTGGGCAACACGCTGTCGATCCTCAAAACTGGCGGACGAGCCTTGCAAAGTAGAAAGAATCCACAATTCACATGATTGGGAATGGGAGATACTGCCACGGCTTGGTGTCTGAGGAGGACTCCTCTTTAGGGTGAAATTCTTTAAAGACAATCTCCGATTAGAAGCTGAACAACATTCTATTATAGGAGAATATAATAAAACTTACGTAAAAATCCAGGATGGAAGGCAATATTAGACAAGAACATTGTAGTCGGAATTGTGGCCTGTAATTTGTTTGGATGAGGTCGACTGAACCCGAAGGAGAAGAGCGAGAGCAGCACAGGACTTGAGTGCACGCTGCTTATCTTGGCCAAGGTTATCGGTGCAGGAAAAAGAAAGCCGGCAAGGGAAACCAAAACGGAGTCTGACGTAAGGGAAAACGGTCGCAAACCGCAGAGAACACAAAAAAGTTCGTAAGTAGACGGGGGAAAATCGAGGATCACGATGGGAGAGGGGATCATAGTCACTGGAAGGGAGGACAGTCAAAATGAGGCTAGTTTGAACGGGCTATCAATCCATAAAAAGGGACATGTGATTGTGCTTAAATGTCCGCTGGAGAGGGAAGCATTTGTAAACAAATCGGCTGTTTGTTACCTATTTCGAGATAACAAGCCTTTTCGCTCATTTGACTTTTGACTTTGAGGAAAGGAAGAACGGGGGAGGAGACCCCGTCTATGTTGACTGATCGCCTTAGTTTATAAAAGATCAGGTTGATTACTTAGGAGAAGGCCACCAGAGGCTCGAGTTGAAATACCATCAAGCTCCATTCTTCTTCGCCTTTTATGGAAAAAAATTCTTTTGACAACAGGCAATAAAAAGAGGTCGATAAGAGCGGGAAGAATAGGTTCGAAGGACCACTTCTTGAAATAGCAGGTCATGGTGATAAGAAGCGACGAAGCCGAAAACCAACTGCCCAAAGACGACATCAAGGGACGGAAAAAGAGCCGATGATGTCGCAAAACAAACAAGAATTAACGACTGACAGACTACAGACTATCCAAGGCTGCCAAATGAAGCAGAGCATCCTGTTGTCGGTACTCTTTGTTTCCGGGCGACAAACAGTCGTAGCTGATAAAATTCCACAAAGAGAACATTTCCTTCTAATTATAGACAGATGATAAAAAAGGATTGAAGAAAATTTATTGAAAATCTATGTAATACTCTGGGAGATCAAAACAATTAAAGAAACAAATCACAGAAAGTGAGGTATGTCGAGCCCGAAATTAGCAAGAATAGAACTAAACCCGTTGATAAACAATATAAAAACAGAATTATTTGACCCTATTGGCAGCTATAATGCCTGTTGGCCTCATTAGAGTACAAGCCAAGTATTTGAGATTGTTGCCCATGTCATAAGAAAAGGGCACACCGGTCGAACACAACGATGAGAAGTGCTGGCAATTCCTGTTCCGAATATCGTACCAATCCCATTCCTTCCTTAGTCGGTTACATTCTTCGATTATTTCTTCAGGAGAACGGCAGATGAATGGGTGTGACACTCGAAATATTCGAGGATAGACGGAATCGAAATCGGCCAAGGCATGGACAAACTCGTACCAGCCTTCGAGGAGAACGGCGGCTGGTGTACGACCAAATGTCGACAATGCCGAGATGAGAACAGAGTCGACTTCTTCTGGAAACGTAGATTTTTAGCCAATTTTTCTGACTTACGAGTATTGCTCATAAAATGATAGACAAGCCCATGACCAGCATAAATTCCCGAATGATAGAATGTGATCCCTGAGAGGACGCATTCCACGTAGATCTCATCGCCTATTCGTAGATTGCGGTCAGGGAATTCATGAACATTTGGTGACACCTCGTCCAGCTAAAAATATTTTGGTTATTGGCCATCGGGACATCATTAGGACTGGGCATCAACTCGATCCAACTTGACACAGTTTTTTTATTCCCTTTGTCGATGTCGAGTGGGTCGATCACGCATTTCTCTATTGTTTCGACTCGAATTTGATTGGCTGCGACATCGATACACTCGACTCGACACACAGAGTCCATTCGACTCTCTCGACACAAGTCTACTCGACATCGACATACAATTTCCTCTGTCGAGTCGAGGTGATGCATAACCTTAGAGACATCATCTACCTGCATCATGTCTTTGCCGGTAGGAATTACGACTCCATTTGGCTGTAGTCCTAAAGAGAACAAAGGTCTTCGAGAGAGATAATTGACTATGAAACTATTGACAAATTTCAAGGCGTCTTCCAGAGTTTGCTGGTATCCGGTCACCTGAGGACAAAATTGATAAGAAAAAGGGCAAAATCACTTGAAATGGTTTGGAAATGAAGGGCAGATTCCTCATATTGGCTGTCACCATGTGGGTCTGATACCCACCCCAGAGCCTTTTCCTCGTGAAAATACAGTAATCCTGATTAAGGGGCGTTGTGCCAAAACGTCTCAAGACGACAGTATTTCCAAATTCAGCAAAGACTTGAGCTGAGAGGAGAGTTTGCAGATTTGTTGTGGGTTCCTCCATGGAGGAGGGGTCCATCCCCTGAAATGGCAGAGTTTGAAAGAGAAGAGAAACCGGCAGAAGAATTGCAACAGATTTGAGGAGGGGAAACAGGACTTGTCCCCTTGGTAGGCGGCTTATTCACGGATGACAGAAGCCGTGACGAGAGTCAAGGGCAGGAGAAGATTACCACCAAACAGTCGAAAAAAAGAGGGGGAGACGAGCCAAATAAAATGAAGAGAAGAAGATCAATAGTTGTTGGTGGGAAATGACAGGGAGGCGCCGGTTGTTCTACACACGGCCCGAAGGGTCATTATACAATGAAGAAAAAAAAGGAAGGGAGAGGAATTTGGCCAACCAATTATAAATGAGAAAAGGCTATGAATATTTTAGACAGCGCTAGTGGGGTGGGGGATAATGGCGAGAATCGAATTGAGAATGAGAAAAAAAAGAGAAACTACATATTGAGATGAGGACGGCGGGGCTTTTACGAGGAGAAACGAGTTAGGAAACGATGAGATAAGTCGTTGAGAAAAACAGACGAGGTTAATCGCAATCGATCAACCGACTGGCAGAGGCCGGTGGGGTCAACGGGGGATAAGGGACAAATATGGCATCAGGTGACCGCCCGCCCGGCTGGCAACCGTTCCATTTGGGCCTTGGCAACGTACGCGAGTTTGGCGCACTCGCTCCGATCCCTCCAATTGGCTTGACCGGTTCTGGTTACTCGAAAGGGGCCAAGCTGTACGAAAGATGGGCGAAGGAACTGTTTCACGGGGTGATAGACGGGCCCGATAAGAGTCGTCCCTTATGCGATGCCTGGACATCAAGAATATGCGGTAAAAGTCAGGTGTCGCTTTCGTCTATTGTGCAGAGAGAGAGAGACATTCGGGGAGGTCGACGATTATGAGCGCGGACTTGAGGGTCATTCACAAGAGAGGAAGAGTGTAGAATGTATTAGAAAGTCTGATCGCCATTCTAGTAGGCGTGGGCCAGTCCGAAGTAAGACAAACACTGACGCAGCCCGAGGGCTACGCGCCTGACTCATCCATTCATCGATTATACGTACTGTCGCCGTTTTTGATAGCGAGCCAGCAGCTGTGCTTGAGACGTAACATGAGATGTCCGGATTTCACCTGCAAACACTGGACGATTCTTTCCATTCTCGGATCATTTTCTTTGTGTGATGTGGTTGTTCTTCCTTTTGCCCGTGTTGGCTTCTGCCAATCTTGGCCCGATTGCTACGTAATTCTTCTTCTATTCTATATTCTCTAATTAGACTGAAATGTTTCTTCTCCGATAAAGGGACCGTCAGAAATGTCAAGAGGGATAAAATCTGTGCAATGGAATTGAATCTCTACAATTTGGGCTGTCTATCGCCTCCGATGATGACGCTCTACGATGTTGAAACAGTTTTTGCCACATCTGGTCCAGCCTTTAAATTGGGAAGGAATGGACGACAGGCTGACTGTTTCCGAGAGGATCACTACCTCAATTGCTTGTGCACCTGGGACGCTTGTAACCAGAATTGGACAAGTATTAATAAAATGGGAAAATTGGATTTGTCTAATGAGAAGTTGTCCAAATGTATTGAGGAAAAGTGCAGTCAACGAGACATCTGCTCCAGCTGTAATCGTCGTCCTTTACTTCCTCTATAGTTATTTTCAGATGGCTCAAAGGGCGCCAAGAAATTCAACCATTATCCTTTTCCTATGGAATATACTTTTAATCCATCGGAAAAGAAAAATACCAAAATGTAAGCAGAAAAGACTTCTTCTCTCGCACGACAAATTCTAGGAATACGATAGAAATGGCAATTTTATGGTCAACTGGTGGAGGAGTCCTCCTGGCTGTCATCTCTCTGGTCATCTACTCTTTGATTGCTCAAATTTTGTCGCCGTCGACATCGGCAAAAGAGAAGAAAGATGCCGTGACGGAAAGCAACGTAGTCGATAAGCCGCAGTCGACAATGGAGACGAAAAAGGACGACAAAATGAGCACGAAAAAATCTGAGAAAAAAGTACAGTAGAGACCATCATAGACACGATAATAAATGTCTTAAAACTTTATAAACTTTTGCTCAATGGAGTGAATCGAAAACGACAATCACCGTGGGGCAAAAGAAGCGTCTCATAGGTTTGGCTAATGGGAGGATAATGGTGAGAAATGTCAAAGTTTTGTACAAGTCGGGAAAGTGAAACTTGGAGATCCTGCTCTGCGAATCGTCGACCCGCACACATCCGAGGTCCGTGACCGAACGGAGTAAAAGCGAATGGATGCACTTCCGTTGAATTTTTGTTTTCACGTAGCCATCGAGTTGGATCAAAGATGTCAGCTCGAGGATAGAGCTTCTCCGACTGGCAGAGAATGTTGGTGTTTATGTCGACGGGAATACCAGCGGGGATACGGTAACCACCCAGAATAAGATCTTGTTGTGGAACGCGTGAAATCTGAAGATACAAATTAGAATTGTGCATCGACTTGACGCAGGAAATTGTGTCGACGTCGAGTCGAGCTGTATCGAGAGTGTCGAGTTGAAAAAGTCGATGTTGAGGTCGATCAAAGCCGACTTGAAACAATAGAAAAATATGTGATCGACTCGGCTTTCAATGTCGAATTCGCGTCGAGTCCAGTTTGTCATCGACTCGACGCTCCATTCTGTCGACTCGACTCCACCCAACCCTTATAATATTAGAAATCTTCACAAACCTCTGTTCCAATTGGGCGAACTCTAAAAGTCTCCTTTATAAATGCTCTCAAATAAGGCATTTTAGTCCGTTTTGCTGCTGTCAGTTCTCCTTCACCGGATTTGTTGACCTCCTCTCTGATAATCTCTTGAGATTTCTTGTCTTGTGCCAGAAAGGAGAGGTTGTAGATTAACATTGGCGCGGTCTAAAGTCATTTCCCAGTTGGAATGAGTATGTACCGTAGAGAGACCATCGGTGAAGAGGGAGAGCATAATGACCTTGAGGTCAAGACTGTTCAGAGTCGGTTTAGAGACAAGCTCGGAGACGAGGAGTTTCTCCTTGATTCCTTTGAGGTCGGTCAGAGCCGTCTCCATCAATTTGTCTGCTTCTGCATAAAATTCATCTTCCAAGCTGACCATTTTCTTCCAATTTGGGGTAGAAAATGTCCGATACCAAGGGAATCCGTGTTTCATTCTAGAATTTATAAAAATAATGAAGTGGCCCAGTCTCACTCGGCTGATAATTTGAATATTTGCCAATTGACCTCAATCAGACGATCTGCCCAGTCGATTCTTTCCGCCATTGCCCCCAGCGTCGTCTCAAAGACCGTTCTTCCAGCTGATTCCAATGACCATCTGAAGAGGATAAAATCAACTTGGAATAAGAATATTCACCTGCCGGCGACCTTTCTCATGTCAACTTCTCCTTTTTGATTTCTATTCTTTTTTATGTGTTCGACCAAATCTGCTGCTGTCTTTTCCACAAAAGGCAAATATTTCTCGACGGCATTCGGGCGCATCAGCGATTGTTGGACAGCTGATCGCAGTCGATACCATTCCTCACCGTTTCTGAGTTTTTTTTTCCGGTTTAAAGTGTTGTTGCGCTTACAAATTTCCTAATCCTGGATTCATTCCCCTCATTTTTCGATATTTTTGGGTAGTTTCCTGGAGTGGTACAATATGTGGCAATTTCCCCTCCATCCGAAAGATTGTCTCAGCATCGGCGGGGTCGAAGATATGAACCACAGGTTTTGTAAAAGTCCCATGGGTAACTTTTACGACGGGTCCATATTTCTCGAATAATTCAAGAAGATGATCAAATTGGTTGGCAATGTCTCGACTGCCTGAAAGATACGTGGAATATTAATTAATAAAAATCATTTACGAATTGTCCAGAGCTTTTTTGGCGGGCCGGGAATTTCTTCAAATGGTTTAATTTGACTGGAAGATGAGGCGACATGAGGACAGGCGGAAAGAAGACGACTGGCCTGCTTCAAACTCATTCTGACAGCAAAAGGTCACTCCTGGGAATGGAAATGATAAGATAAGAAATTGAAAGGAATATTGAAAAACAGCAGCTCGAGCAATTATCGAGACGCGGTGTAGAAGAATCAATGACTGGGTCAAGCGGCAACTACTCGACTTTGGCAGAATGATAAGGCGACTGTCCCTTTTTTTATAGAAAACTGTCGCCCGTGACCTACCTGAGCAGATCTCGATTTTATCGATTGTTTGCCGTTTTAAATGTCTGTCGACCTCTTTAAAATGCCAAAAATTGTAAGCAAAATCCTTCAAAAACCCGCTTTTTTAAGGAATTGCATGCCCATTTGAATGGTTGTCTAACAGTCGACGCCATCCGGAAATTGGCCAAGTCATCGGGCATTTCCATTTCCCCAGAGATAACTGCTCTATCATCTCCGACGTCCATGGCAGAGTCGGCCTTATTTCTTGCCCGGATAGACTGCCAGTTTCAGCGTGTTCAAAATGTTTCCCGTGGTCCAGGCGGTGACATCATCCTATGAGCTGGTCAAACAGGCCACAATCGAGGTCATCACCGACTTTTGGAGTGAAAATACGATTTATCTGGAATTGAGGACAACTCCCAAGGACAGGCCCGGTTTCAGTAAATACGAATATGTCCAGGCTGTTTTGGATGGTGGGTCAATTTTGGTACTTTTAAAGTTTCAGGAATGACCTCTTGCTCCGAATTGCCAATTGTCGTTCGTCTTCTGTTGAGCATCGACAGGCGTCAAACTGTGGAGGAAGCCCGTGAAACGATCAAAATGATTCAAAATGACAGTAGGTGCCTGTTTCAACTGTCGATAATCCTTCCCAGAATCGGGAAAGATTGTGGGATTGGATCTTTCGGGAGATCCGACAATCGATGGGAGAAAATTTCTGCCATTGCTCAAAGAAGCTAAAAAGGCGGGAATACGGATGTCGATCCACTTGGCTGAGGTCTCTCTTCCATTTCGTAGAGGAATCAAAGAAAAATTCAGATGAAATCGTGCCTTGAAGAAGTCGACGAGTTCTTGGAGTTGTCTCCCGATCGTATTGGCCACGGGACATTCCTCCATCAGGAGAAAAAATGGGTCGAGACTGTTATCCAAAAGAGAATCCCACTAGGTAAAATATCCAATCGAATCGATGGAATTTTTAGAAATCTGCTTGACGTCCAACGTGCTTACCTCAACGGCCACCTCAATTGCCGATTCACACTTGACTTTTTGGAGGGCGAAAGGAATCCCCGTAGCTATTTGTGTAAGGAGTCAGCCAGATATTTTTAACTGTTTCAGACGGATGACAGTGGATTGATGGGGACGACTATGACGAAGGAATACGAGCTGGCCCGAGAAAACTTCGACCTCGATATGGGAAAAGTTGTCAAAGACACTCTCAAGATGTCTTTTTTGGATAAGAACTGCGACGATTTCCAGAAGATTTCAAAAATCATAAATTATATGTCAAACAAAAATTGAGCAAATAAAACCGATGATAATGAGGGGATAGGGCGAGAAGGCGTCGTTGCAGAGCGAATGGCTACACGTACAGAGAGTCGCATTGGAAATCAGTCGAGTAAATGGCCTGAAAACGAAAAAATATAGAAGGAAAGAAGGGCAGATACCGAGGGTCATCTAGACATGAAGAATTGGGGGAGATTGCCAACTGAAGATTGGACAAGCAATCGCGGAAGATGACTTTCTCTCCTGACAGAAATTGTCGTAGATTCATCCTTTATACCTTTGTAGGAGAAGGCTATTTTGACACAAGAAGGCGAGTCGCCCCTGCAGACGACTCGGGGAACACTGATAAATGAAGGTTGTGAAGTCAATGAGACATCAGGACATCCGTCAGCCAGAGGAGGTACGGTTCCAAACTGAAATGGGGGAAGTCGAGTGGCGAGTCGATGTCGACGTCGATACAAAAGAAACTTAAAAAAGTTGGGACGCATTTTTCTATCGACTTGACTTTGATAGACTTCGACGACTCTCTCGACTCGACACACAGAGTCGATTTGACTCTCTCGACCGAATTCACCACGACGTTGATCGACACACAAGTACAGCTGATGACGTACCCTCTTGATGACAGCAGCGACTTCTGAAAGATTAGCAACAGTCTGTGGGACGGGAGGGAGACTATTTCTCGGGGCAACTTGTGACCTGAAATCCAAGCTTATTCCGACTAGCAGATAAAAAATGACCTATAATTGAGGGAAAAACACGAATAGCAGAGAAGATCAGCAGCTGAGAGACCTCTCAAAAAAAGGAAAAGATACTCGACCAAGCCTAGACGAGAAAATAAATAAAATAAGAAATTATTACCTATGAGAGATCTTGAAATATGGGCCATGAATCCATGAAGTAGCAATCAGCGGGGGCTGCAAATGCATCATATATGATCTGGGGGAGGGGGAGAGTGAAAGAAAGAAAAGACCCCCTAATTAGAGGGGAGAGATTAGAGGCACTTTTGACGGAGAAACGACTACCTCGAAGAGAAGAAAAGCCGACTGGCTTAGAGAGAACCAACCACTCGAAAAAGAACAAGTAACGCGTTTTCTCTAAATTCAATTGCCGTATTCTGGACGCAATTTGTGCTGGCTTCGGAGAGTATTCAACCAGCCGAAAACATTGTTATTTATATCAAAATTGTTTGTTTTTTTATTGAAACAAATGGGAAAAAAGGGCTAATGTCAAACCGAATAAAAAAAAGAGGAAGCACATGTGGTCGGTGGCCCGACCAGATGCACCTTCTCTCAGGGGGGCTCTTATACATAAACTACGCTGCAAGTCGAACATTTTCACTATTGAGACTTCAGTTTCGAGGGAGCACACGCTAGAAAGTCCATGTTTATTAAAGAAATTGTATACCCAGTATGAAAAAAAGATCTGACATTAATAATACCTAATGACCGTATCTATCACAACGAGAGAGAAAAAAAACGATATACAGAGTGACTAGAAAAAAAGGCCACGGTGCTAAAAGTGAAACTAGGGAAAAATGACATATATAACGTATAAAAATTTTTACAGTGAACGAACGAATACATGAAGCGTGCAAATAATGTACAATTTTTCAGTTTTTCTCCTTTTCTTTCTCGATTTCACGTTCTTTATGAGATTGAGCATACATTGTGTTTGCAAGGAAAAGAGCTAAATCCGCGTTTGTCCAATATGAAAAGTGACTTTTGAGCACAGACCAGTAGGATTTATCTGTCAACGCAGGCTAAAATTATCTTTAAAGTGAAATTAAAAAAAAATACTTGAACTTGGAAGTCTATTCGGTAGGTAGGTCGCTTGGCTGAGCCAAGAATTTGATCAGCAAGTGGTAAATCAGGCTCTACTTCTTTTGCTACTTCAACAGGAGGCTCAACTGTAGCTGTCGTTTTCTTCGAAGGAGCTGAAGATGTAAAAGAAAACCATCCTTTCTTCGCAGGTTTTTCATTATTTCCGCTAGTAGGTCTATCAGCAGGAGGAGGTGTTAAAGATCGTGGTGAAGAACCTACAATATAAAAATAAAATTATTTAATAATATCGCTAACATCCACTTCTAGCGTCCATATCATCCGAATCACATTCATCTTCTTCGTCCTCTTCATCGCCACCGCTTTTCACATCGCTTCCTTTATCTGTTTTATTTTTTTTGCTTTTATTTTGATTTTTTAATTTTTTTAAATATTGCTTAAAAACTTCCAAAGGCAACTCATCATAGGAATTACGTCCTAAACAATAAAAGTTTATAAAATTAAATTTTAAAAAAATACCTCGAAGATCATTGTAAGAAAATAACTTCAGCGGTCTAATATTTTTCCATTCGGCAGCAAATAACGGTTCTAGACGATAGGCTACAGGATCATAAGGATGAAACACATTGAAAATCCTCTCCACATTGACTTTTTGAGGGTCAAGATCGCCATAAGTTGCGCCTCTCATAACAAGAAAAACACCTAGCGGACTACCAACACCATATAAATATTTAATCTGTAAAAAATAATACTGAAAATTTTTAAAAGAAAACTCACTTTAAATTCCAGTTGTTCTTGTTTAGATAACAAAACATCCCGAATTCCTCCATCTAATTTTTCATGTAATGCATTTCTTGCTTCTTTGAACGCCGAAAGGGCCGCGCTAGCATCCTTATCATTGCATTTTTCTAATTGTTCGTCCTAAACAAAAGATTACAGAATATAATGATTCTTACTAATGCTTCAGTGACATATTTGTCATATAGCACTAGAGGAGACCAGTTAGTTAAAATATCATAAGATATTACAGATCCTAGAGAATGTGCAAAAATAGATACAGATCCATTAAAAGATGGATTATTTTCTTTGAACAATTTGTAGACTTTATTCAATTGTTTTGTAACACCTGATATTATCTAAATAAAATTGTAAAAAAAAATTATAGAAACAAGCCTCTTTTCGATATAACGGGCTTTGATAATACATTATATCCATTGCTGTGCTGTTTAAAGCTGTTCTCATACTGCTCATTTTTTGTAAAGTAATTTGTTCGGTAATTCCATCGTCTGTAAATCAATAATAAAAATCTTTTTAATTTAGTTGTACCTAAAATTAAAGCTGCCCTCCATTCTACCGGAAGAAACATTGGTCTCGTTTTTTCTTCTGGAAAATTTCGTTCTATAGCCTGTATTACTCCATCCCGTACTCTAAAAAGTACGTTTTATAATTATAAGTGGATACAAACTGTTGACAATTTTGGGCGATAAGATTTTCATATCCCTTTTGCCCAATCCCATGTACAACTAGTATAAGATGTGAAATATCTGATGGAGCATCTTCCCATTCGGCTTCTTTTTCATATCCACGTCTAAGCGCGTGACTTTTATTCCACCCGATATACCTGGAACACAAATTTGTATAAAAAAAATTATCAAACCTTAAGATTGCTCCTCGTTTTACGGTAAAATTAATATCTATAACGGAGCTCCACCTAATTTCGATATTATCCAAATGAAGCTCCGTCAGCTCTAAAATAAATTCCACAAGCGAATGAAAATAAACTTACGAGGTTTATTACTTGCTTCTTTTTGTGAAAAAACGGTTAATCCATCCGGCACTGCCTGACCTCTAAAATATTGAAGATGATGCCGTTCAATCGAGTCCGCTAATGGTGCTTCTAGTGGTTGCATATCCTATAAAATAAACCGTTAAACTGGCAAAATAATAATATACTGATGTAAACCAGGTACCGCGGCGAACATCACATTGATCGTCTTTCCAATATATTGCTATAACTTTTGAATTATCCGCGTCTAATCTGAACAACGAGGTTTAAAAATATTATAATCCAACTTGTAAAGTCCTTCTAATACTACAATCATTTGTCTTTGTGCCAAATTCAGTTCTTGAGCTTGTGTTTGTGCTGCTTCATCGATTGGTATATCCTTGGATACTCTATATTTCCATTCTAACACCAAGGAATCATGCCCTATTAAATGGTTAGCCATGATTTTTTATAATAATTTACCATTGAATGGTATCCATTTATCGGCATCAGATTTTCTATAAAACCATCTAACTTCCGAGCATTTTAATTCGACCACCTGAAAACAAAAATATAATATTATTTTCGTAACTTCACTTCTTCTGCAGTTCTGATATCATGTTCCTCTATCAAAATTGGCGGCGCTTCAATGGCAAGCAAACCCCGACGTCGCCTTGCAAAATATCGCAAAAAGAAACGACGTCGATATCTAGCGAACCTTCCGAGTGGCATGTCGAGATCGCTCGCATAAAAAGCATAACAGGTTTTCGTTGTTAATTTCAGCTTGTCATTACAATTCTTGTTGTTATCTTGTCATCACAAATTTACTGGCATCTACGCGCTTCCCAAGTAATGAATAAAAAAAACTTGCCGTACGCTTCTTTTTCGTTCGTACTGGTGGTATAGGCACTGATGGAGTTGGCGTTGTAGAATTTTCCTTTTTTGGTGCATGCTGAAGTTCTGGAGATCTTGGACTCTCTACTGCCGTAGGAGAAACGGAATTCGGCAAATTTGAAGGAAGAGAGGGAACCTAAACATTCTGTTCTTTTTATTTGAAAGTTATAATATGCAATAGGTTTTCCACAAAAAATAATGAAGTACCTTGGGTAAATTTAGATTCCTAGGTGTTGTTTTTAATTCGGCTAACATGTCTATTTGAGCGCCAAAAAGAACTGCGTCTAGCGGTTCCTGTGACTAGTGATAAGATACGATACAACGGTTTACGGCGCATGAGGTTTTTTGTTTATCTAACAAGGATTATTTCCCTTGTACAGGAAAATTGAATACTATCATTTTTTTATGTGCAGCTTGACATAAGTTCTCAATCATTTGAAACCTACTTCCTGATTAATTTCAGATTTCAAACCCTCGGAACTTTCGAAGGAGTTCGGAACGATAGACGCACCCTCATGATCACCGGCATCCATTTCTAAAAATTGTTTATTTTTTCACTATAACTTCAAAACAAAAAGAAGATAACAAGAGTAACAGATAACATGTTCAGCTAGCTATTATACTAGGGAAATAAAATAAAGGAAAATGATAGAAAATTTTCCATATGAAATCTGAAAAAGATTAATTAAGATTTGATTAATACATATCTTACCGAAACCAGCATGAGATCATTTTTTATCAGATGGAGCTAAATGGCCATGTGTACTAGGATGTTCTGTAGCCATTTCCTCATCAATTTCTTCCAAAAATGTTTCTTGCTTTACAGCATGTAAAGTATACCAATAAATTCCAACCTGAAGAATAAACAAAACAGATAAAAATGCGAATTAACTAAACAGTGCTCTATAAATTAAAAAAAGTGGTAGTTCAATAAATGAAAAAATGACTACGTTTAAATATTAGAAGTATGTCAAATTCGCCATCCCTATTTACGTAATAAAAAATTGAGCTCACCACTAGCAAAATTAAAGTACCGAAGGCTGCATGATTCTTGTAATTTTTGGTGAAAATTTCTTTAACGCGTTCTTCGTTAACCTGTTTTCAAACATATATGATTAAATTGTGTAACGCATACCTTTTCAAACTGCTTGGCGAACCGTTTTTGGGCTCTCGGTAAATCTTCAATATCAATTGTCTCAAGCATATCATCATCTTTTTTCTTCTGAATTGCTGCAATAATACGTTATAAACTTATTACACGGCAAGATAGCAAATGTTTTTAAAAATTAAAATACTTTATCTGTATGATATCCGCTCAAATTTACTGACACAAACGTACCTCCTGGATTGATTGTTGTAGGAACTGACGCAGCTCTAGTAAAATTTGTAACTAAAGATGTTACCCGCGTTCGAAGTAGTACACGCAACATTTTTCTTGTTTGAGGCTATATAAAGTTCCTTTTTACGAGAAGTGGCTAAAATACGTCTTAAATTTAATTTAATACTGATATCCCTAAAACCATGAACTATAAGAAATAACCATCACAGCAGCAATAGTTAAAAAAAATTCAAAACAAACACAAATCGACTGCCACCCAAAGGGCGCTTGCGAAAGAGCAAACAGTCTGATGTATAAACCGTATGTTGACGGCATTTATGAAAAAGCAATAGCCATTACGCAAGAATAACAGATTTAAATTTTAGTATAACAACTATAATTTGAAAAATCAACAAACAACAACAACGAAACATAATAACAACAATTTTAATTACGTAAAGCCTTCAGCTATGCTTTCACCAAACTTTTTTTGTAGGAGACGGATGACACGGTCACACTGTTCTTCCACTTTTTTCGTTTCATCTGCAATCGTTTGGTGAATAAAATTTTAAAAAGCTGCCATGATTTTCAAGAGCTCACAAAGGAATCTCACGTAAACCAGGTTCAAGACAAAAGAACCAACCTTCTAGAAGCTCCGAAAGGAAAGGCATGATTAAAGGTAATTGTGGCGCTATAGCATCTCCAATTTTTTCAATTAAAGCTTCTAATACAAGCAGAGCCCGGAAGCGTATCTAAATGTATTTCTTTAAAAATAGGAGCAGGTTCTGACCTTAGGACGATTGTTTCTTGTTTTTAGCATTATTTTATTCATTATATCAGAAAATGATTCTGGAGATGCATCACAAATTCTGAAAAAAGTAAGTTTTAAGATGCCAAACTAACCTATAAAGCGCATTTGCTAAATGTGGTACACATCTTGATTCATGACCAGACACTCGAGTATTCACCAATTCAGCTATAAGGGCAGAAGCAAGGCTTTCTATAGTATGTCTGAAAAAAAAATGATGAATGAATCTATTGCGCTACTTACGTAGATAAAAATTCCTTGTGACGGCCACAATTTTCGATAAAAATGATTATTTGTCGGATCAGCAAGTCTGTCTCCAAACCTTCTACTGTATTGCGTTTTCCGTTTAAAAGAAGTTGGGATGGATCTATATAAGACTAGTAAAATACACATAGAAAATACCAGATATTTCTGTAGCATTACAACCGGCAAGAACTTTAGGAGCCATTTCTATTAATTTTCCGAAATGAGGCATTGCGAGTTGCTTAAAATAGTTGTAAAATCTGCAAAAGCATTATAGAAAAAGTAAAAATGTAGTCTTACTCATTCGCAAAATTATACAACGTAACAAGACGAATCCGAATAGACAAATTTGGTTCTGATAATGATAGTGCAGAATCACCCCATTGCACTATTGTTGAGAGAATAGGTCGCAACTCGGTATCAGTAAGGATATCAGCCATTTTCAAAAATGTACCAAAAATACATTTTTCTATCTCGCTAACAATCTCGAAATTCTGTAACATTCGATTCAATTCCGCAAAAAACATACCTCTGGTTTTCGATCATTAATTCGTACTTCTAGCGCTGGTAAGAAAACCTCGGTTAATAACGTCATTCGAAGAGGAACAATATCTTGTCTTTTTTTGTGATTAAAATATGCCCCTAATAGAGTCATCAGTGAACACATTGATTTCTAATGGAGCCTTCATTTTAGGTATAAAAAGTTTCATTACCTGATCAGCTACTAATATTTTCACAGAATTAACAAAGTGCATCGACAGTGTACGAAGTTCCATATTCGAAATTGCCAAACGAATCAAGTTCAGCCTTTACATAAGGTACTAATTAAAAATATAAGTTGATACCTGTGATGTATAGGTCCACTTGGACATCCACTTTTTAAATCAACAAAAGGAAATTTACTACTTAGGCGACAGTAATTCAATAGTATATCGCTCATGTGATTACTTACGAAAGCGGAAAATTGGTCCAAAATCCTCTGCATGCAAGTCAATGCTGATATCTAAAATTTATTTCGATGCTAAATAATTTCAGCAATTACCAGCAGGGTATCTGATCCTAATTTCTTTCCGCTTAAAGACTGCTGTCTAACACGTTGACGCCGAGTTTGCGAAACCTCTTCTTCTTCCTTAGAAAAATGACAGTAATAGAAAAAATAAACTCACCTTGTTTTGATAAGAAGTTGACAAATATTCGTTAATAATCGCTAGACAAACAGACAATAAAGGTTCACAAGACATCATTGTGCATCGCATATTATGTGACCTAGATTTCAACAATTCAACACCTTTTTTTAAAACTAACCTAATAAGTTCGCCCGCAAGGAAAAGAACATTTCCAATCATGCTATCGTCTAAAGTTTGCCAATTTTTAATTACAGCGACGGCCTTGTTCATTGTTTCTGTTAAAATAATAGACTCGGATTGTTTTGGTATCCTTTTTGCAATGAGCTTTAAAGTAAAGGTGGCATTTTTACAAAGTTCAACCTATAAAAATATTATAACTATACATAAAATAAAACCTTGTCTTTGTCCCCTCTGATGGGTATGATCCAGTTACTTAGTACAGAGGCCAAGCGAGTTAAATGTGTCTCATTAATTCCGCTATCTGTATAGAAATATCCTTCAGTTAACAATTTGATATTTGCTAGTTGCAAGACTTTCTCCCGTAATTTACAATCCGTCTTATCGTCTTCAAGTACATCGGCAATTAAATTTGCAGCTACACCGCCTGGTAACAAATATCGCAACTAAAATAATGTGTATTTATACAGCATCGAACTTACTTTATCGGAAACCGCATCAGAGCGAGCCTGTAGAGCAATCCAATAACGAAGTGTTTGTGCATCTTCACTTTTTTCGGCCTTCTCACTTTCATGAACTACGAAATCGTCCAGATCCACTGAAGCAGTTAACAACTTTTTCCCAATAGGAACCATCACATTGTATAATCTTTCGTCGCGGCAGGTGGATAACTGAAAAATTTGTTACAGTGAACAGTGAGACACAAACTTCTTCCAGCATAATTTTACTACTCAAAACTTTAACCGCTATACCAACAAGAACAAAACGGAAATGTCGTAGCTTTTGGATGGTAAATTTTGTCCGATCAAACACAGCTGCATCTATGCTGTTTAATTTCGAAAGTGTTGAATCTCCACCAAGACGAACGACATAATTCATAACATCCAGTATTACACTAAGCTAAAATATTGCTAATTCTAAAAAAAATCTATGAATCAACCTGATCTGTTGCGGAAAGAGAAGCACAAAGCTCTTGGGCAATATCTTCAAAAGCATCCTGATCCGACATTTTTTTACTTTGATCATTTCTCTGCCACTTTGTGCAGAAGCTAAAAAACATATAAGAAAAAGTAAAATTGTGTTACTTTTCTATCAAAACACAAATAATGATCCAGATGTATTCTACACTGACAGCTCTAGATATAGCTTGAGCCATTCGCCCTCTTCTATGTGCGGGAATATCAGGTGCCGAAGCTGAGAACACTTTTGAAATGGCAATCAATTTTGTGATAACATCACTCTGAAAAAGGTTGAAATAAAATACATGAATAGAAACCTGATTTTTTGATCCATTGACAATCGCAGCTGAGAAAAGGGTTTCCAAAGTGCGCTCAATGATACCCAGAGTAAGCTCGTTGTCCCTTCGAAGAAGGCCACTTCCCATAAAAGTAAATACTGACATTATATGAGACGTTATGGAACCCTAAAAAACAATTGAAAAGGCAATGAAAACATACAGGATTAAGCTGGACAACGGCAGTAAGAAGTTTTAACGCCTCTCTCAGGATATGATGACTTTGAGTTGATCTCATCAATTCTACAATTGTATCCATTTTAATGTCTTTTGCAGTCGGCTTATATCCCCCTGAGGTGGAAGCCATTTTAATAAGAACTGTTGTACTAAGATGCTGAAGTCTATGACATAGCTCGGCATTTTGAATCGAATTTGCACTGAAAAAAATAAAAAATTTTAAACAAACTAAATTCACTTTTTAAGAAAGTCAAATAGCACATTGAACAATTTAGCATCCACCAGCAATTTTTGCGATATATTCAGAATTTCCAAAACCAATGATACACGTTTCCAATACATGTCGTCTGTTTCGTCTTCGAATATCTACAACGAATAAGTTAACAAAGCTTTCCTTACCGTTTCGATGGCAGCTTTGTCAACACCTTTGGACTTTTTTGCTGTTGATCCATTCAATTCATAGCGGGACAATAACGCACAAATAAATTGCGGCCGAAATGAAACCTACACTTTTCAATAAAAAAAGAGATGGAAAAATAAACAGACCAGAGAGAAGGCGGATTTCATCTTATTTGCAATTAAATTATCTTTTCGTGCAAATTCAATGAGCTTGACTGCGAGATCTTCAATATCCTCTTCAACTTGATTAGAAAAATAGCCTTTCCTTGTTGTCATTTCATCCAAAGCCCATAAAACCTATAACAAATACGAATATATTACATGCGTGGTATTTTCCGCATACGTTTTCTATGTCATCGTTAGAAATCCATTCCAGAGCTTTCTTAATCGGATCACCACGAAATTTCTGACGTTTTGCAAAGCCTGATGTGGCAGCCATTGCATGTGCGCGCTCTACTGGTGCTATTTTCCAAAAATAATCCATGAATTATTTTATTAAAAAAGGAAACTTCGTGTGATTCCGCAATGCTTTCGATTATCTCACTATGCCTCTTCTTTTTGCTCTTTTTAGCTTCAGGACGAGCAAGCGATAACGCATTTAGATTGAATTCGTCGACAAATTTTTCAATGCAGTCATTGTCCTTAGACTTCCATTCTTCCACAAATGCATTGTATTCATTAGAATGTCTAAAAGCGTTAACAAAACAATAAGGAGTGTAAACCTCAAGCAAAGATTATAAATATCAGCTTTTACAGATTCGGGAAAATCTATTGAATTATTAGAAATAGCAGACAGCGTCTATAACTCTAGTAAATGAAACGAAGAAACCAACTTGGGATAAAAATGTATAGGCTTGTTTGCCACTGAGCATTTCGGCTTGGGAAGATTTTTGCAGGGCACTGATTGCTATCTGGTGCTTCTCACTGTCGGTGGCGTCTACAAATCCTCATGTACTTTAATAAGCAAATGCTTACCTGTGGAAAGAGTGGAAAACAAAGAAGACCAAAGAGGGACGAAAAAAGGTAACAAGTCTGTCTGCGAGGATAGTTTATTGATAGCAGACCATGTTTGCAAAGACTCAGATCTTCGAAGGAATTTTAAAAAAGCCCTACAAAAAAATTAAAGCTGTCAGTGACAAGTTTCACTTACTTTTTACTGAACTCCTCCACATTTTGAGTCTGGCAAACAACAATGAGTGTAGATAAAATGCTGTTTAAGTTTGCCTCTTTCATTGTCTAAGTAAACTATGATTAAAAAACTACTGAAAATACATACCAAAAGAAGAATCCTTACAAGCTCGCGAACAACTTTCGGAGCAAGCGTCACTGCATGGCATATTTGGCAAATAATCATCAGTGAAGCATTTCGAAAGGAATTGACAGGTGTTCTATAATCCATTCATACTTTTAGATGCACAATTTTAAGTTATCGCCGTCGGATTACTTTGAAAACAATACAAGTCAATAATCTGCGAACACAATTATCAAACGACACACCTGAGGCCCTCCGTAACAACTGGAATAATTCTGGAAATTAAGTCTTCGTCCGGAACTTTATTAGCTTCAAGAACTGAAATAGCTAATTTTGCATAAAAAGTATAAAAGAGCGATGCTCTACGATCCATGAAATCAGCTCCCATAATCTAAAGCAAAGCTTGGAAAAGATTACTTAATAACTGTACTTCAACTCCTTGATCAATGTGATCGGATATGCATTTTATGAGGCCGTGATTACTTGAAAGCGCATGTTTTAGTATCTACAATAGTGTGTATATTTTTAAAATTACGGCGAACCCGATGGAACGGTACTGGAAGCTTCTGACTTCGAAATTCTTGCAAAAATAACCACTCCTTAGAGACAGAAAAGTCATATTCAAGTATACTTAGAAGTCTTCCGTAAAGATTGGTATCATGAAATGGTATGAAGGATAATATTAAAAATTCAGGGTTGTATGCATGAATCTACAATCAAACTAGATTTATGTATAAATGCGAGTTACCTTGTACCGGTTAATTAACCATTCCAAAACTTGCTGGCATGAAAAGTGCAAGAGATAAGGCGAAAGTTTGAAAATGAATCTTTTCAGTTTTTTGTCCAGCTCTTCGTTTTCCTCCTAAAAGTAAACCATGGAAAATATACTTTCAGAAAAACACACCTTAGTTATGAGTGTACGCTGAAAATTAATAACAGATTCCTCAAAAAATTCAGAACAATCTTCAAACGAAGAGTCTAATTTTTTGAGTTGTGCAAATCCACTTGATCCTAAGTTGATTATTTAGGAAAATATAATAACCGAAACAACCTATTTTTAAAATGGTCTCTCTATCAAGTTTTTCTGCTTCCTGACGATCAAATAATAACGAGACATGGCTTCTTTCTACTGTTAGTTGTCTAGAAGTTGAAGTTCTAAGAGTATCCAATTGTTTCGAAAGCGTGGTCATGGTGCCGTCTGGAAAATAGTCATTATAAACACCCATTGTTTTCTTTTTTCAAAATACTTTTTGCAAATACAAAGGCAAAGAAAAAAAAATCGTCAAAATAAAATTTTGAGTTTTGCCTGAATTCAATTGAAATAAATTTGTTGGGTCTCATAGGGAATTCTCGACGTCGCTTTGCTTTTCCTTCGCGCGCGTTGCCCGTTTAATTTCAGAGCTCGTCGCCTCGTCGATATTGCTATTTTTTACTTATATTTATTTTTTACTTATATTTATCTTATATATAGTTGTAATTATTTAAATCTTCTAGTTTAGTTGCTGTTGGAACACACTCAGCCGAGACGAAGATTGTATCCACGTATTAGTACAGGATAAACATCAAAGAATGGGTTGGTTATTTTTTATTTGCTTTATAAATGCTGTGATATTATCACGGATAATATTTATATCTTTCGGTTGGGTGCTTATTTGGCGCTGAGAATACACATCTTTAACTACGCATATTTAATTCAGTAATTATCTGTATCTTTCAGCTTATAACGCCTCGTATGCCTCAGGAAATGGTGCTCCAGGTGGCGGTGTTACTGGTGCTCCAGGAGATTACGGCGCTATCGATCAGGTATTTTTTAGTGGAACCGCGTGACATCTAATGCACTTACAGAGTCAAAAGGACCATGAAGCTGCTTGGGCAAGCTACTATGCAAGTCTGAATCAACAACAGAATTATGGGCAACCAGCAGCTCCAGCTGCTTCGATACCACCTCCCCCTGGATCAACTGCTGCTCTGAATTCTCAGCCTCCTCCACCATCTGCTAATGAGGTATTACATGAAAGATATTGCACTAAATTTTTTATAGTACAATTCTTATTACGGAGCTCCGCCAGGTGGTGCCGATCCGTATGGAGCACAAAAACCATACGATAATGGACGCGACCAATATGATCAATATGGAGGACCTCCTCAGAGAGGTGGCGATCGTGGATATGTTGCTGGTGGAGATCGCTATGGAGGAAATAGAGGAGGATATGGCGGTGATCGCGGTGGATTTGGTAGTGGAGGCCGCGGCGGATACGGCGGTGACCGTCCATCTCGTGGTGGCTACGGCGGATCGGACCGAGGCGGACGTGGAGGATATGGAGGAGACCGTGGTGGCGATCGTTATGGAGACAGAGGTGGCCGTGATGAACGCAGTGGTGGATATGGTGACCGAGGTGGCTATGGAGACCGTGGTGGTGATCGTGGAGGACGAGGTTCTAAGCATCAAATGTTTATAATTTCTCTTTAGACTATGGAAGCCGTGGTAGTGGTGGTCAAGGAAGAGATCGTTATGATGACCGGAGCGGTGACCGTGGATTTGGTGGCAGAGGTGGTTATGGAGGAGATCGTGGCGGTGGATATGGTGACCGAGATCGTGGAGGTGATCGTCGCGGTGGAAGCCGTTGGGATGATGGAAGAGGCGGCAGTCGTAGCGGGTATGTTTCTACTTTATATATCCTAGGTGTTGTGGTGATTATAATATTTTTCCTCAAAAATCAGAATTTTCTAAAACATGGTGGGAAAACGAGTTGTATCACAAGGAAATAATTCGACAACTCAAACATAGTTTACTATTGTTGGTAAAGGTAAGTTTGAATTGTATCCCGAGTTACGTAGGCAATTTGTTTCCCTGTTTATCATATGACATCAGTGGTGCCAGTTATTATGCCCAACACCCACCAAATTGATTTTATTCGTTATTAACCATTGAAAGGTGATGTGATGTGGTCACCAATTATGTCAAAGGGAATTTTGAGTAAACTAAGAAATTTAATATGCACAAGTGGTGCATATTCTTATAACAAAATGGTCATATTTAGCAATCGAGTATCTGCTACATCCATACATTATCAATATTTCATCGAGTGAAGAAGCAGCAGCACATTGAACTTACATCTCACTGTATCTCTGTTCTTGATTTGATTTGTGTTTCTCTCAAGGCAGTGAGATGCAAGTTTATCAGTTCAATGCGTGCTAAAGATCAGATGAACTGTGTTAAGAAGTGTTTTTCAGACCGGGTGGAGGCCCCGGTGGAAGAGGAGGTTTTCAAGGTACACCTATGCATATATTGTGTTAATATTCCAAAATATCAAAGTGAAAATCATTTATGAAATTTTCTAATTTTGATACGTTTGGGAATTTTAATGTTACTGCGTTAAAATACCTTTATTTGCAGATAGAGGTGGCGACCGTGGTGGATTTGGGGCCCAACGAGGAGGAGGAGACGAACGCGTCGAATTAAAGGAAACTGTTTTTGTTCAAGGAATACCAACGAGGTAAGCGTTAATACATTGTGTAAGCTGTTTTTTCAGCGCCAATGAAACATACATTGCTGACGTCTTTGCAACTGTGGGAGAAATAGCCAAGAATGACAAAACTGGTCAACCTCGAATTAAGATCTACACTGACAGGGCTACCGGCGAACCGAAGGTTTTTTTTCTACAAATTATTTATGTATCTTTAGGGGGAATGTATGATTACCTTTGCTGATGCGGATGTTGCTCAACGGTGCATAGAAATGTACAATGGACAGCCATTCCCCGGTGCAGAAAGACCCATGTCACTTTCAATCGCAAGATTCAAATCTCAAGACGCACCAGGTGGACGCGGAGGTGGACGAGGTGGTCGTGGTGGATTTGGCGGTGATAGAGGTGGATTTCGTGGTGGCAGTGATAGAGGCGGTTTCCGTGGAGGACGTGGCGGCAATCAAGAACAGAGAGCAAATGACTGGGCGTGTTCAAGCTGCAACAATAATAATTTCGCCTTCAGACAGGTATTAATGTTTAACATTTTTTGCATCATTATTTTTTAGCAATGTAACCAATGTGGCGCACCCAGAGGTGGTGGTGAAGGCGGGGCCATGCGCCATGGAGGAGCCGGCGGACCTCCAGGCGGTGATCGTCATCGACCTTATTGATCCAATGAAACACGCTTCTATTTTATTGACCTGCTGTTTAATTTGTAATTCTATTTCCACATTATATCGTACCTTTGGGTTTTTACTATTCAGATTGTAAAATACCTTGTTCTTAATTGAGTTTTTCGTAAGTATATTGTTGTTTCCGTAAGAAATGATTGCTTATTTTATACACAATAAACCTATTTGTTCTAGATCTTCAATATGGGGCTTGAGAATTGCAGTTATTCGTGTTTTCCGGTGCTGAATGGCTGTTGGTACGTTTTTCAACAATGTTTCCCCCAAGATATAGTAAATCTGTAAGGTGTGGGACAAACATTCAGCACGCCACAGGTCAAAAATACAACTGTTATAGATTATCGAAAAATGCTTCATAAACTGGCAGATTATTTTTAGTTGATATCTATCACGATAGAATAGATTATGCTGAAATATGTGTTCGGCGTCCCGGCACGAAGAGTAAACAGAAAGCACACTTTTCACCCTCTTCCATATCTTCCCCAATATAAATTTTTCTTCAATTTATGGCAACTAGTAAATATCCCTGGAAGTTACGGTATGTTCAACTGCAAAAAAAAAACATCTGTGCCAGTTTCTTGAATTCCGTGCACTATGTACGGACAAGGGCGCTTCCCGCAGCAGTCATTGGGTTGGTAATGTATCTTGCTGCATTTAACATTGGAATGAGGTAAATTTATCCTTTTTCGAACGTTAACTTGTACAGATGGTGGAAAGGTCCAGATCAGCCCATAAACCGGCTGCAGTGGCAGCTGCGAAAAGCTGAAGGAAAGTTATCCCAAGAATCTCTAGAAAAGGAGAATGTAATCACCCAATATTATACAACAAAATTTCGTGATGCCAGTTCTATTTTATCCCAATGGAAATAACAAATAAAAAAAATCATTAATCACAAATAATAGATAAAATATATTTTAAAATTTAGTTGTCTTCTTCTTTTTCTGCTTTTGTGCTTTTGCTGGGCGCTGTTGCCGCGGGCCTTCGGCTACGAGAGGAACAGCACGTGGAGAAGCAGGACTCGCAGTAGTATATTCCCTGAAAATCGTAAAAAAATATGTGAAAAAAACTTACACATTGGGATTAGCGGTAGCTGATCCTTGAGTTCCTCGACCAATATCTCTGTCCTTGTTCTTCTTCAGCTTTCTTTTGTAAGCAGCTCGTTCTTGCTTAGGAAGCCATCGTTCTGGATCAGGTGGAATATTGGGATCATAATTTTTAGGCAGACGAATTTTCCGCTTTCTGCGATTATTTTTAAGCTTCCGAGTAATAATTTCCTAAAGAAAATATAAATTATCTTCCGATAAATTCGAATACTGCTTCGTTCTCCTCCATTTTAGCTTCTTTTCTTTGCTTATACTTGTCTCCACGCAAAATCCAATCACTTTCTTCTAAATCAGCAGCGTTCACCTCATTATTACTATCCGCGGGGATAACCTATTTAAAAGATACAAGAAAAATGACAATAAACTACCTGGTCGATCAATGCCCTAGCCTTTTCTGCACAGAACTCGGAATAAACTTTGATCAATCGGCATCTCGCCACATTGTCTGTGGGCTTAAGTTCCCGGTATTTCTCCAAATATCTAGCGGCTTCTTGGTTATTTCCGCGATCCATTTCAAGATGGGAGGCAGCTAACAAAAGCTCTAATATCTGAGCTTCCGATTTGGCACTTTTTAGATTTTTTTCAATTTCCTACAACATACCAGAGATATTACAGAATGACTTACGGAAAGCACCTTTCCAGGTTGATTTAATGCTATTAAACAAGCAATTAAGAGGCTGTTAAGGGCTGGGGCATGACGTAATTCTGCAGGCAAGGCATTGATTATATCAACAGTATCAACGTATAAACCTGCAATACTCGATATTTGAACATAAATTAAAATAAAGAAAAACTGAATTAAAACTTACCATCATTAATAGCAATATGTAATTTTGCAAAAATAACGTCAATGCTACCATCATCTTCCAACACCTATAAAGACGCAAATATTTTTTTTCAAGAAATATACTTTTAGAGCGCCTGCCGTGTCGCCCATTTTTATAAGTAAAGCAGCATTTATTATTTTAGAATATCGCGTAACTCCATATTTACTTTGAAGTTCCGCTAAAACCCGGCGACATGGTTCTCGTTGGTTGGAGCAGAACAACATCAAAGCCTAGGAAAAATATTGAAGTGAAAATAAAGGATGCCTACATTATTCTGAGCTAAGCATCTTTTTTGCCTGGCAGTAAGTTTAGATTGATCTAGAGACAGTGCAGCCTTCAAATTCTTTTTAACGCTAGCCAAATTTGTTTCTCCATTAAAGCAGGAAGAGTTATTCATCAAAGTTGCAATTACGCTAACGTCCGTGCAATTACATTCTTGTATCTTCCGGTATTCCTCTCGAGCATCATCCTGTTCTCCCATTTTCTGGTGAACATAAGCCCTCTGGACTTTCAAAAACGCAAGTTCCTGCTCCAGCTCTTCATTTGTAAGACCTTCTTCGACAAGCGTTGCGTGACAAAGTTCTCAAATTATTAGTATATTTTGCAAATAAATAAAACCAACCAATTGCTTTATCCAAATAATTCAAGCATGCCTTCCACTCTTTACATTCAATTTTCTGGCAAGCTGCGTTGTACAACTGCTCAAAGGTAGTTAGATCACTATCAACCGTCTTAAATATTACTATAATATCCACAATGATATTCAACTACACCTGTCTCACCCCTCCTGACTCTAATTGAGCTTGTACTGCTAGGAAGTTAGCTTTACGTTCTTCAGCATACTCATCGTTACGGGCTTTGCCGAGGAGCCATTGATACAAGTCATATGCTTCCTATATCAATTTGCTTAATTAGTTTATTGCAAATAAGCAATTACTTGAAATCTTTCCAGTTTGTAAAAAATCTGAGCTTTAATTTCGTTTGCTTCAAAGTGATCAGGAGCCACATTTTCTAAAACTTGGAGGGCTTCTTCGCTTAGACCCATTCGATAGAGGACATATGCATGTTCAAAGGAACAATCTCTAAACTGACATTTCAACATTAAAGTTCCACAAACCCTAATTGAAGTGGATTGCACTGCTTGATAAAAGAGAGAGCATCTTCATACAGAGAAAGTTGGATTAATGCAATAAGCTTTCCTTTGTAACCGAGAACTTCCTTAGGATGTCGACGTATCACTAAAAATAAATTATATTGTAATACCAGTCTTTTAAAACTTTTATTCGCTGCTTGTAAAGCTTTAGAATAATCTAAGGCGGTGTCAGCTTTCATCAGATCCGTTAAACATTGCCTAATACCTCCGGAATCGTTAGAAGCCATCTGTTAATAATTCTGTATACCATACTACAATCGATTTCATATAATAGATATACAACTGGATAAACAGTTACTGCGCATCAATTTGAACATCATCATAACCAAAAAATTTATTTTAAACAAACAGCAGAGATGTGAGACCAAGAGCAGAGATACATATGTGCTAGCAAAATTTCCATCTGTTTCCACATTCTAAGCAGAAGACGAAAGTAGTCATCGGCTCGTCAGAAGAGCGGGTTTGCAATTGGGTATAAGTGCAATTCTTTTTTGTGCACTTGCCACATTTAAACATATCAGAAGGAGTTCCTGGAAAACGTTAATTTTTTTATAAAGTTGTATACAGAATTTCAACTGATTTAAAGTTGATGGGTACTTCGCGAAATGAAATGATTCAAAAAAGCAAAAGTGTTATATAGTGTTTGAAATTAACGAACCTTGCTGTGTGCTCATTTGTGCGTCCCTGATGCTGTCTTGTGTATATTTCTCTCGCTGATTCTTCATGTCATCCGAAGCCATTTCTTCGCTGGTCATCACGGCGAATTTTTCAGCTTTTACAACACCAGTTAAAACATTTTCTCTAACAGGAATAATTAAATGTGAGATCGTCAACAAACCTCAAAGCAGGATTCTTTTTATCTTGCAAGTTAAAGACACGACTGCGAACAGCAGCCCTGTATTTATCTGTGACACCTTTGTGTACTTTAAAAAGCTCTGCCTCGATTGCAACGGCAATGTCCTCCGGATCATGCGTTCCGTCCGGCAACTCATACTTTTTTAAAGCGTTGATGATTAATTGTGCTGTCTTGAGACGAGTCTAAATCAAAATATTGTAAAGAGATGTTGTAAAATATTCACTTCGTCGCCTACTAAATGTTTAGGGGGGAATCCGTTTGATGAGGTTGCATGAATTATCGGCTTTGCTGCCGCCTCTACATTGTTACTTTTGGAAGGAATATTCTCATTTCTAGAAGGCTTCTCTTTCTAAAATGATAAGTAGATTGTCTGTAGATAAATATTACCTCATAGCTTTCAACTTTCTCCTCTTTCTCATTTATCAAAGTTTTCCAGTTTTTGATAATGCTTTTTGCTTTTTTCGAAAGTTTTTCATCGGTTACTTTCTTACGAAAGTCGTTAATCTTCCGCCCGATTTGAGTTTTCTAAATCAGAGACTTTAGATAAAAGTAAAAAACTGACAGTCAAAATGTCTAACGTGATTGGCAACTTGGAGAGAGCATCTAAAAGTTCGTGGGCATCACATTCCTAAAACAAGTGGATGAGAAAATAGAAAATGGATATATAGTTTTAAAAAATATTGAAGGATCGAAGCATAAGTTGAAAATAAGAGAAAACTTACATCTTTTGAACCATTCATCACCTTATCCAATTTGGAGCCAATTTTTGTTACTTCTGCTTCGCAAGTTGCCATTGTATTCCTAGAATATTATAATTCACACATATTTCATAGAAAAATACGCCTAAAAGAGCTCGTGTAAAGATTAAATACAATCAATTATCTAAGAATATCATATCAAGGACGCGGCAAAATGGCCAGCACACAACAAGCAGCTTTTTCGCGCTGGGAAACGGACACAATATTACATGCGATTATAGCCTGACTTGTAACACTTCAATTTTTCGAATGAAAGATGAAAACAAAAGTGAGAATGAACAAAAATTTGGAAGATGAAAAAAATCAATCGATTTAAAAAAGCCGCATTCGCTATTTATCAAGCGTTCTCTGTAAATTTGCAGGGCGCAAATGCACCAAACTAGTTTTCCAGCTCAATCTATAGTCTGTCACAAAAAAAGACGACATTTTTAAAGGTCTAACCAAGGAAACTAAATTAATTTTTTTCTCTATCTTGTGACTTCCAGGCTTTATATCTTCTATTGCAACTTGCATATCACATTTTTCTGAGCATTTTGATATATAAATGGGTGTCCAACTTGCCAGAAAAGTATTATTGGTCAAAGTGTGAGTATTTCTGCCCGGATCGAGCAGTAAGAATTTTCCAGAGTTGGAAGGTCTTTTATATATCAAAAAAATCAGAAAAATCTGATATGATTTATGCAATAAAAATCAGAAAGATTGGAAGTCACACAAAGAGGAAAAAATTAATTGAGTTTGGTTTTTGAACCAGTTAGACCTTTAAAAATGTCGTCTTTTTTTGCGACAGACTATATTTATAAAGATTGCAATTCCACTATTGCAAATATTCTACCATTTTCAGATATTTGCAGAAATGACCGATAGCCCCGCTGTAGAAAACATAGATGATTTCAAACAGGAGGTGGTAGCGACTTTAACTGGAAAAGAAAAAAAGGAAATGAAAAAGAAACTATATGCACAACAGCATCCCGAACCACAAGCTACCCAGAGAAGGATTTTAAAGGTACGTTATTGTCGTAGATCATAATATTCATCTATTGCTGCTTTCGATTCGCAACCACAACTTATTGCAGGATATATACATTGATGTAAAAAATCCACAGGAAAAAAATGAGCTCCTCTCAATCGCTTGCTTCGAAATTTTTTCCCATTTTGATAATCCATTCAAAGGATTCCTTGATTTGTATAGTCGTTTGCATGATGTTACCATAGCAAAATCTAATACACTCGCAGGTAACAGTAGCCTTTTATTGAACTTATCATATTAGGTTTATACGTTCAACAGTTCGTTCACTGGCTAAAAAAGAATCCTGAAAATGAAGAGATTTACCGAACGTCATTAACCGAAGAGATCCAGGCATAATGCTACACATAACAGTTAATTTTCTATTAATTTAGGAAACAGCCATGAAGACGCTTACAGCTCATCATTCCCTTCACCTTGCGAAGGCCGCAGATACTTTCAGATTTAAAGACAAGAGTGCTGTTGGGATAGTAAAAAATCAAATCGAGGTATTTATTTATACATAAACTTATTACAGAACTTGTTCAGAATTTAATTGACCATAAAAAATTTAAAGAAGCTATGGATATGGCTAAACAGTTTGATTTAAAAGATCACTATGCATTTGACAAATTTTTGTTACCAAGAATACTTCAAGATGCTTTTCCTGATGTAAAAGAATATTGTAAATCAGTTGTCCCACTGCAGGTAATTAGCCAGATACCGTCATTCATTACAATCAGAGATGTATAATTAAATTTTTTGATGATCTAATTTATAAAGATGACTTCCGAATATCCGAAGAACTACGCCAATATTGTAGGGATCAAAATATTTTGAACCATACAGCGGAAAAGATAACCGGTAGGAATATTTTCTCGGTTTCTTACTCATTGTGTTTTTTGCAGCAAAAAGCGTAAATAAAAATATCAAGGATCTACTAATAACTTACGGCCTTGAAAAATATGAAAAGGAATATGCACCAAATCAATGGTGGTTCAGCCGCGAAAAAAGTATCAATTATACTATAAAACGAAGGTTATAGTTGAGGTTGGGGTTATAAACACTAAAATTTAGATTTTTAAATAATGATAAGCATTACCCAGCTTTGGATCACATTTCTTATGTGTCTTCAATTAAAGGATATTTGATGGGTACAGATAGTACTCGGAAAGAACAATTTATTAGAATGTTGTGGAACAGCCGAGATACGGCGCGACGGTCAGTGTTGTATATTTCTTACCTAAATACCATAGCAAAAATATAATATGTAAGTCCTGATACATTAAAAAATTACAGGGAGGACGCGATTGCGTGGGTTTGTATATTTAACCTATCAACATGGAATATACCGCCTGAAATGGATTATTATATGAAAGATCATCCGAGTCTCGTTAAAGAGATTCAGTCTAGCGTCTCATCGTAAGCAAATAACTTTTTTCATATTACATTGGATATAAAGGATACCACCTGCAGAGGATTTTTCTGACTTGAAACTTGGCAATACTCCCATTGTTATTGTGGATGATTGGGCCGCATTAGAGAAACTGATCACCTTGCTCCCGGCTATGAATATTGTTGGTATCGATTCAGAATGGAAACCGCAATATCTAGCAAAAGTTGATGAGTAAGGTTTTCTGTTGACCCTAACCTTCTTTTCAGAGTAGCACTTCTTCAAATAGCTGTTCCAAGTAGTGTATACCTCGTCGACTTCATAGAGCTCGAGAAAATTTTAAAGCCAGAGCAGTGGAATGCGTTCTTTACCGCTTTACTTAGCAGTGCAGGCATTAAACTTGGTAACAAAAAGTGCCGCTGATAATGTCATTTTTAAAGGCTTTGACTTCATAAATGATCTGCGTGCAATGTTTCACAGTTCAGTCACTAAGGAGTTCAAAGAGTTTGAGTTGAGCAATAATAATTGCGTTTGTATCAAATTACTTATGGAAAATGTTAGACTTTTCAATAGTTCTCAATGACTTAGATTGATTTAGATTCTGGAGCTTGATCCGTCTTTTATTGACCTAAGTGACCCAAGCTCTTCAAAGAAAAATGACGAAAGTATAGATTCTTTTAAAGCGGTATCCTTCAAATTATCTACCTTATGTGAAAAGTTTTTAAATTTTACTATGGATAAAACGCAACAGGTAAAGTTTCTGTCATTCTGAAGTTTTTTTTAGTGTTCAGATTGGGCAAATCGGCCACTAACAACAAGCCAATTGATTTATGCAGCACTCGATGCACATATTCTGTTGGAATTATACACAGAGATTAAAAGAGTAGCCATGTGAGCTTGACAGCTCAGTTTTTTTAGAAATAATATTCAGAGAGAAAGGGTTGAATTTTGAAGAACTGGTGAGCAAATCTTTATCCAATGCATCAAAAAAAGAAAGAAAAAAAGCAAAGAAGGAGGTAAAAAAGAAATTAGACGAGATGTCATGGACGGAGATCGTAGAGGTAATTAATTTTGCCTGTTTTACCGCATACACTTACAGAAAATTAATGAGGATGCGATAGCAGCGCATAGTAAAAGCAGAAAAGCGCAGGATTTTAAATGTGCGGTAGATCTAATGCTTCTGGGTCTCGGAAAACATCTAAGAAGATGTGGTGCAGATGTTTACATACCTAGAACTGCAGAAGATTTGAGACAAGCTGCACGAAATGATAAAAATCGACTAATATTGACCAGCGGGAAATCTTCTGAACAAGTAAGCTTGTTTCTTTTTTAATTCAGCTATTCAGTTGCGCACACTGTTTCCTGCCCAAGTAATGATATTAAACGGAGCAAATACTATGGATCCACTACAACAATTAAAATACGTTATTCATAAAGCTAAAATACACTTGAATAAAGAAGATATTTTTGTGAGATGCAAGGTATGTTTATTTGCCAATTTGTAGGCGCATTAAGCGTCTTTGTTCAACTTGTATTTGGCTGTAAAAAAGCAGTCTTGGTCTACTGCTTGCTTGTTACCAACGGAATCCACCAGCGTCATGAATTTCCCATCAGCCAAGGGGTTTCTGCATGCACAGCATTTTACGCAATCCTAAAAAAATCCTCAAAAATATCATGGATATTCATACCTTGTGGTAAAATTTCGCACTATCAAATAACTGTGCTGCTATTCCGTCAATTGTTCCGCCGCATTCACTGCATTTGGGGTTCTCTTTTTCCTGATAGCAATCAGTACAAGTGATCTTCTTATTAAATTCAGCGTATCCTTTTCCTGATAAATTTTTTTCGCAATAGGCACAGCAGAAATGAGTTTTGTGGAACAGTGCGGTATCCGTCTTGACAATGTTTCTTGCTATTGCGTCGTGTTTGGTAAGTACTGATTTGCAGCTGTAGCAGTGCGCAATAGCCAGCTTCGTTTCATTGGGGTATGATTTTTCAAACTTTTGAGGACCGGCCATATGTCGTGTGAAAAATTTTGTGAATGATGAGCTGGGATTTCACTGTCTTATTTATGTTATAACCAGATTTTTCAGGAATGTAACAATGTTGGCTTTCTCTATGTTCCCTCTCCTGTAATGCAAGCATTATACCAAAGTTCCGTGGTATGTGCCAATGTTTATCATGATGATTCTTTTGATGTAATAGGTAAGAAAAAAAATATTAATACTAGTAGTTATAGGATGGAAAAGCAAACTTTCACAATTGAACCCGAATGAGTATGAGGGTTACGGGTGTACCGTATGCGAGGAGGAGGCTTGGTTCCACGTCAATGTTCATCAAGGAAGAATAGATATTTTACGAAACTTAGTTATTCATGAAAGAACCGATTCGTTTATACCTACTCAAATTAAACATGTAAGACGGCATAATAATTTTAATATTTGTTCTTTTAGATCCCGGAGAATGTTATTCGTCCTGGCAGATTGTTCTATGTGTGTGCCCATTGTGGAAAGATTTACTTCGATGGTCACCAACAGGATAACTATCTATCGGTATAAAGAAATTCGTGCTGCGTTATGCCTGTTTCAACCACTGTTTTTTTTCTCAAAATCCTTTTCTGTAGGGTTGTTTTAACAGCCATATCGTAACATAAAAACGAACGTTCCTCTTTTTCAAGTAATATTTTTTTTAGAAAATAGCAGGACTCCTGCCATCAAGCTCTAGTTCTTCGGAAGCTTCGCATTCCAATGCTCCTTGAATATTTTTGTGGTTCGAAAAAACGCAGTTCGAAGCATGTTGGAAATTATCATTTTAAAAACGATCTCATCTTATTTTGTTGCACGTGTAAATTTTTTCGCGCAAGACAAGTTATAATTGTGATTCCTTCCATATCTAATAAACTTTTCTAGTTATTACTTTCACACCATTCCTTACGAGACGGATTATTACTCAAAATATCATAATTCAATCCACGCTGAGGGCTTGATTTTTTACCCAAGAATATTGTCGCGACTCGAAAATCTGTCCTTCCACCTAAAATTTCGAGGCAACATATAGCCTGTTTCAAATGGATATGTTTTAGTTAAAGGTTAAATCGATCTAGATAGAGCGCTCGGGCGTCTAGATGGGTCAGATGCTCGATTTTGCTTTCTTGCTTATGCAATATTCTGCGAATTTCTCTCTTATTTTCATGTTAATTTTAATTGCATTTACCTGCAAAAATTCTGATCTACCGAAAAAGTGCAAGAACTAGCATAAATCATGGCGAATCCAAAAAAGTGCTATTTTTATAAAAATAAATTTTGTTGCAAATTTCAAAAAATTGGAATCCCGCCGTTGCGCAGTGAGACATTTCCATTTGAAACAGACTATAAATGGGTCTTCTCGAAAATCTGCGATTTGATAAAGGCTAATTTTGTACCGAGAGAGATGTCAGGGAAATGGGACGAAAACTAGGTTGTCGTATTGTGCATAAAAAGGCCTCCCAAAATTTGTTTATTTTATTCACAAGCATATACAGGTAAAACAACATAAAAAGATACAAAGCGTATGAGATAAAAAAAGTTAAAAAGTTTAACGGAAAAAGTCGTCACCAAAAGGATCTGCCGGTGCGGTAACTGCAGTAGGAAGTTGTTGATGACGTGCGGTTAAAGAGTTTAAAGAAGCCTAGAAAAATATGATTATTGAGAATTTTGGTGTGATACCTTCGGTGGATTAATAATGTGTTCGAAAGGGTTCTTCTTCGTTTCCGCAGGGCCGACCAAATCATCCATATCAACAAGTTTGCAAAAAGCATCTTCTAAAGACGTTACCCGCTTTGTCGTATCATCCCAGTTATGACCTTTTTGTGGATTGCTGTAAAACTTATCAATAACGGAAGTCAAGAAAAAAAACCTTTCAAAGGCCGTGAAGGAATTTGCATGAGGCATCCGAGGGGCAAGATTTTCATTCACTCCCCAATCCACCACGGGTTTTGCTGACGTTGGTACAGCTGCTCTATCAGAAAAGGGGTCATTCGACGATGTGAATCCGCTAGCAAAAGGATTAGTTTCCTTAACAAAAAGTAATGATTCAAACAAGGAAAACACAAACCGAAAAGGTGCTGAGGACAGGTTGACTATGAGTCACCGGCATGACGACAGGTTGCTCCCATGCTTGCGGTTGTTGCGCCGAGAGTTGAGGAGATCCAAAGGCATTGAACGGGACAGTAGGATTATGGTGAACAGGTGTGCCAAAAGAACTTGTGACATTGCTACTCATCGACATGTTGTTCATAGTGCTATTTGTCACTGAAGTGTTCTAAAATATGAAATTACCTATTTCCAAGGAATACACATACCGTGCTTGCAAAACTGTCAGCAAACGGGTCAGCAAATGGAGCCGCTCCAAAAGCATCGGTAGTAGGGATTTGCTGGAGCTGATGCACTCCTTGCTCAATAATAGACAATTCGGTCTCTAAATCAAGAAGATCAGCTACAGCTACTCCCGTTTCAATCGCTTCCTGAAATATAAATTAGCTAAACTAAAACAAGACATAAGTATGGAGAAATATTTAATTAAAAAAACTAACCGTTGTATTATTACTAGACTGCTGCTGTTTTACTTGTTCAATTTGTTTCTTCTTCATTTCGAATACAACTTGGAACATATCACGAATAGCCAACACAGCTTGATCGGCAGTTTGTGCTGTTTTAATTCCGTAAAAGCGATATTTACCTTAATAAAAAAGTTACTTTTTGACTATGTTCTTACTTTGAGTATCACCAAAAACCAAACCGAAGGCGCGCGCATCGCTAGCATCACGGGCAACAAAAGATATCCTAGAGACGGGAAAATTGTGCAGAACAGCCTAAATTAAAGCGGTTTATTTGTTTACATACAGAGGTTCAAAAAGAAAAAGAAACATGAAACACATACGCTACTCTTTTCGTCCAGTATTTTGATTCCTTCGATATTTATTTGCAACTGTATACGTGTTTTATGAGCTCCAGCTGCTTTGATGGAAGCTTTAGCGGAGCGCATAGCTTCAGCGCACATTTCATCGCCTCGTGCAGCGGGAACATCTCTTTCACCAATAAGTTTACCCTAAAATCAACCGTTTAATATCAATATGATAGAGTACCTTGTAGAAGACACCTTGTCCTTGGAAACGGAACGGATCTGAACCGGCTGGCTTCTTGTTCCTTTTTAAAACAGCTAGTCTGCTTTTAGGCGACGAGGGGTTCTTTCCTTTGTCGGTTTCCGTTATTTCATTTTCCAATTTTTGCACCATCCTAAAATAAAAAGATATTTACAGAAATGTGGTTAAGAGAGTTATAGAAGAGCATGCAAGAAAAAAGTTATACAATAAAAAGTTTTGTTGCTCATATCATGGGTGGAATAATAATTAACGAATATATCAGGGGAAGCGGTGCTGATTGTAGGGACGTAATTGTGAGCGAAATGCGGACGAAAAACAAGGATGTGGTGCGCTCAAGCGGGTCGTCGAGGACGTGTTTTATGGAACAAAGTGTTCCACTAAGCTTCAAATTTAAAAAAATACAATGTAAAGAAAAACAATAAATACTGGTCTACACAGATAAAGTTGTTTTTAAAACTGCCGATAAATTATTGATTTTCTGTTTGCCCATTACCATAAATAAATAGGCAAAATTCCTATAAATCGAATAGAACGCAGATGGACAATTGTACTGTCTTCTCCGAAGAAAGCAAACAAACTATATATGGGAGAGCAAGAAAGCGAAGGCGATTTGCGACGCGATCTTTTTTTCTTCATTGACATCATTTCCAACTGGGGAGGATACGCTTGAAAATCAGAAAAATCAAGGAGCGGCAATTCAAAAAAGAAAAAAAATCGGTTATTCATGGCCCCATGAATCATGGGAGCACTGATGACTGTAGATTCAATTATTTTACAATTTTTCGATATTATGAAAAAAATAATGATCCTTTTGGGTTATTTTATATTGTTAAATACTCTGTTTGCGCAACATCACGAAACAGGATTAAAAAAATAGTACAGCGGGACATTTGGTCAGAAGAGGCGCTGTCCCGCTCCGGTTCCGTAATGGACAGCTGTGTTTGTCCGACCGGAAGGCCTGTTTCGAGAGAAGCACCTCGGATTACCCTCACTTTTTTCATTTTCTCCCGACTGTTCTCATTTTTCTACTCAAAATGAGTAGAAATAAAATAAGAAAGCTTTGAAAATTACAAGAATGCATATTGCTGTATTTTGCTCAACCATTCAGAAATATAGAATTGCAAAAAGACAAGACTCCACTCTTACTATCTGCCTTTGGACACAAATATTGACCCAATAGAGGTTCAGCGGCGCTCTTGAACAAGGTAAAAGTACTACGAGCAATATAAGACGAAGGAACCAGACAGATGGTCAACTGACGACGAGCAACCAGTAGGCCGGACCAACCAGCTCAAGGACAGGTCATATGACCTGTGCCCAAGTGTCCCTGCAGGAATTACAAAGCCGGTTTGCCCTGGCGGCTACGCTAACAGATCTTGCTTTATGAGGAGAATTCCTTTTTTAGTTTCACCACATTGAAATAGATAACGAAGAAAGTGCATCTTGAGACTCAAACAATTTCAAATTTTGAGACTCAACGAAATATAAAAGGGAGATATTGGGAATCAGAACAATAAGGAATATCTAGGGTCATTTTCGATGAAGAAGAGGAGAATCGATTGAGGTCACAAAAGGAGACTCGCAGGTGGGCGGCCAATTAGAATGCAGTTGTGCCATGACAATTTGAGACAATAATAAAACATTGAATTGTTTGTCAAACAAGGCAATAGATGAAAACAGATAAATGACGCCTAGCTCATAGTCATCGGCTATGGCGTAAGATGCTTTGCCGCTCTTGAAAAGACATTCAACCGGTTTCCTCTCCCGAAAATAGCCTTGACAATTAATTAGCCCAGTGACTTCACAAGAAACAAAGCGAAAAGTTGCCTAATTTTCAATGGAATTCTTCAAATTCAAAAGGATTTTTGTATGTCGAAAAGAGAAAGGAACATTTTGAACTACGAATAATGAAACAAATTTGAACGAAAAACGAGAGAAATTTCACAGAATACAAGACAGTGACCGTAAATTGTTAGTAATAGGGATTAGACTGTCTGTGAACAGGAATGAAAACCTCTAGAAGTGAGGACAGTCCAATCGATCGGCAAGAACCGGCTGGATTGACTCAGCGCAGCGGAGGTAGTCTCCAAGCAATTTATCATGAATGATAAACATTTATCGTCTCGTATCCAATTACATCATCAAATGACTGTCTGTCATGGGTATGTCACGAGTGGAAAAGGGGCAAAACTCTTGAACGCCGGACTGTGAAGGACCTTCTATTACATTCTACCTGTTGAATGATGAAGCACGTGAAGAACTCGTTTCTCTGCTATATGAAAGAACGCGACACGACTCGTCTCTGTATCTTGTGGATAAAAGATTGACTCACTCATATCTACGGAAACAATAACTGAATCAGTGTATTTTCAGATTCAAATAAGTTTCTTCCATAAATAATTTTAATTCTACTATAATAGTTCCATTTATAAAGTGGTCGCACTGATCAAGAGACCCGTCTAGACATTGAAATATTGAGAACAGGTATACCACAATTTCGAACTGGTGTAATTCTCAAGAATAGATCTGAAAAGGAGAACTGCAGTGTATATGGGTGTATCGTAATACAAGCCATCGGCTATTGTAAACGAGAGATTGATCGAAGTGAACGGGCTATCGGAAACATTTTTGGCTGTACAACAACGGATTTCCAAAAAAAAGCAAAACAATAAGTGCCTTGCAAGACCAGGTGATGGTGCCATTTTTATACAAAAATCTAGTTTACACATCTTCCAGTTCATTTGGAAAAAAAGCAAACAAACATCAGAATTGTAATGTTTCAGTAGCTGAAAGAATTTGAAGAAAAGACAGAAAAGTCATGGCGTATCGTATAAACTGTATGTGAATAAAAAGCCGTATTTTTTACAGGGACAGGTAAGATTGACTTCTACATCGTCGAACAATATTATTATGAAATTTTTGAACGGAAATATGCAAGGTAGAGTAAAAAAAGGAAGGGTTCAGAGGTGGCAGTTTACCATCACTCTTCTTTTTCATGTCCGATTGACGACTTGGAAATTTTGGTCGATTTTTCCAGCTTCATCGAAACCTTGTCTCCTTTTAGATATTTGAGGAGTTTTTCTTTATTTTTTATTTGCTGAAAACATTTTTTATTGAAGGTTTTTTACGCTAGGCATTTTTGTCACCCACCTTGATTTTCTTCTTTTCTGCCTGCCGAATTTTCCAATTTAGAATAAAAGCCATCGTTAGCACCGGGAAAACAATACCCACCAGCACTGTGACTAGTCTATCGCTGTGCCTAGCAAAGATTTTATGTAGTTCTTGTACAAACTGTTCAACGAAGTCCATTGCTCAATTGGATTATTTCTGAAAATTGTATTTTCGGGGAACAGTGGTGTCCAGCAAACCAAAAATAAAAAAGTATGAATGGAAATGTATGGTAGAAGTTTATAAGCATAATTACGATAAATACACGTTGAAATATACCCGCATAGAACTACTGGGAGCACGAAACATCATCAAACAAATCAATAAGCAGCTAACGGTCAAGTATCGTACGCAAACAGAGGTATCCTACTTCATACTATTACAACCCAGGAAGATACGGTAGATTTGGATTAACAGGCACATGAGCAAGAATTAACGGCTGTGGGTTAACAACATCTTCTACGGCAGGAGTAGCAACGTCGAAAGATTCTTCGATAGTGCTAAAACAAGTAGTATGATTTTTAAATCATAGCAGTAAAGACCTCAGGTCTTATAACCCCGTTATTATAATGAAATTGAAACTAGAACACAAGAAAAAAACATAAAATAAAAGTTATTTCCCTTTTTTTTTGTAAAAATGTTTGAAACTTACTTGTTTTGTGGATCATAATTTCGCACTTGTATTTCGAATATGGATGACATTGCTCCGCACAAGAGAGATCGGTAATACGCACATCTTCGATTGGTAGCAATGAAGACTCTCCAAAAAATGAAATGTAAGGCTTGAGCCCAAATACTTCTGGAAACTATTACGTAGAAATTCTGACTGCAAAAACCTTTGTCCTCTCCAAAAAAGAATAAAACCTTTAGCGAATTTGAAAGTTGAGTAAATATCCAGCACGATTTCAAGAACCACTACACCTCGCAGCTGAAATAATTATTGAAAAAAATAATATTAGCGGAAAACCTTAATTTTTGGAACTGTCCAATTTCTAATTGGTTTTAAAACCCATTCTTTATCATAAGTATGCCTAAAACGATTAATAAACTTTATAATATTCAACAGTTGTATTATTATTCGAAAAAATCTATAAAATTAATCACTAACTTGCATGTTTGGCATTGAATTTGTTGTTCTACAGGAGCTTTTCCCATCCAAATTTCAAAGCATGACTTGTGTACCCACTAAAAAATCAAGATGCCATAAAAAACATAAAAAAATTCACCTTTAGACTGCCGGAACACCGGCAGGGATGCAGCCAACCGGACAATTCTTCATCACCGTAACAAAATTTGCATAACATTTCTCCACTTCGATCACCAAGAACACTCATTGCTTCTAACAATTCTAATATCATAATTCCTGTAAATAAAAATAAATAAGAAATATATATATATATATATACTCGAGAACAGCTAGAAAATGCTATTTCAATGAACAAAGTTTTTGCGAAACAGTATTACCCTCATTATATAAATAACTTTTCCCCCATGAACTTGCTTATTTGTTTACGTTATTCATTCTATTTTTTGTTATGCAAGTCCGTGTTATAATTTTTGGCCGTTCTCGCGTTCTGACTCAATGAACTAGTCCTTTAACTGGCCGACAAAATGTCTCCCCTAAACTTTCTGTTGATTTTTCTATCGATTTGATCCTGCTTTTGTTGTCGACACTTTGGCCCTTATTTTTAGAAAAATAACGCCATCACATCATATGCAATGTTTTATATGGAACGCATTCGCGTTTATTGTAACAAAAGCGAGTTTCGTCATATTGCGCGTTCATTCTATGCTGACCCATTCGCAATCTTTGTTGGACATTTCTAACTGTTATAAAAATATGCAGAAGCGTATAATTTTTTTTGGAGATAATAATCGCCCGGAAGAAAAGCAAAATAAGCATGTTCTGATATATTTTTTTGTGAAAGAAAAACCTATTCTCTGACATCTATCACCTACCTTTATCAATATTGTATTTCAGTACCCCTCAAACTTCTGGATTATGTCAAGTGGTGTTCCCAGGGGTGGGAAAAATCAACATTCTGGTTAGTTTTTTTCATTGATGCAAAATATGTTTAGATAATGTAAACATGGCGTCGAATGACGGAAAATTCCAAAATCCTCCTCGCGGTGGAAGCAAAAATCAAGGTGGCGGTATGTATATCCTAGTATCTTGCTTATTTGTATTTTTCAGAGCATATGAATATGCCTATAAATGATGGAAAAATGGCTGTACGTGGAATGCCCAACAATCAGTATTTCCGTAAGTGATGCACCCCCAGATTGAAAAACGCCAAATCAAAACCGACCCGTGTCAGAAAAGAACATGCTTTGAAAAGTGTACATTTTCAAAATGGGACAGATCAGGCGGAGCCAGGTTCAAGGTGCTACGATTTCAGAAGGATTCGGATTGTAAAAAGACGTATTATATAGAAAAAAACGCTTTCAAAGAGGGACGGTTTAGAAGGAAACGGATCAAAAACCGACCAGAGCAAAAAACACCCATTTCAGAAAAAGTTACGACAAATTACGTACATTTTTGAAAAAATTCGGAAAAGCATGATAACGACAGCTTTATTTTCGTTCTTTCTACTGGTTTCTTCTTTAGTTTTTTCTGTTGCAAAATGATGTAGAGATAACAAAGACTCTGTAAAAAAGTTTGCAACGCAACATAGTGTCAGAAACAGAAAATATGCAAAATTTCTATTTTTTCCAAAAATGTACGCAATTTGTCGTAACTTTTTCTGAAATGGGTTTTTTTCATCAGGTCTTTTTTGATTCGTTCGTTTTTTGATTCATCTTGATTTGGATTGTCTTTTCTCGATCTGTTCCCAATTTGAACACCTACGTTTTCTAAAACATGTTCTTTTCTGAAGCGGGCAGTTTTGATCTGGCGTTTTTCAATCTGGGGGTGCATCCCGTAAGTTATTGCTTTGATTTATTAGAGGCTGATTTTAGCAATAGGAAATGTGAATCCAAATGACCAAGCTGCAAATATGGTGTGGAATGGACAGAGAAATCAATATATGGGTAAGCTTATTTAAATTTTAAAATAAAAATAGGATTTTTTAGAGCCTCCTAATATGAATACAAATGAAGGAATGTTGCACGGTCACAGAATAGCACAGCCACCTTATGCTCAAGTGCCCGTGACGTCCATGACTCCTACCAATCCGACAATTTACTCAAACGGTGCCTCTCTAATACAGGAGGGTCCCAAACAATTTTACTTACGTCAGTTTGCATTATCAACCTTTACAAAACGTTGCTTTCTAACAATTGAAAAGAATTGTAAAATTTCCAATGATGATTACTGTTAGGTCACAATTGAACAGATCAATATTAGCCCATATTGGTACAATATTTACTATTACTTTCAGATATGCCATCGAATAGTGGTACGATGCCAGCTCAGGCTAGTTATGGATATCCACCTAATTATTCGATGTACTTTGTTTTACTAATAGTGAAAAAATATCTCTTTTAGTCCTCCATATAACGGTAGCGCATACTATGGACAACAGCAATACAATTCGTATGCAGCACCTGCCCAACAGCCTTATACACCTCCCATGAATGTTACTACATCTGAGGTTCGTTATAATAGAATTGTCATATTGATAGTTTCCACAGGTTCCGCCTGTTCCACCAAGTGCTCCTACAGCACCGCTTCCCCATCGCGAAAGAAAACCTCTGTTAATTGTGGATCCTGAAACAAAAAATCCTATAGATGTCGTTTCTTCAAAACAGTTGTCAACAAATACGACTCCTAATACGACCGTAGACGCTGGTATGTCCAATTTGATATAATTTATATTTTACTCCAGATGGGAATGAAGAAGTGAAAAATGCTTTTCGTAAAGACTTCTCTGCTCAGGTGCAAAATAAAATTGAAAACGACAAAAAGGAAACGGATGGACAAGGACCTGTGCATCCTGGTATACCTGTTTATTATTACTACATTTTATTTTCTGATATTTTAGTTGCACAGTCGGAAACAAAAAGTGAAGTTGTTTTGGAAGAAAGCAAGAAAGAAACTGATGAGATTCATGAATCTAAAGAAACAATTTCCGATGAAGTAATGTCAGTACCAGAAGAATCAAAAGAAAAAGCAGAGGATGAAGTTCCAGTTGTAGAGAATAGCGAAGCAATTGATCATTCTAAGCCTAATGTTGAATCTTTGCCTGATCTAGCCAGAGTCTATGAAAATATACCGACAGAAGAGGTATAATTTGGTTTTTTTTTAGTTTTTATTATACTTTATATTTAGATAATATCCGAAAATACACCACAACCATCAAAACCGGAGGTTGAAGAAATAAATGTTGAAATCGCCCCGGTTGACAACGAAATTTCCACGTCTACATCAGGAGAACAGGCCCCTGAAGGTGAAGAGGAGTCTGCGATATCGCCTTCTCCCGAAGATGAAGAAGACAAAAGGATACAAGAAGAGGTTTTTATTTTGACGGTCTTATATATACGGTTATAGGAGGAAGAAGCTGAACGGATCCGATTACGCGAAATAGAACTTGATAATCTTTTGGAAGAACTTGAAAATGACGATAAAGAATGCAACGAGGATGTGGGCTTTTATGGGCGAAAATTTTTATATTGTGTTAGAGACCTAGAGAAAGTGAGATATTCAAAAGGGCAGTTTTAAGATTTTTTTTTCTAGGAGTTCAAGCGAACAGAGCCACCGGTTCCTCTTGAGGCATTAAAAAATACATATGGTATAGATATTCAATCAATGCCTAAGCCAACGGACAAAAAGAGGACAGATTTCAACCCTTCTTGGGTGAAAAATACAACAGGACAAGGCCCAAGAAAGGTAAATATACCGATTACTTTATATATTTCTTATAGTATCCCGGAAGAGCTTCTCATGAACACGGACGAGGACGCGGTGGTGGTGGAGGAGGCAGGAATAGACCCTTCACTGGGCGTACTTCCATTGACAGAGCTCCTAAAGTTCAGTTGCAAAATAAAGCGGAACATGCTTGGAAGTCTGATAAAGACAAGAAAAATGAAGATGCAGATAGCGAAGAGAATAAACTCAAGGTGAGACGCATTATTTACAAATTATGTATGTGTCTTAGCATCTACTCAAAGCAGTCAGATCGTTATTGAATAAAATCACTCCTACGACAAAGGACGACCTCATTAAAGAGTTTTTGGCGTTGCGTGTTTCTGGAGAACCGCCGCATTTCAACGCTCCTGACGGCCAGCTAGCTCAAGTCATTGATATTATATTCGACAAAGCGGTAGATGAGCCAAAATTCTGTTCTTTATATTCTGAAATATGTAAACGACAGGTAAATTTATTATAGATTATTTATGACGAACCATTTAGGTTGATGCGGAACTGAAGCTTGCAAAAAATTCAGCCTTCAGAAATGCACTCCTTAATCGGTCTCAAAATACATTTGTCAATAAAACTATGGAAGCTAATGTAGGTTTTTTCTTATTATTTTTTTCTATTTGTATGCATTATAGAAAACCGCGATTGACAATGAGACAGATGAAGAGAAGAAAAAAGAAATGATGGTAAAATATGAAGAAGATTATAATAAATTTAGAAGGCGAAAATTCGGAAACATAAAGTAAGTTTTATTTATCAATCAATATTCGTTTTTTTTCAAGCTTTATTGGTCAATTATACTATCAGTCTCTTCTTTCTACTAAAATTATCCAGTGGTGTTTATTCGACCTTTTACGGCATTCTCATCCAGATGGCCAGGGAAATCTTCCTGAGCCTCCATATGATGAAGAATCCATTCATTGTGCAACACAGCTTGTCGAAGCAGTTGGGAAAACATTTGAAGGCTGTAAAGATTTCGAAGGCGCCAATACTTATCTGTCACAAATTTTTGATCATATGTTGAGGATAGCACCTAGGTGTTCGCCAAAAATCAGGTCACTTTTTTTAAATATGCGCATTAATATTATTTACAGATTCAAAATTTTGGGTGTAAAGGAACTCCGTGATAACAACTGGAAACAACGTAAAGTTGTTGACCAAGGTCCAAAGAAGATCACTGAAATTCATAAGGAAATTCAAGCTGAGCAACAACAACTTATTATGGAACGTGATGCCGTATGTTACTTTAAATAAGTGTTAAAATTTTATTATTAGTATGAAAGAAAACAAGGCCAAGGAGTCAGACAAGGAAGTAATTCTCTTCGTAGATCAGGAGCCCCTCCTCCACGAAATTCCTTGGATTCAAGAGCAAGCACTCAGAATAAGAGAGCTGTTGCCGGTACTGCTAGCAAACTTGTACCAACTAGTGCTGGTCCACCTCGACTAACATCATTATCTATGGTCAGATCTTACAAAATTTACCATAAACCATAATTTCCAGTCAGGAGGACCTCCAAAGAAGGCCAATTGGAAAACAGGCTCAGGTGGCGGCGGTAACAGTGAAGCACCTGGTTCTCGTACCATAATACAAAGAAATAGTGGTAGCCGTGAAGGTAGTGAAAGCCGGAAGAATTCCGCTATTACTGAAAGAGATGCTGCACTTCAAGCCGCTCGGGAGATTGGCGCAAATCCTGTTAATAGAAGCAGTTCACAGGTTATTTTTTACTTTATTTATTATGGACATACTGATTATTTTATAGATATCTCTCGCCTCACAAGAAGACACTGACAAAAGTGAGGCGGAAAAAGAACGGCAGAAAAAAATTGAAAAAATTGCGACTATAGTTGAAAATCGGCTCGAAGAACTCCTTAATAATGAAATGTCAGAAGAAGAGGTATATTTTCGCAAAAATATTATTTTATTATAATTTTTTTAGGTTATTGAAGAATTGTTTGATTTGACTCAGAAAAACTCTGAAAAATATGGAAAACCTGAACTGCATCATATTTTTCAACAGTATGCGAGAGCATTTATTACGGTGAGATTTTAGTCGATTTGCATTTGAATTCAATATTCATTTCGTGATTTTAGATGAAACCTAATTTGCGGCCGCCAGCTGCTAAGATTTTATATAAATGTCTACGGAAGCCAGAAACAAAAAGTTCAGTAATCAAAGGAATCGAGAACTATTGCCGCTGGGCCACCGAAGTGGAAGCATGGGAAGAAAATGCGAATCTTTGGGAATTGCTTGCTGACGTAAGACCATATTTTATATAAATAATTTTTTTTCAGCTCCTGGTGAAAGTTTTGCTTAGGGTACCGGATGAAGAAGCTCCAGACGATGCTAATAAAAAAGAAGCGAAACATACAACTCTCGAAGACTTTTCGCCTGTATTTTTAGCTGCAGCAGATGATGACAGGCCAAACAAAATCTATTCGCTTCTTATTTTAACGCTGAAGCAAATGGTTAGTTTTCCATCAATTTTTAATATTTGTATTGTATATTAATTTATGTATTTTTTTTCAGGCTGAACAGTTAGCTAAGGATAGTATTGATATTGCCGGCATAGCTATGGAATTTGAACAATTGAGTTGTTGTAAAGAACTGGATCGAACACAGCTGGAAGCTGCCTTGAAAAGATGCAATCCAGATGTCCCGGAGTTTGATAACCTCTACGATCTTGTACACCACTAGCGTACTAGAATAATTTCTACTTGTTTGCTCAAAGTATCTTTTAATTATCAATATCATTTTTTATTATTTTTCAGCCTAGTAAGCCTAATGTCAATGGGTTGGTCTTGTTTCCCGGTCGGGTGCTTTTAATTGTTTGTATAATTATTTACATATTATGTTTGTGAAATTAATTACCTTCCCATTTTGTCCATTCATTTTTTTCTAGTTAAGAGTATCTAGATTTCTATTTATTTCGCCTTATATGTCGTTGTTATTTTACCATTGCCTACCACTGAACGATGAAATTGTTGATTAGGTATTTTTCTTCGCAAAGCTCCGTTCTTCAGAAATCCTTTCGTTTGTTTTATTTCCAGCCAGAAGACCCATTAGAAGTCATTAAATGAGTGTTCTTATAATATGTTTAAATGAATAAAATGAATACGAAAAGCTGCGTTCTAAACTTTAAAAGCGTATCGTTAGGGCAAATCTTCTTGTGGGAGCGGGATTGTCTAGAAATTCTCAATGTTACGCACGACTCGAGTAATTGGTTGGCGATATCCACCTGTCATTTACCATAACTGGATAATAATAGATACTGTAACTAAGAAAATTCGAAATGGAGACTCGATCTTTCCATTATTTAGAAGGTTTGCCACATCTTGCTGCGATACTCCTTTTGAAAGTCAAACAGTTGACTTTGTATTCGATTATGTTAGAAAATAAAACGGCAACACATGTTTTATTTAGGAATTCGACCATTTTCCGGCCGAGAACTTTCAATAACTGTTTGTTGTATACGTAAAAAGAGGACAAACGAAAAATTGGGGGAGTAGAAGGAATGGATGGGGCGGTAAGACTTTGTGCCATGAACGGTTTGCAGAAAAAGGATTTGCAAATGTAAAAGTTTGCGCAAAAACAGTTTTTGAAAATTCAAAGTGCTCGTCCACACTTTGCAAATCATCACTTTGTGCAAAATTTTTCCGCAATTCGCATTTTTTGGTTAACGCCATTTTTGATGGAATTTTGCACTTTTCTGTTGCATTTTTTTCATTCTCATTGGTTTTCTCATTGTTTTGTTTATTTTTTTCATTGTTTTCACTTGGGATAGACGAAAAAATATTTCAGCATGTACAGATACATCAATTGGATTTTTTTACAGCTACTTGACATAGGTTTCATTTAATTTCATTTACTTCATTGTTTTATTTTCCTTATCGTATTATATTTACACACAAGCATCAGATAAAGCTTCCCATAATAATTAAGAAATTGATGGAAACACTTATAACAACCTATGTGCAAAGGAGGATCCTGCGAAACAGCCGTAAGTTAATTGAAAGTGAAAAAAAAACAAAAAATCTAAAAAATCTCTTTTTGGTTAGGAAACTTATCCTTATGCTCATTCTTAGGAGATCTTCGCGTAAGTCAATCAAAATCTCAACATTTTTCAGTGCATGAAAAGCAAAAAGACGACAAGTTCTTGTAATGAAATCGCATATACATTGTTTCTGACTACGAAATCATTAGATTATGCATAATAAAGCCTCTTCTGATTCTTTTTCTGTTTGTTCTATGTCAGCGTGAGTTAAACAGCACGAAAATAGTGCGAAATTCATAAAAAAGAAGAAAAACCTATGACTAGAACTTCAAATGAAATATTTGAATTCAGGCGTCAACCAAGAAATGCGGATTGCAGAAAAATTTTGCACAAAGTGATGATTTGCAAAGCGTTGATATGCACTTTGATTTTAAAAAAAGTCATACGTTTTCATTTCGTTCATGCAACAAAATCTTACATGGCACAAAGTCCTACTACCCCGAATGGATCATTGAAATTGGCCATCAAATCCACTGAAATATTGGGCTAGCTCATCGAGGGTTTTCGGCTGGGCGAGTTTTTCATAAATGGATGAAAAATCGGTCGGATGCGTTGTCAATTTGCCAACAAATTTCATCAATATGTCCAGTAGCTGTCCTTTGTTTCTGGCTGTTTGGATCCGGAACTTGAGTTCACCACAGTATTTACCTCGCCTTATTGTGAGAATCCTCCACAGTTTTTGGTTGACTTTAATTAGCCACAGGTTATACTTGAATGGCTAAAAAAAGATTGGAATTTCTAATGGGGATCAGGCAGAAACAAACTAGCACTGAGATGCTTACCTGTTTTCTTTCTAGTTCCTCCAAACTCTGCCGATAAGCCATTATGGTTTCAGAAGTGACAGTTCTTGGAGGAAAGAGATTCGAACATATTTCAACAAGGTTCAAATCCTGATATTCGAATAACAAAGAAAACTGCATTGTATCTGGTGTGTCGACTTCTTTTTCCCAATTCTAAGCCTTTATTTCTTTTGATCAAATTATTATCCACCTCATAGACGCCCTTTACCACATTCAAAATAAAAGTAAAGTTATAGTCAACTGTTATCGCCGAAAACTTGAAGAACTGTCGGCCTCGGGCATCCTCAATAAATATTTTAGGATCCACTGGATTTTTATCCCAAGTAGAGATCGAATAAATAATGGATGGCACTTTCTGAACTAGAATAATTGGTAGGATATCCTCAACTGACCTTCACGCATTCCATCCTGAGATATTGCTCAATGAAGGCACTGTGAGAAAATTTAAGTTGGACACTCTCTATCTGCCAGTTTTTAAAGAACATTTTCGCATTTTGAGACGATACGCCTTCTAGTGCCAGACGTTTGACTTTGAATTCGGATACTATTTCAAGCAAAATCTCCATTTTTTCTTGTATTGGATAAAAACTCTGAATGTGTGTAACCGTAAAACCTCTAATATCAAAGTGGCCCCAGTAACTCGAAAACCACCTCATGGATCACATTGCCGTCTCATTTTCTCTGTCATACACCAAGATTTTTCGGTGTTCTTGTCACGACTGACGTGACTTTCTTTAATATTTCCCTCTAGGCGTAGGCTGACGTGTACATTATTAGCGTTCCCACACGATCGCAGACAGTATATAAACCCCGACCGACGATATGTCGGGGACTCGCACCAATAAAGATCTAAGAGAATTTTCTCTCTTATTTCTTGTTATGGCGACCACCTAACTACGAAGCTACAATCTTCGCGACGGTTTTCTTTCTGCTGGCCTCTACATCTAACGCTTATTTCATCATCAGTAGCAGTTTTTCCGTCCTGTGGAGGATGCCAATGGCATATCGAGTCCCCTCCTCAACAACAACTGGAACATCAACTCTGTCAGACCTATGGCCTATTATTGAATGTAAAGATAAATGGAAAATGGAAAATGGAACGATTCTAACTACAGCACAATTGGAGGACAAAGAAAACAAAGAAAATATAGAAGAAAGCCTGGAAGCGACGAAGAAAGTCCCCTGGCAAAAGAAGAAAGCCGTGAGTGATGGAGGAGACATCCACGGCAAACCGAACTATGGTTAATCAGATATATATGGTTTATGGATCCTGGACAAGCCGTGAATCCTTTCCTCAATTGTAGTTGTACCTCTATTGTTTTATTAGCTATGCCCCAATTTCTTGTCGTTGGGAGTGTCACGACTGACGTGACTTTCTTTAATATTTCCCTCTAGGCGTAGGCTGACGTGTACATTATTAGCGTTCCCACACGATCGCAGACAGTATATAAACCCCGACCGACGATATGTCGGGGACTCGCACCAATAAAGATTTAGGAGAATTTTCTCTCTTATTTCTCGTTAGTTCTTTTTTTTTAAAATTCGCATTTTGTCTGTAGTTTGTACTCTTCTAGGACCCTTCTGGGCTTCACAACGTATAACAGAAAAAATCACTCGACGTCGAGTGTGTTAGGTGGGGTTACATTAGAGGTTTTACGGTATTCAAAATTTTGAAATCTGTGTTTTAGGCTCGCCTGGCAAAACCATGAGATCTCAAAAAGCTGAAGGAGAAAATAAGCGCAATAATCTCCCTCGTTCACAAAATAAACTTACAGCAGAAATGTCGATGTGGGTGAAGGCGAATCCCGACAGAGATTTCTTGATCAGAGGAACGTTTTCTTGAGTCAATGCCTTCATATATTTTATATTTGGGTCATACACGCCATGATTGACAAATAAATGACATTCGGCCAGCTTCATACTCTAATGTAGGATATTTTGATGGGCAAAGAAAACTCACGTGGAAACCGCTGCTGGGGTCCCGAAACAAATAATCCGTAAATTTCAGAAGGGGATCTCTTCGAGGACTATAGACTCCCAGACGTCGCCGATTCTTTTCACAAAAATCGTCGACGGATCGACAAGTTTGACGGAGACGGACATACGGGACTTGGTTACACTGGAATAAAAGTCAGATTTCCAGGAGGAAACTTTGCCTTTCTGATGATTTGGACCTTTAATTCAGATGGAATTGTCGTGAACTGCGAGAACTTCATGATGTTAAGGGGATAAAAACTTGGGCGAGCAATCAGTGAGAGCCACTTGCGAATCGACGCTGACGCAGTTATTGATTTCCACCTTGAACCGCTTTCAATACATTTCAGGCCCACCCCAATTCTAAAGAGGATCGGTTTTTCCTATCCAGAGTTTTCCGGCTGCATATCAGAAACAGTAAATAAACTTGTATTTGAAAAAAAATGGATTTGAGGGCCCAATCGAATTACTCGCAACTGATTTGTCAGTAAAATGAAATCGCTATAACCGCAGCTCTTCCTTCATGTATAACTTGTCAAATTCGTAACTTTTTTTGAGAGCTACGCATGTCTGCTCAGTTATTATATGTTGTTAAATGTTTATGAGAGATTATAAACACATCACAAACAATCCGGAACATCGACATTTATCATCTCAAAGCGCGGAAATTATATCTTCCAGCGTGTGCAACTTGGAACTATAAATAGCAGAAGATTCCAATCCGAGCAAACGACGCACTTCAGCGCCTAGCAAATAATCCTAAAACGAAAAATACGACAGTTAACATGGTCGACTAACATCAACATAGATTTCAAAAATGTTTTTGGCTATATTGTCGCTAAACAATCGTTTTCCAATTTGAAAAGCAGCCCATCGATTCTCATTATCGTCATCCTCTAAAGCGTCCGGTAATACTGTAAGGCAATGTTCCTGAGATTTGGGATAATTATCTTCAAGCAATCTAAGGGCCAATAATCTGCAATTAGTATTTTGAAAAAAATTAAAAAAACTTACTTTGATTGAGAATGGATTGACTGTGTAATAATTCTTGAATAAACATCAAAATATATAGGATGTTTTGCAATAAAACATCTCAACGAGGCAAGAGCAACATAACCATTTTCATGAAAGAGAAGCTTGTCGCCAATTTCAACTAAATTTCATAAAATAAAATCTGTCAAATTTACTAACCAATATCAAGACAAAATGGTACATATTCAGCTATTTCCAGAGCACTTTCAATTGTCTCCCATTCATGATCAACAGCAGCTAGGTAGAAAAGATGTAATGATAACAAATACTATCAAATACTAGAATTAAATACATCTTCAACCTTCTTTGTGAGACTTTCCCTTAAAAGAGGGCAGTTCTCGATGTATTCTTTTTCTTGATTTTTAAAGATTCGTAGTATTGATGGGAAATTCTGTAAATACATAAAGAGGAAATAAAAAGAAGAATTAAAACAAACAGCTATCATTCCATGACATGTTTCCAAAACACTTAATATTTGAGCTCCTTTGGCTATGGGCAGTAAATTTTCTAAAAATCTGAAATTGAAATGACAACAAAAAGAATGAGAAAAACTTCGCCAACGACGAAGCATTCACTTTTTTCTTATTCGTGAGATGCGGCTTCATTTTTTTCCATAACTTCTTCCTGCAAAACAAAAAAGAATCATTTTTAATATAATCCAAATGTACCAATTTGTTTTGTTGATAAAAGTATGGTACGAAAGAGCAAAATTGTTCCAGTGAACCGTTATTAATTACAAGATCAACCGCTGTTTCTGGTATTTTTCCATATCTGCAAGTAAGAGACTAAATTAACTGCCAATACGACAACCGGTATAAGTAGAAAAGCCAAAAGTTTATGGCAAAATGAGGATGATTTTGCAATAAATTATGTGCTTCATCCGTTAACTGCCTAAAATATCGGAATACATCGAATCAACAAACCACATACAATTTTTCACAAAGATATTCGAAAATCTCGGGTCCTAATCCACGTCCAGTTGGATACGACTGTAGAAGATTTAGAAGAATATTTTGAGGATTCCATTGAGTTTCAAAAAAATTCGTATGCACTTTGCGATTGCGAATGAATTGACTGTGTAATAATTCTTGAATAAACATCAAAATATCTAGGATGTTTTGCAATAAAACATCTCAACGAGGCAAGAGCAACATAATCATTTTCATGAAAGAGAAGCTTGTCGCCAATTTCAACTAAATTTCATAAAATAAAATCTATCTACTTTACTAACCGATATAAAGACAAATTGGTACACGCTACAGGAGGTTTTAACATAAGAATAAAAATAAAGCGACTGCACAAAACTCGAAAACTCTTCCTACAACAAACGGAGGACGAGTTTGATAGAGAAATGACAGCTAGTGAACAGACATTATCAGTGATGTTTGGCTATTGCGGGGGCCACCGGCCAGAGTCTCGATCTTCTTTCATTTTTTTGAACTGAAAAATGCATTGTTTGTTGCGCAAAAAAGTAGACTGACCCAATGATACATTCGTTGGATTGCATGTAGCATTTCTTGAACCGACTCGGATCCGACATCATGAATACTTTTCTCAATATCAGAGCGCGCACGAGGGGGTGCTCCTTTCCTTCCAGAGTGATACATATACTTTTTGAAATTTTCTTCTCCTGGAATATGGACTAAATGTCGTAATCTGCTCGTGCGAAATCTTAAACTGTTTCGTTTAATAAAAAAAAAGATCCTGACGTTTCTTCAATGATATTGCAACGATCTTCGACATCTGTAGTTGTTCCGTACTCCTTCTTCTAAAATTATGATTATGCTTATTTTGAAAACGCCAAACCACTCGGAATGCAATCTCTTGCAATGCAACCTGCTCTTCTGCCAGACTTAGGTTTGCTTCACTGCTCATCCTAAAAAGAAATAATAAAGTGAACAAAGAAAGCTAAACACCTCTTCGGTAAAAAAATTTACATGGCGAAAACAAACTAATTTGGGGTATCCGTATCCGGACAGATAGTTTTTTTTTCAATTTCGGATAGTAGCCGAAATTCCAGCTTTTTTTTTCGGATTTTTTCAGAATATGACCTTTTAGTGAAAAATCGTGCAAACAGCCCAATTTAGAGACAGAAATGCCAAATTGATGAAAGTGGAAAATCGAAAAAGGTGCAGTTCATGGTTTTTCAGCTTTGGAAGCGAACCTGTGGCGTCATCCATTCTATCGTAATTTTCGAAGCTTGCTAGGTTAGAATATGCGCTTTTTTCAATGTGAGCGAAACTAGATGAGAGGAATAGACCATCTGTCTAATTTTTGAAGCTGCGAAGTGCTAGTTCCTTGCAAAATTATAGAAGACAAGACAAAAGGCAAATAGAAGACAAACAATTAGTGGAGACAGGTTCAAGGTGCTTCGATTTCAGAACACAGCTCGCCGCGGGAGGACAGCTTAAAGGTCTGGCGCGTGATCGCTTCAGGAACCTAACTTATTTAAAGAAGCATTTTTATGAGATTCTAGCGTTTTCTCGTGTTTTACCGACCTCAAATTACTATAGAACGCGAGAAAATATTAAAAATAATAAAGAACTAAGCGAGAACAGAAAAATGAACAAATTTAGTAGAATCAAAAGGACTTTTGTAACAAAAATTATTTTCTGAACCGTTTTATGTACATCTTGGTATCAAAATGTTGCTCTCAGTGTAATTAGAATTTTGCAACTATTTTCAGGCAAGAACAATGTCAGTACTTTGAGTAAAATATTTTTAAAGAAAAGAAATCGATGCGCGCCAAAGGAAAATTCAAATTTTATATGGCAAATCTCACAGTTGAGCTGGCCATAACGAAATCTCGACAACGATACAATATTTTTAAGATCTCTTTTTTTTTAATAAATTCGCCATATCAAAATCTCCTAGAATGAGTTTTTTGAGGCATATCTGATCTAATATAAATAAATGGCAGCTATTTTAAATTGCTTCTCAATATTTAACCGTGAAATAACCGTCAGATTTCGCTGGAAAAACTCATTCTAGGAGATTTCGATATGGTGAATTTATTAAAAAAAAAGAGATCTCAAAAATATTGTGTCGTTGTCGAGATTTCGTTATGGCGAGGTGAGACGTTTTATTTGAGTTAAAAAGTACGCAATGTCCAAATTTTATTCACGGCGGCGAGCTGTGAGAAGGATTAGAAGGAAACGGATCAAAACCGACCAGATCAAAAAACATCCATTTCAGAAAAGTTACGACAAATTACGTACATTTTTAGCTCTACCGAGCTGCGGCCATTTACCACTTTGACCGGCCTACAAATTCGGGTCACCCCTGGTTTCGAATTTTCTCGGATTCAAACCGGTACATCACCGAAAAAAGTCGCATTTAAACTGGGACAAAGTCACATAGGGACAGGTTCAAACCGACCACCACCGAATTTGGTCAGTTTCGCAATCGTGACAGATTCAAACCTGCCCTTTTCAAACCGAGACGAATTCAACCATACCCTTTTCAAACCAGGACAGATTCAAATCGGATGTATTCAAACCCGATTGGAATCAAAGGGGGATGGAATCGCAGCGTACAAGTTCAATTCGTACAGATTCAAACCCAGCACGGGTTCGAATTATACACAATTAAACCCAGGACAGTGTCGAATTATACGGACTCAAACAGGGACGGTTTCGAACTTTTTTTCTTGCAAAAGTGCGTCAAAGCAAAAACATCTCGTCAAAAAAAAAATGTCGCGATTGTTTTTGATAGTAGAACTTGCTTTTTTCTTCGTATTTCTTATTTTTTTGTTGTTTCTGCTGTATTTCTCTCATATTTTTTTGTTGCAAAATAATATATAGACGTTATAAAGTGATTTCAAAAAAGATCCTGTCGAAATTCAAGCAATATTGACCTAGAAACTTCGAAATTAGTATATCAAAAATGGTAAAATCAGATTTTGATGATTTCTATTTGTTTCTTTGCTATTTCTTGCTGCTAATAATTTATTTCAGATTGTTTAATGTTCTTCGGACATCAGGAACGGTAGAATTTCTGTAGAATACGTATAATCAGTCTAAATTGTAGCTATCGATATTATGCTTCCATATGCATATGATTTTTTGTTTTTTCTTTTTATTTAGGGACGTTTATCAATATATTAGATAGGAAACACTTCTTCAGGAGTGAGTTTACCTAATATGGCAGGAAAAAATTTAATTAGATCGATTATATGGGGATCAGGGATTTTCTCTACTCTATTTAATGCAGTTTCTTCGCTCAACTTCTTCTGTGTATCTCTGCGAAGTGTCCTGCCGTGCATTCTAATCTTTCTATACTTCGAAATCTAGCAAAAATCCATAAGAATGAAGTAAAATTGATAAAAACGATTGAAAACGGAAAAATTCTGCGACATTTTTTTTTGACAAGATGTTTTTGCTTTGACGCACTTTTGCAAGAAAAAAAGTTCGAAACCGTCCCTGTTTGAGTCCGTATAATTCGACACTGTCCTGGGTTTGATTGTGTATAATTCGACACTGTCCTGGGTTTGATTGTGTATAATTCGAACCCGTGCTGAGTTTGAATCTGTACGAATTCAAACCTATACCTTTTCGATTCCATCGAATTCAAACCTATACCTTTTCGATTCCGTCGAATGCAACAATGTTCCTTTTCGATTCTGTCTAATGCAAACTAGTCCTTTTTCGAGTTCATCACAGTTTGATCCAGTCCGGGTGTGATACTGGCCGGTTTGAACCTGTCAGAGTGCAACTTTGTCCCAGTTTAAATGCGACTTTTTTCGGTGATGTACCGGTTTGAATCCGAGAAAATTCGAAACCAGGGGTGACCCTACAAATTCGCCGACAGACTAAGAAACCAAAAACGCTTTGACCGTCGACCGCTTTGGCCAATGCCCATTTCGGCCATTTTTTCCTGCAATCTACCTTTTTTTGCAAACGGCGGTGGGAAAATAAAAGAAAATTTCGATTTTTCGTTATTATTTTCTTTTCTTTCAAGCAAAAAATATGAAACAGCCATAAGAAATACAAATTTTTACTAAATTTCAAAAAAATAAATAAAAATTGAGAGAAATTGAAAAATCAAGCACAATGCAACATCTTTCAATAATATATATATTTTCAGTACTCATTACGTTGCCAAACTTTTTGCAAATGTTGCTAAAAAGAAAAGCATCCCTTACTATTATAACGATAGCTTTATTTTCGTTCTTTCTACTGGTTTCTTCTTTAGTTTTTTTGTTGAATTTGACACTATCAAATGTTTTCTTCATGTCGACCATGACCAAATATATGGGAAACCCATTTCCTTTTATAAAAATAATTTTTTCTGTCAAAAAAAAAAAAAACTTGTGATCTCCTCTTTCCGCCATCATCATCGTCATCACTGTCATCTGATTACTGCTCGCTGTCAACTGGAGCTTCTTCCTGACCATCAATTGGCCCTCCTTCTGGTATTTCCTCTTCTTCCACCAAACTTTCATCACCATAATCGGACCGCAATTCAGCTTCTTCTGCTTCAAAAGGTACCTCTTCTTCTTCAAATATTCGGTACTTTTTCCGCTCTTTGCGCGCGGGCCGGGCCGGGCCTTAGAGTTCAGGGCCCGGCCCGGCCCGCAAGGCCCGATCGGGCCGAAAATTTGGAAAATTTTGGCAAAATTGGCTATTTTTCATGAAATTTTTCGATTTTTTTTCAGGATTTTTCACTTTTTCGACCAAATTTTTCAAAATTCCCAACTGTTCATTATAGCGCAGTCCGTTAGTCACCTAACACCATATTTCAAAGTTGCGGGTTCGATCCCCCGATTCTAAAATCACTTTTTTAAATTGTCTTCTAACTACATTCGCCTTTTTCTTTCTTTTTCCTAGTGGAATAACCTAGTAACGCTATTACTGGCAAAAACTGATTCATACAGACATGAATAAGGAAGCATGAGAATTCATTTTCATTATTCTTCTTCTGATATCTTTTATTTTTTGAAGGGTAATATTTGCAACATTCTGCTGGGGTGCGCGTATAATCGTTTATGATGATACACTGCTACTACCACACGCACTCTCCCTGTAGTGACACTTAGTATGACAAATTTAGGTTTTCTACTCTGAAGTAGTTTTTCTACATTGAAAATAGCTTGGATTCACTTTTGACTTCCTTCTGATTGGATATCACTGAAATTCTCATTTTTTTCAAAAGAAAATCTATAAATTACCTTTCTGATTCGACTTTTACAGTCTGTTTCGGCAATTTCATTGTTCTCGGAATAGCAAAGACGTTATCAATACTTCTATTTGGAATGTGGGGAGTAGGTACTGTTCTCTCGACGGATGTTTCCCTGGAAGTGCTGACGGAGGAGTCTGCCCTTCTAGATTTCTTTCCAGCCGCCTGTCTGGCCCGGAATGCCCAAAAACGAAAAAATCTGTCTAAAACACGAACACGGCGGTCATATCAGGCGTTTTCTCAATTTTTACTACTTTTCTTGCACTAGGCTTGGAACAAGGGAATGCTTCGAAAATGATGGTTACATTTCCAAAGCAAAGATGAAAAGATTCACAAAATATGATATAAACCTAGAAAAAAGCATAGAAACTATTGAGAATAAAAAGCAAAAAAAATTTGACCGGCGCAAGATTTGAACTTGGAAGGATAAAATTTGCAATGAGCGCTCTTGCCACTGCGCCATAAAACATCGCGGTCATTCCGGTAAAATTCCAGTTTCTCCGGAATATGGAACGGAATATGGAATACGAAATTTTTTTCCGGAATACGGAATGGAATATGGAATGGCCAAAAACGACCGGAATACAGAATATGGAATATGGATTCCGCAAGGCTCTGGTAGCAGAATCCGGATTCAAATACGCGCGTCTTGAGGTCTCGCAGCGCCCGTTTCCCCCAAAGTTGGAAACCGACTGTAGTATTGCTCGCATTGCAAAAGTACACACGATTATGTTGCTCTGGCCTCGTTGAGATGTTCTATTGCAAAACATCCTAGATATTTTGATGTTTATTCAAGGATTATTGCACAGTCAATTCATTCTCAATCTAAGTAAGTTTTTTTTTATTTTTTTCAAAATACTAATTGCCCATTATTGGTACATTTCCATTATTTTAAAAAATACTTCGAAAATATTTTGTAGGAAGAAGCTATGGAAAATGAAGCCGCATCTCACGAATAAGAAAAAAGTGAATGCTTCGTCGTTGGCGAAGTTTTTCTCATTCTTTTTGTTGTCATTTCAATTTCAGATTTTTAGAAAATTTACTGCCCATAGCCAAAGGAGCTCAAATATTAAGTGTTTTGGAAACATGTCATGGAATGATAGCTGTTTGTTTTAATTCTTCTTTTTATTTCCTCTTTATGTATTTACAGAATTTCCCATCAATACTACGAATCTTTAAAAATCAAGAAAAAGAATACATCGAGAACTGCCCTCTTTTAAGGGAAAGTCTCACAAAGAAGGTTGAAGATGTATTTAATTCTAGTATTTGATAGTATTTGTTATCATTACATCTTTTCTACCTAGCTGCTGTTGATCATGAATGGGAGACAATTGAAAGTGCTCTGGAAATAGCTGAATATGTACCATTTTGTCTTGATATTGGTTAGTAAATTTGACAGATTTTATTTTATGAAATTTAGTTGAAATTGGCGACAAGCTTCTCTTTCATGAAAATGGTTATGTTGCTCTTGCCTCGTTGAGATGTTTTATTACAAAACATCCTATATATTTTGATGTTTATTCAAGAATTATTACACAGTCAATCCATTCTCAATCAAAGTAAGTTTTTTTAATTTTTTTCAAAATACTAATTGCAGATTATTGGCCCTTAGATTGCTTGAAGATAATTATCCCAAATCTCAGGAACATTGCCTTACAGTATTACCGGACGCTTTAGAGGATGACGATAATGAGAATCGATGGGCTGCTTTTCAAATTGGAAAACGATTGTTTAGCGACAATATAGCCAAAAACATTTTTGAAATCTATGTTGATGTTAGTCGACCATGTTAACTGTCGTATTTTTCGTTTTAGGATTATTTGCTAGGCGCTGAAGTGCGTCGTTTGCTCGGATTGGAATCTTCTGCTATTTATAGTTCCAAGTTGCACACGCTGGAAGATATAATTTCCGCGCTTTGAGATGATAAATGTCGATGTTCCGGATTGTTTGTGATGTGTTTATGGTTTCCAATGCAGGCTTACACGAGCAGTGAAGCAAACCTAAGTCTCGCAGAAGAGCAGGTTGCATTGCAAGAGGTTGCATTCCGAGTGGTTTGGCGTTTTCAAAATAAGCATAATCATAATTTTAGAAGAAGAAGTACGGAACAACTACAGATATCGAAGATCGTTGCAATATCATTGAAGAAACGTCAGGATCTTTTTTTTTATTAAACGAAACAGTTTAAGATTTCGCACGAGCAGATTACGACATTTAGTCCATATTCCAGGAGAAGAAAATTTCAAAAAGTATATGTATCACTCTGGAAGGAAAGGAGCACCCCCTCGTGCGCGCTCTGATATTGAGAAAAGTATTCATGATGTCGGATCCGAGTCGGTTCAAGAAATGCTACATGCAATCCAACGAATGTATCATTGGGTCAGTCTACTTTTTTGCGCAACAAACAATGCATTTTTCAGTTCAAAAAAATGAAAGAAGATCGAGACTCTGGCCGGTGGCCCCCGCAATAGCCAAACATCACTGATAATGTCTGTTCACTAGCTGTCATTTCTCTATCAAACTCGTCCTCCGTTTGTTGTAGGAAGAGTTTTCGAGTTTTGTGCAGTCGCGTTACCTTTTGTCAATGATCTCGATGGTTTGCTTTCAGTTGTAGAATTTATCTAGAAGTTGCAGACGTGTTGACTTGGGCTGTTAATAATTTCTCAGATTCTCTTCAATCATATGATGCTGGTTCATATAAAATGACAGTTTTTGTCAGAACTCGAATAGAAGAGCTTCTAAAAAATATGCCACTGTCGCAATCACTTGCAGAACATCTGCGCGTTCTATCGGAAATTTTTCAGCGTCGTCCTATATTGGTATGTTTTTTTTAAATATTTATCTTATTTCTAGGATTCGCCTTTTGTTTTAAATAGTATTGCTCGCATTGTAAAAGTACACACGACTTTCATTGAAGCTCAATGGAATCCTCAAAATATTCTTCTAAATCTTCTACAGTCGTATCCAACTGGACGTGGATTAGGACCCGAGATTTTCGAATATCTTTGTGAAAAATTGTATGTGGTTTGTTGATTCGATGTATTCCGATATTTTAGGCAGTTAACGGATGAAGCACATAATTTATTGCAAAATCATCCTCATTTTGCCATAAACTTTTGGCTTTTATACTTATACCGGTTGTCGTATTGGCAGTTAATTTAGTCTCTTACTTGTAGATATGGAAAAATGCCAGAAACAGCTGTTGATCTTGTAATTAATAACGGTTCACTGGAACAATTTTGCTCTTTCGTACCATACTTTTATCAACAAAACAAATTGGTACATTTAGTTTTTTTAAAAATGATTCTTTATTGTTTTGCAGGAAGAAGCTATGGAAAATGAAGCCGCATCTCACGAATAAGAAAAAAGTGAATGCTTCGTCGTTGGCGAAGTTTTTCTCATTCTTTTTGTTGTCATTTCAATTTCAGATTTTTAGAAAATTTACTGCCCATAGCCAAAGGAGCTCAAATATTAAGTGTTTTGGAAACATGTCATGGAATGATAGCTGTTTGTTTTAATTCTTCTTTTTATTTCCTCTTTATGTATTTACAGAATTTCCCATCAATACTACGAATCTTTAAAAATCAAGAAAAAGAATACATCGAGAACTGCCCTCTTTTAAGGGAAAGTCTCACAAAGAAGGTTGAAGATGTATTTAATTCTAGTATTTGATAGTATTTGTTATCATTACATCTTTCCTACCTAGCTGCTGTTGATCATGAATGGGAGACAATTGAAAGTGCTCTGGAAATAGCTGAATATGTACCATTTTGTCTTGATATTGGCTAGTAAATTTGACAGATTTTATTTTATGAAATTTAGTTGAAATTGGCGACAAGCTTCTCTTTCATGAAAATGGTTATGTTGCTCTTGCCTCGTTGAGATGTTTTATTGCAAAACATCCTATATATTTTGATGTTTATTCAAGAATTATTACACAGTCAATCCATTCTCAATCAAAGTAAGTTTTTTTAATTTTTTTCAAAATACTAATTGCAGATTATTGGCCCTTAGATTGCTTGAAGATAATTATCCCAAATCTCAGGAACATTGCCTTACAGTATTACCGGACGCTTTAGAGGATGACGATAATGAGAATCGATGGGCTGCTTTTCAAATTGGAAAACGATTGTTTAGCGACAATATAGCCAAAAACATTTTTGAAATCTATGTTGATGTTAGTCGACCATGTTAACTGTCGTATTTTTCGTTTTAGGATTATTTGCTAGGCGCTGAAGTGCGTCGTTTGCTCGGATTGGAATCTTCTGCTATTTATAGTTCCAAGTTGCACACGCTGGAAGATATAATTTCCGCGCTTTGAGATGATAAATGTCGATGTTCCGGATTGTTTGTGATGTGTTTATAATCTCTCATAAACATTTAACAACATATAATAACTGAGCAGACATGCGTAGCTCTCAAAAAAAGTTACGAATTTGAAAAGTTATACATGAAGGAAGAGCTGCGGTTATAGCGATTTCATTTTACTGACAAATCAGTTGCGAGTAATTCGATTGGGCCCTCAAATCCATTGAAATATTGGGCTATTTCATCAGTGTTTTCCATTCTACTTAAGCTTTTATATACGGTCGACGGATCAGTGGGGTCGGCTGCCAATCTGCCAACGAACCCTCAATGTGTCCAGTAATTGTCTTTGATTTCGAGCTGTCTGGACCCGAAATTTGAGTTCATTGTTGTATTTTCCTCGTGTAACGGTAAGAATCCTCCACATTTTATGGTGGTCTTTAATAAGCCAAAGATTATGTGTCTCACGCTAAAATAGAATCAGTAGAGGTGAAGCTCGAGATAAAAACATTTATGAAGAACAAACTGAATTTGAACTCCTCCTCTCTCCATAATTCTTTCCTCTTTAATACACGAAAATTGCGTCGATAAACTATTATATTTCCAGCGGTGACAGCACCCGATGGTGTAAGTTGGTTCCTGGATGCCCCGTTCCTTAAAGCGCCGATAATTAGTCAGATTCCAGATCGAGTCCTCGACCCACGGAGGATGAGGCATGGATCGCCTGACCCCTCGATGAGTTGGCCCGCGAAAGAGGAACGCCCCATCGAGGAGACGACTGGCGCCGACCATTTAGGTCAGTGACCCGATGTAGCCCCTCTGTAACCCAACAATAAATCTATGTAACTCTAGTCTATTAGCCAAGAAAGCAGCAAATAATATAAAACTTTACTATGGTACGAGATTGCGAAATTCTTCAATGAGATCCAATTGGCGGTATTGTGATCCAAACGTCGAGCGGAAATGCATTGTGTCAGGGGTGTCGAAGTCTTTCTGCCAGTTCTAAATATTTTTTTTTTCTTTCGGCGAAATTCTTATCCATCTCATAGATGCCATTTACTGCATCCCAAATGCAAGCCAAGTTGTAGCCATCTGCCGCAATTTCGAATTTGAACGTTTTCTTTCCACGGGCAAAATCCACAACAGTTTCGACTGGGAGCTGACGACCCCAGTCCCCTATCCAATAAGATATAGATGACACCCTCTAAACTAGAATGATCGGTTATTGAAAAGATGATCCTGAAATTTCCGAAAAAGAGTAAAGTTTTTCTAGTCTTCCCGTACAATAAAAATGTTTGACGGAGACGGACATACGGGACTTGGTTACACTGGAATAAAAGTCAGATTTCCAGGAGGAAACTTTACCTTTCTGATGATTTGGACCTTTAATTCCGATGGAATTGTCGTGAACTGGGGGAGCTTCATGATGTTGAAGAGATAAAACCTTGGGAAGAAATCAGCGAGAGCCACCTGTGAATTGACGCTGACCTCTGTAGTTATTGATTTCCATCTTGAATCGCTTTCAATACATTTCAGACTTTTCTCCCTAACGTTTTCTCGCTCCATATCAGGGAACTGTAAGTAAAGTTGTGCAACGACTCGATTCGACTCAGGAAATTGTGTGTTGAAAGGGAGTCGAATGAGAGAGAAAAGGACGAAGCCGAAAATCGAGTCAGAATAATGGAAGGATGATCGGCAAAGTTTTTCATTTCTTGAGTCGAAGTCGAGTCGTGCTCGACATCTACTCGACACGGATGATCCAATACTATGGAATAGTTATGAGAGAACACGCGCATCATTGAAATGGCTTCGCTTTGTTATACCGGTCAATTGAATCAAAAAATATCGGACAGCTGATTAGATAAGGAATTGTCTGTCTCTCTCTTCTTTTCTACGTCGGGTCGCAATGGTCATCGTCGGAATTATTGGCGGCAGCGGATTGGAGGATCCACAGATTCTCAAAGATCCCAAGGAAGTATCAGTTTCGACGCCTTTTGGGCAACCGAGCGATTCACTTCTTCTGGGCAAGCGGCTGGTCAGCCAGAAATTGACCCTTTTCAGGCACAATCAACGACGTCGAATGTATTCTCTTGGCTCGGCATGGTAGAAAACACGACATTATGCCAACAAATGTCAATTTTCGAGCCAATATTTGGGCCATGCATTATCTTGGTAAGTCATTTTATTCCATCCAAAAAGGACTTTTAGGAGCCACGGTGATCATTTCCTCGACAGCTTGTGGATCTCTCCAGGAAGAGGTCAAACCCGGCCACTTGGTATTTCCGGATTCTGTATTCGACAGGCAAGTCAGACTAACTGTCGATAACTTCTTTGCAGGACCACAAAACGACACAGTACGTTTTTTGACGGAAGTCGAAAAGAATTTCCCGGTGTTTGCCATATTCAAATGCATCCAGCATACAATGAAACCCTTCGCCAGGTAGTTCACAATCTCCCTTTGATTTCCTCCTTATAGATTCTAATTTCTACGGCTGAGGATCTTTGCATTGACCATCACAAAAGTGGATTTGCTGTGTGTATCGAAGGCCCACGTTTCAGTACCAAAGCAGAGAGCCGCGTGTTTCAATCCTGGGGAGCTAGCCTGGTGAATATGACGATGATGCCCGAGGTAGATTGTCCCCTGCAAGTAAAAAGACGATGATTACAGTGTGTTTTGGCAAAAGAATTGGGAATTCCTTATGCGACGACGGCCCTCGCCACGGATTACGATTGCTGGAAAGATGAAGAAAATGTGTCGATGGAATTAGTTATGCAGACTTTTAAAGAAAATGCAATCAAGGCGAAAGCTCTTTTTGTAGCGGCAGTCAGTAAAATAGCTGCAGTCGACTGGACAGTCGAGCTCGCTGATCTCAAGGTAGCCACTTGATTAATAAAGGCAAAAATATTTCAGGCCAAAGCTCGTCACTCAGTCATGGTCGGACCAGAAGTCGTCATCCCGGCGCTACTGTGATCGGATATAAAATTTTAAAGTACTTCTGTAAAATTCTCGCTAAAATGTCTCCTCCTTATTAGAATCCGTTGGCTTGCAATTTTCCCCAGTTAGAATCCATTCTTTTGCAATTTTCTTCAAGAAAACCTTGTTGGCATGCAATTTTCCCCAAGAAAACTCCCTTGGCTAGCAATTTTCCCCAGTTAGAATCCATTGACCAGCAATTTTCAACAAGAAAGTTTCATTGGCTGGGGGCGGAAGGCTCAAATGTCCAGTAGGAGTTTCCGTCGATTGTTTGACCATTTTCTGTCGATTCACCTGGATGAGAGAACATCATTGCAACAGGCAGTGGCGTGGTTCGATTGGATGATATGAAGTTGCCATTTGCACTACGATCAGATAAGGCCAATCAGCTAGTGTGAATCATTCCCTTGACGTGTGTGTGTGTGTGTGTGTGTGTGTGTCCTCGGAACTTCTTCACTTCCTCGATCACAAACAGGCGCTCTTCGTCGAATAAATTCGCCTTCTGTTTCTTTGGTCTTTGTCAAATATACGCCCATCCACCCTTTCTCCCAACTTGAAACCGCCTTTTTTGCTCACGAATTTCCACTTTTATTCGGAGAAAAGAGGCCTTTCTATTTGCTCTGTTACGCCGTAACTCAAAGCTATAGTTTGTGTCGATTTTCTAGTCCACTTAGTGTGTCAATTAGAAGAGCTGTTGCCAGGCTAGTCGGCCTGTTGTTCGCCCTTTGACCGGCGCGCTTTTCTAGTTGGCTGCGGCACGGCTAGGTAAACCGTAGCGGCTGAGACAACCGGTCCGCTCCTCTCTCTCTCCCTTTTTCCTCCTATCACTTTTATGGCTACAAGAGCTCCTTGTTGAAACAAGAATCGATATTCGGGGCGGGGCTGGGAGCTTCTTCTCCGAAATCCCACCTCCTCCATTTTCAGGGATGGCTGACCCTGGATACTCCGTCTGGACAGGCAACGGCGTTAAAATTATCTATTCACCTTATCAATATTCTGAATTATTTGGACCTGAGAAATATTGGGATGATCGCACTGTCCACACTTTCTTTGCCCGACATTGGAGTGCTTCCATTTGGCTCGCCATCATCTATGTCGCTGCCATTAATTTATTACAAAAATTCATGGAAAATAGAAAACCTTACAAGTTGGTTTCTTTTCAAAAAATCTCGAATAAATTGCTTTTTTTTAGCATGAAACCTCTTCTAATTTTATGGAATGGTTTTCTCGCCATTTTTAGCATTTTGGGCACATGGCGATTTGGCATTGAGTTTGTTCACATGCTCACCCAGAGGTCCATCTCTTTCCTTCATCCTAAATTAATTACCAATTTTCCAGACCTTTAGTTGATTCTATCTGTTTTTCAATGGATCCTCGAGGTCCAGCTGCTTTTTGGGCTTGTCTCTTTTCATTTTCTAAAATTGCTGAGTTTGGTGACACTCTTTTCCTCGTCCTTCGAAAAAGACCCGTCATTTTTCTCCACTGGTCAGTTTATTTTCCCAAAAAGAGATAATTTTCCCCTTTTTTAGGTATCATCATGCTGTTGTCATCATTCTCAGCTGGCATTCTGGTTAGTTTCAGGCCCTCCGTATCTAGGGGATATTGCCTTGACTACGAGTTCTTTGCCCGGCTAGTAGAGGAATCGATAGCCCATATTGACATAGTCGAACCTGTGCTCACAATGCGTCGTTTAAATCAGATCTTGGATAATTTTCCATAGAATTTCTTAGTTCTTTTGGCATTGGCGTGAGGTGTCAATGCGATGCCCTATTTCACATACTAAAGACGCCCGGTTATCACGGCATGACAGACAGGACTTGATGTTTCGGGTTTATATCCTCTTGCGCAAGCGGCATTCCCCAATCTTAAAAACATCGATGACGTCGATTATCAGATCCAATGAGGGGATAACAAAAATAAAATAAAATTTTCAGCTGTGGAATTGACTGCTGCTGGACGATGGTTCATTCAAATGAATTATTTTGTCCATTCTATTATGTATACTTATTATGCGATCACGGCCATTGGTTATCGTCTTCCGAAATTCGTTTCTATGTAATATTTATAATCCCATCAAATAATATTTTATAATTTAGGACTGTAACAGCTCTCCAGACCACCCAGATGCTGATTGGTGTCGCTATTTCGGTCATCGTTCTTCTTCTCAAGCTCAATGGTCAAATGTGTCAACAATCGTACGATAATTTGGCTATTGCTTTTGCCATTTATGCGTCATTTCTTATTCTCTTTTCCTCCTTCTTTAACAAGGCTTACCTAGTAAAAGCACCGAAAAAGGAAACCCTTAAACAGGAATAATTTAATTATTACGGCTATATTCTGTGGGCGAAGTGCATATCAAAAACGGTTGGGTTAGTTGGTGTCTGGCCGTAGTTCCATCCTTATTCAGAGAATCTCATTTGTTACCATTACATATCAGCCCCCCAACTTCCTCGGTACAGTTATTATATGTTGTTAAATGTTTATGAGAGATTATAAACACATCATGAACAATCCGGAACATCCACATTTATCATCTCAAGCGCGGATATTATATCTTCCAGCGTGTGCAACTTGGAACTATAAATAGCAGAAGATTCCAATCCGAGCAAACGACGCACTTCAGCGCCTAGCAAATAATCCTAAAACGGAAAATACGACAGTTAACATGGTCGACTAACATCAACATAACTTTCCAAAATATTTTTGGCCATATTGTCGCTAAACAATCGTTTTCCAATTTGAAAAGCAGCCCATCGATTCTCATTATCGTCATCCTCTAAAGCGTCCGGTAATACTGTAAGACAATGTTCCTGAGATTTGGGATAATTATCTTCAAGCAATCTAAGCGCCAATAATCTGCAATTATTAGTATTTAAAAAAATAAAAAAAATTTACTTAGATTGAGAATGAATTGAATGTGTAATAATTCTTGAATAAACATCAAAATATATAGGATGTTTTGCAATAAAACATCTCAACGAGGCAAGAGCAACATAATCATTTTCATGAAAGAGAAGCTTATCGTCGATTTCAACTAAATTTCATAAAATAAAATCTGTCAAATTTACTAACCGATATCAAGACAAAATGGTACACATTCAGCTATTTCCAGAGCACTTTCGATTGTCTCCCATTCATTATCAACAGTATCTAAGCAGAAATTATGTAATGATAACAAATACTATCAAATACCAGAATTAAACACATCTTCAACCTTCTTTGTGAGACTTTCCTTCAAAAGAGGGCATTTCTCGATGTATTCTTTTTCTTGATTTTTAAAGATTCGTAGTATTGATGGGAAATTCTGTAAATACATAAAGAGAAAATAAAAAGAAGAATTTAAACAAACAGCTATCATTCCATGGCATATTTCCAAAACACTTAATATTTGAGCTTCTTTGGCTATGGGCAGTAAATTTTCTAAAAATCTGAAATTGAAATGACAACAAAAAGAATGAGAAAAACTTTGCCAACGACGAAGCATTCACTTTTTTCTTATTCGTGAGATGCGGCTTCATTTTTTCCATAGCTTCTTCCTACAAAACAATAAAGAATCATTTAAAAAAAAACTAAATGTACCAATTTGTTTTGTTGATAAAAGTATGTCACGAAAGAGCAAAATTGTTCCAGTGAACCGTTATTAATTACAAGATCAACCGCTGTTTCTGGTATTTTTCCATATCTGCAAGTAAGAGACTAAATTAACTGCCAATACGACTACCGGCCAAAGTAGCAAAGCCAGTAGTTTATGGCAAAATGAGGATGATTTTGCAATAAATTATGTACTTCATCCGTTAACTGCCTAAAATATCGGAATACATCGAACCAACAAACCACATACAATTTTTCACAAAGATATTCGAAAATCTCGGGTCCTAATCCACGTCCAGTTGGATACGACTGTAGAAGATTTAGAAGAATATTTTGAGGATTCCATTGAGCTTCAATGAAAGTCGTGTGCACTTTTACAATGCGAGCAATACTATTTAAAACAAAAGGCGAATCCTAGAAATAAGATAGATATTCAAAAAAACATACCAATATAGGACGACGCTGAAAAATTTCCGAAAGAACGCGCAGATGTTCTGCAAGTGATTGCGACAGTGGCATATTTTTTAGAAGCTCTTCTATTCGAGTTCTGACAAAAACGGTCATTTTATATGAACCAGCATCATATGATTGAAGAGAATCTGAGAAATTATTAACAGCCCAAGTCAACACGTCTGCAACTTCTAGATAGATTCTACAATTGAAAGCAAACCATCGAGATCATTGACAAAAGGTAACGCGACTGCACAAAACTCGAAAACTCTTCCTACAACAAACGGCGGACGAGTTTGATAGAGAAACGTTGGTAATTCTTGGACAAATGTCAAGAAAGGCTCTTCCTTTAAACTTACTTTCTGGAAAAAAAGAGTAATATATTTTTAAAAGAATCTTACATTGGTGCTAACAGCTTTAGTCACTAAACGGAGGAAGACAGCACTATACGCGCTGGTTTGTTCAAAAATATTGTGCTTCGTTAATTGTTCACATAAGGCTTGCGTCATTGTAGAATCTAAAAATATACAAAGAAAATGAGAAACCAAACCTGAAAAATCTATTTCTTCCAAAAATTTGTCAATTAATGTTTCATCAAAATGATGTGGGATCGTTTCAAATTCATTTAACTTCGCAAGAAGTGTTATAAATTGATTGATCTCATTATTCTTGTTAGGTTCTAGTATCATCATGGCTGCAATAGTCGTAATTATTATACAATCGGGTTTAGAAAAGAAATTTTAAAGGCATAAAAGTTCACCATACATATCCACGCAACAGCCCATTTACTAGAATATTTATTAAGCAAAATTTACATCATCTTATCAGAAGGGGAAACAGACTTTAAGCTTTTTCATTAAGAGCAGCTTCTATATCCTTGACCATCTCCTTGGGCTCAGTATTCGAACCTGAAATGAATGAAAGGAAGTCAATCATAAACAAACCGTATCGCTTGATCACTTTACCAGAGCGATCTACCAAGAATTTTGTAAAGTTCCATTTGATTGCATCCAGAAGAAAACCACCTTGTTCCTTTTTGAGATACTCATATAGTGGCGCAGTGTTTTTCCCGTTGACATCTATTTTCGCATATAGATCTGGCTCGAAGTTGAATTTATTTTGTACAAAATTCTTGATGTCTATTTCACAAGCAGGTTCCTACAAGAAGAATATTAATGTTTAAGATTGCGTTACCTGTCCGCCGAACTGATTACAGGGAAATGCGGCTACTTCGAATCCTTGAGACTTGTACTTATCGAGTAATTCCTGAAAAATAATCTAATAACAGTGTCGATATACCTTCATCTGAGTATAGTTTGAGTTGGTATAGCCACATTGAGATGCTACGTTCATAACTACCACAACCTTTCCTCTAAAAATCTGTTTTCGATATAAATAAAAAAACGCTTACTTGTATTTGTCACCAAGTTTCACATCGCTTTGGTTAGAATCCTTGACAGTAAAATCATAAAAGTTGGACGCCATTCTTGAGGGAAAATTAAACAAACGGCGTGCTGCAAGCATTATTACCTATTAGAAAGAAAGTAAAATAGATAGCGTAAAGGCCAAGTAAATTATGGATAATCCAAGCTTGAAAAAAGACGCATATAAATCAACAAATTTAACAACAATAACAACGAAATAACAAACTAAGCGGATAATGCAAGATACTTCGTCAAGGTCTTCTTTCCTGCTTTCTTTTTCTTTTTTTGAGGTCCAGAATCCACCTTTTTGTCTTTCTGTAATAAGCACTTTAAACCAAACTATTCAGTGTAAAATACCTTTATTAATCCAAGCTTCTTCTTTTTGTTGGTGCTCATGTTCCGATGACGCATTTTTTTTCCTACCAATTTCGGTAGGAATTTCATTCCCGATAAGTGAATCTTTCCTATTGATTCCTGCACTTGTTTTCTGACAGTCTCATTCAATTGCTTGACGTTCACCGATTCTCCTTTAGCTTCAGATTTGCGGCGCTCCTATAACATGAAATTAACATATCATTTCATATAATACCTTTGCTTGTAATGCAGCTAAATTTTCAATTGAAAATTCCACAATAGGCCTCTTTTCATTAGTGAATGTTTTAGGATTGTTGTTAAGTTTTTGAAGACATTTCAAAGCGTGTGTGTGTTCTTTAAAAGCAACAAAAGCAAATCCTTTTGATTTTGGCTCTCCCTAAAATAGTATACAAAATTACAGTATAATGGCAACTTACTTTATTGTTAAGTCGTTCTGGGTCCTTCCAAATACGGCATTCTGTTATAGAAGCACCTTCGCCGCCTGCATCTCTAAAATAAAATACTATAAAGATTGCATCAAATGGTTGTTTGTGTATTGATCCGGCACCTTGTTATTGCGGAGATCACGTCAGGTTTTGCAAATATTGTTTTCGTGGCGAAGGATCAAAGATTAACAACCATTGAGATGTTTTGAAATATGAATTTAAACTATGCTTACTTGCAGATATCACGCAGTTTCGGTTCCGCCATATTAGGAGGTAGATTATGCACAACAAGTCGAACTGGTGAAACAAACCTTAAATTCGAGATTTAGAAAAATTAAAAAAGTAAATACATATGCAAGTTTTCCAGCTTTTTCCGTGTAACCTCAGCGAATCGGACACGTTTAGCAGCATCCTCACTACTCATACCAGCAGCAGCAGAGGTGCCCTCACGAATCAAACTAAACCGAAGAAGCCGAAGATTTCGGTTATCTGAGGGTATCTATAAAGCGATATAGTTAACTAAATAATTAATATGCCACTTTTTTCTGTGCTTCTTTTTCAATTTCAGCAGCTTTTTCACGGGGTACAGCTAAAATCACGTTGATATTTCGACCATCTGAAGTAATGATTATCTAAACTGGTTATAAACCAACCTATCAAAACCTCTCCCCGATCACTGGCTGCTATAAAATTGGCAGCTTCTGCTTTAGTAGAAAAATGAATGAAGGCAGTACCTGAAGATACTATCATTTGTGTAGTTTAAAGTATACCTTTAGAATGTCCGCTATCCTTGAATTTACACATTATCGCTAATTGCACGTTACCAAATTTGGTAGCTTCACTTTTTAATGTATCTTCGTCTGTTTCAAACGAAAGATTTCTGTAAAAACGTTACAATTCATCGGGGGAAGATAACCTACCTCAGGAACACGACCCGTTCCTCCTGTGTAGCTGTATCAGTTTTATTCTTGGTTGGTGAACTTTTCTCCTTAGGAATCTCAGTATTTTCACTACAAATATATGATATATAATTGCATTTACTAACGTATTTTCTAATGTTTCCTCTTCCTCCTCTTCCGTTTCTTCATCAGAATCATCTTTTTCTTCCTTGACTTTAGATTGCAAGGCTTGCTTTTCTAACGAAAATATGGGAACAGCAAAATAAAAACCTACCATCATGAGATTTAGTCTCGTATGTGTCTTTATCAAGTGCCCAATCTGCAGCTACCATTCGGCCCTGAAGCAGCAAAATTGGTTTAAGCATTCATATTCAGCACCTTGAATTTATTCTTATTAAAATGTTCCTTAGCTTTTGTAGCAACATCACGAGTTTTGAACTGGATAAAAGCAAAGCCTGCGCATCTGAAGATCCAGTAACAGAATTACGATAGAATTTAGATGTTACCTTCCTTCCATTTTTTTCGACGGTGGCAGTACTATTTCAGAAAAAGGTCCGAAATTAGAACACACATTTTGCAAATCCTCCTTTTTCGTCTAAAGTGCAATGTTAAATATTACATTAAGCAGCTAACTTTAAAAGGGAGATTTCGCACTATTAATCGAAACTGTTTTAATTTTGCATCTTTGTGGTACTCTCTTGCTTTCTTTTTTTCACTAAAATATATTTTAATATGAAGTAACCTAAGGTGTGTATACCTGGACCCGTCTGCAGCTTCTGCATCTTTGTCTCTACTGTCGTTTTCATAGTTCTCATTTTGCCAATTGTTCGGATTAACACCATTTCTCCGTTGCTTTAAATTGGTTTCTCTTCTTGATACAGCTTTATTATGGTCATTATCTGTAAAATGAAATAAAACATACACGGAGATAAGAATACCTGATATGTTGAAATTGAAAGAACTATTTTGTGAGTCGTTTTTGTCAAAATAGCGCTTCACTTTTTTCGGAGGCGGTGACATCTAAAAATTTGCCAATTTTCTGATATAAAAGACTGCTGTCTAGAAAATAAATAGCATATCCGAAAAGGATTGCAACACTCAAAATCAAAATGGAAAAAAAATAGTCTCGTTGTTGAGAAACGAGTAATGCTGCACAAATGTTTTTTTTCGCGTGTGCTGAAAAAAGCGCGCGCTTTACTTTTGTCGTCAGCCGAAAAATGCGATTTTGCTGGTCTTTCGAGGTTTTGGATTTTGGATTGCCCCTTTACATGAACAACTCTTTCTTCGGCTTGATTCATTTCATTTTGTTACATTTCTTTTTGCATACTATTTCAGAGCATTACCGTTCCGACAAACAAAAAAATAGACGTTGAGAGAAAGAAAATGTAAATTTAAGCGGTTGGTAAAGTAAATTCGCTCCGCCATGGGTACAAAAATTTCCAGCCAATAAGAGCTCTTGACGAGCTTGTAAAGCGCCGCCCCTTCCATGCGCCCAGCTGCCTCTTTTCTGTTTGAACTGAGCCCGCCGTCCTCCACTCCTCTTCTTCCGTTTTCTTGAGCCTTTTGTTCAAAACACTTTTCTATCATTAGAATACTGTAATGTATTATATAGTTATATTTATACCGATATGAAAAGTATACCATAGATCCAATAATGATGTAATTATTATCGAAGCGCTTTGTTGACACACCAGGCTAACATGTGTTATAAATAATCAAAAAGTCTTTGTACACTTTTTTTGCCGAATATTGCCGTGATATTCTTGTTTTATTATAATTTTTCAACAGCTAATATGCAAAACATCGAAAAGCTAGTTTTTAAAAACAATTTTTTAACTTTTCGCTTTATCACATTATGCAATATCAGTTTTTTTATACTTCATCCCATTGCCTGTACGGAAAGACTGAACATTTTCGAGAAGGACAACCGACCATTCAAACCACCATCAATAACATTGCCATTCCATATGACCTTGCCTGCACGTGACTTGAGGCACGAGTACTGGCATTGTGCTCGGTCTGCTCATTATTATTTATTCTTCTTTTTTTTGTTGAAATTCTTTCTTGTTGATACTATTATGAACAACTTCTTTTTTTCCAGGCCTTACCGGCAACATCGAACGGTCGCAATTCCAACTGCACTGCGTCTCAACTTGCTCTTCTTCGTGTGTTTCTAAACACCGTTTACCAAATCGAAGAAAATGTTCTATTTCGACGAGGAAGTAACTAGAAACAGAAGCGGTTAGTTTTATCTACTACCATATTACCGAGAACAATTTTTATTGATGTGTGCAGCCCATGTAAATAACATTTCGAGAACAAGCAAAAGGAAAACAATTATTTTTCAAATTGCCTTCAAAATAGATTTTTCCAGAAATTTCGTTTGAATCTTTCTCACTTTGATCTTAACTGGCCAAACGGGCAGCATTGACCTGCGCAGTGGGCCGATGTCTGAAAGACGCAAGATAGCATTAGTCTTGGGGAGAGCGCAGCGTGTCAGCGGACCAGGCACGTGAGACCCAATGCCGCCATGTAGACACGTAATCTGGTGTAAACTGGGGTTCCTTCTCACTCATGACACTTACTATTACACTGATAGTGAATTGTGAAAGGTGTATAGTGAGAGCCTGTCTAGGAAAATTGATTTTTTTATTATTATCATAAATTTTCAGATTCCGTATCGGAAGAGGAAAGCGACAGTGGCAGTTATACCCGCAATGGAAGTATTGCTTCTCGCAACTCGGAACATCGCGCGAGAGCTGCTTATGTTGGTCGCGATACTGATCGTTTCTTCGGCTCATTTGAAGAGGAAGAGAGTGAGGCTGAGGATCAGCCTGGGGAGCTGGTAACACTCGGTCTTCGTGTCAATGGAGGCCGAAGCCCCAAAGGTGCCCGACCAAGACACCATAGTCAGCAATCACCGACGTTCCACGATTTCTACAACGCAACTGGTCATCATTTGGGACAAGGCGCTTATGGTTGCGTCAGTACGTGTGTGTCTAAAACTACCGGAAAGGAGTATGCCGTGAAGATTGTTAGTAAGAAGGAAGAGACTCATACCCGGCCGAGAATTCTACGAGAAGTGAACATCTTTGATATGTGCAGGGGACAGCCGAATGTTGTTCAACTTATTGAGGTAAGAATAAGGTACTAGATATAGAAGTGCATACATATTTTCAGTGGTTTGAGGATGATGACAATTTCTATCTGGTTTTCGAAAAGATGTATGGAGGCCCTCTTCTTCAACATATACTGGAAAAAGGATACTTCACTGAAGAAGAAGCTAGACAAGTAACAAAGGATATTGCAACGGCTTTGAAATTCCTTCACGACAAAGGTTTCAAACCAAGTGTTTTTTAACTTTGCGTTTAAATTAAGGAATCGCTCATCGAGATGTGAAGCCTGAAAATATCCTCTGTACCCAAGCTAACAGAGTCAGCCCAGTGAAGCTTTGCGATCTTGATCTTGCAAGCCGAGCCATGAAAGGAACGAGTCCCACTATTCCACAGGTTTTTTTTACTTAGCTGATCTAATATAAGCTCTATTGTTTTCAGATCAACTCTGAACCAGATTTGGCCTCACCTGTTGGTAGCGCTGAATTTATGGCCCCTGAGGTAGTGGACACGTTTGTTGGTGATAGATTGAAGTATGACAAGAAGTGCGATATGTGGTCTTTGGGAGTTATTCTTTACATCATGTTATGTGGTTATGCTCCATTCCAAGGAGAGTGTGATGATGAAGAATGTGGATGGATGGAAGGCCAGCCTTGCGAGCAATGCCAAAATACTCTTTTTGAACGTATACAAGCTGGAAAGTATGATTTCCCTGAAGGTTGCATTTTTATTTACTTTTTTATACTATATTTTTAATTGTTAGATGATTGGTCCATGATCAGCGCAGAAGCTAAAGATCTTGTAAGACATCTGCTTGTCAAGGATGCGAAGAAAAGATACACTGCAAAGCAAGTTTTGGAACATCCTTGGATGTCATTGAGTGCTCGAAAAATGTCATCACTACTTACAGCTGATAACTTGTCCAAGTAACTTTTAGTTATAGTTAGTTAACTTAATAATATTATCAGGATCGCTAAAAGTGAATCTTCTCGAGATGTGAAGCAAATTGCTGAACACTTCAATGTTATTAATCGTTTTGATGGGAGACTATCTTCTGAAGTGGGAAGCTTGCCTATCAGCGAAGAAGAATTCGCAGACTTGAACGCTAGTCGTGCAAGTCCTACGAAACCTCCACCATCATTTGGAAACGAGATTGTGTCCCAGGTAAATTATTCAGTTGATGTTATCTAACATAACTGTTTCAGTCTGTTCCACTTTTTATGCAACCGCCTGATGAATTCTTTGATTGCTTGTCTGGCCAAGTCATCTGCCCTCCCTCCTCTATTACTGCTCCAACGTCAGTTATGTGGAGCTCTCCTACCGCGTCAATTCCAAAGATGCATAACTATGAGGTTTGAAGTTTTAATTTTATAATAAATAGCTGTTTCAGTCAACGCTGACCTTCGAAGCACGTCCAATGCCTCGTAGCAGTGTCGGTTTAAATCGCCTTGCTGCCGAGCTGGAATCGTGCCAGACGGCTGTCGCTCGTCAAGATTCGAAGACTGATCTCCATCAAATCACACGGGAGACGGAGGTTAACGTCTAGCTTCGCATCCATTTTTTGTAGTTGTATATATAGCGCACTCGGCCTGGCTTCGGGTTCATTTTTGTTATTATTTTTGTCGGTATTATTGTAATAAGCAAAAGTGGGCCCATTTAGCTGTATATAATCTTGCACAGCCTTGCCGTACTTTTTTGTATTTATTCCACTTTTCCCTCCTTACCTAATGCGTGTACAAACTTTATGCTGGTGGTGTCCGTGTCTTCGCAAAATCATGTTATGGTTGGGTACTGAGCGCAGTTACTTAGGCGTCCCCGCCCTTGAAGGTAGCAATAGCACCTGCAGATACGGTCCTTTTTGTTTTTTTTTCATTGTTATCCTAATATGTGTGAACAGCGAGTACCGTTATCCCTCGTTGATTGTCGGGTTTATTGTTGAGAGTGCTTGTTCACTCTGCCGGGTTACCCCCGAGACGCTATCCTAGGCGATGTGCCTGCACCCCTACCACCTGGTGTTACTTTCCGCCATGTATATATATATAGTTCAGGTTTCTTTAGAACAACTTATTTAGTTTACTTTCGTTTGTAACTTTAGTTTCAACACCCTTACCATTAGTTCAATAGAGCCTCTTAGTATTGTATTTATATTTTTCATTGTAGTTATAGTAATTTCCCCTCTCTTCTCATTAACTCTCATTCAATCTACCATCTGAATGGAGTTTAAAATACTGCATTGTGGTCCCTAATATCGACCTTTCCTCACTGCTGCGACATCAAATGGTCACAGCACTAACAAAATTATTTGTGTTGGGCACTTTATAACTGGCATGCTCCGATTTTTAAAAACATTATTTTGTTGGCCCTATGTGCCGTTTTCCCAGCCTATCGTCCATTTATGGAAGATAAATTGTGAATAAAAATGGCTACATATTCATTTGTTTATATATAAAAGGAACACAAAATTATCCCGAAAATGTATTGAACACTACACTTCGTATTCAGCATCTGATCCATTATCGGTGGCATTGTTGTTGAATTGAATCTGTAAGAATTCACAAACAACTGTTGAAGTGGTCACGCGATATTTTTGTGCTTTTTGAAGGGCTTGCGCTGCTCTTGTCTGGTTTGATCTGGTCTCTTTTCAGACGACAAGTATTTGAGCCGTTCAGCCAAGGGGATAAAAAGATAGCCAATTGGAGAAGTGGTTATCACAACGACTCAGCAAATATCAGTTGCTCTTATTGAACGTACCCCATGATCATGTTTTGCCCAGCGGACTCATCGACGAGTGAGATCTCTTCATCTTCAATGGTTGCTGTTTGGTTCAGACCAACTTGCAGCGTGATGTTCTCCTTCTCTATTATAACTGAAAGATATTTATCACAGCTCAACAAAGGGCTAGAGTACCTGATGGTTCAGTTGGTTGAATTTGTGGGAATATTTGTTGCCCTTCAAGGATCTCATTTTCCGTAAAATCAAAAGTGGCGAGAGAAGCTCGAGGATCGTTGCATTTATCAGTAGACGTGCAGGCACAGATTGTGTGTTCTTCTTTTCTGAATAGAAGATTTGTTCAATGGATGAGCTGTGATCTTTTTTTTTTGGGAAAGTCCGTCCACAACATTCCAAACATTTGTGTTGTGGAACCATCTTATCAGACCAGAAAATGCCCGAAAAATGACCTATGACAAACGGAAGTTCCATTGTGGACGGCGTCATTCTCTCTGGCAGTGAGACAGCCAGCAATCACTGTACCATTAAAATATTTGTTCACAACTGAAATATTGTAACAGGGATTCAATGATGTCTACCTATGTAGCAGATGTTACCCTCGCACGTTTCTGGACATGAATATGAATGGGGAGGTTCTAATTTAAATGGACAAGATGAACAAATAAGCGAAAGGAGACACGTCGGCAACTGAAGAAGGACAAGCAATAAAAACATCTGAAATAATGGATAATTAAAGGAACAGATGATGGACAACATTGGAAGCTGTAGTCGAGTCGATGAGGATCGCCAATGGTGTATTCAGCTGGCTCGTGTTAATTTCCGGCTGACAATAGTCCGATCGAAGTCGACGCCGGTTGTTTTACCAAAGGGAGGGGAATCGGTAGCGGACACGAGGCGCTAATCCGGGGTATGAGTGACGAGTTACACAAACAGACACGCAACGAGTTCATTTTATCCATCTACGTACTCTCGATTCTCCTTTTGTGGGGGAAGTCGTCTCGTCATTGTGCCAAGTTCCTCGTTGTTTACGGCCGACTGTCACGAGTCTTCATATCTTGTGTTCTGTGATCTACCCCCGAAATCGCTGTCTCCTTATCATTCCCGTAAATGCCGGGTCATGGCGAAAACATGAAAAAAAGACATTTTAACGACAGGGAAAACCACGTAGAATTGACGTCCTTTTACAAGTCGAGGGATCAACCGAAGTCATTTTGATAATGTTTTGGATAGGGTTTCTGTTGTCCTTGACAGTTGTCTGGAGCCACAATTTAACCTGTGACGGGTTCAATTCGACCAGGGATGATCTCCTGCCACCGGTCAGGATCATCTTTAACTCCAGCGACAGCCAAATGAGAGATCTCGTCTGCCTCCTCGATCAGATGACCCACGTCGTCGGCCATTTTGAGACGGAAGATGATCCGTGTGTTCAGCTGCTCACGGTCTCCTTTTTTGTAGCCTAGATGATTTCTTTTCAGTTGCCAGCTGAGCCATGGGAATTGCATGTCCTCCTTCTTCGAGCCGATGTCAGTTCTCCGTTGTGCGAGCCACGTGTCTACGGTCCTCTTCCAAGTGTCCTCCAGGCTCGATTCGCCCAGTTGGATGAAGGCTCACTGGGATCAGAGAACATCGTCTCGTTGCAGTTGAATAGTCGAGGCGGTCATCTTCTCTTTGACTTGGACTTGGATAACGAGAAAAAACTTCTGTCATTGGCCTTGAGGAATCTACTTGAAATTGTGGAAATGTCACCGAAGAACACCAGTCGTCAGAGGGAAGAAGTCTCATTCCAGATCTACCAGAGGACAGCCGAATTGGAGGCCAATCCAGCGATGACCAGACAAGTCGACGACGCTCGCTACCGACGCAAGTTGGCCCACTCGATGTCCATGTCTTATGTGTCGGCCGCTTTGACGGCTCCTCTTCTCATCTACGCTTTTGCAGTTGCTTGTTTTCTTCTCTGGGACGGGGAGAAGCCACAAGATGTCGAGCCAACTCAACAGGAGACGACGAGCTCGAGTACCGAAACGGATCCACTCCTGAAGTCGAGCAAGACATCAACCGAATGATCTAGCCTCATTTTGTAATAAAGGCATTTAATTCCAACTAATAATTTGTTGATTTGTCACATGTCTTTTTCCCTCTGTGATTTGGAGAGGGAGGGCAGTGATTGGAGTGCTTTTGACAGCGCCTAGGGGCCAGTGTCACGAACACGGGCGAAAGCGAAAGCCGTACGCAAACACGATCCAATGTGTTGAAATCCCTCCTGAGAAAGACAAACGAATCGAAAAATATAGATTTATGTAATTTGTGTGTGTACAGACAGAAAGGAGAATGGGGGTTGAGCAGGGGAAGGACGAGTGGCAACTGGAAGCGACTAGACAGCCGCCGGCGAGAGACGATTCTACCATGTGCGGTGACCCGAAAAAATACTTGGCCCTGTTTAGAGCACGACGAGAACTGCGATAAAGGCCACCAAGACAGATGGCAAGGCAGCCAAAGAATCATCGGCCGCCGGCGCTTCGGTAATGGAGTTGCTTCCTTCGGGAATCGGTGGTACAGGAGCCTGTAATCGAATTTTTTTAGGCTTAAAAAAAGTTGGCACCTTTGTACAAGGACCCAAGACATTATCTCTGAGATTAATGCAAAGGTTGTCTTCCCTCTCGGTACAAGTACAATTATTGAAGGGAGTACCGCCAGGAGTGGTGGCGGCAGCTGAGAACAGTCCCCGACACTTGGGCGAGCATTCTCCACGGCCACTCTCAGCCTCACATTCGGAGACGAAGACCCCCCACTTGGAATTGCACTGCAATCTCTCTTGACTCACGGCTCTTGACTCTTTCTCACCTGAAGGTCACCTTCGCAGACAAGTTTCGCTACACTGCAATGTACTTGACTGCCGGTTGGCATAAAATTACAGCTACGTAATTCTTCTCGTCCGGGAATGCATGTGCCATCCGACCTGAATCGTGTCTCGTTTTTTTGGTTCTTTTCCCATGTCAGACCTCAACAATGCTCGACCTAATTTATTTTGGTAGACATTAAGAACGGCATTCCGGCACTGTGGCTGGCAGGTGCTCGTCGTGCTGAAATACTTTCTCCCTTTAATGGACATAATGTGATAATGGGTGAAAAGGGCGAAATCCCGTCGGGAATATGGCCTGGCTAATGATCGAATGGGAAAGCGGAGGCACTCGGATTGTCGGACTTCCGTAATAGCAAGATGACAAACATATTAGAGACAAGACAAAAAGACCCGACCGTGTATATGCCGAGCCCGTTTGGAGATTGGCCCTCTCGAAGAGGCAACACTCGCCATCAAATTAGTCTCTTTTAGGAACCGTTTTAGCCAGATTAGCGCCACAACTTGTTCCTGTTTGTACAGCTGAGACATCCATCGATGGTCATCCAAAACAGACAGAAGCCTCTCTTTTTGTTTTTTTTATCGAAGGTCAAACGGGCCGTCAAAAAAGAGACTGGAGACGTTTCTTTGTGACAGCCGAGACTCGAATCCAAAAATAGGAAGTTTCCGACTGCCCCCGGTTGTGTTTGCCTTTGGCCGGTTCAAATGGCCACTCGTCGACAAGGGGCTCACATTGGAAGACGGCCACAACCACATTTGGCCAGTACTTTTCCCCCGAAATGACCTCTAAATTGTCGCTTTTTTTCTCACTCAAAAAAAGATTCGAAAATGGGACACAATAATAGAAAGAAAGGTACAGGTCAATTGAGGCAACAACTCACCAGGCAGCCATCAATGGGGCGAGACGATTCGAACACTCCAGATCATTCTCACATGCCTCTAATGCGGATTTACAAGCTGGAGTAGCTTCTTCTTGGGCAAATGTAAGTAGGGGAAGAGATAAAAATACTGGGAACAGCCAAGACTTCATAGAAAAGACGCTGAAAAGACAGAAAATAAGCAGAGAATGAATTGGAGGGCCGAAAACGGAAGATTAGACTGTTCTCCCCCGAAATCTCCTATAAACTAAGCAAACAACAACCTGTTTGGGAAAATCCAGGACGGGGAGCACTATTTTCAATACGGTTTTATGGTCTAGTGTTTACGAGAATTACGAGAGGATATAAAAATGAGATGGAGGTCGAAAAGAGAAAAGTAATCAGAGCGGAAAAAAACGAGAAGATTTGTTCCGCTAGTTTATTGCGTGGATTGTGAAGAGAATATGATGAAAAGGCAAGCAGGGTGAAGATGGTGATGGTGGAATAAGTGGAGGAGGGGGAGACACTCAAGGGACGGTCGCCCCTGCGGCAGCAGAGGCACTGACCCGCCCATCAAAAACAAAGAGCACCGGCTCAGGAATGGACAAGGCGTCACGCACACTGTGAAGGTTCTCTTTCATGTGAAGTCGTGTTCTGCCGCCCACTAGACTGGTTCAGTTCTGAGTCATTCATTAGGCAAACGAGCCACTGGCTCCGTGCTCTTTTTTTGGTATTCAATGAAGAAGATATTGACAAAAGACGTCTGCCCTCATATCCGGGATGAAATGAGGCCGGCAATGGTCCAATATATCTTCTTCCCAAATAGAAGGCTCTTCGATCTGCTGAGGAACATTGCAAGAAATCCAGGGATTCGTGATGCGATTGAAAACAGATAATTTTATACACGACAAATGTCTAGGTTTATTTATACAATTTTTACAATGTTTCCATGATTCCAATAAAATCCATATATCATTCCTTCTGGTAATGAAAGTATAGGTAAATCCAAATAATTATCTGTATCTTTTTTCTTTGGAAAGTGAAGAGGAACATTGCTGCAAAGTAGACGAGTATTCTGGTCTTTTGATGGACTTTCCGATGTACAAGGTGCTTTCTTCAACAATTTGTGCAGCTCATCAATCTCGTTGTTCAACATTAGTTTATCTGTCTCCGCTTTTTCAATGATTTCAATAATTCGTGTTTCAAGATCTTCGTTCCGCCTTCTTTGGTTCTCAAATTGTTTTTCTAGTAATTCTAGTCTGTACTTCATCATCCAATATTCTTCTAGAGTCATTGCTCTGAAATAGAAGTTTATGGTCATGAGAGAGGCTAGGAGAGAAGCATACAAACAAGAATACTCTATTCATTAAAACACATGAGATAATTTATCGGGCAAATATATAGGTTTCTTCAGATATTTTCCTGCCCATTATATCCATTTTTTTATCCCTCAACCGTCCACTACTAAAATCTCAAGTCAAACTATTTTAAAGGTCTACTTGCGTCTCACAGCGATTGTTCATTTCTGCGCGATTGCAACCGCGAAAAAGAAAATTTTCTACCATTTGGCCCAAAATTTTTCATTTTGTTTTCGATAATCTAGAGTCCGCTCTTTGTTGTTTTGCATTGTAACGAATTGAAAAAGGTTAGACAGTACTCTACTATTAAGAAATTGATTCACATCTCTTCTCATATGCCCAGCTATTCTTATTTTCATTGTACACCATGCTCTTGATTTAAAAAGCTTCCTTTGAGGTTTCAATGAATTATATTTTTGTCTTTTAGGTAATATGGTCAACGTACCGAAAGCCCGTAGAACCTTCTGTGACGGCAAGTGCCGTAAGCACACCAACCACAAAGTGACTCAATATAAGAAAGGAAAAGAGTCGAAATTTGCTCAGGGTTAGTTCATTGATACCGTTTTTCAAAGACGTATGCTTATTTTTTTTACATTTAATCGACCTTATTTATTATTTTCAGGACGTAGACGTTACGATCGCAAACAATCTGGATTTGGAGGACAGACCAAGCCTATTTTCAGAAAGAAGGCTAAGACTACCAAGAAAATCGTTCTTCGTATGGAATGCACTGAGTGCAAACACAAGAAACAGCTCCCTATTAAGAGGTAATTATATTTTCTTTCAAGTTTACCTTAGAATCTAATGCCCTTTCGTCACGTTATGCCACAGGTTATGGGCATGGTAATGGCGTAATCGTCATTTGACCAAATCACCTGTAGGCAAGATAAATATTTTGGTATAATCCCCGAAGGAATGTTGTATCCTCTCGGATTCATGGCCAAAAGACAATCCATCATAACGAAAATTCAATTTTTTTTTATTTAATTAACAACATTATGTGCGATATTTTCAGATGCAAACATTTCGAGCTCGGTGGTCAAAAGAAGGCTCGTGGACAAGTCATCCAGTTCTAAATCAAGAACACCGTTGTTTTTGTTGATGGATGCTTCTTGAATAAATTGTTTACATATACATGCCTAAATTTGTTAATAACAACCGGGTGTAGTACTCACAATTGTACTAACTTCTTCAATTTTTCCTGAGTAACGAGAATGTAGTCGCTATGCAGTCGATGAGGGGAAAAAAGCCTCCAATGAAGAGCAAGCGCCAAACACTGGTATTTCATAAATTGGTTTTGGTAACCTAGCTATTCAGATTTCAAATTTTACATCACAACGATTAAATGGTACGCAAGAAACGATATTAGCCCATGACACGCAGCCTAGGTCCGTTTACGGGATTACTTTTTACATTGATGCTTATAGCCAGCAGGGAAATATAAAATTTGCTAATGTACGCCCTAAGTGCTCCGAGCGAGTCCCCTGCTCACAGGTTGGCAGTCTATCTGATTCGGACGAAGATATAATACCCATAGGAAGTAGCAGACCGGTTTGTTTCATTATTTTTTTATTCAATCTTGGCTTAGCTTTTAAATAATTCGATGAGGGCATTTCGGGCAATTATTGATGACGATTCGGACGATGATAATGCTTCATGTATTAAAGAAACTTCATATTCCCAAATTCCTTCAAAGCCGAACGATGTAATATCTGATGATGTTGTTTATGATTCCCAGGAGGAAAAATCGTAAAAATAGGTTTATTTTATTTATGCTTTTTAGTGACGGCGGCGGCATGAATCTAGACGACGTTCATTCCCAGATGAGTTTCCGTCCACCGCACACGAGGTTTATTTTGTGAATTATTTTTCATTTTATTATGAAGTTTAGCACGCAGCGTGAATTTCAAGATGATAATGTAAGTAATACCAGTATTCCAGTCGATAGAAAACGAAAAAAGACGTCAGCTCTGTCTGTAAGCATGTTTATGAATAAAACTATTTCTTAAGGACCGCCCAGCAAAGAAGTCGCTGTCTAAAATAACTAAAACGTTCGATATTCCCTCTGGTTAGTTTATCTATTAACTTTTTGTATTTATTTGCAGTGGTTTCGAGCGATTATAGTAGAGCGCTACCATCAAAACGTCTGAAAAGCAGTGATTCCTCTAAAACTAGCTGGATATCAGAAGGTCCCAGTTCATCTAGCAAGCATGAAGAACCACAAATAAAGCGAAAGGTTTGTTTCTGTTGCAATGTTTTAATTGTTTCTAGATAGTTAAAGTCTCGGAAGACAAAAACAGCTCTCAATATGGCATATATAAGGTTGTTTTTCTAATGATATACAGACTTTTACCATTGTAGGACGTTGATATATCTCAGATTAGCACGGGTAAAAGCTATGACGTTGAAGAGCCCGACTCATTTTTGCATCAGCTACACAATAGAACTTCCATGTTTAGCATAAATGATATCAGCAGAGTGGTGGAAAATATGGTAGTTTTTTAATTCAAATCGAGAACTTTATATGGTTTTTTTAGAAAGATATGGTGGAAACTATGAAAATCAATCGTTCCGAAATATTTCCATCGCCTAATCTGCCGAAAGAAGCAAATATGTCAAATGTTAAGAAATTTCGAAAGGTATGACTGCTCAATTTTTAGCTATTTTTTCAGGCTCCCCAAGGAAGGTATAATCCTGCTCTGCGATGTAGTGAAAATATTATCGGCAAGGAAGACCTCAAGGATTTCCGCACGTTCTGAAAAGATAATTTCTCCCGGTTTAAAATTGTCGGTAAATCTTGTCATAATAAATGTTTTATCATGTTTTAACTGTTATAAACGATAATTGTCTCAGATTCGGGCAGTTGGCGACCAATCCATCTGCCATTTGGTTGTTTCCAATTCATCTCGTTGACAGGGAGAGATGTCTTCATCTTCATCGCAGGAAAAACCCGATTTCTGCAAGGGTAGTCGAGTGGCCGGCTGGACAGTTCTTCGTCGTATTGGCAGTGGTGGTTTTGGAACTGTTTATGAAGTTACAAAGGATGGAATGCACGCAGCCATGAAGACGGAATTCGTCTATAAGGACAGATCTGGCTCTTTGAGGCACGAGGTCAAGCAGCTGCGTCTGTTGCAGACTTCACCGCATTTCTGTCGTCTCTTGCTTGCATGTAAATCGGTCCATGGCAGTTCTTATATCAATGTGATGGTCATGAGTCTGGCTGGCCGATCTCTTAGCACTTTCCGTCGTCACACCCCGGCCAACAAATTCTCGAAAAGCACGGCCTTTCGCCTGGCTCAGCAATCTCTCCAAGCTCTCCAGGACATGCACTCGGTCGGCATCATTCACCGCGATATCAAAGCTTCTAACTTTGCCTGGTGTCCTCAGCAGCGTCTTGTCTATCTCTTGGATCTCGGTTTCTGTCGTCGTTATGTCAGTTCGACCCTCAATCATTGTCGATTTTTCTGGTTTAGATCGATGTGGCAGCTGATGGAAATGCTGACCACCGTCCGCCTCGGGCGTATGTCTCTTTCATGGGCACGGTCAAGTATTGCTCAATGAATGTGCACAACCGTCGAGAGCAAAGTCGACGCGATGATCTCTGGAGTTGGCTGTATATGTTTGTGGAATTTGTTGCGGGCAAATTGATCTGGTCCGAGAGATCGGAACATATGCAGGCGGTTATCAAAGAACGCATGGGATCGAAGCTGTGCTATGGATGTCCTCAGCAGATGTACGCCATCCTCGACCACATTCGGTATTTCTTTCTTTTTTGGTTAAAAATGGCCTCATTTTAGAACGTTGGAATATTTCTCAAAGCCGAATTATTCGATGTTACATTCGAAGATTTCGGAATACATAAAAGAGAAGAAAATCCATGACAGGGATCCGTTCGACTGGGAAAAGGGCGGACGCCACTACGAGTACATGCAGAAGGCGGCAAAGTCCAAGCGAGATGACGTCGTCGACAAAGAGCCCCGCATTGCCGCCGACCCATCCTGGATCACGGAGACGACGGGCGACACGACGGAATCCTAACACTTGGATTAAAAGTTTCATGAGAATATGTCTAAAATAATGTTGGCCGTGAGGCAAAACGATAATTCGGCTGCAATTGAACTTGCGGTGCACAGCGTCGTTTCCACTCGTCGAATTCTGCCTAAAATCTCGTGTTTTTGTCGAGAAAATGTCCAAAACCCAGGCTCTTTCCTCGTACTGTCGAAGAGCTTCTTTCGACGCTTTTGCAGCCATCAATTGTTTCATCCAGAATGGTAGACTCGGTCGATTATCATACTGTAATTCTCCCCGCTCGTCTAATTCGATTCTCTCTTACATTTGGTAGAAAATATTCGGCGGTGTATGTTTGTCTCGCCTCGTCAATTAGTCTTCTTGTCTATAATTTGTATTTTTTCCTCTTGAATTTTGTTAGTTTTACTTGCTCATATTTTTGTATGACCATTTCTTTTCGATTCTCATTGACTGCCGACACTCCTTGTCCGTGTGCCACTCGGCGTAGATCTTCGATAATCTCCGTCTTCATGATCGGAGCTATTTGTGCCTGTAAAGAGCAAAAATTGTGAGGATATCCGCCAGCTGACCTGTTGTCCAATGACAGCGAGACTTTTAACTCTTTCAAGTGACTGTCTCCTTTGCAGATTTCTTGATCGCGGCTGCAAATTTCGACGAGTTTCCTTTTCGAGAGACGAGTCCAAGTCGTTGAGAATATTTTCGACTTCTCTTCTCTCAACATTGCCAATTACATCGGTCGCTCGTCTTTCTATCCTTGGCCGTCTTTGCCGGACTGGCGTCCTAGAATTCGTCTGATAAGAAAACGCCTAGACAAGCGGATTAACGCATTGGCAGCGATATGGCTGGATGGCAAAAAAAAAGAAAACGAACCTCAAAGCATCTTCCTCTTTGTCGTAATCGGGGGACCACTCTTTTTTGAAAACATCGAGGGAAACAGAATAATCGGCTGAAATTGCGGTATTTGCTGGCTTCAGACAAGCAACAAACGTCTTTGTTTCGATTTTTCTTTAATTGTATAATCGACAGGGGGCTCTGGAACAGGAGAAAAATGAAGAAGATGAGGAGAGCGAAGGACGACTTGCGATGTCTCCGTTGGAAATACTTGGACACCGAGACGAGAGCTCATCCAGTTAAAATTTAAGAATCACGAGACGATTGTTATCGGGAAAATTGAATGGAGCATAAGAAGCTGGGGGGCCGAGGAGTAGGCGTTGCAAACACCTTATCTGCCAGAACAAACATGAAAACCACACCGAATTTGCCAGTTCCTGCTATTCAATTATTCAGCTATCTCTTGACAAAGGCCACAGTTTCAACTTTCTTGCATCAAAAGTATCTTGTTAAATTTTATTTGAAATATATACAACTCTGAAAGTTAAAGCAGAGTTATTTGGATAATTAAAATGAGCTGATCTTTTTTTAAATAATAAAGCAGATTTGGATATGAATTTTTGAGTTAATCGTAATGATTAGACCTGAACTGTGGTTATAAGAAATGGTTTGACCCAACTCATCCAATCACAACTGTATAAAAGGCACAACAATATCGCAAAATCACATGATTGATACTACACGTATTGCACATTTGGCTAAAACTACAATTTTTTGATTTTTCCTCCCCATTTTAGTCGAAAACGGCCAGATCTCCATTCTATGTCAGGTTCACACAGAGCTTTTAGAAATATCAACGGTCCCATTGCTTCACGACGTATCCATAATTTTAAAAAAGTCAGGAAGGAATATGGTAGCGGTCCATTCTATAATAATAGATTTTATATAAATACCTCAAGAACAGATGCTCTTTATAGCTAATATACTGACCTGCATGATGTGTATGAGCATATAATCTACTGTAAACCACAGTAAACAATGCATTGGAAACCATAGAAACGGATTAACACCGAATAATTTCTTTAGACAAAGGGACATGATCACGCCAGAAGCGAAGCAATCCTAAAATATTTTTAAATATAAATTTATTAAAACTTTACCTGAATTGGTTCTACAAAAATAATATGAGGAAGCATTGCAATACGAAGTTTCATCCATCTACAAATTCGTGCATTGAATTTCTCGATAGTAGGGTTAGCAGTATTTTGTAGTGCAGGGTAAGATGAAATAACTGCACGCCATCCTCTAAAAGATCGAAGAATATACAGAAATAATTTTTACAAACCTTTTATGACATTCCACTCCAAAGAAAAAATCCTCTGCCAAATAACCACCGAAAGCTTGCAACCCTCCACATTCTTCCAGAGCTTCTTTCCTTAAAAGTGAAGACATGCCGGTTGAACAAACGAAGCGCATAGCGTTTCCAGCCAAATAAATCCTCCCATGACTAGTTCCAAAGTAAATCTGATATTGAGTATGAGAAAATGTTAAATAAAATCTTACCTGTTCAAGTGCAGCTGCTTCTCCAGGACGATTTTCACAGTAAGGCGTTTGAGTAACGATAGCTACATCATCTTCCATAGAAGCAACCATATCCGTCAATGTGTCTTTCCTCATCATAATGCCTAGATGCTTTTTTATGAATAAAAATTAATTCTCTTACCGCTGTCGCTAATCAAAATAAGTGGATATTTAGAAGCGCGGTAGGCAGGCATCATATTATTAATTTTAGGATTATTACCAACATTTTCACCTCCTAAACGATAAAATAATGAATTATCAATGTACAGTCTACCAGTAAAAATACGCGCATCTACATGAGGATATTGTTTAGTGAGCATATGTACTACTTCTGCGGCTTCATCGTCTTTATGATGTATACAAAAAAGAAGCTCGTACTGAAAAATAAGTAAATATTCATCTGTATATAAACTAACCTTGCTATAGTCCAAAGTAAAAAAAGACTTGAGATTTTCCACTAAATTATCATCAATGCCAACTAATGGTTTTATTATAGAGACTCCGGGCTTTTTCTTAGATAAAATAACTTTTCTATGTAGACGATATTTACTGGAAATTATCCATTTTTGTAGTTTAAATGTCTTACCCGTAAAATAATGCAATTAAATGAAACATATAAAGACAACTAACAAAAATGCCTCCTCCAATAGCAGCTACAGTTGAAATATTTGGTATAACATAATTATTAATAATAAATCTAAGTAATTTCTTTATAAAACTCTAAAATAATATTACCCTGGCGACCATTGTCCTTCTGATTTCATCCAGGGCCTCAAAAAAAGTGGAATCTCCGCCAAAAGGCCGCCGCTTGGTTCTACCGAAGCCAATGCTATAATAAGACAATAAGAAAAGCAAAAAATGTCAATAAGGGCAGAGAGTCAAGACCTTGCTATCGTCCTTACCACGACATCGGCTAGACAAACAAATAGGAAAGATAAATATTCAACCAAAAAATATGTTTCTGTAACATCTAGTTTGAGGGAATAATTTCAATTAAAAAGTCATGCGATTTGTTCATCTAAAAGTAATCATCCCGTGAACGTGTTGCCAGTGGAAACGTAAAAACAAAGACGTTTCTATGCAACGAGTATTCAAACATAGAGATGAATAACACCGATTGGTCACCATAGCAAAACATATACATCTCTATGGTTAGGCATTTCTGATAAGATAACTATAGGGTTGACATGTGGCGTGAGCTACTTTCGTATGATAAAATAGCCCAGTCAATCAAATGAAGATAAAAGATGCCAAAACACTTTTAGGTACAAGAAACAATTGTGAAAAAATATATATTAATCTATGGGAAATAAAACGTACCAGTAATCTGACATAGACCAATAAATAACTTATGCATAAAATGGCAAGGTAAAAAAATATCACAGATGTAACTTTTCACAGAGAGAAGGAAAATCATTTCTTTTGGATTTCACCAGCTGTAATATTGCGGCAAATTGTTTATCTAAAGCATCTGCTTCAGCCGAAACATCTAATTGCACAGCATTGTCTTTAGTTCTTGTAACTAGTTCATAAACACTATTTTCGGAAATCTGAAAACATAACAAATTATAGGATATAGAAAAATAACAAAAAAATATAAAAATACAAACCTCTGTACATCCATCAAAATAAAAGAAAAGACACGTTTCAAGAATATGGATAAAAAGCTGCTGCTGCACAACAGGTTCCATACACTGTGTGGCAATCTGAAAACTCTAGTGATAAACAAAACAACTGTCATACCTTAATCGATTTCTTAATTATGTCTGCAACTTTACCCTCATTTTTGATAAGACCGTTGCTCTCGGCCGTCTCTCCAGACCAGTACAAATTAGCACATGAGCAGAGTGATCGTACTTGATCAGCCTGTTAATTAAAAAGTGAGCCCAAAATATAGCAGTTTTACCTTTTTAAACATTTTTGACGCTGCTAGAACCATTTGTGTGCTAAGGGGAGACCAATTCTCATCCGGCAAATGATGAATCTTAAGCAGTGAGCCTATTGCCAGAGCCAGACAGCGCACTCGATCTCTTGAATCGGCAATATCGTCTTCCAAAACAGAGAGTGCCTAAAACTAATAGTTAGAAGAAAAAATACCCACTTTGGACATAAACTCGTATGTTATGGTTGAACTATCATCAAAGTTTACTGTATCCGCAACAATGGCTCCCTAAAAATTCTGCACAAAAAAAACATAGAAACATACCTCTAAGTAAAGCTTGAATGGAAGTTCATCTAATTCAGCTGTTGATATAAGTGCACCTACAGTTCCCATTGCGCAAACAAACATTTTTTTTACTTTTTCTTCAAAGACCGGCTAAATGTAAATTTTTATAGAACAGCTAAAAAAATTACGTTTCGTTCTTCTTCGCCATATCGACAGATGAGTTTATACAAAGAAAACACTACGGGCGCCAACGTAAATTTAATTCTGTGCTTGCCTCCTGCACCCAGAACTTTTCTCAAATTATTCAATAACTAAACTATTTGTAAGTAGGAAAAAAATAACCTCACCAAAAATTGATCATCAACGGTTTCAGATTTAATCAGATGCACTACTCGGGCTAATAAACGTTGCTCATCTTCGAAATCCTCAGACTCATACGCATCTTTAGGTTGATCCTGTTGGTCAGTAAGTAGACTGTCAACTAAAGCACACAGAACGGCTAGATCTTCTTCCGTTTTCAGCCAAGTCTCCTGGTCCAGCATATTCTGAAATTTTCGCTAATAATTGTTATCCAAAATAAACAACCTGAAGAAGAAATGCGCTATTTTGACATCGTCCTCTGTAGTCCATAGTTTCCATTACAGGAACGTATTCAGTGAGTTCAGCAACACGAAGAACATTGTTATATTCATCAACTGGAAGTCTCAATAACTTAGCCAATTCTCTTCCTACTGGTCCATAAGCTTCGATCCTAAAGAAAATTGCTAATAAGCCGTATTTTCAAAATACATTTGGACGCCTTTCTCATCAAGAATGTACTTTAAGCTTCCAAAGGTGATGTTGCAATATTCAGTCTTATCCGGATAGCATTTAATTGCAAGACTGACGAGTGCGTGCTGTAATTTATATTTATATAAATTTTATCAAACTAACATGAAGGGCTATAATGTCCTCTACTGGCATTTCTGGACGTGCTTTAATTAAGGTTTTAGATTGTTCGGAGAAGATATCAAAGAGTTGGAGATCAGCAGGTATACCTTTGCCAACTGGCTGAGTAGCATAAATCGCAAGACGATCAATCAAAGCAATTAAAATATTTTTTACATTAACCTCCTGAAAGTAACCAATTTTATCTAGTTCATGACCCAAAAGAAAGAAAAAGAACATACAGGTGATAACTCTCCGCATGCGTTCAAAAAATCACGCAGAGTTGCAAAGTGTTTCTCGTCGTCAAAAACTTGGATAACGCATTCCATTAGATACTCTTGTGATATATGATCTTTGCAAGAAACAACTTGCTCCAAGATGCTAGGAAAAACTTCTTTCAAATACATATCATCCGTTAAATTTTCCAATTGAGAAAGGCGAACCAAATTGGTTCCAACAAGAATCCTAAAAGGCTTATATAGGTTGTGAAAAAAATAACCTAAGTTCCATGCGATCTTTTTCCCTTTTTTCACGTTCTTTAGAAGGTCCTTGATGTTGCATGCGAACCCACAATTTATTCATTTCAGCAAAATTTAGTAGAATAAAAGCCATTGCATCTTTAACCTAGAAAAATTACAATATGCGCATAGTATGAATAGATACCGTTCCTTGTTCACAATCTGCACCGTTTTCGAGAAACCGGTATTCAGAACTGTCACTGTGTATACCGCTGCTTGTATTACCCGATTCATTGGGCTCATCGTTCTGGTTACTTTCATCCCAGGGATTATCTGGTAAAAGCGAACGTGTTGTTTGAAGCAAGTAATTCCTAGAAAAATATCCGGATAAAAGCATATTAAAATAGAACCTTAAAAATAGACCTCGAAGTGGATGCTGTACGCCTCGACACATTTCAACTATATCGCTTAAAATTTCTGGCCGGGAACCAAGACCACATTTTATATATACAACGCCGACTGTAACCAGCAGATAACTAAAAAAATTAATAATAGCTTATAAAAATGATTACAGTCTTGGCACTATAGAAGCAGCATATTGAACACATTCGTATAAATTCAGAGAAGAAATATTCTCTTGATTTCTTTCATATTCGTCAACTAAATAGTTTTCCAAATGATGAAGCTCGCTTACTGAATCCATATCTGGAATGAATCAAAATATTTATACAAGATAATGAAACTTACATAGACGATAATAAAACTTCGGCGATAAGTCATTGGTTTTTAGTTCGTTTAAAAAATTCATTGCATGCTTTAACGCATCCATTACTTTTCCTTTATCAAGACAGCGCTTCATCTCAAACGATTCAGCACGAACTATCTTTGCTGACTGTTCCAAAAGGCGTTCTTGGTCACCACCTACAACATCTTCTGCGCGCATCTGAAAATGTTTTACTTGTACAAAAAGAATTCATAGAAGTAGGATCGGGAAAACCAAATACAATTAACTGAGTCGTTGAAACATAATTTTTTTATTTGTGGAAATGTAAAACAATGTTGTTTTGGGCTTGGCAAAAAGAAAATGCAAATTACATGTTTGTAGACAAAAAGTACAAGGAAAAATCAAAAGGTTGCGTAAATTACCGGGTGATAGAAACATTTTCAATGTGACGGTTGCGCTCTACAAAAGTTTCAGTTTGCAACTTATTTTTTGCGTTGCTTTCTATTTTTACTGAAGTGTATAAGCTAATTTATATCTTCTTGTAGGTAGATGCCACTGGAACAGTTATCATCGGCCCCGGGCGTAAAGCCCACCAGATTTTCGATGTCAGATCGAAATTTGGGTCTAATGATGGAAATCATTAGAAAAGATCCGGAATCATATCAAGAAGTAAATTATTATATTCTTGTAAATTATCATAAAACTTTTCAGGAATTCCAAGAGCAGTTTGATCATTATTTGCACACTATGAAACTTCTTCATTTGCAACCTCAACAGCATCGAATGCAATTACAGCCATTGTTGGACAGCATTAATTTTTTGGCAGGACTGGCTAAATACTATCCAAGTTAGCCCTTCTTATTAATAATTTCAACATTTTATTTTAGAGAAATCTAATGAATTTTCCGAAAACATAATAGCAGTTTTGCGCGATCAAGCAGAAGGTCTAGATCCAACAGTTAGTTTTATTTTATACTGCTCAAAGTGTATTTCAGGTACGCATGTCGTTTTGCAAAGCATTGGTAATGCTTCGAAACCAAAATCTCATCGATGTGATTAAATTACTTGAGTTATTTTTTGAATTAATCAAAGTAGAAGACAAGCACCTTCGGTATTTTCCATTTTTAATATATTTCAATTATTTTTTTAAGAAAATTTATTCTTGGAGCCATTTCTGCTCATCTAAAACGATTATACAACAATAAGCATGATCACAAATTGTGCGGAAAAATACAGAATTTCGTATTCGCAAAGACGAAGGTAATCTGATAATTCAAGGTTTTAAAAATTATTTTTAAGGATTCACGACCGATCATTGCACGTGCTGCACAACTGGTTGCAATAGACGCGTTTCGTAAAAAGTATTGGAGAGATGCGAAAACTGCTAATGTCATAGCGGAAGCATGTTTTCATAAAGTGCCGAAAATACAAGTAGTTTGCTTTTTGTTCAGGTTCATATCTACTCGATCTAGGTCACAGCTATGAAATTCTTCTTGGGATCTAAAAAGGATGAAGAAGGCATAGAAGAGGATGATGAAGATGACTCTGAACCTGAAGACAACTCAAAAACGCTCAAGGAGGTTTGTAACTTTTTTATTTATAGGTTAAATTTATTATTAAGGTAATGACAGCTTTCCGTCATGCAAAAAAGACAAGAAAACGTGAAAAAGATCTCGAACGAGCAAAAAAAGCAATTTCTAAAAAGAAGAAAGCCAAAAAAGGTATGCCATTAGTGTAATGCGAGAAATAATTCGTCACATCATTTTAGAAGGAAGAAGTAAAGAGTGTAACCTGCAAGCTATTCAATTTCTTTTTGATCCTCAGGAATTTGCGGATCGCCTTTTCGGAATGTTAGAAGGCAAAAAAGTTGAGAAATTCGAGGTCTGATGCTTACTTTTGCTTTTTCAATTTTAGTTTAGGTTCGACTGTTTCGAATTGCTCTTTGTGCTCGTGTTATTGGTATTCACAAATTGCACACTCTAGGGTTTTATTCTTATCTTCATAGATATCTACAACCCAAACAGCGAGATGTATGTGCAATTGCTTTCATTTCTAAAATATTTTTCAGGTTACCAGAATATTGTTGTATGCCGCCCAAGCATGCCATGATTTGGTGCCTCCTGATACCATCGAACAGCTTGTTCGCACAATTGCTAATAATTTCGTTTCTGACAGGTACTGTATCTTTTATCAAAAATTAATCCGTCATCAGAAATTCGCCGGAAGCTATGACCGTTGGAATAAATGCTATTCGTGAAATTTTTATTAATTGTCCTTTTGCTGCAACGGAAGAGTTGCTCCGCGATTTAGCTGAGGTCATTTTAACATTATATTTTCAAAATTTTGGTTTCAGTATAAAACCTACAAAAATAAAAATGTTTCTATGTCCGCACGTGCGTTGATAACTCTTTTCCGGTCCATAAATCCTAAATTACTGGCTAGAAAAGACCGTGGAAGACCAAGTGACAACACAGATGAAGATAAAGAGTTTGTTATTATTAATTATATATTTCATAGCTTTAGATATGTTGGCTTCGCAAGACCTAAAGTGGCCAATGCCGTCGTTGACGCTGATATTCTTGGCGAAGAGAGTCCGGACGATGTTGAAATTGGCGATGATGACGATTCTGATAGTGAATTAGATGTCTCAGGTTGCTCTAATTAACATTCTAGCATAACTGGTAGTTTAGACGTTGATACAGATGACGTAGATACTGATGATGACGCACCTCCTTTAAAGAAATCCAGAACCGCTGAGAATGGAAACGATGAGGTGATTGTTTGCAGCACTGGATTTTAGCTGTGTTTAGGAAATGGAAAGTGAAAACGAGACAAGCTGCTCGGATGAAGATATCGATGAAGATGAAGGATGGGTGACCGATAACGGAGAAGATGATGATGAAATGGCTGATGAGGAGGAAGACATGGATGAGAAAAATGAAAACGGCGAAAAGAATTCAAACGAAAAAGAGGATTCTAAAAAGAGAGCAGAAACAATTAGCTCAGGAAGAATTTTAACCCAAGTAAGTGCTTCTAGCAAACTATTTTTATTTTATTTTAGGAAGAATTTAAACGAATCCGTGAATATCAGCTAAAGAAACAGCTGATTGGTGAGAAAAAGCTTAAGAAACAGTTGGGTAACAATAAAACAAATGATAACGTACGGCTAATTGAAGAAATAAGCGAGCGATTAAATGAGTAAGACATTTTCAAATCTATATAAAATTTTCTTGCTTTCAGACATGGTGGTGGTGATGGTCTTCCACGCTTGAAAAATATTGAGCAGTTCCATAAAAAGAAAAGACAAACTAAAGCAGAACGACTTGCTGATATTCGGGAAGGGCGTGATGAAGAAAAAACATATGGAAAACCAAAGAAAAATGTGAGATATTATTATATTTTTAATATAATAATATTTTCATTATATAGGGACCACATGTTGGTAGAACAAATCGTGAATTAGCCAAGAAAAAAGTCTTCAATATGGTGAAAAATAAAGTGCGTGGAAAAAATCGTCAAAGATCTTTCCAAGCACAACAGAAGCAGTTACGGAATTATTTACTAAAACAGAAGAAAATGTAAACTATTTGAAATGCTTTGTAGAAGAAAAATTCTTTATTTTATTGTTGCTTTTATTGTTGAAATTGATTATTTTATTGTTGAAATTGATTGTTATTGTTAAAAATGAATCTAAAGTTCAGACAAACTGTCTTCGTAACTCCTAAAGTCATCGAAAATTTTTTATGAATAACCAGCGTTGTGTGTCGACTCAACACAGGAAAGCCGAGCCGAGTTGTGTCGAAAGAGCCGAATCGACTCTGTGTCGAGCCGAATTCGAGCCAAAACAATGGCCAAATACGTGATCGACACCCCCACTTTTCATTTTCAGGTTACAGTCGATCACGTATTTCTCCCTCGAATTCTAACACCTGCCTGTATCTTCGACTGTAACCTTGTTACTGGTGCTTTGGATAATTGCCCGACTATCAATCGTTGGGCCCAAGTTCGATCCCCTCACCAATTTTTTTTGTTTTCATTATTTTTCCGCTATTATTTTATTTACTATACTGGATTGTTTTAGTTGTTTTATAAGTAACCCTGCTGTAGAAATAGGTAAGGATAACGAAATAATGAGGAAAGATGACACAGTAAGGATCATCTTCCAATCATAAAATTTGTTGCAGCTGTTGTTTATAACAGGGTCCGCGAAAAAAAGCACTTTTCTAAATAATTCTTTCATATCTGTTGATACAACCTAGCTATTATTGCTCTCCGTAATTTTCTGAACAGCAGAAATAAATGAAATTCAGCATTTGGCGTATTTTGTGTATACACCGGGTGTATTTTTCTCCTTCGCTTGTTATTCCTTATCAGCTCAAAAAACTGATTGCAGTAGTATAGATCAGATGAAAAATGTAGATGAAGCAGCTCTCCTCCTAATTAGATTGCGTCTTAAAATAACTCTTCTGATAGGAGGAAAAAACCATCTCAATTTCACCCTGATTGACCTTATTCGTATTTCCGGTGGCTCGAAAATCAAGGCAAGATTCATCATTCCCTAAATACAGAAACGTTAGTAAACGACGAGAGACAATGGATACCGTATTTTTCTTCTTTCTACCCTGACAATGAAACTTTTTTGCGTCGGCAACGGTCTGCCTATAAGACATACACCATTCGAAATCGAAAGAAGATAAAAATTATGGTATTTCACAATTATTCAACTGCAGAATCCCTCACCGTAAAAAGTTATGCGCAATTCCAGATTGACATGGCAAATTCCAATTTCTTCATTTTCAGCAAGCCAGCGAGCGAGGCGCATATTTTTCCATGAAACAACATGGTCAAATGGTTACCGCGCTACGGTATCACATTTTGATACCGGGTTCGATTTTGTCACCATCCAACTTCATCTTTCTTGCCGCAAACGGTCTTTTTAGTGGGATAATCAAATTTTTATCTCGTTATTTTCCTTCCTGTGTTCTGCCCACATCGAATTTTTGTTCAGCAATGCTTGCGAAAAGAAAAAAGAAGCTGGATGGTGGCGGAATTGAACCCGGGGCCAAAATGTGAGAAGGAAGCGCGCTATCCACTTGTCCATGCTGCTTCGTAGAATAATATGTGCCTTGCTCGCTGGCATGCTGAAAATGAAGAAATTGGAATTTGCCATGTTAAAATGTCAATCTGGAGACGCGCATAACTTTTTACCCCGGAAGAGCCCGCACCTGAAAATGTGAGAAATACCATAATTTTTGCTCCTCTTACCATTTCGAATGGTATATGTCTAATAGCCAGATCGTAGCCGACGCAAAAAAAGATTCCATTGTGAAAACCATCAGTACCAGTATCCGCTTGTGAAATCCTAAACGTTTAAATTATACAAAAATAAAATTAAAAACCAACGTCGTTTTTCGTGTCCCGATGCTTACGACATGGTGTTGGTGTCTGAAAAAAATATGAAATTCAAAATATCAGCTAAAATAATTATCGAGTATCGAGTGCAACATAAGGCAGGTATTACAGAAGGTAAAACAAAATATTGCACTTATAACAATGAAATGTTGACGAATGTTTATCAATAGCAACAACTACATAAAAGCAATAACAATATATCGAAATCAACAACAATAACACGATCAAAGAACACCGGCTTTTTTCGTCTTCATCTAAAACAATTCTATTTCAATATAGTCACTCAAAATACATACCTTCTCAAACAAAATTCTCGCAAACCCTAACAGAGATCGGAAATCAGAAGCCGAAGCAATCAGGTCCAGTGTATCTATAATTTCCTTCGCTTGTACATGAAGTTTTTGCAGAGCAAAATACGAGTAGACTGTTCTTGGGTCATTAGGTGTCAATATTTCATTTCTCAACCGGCTTGCAAGAAACCTAGAAATACATCATTACGGATTGAAAAACGTTTACCGCTTCTCAACTAGATCAACGCGCTCAATTAGTTTAACTTCGCTTGCAAAGTCACGGTTCTAAAATGCAATAATAACAATTACTTGTAAACCAAACCACTAACCAGTCTCTTGCCGATTTTAAAGAGCTCACGTTCCACCTGATTTAACGAAGCCAAAAATGACTGGTATCCCACCAGTTCATTCATCGTTATGCTACCCTAAACTACAATAAAACATCGATCAAAAAGATGAAAGATAAACCAAGCCGCAAAAAACCATTAATTATAACTCACAATACAAACAGAACACGTAATCATATGCCAAACCACTCATGAAAATCAAATCAAAAAGTAGCAAGAAAAAAAAATAAAGCGGTGCTTGCCAGCATGGCGGGAAATATAAAAAAAATATTAAAAATCCTGAATCAGCGTATACAGAGCAACCCTACTGAGTGTTTCAACCATTTTCCCCCATGAATTCAACCATTTTCCCCCATGAATTCAACCATTTTCCCCCATGAATTCAACCATTTTCCCCCGTGAATTCAACCATTTTCCCCCGTGAATTCAACCATTTTCCCCCGTGAATTCAACCATTTCCCCCATGAATTCAACCATTTTCCCCCATGAATTCAACCATTTTCCCCCATGAATTCAACCATTTTCCCCCATGAATTCAACCATTTTCCCCCATGAATTCAACCATTTTCCCCCGTGAATTCAACCATTTTCCCCCGTGAATTCAACCATTTTCCCCCGTGAATTCAACCATTTCCCCCATGAATTCAACCATTTTCCCCCATGAATTCAACCATTTTCCCCCATGAATTCAACCATTTTCCCCCATGAATTCAACCATTTTCCCCCATGAATTCAACCATTTTCCCCCATGAATTCAACCATTTTCCCCCATGAATTCAACCATTTTCCCCCGTTAATTCAACCATTTCCCCCATGAATTCAACCATGGTCCTGGTGCTGATACCTCAAACACACAGAATTTGAGCCACATGATTTATATGCAAAGAGGGGACAATGGCAAAGCGAAGAAAAGATGTGATCATTGAAAATGGCCCTCATATCTGCTGAAATATTTTGCTAGTTCATCGGGATTTTTCATCTGGGCGAGTTTTTTATAAATGGTCGACAAATCTGTCGGATTTGTTGTCAATTTGCCAACGAACACTATCAATGTGTCCAGTAATTGTCTTTGATTTCGAGCTGTCTGGACCCGCAATTTGAGTCCATTGTTGTATTTTCCTCGTGTAACGGTAAGAATCCTCCATTGGTTCTGGTTGACTTTGATTATCCACAGGTTGTGTTTCACTTGCTGAAACTGCGTTATTAAAGAGACGCGACTTTTGATGTGCAGCACGAATTGTTACTGAAACACAGGACTTACTGTGGGCTCTCTCCATAACTCTTCCCCTTCGTAGATCATAAACTTGCGTTTATAAACTACTATAGTTTCTGATGTGACAATGTCCAATGGCAAGCGATCACAAAATTCTTGAATAATATCCAAATCTTTGTATCCTGTCCCATATGAAGAGCAAAAGTGCATTGTGTCCGGTGTGTCGAAGTCTTTCTGCCAGTTCTAAACATTTATTTCTATTTCTAATATTTTTAATATTGTTATCCACCCCATAGATGGCATTTATTGCATCCCAAATAGAAGCCAAGCTGTAGCGATTTCCCACAAATTTGAACGTTTTCTTTCCACGGGCAAAATCCACAACAGTTTCGATATCGACTGGGAGCTGACGAACCCAGTCCCGTATGCAATAAGATATAGACGACACCCTCTAAACTAGAATGATCGGTTATGTGAGTTCAACTGACCTTCACACAGTCCAAATTTAAATAATGATTAATATGTGGACTGGCAAAAAGTTGCAGTTGGAGATGTTCTATCTTCCAGTTATTTAATAAAACTGCCATGCATTCTGCTGGCAGATCAGGCAAAGTTAATTGTTTCACTTTGAATTCGGTGACAATTCCCAGAAAAGCCGGCAAAGCTTTGTTTAGTTTTTCAATGCTGTAGGAAAGAAAATCCTGAAATTTCCAAAAAAGAGTAAAGTCTTTCTAGTCTTCACGTACAATAAAAATGTGGGTGAAGGCGAATCCCGACAGAGATTTCTTGATTCGAAGAGCTTTTTCTTCAGAAACCTCAGCCATATATTTTATCTCCGGGTCAAACACGTCATAATTTACAAATAAATGGTATTCAGCCAATCTCAAGGGCTGATTTTTGAATTAGAATGAGTCAACAAAGCTTACTTCAGAACCGCTGACTGGATGTCGGAACAAACATTTTGTGAAGATCAGAAAAGGATCCTTTCGACGACTGTAGACTCCCAGACGTCGCCGATTCTTTTCACAAAAATCGTCGACGGATCGACAAGTTTGACGGAGACGGACATACGGGACTTGGTTACACTGGAGTAAAAGTCTGATTTCCAGGAGGAAACTTTACCTTTCTGATGATTTGGACCTTTAATTCTGATGGAATTGTCGTGAACTGCGAGAACTTCATGATGCTAAGGGGATAAAAACTTGGGCAAGAAATCAGCGAGAGCCAATCGACGCTGACCTCTGTAGTTATTGATTTTCATCTCAAATCGCGTTCAGATCAACCGTCAATAATTCAAAGGCAATGAGAGTAGATCGACACGCTCACAATCAAAAGGTTGATGGATTCTCATAGGGGTCCATGAATTAAATGACTTATCAAAATAATGTTCGTTGGGAATGTCCAAGTAGGGTTGCCGGCGGGACAGGAGTGGAAAGCAGGTCCCTGTGTCCCTGAGGGACGACAATATTGTTCTGGTCCGGCCGGATTCCCCAACCGCGTGGCATCACTCCACCTCTCCTCATCAGAGACCGAGATAACCAATCTGTCGACAAGTATCATTGAATTATAAGACGGACAGTAACATTATGAAAAAAAAGTTAATTTCCAATAAATTATTCAGCAAACGTTTCAAAAGAATTCGACTGGAATAGATTTATAATATCTGGAAATTTTTGAATTTGAGGAAGACAGCCCCCACCACCGAGGGGTGGGCGGAGAGACAGGCGTGATACACTCTTAGCCACGCACCTTCCTCACAAATAGCCACAATTTCGGATATATTTTTTAATGTTATTTTTTCCATCAGTTTCTTATGATTTTCCCGTTCCTTCCTCTTTCTGTTTGCGCTCTCCAGAGAGGGCTGTTTCGTTATCCGCGCCTCGCTTGTAAAGACCTCTCTCAATCTTCTCCTCCGTCTACAATTCTTCGTCCTTCCGTCATCCATACATGGCTTTTTAATCTCTTCCCTTTCAATCTTTGCTGTCTTCCTAACAAAATCTGCAAAGACGAGCAATTGTCTATCGCCCGCGCCAATTGGTCTAATGGTCCGTCACTCCGTTTTTCTTCTGGCTGTTATCCTGGTCCTAGTCATGCTTGTCCGACTCATTCACTTTCTGTTTATCTAACCCTCTTCAAAACCTTTTCTCAAGTATTACTTTTTGTTCCAATCTGGTTGTGAACAGTGGCGCCTCTTTTCTATGATATCTCTCCCCCAGATTACAATGACCAATGTCTCAATTGAAAAAAAAATGGGAGATTTTACCCACGCGTCGAGTGATGTTTGCCAACTGCGCGTATCAGTAGTGGCATCGGCTTTTCTACATCCGACACGACTCTTTTTAAATGTCTCCGAAATTCGAATCTGGCTGGGATATGGCCATCTCTCTGCTACGTCAACTTATGCCAGATCCTCTCGATCTTCTCTCCGATCCCGAATTAATATTCGGAGCACAGGTACTTCCAGCTGTTTACCGGCCTCTGAACGGCTTGTTCGCAAGATGTAGCCCCCGTTGTAGTAATAGGCCTGATGGGCCTCGAGAGCAGCTGCGATCGATGCTGGGATCGCCACTGATGATCACAGGGGGGAAAAGAAAGGGAGAGAGAGGGATGGGAGAGTGCGCCAACCTCAAGTGGACTGAACCTCGGGTAAACTCCCGCGACCTCTGTTTGAGGACAATGTTATAATCAACAGATGGCCATAAAAAAGAGACATGCCGTCCGCTTTACACTAAGCTGGTCACACTCGCTCGCATCCACTGCCCAGTACCCTTTCCTCATTGTCTTTATACATGTCCTCCTTTGTGTGTCGATGTCCATGTTCAGGTGGCCGTGATGGCCTGTGTGGCGTGTCGTTCGTCGTGTTGTTGTTGCTGTCAATGTCGTCATTGTCCGTCTCCACCATCCCCGTATCTACCGCTTCCACGAGCAGCTTCTTTACCATCACCGAGGGCTTTTCATAAGGGATATTCGCGAGGTGTCAGCCTTGATCGAGTTCTCCTTGTTGATGAGCCTCTCGACACTCCGCCTGTTCGTGTATCCATCGACTTGCCTTTTATTGATGCCGAAGGCGATAATCCAGATTGTTGCAGAAAGAAGCGAAAACCCGGGTTCCGACCTCTTCGAGGACATTCCGCATCTGCGTAAGTTTTTTTTATTTATCCATCATCTGGTCATTTTAGAAGCGGCTCATCCAGTGAGCTTATCATCCATCGCAGACGGAAAATGGAGCGCCGAGGCTTCTTCCAGGTGGGATAATATATTAGACACATGCCATTACACATTGTGTTTTTAGCGCTGGTTCGGGACGGGAGAGGAGCCGCGCGCTGAAGAACTACGGGTATCACCTCTACGAGACGAGAACGACTACGCGACGATCGACAGATTGCGCAATACTGGCAAGCGAGAGAGTTCGTTTCCATCTCGGATATCCACGATCTATTTCAGTGTCAATGCCGGCGTCTCCCAGGTCAGTACACTTTATCGACGACACAGGCAGCGGTGCCTTCCGTGGTCGACCCCAATACCGTCCACGAGGTAAATTATTCATTCAATTTTTCGAAGAAACCCATAATTTAGCCGCTGGGAACCCTCGAGGTCCCATAAACAGGAAGAACTCGATGAACGACTTGGACCAGGCCACGATTGATCTCCTCCGGCTCTCTAACGAACCTACTTCATCGTCCAACTCACCTACCAGGTAGAATTCTTCCCTTCTTCATATTTTTTTAAGATATCGCACAGCCCCAAGTCCCTTGCCAAAAGCAGCCTCCACCAGTTCCGTACTGAAATATATTCCAGCACAGGTTACAGTAATTTGAATTTGACTTGACAAAAAAGTTTCAGGGAGGTGGTAGATTGCGAATTGGTGATGTATACACGTGGGACAACCACTCTGAGAGAGATCTGTCCGACTCGACTGACCATCAGCAGAGATCGGTGAGTTGAAAGAAAAATAAGAAAACAGGAGGATCATTTAGGTCGGACTCTCTCCAGAAGCTGTCAGAAGAAATGAACAGAGACATGAAGTGACCGTCGACCTGGAGGAAGAGAGAAAAGGACCTCCTGTGGTTAGTCGGCATGCCATTATTTTATATTTGAATAGGTTCGAACGACGGTCGAGGGCAAATTGCGAATGGAAAAAATAGTTGGAGCTGATTTGATCACTGTAGACAGTTGTGTGTCCAGCGCATGGACAGTCAAAGATACTGTAACTAATTACAAGGTAATAATGATTCCTGGAAGCGAATACAAAAAGAATTATAGATCAAGACAAGCGTGGGTAAAAAGAGTCTACTGCTGGAGGAGATGGCCGAGGGTCAGTCGAAGTACCGTATCACATTAATCGAGAATGGGGAGACTAAAATGGAAAGAGAGGCAACTCTGGATGTGCCTGAATTCATGGTAAGCAGCTTGAGGTTTTGAAATGGCGTGTTTTAGAATAAAAAAGAATACTTGTCGAAAGTGAGTCAACGACTGTTGGAAGGACTTCGTCAAGAGGGCGAAGAACTCTCAGCGGCCACCCACGTCGAGGTAGAGATCATTGAAGATGTCACCAACATTCTCAAAACGTATGTTATTGGGGAGACGGCCGAAGACTATCTGGCCGAACAGCCGGCCATCGAACCGGCTGTCGTCGAGGAAACTGTCGACAGAACACCGCCTCCGCAACAGAAAGTCGAACGGATCTATGTTGATGTATTGGAGAAAGAGGAAGAGGAAATGGAACATGCTAAAGTCATATTGAGCATGGATGGGCAACACATCGAAGGACAAGGATCACTTCAGAGAATCAGACGACTACAGACAGAGGACTCCCTAGATGTGACGACACCCAGGTGCGCCCACACTTTTGTGGATTGTGACCTCGTTAGACGAGAAGACAGATCAGATTATCTGGTTAGAATAGCCATGCCACTAGTCACTGCCATAAATGTCATCTTGACCCAGACAAGAAGAAAGGCCAAGGCACAAAAGACTGCCCTGGCCATGGAAAGAGAAGGCCTCCGATATCAACAGGAACAACAACTTCGATCCATTCGAAGACTCGAGACATCAGATTCAGTCGAAGAGGAAATGGCAACACGAAGGGAAGAGACAGTGATGGAAGAGAGGGCAGTGGAACGAATAGAAGAGAAAATTGTCGAGATGAGAGCCGTCGAGAGAATTGAAGAGAAAAGACATGAAGAAATATTGGAGAGAGAAGCCGAAGGAGGCAGCTACGAAATGGAACGAGATGGACAAAAATTCAAGGGAGAGATGGCCATCCGCCGAAAACACAGAGAACTTTCATCTGCTTCTGAAGAGGAAGAGAGATTACGCGAAGCAGAAGGAGGACAGTACGGCTTTGAAAAAGAAGGGCTCGATCTTCGTGGACAAGTCAAGATGCGAAGACAAGGGAGAATGTATGAATCAGAGTCGGAAGAGTCATGGGGCGGCGGCGGACCGACGATGGTCGACCTCGTCCAGAAAGAAAGCCATTCACACTTTGACGTGGTCTTTGAGACGGCAAATAATGCTACACCGATTACGGTAACAGTCACACCACCGGTGAAGAAAAGAGAAACTACTGAACTTACTTGTAGTCTGTCGAAGGCAGAGACTAGTCGAGCAGAGACATCAGCAGTCCGAGCTGATAAAACGACATGGACAGAGACATACAACGGACGAGAATTGGCGGAAGAATATGCCAATGTTGCCATCGGATTACAAAATATGGCCGATGGCTCGAAATTCAAACAAGATGCCGAACGAAATATGGCCGGAAAGTCTCTAGAAAAAACATCTCGACGAATAAAAGAGACGAGCGAAGAGCAGGCTGTGATGATGTACGGATTCTCAAATACCCGGCCATCACAAGCAGAGACAGAGACAAAAAGACGAGAGAAACAGATACAGAAATTGACATTCTTTGGAGCAGCAGCTGAGGAGAATCAAGTACAGCTGACAAATCAAATGTGTCGAAGTGGAGATGTCCAAAGGAGCCAAGGTACGTGCAAGATGCCGCGGACAACTCAAGTAATGGCGCGGTTCGCGGAATCCGCGAGTGAGAACTTGACCAGCGTATTGTATTTACAAAAGGAGAAAGGTGTTGGTGGGTTACAAGCGGAAAAGATTGCCCGAGCCGTTGACCGTCGTGCCGCCGCCTTCCATGCCCGTGCCTCCCAGGAGACATCGACCAGTACGACCCAAGCCATCAATCGTAGTGCCTCCTATCCGGAGACCATGGCTGCCGGAAAATTGCTTTGGACTCACAACGTCAACGAGGCTCGGTTCACATGTTCCGAGTCCGAACTTCATTCTGCCAGTACGTCGTCAGCGTTTGATCGAGGCCTGATGACTGCGACGGCCTCCGTCACCCGCAAAGACAGTCACAAGCAGAAGTTGGTTGGTCGAGTGGCAGAGTTTGGAGATGCCCAAGAGAGCTGTGCTGTTTTGTTGAAGAATGCCGGTACCCTAATGGATGGAGCATACGCGGCAGTGGCTGAGACTGTTTCGGGTAAGTTCGATACTCTTACCGTTAGCAAGAACTGGCACTTGCCTTGCTTCCGAAATATATTGCCCGCCAGGGGCACAGCGCATCTTTGCCTCCCGCTCGCAGCGCATGCGGCCGCCTCCTTCCGCCTCTCTGGTCTTTCTGAGCACTTACCGTCCTTAACAACTGAGACGCTCCTTCTGCACGACAGCCTCTCTAACATAGGTGAGTAGTTTAGTTTTGTGTGTGGCTTGCTCTGCTCGTGTGACTAATCCCTCTAGTAGACGCGTTAGATCCTTCAGTTCTCCTCGGTTGCTGGCTTCGCATGGCTTCTCTGCTTTTCCCGCCCTTTTCTTCTTCTTCTTGGATTCGACTGTTGCAGAGCGAGAACAACGTCGAGACGTGACCACTGCCAGATGGGCCGATATCCAAAGAGACGAGTATATCCGCAAGGAGGAGATCCTCCGTGTCAGACGGGAACAAAAAGACTTCGGGTCACAAACGGATATTTATACGGCTACGACTGTTGATACGGGAATTATGGCGGGTGAAACCTCAGAGCATCTCGGCGTGTCTCTAGAGGCCGGTGACCATTCAGCCGAAATTATTGCTGCGGGTCCTGTTCAACCGGTGCTGACGAGGACAGCAAGCGCCTCCAGTGTTATCGCCATGAGCAGAGAAACATCAATCAGAAGAACTGAAGAAAATGTTATTGAAAGGGAAAGACTTGTAAAAGAGTATCGTGCACATTCTGAAGAACGCGCGGATGTTATCACAGGGTGGGATGTGGTCGAGAGAGATCAATGGACTACAACTACTTGGGACATGGACTCTAGGGAAAGCTCCTACATGCAGACGCTGGGAATGACCGAACGGAGTGTATTCTCTACAGAAGACATCCAAAAAAGAGAACAAGACGAGAGGACACTGGAAAGAATTTCGGAGATCAGTAGGGAAGGAAGTGGGAGAACATTTGGAACAGACGCTACTAGCCATCGAGGAGAGGTCGCCAGACAGGAGGAGTACAGACAGACAGCCGCTATTCGACCCGAGAGTCGAACGGAAATCGCCTCTGTTGACGGTATCCATGAGTATGGATACGAATCACAGAGCAGCTCGGTTGTCATGTCTCGCTTGTCTCGACCCATCTCGCAAATTGAAGAAGCTGAAGCGATTCAAAATATTTCTCGTGGTTTGGAAACTCGGATGAGGATGACCGCCGCCAAGGAAGAGAGGACAGGAGCAGAGTTTGCTCTATCCGGAACATCCGATCAACTCGATGCGTCGAGAGACATTGCTACTGCTCAGAAACACCAAGATCACTCAGCTGTGAAGGCGTCTACTGAGGTGTCAACAAAAACTGCGGAAGAGATAAGAAGAGTAGAAGAAATGGAACAAACAGAGAGACAAATCTTGATGTCTGAGCTGATCTCAGCTGAGCAACGACTCCGGGAATTGAGCAGCATCAGCGGAAGAAACATAGCCGATCTCTCTGTAGTCGAGCGAGATGCCCTAGCCTCCATGACATTGAAACAGATGCAAAGTCTGGCCAGTCAGTTGAGAACGGCTGCTGCTACAATGGAGACGGTCGGTTTAGAAGGAAGATTCAAAGGAGGAGAACTCTCTGGACACAGTGATTTCTCCATAGACTTGACACAAAGAGAAGAATTGACGGGTAAATATGGAATTGATGAGACGGCATCTCAACAGCAGTTGAGAGGAAGAGATGCGACACAAGGAATAGAGGTGGTCAGAACTGCTTCGCAGACTGAATTGACAACCAAGAAATTGTATGAATTTGGAGAAGAGGAAGCCGACAGCGTCTTGATAATGTCAAGGCAGCCCAGACGACAGGCATCAGCTGAGGCAGAACATCAACAAAGCCTTTCTCGAAATGTTGTGGAGAAATTGTCTACCAAGGCAGCCATGACAGAGAATACTTCAATTCATGGAGAACTTCAAGGTTTCGAAGAAAACTTGTACGCCCAAAAAGTGGCTAGAACTGTCCTGAAATCTGACAGTTTTTCATCGATGAAAGCGTCTCAAGAGGAGAGCGTCCAATTTGGTCAGGGCTTATCAAAAGGAGAAATTGTCATTACGGCTCAAAAGAAATTACCAGATCGAGTTGTCGGCGCTGAGTCTGCCCAGATGCATGAATTTGGCGATGCAAAAACTGGCTTTGTATCGACCATCGAGACAGTAGACATTGATCAAAGAACAGGAAAAACTTTCCAAGAGATCAGCACAGAAAGCGCTGACTTGAATACCCTTGAATCGACGACGATTTCAAAGGAGACGATGGAAACTATTCGGGCAGCTGAGCAGGCGCAAATGACGGGGCTTGGTATAAGAGAAAAGGTTCAAGAAGAAGCCGAAAGAGGCTTCAGAATAGAACGAGTTGACCTGGACTCGAAGACGCAAGGGACAGATCAAACCATGATGACATCGACGTCGACTGCTGACAAGCAAAAAGAGAGCGCTGCTCAAAAATTGAGAGAATATGGAGATCAATCGGAGACAAATATCGTCTCACTTGCCCGTATTCCAGCTGTTCCTAAAGAAGAGGCAACAGAAGCCATGCAGTCCGTCACACGTTCCGTAGCAATGGGCCTTTCGACCAGTGCAGTACAGTTGGCTGAAATTACATTGGAATCAGAACAATTGTACGTATCTCGCTCGGAATCAGCCAGCCGAATTGCTGCTGATCTGGTTCGATCTAGCGGTTCGTCGGCAATGCAAGCTACAACGGAAGAAACCACCCATTTTGCCGATGCTCTCTCATCAGTCGAAAATGAGGCCCAAGCTCATCACCATCTTCGGGAAGAGCTAAAAGAATCTGACTCGGTTAGACTGAGGGAATTGGCAGACAACAAGACGGGACACATCTCTTCAATTGAAACAATTGATGTCGATCAGAGGACAACCACCACATGGACAGAAAAAGAGACAGGAAGGACTGACCTGTCGACAGCCGCTGCTCAGTCGACAACAAGCGCTGTCGACGACGAGATTAGAGCAGCGGAATTCGGAATGGGAACTAATCGAAACATTCCTCCAAAAATGGAAGGAGAAACAGCGAGGCAATTCAAAGTAGAACAGGCCGTCTTGTCAAAAGAAGCCAGCCACGTCGGGTCACATCAAAATGTAACCGGCTCAGCTTCTGACAAACTGAAGGAGTCGACCTCTGGAATGTTCAGAGAATTTGGAGAGTCATCCGAGTCGAATGTTGTTTCGATGTCTCGAATACCAGCCAAACATCCGCAAGAGGAAGAGGCCTGGATGTCGCAAACAGTCGGACGGACTTATTCTACCGGTTTAGCCACACAAGCACCAGGCGATGTCACAACTGTCGTCGCGACTGAAATGTCTATTTCGGCACCTGGGGAATCGATCACCTCTGTCGCTAAAGATATTTTGAGAGTCGAAAGTTCTTCTTCACTCCGAGCATCCACAGAAGAGACGGCTTGCTATCAAGAAGGTCTGTCTAAACAAGGCGCATCAGACGAGGCACAGAGACAACTTTCTGACAGACAAACCGAGGCCGTACAACTTCAAAAACTGAAAGAATTTGGTCAACAAAAGAGCGCCCTGTTGAGTTCTCTGGAAACTGTAGAGACAGACCAGAGGACATCGGGAATGTGGACAGAAAAGAGTGAGGAAAAAATGATAGTGAACATTCGAGGAACAACGGAAGAAGGTACTGTCTATCAGGAAGAATTGAAGGCTGCTGAAGCCAGAATATCCATTGGAAAAAATGTTGACGAAAAAGTATTAGAACAAGCCAGAGAACAATTTGGAATTAGCCACATCCAAGGGGAATCAGCCTTGGCGCAAAGTGAACAAGAATTGTCTGCCGAGAAAGTCAGGGAACTGAAAAGAAAAGAAGAAGGAAGACAGACAATTCGGGAATACGGAAACGAACAAGAGGAAAACGTCCTTTCTCTCGCTCGACTGCCCGCAAAATCGCCGCAAACTGAAGGCGTTGAGATCTCCCAAGCCATTCCAAGAAATCTTGGAGCCGGTTTGTCAACCTCAGCTGCAAAAATTGAGGGAACATCCGTGATGGTAGCCAAATCGGCCATGGAACAGTCTGGAGAGTCGATCACGGTCTCCTCTGTTGTCCAAAAATCGAGCAGTTCATCGTCTTTGAAAGCTTCAAGCCATGAGACCGTTTCTGTTGGAAGTGGCCTCTCCCAGACAGGAATGACCGCCGGGGCAATGAAAGAAATCCAGCAAAAGACGAAAGAACAACTACAATCAGACAAAATTAGAGAGCTCGCAGGGGTGAGGCAAGAACTATTGTCGTCGATAGATACAATCATGAATGGCCAGACTGCAGAAAGACTATGGTCCGACAGAAGCGAAGAGAAAATGTCTGTGAATGTCCGTGGGGCGACAGAAGAAAACAGAGCCTATCAGGATGAGCTGAAAGCAGCAGAAGCCCAAATCTCCGCAGTTATCGGGATTTCTGAAAAAGTTATCGAACAAATTGGAGAAAAATTCGGAATTAGCCAAACTGAAGGAGGATCAGAGCTTGTTCAGGGAGAACAACATCTGTGGGCTGAAAACGTAAGAGACGTGACGCGAAGAGAAGAAGGACGACAGACACTTCAAGAATTTGGGAACGAGCGAGAAGAAAATGCGATATGCCTCAGTCGAATCCCAGGAAAATCGCCGCATAATGAAGCTGCCATGCTTTCCCATGCCGTTTCTAGAAATCTCGGAGCTGACTTGTCAACACAAGCTGCTAAAATTGAAGGAACATCTGTCGAGATAGCTAAGTCGGCCATGGATCAATTTGGAGAGTCGGTCACGGTCTCCCCCCTTGTCCAAAAATCGAGCAGTTCATCGTCTTTGAAAGCATCCACACAGGAAGTTGTCTCCGTTGGAAGCGACATGTCCATGGCTGGAAAGACAGCCGAGGCCATGGGAGAAATCCAGCAAAAAATAATGGAAGATCTTCGATCCGACAAGATCACAGAGTATTCTGACAAGAGACAAGAATTGATGTCATCGATTGAGACTGTCGACAACAATTTGGCAGCATCAGGAACATGGAACGAACGAACTGATGAGAAAATGACAGCCAGTGTTCGTGGAATAACAGAAGAGGACAGTGTTCATCAAAGAGAATTGGAGGCAGCTGAAGCGAGAGTATCCATCGGAAAATGTTTTGCTGAAAAAGTGTCAGATCAAGCTAGAGAGCAATTTGGAATTAGTCACATTCAAGGGGAATCAGGCTTGATCCAAAATGGACAGCAATTGTCCGCCGAAGAAATTAAAACATTGAAACAGAAAGAGGAAGGGCGACAGACAGTTCGGGAATTCGGAGATGAGCGAGAAGAGAATGCACTTTCTCTCAGTCGAATACCCGTAAAGTCTCCACAAAGTGAAAAAGTCGAGATTTCCCAGGCAATTCCAAGAAATCTTGGAGCCGGTTTGTCAACTTCTGCTGCTAAAATTGAAGGAACATCTGTCGAGATAGCCAAATCGGCCATAGAACAATCTGGAGAATCGATCACCGTCTCATCTGTTGTTCAAAAATCGAGCAGTTCATCGTCTTTGAAAGCATCCACACAGGAAGTTGTCTCCGTTGGAAGTGACCTCTCAAAGAGAGAAACGACAGCTGAGACGGCTAGAGACATGCAAGAGAAAATGACAGAGGAATTGCAATCAGATAGGCTCAGAGAATATTCCAAGATGAGACAAGGAATGTTATCGTCAATAGAAACTGTTGAGAATGATTTATCCGCTGAAGGAAGGTGGACAGAACCTCGACAGGAGAAGATCGGCTTCAGAGGACAAGGAGCAACTTCCGAAGAGACTGATCATCGACAAGAAATAAAAGCAATTGAACGGTGTCTTGAAACTGGAGAGCAACTTCCTCTAAAGATTTTGGAAGAAACACAGCGGATTTTCCAAATAACCCAATCTGAATCGGGGGCATTTTTGACAAGAGACGGACCGCAGTTGACAACTGAAGAAGTTAAAGATCTTCTGACAAAAGAAGTCGCCTCACAAAAGTTGAGAGAATTTGGCAATGTCCACGAGGAAAATACAACAGTACTCTCAAGAATTCCAGTAAAACAACCAGCTAGTAAACAGACGGAAATATCTCAAGATATTCCTCGAAATGTGTCAATGACAATGAAGACCAAAGCAGCGGAAGAAACGTCGACCAATTTGGAAACTGTCCAGAGAGGACGAGAATCTAGCCAAGAAGCATTTTCACTCACCAAGGAAGTGACGAAGTCGAGTAGTTCAAGCGCCATCAAAGCATCTACAGAAGAGAATGTCTTCTATGGACAAGATTTGTCTCAGACTGAGTCAACTGGCCAGGCAAGCAAAGGATTGATTGGAAAGATGTCGCAAGGGGTCAAGTCTCCTCGTTTCCGAGAATATTCAGAAGAGAGAAGCCTCCTGATGTCCAATATGAAGACCATTGTCACCGATGATGCGGCAGCCGTGACTTGGCGAGCTCGAAGTGAAGAGAGAGGACAACTCGCGACCAGAGCAGCCAGTATGACATCCATCGACTCAATAAATGCAATGGTTTCAAGGCAAGGCAGTGCTGATGCCGATTTTTCCATACCCTTGAGAAGAACTGAATCCTCTTCTCGGGGATTTGGAATTGTGAAAGCAGAAAGCTCGACGGCAATAGCTGGAAAAACACAAGAATCAACAGCTGCGATTTCAAGACAAATTGGAGAAACGGCAGAGACCGCCGGCATTGCGAAAGAATTTGGAGACGCGACAGAAGAGAGCACTCTTGTAATGGGCAGAATACCACAAGGGCGACCACCCAGTGGATACGCTGAGACAACCCGGGGCATTCAAAGACGACTGACATCTGAAGCGTCAATGCGAGCATCTCAAGACAGTGGAGTGGATGTTTCAGCATCGATAAATGCGCAAGATGCATCGGCTGAAGTGAGTATGATGGCCAGAAGTGTATCCAAATCGGATAGTACTACTTCTCTCCTGGCCAGTAGGGAAGAATCCGTCTCATTTGGAACTAATTTCCAAAGACATGACGACAGTTCAGAAACTGCTCAACAATTGACAGAAAAAACTTTGAGGCAAGAATCAACAAGACTGAAGGAATACGTCGAAGCTCATGGAATAATGATGGGTAGTTTGGAAACAATTCAAACGGAAGATACAATTATGGGATTCTGGAAGGAAAAGAGTACAGAGAGAGCGGGATTAGACACGCGGGCGGCGACCAGTGCCAGCGCAGAAGCGTCTGTTGAAATACGCGGAAAAGAGCAGGAGGCAAAGAGCGACCATTCCCTGGCAGAGCTTGAGTTGGACGATATTCACAGAGAATTTTCAGTCAGGGAGACACGTGGAGCCGAGGAGATACAGGCAGCTCAATATGGGCGAGGAGTGTCGACCTCGATTGGTAAAGAAGAAATGAAAGAATATCAGCAACTGAGAGAAATTGGACACGAGGAAGAGAGCAGCTCAATTATGTTGACACGACTGTCGAGGAGTGGAGCACAGACAGAATTTGCTGATATGGCCAGGCCTGTTGCTCGAAGCGCGTCGACTGAATTCTCGACATCGGTACAGGAACGAAAAGACCTAATGACGGAGACCCAAATAAAGAGCCGCGAACAAACAAAAGAAATCAGTGAGACGATGAAGATTGTACAGAAATCGAGCAGCCTCTCTTCGATTCAAGCATCAACCAGTAAAACTGTCCAGTACGAAAAGGTCCTGGGCAGGGAAGAACAGCTGGAACAAGCTGAACAAAGACTGATTGCCTCTAATGTCGACAGGGCAAAATCTACCGATATTCGAGAGTTCTCCAGTGAAGACAAAGCTTTGATGTCCCAATGGGATGTGGTCGATAGAGATCAGATGACGGAGGTCTTCTTGAAAGAGACAAATCGCGAACAAATGCAACTGAGGACAGCCAGCGCGGCTATTGAACAATCCGATCTAACACGTGAACTGTCGTCTGGTAACCAAATATGTGACGAGGATGTTGTGCTGTCCCAAAGTGTGCGTGAACAGACTCAGAGTAGATTTACAGTAGACAGCAGAGAGGAAGAGATTGCCTTGAGGAGGCGAGAAGAGCATCAAAGGGACGTGGAATACATCGGGGCAGATACAGTCTCCACTCGAGAGAGCAGTCAATTCCGAGAATTTGGGGATGAAGAAGCCGAACTGATCAGTTCCTTCGCAAGGCTTATGCAAAGACGAGCAGAACATGCAGAAGTTTATGCCAGTCTACCGGATGTCAGCACAATTACCGGTACATATGACACGAGGGAGAGTTCTGTGATGACGACATCAATGGACAGCGATATGGAAAGATTCTATCAACAAGAGCAGAGCGCAGCTCTATTCAAGCAGAGAATTATGCAACAACATCAACAAAACATGCGAGCAGCCACTGAAGAATGTGCAACGGCTGAGGCCAAATTGAGAGGAATTGAAGAAGATTATGCATCAGCTGGAGCTACAAGGAAACAAAGACATTCTATTGCCGATGCTAGGTCATTTAGACAAGCTGGTGAAGAAGACGCCTTAGTCGGATATTCAACAATAACTACGGATATGGATGACAGCCGGACATTCGCTTTGACCAACAGAGCCATGTCCGCTGCTTCTCTCCGGGCGACTGAGGAACATGAAACATCGGCTACGACTCAAATTGGAAGAGGAGAGGTGGTTCGAATGGCGGAAAAGAAAGTCCCCCTACAGACGAGGGAATCTCAAGAAAGAAAGTTCCACATCGAATTGACACAGTCGGAGGCATTCTTTGATCGAGATGATGAGACATCTTTCTCGGAAACTAGACAATGTATCCAAAACAGAGACATGGTCATCTCAAAAATGGCTGAATATGGAGATGAAAGTACCCAGATTTGTTCGTTATTTGGAAAGATAATTCAAAAGAAGCACGAAATCGAAGAAGTCGAGGACATTATCCCGATTCCGAGGAGATGGCTCGAAACGCTGTGGACAGCCGCAGCTTCGCAGATTTCTTTCCAAAGAGAAACAGAACTCAAAGCAAAAGAATTCAAAGAGGACACCTATAGGAAGATTGTCGAGGTGAACAGGGTCATGTCCGCATTCTCAGCTCTAGCCTCTGCCGAGGATTCGACAGCCACGACGGGCTTATTCAATCGAGGAGAAGACAAGAGGACAGCCGAATTGGAACTGAGAACAAAATCTAAAGAAGTCGTCCAGAAGAAATTGGACGAACAGCAATGGAATCTTCAATCGACAGCAGCGGAGTGGGCCACTCTTTTGGCTGATTTGGACGCAGAATTGACTCGAGCTGAAAAATTACAAGCAACAATGACTGCAACAGTCCGAGCTCCAACAAAAAGTGACCGGGATGCCGAAGCAGCCCTTGCTAGACGGGAAAACATTATGGAGATCAGTACTAGTTTCCCTCTTCAAAAGTCAGATTCGACCAGCGCACGGTTTGCAATTGCTTCCGGAGCGTGTCAACTGGAAATGAGCAAATATGAAAAGGAGATGGAAGACGTCGAGAGATTCGTCGATGAGATTAGTCGAGAAGAAGTTGCTCCAGTTCGATTCAAAGAATATGGCTCGGAGAAGGCCGAAGGAGGCATTTATCTCATCAGAAAGCCATTACCCCGAGTCAAGGAATCCTCGACCCATGTTATCAGCTTAAACACGTCACTTCAACAATCGTTGAGTGCGATGGCAGCTGCCGACATCAGTACAGATTCGAATGTCGAGATCCGACTGCCAGAGGCGAGAACAACAGTCGCCCTGGAAAAGAGACAAGCCAGGACAGAAACGGCAATGTTGGCAACGGCTAGCTCGAAAGACTTGTCGACGGAGGTGTCGACCACTTGGAGCAAGGCTAACCAGGCAGAAGGAAGTAAAATGACAGCTGCCCATAAGGAGAGGATCAGGGCAGGGACACCAAAATTGAAGGAAGTCGGTCGAGATGAGACAGAAATCCTCTCCTTGTATGAAGGAATTGAAACGGATCTTGAAGCCGAAGTACAATTCTCCAAAGTGAATAAAATCAACACATTCCTGGCTACTATGTCATGTTCTGAGGAAGTTGAAACCCTCAACAGGCACATGGCCCTTCCGGAGGAGGCAGTTTCCGTCGAATCAAAGAGGAGCATCAAAATGGAGGATCGAATCGACGGTGTGTTCAGTGATCAGCGTACAGAATGCATTGCTTCTTCCTTTGTTGCACCTACTCACACCGAGATGGCCAGCATTATGTGGGCTGACAAGTTGACTGGAGAGGCGGAATGGAGAGGCCATGAAATGGGCGATGCTACATTCAATGCTCTCATAAATCTGCATCGCTACGAACTGCAGAAACGCACGCAGCGAAGCGAGGCTGTTCTCCCTGAGAGGATTGTCATTTCAGCCCAGCCGATGTACATCAAGCCGGATGAGGAAGACGTAGTTTGGTCACAGCATCATCTCTTGAGAACACCCAGTGCCAAGGATGTCACCCGACTTTTGCTGATCGGAAACAGAGAAGGACCACAGGCTGTCAATCTACCAGAGTCTGGAGATGAAAAGGTCAATTTGAAAGTGGAACTTATTGGAAAAGGACCCGAGCTTGGAAAGACAGAAAAAGCATGGCCTGAACCCAGAAAAGGAGAAGGATTGGAAGTGGAAATGGAAGAGTATGGGGATGAGTCAGCTCTTCTTTATGGTGACCTGAACAACAAACAAATCCACCTGGAAGATGCTGAGAAGATGGTCGACATCGCCAGAATTTACACTCCTGCTCTCCACTTGAAGACATTTGCCTCAAAGGAAGAAGAACAAAATGTCACAGCTGATTGGAATATTCCCGAACAAAAAGAAACCAAAGATCGTTTGGTAGTCATTGCCAGAGACGGCGAACCACTAACTGTCAAGCTCATAGAATCACAAGAAGACAATGTCGGGCTGGGAATTGCTTTCAATCAGCCAGAAACGGCTCTGAATGAACAGATGATTGTACAAGGAAAGAGGGATGGTGGAGTGTACTCATTGAAGACACAAGCTGCGTCGGAGACAAGCAAAGACTTGGCCTCGTCCTTGTCCAAAACAGCAGACACTGCACAATTCAAACACGTCCAAAAGGAGAAAATATCCGCCAAGGAGGACATCAGTGTGCTGGCTGCTGGAAGTGTTACAGCCGACTACTCCACTGAGTTGGATTGTAAAGTCGATCCAATGAAAGCTGAAATATTGAGAAGTTGTCCCAGACAAGAGACAATCAAAGCCAAATTCATTGAATCTGAAGAGAACGTGGCTAATGTTTATTATGACATGAGCAAGAAGGACTCTCTCGAGGCAAGAATGATCATTAAATTGATTCCCAATTCTGTCGAACCACTTCTATTGAGATGTGAAGCCGCCGAGGAAGCTGAAACTAAGATTACATCCGAGCTCATGGTCCCAGGTCAATTCCTCACCAGCCAATATAAAGTGGTCGACAAGAACAGATTGCCAGGAGTCATGTTGGCCACAAAAAGCAGTAAAATGGAGACAACTTCAGTATCGACAAATTTGGCCAGAAGTGGAAGCCATGAGAAGAGTGAGATTACAAGAAAAGAAAAGAGACGAGGACAACCACTTGTAGTGAAGATGAAAGAGAGCAGAGAGGAGAAACACACCGTCTATCAGGATTACGAACAAATCGCCCAGGTGGAGACTGTGGCTTTCACACAAAATCTTAAACGATCTGGAGGACGCTATTCACTACGAACAGATGCCAGCGAGGAACACTCGATGAATGTGACCCGTGAACTTGAGAAAGATCGATTGGCAGTGCTCCATTGCGAGAAATTGAATGTACTTAGCAATCGGGCTGAAGGCGTGTCCCTGTCCACTTTGTCTGCCGTGATTACCACTACTCACAATGATGTCAAACTGTCCAGGCAGGAGCCACAGTTCAGTGTGTCGAAGACTTTGGTTGAAAAACGCTTAGAAAGACTAGAGAAGCGCGTCTTCGAAACAGCCGAAAATACGGAAAATATCCATTCGATTTACAATCGCCTAGCCGATGTCGCCGGTTTAGATAAAACTTGGAAGATACCGCGAGACGGAGGATCATTGCATTTGAAAACGAGAGCAGCTGGAAGTGAAGATGCCAACGTGACAACGGAAATGGAAAAGAATCGCCTCAAAGAAGCCAATACAAATAAAAAAGTCATTATCGCTACGGGAATCAGCCCGGCAATGTTGCGTACGATGGCCACCAGCGAGGTTAGAAGCAGCTTCAGCCAGGAAATGGTCAAAAGCGCCGAGAACGAGATCGTCAAAAAGATTTTCCCAACTCCAAACAAGGGCATTGACGTCTCCTTCCGATGTATTGAAACCATTTCCATCGGCACTACAGTCAATCAGATGCTGTCCAGACAACTTGACGCAGAAAGTCAAACAATCACAATCAAAACTCCGCGTCTTGGAGGAGCAGTCAAACTCGACACTTACTTTGCTAGGTCGACTCAGACCGAGTACAAGGGACATCTACTGTGTCCTCGTCCAAGTGATCTCGAAGCAAGCAAAACGACTATCATCGGAAACACAGCACAACCTCTTACCCTCACAACCAAGGGAACTACTTCTCTTACGGCGACTGTCAACACAGCCTATGTCCGACAAGATGATACTTTCGCTACGTCAAAAACTTTGTCCGCTGCTAATGAAGAAAAGCAGAAGTTGAGAGTTGCTGAAGCTGCGGAAGAACAAGAAAACATCAATTGCAACTACGTACAGGAGACGGCTAGCCAGAGGGTTGATCGTATTTGGAATGACAAAAGGAAAGGAGGCGCATTTGCTTTGTCGACAAGAGCATGCACTTCTTCGGATGAGAATGTCATCTGTGACCTCAAATGTCCTCGACCATCGGAACTCGACACCTCGAAGACCTATTGGATTGCCCGGAAAGAAGCTGGAATCAATTTGGATGGTTGGGCATCTACAGTCGAAGAAAGACAAGTCACATTCGATAAAACTATCCCCGAGCCGAAAGAGACAGCCGAGATTATCAAGGAATGCCCCAATCGAGGAGAAACTCTCCATTTCACAGCCAGAGAGACCAAGGATGAGATCGAGAATGTTGCTCTGCAATTGAGGAGAAAGGAATACCATGAGGAGGTCAGTCTTCTGAGAGACATGGCTACCAGCATCGAACCTGCTCTACTGGAGGCAGCTGCCGCTTCATCTCGCAGTTGGTCTGTTGATGCTGCCATCAACAGCAAGGAGATCTTTGTTATGGATGCACTGATTGTCGTGAAGGATTGCAATCGCACGGATAACCCCCTCATGCACTGTTCATGTTCCACAGAGGCATCGTCCTCTGCTGCTTTTGCACTCGTCCGTTCGGCTGAAGCGGAGTCGACCCGCGTGGTCAAGGAGGCGGCCGTTCGCGGTCCCAGCGTTGCCGCAGCGTTACTCGAAACAAGCGAGGCCAGTGTCGGCACTAATTTTGTTTCTGCACGGGATGAGGACAAGAATGTCGTTTCAGAAACATTCAAAGAGGCCAGACAGGGAGGAAAATTCGTCCACAATGTTGTCGCCTCTCGGACGGAGGACGTTCAATTCACTTTCAGTCTGGATAAGAAGGTCGTCAGTGACCTTCAGACAGATCTGACTAAGAAAATCGACAGACGAAGTGAGCCAGCTGAGCTGTTCGCCAGTTCGAGCAAAGATGAAACGACAGGAACGAGCAGCCAGCTGGAGAAGAGGGAAGCCAAGGAATCGACGCAGATCTTGAAAGATGCCGCGAGGAGAGGGGAAGACGTGTCGACAAGGATAATCGAATCGACCAGTGTAGAAGAGACGAACAACATGCAATGGAAGAAGGATGAAGAAAAGGAGGAGAAGGAGGTTACCGTCAAGATGGCCGGTTTTGGTGGAACGGTCAGGCTCGACGCGGGAGCAGCCGAGGAGAACTCCATGAATCTAGTAAAGGAGATGAGCAGGCCAGAACACAAGGAAGTCGCCAGTCTGGAAAGGAAAATCGCCAATGAGGAGAAGATATCAACCATGTTGATGGCTGCCGGGGAAGAAGGAGTGGCCAAGGAATTCGTTTTGGCCAATCCCCGCCCATCTCAGGATCAGACAGAAGTTACGAAAAAGTGCGCCTTCAAAGGAGAAGGATCTTCTGTACGCATTGCGGAAAGCGCTGAAGAACAGATCAATTCTAACTTTGCATTACAAAAGGAAATTAAAGTGGAAGAAGTATCCGGCGAGAGAAAGGAAGCCCGCTATGGAGGAGGATCGGTCCTCAATTGCGGAGCCGCTAGCGATGCTCGACTGGATGAAGTGGTGGCCACATTGGCCAAGAGAGAAGCCTACGAACAAGGAGAAATTGTAAAGAAGACGGCCAGAGAAGAGAAAATGAACTTGGCCACAATGGCAGCTCAGTCAGAAGAAACCACGCTGGATAGCACGGTCACCAGCAAGGGAGCATCCGACGGCCAGGTCGAAAAGATACTGCCGGAGGCGATAACAATCCCTGGAACTGGACTGAAGTCAACCCAGAGCGAGGAGACCATCTTCCATTTGAACTACAGCTATGACCATCAGCCAACAACGGCCTGTACTTGTCGAACGTGTACGGAGAGGCTAAAGGACGAGGGCGGCTGGCACACCCTGACAACGGCTGCGGCGGGCAACGAAAGACTAGAACTCGAAGAGGTCAATGTCAGTAGGCGTATGGTCGAGGTACAAATCGAAGGGGTAGTCGAAGGGGCGGCCAGAGAGTCCAGTCCTGTACATCTCTATGCAGAAGCCGTCCAGGAGACAGTCGTCCAGGTCGAGCAGTCCCTCGAAAAAGTCGAGCTCCGTGAGCACGACGAACGTCGTACGGACAAAGAAAAGAGGTAGGAAAAAGGGATTACGGGGGTATAATACGGGCAATTTCAGGGTAAGCTTTGCAGCAGAAGTAACTGAAAAAACACTCGAGACTATCGACCACAGCTTGGGGCTGAATGCATCGATGACGGTCGAGCCCGCCTTCCAGAAGCCGTCGATCATCAAGAAGCCAATCAAGAAGGAGCGAGAACACAGGAGGGGTGAGCTTCGGCGAAATGAGGCCCCCGCCTTGTAAGTTTAATACCTGATGACCCCTTTAAATGGAAATGATTTCAGCCGTCCGATGAGAAGAAACAGTTTACTGCAAGCGCTGGCAGTTGGCAGTCCACACAACATTCCACATTTCAAAACACTCGAAGATATTATTCGAGCTATCAAACATGTGAGCCACAGCCAAGAGGGTAAAGTAAAAATATTTTTAGGCTGGATTAGAATATTCTAATTTGATATTTGGAATAGATTACACGAAGAGTAACATTTACCAGGGAGAACGAACCTTTGACGGTCTTTCCCTCCACAATCTCGATGAAAACAATCTCAATCCATATCAACAAGTTTTTTTTTATTGAAACTGTGAATATTTCCATGTTTAGGTCATTCAAATTGTGGGAAAAACGTTGTCTTCCTTCGATGCTGATGGTCAAATTCCAGCTTATGGATTCGGAGATGAAGAACATACAGATCAAGGAATATTCAACATCGCCGATCGAAATAATCTCGAAGCTGAATGCGATGGTTTTGAAGGTATTCATCTAATTAAAAAATACGGAATATTACTGTTTCAGATGTATTAAAAGTGTATAATAAGATCACACCCAATGTGGCGATGTGTGGTCCAACTAATTTTGTTCCCTTGATAGGTAGGCAGGTGGACAAATAAAAAAATAGAAAATTTTTAGAACGAGCTGTTCAAATTTGTAAAGAGAAACATTCCTATCATATTTTAGTAATTGTAGCTGATGGACAGGTGAGTTGGGAAATGAAAAGAAATGAAAAATATTCAGGTGACGAACGAGAAAATCAATCAAAAAGCCATTGCTGCTGCTTCACATTATCCTCTATCTATTGTAATGTGAGTGGCTTGTGAAACAAAAAAAAGAAACAAAAACAATTCAGGGTCGGAGTTGGAGATGGCCCTTGGAATATGATGGAACGATTCGATGATACCATTCCCAAGCGAGCTTTCGATAATTTCCATTTTGTTGAATTTTCTAAGGTAAATTTATCCAGATGCCGTAAGAAACGAGACCTTTCAGGTGGTATTCAATGCACCAAATCCAGAAGCATCATTTGCTTTGAACGCATTGATGGAAATTCCCGACCAGTACAAAGCTATCAAAGAACTTGGCCTTTTGAAGCATAGCAGACGAGGCTAATTTCGCCAGAATTCATTTAAAATGTTCTTACTGTTTGCGGCATTTCGAACGATTTGCCTGTATACTAATCTTCCATGGAAGATGTATCTCTCTTCTTCGGTGCAACACTGAAGCTTTATAATAAAAACTTTTATTAATAAAAACTACAATCGACATAAAAACAAAGCCCGTGTTTACTTGAGCTAAAAGACACGTCTATAAAAAATGGCAACTTGAAACCAGTATATCTACAATAAAAAAACTTAACAACACCTAATCTACTGTTCTAATTCCAATACAAGAGCCGTACGGCTGGGAATATATACACAGAGATGGTTACGACGGCCAGCATAACCATCCGGGAACGTATGATATCGGGACGAATCATCTATCCTACAATGGCCTCCAAATTCAGCGCTATCGCTGTCCAAAGCAATGCGATAACTATAAATTAAAGATAATAAATAAGAAAAAAGAATAAACATACCATCCTGGTGTTTCGACTCCAATTTTATAGTCGGCAAAGCTTGCATTTGGATGGAAATTTAAAATGAAGAGTAGACCACCACGTTCGAATGCCACTACTTTGTCACTATCATGCTTCCAACTAACATATGCTGGTCCTTTATGGAGGAAACCAGACCGCTCCTCAACCTCGTTCATCTTGCGATCAAAATTATTCAGAAATTTGTATCTAAAACATGCAAATATATAATGAAAACATAAAAACTAACCGAAGTAAATCATCGTCAGCAAGATTAAATTGACGGCGGCAGTAGTGGAAAGACTCATTGTTACCAACTCGAGGAAAGTCCAACCATTCAGGATGTCCAAACTCATTGCCTAAAAAACAGATAGAAATATTAAAAGAATTAATTACCTATGAAATTCAGCCAGGCTTCTCCACCCAGACCCATGGTTATGAGACGAATCAACTTATGCAAGGCTATACCTCTATCGATGATAGGTGTTAGCGGAGTCAACGTTGACATGAAGTCGTACATTTCTGAAAATTGTTATAAATAAATGATAAATCGTGTAATAACATGTAAGTTTAAAAGTTAACCTATTTTTACTAATCTTCCTTTGCAGGCCATTCGCACCTGCATTGCGCCGGCAAGAAGGTTGGCCACATCATAAATGGAGGAACCGTCAGTTTTCATATAATTGGAATAAAATTACTTTTAGAACAAATTTGAAGCAACTTGTACCCAACATTCTTCGAGAAAGAAAAATTTGGTCTGCTGACGCTAAAGTTTTTGCACAAAAAAATGCTAACGGACATAAAAATAAGCTTACACTTATGCTATGCTGGGACGAAGATGACCGACAGATGAGCACGCTGTCTCAACATTCTCAGAGTTCGCAGAAAAATTGCAGCCCTCAACCTACTCGTGCCACAAAGAAGCCAACAGCCGGTAAAAATATCAAGTGCGATGGACCGTGCCGTGAGAAAAAATCGCCTCGACAAGTCCACACTATGGGTCGCTGCGATCACTATATTTGCGACCTCTGCTACAAGATTAACCACAACCCCGACGGTAGGATGATTATGATAAAATCTTAAAAATCTTCTTTGTTTAGGCTCTGTTGGTTGCTCGGCTTTCGACTGCATGCGTCTGAGCGTCTACAGCCACCTCAACGATCGCGATGCTTGGGAAGCTTATAATTCCAATACTGTTGCCACTTACAACGCCAGAAAAGAGCGCTACGAAAATGGACTCTTCACATTTGAAAATCATGGTCGGAATGCTTCTAACCCGCCGAGCACTCGTGAAGGTCAATCCCCTCCGAATTTCGCGGATAGTAAGGAAGTGACTGATAAGTCGCAATCAGTATCCGTCACTCCCGTCCAATTTGGTACGAAGTCAAACTCTGCTAAAATCGCAGTCCGAGCTATGGTTTTCCACAAGAACCATGGACGTCCTGATCGCACTGTGGTTGCTCGCAGTTTTCCCCACGATGCTGAACTGAAGGCTGTCATTAAACACAATGTCAACGTAGCCCTGGGCAATTTCGATGGCCCCATCCATGCCTTTCTTGGAACCTCTGAAAACTATGCCCTTTTCCGCTCGTTGGACAACTGCATCATTCAAAAGAAGCTCATCAATTTTACTGGTGCCAATGGCAAGCTGAACCTGATCATCGACGCTATGGAGAAGCTCACGCTCTAATCGCCAGCTACAACATAGAAAATAGCTATTGCTAAAAAAGGCGCCAAACATTCTTCGCCAATAATGAATGAATTTGTTTAGAAATCTGTACCTTTATCCATTAGCCAAAAGGCAATCGTTTTATCTCCTACAAGAGCTTGATCATGAGATTCAGCATAAGCAACGTGACCTTCTCCGTATCTGAATAATAATTACTTTCGGTTTAATTAATAAAATACCGTCGATTTTCTAATGTGAAAACAATATCGCCTATTTTCCAATCTTCGTCTTGAGTATGCTTTAAAATTTTAATCCACATGTCCGGTAAAGCCATTGCCAGACGATAGTCAAAGCCCTGGCCACCCTCGTTTATAGGCCGACAGAGCCCTGGCATTCCGGACACTTCCTACAAAAAAAATAGAATTCGAACAATATTTTCATACCTCAGCGATAGTAACGATAAATGGATATTTTCTATGAAGAAAATCGTTCGCTAGCATGAGGTAGATAAGCGAATCCGTGTCGACGTTTAGACCATAATAACCGTCGTAGCTACCAAAACTATCATCTTAAAAAAGAATAATATTAAAACCAATAAGCGATATATTACTTATTCCATGTGAATGATAGATCATCGAAGTTACTCCATCAAATCGGAAACCATCAAAATTATATTCATCAATCCACCAACGCAAGTTAGACATCATGAATCGGAGAGTCTCCACCCTGGAAAGTAATCAAGCTAAATAAAAGACGACAGCATACTGAGTATAATCAAATAGTCGCGAATCCCATAATGAATGGTAACCTCTTCCTGAACTATGGAAGTAGTTTCCGGAAGTTCCATCCCATTCATTCAAACCATCGGCAACATTTTTCGAAGCATGGGAGTGGACCACATCAAGAAGAATAAATAAGCCAAGACTGTGGGCTTTATCGACGAGATACTTCAAATCGTCAGGAGTACCGCACCGACTAAATTGGATGTGAAGATATTGACTGTTCATACCTTGCCGCCGCAAAGAAACTGGTAACCTGGTATCCAAAGGAAGCATAATAAACATGTTCCATTATAGCCATTAGCTGGATCGCATTATAACCTATATTTAATTTAAAAAATACTATGATTTGCAAACCTTGTGTTTTAATTCTTGGAAGCACGTCATCCGCAAATGCTCTGTAGGTGTTAATCTTCCCTTCGGGGCTGCTAATACCAACATGTGCTTCGTATATTCTCAGAGAAGCTGGACGTGATGGATGAGGGTGCTGCATTCGATACCGATCCGGTGGATTATAGAAGATCTGAATAAAACATTATAAGCACGTTAAAATCTTACTTGATGATAAACAATGGAATCAGTTGGTCGCGTAACATAATGAGCCCAGGGACTTAGTTTATGTACTGTTTTACCATCTTTTGTAACTGCCACCTATAACCATTCTTATACTAAATTTAAAATCAAATGAATACCTTTATGACTGATCCATGCGATATGGGACATGAGCCGTCTGCAAGAGCTGGGATCGTAAGGTTCCATTTACCATGTTCTCCTCTTGTATACTTGTGCGATCCTTCATTCCATCCGTCTAAAAATGTTTGATAGAGAGAAAGCCGTTTGTACTAACTGAAATCTCCAACAAGGGCAAGACCATCAGCACCAGGGGCCCATTCCTGGCATACGACGGAATTATCTTTCTGCACTATCAGGCCAAACTCTTTGTATCCGCTAGTGAAAGCATCCTCACCTCCGCACTATAAATAATCGTAAAACTGATGAAAGCGGCGTCGTACTTCATCTATCTTCGATTTCATGTGCTTGTAAACATTATATCTCCGAATTATTTCATGCTCATATGGACGGAGATAGCCGTCTCTTTCAAACAAATGATCAAGTTCTGGCGGACGTTCATTCATACTGCACCTGAACTTTTATTGTATAAAATAGAATAGAGAAATTGTTGCAAAAGCTAAAAAGCGAGACATTATGGTATTTTCCTGAGCAAGCAAAAGTGTCATGCTAATGTTTACTATCGCTGCAGCGATTACTCTTTGGCGTAAAATATGCAAAACAATATAACGAAATGAGGCAATTTGGGCCAGAGAAGACGAAAAGAAAAAAATGGCACAAATTTTCTGGATTTCAGGAGAAATAAATCGTGTGCTCGTATTTTTCAAATAACATTTTTCTGGCAATCACTTGCTTTTTTTAGTATTTCCCATTTACTGCAGTTATCGCATCCAAAATGCATAATAAGAATGCTGAATGTCTATACAAACATTTAGAGAAAAAGAAAAAAATGAAAGCAAATTTTAAAGTGATAAAACAGCCCGGAGTCCTTTAGAACCGTCTCTTTTCTATAAGCAAAGAGAATCAAAATGTTTTCGCCAAGTTTGTTTGGCGTTGAAAACGAAAAACGAAAAGCGCTGTAAACAAGATTGGGAGTAGCCAGTTGTTTGTGTGTGCCGCAAATCAATGGCAACCTCTGTCCCCTGATCTCCTGATACTGCCTGCAAACACATAAAATTCTTTATTTCTATCTACTTTCGCAATTAAAAACACCGTCACAATAAATATCTGCAGCGTGTGGATTCAATAGGCAATTTTAGGTCTGCATCTCACGTCTGATCTCCGACCCCCGTGGCAGGGGTGCCCTTGGTCCGAGTAGACCCAGCTCACAAATACATCTAAAACATTGATGATAACAAAAGGGAAAAACACATTCCACCAACCTGAATTGATCAGGAATTTCCAACAAAGATTGCACAGCAAATTGAACATCTCCTTCGGATTTGCCGACTGTCTTCTTCATGATTTCATTAAATTCAACAAAATGGAAATTGTCCCAAGGCCTTTTAGGCAGAGATTCGTCGAAGACTCTCATCATATCCCAAGGGCCATCACCAACCCCTACGACAATGATCGACAGCGGATATTGACAAGCTTGGACGATTGCCCTCCTTGTTGCTCTCTCGTTGGTTACTTGTCCGTCAGCAATAATCACCAAAATATGATACTGAACCAATTATAAAATGGGTGAAGGTCGACTGAACTCACATCTTTTGATTTTTGACAGATTTCCATGGCCTGATGAATGAGGGGGGCAAAGTTGGTGGGACCGCTGAGATCGACATTTGGTGTGACTTCATTATAGACTCTGGAAATTGAAATAGAAAGAATAAATGGCGGGAATACTTCAAGACTTCTTCGAGAGTAGCACAATGTCCACCCGTCTTCAAAGGAAATACACTCCAATCGCCCGTTCGAGCATCTCCAAAACCGAAAACAGGGAAACAGCCGGTAGAAGTGAAAGGGGACAGGGTCCTGCCAAGAATAGAAATGACCTAGAAATCCGTCAATTGAAATAGATGACCGATGCCTGTTGGTAAGGATTTTTCAGAGACGGATGGATGGTGTGAAGCGACCGTCCGCCGAAGGATTCTTCTCCTTGATATTTGTTACTGGCCGTGTAATCAATGCCTAAAAATTGGACAATGCCTGGGGAAATCATACCAAAAATGACGTTAGTACTGTTGAGCCCGGCTTTTCTCATGGCCTCCGTCAGGGATTCCAAGCTGGTTATGGTCAACAACATTTCCTGCATTGAGGTGACTCCAAGAACAGACAGAAGAGATGACTGTTTTCGGAGCTGGAATAAATTGCATAAATTTAGAAAAATGGGATAAATACCCGAGGATAACCGTCACTACTGAGACCTGAAGCAAGGGATGAACTGCTGACTGCCCGCTGACCTGACGAAGAGTAGGGAATAATCGATGGAGCCTGCAAATGGTTAGCTGGAAAATAAATGGAGGACAGCTGGGATTGCGCGAGGCTAAGATGTAAAGCAACTGAGAAGGGAAAGCATCACACCTGTGGCTTGCGTACCATCGCCGGGGCGGACGGCGTCTTGGCCACGGCAGCTGCCTGAGGCAAATCGGAAGTCACCGCTGCTTGACGGTCAAAGTATTCTAGTAGATTCTCGCTGTTTTCACTCAGCTGGTCGGGCGGAATCTCGACTGATTGAATCTCCGGGGCGTAAGTCATGTCGTCGTGCTCGTCATGTTCTACCCGCTCGAAGACGTCATTTGTCCGGACCAGAGCCGAGGTTGGATCACCCTGAAAGGAATTCTTTATAAATGAGGAGATCATACCGAGACGGCGGTATTCTTTTTGGCAGCCGGTCCATGACTGCTCAACATTTCTTCTTCCATCACAAAACCACTTGCCGGTCCAGCCTAAACCTTTCTTTTCTTGTTTCTAATTTTCAGTCGACCTCTTGCTGATTGAGATATTCCAACGCATCTTGTACAAAGAGTTCCGCTGCGGCAACATTCTTGGGATCCTCTCCTGCTCTTCTCTGGAGTCCAAAATCTTCAAGTGGATATTCTGTTGGTCTCCCCGGGGCGAATTGCACATGTGTCGTGGTGATTTCCTTTCCTTCCCGCCCAGGCTCTTCTGTTGGTTTGGGCGCCTAAAATACGGCTGTTTTATCGGCCGTAAACCGCCCTCTGCTCCATTCTAGACCAAGTCCATATTCTTCACCATTTACCACATCTTCTCTGTCGATAAAACTAACCATCGGGGGTTGAGGTCGTGAGACTCCTGCAAATCGTTGAGGTTGTGACGGGGTGGTGACGTCGGCAGCAAAGTCGTATTCCTGGCACAGTTCCAGCAGTTGACGAGCTTCTTCTGACGTCATGGGATGGTCGGCGCGAGGGGGATGGTCGACTCTTGGTGGCTCGTCATAGATCGGTTCAGCAGACACCTACACACGTATTTTACGTAATTCAAAATTCCTTATAAGGAAGAGGAGACTTTCTCTGAACAAGATATTCCAAACACGCTTATCAGTCTGCCTTGTTGAGTCATTTCCTCTCTTTTCGGTCTCTCCTCCCATTCTTCCCCTTTCTCTGCTTTGATACCTTGACATATTCCTCGCTGTCATTGGTTGCAGTCCTTCTGATCGGTGCCACGGGGCCTTCCTCCGATGGCTGGACATCCAGTACATTTAAATCGCTGATGTCGTAGTCCGTCAGATCGGAAACTCGTACTCTGAAATTTAAATTGTCTTTAGGGCTTAAGTCTGGCTCTAATGCGATTTTGTGCCGTACTATCTGGCTGCTGTCTTATCTGGCGAGCGCTCCCCTAGAAAGCTTACTCGCCCCCTCGCTCTTTAGCGTTATCATCGTCCTTACTAATCTTGTCTTGTCAGACTCACTGCCAGATGCATGGCTCCATTTCTTCTACTGCTTCTACTGCCGATTCTCGTCAGTGGCAGTGCCATTTCCATTAATTACAAGAATAGTTCGGAACCGGATAGTCACATCCTTCTAATCTCCTATCCGAATCCTTCCAATCGAAGTGTCAGCTTTAATTTCTCCGTGTCCAATCCCAAAATTCCCATTGGTGTGTGGAATCCTAACACGTCCCGGATGGATAAATGTGATGTAGACCAGGAATACTGTATATTTCCCCGAAAAATGGGAGAACAAATCAACGTAGTCCTCAATTACAATGAGATGGCCAGTTTTCAATTTTCTATGCAGGATGATTACCAAAATTTTCATGAAAATCTCCAAATATTTGCTAATGTAAGTTGAGAAAATTCCGTGAAAAAAAATTTCTATTTAGGAATGTCCACAAAATATTAGCAAGAATTGTAGATCAATGAATTACACGGATTCAGGCAGTGAAGCCCGGGTTTGTATGTGCAGTGGAATGAATAATTTCTGTACAGAAGAACCTCTACCAATGTGGACTGACGGCAACTGGTAAGTTGAAATTCATTTCCAGTTACGGTCAATTTACAGTTTTGATGGCCCTCCTCCAACTGACCCAATTGCCAGTAATTTTGAACTGTCCGTTTTTTATGGAACCTCCCATGGACTGGGCAGTTATGTGATGGATATTACCCGAGAAAATTTTGGCAGTGGCACCCAGGTGAAGTTCACATTCAATGTATCCTCGACCGCATATAAAGTCGAAGTCAGCGGGACAGAGTCAGTCGACTTTTGATATTTCAATACGATTCTAGATGTTCTCCTCAGTGCTCTTCAATTATCAATGTCGAAAGTGATTTAGTTGTCACTATTCAGGAACAGTTCTCCTTTACTTTGTACCAGACATCGATTAATCAGACAGAAGTCGTTTACGGTCTGTGTGGAGAAGTTGTTAGCAAATGCAGAGATACCCCCAATGGTCTCGACTATTACGGCTGTCTGTGCCCAGGGAAGACGGCCACCTGCACTGCTCCGACCGTCGTCAGTGATACATGGTAAGATTTTTACGCGTCTCCTCCATTTTAACTCGTAGACTGAGTTCTGAATCAGATTCAGCCTGGGGACAACAACTGGCAGTGGTGTCCCCACCCAAGGGACAACCACTACATCGACGACTATCACCAGCAGTACAAGTACGACAACCACTTCGACTACAACGACAACTACGACGACTACGTCGACAACATCAACCCCTCCCCAGCCGTGGAAATTGTATGCTTTTTATGGAAGTAGCAGTAATCAGACAAAAATGCTGGAGATTGATAGAATACAATTGACATCCATCAGTGCTACTTTCAATTTCTATTCTAGGAGTGGTGACTATATTGAGGTCGACGGATCTGTGTAAGAAAGAAACCATCCTAATAAACTATTTCAGATGTATAAATTGTACGAAGACATTAGAGGTGAATAATAGAATGGATATAATCATCACCAATGAATTTCACTTTTATTTGTTTGAAGAGTCGTCGACGACGGTAGTCGGACTGGGAGACAAAGTAGGTTAGAAGGTGTTAGATACTTGGCCGCGATGGGTGTATCTAGACAAAAATGATAACAGTACAATCTGTTATATAATTATAATTTATTATCAAATATGACAATAAAATAAATATGAGCACTGGGGTAATTTATCACACGGAAAATAATCAACCGCACTCAGCGGATTCACACAAAGACTGACACTTTCGAGGAGCCCGTGGCCTCGTGTCAAAGGGGCGCGCTTACTCAGCGGCGGGAATTCAAACCGAATTCTAATCTTGTGCCTATGACACAACACCTCCCTTTCTTGGCTAAAACTATGGGGGCAAGAAATAGAAAGAATATAAGAAGCAAAGAAAACCTAAGGGGGCACAACGAACAAGAAAATAAGGAAACAAAATGAAAAAGAGACAACCTGAGTGGGAATCCTAGGGGTTAGCCAATCCTAGTCGTTGAACTTCTGTTTGGGGCTCTTCTTTCTTCTTGTCGTTGGATTTCTTTCTTCTCGGGCGGTTTCTTTCTTCTTTTAGTGGCGGCAAACAGGAGACCTTGTCCAGCAGATAGGTTTTTCTTCCATGGTCATGACGTTGGTCATCCGTCCTATCTTCGTGGCGATGTCGGTCGACTTTCCGATGTTTTCTGTCGAGGCGAGCTTCTCCTTTTAGCTTTATTATGAGCTGTCCTTTGCCTTTTGTTGCCACTACTTCTGCTTGTAACCATTTCCTTGTTGCAGAATTATTTTGAAACTTTATAGTTTCTCCGACTTGCAAACTGTTTCCGTTTTGGCGATCGACTCTCCGATTTCGCTCTCGTACACCTTCGCGTCGGAATTGCGAATTATCCGTGTACTTTATCGGAAAAGGGGCACGAGTCATTTCAGTCGACTCTTGGGACATCAAACCTCTCGACTTTCCTTCGACGTGGTTTGTAATTCCGGACTCTGGCTTGTCGCCTATGTCTTGTCCTCCCTTTTTGGCGTTATAATTGCATCTCTGGAGCTTGAGAGCTTTGATATAACCTATACGGTGTGCAGTTCCAGCTTTTCCTGGCACCTTGGAACGATTAGACTTCTCTCCTAAGTCTGCCGAACTCCTTTCGGTCTTATTGTAGTTACTAACCTTGGTAACTTTTGGAAATCCCAATAAATCCAGCATCTCTCGACCTTTTTTCGTCTTGGCTATCCAATCCAGCCCGAACAAATCCGGCGCATCCGTAACATACGCTATGCCCTTGTGTTTTTCACTGTCAAACTCAAATTCGCATTGAATTTTTCCATTGCATGGGATCTCACTTCCCGAAACAGTGATTAGACGACACTTTGGCGGTCGAGTTTTGGGAGAACCGATCCTTTCCCAAGTTTGGATATTCATCAAGGTCACGTCTGACCCTGTGTCGACACAGAAACTTAATGGTACCTCATTAATTTTTATATCCACCAATCTCCTTCCGTGGAATTCTGTGTGACGGTCGCCTTCCTGCTGTTCAGCCAGGAATCCTATCTGATGACGACGTTTGAATTGGGGTTTTCCTTTGCGGCGATATGCCTGCTCTAGACTATTACCTCCTTTGTCCTTGCCTGTACCATTGCAACCCTTGCAATCCGGTAGCTCCGAACGGCAATCCTTTCTCATGTGTCCGTGCTTCCCGCATCGATAACACTCAATGTCTTTGTTTTTGTGCTCATTTACTTCTTCGCCCACATAATTTATTTCACTTGTGGCGGAAGCTTTTGCAATCAATTGACCATCTCTTTTAAAAGTACGTTGTTTTGTCAACTCTTTGACAATTCCTTGGAGAGTGAGAGGTTCTTCAGCCTCTTTTGTTTTATCTGCAAACGATAACAGATAAGGAAGGTGGATCTGGTCATCCTTTCCCTTCAGTCCAACAAGGAATCTTAACACTTTCAGGTCTTCGACGTCCATTTTATTCATAACCTTATAGAACCTTTCATTTATTCTATCGGCATAGGTTTGATCATCTTCCAACGGATCTTTGTCGAATGAGGAGGACCAGCAATCGTACTGTCTTTTGAAAACTGAAATGGGGATCTCAAATAGATTTTTCAGAACCTTTACGGCTTCGTCAAATTTCAGTTCATTTGGTGCTTTTGGTAATACGTGGCTCGCAAAACGACGATATGTTTCAGGTGCTAATTTTTCAGTTAGAAGTCTTAGACGAGATTTATCATCCAGCTGAGCACCATCGGCGATGAAAATATGTTCATATCGAGCATACCAGTCCGAAAACGAAATATCCGTGTCCGGATTGAATGAAAATTCGGGGAGTCTCTTCTCCAAGTCACCAATTAGACGAGTATTACTGGGAATGATGATGGATGTTTCCTCAGTTTCCTGTCTTGTTTCAACTTTCGATAATCGTTGATCATACGTGGTCAATAATTTTTGCATCGCTTGCATTGTTCGTTGGGTTGTTTCCAATATTTGTGCTAATGTAGCATTATCTTCTGAAGCCATTTTCGACGATGATTGTCAGATGGAAATGACGTTGACTCTTGTATTCTTGTATGTAGATGGAATTCTGTATTAGCTGTCTGTGATGAAGGATGAGATCAGCTCAGAATATAGGAAACTATTAGAAGTAGATGTTTAGGATGATACTTCTAATAGAGGTATTTTACAGGGATGAATACCTTTTAAAATTTGTCTACAATCACAAGGATAGGGATGATCCTTTCTTCTTTCCAATTAGACAATTATATTCAAAGAATCAAACGCGATGGTGAGAAACTTGAATTTGTTTATTGCTTTTCGTGAATTTCGATAACTAAACACGATGGTAGAGCTACGAAATTAGTAAAATAAAAGATCCGTGTTCAGTGACTCCACGATGGGACAAGATACACAAAAACACGACGACGAAAAGACTTATTATGGCTCAAACGTGGTCGCCAATTGTTAGATACTTGGCCGCGATGGGTGTATCTAGACAAAAATGATAACAGTACAATCTGTTATATAATTATAATTTATTATCAAATATGACAATAAAATAAATATGAGCACTGGGGTAATTTATCACACGGAAAATAATCAACCGCACTCAGCGGATTCACACAAAGACTGACACTTTCGAGGAGCCCGTGGCCTCGTGTCAAAGGGGCGCGCTTACTCAGCGGCGGGAATTCAAACCGAATTCTAATCTTGTGCCTATGACACAACAGAAGGAAATAATTCAACCGTATGGATTTAGAGATGTGACCAGAATATTACGGAATGTAAAATGGGACCATTGGAAGACAGTTTATATGGGTGTCTCTGTGAAAACAGCGATGCTTGTCTCTCGCCTGCCCCATTCGACCAGTGCGAGTCGACGACGGTCACCGAGAGTAATGGACAAGGGACAACCACTTCATCACCATCGATAACTGCAAGCTCCATTTCCACTTCGACTTCTACGCCGATGACTGGAAGCTCCATTTCCACTTCGACTTCCACACCGAAGACTACAAGCTCTATTTCAACTTTGACTTCCACGCCAATGACTTCGACCCCCATGACAGTCACCACAGTCACTACGACCCTTACCATTCCAGTGACAACATCACTTCCCCTGGTCGTATCGACACCATTTCCCAGCCTTCAAAATCTGAGTGACGTTTGTATGGATAGTCATCGTCATAATGGGCCATTTTAGAGCACCATTGGACAAAATAACGTGACTCAAATATTGAATGACACCTTGACTTATTCCAATAACAAAGGCGATCTTACATCTGATGAAATTGATAACATATCCATTATTCTGAGCAAAAGTGCTAATGTTAGTGGATTAAATGAGACGGTAGGAATGGAGGTGGTGAGAGATGCCGTTGATTTAGGACTCAATTTTGATATTGACCAATATGGACAACTGCCTCTCTGCTCCATACGACAGCATTTCGGAGACGACGGCCATCCGGATGAATAGTGTCTTCCAGCCGATGGTTGTCAACACCAATGCGACAAGTATCGACTATTTGGAAGGAGACAATTTAGGGTTTTCTTCCAAGATGGTAAGTTAATTAATGGTCGCACTTGTCTCTTCTGTAGATCGATTGCACCAACCCAGACGAGTACCACGGGTTGATGGACAATGTGACGATGTTTGTCAATTTAAAAAGCAATCCTATGAACAAGCACAATGCCATTCAAATTCCGATAAGTGCCATCTGTTCCCAACAACAAGATGGTTGGTAGATACTTTTACTCGATTGATATCATTTTCAGTAAGCCATGTCTACTTCACCATTTATCGAGAGAGGAAGCTCTTTGTAGGGTCGAAAAAATACAGGACATACAACAATAATGTCTGGGCAGACAACAAGGACGGTCGATGGGCAGGACCTGGCAATTCTAGAGTTAAAAGAGACACTGAAGCTACGACGGAAGATGTACCCAGTCCATGTGACGAACAGACATTGGTAGCAGCCGACTCTCCCGTTATGAGTGGGACAATTCTGTCAGATGGCGGGTCGATTGTCTCTCGACTGGCAGCAGAAGATCCTGTAGCCGAGTTACAATTCAATGTCCAAGGGGTAAGGTGTCAGATATACCAGTAAAATTTCCAGTTACTAACTCCCCTGCATGGAAAATACGTTGTGACCTGGTGGGATACAGATAATAATGTGTGGGCCACTTCGGACGAGTGTAAAACAGAGAAAAAAGGAGATTTGGTCCTAGCCACGTGTAATCATCTGACCGACTTTACTCTAATTGTCAATGGCGCTCTCGATGACCCGATGGTCTGTGACACGGCTCTTTCCATCACAGGCTACGTCGCCAATGGGATCTCAATTGCCAGCCTCTCCTTCCTTTTTATCATCTACATCTGTGCTTTGTAAGTATTTCCTCGTTTTTCATTCATTTTCTTCAGTATTCCTCTTTTTGCCGACGCAACCCTAATCAAATTTATGAATGGTTATGCAGTGGCCAAAAGGGATTCTGTCTCGCTGTCCTACACCACGTCGCTTCTTCTATTCTACATTGTCTTTACGATATTTGCCACACAAGATATTGCCGGGAATGCCTGTTCCGCCATGGCTGCTATAGCTTATTCTCTCTTTCTTGGGTAGTTTTTCCATTGTATAAAAATCTTGTTGCAGGACAATTTTGATGAATGTCTTCAAATGTCTTCGAATCACCGCCCGATTTATTCCTGGTCGATCTCGAGACTTCTTTAAATTTCTTCAAAGAGCCGTGGTATTCGACACAATCAGCACAAGTAAGCCACTTCTCTCCTATCGACGATATTTCAGTCGTGCCATTCATCATCTCCCTGTTGCTACTCCTTCTCAGTGATTTTTTCAATCGGAATGATACTTTTTGTTGGGTTCGTGTCGACTATATCATATTCGCCACGGTCATACCAATTTCTATCCTTGTGGTCAATGCTTGTATTGCCGTTTCTCTTGCCGCCTATCGCCTATGTTCGACAAGTATGAGAGTCAAAAGACGAGGGAAACATGTGGATTATCAGCTGGGACCGAAATTAGCCAACATTCTCATCCTACAATTTACTCTGGGACTACCTTGGGTAAGCGCCCCTATAGCTCAATAATATTCTAGGTTCTTCAATATTTTACCCTCGCTTTGCCCAAAGTATCTGCCTGGCATTATGCCTTTACCATCGTCCTCGGTTCTCAAGGCACTGTGTTGGCTCTGTTATTTTTCTATAAAAGACAGCGGATTCTCAGGACATCCCGTTACGCCAAAAAGGTAATCCTTCCTTTCTTACACATCACTCTTTTTAGTTGGCCTCGATGCAAACCCAAGCAACGACAATATCAAATTCAAGTTGATACTCACGCATTTCGAGCCGGTCCGGCGATTCTCCTCTCCGGTTGAAGCATCTCTCCTGCCATAGCTTTGTCCCTGCATATCAATTATTATTCTCATGCTCATTGTATTTCGGGTCCTTTTTAATAAAACTTACTCAGCTGATTGTCCAAGAGGAAAAGATGTTGAATGGTAGGAGATGTGGGTGGCCGGTACCAAATTGGCCATAGAGGACGACAGTTCTGATTCTTCGCCGCCGACTTCCTTGTCTTGTAGTTTAGCCAACCTGTCCGCTTCCAACTTGGCTCGTTCCCATTCCCATTCTTGTAGGGCTCTCTTTTCTCTGAATATTTTCTTTTTATTAATGGTTAAAAAAGAAACTCACTCGACGCTGAGCTCTCTTTGTGATCTTGGCGACAATTTTGGCGAGAGCTTGGGCGAACTGGTAGGTTTAGCTTGAGTATCAATCAGCAACGGAACAGGGCGGGTCTGGAAGACTTCTTGGAACTGTTGCGGTGGCACGAATCCTTGAGCAACGTGGTCTAGCCCCTCTGGTAATTCGAGTGATCTTCTCAAAGGAACTTGTTGATGAATTTCTCCCTCAAATGGTTGGAATGTCTGGGGAGTAACATGTTGATGAGTGTGGATGTCTGCCGGTTGAAATACAAAGTCCGAACCGGTGGCCACACTGTCCCAAGCCTCTTCCTTTTCCGGTCCTCTAGAGAGAATTGGAGATGGTTCGGTTTGGATAAGATGAGGTGGAATCCGTGGTTCTAATGATCCTGGCATCTGCTGTTGAATCTGTTGATGCATGTAGAGCACTTCATCATCGACATTTCTTTTATCCGCCTCGTACAGTCGAGGGAAATCCTGGGCTCGTTCGGCCTGCTGCGCTATATCTACGTCTCTATGCGGTGGTACAGCCGGTCGCTCGTCCTTACTACTGTAGACATCTTCTACCTGCTTAAAAAAGGAATTTTGACATTAGATATATTCTTACTCGGGCAGCGTCAATTCCCCCTGATATTTGGGGATCGACAAAACGACGAGGCGACGGATCCCGGCCAGTCGCAACACTCTCTGCAATCAAAATAATTCCAATAAACTGTCAAGACGTACGCTTGAGATATTGATCAGCCTCTTGGAGAAGAGCATCTGCACTGGAAGGAGGTCTGTACTCTTCCCTGGCTCCCGAAAAGACCGATTGTAACTTCTTGCTGGCATCTTCCAAGATGTTGGATGTCACCGTGGCTGCAGTCTCTACCACCTGAACACGCCACTAAACTTTGCCGCCGTGGTCACTGGGAAAAGTGCTCATGACATTACACACAACAGGAACCATCTTTTAGAAAAGACGTTTGAGAGAAAAACTAAATGGAAAGGGAGGAAGTATAGCAGCCATTGAAGTTGTAAAAGTGTCAAAAGATGTCAAACAGTACTGATAGGGGAAGGAACCTGCTTGTTGCCGTTGTCTAGTAGACAAATACGCTCATTTTAAGAAATAACGAAGTGTGAAAGACTGACCTCTTCCTCGTTGTCCTTCTTGCCTTTGTTCTTGTTCTCGTCGACCACTTTGAAGAAATAATAGGCAAAGAGAATAGCAGCGGCAGAGAGGAAGAAACGAGTGAAGAAGCCGAATACGAGAAAATGCTCCTGTTCAGGGCATTCCTCCCATTCGTCGGGATCGTAGCCGAGTTTCTCGTCGAACATCTTCCACTCTCGACCGGGGAAGATCCTCCTGCGATCGATCCGGTGAGGTAAGACGAGGACCGCTGTGGCACAGCTGTGCTCACGACGCCCCCCGCCTCCACAGCATATTTCAAAGTTTTACAAACTCTTCCTTGTCTGTTTTTCGACTATTTGATTGTTTTTTTTCTGGGTTCAATGTGGTCGCATACGCGTCTATATGCTCTGTGGTTGTATAAAAAAGCGAGCGGGGCTGTCTTTGACTTATTTTCGAGGTTGTGCCATTTTGTACTTTTTGTTAATATGTTTACAGAAAATGTCTTCAGCGAGTTTTCCTTTTGACAGTGAGAATGATGTCTGATTGACAGAGGGAAAGGTCAAAACTTGGGTCACCCCTGGTTTCGAATTTTCTCGGATTCAAACCGGTACATCACCGAAAAAAGTCGCATTTAAACTGGGACAAAGTCACATAGGGACAGGTTCAAACCGACCACCACCGAATTTGGTCAGTTTCGCAATCGTGACAGATTCAAACCTGCCCTTTTCAAACCGAGACGAATTCAACCATACCCTTTTCAAACCAGGACAGATTCAAATCGGATGTATTCAAACCCGATTGGAATCAAAGGGGGATGGAATCGCAGCGTACAAGTTCAATTCGTACAGATTCAAACCCAGCACGGGTTCGAATTATACACAATCAAACCCAGGACAGTGTCGAATTATACGGACTCAAACAGGGACGGTTTCGAACTTTTTTTCTTGCAAAAGTGCGTCAAAGCAAAAACATCTCGTCAAAAAAAAAATGTCGCGATTGTTTTTGATAGTAGAACTTGCTTTTTTCTTCGTATTTCTTATTTTTTTGTTGTTTCTGCTGTATTTCTCTCATATTTTTTTGTTGCAAAATAATATATAGACGTTATAAAGTGATTTCAAAAAAGATCCTGTCGAAATTCAAGCAATATTGACCTAGAAACTTCGAAATTAGTATATCAAAAATGGTAAAATCAGATTTTGATGATTTCTATTTGTTTCTTTGCTATTTCTTGCTGCTAATAATTTATTTCAGATTGTTTAATGTTCTTCGGACATCAGGAACGGTAGAATTTCTGTAGAATACGTATAATCAGTCTAAATTGTAGCTATCGATATTATGCTTCCATATGCATATGATTTTTTGTTTTTTCTTTTTATTTAGGGACGTTTATCAATATATTAGATAGGAAACACTTCTTCAGGAGTGAGTTTACCTAATATGGCAGGAAAAAATTTAATTAGATCGATTATATGGGGATCAGGGATTTTCTCTACTCTATTTAATGCAGTTTCTTCGCTCAACTTCTTCTGTGTATCTCTGCGAAGTGTCCTGCCGTGCATTCTAATCTTTCTATACTTCGAAATCTAGCAAAAATCCATAAGAATGAAGTAAAATTGATAAAAACGATTGAAAACGGAAAAATTCTGCGACATTTTTTTTTGACAAGATGTTTTTGCTTTGACGCACTTTTGCAAGAAAAAAAGTTCGAAACCGTCCCTGTTTGAGTCCGTATAATTCGACACTGTCCTGGGTTTGATTGTGTATAATTCGACACTGTCCTGGGTTTGATTGTGTATAATTCGAACCCGTGCTGAGTTTGAATCTGTACGAATTCAAACCTATACCTTTTCGATTCCATCGAATTCAAACCTATACCTTTTCGATTCCGTCGAATGCAACAATGTTCCTTTTCGATTCTGTCTAATGCAAACTAGTCCTTTTTCGAGTTCATCACAGTTTGATCCAGTCCGGGTGTGATACTGGCCGGTTTGAACCTGTCAGAGTGCAACTTTGTCCCAGTTTAAATGCGACTTTTTTCGGTGATGTACCGGTTTGAATCCGAGAAAATTCGAAACCAGGGGTGACCCCAAAACTTACCAACAGGAGGAGCAGGAGGCAATCTGTTCCAGAATGAAAAAAAGCGAGGAAGTGACAGTTTATTACTCGCAGTAGGGACCCTTAAATAGACTGAAATGGCGGGAAAATAAACCGAGAGATCGGGGGGAAACATATCGACGGATGAGGGGCGAGATATCCGCCGAGGACAAACAGTCCACTGATGACTATTTACAAGCATCTTCGGTGACTAGAACCTCTGGGAAGTAGGAAGATTGTGCAACGCTGCGAAGGGCATCTTCCTGAAATATTGACGATTATTTGTTGCCCCCAGTTTATGAGTAATGATCCTAATAAATCAAAAACTATTCAGCACGGCTGTTCTGGTTTTTGATTAGTTGCAGATAGTCGAAACAATTGGTGACGAAAGAGAAACTCAGGTGGCCATCTGCTAACAATTTTAGTGGCATGTGATCGTCCATCTTGTTCTCTCCAAGTGGCCGCCTGCTGAGATCCGACCGCCGTCGACCCTCGCTTATCTCGCGCTCTAAGGTGCCGACAATCGCGCCTTGTCTCCGCGAAATGCCAACAAACCGTTTCAGGCCTTTTAACTTGCCGCACCGTTGCGTAACAGACGCTAATTGACCGCGACGCCACCGTCGAAGAAGAGACTCACTTGACAGGCTGGAAAGCTGAGGAAGACTTGTGATCAAGGCTATTTGTCCGATTGCTCAAGATGTGGGACACAGAATGCTTTGGAGATGACTTCAACGACTCTGGACGAGATGGCCGGGATGAAAGTGGCGATGGGAGTAGGGGAGAAGCTCGCATGGGATTCCACATAGACTGAAAAGGCGTTAGTTAAAGAATTCCAGAGAACAAACCTTAGAAGGAAGGACAAAGTTGGAAAGATTTAAGGGAGAAAATGGCTGACGGAGTGGGGCTGTCAGGAAAGGATTATGTTGGGGCTGGGGCTTGGGTATTGCGCTGGCCGACAGGGATTCCAGGCGAAGACGTTCGGCTGCCAATTCGGCAAACATCATGAGAGAGGACGGCGTCGAAGGAGGGGCGTTCTCAGATCTAAGAAAGTCAACGGATGACAAGGATTACTGTCAATTACCTTATTCTCGGCATTTTGTGTGTCTCGTCGACTGCGCTTGGGAGGTTAGCCACGGATTGACTCCGCTTACCCAAATTCATGGTCTGGGTCATAGCGGCTGTTGGTGGTTTCATCATGGGAGTCTGAGGAGCGGAAGAGGAGGATGCCATCATCTTTTCCAGTGAAATACTTGGCTCGAATTTGGCAAATTCTGAAAGGAGTTTTTGTATATTTGGAGGAGACGTCTATTACCGTCTGGTTCGGGACCGCAATAAACGAAAAGAGGAATCTTCTTCGTCCCGAAGAGATAATGAACCTTCTTGATCAATCCTAGGGCAACAAGAACATTGGCTATGTCGTACAATCGACGACAACGACTCCGACTGGGCGGCTCAAAGCCTTCTGTTTCGGGATCTTTTATCAAAACCGTGCTCGCCACATCGAGGCTAACTCGTCTATTTGTTTTCTGAATTTTTAGTGAACACGCAGACATGGCAAACTGACTGGATTACTGAGGAGGACCATCAAGAACCGTCGACACAACTGGGCCAAGGAGTTTCTTCCCTGTCTGTCTCTTGTTTCTATCCTTGTTTTCGCATATCCAACAGGAATTTCAGCTAGTTTTTCATCTATTGTCCCTATATAATCTTGAGATAGGAACGGATTGACACTGACCAGTGACATCGGCTACCCGCCTTCCTGAGAGTTCGGTAAAGGAGCACATGGCTTGTTCAACACGGAGTACCCGCTCCGGTAGTCGCTCGACTACTGCCTCTTGTTGCAATTCGAACATCAGTCGAGGCAGTCCCTCCAGTCCATTCCACTTGTAGAATGATTTGTTCGTCTTGCTCATGGCATCCAGCGCTTCCATTACATTTACAATATCATAAATTCGCCTCTTTTCCACACCTGCAATAGAGTCCTCCTCTTATTATCTCCCGTGACTTACTCATTTTCTTGGCAACTGATTCGAGATGGACTTCATTGGTGACTGATAGCCGGGTCTCCTCTCTCATGGCCACTAAAAACCGTTGACAGAGAAGCCCGAGACTTTTCTCCTTCCGAGATGTCGTCTCGCCGTCGTCACTTTCCGCATCCATGTCGTCGCCGGTCCCCATTTGAAGTGAACCTGAAATGTCCGTCCTTCTACCGTAGTCTCGACCGACACTCTCGACCGACCTTTCTTTATCGGCACCGCGCATTTACGCGCCAATGCTTATCAAACTAAGCGGCAATTTGAATTTGATTTGTGCGGGGAGCGACTGTTCTTTTTGACGGAAAGGTGACCATACCTGGCGATATTGTCGAGGAGGACTGAGACATGCAAGGTGTAAGCAGTACGTGTGTCTCTTGAGCGACTGTAACCACATCGACATCATCTGTTTGGCTGTCGACTGGAAGGACTAGACGAGCTCTTTCCAACTTATCCAACGGGATGTTTTCTTTGTTGGCTTCCAAATAATCAAATGTCGTCGACCCGCTTGGCAACATTACTGAAAAGAATGGTCACTAGAGAAGATGAAAGAAGGGCAAATAGAGAGGAGCTTATCTCGCCTGCAGGCAATATCAGTTTGACCTAGAAAAAAAGCCAAGAGCTCCAAATTTCCCGCCCGACTGTACAGGAGAAGAGAAAGTAGCAACAAATGACGGGCAGAAAGGAGGAAGAGTGCGCGACCTGTTGGTTGCCTCGTGGCGCAAGAGGCTTGCGCAACATTCGGCCGTCGTCGTCTCCACAAGCAACTTCTGTTACATCCTTTCCCATGACAGGATTATTTCTTCGTTTGAAATTCAAACGCTCGCGGCATTCGATGCGAAGCGGACGCGCGCCACAATTACCGCACAAAGAAAGGAAAGGCTGAGGAAGACGGAAGGCTGGGCGAATTGACGGTCATCTGTCATTCGGATGAAAAAAAAGAAAAAGAAGAAGCAAAAAGTTTCGCAGGGACATTTTCGCAATGTAAAAAATATGCAATGAAGGATTAAATGGGAGATGTGGTAGAAGAAAAAGAAGAAACATCTAGACGATCTTCACTTTTTTCCTCTAAAGAAAGAGGAAAAGTGTACGTCAAAGAGAAGTTGGAGAAGAAGTGAGATGGTAAAGGGGGTCTGTGTGTCCGGTGGGGTTATCCAGGGGTCACCGAAGGGCAGCTGTGTGCCAGCGGCAGGTCAGCTCAGACCGTCGGCCACAGAGGGCGGGGCACGATTTCCCGCCAAAATGAGCGGGAGACACGGGGGAGGTTGCCACCGGCTATTCCAAATCCAGGGCCACCTGTATCGTATGCTTATCGGTAAGGAAACACTTGAGATATTGAAATGTTTCGATTCCTAGGTAATACAAGGGAGGGATTTCCATTTTTTTTCTGATGTTTTTCTGGAGAAAGTGAATAGATTTGGAGCATTTCTCGGGATTTCAGACTTCTTTGGAGGTTTTCTCCATTTGTTCTCTCTGATAAATTTGAAATGTTTTTCCAAGAGTCTCGAATTTGTTCCATCGAATGTTGTCAAGTATTATTCTCGGAGGTCGTTTGTGCGGGATGTGAAGGCGCCAAATTTGAACCCAAAGGCTGGTTTTTTTTTTGAGGGCCGCCCTCTGTGTCCAAAAAACCGTCGAACAGGCCGGAAGATGGATGGCCCGGTACTCGACCCGCCGCCTGCTTGATTTCAATCACGTATCATTACCGCTAATGTGTGGATTTAGCAGAAGGCGGCCGCCGTTGGCGCACCGATCCTGACCCAGATGGCCGACGGCCACAGTCGGCACACAGCAAATCCAATCCACGAAACCGGACAAAACCATTTCAGTTAAAGTGTTGCCTGTTTTTGTCAAGTTGCCCTCATTCAAAGTCATAATTTTAACCAACTCGATTTACGACCTCGTTTTCGAGGTGTCAGTCAATAGTTTGCAAATGAAGTAGAGCCTCGTAAGGAGATAACATCGAACCTCAGAGTTTGAGTCAAGGTTATTCCAAACATTGTGAGGGGAAAGGGCAGGTGCAAGCGGAGTGTCTAATTGACTTGGCCATTTGGACAGATGAGACCAATAAATTGCCGAACAGCCATATCCAATGCTCTTTGTTTGGCAGACAACCAAAATTTATGGGAAAATTAATAAAACATAGGCAAATTATGGTTAATTACATTATTCAAGTTCTTCAATTACGATTTCTCGCACACATTCAAGGATTTTTCGGTGTCAGTCTCTACAAAATTTTCCATAAATGATTTCCAACAGGATCTTTCCTCAGAATCACTATATTTGCCACGTTTGATTCATTTATAGTTCAGCTCTCAAATAAAACGGAATTCACAAAGTATAAAAAGTACCCGGTTAAAGGTCGGTTGGGTCCCGTCGCGGCTACAAAAGTGGCGCAAAAATTTTTCCCTCTTCTCCAATTCCACTACCCAAGCCTTTTTCAACAATTTTCCATCAAATCATTGCTGTTTTTCTAATTTTTGATCATAGCAAGACAATCCAAATCGTTTTTCCAGCAACTAATATTACTCTGTAATTTTGTTCTTGCTGAAATTTCTAAAAAAAAATTCTATTTTCCATTCTTACAATTTTCTTATTATTCTGTTCTTCATTCTCTTTAATTTCTTCTTTTTCAGATGACCAAGGGTACTCAAGCTTTCGGTAAGAAGCACGTTAAATCGCACACTCTGTGCAAGCGTTGTGGCCGTTCGTCCTTCCACATTCAGAAAAAAAGATGCGCCTCCTGTGGATATCCTGATGCTAAGAAGAGAAAGTATAACTGGGGAGCCAAATCCATCCGTAGACGTACTACCGGAACTGGCCGCATGAGCCACCTCAGAAACGTCCAACGTCGCTTCAGGTACATTTTAAAATAATTTTATATCTTTACATAAGCAAATGCCGTTTTTGTAATTACTGCACAGCGATGCACAAAAATTGACATAGCAAGAAGAAGTACTTTTTTTTTCTGTATGTTTCTAAATTAATTCTTTTGTTTTCAGAAATGGTTTCCGTGAAGGCACCACTCCCAAGGCTAAGAACTCTGCTGCTAACTGAGGTTGTTGTTGTTGAATAAACTGTTTTTATATAAACATTAATTCCGTTTATAGCTGTATTTTCTTGAGATCATTCGAACACCACAATGTTCGATTATGAAGGGAAAAGTTTGGACAGCTGCTAGATTGTCACCGTGGCAGTCTTTACCATTCAGTTCGTCAATGTATGTCCGCCTCGGCCTCATCTTCTTGTCTCTCTTGCCTCTATCTTTGTGCCAAGACGGCTCCTACTGCAATGAGATCCTAAATATTCGGTTTCCCTTTGCAAGATTGACAACTAAATGCTCGTTATGGGTATTTGCCTTAGCTCCTGATCTTTTCCCGGTAAGCCCGAATGAGGAAGTCATCACTGCCATATTCAGCTTGAGCTTCATGTTGCTCGTGAAAAACGCCTTTTGGTTTCCTCCTATTGCCCGTTGTCTTGTTCACATCCATGCGAATCCAATACAAAAGCAGCGACCACTGAAAAAACGAAGACAACCACGAAAAAAACTACAACTACGGCATGCTGTGAAAAAGAAAGTCACGGGATTCTTTCAGACGGTGGGATCTGCTCAAAGAGTAGCTGAAATAATGCAAAATGATCCATTATTTCGTGGCCTTCTCAATTATTTAGGTGTAACGGTAGTTTTAATTGTGAAAAAGTACTTGCAGGAGATTTATCACCAGAAGAATCTCTGAGAAGGTACGATATCTATTTAGAAAAGAAATCAGCAGTGGATAAACACAATGAAATGTATACAGCGGGTCTCAGTTCATACACCATGGCAATTAATAAATTTTCAGTTATGGTAAGTCGGTAATTCTTAAAAAATATAAAATCAAAGGATGAGGAAGAAATTGCTCCGAATAGTTTATCCGTCCCACCGTCTTCTACTTCTCAACCAACTTCACGAATAAGACGACGAAGATCAGTTAGCTCGATTGATTGGAGGCCATTTATGACAAATGTGACGGATCAAGTAAATTTTACTCGTTGCAGAGAGAAAAGGGGATATTTTTAGAAGAAATGTGGAGGATGTTGGGCTTTTGCAATGACGGCAATGCTGGAAGGAAGTCTCACTATTCGAGGAAATGTCCCACTTGCTTTGTCGGTACAACAACTTCTCGATTGTGACCGATCCCTCAATCCGGAATATAATCTGGCTAATCAAGGATGTGCCGGAGGTTATTTGAATGTGAGGAAGTCCATCAAATTATTCAAAAATATTCAGGTTGCCACGGATTATCTGTCAAAGAAACCACTCAAAGCAGCTAATATCTATACATTTACGGGCACAGTTTGTCTCCTTTTTTAGACTAAAAACGAGCTCTTTTAGAGCAGTACAACATGTCGAACGGATGTGACTGGGCCAGCTCTGTTGAGTGCTTTCAACGCAGAATACACGGCTTCAGATGACCCCGAAATATTGGAACAATTGAACGAGGAGATGGAAAATCGGGTCCGGAAAGGACCTGTAGCGGTTGGATTTGCGAACAGGTCGGAAGATAATTTATTTTGGGAACTGAGAAAACAGCGACCAGATTTATGCCTACGGATCAGGAATATTTGAAGGCAGCTGCGGGAAGACTATCAACCACGCCGTTGTCATTGTTGGATTCACTGAAGATTATTGGATTGTGAGGAACAGGTACATTGGCATTTAAAAATGGAAAAAAAAACAACACAGCTGGGGGTCAAATTGGGGAGAACAAGGATATATTCGAATAAGACGAGCACCCAGGACCGATCCCTGTAAAATGGTGCAATATTGGGCAACAGCCGCATCGAGTGTGATTCCTCCTGCTCAAAATAATGGTAACTATCAGAAAATGACAATAATTAGGACACAGCGGTGACACAAATCGAAATGGAAACGACGACGATTCTGCCAAAAGAAGGAATTTGTGACGATTGCGATAGTTGTGGTTGTGAAGCAGACGAGGAAGAGGAAAAATGGACAGAAGACGGAACAGCCTTTGTCTGGATTCAATAAAGATTTTGGCCGGAAACAGCGGTCACTCAGGCTTAAATGGAGCGTGTCTCCTCGTCCTTCTCCCTCAATGTCGTCTCAAATGAGACAAGCCACTTGACAAGCTTTTAAATTTCTTTCCTGTAAACAGCGAGAGTCTTCCAAGGTGCGCCACTCATTCACATTTCCAACCCAAATTTGCTTCCGGGCCACTTGCCGATTGCGCTGGGCTCGCGGCTGGGCACACCTTCTCCTTTTTTTGTGTCATTTTATTTACTTTTCTAGTTATTCTAAACTTCAAATAGAAAAATAAATTGGGGAATTTCCTCATAAATTGCTTAAAAAGCAAACATTTCGTGGAGTAATAAAGACTGATCCCTTATATTGAACTCTTCCCCTTCTCAAATGGAGCATCTCAAATATCCACAACTAAAACTTTTAGTTCATCGTGATAAGATGTACGTATCTCCGGAAATTTCTCTTGTAATTGTTGCCGTTGCTATGTGCAGTATTCTAATATTATTCACCGTTGCTTCAATGCTCATTTATCGTTGTTGTAAAGACATTGAAATACAACAAATTCCGGCTACTGTTTATCAGGTGAGGAGCACCTCTTCCAAGAGCCACTTGATTGCGCGACAATTGAAGAATAATCCAATTTCCGGTGTTCCAACTCTTTTTATCGCCCATTTTTCGGCGATATTTTGATGTTTATGACAATCCTTTGGAATTCTTTTGGCAGCCGTAAGCACTTGGGGTATTACACGCATTAAAAAGAGTGATTGATATACCACCATCTGCTCCTAAAAGTTATCTTCAAAAAAATAATTTTTTTAGAGAACACGAGCTTCCATCATGTGGGCAAGGAATTCTGTATTTTCTCATCGAGATGCCGAAGAATCGGGACACCATCTGCATCCAAGAGAATTCACCAAGTTGCCGCAATCCCCGGTTTAATATCTAGTTTACAGCAACTGCTCACGGGTAGACAAATAAAATTTTAATAAAAAATGACAACAATAACAAACATAACAACAATTGTGCAACAAAACACCACTCACTTGGATATTCTTTCAAAGACTGCTACAAAAAAGCCATTTGTTAATGTTTTTTCAGGATTAGCACGTAAACAGTGCATTCCAATATCGGGATATTTATCGAGACCGCGGTGTTTCCATGAAGGAAGAACATTCATGGACAATTGGAAATTTTGACGTACATAGGTATCTAGGAGAACCTAAAAACTAATAATTATTGAAATGTGTAACAAACCTCATCAACAACTTGCTCATTTTCTTCTTCATGAATAGAACACGTTGAATAAACAACACGTTGAAGATTAGGAAATTTCATAGCATGTTTTAGTATCATAGCCTAAAAATATTCGTAGAATAACAAATGAAGAAAATTACTTGGAGATTCTTCAATTTTTCGAGTCTATTACTGTCTTTATTTCCACCAGTTATCTCATCCATTCTTTTTACTATTCCTGATCCAGAGCACGGTGGGTCAACTATTGCATATTTTACCTGAAACTTTTAGTGATGCTATATAATATTTTTCCTACCTTTGAAAATCTTTTATCCGTAATGTCTAACTTTAGAAAGTCACCATTAAACACTTCAGTGTTTTCTGCACCATTAGCCTTCAATAGACTTCTCAATGTTTCTGTTCTATCTTCTGCTCGGTCCACAGCCCACACTTTTCTATAAGAAAATAATAAGAAAAATAAACAAACTTACCCAGTTCCACCTAAAATAGCGGCAGCATGACTTGTCTTCATTCCCGGTGCAGCACAAGTATCAAAAACATGGGAATTTTTTGCCGGATTTAATAAAAAAGCAGGAAGACAGGACGCCTAATATAAACATAATTTGTTAGTGATAAAATTACCTTATCTTGTAAAATAAGATATTTTTGTTCCACCATCCAATAGGTATGAAAATCCGGATGTTGAGGGAAAATTAAAAGGTTTTCTATGTGCGGGTCGACGGCAACTTCATCTTCTTTTAAATTTTTAACTGTTTGAGTAAATGAATCGGCATTTTCTATATCAACTATCTGAAAAGTAGTTTACAAGGTAAATTACTAACAAATACCTTCCAGTTTTCATCTTTTAATGTTTTTACAGCGTCTTCATAAGACCACTTTAATGTATTTACACGTGCGTAACGAGGTATTTGTAAATCCTAAAATAAATATATTAAAAAACAATATTAGTTCAACATACTTTCACGCCAGTTTCTTTCTTTTGAATTGATGAGACTCCTTGACCATCATCTTCTAATGATCGTGCATGATCTTTTATTTCTTTTCCATACCGCATTATTGCTGCTTTCAATTTTGGAGACGCCTAAAGAAAAATCACGTTAGAAATATATAGAAAAATAATGTCGAATAACGTACTCTATTTAGTCCGGATCCTATCAATAACTCGTACAGAAGCACATAAACAAGATTTACGTCTTCATTTATCTGAGGATCTTGCAAGATTTTTTTAAAGATACTATTCTAAAAAAGTGAAAGTATAGAAATGGTAAAAACAAACCTTCAGAATAGTTTCAAATAATTGTTTATACCGAATAGTTTCACATGATAATCGCAATAAACTCTTTTTATTCTGAAATATAATTATTAGAAGATTCGTCGTTGTCCGTATGTCCCCATAAAAACGAATTCAATAAATAACAGTTTATTCAGCACAACAAACAATTATTTCGGTTTTCTATATTTTACTTGAAGCCATTGTCGATACATTTTAACCTGCTTCGCTCTATTAACAATAAGCCTCTTGTCAACAATATTAACAACTTTTTCTAAACCTATTCCAGTCATTAAATCATCTAATTCGTCTTGTGAAAAGAAATAAACCAGGGTTCCATCACCACGACAATACAAATTTTCTTCTATAAGTCGATCTTTTTTAAACCGTAGTTGAGTCAGGTCGTAACGTCCATAATCTTTTAAAAGAAGCATTCCTCCAGGTTTTAGAAGTTGAGTTAGATAGGTTACTGCTTGTTTTGCCTGTGACGGATGGAGAGCAGACAACACATAGATGCAAATGACAATATCCAGAGAACCAGCAGCCGGTGCTGCAGACGGAGGCGGTTGTGTTATATCCCATTGGAACGCAAGCATCCGCGACGGGTCGTATTTCTCATCTTTTTTCAAAACGTCTACGGCGACTGAGGAGTAATCGGAGGTATATAGGAACATTTTCTTGTGTTGATCCCATTGAATTAGAGGAAAAGTTGTATTGCCAACACCGCATCCAACTTCAAGTACACGCACAGGCACCTCCTGGAAGAAAAATGGAATTACATAAGCTACTAACAAAACACTTACTCCTTCGTAATAATCCATGTCTAATTCATGAAACTCCTTTAATAACCAATTCCTATCTTTAAAAAAATTGACGTTATGTTGAGAGTAGAACGAATCCCATTGCTTTGACGGCTCTTCTAGTAATTTCTTGGCTTCGTCCTCATTTACTTTATTTTTCTTTTGTTTTTCGATTACTTCTTTTGCTTGCTTTAACTGTTCACTGCTCCACTCTACATTGTCCCAGGCATTATGCTCCCAAACACGATCTTCATCGATAAGATATCGTGTTCCAAATGGATTGCATTTAGGTTCCATTCCGGGATTTACTTCATCATCTGGCATTATCCTAAAGAAGCAAACGATAATACAGTCCAACACAAAGAATGCTACACGATGAAGAAAAACAAGAGAATAGATTAGGAACAGTGAAAAGAGTGGACTGACCTTATAATTACTGCCATAAACCCCAGTCCTAATGCTTGTTTTCTGAGCAAGAACGTTTTTGATTATTTTGGCGACTTCATGGTAGAGACTGTCCATATACATGGTTTCCGCCTCAAAAAAATTAGGTTTGAGAAAGGATTGTAAAATACAAAATAACAAAAATTAGCTAAAGGGAGGCATCCGATTCTGTACAGTTCAAAAATAAAGCACTGAAGGCAAGCAAATCTACGAAAGAGGATATCATGGGAAAAAATGAGAAAAAAAAAGAAATTTTCGGAGGAAGCGATTGCATGCTATTTACAAGGACGTTGGATCAAAATGACATTCCAAAGAAAAGACGGACTTCGGACAAAGAAGGGCAACTGTATGCTCTTGCACAGCTCTTCCAGATGAGTAGAGAATTGTTTACAGTATACAAGAGCTTAGACACCAGGGCTGCAAGTCAAGAGTACTTGGTCGGGGGGGATCATAAGGAAAAGAAGAACAGCGGAGATACAAGAAATTTTGTCTAGAAAAAAGTTGACTTCTGCAAAAATATACAAGCAGACAGCAGAAGACTAAAAAATATGTGAATATGTTAATATTTATTGGTCGAATTAATTTGTGTCTTCGTTTTTGTCGGCTGGCGTCTTCATGTTCAATTTTCCACAGAGTTCCCGGGCCAAAAGGGAGACGGAGACATGCCGAGCAGCGGGGTCGACCGCCAGTCGACGAGTCTTCTGTTTCTCCAAGAAGTCGATATCCTTCCATAGGACATCCATCTCATATCGATTGTTCTTTTGTTTCCTTTTGATGTAGAGGATTTCCCGGTCAGCCCCATCTATCCATTCTGTCCCGTCGACTTGTTCCGCCTGGGTGCCTTCCTTCTTTCGTCTTCTCATCGTCACATTTGTCAAATCCAGCCGGACTTCTTCTTCTTTTTTGATCTCCTTTTGTTTTATTTCTTTCTTCTTTCTCACAGTTACATTGCTGAATTGGATTGGTGCCTCCAGGATGGGTTTCTCTTCTTCTTTCTTCGCCGTCTGTCTCAAGTATCCAGCCCAGAGCTTCTTCATCTTGTCGACAGCCATCTGTCGAAGTTGGTGACGCTTCAAAACACCCTAACAGTTTCCATGAAAATTAAAAAAGTATCCGCTACCGGTAATTTTGTCGACCTTTCCATAGCGACGAAAACGCAATGACAAAAAATCTAGAATATATGGTAAAAATACCCGTACAACATGTTTACGACCAGTAAACTGCAAGTTTTTTCTATTACCCGTGAGACGTTGAACATACTTCAGACCATCTTTTTGAAAAAATGAGCATACCACCGTCAGCAGCTCGAGATCTCCTTGACCAGTTCAAAAAAGGCCATTTTTATGGTTTTATCGGCCAAAATAGCCCATTTGCCTATGATTTCGATGATTTTTTCCTCAAATTTTTATTTGGGATGTGCAGGCTGCTGTAGAAGCGGATCCCGTCCTTTATTACGGCCCAAAAAGTGGGTAAGATGTACTGGCTCAGCTCCTCAAGAACTACAAGAAGATATGCTCAAGGTCCCAAATATTGCATAGCCAGAACTGTCACCTAGAAATAATTGATGGCCGCTTGCAGGATAGAATGGGATTTCTGCTAGGATCTTACAGATTAAATGTTTTCAATGCATTGAATTTTATTTTACCCGAGTGATTGTTATCAACACAATATACAAACAAAGTAGATCATTTCGACTAGATAACCGGATTACGGACTACGATCTTCATATACTCAGCTCTTCTTTCCATCCTTCTACAAAATCGATGTCCGCAATCTCATCACATCTAAAAAAATGCTGGTTTAGTATCCAATATTTACGGGATACCTCAAAAGTTCGTCTCGCCCACTCTTGAAAGTGTTAAAAGCCATCATAGGTACAAATGAGAAATGTTCTCCGGCATCACAGAGAATCCTAGCCATTGTAATCTTTTTAATTTGTCTCAGTTGCGCAGCCGTGAAAACTTTTTCATTTTCATAGAAGAATCTGCAGTTATTGTCTGTGTTTTATTTTATTTGACTTGCCTGTCCCCATCTCGTAGTCGCTTGAATTGCTCTCCAATAATACAGGCTAAAGTCGGACCGACTAGGGCATCTTTTACCGGATCTTCAAGCAGAGAACCCACGTACATATCGATAGCATCTGTCAATCATTTGAGTATAGAAAAGGGGAATGCCAGCTTACCGACATGCTTATAGATGACTTTCAAATTGTCGATGACTATTTGATTTGAGATCGTCGCCTTCAAGTCGGGGAAATCTTTAATTTCAGACAACCCGCAGAATTTCCGCCAAGCAGTGAAACCAGGAACTCCGTGATCTCTGAATTGATGTTATTCTTCAACTTTATACGGCTCATACCTTCCACGCTGAATATTGATGGATCCGAGATCAGAATTTCCGAATATTCTTTCAGTGACGGCTGGAGTCAATCGCTGGGGCATCTTCGCAGGCAAAGTCATCAGTCCTCGAAGCAGAGGATCGATGCCATTATTTAGAATGTGGATACTCTTGAACATTCCCTCATTGAATGGAATACCACCGATTTGTTGGAATTTCTCATTGAGGAATGGATAGAATTCTTGGATAAGACCGTGGCCAAAACGAAATGCGCAAGAGGTGAACTCATTGGCGACGGACGGGTCGACCTCAGGATTATAATCTTCGTAATCGGGCAAACGACGTCTAAACTCTTCTCCCAATACTCGTGGCAGGTATTCTTTGTAGGTAATCTTCTGTAGAACACCTCCGACAATCTTCCTTGTCTCATGGAATATCCTCTCTTGATCCCAGTGAGGATTGATGCGTTGAAGAGTCGAAGCAATCCTGTTGTGGTAGCGGAGGAAGAGCGTGTGGAGAGCGGCCAGACCAACAAAGATATTGGCTCGATCATCTCCCGCAATCACATTCATATTAGTATCTGAAGGTGGCAATGAACTTGACCGATGAGAAGAAACAAACCAACTGGTGGAAATACCCTCTCCTTGATCATTTTTGTTTTCAGGAAGGCGCCTTGTCGGAAGAGGAACTGGTCCCGATCGCTGCTTCCGTAGATCATCGACGCATCGATAAAAGCTGTGTTCTCGTTGAATTGCTCTCGCTCATTGGTTTGACCTGTACCACAAACTGGCGTCGACCGAGCTACTGGTAAACACATAAACCGTCCAAATCTAGAAAAAATTTACAGGAAAAGTAGAAAAGAACATACGTAGGGTCGGCGCGGGAAAGAAAGACACTGAAACATCGGCCCTTGTTGGATGTACAGGCGGCACATTCCTGATTATTCAACATGGTCGTCTTGGCCAAATCGTGGGCTATGAATTGTCCCCACTAAAAGTAAAAAAAATACAATGGGTGGAAATCCTATCTACCTGCATGAGAAGAGCATTAGAGTGATGAGGAATAGCGGAAGAGGATGCCAAAAGGAGACGAGACGCGTCTCGTGAAGAGGGACGTAGACGAGTAAAAGAAGCTAAAATAGACAATTGAAATAAAAAGGGAACTCGTACAGGTTGGTGCATTGAGTCCATTGTCATAAATGGGTTTCTTCAGTCTCATCAAAGCAGTGAAAGCGGATCCCGTCATGGGCTTCTCCAAATTATTGCAGGTGCCATCAAATGTACGGAATCTGGAAATAGAGATGTCAGACATAACGGAGAGATTCACTTGAGATGATAACAGAGATTTTTGTTGCAAATGGGCGGTTGTTGGGTCGGTGCGCAGTTGAAATTCATGTTGCTGTTCCTAATATCATTTATTGAGAGTGTCTTCCGATGTGAGGTATCTAAATAACCCAATCAGAATCATATAAAAATGATGGCCACCTTCGTGTGTAGTGACAAAAGTGCAGTCTTCTTCGCGGAAACTGCCATCGGGTCGAGAGCCGCTGTTTCCTGTGATGGCTTTTCCTTTACATGCCTTGCATGAGCGAGGGCAGTTGGCCAACATCCACACGGCATTTGTTGAGCATTCGTTGATGTTAGCCCAGAAATTACAGAGTCGATGGCGGTCGATGCATGTCATCGTCCCGTTGCAGACATCGCAAGAGACGGGGCAATGATCTTCCATCCAATCTTTGTTACTTTCACATTCACCGATGCTCTGCCAAAATTTGCAGAGATCATGTCGATCATGGCAATTCTCATCAGGCTTTTCGGCTACCTCCAATCCGTCCTGCATTTTCTTCTTCATGGCCTTCTCTTCCTTCCTCTCCTCGTCTTCCAGTTCTCTCATTCTCTCATCATCCGGCTGACTGCCTGGACTTCCATCTTCCTTAAAAGTTCAAATCGTCCCGAGGTGTAATATTTAGTCTTTTTGTGTCGACCGGTTCAAATCCCCTGCCTGTCAACATCCTTCCCGTCTGAAGATATCTCTCTCGTCGTTGTGTAATATCAACCGACGAGGTCATCATCATTAGAATTAAATCAAGTTGCCAAAGAGAATCACAAAAACCAAAAGATCTTACCATGACAGAATGATGTCGGTCATCTTCTTCGACGATGCCATCCTCATCCTGGCAACGAACCAACAATGGAACTGAAAAATGTGACAGTCGGCAATCGGTTATCCTTTTGTGATATAGCTGGATTGGCGGCTAACGAGTGTTGCGCCTCGGGAGTGGAACCCGTTCGGGACGGCCGGAGGATGCCCCAGGCTATCCGGGAAAACGACAGTCTGATAGGTGGTCGTTAAAGCGTGCGCGCGGGGTCAATGAGAGTGGACAAGGAGGAGAAAGAGAAGAGGAGGAAAGGAATGACTGACCTGAGAGGAAGAGAAACAGAAGGAGGACGGAGAATGACGACAACGACGGCGGCCTCATGGTGGCCAAGTTGCGGAAGAATGAGAGAAGACACGCCCCCACGCGGAACGGACGAGACGGGTCCAGCCAACGACAACACTGTTCTACTCCTTCTCAGATGAGCCGGTGCCATTGTTCCCTTTGTCTTAACTGGAAAAGCAGTATCAGTGATCACTTGATGGAATTCTCATCATGTCCAGTATCTGTCGCTCATTTTAGAGACTCTAAAGAGAAAGGATACTGTAGCTTCTTCAAATAAAATCGTTCTGTCTAATTATAATAGGGGATATATTCCCCTTTTGAAACGGATCAAAAAATATGCAATTAGAGTGAAAAAGAGAGAGGATCGTGACAGATAGAGCGGCTCTCGCTTCCGCCCCGTTTTCTCCTTGTTTCGATCCTCGATCAGACTCACTTTCTATTCGATCAAAGAAAAAAGGCCCGAAATTTTCTCTTTTTCGTCTGGAGTGTCCACTGAGGCGGAAAAGACGGCCGAAATCGAAAAGGATCGCTGATTGTGAGGTGGTAAGCCGGCTGCTTATTCTTGTTGTATCGCATCTTCGAGAAAGCCTGTTCGTCATTCTGATAAGTTGCCATAGTCGGCCGACTGACAACATGATTCATATCTCCCGGGGTTTTCCGATTTATCCTGTAATTGTCTGTCAGTCTTGTCTAAACATTCTCAGAAGTCGGCCAATTACTCCGTTTCTGTGCCAGCAGACAGTCGTCTTCCCAGTGGAAATGGCGGCCAACAACACAATTGTAAAAGAAAGCGATGAGATCAAATATATGCCGGCTCTCGTCGGCTCCTCCGTTGTGACGTTCATCCTCATCATGTTGCTCGGCTTCGTCGGTCATATGTACTTCGTGAAGAGTATGACCAAGTCTCGACTCGAGCACATTCCCAAAGCCAGAAAGATCAAAATCAAGAAGAAGAAGGCCAAAAAAGGAAAGAAGGGAAAGAAAAGCAAGACAGAGAAGACGGAAAGGACGGAGAAAACGGAAAAAGAAAAAGACAAAAAGGGAAAGAAGAGCAAGACGAAGACCAAGAAGACCAAATAGACGGACCCAATGGGCAATACAATAAATGCTTGACCGTCGTCGATTTTCTTTTCCACTTTTTTTTTTCAAGCTTGATTGAGTCGTCCTGTGGCTAGCTGGCTGCCGATTTTATCCGAACAGATCAAGATCGGCTAGTCGACAATTCTTTCAACAGCCTTACAAGGGGTGTCTGCTCATAATTATTACACCGACCACCATTTTCACAGTTGTTTGACGTGCCGTTCCCATAACGGAACCAGATGCCTTGTACAGCGATATATCAGCCAGTTCGGGCGGGGCACGGGAATCAGCATCGGCTAAAAAGACCACCCGGGAGGAGAAAAAGATGACAACAAATAAATAGACCATCTGTTCTTTTCTGGGTGGACATCGCGTAGACAAGGAATTGGCGCCCCAAAATACTAGAATTTTCGAGGTTTTTCCCACTTGTTAGAATTTATGACCTTTATTGGTTACCGTCCCCTTTTTGTGAGCTTCAGATATTCGGAAATTTACGGATGTTCGTCGTAGAAGTTTGTCGACTAACTAAGTTATACAGTAATCTCGTCTTTATCTCGAGAGGATAAGCGCTGTGATTCTAGCCCTCGTCGGAGGGGAGACAGCTGTATTTACTAATGATATATTTTTAGTGAGGACATGCTTCTCAGGTGGCCAGTCAAGCGAGAGGAGATCAGATGATCGTCGAGATGTTGAGCAACTGACTTCGCATGACAATTTATACAAAAATGAGGTGTAACATGCGAAAGGTAGAGGGACATACAGTAATTCACATAAATATCAAGGGGAGCCATAATTTTAGACAAAAATGTTGTATATTGTAGTGAAACAATGATGAGAGTCAAACGATGAGGGTCGGACCCGGTGACGGGCGAGATGCCGAGAGGGGAACGGGGAACCGGGGACAGGAGGCAGCCAGAAATGCCGTTTAGTCGGACTCATCTCCGCCTTCTCCTTCGTCACCTTCCTCTTCTTCTCCGGAGTCGTCGCCTTCCTCTTCGCCTTCTCCTAAACCTTCTCCTTATCATTTGGCCATCAGTGGTTACGAACCTTCTGATCCTTCGCCTTCTCCTTCAGATGACTCATCATGGACTTCCTCGTCGTCGGCGTCTTCATCATCTTCTTCTTCCTCGCCTTCGGGTACCTCTGAAATGTCAGTTGTCTTTCATCTGTTCATTGGAAATCAATTCGATTCGAGGCTGGCTCACAGAGGCGGGCTGTTATCTTCCTCTCAGCGGCGGCCACCTCTGTGTCTCTGTCGGTCGAGTCGTCTGACCCCAGCCCTGGGTCTGTTTCTCCCCAGTCGTGCACTCTCTCGCTCCGAGGCCGGCTGCCCTGCCCGCGCTCCTATCGACTCTCGCACTGCTCACAGATAACCACAGCTAGAGCTCATGACGAAAACTCACCCTTCACTGCGGTCTTCTCTGGGATGGCCTCAACCTGCAAATAAGATGATGAGAAAACGGAGAACAAAATGTGGAAAGGATCGACGATCGACTGATGATGTCGTCTTTTCGGATAAATCAACAACAAACTCACTTCTTCCTTTCCGTTCTTTTCCAACCTCGGCTCCTTGGCGGAAACCTCGTTCTCGTCGTCCAAACGCCGTTTCTCAGCGGTCCTATCCTCTACGGCAGACATAATTTCTGGAAATGGACGGATGTCTCAATGGATAAGAAGAGAATGATCAGAAGAGAATATGGAGAACCTATAGGATCCAAGTCCAGCTAGCCTTCCGGAGGCAAATGTGTCCCTAGCGGAGACCAAAGGACACTTGGCAGCATGCCAGCAGTTGTTTGCGCGCGCGAAATTCGAACGTCATTTAGACACATGCACCGCGAGTTGCCGATTACGGTACTTTTAAGACTGTAAAAACCTCTATGAGGACAGAGGAAAGCTTTTTGATGGGACGGGAAGTGCGAAAAATGGCAAAAAGAAAAATGTCAATTTAAAAAGTTTGCTATCGATTGCCGCAGCCGCTCTAAAGGCCCAACAGTGCGATAGAGGGGACCAGTAAGGGGACCTCCAAGCCTTGACAGGGCCCTTCGGTACCTCGAAGCTCAATAGGAAAGGTAATTATGATAAGGTAGGAGGGGAAGACGAGGTTGGCGCCCACCCTTTCGGGTCCATAGGGGGCGGGGACGTTGGATTACTCTGCGTTTCTGTAGCCCAACCCCACCCTCCCCTGTCTGGACTCTCGCCCCCCAGCGACGCATTGAATATAAGACACACACAATGGAACAGGGACGCTCTCTTTTACTTAAATTGAGCCGATTTTTTGAGGGATTGATGTCGAGAAAAGGGGTGGAAATAGGGAAAAGAGCGCCAGATGCCGTCTTTATCAATCGGGAGGACTGCGGCAAGTACGAGCGACGAAGCCTTTCGCAAAGTGTCGCCGCCGTCAACGGGTTACGGTAGTTGAGAATGGCCGGCAGACCTTCGTCTTACTCTTTGTTCCTCTTCCCATTTTAAAAATAAAAATATTACATTAAATAAGCAATAAACCAAAGAGGAACATTTAAATTTAAAAGTAACCGGCGAATTGATATAGAAAAAAAAAAGGAAAATATCGAGTAATTTGGGTGAAAGGCGCGGACGAGATAATGGCGATTATACAAGCAGGGGGTCAGTGTGTGATGTTGTTTTGCGCGACCAAGGGTCACTCCTCCCACCAATTGGACAGAAGCCAAGAGGCGGGAAAACATCTGTGCGCGAGATTGACGCGCACCCGGAGAGAAGGTCAGTCGACTTGGGTGGTCGAGAAAAAATATTGGACGCGGGTCAGAAATCGAAAAATTCTAGAAAGCGAATAAAAGGAGGAGACTCTCTGGCAGACGTCACAATGCACTTCCCTTGTCTCCAAGGCGACTGAATATCCCCATCCGACTTGTCGACGTCGATAGTCAACACGTAATCACGAGATTTGAGGGGATATCTAATCCGAAAAAAGGACGGAAACACTCGGATTACAGTCTATTCCAATCACTCGACCCACAGGTGTGAATAGTTCTCCTGGCTGTGAGAATATGCCATGAGGATACGAGCCGACAGCACACAAAGAATGACCCGGCTCGATGTCGTGGACAAATCTCTGGAATCATCTTTATTCCGCTATGGTCTAATACAAGTGCTAGCCATAAGAGAAGGCTCAGTCGACGGAGATAAGCGAAGCACTTTTGACTGAATGACTACTTTGGGTTACATCAGTTCCACACAAGGATGTTCTGCTCATGGCTGTCTGCATATCGGGAGCAGGCGATCTCATCGGAGCCACCCCGTCTTCCGCCTCGACAACCTCCAAGAAATCCTCGTTGTTTCGATTGATCAATTGGTCCCGTCTGAACAAGAACCGTAATATCTTCGAATAAAGAGGAATACCTCCAGCCGATATCGTCGTGAAGAATGGCGACGGTGTAAGTCGAATGACAGCAGACGGCACAGGTGAAGAGAATAAAAATGAGGACGAGAACGACGATTCCACTCATTCGAAGAGCCTGGCTGTGGTAGAGACGAGCCAGTTCCGACGAGTATTCACTTCCCTGTTCTAGATTTTCATTCTTGACATAGTCGCCGGCAATAACCAGCTGGGCGGCATCTGAAAAGGGTAGGCTCTCTCCCAGCCGATGACATACAGTGGAAATCGGACGGATGGGCATGGATGACACGGAGACCTCCTTGATAATATTCGATTTCTGGTTGATTCAAACAGGCAGTATTCCCGGCTTCGCATCGATGGAGAGCAGAAATACGAATTGATGGTCCTGGAATCAGAAATTTGTCAATTGTCGAAGATAGACACACTGGTCGTTTCAATGGCTTTGGCCAACTCCACATCTCCGATTACAATTTCGATGGTGGCCGTGGGGGAATATTGCTCTGAATAGCTTCTTATTTCAAATAAATCCAAATATACCGTCATCCCAAACATCTTTGACTCTCTTTGTACCCAGCCAACAACTAGCGTAGCGATAAAATGCCTAGGCAGCAGTGATTATAATATAATTTCCAATTACCCGTGCTATATCTGAACTTCGGTCGACTACGTAGACATCTGCCAGTGCTTTATTGGCTAAGTGTCCATTGTGCTCACACTTGATACCAGAATTGAGCGAAAGCACACCTTTCATTAGAAACAAGACCAGCAGCTTTAGCATGATTAAGGCCGAATGATCCTCTGGCCTAATCCCATACCTTCTTTATTCTGTCAAATCTGATATAACCCCATTTTTCACGTTTTTAGACGGATTTTACCATCAAAATGACTTTCCAGTTGAAAAGCCACTAAAAATTCCTGTTTGAAATGCGCGCCATATGACGCCACCGTAAATGCGCTCTGAAATCGAAGATCTGATCGGCAGGCAAACTTTTCGCTGCGTACCAGCCACAGCCTAAAATTTCTTTTTACAAAACATCGAATCCACACTCCTTTTATCGCATTTTTCACAAGTGTTTCGTTATTATAAGCACAAGTATTTTCGATTTCATCTATGCCAAATCCGCAATAGCTCTCCTTATTTCTTCGTATTTGAGTTCCATTTTTATAGTTTTTTTTTCAGGGTAAAATGGTGTATGTATCAGGAACCAAGGTTCGCATCGTCAAAAAGAAGATCACCAAGTTCAAGCGCCATGAGAGTGATCGGTATGTAATTTTATTCATTTTATTTTGCATCCCATTTACATTATTTTTTTTAATTATTAACATTTCAGTTATCACCGACTGAAGCCTAACTGGCGCAAACCCAAAGGTATTGACAACCGTGTCCGTAGACGTTTCCGTGGAATGGCTCACATGCCCGTCATTGGTTACGGATCAGACAAAAGAACGAAATTTGTTCTACCCTGTGGTATGAAGAAGGTTGTTGTTCGTAATGCTAAGGTAAGTGCTAATTGCTTTTTTTGTGTTTCTGTACATAATGGTGTGATATAGGAAATAGGTACATTTTATAAGTATTGTGAAATATGATTTCCATAATGACATTGTCACGAGAATCTACATGCAAACTATCCTACTTCAACTAACATGATTTTATTTCAGGACCTCGACATGATCTTGATGCAGTCATACAAATACATCGGAGAAGTTGCTCACACTACCTCTGCCAAGACCCGCAAAGTTATTGTAGAGAGAGCCAATCAGCTCGGAATCAAGCTTACCAACGGACATGCCCGTATTCGTACCGAGGAGAGCGAGTAATTTGTTGGTTGTTAAAATGAATTGTTTACTTTATAAAACTTATAAAACATAAACATGTATATAATATGAGCGGGGTGCCGTAATGGCACTAGAAGAACATGAATGAGGTGTTCAGAAAAATGTCTTTCTTGCAGTCAAATTCGGGATTCATTTGTCGGAAGTTGAAGTCCGAAAGATCAACGGAAGAAAGGAGTGATAATTGAAAGTTTATTATGTTATTCACAGATTCTTAGTTAACAAAATTCACCCATAAGCTTGAAGATTCACAAGATAGTTATCCTAATATTATGCCGCTTCGCGCAGACGCTGGAGTCTCTTTTCAAGGCTGTCATCCTCCATATCTACATCAGTTATTCCAAAACTTCTTGATGGAACATCGGGAAGGTTCACAGGGGCGGCTGCAGTCTTTTCATTGTCTTCTTGTAACAGGCCATCAAGTTCTTTTTCAAGGTCATCTTCCTAAATGCATAAATTCATGATGGAAATCAAAACAAAGGAACCTCTGCTTTATCACGTAGACCAAATCCATGGCTGAGAGCATCTTCTATTTCTCTATAGCTATCTACTGAATTTTGAATTTCGTCCATAGTTTCGTCGACCTAAACACAATTTATCCACAAGAACGGAAACAGTGGGGATTTTTCAGCTGTCGCAAGCAGTTTATCCTATCATCTCAACAAAATTACAAAACAGTTTACTTTCAACGAGGAGCGCCTGAAAACAGTAACTTTACTTACTTTTTCTGGAGATAATCCATGTCGTGCAAGGTTCGATTTGAAAGCTTGAGCACCTAGTTTATATGCGTCGATCACCTCTTTATTGAGCTAGAAATGTATATAATTTAAAACTGGTAATTTTCACCTTGCTCGAAGCCAATTGATGCAGCATCGAAAGTAATCCCTGCAGCTGTCCATCTTTATCCGTAATATCTTTTTGAACTCTGTCATCAATATTACTCACAAAAATTGAAGTCAAACCTTTTCTTCTGCCTTAGGAACAACGCCGCACGCTGTTTGTCACCTGATCGAATCGCTTTACGTGTATCTTCATCGAACCTATTTTAATTTACATTGCATACGTCGTCGCATTAACTTACTTTTTCACTTTTACTTCTAAACTCTGGATGTCTTTTTCGACTTTGGACATCGCTCTTCGTATGTCATGAACAGAAGCATCAGCCTCTGTAAATCGCACAGGGCCTTCACTAGTTGTATCCTAAACTTTTTAGATTAGTTATGGCAAAAAATTTACTTTGAATTTAATTACTTTGTCACCATTTTTGGCAAACCCAGCTGTGATATCGCCATTATCAATGAGATAGTCTAGAACAATATCAAAAGTTTCCTGAAAGATTGTTGACAAATAAAACGGTCAAACTTGCCTTGTTACACACTACAGAGCGGGAATGATTATATAAATCATCGTATGACACTACTTCACCTGTACAATCTAATTCGGATTTTAGTGTTTCCACATATAATTTGAGAATACTGTTTGCTTGATGCTAAAAGAGGTATCGTAATTATTATATGTTTTAATCGTACCTCGACGGTTGGTAAATGAATGAAACGGTCCGTTTCAATCGAACTGCTAGTGCCGAAGAACCAAGACGAACTTTTAATAACCCGTGAAGCTCCCCAGCTGAACCAACCCGAATGTTTTTCTTTCCATTCTTCAACTGTTACAATGGTATTATTACTAAAACGTACATTAAAAGTTTAAAAAAACATTTGACGTACTTTTTGAGATATTCAACAACTGTAGCAAGCGATGCTGGAATTCGATCTCCTCGTCTAAATTTTCGTTTCAACAGATCCAACGTGAAAACAGTATTTTTCTCTTCTACACAAAGCTTCGCGACGCAATCTGACCAGAAGCTCACTTTTCTGTCGTAATCTAATGCGTTTACATTCCTGGCCTGCAATTTCTCGATGTTGTTACTGCCAAACTCAAAAAAATACCTTGATTGATGCCATGTAACCACGCATTGTCTCCTCATCTGACCAACAATCTGGCAAGTAGGCTGCCGTTGCCATTGCCCAAAGAACACTAAAAAATTTGTGTTGAATATTGCGAAGAAAACTCTATGCGAAGGTGAAAAAGCGCTAATAACAAAAAAATATAGTGGTGTACATTTGGTGTTGTACAACGTTAGTGATATTTTAGAATTCTCTTGCATTTTTTTACGAAAAAACTCTAGTGACTACTACGACACAAGACTGAATGCCTAAGATGCCATTCAAATGTTCTACTCCTTTCAATGCGAGCAAAATTTGCAGAAAAGCGCGTCAGAGCTTACACTTTTGCCAAAAATACATGCGGCGATTTTACTGCGCCTGTTTTCTTTTGTTTCACAAGTGAGTGCATGCTCATTATCCATTATGCAATTGTTCTTCATGTTATATTTTTGAACTAATTATTGTCTCAAACTTATTTTCTTGTAATGTGGCTCTTTTCCTTTGCTGTTAAATCTCGTTTTAGATTATATGACAAACATATGTCGGGATATGTAAGTATTCCACACACAACAGGAGAAGTCAACGGTAGAGGGAATCATTCTTGTAAGCTTAGCATCACGATTTTTCTATATTAGCTTAGTAACTGGTAAAACAACACGACGGTTGAATGGAGAGAATGAACCTCTTGCTCGTTTCAACGAGGCAAAGAAAGCTCTTGGAGAAACATTTTCCGAATTGAGAGGACATGTTACAGAATTGTACCACCTTTATGAGCGTAAGTTACCTTTTTCGTTCTGGAGATTTTTTGAGTTTAGGCATGAATGAATCAAAAAATGGCGAGGCTGCTTCTACTAAAGAGCACTCTCAAGAAATTCTTGCTATACGAGATTCAATTGATACCATTATGGACACGTTCAGAAGAGATAACATGAAAGTTGTTTTTTTCGGAAGGTAAATTTTTCATTGCATTTCTTTATATATTTCTAGAACGAGCAATGGAAAAAGTACAACAATCAATGCTATGTTGCATGCTAAAGTTCTTCCACAAGGAATGGGGCATACTACTTGCTGTTTTTTACAGGTGTTCACGTTGCATGCATACTCAACAGTTTATCTAGGTTCAAGGCTGCGACGATGAAGTAGGCTACTTAATGGGTGATGATGGACAGAGAATAGAAATGGCAAAGTTGAATAAGATCGGACATGCTATGAGTGCAGATAACTCAGACCTACCTGCTATGGGCCAGGACTCATTGTTAAAGTAGGTTATTATCAAGTCTTATCACACTCTCTGCAGAATATTTCATCCAAAAGGTCATGGAGACATGGAAAACAGACTACTTCAAAACGACGTGGTTATCGTTGATAGGTTTGTAGTTAGTTCTTATCTTCCTTAAAAGTTGTTTCAGTCCTGGAGTAGATTTATCCCCTGAATTTGATAGTTGGATTGATAAACACTGTTTAGACGCTGATGTATTTGTATTGGTCGTCAATGCCGAGTCCACATTAACCCAAGCTGTAAGTCAAAAGCCATTAATTGAACGTTGTTTCAGGAAAAAAACTTCTTTATACGAGTGTCAAAAAAATTGAGCAAGCCAAACATTTTTATATTAAATAATCGTTGGGATGCCAGTGCTTCTGAAGCTGAAAATATAGATAATGTATTAATGAGGCGTACCATGGTCATAATCAATTAAATTCAGGTTCGGCAACAACACGTCCAAAGATTCCGCCTTTTTCTCGTGAATGAGTTAGACGTCTGCTCTGAAAAAGATGTCAAAGATCGTGTTTTCTTTGTATCTGCTAGAGAAGTATTAGAAGGCCGGCTGAAATCTAGAGGATTACAGCAAAAAGCTTACCAAATGGATGGTCATAGTGAAAGACTTTTGGAATTCCAAAACTTCGAGAAGAACTTTGAACAATGCATCTCTCGGTTACTTTTCTTTTATTTATTTTTAACGATTTGTCATTCTAGATCGGCTATTTTGACAAAGTTCGAAGCCCACAATCGTAGAGCTTTAGAAATTCTCTGTAAAATGAGAACTAATATCGAACATGTTCAAACTGCTTTCAACAATCTGAAGTCTGACCAAGAACAAGAACTTTCGGTTACATAAACTTCTTACAATTATTATTAAATTTAGGATGCTAGTCAGGAGTTTAATGAATGCCGTGTTAATTTTTCCCAATTCGAAAAAGCTTACCGCGAGCAAACAGAACATTTGAGAGCTGAAGTTCATCTCAAGGTTTTTTCTTTTCATATTTCTTTATTTTATTGGGTATTAAAGGTTTCTGCCGATTATGCCGAGGAAATAGCAAGATTAGAAGCTATTATTGATAGATTCAACCAGCCGTTTATAGATTCTTCTGCTGGTATTTCTGAATATAAGCAGGTAAAGATAGTATTAGAATTATTATTCGTCAGAAATTGGCCGAGTTTATTGATAAATGCCTAAGCTCTGATTTGGAAGCTCGTTGTACAGGAGGTCTTATGAGCAGAATTTGGAATCTTGAAAACGATATGTTCCGTATGGGATTAATATATTGCAACCACAAATTAATTTAGAATATGTCATGAAGATATTAGCAGAACCTTATCAGCACAAACTGGAGGAAATTTGGCGTTACAGGAAACCTTTCAAGTTTTCGATATGTGTGGATGTTCCAACTCTTATGCAGTATGCTTGATTCTTGTTTGAAAATTTTTTTTTCTAGGGATTTCCATGAAGATCTTGAATTTCGGTTCACATTTGGATTATCTGCAATAATTCGCAGAATAATTGCTTACAGATCAGGGAAGCCAGTAACAGCAATTCAAACAAATCTTCTAACTCCAATTGCTCTGGTTTGTCCTTATACAAATTAACATTTTTTTGGTCTTAGAAAAATGCTAATAAAACAAACCATGAGCTTCACGATGAAGCTATGGCTCAGGCTGTAGAAGAAAATGCAATGATGACACAAATGGTTCTGACCTCGGCTGCATATTTGGCCAACGGAAGTTTGGGTGCTCTCGTAATAGGTGGAGTAGTTTATAAAGCCGTTGGATGGAGGGTAAGCATTTTAAAATAATTCTTAAGATTTACCAACGATTTTTAGGTAATTGCCGGTATAGCTGTTTGTTATGGTGGTCTCTATGCCTGGGAGCGTTTTCGTTGGAACTCTAACGCAAAAGAACAACATTTAAAAGATCAATTCAGAAGCCATCTTGACGCTCGCATGAGACAAGTCTCTAATGCGCACACGATTAATTGTGAAAGGCAAACTATGCAGTACGTATTGTATAGTAAGAAATATAGATTTTTTTTTCAGTGAAATGGATCAAGTATTTGAAGGATTGAAATCAACAATGGCCGGAGTTCAGCGTGAAATGAAAGATGATTTAGATGCAAAGAAAGGTGTTATTGAAAAAACTGAAACTAATTTGAGAAGTTTAGCAACGATAAAGTAAGTGCGTCACTTACAGTTTTATGAATTTTTTTTTTCAGAGGAAAATGTGCGCTACTTGTTCGAAACATCGAGAATTTTTCAGCTACTTTTCTTAGGACAGATTCTTCACCGTGAATTGTTAAATAGTTAGTTTGTACTTTATCACTTACTCAGATTTGGTGCTTTTGTACAGTGCATTCTTTTAGAAAGAAAATTAGTTATTAGGTTATTTAGTCATTATGTTGAAGTGATCATTTGAACAAGCTTTGTTAGATATATGTCGATTAGGTAATAAAGATTATTTATATTGACCGATGCATATTTAAAAAAAGTTTATTGGTTTTATCCTTTGTATAGTTTAACAAAATTGATTTCATACAAGGTTTTGCAGTTATGAAGAATGAACAAAACGGCAGATTAGATGATGAAATAATTGAAGAAGAGGAAAAATGCGAATACAATCAAATTCTTGATGAGGTATATTATCATTTTCTTTTAAACCTTTTTGTTTAGTTGAAGTTTTACTCAAGTTGTGCCAGTACAGCTTTCGAAGCGCAGAGTGATGGTCAGTCTTTCTCTACTATTTTTCTATTTATGTAGATTCCCTAACAGATGTTGATTCGGGCTACACAACTGCACGGCACAGTGCTATACCGGAAGAGAAAACCATAAATCAGCCTCGAAAAACGACGAAGATTGAAAGATGCCTTAAATATGACGTGAAAATAAGACAGCAGAAGCTGAACGAATTGCGTGAAATTAAAAAAAGGTAATGCTTTATGTAACTAATTTAATTCAACATTTTAGCAAGCATTTGAATTTACAAACTATTGCTTGGAATCTATTAGACTTTGTCTCGCCTAAATTAGACCCAGATTATAGTAAGTAACACCGAAATGGCGGGAAAATATCTTACAGAATTACCTCGTGTACCTTGTATTTTTCAAGTGGTTGATGATAAAGTTCATGTTGAAAAAGCGTATCAATCATCTAAAGGATATTTTGAACAAGTATCCCCGATGTTTTTGGTATGGCTCTCGTTATTCAAAAATATAATCTTACAGAATATGGCTCAAAGTTTTCTGCAAACACATAGAAATTGGTTAATTCTTAGTGATTTTGCAGATATGCAACGAGAAATCATCGATAAACCTGCATTTGTGACTGTAAGCTTTAAGTGAACCTAAAAATATCATTCTTACAGTGTTGGCTAGAGATTTATGACGACTTTTTGTTCAATTTTGTACGGGAAATAACCTTATTGAAGACAAGCTGTCACCGTCAGTTTTTTTTCTATTAGTATATTTTTGAATTCTAGATCCGGCTACAGCTCTACGTAAAGCTAGACCTATATGCGATGTGGTGGATTTTTTAACAAATATAATTAACCCTGTGAAAGCTGCACGTGAATGGAAATTTGAAAATGTAATATATCTATCATAATACTGAGTTCATCTGTAATTTAGATTGAACTTGCGTGGTCTTTAATGTTAGCGGCTATATCAGAAGAATCACTACTGTCCCCCGAACAGGTTTCGGTTATCAGAAATATGGAATAGATATTTACAGAAAAATATTGCACTTAAATTACAATATGCTGCTTTTTCTATGTTTCTGGGGGCTATGGATATGCTCTACTATTTCGGAGAAATACCTAATGGAATAAAATGTGATTTTATAATTTACAGGTTGGCATTTATTTTTGATATTATTTATAATAATTGCAGGGATAGCAATAATCCAACAAATTTTGAATGTCATGCTCCACCAGCATATTCTGTCTTATGGTCCAGACAGCTTATAAAAACTGTAAATTTTTAATCGACATTCTAGAAATTTATTTATAGATTCACAGAGGATCTATTCTCCGACAGCGACTAGGTATTTTGTTCAATCTAGATTGTTCGTCGTTTTCTGAATCATTTGACGCTTTACTTCCAGAATGGAAAACGAGGTAAGAGATAAGCTATTATTCAGGCTCTTTTAGACTTATCCCAACACATATTTTTCGGCGAGTTTTCCATTGTATTGCTGCAGATTTTACCGACCGTCTTGGGCAAGAGTTATTCAGCAAAATAATGGACGCTGGTCTTCTGCAATTGTGGAGAGATATGAAAGTATATTTATAATAATTAATAACTGCTAAATTAATTAGAATATTACTATTGGTACCTCATCTACATTATTTGCTACCGCCATTTTTAATCTCGAGATGGCTGTAAGAAAATTAAGCATATTGCCAATTATAAAAACTGCAGGTATCACCAGAAAAAGCTTTCCGAAATTCTCTGAAAGCTGGAAATGTTTCGTCAATTGCGAAGTGGAAAAGGGAAGTTTCTCCGGGACATACTGGAGAATTACGTTTCGAAGTGAGAAGTGTTTAATTGTCTACTATTTATTTCAGGTTTCTGGTGTTTTAAACTATCTGATTGGAAGTTCTCTTATTAAATCTATAAATTCCATACTTGATTCATGGTTGAAATTGTACCGAATGCATTTTATTCTGGTAGCAGTTATTTCTGATAGTGAGTTTCATCGCTTTTGTACATTTTCTATTTCAGATGAATTACTCTATGATAGTAGAGTTATTATTCGTCGCCAATTTTATTTTGTCACATCTAAACTTTATAATGTTCTTTCTATAATTCGCAATGATTTTTACTACAAGGTATGCTAAATTTCATCTTTTTCCTTACAATTTTTAGATAAACCAAATTTTCGTTGAAATTGAAAAAGAAATTCAAGTTATGAATACTTACTATGACGCTGAAAAAATTATGAAAAAAGCAGAAAAGGATCTGATGAATTTGATAGACCCTAAATATGATATAACTACGAAAAACATATTAGCAACTATTAATACATTCTCCAATTTAGTTGATGATATTAGGCTGAGGTTAGTGTTTTTTATTTCTATTCAGCATCTTTTTAGATCTCTTTCTAATAGTGTAGATAAGTCCATACTTCATGAATGGAGGAAAACTCTTCTTTTTACTCAAGAATCAATCCGAAGTTTGGGCTCAACTGTTACCCCCGATAGCACATTTTTCTCATTATATAAACAGATTCAGTACAGGTAAAACAAAAATCTAAAGATAACCGTGTCATATATTTTTTTTATCAGGTATTGTATATTTCCTATTTTTTATTAATAAAAATTCCAGTATAGATCTTGTTTTTGCTCGAGCAGTTTAATAACTATAATTTTCCTTTTTTATTGGTTTTTTTATTATTTTCTAATTTTTGCAGAAATGCACAATACAACAGAATGTAGTGGGTCGTTTTCACCGGTAGGAAATGGAAGAAACATTATGCAAGGATATTTACACAAGGTTATCATTTTTAATCGTCAATATAGTATGTATTCAGCTCGATGTTAGAGCCATGGGTCTGGTTTCAAAACGGCGGCATTGGTTTGCCCTATCTGATGCTTCAAATTATTTATATTGGTACAAGGTATATTCGTTTCCATTAGTTCTATGAGTTTTCAAGGATCCTAATGATATTCAATGTATAGGCCGTCTCTCTTTACGTGGGGCTGCTTTCACTTATAATCCTGTGGAAAGGGGGCGATTTGAAATCCAGTAAGTTGTATTAAATATCAAGTTATGTTACTTTTTAGTGCTGGTGCTGATGTCTACAAATTTGAAGCTAGTAGTCAGAAGGAGCGGGATGAATGGTTAGAAGCTCTCCAGGCATCGAGAAAAACATGTCTAGTTGATACGTTACCAAGGGAAAGTACGGTAAATAATATAAATAACTTGGTTTATGAGTAGAAATAGGACATCATTTCTCTCTCATCTACCCAACATGAAATAGAAGAGGGTAACAACGTGACCGAATCCACTATGAACCTATTCAATGCGCTCTTGGGACCTCGAAATTCGGTAGATAGCGATGAAACAATTGAAGACGATGGTAGAAGAGATACAGCGCAAGCTATAGTGAATGCTGTCGAATTATTTGTTTGAACATCATTTTCAGCAATGTTTCCCAGTAAAATCAGCAGATATTTCGGAAATACTCTCAATGACTCCTTCTTCAACTTTTTATTTGGACACGAATGGAGATCTTAATGACAAAAGTATGGAAATGCCGGAAGAGGTAATGGATTCATTTTATTTAATTCTTCCTTTTAGCACGAAGGTGTAGCTGAGTCAGTACTCAGAAGATTGTCTGAAAAAACCGCCGATAATCGAGCTATCAAGGCTATCGCAAGAACTAAAAAGACAATATTGAATATGAGAGAATGTGAGGAGTGTAAAAAGGTAGATAATGAAAGGTATTATTTTGTAGTATTTCAGAAAACACCTGAGGCAGGTTCTTGGGAAGAAAGATGCCATGATTTGGAGGACCACGTCGCTTCTTTAGAAAATATGATCAAAGCTTTAAAAACAGGTCTTTTTACGGCCCAACGTCAAATAGAAACAATGTTCTCCAATCTTCAGACTTCTCACATTATGCTTTTAGGAAAGATATGGAGTCTATATCTAGCGATGAAGAATTAAAAGAATTTTTATTGGATAAAGAAAGACAAATGACGAAGCTTCAAATGGATAATAACTCATTGAATAGAAAAATACAAGATTTGGAATCAGATAATAGGTTGGTAATATTATTTCACTTTATATTCATTTAGGGAATTAGATTTAAAAGTGAACGAACTGCTTTCATCAGTTGATGCATTTCGCGAATCAGTTCGCACAAAAGAAGAACTAATAATGCGGCTATTCGAAGAACATAACATGGATGACAAACAACCGGACGAGCATCTCATTGCAGAAGTAGTCGGTGTACCAGAAGCGCTATTATTAGATCAAGAAGCTGGTGTTCGTTGTGATGAGGAGGCAGAAAAAGTATTTGAAGCTGTCGGAGTGAAGGATATAAATGAGCTAAAAGATCTGGTCGAAGGATATAAAGTGCAAAATCGTTTTCTAAGTAACGAAGTTGTAGGCAAGTAATCTTTAGTTTCTTTTACCGATTAATATAATTTTAGCTCTTCATAGTGAAGTGGAAAATCTTCTGAAAGTAGAACGTGATCTGAATAAAAAAAATTTTGAAGTAGAAGCTTGCTATTACCAATTGAAAAGCCGTTATTTGATGGTATTAAATCATTTCAAGTCTCCAGAAAAACCTGGAAAAAGTAGGAAATTAGCTTTGATATATTGTGTATTTTATAGTAATGGAACCTGGTGTTCTTCGTCAGTTACTTGAAGAATTTGACAGAAGTCCAAGAGAATCCCAACAAACAGATACACTTGGCTTTTATTTGAAGGGAAGACAGGCACAAAGTGAACAAGTCGGAGATCTTCTCGATGTAGCTGCTGGTTACATGGAAACAGCAAACAATATGATTGAAGCTAGAAGTCTGGTAAGCCTCCCCTTTACTTTATTTATATATAACGAAATTTAGGAGCAAAGCGAGGAATATATGATGTGGTTGCAATCATGGGACGGCCTTTTAGTAAATTGGGTGGGACGACAACTTGCTGCAAGTCCTGAACTAAAGACATTGGTCAGAACAGGAGTTCCCCCGGCATATCGTAGCCGTGTGTGGAAAGCTTTAGTTAATATTACTGTAAAAGACAAGCTAGCCGAATTAGGAAATGGTTATTTTCAATCTATGCTACGGAAAGCAACAAATAAAATTGATGAAGGAATTTACGACAGTGCAATTAAGCAGGTTATTCATTTTCTTTCTTTATGTAGTAGTTTATTCAGATTGATCTCGATCTGGCACGAACACTACCAACAAATAAATTCTTTGATGAGCCAAGTTCAATAAAAATAGAAATGCTCCGAAGAGTTCTGTATGCTTTTAGATATCATAATAAAGTTGTTGGTTACTGTCAGGTTAGTTCAATTTATTTTTCATCAGTTTTTCAGGGTCTTAATCGTCTCGCTGCTGTTGCACTGCTTTATCTCGACGAAGAAGACGCATTTTGGTTTATGGTGGCATGTGTTGAGTATCATCAACCAGAAGGATACTATACATCATCATTAATTGGAGCCGTTACGGATCAGAAAGTCTTAAGAGATCTCGTCAATGAAAAACTTCCTAAGCTAGCAGCTCATTTGCGTAGCCTCGAAGTAGATCTTTCTTTATTCACACTCAGCTGGTTTCTTACATGTTTTGTGGATATTCTACCTCATTCCGTATATCTTAATATTTTTGATGTTTTTCTATACGAGGGTAATAAGGTAATTTTTTAAATATATTTTTTGATCAATAATTTTCAGGCCATATTTCGGTTCGCCTTAGCTTTATTGAAAAAGTGCGAAGCGTCTGTTCTTCAATGCAAAACCATTGGTACTGTCCATGCTTGTTTAAGCCGTGTAGCCGAATGTGTCACTGATTTTAAAACGCTGGCTCAGGTATTTCTTTTTTTTTATATGATGATAATATTTTAATTCAGATCGCATTTAACGATATGAATCCATTTCCACAGAAGCTAATTGAAACAAAACGAGTATTTTATCTGAATCAACTGCGAGAGCAAGGTTACTCTTAAATATTTGTTTTTATCATTTAAATCAGTTTACGGTGTATTTTGTAATTTTAGTAGCCGTGCATAATTATTTTATTATCATCTGAACGTTTGTAAATAACCACCTGTGATTTCCGAGTTTAAATTATACATATCCAGTTTATACATAATAGGCTTGTTTTAAAAAGCTGTGATATTAAAGTCTTAAGGTATAATTTCAATGTTTGTTTGTTACATTGTATATATTATATAAAAATGGTAGAAGAGCTCCTTTTTTTTGTTTAGAAATTTATCCTTCCGAAGCTCCGTGTGACTCCCCAGCCTTTGCCTCATCGATTGCAGAGGGCAGTTGTCTGCATTGGAGCAACGCCAATTATGCCAAATAATAATGGTTTTAGTTTATCAGATGAAATAAGACACCCATTCTCTATGTGTGTAGCGTATTTGGATGATACTTCTCCCTCTAGTTGATGCATTTACTAGTCCCAGTTAGACTCGATGATCTCGCCGGATATGGTTTTGCCCCCCTTGCAACTCCATTCTGCACGCGACATGGATGATTGAAGGGCAATTGCCCCCATGCCCCTTTCGCTCTTTTCACAGAACCGTCATTCTCTTTTTTTGTTCTAATGCTTCATTCATTGGTTCAACTTTTACCGAAGCTTCTCTCCAAAAAAGGAACTTGAATGTCTAATGTCAGTCGTCTCCTTATGCAGACGGCGTGCTCTTCTTCTGTTTTTCAGCCAGACATCACATGTCTCTCCCCACTCCTTCCCTTGCTCCTCCGTCTGGTCATCCTCATATATAAATATTTCTCCTTGTTTTGTGCGTTTGGCAACTGCAGCCAATCTACGGCCCCCGCGGCATAACAACCCGTGACGATCTGGCCATTTTCAGCTGTTGGAGTCGTGTCTAAAAATTGAAAGGATCAACTGTCGAACGTCGTCATCTCAATGCCGTTCGGGGATGCGCCCGATTATGTCCAAATGAGGACGAATGAGAGTCATCTCCAGTTGATCAGTATGGATTCTGTCTCAGATACTGCCAGGTATTCCTTTTATCCATCTAATCTCTTCTTTTTAGCTCCTCTCCTTGTTTTAATGCTCCGCCACCCAGAGATGAGCCGCCAGCCGTTATTTTTATCCCGGGAAAGGTTTGTCTGCTTCCGCTTTCGATGCCCTCAAAGGTCATAGAATGGTTTACGTTCCGTGGCAATCCTTTTAAAGGAACCGTCAGGGACTGGCCAAAAGGTCAAAAAAGATTAAAGGATTATTCTAATCTAGGCTGTAGCGGTTTTTTATAATGGGAAACAATGCTTTCGACAGTTTGAAACCGACATTTTTGACACGAATTGCATCTTTTGGCATGTTGAAAAGTCGACCATTTGTTTTGTTTTGGAGAGAAAATAAGTAACTATAAAGTTTCGCGCCATCACCTTTTGACACTTATTAACCTGATATCACCTTTTGACATGGTATCACCTTTCGACACGTTAGAAGGTGATATAAATGCAATTTTCAGCACTACAAATGCGTTTTTCTCTTGATCCAGACCCCGTCATAGAAAAATGCATATATATTAATGATCAGGAGAAAACGGCGCATCTTTTGAGCCCAAGTTGTTTTCAGTCCCTGACGGTTCCTTTAATCTCCCGGAAAACAGCACTAAAACGGGCCAACCAAAAACAGCACAGCCCAAATGAAATGTTTCAGGGTACGGCACGATGGTGGAAATTACGAACCGGTCTAGAGAGAGTCCTTCTCCCATTGGTTGTTCTTCTTATTCTTCTTTGTTTCGTCTTGTTACTTGTTATTCTTACTCTCGACCGAAGGCGAGGTCAGCCTTCTTTTAATTCTTCCTTAATTCTTCCCCATTTTTAGAGATAAATTCCCTTCAGTCCCTTGTGACCACCACCCTCGCGCCTCTCTTGACTTCCGCCCTTTCCTCCTCCACAACGAGCACTGCCGTCCCGCCTAAAAAAGAGCCAGAGATTTGCACCACACCGGGATGTGTAAAAGCGGCGAATAACCTCGTGAGTCACGATCAACCTTTCCAGGACATCCTGAATATTCAGCTGAATGCTATGAATGAGTCCGTTGATCCGTGTAAAGACTTCTATGAATTTGCCTGCGGCTCTTGGAATGCTGACAACCCAATTCCGGATGATATGTTCGCCTTTGGGACATTTGCCCATGTGAGAGAACAAGTTCGACTCCAGTCGAGAGGTAAATTCAAATGGACATTCAATTAGTGTTGTCGATTTGGCTCGACTCGACACTTGAAATTGTGGGTCAAAGTCGATTGTAGTCGGGCAGTGTCAAAAGTCGAATCGACTCTGTGTGTCGAGTCGAGAAAGTCGAAGTCGAAGTCGATCAAAATCGAATCGAAACAAGGAAAAGATACGCGGTCGATTCGACTCAGCACAGTTTTTTATTTCCTGAGTCGATGCGGGGTCGAGCTCAACGTCGACTCGACGGGAATCGAAGTCGACGCGCAACGTTATGTCCAATATATTCCCTCATTACAGTACTCTTCGAACAAATCGTTACCACGGAATCTCGATCAATAAACATGGCCAGAACAACTTATAAGACATGCATGAACACTACCCAATTGGATGAATTGAAGACGACGTCACTGATAAAAACAATCGACGAATTGGGTGGATGGCCGCTATTGAAACATGGAACATGGCGAACAGAGGACTTCAATCTAACGGAATTGTTAAGCGAAGCCAGGGGAAAATACGGCACAGACGCGTTTTTCCAACTGTATGTCTACGCGGATTCAAGAAATACTACAAGAAATACTTTATTCGTATGTTGGAATAATGAAAGAAACGAAAAGATTCAGGTCGACCAAGGCGGACTGACTTTGGGTCGAGGCGCGCGTGATTATTACTTGAATAATACGCTCTTCCATAATCATATGGCTGCTTACAGGAAATATTTATTTAAGGTAAGCAGAGGAGAAAATCTTTTAAAGGAAAAGACTTCAGGTAGTGAAGTTACTTCAAGGCGACTTGAATATAACGAGGGATGACAGCGAACTGTACAAGGACATCGACGACATCATCGCCTTCGAGACAATTCTGGCTAATGTAAGACTTAAAAAAGACTATTTCAATGGAAGATCTAGATTACGGTAGCCGAAGACGAGAGAAGAAATACGACCCGTCTCCACAATAGAAGAAATTTCACCGATCTTCAAGGATATCTGCCAGATGTGCGAGTATTCATTGTCCCGGTTGATTGCCATTTTCAGGTGGATTGGGTGCAATTCTTCAAAAAAGTTGCTCCCACGGACATTGCGCACCTTTTCCATAGCGGGACTGAAGTCATCGTTTGCGAGATAGATTTCCTTCGAAATGTGTCTGCTCTCCTCCAAAAGACCAATCCCACCGTCTTGGCCAACTACATCGTGTGGCGAGTGGTGCAGACAAATGTCCGATTCCTTGACGATCGATTTGAAGATATCAAACAGGTATGGGCTCTATTTTTTTAAAATATTCGATGTTTTCAGGACTTTGTAAGGGTGATGACCGGCCAGCAACAGAGAAGTCCGCGTTGGAAGGATTGTGCCCAAGTACCGGCTACGATTCTTCCTCTTGCAGCCGGAGCCATTTATGTCAATGCTCATTTTAATTCAGACGACAAGAGAGAAGCCATGGTGAACATTTTATTTATTTTAAAACCGTCCCTCTTTCAGGAAATGATCGGCATGTTACGCAATTCATTTATTGAACTTGTCGAGGCGAATGATTGGATGGACAACGCGACTAAAGAAGTCGCCATCGAGAAAGCCAACTCGATGATCCACAACATCGGGTACCCTGAATTGATCAGGGATCAGGCACAATTGGATAAGGAATATTCCCTGGTAATAAAAGGCACTCGTCTAGACTTTTTTCCCCTTTTTAGTTGGAAATTCTTCCCGAAGACAGCTATTATCAGCTGATGGTCAAAGCTGTCGTCTGGATGCAGAACAAAGAATTCCGGAAGTTGCTGAAACCTTTCGATCGAATGGAATTCGACGTCTCTCCAGCCATTGTCAATGCCTTTTATTCTCCGGAAAGAAATGCCATCTGTTCGTTTAAAAAGTTATAAAATACAAGAGGATTCAGCATTCCCTGCCGGTATTCTCCAGCCGCCATTCTTTAGTGGCGTTTTTCCGAAAGCCATCAACTATGGTGCCATGGGAGCTGTCATCGGACATGAGATTACCCATGGTTTTGATGATCAGGTATGCCATTAGTGGACTTGTAGTGTTGTGCGTCGTTTGGGTTCTACTTGACGTAGGATATTGTATCGATGTCGAGTCGAGTCGAGAGAGTCGATGTCGAAGTCGATGAAAATTGAATTGATACAATGGAAAATACGTGGCCGATTCGACTTGACACAATCTTTTATCTCTTATGCGGATGTCGACACTCGAAATTAACTTTATGACACACTTCATTTAGGGAAGTCAATATGACAAAGCTGGAAATCTACACAACTGGTGGTCAGCCGAAAGTTTGAAGGCATTCGATCATCGTCGACAATGCATTGTCGATCAATACGGAAGCTATGTAATCCCGGAAACAAATTACCCAGTAAATGGAAAATTAACCCAAGGAGAGAGTAAGTCAACAACGAATAAATGATCAATTTTTTTGTAGATATTGCCGACAATGGCGGAGTCAAGGAAGCCTTCCGGGCATATGCGAGCTATGTCAAGAAAAATGGGGAAGAGCCGCGCCTGCCGGGGCTGCAAAAGTACACAAACGAGCAAATCTTCTTCCTGAGCTATGCGCATTTCTGGTGTGGTCAAAAGAAAGAAGCAGCAGCAATGCAGCAGGTAGAATAAAAAGAATACAAAATTTTAGACATTTTCAGGTATTGACAGATGAACACGCGCCGGAAATCTTCCGAGTACTTGGCGTATTGTCGAATATGGATGAATTTGCCAAGGCGTATTCATGTCCGCCAAATTCGCCAACTAATCCAGCTAAGAAGTGTGTCGTCTGGTGATGGTCTCCCCCCTTTCCACGTGTATATGCCCCCATTGCCTTTTTCTCCCAACAAAAATCTAGTACATTCTGTCATATCGTAGAGTCCTCTCCTAACTATTTAACTCGTAAAAAACTTTATCGTAATACTGTGCTGGCAGCATAAGTTAGACCACATTTTGTACAGACAATAGGGCTCCAAGCACCGGTGTGTTTACTGAAAGAAAAAAAAAACGTTGGTATTTATTTTGAAATAATTAATAATAAAAATTATAACTTACAGCTTTAGATTGACGATCCATCCATCCGCTGATTGAGGCACCAATTTTATCGTCCTCTTTCTCCTCAGTGGCAGCTTGTTTACGCGCTTTGACGGGGAGACCAACGGCCGCCGCTGGCCAGTTAGCAGTCATTCTCATCACCTCAGGCCAGTTTGCTGGCACTGGGGGAACATAGTTGAAGAATGGAGTGGCCGGACGCCAAGCAGCTCCGTATGTCGACCCTTAAACAAGCCAGTAAGGAGGAAAAAGGGAATACTTACAGATGGGACAACAGAAATAGGGTCCAATATCGACGGAATTGGTGGCATAGCAATAAGACTGAGGAGGACACTGGGGCCACGGCCTCTTGGGGTCACATTCGATGGGCAGAGAAGGTCCTCCGGGACATTGGCCAACAGGGGCGACGACGGGAGCAACTGGCTGCATAAGGGGGACAGCTGGAGCAGCTACGGGCACTGAACGAGGAGATAAACCAGACAAAAAAGGGGGAAAAGTCGACATTTATCAGAGCAATTCGCTCAGCCCTGATTAGTATTGGATTAGTTGGGAGAAGTTAGAGGAAACACCAAAACTTACCAGGAGCTGCAGCAACGGGCACGGGAGCAGGAGCAACTGGTGCAACTGGCACTGGGGCGGCTGTAAAAAGCCAGGGGTGAAATATTTCAAAAGAATCCGACCATATTGAGAGAAATAAATGAGGGAAAGAGGACTAACCTGCAGCCACGGGCACACGGGGAACAGCAACTCCGGCCAAAGGAGAGATGTATTGACGACGCTTCTCACTCTTGCCTTCCTCTTTAATAAAAAAAATTAAAGGATAATTAAAGAGAATTGTGGGGGAAAAGAAGAGACAAAAAAGGTACCATTTTGAGGAGAGGCGAATGCGACGGCGAGACAGGCGATGCCTACGAAGAGCTGCTTGCTAAGCTGCATGGTTAGCTGTGCTCTGGAACTGTGGCTCTGCCTTTTATATGTGGCGCGGCTCCGCCCTCCGCGACCAGCTGCGGAAAAACTGTCCGCTTCGGGTTACGCCCTGTGGACGACGGCATTCCAATCACAAATAGACGGAACAACGGAAAGACGACGACGCTCTGATTCATGGGGGCTCCTTTCAGACTCTCTCTCTCTCTTCTTTTACCACTGACTCATACCGAGGGAGAGTCCTGTTGCATTTCATAATTTGCAGATATTCGAATTCGACATTGACTTTTCTACTCGACTCTCTCGACCCCGGTCGACTCGACGTCGGTCGAAACACAGTTTCCTGCGTCGAGTTGATGCGCAATCCTGTTGTTGATATGAGCAGTTCGATCCGAATTTAAACTATAATCGTTGTTTCCAAGCTCATCATCATTTTTCTCATCAGATTTTAAGTTTACTACATTTTCGGATAATTAAAATGGGAAACCGACGAGAACATCCAAAAAATTCAAAAGTTTCTAGACTTTTGACTTTATGTCGATGAATAATAAAGAAATTTTGCAGATCTTCTCTCAAATTCATTTCTAAGCATCGGCAATATCCGCTTTATTTCTCAACGTATTGAGCCATGAGGCAATCGACGTCTAACTAGAAGAAGAAAATAAAAAGAGAGAATTCCAGTGCAATTCCGGCAAAGCGGAAGAAAAAGAGCCGAGGGTTTGGGCAATGTGTTGATCCAGAAAAAGGTCTAAAGGAGTGCTGTTCCAAATAAATTCTTCATTTTCTTAAAACATTTTTCGTTTATGACAATTTATGCTATTGTTTTTTTTTAAAGAAGCGTGAATTAATCTGCCAAATTGAACCCAGGAAGGCGGATGAGGGCATTATTTGAGCTGCAAAAACTGCTCTCCGTCCTCGCAACATCTGGATTTTTAAACAAATTTGCTCTGTGCACTCGTCGCCGGACACAATAAGCATATCACACGGATGCCAATGAGGGGTGGCCTTTTTGCATAAATTCTAAAAACTCTTCGTACTATTTCATAATTAATGTAAAATAACACCAGCTGTTTGAATACGCGGAAAAAGTGCAGACGGGCAGCTCTTTGAAATTCTCGGAATTATGGCGTCGAATGACTTCTGAATATTTTGTAGCAACAGGTCGAAAGGGTAAAAGGTCTCCTCCCACTGGATCCCTTGTCTCTCATAATTGAGAGGGTTCAATCTCATGTCGATCATCTTCTTCTAATTCCCGAGACACCTTTGTTTGTGTGATCTTTCGTCGTCTATTCTTCTTCTCCCTCAACTCTTTCCATTCTTCCATGTTCCAGTTGTTTTGTTGTGACCGTCTGGTTCGGTGCTCCGCCGCCGCTGCCGAAGGTCCTTCTCGCGTGCCACCTCTCGGGTTATTTGTCCTTCTCGTCCGGTCTTTTCTCTCACCTCGCCCTGTATCAAATTCACAGTCCGTCCGTTTCCGGTGTCCAGTTTTCTGTGTGTTTCCAATATTTCCCTCCTTACGCGGGTCTTCTTTTGCCGTGTTTCAGTTCAGCATGCCGCTCTCTGTCTCCTTCCGGTCAGCTTATTTGTTTTCCAGCTTATTATAGCAAAGAGAGTGAAGAACTTTTTCACAGGGCGCGGTCATTGGGCTGGTCGGCAGCAAACACGCTAGGCCAGACGTCGGACCAGTGAACATGGGAAATCCTCAGATGACCATTGTCGTCGAGCACTTAGAGAGCATCGTTTTCTCGAGTTTCTTGTGACTTTTTCTGGCGCGTGTCAACACGAGGGAACAGGCTGTTGGAAGAGGGAAAAACCGCCGCCGGGAATCCGACAGGAGCTGGTCCCCGGGACACAAGAAAATAGACCAAAAAAGGTTGTTGGGTAAGACGACGAGACAATGGCAATTGGAGTACAAAAGAACGGGCGGCGATGATCTTCTCCGTCTTTTATTCATAAGATCGACGATGTTCACAAGGAATTTCTGAACAGGAAAAGGATATGTCTGTGGGAGAATTCGCGGTAAAAGACGTCAAGGGAAACGGAAATAACGTGGCCGGCCATCGTCGTCGTCATTCGACTGGTAGACGAGTAATTTCTGCTCTTTTCTGCAACTACATAATTGCGTTCAAAAAACAACGAGGGCGGCTAATTCCATTTGAAACAGAATATCTCCGCGCTTCGTTGCAAAACGAACTTTTTCCTTTAAAAAATGTCGATTCCAACTTGAACCATTTGGACATTCCTATCCAAATGGCTTGACTGTAATCCAATTATCTGGCGTGAACTAACATCAGTCGATTGCCAGTTTGAGCAAAGAACTTGAATAAGTAGATACGCGGGAGTCGAACCGAGAAGGTTTGGACTGTGAGGACCGGACACATGGCACTGAGCCAATTGGACATCACTGCTCCTTCTAATTTTTATTCTAATGCACGCAAATCTTCTTCGACTTTCTCGACTCGACTCGACATCGACATAAGAAGTAGAAAACTGTGTCGAGTAGAGTCGATCACAGTTTTCCATTGTTTCCACTCGGCTTTCTCGACTTGGCACCCAGAGTCGACTCGACATCGACACATATTTTCCTCTGTCGAGTCGACGCTCAACATTAGACAAAGAAGAAATGAACTGTAAAAGACAGAAAAATTAGGCTCGAAGTTCTAATCTCCGCCTTTTCCAATTAAATCCTTGGCCTCCGCCCCCGGACGGCTTTAAACCAAAGGAAGGCCATCCCATTTTCTCCGTCAAACTTTTCTTTGACTTTTTCTCTTTTTTTTGGGCTTCCAATCCACCCACCTAATTATTCATTCCCACGTCCTTTTCATTTTTCCATTTATAGTGGTCCCAGTCTTTTCGCTGTTTTTACTCTCGACTATTTTTCAAATTGCCAGTACTCCTGAGACACTTTCTGGTCAAAGAATAACGGGTGTCGAATATCATCGACTCGTCGCTTATCCTCAGTTGACTGTCTTGCCCTTTTTCCTTTCAGTCTCCTAATCAGCAGAAATCCCGGAAGCCGTCGTCTCTGCTCATTTCCTGCTTTGCCGGTCTAAGTTGGTTTGTCTCCCTCCTCCCTTATCCTTTTCAATGTCCAATTTGTGTAGGTTTCGATTTCCTCGTAAACTGTCGTTTCTTCCTTTAATTCGGCAACTCTCAGTGTCAATTGTCACGTAGTTTTGTCAAAAGTGCACACACACACACAACGCTCTCGAAGTTAATTGGGATCGCCCCTCTTCCAGGAGAAGGACCCAAACATCTTTTGCCCATTACCCGTTTTCAGATGATGGGACTGCTCTCGACCATTCGTGGTAAGAAAGATGGCCCTGTTCTTGGCTCGACTGATGTTACTCCTATTGCTCAACGAAGCAAGAAGACTGTCATCCAAGAATGGCCAAAGTAAGTCTAAAAAATCTCGATCGTTTTCAATCCGTTTTGTCTGTTTTCGGGCGTTTGTTTTCCACAAAATCGGGACATTCTTTAAGCTTGTTTTTCAACCCAAACCCGAATTTTTAGACTTTTAGAAGAAAAGCCCGACCTCTTTAAAGAAGTCTGGATGAGGTCAGCAACTCGAAGTACATCCATTAAACAGGCCTTTGGGATCTCGGAGTCGGCTCCTCCTGAGAGTAGCCCATCGTTTATGGCTCTTCACTCAACCATCGAAGCATTTTTCTACAATTTAATAGTCGAGTGTCAATTGGATGATGATAAGGTTCAGGAGAAATGTGAACAGCTTGGTCGACGTCATGTCGACTTCATTTCCAGAGGATTTCATTCCAATTGTAGTTTCATTTAAATTCTAAACAATTTAGCATTTTTAGATTGGGATATTTTTTTGGTTTGTATGGCTGAGACTATAGATGAGACGCTTAGCAGCTATTTGACAGAGGACAGCGGGAAGACGGAGATGCTGAGTGCCTGGCAGAGGTGTTGTCGGCTAGGGTTGTGAATCGACTCGACTAACGTCGAGGGTCGAGTCGAAGTCGAGATCGTCATTGGAAATAAAAAACTGTGTAGAGTCGAGTCGACCACATATTTTTCCATTGTTTCGACTTGACTTTGATCAATTTTTTCGACTCAACGCACAGAATCGACTCGACTCTCTCGACTCGACGTCGACACACAATTTTCTGCGTCGAGTTGATGCACAACTTTATGGTCGACAACCAGCTTAATTCGACCATTTTCAGAGTAATAAATAACATCGTTTTCCATATGAGAAAAGGTTACAACGAGCGTCGGAGAGAAGAATTGAAGAAAGGCGAAAATGGCAGCCAATCTCCCTAAAATTTCACGCTTATCTGTATAAATAAAATGTGTAAAAAGGTTTATTTTGATAGAAAGGCGGCGAAAAAAAACAAGAAATTCGAAAAATATTTAAAAAGGAGTCCCTTTTTTACAAAAAAAATCCTCAGATGGTAGTGCATGAAAGACTCGTCATTAGCTTCGGAGATCTCGATATTGTATCTATCACAGGAAACGAACGGACGTCGTTTGAACGTCGCGCGCGGCGCTTAGCCATTCGACTATGCACGTAGTTCAGCCCGCCCTTTTGCCTGCTTTCTATTGTCACCTTGCCAAACAAGTAGAATATTCAAAGCCCCGATAGCTTTTTCTTATTTTCAAGCCCATGCGTATTTATCCCGCTAGTCCGAGGATAAAGGAATTTCAGTTGACGCAGTTTTGCCTGATTAATCCAACGATTCTGCTGCTGTTCGTCTGCTGGGTTGTCAATCCTCGTTTTCGTCTTGTTTTGCCGACTAATTGGTTCCCTTGGTGTCTTTGAGATTGATTCGGGGAGTCAAACAAGAGAGTCCAGCTGATTCCTCTTCCGATTCCCTTCTCCCTTTCAATGTCAGGAGGTGGTCCATCTCGTCTCTAGGGCAATTTGTCATCCATCTTGCGTGCCCCGTGTTTATTGTTTCCTAAAGGGCTATCTCTCCCTCTCCTTTACCTACAACTTCCTTCCGGTGTTCTTTTCTCCTAAAACACAGAAAATTGGATCGGGTCGAAGTGCGCGGATGTGGAGATAACTCAATCGGAAGATGAGGCTAGTCAGCCGGTTCTCTCCCACGACGGCTTCGACCACATTCCCGCCCGCCACTTCCTTCCCTTTTTGTTTACCATTTTATGTTCTCTTTCTCTTTAAATAACAAAATAGTTTCTCTATTTTTGGGATAAAAATTGATCTATCGGCTTCATCTCTAATGCAATTCTCCAGCCAAATGCGTCATCCACCCGCCGTCCAATAGAATAATAATAATAAATTTAGATGAACAATCAGGAAGACAGTGTAGAATTAGTGGCAAATGGTGGCTTGAGAAAAGATTCGAAGAAGATTCTCCAAAAACAAGCGAGTACAACAAGTCGGACACCAACTCGTCGAATGAATAGCATCGGAAGGCAATATACCCATGGTTAGTAACGGGGGGATTTAAACGGGGGATTATGGCGGGCCCCGGAAAACACGGCAAAACCTCTATGGCCAAGCGAAGTAAGTTTCCTTGTTATTGGGTTTGGCTGTCAGCCTTATTTGCGATGCACAACTTTGCAAAGCGTTCCGTCGCCGTCCGTCAAATGGCTGACAGGCGGAAGAAGTCCCGCCTTAATTTCCCCTAATTTTACACTTCGCAGTCACCGGAGACGGCCAGCCATGACCCAAGGTCTTTTTGCCCTCTGCCCCTTCATCTTTTATCTTTTACTTTTGCAGAAATTGTCATTGGAACTGACCAAGATCCTTTCAATAAAGAAGAACTTGTCCATACTTTGAAGGTTTGTCTTTTATTATTCGCCTCTAGGGCCCGCAATGTTGACATATTTTTCGAATAATTTTAGACTCGCGTGTTCATAAACACATTCAGCGGCAATTAACTTTATCAGCCCCTCATAAAAATTATAATTTTTTCAATGGGAGAGAATGTCCCTCGAGAATTGTGGCAAAATGTTCAAAATGGCTACCAGAAAAGGGCGACTACCAGCTGATTGAGACATTGTGTGCTTGACGGAGCATCTGCTCTCGATTATTTTCTATTTTCAGGGAAAAGAACTTTGCTTTTTTGTCATCTTTTATGCTTTTGCAGTGGCTATGATTGTTCTCATGTTCGAGCTACTTAAACCTGTAAGTTTCTCTCGAAATTGGATGAATAAAAAGTTTAGGTTCTGTTCAACCCCAACTACCCAGATAATGAATGATTTTCCTTCTCTCCTGGCTGTGTTGCGACGGGTTCTCTACACATTTCATTCGGCAATAAACGAATTCATTTATTTTGAATATTTTTCGAGGAATTGGATGACTTTTTCGAAATTTGTTTCGCGGTCCATCTTCCTCACTAAGCCGACGGCGTCGTATCGCGGCAACTGAAGCCATCAATTGTTTCAAATCGACAAAGTAATATTATGCGTCGACTCGAGTCGACACAAGAAATTCTGTGTCAGTGTCGAGCCGAGCGAATCGACTCAGCGTGTCGAGTCGAGAAAGTCGATGTCGAAGTCGAAACAATGGAAGGATGCGTGGTTCGACATAGTTTTTATTCATTGGGTCGATTTCGAGTCAAATCGAGCTCGACTTCGACTTGGCACTCGACTTAATCGACCCGACTCGACCTGAATTGAATTCGGAATTGAGTCGACACACAACACTCCGACAAACTCACCGCATACGCGAAATTATCGTCATCAAAAAAGATGTCATTTTTTGATTGAACCCTCTCCAAAATCCTTGGCCAAATTGGTCTGAATTTGAGATATTAGAACGAGTAATCAGAAAGAAGAGTACTCGCCAGCCACGTAGCCAATCGGCTTGATGAGACGAGGGACGCGAGAGTCGAAGGTATTAGCCGTCTCTTGCTTGTATTTTAAATGTTCCATTAATTCTTTCCTAGTCAGAGCGGAAGCAACGACGAAAAAGAATAACAATCTGGCCGATTTAAGCATTTAAAAGAAAAGTGAGAAGAGAGAAAGGCGGATGCAATCCAGTCCCCGATTGACCCCCTGGATTGAACTTTCAGATCATGGCTTACGTTCTCGTGATACTCCTTCTCCCATATGTTACTGCCAGAGGTTATCATTTTTTAATCAAAGAGTTGATGCTTTTTTAGCTCCATTTCTTCGAGATCGTCCACGTGGTTTGGGATTACTCCAATTGCCGACAGGAATGACGGACGAACGATCTGGCCCATTCTTTCCTAATCTTTATATTGCTGGAGACAAAGTCTCGTTCTATTTTTATTTCATGACGAAATTTCTTTTAGGCAGGACAAAAGCCAATGTCCGTGCCAGATGTCCATTTGCCGGGTCAAGAAGTCGTCTTCAGTGGTCGATCGGCCTTCAATCCTTTTACTCAAGCGGTGGCTGCTGTCTACAATGAGGATCTTGTCGATTCTTGGGGTGCTGGGTTTGCTGTCAACGTAATTACTTTGGAGACACGACGAGTATTCGATGAATTTTAGGGCGTAAACAACTTCAACTTACCCGTCAGGAGAAATTTTGATCAATTTGCTGATGCTCCTCTTTCTCGAAATGACGGCCAATATCAGCCATTTTTAACGGCAATGGCCGTTGGCGCCGAGTACGATTTGAGTAAGATCCGTGAAGTCTCCGGTCATTTAGATCTTCCTATCCCCGGAGTCAATGAACTCTTTGACTTCGACGGGCGTATTATGCTCAAAGGTTTGCTCGAGAATACAAAAATGATCGCTTTTTTAGGTGGAGGAAACGGAATTTTGAACAGTGCCATGGAATTCCCATTGACATTGTCCGATCCCAATGAGCGTGCTCCTTACACCTTCAAATATCTCAATTTCATGGCAGATCGACACATGCAATATGGCCATGTGGTGCCAAATGTAAATCTATTCCTTGTCGGAAAAGACAAGATCATGGATCGATTGGTACAAAATAGGCTCAATCCGACTATGGTCGGCTAATAAACATAATAATACTCGTTGTCACTTTAATTTGCGAGAATCTCAAAATGTACAAATAGGAAATTGTTAAATTCTCTGCTTATTTTCCACAGCCCTGAGTCTGGCAAGGAGATTGAGCTGGCTGGCATGAAGCAGCACAGCTGGTAGAACAGGCCGATTGGCATTGTTGTTGGGGCTGAAAGGGGAAATTTCTAGAATTTGGTAGAATTACCTGGCTCTGGGCGCACTGGTTGTTACAAGACTGGGAGCATTGGTTGAAGCATTGGGGAGATTGCTGGCTTACGGGGACCTGAAAAGCATCGATTTTTGATAATGGACCAGAACCCACTTGAATGGTAAGCTGGACAGTCTGAGACTGTTGAGGTTGTTGCTGCTGGACACAGCTAGGTTGGCAAGCTGGCTGGCAAGAAGGCTGGCAGCCGAGGGGCCTGCAAAATTTAACATTTAATCTGAAGAAACTCTTACGCCATGGTAGTCGAGTAGATGGGCTGTTGCTGGCAGACTGGCTCACATTGGGCATTGCATTGCTAAAGGAAAAGATTATTGCCAGGTATCGGAGGATGTACCTGGTCGCATTGAGGGAAATTTTGCTGCTGACATTGGGATTGGCAAGAGTTTTGACATTCCTGGCACTGATTTCCTTGTTGGAGGAATTGGGGCTGCATTGTGGTGTAGGGGTTGTACTGCGGCTGCTGTTGCTGCTGACCTTGGCAGACGGATCCACAGCTCTGGTCACACGATTGTTGACATTGCTAAAAGAGCGTAGAATAAGACTAACTTCTGGTTACCTGCTGGGGCTGTCCAGCATTAGCACACTCGTTCATACATCCATTAGAACACTGGGCGCATTGGCTCTGATCCATGTAAGGATTGTAAAAGCCGGTGGTCGACTGAGGAGCCATGGTCGATGAATAAGCGGGAAGGTATCCTGGAGTGTTGTACATCTGCTGTTGCATCTGCTGCTGGGCATATTGATTATTGTTCTGGCTAAATACAAAAATTGGAGAAAGACAAGAGATCGAACCAGTTGTTATTCTGGCAAGGCTGCTGCTGTTGGATATTCTGACAAGTAGACTGGCAAGTATTCTGGCAGCTGGATTGACACTAAATATAAGAAATAAAAAAGAGGAGACGAAAGAACTGTACCTGTGCTTGAGGTTGTTGTTGCTGGACACAGCTGGAGACGCACGAGGACTGACAGGCTGGCTGGCATTGTTGTTGCTGCTAAACAAAAAGAATGTACTGAGTGAAGAAGGACAAGCACCTGCTGAGGCTGAGCACATCCACAAGACTGGGTCTGTTGGGGCTGTTGGCATTGACAGTTCTGTTGAAGAGGCTGGGAAGCAACAGGAGAGCAAGAGCAGCTTGGAGCTTGAGCACAACCGCAAGCCTGACGACGAGCGCGGAGCTACAAAATGACAAGTAAGAGAATAAAATGACTGGGTCGAGGCAGAAAACGAGGAAAGGAGACTGACCGGCTCGGAGACAGCAATAGCTAGGAGACAGAACAAGATGGTAGCAGTCCTCATTGGTGCGTGCTGCTTCAGTTTCCCCGGGCGCTTTTATCGTGCCCTCTCATGCCGGTTCCAGTTCTTCCGGACGGATAAACTTCGCTTCCTGATGATTTGTTTGCTGCCATTGACTGTTTGCGTGAGTTCACCCCCACGCCCGTTTGCCGTCGACAAGAATAACATCTCCTCTTTCTGCTCTTTCTCTTCTTCCCGCCAGTCAACAGAATACAAATTGAACCCATTTTTGCAATTCTCCTGCTTGATATCAGGACTGGTCATCTGGACATGATCGACAATGTTTGACTCCCAGATTACGTGATATCAATGGACGACAGCTGCTGTGTTTTCGATGGCAAAAAGACTAAACTAGACAAATATGGGCCACTCCTTCAATTATTTTTCTCCTGCGAATCGAATTCTTCGCTTTGCATTCAACAGCCATTTTGCAACAAAGTTTACTCGTGCTTCTCCATCTAACAGGTTCCAATAGTTTTAGCTGTCAAACATTTTGTCAATCCTTCAAAATCGCGTCGACTACTTGAGACATCCGGTATTTGACTCATTGAGGTGATCAGTTCGTTTGCCAAGTCAACAGCGACGTGACGAGACAACTGTTGACCTGATGAGAACCGGACAACCTCGAGCAGGACAGAGCACAACTCAAAAAGTCTCTTCTGTCTGCTCTTCTTGCAAATCTCGACAAGAGAACGGAGCGAAACACAAATTTGGTGTACTGTGTTCCATTTATCCCAAGAATTTGTACCCAGAACAAGATGAAAACAAGAAGAAAAAGAACAAGAATGCGCGTAGCACATGTTTATTTTAGAAAATTCTAAAAATTATATGTAACGCCGTTGATGTTGATTTCTTTGAGGCATCCATCCTGCTCGTTGATGATTGCCTTCGTGTGGAGCTGGTACTTGATGCCATCCTTTTCGTATTCCTGGCAACTTGAGAGAGCCAATTCCGACGGCGGCTCAGCTGTAGACGGGATATTCGAGGAAGAGCGACGGGACGAGGTGGCGGCGATCGACGAGGCGCCAGTCGGAGACGACACTGGGAGGAAGTCCTTGTCCTCGGTTTTCCTATCCGGAGTCCCGTCGACTTTTGGCATTTTCTTGGAGGGGCCACTCGACTTCTTCGGCGTTTCAAAATTCGGGGCCATCTTCCTGCCGTGTCGACTGTCCTTTCCAGCGGATAATTCGCCATTTCGATCGAAAGCAATCAATTTCAGCGTGTTATCCTTCGAGTAGAAGACTTTTCCTCTATGGCGGGAGAATGACAGATCGTAATAGCTGTGAGACGTGTCAATGCCGTCGCCATCAGTAGTCGGTGAGCCTGAAATGGCGGGACTCTTCCTCAAAGTGGCCGGTGGCGGAGGAGAAGGCGGTCCGGACTGCTTGGCATACGGGCTGACGGCAAAAGTTGGAGTCACGGCAGCTGGTCTCATCTCAGTCAGCAGCAGCTCAGCTTCGGCCAGCGCATCATCGCACAGTTGCAAAATGGCGCCATGCGCCTGGTCGCCATCTTTGATTTCCATGTAAGTGGAAGCAGACGAAGTTGTCGATCTTCCACGGGAAGACATTGGAGTAGTTATGATCAAAAGCGGGAAATGAGCCCCTTTTATACCCGAAAATTAAAAGATTTTTCTTGATAAAAGCGAAAAATTATGTCGAAAAAAGGCGGGAAAGTTTGAATTTTTTGTTCCCTCCAGTCAGAGTCCTTTTCCTGAACAATACAAAAGAAGGGCTTATGACAGGGTCCGCGTCCAAGGGTCGAGCGGACAGAAAATTTGAAGCCTCTTCCGGGCCGCCGAAAAATGACGCCGACCAACAGGGTCATCCCTATTTGCCAGAAGTGTTAAGCTGGCCGCAGAAACACAAAACAAAGCCGCCCGAGGGCGAGAAGAACGACTCAGAGTCTCTAAGAAGCTCCCCTGGCGAACGGTCCTCTTGCCTTATGCTCGTCCGCATTACATTCTTCCTTGTTTTAGCCTCCGCTGCCCAGGTATCACTTGTTTTTCCTCATATTTCTCTCAATCTTCTCCAGTGTGCAAGTCCCCGCGATCGACGACAAGCTTGTGAATGTAGCGCAGGAGAAGAGCCTCAATGTGGCTGCCAAGTGGTCCCGTCTTCTGATCCCGTCAAGGCATTTCAAATGCTCTGTACCTGTAGTCAACCAGTCCCACCTAAATGTGTCTGTCGAGAGACTGCTCCAGTAGGGCATCATCTCCCCCTAATCACTGTTTCAGGTGACAAGTTCCCCAGTGGCAGTCACTGCGTCGACTACGATAACGGTCCGATGTGTCGATGTCTGTAAGAAAAGCTGTCAACAGCCGTGTAGTCGACTATCTTCCAGTACAAAATGTGACCAAGTGGGAATTCACCTCTTTCCCCGCTAATTTCTATTTTGAGGTTTGTACCGAAGCCTGTGTCTATTCTTGTGGAAAGCAAGAAAAATCATCTCAGGTGAAGAAGACCGTCGTCAGCGAATATCGCTTCGTTTTGCCATCATCGTCAACTCCCGCCACCGTTAGTTCTCACCTTCTTCTAAGCATTATCTTCAGTTGATACCATCTCCACCCCCGTCGACGACTACCATAATTCTTGGAAATTCAGTCACTTCCTCTTCTAAACCCGTCTGTGATCCGTCTTGTATGCCAGAGTGCAATTTCGTCTGTACCACGTTCAAGCCGGCTCTTAAACTTGTGACAGACGCTATCGAGAAAAGCTCCAGCCCAGGAAAATGCCAACAAAATTGTGGAGAGACATGTGTTCGAGTCTGCGCGTATTTTATTCCTCTAATTTCAAGTTAAATCATTTTCAGCACGACAGGAGTCGCTCTGACTGAATGTGCCAATAACTGTGGCACCGTCTGCAGCGACACGTGTAATCTGGTTACTCGGAAAAATTGTGTTCCTCAATGTCAACCAGCTTGTACTCAACAGTGTATACAAATCCAAGTGGATTCTCCCAGTATTAAGCTACAAGTCGCTGTTTCAGACGGAGATCCAAGTTCCTGGTGGTTTACCACCCCAGCCGGCTGTTGTGGTCACTGCGACATCTTCTCCTCCTTCTGCAGCAGTCGAAGCCCAATGTCAGAATGAATGTTCCATCCAATGTGAGCACCAATGCGGTGTGCATTCCCTTGCCGGTCCACAATGTCTGGCCGCCTGTCAGGTGAGTCGCCCTTTTGTCTTAATCGACGTTTTTTAGACGACGTGCTATCCCATTTGCCAGGCTAAATTAAAAAGAAGAAAACACATGAGACCTAGAACGATCCAACAATAAATATCTATTGATTTTGTGTAGTTTTGAGAAGGGCGTAGAGTGGATGATTTGAAGGCGAAAAAGCAAAGCAAATAATTAGGGGGGCAGCGCGAACAAGACAGCCCAAATTAGTCGAAAGAATTCTCCAAAAGAGCACGAGACAATTCCATCCTTGGTTCCAGCAAACAAACTTCAAAAAGACATTGTCTGGCTATTTTTCCTATTGGGGGGCGACTCTTTTGGACATCGTCGCTGGACCTTCGACTTTTTGTAGCACTAATCTGTGATTAATCCGAAAAAAACAACGAAGAGACTTCCAAAAGTATACTGTAACAATTGCGCCTGCCCAGCGGTCAAACACAAACACTCGACGATCTTGAGCACTCTGAAACTGCGAGAATTAGCCGACCGTGTTTGGCCTTCTGGAGATGATCAAGCTTATTTAGTATAGATGGCGGAAGGAAGGCTTGTTTTAAAAAAGTCTTACGGCGAAAAGCGGGAACAAAGCCTTTTTGACACCATCAAGGAACTCAATCTGATCTAAAACTGTGAAAATTGAGACTTTTCCTCGCTGGATTTGATCACAATGAACGAAGGAAATAGACGACCTGAACCTGGGCGATCTTTTGATCTCCTGGGGAAATATTAACCATTCCTGCAAAGAATTTCAACTGAAAAGAGCACTTATTCTTATTTTAGAATCTGCTGCCCTTTGCCTTTCGTTCTCTGTAGTTCGATTTGCAGCCTTTGTGTCCTGTTTCTGTCCAAGTCCAAGTGCCACAAGGCCAAGGATGAGCGGAGGATGTTGTTTAGCTCCCCAAGCTCGTTCTAATTCAGTGGACAATGCTCGAAACAGGGTGGCCAATATTTGAACTCGCAAGTGTGCTTTGTTTTTGGCGGGCGCGAGTCCCCCGAGGCGGAGTCGACGGTCAGCGCAGTCAGCATGAAACGACGTTCGCTGCTTCTCCTGTTCCTGCTTCTTCAATTCACTCAAGTCAGTAATTAATCTTCATCTAATCCATAATCCTATTATTATATTCATCACATTTATTACTATTTATTAAGCCTAATAAGTTATCCCTCTGACTACAGACGAAGACCTTCTTGAATTGCCATCTCTTCACCTGAAGAGGTCGAATGCCTTCCAAAAATTGTACTCCTTCAGTAGAATTGTACTCTCTCCTACTTTTCTCCTTTTAGAGCGGGCGCGAACGGTTTCAAAGACTTCTCCGAACCAAAAGATTAACTCTCGTTACCCAAAAGTGAGACAGAGTATTGTATTTTCCCTCAATTTCGGCGATTTCCCTCCAGGCGGTTTCTGTGTGTCCTTTCACTTTTTGCCTCACATTATGTCATGAAATATTTGATTGACGTCATTGACAAACATCTCCTGATATTCATTTTTTTGGAATTGTTCCTGTTAGCCTTCTAATTAGACCAGAGCGTCTTCTTCTTTTTACAATGTCCACTGTTCGTCGTCGGTGTCATCCTCCAAAGCCTCTTCTAATCCTCTTCTCTTTCACTTTTTTCGCGTGTTAATTCGTCTCGTTATCATTGTTTACCTCTCTCGAGAATCTATCCTGACCTCCTTGAGTCGGTTGTCAGCTTGTGACCGGTCCGGCCTTCCGGCCATTTCCATCCAAATTGTTGGCTTTTCTCTCAGACTGTCGAGACGTCCCGTAACGAGCCAATGATTTCCGCTACTTCACGGGGGGCACTGTATACATTCTACGTTGAGGATGACCATTAGCTAGAAGAACAAGGGATTATTGGAAGAGTATAGGCGGCACATGATACACTACGGCACATAAATGGTAAATGTTTGGCCACTTGAGCCGACAGACAGCCGTCTTCGTGGTAACGTGGTCTCTCTCCCGTCTCTCGTTACGGTCATCTTTTTTTGAGACTCGAGCTTTTTCCCGCCATTAGCCGCGTCCATTTGTAGCTCCATAGATGTCGTGTCGCCTCCGAAGGAAACACAGTTCGCGGTTGCATTTCTAAGTGGACAAACAAATGAAGGCAGTGTCGAACTCGCGCGAAAACCGCAGTTTCAATAGCAATCTTAAGGGGGTGGACAGTCATCCGGCCGTCGGCCAATTCCAAAAGGATCAAGACCAGAAAAAAAAACGGGAGATTATTTCAGGCTGCGAGAAGAGTTAAAAAAGACTGTGGATGTTCTTCATTTTGCAATTGTAATCAGCCCGCCTACAGGAATTCATACTACAGCAGTACGGGCAATTCATTCTATCCATCGTGTGCTTGTCAACAGGGCCCCTCTTGCCAACCGGCGTGTACTCGATCTGATCTTGTAGGTGGACATCCTTTATCCCTTATGATGAGATTTTTAGAGCAATGATTGCCAATCGACATGTACCCGAGCATGTAAGCCGACGTGTACCAATGCGACCAACAATCCTTACCAATGTGGTCAACAGTGCGAAGCTACCTGTAAAAATACTTGCCGGGTAGCTGCCAATTATGCCATCCAACTCGAGGTAATCCGGTTATCTGACTTTCAACTCATTTGTAGATCCCACGGATACCTCCGACGACGACGACGACAACCACAAGATCTCCTTTGCCCTCTGTCGGAAGTTGTTATGACGCATGCCAGAATGTCTGTCAGGATGCTTGTGTGGCCGGATCACAATCCCCGGCTTCCGTTTGTGCTACAACTTGTGCAAAAAGTTGTCAGTTTGGCTGCGACCAGACGCCTCTTCCTATCCAGGTGACTTGTCATAGAATTCGAACATAACGAATTCAGATTACACTGGATATCAATGACAGCTACTTCAATACGCAATGTCCGACCAAATGTAGCCAGTCATGTCATTCTCAATGTGTCTCTCAAGGAAATCCGGCCTCAGATTGTTCTACAGCCTGTGGCGACCAATGCGGTTCCGCCTGTGCAACTCGTCGACCACAAGCCCCTGCTCCAGTCATCCAGCAGGTTGTCTCGTGTGAAGATCAATGTGCCAAGTCTTGCTTGTCCGGCTGTTCATCCCCTTTCCAAATCTGCATATCAGCATGCACCTCTGCGTGTAAAACGCTGTGTGATTCCAATAGTGCCACTTCACCGCTACAGATTGGTGTTAACATGGTGCCTGATCTCCTGCCATCGCAGCAGGTAGCTGGCCCGTCCTGTACACCCCCGTGTATGCCACTATGTCTCTCAAGCTGCACCGATGTCGAGAGCACAACCCCACGCACAATCAGCTCCACGGAGGATATTCCAACCTTCACCTTTGTCACGGAACCCAGTCAGGTATTCCGTTTCGGATCACGAAAATCACACGACATTCCACCTTGTGATGAACATTGTCAAAAGGCAATGGACAAACTCAAGGAACTTTTGCCGCACATTCCCCGTCCATATCTACGTTCTTACCTTCGCACGGAAATCCCTCGACCCACAACAACTCCCGCTACTGTTCGTCATAAATCACCATCCACCCGGGCTCCTCCCTATAGTATTAATTTTAACAACTGTCCTAAAGCCTGTATGCCCAAATGTGAATCGACTTGTATAATTGAGATGTCCAGTCCTATTGTTTCCCCTTCCCATGATTATGTGGACGAAGAGACGACAACCAACTCGCCCGTCTGTTATATTCCTTGCCGACCACGTTGCGATCCGGAATGTATTCGACAATATGAGAAGACACATCGACAGGATTCAATCAAAATGAGAAGCAAGAGTGGAATGAGCTTTGTGGATAGTCAAGAAAATTCTCCAAAAGAATTTTTTCTGTTCTCGACAGCTAGTCCCCCACATTCTTCCACCCCAGCCACTATCGTCATCGACGAGGATATTTCTGCCACGGATCGACCTCCCCAACCATTTGACCCAGCCGAGGACATTTCCAATTCTCTTCCTGCTCCTGATCAGGATCCTCTAATATTACCATTTCCACCTCCTTCTGAGGAAACCCTGCCACCCATTTTGCCAGCTTTTCCCCAAAGTCCTACTGACACTCTCATTCCACCGTCCGTCTCTAGTCAAGCCAGCTACATCAATCTCGTCCAGCAGTCTTTATCCAACGAGCAAAGTCCAGCACAACCGATGGCTTATCCACCTTCTTCTCAAGAAATAATCGACTCATTGGAACCTGACGGTCTGTCGCAATACGGAGATTCGTTTCGTGGGACAGCTTCTACTTCAATTGCAGGCGAGGGGTCTTCACCTTCTTTTGTCTATCCTCCCGTCAATGTCGTCGCTGTAGCAGAGAACAGCAATGGTACAGCCATTCAAGCGGCTTCTGTATTCATTGAGCCGGAGGATTTCTACCCATTGCCGAACCAGGAGCCAAGCCCACAAGCTTTGCAAGAAATTTTCACAGAACCTGTGGAAAATCAGGAAGAGCATCCACCGCCAGTGGAAATGTCTCAAGAAGTTCCAGACCAGCCTCCTGATATGCTTCCATTCCCAGAAGAAGAATTTATGCCGCCTGAGATTGTCACTCCAACACCTGAGCCCATAACTGAAGGGATGCCTCTGACTGAAGTTCCTCAGCCGGCCCAACCTCTCATTCCTCCACAAACCATGCCCTCTCCCCCGTCTACTGGCTCTCCCTATAATTATTTAACTGTCGTCCAACAACAACAAGCCATGTCTCCTTATAGTCAATCTGTCGCTGTAACTATTGTCCATCCTAATAATGTATCCTACGTTATACCACCTCCTCATCCTGTAGAGCAACCTGTAGAAAATAACAATCTAGAGCATTCTGATTTTTCCCCATTAGAACCTTTTCGTCCTCCTATAGATATGCCTCCCGATGATGAATCAGCACCTGATGACCACGGTGAACCTCCAGACTTGCCCAATATTGAATATCCTGAACCACCTCCGCCTGAAGCTCCCTTTGGTCCAATTATATTGCCTGAAGATGTAGAATCTCCCTCTGTGACTGTAGACATTCCCCAACCAATACCTAACAATCCCGCTGTCCCACCCCAGCCATTTCCCCGTCCTGGTCCCCTTCCCCAAGTCGATCTAACTATTCTCCTCTGTCCACCGCAATGTTTTCCCCTTTGCACCGCCAATTGTGTTCTCAATCCGACGACGTGTCCACCGCACTGCTTACCAGCATGTTCAACCGCTTGTCTAACGCCGTCATTGGCTTCAATCAACAACATATATCCTTGGCAGGTGAAGTGTATCGCCCCTTGTGAGCCTCAATGTGAAGAGCAATGTATCCGGGCTGCTTCTACCCCTGTGACTGTCCTGGCTCCTATTCCTTTACCGCCGGCTGCATCGCCCGTCGTCGTGCACATTACAGTGACTGACGGCGAGGTGCAATGTGCTCAGCCTTGTCGGCCGACTTGCGATCCTGCCTGCCTCATTATGTACCAGGTCTTTAGTTTCTTTTCAGTTTTCGCTTTGCACTTTTTTCGTTTCCACCTGGCTCTTCATGTCGTCTTCGACTTCTCTCACCTTTTAGTTACAGGCAGTCACTGCTGTCCCGGCGACATTGCCACCAACTCTCGCTCCACCACCCCCACCTCCTCAGCCTCCACAGTGCATACAACAATGTCGCCCACAGTGTCAACCACAATGTATCCAAGTACACGTTCCTTGTTTTTTCTTACGCAAATTTCTCTAGGCAGCCGCTGCGCCTATTCCCACGCTGCCTCCGACATCTCCTCCGTCACCGCAGTGCATTCAGCCCTGTCTTCCATTGTGTTTGCCTCAGTGCATTCAAGTACACATTTTTTTCTGCTTTTTATGAGTTCACTACAGGCAGCAACAGTTCCAATTGCCACGCCGCCACCTCCAACCACTACCACGGCGCCTCAATGTATTCCACAATGCCAACCACAGTGCTTACCACAATGTGTCCAGGTATTTTCTCATTTTGTGGTCTGTTTAGAAACACCATCGATACCTTCAGCAAGCCACTACTCCTCCTCCTCAACAGCAGCAACAAGTTCAAATAAATATTCAAGCCACGGTTTGTCCTTGCGAGCAACAATGTCAGGCTGGTTGTCTGCAAAGTAACCAAGATAGAGCCCAATGCGCCAGTGTCTGCGTCGAAGTATGTTCTTAGTTTTGAAGAAAACTGACTAATTTGAGGTATGTGCGGGTGAATGTCGTGCTCCGCAAGTAGCTCCTCCTACAGCCAGCCCTTCTCAGCAACAGCCAACTACCATAAATTTCCGAGTCCCTGAATGTCTTCCCATTTGTGAACAGGTTTATCCTTTGTCTCTTCCTCTGTATTTCCTCCCTTCAGACATGTAATTCTCAATGTGTCGAGCGTCTTCCAATGGAACACTGTGGAAATATCTGTCATGCCCAATGTACATCAGCTTGTGTTCAGGTTATTCTGCTTCTTACAGACATTTTAAAAAAAGTGGTTTAAGCCCCAAGCGCCCGTGCCTGTGAGTGTTGTCCCTCAACAGGTCCAGCCAGTTCAACAATCGCCTCAATGCCCAGCTGTCTGTCAACCTCAGTGTGCACCTCAATGTGTTGAGGGACAAGTCCAGATTGACGTAAGAGGGGATTCCCCTTCAGAGGGAAAAGAAATAATTTAGATAACTTTGGGAAATTGTCAAGTGGCCTGTGAGAGTACGTGTATTAAAGAGTGTCAAGCGTCGTCTGCCTCACTTGGAACTGCTTGCCAGCCAGCTTGTACTAACATCTGTGCTCAGTCTTGTTCTCGAGCCAATGCCCAACCTCTTCCAGCTGCTCCTCAACCATCCGTGCAGGTATTTCCTCCACACTTTCTTATATTTCTCTCAGGCATGTGCCCCCAAATGTATGAGTGACTGTCAAAGTCTGTGTCCTCAACAATCTCCACAATGTGCATCTGGTTGCGAAGGTACTCTTCCGCACTTTTTCTCTATAAATCCATTTAGCCTCCTGTGCCCAATTATGTGGAACAGCACCAAAACCAGTTGACCAACTTCCCTTCGTCCACAATTGCAACGTGCCCTGTGATGTCCAATGCACACAGGAGTGTACAAACAAAGGTTTTCTTTCTCTTTTTTGTCAACCTAAGCCTCCGGATTTAGCTCCAACATGTCCCGCGAGCTGTGTACAAAGTTGTGAGATAGCCTGTCCAGCGGTGTCGTGTGAAATGGCCTGCCAGACGGTTTGCCTCGGCCAATGTGCCTTTAGTGGTCAAAATTCGAGGTACATTCCTTTCTACTCAAGTCGAGTCGACAGAGTCGAGTGTTTAGTCGAAGACTCACAGAAAATAAAAAAACTGTGCCGAATCGAGCCGATTATGTATTTTTGCATTCTTTCGATTCCACTTTGATCGACATTGACGTCGACCGACTCTACCCATACAGTCGACTTTCTCGACCCAGCTCGACTCCACGTCGACACACAATTTCCCGTGTCGTGTCGAGTCGATGACAACCCTACTATAACCAAATTTTAGACAATGTGATCCAGCCTGTAAACAGTCGTGTGCAGCATTGTGTGCAAAGAAGAGAGTAAAACGAGCTTGATCCTCACCCAGCCATATCTATGACACCCCCGTGCCTTTCACATAGTGCTCGTCCAATCCGGGTACGCCGTAGCCACAATGTGCGTCTTTTTTTATTATTTTTCTGTTGTAAATATTGTTGACTATTTTATAAATTGTTATTCGTCGTCAATTGACCTTGGTGGCTCATATTACTCCGTTTTTTTTATCTGGGGCAAAGGCTCGCCGTGTGAGTTCTTCTCGGGCGAACAGCTGTGGCCAGTTGTCTCTTCTGGCCTCCGCCAGACCGCCATTACTCACTCACTTCTGCTAAAGACTTAATCACCTCGGGACTATTTGCATAACGTTAACACGAGTCAATTTCAAACTTCGCGCCTGCGATTTCTCTCCCTTTCTTTCCTCTTTTTCCTTATCGACCACTTTTTTTACTATGGATTATCTGAATCATCTCCCGACGGGTAATAAACGCAAGGATTGAATAGAGAAAGAGGTATCGGCGTGTGTGTCTCTCTCCTGAACAAACATGGCTTCCCCTCCTGGAGCAATTCTCCCGAACCAAGTGCAGTGATGCGCTGCCAAGGTCGTTGTTCTATTCACATGGTGATGCGCTGCCTACTGTAATTATTCGCCTCTCCCGTGGCAACGGTCTCTTTTGTGCTGTTGTTGCACCTGGGTTGCCGTTTCTTCTTCTCCTAATAGGTTTTTCTGTTTCAATCTGGCGCCCGCGCACTCCTCAAATAATCAAAGAGCTTATTTATATGGATCGGCCGAGTGCTCAAGTAGTCCTTCTATTAGTATCATTAACCGCCCCGTGGTCTCTCTAATACCCGAATATTCAGATGGCATGCGAAGGTGGATCATCTTGATTTGTTCTTTTCTGGGCCTTGTACTCATTGCCCAGTTGACTCTCTTCAGTCGATCGTATCCTTCCAATGCCGAACTATTCACACCAGCTGCCATACACAGGTGATTCTTTCAGTCTTTTCTAGGGTTGTGCATCGACACAGAAAATAGTGTATCGATGTCAAGGCAAACTGTGTCGAAAGAGTCTAATTGAAATAATGCAAAAACGTAGTCGACTCAACTCGACCCAGTTTTTATTTCCGCTGTCGATGTCGAGTCGAGCTCGACAATCCTAGTCCTTTCTTTATTTTCTCCCTTTATAGTAGTCGTCAATTCCCATCCGCTTTAATAATTGGTGTTCGAAAAGGAGGAACTCGAGCTCTTCTCGACGCTTTGAGTCTCCATCCTTCTGTACGAGCGGTCCGGAGGGAGACACACTTTTTTGATGCGAACTATACGCGAGGCTTTGATTGGTATCGAAGTGTCATGCCTTTAGCAGCTCCTGGACAGGTTACAGTCTCCTTACTCCCTCCTCTAATATAAATATTCAGGTAGTAATTGAGAAGACGCCCGGTTATTTTACGAGTCAATTGGCCCCCGAACGGATCAAACACTTCAACCCAAACATGAAACTGATCCTAATTGTCAGAGATCCCGTTCAGAGGACAGTCAGCGATTTCACTCAGGTTTGTTGCCCTTTTCTCTTGATTAAATAATTGAGTCAGGTGTACTATAATAAATTGGAACATAACAAGACACTTCCAATTTTCGAGGAGGAAGTCTTCGTGTCGGGAACAACTGATCTTAACGCGGACTACAAACCCTTGAGAAATTCCCTTTATGAGATCCACCTGGCCCATTGGCTTGATCATTTTCCGCTCGAAAGTTTTCTCATCGTAAACGGCGACGTCTTCCGGGGCAATCCGCTTTCAATGGTTCGTTTTCTCCCACGTAAAATCTTCAATGTAAACAGTGGGAAATTGTCCCAATTTCCTGTTCGAAAAAGTGTGAAAAATCTCATTTGCAGCTGCGTCGAGTGGAGGCGTTTTTGGAAATTCCACATCTCATTCGACAGGAACAGCTGGTGTTCAATGAGAAGAAAGGATTCTTTTGTTTCCAAAAAGAACCCGACGGGAATACCCGATGCCTAGGAAACAGCAAAGGTCGGCAGCATCGAAAAGTACGACAGAAGATTTTGGATCTCTTGAGGCTAAAGTTTCGACCACATAATGAAATCTTTTTTAAACAAATTGGTCGACGATTCACATGGTAAATGATACTCAAAAAGACGTGTAGAACACGGGTAATAAACATCCTATTGTCTTCGTTTATTAAAGAGAGAAAGAGAGCAGAAGTCGACTCGATGTTGAATGGGTCTGGCCTTTAACTGCCACCCGGATTACTTCTTCCTCCTCATACTTCTCCCCGGGCCTGGCGGCTGTTATTACAAGGCCCATTCAGAGCACCGATTGCTTCTGTTCTCCCTCAATATATCTTCTAATTCATCTTAAAAATTGTCTGCAAAATCGTCTTCTGCTCGTGCTCACATCTGCTTTGCGATCTGGCCTTGTCCCATTGATTTGAGCCTCTTTTTGATCCATTTAGGTCCCGCCCTTTTGACGTCTTCTTCGTCTTTATTTGATTGTCTCACGCTACAAGGATCCTTTTGTTTCAATCGGGATGACCTTCGCCATCGAGACTTCTATTTTTTTTTCTTCCTCGTTCTTGTTCTCATTTCCTGTCATAAAATGAAAAACGAGCTGCTTCTCTTCCGGTGAGGATTGACGCCTCCAACCGTAAATGATTTCGCCTACGCTGATTGGGATATCCTCTCTCTAGGCTTACTCTCTTGTCTGCATTAGGATTCCATTCAAGGATGGCGCTTTCCTGTTAGTTTCTCACAGGCAGATCTTTGAGCTTGTTCTTCTCGTTTTCACAGGTTATACACTTCTTATTCTCCGATCTCCCCCCATCCTCCCTCAAGTTGTCATTGAGAAGTTCAGAGTTCTTGGCACATATTGCTTTTTTGGATATACATCTCGCTGTCCTTAAAATGTCCGGGTTTTGTCTTCGAGTCACTCATCTTTCCCGCCCTTACAACAGCTTGATTCCCCTGTCGGCTGGCCCTTTTTACCACAAAATGACATTCTCAATGTCGTTATCCTTCCCGCAACAAGCTCCTTCTGCACCTGTTGTCTTCTCATAAGAAGTCCCTTTTAGATGGTCATTTGGCTGTTCCTCGTCGTGGGATCCGGCGTGGCGACATCGCACTACAATCAGGTACATCCGCGGGGTCGATTGTCTTCTCTTAATTGATCTTTTGAATAAATTAATGGACCGGGTTAGAAAATACAAAGGGCAACATTCCAAAACGACGGAAAAGAGAGAAATTAAGAGAGAAGTCTATCAACCACAAAAGCCGGAACAGGAGAAAAGTCTCGACTACTACATCTACGAAGAGCATGAAGAAGATGAAGAGCCCGTGGGCGGACATCGACCAACCGCCCGGTCTGTCTACTTATTCGTTTTTATGGGAAATCGTTTCAGAACTCGTGGAGGAGGCATCCCCATGCGATCTCATCATCGAACGTCCGAAGTTCAACCGCCACATTCTTTGACATCGGACTCGTCGATTTTTAGCCAAGGGTAAGAGAAAAGGGGCGAGATTATCGGAGACGACTGGTAATACTTAGCGTTTTTGTTTCGACGGAGGGTCATCCGTCACGATAAGCATTAGCGCGAGAGACGACGAGCAGATGCCACAAAAGAGGGAGAGAGGTGTTCCTCCTAACAAAAATTTTCTATTTCAGAGATGTGAGTTCAATGGGGTGAGTGAGTCCCGTAGAGATTGCTTTTTCACTGTCGCTTAACTTTCTCTCTTAACTTTTCTCTCACTCACAGCATGGTTTCTTTTTTTCAAATAGAGAATATTTCCAGGGAGACGAGGGATTTTCTCCAATTTTTGAGAAGAATTAAATATGATCATCGGCAATTTCCAGAAAATAAGGACGGAGGTTTTATCTTCATCTTTTCTTCCAAGAAAGTCGTTTAGAGGCCGTTGTGGTCGAAGTCTCCGTCGTCGTCAGCAACATCCGCGCTGTCTCCGAAGTCACCATGGATTACGCTTTGGAATTGTTCTACCGCGAGTCATGGATCGACCGTCGTCTGGCTTACAATCGGACATTATTTAAAAACAAAACCCAGCTTGCCCTCCACGAATCTTATACTAATTTTCTTTGGTTTGTTACCATTTTTTCCTATGATATTCGCAGGTTTCCTGATACATTTGTCCCAAATGCCATAGCATCAAAGAATCCTCAACGGAACAGTATCTCCCATCGATCACTTCTCCGTCTCCAAGACAATGGTCAGCTGCTTTACAGTCGGCGGATCAGCCTCGTCTGTGAATGCAGTGCGTTCGACATTTTACCAAAATCCAATTATTTTTGCAGCAATGGATCTAACTCTTTTCCCATTTGACAAACAAGTCTGTAAATTGGGAATAGAAAGCTGTAGGCTTTATTCATTCAATAGAATATGTCAATTTTAGATGGATACACAGCCGATCAAGTGACATACAAATGGTCGAGCGGAAGTCGTAGTGCCCTGACCCTGCTGCGCATCCGTCTGCCGGATTTCACCATCAAAGAAGCTTACGTGACAAGTCAAATGGAGGTTTATGCCACTGGCAACTATTCTCGACTCTACGTCTGCTTTGTCTTTTCTCGCTCTTCCGGATTTTGTTTTCTTCAACTCATCATCCCGTCGACGGCTGTCGTCATCACTTCCTGGGTTTCTTTGTGGATGGAAGTTAGAGATCTTCAGTAATTAGACAAATTTTTTAGAGCGAGACAGAATTCCAAGATATGATATCCATCATTTTGGCCATAACTTTCCTCATCTTCTCGGTATTTATTTCGACTTATTTTGATAGGATTTTCCAGTACAATGAGATGATGCCCCGTGTGTCGTATATTAAAGCAATGGACATCTACCTCGGCGTGTGTTTCATGATTGTCTTCCTTTCTCTTATCAAGTTGGCCTTTGTCAAATATATGCGGCAGAAGATCAAAATTGAAAGGTAGATTTTATCTTTCTTTTATTTTATGATAAAATAACAGAAAGTTTAGAGAAAGACAACCCGATGTCTGGGTCAGGGGGTCATTCCTAAGGGATCCGCTCCCAATTCGGACAATTCGGTAGGCTGACAGTAGAACCTAGAGGCCGCCTTATCGCTTTCCTTTGCTTAAACAAGCAAAGACTCGATCCACTTGATCCACTTTGCATATTTTCCCAGTCGGGATTGCATGAGAAAATAGAATAGAAAATAATTATGATCTTAGAGAAAGATCAATTTCAGTGAGAGTTCGAATTCATTGACACGGTTGACACATCGAGACGAGAAAAAGAGACGAACCAATGGGGTGGCCAGAAATGGCAGATATCAAGCAGTAGCTGTTCCCGATCTCAATGAAGCATTTGCCCCTGAACCTTCCAAAGAATACTGTGAGTTTTAAATGAAAAGCAAAGTACAGTAATATTTAGTTACAATGATGAAGGAAATCTTTGACATGCGGTTGACCCAGTCGACCATGCATCGTTTTCATTGGATAACTCAGGTATTCGAGTCTCCTTATTATTACAATATCTCTTTTAGATGTTATTTTTCTTCGGATTTGTGGTGTTTTGTCTATTTTACTTTCTTGTCTATCCAAATTTGCATATTGTGACTGTGGACCCGGCCTGTGATAAATCGCTGGCAGAATGGTTTGCTGACATTGTTTGACATCAAAAAAAGAAGAAGAAACATTCCGTCTGGGGTCTTATTACCGGTATAATAAAGTCTTTTCAATTTGTCGCAAGACTGGAGGCCATTCGGGCGCGCAATCATAAACAGTGCTGGATTTCCTAATTTCTCTCTTCTCTTTCGCATTCCGTTCCGTGTGGATTTCCCACCGTCAGGTCATTTTCCGGTCCTGTCAACCAGGAGCCTGCTTTTCGCCTCGGGCTTACCGTCTTCTTCCGTCGGCTCTCGTTTCACACTGTCCGCGTCTCCGTTTCTAAAAAAACAAACAGCTCTCCGCCGTCGACGCCTGGTTCATCTCTGGCCGTCGACTCCTTCTCTCCTCTTTAATGGCCTCGCTGGCTGGTCTCCAACCCCTAAATCTTGCCCTTCTTGTTATGCTAATCGACTCGGTCGCAATTATGACGACGACACGCCTACCGAAGGCAGATCACAGGATCACAGGTCGTCATTCTTACATTAATTCTTGTTCTTTTGCTTGTCTCTTGCTTACTGTCCAGAAATCGCCTACCAGTTGTCGTCTCTTCCAATTTCTAAGTTCTAAAAACAAGTCGTCTTTCATGTGACTTCCCGAATCTTTGTTGCGGAGGAACGAACTTCCGCAAGCCGGGGATTCCTCGACTTTTTAGCTGATTGCGGTAGAAACAGAAAAATCACCCGGAACTCTTGTTCTCGATGACCATTTGGATTTCTTCTCCTTCTACAAATCTAGTTGATTTCCCAAGAACAAACGAAAGCGACTGCTATTTTTGGTATTAGGCGACAGATTCAACTGGCGATCAAGACTCTTTCGCGTGTGCATTTCTCACCAAGCCAGCTTAGGCAAACGTCGCGGTGTTCGTCTCCAGCTTGACGCACAAGACGTCTCCAAGTCTCTGCTGTCTCGCAGTTGGCCTCGCTGCCTCGCCAACTGACCAGGTAAACAATGCGGTGGCTGGTGTGCACTGAATGACCCCCTCCTTCCTACCAGCGGCCTTCCTTTGTCCGACCGGGCTCCTTCTGTCCGATTCTTTTACCTACCAACCAGCCGTCTGCACACAATATTTTCCTTGGTCTCTTCTCTTCCTCCCCTCTCAATTAATATTGTAACACCAGCCACCTTCGCACCTTTACATCCTTTGCCACAATTTATGAAGGGTCACTCCTGCCACCCGGCTGTCTCCCCTCTCCCTCCCTCCTGACCTTGGTCTCGTCCCTCTCTCTTTTCCCTCGACTGTAAAGTCCCCTCAATCCGTGTGTGTTTGTGCGCCATAAGCCCATTTAGGGAGACAGATTGACACGGTCCCGCTCTATTTGGACTCAGTACTTCCTGAAGCCACTTTGCCATTCGTTCCTCTCGATAATCCCCAAAGAGGGAACAGGTTGTATGTCGATTAATTTTGTTTCATGAAGGTCGGAGACGAGTACCGTCGTGTCTGCCTATATTGTCTATTTTTCATTTTGCCCTGAGGCGCCCGCATTCCGTTCTGATGAAAGGAGATGTTATCTGTCCGTTCAGCCGTGCGCAGTCCGCTACTCAAATTTCGTTTTGGCCATCTCTTCGCATATCTCCTGAACACCCCCCAAACTGTCTGCGCATTCCTTGGCTTTCACTTGCCCGCCCGAACTATATCTCCCTCCTTATGGTTATAATCAGCAACAGCCCCCACCCGTGTTCCCACTCTCAATACAGATTGGCTTCAATTTTGTGGGCGTCCTCTCTCCTTTTTTTTCATCTAACAATTGTACGTTGTGAATGGCAGTGTTCGTTGTGGCTAATTCGGGGTATCCAATGCTAACAGGGTCTATTCCCGCCACGCCCATTCTGGGCTCACTGAGCCCCTTCCACCATGGTCGTCAGCTTGAGAAAACTGCCAGGAACCGGGTAAGCCCCCCGTCTCGTCTTCCCCCCGTTTCTCGAAAATGGCTGGGAAAAGTCGCTGAATCAGTTGACGGAGTCAGTCCATTCGCAAACGTCTGCCATTCTCTGATTCTTCGATGAGTCAAAAGGTCAAGAGACGGTTCGTTTCCGTCTCCTCTTTTTTTCTCTTTTTTTTAAAGAAGAGAACTCCCCAATCTTGATGGCCCGCAGGGGTTCTCCCGTTGCAGAGGCCGTCATACATAAAACATGCTCAAATCATTGTTATCCCATAGGAACTAGTAAATATTCACGGTTAATATCATTAATGTCAGCTCCAATTTCACGTGGCCGTGTTTCCAAAGAGTTCCTTGAAATGAAGAGCTTACGAGAGAGATTAAATGGGTCTTGTGGCCAAGAGGTTCAATTCAAAGGGAACCATATTGAGGTGGAGACAGTTCCCCTCTTGTCGAAACTGAAAGTCGACAGGGTCGACGACATTTTGAGCTGATTGAAACGGGGAGGTCAAAGTTGTAATGGGCCTGGCACCAACCTTGTTATAACCACAAAGCACCGCCTAATTGGCTATGGTCAGCCCTCGCCGTCTTCGGTCCGTTCTTCTCCTCCTAAAGCTTCAGTTAAACTCGATAAATTGTATAATTTTCAGATTTGGAGAGGCAGCTCGAGCTCGTCGGCCATCGTTGCCGGTTATTCCACAAAACTCGGAGCTGGCGATGAGCTCTGTCGGCCATCGACGTTCGAGTCGACCGACCCTCTACGAATGGCATGCCTATGAACAAAGTGTAAGTCTCGAGGGAGGAAGACACAAAACAGCGAAAAGCGAGACTACTGCTTATCTTTGCTATGGAGATCTCTCTTTTGGGGGTGATGGAAATGTCAGCCGAAGAAAAACATTTCCCACGACGGATGGCAGATAACCATCGCGATGAGGGGACCCTCTTGTAAGGTGTGGGCAGAAATTGCGATTGAAGTATGAACCCGTCCAAAAATACTAATATTTGCAATGTTTTTGGGTTTGCGGCGAGTTGAAAAAGCAGAATTTGTTATTGTGAGGGTCTCTCTGTTTGATATTTCCTTCTTCTCCCCCAAATATTTGTGTCTTTTCTAGCCCCAAAATGAACTTCATCTTCGTTTTTTTCATAAATCGGGGTCAACGAAAAAAAAAGCGGATTGATACCCCCGAAGGTCATTTCACCATGTCCAATTTCCTTTATTTCTAAAACTGTCAGCTAAGAATTTATCATAAGAATATCATAAATTGCTTGATGTTTACGGGACACGGCTTCCTCTCCATCCCGAATGGGGTCATTCAAGGACGACGAACGCACTCCCCAACAAGACGCAGTTCGCGCATTAGACAAACATTTGGCGGGGAAGTTGACACCTTCTGGAGAAGCGGGACGATACTTATCTTGACATATTAGGGGGGAAGTAGTCTTCTTTTTACTGTAGCAAGGAAATAGTGACCAATCAGGGTAAAAAAAGAATAAGTTTGTCATAGGTCAATATTATTACTCCTTCCTTGGAGGTCTGGATCGGTCGGGAACCGGTTACTGTATCTTCAAAGCGCACTTTCTCCCATTGGATTTGCATTTCTCGATATTATTTTGGTCGAGAATCAACTTTCGTCACACCACCCACACCATGACATTCTGTCCGAAAAGAACTCTTTTTCATGTCAGACATTTAAAGAAAAAGAAAATTTCAGAATCGCTATCCTGGAGGCGACATCGACGGCCCCGTCAATTTCTGTATTGCCTCATTCCCTGATAACCAAGAGATTTCCCTAGTCATCGACCCGACTATGAGACTCTACGAACTTTTCGAAGGTAACCAGCCAGTTTCCCAGGTATTCCGCTCTTTAGAACCCCTTCGAACTAGAGGAATGAATGTCAATGACGTGGCTTTGTATCTGGAAGGGAGTCACACTCCTGTGCCTGAGAACGCAGAGTCTCGTTATTTGGCTGGTCAACGGATTCTTGTCAGAGGTTTGTTTGCCCCCCGAGATACAAATCGTCTCAACTACAACCGTGACCGCCATCTGTCGGCAATTACCGGCCTCAATTATGCGATCCGTGGTTTTCCCGAGTAATCCGCCGGTTATCCGCCTCGTCCGCTTGTCGGATTTCTGCTTTTCTATAGCTGTCGGCCTCTTTTTCTCTCCTGTTTCTTCTTTTCTTTTTCTCAATCCTAAAATGGATTGGCTTCTTTCTTTTTTAATTCTAATTAGACGTCTGTCTGACCCTCGCCGCCCTCGATATTGTTCAAAATTCTCCAATTTCTATAAGCAATGTTTTTTCTCTTTAAAATCGCTGGTCTTCTTGATTTGTGCTCCGAAAGACTAACCGATTTATGCAAAATTCTTCTACTGCGAGGGCGTTTGCTCTTTCTTGCCCCCTCAACAGAGAAAAATGTCAAAAGCCGATATCCGATGTGAGTTGTGCCAAAACTTTCTCTTTCCCTCCAGCCTTGAGAAAACCTCGTTTTTATTCCGTCTAAACAACTCGTGTTCTCACAGTCTTTTTGTGTCCAAAACGGGGAAATCCGAGGGCGCCTGTCGATTTCGGCAATTTCTATCCGGTTTTCTGCTACTACCGCTCGGCTCTCACTCTCCCTGGGGGGACTCTGCCATACTTGTCGCGACCATCTCTGCCCTTTTACCATTCCTCCTCCGTCCCATCAAGTGCCTCTACCTGTCAGACTTTCTCTCCTTTCTAATTTCTTCCCCCGTGATGTCTGCCAGGAACAATCGTGCCCTTCCGTAAATGTCGCAGTGTTTGTGTCCGCTTTTTCCTCCTTTCTGCGTCATCATATGCTGCACACGCTAAAAACATCAAAAACGAGCCAGGCAAAGGGTCTTCATAGCACCTGATGGCATGTTTGTCTATTTGACGGCCATCGTGAGAAGTGTCCTTCTTCGTGTACTTGCCTTCGGGGCAACTCGTCCGCCCAATCCTTTTTCAAATGCTTCAAATGCGTCGTCTTGTCAACTGTCGTCAATCTGCTTCTCTTGATGATCGTGCTGCTGCCTGTGAGTTCATTCTCGTTTTCGCCGGGTTGGCCCACTTATCGCCCGTCGACTCATTTTCCTCTTGTGGTTCAGTCGTCTTCTCTTCTCCCGTCATCAGTCTCTCATTCAGAAAAAGGAGTACCAACTTGGAGTCACGGAGGAGTCTCTTCACTCTTAAATAATTCAAAACTGTTGGGAGTTCCTCGGATGGCCCTCTAGCCCCGTGGGATTAGTTCCCTCTTCCATTTCAACTTGGCTAATCAGTCCGTCTCCGTCTTGCCTCTACCGTTTGTCATTTCCTGATTGGTCATGTCTGTTTTCCTAATCATCTTCCTAATTGCAAGTAATGTCTTCTGACTAACCTGCTTCGTCTGCAAGAGAGAGCCATCTCCCACATATTGCTGGGAGTAGCCGAGGCCACCTCCACCCCCACTGTGTAACCGAGTTGTCTCCCTCCAAATTGCCCCCCTCCGGCGTTGGTTTTAACTCGATCCATGGTCTCTTTGGCTGCTGCTCAACGTCGAAAGTGTCGACTATCAAAAACACGCAGTTCCTGATGGGCTAATGAGAGCTAATGGGGGGATTGAGTCAGCCAGAACATGCAGCGCGTCTCCGAACTTCGGCCGTCCCCCAAAGAGAGTGAGCACTTTTTTGTTATGTTTCGAGCCAGGTGCCCTAATAAGGTCTTTACCATTTGCCAGCCAACCGCCCAATTACTTCCCTTGCCACGAATATAAACAGCCCCCTCCAGGCAAAAATATGAATTACTCAACACCCAGTAGGTCATCTGAATTCGATGGCTTTTTTTCCTAAAAATGCTCTAATTGGCAAACTTCAAGCCAATTAGCCGGCTGTTTTGGCTTCCTTTTTCGGTGTCGTATTTCGAATTCGTCAACAGACAAGGAAGAGGGTCAACTGTACCTGTTCCATGGGAAAATAACATGTCCCCGAAGGGCATCCTCCTCCTGATCGTTAATCACCCCGGGAAACTGCAAAAAAGGCCTTGTTTTGCCATTGGCCACGTGCTGGAATTTGCTCGCTATCCGTGCAGCTCAGCGTGGGATTTATATTGAAAGCTCATCCCTCTTTTTCTCTCCTGAATACTCACTGCCCGCCCTCTGTCTGAATAGAGCCAGCCGGTGTTTCCGGGTCAGCTCTCTTGTTGACGTTCTATTCAGCAAAAGGCGTACAGCTATTTTTGAGATTCGTCATCAACAGATAAGCCAGTCTATTCTCTTTTATTTTGACTCAAGCAGTCTTCTTAAACCCACGTCGAATGTCCTTCTCGTTAATCTCTTTCGGTGTTCCGAATAATTCAAAAGAAAGCACGCTCTTTTCTCCTTCAATTACTCCTCCTCCTCGCCGTTTACCGCCCCACGGGCGCCTGCAGTTATTCCTCTCCCTGTCCTTCCTTATTATTCCCGCCAACTTTTGTCCGCAATTTAATTTCCGGCGCAACAATTTGACAAAGCAAAAAAAAGGATAAAGGGAAAAAAAAAGAATCAAAAAGTGTTGATATTTGCAGGGCGAGGAGCAATGCGGGTGGGGAGACATTCCCGCACGGCGGTCTCCATGGACGACTCACCGGGTGAGCGACCGTCGAGGAAGATGAGCGCAGAAGCCGTCAGCAGGAAGTCCTCATTTGCCAACTCAAGAATGGTCGGTTTTGAAGGAAAGAAGCTGGAAAAATGACTAATTGTAGATGAGCAAGACATCTCGACAACACTCCGAGAATAAGCTCTTTAATGGATCAGACGAGACAGCCGACGGCAAAAGCAACGACAGCTCACTCAGGTACACGCTATCTCTCTTTCCCAAAACTCTCTTCGCCTTTAGAGATGTATCTATTTATGATGACGCGTCGACCTCTGGTGACCCTTATGACGATGGCGGCACTCGACGTGCTCGCTCGGTCACTACGTCTAGAATCTCTTTGTTCAGTGTTGGAAGTCGAAAAAATGAGGTTGTCGCTCGTTTGGAGGAATTAAAAGCCAGCTCCCAACTGTCGGACTACCGTGATTTGGAGATTGAATCGACATGGAAAGAAATCGTACAACAGGAGCTCCCTCCTCGACTTTGCAAGCAACAAGAAGCGCTGTGGGAAATTGTAACCAAAGAGAAGAATTACATCCATATGCTGAAGTACATGGATCTGTTGAAACGATATCTGAGCGTACTGAAAAGCGACGGCTATTTGAAAGACATCGACGTCGACATGGTATTTCCCAACTATGACAAGCTATTCTACTGGCATTACACCGTATTTTGGCAAAAGAGGATTATGAAAATGCTGGGATTATCCAGGTAAAATGAGGAGGCGTCGAATAAAACAAGTGCTTAGGTCAACGGGTCAACCCTTGGAAATATGTCTCCTGGAGGAATGGTTCATCGAGCCGCATACTTGGTCTCGCTGCTATGTCCACTCGACCGACAAGCAACACGAATCATTGGCATATCTTCAGAAAAAGAAAAAAGACAATCAAATCTTTGCTGAATTTGTAATGGTGGGTATATCTAGCACATTCTCTTTAAATGTTAACTTTTTCAGTGGGCTGAATCACAGCCGGCCATGCAGCGACTAAAATTGAGCGATATGTTGGCCCGTCCAATGCAACAGATCACCCGTTATCCTCTACTTTTGGAATCTGTGATGAGAGAGAGTCAAGATCAGGAAGAAAGGAAGAAAATCCAAGAAATGATCGAAGGTGTCAGTCGAGCCACTCATCAGCTGAATTTCGAGATGAACAACAATGATCTCCAGAGACAATTGTTGGATATCCAGGGGCAGATCGACGGTTATGACTGCGTCGACCAAGACGAATTCGAGCGATTGACCCAGAGAAAGTGTCTGATCAATTTGGCAGAGCCAATGCATTTTCCACCACCTTTCGACGGGCCACCATATCTCCATCGGAGACTATTCTTCAGAGGAGATCTGAAGATGAGGGAGAGCAAACAAGGACAAAAGGTATTTCCCGGGAAAAAAGGCTATGAAAAGAGCTAATTCAGACGGATGTCTATTGCTATGTCTTCACGGATATGTTCTTGATTTGTCGTAAGAAAGGCGACAAAATGAGAGTATCTCGCCCGCCGATTCACATGTCCCAGTGTCTCTTCCACCAGGCTAATGAGACCAGTTTTTATGTGCTTCATATGAACCCCTTCAATACGTGTAGTCAATTCTACATAATGCAAGCTGGCAACAAAGATGACATGTGCAAGTAAGTGTCTTTCTTGTCCTCACTTTGTACTTTAGATGGCTTGACCAACTGCACATGGCATTTGAGGAGTGTCGTCGGATTAGTATGCAAAAGATGCAAATCTACCGTCCTTACGACAGTCCGATGGATGAAATGGCAGCACCAGATTGGTCTGGAAGTGGTCGTCTTCGACCATACATTCCTGTCGGGCCCGTGGTACACAGAAAGAGCAGCAGCATGGATTCCCAGTGTATGGCTGCACATGCTCATATGAATCGTAAGGGGACCCAGTTAAAGCAATAGACAATTTTCAGATATGCATCGGGTACACACAGTCAGCTCCACAGAACAATTGGACAGGGCGACGGATTCGCCGGGTCGACTACCTCCTCGACACAAATTAAGCGTAGCCAGCTGTAGTGCAAACGCGTTGAGCAGCAGCAAAAGCTCTGTCGATCTCCATCTGACAGAAACAAACGGCGGACTGCAAAGAAGTCGATCGAGATCTAACTCATCTGGACCAGAGATGTCCGCCGAAAAGAGACTATCGAGAAGTCCTTCACCACGGACGAATGAAGAACATTCGATGACGGCTAATGGCTATGAGAATAATGGAAATGGGACAGTCGAAGAGGAACAGCCGGCCAGTCACGGGAGACGATTCGAAAAGAGGTAATTGGAGCACTTATGAGAGGGAAGGAAGGACAATTCAGGTACCATACGGCGGATGGATTCGAACTGAAACCAAGGGGGACACAGAGCATTCTCAAGAGGTTCTCTCTCAATGTCAACGGAGGTAGCAGTCGGAAGATCAGCGCCCGATTGGGAGAACAGCAAAGTCGACGAAGTTCACAAGCATCAACCGCCGCGTCGACTGATTCTTTTGGCAGTTCCACCTCGGGAATTTCATCAGCTTCTGATGGAATCGAGGTATTCTTTTATATTTTTCCTGTTATTTTAAATATTCCAGCCGGCGACAAAATGTCACGTGACGAGTGTCGCCGTAAATGAGTCGCCCTCCGAGTCGACTCTCAACATCTCCTTGGATGAGTTGGACATTTCTTCGACTCCCGAAAAGGAAGAGAAGAAATCCCCGCGAGCTCCTCCTTTGCCTGAAATTCCTCCTCCCGAGCCGATAAAAGAAGCTAAAAAACCGTCAGTTGTAAAGGAAGAATCCCAAAGAGATGAAATCCTCAAATTAATCTTAGATAATAAATTAGAAACCTCGTAAGTCTCCCTTTTCTTCCAATATAAACTCCTTTTTTTCAGAGACGTGTGAGCCCTGTTCAGTATTTCCTTCCGTGCAGTATTCCAACCTCGTGTACAATTCTCAGTGCGCAATACGATTATCTCTTTTGCATTTTGTGATATGAACCATATGCCATCAGATGTATTATAAACACAATTTATCATCGTAATAAAATAAATCTTATAGATTGTTTCTTTCTTTCTTCTTTTTCAATAAATGACCAGATTTTGTTGAACTCTTTCGGAATGGCGGATTGTCATCCATTTTTTCATATTTTTTTCGTATGAACAGGTCTGATAAAATGCCAGTGACAGAGAGTTTTGTGACTTTCACGAGTCGACACAAAATAGGAAGAGATTTCCCGGTTTCCACAGTTTAAAAAACGGAGAAAGTAGCACTTAGACTTCGCTGAGAAGGGCAATCTTACCCGAAGGCGGATAATCCTTCTTATGTGGCTTTGCTTTTCTAGAAAAATCAGAAGAAAGCTTATGCTAATTACCGTAAAAAATCCTAATAGAATTCTATGGGGTTATGACTTCTCTGGCCTCGACGTCGAGTGATTTTCCTTTTTTTTATACTACATTTTCTCTGTAGTTTATATTCCTTTAAGAATGCTTTAGACTCTTCAACGTATAACAGAAAAAATCACTTGACGTCGACTGAAAATTATGACTCTATGGGGTTCTATTGGGATTTTTTTGGGACGTCGGTCTTTCCGGATAAGCATTGTGCTTGAATTCTGAAATAAAGGGGAAAAAATCAGATAAAGACAGGCTTACTGTATTGAGAGCAGCATCAACAAGGAGAAAAAAGATCGATATTGGCTGTGAAGCCCCCCGGTAATTAGGTCAGAGAGGCCGAGCTGGCCATTTCTCCAAGAAATTATCAACCTTCGTCGTATCCAAGTACTACGGGAGAATCTTTCTGAAATACTTATTTATTTTCAATTGTTAGAAATATTTGGATGGCTTATTTTACCGTATAATTCCGTTTGAGACCCGCGGGCTTGCCTGCTTCTATGGGCCATCCTTCCGGTTCATCTTTTCTTTTTAATAATTTATCAGTTTAAAGTATTTTTAAATCTTCTCTAAGAGTAATATTATTTCCCAGGTCATAAGTGGGACCAGTAACGATGACCTATTCCACTTGGACCGATAATCTCGCGGGGCAAAAAGGAGTAGGACCATTGAGACCTTTAATTTGACATGATCGTATTTTCAAGTAAATTTATGCTGATTCCAAAGTTAGCATCTAAAAAAATTTAATAATTTCTAATAATATTGCGAAATGACATGGGAATAACTAACGGAAAGGGCGCCCTGGGTCGAGCCAAGACGAGGGTCGATAGAGTCGAGTTAAAACCACGATCGACATCAGAACAGAAAATAACAGTGTCGAACCGATGAATGTTTCCGTTGTTTCGGGTTACAACTTGTGTTGGATTGTGGGGTGTCTATCAACAATAATAATTAGGTCCCCGGTCATCGATTGGTGGGGTGCCATTGGGGTGCGCCGACCATCGCCAACTGTCCTCCACTTTCTGCCATATCTTCTAGACCAAACTGCCCATAGTCCTAGAGCTATAAATTAAGACTGGGTGTCCCCTAAACAGCAACCTGATTCAAAACTTCTTTGCGGGATAATTTATTGAGACTTTACCCTTGTTTTTTTTTATATTTCCCTATACACGAGGATATTTTTTGCCCAATTCTAAGCTCAATGTCTTGGAAATAATAATTTCTCTCCAAAAAATATCTTAAACTGATAGCTCATCAGTTTTAAACCCAATGCTCGCAATTACCAGGCGTATAGAAGATATTCTTCCAATAATTTTCATGTAACTTATCTCATTCCGATTAGCCAGCCTCTTTCCAGTAAATATTATCAGTGTGTGCAGGCTGATCAATTCTTTTCCCTCGGCTTTCTATTGTCATTCTCTTCTTTTTTCGCCTTTTCGTCTTTTTTTAATCCAGGTTAGTTCAGAAACATCCGCAAGATGGTTACCCCGCTCCAGGATCCGCTTGGAGACTTATCCACCCCGGTAAGCTACGCTCTTTTTTACACAGTTCTATCCATCTCATGTCGATCTGTCCTTGAAACGCGCCGTTAAACGTAAAGTGTCGCCGTTCTCATACTGTCTGCACTTTTTTTCCTTTTCATTCCATTTTTTTCAGGATATTCTGATTAGTGGTGGCTCGACTCGTCGTCTGATTGCCCCGCTGGTTGCACCTCTTGCTCCACCTGAGATGCTCAATACTTCTTTCTCCGAACATTTCCACCCGTCGTCAATTGTCGTCCCTCTTGATGACAATCGCCCGCCGCCAGATCCTCTTCCCGGCGAGCCTACTGTCCCTATCTTGAAGGGCAATGACAGAAGAGTCATCATGAAAAGATACTTAGAAGATCAGAATAGGGCAAGGGAACTCGAGGAAGAACAGCTCAGAGTGTACCATGAGCCATTACCGGTTCCCGAGCCACCGGAACCGGAGGAGTTCGTGGACGTAGAAGAATTAGATGAGTCGGAAGAAGATTTTGATGAAGGTCCGCCTGTCCTCACACCGATAACACCGACTGCATTCGACTTCGATTCAGACGAGTATTTGCCACAAATTCAAGCCGTCGGTTATTTTGTCGACCGCGGAGTCCAATGTCCTTCTGTGCCTCCTGCACCGTTTCATCCCTTGCCGCGTTTACGAATCCCTCCCAAAATTTCAATGCTATCTCCTCTGAAGAAAAAGCCCAAGCTTCCTTCACCTAAGAAGAAAATTTATAACAGAAAACATCAACCATACGCGGTTTGGGAAGATCGAAAAAGGCGAAATAAAGAAGAAGAAATGCACGACAGATTGGCTCGACTGCAACTCCGAGAGGCCAAAGCACAGACGTCGACTGACTCGGACCATAAAAATACGGTTAGTTCTCCGAGGATCCGTTAAACGACGAAATGTTATAGGAAAGAAAAAGAATCATCGACGATGTGCTTCAGTTGATTCAAAGTAAAGTGGATGGAGAGGACTTTGAGCCCGAAATGATGAAAACACCCAAGGTATTATTTATTTCTTGTCAATTTTTGAAGATCGCCATTTATAGGGAAAAGGAGGCCGCCCATTGAAAAGGTCTCGCGGTCCTAAAGCACAAGAGAACAATGCCTACCGGGCCTGGGAAAGAGATCAACGGGTGGCGATGGCACAAAAGCGAAAAAAACAATTTCAAGAATTGTTTCAAAAAGTAAAAAATTTCCGAACGGTGGATGACGCTCGCATTGAAATTGATGGAATTGTCTACGAGTTGTCGGGATTCAGACAAGTGGCTCAGAATATGGTTGATGCCATTCTCAAGCGAAGTATTGAAGAGTACAAAAAAGTCAAGGCTCATTTTATTCGTCGAAGTCACAAAGCCAAAGTCTTCCAGTAGTTTTGCCCTTCCTCTCTTTCTTGCCATTCCCTGTGCTAAGTTCAAATATTTTATTGTACATATTTTTCAATGAATTATTACGGCAATTTATAACGCAGGCAGACACGATAAGATGAAATGTGTGCATGGGAAGAGAGATCTATTGGAGGGGACGGAGTCCGGCCCGTTTCTAACAAACAGTCGACAGTTGATAGCATTCAGTCTCCATTCCACAACAGGAGTAGTGGTGCTCTTTGAAATAGATGGCTGATAATCAGTAGCCGTTCTTTTTTCCAGACCAATCAATCTTCTTATCTTTACGTTCAGTCACTAATTCACTCTCTGCCTGCCATGTTTCTGGATTTGCCGCCTCCTAAAGAGATAGCCCCTATTCAACGCATCTCGTCTTCTTTGCCAGTTTCACATCTATGGTAAGCTCTGCTCTTTTCCAGTCAATTCTGTCCGTAAAACAAAACGTTTGTGCCGCGCCTCCACTGATAAGAGGCTTTGCTACACGAAACGGGGCAGATTTCAACAGTCAATGCGCCGATAGACTGGCAACATTTGACCAAAAAGTACCGTCACTGCAGCAACATGTCATCTCCTCCGGATCGTCTCGACAGCATGGATCTCTTAGAAGAGGAGCAGCCTCACCATCATCACACTCGATTCAAGATAGTCCGTCGACAGTCGGACTACACGCCGAGACCAGCAGCTCTTATCCATCGAACCAATAGCCATCATGCGTGAGTCTTTTTTCTTATTTTCTCTAAGAAAAAGGGAGGGTCGTCTCCAAAAGGACAGGCTAATCGGTCGGAGGACGAAGCTAATTGCCTCGCTTCCGAATTACAAACACGGAGAGGTCTCTCCTCTCTGGACAACCTTCAGATTTCTCAGCTGTTCCACACAAGTCTCCCTTGTCTGAAATCTGATCCATTTGTCCTCCCTCAAAGAACGTCAGCAGTCACTTGGTTGCTTTCTCCTTCCTTTTATACAAAGTCCGCCTTCTACGCCTTTTTAATCCACTCATCAGTCTTTGTCTTCTCTTGCTCTTCCTCTTTTTCTCTTTCTTCTATTAAAATGGGATTAGCTTCTTAGTCTTTTGAGTTCTCTTTACAGCAAAATAGATGAGTCAGAATAGCCGTGCATTTGACGTCTGCTCTGAGTCACGTCGGGTGGCAGGGGTGGTCATGTAAATCCTCGAGGCAATCATCGGATTATCTGTTGACCAATGAAAATCGTCTCAAAGATGAGAATTTTAGAAGCCATACGGTTGTTAGTCGTCAATTTATTACGTCTTCTGCAACTCTTCGACCAGGGTCTTGTTTCTCTGAGCTGCGTCTCAGCTGGCTATTCCCTTCGTCCTGTCCACCAATTATCTCTTCTCTCTCTTTCTCTCCGTCGAAACATTCTCCTCCATGGCTTCTGGCCATCACAGTGCATAGCCTTTCATATTTTTCCTCGTTTGTTCGTCGTTTCTTATTGGATTAGGGGGTCCGGCCTCCAAAACATAAGTTTTATCGCGGACCAGGTCACATAACATGTCGTGGTCTTCAATTTTGCAGCCTTCTTCTTCATGGATGAACCCGTCGACGTAAATAGTCGCTCTTTTCCACGGTCTCCACTTGTTTCTATCCATTTTGTTCAAAAAGGCTATTGAAAAGCTTCGTTGCTCAGCAAAACATCACATTCTTATTCACACTTGGTCCCGCGTCGTTTCTCCTCCTCCTTTTGACCATTATAATGTTCTCCAGTTTAGCGATGTCATCTCGGGGGCTTCGCTACTCCAATGGCTACTCGCTCAAGTAAGTCTCGTCGTCTCATGTGACACATGACAAATTCTTCCATTTTGACAACCATTCGACTAATATTCGTAACAGTTTCTTCCCCTTTTGTTGGCCCACTTTCACTGGCAGCTGTTGTCACGCGTGATGAGCCCAAGAACAGAATTTATAGCCGGAAAAAAATGTTGAAAAAGGTGCCCGAGGGCCGTGGGGGGAATAAAAGGATTCACGGAGATCGACACAATGGCATAATTAGTTTGTCGGAGGGTCCGTCACTCGGCTCTGCTCCCTTCCAATACTAAGGTCGGTTTAAGACACACACACACAAATCAAAAACGTTTTGACGGCCCTTTTTGAGCTGTTTATCCGGCGCCTCAAACATATAATTTAGCTGCTTTTCATTTGCCCTCGGCTTCTTAGAATGTCCAGTAAATATCCATTTGTAAAGGCAGCTGAGAGTGTTGCATTGTCTTTTCTGCTAAGTACAACACGCATCCCACGTTGTGACGTCGACGCAGCTGTTTGTTGCTGTGGGTGCAGAGAACGTTGGACAATTGTCTCGAGGGCATCTCCCTCTCTTTACACACTTTTGTCGTAGTCATATTCAAAGTTGAAGCAGAAGAGAGAATAAGAGAATAAATGGCAGAGGAGTCTCCCTCAATATACCCGGAGAGGAAAGGGAGATCTAATGGCCAAGGGGCCCACTTCACGAGGCAGCCGTTTGTCAGTAGGTGTCTGTTCGGCCGCAGCTTGGTTCCTTCTGTTTTACACTGACGCACGGCTCAATTAATGGAACCAGGCGAGCTTACCCTCCCCAGTGCTACCGGTCCTCTTAAACTATTATTCAAAATTGGAGCCCGTTTCAGCGGCAGGTACGGTCTCGTTGTCTAATTTTTTCTTTGTGGTGGTGGGGGACCAGCTGACACAGAGAGATGAGAGTCCTGACACATTGTGTGTGTCGGCAGTCCCCCATTTCTTTCAACATGCGACCCAAACTTCCCGTCAACAGGTATAACCCACAGGCAATAAAGAATCCTAGTTAAAATGGCAAAAAGACAGCCATCCGTTTGACAGATTTCGGGGGATGGCCATTTATCTTTCGTCTTTTTGTGCCCGCTATAACCCGTGTCTTTCATTTGGACCTCGTGGCCACCCACTAGTACTCCTCATTCTAGTCCTCTTCAGCTGCGAAACAAAGCACTAGAGATACCACAATTTGAGTCATTTGACGCCAACCAATATCCGTTTCATTTCGGCCTTTTGAGAGGCAATTTGTTCTCGTTTCGGATTTCCTTTCTTCCCTGAGAAATAGGAGAATAGATGGGATAAGAAGTCGAATCACAGCGAACCCTTTAAGAATAATTTCACATTAGAGAGTCATTTCGCATGTCAGTCTCTTGGTTACCCGATTTTATATCTCTCATTAGAATTATGTCTTTACGTCTCTTAAAATCAGGGGATAAAAAATAGCAAATTCTAGACGAAAAGCTGGAGAGAAGTCGGGGAATGTCACTGCGGATATCGCCGTATAGGTACTACCCAAATTAAATAAAATAAAATTGAAGCAAAAAGAGACAATTTCAGGTCAGATGGCCGTCAGATGAACGGTTGTACAAGTCGACGGATGCAGTGGAGAGCCAGACCATGGGCGTCGACAGCGACCCCTCTTCCCGAATGGTGAGTGCTTTTTCCCATGGGAACCGGCCAATTCCCATGAAAATATGGCGCTATTCAAAAAAGAGAACGGAACAACCTCCATTCCGCGTTCGCCGTCGTCGCTGCTGATTACAGCCCCCCTTTGTTCGCCTTTTCCTGGGGGCTCCAGCTGCTCGTCATCGTCGGGTAATCCCACTCTTCTGGTCATTTGCCTCTCGTCCCCGCAATCACCTTCCGAAGTGCTACCAAATATATTGGCCACGCCTTTTTTCGCGGGATACAGGGCTCTTTCTCCTTTATGGTCTTCGCTTCTCTATACATTTTCATATGGCTCACTAAGTTTTTAAAAAGTTGGCCGTTCGAGGGTCGACAATAGGTCGTAAAAGATACATGAGGAAGGGGAGCCCATTTCCCGTCGGCCCTTGGGCCAACTTTCTTTCCCCGTCTCCTTCCAATAAACATCGATTGATCTCTGACTCCTCCCCGAATCCTCTCTCTCCACTACGATAAATTATTTACATTTAGCCAGAAAAAAACAAAAAAAGTCTTCATTGGGGCTATCCCGTCATCCCACATGGAATATTCACGGCATTACCGGAGGGAGAGATGGATGCCAGAGAGCGTATCCGTTCATAATGGTCTCACATGGCCTTGCTTCTCCACTTTCATCTCCCCCATCTGGAACAGGCCCTTTTATTCCAGATGTCGAGTGTTTCCACTCCCTTCCTTTCGGAAACTACGTATTGCTCGTTTACAAGAGGCGGAGACCTCAAAAAACCGGCCATTCAAGGGGAGCAATTACAGCCGATTCCCTCGATTCTTTTCGTCTTATTTTGACAGGTCCATTCGCCCCTCTCTCTAACGAGATCACACATTCCCAAAAAACTTCCACTTCCCTCGTCATAAATTTCTCTTGCTTACACATGCGTAAATACCTTTTCATGTTTGGTAGTCGCCCTCCCACCCAAAAACAACCGTCCTTCAACTTTTACATATGACGTTGTGACAAGCGGCCGTCCTCTTTTTCCTTTTGGCTCGCCCTTTTTGGGATTTCTTAGAAGCGGGGCCACGCTTGACAGCAACCGGTGAAATCTGCACGGAGCAAGTGGATGTTTCCGGGTAAACAAGCGAGCATAATTCAGTCATTGTTTTGACTCTCGACTCAATTTACTGCATTTTTTTTCCGGTGTCAAAAAGACCTCGACACCCCGTCGGATAAGACGGAGTAAATTGGGTTTGTCGGGCCCCGTGGCTGCTTCTATCGTTTCCGGGCTGTCTCAAAAAGACGATTCTTTCTTTATTTCGTCGTTTTTTTCCCACGATTTCTTTGACGTGGTTTGTCCCGATCCGATAAAGCCCCGCTAGGCCTAAGCAACTCTGCAACATCTCTTTGTCTCGTCGCTTTTTTTTCTTCTTCTTTAACCAACACACAATGCATATACAAGTTGTTCCCCGTAAATGTTTGTCCATGTCACGAGAAATCATCTGGCCCATTTAGAACACTTTTGTAACTAGACAGTTCTTTCTATCTTCTATTTTTCCTCACAGATCGAATGTCATTGTCTCTTTTTCTTCTCTTTCCAAAAGAAAATTTGACAAAGCCCGGCTTTAGGCGACAATCTGGCGCCTACAAGCGATATGGCCTCACGTCGGCATACGGTGTGGTTCGTGCCGGGATCCCGACGGTACGTTGCGGTAAATGTCAGCTTGGCGTTTTTGAGTTCTTGTTGGGGAGGGGCGGGGAGGGGAGGAGGACGGATAAAGGCGCGGAATGGAGGTTGTTGTTGCCCTGCGTGCCTGCGGCCCGTCCCAGAGAGCTAAACACTCTCCCGCGGATGCCCCGCCGTCGTCCTCCTGGAGGTCCTGGAGGTGGCGGGGGCAGCGGTGGAGGTGGCACTGGCGGCGGCGGCTTCTTTAATTTGCGACGGGAGCTGCACCTGGCCAATTTATTCGGCCGATCTGGCTCAAATTTGCCTCAAAGTGCCAGTGCAAAGTTTAGCACGGAGCCGGCATCCCATCTAGCTCCCTCTGGGGCACACCATCATAATCGAAGAGAGAGCTTCCTCTACCGGCCGTCAGCTGATGACCGTGAGACACTGCGGCCAGTCAGTCGAGCCAGCTCCATCACTTCTTCCAACGACCATGGCGGGTAAGTTCTATCTCTCTCTATCTCTTGTGTGACAGACGGGTGTTGTTGACACCTCCAATGAGTCCCTTCTCCAACTTCCATAGATCATCCGCCTCTGCTGCTTCCATTCCCCCGGGGCTGACCGAGTACTTCTTGTCCCGACAAACATGAACTTTTCTCATTTCTCATGGTTATTAGCCAAAAAGAAAGGGGGAGTCAATTTCCATAGAAAGTAGCTCAAAAGATGGGTGAGAAGACTTCTAAACGGCGAGCTTCGTCTTTGTTTATTGGCCAAGATCCTTTGTGCGTGCATATGAGCGCGAATTTAAATGATGTTATGGCAAGCAGGGCCTTTTCCAAGGGTTTTATGATCATTTAAATCGATAGGCAGTAATTCGACGACTCTTTCGACGTCAATTATGACGAGGCTCGGAGGAAGAAACGGGCTCCGAGTTGAACAGCCAAGCCGCGCAGGGTCTCATCGATTCTAAACATATTTCAAAGCGCCCAAAGCGCCCTGGGGGCACTAGGAGAGCCTCAGGGCTAGTGACTTTGACTTTGTCCCACCTGGGAGGATGGCCTTTAACGAGGAGGAGACATCAGCCACTAACTACACCCTGGGGATGTCAATTTGTAAGACTGGAACGGGGAAAACACAAACGAAGGGTCAGGTGTAAGCCTCCGGCGACTTTTGACTGATTATACCCGCTAGAAATCGACTTGTGAGAGAGATACTCATAAGTTGCTCAAAATAGACAAAAATATAACTGTCGCCTGTCAAAACATATGCCTCCCATTAATCAGGGAGACTGGAATTCCACCGTAGTTCTACTTCTCCTCGTGATGTCCTCTCTTCGAACACCTTCCAGGTTATTTTCTGCCCCTTGAGCTCCCACTCTTTTCTCTGACTTGAGTTGTCTCCCTACAAACGGGATTCCCCCCGTTTATCGTAGTCGACCCGCGTGAAATGCACGGGGAATCAGACACTTCAATAATTATATTCTGATTTGGCCGTATTCCAGCTGGAGATTTTTTCTGTCGCTGACGTCGACGTGTCCATTGGCTTTCGTTTTATGAGCTACGCGTTGAAACAAAACCCACCAGTTGGCAGGGGAGATTCTGGGACATAGACGGTACGGCGCGGGAATTTACAACCCGAGGGCATTTCTTTGACATGGGGTGCGATTTTGAAAAGGCGCTGCAAGTGCAGTCGAGGTCATCTCAACATAAAAAAAGAAAAGACAAGATCCCTGACTCTTGTCTCCCTCGAAAGATTAGGGTGTCGTTGGGCGAATTGAATTTCCCCTCCGGATTGAGCCGGTCGTTCGTACTGGCGGGCTCTCCCACGGAATACGATCACCACGTCGCATCTAAATTGCCATCTTTCCTCGGCTTTCTTTCATTTTATGTGCCATGAGCTTTCAGCGTCAGCAGACGTGTCCCGAGTAAGAGACATCGTCTTCTATCCAGTATTTATGCATTTTTAGATGGAAACCGCGCAGAAAGAAGAGCAGTTTTATCATCCGGGCTGAGAGTATGAAGTATCGTTTTTTATTCTCATTTTTTGGTTTTTAAAATTGCAGAAAAGCGAATAATCCCCCCAAAGATTGAACTCAAAAGGGAATATCCCCTGAGCTTTCTTTTTACGGGACACATAGCAGTAATTTGAACCCAAAAGAACCCATAGAAAATTTATGAGGAAATAGTCGCTGATAGCATTTTATGGCAACTATTTCCCCTGTTCCAATCCGATAAGGAAAGAATACTTTTAGAGCTTCAAAGGTCCGACAAAAAAAAAGACGGCCGACAACAGTTACTAGGAGACCCGAATCGAAATAGAAACTGACATATTTTGTTATTCGGCCAACTAGACTGTTTAAGAAGGAAACGTCATCGAGAAACTAGAAAGACCCGCAGGATAGAAGAGGGCAACCAGGGGCAACTATGGCTCAAATGGGCCGAACCGGTCGTCTTATGATGACGATCTGTTATTGGTCACGAGTCTCTTACCGTATATCATCGAGTTTGTCACTTTTGGTTCACCCGGAGGGGCTTCTGTCTGCGCGAGGAGGGGGGACGAGCGTACAGCAGCGGCGGTGGTGGTGGTGGGTGACTTCCGGCCCGTCTTTGTTGCATCGCCATCCATCTCTACCATGTCCGATCACGAATGTGGGGATCGACACGCGCGGCCGCCAGACGTCTCCAGGTGTTTTCTCTTATTCCCTTCCCCTCCTGGGCCAGATCTCGAATTTCTTCTCTCTGAAAACACTTCCCGATTAGGCTCTGGTTGGCTGAGCTTCGCGAAACCGAATCCACCAAGTGTTGACTTTTATGACATCTTGGTCCCCCCGCCATCCATCTTCCCTCGGGGAACGGTTTTACGAGGTCCGAATGGGGGGAGACTCTCGTTGGTAGATTGCACGTGGAAAGAGGGGAGGAGGCAGCTTGGGGGGCGGGTCGTTGCTTGCTCTCCGTTGCCGTCGTCGGACGGGCTCCGTATCCCTCCCTCACAAGATGACCGGCCGGAAAATGGGTATAGCCGGCTTCAGGTAGATAACAAGTTAGAAACGGGGCCCTAACCCCTGCTGATATTTAGTGAATTCTTCAGACATGGCGATGATCTGATCGTGACGCCCTTCGCCCAATTGTTGGCTTCATTGAGGAATGTCCGCAGTAACCTCATCTCCATCTCCAATGTACAGGTCAGTTCAAAAAGTGTATTCTCGCGTGTATGAGTCGTCGACTTGCACCACCTGCCGTCGGTTTCTTTTCTTTGACTAATTGGGTATGTCTGCTCTCCCATTGTTCGTAGTACTCTCGGGTACTCGCTAGTGGGCCTGTCGCTCACTTCGATCCACCCCCCGTCGCAATGGCTTTGGAGCTCTCGTTCCGGCATAATGGCCCCATATTCTCAGCTCTTTTTGCTATGATTCAAATATTCATGAGAGTGAGAGAAGAGGCCGAAGAGAATGAGCACAGCTGCTGGTCAATTGGATTACTTTCTCGTCGACGGAAATGTTTAGGTTCCCGAGGACAGTCGACACGCATCACGGACGACCAAACGGCCTCCCCTTCACAACACTCCATTGCCAGAGAATGTCACCCAATGTGCCCAGGAGACGTTGGGTAAGTTTGAAACAACGCGTGACCCGAGGGTCTTTCCGGTTCATTACGAGCCCTCTCGAGAATCGCCCTTTGATTACAAATGTTTTTGCAGAAGAGTTGGACTGGTGCTTGGACCAGCTGGAGACCATACAGACCCATCGCTCCGTGTCGGAAATGGCCTCCTCCAAGGTACGTAAAAGAATTGATCTCATCATAAAATTTAAAATCTTTCTCACGCGCTTCTTTCCTTCAAAGGGTGTCGCGCGCCACCGCTTCCGGCAGCTGACACGTTGATGGATCAGTTGCTTGATTGGATTTGCAACGGGCCGTACAGATCCCTCCTCTGGCTACCGTCACGTGAAGCCGTCGGCGACGACTCCACGTGACGGCTTCTGCCTCCTTTCCTAAAAACTGTCAATAAGTCTCCAAAAAACACATCCGTCAATGTCAACTTTTTGTGAATTTACTCGCCGTCAAGTGTTCTTTTTGTTACCGTACCTCCCTCGAGACATTTCCTGGTTTTCTTCGTTGAACCTTACTCCTTATCACCGTTACGCTGGCGACCTTTTTCACAGTTTTTTTACTCTGCTCCTGATCGTCAGGAGTGGCTGTTTCCGTAAATATTTGGGGATTTTCTCTTCCTTTTCCATATTCATTCCTATATTTCAGTTCCGGAAAATGTTGAACAAGGAATTGTCGCATTTTGCCGAGTCAAGCAAGTCCGGCACTCAAGTGTCCAAATTTCTGATCACGACATATATGGATAAAGACGACGACGATCCACAGGTGGAGATAGCCGTACCCGGAGAGGTCTGTTCTGTTTTTTATGAACTACCGGTTCCAGCGTCGAGTAGAATACGGTACGTCGCGTGGTCTGCACCCGGGACTACTCTCTTTCTCTCTCGACTTCCGGGAGTTCTCTATTTCAAAGATTACGCCCAATTGTGTTCAAAGATTAAAATGACAGTTACAGGGCCCGTCGACGTCGACGCCCCAGCTGCCTATGGGACTACTGAAGAAGGCCCAGACAGCCGCCATGAATCGAATCTCCGGAGTTCGGAAATTGAGAGCCCACTCGCACGAGGGTCATCTCCCTGAATATGGGGTCAACTGTGCCAAAGAGGTTGCCGTCTACATGCAGAGGGTATTTCCCCCTTCTTATCTCTTGTATTTATAAATTTAGATAAATGACTGGGGCCCTGATGTGTTTAAAATAGACGAATTATCCAAGGGTCATTCGTTGACCGTCGTCACTTATAGTCTTTTCAAGGAGCGTGGACTTATCAAAGCCTTCGAGATCCCGTCTTCTGTCTTGGTCACCTACCTCCTCAATCTTGAACATCATTACCGGACCAATCCGTATCACAATCATGTTCACGCTGCCGATGTTGCTCAATCTATGCATGTTTTGCTCACTTCTCCTGTGCTCAGTGTGAGTTTTCTTCTTTTTTTTCTTCAATTTCTCTCAATTTCAGGATGTCTTTTCTGATTTGGAAATAATGGCGGCCATCTTTGCTGGCGCCATCCACGATGTCGACCATCCCGGGTTCACTAACCAATATCTCATAAATTCCAGTCAGTTTTCTCTTTGTTTTTGTTGTTTATCGCCTTGTTCTTCAGATAACGAGCTGGCTATCATGTACAACGACGAGTCTGTCCTTGAACAGCATCATTTAGCTGTCGCCTTTAAACTTCTCCAGGTTTTCCTGCTCTACCAATTCATTCTCTTCTCTCTTGCAGGATTCAAACTGTGACTTCTTGGTCGGGCTCAGTCGTAAGCAGCGTCTGCAATTCCGCAAGATCGTCATCGACATGGTCAGTTTCAACGGAAGCTATCTATCATCGGCACGACCCGTTCTTTGTGGCGCGCGCAGGAATTATTGCACGGGCCGAAAACCGCCGGAAGCAATCTTCTGGTGCTCTTACAACGTGAAAAGCCACGTGAAACAGTCAAGACTTTCCTTTAGTTTTATTGTCAATGAGTCTAACTTCAGGTATTGGCCACGGATATGATGAAACATATGACACTTTTGGCCGATTTAAAGACTATGGTCGAAGCTAAGAAAGTCGCAGGCAACAATGTCATTGTTTTAGAAAAATATAATGATAAAATACAGGTACAGGCTGAGGATGTGCATGAAATGAGACATATCCAGGTACTGCAATCGATGATCCATTTGGCGGACCTGTCCAACCCGACGAAACCGATCGAACTGTATCGACAGTGGAATATGCGAATTTTAGAGGAATATTGGCGACAAGGTGACAAGGAAAAAGACCTGGGATTGGAAGTTTCCCCAATGTGTGATCGGGGTAATGTCACTATTGAGAAATCCCAGGTTTGTCCATTGATATTTTCTGCCAATTACCCGTGGCTGTTAAGGTCGGCTTCATCGATTATATTGTTCATCCACTTTACGAGACATGGGCTGATTTGGTCTATCCTGACGCCCAGAATATTCTGGATCAATTAGAAGAAAATCGCGAATGGTATTCGTCTCTTCTTTTGTTCTTTCATAATAAATTTCAGGTATCAATCGCGTATCCCCGAAGAGCCTGATACGGCTAGATCTGAGACTCAAAGCACGTAAAATTTGTTAAAAAGACTGGTCTTCGGGTCCAAAATCAGGGCCTTTTAGTTGCCTTTCATATTTTTCTTAGGTGCTTATCCCGCACTTTCCCCCGATGTTTTTTTTCCTTCTTTACTTCTTGTGGCTTTAATTTTTATTTGCTCTTGCCATGGCGGACGGCCAGTACCTGTGATGACATACTATTTGCATAATTTACAGCTTTAACCTATTCCCTGGGACAAATTTCTATTGATAAAGATTTTTATGATAAAATACTATTTATTTATATCTGTACCCGTACAATAACTATAAAAATGGGATAAAAAGAGTGGTAGAAGCTAACATATTGTATCAAGAAGATGTTTTCGTTGGTCCGTATTCATGAAGAGAGCTTTGACGAGTCCTCGAATTTCGGTGGGTGTAAGCCATTGAGCCAAAGGACCTTTTCTGTCGCACCATCGATCTCCTATGCTCTAAACAATAAAAAAAGTTAGCTGTAAACCAAATGTATTACTTGGAGACTTCCATTCAAGCAGAAAATAACTTCTTTCAATCTAAAGTAGGCGCTTTCGCAAAATGTGTGGATCGTGGTTTTTCCACGAATCTGAATAATTATTTTAACAATTGTAATACACAAATATACCATGAATAAATCCTCGAGTTGATGTAAAGTATCGTTTAAAATGATAGCAGAAACGTCCGCATCGTTTGATCGAATGTCTTCAAGATTGAAAAACATAGTGGCAAGGTCGGCCGAAAAGTAAGATACAATGTTGCCTAATGACTTGCAGAAAACAGCTTCAGCCATGATCTAAAATTTCAGATGTGGGAAAAACTAGAAAATTAACCTCTTTCCAAGTGTCGCGAATAGAACTGATCATTTGATAACAGGCTCTAATAGTTTTCTTACATGTATTAGATTTTTTATTATCAGCCAGCTCGACAAATACTAAATGCAAAGTTTGCTTCCTTACAAACTGAAATACTTACGATCTTTGTCGGCTAAAAGGGTGCTGATCTGCCGTCTTGTATTACCAAGCATAGCTTCAAGGCTCTCATTGGCTGACTCGCGGAGTATCCACAAATTGTCTACAACAATAGGGTACACGTCATTTTGCTAAAATGGATGTGTAAAATATCAAAAATCTTAATTACCAATTTTTGAACTTCTTCTGGAAACCGCGAAACTACCAAGTTCGGCAAGAGGATAAGTCTATGGGCGATGTAATAACTGTTATTGAAATATACAGCTAAAATATTGTAAAAATCGATATACAAAAAGAAACCTGCAGCTTGAGGAACAGAGGTAATGGCGGCAGCATGATGTTTCGGAGCCAGAGAATTATACAATCGTAGAATATTCTGCGCGGTAGTAAGAAGACGAGCCTTCAATACATCATTATTAGAGGCTACAGCATCCGTGGTTGTCTTCTCCAAAAGTTCTACAATCTTGACTGCAGCAGTGCTAAAAAAATTCTACCATATTTAAATTATCCAAATGTATACCTGACTTTACAACGTTGTAGTTGCATGAATTTTGGATATGCTTCGTCCTCCCTAGCGATGTCGCGAATGGTAACTGGACTTTGAAATACGTCACTGAAGTGGCTAATTAACTCTTCCGTAATTTCATCTTCCGTGCCAACCTAATAAAACAACAAATAACTCATAAAAATAAAAACATACGGTAGTCAAGTCAATAAAAGGCTCTAAAATAAATTTCTTCGCTTCAGTCAAAATGTTGAAGCATCGACGGTTAATGAAAACGGAATCGTTTGCTTCTGCATAGGCTAAAAATTGCGATGCAGAATCATTCCAAAAATTGTACTTCTAAAAAGATAAAATTGGCGAAAGGAGAGAACACATACAATCATTAAACTGCGAAATTGATTGGCCTTATTCATCGCGTTAATAAAAACAGGATCGTTTTTATCTGCCGTAGGAGCTGCAAGAGAAATGCAATTCTGAAAATTAAAAATAAGAAGAAAAATTTAATGTAACCTTTAGAAGCAAATTTATCAAAGGTTCTTCTAACTCTTGACCAATAAAAAGAGTCAATGGGCGACTATCCGAGCCTATTTCAATATTACCAATAGCTTGATGAAGATCTTCAAAAAATCGAGAAAGACTAGTAAAAACAGCATTAATGTCGACAGAATCCTTTGAGGTCTTAGGATTTGCTGTGAACATGTATTCATCATTCTAAAAATAAATCAAAAGTGTTGCTGACAGAAATACCTTTAAGCTCTTGCATTCATAACATTCAATACCTGTACGGCTATTTATTATGACACTACAGAAATCAGTAATAATTTTATCGCTCCATTTGGCCACTTTACTTCGAAACTCTTTTAAAATATCTAAAGCTGTTAACGTCTGAAATAAAACGATATAAAACGAAGAAAAATACAATAATTACTTCAGATATGGCCATGGCGCTTTTTACTCGGATCTTCATAGAATTATAACCTTTAACTACGCCGGGGAAAGAAATAAGTTCCTTGGCTTCCTGATTAAGCCTAAAACCGAATTAATCATAAATCAGAACGATTCAACCTGGTCAACAAGCAAGAATTAGCAAAATTCAGATCTTTGTGCAACAGAGATCTGATTCTTTCTACAATTGTAGTACGCTGTCCTTCCTAAAGTAAAGTTATGTTGTAAGTACAATATTAAAACCTGAAACAAGGCGTTTAGCCAATCGATAGCTTCTTTAATAAGTTTAGCTTCTTGTATAGGAGCTGGAGAGCTCAAATTTAACATAAGGAGTATATTTTCAATTTCGCACAGCGATTCCAAGACAAATTTGACGTCACTCACATGTTGGGATGTGTTCAAAGATGTATTACTCTGAAATAAGCATTGTTGAATAATGCTAAAGATTATTGTAAGTGAACATACTCGATAAGATCGTGCTGATTGATCCACATCGTCCATTGCATATTCGGCTTCTTTCAACTTAACATCAACTCTTTGTTTCAGATCCTCCAATCGATTTTTCACTTCTTGGGACTGTACAGCGTCTTGAATTACAAACTTTTCCACTCTGTCTTCTAATCTTGCGGCAATATATGTGAGTTCTGAAATATATAGCATAACTAAAATATTATAAAAAGCTTACCTTCATTTACTTCCCTTTGGAGACTTTGTATATCGGCCGTCATTCTCAAAACACTGGAAAATACAGACGAAATGAGTAAGAAATAAGAGAAAACAAGAAAGAGTGAAATCAAAGACAATTAAGTTATTTTTCGGCAACACCCTTTGCCGCCAAGAATCTTTGAAAAGTGAGATGGTTCATGCTTACAACCAGCCGAAATTTTTCTCTGGAATAGTGCTTGAATTTATTGACGTTGAAAAAAAAACTATGACTTGAAAATTTCATTGCAAAGAATCTGCAAAGCAAGGCTAAGTTAAAAAATGAGCATTGCAGTCTCTACTGTCACAGCAGGAAAATTGACAAACGAAGCACGGTAGTTTATTACCGGCGAAGTAATTTTGTCTCTGCACAATATGGGTAAAGCAACAGAATAATAAGCACGGCGTGTGTCAGAAAAAGAAGATCAAGAAAAACAAAAATTAGAAAAAAATACAGAAACATCAGGAACGCCATCAAGCGCGTAAATCAGGTAAAGGGCGGAAAATTTAAATTACAATACAAAGTAACCTTAGAAAAGGACAGCAGAGCGAGATATCACGGAGATTGCTTTTAGTTGGCGTGTCGTCGATGCGATATGGTGACTCCAGAATATTGTCTACAGTATGCTTCTCTTGCTTATTCCTGAACTGTTTCTATAAGATCTTTGTTTTGGTCTCTGAAGGCTTTGGAGTAGTTTTGCTCTCGCTCGGGATCTAGTGCAGCATAGATCGAATGTTTGATTGGCTACTGGCGCCAATCGTCTTTGACTGGCGATCCCTCCAAGCTCGCGCACTATTTCATCTTACCGTTCGGGCGCCTGTTGCCACACATTCCATAGCATGGTCAAGGGTGCCGCCGCGTGAGCTTCTTCCTCGTCATTGAGGGAGTGGCAACTCGAGCGTCGAATATTTGCCAACTACTTAGACACTGGCGCCAATTCCGGAGAGCTTCGACTGCAAAAATAGGCTGCGTGACCTCACGACCATTGTTCTCTATCGAAACATATCCGGACGACATCTGTTTATGTATTTTGGATATGTTTTTAATTTTGTCGACGTCACTGGGCAAACTGGTAAGGACAGGAATACGCACCTAATTGGACTCGACTAACTTGGGTCAAATGACGTTTTTGAGGAAAACCATTTGAAATTTATTGTCTCACTGGTTTTTCCTTGCAACTGAAAAGTCATAGAACTGGCAGAATTCGATCGCCTGAGAGATGCCTTTTAGAAGAGAAGATCAATGTTCTCCCTTGAAATGTCAAGAAATTCTTTGAAAACCATGTTCCCTTCACATGTACATCATTTTCAACTGAGTTTCTTATTATCTCCTGTTCAAATGAATACGAAGAAAGAGGACAATTTATCGTCAGCAACAATCTCACCCCCTCATCCGACTGATCCAATTAGGATCAAATAAATCCTTCGTAAATATTTTGCGTTTATTTGCCTTATGGGTTCGTGTATTAGAGCACTTTTTAGAAATCAGAAGTTCGAAGAATTATTTGTCTTTTCTCAATAGTTTGCAGAACTTCTTGCAATCGAATGCTTCTTCACAAAGTGAACGCACTCTCTCAATGGAATTCAACTGATGTCAAATTGACCATCGAACATATTTTTATTATTTTTATAAATAACTTATAATAGTCGTCTGTCTGTATATTCGTAATTTCCTCCTTTCAATCCCTATTTGATCATTCCACGCCACTCTAAAAACAGTCCACCTCCATAATCTGCCAGAACCAGGTGCCCTTTTGGGGAATCTCCCCTCACGTGGACTGTCTTATCAATTAGGCAAATAGGTTGCGAGAGAGCCTATTCCACATCGACTGCAACATTTTTAAGACACTTTTTGTGGCCTGGTTATGGGAGCCACATTCCAAAAGACGACGAGACCAAAATACAAAGGCGAGAGACGGGGAAAAGTGCCAAAAAGTCAAGGAACTTCGGAAAATGACCCTGATAACGAGTGTAAAAAACATCTATTGAAAATAATAAAAAAAGGCAACAGCTCGACACCGGAAATTGTGCGTCGATGCCGATTCAAGGCGAGTCAAGTCGAATGGTTCGAGAGAGTCGAATCGATTTTCAGTGTCGAGCCGAGAGAGTCGATGTCGAAGTCGATCAAAATCACGTGAAAACAATGGAAAAATACGTAGTCGGCTTGACTGGGAACAGTTTTTTTATTTCGTGTGTTGATGGTGAGTTGAGTCGAGCTCGACATCGGTTCGACACTCGACTCGATCGACTTGAGCCGAGTATTTGAGTCGAGTCGACGCCTAACAAAAAAAAAGATTCTATTCCCTAGATTTTCTCCCCAAATTGACAGTCCCCAATGAACTGGAGTACTATACGCACCGAATATGGTTGGCCGATAATATTTGTGAAGAGGGGCAAACAGAGTCTTCGAGTCACACCATAGACGTCGTCTCCCAAACATCATCTTACCGTCACATGTCGAGTCCTGCCGACCCCACCACGGGGTCCCCCGACCTCAATCAACCCGAGATTTCTGGTTCCCTCGACAGGTGCTGTTCCTTCGTCCAAAAATAGACTGACGCCACCCAGAAAATATCCCTAAACTGGTTCGAATTTGCGGTTTTTGATCTTATCGTCACCTTCAAAGGTCACAATCACCCGCTTCTTTTTTTCTTATTTTTAACCAGTTTGATATTTTTCATAATTTTCCCACGTGTAGATTAGTGGCTGGCGGAAGCACCGTTCAAACATTTCCGTTTACTCAGCGACAATTGGCAGACAGCCAAAAGACCAGCCATTTTGGCGGATCAGTGTAATCGGTCGATGGTTGGCAGGTGTCCAGTCGACGGCTGTTAACAAGCAGAAAAAGCAACATAAGCAGAAACTTCTTGGTCATACGGGAGTCTATCCATAATACGGACCTTATCAGACAGACAAGGACAAACAATCTCCGATACCGTGGCGCCCCGATTCGCGAAGAAGGGCGCTCGCACCTAGTGGCTAAGCTGTTGACGGACCCTTTGCAGGAGACGAGGACATCTCTCCTCGTCTGTTTGTTATATTACAAGAAATTTGCGACGAAAAGATCGTGTTATTCTCCGAGAGTCAAAACTTAATCATCGTATTTTGTTTAGTTGATCTTTCAGAGAACATAATAAATATATTCACTCGTCGCCCCCCTTTGCTCCGTCTGACTGTTCTCCTTGTCGACAAAACATCTTTTTGTTTTTTACAATGTGTCGAGTCTTGCTTTGCTGCTTCTTTCTGATTCAAGTAGCTGACGTCGATTTCAATGACGCCGGTAATTACGCGATGGCTCAATTCTCTGTTCTCCCCGGAGACGTCGACGTTTCTTTTTTTCTTCATTTGATCTGTTCCTCCTCTAGTCTGTTTATTATCCGCCTCACGTGGACGGCAGGAATGTTCGCTGCTCCTTGACAGATCCCCCTACGAGTTCTTTTAACTGTTTGTTTTAAATCTAAAAACATGACAAATACATTTATTGTATTCGATAGGAAAAAGAGCCGTGAAGCAGTCTACTCGTAGCAAAGAACAAAAAAAAATATAAAAACTCTGCGTACCCGCCATGAAAAAAAGCCGTGGAGAGAAAAAAGACAGACATGTGTACATGAGAAGAAGAAAAGAGGGGAAAGGGGAAAAGCTTATTGAGAGAGGACAAGAGTCTGGCAAGAGGCTGACAGTTCCGTCTCCTCGTCATCGTCAGCGGCGTCGAAAGATTCCCATTTCTTGGCAATTGACAATATTTTAAAGGTGCTTCCTCCTTGACTCAATGGTTCCGTTGTGGCCTTTTCCTTCTTGAGGGACAACCGGCGAGGGGCGGGTTCAGAGGCCGTTCGTGGAGAGGGTCCAGACCCTGCAAAAAAGCACTCTTTTCGACGAAAATGAACAGAGAAAATGAGGCTGGGGACGCGGCTAATGAGGGTCGGCGAGGTAACTGCTGGGAAAGGAACGAACCTTCTTCCATCTGAATTCGCTTGGAACTCCGAAGGACACTTCGACGCATGGCACCGTAACCATTTTGGGTGGCAGGGGGGTAATCCTTGGAGGAGGAGGCCGTCGTCTTGGGATTCTTGTTATGGTTTTCGTCGATCTCTTCGCTCGAACTGCTACGATTCTTCGACGGCCAGACAAACCATTTGGGGCCTTGACAGACTTCGATAACCTGCAAATATTAAGACTGTCATAAGTTCACGGAGAGCGTTGAAAGACTACCGGCAGGGGGGAAGCAAACAGATGTCGACTCACCTGGAATCGGAAGTCTCGTTTTGGTCGATTTTGGTTTAGGTGATAGGCGTTGGGAGAATTGTTATTGAGACAGACCTCCATCATAGCGAATCTGTAAATGACAAGGATAAGAGATGGAGAGAGACAGACAAGAATATAGAATAAGATGAGAAGTCAAAAATAATTAGGAATAGCGTGGGAATATTTGATAAGAGAAAAGTGGCCTGGATTCGACAGGGCACGGACTTGGAGTGCGAGATGGTCAGGGGCGGGGCGAGTCGACGCTACGGGCGGGGCGCCATGGCGCGGCCATGTGATAGAGAGAACAGACAAATAATAATACCGAACGGCAAAAAAGACAACCCCCACGGCGTCAAAAGATACAGTAGTTAGCCCGGAGGCAAGATAAGGGGCGCCAGGCACAACGTCATAACCTCTGCGCTCGGGACTTTTCCAGAGATTGTACACACAATTGTTTGAGGAGAGAGAAAGAGGCGCGCCGAAAAAGATACTAGTTAGTCTGGCCTCCTCCGGCATTGGTGTCCTTTTAAAGAGTCGACGAGGGCGGAAATTGACTAAAGGCTGCCAAATAATAGCTGCAGCTAAGAAAAGAAACGTATAGCTTGTTGTGAAGAGGACATCCTCCTTGTTTGGATTAATTGGTGGACGTCACAGCTATCGAATTACACTGGCTGGGTCATGACCCAGGGGCCAGTTGTCCTCCCCGTCTTGATTATTTCCTGGTCGAGGGGCATCCCTCCCAGTCTGGCTTCTCCTTGTTTACTAAAACTGTTACACAGCGTCATCCAGTTTCTGTACGGTGCAAAACAAAAAATAAATAAAACCAAGAGCAAAAAATAGGAAGAAATGGGCCTTTATAAAGTGAGTGACAGATGGGCATCTCAGATCAAAAGGCGCAGGCAAGTCGCACCGAAGTTCCCAAAGATCTCCGAGTCTATTTTCAAAGGGGGAAAGTCACCGGAAGGAGGAGATAAGTCTTCCGGTCGAGATTACCACATCTATCTTCGCCTGATAACCTCACTTTCGAGACAAAAATAACCCATTAAATGGCTATATTTGGATGTTCTCTTTCCCGAAGAGTGGGCACATTCCCAGAGAGTCAAATCATTTGGGATCAAAGGGAATTCCCGATATTGGAAGGGGGGCTTTTTGTTGACGTCGTCCGGATTAATTCGTCTGGATATGCGAGCCCAAAAAGGACAGTGTCCGGTTGGTTCAGTCGCCCTCTCCTTATCCCAAAACATAGAACAAATAGAAAATGACGTGACCCGCCCGGAAGAAGAAGAGGAGAACCCCTTGTAGACAACCTCAAAACAGTAAGCACACGTGCGGGGGACCGTCCTCCACCTCCGTAATCTCCTATCGCACCCGACAGTTGCACCCAGTGCACCCGAGAACTGTTGATGGCAAAAGGAGACCCAAGACATAGATCTCTGGGAATAACTAGGGTAATGAAGGGAAGGTCGGGCCAGCCAATTTGAGGGGCGGCTCTATCCGGCACACGCAAGACATACGAGCAAGGAAGTCGCCCCCACGTTGAAGTGGTTCCGCCTAGAGCATTCAACCGCAATCCTTCCTGAATCCATGAGAAAAGTTAGAATTTTTCAAGAGTCTCACGAGGACGGAGACACGACACGTGGCCATCCCGTGAAAAAGGGTTAAATCCTCTTTTCTATTCAACCCGCCGTGGCAACTAACATTTTGGACAGGAGCATAGACCGTAGAAAAAGGTACAAGGGAAAGGGGTGACTACAGCTGGAGGGGCTGAGAAAATAGGACAAAAAGTAGCTGATAAGAGGTGCAAAAGGAGTGGCCCCACTACGTGTCTCGATTGCGACACCCAATGAAAAAGGCCGGGACGAAGCGAGGGGGCTTCCCCCGAAACTAATTAGATCGACGTCGTCTGAAGGGGAGCCGACTCCCCCGCAAGGAGATGTTTTCCGGAAGATCAGTAAGGATGGGGCTGTTAGTCATTGTATATTTTTCGGATTGAAAATGAGTCAGGAATAGCGGAGATATCATTCCCCTCATACCAATGAGAAAAGCGAGATAGACTGTCGCCTGTCCCCGCTGCTTTTATAGTGTCTAGTCTCCATTCCCAGACTATATCCCCTGTCCACCACTAGATACAAAAAACGTTATTGATAAAAAGCTGTCTACCGGCTGTCATCCAAAATTTCGACCTTTTTGACCGGCGACGAAAAATTTATTGTCGAAAATGACGTGATACCGAGAAAGACAGTCCAGAGACTAACAGACATAAAATAGAAACGGCGACATAAAACAATAGAAAGACTACGGTAATTAACCAATAGGGAAGCCAATTTCTACGTCGACTGAAATGACGCGACGAGAGGGATGCAAGCGAAGAAGGATATCCGCTCTTCTTTTTTAAGGGAATGACAACATTGAGGAAGATAATCTACTAGGAACTTATACCAGATGATCCGGGGTTCTCGCATATGTTTGGGTTCACGTGAGCTCGGCTGACAAATGGCTAAAAAGGCGGAAGTTTTCTTGTTTTTGGACGAACATCGCTTTTTAAAGGGAGCAGCTCTTTTTTCATTTATGAAATAGGGCAGTCTCAATAATAATTCGGACAACGTGTGTATTGAGGGGGCGCCGAGAGTGGGTCCTGCATAATAATTGACCACCCACTCCTTTGCAAAGACTTTTCCTTTTCTATGCAAAGGAAGAAAAAGGAAAAACGAACTGATAATGAAAAGACACGGTCTGGTTACGTACTCTGGAAAAGAGCAAGTCCGCTGCAGATATGACCCGTTTTCGAGGAAAGATAACGGTTTTTGCAGTCATCGAATGATTCAATTCTAGAATTCTCAAACTGTAGAAACGTTGAAGTATAAGGAAATTGAAGAAAGAAGGCTACAGCTGGATGATTCATTTCTCCGAGCGGAACTTTTTCCGTTTCTGAATGACTGTACTAGTTTTTTTGATGAGAAAATTTTTCTCGTGATAAAAATACAGGAAACTGATTAATCATCAAATGGAATATGCTTCTTGGTCCTTAAATTTTTTTTCGATATAGTCAGAAGCTGTTGAGTGGAAATGAATAGACGATGCCAGTATTTCACGTGCTTTTACAAAAAAATTAAATGAAACCGCATGCTTTGGTACACTAATCCGAATCTCTTGATTCACTGTGCTGACAAATACGCTGAATTCTCGCTTATTCTTTGTTCAAATTAAAACAATAAAACTAAACAAATCTAATAATGAGATGTGGCAATAGCATTATAACTCGACCCGAACGTAAAATTTCAACATCTAAGACCTTGAGCAACTGCCATGAATACTCCAAAAGATCCTCCAGATTGAGCTACTACTTTTCCAGTCTGAAAAAAAGAGAGTATAATAGAAGTAAAATATATTTTGCTAAAAAATAAAAAATATGCCGGCAAGACCGCTTCTTCTATTTTCATAGTGTTTTCGAGATAAAAAGGAAATCAAGAAATTTCCATTTGTGCAATACTGTAATACAAAATTTTTTTGAATAGAACAAAACACTCTTTTAATCTTTTTTGTCCAAAGGAAAAAAAATCGAGAAGTTATCGTGACAAGATCGTTTAGTGTGCCTCTAATTAAATTCCCGATAGATCTTTTGCAAAGTAAACAAAAACAAGCCTATAAAGGGAGTAAAACAATAAAATAATATTAACTTACTTGGATTAAAAGTTCTTTTCCTCGTAATCCCATCCGCAATGCGCTAAATCCTCCTAATAAAACTCCTGTAGCTCCTCCAATCATACATCCCATCATAAATCCCATGCGAAGCTAAATAAATAAATAATCGAAATAAAAGTAACGTACTTTTTGTGCGCATGTCGGTTGCCCTCCACCAACAGCGACGTGACTTGGAACTGGCATATTTCTGAAAAAAATAAATATAAATAAGGGAAAAACTATGAGAAAAGAATACAATTACAAGAATGATGGTGCAAAAACAAAACCCCTTTTACGCGATTTTACGTAATAGTGCCGAGTTTCTTTCCGATTCTTCTGGGCTCAGTCCACAGCGTTTTTTCGTTGTTATCCAATCCTTTTATACACTGCCATAAAACTCCCAGAAGGTTTATGAAAATACAAATTATAATGACTTCTAGTTTGACAATTATTTTGTTGTTGATTTTTATTTTTCCTTACTGTAGTCGTACGCGCGAAAGAGGTCCTTTTGAACATACGCAGTCGGTTTCGCAGTTCATTTCGCAACTGAGTAGGTGCCTTACTCCATCTTCCTGTTTTACTATCAGTTTTTCAAGTTGCTTTACAGCTATGGCTTGGAATGAATCGTTCTCTCATGAAGGTGGTGGTGGTTGGACTGTAGGCGAGACTTCATTTGCAACATCCGGTAAATGCTTACACATTTAGATATTCTTCTTTTATTTCAGGACCAGTAAAAGATTCTGCGACTTCACGCGCTGGAGAGCGCTTGGCTCCTCCTGTAACTGTCAGCGAGCTCTGTAACAATGCTAACCCAGAGGAGAAACACATTTTGGGAAGTTATAACTTCGCGACTGTTAGTTTTCGATGCTATGATTTTATGTCTTATTTAGGTTTATACAATGGGTATTGTTCGATCATACCACAGCACTGATAATATGTTAACACATGTTATATATGATCCACAAGATGATACGAAAGAGTACAATATTTTGACTTACAATGGAGTTAGTGACCCCAGTTTATTAATTTTAGTAATTCTGTTATAGACAAATATGGATAATCAATCTGAAAAAATTAATCCATTTGTAGAAGGAACCTATATTGAAGCAACTGGCAGGTTGAGAAATCTTAATGGAGAATACGGTTGGTTTCCATTTTTTGCTATCCAGCAGCAGATATCTACATCATTTTACGTTCGTATTTTTTCAGCAATTATGACATTTTCCATTCGCGAAGTTGTGGATGAAAAGGAATATCTAGCGTTCACTTTGGAAGCAAGAATCGCTAAACTTTTCTTTGCTAACGATATTTATCATCTTTTACAAAGTGGTCGTGGAGAGAATCTTGTAGGATACCCTCTAGGAGCACCCACTGCTGGTCAACCTTCGGGAGGAGGTGGTGGTAGTAGTACAATGCGTAATGATGTATTTTATTAGCATTCTTTATGTATTCGTTATAAATTCAGAGTATGAATATGTTTTCACAACAGTCTCGTATCTATGAAAGTGCTCCTCCTCCCGCACAATCTCATGGAATTAGTGGACAAAGAGGAAAAATTCTGGAAGTTCTTGAAGCTAACAAAGAGTATTATGGCGAAAATGGAATGAGCATTGACGACATTAAAGTTGTAAGTTAGCCTTGATGTTTGCAGCATTCTTACAGGAATCCATAATACATTATAATAATTTCAGAAAGTCGGAGCGATGAATCTGAACCAGTTGAGAACTGATCTTGATTTTCTTGTCAACGAGGGACACGCCTATCACACAATTAACGATGACAATTTTGCCCTTATCGGATGAACATACCTGCTCAAGAAATTTGTAAATTGCATTTTGTTACTATAATCCGAATAAATCACTTTCTGCGAGATGCAGTTTCTCCAAGATTGTTGCCATCTCCGACACATAGTCATCATACTAAACGTGTTTTGTTTTGGACCCAAAGTCTCTGGTTTACATCTACTAGCCTTATTGAAAGTCCCATAAAAGAACAGCACTTAGCCTCTTCGGCGTGAAAGTGCTACCGACCAGTTTCTCAGAAGCCTTCTTTGATCTTAGTCGCGAGACGATCGCCATTCCCGAGACGTCTCACCGGCTTCTTGCGTAACAGTAGCGGATCGTATTCTAAAAAGACGGCGATTGTCCCCCTGAGACTATCACTCGTTTTTTTTCTTCGGCACTGGCCGTCGGGGTGCGTGGCCCGCCTCCGAACAAGCTTCTGCCACTTTCGGCTAACGGGAATGCTGCCGAGGTCGTTTCTCTGTCTCTTCGTTGGTATGTTTTCAATCCAAACAAACTACAAAATTTCATTTTTTAGGAGTCTTGCTCTGTTCGGCTCAACAATTCCAACAATTTTATCAACCTCAATATCAGCCACAACAGATTCAATATTGGCAGCCACAATATGACCAACAACAGGCACAATTCAACCCTCAGGCTCAATTTGTGGCACAACAGCCACAATTTCAAACAGTCCAATATCTGCCACAATCACCTCAACCACAACCAGGTTCACTTTTCCATTTCCTGTCCTCATTCGGTCGATTCCAGCCCAATTCACTCAAGGTCCTCCCGTCTATCAGCCGCAGTTCCAATCACAACCACAATTCCAACAGCCACCACCTCAGCAACAGCCACAGTTTCAGCAACAGCCTCAACAAATTCAATTCCAGCAGCAACAGCAATTCCAGCCACAAGCTCAACAGTTTCAACCACAGGTTTTCCCTCTAATTTAATAGATAGACAACTGCCAGGTGAATCAGTCACCGAGGCCGACTCCCCAATTCCAACAAGCTGTTTTCCAGCAACAACCGCAGCCCGTTTTCAGAGAACAGCCCGTCCTTTTCGAGCAGACTGTCAAGGTTCTACCTCTTTTTTATTTAATTTAAAATAAGTTTAGGTACCGTTCAAGCCGGCTCAAAGACCGCCCGGCGTCGTCCAGATTACAACAGCCCCCGCCCGTCCTCAATCACAGATCATCCAGGTCTATTCCTTCTCTGTCCTCTGTAGATCTCCTTTTCAGATAGCTGCCCCTCCACCGCCCCAGAAATTTGTTCCCTACATTGCTGACATCTTCAACGGAGCCGGTGACGCTAAGCCGCCGGTGATCACGGTCATAACCCCCGATGCGGTGCCCTTCTTCCGTCCTCCTTTGACCAATTGCCCGTTTCAGAGTCTCCCTCCCGGTACTTACATTGCCGAGGAAATTGTTGTCGACGGCAATCATCCCAGTTTCATTGAGAATATCGAGAAGTTCCAGCCACCGCCAGTCAGAGAGGTAAGTCTTCCCCCCGGTTCCGGTCGACAGGTCACACTTCCAGGGACAAGTCCCATCCAAGCAGCAGGCCTTTGTTCCACAGCCCCAAGCGAAACTCAAAGTGAGTGAAGCCATTCCGGATTATTATTTCCGTAGGCTCCCGAAGTCCCCGCTGTCCCGCAACAACAGCGACCTCGCCCTGCCCAGGCCCGTCCTCGACCAGCTGCTCCAAAAAAGACCACTCCCGCTCCACAAGTTTCGATTGCTGGAGCTAAAGTAAAATATTTTTTTGTGTACGAGTGGAAGAATATTTTTAGGATGCCAATGAGGTCTTTCTGGGATGTTGCCAGCGGAGAAGCGTGGTCAAGGCCTGTGAAAGAATCTGTAACTTTGACATTTTAAATAAGAAGACCGTAAGATTATTCCCCATGTAGATTTGAGATAATTTCAGCTGACGGGCATGTTCCTCGGAACTGATCCCTGTCCACAATCGGCTGGATTGGATCTTCTTCAATGTGGGGCGTCTAATGATGACCACACACAGTGCTGTATCGAAAATGAAGTTCATAAAACATCGGCTGGCAAGAAATGCCTTGGATTCTGTAATATGAAACCAGGAGTCACTTTCCAAGTATGTTCTCAATATTATTGCAAATGTTATGCAACTTCCGCGCAGAGATCAACAGCTATCTAGCGTTCGGGTCAAAGCTGACCAGCTTCCCTAGTCATGGCGAGTTTTTGTTGCTGCGTCGGCTATCGGCCATCGCAATGAACCTGATTACGACAACATCGCGGCATTATCATTAGAAAACACCGGTCCATTTGATGTTGCAGGCTGACGTATCCATGCTTCCCTGCTGGAGTGTGCTAAATGACATCAAGGAGTGCTTCAAGGGTTATATTGAGGATAAACTATAATTATATGAAAAGCCTCAATTTTCTAGTCATTTTTTGGAGATACTGTTGTGTCTGTATATATTGTTGTGGCCTAATTATAAAAAATTTTTATTGATTTGATAAAGGCAACAAAAATGAAAAGTAACGATAATAACAAACTAACTATAAAAGTCGGATGGTTAAGAGAGAGGCAAATTCAGCGACGCTTCTTGTCACCAACATTGAGATAGTCGTCATCAGCAATATTTAGCATTAAACCACCAGATGGAATGTACACCTGAACGTATTTATAAAAAAAATAAAGTTTTTGCAAAAAAAAAAGTTAGGAAGAAGCACTCACCTTATTGGTTGATTCAGAAACAACCTTTGCAATATGCTGAGCAGCTCTGATTTTTCTAAGCTTCAAAAATCCAGGATCTGATCTCATGGCTTCTCCCAACTGAAAATGTTAATTATTCCTTGTATAATAGCAGCACTTTCATTTGATGCATGTAATTTTTAAAAAAAGAATAATATATAATATATGTCGCCCTTTACAACGAATGATATGACTTTTCAATCACCCGCCAAGATTACGACAATAATTCTGGAGCATTCGTAAATGACGAAACGTAATTTGATGTGAAATAAACAATAATGCAGTTATTTTGCCAGGCGAACCAATAAATATTTACCAGTTTGGCGGAAGCAGCTTCTCCTTCAGCTTGAACAATTTTTTCCTGGCGATTCTGCTTAGCACGTTCAACATAGAAGGAAGCTCGTTGTGCTTCTTGAGCAGCAACCTAAAATTATTTTGAACCGTATATTTACACATAGAAAATAAGAAGCCGTTTACTACGAGCGTACCTGTTTTGCTTCAACGGCAGCAGAGTACTGAGCAGAAAATGCTAGCTCAGTGAGGGAGACATCATCAAGAATAATATTAAAATCTAAGGCTCGTTCAATGAGCGTTTTTCTGACAAGCATAGAAACCTGAACAGAAATTTAGCAAAGTAAATAAAGAACAATACTTGCTGACGTTGAGTGATCAGCTGAGCAGCGTTGAATTTAGCAACAACGCTTTTCAACACTTCGTTACAAATTGATGGTAGAACACGTTCCTCCCAGTTCATGCCTAAGTTGCGGTACATGTTTACTAATCTTTCTGGATTGGGTCTTGATAAAACACGAAGGCCAATATTGACCATTTGCAAATCCTTGCTACCGGTAGGTGAAGTTATCTGAAGCGACAAATGTTCTGAATAGAAAAATGCTTACTTTGTTAGGTCTAGCACGAATGTCATAAATAATGGGGTACTGGAACCAAGGGATTCGAAAATGAAGCCCCTCCTTATAGACATCATTAGCAAGGCCACCAATACGGTTGAACATAATAGCTCTATGACCAGCTTCAACTATAAATTAACTTCTATCAAAAACGAACGTATTAAATCATCTAACCAGTGAACATTGCTTGCGATACAGCGTAAGCAAGACCTCCAGCTGCTGCAACAAGTCCAAGACCAACTCCGGCTCCTTTACTATTTTGCAGCATTTTCTTCATAGCCTCTTGACCTTGTTGCGCCATTCTGTAAACGAATGTATATGTTCTTTTATAAAAAGCAGCAATAATTCGTGTGTTAACTAGAATGAATAGAAAAAAACAATGAAAAAAAAACGCAATTTTCACAGAGTAAACCAAACAAACTCAAATTGCCTCAGCAAGCGGAAAATGCGACAGAAATTCGCCGCGAAACCGCGGTCACGGAAATGGTGAGAAAACTGAATACGCATTTGCGTAAGCGGCTAGTTTTTGAAAATCGTGAAGGAAAAAAACCACTAAAGAAGCCATTTTTCTCTTTTTTTTGTGGTTTAGCTCTTGTCTTGCTGATGGAGAACTGCCGACCACAAGAATATTTGTTTCAGATGACATTCGTTTTTTGTGAAGCATGCAAACGACAAATTGCCGGTGATGCTGTCGATTCCGTGGATACAGCTGCAGAGCCACATCAATGTGTTCTTTGCTTTGGATTATTAGATCCCAAATTTGTGAAAGAGGTAACTCTCCGTTTCCATATGTTTTATTGTTCAGGTTTCTGAAGTTGTCGGCAAAAATCTTGTAGACCTTCCATACGATGCGACGTCTTTTATTCTTGCCTTGAGCCTTCCTACCTCTCAAATGCTTCGTGAGCAGATTCTCAAAAAACTTAACCCAGGATTTAATGGAATTTTGTCTTCTGTACCTTTCAAAATACGGTGCATCGATGCTTATCTTGCAGAACTTTCCAAAGTAAGAGTATTAACTTCTATTAGGCTAGAGATTTAGGCTTCTGGTCTACGTCCTACGTTACAATCAGATCTTCAGCTTACTATAGCGTTTGAAAACGACGAATTCAACACTTCGGATTTTACTTTTTTATCGGCACAATTTCCACAAGATTTTGCAGCCACAAAGAAGCAGAGATATAATGGAACAGTTCCTGTAGAACTTTCTAAAGATAAACTTCAGCAAATTAATAGCAGATTGTCAAAGGAAATTGCTTCGTTAGTTTACAAAATATTTGTTTCCATTTAAATTTTAGAAAATTCCAAAGTGTTTCGCCATCACGACCGTGCACTTTTTCGATCTCTTTTGAAAGAGATCCTGTGTTTATTGCTGGTCGTTATTGTAAATTTTCGCGATCCTTACCACAATCTCCTTGGTCTCCAGAAGAAAAAGATGCTCCGAAAGAGCCTGGAAATTCGGTTTATTGCGAGTTATCTTATTTTACTATTATTTTTAGGTTACAGAGAAGGTGTGCGACACATTAAAATCATATTTTGGAGCCACTAGTTCGGTTTTTATTGCTTCCGGTAGAGAAGATATTGATGTACGAATGCTCGGTACCGGTCGCCCTTTTGTAGTGGAACTTAGAAATTGCCGATTTACAAAAAGTATACGAGGGTAAGTCACCAATTTTTACAATCTCTAACTTCATTAGGCAAATGTATGTAGGCACACTAAAAAGTGTTGAAGATTTGATTAATAAACAAGCGGACATCAAAGTAAAATTTTTAACCCGAGTTAGCCGTGAGGTCGCTGAACAATTAACTGTTGGGCAAGATGGTATATAATTTTTATGTAATATTTTTAACATTCAATTTTTTTCAGAAAAACGCAAATGCTATACGGCTTTCTGTTATAGTACGCTACCAATAGACGATAATGTTTTTCAAACCGCCGCTTCAAAAGCTCCTATAGAAGTCATCCAAAAAACCCCAGTTCGTGTTTTAAAACGACGGGCGTTACTCGATAGACCAAGAACTGTCTATACCCTTCGTTTTATTAGCATAGACGAACATCATTTTTTAGCCAAGTGAGTATTTTATTATTTTGTTTCAAGTTTTACATTTTTAGACTAGAAACCCAAGCTGGTACGTATATAAAAGAATTTGTCCATGGAGATTTTGGTCGAACTCGACCTTCATTGGCTGATCTTCTTGGTGTTGAAAATGGCGAAGTCGATATATTAGAATTAGATGTTGAGAAAGTTGACCAAGAATGGCCACCAAAGGTTAATTATGTTTAGTATTTTTTATTTAAATTTTTTTTTCAGACTGAAAAACCTATTTCATTTCGCTAACGTCTATATTATATGGTAACTTGTTTATTTAATTGTTAGTTTGTTATTGTTGTTTAATAAATTAATAAGTAACTACTATTTGGAGCATTTCCATTACATACTTTTATTCTCGATACTTTTCTTCCTTCATTAATACTATAATCTATTTAAGATGACTATCAATGTATTAATGGTAGCCGAAAAACCTATGCTTGCAGAATCTATTGCTAAATTATTATCGGATAACAAAAGCACAAAAAGGAAAGGTGAGAAATTAGTTAATAAATAGGCTTTGATAAATATCATAGGATGGAATGGAGCATGCTCTGTAAGCGAATATATGGGAAATTTTCAAGGAAAAGGAGCAAAATTCAAGGTATTACCTTGGAAGAAAATATACTCAATATTTTAAGGTTACAAGCACCTGTGGACATGTGATGTCTGTAGATTTTCTTTCAAAATATAATAATTGGGATAAAACGGATCCTAAAGAATTATATACGGCTACTATTCAGAAAAATGAAGCCAATCCAAAACTGAAAATGAATGACGTAAAGTTTCCAGTGGAAAAAACTGCTAATAGTCTTTTAGTATTTAGCATCGGAGGCCAAAGGCGTTGATTATCTGGTCCTTTGGCTTGATTGCGATAAAGAAGGTGAAAATATATGTTTCGAAGTCATTTCTGCTGTTAAACATGCTATGAAAAAACCACCATCTGGAGAAATTATGGATAATGTTTACAGGTATGCTTGTTTTTTTTTATTTATTTAAATGTTTTCATAATTTAGAGCGCATTTTTCGGCTATTACGGAAAAAGATATAAAAGCAGCAATGAGAAATCTTATCCGGCCTAATAAAAATGAGGCATTATCAGTGGATGCTCGACAAGAATTGGATTTACGTGTTGGTTGTAGTTTCACACGTTTTCAAACGAAATATTTTCAAGTGAGCTACTTGTGTTTTTAGCTAATTATTTTCAGGATAAGTATAGTGATCTGGATAGTAATGTCATTTCTTACGGTCCTTGTCAAACACCAACATTAGGCTTCTGCGTTGCTCGTCACGATGAAATAATTAATTTTAAGGTTTTTTTAATCTAAGCGATTTACATCCTGCATTTCAGGCCGAGCCTTATTGGGTGCTTCAAGCAACTTTTGAAACTGCAAAAGGTGTTCCTTTGAAACCTCAGTGGGAAAGAGGAAGGATGTTTGACAAAGAGGTTGCGAACCTTTTCCTCAAAAAAGTCAAAGTAAATTTTTTTTAAAAATTCTAAAAAATAAAATTTAGGACAAAGGTAGTGGAGAAGTAATTGCTGTTGATACGAAAAAATCAAGGAAAGAAAAGCCTTGTGCTTTGAATACAGTTGAATTGATGAGAGTTGGCAGCAGTGCTTTCGGTAAACTAATTATATTTTTCTTTATTTTTTTTACTGTAGGCTTGTCACCAACGGATACTATGCATATTGCTGAATCCCTTTATACTCAAGGATGTATCTCTTATCCTCGAACCGAAACTACTGCTTATCCGCATAATTTTGATTTCAAAGAAGCATTACATAAACAAGTGAATGATAAAAATTATGGAAACATCGTTCAAGAGGTGAACGACTTTTTCTCTATTAAATTTTTTTTCTTATAGTTGCTCAATGAAGGATATCAAAAACCTGGCGGTGGTGTTGATAAAGGAGATCACCCACCTATAACTCCAATGAAAGGAAATACTGGACCAAGTGGGGACAAATATGGCCGGATATTTGATTATGTTATTCAACATTTCCTCGCAACTCTTATGAAACCATGCATCTATGAAACTACAACGGTTACTATTAAATGCGGAGATGAGATGTTCACAGCTGTAGGAAAACGGCTTATTGATCCAGGATTTACGAGAATATTTGGCTGGAAAGGAATTGAAGACGAAGAGCAGATACCCCAATTACAGAAGGGTGATATTGTCTCTTTTCGGGATTGTTCTCTGTACCAGAAATATACGACAGCCCCCGGATATTTAACAGAATCAGAATTGATCTCATTGATGGAAAGGCACGGTATTGGCACTGATGCTAGCATTCCTGTGCATATAAACACAATCAGTGCTAGGAATTACGTTACTGTAAGTTTTAATTTTAATCTTCATATATTATTTTTCATGTTGACAATGGCCGACGACTAATCCCTACAAAATTGGGTATTTCTCTTGTTCATGGTTACAAAAAAGTTGATCCGGAACTTGTCCTTCCCACCATGAGAGCTGAAGTTGAAGCAAAACTAAATCAGATAGCTAAAGGGCAAGCAGACTACGAAGAGGTTTATTTTTTTAGCATTTTTTTCGATATAAAAATTTAGGTTAAATCACTGGCTGTTGGAATGTTTTACCATAAATTTCTTTATTATATTGAAAAAATAGCTTTGGTGGATTCACTTTTTCAAGCTTCTTTTACAACAGTTGCCTCTGCGGGAAAACCATTCAGTAAATGTGGAAAATGTAATCGGTATATGAAGTATATTGACATGAGACCGATGCGACTTTATTGTCCCACTTGTGAGGTAATTTTATTGCATTTTTTTTATTGTATATTTTAGGAAACATATAATACACCATCAAGCAAAGGCGGAACTCTTCGAACATTCAAAGAAATATTTTGTCCAGTTGACGGATTCCAGCTCGTATATTGGCAAGGAGAAGGCGGCAAACTCTCTCGGAGTTTTCCATTATGTCCACATTGTTATAATCATCCGCCATTTGAAAATATGAGTGAATATACCGGATGCGACAATTGTACTCATACAACTTGTCCTAATTCTCCTGCGTATGTTTTTATTTTTTCTTTTTGCAAATTTTTTTAGAATACTTGGATTTGGTGGTTGTCTTCGGGAATGTGGTGGAGTTATGGTTTTGGATATTAAAGGAGGGCCAAAATGGCGTTTCTGCTGTAATAAATGTCCTTCGGTGGTTTCTGTATTTGAAGGCGCGTCGATCGTTCGAGTTTTACAAACAGTTTGTGAGCAATGTTGCAACAAAAGAGTGGCAGTGGAATATAAAGTATTTTATATTTTTTTTATAATTTTTTAACCGTCATTTAGGAGGCTGGAAAGTCACAATTAAAAGACAATGAATTAAAATGGAAAGGATGTATATTCTGTGATGAAGATGTGACAAATTTGGTTAGTTCATCTTTTCTATAATAATTTAATCGTTTCAATTTAGATCAATTTAAATCATGCATATCTGAGCGAGGAAGAAAGGTCCAAGAAGATAGGTGGCGGTCGCCGTGGAGGAAGAGGTCGAGGACGAGGCAGAGGAAGAGGTCGTGGACGTGGTGGAGGAAGAAATTTTGATAGAGATGATGATGGCTTTGGAGAACCTCGTGGCGGAAATAATCGTGGATCTCGTGGTGGCCAAAGAGGTGGCCGTGGAAGAGGAAGACCACGATAAAAGTGCCTTATTAGGTGTTGATATAATTCATAATAAATTATTATTTTTCCTTTCTGTCATTTAAAAGACAATTATAGTAATTAAACCATTCATTGAACTCTGTAATGATCACCTATATCAAATCAATATACACATACAAAAAATGAAAGGAAGACAGAGATGAAAGAACAGAAAGAACCGCAAAAAAAGATTGCACATGGGACGGGCACGGATATCCCTACTGATCCCTCGAGGAAGGAGGTCGTTCGGGCGTGCACGGTTCCGACAAAGTCGGCATGAAAGACGGTATGGTGTGTGGAGACGAAAAATATAGAAATATATAGATAAAAATCACAAGGGCAGTGTCAAAGGCAACGAATAAAGCACAGGTTGCGGAACACAGGAAAGAGCGACGAGGAGACAATTGGATATGCCTAAGAGGAGAGAAAAGAGATGCGTGGACTACTCCTGGGCGAGAGCACGGGGAGCAAAAAGCAACCGGGAAGCGGCCGCCCCCATTGGAACCATTAGAGCATCGGGTGAATGGATGACCGTAGGCGAGGAGTCCTGTTGAATGGACAGCGACAATGGCAGGGAAGAGAGCTTAGGCTGCACAGCGGTAAAGGCAGAAAATCTCTCAGAGGTAGCGGTGGTGGTGGTCGGTGTGTCAGCTGGCGGCAAAGGCACCGTTGTGATCTAAAATAACAACCAATGAATATCACAACGGGATTTTACCTGGAAGTTCTTTCCAGGAGGCGGTGGTGGATTAGGTGCCAGACTTCGGTAGAACTCCTCTCTCTGAGCTTGATTCCAATGGACAGGTGGCGTGGAGGAAGTACTAGGTCGAGCCTGCTTGGCAAGGGGATGGCCTGGCAAGATGTCGGTCGACATGCGCTTCAGACGTCGACTCCATGTCTCTCGACATTCTTCTTCCCAGCGACGGGTGTGCTGTTGAAGGGTTTCTCTTGTGAGGGGCACCGTTGGTAGCGGTCGCCTATAAAAGTCAAGATAGTCTCAGGATGGTCATCGGCATGTTTATGCCCACGCGTTTTGTTGTGACGGTGCGCCACCTATGGCCTTCATGCTGTGCGGTACGCGACAAACAACCCGGCTGGTACCAATAGGTCACAGGAACACTATATTGCACTCTCTGAGGGTCAACCCATCTTGTTATGGGGGGACAAGCAAGTGGAACCAAGCAAGTTTAAGGAAAAGAACGTACCGCTCATCAGGAGAGTCGGAGACGGTAGGTGACTCTGGCCGAGAGGTCGAATTGAGTAGACGTCGGACATTCTCTAGGCAGTTGATCTGGTTATAAGTCAAAGGGAGATCATTGGAAGAAGGCTCCTCCTTCACCTGAAAATAGAAGAATAAAAAGAAGTAGGGGGAAGGGCATACCTTTACAGGGAGAGGAGGAGCCCCCGTAGAGCTGACGACAAGAGTCTCAACGATGCGGTCGATGTAGGCCCCGAGATCGGCTGGGCGCGGCGCCGGCTGGCACATAGAAGCCTTAGGGCGCTTATGAGGCACCGGCTGAAATGAATAGAATAAGAGAGGCGGAAGTAGACTAGGGGGAAATGGTCGTCAGCCGATAGGACAAACAGTACGGGGCTACCGTGGGAATGGGCGACACGCGACCCCGGGTGGCACCAAACAGACTACTGACCAGCGCATAGGGGCGGGTCCTAAGGACATTGCCCGTCTTCTAATTATGATACTTTGCTTCGCCTGTTGATACTATTCAGGATAGCAGAGTCTCCTTTGATACAATTCTAAGCCAGTCGAGGGGAAAATCTCTCTATTTTGTTTCACTTTCCGCTATTTAAATTCTACGAGAGGAAATGTACAAGCCAAGGGAAATATTCAGATACTTTTACGTCAACTTCTCGCCTTTGATACAATGCTAGATGCCGTAAAAGAAAAAAAAACGGAAGCTTCTCTCCTACTCTTTGATACAATATAGAGAGTCTTCCGCCTTTATCTGACTGTCAGGGACCCCCTTACCCATAACACCTATCCCCGTAGCCTAAAAGTCAACAATTTTGGGTAAACTCATCCTTTGTTGAAGACTTCACTCGACGCTACATGTTGGTGGGGCCGAGCCGCGGCGGGAATGGCCGATAGATGACCAGCGGGTGCCAGCCCCGCGGCAGCGAAAGTGCAGGGACAGCATGGCACAGGACTTCCCTGGCTAGTACGACGTCGCCTGGCCCAGCACTGGACGGAGGCCCCAGTGCATCCCCGTACCGCTGCGTTCCTTTTTCGAAAGAGAGACACGCACGCGTCATTCATTCTAATTTACCCGGTGACCAGAAAGGAATAATGAAGGGGAAGAGCTGGTTCTCCAGCCAAGGAGGAATAGGAGAAAAAAATCTATGGTTTAAAAAGAAACCGGTGAACTGTAAAAGGACAGGCCAAGTGTGATTCCTTGAAGAAGGGCGTTCTCACTTCCCAAGTCCCGTACTAGCCAAGTGCCCGGTATTAGGGTCAGCCGCGGTGGCATCGCGTTCCTTACTGCGGCAGGTCGTATCTGGGTCTCTGGTTGTGCCGGGGCGCGTAAGGACATCGCGTATCTGGTACCCGTCGACTCACCGTAGACATTATTCCCCGGAGCTCATCCTCAAAAATTTTGGCCATACTTGGCGGCAGAACTTGAACTTGGGTCTTTTCAGCTGGCGGTTCTAGGACATTCGCATCTGAATCTGACAATTTTGGTAAGGTTGCAGTGGAAAATTGTACCTCCGACAGGCGCGTCGACTATCCGATGACGAGCAACGACCATCTCGATTCGCTTGCTCCATGGATTGACATAAGCAGACCATTCAGTCTCGGCACGAAGAAGGGCGCCATTGTAGGCGACAAAACGCAACGGAGCTACGCTCTTGACGACTTTTCCACGGGAATTGAACACTGGAATTTTGGGATCACGGAAACACGACCTGTCTGCTGCACTTTAACGCCGTCGGAAACACCTGAGCGGCCCATTTCGACAGGAGAATGCAGCCCCCATTTGGGTGGCTTCTCGGATCTCCTTCGCCGATTTTATTGCCATTTTCTACGCTCAAAAACTGCCGCGATTTTTTGTGAACTTACAGTCGATGTGGGCTTGTCGGACGACTTGGACATCTCCTGCACAGATTAGCGATAGAATTGATCGCCCCAGAACATCACTGGGTAAATGGCCGAGGTAAGGAATGGACCTGGAAAAAGTTTAACAGGACGAGAAGAAAACTGACGTGTAGTCCATGTGGCTGATGGCGCAGGTCGCCGTATGTTTCGTTGTGAAGGTGATGGAATGGAAAGGCGCTGATGGTCCAAAAGCTGGCCTCAGCGCCAGCGCTGTCACCTTGGCCTTCTGATTCTCAAACTCGCAGAGCAGCTCGCAGGCATTCTGCATCCGGCTGCTGAAATTCGTCAAAATTAGAAAAGGGAGAAGAGTGCGTCGGGAGAGAGAGGTGTGTCCGGATCGCCTCGGGGCGACTGCAGCAGCCTGTCGTAACGCAGATCGAATGTGTTGCGTGTCTTACGGCCCTTTTGTCTCGTCCTCCGTCTGCGTCTCCGGTTTATTCCCGATCCATTCCCGTCAGCTTCACCCGCACCCTCCCCAGTGACCAGTCTGTCCTCTCTGGGTCCTCCTCGTCCGTACTGCTGACTACCGCGGCACAGGCGCCTCCTGGTCAAGCCCGATCTCTCAACTTTGTCAGCACCTTTCGGCCCTCCTTTCCCACGCTGGTCTCTCGCTTCCCACGCATACAAGGCCGCCGCCCATTCTCGCTCTGCGTATCTCTCGACAACGTGCTCTCTCCCCCATCTCGCGCTGGTCACTCCGGCTGGATTTTGCGCGGTTTTCGACCTTTTCAAGGGCGATCGTCTAGGAATAAACATGTCTCGTTCTCTTTTAAAAATAAACTAATTATTATAGTATTCACCTGTTGATACGGCAGAAAAGTCGTTGTTTGTGAGAGGTGGCAGCTGCCGTAACGAGGAACGATTGTGCCTTGGCGTCTAACAAAGGAAACAGGTTCGCTCCTGGCCGCAGCTCCTGTAAATATGACTGTCATCTGGTAGACGACGAATACAGGGGACCCCCATTAGCCCCTGCTCTTTGTTCCTCACCGTACGGGTCCTCGACGGGACGATCGACGCCACGCTGGGCACACACAAAATGGAGCGAGCGCTCACGATTCCACCGCAACGGTCCGGTATGGAACAAGGGGGGAACGCAAGGGGAGAAGCAACAAAAAAGAACAGGTCTCCCAGCCCGAAATAAAGCCTACCTGTTGAGTAACGGAATCCGAAGCAATTCGAGACGACAGGATATTGCCATCTGGCATCGAGAGCACCAATGAGAAGAGATATCTCGAATCACCATCCTCTTCATTTTCCGTCTTGGTATCTGACTCCGTCCACGTATGTGGTGGAGACATCGTCGACCCCTGTTCTTCCAGAGGGGCGCGGGTGTTGCTGGCCGCCTCTTGAGGGTTCATTCGGCTCCCCTTTGCCTATAAATAGAAAGGATTAATACTCCAAGGAGACGAAGGAGGACAAGTCGAGGAAGAAGCGTAACGAGGTCAAAGAATCGTGAGGACAGGTGCGAATTGCGGCCTCAGAGTACTCTCCGAGACATGGGCGCCTGGCACCCGGCGCCACCGCAGATTAGGGATGTCCGAAGATGGGATCACGGACTAGTACGGCCCAAAAGCTGAAGGAGGAGAAGATCCTTCTGTTGGTAGCAGCTGGAGTACTCCTGAACCACAACAATTCGATAGCACATTGCTTCGAACAAAAAACGGAGCGCGCCCGTTTCTTATGGACAACAAATCAAATGGAAAAAAGGGCTCCCGCAACAGATCGACACAGAAATAGACCTTTCTGATCTCCTCTTCTATTTAAAAATCCAGATATTGTAGGGGATAAACAAGTGCGAGTAGCGTAAACAACGGAGAACGAAACAGGAGTGAAGAATTAATAGAATAGAAGAATTTGAGAGCAAAGGTCTGTTTTGAGAAGAGGCGACGGGGATACCGAGAGTGGATCGGAAGTCGGATCTGGATTGGGAAAACTTGATGCAGAGGGGATGTTGACACCGAAGGACGAGACAATAAAAGGAGCTATTTGAGGTTAGAAGAAGATGAAGAGCCATAAGTCGGGTGAAGCTTGACTGAAGCGAGAGAAAAAAGGAACTGAACCACGTGTGTGAAGTTTATCCCCTAACAGAAGCGGCAATAGCCAGGCCGGACATGCGGACGAAATAGAAGTGACCAGCCAGCCGGCCAGAGAGGAACGAAATAGTGCATCGGAGAGGAGACGCCGTGCGAGAATCGAAATAGTACCAGCTGGGTGGAGAGCGATAGCTTGAGAGCAGAAGAGTGGTCGCGGAACAAGGAGACGCCGAGTTCGGGAGGCTAGGAGAGAGTGGTGCGGTGGGAGATGTGGTGCCTAGCACGGGAGGAGAGGGGGTCAGTCGGTTGTACGGGGGGAAGGGCGGTCCCATTCGGATCAGGGGTCCGCGAAGAGAAGGCTGGCACGAAAGGAGAAGACAATGAGAACGGCGACCCAGAGGATGCAACTGGGTGAGATTTGTGGAAGCGGTAAACAGGTCACAGAGAGACTGGATCCAAAGAGTCAGTGGGACCAAAATATTTGGGAAAGAAATGAACAACCGGGCACGGCGAGGTACGACGACCCATCTGCGTCGACACTGATTCGGACATTTTTTTTGGACACAACGGCGAAAAAAACCGACATCAAATGGAGCCGAGGACGGGAAGTACAGCTGCGGGAGAGGACAAAGAAAGGAGCATTTGAATTGCACGACTGGACTCTGCTACCCAAAGAAAAAATACGGCTACTTTTTTGTTTGAAACAAGGCATCTGACAATTTGAAGCAATAGGGGCAAAAATCTAAAGTCTCGTCAAAGTTACACCGAAATATTGCTCTGCTAGAAGCTCAGGAGAATCTGACAATATCCATATCATAATCAGAGAAATGGAAAGGTATCCCTTATTCCCCTCGTCAACTTGGCTTTGGATCTGGAAGCCTCTCTACATATGATCCGTACTCCTACGCATCTCTGATTAATTAACGGCAGTATCTAATCCGAGGAATCTTTGGCTAATATTCACCGTGTCAGGCCTATAAACACCTTTATCGTCTTTGCACTTTCAAGGTCAAACAGTGGACTGATGAGTGAGCAAAAGAAAGAAGATGTGATCCTGAAAAAGGAACAGACGAGAGCCAATTGACCAGAGGCAGAACCAGACGGACTACTGTAACATTGTGTTTCATTCTGTCATTTTGCCCTCTCGTAATTCGGATGTCCAACCACCCGGGGCGACGACTCCACTCGGTGCTGGCCATCATCCAGCTTACAAAGCAGTGGATTAATTTGGACATGTACTTTGAGGGAAAGTACACCAACAGCCATGGCTGTTATCTACGGCTGCCAGCACTGAAAGGCACGGGTCGCCATTGCCCCGTTTGGGCAGCGAAGGACACATGAACCGTCCGGGCACTTTCTCCCGTTGCATACATTTTGTGTTCTGTTACATGAACTTCAGACCTCAAGAGTGTCAGTCATTTAAAAAGTGTTTAATTTGGCCAAAACACAAGGAGACTGCTGGTCGGAGTTCAACAGAGCAATTAGTAACATCCATCGCTCTTCGTCTGCTCTTTTTTTTCTGGGAAGGAGACAATTTTGAATAAGCTGGAGAGTACGAAACTTGTACGACGCTCTCATTACCAGGCACCGCCATGCACTTCGGGGACGGAGAGAGGGCAACACGGACGAAAGCGTGCTAGTCGGTGGAAGACTGGCTGTAATGCTAAGAGATTATACAGATTGGGAGAGGCATGATCCAACCGCAATGGAAAAGAGGGGGAAGTCTTCTGCGAGACAAGGTGATTAGAAGAGTCGGATATTCCGGCCGTAGACTGGACGAGATAATCTATCAAAGACACCATTTCATTCTGGGAACATCAAATATACGAAGGATAGTGTAGGCGGCATATTGTGTTATTGTTTTGAAATATTTTGATAAGCTTTCCGCATGAAGTCATGGTGATGCCATTCAAAAAAATTTGCAGATAACAGCCCAAATTGAGAATGACATCTCCTTCCGTCGGGCGAAAACAATAAATGTAAATAAAGATTTTTATTAGGTGAAGATAAAGTCATTTTGGTTGATATCTGAGGAAAGAAAGAAGAATGAGGAAGACACTTGTGGCCCGAATTGTTTGTACCCTGTTATGTCAGCAAAGAAGATTGCTGTCGACTTAGACGGAGACGTCGCTGTAGGCCCTCTCATGAGGACGATGCTCCGCCGGGCGGACAAGGCGACGAAGACGAGCAATCTCCGAATTTGCCCGCTCGAGCTCTTCCGATAGACATGATTGTCTAAAATTGTACTTGTTCTACTTTTAGGCTGAAATGTCCAACCTTTCTTTGAGTTTCTTAATGTCCGTCTTACAGGTGACATTCTGTCTCAAGAGATCATTTCTCTCTAACTGGAGATGGTCAACATCTTGGACGAGATCTTGAAGTTTTCGGACGTCGTCATCCAGACAGAATGTACACGATAAACGGGCAGTTCGGTTTGACATGTCGGTAGAGGACATCGACTCCTAAACATACATTATTCAGAATAAATTTAATCTTACCATTCCAGTATCTGATTCATGATCAGGCGAGTCATTGTCAGTCGATGACATCTCCCAGTCCTTCGACGGTGTCTTCAGACTGACATGTCTGGTGACCACCCGTCTATTAACACCTCGATTTGTCGGGGTTACTGTCGTGGTATCCTCTTCTATGGGAGAAGTACTCCTGTCGTCAGGAATAGGGCTATGTCTTCTCAGTGAACCAGTACCACTTGAGCTGCTGCTTTTGGCATCTCGTTCCGAGGCTGCTCCTCGTTTTGGAACCTAGACGCATTTTTTATTAGAAAATACACACAACGAACCTGGAAGTTCCTCATTGGGGCAGACATTGAGACAGCTCTATTGGGTCCGGCGACTTCTTGAGAAACAGATCGAGATCTTCCAATCAAGGCCTTCTTGACAGATGACAATATTCCAGGATTGGCGTCTTTGTGAACTTGTTCCGTCGTTTCCAATAGAGGCGTTCCAAAGAATTCTGCCTTCTCTTTTAGATTTCCATACAATCCATCAAGTAGCGAAGAGCGTGTTCTCTCAGCCAGTTTGGCAAATTTGACACTCTTGTAGGCGGCATTCTCAGCATTAATCAACTTGGTCAGAAGGAAATTGCGGAAGTCTTGTCCTCGTCGGAAAATGGATGGAGCTGGGAGAGTCGGTCCAAAGAAAGGAACATCATCTCTCGCGGCTACAGCCACTCGATACCGTACCCGGTCAGTACAAGGATCGATGGGTTGGACGACGATGTAGGCGTGAAGGAAGTTGCTGGCAATCATGTCTGGAGCAAACGGCGTGTTAGCTTCCTAGAATCGACAAATTATTTATGGAACCGACAAGTGCGAACCTGGAAGACGATGGTGACGATATCATTACCAATGTGTCGTTTCCTCTGAAGTTGTTGGCTATCTCCGAAGGTATAAGGTAGCATGGTCGAGACGTGGAAGAGGCATTCTCTGCCGCGGAATTCGGTGTAGACAGCCTGGTTGCCTGTCTGCCCGTGTACGGTGTCTAGTCCTCCACGATATCCCTGAAGCGGGTTCATTTTCCCCCAAACCAGTTAGTGTCCTACCTGGAATCCTTGCAAATCTACAGTATCTCCAATAATAGAGAGAAATTCATCAAAAGCTGGACTGCCGACGGCATTTCCGAATAATTCTTCTTCAGTCGTCTGCCCGCCTTTTTGATAAATTACTCCAAATTTATAGGTGGTTGTCAACACGTGTTCGTCATATTGGACAATGAGCTCCGAGCCTCCGGAGAATGCCACGGGTGAGAAATGTTCCGTAGAGATGTCATCGCAAAGCAATCTGGCCATTCGACTGGCCGAGGGACGATCAGCCAAGGCAGAGGCTGACACAATCTCATGGGTGGTCCCTTTTCGAGTACGTAGCATAATACGAAAATGATCTTGAGAAGAAATGACTTCTGTTCGGACAGAGAGCACAAGAGGACCGAGCAATGGATCCCAAGCAAAGAAGTCGTGATGCTCCTAAATGAGATTTCGACGATATTGACTTATATCCTTACTCTTCCGAAAAAGTATCGTCTGTAACAATGAGAAGTCTCATCAGTTTCCATTTTAAATCGAGCACAGCTATTCATTCCCAAACCGAGAAGCTCCTCATCGACTGAGATGCTACTTTGGCTGACCCCGTCCTGCCAAAATCCTGTCGACGGCAGGACTATTTGCGGATAGGGTCCTGTGCGTGTCAACATCTGAAAATGTCTCTCATAAACTCGGTCAAGCATCTTCCCTTCTCTCTCTACCGTATTCCCAACACCCATATCCCTCATTTTGAAATTCAATCATGATCGATCCTGGCTGTCCCGTGAGCCAACAGAGAGAGACTATGAATGGTCACAAAACAAACAACAAGCACAAGCTCATCTACAGCTGTGCAATATAAAGTGTGGCGTCTTCCTTTTCTCCTGTTCGATGAAATGTTTGCCGAGTACAGGATTTGTGAGACATGTACCCGATTAATAGTAGCGGAGAAAAATAGAAAGAAAAAGCTACCGACCACTTCCAAAAACGTATTTTATTGCCGGTAAAAATGGCAGGGACAGCCCCGGTCAGCTGTAGTCAACATAAAAGGCAACCAACCTCTTTCATAACGTCTCTCGTAACGATGTTGTCCCTTCGCTTGTCTCCAGGTGAAGCCTAAAACCGACGGTTATTGGATACGTCAATAAGGGGCCCAGGTGTGTCCTTATATCGAGTTCAATCACTTACAGCTGTCAAATCAGTCAGAGAAACTGCTGTACATGTTGAGGAGATGAGTACGGGCGGGCTGACGACGGCATTGAGATTCTTTTCGCCCTTTCGACTAAGAAATTGGGAGAGGAATCTCGTCTTGTTCGCCTTTCTAGCAACTGGAAGGCTTTCCGTCGACGCTTTGAGTTGTCTCCTCTCGGCGTCTCTTAGATTCTCCATGGCACTGATCAATTTGTTGGCTGCCATCACTTTGAACTCCTCCTCTGGCGGCAGATTACTCTTGATACAATCCATGCTGACAGCTTTAGAGGGTCTCTCATGTATCGGCGCCAAGGCAGGTGGTCGAGGTCTTCTTCGAAATCTCCTTTCCGGCGGATGTTTCTCCATGCCGAGGAAGCGATCCGCTTCGGATTCATCCTCACTGCTGTCGATGAATCGCATACGGCGAGAGGATCTTGAAGGAATGGTCAAGACAGAATCGAGGAAGACCTGCGGCGGGAAAGGTAGGGCCATCTCACCGGCACAATGAGAGAAAGAATTGTACAAACAGTTGGAGGAGGGGCGGGCAAAACTGAATAAACAGCCTTTTTGGCAATATGGAGAGAGATGCGGGAGGAAAGTGGACAAGGAGCTCTCTCTGCCTTGTGGGGAGAAAATTTAAACTTTTTATTTTCCATTATAATAGAAATAGAAAGTAACCAAGTGGTAAACAAGGAAAGAGGCATAAGAATGGTCAAGAGGTCAGACAAGTGGAGCGATTCTCCGGAAGTCGGTTTTGAGCCACGAGGAAGGACACGCGGCGACGACATATTACGGGTCCGTGGAGGACACGAAACCATTCATAATTACAGGATGTGGATAACTTAATCAGAGGAGAGATGAGGGCGCAGGTGGTGATTAGGACAAGATTACGGATGTTGACAAATAGACGCCTGCGGTCGACAACCCGGTCTCAAAAGCTGGTGTAGCAAGAAATGCCAAGTGCGGCATTTTATATGGACATATGATGGAGTGAGCGGAATTAGACGCTAAGATAAGCCGAGGTCGCCGGGGGGAACGCTCCAATCTCAAGAAGAGGTTATGAATCTTGGCAGTGTGTCAGGTGGAATAATTGTTGAAGGGGGAGGCTGTTGTGGTGTGGGGCAGGGGCCAGGAGGCTTAGCCCAGTTCGGAAGGCGGAGGCCACAATTACGCAAAGTCGAGAGAAAGAAAAGTTAGACAGTATACTAATTGAAGTGTACGTGGGAAAAAAGAACTGGTTATTCGTCGACGACGATGAAGAGCCTGTTCCGGAAAGAATGCCAAGTGAGTGTAACATGCCCGTTTAGAGCGTGAGAGAAAGTGGAAGGAAGTTCATTATTCATTCGATGAAGACGGAAATGAGCTGGAGATAATTCGAGAGAGTCAGCCGTTTCGATTGAAAAGTACAGGCAATTTTCAAAGGGCGACCCCTCAAATTGCACGAATATTAACGGAGAAGACATTAGACGACGCTTGACTGATTCGGGAAGTATACCAATAGAATGGAAAGGGTCGCGTTGCCAGGCGAGGGAAATGCCTAGATTATGAAAATGGGCGAAAACTGGACTGGAACCGTAATAGGATGAGGATCGGTAAGCGGGCGAGACCCAATTGGGACTGGGTCGATTCGACAAAAAATTACTGAATGGGTGACTGTTTTGACAGAGGGAGAGAAGTCTCAAGCAAAGTATACAGACAGCTGACAGGTCGAGGCAGACAGTAGATAAACTATGTGATCAGCGGGAGGATGGGCGACGAAGTGCGCGAGATGTCATCCGATAGCTTATTTTGGAGGAGGCCGTCCAGCTCATCCTCGTCGTGTACAAGGCCAGTCGATTGAACTCTTACAAGGACACGACCGGGAATAGAAAAAAAACCATAGACTTACATGAATTTCGGGCATCTCACATCGTTGATCATCCAATCGTTGACTTTGCATCTTCTCCAAAAGAGCCAGAAAATCGTTTGACTAAAATTGATTTTAATTAGAATCAGTGGGTTAAAATGTCGCGTGGGTAAACATCCCAATTTACAAAGTTGCGCGGGAAAGGCCCCGTATTAAATGACATCGGAGAAGAGATTAAGACGGACGACGTCAAAGGAAAGGAAGATGGCCAAAGGGGATAAACACAAAAAGAAAGGGAGGGGGAGCCATCCCGTGTGTAAACTGTAACTTCTATCACCCGATGATAAACACTTGAAACGAGCCATCATTTTGAATGGATCACATGGGCAAAGCCTACCTTTTGATGTCCAGACATCCCTGGAAATTGAACGGAGGTAGTGAAGAGCCCACCGGCGGCCTTCATGTCTCTGTCGTAGAGGTCACAGTTGACGGAGTTTCTCCTGAAAAATGAATGACATGGTCACTTTATAATGAAAGACGGCGACTGTCGCCAATTTTGACAGCCATGCAGCCCCTATCAAGGGCATGGGAACACGAAAAGACCACCTGGTAGTGGGAAGAATGGCTTCGACCTTATTTTTAACTATAAGTTGTGCGGGTGAGAAAGAGTGTGTGGCGTAAGATGGGTGCACGTTGATGACTAGGCGCACATCGTTATGCGCCTGTCCTCTCTTAATTAGAGTGGGAGAGTGGAGCGGAAAGTGTCTCGGGGCCGAATGGCAGACTGTCTTTGTGGACATGGCGAACATTTTATGGGGTCCTACGATATGAAGGGGCATGCAGCTGAAAGAGACAAGTTCGGCAGAAGAAGTTAGGCGAGGAATGCAAATGATGGGTTAGGAGGGCGTGGGAGACGACGAACATTCTTATTAATATTTCAGACACTTGTTGTTCTCCCCCTCCCAGGTAAACGTGATCTCCCGTCGACAAAGCCAGTGAACCATGCTCTAATGCGTATCCCTATCCGAGTTTATTCGATTACAATCAAAATTCTTCCCTTCTCCTTTTTTACCGTAATCCCTTAGGATGATTGGAATATCACGAGAGAAGATTGAGATAAACAAGGGAGGGCAAAAATATCTTAATAGTTGATACTAATTGGGATATGATTCTAACAAAAACAAGCCATCCGGCCATATTTCCTTTGCAAAAAGTCGAGCGTACGGCAAAGTGCCTTTAATAAAAACGTCGTAAATCGAGACGAAGACAGGCTGATTCAGCCTCTTCCGGGCTAATTGAAGCTGCATTAGACAGGAGAGGAATGTCATCATTGGCAGGTCAAAATCCCTTTTTTGAAAGTAAAACCGGACAATCCAGCTGATCGGACTTGTCAAAGTTGGTGGTCAGCTGTCTCCGGCGGGGGCGACCAACTTCTCTCTGAGTCAACAACCAGAATTCGGCCAAGTTACTCCCTATCCTATGAGTCAGTTATTTGTTCTCGTGAAGATTCACGTCAAAACTGGGCGCTTTTTGACTTTTTCATTAAATAATGTGGAAACTGTTATGATCCTCAGCTATTCCCAGGATATAATTGGGACAACTGCTAGTACAAAAACGAGCGGAAAACAAAGGAATTGGATCTGTGATCCCCCAAAAGCCGAGCCATAAACGAAGATTAATCGAATCAGAGAAGAAAGAGCATAATTAGGGAGGGTCAAAGTGGACAAACACCAGTAAAGAGAGCCCCTCGGACAATGAGCCACACAGCTCGGATGAATTTAATGGACCATGAGACAATTAATGTGTTCTCCCTCTCGTAAATGAACCTACCGTTGGAGAAAGCGCCTGGCTGGAGCCAGCTGGCAAAGGAGACTTTCCTTCACCGATGGCTGTCTTGTTGTCGAGGGTCGACCTCGTCGACGGAACGTAATCTTACGATCCATAGAATGATGAAGAAATAAAGAGAAGAGTCAGTTTCTCTCTTTCTCTTACTGACAAAGTGATTGCGGACAGGAGAACCCCGCCCCTCTGCGTCTCCCGACGGCGAGCACTCTCTCGGGAGGTCAGGTTGGCAATTTGGGGAATTTTTAGAGGATTTGTTGACTAACTGGAAGGTTTTCTCCGCCCAAAATTGGTTCTTCTCTTGTATTACCCAGTACAATAAAGAATTCGTCCAATTCGACATGCCTCTATGGGAATCTCTTCCATTGTTGAGAAGAATCTGGGGAACTTCGGTCTAATCCGTCAATTGGATGTGTCAAAATTCGTCAAATAAGATTCTATTCCAGCCGTAGTCCTGGCTCTCCCCAGGGTCTTTTATTTCCTTTTGATTCGTCTTCCATTAGTCTCGAAAATCGTCAATTGCCTCCCGTCCCCTGGGTGTCGTTTCCCTATGAATCAAAGTCAATTTACTCTTTTTTTTTACTTTGCCCAAGGAGAAGACATCCCTAATCCGAGCAATCCATTCCAAACGGAGCCAAGGCTCAAGGTGTCCTCGCCGTGCTTCTCTCGCTCTCCCCCGCTGGCGGTTAATTTCCAAAAAATCCCGTTAGCCATGACATCACAGGCGTATACAACGACGTGTGCCATCTGGTCGGCCGGCTCTTCGCTTGTTTTCATTCCAGTCGGACAGATAGTTTTGGAGGAGTATTAAAGGTCTAATCCGCGAAGAGCATACACAAGAGATGATGAGTGACAGAAAGTAAACGAGCCTAGACGAGACAGGTGCATGTCCCTGGATATGTTACGATGTCCCAAATCGCCTTCGTCGGCCCAGTGAAAACGAAGAAAAAAAGACATTGGGTGGAGAACAGTGAAGGTGAAAGTGTCGACTGGATAAGGCGGCGAGACCTTCGAAAGATCTTCTTTTGGACAACGTGAGAGGTCAAGAAAGTGATTCAAAAAACTACTGGCAGATGAAAAGATGGCCAGGCAGCTAATTGGCGGCCGCTGTGGGGCAAAGTTGCGGTGGTGGTTGTGGTGTAACAGAGAGAGAAAGAGTGAAGGGGAACACAAAAGGGATGAACATGGAGGGGCCCAGATGGCCGATTACTACGTTTACGAGGTGGCAGTGGGGTACTTACGTGAAGTTCATCAGCCTTAGGGGTGGATCACATCTGGAAAGGAGACTGTCAAGAGAGAAGGAGCTGTCTCGGCTCTGTTTGTTTTACCCCCCGGCAACCCCTAAAAACACTTCCTTCCAAAGGTGCTATTTCTGTCGAAGGGCAGTCGTATTGTCGATGTTAACTTTCAATGTCTAATTACCCCATCAAAATATTGATTAATTCAAAGAAATGAAGTCAAGAACTTTTTGTGGATATCCCCATCGTTCCCGTTGCCGTCATCTCTAACGGGATTCACCCGAGATTTCGTCAATTGAATTAAGCTTTTACCGCGTAAGCTCCGGGAAGATCAGGATATTTAAAGAAACTCACTTGCCATCGCCGATTGGGTCGGCTACTGTGCCAGCACCTGAACAGGAACAAATGCCATAAAAGACATAGTCCTTCCATGACCACATCCAATCCATGAGAGAGGGGGGCCTTGACCACCCTGAAAATTTGAAATATGAGAAGAAAGCGCGCAAAAGAAAGAAGGACAAAAGTTTTGTTTGATGACGAAGAGTGTGGCGAAGAAGAGAAAAAGAGGCCGAGAATATTAGTATACGAGAAGAAAACACTATAAATTCATCAGAGGACTGAAGAACGTAAAACGAGCGACGACCGTGTGCATACGGGTGAGCAAAACGTGAATCATATAAGCACTTGCGCCCTCTTCAAATGTCATACTGAGTGAGGGAGTCAAAACAAGAGGAACAATAAACGAGGGAGGAATACGGTCGGTAAAATATGGAACCAGAACATTTTTAGAGGATTGTAATTAATAGGGAATCAGAGGAGGATTTGGATGGACTGACGAACCAGTTTCGAATGACCACAAAAGGGAGGTCTCTTCACTATTTACATAACATGGAAATATAGGTCGGAGAGCAGAAGTGGATAGCGCCATTGGAGATGCATGAGACTTTGCCACAGAGAAAGACGGATGTTGTACAAGATTAGGCGGTAAACTTCGGTCGAGAGAACCGGTGTTTTACGACGACAAGGAAAGGATTAGGAAGGAGGAAATCTCGTCGAGTTGAAAATGTCGTGATAAGTTTATCAAATGTGATAAGAAGTGCGCGAACAGGAGTACAAGTCCCTTGGGTCAAGAGGAGTACATAAGCAAACAGATCGGACAATCGACAAACGGGTTTTCGTCTACAAGGAAGGAGAAAAAACTATTGGCGTATGGAGGGATAATATCTGGCTGGGGTTTCTCAATTATATGGCTTCGTTTTGACCTTTTTTAAAGGTGAAATTGATGGTCGACGATGATAGACATGTGACCGGATTGGTCTGTTCTGGAGACGGACGGCCGGCGAGACCGTCATTAGCCAACATTTTGGAGAATTACGGGCGAATAGTTGAGTGGAACTCGAGAGAGACGAGGAGCGAGGACAAGAATAGGTAAGGAAGAGGTTGCGAGGCAAAAACTACCGTACGCCAATTGACATTTCAAGTGGCTACTGCCGTAGCTTGTCAAATTATGAGATATGGCAGTCAAATGCTGTCGAAAAAAAGGAAATTGACTGTCATTGTCATTAGCTGCCTCCATCGAGATGGGTAAGTCCCGGATTTTTAGCTTTCAACTTCCTCGACTTTTTAGGAAGAAGACGCACCAGCCACTATTTGTCCGTTCTGATGGAGCCACAGCAATTGAGCGAGAAACGCCACACTCCTGTCAGTAATGACTCGGAAGAGGCCTACTACAGGTCACCAATGGAGCCAGCAAAGTCGACAAGGGTCGCAGTCGTGAAGCCGACATCTGCAGAGCCACCGAAGCAGACGAAAGAATTCCGAGAAGATGATCTCGGCCTGGTATTCAACTTTGCCCAAACAACTCTAACCAAAGGAATACAAGGCTTGGTAAAAGATTATAAAAAAGAGAAACGCGACAACAACTGGGAATTGATGACGGTCTTTACGGCCCCGGGTAACAAGACCAAAAATAGATACAAGGATGTCGGCTGTTTGGATTCGACTCGGGTTGAATTGAAATACCCCGGAAAGGATTATATCCACGCTAATTGGGTCAAAATCCTTGGTCAGAAGAAATTCATCTGTGCCCAGGCTCCGTTGCCCGGTACAATTGGCGATTTCTGGTACATGATTGCACAGGAAAAGTGCAGCCAAATTCTTATGCTTTGTAATTTCAAAGAAATGGTAACTATTCTCTAGAATTATTTAATTAATTTAAGAATGCCTCGAAATGTGCCGAGTACTTTCCGCAGACGGTGACCAAAGCTCTAGAAATACAGGGAGTTACCGTCTGGGCAAAGAAAATCACCAAGTACAATTGGAAGACGACGACTCCCGTCCAGGTGATTGTGACCGAGCTCGAAGTCAGCCTAGCTACTGTACCCAATTTCAAGCACAAATGCACCCATTACCGATGGAAGGTGGAAAAGCTATTTTTTCTCCGAATATCTGGAATTACAGGATTGGCCGGACAGAGGTACTCCAGCTGCAGATGAAGCCCCCATTGAGCTCTGCCAGTTATTAACGCGTAACTTTAAAAAGGACGGTCGTCCGATTCTCGTCCACTGCTCGGCCGGTATCGGCAGGACAGGAGCCGTCGTCCTAATCGACCTACTGATGGAAATGCTGGCAGCTAAGAAGCCTTGGAACTCGGACCTATTGCCCTATCTGCGGGAGATCCGCTGCCAGAGGAATAACTCCGTCCAGACGGAGCATCAATATCTCTATGTGCACATGGTTACCCTCAAATACATTGCTAGACATTTTGCCATGAAGGATTCAAAATTCTGCAAAATGCTCGACATCTTTACCCAGGAGTACAAAAATTATTGCAAGGCTTTCCAGCAATGAGCCCGTTTTGAGACTCGTGATAATAAAACAAAGAGAATAAAACTCTGGGAAACATTGATTTTGTTATTTGTTGTATTGTAAATGGAGAAGACGAACGAAAAGAAGAAAGAGTAATTTAATGACTGGTGCCATGTCGAAGGTCACTGTTGATTTCTATCAATTCTATTTGCTGGTCTTGTTTCAAGAGAAAACGGAAGTTAATAAAAGGGGAAAAGGACAATCCGAAAGGGCAACAAACGTGTGACGGGTTGGATTCGTGCTAATCTTCGGGCTGCTGGGGGGAGAAGCGACTTCCCCAACCGGATCGGGCCAAGCAGCAAGTGCCGAAAACACCTTTGACAATGGGCGTGAGAGTCATCATAGAGGAAGAGAAGGACTGAGATTAAAACAATCGCAGGACGGGGGCAACGACCGGACATTTAGGACAGAATGGGATATGTGACGGCCGGGTACATTGAAATGATCGGGAGAGACCGTTAGCCGATTAGCCTTTGAAAAAAAGGAGAAGAGCCATGACCTACTGGCAACCAAGAAAAGATCTCTCCTCACTGTATAGGATAGAAAAAGAGCCATTGTGTGTCCTCTCCCTCTATTCAATTGTTTTTATTAAGAATAACAGGAACAGTTAGTAGAATGGGAAAAAGACAGAGAAATATTGCGAACCGTATCGGTTTGGCGCTGCTGTAATCGACGGAGTTCAAGTGAGACCACCGGCCCCTTTCCGAGTTTTGACTGTGTGGTGTGTTATTACAAAAAGAGAATGAGAGGAGAGAAATAGGAACAGATGGATTCGGCAGATTTAGACCGATTTGGGGCCAACAAAGCACGATTTCCGTTTCGCGTTGACAAATCCGGATAGAGAAAGCATAAATGGATGATTTCACTTTCAGCTAAAGGTTTTTCCCTCGTGTGGGGTTGAGAGGAACACGATTAACACTATTCGTAAGGGGAAAAAAGCCTCAAGTAGCCACTATTTTACGAGAACGAGAGAGAATGAAAACAACGAATTGCGTCAGGTGAAGCACGCGACGACGACGAGCTGACACGATCCGTTCCGTTGTCTTTGAAAAGAAGGATCAGAGAGGATTCTCAAGTTGTTGTTTTTTCGAACTTGGGGCAAACATTCGAGAGGAGGAAGAGGACGCAAAACATTTACCAGTTTGGATAGCTTGTAAGTTTCGGACTGTTTCAGGAAACGACCTGGTGGCGGACGACAAACAACAATTTTAGACAAAAGAGGAAGGAAAGGAGAACTAGTAAAGGCGCAGCCTCTTCTTGAGAACAGGACCAGGCGCCAAAAAGGATTAGACCACTGTTTGGAGAGAAGAGCACGAACTTCGGGAAAGGCCAAGTGGCAGGAATGCCCTTGGAACAATTGTAAACAGGACAGATGCAATTCCGCGAGAGTTTTTTGTCTGGAAGAGGAAGACAAAAATAGGACGGATTGCTGAATGGAACCCGACAAATATACACTGAAACCGAGACGGACAACGAGCAGTTAAGACTGTTTGCAATGGACCGCCGGGCTGGGTCAGAGAAGGTACAATGAGAGACGACGGAGGCGAGAATGAGGCGATGATTTATGTTGTGTAATTTTGACACATCAACAGACACCTCCCGCACTTATTGTACTCTAAACACAGCTGGCAAACCGCCATTAGAAAATAATCGACAAACCGACAATTCACTGATTCCTGTCAAGTGCAGCCACAGATTTTATTGGGAAAAGGGCTAATTGAGGAGTACGAGAGTCAGCTGTGGTTTGATTGATGATGGGATTGTAAGCCCGTGTTATGAGGCGGCCAAGAGCGAAGCAAATAGACAAGATCCGGGCAGAGTGTTAACAATGAAAGGATCTCCTCTGCCGCCTGGAAAATGAACTACAACAGTTGAAACCGGACAGAAGGAGATGAAGAAAAGGGCACGGCAATCCCATTCGAAGACTCTTCTTATACGGGATTGGACGGTACCTGTTTCGTCTAGAAGATTGCCATTTAACTGAATGAAGATCCTGAAGCTGGTTGTCTTTCTACTCTTGAATTTGGATGCGCGAGCCAATCAGACGACATCGATTAATACCACGACACAATTGTCGACAACAACAGTAATCACAACAGAATCAACGAGTATCCAGTCGACAGAGTCATCGCTGGTAACGACGACGGCAACAGAGACTTCAACGGCGAGAATGGCATCGACGATGGCAACAGAGACATCAACGACGAGGATGGCAACGACGGCGCCGACGTCGACGATGACAATTATGACGGTGATGAGACAGAACAAGACGACGGCAATGACTACAAACCAGTCGACAAATAAAAAAGTAAGGAAATGTACTAGGAACACTTGGAAATTTAGGCGAAAGAAGAAAACAAAAAGGAATTGTATTTCTTCGTGGCCATCGGTGTTGGCGCCCTGTTCTTCTTCGCCCTGCTCGTGGCCTTGGCTATTCTTGCGACACTTCGTGTACGAAGAGGAGAGCGCGTCCGACAACTTCTCGACCCGCTTCTGTCACAGTGAAACATCGTCAAACAAATTTTATAACAATAATCTCAATAAAAATTTATCTTATTCAACTGCTTTCTTCATTTTTTCTTCTTCATTGAATTGCCTGAAATTTCGACTTCTTTTGGGAAAGAGAGAGGCAAACTTTTTTAATAAATTGGGGAAGAACAAAAGCAGCCGAATGGACTTGGGAATTGTAGAATCGGAGACCCATTTTGTCGACTTCTTCATCAGACAGAAACCGTGCAGGTCGTGTCACATCACGATCCTTCAAAATACAATTTATAGTGGCAACATAATGAAAATTAGCCATGCTATATTTAAAAAAAAGTACCGTTTTAGCACACACGAGATATCCCATCGTGCCGGATGGATAGGTTGAGACGGCCGAGGTGGCATAAGCCACTTGGGGAAAAAGTTTCCGATTGAAGTCGACCAGATGACGTATCAAGTCGAGATGAAGCCACATGCACTCGCCTACAGCACAACATTAGATGGACAGACTGTTACGGAACTGAGGAAGGGAAGGGGACACGACACACAAATACCTTGGAACAGAGGAGATAGCCCATGAGACCGGAAGTGTAGGTAGGGACAGAGGACACAGCATAGCGGACATGGGAGAACAAAGCTCGACAGGAGGACATCAAGACAACTATCAGGGAGAGGTCCAACCAGGGACATTCACCTCGAATTACATTTTGGGAAGTAAAAAGGGAGAATTTACCTTGGGAGGCGAGTACTCCTCCATCTCTGAGGGCGTCTCTCAGCAGTTCATAGTAGGACTGTCCAAAGAGAGACTCGGCCGGACCGACAGGATCGGAAGAATCCGTAATTATTACATCAAAGGCATCTTTGTGCTTTTTCAAGAATTCAAAACCATCTCCAACAAAAAGATTAAGTTTAGGATGAGAGAAACCGGAAGACATCCCGGGAAGATATCTGAAAAATTTATGACAATAGAAAAGTCGACAGACTTTTTGGCGACGTCGATGACCATTTGGTCAATTTCACACATTATGACATTCTCCACCGAGTCATGTTTTAAGACCTCGCGGAGGATTCCACCATCTCCACCGCCTATGATCAAGACCTAGGATGGGAGGAAGAGATATTGCAGAAGATATAAATACTTGTTTGGGGTTAGGATGAGCGAAGAGAGGAAGATGGGCGAGCATCTCTTGGTAGGAGAATTCATCCCTTTCGGTGGCTTGGATGACTCCGTCAAGTACCAAAACATTGCCATATGTTTTACTGAAAAGAAAGATTAAAACAGCGGGAAGATGAGGAAAACCTCTTGAAGACGAGGACATCTTGGTAAAGACTTTTCTCGTGGAAAAGAACTTTTTCAACTTGGAGGGAGAATGCTTGACCAGGCCAAGCGCCTCCCATGGATTCACCGTCGGATTTCAACAATTTATCGTCTGTGCTGGCTTCTATTCGGGAGGATATACGCTCGATCCAAGAAATTTACCTGGATTTTCCATTTGGGCAGCGTCGTCGGGAGAAAACTCCGTAAACCATCCCTTGTGTAGCCCGTTCATATTGCTGAAAATTGTGAGGATTGAAGAATTTGGGAAGAAATAGGCAGAAAAGAGCAATAATTGATTGGCTTATCGGTGAGGAAAGGTCGTCGACGTTACCTTTCCTATCAACGACAGGCAACGTTTCGTCTAGCCTAAAAGGAGCCTTATTGACCCGAGAATGTTCAAAGATCATTTTGCATATTTTAATTGACAATATTTTCTTATTTTTACCGTCAAAAAGAAAACAAAGAGAGGCGTAAATCCTTGCGCTGACAGCTGGTTTCGGCGCAGTCGGAGACTATTGATTTCTTACGCGTATCCTTACGGCCTTTTCTTCTCTTTTTCTTACATTTTTCTTTTATTTATTCTATTAAATTAGTGACTATCTACTGTGTTCTGTTCTACACCTCCCACACCACGTGACCCATCATTGCGTAATCTTGCGCGGCCTAGCCACGCCACCAGCTGTTTCTGTTCTTATTTCTTTTTGCTTCTTTCTTCTACTTTCTATAAATTTTAATATTTTCCTTTTCTTTTCTATCTGCGTATTTTTCGTGTATATTTTCATTCAATCGATATTTTTCTTGTTGTTTTTCTACATGTTTTTAACCAGTTTCTATATGCTAACCGGTTTTATTTCAGAACTTCGCAGAAGCACGACAACTAGCGTCGATAATAACAAGCCACCATGGGTGTTCCACGTCGTTTCAACGGTTATGGCGATGCTCAGCCAATTCGCGTAGAAGATGCTGATGAATTCAACTATGCAGAGTAAGCTACTTTGTATTTATTTAATATTTTCATGATTTCAGTTATGATTTAACAGAAAGTGGAGATGAGGCGACGGATCGAACTGATCAATCGGCCGAATCTCGTACATCCCGTTCTAGAAAAAATAAAGAAAAAAGAACCGAGAGAAAGTGAGTATCTTTTTAAAAAAAATTAATAGAGAGCCTGTTTAGATTGAAGAAAATGATGGGTGACATGGAAACAGATGGAATTCGTGTCAAAAGCAATATGGGAGCCAGGAAACATCGTCGCCTTGAAAATGGTAAGCGAATGCCAGGTTTCTTGGCGAGCCACTGGTTTCAGTGCGTATTCTCCTGTCGTACACCGACCGCGATGACATTTGCACTGATTTTTCGGATCTCGTTCCCAAAACCATCTCCGCCTTTGAGAGACTTCTCTCTGAAAAGGAAAACATGCGGGTAATCGCTTGTTATTCTCATTTCTTAATTTAAAATTCTTATACAATTGTCGGAATTTCAGAAATGGAATGAATTCATTGAAAAAGACGAAGAAGAACAACGAGAGATATTGAAAACGGGCGTCTGGTTGACAGACGAAGATCGACAGAAGGAATGGTACGTGGTCAACCATCAGACAGGCGGCAAGACGACTCCTAGAAAGAAAAACGACGACGAGAGACAGCGTCAGTTCCAGTTGTAGTCGATAACGGAACCATTTTCAGATCACCCGGCGTATTCGGCCAGGGCTTGCTTCGATCTCTTGGAGAAGAAAAGTAAGAAACTACTCTCCGAGAAGCATCTTCCTTGGGGTTTCGTGGCCCATGTGGAGAAACAGCTGAGAGATTTCTTTGCCGCCGACTCTGAAGGTGTATTCGTCGGCCAATATGACTGTCCCCTATCACGAGCCCTTCTCCACGCCGTGGCTCAATTCCTTCGTCTCGCGTCTAAAAGTGAGCTTTGATTTGTCAATCCGTCGTCTCTTATCTATTGTACTTTGACTCAATCAAAAGTTCAGGTTCGACGGACTCATCCACCCAATCCCGAATCACGGAGGTCCGTAATTTGCGAGCCTACTTCATCCCGCCTCGAACAGAGCTGGTCCCGTATCTGTCGTCACTCCGATCGACGCCCATCGAGTACGCACCTTGGGAGCCAGAAGAAGGCGACAGCGACAAAGACTCCAGCTTCGAAAGATGCTAGCAACCCGCGTCTGTTACACCCCCCGATGTTTGTCTCTCTTCTGTTTTTGCCGGGGGTTTGGCTAGTATAACTTTTCATCAGGGCTATTTCTCTTTCTAATAAATTGTTCTTTTTCTATTTATTTTTTACTCTTAGTGGGTCTTCCATTTTTTTCTGCTTTCCCAACAAGCGATGCGATCCATTTCAACGCAATGCGTCTCGATCATCTAGCTTTCCTGGCTTCCCCCATTATTTTGCCTTCACTTCTCTCGTCCCAAGCCATTTCGATTCCCGTACTTTGCCCGGCCGTAGATCTACGTCATACTCTCTCTCAATCCACGCGCTGCCCGCCCCTTGCGTACTTTGCACCCCTAAACGCCACTGTTCCTGTTGTCTTTTCGTTCGTTCAGCTGCCGCCGCTTGAACTCGTCAACGGCCGCCACCAATTGATCTAGAAGATTAGAGACTCCCCCCTCTAATAAATATATTTGGACCTAGAGGACAGAAACCAACTGAAAAGGTTTGTTTACCCGAAAACTCACAACACAGGGGCTGTTTTTACTCGAGGAGGAAGGGTCAGAAAACACGCGGCGTTGTGTCTTATTCGGGGGTCTTATCAGTGTTCAGAAGTTGTGTGTTGCCAATGTAAACTTTGTCTTCTCATTGGTGCAGAAGGTCTCCCCACGTGTCCTGTATTTTCCCCCTTTTTACTTGATTTATCTCGTAAAAATCTTGTCTAAAGTCTTTCGTCGTTTTTTTTCTATTCACATCAGCTGCTTTCCTTGCTGCTTCCCGGTTTGACGTCATTCTCTGATCATTCTTTTTCAGTTAAGAGGATCTCTTCGATCTCAGGATGGCTGAGGCCCACGCTGCCGCCGCTCTCTCCTTCTCAGGTCAGTCATTTCTTTCTTTGACCAATCGACGATTTCAGTAACCCACGATGGTGTATCAGTCAGCTATGATCAAGAGCTACTTCGAGATATCTGGCATGCCTTTCAACGAGGCTACAAGAAACGGATTGCCCGTTTCCGGAACAATTTTATGGCGGGCATGTTCCCGGCCAACAGTGTCACTTTCTGTATCGTCGTGGCAGCTGTCGCCTTCTTCTCCGTCTTCCGTCAGGACGTCTCCTTCGGCATAATGCCCTTTATCCAATACTACGTTCTTCATTTCATTTTTGGGTTGGTTTCCTTTTCTCCTCTTTATATATTTTTCCTTTCTAGTGACGGTTTAATCGGTCAGACTTTGTCCGTCCTTCTTGCCGGCGCCTTTCTTTGGTTCCTTCTCGTTCAACTGCTTCGATTTAGCATAAAATTCCTGCTCACGTACAAGGGATGGATGTACGAGGCTCCCGGCAAGCCAGTCTCGACTCCCACCAAAATCTGGCTGGTCAGTTTCCTTCCTTCCCCTTTGTTATTTTTTTATTCTCAGAGTGTTCTTCATTTTATCTCTAAATTTGACCCGATGATGCACTCTTTCCAAGGAGCTCTCCCTCATTTGCCATTGCCTTCCCTCGACGAGACCGTCGCTAAACATCTCCTCTCAATGAAGCCGATTCTCAGCGAAGAAGAATACACAGACTTGGAGGTCTTGTCGGAGAGATTCCGCAAAGGTGTCGGCCGTCGTCTTCAGCGCTATCTGACCCTGAAAAGTTGGATGAGCACAAATTACGTGACCGATTGGTGGGAGGAATACGTCTACATGAGACAGCGCAGTCCCATCATGATCAATAGCAATTATTATGGATTCGTATGTGGCCTTTTTTTCTGTTTCTATCGGGAATATTCAGGATTCTCTCCATTGTCATCCGACCACCAAGCAAGGTGCCCGTGCCGCCAATGTCACCTACTGTTCCTTGCTTTTCCGTCGCATGGTCGAGCGACAAGAAGTTTCTCCGGTTAGTTTCACGTCCTTCTTTTATTTATTTTCTTTAGTTCTCGATCGCTCCCCGTACCAAGGTGCCCTTCTGTACGATGCAATATGAGCGTTTGTTCAACAGTTGCCGTATTCCTGGGGAGGAAGTCGACCGTTTCCTTGTCTGGCAAGATGCTAAGCACGTCGCCGTCTATCACAAAGGCTGCTGGTACAAGGTGATTGTCCACAATGGCAAGAGACTCCTCGACCCGGCTGAGCTTCAAGTTCAATTCGACGCTATCCTCGAGGCCGACGACGAGCCCGCTCCAGGAGAGAAATTCTTGGCTGCTTTGACAGCCGGAGACCGTCAACCATGGGCTGCCACAAGAAAAGCCTACTTCCGGTCAGGAATCAACAAGCCCAGTTTGAATGACATCGAAAGAGCTGCATTCGTTGTGATTTTAGACGAAGAAGAACATCAATATGACCCAGTGAGTATCCCATTTCTCTTATTTTTACGGGAATATTTTCAGAATGACCAGGGGCGAATGGATCGTTGGGCTCACAGTCTCCTTCATGGCAAGGGCTACGACCGCTGGTTCGACAAATCTTTCAATCTGATCATTTCGAAGAATGCCCATGTCGGCAGCAACACTGAGCACTCTTGGGGCGATGCCGCCGTGACGGCCCATTTCCAAGAGTGGATCTTTATCCGCGATGCCATCCACGTAGGATATGACTCGAATGGAAACTGCAAGGGAACCCCTCGCGTCGTTCTCCAACCGGAAAGACTCAAATGGGATATTCCGCAACCAGCTTTGGTAGGATTTTTCTCCCTTTCTTGTTATAAAATTCCATAATTTTAGGAGCAAATTGACCGTTCTTTGACTACGGCAAATGCGTTGATTGAGGATGTCGAGATGGCCCTTTTGGTCTGGACCGACTGGGGAAAAGGATTCATCAAGAAGTTGCGTGTCTCGCCGGATGCCTTCCTTCAAATGTGTCTCCAACTTACTTATTACAAGGTCTGTCGACTTCTTCTGCCTCTTTTATCCATTTTTCTTCAGAATCAGGGCAAATTCTCCCTGACTTATGAGGCTTCGATGACTCGCCTCTATCGGGAAGGTCGGACAGAGACCGTCCGCTCGTGTACTGTCCAGGCAGCCGAATTTGTCAAGAAAATGGTCGACCCCAAGGCAACGGTAACTTGTGTTTTCGGCTTTTCTTATCATTTACAGAGAGAAGAGCGACTGGCCGCGTTGAGAGTAGCCTGTGATCGACACCAGGAATTGTACAGAGACGCCATGTGCGGCAAGGGAATTGACCGTCATCTCTTCGCCCTTTACGTCATCAAGCGCTATTTGGAGGAGGAGTCGCCCTTCTTTGACAAGATCTTCCCTCCGACGTATTTGCTCTCGACCAGTCAGACTCCTCTGAATCAGTGCGACGACGACAAGACCGGACTCAGTGACGACATGAAGCAGGCCCTCATCTCGGCTGGAGGCGGCTTTGGTCCCGTCGCCGATCGTGGCTACGGAGTATCCTACATCGTTGCCGGAGAAGATCAAATCTCTTTCCACATATCCAGCAAACGATCGGCTGATAACACGGTAAATTCATAGATTTTTCTGCAAAATAAGTAATTTATTTTCAGAGCTCGAAAGGTTTCCGAGAGGAGTTGGTCCGCTCCCTACAAGCGATGAGAGCCCTTAGCAGCGATAACAAATCTAAGAAATAAACACGTGCCATAGTTGACCCGGGCTCATTATATTTTTTATCTCTTTCATCACCCGAAAGCGGGTTCCTTTCTTTGTTACGGTACAAGCTCCGTTAGCGGGGCATTTTTGCTCATTTGTTTGCAAGTGATTTTCACTGGTCGATTTGTTATTTTGTTCTTTTTTAGCATAGATTGTTGTATATCTTTCTCGCCATTTTGGCATAATAATTCTTCTGTATTTTGCCATATAGACATCAATAAATTTGTACATTTCTCTAACTACAATAATTGATTTCCTCGGTGTTACTCTTCAAATCGTTATGTAAAAAAATACAACACAAAATTTACTCCCTTTTCTCAATTATTTTTATTTTTTAGATTTTCTTCATTACATTTTGATATTTATATGTTTCTAAGCCGTCGATTATGTTCTCTTCTTCATTTTCACAATGCTCAAAAATGGCCAAATTCTATTCGATCCGCTATTGAAAGCAGCTGCTCAGTACAGCCGGATTTTATTAGTCAAGAAGAAGAAAATAATCTATTGAAAGAAGTTGAACCTCACATGAAAAGACTTCGATATGAAAAAAGTCATTGGGATGATGTAAGAAAGGTTATATTTTTTATCAGTTTCTATTTTCAGGCAATTCATCTTTATCGTGAAAGAGAGCAGCGTAAATGGAGCGATGAGTCTGAAAAAATAATTCAACGAATTCGGTTCGTTTATTTTTTATGATATAGTCTGTTTCAAATGAAAATGTCTCACTGCGCAACGGCGGGATTCCAATTTTTTGAAATTTGCAACAAAATTTATTTTTATAAAAATAGCACTTTTTTGGATTTGCCATGATTTATGCTAGTTCTTGTACTTTTTCGGTAGATCAAGATTTTTACAGGTAAATGCAATTAAAATTAACATGAAAATAAGAGAGAAATTCACAGAAAATTGCATAAGCAAGAAAGCAAAATCGAGCATCTGACCCATCTAGACGGGCCGAGCGCTCTATCTAGATCGATTTAACCTTTAACCACCTACATATCCGTTTGAAACAGGCTATACTTATTTTATTTCTTACAGAGATACATCATTTCCAAAAGAAGCACATCATTTGACACATGTACATATTTTAGATTTACATAAAGACGGCGTAATAAAACCTCACATAGATAGCATTAGGGTACAGAGAGTTTTTTTTTATTTTTTATGCACGATTTCAGTATTGCGGAGACGTAATCAGTGGTGTTTCACTTCTTTCCGATTGTGTTATGAGATTGCGACATAAAGAAGATAAAGAAAATATAATTGTTGATCTATTTCTTCCACGAAGGAGCTTGTACATTTTAGGGTGAGGACGATAGTTTTTTATTCCCACGTTTATCGTATCAAAGTTTAGTTTTTCATTTATTTTGCAATGGTTTTATGACCTTCATTTCAGTGGCCAAGGACGCTATGACTTCACACATGAAGTTCTCTCTGCTGGAGAATCGGTATATGAAGGTCGCGAAATAACGCGTAATCGAAGAATATCTATTATTTGCCGCGATTTACCCAAGAAGGAAAACATGCACTCAGAAGAGGAAATTCGGTTAAAACCTATTCCGGTGAACTAAAAATAATAAATTTTTATAAAACATTTTCGTTCCCAAATATACATTCAAAAATTAATACAAGTTGTAGAAAAAAAAAAGAATTAAATCACCGGTGCTGGTCAATCGTAATTATGCATTATAGAGCTTTCTCCTTTTCTTCTTCGGATTTTTTAACTGAACCAAGGGGATCAACACTGTCTTCATCCACTGGTTGCATTTGATAACCGAAAAATCCGTCAGATTTTGCCATAGACATCTAAAAAATATTTAAAAAAATAAATGGAAACTAACCGTGAGATGAACATTGTGATAGGTAAGGAAAGCTAATCCAGAAGTGAGCAATGCCTTTAAAGCCAATGGAACCTTATCGTCTTGGACGAGCAAGAAATATAGCAAATATGAAACAGGAAGATGCCTGAAACTCCAAATAATTAGGATATTTCTTACTAACTAACCTGAACAAAAATAAGCAGAGCATATTGGCATTAATCAGCATATCTTGGACGGATCCACGTTTATTACCCAATGCAAGTCGAACCATTGTTCGTAAATGAAGGAATACAGTTTGTACTTCAACTAAAAGCCCAATCATGGCAAATCCAAATAGCCGACCAGTCCAAAGAATGATAGAAAATACAACAATAACCTATAAAAAACTTGCATTATAAAATGATAAAAATACCAGAGAGTGATGTACTATATATTCCTTGGAATTAGGCAGCTCTCCGTGAATATACATATCAATTAAATCGTAAATAAAATAACCTAAAATTCTGGTAAAAATTTAAACAAATACAAATTTACCGAGCGACCACAAAAAAACATATTGAGCCGATTCAGTATAATGATCATAGGGTTGTTTTACGTAATTCGAATCTACAAGCAAACTAAAAATCAGAAGACTTGAAAGAAAAACTGAAAGCATACCTTGTCAAACAAGCTAAAGCAGATATGAGTGCATGAGTAAATGAAACAACTCTAACGGCAAATATACGGACCTAAAAATTGAAATTATCATTATAAAAACACAAATGAAAGTAAATTGTTAGATTCTTACCTTGTTAACACTCCAGTCGGGTTGTTTCGCAGCAACAACTGCTCTTGAGACCAGATATTCGATCCTAAGCGCAACAGAGACACATACACAGAAAATAATCCTCTCCATCCTAGAAAAAAATAAAATAAATTTTCCATTACCCTATGGGCTGTTGCGAAAAAAAAGATAAGAAATGGAGGAGTAATAAAGAGAACATCAGACGAGTTTTTGGCGTACTTTGTACGGCAGAAACGGAGAAGTGAGGTGGTAAAGATCTATCAAATGCTGGTATACGTTTATGAAAGATATCATAGAGAGCAAAATACAATAGGAGAAATAAGGATTGAAGCGCTGCGTTCACCTGCCACATGACAGGTTTTTCGTGGCGGTTGATGGGTGCGTTTTCAGCTTTAACATTCTTTCAATAACCAATCATTCGAAAAAATAAAATGATGCTGCGGATTCAAGGAAAAAAATGACGCATATAGCGTAGTATCAGCGAGTGCGGATGGTGTGACTTGGAACAAGAGATAAGAGAAGGCCAAGCGATGTGAGCGGAAATTGACGTGCGTGTCCAGGATACAACCAAGCTGCAAACTAAGCGGTAGAAAACGCTGGCGAAAAAGCACAAAAAATAGGCGGAAGGCGCTGACTAAGAAGCACGCTGTAAGAAACAAAGTGAGAAGAAGGTGGGACGTCCGAGCAAAAACCAAACAGCACAGACAGGCCTAACAAACAAGAGGCAAACAGGCCAGATGCACTTATAACCGGAGATTATGTGTACTTAGCAATCAATAAAGGTAATATGGATACATGCACGATTTTTATTGAATCATACAAGGAATAATCATTGGGACTGCATCTTTTTATGGAGGTTTCCGTCATCCGTATCACGAAGAAGATTGACAGCATGCATCAAGATAGGCTCAAGGACTTCCCAGCACTCTTTTACGGCTTTGGGGCTCCCAGGCATATTCACAATCAGGCAGTTTCCACGTATTCCAGCAACTGCTCTTGATAGAGCAGCCATTGGAGTAGCTTGCAAGGAGCGAGTATGCAGGGCGACTTCAAGCCCCGTGCAGCGCTTCTCAATAATGGATAAGGTAGCTTCTGGTGTGACATCACGAGGAGCAAACCCTGTCCCTCCGGTGGTAATGACGACATTATTGCGGGAACTCATTTCCACGAGTTTTGTAGAGATGACCCGCTGATCATCTTCAACAAGTCCCGTTTCCACAATATACTTCTCACTCTTGGAGAGAAGGCCCGTAAGGGCTGGGCCACTAAGGTCGGGACGTGTACCAGCTACTGCCGAGTCACTGATAGTTAAAACAGCCACTCGAACAGAAGCCATTTCAAGCATGCAGGGGGTAACTGAAGTCATGTACATTGTTGAAGGGGAAGGCATGCAACCAATTGGAATATACATTGCAGATAAAAAAACTGCTGCATATAAAATGAGAATTTATAACAAAAATTTATTTTCAAACATAACAAATGAAAATCAACAACAAAAATAAATTCAATAACAATTATTGTCTCCATAACTTTAAAACTTTGTCTTTTCCACCGCTGACAACTTTGGTTCCTTCAGGGCTCCAATCAACAGTATAAACTTCATCTCCATGTCCGGGTAAATCAACGTAAAGATGTTTAGATTTCATGTCCCATACCTATAAAAATATTATTTCTTTTAACCACTTTTTCATACCTTGAGAGTAGAATCAGCTGATCCTGAAATAAGCAATCTACTATCTGCTGACCAAGCTACTTGATAGACTGCATTGACATGTCCTCTAAAAAGAAAACGATAAGAAAAACTGAAATGACGAGCCTTAGTGAAATTAAATACTTTCCAGTGCGACCACACCATAACTTGACAGATTTATCGAACGATGCTGATGCTATGTAACGTGTATCAGGAGAGAAAACAACTTGATTCACAAGTTGTTGATGACCCGTCATACGTGCAATATAAGTCTTAGTTTCTGCTGGATTCCATAAAAACATTGTAAAATCATCTGATCCACTAACCTAAATTATTTTACAAATAAAAAAATAAAGTAGAAGCCTCACCAATTTTTCACCGCCACATATTTTTATAGTCTCTTGATATCGTTTTAAAGCGATTTTCTGTGCTTCTTCAACAGACTTGGGACGTTCACAGCCATTCTTGGGCTCAAAACAACTAGTTCTTAATGCATAATCTGTATTTAAAGCCAAAGTATTAATCCAATGTGCATGGCCACTCAATGTTCGGCACATAACACCATCTTCTGTCCTCCATACTTTAACTGTTCGATCCTAAATATTTAGTTACGCAAAAAAACGAAAACAAACCTGTGAGCCGGAATACAAAAGACCTTCTCCTCCCCATCGTATGCTCGTGACACATGCAGTATGTCCTGAAAAGCATTAAATATTGAAAAAAATACGACAGTAACCTGTTAGTGCTTTAGCTACGTTTCCAGATGTTGTATCCCAAATGAAAATATTGCCATCTTTCCCAGCACTAGCCAGAAATCTGTAAATTTAAATAACTAACAAAATTATAACAAAAATTTACCGACATTGCGAATCCTTGTGGAGAGGTTGCCATGCAAGGTGAGTTACCCATTGTTTATGCCGAGTCATAGTTTTGCCAATTTGTGTGCCAGTTTCAGCATTCCAAATCATAATCTACAAACAATAAACTATCACATAAGTAAAAGTTACCTGTCCGTTTTTACAAGCGGATGCTATTCTGGTACCATCTGGAGACCAAGCTATACATAAAACCCAGTTTGTGTGTCCTTTACAAGTAAATTGTGGAAGTTCTGTATTAGTATCCCATATCCGAACTGTGGTATCACCAGAACCCGAGGCAAGTCCTCTGAAAACGGAAAATGCAAAAGCAAAAATAACGAGAGACCTTCCGTCAGGGCTAAATTGTGCTGAAATTACAGCTTCACTGTGACCAGGTATACTAGCAGAACATCTTGTTACCGGTCGCACTCTAAATACTGCTTGGGGCTGATAAATCAAGTTTAGTGTCTAAAATTCAACGTTGAAGAAAAAAGCAAAGCAAACCTTTTCAAAATCTAGCTTTTCAACTGAATTTTGTATAGAATCCTTAATTTCAACTCCATTATCAGTAAAAAACGATATAGGAACTGGGTCATCACTGAAAAAAATAAGTCTACAAAAATAAAAAGTCTTACCCATTCTCTAAAAGTTGGTTACAAAGTATTTGCAGCTGAACTGATGTAACAGTGGTTGGAAGAAGAATTCCGGCACCACCAAGTTCGTTCCCATCTTCGCCTAAGAACCTAACTGATACTTGCCCTACTGGGTCTTCTTCCATCTGTAAAAGCCATTTTTATACTGAAAGTATGGAGAAAAGTCTATAAGAAAAATAATAATGAGCAATGTGAGAAACAAACAACGTGCAAAAGGAGAAAAAAACTAATTTTGTAACGTCAAAATATGCAAGACGCAATCACGTAAAGTGGTACTTTTCAAAAAAATAAGAGAAAAATCCTGTTATAAAAAGCTCAAAGAAGCACTGTGGTTTGACTGGAAGAGGATACAAAAAGCAAGAAACAGTAGAGCAGTAGAGAACCAGTGCACAAAAAGAATTCGATAGGACACAAAACGCATTAAAAGAAGTGGAATAAAAACAAAAGTAACTCGTTAGTATGATTCTCTGACTTTCCACTCCGTGATCACCCCCCGATTTTGCAACGCCATTAATAGGCACTCTGCCAAATGGCACATTTGATACTCAGCCTCATTTAAAAATAATAAGTTGCAGATTCTGACTCCCCAGGCTGAGAGCAGTCGAATGATACTAATTTCGCTGCATAAGAATGAGAAATAAGAACGCAGCCAAATGGCACATTTGATACACAGCCTCATTTGAATGTAATAGTAATACCGTAATCTGATTCCCCATTCTGACTAGTTGAATGAATTCACCCTAAAAGAAATGGAACATGTTGAAGAAGAAACAAGGGAAATAAAAAGAAAAGAAAAAAAGAGCCACAGCGAGAATTGCACCTAGGTTCCATCGCTTCAAACGTTTGAAAGACGTTAATCTTCTCCATTTGACTAAAAAAGATTTTTTAAAACTCAAACAAAAATGTATCAACTTTTATTAAAACATGAACAACATTGAAAAATGGAAATTTCACAAAATGACTTTTCAGTATTTCCTTCACTAATCTCAGACTTGGCTCACGCGTATTCCGCGATCATCCACACCATCGTACTGGTAAGGCTTCACTACATTAGTAGGAACGAGGTTTCCCTAAAAATAAATAAAATAAATTTGAAAGACATAAAGAACTAACTTTAAACTTCAGGAAATGTTTGACATCGGGATCATCTCGCATTTGGCGATGTGCGATAACTCGGCATAAAAATTTTTGCAACTCGATGGAGCAGGCTAATGGAAGCTCAACTGCGGGAGCGTTTTCTCTTTCAATCTAAATTTAAACATGACAAGATATGCAATTTTAAAGATTACAGTAAGCTTCCTTGGAGCTCGAGGAACTTCATATCCTTCTCTTCTATAATTCTGTTCAAGCTTATGTCTCAATCCTTGAACGTCAGAAAAGTAGCGTAAGACTTCGGTTTGATCAGTATCATTCCATACTGTGACGACTTTGTAGACGGAACCATCTTCGCGCTTCTCGACAACGTGAACGCTCACCTTCACAGGACTTATATTCTGAAAATAATGCATTCAACCAATAATTTTGGGAGGAAGTCTAAATTCATAAATAAAAAAAACGTACAGTAGGACCGCCGGCTGAAGAAGTTATAGATTGTGAATGAGGTTCATTTCCTGAAGACATCTGTAAGCGGTATAAATAAATATGCACATAATTAAAATGATAAAAGAAAGGTAGTAGTTACCGGAGTGCTTATAAAAATGCAGAGAAATGGTGAATATTTATTTAAAATGTTACAATCTCAATCTCAAAAAACACAACTAACAGCAAAACGATCACTGGGAAAACAAAGAAATGCCCGTATTCGTTAGCTCAAGCATAATATGCGATGACTCGAAAAAGAGAAAAATGAGAAGTAACGCTAGAAATCTTCAAACTTTTTTGCCTGAAATGCTTGTCCGCAACTTCAAACACCCGCTCCGAATCTATGTTCCTTATATTTAATACAACGTTTATCTTTTTTTTCAGATTCGTTTATAGGTGTAATAAATCTCACCGCAATAGTTTCAAATATACAATGAAACGAAGTGAAAAAGAAAACAGTAAGAGTTTCATAAATTTATCTCATTGTCTTTTTAGATCAAGGCGTTATCCACCATTTTATGAATATTACGGGATGTAACCATAATTTGTCGAAAACGGTTATTGCAAGCCACAATGATAATCTCGAGGTTTGAATAGAATATTTCATTGTTTCAGATTTTGACGCTAATATATAGTTTATATGATGTGTTTACTCATTTACTGATAATGTCTGTTCAGGATTGGTGCTGATTTAATCTTTCTACAAGAGGTTGTCAACGAAGTTCGAGCACCATGTTTCTCGCGACTTGAGAATACCTACAACATCTATTTTTCGAACACGTATGCTGCTATCTTTCTACTTAATTTTTGCAGATGCTCCATATTACACAGCGATTTTAGTATGCAATGAGTTTGATGTGAAGAGTCATTAAGTAATCCACTACCAAAATAGTGGCATGGGAAGAACACTACAAATAGTCGAGATACCATCTCCAAATAATCTTGTTACCCGCTTTAATTAGGGAAGGGGTAGGCTTTCTAAAGTGCCAATACGTTCAGAAGTTCCACCATCCGCTAAGTTCACCAAAATCTATATTTTGCTTATTTCTACTGTTTTCTTCTATTTTCTGCTCTTTTCTGTATCAGAATATTATGGAGAACAATAATAGGTATGCTTTATCAACAGATATCGAAGAATTATTCAGAAAATAGTTGTTTTCGGAAAGATTCCTCTATTGCTTTCTTCCCTTCTAAAGCTACTTATTTCAGCTTATATTTACGTGTATCACAATTAAAATAGTGATCACAAGCAATGGATATTACCATAGAAGATCTATAATAGTAGCAATAGAACCTGAAACAATAGTTGTGATTGAAAGACGACCCTTCAACTATACTATACCAACCTTCTTCAATTTCTTTTCTATTCCTACCTATTCCTCCATCGGAATGACCTAGTAGATCTCTAAAATAATTTATTCTACTATAGAAAAGGTAAATAATAGTAGAAAAGTACAGAAAACGCAAAAAGATAGAACATGCAAGGGGATCGAACTTGAGCAAATCAATTGATAGTCAGACTATTTTCCTTTGCACCATTATCGTGCCTTTATTTCACTTCTTTTTCAATCATAGATATTTTATTTTTTTTCACTTTTCCCCACTTTTTTTTTCTCAACTTTCTTCTCTATGCCACTCAATTTTTCTCAGAAGCCACATCTTCCGAGGTCAAAAAGTTGTCAGGGATCTGGTGGTGTGGGTCAAATTGCTGGATTTTGCAGATATACGGGTGAAAACCGCAAAAGTTAGTCTCTCGATCCGACCTTCACCTCTCTCAAGTCTATTCGCTAGGATTCCTTCCGATGGAATATTATTATTTTTATATTAGTTGGTATTGATCCAGTTAGGAAAACATAAGAATACTAATTATAGTACTGATCATTAATATACATTTTATGCATTTTTCTATGACGGGGTCTGGATCAAGAGAAAAACGCATTTGTAGTGCTGAAAATTGCATTTCTATCACCTTCTAACGTGTCAAAAGGTGATATCATGTCAAAAGCTGATGGCGCTAAACTTTATAGTTTGAATGTCTAGCAGTCCCTGACGGTTCCTTTAAGGTTCCATTGGTTCTAGTAATTCCCGTCATACTCCTTCTGTTTTACATCTGGTTTCCAAGAAAATTCAGCCGATCGGCCAGTCGATGTCGGATAACGACAGGCAGACGGTCATCTCGTCGCCCACTCCTCATTCAAGAGGATAGACAGAAGAAAGGAAATCTCCGTCGATTTAAAAATACTGTCAGTTTTCCTAACGCAATTCTGATGAAGCGGAAAAATAGTGGCAATGATTATCGCTACCGCTTTCATTTAACCTGGGTATAATCGCTTTCCCCCAAGTCAAATCAACACCATCATTTTGCTGACTTCATAAATGGCTACCGATAGAGACGCAGAAATTGCAAAGCTACAAAAAGAAAATGAAGAAATGGCGGCAAAATTACGAAAACTGGAAACGAAAATAGGTGAGTGTGATCCTACGGTAGAAAATTGAGCATTTCAGAAAGTTTTCAAGAATTAGAAGAAGACGGAAGGTGTCCCGTATGCCAATTAAATTATAGTAGACTTGACCGATTTCCAATGGTAGGGAAGTGTGGCCACACCATCTGTGAGCGCTGTTATCAAATGATCAGATATGACAAATGTCCGATTTGTCGAGACGGCATCAGTTTCACACATCCGTCAAAGAATTTTCTTGCTTACGGTAGGTCACTTTGACTGAGAAATAGAAAAATAAACATTCCAGCGCTTCTTGAAAAGAGTAACTTGCTGGAAGGGACTATCGATGTAAATAATACGGTAAATTTCCCACTTGATTCGGAAATAGAATTCAGATATTAATCTTGGGAAAACCCAAAGGAGACTCCCAACGTAAATCCCGACCTGAGGTTACTGGCATGTTCTTGAACGCCAACAGAACCGAGTGGATTGAAATACAGTTCAAATTGCCGTATAATACCTACGGCGGCGGTGCCGTTTACCTCAACGGAGAAATTTACATATTCGGAGGAGAAAATAATCCAAAGAATGCATACAAACTCGAAGAAAACTTGAAATGGGTACGATTGGCGGATATGAATATTGGACGATCTTGGATGACCAACAGTTCATTAATATGGAATGGATGCATTTGGGTCATGGGTGGAAAGGATCCTGATGGAAAATGCTTGAAAAGTGTGGAGAAATACGATCCACAAGAGGATAAATGGACACTTATGCCGTAGGTTCCTGATGATAGACAGCCATCGGAGTTTTCAGGGACATGATTCATCCACGAGCATATGCCGCTGCTGTGCTAGGTAATACCGGAATTCACATTTCAGGAGGAGCATCGGATGATGGCATAACCAACACTAAGGAGAAATTCGAAGAAGAATCTTGGATCGAGTTATCGGATAGATCAGAGCATATTTTTGCACATAGCCTTGTTTGTTACAAAGAACAGTTGCTAATGCTCACTAAGAACGATGAATATAGAGGGTACGAAGAATCAAGATATGCGGATAGAGATTCAACCTGGAAACCACTCCGAACGGCGACCCCTACCGATACTTGCGCTGGAATAGTTCTTGATAATGAAATCTATGCAGTTGGTGGATGGAACTATATGCTTTCTGCAGTTGTTTGGGATGTGTCAATATTCAATGGAGTTTATTGGCGAGAGGGACCGAGTCTTCCTTATATCCCCCATGGTAAATCCACTCTAGTTATCCCAAAGCAATTGGCAACTCGTCTTCATAATTACAAACCGTGTTAAATAATAAATATTTACTACGAAGTATAGTTTAGTAAATTGGCTTTGCTCGTCAGGACCCGTGTTCAAACGTCTTCCCGGAAGATAATTGGGACATTTATCTCTCGAGATGCTTATCTCCCGGCCGTTTTATTATTCACAGTTTCTCGGACTGTTGTCTCCCAGCAGATATGGGCAAAACATACAAAAACCGATTGTAAATACCGATTCCTGGGGTTTTAGAAGCTTTTGAGGGTAAATGATTGCATAGCGATGTCAGGTAGGGCAGATTAGTGACGGCGGGAGCGGTTTTAGCTTGATTAGGTATGTCTCCTGCTCCTCCAATGACTTGTGTCATAATGTAAAATAAATAAAGCGCTGGGACTGCGCCGTGTTTTTTTCGGGATTTTTTGTGTCTTTTTTCTTGTCCTTTCGTCTGGTTGGTCGCCTTGTTCATCGATATGAGCGGAACTTGGTGCCGCCGTCTGCTCGTTCGATGATGGTCTTTCTCTTTATTTTCATTCGCTAAATGGGGGCAAATAGTCAAAAGTACAATATAAAAGAAAACTCCATAATTTATTACGGAGAATACTTTGTCTTTGTAGGATCTTCAGGTAACGATGGATATCTGACCATTTCCATCATGCATCGCGGAGTGTTTCGTGCAGTTCGGAAGAAGGGACATCCCTAAAAAGAATATCAATTAGGTGGAGAAATATACCGGTGGTGGGCAATCCCATAATATGGGATTAATGTCGTCGAAGGAGGACAGCTGCTCTTTGTCTCCAACTGGTTCAAAAAATGATTTCCAAATGAGCTTGGCGACCATATCCGAGGCCATGACCGAAAAATGGAAACAGTCGAGAGCAGGGAATGCGATGTTCGGAAGACTCTAGACAATTTTTGATATTTTTAAGGGAAGGAGAAATACTCCAATGACGGGAATATGTCCAATGGAGGCGATGGTCGGAGCGACGACGGCTGCGAAAGTGTCCGTCTCGCCGATCTCCTCTACTGCTTTGAATAACATTTGATCGAATTTCGCCTTCTTTTCTGCAAATCCCGTGGTGTTCTTCCAGAGAAGACAAGAGCAGTAAATTCTTAATGAATCAACGGACACGAAGGAGAAGACAGGCCTACTGGTGAAAGTCGACACAGAAAGGATTCTTGTGAGTGTCGAGGAGGAGTTGAATGTTGACGGGTGGCATCACATTGACAAATGAACGAGGAATTTTTTTCTTTATAAAATGGAGTGACTCCTTCATTGTTTGATAATAATTTTCGGGGTTGTACGCCGTCTGAAATGGGCTTTCCTTCGAAAATTTGACACTCACCTCGTTTTTACAAATTTTACAGAGATCATTTGACCCAATAAAAATATTAATAAATTTCCAATCTTTTTGAAAATCAATTACCTTCGAAGATTTCAATCTCTTTTCCAATTCGACCACCTAAAAACTGGCGTTGAAACAGCCGATTTTGAAGGAAACTTGTCGACGAAGATCGGAGGAGAAAGAGCCCGACTTGGCTATGTTGATGTTTCTTCCATCTATGACCAATTTCGGATTGAAATGTCGAAAAATATCTAGAAAAGTTTAAGGAACAAGACAAGAATTACTGTATAGAGTGGCCTCCTCTTTGAGTGTTTTATTTCCACCTGATACAAATGCCAAGCCTGGATAATCTGTCAGCAAATCTTCAAGATGTTCAGCTCCTACCGTCCTTCCTGCCTATTTTTTTAGCATTACAAACAAAAAGGCAACTAACAGAAAGAGAGTCCCCCATTGAGATGACGACGTCGACATTCCAGGGCGCCAAGGTGTGGATGTCTTCAGCCTCGCCTCTTACCGCCGGAAAATCACAATGGAAATTTTTCCAGCCAAAGGGATAATCTACACGGGAAATTTTAGTACAAAAATCGCCGTACCTCGAGACAAATGAACATATTCTGCCCGGTTCTGTTTCCAATTTTTATAATTTTTATAAATTGTCCACAACTGATCTTCGTCCTCCGTGGCGACGATGACTAAAAAGGACAAATCGAAGAGTTTCATGAGGTTACCCGTAAACAAAAGGCAGAGAAGGACAAACACAGCCTGCATCGGGAATATGGACTGTCCTCCTCCGATAAGATAATCGGTCTGTTGCCCTTTTCAGATGTTTCCCATTGGACCCAATGGGTTTCCCTTGTTTGTGGAGCTTCCGCCGGCCCCGATGACTCAGGCTGTGTAAATACGCCTCCCCTTGCCTTATGTTTTGCCTACACTCACCCTCGGTATCAGTTGTTTTAATCCTTCTACGACCGCAGTCACCTTTCTCAGTTCTACCCCACAGGGCTAATATTCCCCATCCTGTCCGCGATATTTGCTCAAGTATTGAATTTCACAAGCGATCTCTCCCTTTTATTGATCGCCGTCTTCAGCTGACCACAGCTTTTTCTCCTAAAATTGTTCATATTTCAGGCGAAATCGCCTCTTTTTCTCTCGAAACCATTCGAAGAGATTCATACGATGGTGTGCAAGTGGCGCACCGGCCGGTCTACAGGGAACGTGTCCCAGAAGACCTCTACGGCACAAAAGTCCCGCTAAAAAGTGCTCATGGCGGATGTCTCAACAGGTTTGACCCCTTTTTTTACCTCAAATATGTCTAGAATGCCATTCGCCTCTTTGATAGCTGCGGTGATGTGTTTCATCGGTGTTATCCTTTTCTCGACCATGATGGGTTGGGGTTTCAATGCCAGTGTCGAACAGACTCGACGAGCCTTAAAACTCGAGGATTGGCCATGGCTTGACAAGGTTCTATCCTCTTTTGATTTTTTATCTCCGTCTAGGTCCAAATCTCTTTTGTCGTTTTGACTGTGCTTATGTCTATCTTCGCGCTTTTTTTCCTCGCAGTCGGTTTCACTGCCACCGGTGCCACGAGGGAAAGTATGTACAGAGGTAATCTCTCCTTTTTTGGCTAAATAATCTTTCCTATAGACAAAAAATCCAAGTGTGGTGGTCGTTGTGCGTGTATTGTCTGCATGGCTTGGACTCTAGCATTGGTAAGTCGAGTGGTTCTCGCCCAATCTCCTTTAGATCGTCGCATGGCTCATCATAATGTCGATAGTTTCGATGATTTGTTGTGCATATTTTGTATTTGACAGTAATTGTCGGGCCTTTACTACATTTACTGACCATGATTGCATGGATGTTACCCTAATGGAGCCACTAGTAAGGAAGATCTCTCGGGTGGTAAGTGTCAATCTCCTCTCCCTTTGACTTCTTTCAGAATATGAACATCTGTGGCGGCGACCTTCAACAATTCTGTGCATTGACAGCAACAGCCAAGTCCTGGTTGGTTCTTCCTGGTTCTTTTTCTGATTTCTTCCAGGTACATCGTTGGATGGGTTGGCAGTTGTATTGTTCTTCTGGGTCTTGCCGTCTTTTTCGCCGTCCATTCGGCTAACTATGCCCACGTCGGCACAGCCAGCAAGTAAGCCACTTTTCTGCTTCAAAACACCACTCAGATATATTGAATTGCGAGAACTATTGTCTGAGCCAGTAGTTCCTGCTCCGCCCTCATTCCCGCCGCCATCCAGATACGAATTGGAGTATCCGGACAGCGTTGCTCCACCCAGTCGACGCGAGGAGTATCGCAACGGGTAAGCTCTCTCCATTTTCCTATTTTTTTGAATATAGAAAACATGCTCCAAGTTCGGTGTCGTCCAGTCGATTCGCCGAGCATATGTCCGACTCGGTCAGCCAATATCAATACAATCGAAAACGATATGCCCACGAGTAAGTAGCTAGTCCTCCTCCTCCTGTCTCACATATCAGTGGTCTTTCCCGTGACTATTTCCTTCATCTTACCTGTACATTGGTTGTTTTGCTTTAATAAACTATTGCGAATGTTCGAGTGGCTGTTTCATTTATCGGAAATTCCATCAATACTAATCGAAAACAGATGAATTCTTCCCAGATTTAAAGTTTATGAGTACTCCGTCTGGTGGCCAATCGACAGAAGAAGAGATTCATTCAATTTCAGCCAATCTCAATAAAATATTGGAATTATTCTCTCAATTGGTCAGTTTATGGCTCCCACCACGATCCAGATTATTTCCATGCGGCAGTCGTTCAAACCTCTTTTAGACTCCCAAATCGTCTGAACTTCCTTCTCTCCTCGAAGATTCAACGGTGATTTTAGAAGAATTACAAGCAGTTTTACAAATTGTCAGCGACGAAACTCAGACGGTAAAATCCCTTCTTTCTTTACAAAAAAAGGAACATCTAGGTCCGTACAACTGTATTTTCTGTAGAAGAACAATTCGAGAGACTTGAATCCTTGTGGGAAAAGATTGACACCGCGGCGGAGTACGTTAACCAGGTGAATATTTCAACGCGTCGCGTCTGCTTACCCATTTCGCTTGTTTTCAGAAAAAGAGACAATTAGTCGAATTGGAAAAGTTGTGTAACTGTGTCGAGCGGCTCGTCGATAAGAAATAATGGGTTTTTCTCTTCTTCTTTCCTCCTTTATATAAAAATTGCAGTAAGAACGAGATCTGGAGCTGGAAGGCGGGAATCACTCGAACCGAAGCAGCCGCCTGCAAAGGAATTGACCCCAATTGCCTCCGTCGAAGAGCAAAGTGACGATGATGACGATGCTCCTATGGAGGTGAGAATTCCAAAGAAAATAAAAGATTTATTTCAGACGACATCGAAGAAATTAGCTACAGGACCAGATATCGACCTTGTCGAAGAGGAAGAACCAGAAGAGAAATCACTTTTTGAACAAATTCAAGAACAAAAAAGAGTGGAAGAAGAGAAAAAAGCTCAAAAGACTCGTCGGATCAAGAAGAAAAAAATTGGACAGGGAGAATTCGCCGTCAAAGTCAAGTAAAAAACATCTTTGACTTCTATATTCAAATTATAGAAAATCAGAGTTCAAAGTGGTTGCCCTCGACAAAGGAATGAAATCGACCTTGGAGCCTGTTCACAATTATAAGGCCGAGTTGCTAGCCACCAGAACTGCCATTTCTCGTATAAGAGGAGATCCCAAGACAGCAGCCATCCGATCGAAATGGATCGGTAAGTGAAGATTCAAAAGAAGTCGTTGTTATTGTTTCATTTGTTGTTTTTTTTTCAATAAATTTCTCCCGTATATCAGTTTTTTTGAGTCTCACTTCTTCCACATGTCGTTTAACATCAGAAAGTGTGTATCACTGTCTTTTTCGAGCTGTCGACTCGTCCTCACTGTCATATCTCCTCGGTCGGCGGTCAACATCGGTTGGGCGACTTCTTTTGGTGGTTTTGGATGGAAAAGAAAAGGCAGTGCCCTTCTAAAAAGACGATAAATTGTCTTTTGATAACTCACTTTGTAGCTTGCTTGAGTTGTTTGTTTCGTAGTATCGCAACCAGTGGGAAAATTACAGCGTGGATGGGAACAACCAGTAGAACTGCTTCAGAAAATGGAGCAAAACCGACTAGGATAAGGTCACTCTCAGAACTGAAACCAATACGATAGAGAAAAAGACGCAAACCTATGGAGAAGGGCAAAGGCCATCATGAGAAACATCCCGAGAAGAGTAAGAATCGTGTGAACTGTGATTGAGGGTATCAATATTTGCATTATTCGAACATTCTCCTGAAAGATATGCAAGAGACAGATCGGATTACTCACTTGGAGTTGATATCTTTCCGTAAGAGTATGCATTGCATTGTTGACAAACTCGCTCACTTGCCGTCTCTTATTCGACTGGAGAAGAATCACAAAATATAAAAGGGAAAAGGCCTCAAGGATGGTCATTATCCCGAGGGAAAAGACAGAAGTCTTGGGATGTGATATGTAGACGGTGCAGAAATGAAGAAACCCGTGATCGGTACGGATAAATGAAGAGAGAATGGCAAAACAGACGGAAATTATCCACTGAAACGGATGAAAAGAAGAAAAAAGACGATACCTGGCTGGATATCAGACCGATTGCCACAGCTCGGGATCCTTTGACTTCGTATGTTTTATACTTCAAAGTGGCAATTGTTCTCTCGACTGCCAAGACGATGATCCCACAAAGAGTGGCATAAATGGCCAAGACTACGGGAAATCTGGACATAATTTTGTCTAATTTGGGTAAATACTCACCGGATGATAGCGCAGTTGTCTGCCTCGCTGAGAGCGTCACACTGATTTCGACTTGAGACGGTCATCGATAATCTGAACCAGGGTTAACGAAGAAAAAGAGGGAAAATTACCCGGCGATTGCTGTGAATAATAGCTGAGCACAGGCAATCCAAGCAGCGATGGACAAAGAAATGAGAGAGAGCCGGAGATTGACGTGAACATGACGAGATGACTTGGAGACAAGGACAAAGACGAACAGAGACGAACATATGACACCTATGAGACAGCAAAACAGATGAACCAAGCGGATAGTCTAAAAAAGAACTGGGAGATGGGAATATTGGAGAGGAGAAACCTGAATGAGAGGAGAAGTCGACACTTCGTAGGCTATTCGACAGTCGACGTCAGTGAAATTATCCAAGGAGACAGAGTGTGAGGTCAAAACCTAGGGACATTTATGCATTAAAGAGATCTCACTTTTCGAGCTGTTTTGACAATATTTTTGACGTTTGGACTGGCCATTCGTCGGTCTGCAACATGAGAATTAGAGGGCGGCTGACTTTGTGAGAAGTTGTGAGAGATTCAATTTGTGGGAAGCCACGAGGCCACACCCGCCAAACAACGAGGAGGACATCTAGCCGAATAAGAGAGGAAGGTAAGTGGAGCAATTAGAGACAACGGAGGGTGTTAATGAGTCGATTGCCATATTTGGGTAGAACTGAGTGAGAAGCTTTCGGAGAGACAAGGATCGATGAGGGCCCGAACACGCGGAAAATGAAAACTCCGAGGGAGATAGTCTCTAAAAAAAGAAGAAGAACAATTAAGTCGAACCGGGGGCTAATGAGCCAATTTGGATGGATTCTGGTGGCATTAGAAAATGGCCAAATAAAGATGGGAACGGCGACTGGTGTGTGATAATCCGAACAAAATTGAGAAAACTCACACAAAGGGCCATTGTAATGGAGAGAGAGAGAGAGCGGCCAGGTGAGTCGAAATAGCCCGACGGGGGACATGTAAACCACGAGAGCATCAGATTAAAAGAATACGAAATGCACGGGCAGACCGGAAAAAAACAACTACCTCTCATCGAGGGGAGGCCCGAAAGAGAAACCCCCGAACTGATTGTTTGCCCTTGTGTCGATAATTCCTCAAACACAACAAACTCCAAGAGAGGAGGAGACTTGTTTTCTCTGAAACTGCTCGATGCTCTTCTCTGATAATCGCTCTTTCCGTTGTTTTGCAACAAATTTTCCTAATTCAACCTTCAGCAGCAGACGATGGCCTCTTTGCAGGTCGAAGATCCTGGTCGAAATTTCAATTAGTCATCGGTGTTCACAGCTGCGGAAGTTATCAACATCAGTTGTTGTTGGTACAAATTGGCAACAACTGAAGTTAGCAGATGCTTTTTCTCTTTATTATTGCATAGAGGGACGACGAGTGGAAAAGACAGAAGAATGTTTGCTTTGGATATAAACTTCAATCACACTTTTTTTTATTAATAGAAGCCAATTTGGGCTCTAGACGTGCGCGACACGCGATCTTTTCAAAAAAGTGATAATGAAAACACAACAAGACGTCTGTATCGGACATCAAGAAAACCAATACTTTTGCCAGAATCAGTAAAATAAGACTGGAAAATAGAATTTTGTGGTTGCGTCGAGGTCGGAAATCAATTGGTGAGGTTGTTGTTGGAGGATCGAGACCCCTGGGAGGAGGAAGAGACGCGAATATAAACAAATATGGGAGAAAATGTTATTACTAGTTGACGACAATAAAAAAAAAGAGAGAGAGTACCGGTGAAAGTCACATATGTACAGCAGGAAGGCTGTCAGGGAGTACAGTCGACGATGTTGATGGCGGAAGAAGCCTGGGAAGGTTGACTGACGGACACGTGGCCAATGTCAGCCGAGGCGACACAACCATGGAAACCAGAGTCCGAAGTTGGCAATCCACCCAGGAAGAAAGAGCTGTACACGTTGAGCTGTTCCGAAGCGCCAGGGGAAACTGTCGAGATTGGCAGTTGGCCATCAACCGACACCGTAATCCGCTTTTTCTCTCGAACTACAGAGACGATATGCCAATGGCCAGGTTGAAGAGCAGTCGGATGGATGAGCTCAACAATTCCCGAGCCAAGATTGATAGCCAGCTAAATTGTTTATTGAGATATAACTACTGTCTGGGTACCTCGACGTATAATTCCGGAGTTAGTCGAAGTCGGAAGAAGTCGGCATCTTCTTTGAGGTGATCCCCAGCAAAAGCCAGTAACATCTGCCCCGAGGTCTTATTCTCGGCCCTCAATTCCATCGAAAAACTTAATGAGTCGCCCGTTATTCTATAATGTGCTTGTTATTCATTCGTTCTTTCTTACTGGCTCAGAGTTTGCTCATCCTTCATCTCCAAGTATGAGTGGCCTTGGAAGTTCATGGCGTGTAATTTGGCGGCCGATTCTAAAATAAGAGCTCCTGCAATCTCTTTAAAGGACATACGATGTTGACATCGAGGTCCGTAACTGGGCCAATCACAGAGACAGACAGCGGCATCGGCAACGACGGAACAACTCGTCGGACAGCCGGCGGAGGCACACGGATCGACCGATGCCGAACATTCTTGGAGACCTTGGCGAGAATACAATTTCAGGTGACGGCTATTCAAGTGAAGCTGAATAATGGTCGAGTGAATAAGTCATCGTGACTCGTACATGTTGGATACAACCGTGGAAGCCGACGATGCCCGCTAGTCGTGCTGGGGGTTCGCCTTCAAATCCGCCCAGGTACACCTTTCCGTCATCTGTGATTCCATCAGAAATGACACCTTGGAGTTCTCCTTCAATCCAAGTCTGATGATCAACCTAAATGGACTCTTTTCTTGTGATAAATGGCTGGCTACCTTGAGAAGAAGGCCCCGACCACTTCTCCACAACTCGATCTTATGCCACGAATTCAACGAAACTGCTTCCGCTGACCTGAATTCTTTTGCATGGATTTATCCGTTGAAGCATAGAAAACACGGAATTGAGAAAACGAACCTGAGAAGGATAGTATCCGAGCCCATGTTGACATCGACAAGGACGTATCCCTTTCGAAGATAGATGGCTACTTGACGAGGGCCATCTCTCCAGAAAAAGAGAAGACCCAAAGGAGTCTTGGGCTTGAAGCGAAAAGATGTCTCCATGTAGTCGACAACATCAGCAGGTGAATCCCAGGACAGAACTTGAGATCCGGAAAAGAAGACAGATGTGAGATGGGTTTCTGGCCAGTAATGAGTTTTTGTAGGAGATGCCGTCGTCGCAGGAGTCGATGTGGATGTGACAGAAGTTGAGGAAGCTCGTGTCTTCTCATTATGCCCCACAATTTCTGAAAATACAGTAGGTTATCAGGAAGGAGGCAGCATGTTGTAACAAGTACCTTGAATGTTTCCCTGGGTTATGCTCTTAATTCTCTGCGCTATGAGATTCTCGACAAGAAATCCGTAATAGTCATTTGAGAGTAGAAACGAAGAAGTAAGGGAACATAGTGTCAACAAAGAGAAAAGCGACATTGAATGTGCGACGACGCCCTCGGGGAGATCCGACAACAAGGAAGGACGAAGTTGATTAGAAAAGCTCGCGCCTAATGAGAGAAAGGCTTACCTTTGACTTCTTCTTCGAAGCCTGTCGCGATGTCAAATTCCATAAACTGATCGTCCTTGGCCACGTCTTTTAACTTTGTCACTCGCTCTTTCTTCTCCGTGCCACACTTTTCTGAAATTCTACTGGTAATAGGAAAAGGAGAAGAGTTTATACCCAAATGTCCGTTGTTCGTCGCTCGATTGACTTTCTTTTCCGTGTTCAAGAGAACTTCTCCATTGACGACGACTTTTCGAATACAGCCGGTCATTCCTCTGTCGGTTCCTGCTTTGCTATCCAAAAAATCGACTGTTCTTGGTGCTCCTCCGACGAAGATTCCCTCATCCATTGTTATTCCTTTGTAGTTTTTGAATTGCACAGCTTCGTCTTTCATCGGCTGCTTGGAATCCGCCTGCATTTCCGTGTGATAGCAATAACTAAAATTCTATTTAAAAGAAGCAAGCTGTCATACTGTCGAACGATGGAGACATTATGCCAAACTCCGACGGAAAACGGTCCACGATAGAGGTCTTCGATTGTTCCTTCCCCACAATCTTGTCTAAAATAAAAAGTTAGAAGAAGTGGGGAAACGGATACCTCAACATGATGTTAGGACCAATGAGGGCGAGTGAAATAAAGTCATCTCCTTTAAATTGACCAGCGAAGAAGAGGATACCATCTCGTTGAGCACTGACCCTGAACAACATTCGATCAGAATTAAATGGAAAATACTTGAACTCGAGAGTAATATTTGTCTCAAGGTAAGCAGAGTCGACGAGAGGAAACTCGGCATAATTATTCCCAAAAAATGCAATGGGAATAGTCTCGTCGTTCTAAATTCTCGATTATTTCCCTCTGATTTCCAACTGACATGATATTCCTCAGAGTCGGGGGTCTCTTCAGCCGAATGCCAAATGGGATTGAAGGAGGAGATGTTCACTGCAATCCGATGATTACTACCCTCTTTTGGCCTCAAACAAACATCGACATCCGACGCCATCCGGTTGGAGAATGTGGTCATTCCAGCAGCTGCATTCGTAGGTATCCTCGTTGAGTTTAAGACATAATTGGGCACAAAGGACGGTGGCATCTTCGCATGAGCCTGTAATCTGATGATGGCCATAACGAGATTTATCCATATCTCATTATTCGGGCCCTAGCCAATTAACTTGCTCACTGGACGACCCTCGCTAATCACCCCGACCACACACACGCAAACACTGTCCTCATCCAATTATCTGCCCCTCCAAAAAGCAATTCTCAACGGAATGAAGTTGTGTTCCAGGGAATATGAGTCAGCTGATAAATTGTCGTCTTGGAGTACGCGCGAATGGCTCACCACCCCCCTGTGGGCCATAAATCTTGAGATTCCCTTCATCACCCTCTCATTTCCTGTCGCTGTTTCCCCCATCAAAGGGGACGTGACCGCCGGAAGACCCTAGTTCTACATTTCCGGCGGCGTTTCCATCTGGCCAGGTGGAGATCGATTGGGAGTCAAAAACCCCTTTACTTTGCAGGGAGAGCAGCTAACAGGAATATGTGTATGTCTTCGGGCATAATTTATGAATACTCGAGGGCAAATATCGTAGGATTATCCCATTATTAAGGAGAGGACGACAGATGGCGAGAACAAGCCGACGAAACGGGATATTGAAACGCTAAGGTCGACGACTGATACGCGTGGGGGGAGGTAGAAATAGGCCCAATGACTAAGGGATTGGAGTTTTCTCTTTCACTCCCACCGGCTCTATTTTGATCCCCGACGGAAGCCGACACAATAGACATGCGGCTCATAGTGGAAATTCGAGCTAATCTCCCGAATTGGCTGTTTGTTTACCCTCCTCAGGTGGTCTGTTTCTGTTTAGTACTCCAACAATGTCTCTCCGTTTGCCCTCGGGGGAGTCTGTCGCTTATCCCATTTGCCCTCCGCAACTCGGCTCTATTGTCAGGTAATTTTCGAGTTATTTCCGCTAGCTGGCGTCCACAATTACCGTATTCCCCGCGCAAAAGTGGAAACTGGTTCGACCTTTTTCTTTTGCGCCAATTTGTCTGACCAGGCTTTTTGTGGAAAATTGGCAACATTTCGAAAGGTTGTTGCAGACAGAAAAATGGCGATGACGGAAATGAACGAGCCGAGGAAAGAGACCAATGGGACAGGAAATGACGCAAGACCTCATTTTTGAAGAAAATTCTTTTTAGAAGGGGAACCGCAAAATGTTCTTGAATTAGAAGAAAAAAGAGGAGAAAATGGGACTAACCTTGAAAGACGTGTGCCTTGGAAAAGACTCCCGCCACAAAGGCGAACAACAGAACAAGACGAAGGATCATACCATGAGTCTGAAGGGAAGCTACTGACAAGAGAAAAATGACAGAAATCAGAACATGAGAGCTAACCAAACGTTGCCATGACACAGAACTATTGATCCCTCAACCGGCACGCCCCTTTGAGGGGTTTGTCGCCCGGAGATGTCGAGAATCTTTTTAAGAAATCAGGAGAGCGATATGTTAATTGGTCGAGAGAGAGAGCGCAGTAGTTGTTGTTAGACATTTAGAGACTCGATGGAGCAGAGCGAAGGCGGGATTATCAACAACACGGACAAGTCACCTCCCAGGGGCGATGCAATTCGAGTAACGTGGGCAATTCTTTGTCGAGAACATCTTCAGCCATTCAAGGGAAAACACATGTCAATCAATCATCTCAGCGTCTTTCTCAATAATTCACTGTTTCTTTTTTTTGTTGGACGGGTAAATGAAACCAGACGAAGGGCTTTATAGGTCGAAAAGAGGTCTCCCTGGGAGGCTGAGATAAAGTATGAAGGACTAGGTCAGAAATACTACAAAAAAGAGTAGTATTTAAAAGAAGATATGTCACGGGGAATGTTGCCAGAGAATGGAGAGAAGCATCACAATGACGGTTATCCATACGGCAAGGGCTACGATGAGATGGAGGAAGAAGAGAAACAGACGGAGGCCGCCTCTCTAAAATTAAAATACTTGTTAGAAAATAATAGAAAATACCGTCGGAGGGCTCAGTTGTGCTTCTGATGAAGGACCATTTATATTAGCCAGCGCCATTCCTGATGGCCCCACAATGTAACGATGAGGCTGGATCTCTGCTAAAATTAGAAAGAATTTTTGATTAACATTGGATAACTCACATATTTTGTCAGTTTTATAGCCACCCTTTGCAGTAGCTTCCATAAGAACATTGATAAAGAGGAAAAAGGCTATGTACCCGCCAAATATCCAATTGGGCGCATGACCGTAGACCGCGTTGAGGCCTGTCTTGCCCATCGGAATGGCAAGAATCATTGTTGTACTGGCCAATGTCCATGCTGTCATTCCTATCAACCAATGAATCCAATTGAAAATTGGGCGAGAAGCAGCGTTAGGAGACGGCCGGAGGAAGGCCAGAAATGGCTGACAGATAGCCAATCCAGTGGCTGCAACACCCGTAAGAGTATGCATCTTCTTGGCGAAATCATCGGAAGTACATTTGTAGGAACACTGATACCAGACCCAGCCGGATTGATAGAAAATGAATACGACCGAGAGGATCTGAAGAGTAAGGGAGACCAGCCAAAAGTCTCGGTGCAGTTGGTACCAGACAGCCGTCCCCAGAAGTTTTTTTCGAGGAAAAAGAGGCTTGAAGTAGCGGGCAATGAGAATAGCCGAAGAGCCCAACACCCACCAGGCGAAAACCAGAGCTATTCCTAAAATCCACTGAAATTTCCCCAAATTGAAAAAAAAGGCAAACCGTGTAGGACAGCTATCCGATATCTCCAATAGCGGGAGACTGTTGTCTGATGCATTTGGACAATGTCAAAAATATTCGAGACGCTGCAATTTTCTCGGCAGAAAGTAACTTGTTCGTCTGTCATCCACGGGAATGTCGGCCCATCGTTGGTTGAATGGATATCTTTTTCTAAGGCTGGAAGGAGAATTACCACAAATAGAAAAGAGACATACTAAATTGATCAGCACTTCCTCGGGCAAATAAAAGATAATAGCTGCCTGTTTCGAGATCGTGAATTTTAAACTGAGAATCGTTGTAGACAAGTTGTCGATTATCCAGGAGTAACTTAGCTGAACACGTCAACACCCCGTCTTCTAATACGGATGAGGTATCTTTTAAAAGAACAGACGATGCCTAGAAAGCTTGATTCTTTTTTTAGAAAGATCTTACCTGTGGCAAAACTTCGTTGAAAGTCTCATCATTGAATGATATCTGCACTCGACCAGGTCCATTCTGTGGCTGGACACAATCGACGACAGTGTCATCGTCCATTCTCTGATTATAACTGAACCCAACGGAAGCATAATAGGGCCTGGTTGGATCGAGGTCGGTTACAGTTGATTCTATCTGAATCGTCTTCCCCTTCTCTATGAGAAAATCCCTCACTTGTAATAAGATTCCGTCCGGTTCAACAGCCCACCTGACGGCCGAGAGACAGGGCGTATTATTGTGAAGAAGACAATCTGGCGGATGAAACCAGCACGATCTTGTCGAGTTGCAACCTTCGGAGGAGAAAGCTGCCCATGTCGGCCATATCTGAGACTCTTGTTTATTTGTCAACAGACAATGGCTATCTTATCTAAGGAGGTCGAGGAGGAATACTCTCCTCTTCTCCTCGTCAGTCTCCTCTCAAAACGCTCCCTCGTCCAACAATCGACAATGTCTCGTGTTTAGAAGTCATTGCGGTCAGTTGGATGCGGGAGTTATTTTCTCGTCCAAAGGCGGCACGGTCAGTTTGTACTTTTTCTGGTATTTCAAAGTGAACTGGTCGATTTGAATATGCATGAACGCATGAATCATACCGCCGCGATCAAGGAGATAAATGACTCAGGAAATGGCGGAATAATCCAGAATCTTTTTTTAAAAGTCCTGTTTTCGTGGACTGTCTCACGGCGGCCGACTAGGCGAAAGATTGGACCAAAGAATAGGACAGATAGAGTAAGTTAAAAGAATGCGGAAAAAGGAGAACAGAAACAAGCAATACCTGGAGAAGAACGATGGCAAATGACAGAAGATGCTTCATGTCTCCGTGACGGAGAAGGCCGTGGGATCCCGGTGGCGGTAGGCGGCTTTCACTGAAAAGACGAGAGCGAACTAGCCCCCATCGATAGCGCAGATTGCATAACGAACGGTCTGCGCCATCGGCAATGGCATCCATTTTTGTTGGGAAAAGAGAGAGAGAGAACAAACAGTAAGAGTAAGGGACGAGACGAGGACAACAAAACCAACTAGTACAGCTGCCGGGAAGAGACGACCATCAGCATAATACTCGCGATAAACCGACACACTCGATTTGCTACGTTTTAAAATTGGGCGGAACACATAACGGAGAATCAATTTAGTCAACAAGACAATTTATACTGACTGATTCTACAGGAAAAGAAAAATAAGACAGACGGAGTCAGGGATTTAGACCATGGCGAACGGGGAACGGAGCCAGGATTTCCGGTGTCTCGAGCACCATCTCACGGATGGATGCTGGTGGAATGACACAGATTGGCGACTCAGAAAACTTCAGCATTTGGTCACGACTGTACTCAATACGCATCTGGAGACGACCATCCGGCTTACGAACCGTACAAATTTTACCACCTTCAGGAGCATCGACAGAAGATATCACCTAAAGGGAAGTCAAATCGAGAAACATTAGATAATACCTTGGAAGCAGGAAGAGGCGGGGGAGGAGATGTCCCATTCTCGGAGAAGAGGAAACTGTTGTTACGAGCTGATGAGAAAGAAGACTCTTCGACTGAGGAGGCATCCGACTTTGTGACAGACGTCGTCCGCAGCTGGGTCTCCAACAAGTCCAGATCCGAGTTGGTGTACACTGGCTAAATTTAGGGAGTAAAGTAAACGAAAGGGCGGGTACCTTTTGGCTTTTTGATCTGTTGGTTCCCAGTACCTGGGAAATAATAGAAGATTTGGACGACTCCATGGCTGGACTCGACAAGAAGTGAATGACATTTGGATGGATTAAGATAACTTGACAACAGATTCGGATGACGGTCGAAATGGCAGTTAATCATCAGCTGGTAATTAGAATTGACCCTATGCGGGTGTTTGCGCGTCTCGCGTGTGACTCAGCCTCTCTCCCTCGACTGCCATCTGCCTCTGGCCCCGAAACAGGCCCGTATGGTCGATATCGACCTCCCAACGGCAGCCGATTGCCCCCGGCAAGCTCCGCTCTTTTTTTTTTGAGTTGTACTTTTCCGTCCATTTCGAGAACCTCAAATCAAAACGAAATGACGGGCAATTCGTTTCAAAATGGCTCTTTTCCGGTGCTAGCACGACTACTTTTGGCGCCTTTCGAACTCCAACCCACAAACAGACGAGGCCTTTTGTTGGACTGGCCACCGAGGTCGACATTCTCTGTTGTCACACTTCCCCGATCACCAAATAACTTGTTCCGCTCACCCATTTAGCCATATTGCCACTACATCAACTGTCCTCCTCCCTTTTATTTTCGGTTAATTGTCTTTCTCCTAAAAGAGAAGAGTAATTTGAAGAAAACAAAGAAGACATGTCAAAAGAGAGAGAGGCCCACTCGGCTGTTTTCGCTCCCTTGATCTAATTTATTATTCATGTTCTCTACTACTCGCATTGAGTCTCGTATTTTTCCTTTCTCTTGCAAAATCATTCGTCCTGTTATTGTAATCCTATCAGCGTAGCGGATCTTTTCTTTTCTTTCTCGCCTCTCGCTTGTTTACTTTGTGCCAGATGAAAATAATAACATCTGCTCATCCCGGCGACCTATTACGACGAGTGACGACGCTTCCTTCAGTTTTTTTTTCTAATTTCCTGATGAATTAAAAAAGATACGCAATTGTAAGTGTCCCTTGCATTCCTCGGGTGTCACCATGACGACAGCTAGGATTAGAAGGTCTTCGTGGTCCCAATTATCTCCTGATTCTTAGCGGGCAATTACCTTTTGTGTTCGGTCAATTGCTTCCCCCTCACAAGTTAGCCTTCTCTTCTCCTATTCCATGTTTTTTTGCGATTAAATTAGGAAGAAAAACTGGTTTTCAATGCCTTTTTTCTGTTTATTTCTCTGTCTTTGTGCCTCCTCCCATGTTTACTCCGACTATTCTCAGATGACCGGGCTGCCACCCTGAGACTCATGGATGCCGACGATTCAGTCAAAGAGGTGGCCCGGGTGCCGTCGGCCCTTCATGAGTTCAATGATCGACTCCATGCCGGGGTGGAGCTCGTTGGCAAGAACAAAGAAGCCATCCGGGACCTTACCGATCAGGTAAACTTCGCTCTTTTTTTGTCTTCAATCATTTTTAGGTCCAACGGATACGGCGACGAGCTGCCGAGAACATAAATCTTGGGAGCTCGTTGCCCCAAGTTCACGTGGAATTACCCTCACTTTCTTGGGGTGACAATAAGTACCTGAGGTAAGGCGACGGAGAAAAGAAGTGACAGATGGCGGCTTTTAGAGACGACTCGCCATTTGGAAGCCACGTATCCAGGGTCGACATCTCGCCTCCTAGAAACAGACAAAAGAACAGAAGTGGCAGTAGAGCCGATTATTTCTCATCTACGTTTGTTTCTAATCGAATAGAGCCTATACCCTTTTTTCAGATGGTCGCCAGAGACAGTTCCTACGCGACATAGGTCGACTCCTCGACTCGATTATTCCAATGAAGACGACAAGGAAGAGATTGAAGCCTTATATTCTCGGCTTAAATCAGAACTTATGAAGTAAAAGAAAACTTCTACAATTAAAGGTCTTGTTACAGGACGTCGACTCTAGAAGATCTGAATGAAATGCTTCGAGAGGAGAATGACGCCGCTCTGCAGGCAAATGAAGGACTTCGTGGTGATGTGGCCGGTCTGACCAAAGCTCTGGAAGCGCTAGATAATCAGACCAGGCAAGATCGACAACGCTTCCAAGCTGAGAACACGGTAGGTCGAGGAGATCCGGCCAGGCCCACTTCCGGCCAACCTTTGCCAGCAGACCCAATGCCCTTTGACTGCTACGACTTCCGTCGACACCAGAGATTTCAGAGATACTGCAATCAACTGGAAAACCAACATCGACAGCTGATCAACTTGTGGAGGGCATTTACAGCTGTAAAGAGACAGGTATGTCCAGATAAATTCGCGGCAATGTTGAATAAGGTAAGGGACTTACACACGACGACAGCCAACGATCTCGACAAGCAAAAGACAGAATTTGCCCGATGTGCCGCGATGATGCAAAGAGCTATAAAACAAGCAGAACACAAGGTAGAGTAAAATCATTATTTTTTGAAGTTTTTTCTAGAATCAATTGATAAAAGACGAGCAGAAAAGGGAAAAAGACGATGTTCTGGATGAGATGATGAAGAAATACGACGCCGTACATGCCAACTGTATGAATGTATGGCAATTCAGCGGCGAATTACTAAAACGGGGATATTTAGGTGGAACAGCAACTACAAGAGAAGAATAGACAATTACATAAAACAGAACATGAATTGAAACGACTGAAAGAGGATAAATCCGATCTCGAGAATGCTTTATTGCGGATAGATGGAATGCCAGAATTGGCTGGTGGCAAGCGACGGTCGAGAAGTGCAAGTCCATCGACCGTAGATGCGGCAGATGTCATGAGAAAGATTCGAGTAGCCCTAGCTGGACAGAAAGACGCGATTAGAGAGGCGGAAGAAGCTAAAGACAAGGCAGAATCGGAGGGAAGACGTCTGAAAAGGGAACTGGAAACATTGGAGAGAGATGTCAAAGAGAAGAGAGAAGCCTCAAAACAGAAGAGTGAAGCACAAGAATTGAAAGACATCAAGATCAAGGAATTAGAAGGAGAATTAAGAAGGATGAACGACAGGTTGACCATGTTGATGGAAGAGAAAGAAAGTCGAGAGAAGGTTCTGATGCAACTTCAAGACAATATTACAAATCTTCACAGGTAGGAGGCATTCTCAGATTTATGGTTACTGTAAAGATATAGGACACATAAAGAATTTATCGAAGAGTTAACAACAAGACACAGAGAAGAATTGGATGCCAGGGAAACACAACATTTGAATGAATTGGAAGATAGAAGCAGGGAAATTGTCGACAAAGAAAATAAGGTAAGGAATTGGATAAAACTTGAAAGTGATGGTTTAGATGAGTGGAGAAATGGATAAATTGCAACGGGAATTGGACGAGGCCCGGGAAAAGGAAAGAGAGGCGAAGGCAGAACACGCAACGCAGAAAAGACACGTCGACGAGAAAGGTGAGAAAATGGGATAAATAAATGGCAGATACGTTTAGATCAGACGATTATGAATCTTGAAGAAGATGTAAATCGACTGAAGAAAAGATTAGACGAAGAGATGAAAAGAGCCGATGAATTGGCAGATGCCACGGCAGAATTGAATGGAAGAATAGAAGATCAGCTGACAAAAGAGACGGAAATACGGACACAAGTAGCTGAATCACATAATCTGAACTCAGTATTGAACGACGAGATAAAAACACTACAGGAACAGCTGTCGGAATTGAGAACAGAATTAACAGAAGCTAATGACAAAAATGAACAACACGTACAAAATGGAACCGAATATCAGGAACAATTAATGCAAAAACAACGAGAAGCACTGGAAATGGAAGAGGCACTGAAACATTTCAAGACAAATTTACAAGATTTAGAAATAAAATTAGAAACGGTGAGGGTTATTGAAGAGATCATGGAAACTTTTACAGACGATGGAGGAGAGCCGAATTTCACGAGAAGAATTGGCCAGTAATAGAAATTTATTGGAGACGAAAGTATTGGAAATGAACGAGCTCGTCAGGAATTTGGAAGAAATCAAGAGGGAGAAGGAAATTCTGACAGAAGATCTGGGATCAGCCAAAAGAAATGCTGAAGTGCAAAATGATCAAGTTGGAAGGCTCGAATCTGAATTGGGAAAATTGAAAGATGAGGTGAGAAGAGTAGAGACGGCGGTTTAGGACGAGAATTTTAGGATAACAGGAACAGAGCCCTCTTGGATGATTTGAGAATGAACTATGATAAATTGGTCAACGAGATACAAGAGAAGAAAATAACTATAGACGATCTGAAAGAAACAATTGAGTCGATGAAGGCAGAAGCAGCGAAAAAAGAAGAAGAATGGAAGGCAGAAAGAATGAGAGAAGAGGAAATGAACAAACTGAAAGAACGGGAAATGGAAGAGGAATGGAAGAACAGACTGGAGAGGGCCATCGATACCAAGGTAGGAATAGTTGAGAGAGAGCAAAAAAAGACGAAATTGCAGAAAAAGGCAACGGAAGAGTCAGCGGTGATTGAAGGCAGATTGAAAGATCTGACAAACATCCATGAAAAATTAATGGAAGATGAACTTCAATTAAGAATGCAACTGGATGAAGCCAAGTTCGTTTGAAAGAAACATCAAATGGAGAGAAATTTAGAGAGGCAACTGAAGAAGCTGTCAACAAGCACAAAAGAGATGTAGCCAATTTGGAAACACAGAATAATTTGGATAGAGATGAATGGGACAAAGAGAGAGAACAGGTACAACTTCTATTTTCAATGAAAATATGCTTATTTAGCTGGAAAAGAATAGAAACAGCCAATTACAACAATTGAGAGAAGAGTTGACAAAGGCTGAAGAAGATCTAAAAGAATCTTTGGCCAGGGAAAGCAGAATGAAAACGGAAATGGACGAGATGAGAGAAGTAGTCGAAAAGGCGGCGGAAGAAAAGAAAGCAGCCATTAGAGATCAGGAAATTAAACTGTGAGTTGCTATTATGAACAAAGATGAGAGAAATTAGGGAGGACGAAAAGACAAAAGAACAAAGACTCGAAGAAGAGAAGAGAGCCCAGAGCGTGAGGATAGAAGAACTCCTGGTGAAGCTGACAAGGGCAAATGCACAATTGGACGAGGCGGAGAGGAATAAAGCTGTTGTCGAGAGGAAAGTGGCAAAGGCCGAGGGGAACCTGGCTAGAAGTAGGGGGCTCTTCCTCCATCAAATATAAAATAACATTTAGAATTAGAGGATATGGCAAGCTTGGAGGAGAGAATAGCAACCTTGACCGATAGATTAGCCACTGTTCGACTGGAAGAAGTAGCCAATAAAGACAGAATAGTCATGTTGGAAAGAGAAAACGACGATTTGAAGGCAGCGAGAGAACGAGCCACTTCTCACTTGTCAGAAGAACAGAAAAGAGCGACTGAATTGGAAGAAAAATTGAGAGATATACACAGAGAAATACAAGCGGCAAGAGTACAAGCACAGAAAGAAAAAGAGCATAGAATTGGAGGAGATGAGAAGATTACGGTATTGACAAGCAGAGTGAAACAATTGGAAGCACAATTGGCCGACAGACAGGCAAAATCAGAGTCGACGGCGGAATTATTGAAGAAAATGGGTGGGGATGGTGCAAATATGGCGCAAGCATTGAGAAATGAGAGAGACAAGGCAAACGAACTGCAAAGATCGAAAGAAGAACTTGAGAGAAATATGAGAAGATTAGGAGAAGAATTGGAACAGACGCGAATCGCCTTGGAAAGAAAAACAGCAGCTGGAAAACAGGCGACGGCGGAATTACTGGCAAATTATAGAGATGCTGACAAGAGACTCGTGGAAGCGCAGACGGAGGTGGAACAGCTGAAGCAACAGCTAACGACTCTCAGGTAAAATATCCGGTCCAAAAAGAGAACATTTCCTGTCTAGCGGTCGAGCGGAACGGGCCGAGGCGAAATACAAAGACGCCGAACGTCGACTAGAAGACGGCGCCAGTCGACAAGCTGAACTCAATCGACGACTTCACCATTACGAGCAGAGTGCCAAGATGGCTCTACACATGGCTAGTATGTCTTATTTTTTTCTTTATTTTTATTTGAAACCTATCAGAGTCTAATACTGATCTTCGTCCGGGTGTCTCATATGTGGATATTCCTCGTGCTGGTTCCTCGGGCATCGGGGAGTCTCTCCCACGGGCCAGCAGCAGTCACAACGTCAGTTTCTTGGACGACAGACAAGTGAGTGCTTCCGTCAGTTTACAAAAATATTTCAGAAACCATATGACGATGTCCGAGACTTGGATCTCTCAGCTTCTATGGAAATTACACTTCGATATTTGAAAGAGCGAATTATCCAACTGGAACGGGACAAGGCTGCCCTTGCCTCGGAGGCTGACGGTCATCGACATGAGTCTAAAATTGCACAGGATAAATTGAAGGAAGCCGCTACTGTTTTACGAGATGTGGAGAGGAAACTCGTAGATATTGCTGCCGGTAGGGATCATGCAGTGAATTTTAAAAATGATGTTCAGAAAAAGATCAATTAGAGCAGCGTCTGGCCAGCCAGAGACAGCTCTATCTCACAACGGAAGAAGCCACTCGTGGAAAAGAAAATGACTATAAAAGTTTGAGGGCAAAATTGGCAACAGCGGAGATCCATCTGAGAGAAAAGGACAGTAGAATAGCACACTTGGCCGTATGTTAGCTGCCTTTTTTGAATAATCAGAACAATTAGACGCAATTGGAAGCTACAAAATTGGAGCTTACTTCAGTCGATTGTGATCGTCAAAAACTGGCAAATAGCCTAAAAAATAGAGAAGAACAAATACGAAAACTGGAAGATATGAGGAAAAACTTGGAGGATGAACAGCATCGATTACAGCGGACTGTCAGAGAACTTACCGAAGATCTCAAGGTAAGACTTGAATGGCACGAAAATAGAGAAGATTTTAGTTATCTTCCAAGCGACTTGAAGACACCGATTCGGAGAGAATTCGACTAGGAAAAGAGCTAGAAGATATCCAAAGAGCGGCCAAAAGAGACAGAGATATCCTAGAGAAGCTGCAGACAGACGAAAGACATTGGAGAATGACAGTAAGTGAAAAGAATGAGCGAATAAGTATTGAATTAGGCTGTAAACGCAAAGAAATCTTCGGAAGAGTATCACAAGTCGATTTATGAAGAGAGGATAGCCAGCCTCCAGGCGAGCTACGACGCGGCGATTGCCAGAAACACAGCAACTGCTAACGACGCCGATAAGTTGAGGTATGGTCGAAGATATCCTAGAGAAAAAGATTTATAGGCAAGAACTGAGAGAATACAACCAGAAAATAAACTCTATGAATATGAAAGTAGCGGAAGTCGAAAGAAAAGCGGCTGCCGATAGAGAAGGAAAGATCAACTTGGCCCAGCAACTGGCTGCCTTTCAAAGAGTCGAAAGCGACTGGAATAAATTGGAGAGGGAGATGAGAGAGGAACTGAAACAATTAAGAAAAGGTAAAAAAAAAACTTGGATAAATAAAATATAAAGGATTTAGATAAATTAACAATGACCTCAGAGATTGAGGAACTGCGAAGGAGATTGAGCAAAACGGAAATGGAGAAAAAAGAGATCGAGGCGAGTCGAGCCAGATTGGACAGAGAAGTGGCCGCCTTGAGGAAACATATGCATATGGTAGGGAAAGGAGTTGGGCAGAAAGGAGGGAGATTTCAGTTGGAAGAGGAAAAGTCGAGAACTGACCAAGCGGTAAAAGACACACTGGCCGAGAGAAAGGCCATTGACAAGTCGATAGCTGCCATGGAAAGGGAAAATGCAGAACTTTACAAAAACTGTGGACAACTGCAAACACAAATCCAACAGCTGGAAAGAGACAGTGGACAACGGGCTGTGGCCAAATTATTGAAAGAACAAGCACTTATGGAGTCGAAATTGGCTAAATTGATCCAAGAAAAAAGACACGTGAGTCTACTTTCCCTCTGTAAAGACGAATTTCAGTTGGAATTGGTAATAGAGCAAAAGGAGAGCAATTATTCACACAAAAAGAAATTATTAGAATCACAATTGGCACTTTTGAGAGATCAACTTGAAGCAGAACGACGACGTCGAATCGGTGGATCCGGACGATTCGAGAGAGCAACGGATGTCCGGATGAGCAGAACGACAGCTGTTCGAAAAGATCCAAAAGGACCATTCCGGGTATGATGATGACCCGATGTCTTTCGTTTTAACCCGCAAATCTTTCGGTTACTGCCCATTTTTAGTCACTTAAATTTTATCCAAAGAGAATAATAAAGAGAGAGTAGCTAACAGCTTTTCTAACATTTTTGCATGGTTTTTGTGTGCTTGTGTGAAGTGCTGTCTTTTTCAGGAAGAGATGCATTATGAAGTGGCTGAATTCCGTTCAAGAAGTAGCACCAATTTGACCAATGAGACGAGCTACAGCATCGAGACAACTTTGTAGAGAAACGGCATTCCAACGATGGCGGGTTACTGTAATCGGGTAGATATTGTTGTATTGTGATAGAGAATATCGTCAAAGTAAATATCATATAGTTTTGTGGTTTGTCGTGTGTCTGGGTTAATAAAATTGGTCAATTGAAGGTAGGCTTATGCATCGACTCGACTCAAGGCCTGCCAAGTCGAGTCGAATTGACATATCGAGTGTTTAGACTACCTTGACTCCACATTGATTCTGGAAATTAAAAAAAACTGTAAAAATGAGTAGATCACACATTTTTCTATTGTTTCGACGACTTTGACATCGACTCTCTCGACTCGACACACAGAGTCGATTCGACTCTCTCGACCGATCTCGATTCGACATCGACACATAATTTTGGGTGTCGAATCAAATCGAGCAAACCTAATGCATCTACAGTCACAAATGAGCAAGTCCGAATAATTTACATAAATAGAACTTTTTTGTTGTTTTTGTGTTTCTAGCCCTCACCTGGTCTTGCTGCCATCTCCGATTCTCTAATGCCTGTCCCGGCGTCTGATTTGTGGCCCATCCTCGTCGCCACATAAACTATCTCTCAGCCTTGAAACATCGTCCTCATCGTTGTTTCTTTTTCATTTGGTTACACAATCACTTTGCCACAAAATAAGATTCTTCCGTGTTTTCGAATAGATGAAAAATGACAGGAATTCATTGGATGACTGGCACCTTTGACGGCGAGAAACAGCTGAGCTTCATTGAAAGTCTTTTCTCCTTTCACAATACATGTTCAAATTGTTTTTTTTTCGACTGTTAAACCGGGTGTTCCCTAAGAATCAAACACCGAAGTCACAAATGAGAGCCATCCGGACAGAGATTTCACACCCTCACATGTGTGTCCGGCGACCCCGAGGGCCATAACCTCAAGCCAGTCGCAATTATCCTGCTCTCGTAAATGGCGGCAGCCATCTTCTCGCCGTTTATCAGTATAACGAGCTCAGATGTTACACTCGGCTGTTTTATGTCTCCAGTCTAGAGGACTTCATAAATTCTCAACTCTTACCCCACGAGTCCATTCATTCCGTCTCTCATAATTGCCATTCTCTGCCTTCCGTCATGTTCTTCGTAATATCTTGGTGGTCCTTTCACACATTCTCTATTCCATTCCATATGCTTCGTTCTACTTTTTAGGGTGGCGGCCATTCGTCACCAGGCGCTTGGAGACGCCACCGTCACCACATCCCCGTTATGAACCTTCTCGTCTTGCTGCTTCTGCCATGTCTGACGGAAGCTATCCGCTGTGCACAATGTAATGGCTGGATGGGACATCATCCTCTGGAAAAGACGACGGTCAATACTTGTGATAATCGCAACAATCAATGCCAGGTATCCTAAGAGAGTGTCCTCCTAAGTTTACCTCTTCAGACTGACCAATATTGTGTGAAAATAGTCGACCCGATGGCACCCGGACTTTCTTACACGACGTTCAAATCTGACTGCTGGTTTCAGGCCACAATACAAATAACTCCAGCCAATGTTTCGAGTATTACAAATAATGCCTGCTATCCTTATGAGGACGCGTCCGTCCCCACAAAAAGGTACCCATTTTCCCGATTAGAATAATTCTTTCCAGATGGACGTATTGTTTTTGCAGTGATCGCGACTACTGTAATTCATCTGCCTCCCTCGGGATTGTTTTTTCCCTCCTCGTGGGTCTACTTTATCTGTGATCATCCCCTTTTTTTCGCTTTATACTTGGGTCTGATATTTCAAATAAAATTCGTTCTTCTTTTGCAATAAACACGACCGAGTCACCCGTTACCATGAAACGAAATAGAAAACGCCGATTTTTATTAGAAAAACGAATACTTTACTGAGAGATGTTGAGTTTTCGATCGGACTTCTGCAAAAAAAAAGGTATTCTATGGATTTATGGAAAGAACTTACGTAAATGTTGATGTAATTGTTGAGCTGTTCGACTAGGACTTTTCCGTAGACCATGTGGTCGAGGGAGGCGAGCATCTTGGCAGCACAGAGGGCAGCCTCGTCAGTTCCGAGTACCGTCGAGCATCCTAGTCCGGAAGGTGTCCGAAGAGATGACCAAATATCTTGTGCAGCCCAATCAGGCCCAACTGGAGGACAATTGATAACTGGCAGGGGAGAATTTCCAGCGATGACTGGGCCAAGTCCATTGGAGCGACCAGCCACGGCGATGACCACTGTGGGCACGCCATCTGACTCGTATTCAGCCACGACATCGAGTGTATCCCGCGTCGACTGAAAGCCAATGTCTTTTACAGGAAGATGTCTACCTTGTGAGCTGAATTAACCCGCATGGCCGTCCGAATTCCGAATTTTTTGCAAGCATCGGCAATCTTTTCGCAATGCTTGGCATCACTTCCCGAGCCCATTATTATAAGTGTTCGGGCCTTGGGCTCAGCGGAGAAGCGATCCGTCAGATTCATGACCTTAAATGGCGGTCGTATACATAAAACATAGTTTGCCACCTTCTCATAATTCTTGACCAGCTGTTTCAAAGCATCCTGGGTGACTTCCGGCATATCTCGATAGAATTGTTTGTCGAGTTGGAGACGGCGATCACCAGCTGGCCAGACTCTCCACGAATCATTGTCGATTACATCGCTCAAGACGATTTCTCCTTCTATCGTTACTCCAAATTCAATCTGAATTTGTTTTCAGTGAAAATAAGAGGAAAAAAAGACTTTCATGTCAATGAGGCTGCAATCATTTTGAGCCCATCCTTTTTCCAAAAGTTTGAAGATCACCGATGTCATTTTTCGCATCAAAGCAATCTGAACAAAAGTCTTAAAAAAATAACCAAACAATCCGACCTCTGGTTTTCCGATCTTTAGCCCATTGAATTCGAAATTCGCCATGAGCATCTGTTCATCTGACCATTGTGGATCATCATTGGCGTCATCCTAAATTAATATTAATTTTTTGGTGGGGATATCCTACCTACCTTGAAAAATGTTTCAATTTTGGGCTCAGCAAATCGGAATCCCTCTTTCACACCGGGATTTCTTTTCAGGAATGAGCCTGTGGCAACTCGACGGGCGACCCATTCAATCGGGACCATTGAACAACTTTTGGCAAGAAACTCCGTATCGCTGACTCCACAGACAAAACTTGTTTCCATGCCTTTAATTTATAGTTTAACGGGGAGAAAAAGAGAACAAATACCAAGATTCTGAAGATATTGGAAGACATGGGTGGTGGTCTTGTTGGCAATGGCACCTTTTCCCTCGAGGTCATCTTTTCGAGCTGCGTTGAAAGCGGTCAGTTGATTCTTTGATCGAATAAGCACAAGCTCCTAAATGGGTCAAATTTTTAAATTTAAATAAACCAACGTCATGTCCTTTGACAGCATAGATTTCTTTGGTCTTTCCTTCAGCCAACTTGTGGATGTTCTCCTCCTTTTGAACATAAGACGAGAGATCGGCGGCCATTCTGGAACGGGAAGAATCAATTGAGAAGAAGATTTGTTTTGAAAACAATCTTATTGGAAAGGAGTATGATAAGGCGAGTTTGTTGACGAGAGAGGGCGGGAACTGTCCGATAACAAAAGGGCTACCCCCAATTCTGTCAAAGACGTTCCCATTGGCACAGGGCCAGAGATCAACAGATGATGGTAAATATCGATAAGTTCAGAGATTTATTAAAGATCACCCGTATTCGATCACATCTCAGACTCTTCTCCACCCATAATTGCTCGGTATTCCTCTCCTATTTCGTCGTCGACGACAGCCGACATCGCCGCAGGGGCATCCTTCTTTCCACGATGGACACTGCACCATCGACTGTAGGCGGCGTATATTATTAATACTGAAAAAAGGAGATCTTCGCAATAAAATAACAAACTTGAAGTGAACCATCCGCCAAGAGCTAGCCATGCTTTTATTGGACATGCTGCTAAAACAAGTAGAAGGAGGATGAGCACAAAGAAGGAGACGAAAGGGAAGAGGGCAACTTTGTTCTCTCGTCGATGGAAATAATCATTCGGAGTGACACCAAAAGACATCAGACCAATGCCAATGGAAACTGAACCGAAGACAATTGTCACCAGGATGGAAATTGTCTACAGGAATAAATTTGGCGAGAAAAGAGAAATACAAACCGAATGCTCTCGACTTCTGACAGCTGCCAAACATGCGAGAAAAGCAGTCAAAAGGAAGAGAACAAGAATCCCACACGCCTTTCGAAATTCGACGGCCATTAGAGCTGGGGAAGTTGTACGGAGAGACTCGTTGAAGGAGTACACGTAAGGAATTTCAGGAACTTCTCGACAATAAATATGAGCAGCTGAAGAATTATAGGAGAAAAATGGAAGACAAACCACCGTCATCTGGAGAACAGGCTTCTGCGACGCAATTGTGACCATGGTTGAGACCAGAAAGACCGGAAGATGGACGGTCCGGAATGGATTGATATTGTGGCACCGAATGGGATAGCACCGGCTCTTCTTCTTCATATTTTTGTAGTTGTTCCTATTTCCTTTAATTATTCGTGGTTGTCAGTATACCTTTTCAAGTCTTTTCTGTAATCTATTAGTTTCCATAGCGGCGATATTCATCTGCACATAGACATCCGTGTCGACGGAGTATCCGCTCTGGCTGGCTGTCACTGTCGCTGATTCCGGTGATGGACGCCGCTTATTCAAATTCCTGAATCCATAAATGTTGAAATATAGCAGCCAACTTGTAGTGACTCGTTTCCTGGGGAAGACCCAACGGCTCGGGAAGATAATGTTGCAAATAAGTGAGACATATGGTCACCCCATGTTTGAGAGGAGTTGTCGTACAGACAATGTCCAGAAGGAGATCCCGACGGATGAGAAGAGACAAGCAGACGAGGATAGACAGACAGACCATTGCAAAAACGGGCGACTTTTTTGACGAATCCTTGGGGAAGGGAAGTAGTCCGTCTAGATTTATTAGATTATTTTCTTGAAGCAACTAATCTGACCTCGTGTCATTGCTTCAAGAATCCGAGAAGCTGGCAAAAATGAAGCTAGAACAGAGCCAGAAAGTCCACAGATTGAAGCCACTGTCAACATGTACCTGAAAAATGATAATTTTTCGATAGAGATTCACAATTGACGGCACACACACGCAAGTCGTGACCCCTCCTCGTATTTTTTTCATAGAAAATGTTACTCTTTGACCAGAAATAGAGACGCACGTTTCGCTGACAAATGGCGCGGAGGGTTTTCTTTGACACGAACAGAAGCAAGACAAGGAATGGGGGCACGAAAGACAACTCATTTTGCTATGGACCTGATCCGACGAAACCCGAACTCGTCTTTGAGACTGGGATCTGAATACAAAAGAAGAAGGCTAAGAACACACCTGGCAGCTGGAATATTGAGCAGAGTGAAAATGTCGGGGACGAGAATATTTGTTGGGAGGGAAGAAACATTTACGGCGAGACTAAAATACATTTTTTATTTAGGAAAGATGGAGAATCACCTGAAGATCATGATGATGAGAAAAAAGACGACAGATAATACGAAAGTCAGAAATACCATCAGAATGGGAATCCTCTTTCGAGGTTTCTAAAGCGATGTGTCTTTTGTCTATTCCCACAAACCTGTGTTTCTTCGACCATTGTCGACACAGAATCCACTCCGTTGTATGCCACCATTAGAATTCCAGCAGAACGAAGAAGGCCAGCAAAGCCATTCTTGAAAAAGCCAGCATCTATCCAATTTTGGGGATCTGCATGGAAGAAGGCGACCATTGTACACGACGCGACGACGAGGATAGTTAGGCAAAGAAAACAGATAGAAACTGTCGACACGACCTAGAAGGCAGTGAAATAAAAGAGAAATGAGCACCTTGACACTGCAACAAAGAATAGTCAAAGCGAAGAGAACTCCAAGAGCAGAAAAGAGATCGTAGTCAGCGGCAAGAAGTTGACTGTCATCTTGGCGATCCAACACTTCGATAGAGAATGACGGACGAATCTCTCGCCGGAATAGAATATTCTAGATAGAATTTAGATATAAAGGGGTGATGACTACCATGTGGGAGCTCCAGGCGGAGAGGATGAGAGAACAGACGCCAAGAGCATCAAGAAAGCAGAGACTTCCGACTAGAAATGCTGGTAATTCTCCCAAACAACCGAAGGAAAAGTGATATAGGACGCAATTCTTGGGCACGGCAGTGGTCAGTTCAATTGTGTGGCACACTAAAGAGTTTTTTTATAAGAAAATAGGGCATTACCTATAAGATACATAACAAGAAAAGTTGCTAGGAGGGATAGAAGAGTAGAAGGACCACTGAATTGGGTCAATGCCACAGGAAGGACAACGAAGACCAAAAGAGGAAAAGAGATTATGGCCGCTGAAACATTTTGGAGAAGATGTAAAGATGACAATTGCCAATATTACTCACCGAGGGCAGCTGAAGAGGCGACTCCAAGACGGCGGACCCATTCTGAGTTTCGTAGGAAACGCTCATCGAGCTGTCGGCCACGCAACATTGGCAACCCTGTCGAAAAAGGGCGTGAGAAGGGAGACAATTAGGGAAGAAGAGGAAGAAGAAGGCTAACGAGAGATTTTTGGCTGTGACAAACAGTTGAAAGCCAAAGAGGATAAGGAGGGATAGCCAAGGGGATGAGAATGATGGCAGATGGGGAAAGTCTCTTGGGAGCCGATTCGTCGTCTCGACAGCTCCTTTGACAGCTAGCAACAACAAATCTTTAGAAGGGAAGCCGTAATGTTTTTAATGCTCTTTCAAATGGCTTACGTCTTCATCATTTACTCGGCAACAAAACTACGAAAAACAGGAGTATTTGAGAGTAGGAGGCCCGGGAGGACGCAACTAAATCAAATCAGGCGATGCGTCAAGTCAAATGGCAGCCCCTTTGAAGGCAACCCAATTGACTAGATTTTTGTCGCTTTTTTCTGATGAACTGCCGACTTTGATTGGAAAGGAAGAAGAGCGGAAGAGAGAGAGATGTATTGGTCCCCGAGGTGGAAAAGACGAAGCCATACAGAGATCGACGAAGGTTTATATCCGAGGGCGGTAGATTATTCCGGGCCAGGAGGAAGCAATTGAGCAAAAAGCTTTTTTTGTCTCTTCTTCTGAAACATCTAAAATCTAAAAAAAGATCAAAACATAGTAACTTGTTTCCCCGTCTGTTAAAGAGTCTCTCGCTCTCTCTCTTGTCCCTAATCTGTGTTTGTTCTTGAGCCCGATGTGCTCCCTGTGAGTGTCTCTTTTCGCATCTCTTCCAATGATGCCACTCCTCGTACTCTTCGTTTTCCTCCTGCTTCCACTCTCTTCCTCCCAACATTATGGTTTGTGGTCGCCTCCTCCTTTATTCTTTTCCAGGTTCCTTATGGTGTCATCAAGGCAGCAATCAGTATACTCCTGGCCAATGCGAGCCATCTACGATGGATTGTTTTAAATTTGTCTGTGATCATGAAGATGCTGGCTTTGTTGCCCGTGGATGTGGGGTAACTGTGTCCCGAACAGCTTCCGGGTTGCCAAAAGAAAGTTGTAATCAGGTAGACGACCATCCTCTCGCCTATTGTTGATTTTTCAGGCTTTGTCCCATTGCCAGCAAATCGGCGGCAATGCCTCGTGTTTCGTCTGTAACGATGTCCATATGTGCAATGAATCGTCTCTTCCCACATTCCTTCCCATTGTCATTATTGCCTTATCATTACGGTTCATTTGAGAGAAATTTATTTTATATAAATTATGGCCCGATGAGAGTACAAGTTTCAGCCAGAGATAAAAAATGCCTTTTTTGTGAGCGAAAAAACTATAAGTGATCGATGAAGAACTCGGAGTGAAGGGGATGGTTCATGGCCTGGCGAAAGGATTGCCGAGAAGCGGCCATGTCCATTGGGAACTCTTCCAGTCGAGTTGGCAGGTTGGCAGAAGAGGGAGGAGCCGGGGGAAGTAGCACTTGACGCCTGAAAAGAGAACTCCATTACCGGAATGCGTCATTCTTTTCTCTACAAACAAAGAAGATGTTTCAACTTTGATCAAATAAGAGAAAAAAAGAATACCTTTTGTGATCGGATCCACTGCCGCTACCTTCTCCAGAGCCGCCAGATGCTTGGGAACGGACATCTGGTCCACCGGGTCGAGGCATCATATGAGGAAAGGGAGAGACAGGCATCGACGCATAGCCAGAAACCTGAAAGACGACACAACGGTGAGGAGGAAGGATAAGTTAGAGATGACAACAAGGGACACGGGACGGACACACTGGGCAGGCGGATAACGAAGACTGACATAAAACATTTATTCTGTGATCATGCCAAAAAATATCACAAAAATATAATAATAATATATACAAATCTCTGGGTCAATGGGAAAAGCTTTTTTTGAGCAAATTTGTGGGGGTGCACCATGCTATAAAAATGAAAGGGGAGAAGGGAGGTCACCGGTTCAGGTCACCAGGAGATCAACAATGGCACCAAAAAAAAAATAAAAGAATAAGGCCCCATTTCAGATGTTCATGACGTACATTCGACCGTGCAAGTCGCTTACCATGGAGGCGGGAGCCTGACTCTTCGGCATGCCTCCAGACCATCTCTGTTGCCATCGGTTACTGCATGACGGCTGTTGGAATTCTTCGGGATTGGTCCGGTACCGCAAAAAGTCTGAAATTGCCTTGTTTGTTTGTGTGTATTATTTATGTGTCAAGCAGCATTGGCAAGTGTTTTGCATGATAATATAAAAACGAGCTGTACTGTAGTGTTGTGAGTCGACTGGACTCAAGTTGAGTCGATGTCGAGTACGGAGTTGAGTGTCTAGTCGATGTCGAGTTCGACTCGACTGTACATTGACACCGATTTTCTTGTGCCGAGTCGAGTCGACGCACAAAATTACTGTACTGTACCTTGACACTCCGGGCCGACCATGTAATATCGCTGTTCGATGAAGGTCTGTTGATTTGGATGCATTTGGGTAATCAGCTTTAGTTTTTGGAGATCTGTCGCAAATTTCTTGGCTTCTTTCCTGTCCCTCAAACCATCTACATGTTCCAATAACCATTCCAATATCTCAGAACCTAAAAGGATGTCAACTGAAAAAAGCCGATCCCACCTATCATAGAGTTTGGCACTGGTAATTTTAGCCAATAACGATCTTTAATTTCAAGTCCAGAATCCGGCATAACCATTGCTTGCACGATCTGAATAAGATCTCTGATCAGCCGTTCGAATAGAATTACCTTCTTTTTATCAGAATTCACATTGAGCTTGGTGGGAACAGCAGTCTGCCCATTAGATCCACCGGAAGTGACCGTCGAGCTGCTGGGTGGCCTGCCGTGTGGCCAATCTCCTGGTACGGGAGTAGGAGCCCCTTCAGAACCTAAAATATCTGCTTTTATAAATAAAAGTCCCTCTTTTACCTTCTAAAATGCTAGGCATTCCCCTATTTAACATGGCATTTGTATGGGCAATCCATGCCTGTGTGTCAATGGGTCTGACTGGCTCATCCCTGTGATTTCGAGGCATAGTAAAGCAGCTTTTGGGCCCTTGGTTGAAGGATTTGGCTACTGTCAGCCTGATTGGCCCCTTTCTTGCTACAGCCTCTCTATAAATAGAAATTATAGCAAAAATACACAAAGAAAATCTACTTTAAGACTTCTACAGCCTGATCATTGGTGAAGTTTTCGAAGGAGATGTCATTGACTTGGAGAATCATATCGCCGGCTTCGATTCTTCCATCCAATGCCACAGCACCTCCTTTGATTATATTGGCCACATAGATGCCATTGTCTCCGCGGGTAGAGCTCTCTCCGACTATTGAAATACCCAAAAAATTGACTGGATCCATGTTCAGAGTCACAGTTATCACATCCAAACTCATCGATGATTCTAAACGACCATTCCTTTAATTGGTTTATTTCTTACCAGTAATACTAGAAAATGACGAAGCCCTTGAAGGTTTCCTGTAATTTTTCCTCTTCTGTCGTCGTCTGTAAGCGTTGACATGTTGCCTTGAGACAGAGGTGATATCCGTTGTGGTCGATCCTCTGAAATGTTTTACGTTGTTTTGCCCCGTTCCTGGAGACTCTCCGAGGTAGCAATAAATTGCGTAAAGATTGGCTCGACAGCACCCCGTTTTACGGCCGTCCCTGTTCCAAAGGAACGTGATAAAAAGCGGCTAATTGGCTGGCCATATGGACCCACGGCCGAGATGCAACCCACTTATGTTTTACAGCGCAATAATAATCGGAAGAATTTGAAGTCGTCGAGTAGTAGGCCTTGCCGTCACTGCCTTCGACATCGTCATCTTCAGCAGAATAGCCGGACATCGAAGAGAAAGGGGAGAATGTCGCGAGCAGTGTCTCACTAATCTTAGCGCGGAGTCATCCCTCAAAGGGGATCAAATACCGACTGGGGTTCCCAATTTCGAAAGAGACACTCACCTATCGTCCTCGTCCGAGAAGACACGAGCATCGCTTTCCGATCCTAAGGTTGAATCTTCGAATCGTCTTCCTCGATGGCCTGAAAATTCAAATAATACAAATTATTTTAGAAGCATGTTAGTGGTTAGATTCCTTCTTCCTACTGACCAATAAGATAGAATGACGCATTTCCACTGAGTTCACTGGTCAGCGACAGATGACTAGTTCTATGGAGAAAACCAATAAGGTGTCGCCGAGGGGAGGCATCTGGCGCCGTGTCTTTTCTCCCCTGATAGGTACTCGTCGTGTTGCTGCCGCCATATCTCCTCAGCCGTTTTTTATCCTTTCCTGGACCTACAGTGGCGGCACAAGACTCGGCGTCATCATTGTTGCCTGTCTCATATAAGGGAGGGAGTATTTTGCTCTCGACATAGGTCATCGTCCGACTCAAACCTCTAGCAGGAACTGATCGTCTCTCTTGCCGCCAGTGATGGTCAAAATTGTCAAGACTACTCGATTCTCTTGGCTTGTCTTGGGCAGGTGTAATAGAAATTCTTGGAATATGGTTTGATCCAATGACGGAGGCTTTGAGCTCCACTGGACTGGGTGAAATGCGTCGACCAACAGGAGCAGGTTGCTTCTTCAATACTGGAAGAGTTTTCTCTGGTGGTGGTGCTCTTCTTCTGACAGGAGATCTGTCCTTGATAGGAGACGAGGAACGAAGAGGCAGCTTAGCAGGCTCAATTGTGACGATGGCTGCCGAATGAGTTGGAGAAAGAAGTTTGGGAGGTGGCGGAAGAGCTGTTGACAGCCGCTTGCACTTTCTGCCGTCTGTGCCGATTGAGCTCTCTGATTGCCGTTTTTTTAGCCTTCCTCCTATCAGCACCGGTACGGGTCCTAATGAATTGGCGTCGGCGGAGGTCTTACTGCGTCGGAGCACTGGGTCCAGGCAGCCGCCATCTTTAAAAACCATCGGTTCGCCAGCAGCTGCACCGGAGACGGCTACCACCCGTACGCCAGACATTTTTGGCTTCGGCTCGCTGGTCTTCTCCTTCTTGCTCGGAGTGAACAGGTTCTGTAGCAGTTTAGACCCACTGATGCTGCCCATGTATTTCCTCTTTGTCCGTTTCTTTTCCTCATCTTCTAGGGATTCTTGCTGTGCCATAGGTGCTTTCACTGACGGTTTCTTCTCCATCTTCAATACCATTGCTGCCACTCGACCACTCAATGATTCTGTCCCTTTCAACCGTCCTGGCAGACTTCGTTGAGAGTTTTGCTGGTCATTTATAACATCGCGTAAGAGAGAAGGAAAGTTCTCTTTGGATGAGCGCGAAGTCGAGGACGACATCTGATAAATAAGAAAATATGAGAGAAGAGGAGAATTGGGTCAAACAAGCGGGTACTCGAAGGAGTGGCGCGACAATGGCTTTGCAGAAGAAGAAAAGACAAAGATTGTCCATTGATTATTTTTGACAAGAGAAAAAAAACAAGTTGAGGTCTGTTTCAAGTGGTACTTGCGCAGAATATCATTGATCGAAAGATCTCTGATGAGACTTCATTCTCATTTTGTAAGAAGACGATGAAAGGGGGCAAATGTCAATAGGAGAACGGTCAGCTGGAAAAGAGACAAATTTGCCAAGAAGATTATCAATTTTCCGGTTGGAAGAAACAAGAAGATGAGAAAATGAGACAAGACGACGAGAGAGAGAGAGCTCTCGCGCACAAACAGAGACCCGTGAGAGTGACGATATCTCAACGGGGTGATATGGTAAGAGAAAAGAGATGTCGAGGCGACTTACAACGGGCGTGAGATATGTGTGCGATCATTAAGTGGAGTGGCAATTGGCATGTAGCCAGTCCGGACATCAATCTACGGACAGCACAATGACCAGGTGTCAAGATGTACTTCTCCCCGGAGGCATCTCGTCTAATCAAAACATACCCGGCATATATTGAGGCGGGTACATGGGACCACGTCGCCCAAGGCTGCCCTTCATATAATGTGCTGGCGCTGAGAACATCGACTCTGAGTCTGTGCTCATCACTGAAATATCTTATCTCTAGTTCCGGGTTCAACTTACTGCTGCTGTCGAAATGATGAGGTGGCGGCCTGTACATTTGTTGTCCATATCGACCAGAGGGAGCTGGTCCAGGCACCTGCAACCATTTTATTGAATCTGCCAGGAGATCTACCATTTGATGTCTGACAGATTTCGGCAGACCACTGCTCCCGTCCGACGTTGTCGACCCTTCCGTCGTCATCAAAAACAGCTCAAATCTGCCGTTGGACGTCCGCTGTAATCCTTGCCTATCGTCTCGAATCTCCATTTTAACTTCCCTAAACGATGAATTTATTCAAAAATTCGAGTTCTACTTACGATCCGGAGTCGGGGTCAATTGTTTTAGCAAAATATTTAAAATTAGAGCGGGTAAGCACCCGTTTGACGTCTCCTAAAGTGATGAGATCGGGAGATAGATGAACCTCCGTCATGTACGGTGTCGGCTCATCGTCGATATGGTAATAGACCTGATAAAATTGAGCACTGTATTTGATCGGGGAGAGGCATACCTTTGTAATGGCAGGGAAATTGGGTTCGGCAGCATTGACGGCAGTCTCCGACGTTTCGGACATGTGTCCGTCGGACATGTCGGACAGTCCAACAGCTCCTAAAAATGATCATTTTGCAAAAAAAAAGAAGCGAAAAGCAGGAGATCTTTGAACCATTGGCTTTTTGCCGCAACTGTTGACCCAAGACAACAACTTCCTCTCTCGATTGGCGACCATCCTCACCTTCGTGGTTGATGACGGAGGATTCCTCGCTGCCGACGGTGTCATTTAAATTGATCCGTTTTGTATTCTCGACAACGGTGGCAAGGGTGGCATCCGATGAGTCCATAACATCGGACCCATCGAATGTATCCATCCCTAGAGAAAAATAAAAATTTTTATAAAAAACGACGAATAAAAACAGGATAATTATAGCAAATAAGAGAACTGCGCGGGGGTACACTGATATCGGACACGACAAACAGCGCTGGAGAGGCCTCTCCACCTGACTCGGGTTGATGAAAAAGCCTTGTTATCCAGGGAGGGATAAAAAGTGAAATTCTTCGGAGATCGACGAAAAGTAAATGACAAACTTTTTACTCGGGGACTCGGCTGACGAGACATGGCACAGCTCGCCGATGTGGGCACATGAAATCTCATTAAAGATGATCAAAATTCGTATATCTTTACAATAACACATTCTTGCTAGCTGAAAAAATTATCGGAAATACAGAAAGCCATGCTGAATTGATTGCAAGTATCAGAAAAATGCGAAAATTTGTGGTTTTTTCAGCTTCGTCAGCGCAAACTATTATGGGAGTGCCCACCTTTTATCTGCGGCGGCGAGCTGTGATGGTATCTCCCGCTTGTTTTGGTCCAAAGATACGTCGGCGTAGGGCAAATTTTTCAGAGAAAAAGAGCGGTGGAAAGATTTTCTATTTTACAAATAAAATAGGGAAGATGCTTGCAGTAAATTGATTGGAATCCAAAATAGATGACAAATCAGTCGATACAATTCAAAAAATGCCGAGAAAATCTCTGGTTTCAAGAAATTCAAAGAAATACTCCCAGTTTGAATGTAAATTGGCAAGTAATGGAAATATTGCGTGTCTCGTGGCAGAGAGGAGGACGAATCCCCGAGGGAAAAGAAACGAGCCCGTTGCCATTCAATAAAACGGGTAAAAATTCGTTGTCGACATAAAAATGAAATATGAGCGTCGATTGTTTTGATAGACCCCAAAGATAAGGATTGTAAATGAAATGACCAAGAGAGATAAAGCAGCAAGGAGGGCCATCCCCCAGCGATTTTTGCATAATGAGGGATGGGTGCCGTCGTGTGGCATCGCTTAAGCTAATCGATCAATACTCTCTCCCCCCGTTCACACACCCATGCCAAATTACGTAATTTGGAATGGAGTCGGAGAGGTCGAATGACTAGAAAATGAAAGACTCTTTTGAAATTGGAGATGAAAGGAAAATGATTGCCGTCTCCACTTCAAGAAAGAAGTTTCTGGCCTAAAATGGAAGACAGAAATCGGACAATGGGGATTAGCCAGGCTAGAGAGGGTGTGAATCGATGGCAATTATAAAGGGCTCCGGGACAGCAATCAAATGGACGTCGGCAAGAAGACAATTGTGGTACAGCCCCACTTTCGCAAACGGACGTTTTCATATCCGCCGGAATCACAACGGCCGGTTTCACAACTGGTATTTTTCAAAACCGCCGAAAAAATAAGCGCCGTAATCGAAACGGCCGAAATCGCAACGACCGTTTTCGAACTGCGACGGTTTCGAAAAATCACGTACCATTGACAACTTCAAACGTCAAGCCTGCTACAGCCTTCCAGAGGGGATTTTTTCGGTTTTTTTTGTTTCCATCGTGTTCAGCGACCTCAAATTAGTCTAGAAAAAAAAGAAACAATGAAAATAGTGGAAAATTAAGAAATCGTCCTCAAACTTCCTTCAACTCCAATCGTCAACGCACCCACAGCCTTCTAGAGTAATTTTCATAGGTTTTTAGCGTCACCATCGCCTTCAGCAGCCTCAATATAGTCTAGGAAAAATCAGAAACTAGGAAAATACTGAAAGAATAACATCATAAGAGGAAATTCCCCTTCTGAGACCATGATTTTGGCGTTACGCCACCGATCACCATCTCGCTTTCTTCAATCTTTCAGTATTTTCCTAGTTTCTGATTTTTCCTAGACTATATTGAGGCTGCTGAAGGCGATGGTGACGCTAAAAACCTATGAAAATTACTCTAGAAGGCTGTGGGTGCGTTGACGATTGGAGTTGAAGGAAGTTTGAGGACGATTTCTTAATTTTCCACTATTTTCATTGTTTCTTATTTTTGCTAGACTAATTTGAGGTCGCTGAACACGATGGAAACAAAAAAAACCGAAAAAATCCCCTCTGGAAGGCTGTAGCAGGCTTGACGTTTGAAGTTGTCAATGGTACGTGATTTTTCGAAACCGTCGCAGTTCGAAAACGGTCGTTGCGATTTCGGCCGTTTCGATTACGGCGCTTATTTTTTCGGCGGTTTTGAAAAGTTCCATTGCGAAAACGGGCAAATTTGAAAACGTCCAGTTTTGAAAACGGTTTTTCTGAAAGTGGGGCTGTACCCAATTGTGCCCAGAAGATGAGTCAATAAGCGCCATGTGTCCGTCCGTAATCGAATGCCGAACACATGTGGAATCGACGGCTAATCAGAGCCAGACCATTGCCGACCCAATATCCTTGGTCAGCATCGCTTGTCGACCCTTGTACTCCACCAGGCTCGGAAAGCGGCCAGTACAACAATTGACTCAGAAAAGACAGGACTTGTAAAAAATAAAGGTTTGTAGGATACAAGCACGAAATGTGGAAGTAGTGGACTTGATAATAAAGGAGGCTTCTTTTCCTTTGAATTTTCAATAGGGAAAACTCCCTTGAGTATCAGCTCTAAAAATCAGGATATAATTTCCCTTTTGTGAGTATCCAACAATATGGAAAACAGGAAGAAATTCGAGAAGATAATTAAAAACAGGAAAGCATCCATTGCAAAATACGAAAAGGCTGTATTGATGGGTATTTATGGCCAGGAATATCGGACTATATAGAAGTCAAAAATACTCCGACCTTTCCTTTTTATTTACAGAATACTGCAAAATTTATCTATTTCTGGAAATAATTTTTTTTTCAAATTTATCATTTCAGCCATCAATACGTGAAAACAAAAATATACGTCATGCGGATTTTCTTTTTACTCCAACGAATCGGGTGTCAATTGCTCAATATTCATTTGATTCCTGATTTTACTTCTTTTTATTCTATAATAGTATTCACATAATATAAACGATTATAGAGCACATTATGGTGAAGAAAAAGAACGAAGCTACATCACAAGAAAAATTATCTGAAAGCGATGATGAGGAAGCATCAACTTCTAGTGAAGATGAACCGGTTAGTATTTAGAAACTCGTTTTTTTATATTTTGTGATAGGAATGGACACAAGAACATGAAGCAGCATTTCTCAAAACACTTGGAGCATTAAAAAGCAACAAGGATGATATCTATAAAAACGATGTGAAGTTGGACTTGTATTCATTACTCTGTGCAACATTTTTTTATAGGTTTTGGGATAATTCAACGTTAGATGCACCCGCTCCAAAGAAGAATCAAAAACAACCTAAAACGAAACCGATGTTTCTAAAAGATTATGAACGCAAAGTAATACTTGAGAAAGAAGGGTGAGTAGCGTCATATTTTGTTGAATTAGTACATTTAGTAAATACGAGGACAGTGAGAGTGAAGACGAAGATGAGCAAAAAGAGGAACCCGGTTATTATGAGCAGCAAGAGCAAATTCGTGAACAGTATGTTTTGTTACTTTTCTTTTATATGAATGAATCTAATAATTATTGTTATTTTTTCTAGAATTAAAGCAACAATCGCAGAAGTCAGCGATGACGATGATGATCTTCTTGTTAAAAGAAATAAAACGGATGAAGAAAAGGTTTTTGTACATATTTAAATAGTCATTGTTTGTTTTTTAGGATACTGAAGAGAAGGATTATTATGAATGGCTCAAAACACAAAATGTGGACTCTTTTTCCGACAGTAACGAGCTGAATACTCTCAAAAAAGCTTGGAATGACCCTAGTCTAAATGATGAGGAAAAGTTTTTAAGAGATTATCTTTTAAATAAAGATTATGAAACAGACGCCATAAAAGAAAGGTACAATTAGCCCTTCCCGATAGATAATATAGCTTTAGCATTCCAACATATGACGAGATAGTTGACATAGAAAAGGACGAAGATGAATTAAATAAGCAGGAAGACTACGAAACAAAGTATAACTTCAGATTTGAAAATCCTGATGAAGATTTTGTAAGTTTTTTAAGTGTTCTTCTCATCCGAAAATTTAGATAAAACATTATCCTCGCACAATCGCAGAATCTTTACGTGGTGGAAACAGCAAAAGAAAAGAAAAACGTAAAGATTATAAAACGCGGAAAGCAGAGGAAAAAGAAGCTCGTAAAAAGGAAATTGCTCAAAAGAAAATGTCGACAAAAAAGCACATTGAGGCTAAATTAGCTGAATTACGTAGAGTAACTGGGGATGATATACCACTTAATGTAGAAGATCTTGAAGGTGATTTTGATCCGAAAAAGTTTGATGAAAGGATGAAGGTACAGTTGTACATAGATCCATTTTTAATAATTTGTAGGAACTCTTTGACAAGAAATATTACGAAGATGGGCAAGATTATCCAGAAGACGAAGAGATGGAAAAGCCAGTATTTAGTGATATGGAAGAGGTTTATTTTTTATTGAACAAGTTATAAATTTTTAGGAGGATGAAAAGTGGGAAAAAGAGACAGAAGCTCATAATGAGGAGGATTCATTTGACGCAACTCATGAAGAAAATGAAAGCGAGCAGCCCAAGAAGGTAGAAGAAAATTTAGAAGACAAAGGAGCCGGCGGCCCTCGACGGAAAGGTTCTTTGTTAATATTACTGTATAAACTTGCTTCAGAATCTCGGCGAAAAGCGAAACGCACGGCAGCTGCTTCTAAAGCAAAATCAAAAAAACCTTTATTTGATCCTAATGAGAAAACTTTTGGAGAATATTTGGATGAATATTATTCTTTAAATTACGAAGACATTATTGGTATGATTTTTTATTTTCTTCTTGTAGAACACAAGTATTTTAGGTGACCAAGTTACCAAATTTAAATATAGGCAGGTTGTTCCAAATAATTATGGGTTAAACGTGGAAGAAATTCTTGATGCAGACGATCAGCAGCTGAATTCATGGGTTTCTCTTAAAAGAGTATTTTTTACTTGTGTTTACCAGTTTTTTTTTCATTATAGGTAACCGCGTATAAGACAGAATCTGATGAAAAGGCTGAAGTCAGAAACTATCAGATAAAAGTCGTCAAAACCAAGAAGAAGGAAATGATATTCACTAACAAGAATAAGAAAATGTTGGCATTTTAATTTTTTTTTTTTTGAATAATCGTAAGATATTATGGATTATTTTTAAGGGAAAGTATGGAACCACCGAATGTATCTGAAGAAGCAGTCTCAAATGTTGCAGAAAATGGGTTAAAGAAGAAAAATAAACGTAAAGCAGAAACAACGGAAGCTGCAGCTGTAACTTTCTAACAAATTTTTATACTCCTTTTTTTAGCAGAAAGATTCTATAGCGGATGAAGAACCTCCGGCACAGAAAAAGGCTCGACGACGAAAGAAGAAGCCCGCGAATGAAAGGGTCGCCATAGAGAAACTTGTTGTTCCAAACAATGAGCAAAATCTTGTGTTGAATGGCGATACGGAAAAAAATGATGCTTCTTCAAAGGAATTGCCGAAGAAGACTGGCAATGAAAAAAGGAAATTCACTAAAAATAAGGTATATTTCCCCTATATTTAATTCAGTATTTTATTTAAGAATAAAGTTGTTCTTCCTGTGGATAATCAACGTCTTGCTGCGTTTGGAATTAATCCTAAGAAGTTTGCCAATAAGTTGAAATATGCCAAACAAAATTAGTTTGTTTTCGTTGTTTGTTGTTATTGTTATTTTGTTAATTGTTTCATCAAGATGTTTCACTTCTTTAATTTTGCGGTTCAATCCAATATTATCTAATATTTTATATGCTATTTTATTTTATTGTATTTATTTTTTAGCAACAATGGGTGGCATTATGAGTTACTTCCGTGGTTTATTTGGACAACGAGAGATGCGCATTCTTATTTTAGGCCTTGATGGAGCCGGAAAAACAACTATTCTTTACAGACTGCAGGTTAGGTTCACTTTCAAAGAGTAATTATAAATCGTCTAGGTCGGCGAGGTGGTTACAACAATTCCAACGATAGGCTTCAATGTTGAGCAGGTTGAATATAAAAACCTGAAATTCCAGGTGGGTCGACATAAAATTTATACGTTTGTCCTAGGTATGGGATCTCGGCGGTCAAACATCAATTCGGCCATATTGGAGATGCTATTACGCAAATACAGATGCAATAATATATGTTGTCGATTCCGCTGATAGAGACAGAGTAGGAATTTCCCGTCAAGAATTGGTTTCTATGCTACAAGAAGATGAACTTCAAGGAGCGGTACTAGCTGTCCTGGCAAATAAACAAGTACGTACTACTCATTTCCGTAAATTAAGTTTGTAGGATATTGCTGGTTGTTTGACTCCTGCAGAAGTCCATAAAGCACTTGGATTAGAAGCTTTACGGAATAGGACTTTTCAAATTTTTAAGACGTCAGCTTCCAAAGGTGAAGGTTTGGATGAAGCTATGGAATGGTTAGCTAATCAATTACAACAGAAAAAATGATAAGTATGGTGATGTTTAAGATTTTATGAGCATTATCTGTGATTTTTTATAATGTCTTGGGTCTTTCCCTTTTCCATCGTTGTGACATAATTTTAAATCGGATACCCATTAACAAGGTTCTGGTATTTGTTTTATTATCTTGTGCAAAAATGAATAATTTAACAGCTTACATGATAAAGCAAAATTTATATACAACAGATCCATCCATTATTTCTTAGATCGCTTGGTTTTGGGAGCATACTTGTCGGCGAGAGAATCGAGAAAAGAATTAGCATCCCGACCACGGTTAGCTTGTCTTTTCAAAATCAGAGCCTGGAGGTCATCTGTGCCTTCCTATAAAAAAATTCAAAAAGAACTCAAAATTGATACCTTTTTCTTAATTTCTTTTAACATCTCCTCAGCTTCTTCCGCTTCTTTAGCAGCCTTTTTCGCACGGGCATTTGTCTTTGCCTTTCCTGTTGAAGATTTGTATTTTTTTGTAGCCTTCAGAGTGCCGTCTTTGATAAGTTGATCCACGATTTCCTTCAATTCGATATTGAACTATCCTAAAGTGTGAATTCTTGCCTACCTTTACACGAGATTCCTCGTCTGACGAACTCAGCATAATGTATTCAAGCATTACATCCATATTGCCGTCACATTTATTATACGCATTTGCAATGTCAGATCTTTCCTCCTCAGATCCTAGAAGCATTCGAAAAATATAAAGATTGACAAGCTAACCTTTATAATCGGCAAAGAACTTATCAATATCCTCCTTTGTAACTTTTTTAAAAACTTTTCTCCACAATTTGATGCTATCTTCATCGGTAATGTTACCTTCTTCATCAATGGCGCCTAAAATTGGTTGTCAATAAACTTCATTCCAAACCCGTCTCATCATAGATCTTTCTTTTCTCTTTGTCGGATAAAATCGAATAGATTTTAGTCACGAGTTGAAAACGAACAGTTGCAACTTTCTTCGCATGGTCATTATTTTCAGCTTTATCTGGATGATAAAGCATTGACAACTTGTAATATGATTTTTTAACTGAAAAACAACTTAGCACTGTACCAAAATAGCAAACCTGAGGCCAAAGGTGCATTCTTATCTATCTGAAAGACTTCATATAAATCATCAGTTTTAAATTGCTCTTGGCAATCTTTGAGCATAGACATTCTAAAATAGTTGCAATGCTTTGCAAACGTTAAACGTTTGAATATATAGAGTACACGCTCATTTTCTTTCGAACGACCGATGGATATCTGGCAGGATACCGTAAACAAAAGAAGAAAACAAGAATATCTAATTGAAAAATTTATGCCAAATAACAATTGAACAAAGAAAATTAACAGCAATCAACGTTGGCCGTTGAAAGTATAAAACTAAACATGCAACATTTCCTCAAAAATGCTTTCATCAAGATCATGTGCTGGTTCAGACACTTGCAAGCGTGCCTATAATTTAATAATTTATTTTAATAATTAAAAAAAGAGAATCACTCACTTTTGCTTCATCCAGGTTGTAAACGGTGGCAAACAATCGTCTCTGTTGCGAACAAAACTGACATTTTTCAAAACAGTCGCAACGATAGAAAGCTACAGCTCTGTCCATATAATTTTTAACTGCAGCAATTTCAAGTCTTCTTGCCAAATGCATTATGCCGTTACCATCTTTCCAAAATTGGTTAATGTCACCGTTTTCTAAAGGATCAGAAGTCATCGCGTTATAATCAATATACCTGTGTTATTTGTACACAGTAGAAATTGCTCATCTGATATTCGATGATTATATAATATTTCCAAGATTCTGTTCATCGAGATCCCATCTACAATTTTTCCCGACAGCAGGTCGTCTATGTTACTCATGAAATGTTCTACGAGCTGAAATAATGCTAATATTATTTTGAAAATAGTTACCTGGCGATGAACATGAAAAACGTGTGATCCACAAGTGAATTCCAAATCACTGACTTCTTTTATTCCGAAATATATATGCGAAACATCTTCTGAGCAGACAGATATTTCGTTGAGAACTCTGCATTACAAATAATGGATAGCTGCCGATTAAAAGACGCACCTTGGGATCTCTTCATCAATTGAGTCTACCACATTTTCATCACTAGTAGTTTTGCTTGGAAGTGATTCGACGGTAGCCACCTGAAATTGCTGTCATAAACAACTATGTGATCTTGCCAATGTAACGGAGACAGTTTCTATTTTTTCTTCCAAAATTTCAACAGATTGCGTCTGAGAACCACTTTCTGTATCGTCTTTATCCACCTTTTCAGCAATATTTTTATTTCGTTCCACATCATCTTCATCAGAGGTGTAAACTCCACCGTCCTCGTTTACACGATTCATAATCGCTTCCTAAATACAATTAAAGACACAAAAAATATCGTTTACCCAATCAGCTCGCTTGACTAAATTGTTGTTGTTCGTTTTCTGATCAACTTCTTGTGAATATCTCACTCTCGGTTCATAATATCTCGTTCTAGGTTCTCTCTGTATGTTCCTGTAACTTCTTGATTCATCTCGATAATTCCTAGATTCATCTCTGTAGTTTCTAGATTCATCTCTGGTATATCCACGATCATCTCCTCCAAAGTGCCTATTATTTGATCCTCTTCCAAAGTGTCCTCTTCCTCTGCGATTTGGTGTATTACTGTATCCTCGCGACATGGAGGATGTGCTACCTAAACGACACAATACATCACAACAGAGAAAGTAAAAACGAAATATCAAGCAGCAGAAACAAAGAAACCAACACTCCTGAATTGGAAAATGAGTGAAATGTTCTCTTCGCGTCTGCAGCAATAGAAATGTTAATGAGGCGCGCTTACGCCATATAAAAAATTGTAAATATGCAAAATAAAATTGTTTTTTTTTATCAAACTCAACATTTGGTACTCTATGATTTGGTTCATAAGAATATTCACTTCCATCGTTCCAAGCATTCCGAGGATATAATCGTCTAATCCCTTTCCATGTTTCCATTGAGAAAATCCTGAAAAATATTAACTTACATGGTCACCAAATTACAATTTTACAAAAAGGAAATAAGTGAACGGAAAAAAGAAAACGTTATTCATAAAAGACAACGAAATGCAATGAAAATAACCGAAAACATCAAAAAAGAAATATGCAAAATTAGGCGTCAACGGAAAAATGCGCGATTGCAGAAAAATTTGGCGGAATTCTTGATGGCTGAAGTTTGAGCGTCGAAATCCTTCACGGCGAATTATGGGGCTCCCCCACAATAGAAAAAAGACGTTTTAGAACAGGCATGTTTCAGAAAATAGTCGCTTTAGAAAGAAGACTTTTCAGAAATGCGACGTTTCAGAAACCATCATTTTTGAAATGCGACTATGTTGAAACAAGTCAGTTCAGAAAAATCCAAATTAGAAAACAGACGTGTTAGAAGCGAGACATTTCAGAAAAATCCATTTCAAAAACGCGACGTTTTCGAAAAATTCGTGAGCATGGAAATATCATTACGTACCTGTTCAGAAAAAGAAGAAAAAAAATATAATACATGAATAATTGGGAAACAATACATAGAAAGAGAGAAATTAAGTTAGTACATCAACAAATCAACATAAAATATGAAAATAATAAGAGAAATAATGTATAGTTATCAATTGATGCGAAAAAACGAACATGTGCGAGTGGTATATAGAAATAATAAATTTTTTTTTGCAAAAACAATAGCGCAGGATATTTCCTCTATCGTAGAAAATGATACACATAAAAACGGCTCATAATTATCCCTTACTACTAAAACGCTATGGTGTCTGTCTGTGCGTTGACATGTCGAAAAATTGTGGCCAAGTGGTCTAAGGCGCGCGCACGAAACAAACGACGCGGGTTCGAGCCCCGACGGTGACAAAGGTGTCCAAAACATTTTTGCTTTTTTGTTTATGGCTCCACTATAATTATTTCGCAATATAAGTGTGACTGAGTATCAAATGTCACATTTGGCTGCGTATGTGTCAATTTTCGCTCTTTTTCAACAAAATAAGTACCGATCGACTCCTCTCAGTGTGTGGAAGCCGATTACTGTGATAGTTTTCCATTTAAATGAGACTGAGTATCAAATGCCCATTTGGCTGCGTATTTCCAAATTTTCATCCTTCTGCAGTGAAATTAGCATCATTCGAATGCTCTCAGTGTGGAGAAGATGAATTTCACACTGCCAGCTTAGGAAAGCGGGGCTGAATATCAAAAAAAGCATTGATTTGGCAGAGTGTATCATGGTTCGGATCCTCAGTAATGTCGCAGTAGTTGGTTTTATCCAATTACTTTTTCTTTTGAACGCGCTATACGAAACTCAATTGAGAACCATGTGGAGGGGGAGCGAGGTCCGGCACGAGCCGTAGGCGAGTGACGGGCCGAGCGAACTACAGTCCGCCGGAGCCGGACAAATATCCGGAGCCTAGGACTTCCTAGCCCGCGTAGCGGGCGTCCAGCCGAAGACCCCCCGCAGGGGGGTCGAAACGGCTGGTAATAAAAATAAATTACTAAATTCGAGAGTTACAGGTAAAATGAATTTACTTGATTGTTTTGTTGTATCTTCATCAAAACAGTTAGTATTTCTTTTCGCATAATTGCTAGTGATATTCTCTAGTGTTTCGAAGCTTATAAGAGTGTGAATAAACTATTATAACAAAGAAAAACTATCAAAATAAAGCTAAAAAAGGTAAAATAGCCGAAACTTGCATTTTTTGGTAAGTAGGTAACCACATTTTTGATCTCACGAATTTTTCGAAAACGTCGCGTTTTTGAAATGGATTTTTCTGAAATGTCCCTGTTCTAACATGACTTTTTCTGAAAAGTCTTATTTTTGTTTTGGTCCTGTTCGAAACGGTCATGCTTCTAAAATGATGGTTTCTGAAACGTCGCATTTCTGAAAAGTCTTCTTTCTAAAGCGACTATTTTCTGAAACATGCCTGTTCTAAAACGTCTTTTTTCTATTGTGGGGGAGCCCCCGAATTATAACGCGGCGATTTCAATATGGCGAAATCCCGACACTGCGGATAAGTGCTATCCTGATCATATCATCGTGATCAGCAGCTCGCGATCTCGGTGACTAGTTCAAAAGAATTTTCAAAAATGGCGATTTTTGGACCCCATTTGTCTATGATTCCGAAGATTTTTTTCCTAATTTTTTATTGGGGATATCCAAGATGCTGTAGAATCGTAGTCTGTGGCGCTATCGAGAAACCGAATACTTCTTCTTACTCCTCTCGACGAGCTGATCACGACGGTATAATTGCGTTTTCATGAAGTCCAGACTTTTTTTGAACCTATGTCCCAGTGCACCCCTCTGGACGATGATTTGGCCTGTATCTTGCCATTTTGAGCACATTTTTGATACCAAATGTTGATGTCTTTGCCGCTTCATAGTTCCGCGTTTGCTTTCTTTTATTCTGCCAATAAAGTTGGGGCAGTAACGAGAGCTTCATTATGAACTGGGATACATGTAATACAACAACCGTAGAAATCTGCTGTGTATGTACAAAGTCAGCAGAAGAGGTACGGCAAGTACAAGTTATTGAACGGGAGAAGGAGTCTCGGCCTCGCTGGTCGACTTGTCGCTGTCAACGGCGATGGGCGATGCGTGAATAGAAACTTGGTCGTAGGCAGGGGGAGCCACACCGCTTGGTCGGCTGTGCTCGATCCAACCTTCCTCGGGTATTTTCTTCACTGGAAGAGGAGCCGTCGGCTGTACACGGGCAAAGATTGGCATGGTGGCAGCACCGTCACGCTAAAATTTGGAGAATACAAAAATTCCAAGGGGTCTTACTCCCATCCGACGATAATTATTGGTTCGAAGACTTCGAAGGAAGAGACAGATGGCAAGGACGGTGGTGAAAAGGGCGGCAATGCCAGTGATGACAAGAAGCCAATGGAAAAGGATCATCAGTCGAGAACGGGATTCGCGATGACCAAATTCTACGGGAGCATTTAACAATCGACACCCATATGTATCCAATATAGCCACCCCGGGGTTGGTTCCAACGAGCCACCCATAATTTGAAGTTTAACCACCCATAATTTAAAATGCGCGCGCTCAGTTTCACCACCCACAGGGTGGAAGCGTGCCTCTTATTCCTAAAATTCATTTTTTGATTTTTCTTGGTCGCATGCGGCTGTGTTTTGTTTTTGTCTGTTTTTTTAACTATTTTTACTTTTAATTGCTATTAGCGTTATCTTTAGGTGCAATATGGAGGATATCAAATCAATTACGGATTTTAATCGTGGCAAAATACCCCCTCCCTCGCTGGGGCTCCGAAGGCGACATGCCGCAGGCATGTCGACGAGGAGCCGTTAAAGCAGGGGGTCCGGGGGGCGCAGCCCCCCGGATGTGGACTAGCTGCTTCTTGTTATATTTATAGCACGTCACGTGCCATCTTTGTCGAATTGGCACGTTACGTGCTATACGAACTTGAAAGATGGCACGCCACGTGCCAACTACAGATGTGGGGGGTAGGATCGAACGAGGTCTGGGGTGGTCTTTGTGACATAGGTTGGGTGGGGAATCTTAAACGTTGCCTAGCAATTGAAGATTCGCCACCCACTAACCATTGTGGGTAGGCATTCTTAAATACATGATTTCCACCCATATACCACTCCAACCACCCACCCAAAAGCTATCACTTTGGCCACCCAAGATGCCGAATTTAGCTGTATGGGTGGCTGGTTCGAACGTGGTGGTGGAAACTGGTATGGGGGGCGATTCTGAAATTTTCCCAATTCTACTACTGAAATTGGTATGTTTTTACAAGAGAAAAGGAGGCAGAACTCACGGATCAGTTTGTCATCATCGTTTGGGACAGGTCGAGTCAGGATGATTGGTTGTCCCTCCTCATTTGTGTTGCCGACGGAGACGGAGTCCTCGCTCCATGGATTGTGACCGGTCGGTCGTTGCCTGGCCACGTTCATTTCGTCCAAACTGGCTCTCAAACTCTCAGCAAATTGTCTTCTCATCTGTTCAAATGCTTGTTGCATTCTCTCGTGCATCTTCGTGAAATCTCCAAAATCGTCTTCATTTTCTGAAAGATTTGACAATTGTGATATTCATAAAATTAGAAAATAAAGTTAAAAATTACCATCTTCATTTGAAGATGAAGGAGGAGCTCTTAGAGAGAGGAGCCCATTGTTTCGATTGCCCAGAAGGGAGCTGAAAAAGGGCGACTCGTCTTCCATGGTCGTCTCCGGTTCGTCGTCTCCTTCCTGGCGGACAACCTTCCATTTGGGACTTCCATTATCCGAGACCAGTGTCATCTATGTCCGTATGACATTGGGATCAGTCCAACTCACCATGACAGATGAATGCATGGGCAGGGAGCAAGCAAAGTGACAAGCGGCCTTCTCCGACTGAGTTTCATTGTAGGCCGAATCACATCCTTTGTGGCATTTGAGAAAGCTGAAAGGACCGCCGGAAGAGACGGAACCGCGTTTCCCACACCCGAATAAACAACCCTTCTAGACCGAAATATTACTTTGCGCATTTCGACGACTGCTTACCTTGTCATTTTCTTCATATTTTTCACATTTCTTTTCACATGAGGATTTGTCGTCGGCCGCCACGTAGATAATGCAAAATGCAACGGCCACGGAAATAATCACCCTCATCTGGAGAAAATATTAAATGAGGATAAAAATGGATGAGAGTCACAAGGGAAGCCGATTGATAACAGCTAAGTAAATAAGCTGTTTATAGGAAAAATAAAAGAAGATTTATAGAAAAAGGGATGTGGTCGAAATGTCAACAGACAGACGAGGATCAATCGATGGCGGTCAGCCAGCACAAATACAACGAGACAGTTTCAGGAAAACATTATCTAGAGTGCTCTTTTGAGACAAACTGTTGTCGATCTTTCGAGAGATTTCGATAACATGTGACTTTCCCTGTAGAACGAAAAATATGCAGAATAAACACGGAATCTATTAATCTTTTGAAAAGATCTGTTGCTTGTTGACTACTAATTAGTTTTGGCCACATATAGACCACGTTATCAACAAATTGTCAACTTGAAAAAAGAGCGAAAGTTTGTTGAGCTGAAATTGAGAAGAAAGTTCAATAAAAGCAAAGAAAAAGCCCATTTGAGAAGTGGAGAGAGAGCATAAGCAATATGAGAAACGTCCGTAAACAGAGAGCCTGGCAGAAAGTGTGCCCTGAAGCAATCAATTGCGCCCACGGCCTGCGCAGGCTGACCGATCTCCAGTAGATCCGCAACCCGAAAGGCCAAAGATGAACGCAATTATTTTGCCCATAATAAAGTCTCTGCTAAAAATTCATAAAAAATTAATTGATAGGTTTTTAAAACTAATTCCTTTGCATTAATTATCCCAATTTAAATGTTTTATCTAAAAAAAATTTATTATTCTAAAATAATACCCGAACAAGTGTAACAAAATAGCCTAATACAATATAAAAAATACTATTTGAGCGGTTTTATTACATCAGCTATTTGTTCTATAGCCGTTTGTGGATCAAACTTATAAAGTAAAAAATGACCTTGAATTTGTGCAGGTGATAAAGGTTGATCTAGCTTTCTTACTGCCTCAATGAATTTATGACAAAGATCATCTTCTACATCAGAATAGAATTTCTCAAACATCTAAAACAATAGAATCAGAAAAAATATAAAGGTTATGAAAACCTTAGCCAACATATTTTCTGTGGCATTTCCAAAATATTGTTTCCTGTCAACACGTCCAGGACGAATAAGAGCAGGATCTAATCTATCCACATAATTTGTAGTCATGAAAATTATTCGTTCTTCAGCACATCCGACACCATCTATGGCATTGAGTAACCCAGAAAATGTTACTCTGAAATTTTTAGTTCAGAAAATAAAACCAAAATACCGTGTCATTCCTTGATAAGCGGGATGATTAGCCAAAGGATCTTCACGGCTACTGAAAGCGGCATCAATATCCTCTAATATAATTACACTATTTGGTGGAGCTGTATTCAAAAGATGATTAAGTCTGTAAAATTAAGAAATGCATCATGATTTTTTAAAATAAAAAATACCGATCATCATCGAGAGTTCGTTCACTTAAAGACAACATACACACACTATAACCAAAATGACTAGCTAAAGCAGAAATGAAGCTACTCTTTCCTGTACCAGGAGGACCATAAAATAGATAACCTCTTCTATAAGGCACGCCTCGTTCCGCATACCTACAAACAAATTGTTTCGAAAGAAAATGAGAGAGACCAATTTGATGAATTCACGAATTCTTGGAAATCATTTACCAGCTGTTGTGAGATTCCTTCATCTAGAACAACCGAATCCACATCACGTTTTCTTCTTGGTGTACCAAACCGAAGCCATTGCGGACCGATTGCTTGATAAACTACAAGTCCAGTTTCTGACTGAAATCATTAAATTTATGTTTATGGCAAATTACTTGTAATACAGCTTCTTTTGACGCATTTTCAAGCATGTTTTTAAGAAAACTTGGATCAGTTCCGAGACATGTAAGTGTTACCGTTTCAAAAGGGGTTCTATGTCCTTCTCTTTGTATTGTTTGTTTTTCTCTCTGCCTTTCTACTTTGATCCATCTAAATATAAAGAATGTTCTAACAAATAAAAACTAACCTCCAGTTGTAAACAAAAAAATGTTGGCCATGTCCCGGCAAATAAGAAATTCTCATAGCCGTTTTGCCGCTTTCAGCTTGATGAATAACCGTATTTACTGATAAATTTCTCGTTTGTGTAGAACTGTGACGGTTTATAAAATCTAATAACCACGGATATGCACTAAAGAACCTTTTAACAATAATAATAAGCCAACTAACGCATCCTCATTATTAAGTTGCAAAGAAATCATACATTTTCGCCGAAATAAGGCATTTCCAATAATCGCAACACGTTTCAGTCCACCGAGTGCAAGCCCTAAATATCAAGAATTCAAAGGTCGATAGCTAAAACAAACCCATTCCTGCTAATCCAGCTCCAGCCTTAAAATACGGGTTTTCTTCCAACGAACTCCATAGTCGATCATATAATGGAGGTGTTATCGCTTCTCTTGGAGTTATACTTGCATCTTCTGCCATGAGCTGCTTCTGAAATAAATGGATAATCAGGTTGATAAAACTTTTAAGCATAAACAGAAATAATGTGTTGTTGATATATGCACGAAATGCCAAAAACAACGGCGAAAAAGCAGAATCTCAAGAAATGTGAAATTCTTTTTGGTAAAATCGAGGTGTTACAATCATACTAGTAAAAAATTGTAGTCAGGGATTCTGTCCGCCATAGCTCGCATTCCAGTCTGCGGTCCTTTTTTTACATATACCAATTTCTGACACACTATGGACAAATTTTGCTGAATCCGAATCTTTTGACCGAATGATGAAAAAATATCAAAAAACTGTTTTCCGGTTCACGCCTACGTACGCAGAAATGCGAATTCGCTGTTGAAATTTCTTTTTCCTACAATTCATCCTGTTTGTAGTAAACATTTGCTCTTTTTAGAGACTTGATTTCATTACTGAATGACAACGGCAATCTCAAGGAGTGCCTGGGTCAAGCTCTACAAGCAGTTACAACGTGAAGCAGCTAAGGTAATTAATTTCTGATTTTATTATGTTGACTTGGTTTCAGTTCCCCCAATACAGTTATCGTCTCTTTGCCCAAAGACGCATCAGAGATCATTTTGAAGCAAATCGTTCTGTAACTGATACTCAGGAGCTACAAAAGTTATATCAAGTTTGTTCATATTTTGCTTCTGTTTATAACAAATCTTTTTAGGAGGGTCTTAAAAATCTTGCTGCTCTGCATCGCCAAGCAGTGATCGGAACTATTTATCCTCCTAACAAAACTATTGTTGAAGAGAAACTTGCTCACTCCCATTAAATAATATTGTAAGTACTTGAAAATTCGTTTAGATGCAGTACAATTTTAGAAAAATGAGAGAGTGTACTAAGTGCAAGTCAAATGAGTACATCAACAAAAATCTAATTATGATGATCAACGAATGTGGGCATCCTTTATGCCGGTATGTCATCCATTTGTTGAATTTCAACCTTTTAGAAATTGTGTTGAAAATCTTTTTGCAAGAAATTCTGCACCATGCCATGTATGTGGCAAAACGCTTATAAAAAATAATTTTTGGGAACAACAGTTTGATGATCCTATGATTGAAAAGGAAAATTATCATCGTAAACGTCTTCGCAAAGTATAATTGTTTATTTTCTTGATATTCTGTTATGTTTAGATATTCAACAAGAAGCAAGATGATTTTCCATCATTGCATGATTACAATGACTACTTAGAAAGGTTTATTTTTTACTGCTGGATACTTTTTTTATTAGATTTGAGGAGATGGTTTTAAATCTTGCTTATGACGTTGATGTAGAAGATACAGAGGCCAAGATTGCTCACTATACTGAAGAAAATAAGGAAATTATTGAGCGAAATAAAAGAAAGTAGGTTTGTTAAGAATCTGTAAAATGTTAAATAGGTTGGATGCTGATCAGCGATGGGTACTTAAGAATCTAGAGGAAGATAAAGCAATGCGCGACCGTCTAGCATCTGCTTATCAACAAGATACAGAAGAAGTGAAATCCCAAGTTGTCGCCGACAGTAAAGCTATTATAGAAGAACTCCGACAGTCAGAAGAAAATGCTGAAGTACACCTTCCTATAATCTGTGTATCGCTTTTTAGGCTATTTTGGATAGAGAGCGTAAGAGGCAAATTGAAATCGACCTCGAAGAAAAAGAAAAAGCGGCTGAAAGAAAACGTCGCAATAGAGGTTACATACTTTTAAAATGCCCATACGCCATTATAGAACTGATGCAAAGTCGTAAGCGAGCTCAAGAAACGACTTCATTTGTTACAATACAAAGACAAGCTGGCAAAAGCTTTGTTTATCAGCCCCTTGTGCTTCCTCTCAACGGGCCACCTCTACCAGCAGACGAAGAACTGGAATCTTTGGGTTATCTTCAGCATATCAAGAAACCAAGTCCGGTACATTTTATTTTGAGGTGGTCAGAAAGCATGATATTTCAGCATCGTCTTGCAGGAGGTTTTACTATGCAAACAGGATGTTTACGTGCCTTGTTTGAGAGCCGCATAGATTTATACGCCTGTTAGATTTTATACATTAGATTACATGTTACAATAAAGGTTCTGTATTTTATTTTTACGATATTTTTTTCACCGAGGTTTATGCCGTTTATATTTGTAGAGATGCTTTCCAAGAAAAATACAAGGCTGAAAGTATGACTGATGGAGATGTAGAAATAGCTTATCGCCACATTACGGAGTTTTACCGTGGAACTAATATTCCCGGGCTTCAAAAATGGATGTCCGACTTTTCCACATCGGTATGTTGTTCAAAGATTTGGTTAATTGTTTTCAGATGGAAGCATGGACGATTTGTGATAGAATTTTGGGAGAAAGAAAAGACCCTTTATGCTGTTGTTTTGCTGCGCAAACACTTCGTCAGAAAATATTAAAAGCATTAAAAGAGATACCCGATTCCAGTTTATTGTCTCTCCGAGAATCATTGATTAATCATTTATGGTTTCAGTGTTTTTTTAATAAGTTGACATTCATCATTTTAGTCATATTCATCCTGCACCCGGTGATCAGTTGGGTGAATCGACCATGACACAATTATGCCTAGCTATAGCTGATCTTTATATACAAAATCCGGAATGGAATAATTGGATCATTGATTTCCTGGCACAGTAAGTACTTTTTTATTATTTTAATTGTAATTTATTTTAGATGTTCGACACTTGGTGGAGATCGGACCCAAATGATGCTTGTCCTTTTAAAAGTTTTTCCGGAAGAAATGAAAAGTATTCGCGTTGGGGAAAATAGGAGAAAAACCATTCGTGAAGAACTTGCTGCGAGTGTATCTACTGTAACGCAATATTTGGTATTTTTTATATATTTTTTTGAAATGACCATAATTGTAGGAAACAGTTTTACGCGAAAATCAAACTGATGAAGAAATTCTGAAAAAGGTGCTACAGTGTCTTGCTGCTTTTTTGGACAATCCAGCTCTATGCACAGACTCGGTAGCTGAAGGCACGCTATTAAAATCTGCGTTCCACATTTTGGTAAGAAGTGAAGCATTTTTATATGATTGTGTTTAGACACTCACCACTTCAAATGCGTTACATGATGCTGCCACGGAATGTATTGTCGCCGCAACTATAATTGCTGAAGATAAAGGATGCCATCAGTCGCTTGCTCGAAGTGTACAAAAACAAATCTATCAGCTTGTTCCTGCATATAGCAATGCTGTTGCCAACGAGGACCTTTACCAGTAGGTTTTTTATTCTTCTGGCTATTATTTAATTCTAGGCTGCAAAACTATGCTCGGATATTTACGGAACTTAACGAAACATTAGTTGAGAATATGGTGAACGAGCCTAGTCATAAAACGGATGAGTTAGGCAGCTTACATTCTCTTGAACTACTTCTTCTTCTAGCTGGATTTCATGAATATTCGGTACTTATACCTTATTTTCATCAACTGATTTTTTAAAGATTATTGAAAAAACATTTAATGTTTGGTATAGGTTATCGGAAGCTCTATTTATGATTGATGATGATGCGCATCTTCTTCAATATAAACCGTTTGTCGAACGTTACCTATATGCGCTTTATCGGCATTCGCGGTTCGATACCGACGAAGAAGATATTCCCGAGGAGTCAAGCGAATTTATGTGTTTTCGCATGAAGGTTGAATTTTTTTTAAATTTTTTCCCAATGTTATCTTTTCAGGTCTCAGAGACAGTAAAAGATGTTGTATACATCGTCGGAACAAATGAATGCGTTAACATGATGTACGAAATGTTAAAGACTTGCTCAGCATCTCAAAACAGTAGCTGGGATGAAATGGAAGCGGCGCTATATATTATTGCTGCAGTAGTTCACAATATTGTTCCGTTAGTTTAGTTTTTTAATTTATGTTATTTTAAAACTTCAGAGAAGACGACGGTGTACTTACTGAAATAGTAAATGCTATTCTTTCTCTCCCTGCTGCTATACATCCTGCGTTGATTGTTACTTCTGTTGAACTTTTAGGAGGTTGCGATGAATGGTTAGAAAAGCATCCCGATCAAATCAGTTAGTAATTATTTTTCTTTTTATTTTTTTATATTAGGCAAAGTTATCAACTGGCTTTTAATGCTTGTTTCTAATGCCAAATATTCGAAATACACAACCGATGCGATAGAAAAAGTAAGATTACTATTTTGAAAACTTTAGAAATTCACTATTATCAGATTGTTTCTCGTTCCAGTTCGCGGCTTCAATCTATATTCCCTCATTTGATGGGGCATATTGCAGTTCTAGAGCAAAGCACGAGCAGAGGTCGCGAAATGGAACTGTCCATTACAAATTTGTTAAAAGGTTGTTATTACTTTAACTTTTATTAATTAACTTTTATATATAGCAGCAGCTTCGATCGTGGTTAATTTAGAACCATTAGAAATACGTTCTTGTTTGAATCAGATGTGCGAACCTATTGTTGTAAAATTAAAAGAGGTAAAGAAATTTCTGCAAGTAACAAGCATGACTTACAACAGATTCTTATCAATGAAACTACTGGAAAACCTGCAGCAGGAAATGAAGAAAACATCCCCACAACGGATTCTTGGTCTTTCGTAGCTAAAGATGCTGTTATATGGGTTGATAGAATCTCTGCAATTTTTAAACAAGTCCGGCCTTGGCAAGTAAGGCTTTCTTCAGTATTTTGTTCATTAGTTTTAGACTGATCCTAATGGTCCTCCTATTCCAGCCCCTTGGAGTGAAGTTGCGAGTCATTTGTTTGAATGCCTTAGAAACGTTTTAAATCGCTATCAAGCCAGACATCGTACAGTAGAACACTCATGCCGAGCTTTGAGGTTACCTATTTGCTATTTTACTTAGAATATTTTTTTCAGATATCTTGTCCGCTCTTTGGGACCTCAATCCTGTATATTTTTAGAACCGATAATTACTGAACTCATGGCAATATATACGAATTATCCTCACTCATGCGTGCTGTATCTAGCGTCTATTTTAGTAGATGAATATGGCGGTATTGAGCCAGCTAGACCGGGACTTATACACATGCTTCAAGTATTTTTGTAATAACGAATTTTTTATACTAGATTTGTAGCATTTATCAACTGCCACTTTCCGATTTTTGGAGGCTCACCAAAACTTGGCTCACACTATGAGAGATAATCCTGATACGGTGGACGACTTCTTCCGTCTTGCTGGACGGTAACCTGCCATGGTTATTTATGTTTATTACTTACGTTTTAGATTTGTTCAAAAGGCGCCGTCAACATTTTTCGAACATCCTGTTGCTATTGAAATTTATAAATATGCGCTTGTAGGACTTTCAATTGACCACCAAGAGGCAAATCGAAGTGTAACCAAATTTTTTACTGATCATGTTGATCAATTGAATAATGCTCGACGGGTAACATTTTTTATTATTTTTTAATGTAAATTGCTGTTATAGCGAAACTATCGAGATGCCGGCGTTGAGAAAGCTGAAGAAATTTTCTTCCATTATGCGCCTTCCCTTATTTATCACTGTTTACATGCGGCTATTTTTTCTGTAAGTGGAAATCTTCGGCGTGACTTAGCAGAAATAATTTTTATGACTGGAAAATATGATACCGAGGTTAGCTTAACTGATTCTGATTTAAAATATCTTTCAGAAATATAAACCATGGCTAATGCAAGCCGTGGCACAGTTACCTCACGGGAATCTTGCGGCGACAGACACACAACTTGCCCAGTTTATCGCTAATATTACTGAAAAGTTAGAGTTATTTTTTTGCTTTTAAAGGTTTTATTTTCAGTCCACTGTGCACTTCAAGTAGGGATGTATTCAATGAAATTCGCGATCTCATTCAACTTTATAACTAACGTTTTGTCATCTTTCTTGCCTTTTTTGCAGCCTCTTTACCTACTGTACAGTTTCTTAGAGCGCCCCTTCTTTGTCATCTTTCGCATTCATTGAAAAGTAGATTTGTCTGTACTTATTTTATTACGTGTAGGATGAACGGTATACTTTTTTAAATTAGCACTATAGTTTAAGGGTCGGGCATGGGTCTAAAAGTTTATTCAATTGCCTATTGATCTGTGCTATGTATTATCTGAAGATTATGAATCGTTTTTGCATTAATGTTTTTTTTCAACTTTTACCTGAATGGTCACACTGACGGCGTCTAAGTCAGAAGGCCTATAAACGTTAAAGTTCGACAAGAGATGCTGGCACTCGATGAGATTTCAGGACTGAGATCCTCCCACAGGTCCCCTATAAGCCGATCGCCTTGTCATCCCAAGGACAACTCATATTCAAAGTATTCATCACTTTTACTATAGAAATTTATTGCCTAGTATAAAGATAACAACAATAATGCAGAAAACAAGCTATTTACAATTAACGCATGATTCCATCTATGCGCTTACTGAGTGACATTTCTTCTTCGGCATCATTTGGTTGGGCTTCAACAGTATTTTCAACAGCATTAAGAAGATGGCTTGGCTACAATTAATTTACTGTCAAACAAAACAAAATTATACCTGAGCATTAATTAATGGAGGAATAAAGCCTCTCCTAGTATTTTGTTTTTTCTACTGGAGCTGCTGTTGGCTTCTTTTCTAATTCCAGATGCTTATCGTCTACAGCCGATTGTTCTTGCTGGACTACTGATTCGTCGGTTGGAGGGACACCAGATTCTTGGACGCTTTCGTCAGCGACAAAGATGCCACTTTGGGGTGCAACAATTTCTCTCGACGTTGAAAGTGCCAATCTCTCTGAAAGTGTTTAGTTATATTATAATGTCTAATTCAAAAAATACCACTATAGTAGGCGTCATCAGTAGGCAATTTAAAATCTTCGACTTTGAACTGTTCAGCAAGTTTCTTTGCAGCTTCGTGCACAACTTCATGGGAGAAAGATTCTCGCTCATTCAATGCTTCTCTTTTGGAAGGCTTGGATGATACAGGTTCACTCCGTTTTTTAGTAGAAGAGGGTGCCATGGATGGTTTTCCTCTCTTTGAACGAGGTGTAGAAGACACAGGTCGTCGTTCTTCCTGCTCCTGAAGAGCAGAAAATTTACGCGATCTTCCTTTTGGACGAGGAGTAGATGCTGAAGCGAATCTTTCCTTTTTTGGAGGAGTTGAAGACAAAGATGATGAGGCCTTCTTGGCCGAAGGAGAGAAAGGTGATGGCTCCTTAGCTCGGCGTTTTGCTCTCGTCATCATCTAAACAAACGTTACCTTAAAATTTAAACTGATTTACCTTATTAACTGTGGTGATTTCTGCCTTTTGATTTTCCACTGGCAGCTCTGGTTCTTTAGCAGGCAGCTCTGGTTCTTTAACTGGCAGCTCTGGTTCTTTAAATTGCACCGCCGGAATCAAATTCTTCTATAATTAAAATATAACAGATTTCGAATTACCACGACTTACAACAAGTTGAGCAGCTTCTTCTATTGTATACGGCCTAACACGCAGGAAGAACTCATCACATCTCTCACAGTAGTATGGCGTATCTTTTTCCTTTGCTTCATCATATCCTACGCATTTAATATGTTGCCAAACACTGCAAACGAAATAAAGAGATGAAAACAAAACTGACAAGCATTTGTCACATTGAACCCATCCAAGTATTTCACCGTAGACATCCTCTGTTGTACCACAAATACAAGCAACAACATCGTCTTCTTTGCCTGTAGGAGGTCTTGGACCCGAATCTTTGTCTAAATCGTTCTTTTCTATGCAAAAAATAGCAATAAACGCACTGCGTTCTGCAAGGTATGACATAACTTCTACGGTTGGTTGCAGCCATGTCTTCTTCTCCTGCAATTGATTCATTAAAGTATATAATTAAAAACAGTACCATTGGCACATTAGCTTCATGTTCTTTTACAAATTTGAGATTTTCCTCCATACTTAGTATCAAACGTCTGGGCATAATGACAGCCCACGATACTCACAAACAAACACTGAAGATTGAGAAATTGGAAAATTTCGAGTGACCTGCGCCAGAATGAGCGCGCATTTGAACGAGTTCATGAATGGATCTATTTCAGAATTGGGTTACATATATTTTTATTTCATATATAATACTACGAAAAAATGTACAATATGTTGAACAGAAATATTTATTTGATCTATTGTTCATTGTACATCAAGCATTAGGTGCATTTATCTTTTATATTACTTCTAGACTTATATAGAAACATCCAACTTGTTCTGGTCTGCGCCAACTGACCATTCTTTGGGGGCGACATCTTTTTTATCGACGAGGTGATCGATAACGACCACCCGGCGAGACGTCTGATCCAATTGCCATTTTCCTCCCTCATACTTTTCTGTCCTCGTTGGTTTTCGCCACTCAGATTAGCCCATAAGCTGGTGGGAAAACTTTGCCACGTTTTCTGCAGCCGTCATTCTTTCTCCCTTTCTATTGAACCATTGCACGAACATCTTGCGAATAGATCAAAGACTTTCGCCTTTTTTCCCCGATGTCACAAGACAATTTCTTCCATTCAGATGCATTCCACCCGGTCGTGTCTCTCCCGTCTTTGGTCTCCTCTCCAAGGGAAGACTCCTCGTCGAGTTAGTCCGGCCGAGGCTGTTGCTTCCATTCAGTCAGGTGTTCTCTCTCCCTCTCTTTTTTTATCTATTCCCATTCAGATTCGGATATTTTTGTTCATTCCCATGCATCGACACCGACAGAACTGCTAGAGGCAATATGCCACAGGGTCGATACCGACGGGCTGACGAATATCCGTATGAGTCATATTATTTTATGTGGGAACATCCCATGGACTCAGCAGAAATATTGGGGTAAGTATTTTTACTCGAAAATAGTGCTGTGCGTCGACTCGACTCAAGTTGAGTCGAGTGTCGAGTCGATGTCGCCATCGACTTGACATCGACACCGATTTTCCTGTGTCGAGCACAACATTACCCGAAAACGGAGAATATTCTAGGAAAGGTTCGATCGAATTGTTTGTTCATTGATGGATTCACGAGACCATTAGTTAAAGAAGGTAACGGACAACTGAGGGACCGAACAATCTGTTGAAGGTCAGGCCGACTACATTCCCGTCTTCTTGTCCGACATTCCCAGACTCTATCAGACTGGGGTACATAATGTCGACGTCGCCTTGATATCCGTCACTCCACCAGGTAAAATTTTTCCCCACAAAAAGAGAGACGATATTCAGACGAGAGGGGCTTCTGCTCGATGGGCACGGATATTGACTGCTCTTTCGCCGCAGCAACACATGCCAAGAAAATTATTGGTAATAAGGCCTAGAATAATTAAAATTATTGTTTAGCCGTGGTAAACCCAACAATGCCGTATACTCTCGGAGAGGGAGTCATTCATGTCTCTCATATTGACAGCCTCGTCGAGACGGCGAGACCTGTCTACGTCAAAGGAAAAGACGAGCCGTTCAGTGATGTCGAAGATCGGATAGGCAAAATTATTGCAGAAAATTTGGTACACAACGGAGCCACACTGCAAATGGGTAAGGGAAAGGGGAAAAGAAAATATAGAAAATCCAGGCATTGGGGCAATTCCTGACTCGACTCTGAAAGCCATGACAAACCATAAGGATTTGGGAGTACATACGGAATTGGTCAGTGATGGAGTATTAGATCTAATTGAGAAAGGAGTCATAAATAATCAGAAAAAGACCGTTTTACCCGGAAAAGTAAGTGAAGAGAAGCTGTGGAAAAGATTAATTGCAGGTGGTGACCAGCTTTTCCTTCGGCACTCGTCGTTTCTACGATACTCTTCATAGGAATCCTTCCTTCCGTAGGTTCTTTCTTATACTCAAACGAACAATTTTCCCCAGATTTTGCCTGCTGCGGGTGGACTAATCATGTTGATGTAATCCGTCAAAATTCGAGGATGACGGCCATTAACTCTGCCTTGGAGGTCGACCTCACAGGACAAGTCGTCTCCGACTCAATTGGCAGTTCTTTCTATTCGGGTTAGGAAAAAGCGAAGCCAAAAAAAGAAATGAGATTTAGGTTTTGGAGGGCAGGTAGATTTTATAACAGGAGCAGCGACAGCCAAGGACGGTCTGGGCAAGTCCATCATCGCCTTGCCTTCTCGGACATCGAAGGGGAAGTCGAAAATAGTGCCAATGCTTCCTCTGGGAGCTGGCGTCGTGACTACTCGCGGCCATATTCATTATATTGTAACAGAACACGGGATAGCAGAGTTGTGGGGAAAGAATATCAGACAAAGAAGCCGAGCGCTTATTGATATTGCGCATCCGGATGATCGAGAAAGTTTAGAAAAGGCAGCCTTTGAGAGGCTCAAATGTATGCCCAGTAAATAAATATCTCTTTATTCTTCAGTCCAATTTTCCCTTCTTTCTTTCTTTTTGGCTTTCTCTTCTTTCTTTTCATCCTTCGCTGGACCACCAATCAACTTCTCGACACAGAATTTTTCTAATTTTAGCATAGGGATTTCACAGAGGCAACTCCAGAAGAACGCGAAGGAATATGCCATTAGTGTGATAGGGAGGGTGTAGGCAAGGAACTGAAGATATATTGTATGAGAGAAGTCTAGGATTGTGCATCGACTCAAGTCGAGTCGACTCGACACTCGACTCTATCGACTCGGTTCGACTTCCCGTGTCGAGTCGATGCCCAACCCTAAAGAACCTTGTACCTGCTGCCAGATGCTGGCAAAATGGAGAGGTCGATCCAAAAGGTCTAGGAAATAATATTCAATGAATCTGTGGACCAAATAAGCGGTGTAACTCAGGCGGCCCATTGGTTGCCATAGAGGATGCTCCATGAATTTGGCAATTGGCCCTGTAATTTGTGACTGGGACAGCTGAAGTCATACCTCCATATCCATAAAAACAAGCAAGAACCACCCACGAAACAAAGAGACCCCACCCAATTCGACTGAATGAGTAGTAAGCAGATCGTGTGAATTTACTGAAGATTTTAAAAGAGGAAAAGGAAAGGGGAATACCTCCAGTCGGTATGGAAATCGAGATAATCATGAGCTCCGTAAACACAAGCAAGAGCAGTGGCGAGGAAGAAACACCAAAGAATGACGGAGATCAGCTGAAAGAAATGAAACAGAAGACGATAAAAGACTAACCGGATACCAGCTGACTCGACGTGATAATCTTTTGGTTGCGAGAATGTAGCCAGACCAGATGCCAATCAGATAAGGAGTACAACGTATCCACGGCACTAAGTAGAGCTTCTTAGAAAACATTTCAGAGGTTCTGGAGAGACTGACGCCATAAGGAAAAGACTTACTTATAGCGATCTTCGGAGACATCGATATCATAATGATAAACTATTCCGTAGGTGATACCGACACTGCCAGCACAGGCAACGACGATTGAGATGGCTCCAAGGATATGGTGAAAATAGAAACACAACAGGAACAAAGGAGCCACAACATATAATTGGAAGTCGCACGCCAAAAACCGAAAAAAGGAGCAATAATATTGAGAAATAAAACAACCAGTTACCATGTCAATCCGTAGCACTGAAATAAATGGATATTATGAACATTTTGGACAATCTTACATCAGTCGCGGGGTCAAAGTTGTTGAAGTACAGCAGATTTTTCCACCAATATTTCCGACAAACTTCGACAGATTGAGGAAGGTCGAAGTCGATGACGACGAAGCCACTGAATAAAGGAACGAAAGCGATGTAGAAGCAGATGAACAATATGTAAGGAGGAGTGAGACTGAAGACATTATAAAGGAAATGAGCAAGGATTACCGGAGATAACGATGGACATAATACATGATCCAAGTCAATGGATTCTTGACAACATTTCTATTCTTGGTTACAGCCTGAAAAATTATTGAAAGGGAATAAAAATAGAGACTTTGAAGAAGAGATAGGAGACCATGATTCCAGAAAGGGTGAAGAAAGTGTCGACAGCAAAATAAGCATTAACCACGGTATCCGACAAGATTGGGTCGGCCACAGTTCCCAGAGCATAAAGATTATCTACAATTTACTTTAAAAGAGAAGCTCATATCATACCATTGTGTAAAAAAAGTTCCATGACGTGGCCGGCCACCACCCAAAGCATGGACAGAAAACGAATGCAGTCGACGGCCCTGAGATGGCCCTGCCTCGGAGGAGTCGTGTCCAAGATCGTTGCTCCGTTTGTATAGAAAGAGAACATCAACAGCAATTTCATTCCTGAAAATTGTTCTGTTATAGAAACGAGAATATCCCAAACCAAGGGAGGATTTGACAGAAGTAAGGAGATTAGTTCCATCGACGAGGTAATCCATGACTGTGGCCACCAGACAAAGGCCAGCCAACGCCAACATAAATGAACTGAAAAGACCTCTACCCTGTGATTAGCCGTACCAGTAAATCCAAAAGAAAGTGTCAGTTTTGGATTCAGTTGGGAGACAATCGACACTGCAATGGTGGAGGAGAGACACCACCCGATGATGGTCGAAAATCTTCAAGATATCCTAAAATTTCCCTTATAGTTTTCTCCTTCCGATTTTTCCCGTCATTTTTAAAGACGCACTATTTCTACTGATAAGCTAAAGATTATCGCACGCGATACGAACAAGAAGAGAATTTTAGTTCGTGGTCTGTACAGGCTCTCCTACCTCGTCCGAACAAGATTTCGGCATACAAATGGCCTTTCGAAAAGTGGGGAATCCAGTACAATTTGAGCTCTAAAAAGTGATAATCAAGCATATCGGAGCCATCTAACCAAATGGCTGTTCAAGTAGCAATATTGGGTGGGATAGTAGAAATTATCGCCGACTTCTTTGCACTCTGCTACAGATCCTGGACTGGTAAAAGTCAAATCCAAGAATCCAGCCGGCTGTCGACCAAATGCATCCAATTCTGAATTCTTCTACATTTTCCGCAAATGACTAAAGTCACGTTTGAAAGCGAAAAAGTTCTTTTCCAGTTTTTCCTTGGTTGCCTGGGAGCAATTCGCCCCGTCGGCAACACACTCAAGAGCCTCGACTCCGAAGTCTTCGACCGCTAGAAGCCATGTGTCTATGTCTTGACTACAACCACTGGATACATTTAAATGGTTGCTCCATGGGCTCTGAAACATGGGTTGAATACTGGGCAGAAGGCATACCAAAGAAGAAGCCGTCGAGAGGAAGACGAAGAAAAAGAAGAAGAAGCAGATCATGGCCACAAGATTCCAGGTCACTAATCATTTTTATACCAAGCGGGAGTGGCTGATAACGAAACTACAAACATGATGTCAGACGAAAAATGGAGAGAAGTTGATCAAGCTGAATGAGTCAGTTGCCCTTGCCATTGTCTGTGTGCCCAGTCTAATCCCCTACTCGACCTTTGCCCATCCTCAATTTCTGTCTCAATTATCCACCACAAAATCAGGAAGTTTTGAGATGTGTGGTGAAGCGTGTGTGGGTCACTAAGCGCTGAGAGAGCTGCTGACCGAGCGCTTTTGTATGGCCGTGTTTGACCGGGGCGAGGTTTGGCTGGGGAGGGGGGCGGTGTTTGAGGTCGTCGTCAGTCGGCCTGGCCATGGCCCCCCTTCTCGTAGCTCGACTTGCTTGGCTGCTCACGCTGGTCATCGCATTTGATTCGGATTGTCGTTGGAAAGGCAATATCAGTGGTCAGTTTGGGGGATTGACCTACTTCCAGCCAGTAATTATCACTTGACCTCTTTGGGCTGGCACAGCAGGTGCCACCCAATTAAGCCCATTTGTCTAATTTCACTTGGCCGAAAAAGAACGAAAAAATAAATTGTCGTCCCAGATTTGAGGTGAGAGATCAACGGAATATCCTCTGGCCAAGGCCACCTTTTCAATTTCTTTTCCACAAGTCTCGTCCTATCTTCAATTTCTAAGATAATGTAAATGATTTCCCTTTTTGTTGTATAGTGAGAAACCTGTAGACGTAGAGTCGTCGCCCGGTCATTTCCTGTCTCATTGTTTTCCCTCTTTCCCCGGTCAACTGTCCACTTGCTGCTCTTTTCGCGGTAATTCAAAAAAGTCGCAACTTTTAAACATTACGTGCCTAAAGTGTCCAATGTTTTGTTTCTCCAGACCTCTCTTTTTTCTTTGTTTTGTTAGTGTGTGTCCACACCTCGAGAAACGATCCGTCTCGTTTTTCTCATCTGCGTGTGTCTCTAATCGGGAGAGGACTAGTTCCATTCTCCGCCACCTGTAAGCGACCCCCTGCCCCGGTCACGATCCCCCCTCTCCGGCTCGGCCGATGTCTTAATAGCCACGAGCAGGTGTTTCCCTGCTTTTTGTTGTGTTTGTCAAGTGTTTGTTTGTTTTACGGGAAAGCAGAAGGAAGGAAAAAAAGTGTGGCGACGGACGATGATGACCACCACCACGGGGCGAAGCAATTGGATGAAGGACCACAATTATGACAGGCGAAAACAGCTGCATTGGCCCCGATATAGGGGGATTAGAGAGGACGATCCCGTCGACAATAGCCACTCATGACATCTCTTCTTCCAGATATTGAGGATGTTGCCCACCACAAGTATCAAGTCCTGGAAGAGTGTCTATTCTACAAGTTGACTAAAGAAGCCGACACCATGCAAGGCAAGGGAAATGCTCTGATGCTACTGCCGCCGACAGTCGCCGCGGGTGAGACCCTCGATGTCCAAGTGCTCCACACTGGAGTCAGACAACTTTGGATGAATGAGGTCTTCAAGGAGATGAATGTCAATGGTTACATCAGACTGGTTTGTGACGAAAGGATTGCCAACTAAAGACAATTTCAGTCGTGGAAGGATCGTCGACTACGCTGGGACGTGTCCGAATGGAAGACGGACACCCTGAACATCAAATCATTCGGTAGACTTTGGGTACCTGACGTACAGAGTGACAAGTAAGTAAGGTGAAGACGAAGAAAGACGGAAACTGTTACAGACATCAGACGGCTGCTCAGTCGGCCGATTATGTCTCCTTCCAGAATATCAAATCCAATAATAATGGAAATGTGACAGCTCGATTGGAATTCAGAATGCAGGCACAGTGTGAGGCTGACTATACAGAATATCCCAGTGTAATTTGAACGGGATAAACAGGAGACAATCGTGTTTTCAGGATATTAAACATTGCTGTTTCAATCTTCAGTCAACATTGTACAAAAGATATATCAAATACTTTTTAGAGAATGAAGAAGGTAGCCACAAGTTATTTTTGTAAGCCACAAAGTTTAGAACAGCTAGACATTTCCGAACTGCGTAGCAATTGGCATATCGACAATTCGTGGATCAGAAAGACGACGGAAGACGGCGATAACAAGTGAGAACATTCTTTGATTCTTATTTGAAGATGATTCAGAGCCGAACAGCTGGAAATCTGCATCACAGCCCGCCGCCGTTCCACGACTTTGGCCATCGAGCTGACTGTGCCCGTTCTAATTTCCGCTCTTTTGTTACTCATCGCTCCTTTCTTTGGAAAGTTCAGGGAACAGGTCTGTCCTCTCTTTTTTTTTGGAGGGGAGAAGAGTCCTTTCAGGTCTACGTGAAGATGTTTGCTCTTCTCCTTCAGTTCATGTCCTTCCAATTCATGGCCGATAAGACACCTCAAGTCGGATTTGGAGGCAATGTTCCCAGGATCTGTTGGCCTCTTGTTTTAACAAAAAATTTCTCCATTTTTAGATGTTTTCTATGCCTTTACTATGAGTGTCACTGTAGTCAGTCTAATTATCACTGTCCTGATTGCTGCCATGGCTCGCGTCAAGAGAAAGCTTCCTCCCGGTATTTTGCCTATTTGATTTGCCAATTGTTTCCTTTAGCACACCGGTATACCCTCCTGGCTTCTGTCTTAAATGCCAATCTCTGTTGTGGAAGTGAAGCTGAACCTGTAACTGATGGAACTTCGGGTAAGGATGCTACCGCCGATTGGCTCCAGATCCACGCTGCCCTCAACAACTTGGCCAGCTTTGCTACTCTTGTCATTTATGTGATCGGAGCCATTATCATTGCCTTTTAATCGAGGTTTACCTGTACATATCGCCTTCTTTTTTACGGTAGCTCGTTATAGAGCTCTTCAGAGCTTTCTCCTCTGGTGCTTCTTCAATAAAAAAATACGGAAAATTCACAGAATTCATTAAAAATCTATTAATAATTTGAGCAAGATCCATATGGTCACAGGAGTAGGAAGAGAAATGAAAAGAGAGAAAAACCCGCAAATTGAAGGCCCGAACTGCGCAAAGAGAATCTGTATTGGTAGCCGGAGATGACCTCTAAATATCTGGAAAAAAACTCATATAATTGGTGAAAAGACAAGATCTAACCTAGGGTCAATTGCTCCGATGACTTGATCAAAGTCGACGACGCCTTTGAAAAGGCCATCGGCATAGGTCGAAAAGGGCAGACGGGCGTGGATGGAATTGCACTTGTCCCGTCGGTTGCAGATACACGTCGTCTGATTGTACGAGTCTTCGCACAGCAACTCAGCCCCCACTCGACGCATCCGTAACTCGGCTGCCCTTCTATTTGTCTGAAAATAAAATGAAGGAAAATAAGAAGAAAGAGCACCTCGAGGTCTGCCAACTGCCATGGAGAGAGTTGGACACAGCCGGTCATATACTGATAGACGGGGCAGTGCTTGCATTGGCCTGAAATGACGAGAGGGATGACACGCAACGAACATCACGAAAAAGCAGTGTAATCAGTAACTTTTGACGTGTTCCACGGATGCCAAACATTCTCGGAGATAAAATAAAGTGACAACTCACGCATGAAACAGGCATCCCCTGTGCAAGTTTTGGCATGTGGGCCACAGGCTTTAGACTCTTTGGGCGAGGCTGACTTCCACAATTGGACACATTGGACACATTCGACCGTCGTGGAAGTCGTTTCGAGTTCGAAACCGCTGGCTGACAGTATGACGGCAAGAACGGCCAGCACGGCCTCCCGCATCCGACGGTGATCGTGGCGACCTGGAAGAGGGAAGAAGTCAATGACTGGGTTAAAATTGGGAAAGAGGGACCGGAAATTGAGAGTGGAGACGGCTTCTGGAGGTGCTAGTGGGCTCAATGGCCGCGATTAGGGGATGGAAACCCGACACTTTCCCCCTGCAGCCGTTTTACAATGTTGACGTAACTCGAAGCTCTCTCACTCTTAACGGTCGATAATTAAGGACATCGGCAGTCTTTTGAAATTTTGAATAGAAGTCGAAAACTCAATTGACGGGAGCTTCATCTAATAGAACTAAGGAACTTCAACTCCCCTGGGCTCGGGCGACCCGAGCTCGTTCCTCCTTTCTGATTGGCTTCGTTCGCAGATTAGAGCACCAGATAGGCCCCGCAAAACAGCCCCTAACCCACACCGCATACTTGATAATTTTCCGGGCAGAAGACCTCCCCTCTCACGGGATTGCCACAGCAGACAATGAGGCGAGTTTGATTGCGGAATTTCATTCTGGGACCCGGCGGTATTTATGGGCTCCCGCGACAGATCCCATCGGGCGATCCATTTCAATTAGCCCGGGAGAATAATAGATGCAAAATAAAAGACTTTACAGTGATTTAGGAATTGAGGAAGAAGGAGAAGAAACCCCCGGCATACTTCTTAAAGAGTATCTTGTTTTGAAAGGTCTTGTTTTTTGGAGTCAGCGTGAGAGAGAGCTGACTTTTTTGGAGTTGTAACTAGGGGTAACCATTGACTGGCCATAAACTAGGACATCTAATGGCTAAATGTTAGAGGAGACGACACAGTGCAACTGGCCGAGAAAAGGCGGATTGAAGGAAATATGAGAAAGAAGGCGGCTTGAATAATTCAAACCAAACGACGTAGTAAAATAAGTTTTTGTGGTCCGATTGGGGAGGAGTAGATTACCCAGCACCAGTGCTATAATGAGAGAAAATCCCAACTGGAACAAGTGTTTCCCGGGGGCACCGGATGATTTCATGTGACGGGCACTGATTTATTGCCTATAGGCATAAAAAGAAGAGCCGACCGATGAAAGTAAACGAAATCCGTGGGAGGAGTAACGAGGAGGGGGGAGACTGGGAGGGTGCAAATATAAGATGCGAATGAATATTTGAGAAGACGGACGGATGAAACTGGCCAGCCACGCAGAAAAATGTTCATAATCTTTATATCACAAGACGACACCTGGAAAAAAATATGTCAGATGAAAAATGTGGTCCGGATGATGGCCTCCCGCGGAAACAATTAGACAGCACAATGGGCCGGACCTCAATCGGCGGATTAATTCAAAGTAGAAACAGAAAAGGAGGGACTAAAGTCAGCAAGAAAGTAATGACGGCAATTATCGTCGAGAATATTTTTGGTCGAAGTCCAAACAAACTTGGACATGTCGTCTTTGGATTATCTTGCCTATCCATTACCCAACGATGCAAATGTCACAGGAGGTTGTCTCCAGCTCATCTGTGGCTAGGTTTAATTTTTCATCAATAGTAGTTCAATACTTGTAATTACAGTTCTTTGGAGCCGCCGTCATTGCCCAGCTCCCCGTCGTACGTGTCTCCGTCTGTCGAATTTCAACCACATTTCTCTTCTTCTGACTGTTGTGAACATTACGACAAGTGTCTTACCCATGAGAAATGTGGTGTCTGCCCAGAGACAGGCATCACCGTCTATCGTCCCAAGACCATCCCCGAGAAGAAGAAAGACATGACCACTCCTCGCACCAGGAAGAAGATCATCTACGATGTCGTCGAAAAACTCGTCGGTGGCAGTCCCTCGAGCGTTGACACCTCGGACAGCAGTCTCTCCTCGGGAAGTATTATCTCGAGTAATTTTGTTACCAACGAGGAGACTTCCGTTGAACTGGATGAGGTATTCGTCCTGTTACATAGAAGTCGACCATTTTCAGCCGACTCCGAGCTCGAGCGACTTCTCTGTGAGTCTGTCGTCCGTCGTGACACGTCTTGGCTCGTTGTCGCCGTCGACTTTGGAGGATCTTCAACTGGAAGAGACGATGGCTCCGCGATGTTCGCTGTCAACGGTGTCCTTCGACGAAACACAATCGGAAAACAGCCAAGCGTCGTATTGAAAAGGACAAAAAAACAATGAAGAATAAAATGATCCGAAACGATTCCGTTGCTCTATTTCTCTTGGAATATTTATTATATTTCCGATGTCAAAACCCGTTGTTTAGAGTCAATAAGGGAATCACGAAGGTGTGATAGTCGATTAGGTTAAATATACAATATGTACAGACCAGAATGGAGATCGAGAGGAGGTGGGCAAAGTCTTCGAGACAATAAGGGAGATATTAAATGCCGAGTCCACGATTTCGTCTTTGAAAGACGTCAGCAAGTTTGAGTCGTCTGAATTGACGGAATACGACACTGCCTTGCCCGTCGCTGATGAAATTGGCCGATCGGTCTTGTTTGAATGTTTCGTATCTGAAACAAAATTTATGAATAAAATATTTTGGATTATCCGTTGGAAATACGAAAGAAAATAAGCAACTTACTCGGCAATTTTTGGTTGTGGAGGGTCGATGCCTTGAGGCACAGATTTTCGAATAAAATCCATCAGTTGTTTATTTTTAACTTCATTTTGTTTCTTGACCAAGGCTTCGAATAGATCTCCCAGAGATGGAGAAGCAGTGGCGAATGTGAATATCGTGAAAAATAGGCAGAAATAAACAAGGGAAGACATTGCTCAGCTGATTTGTCCGAGGAGAGGTGTACCTGCCTTTATACGGTCTTCCATTGCCCGCCCCTCGACGCGGTCGGACGGAAGTGAACGATGAACGACGGTCTATCACACGACCCGTCAGTTATTTTAGGCGACATTTCGACGAAGCATCCTCCATTTTTCACGGATCTTTTCGATAAAAATAGAGCAGTCATGATCTGTGCTTCTTGTTCTATTTGTGTAATTTTTTTGTGATATCATTCCAGATTTCTGGAATTTCCTAGTTGTGTAAAAATGATAGCACTGTTCTGTGATTGATGTTTTCTTCGCCTAGACTAAATTTGTTCCCAGTTGGACTTTAACGTCATCGACGGTTCGAAGAAAGGAAAAGAAAAAAGTCATACGGAACAGAGAGAAACTTATTAATTACAGTTCATCGATTATTTTCAGATTATGCCTTGGAATTCGACACAATATAATTTCAGTTTTTCTGCAGAACCTTTTATGCACTCAAGGAGTCCTTTCTTGTTGTTCTCGTCGTTATTAGTGCCACTAAATTTTGGCAGGTGATTGTGGCATGTTGTGGGAAGACGATCAATGCACAGGCGGTCAACCTGACAATTGATAGATGAGAGACACACCAACAAGAAAACGACCCCCGTAGGTTTGTCCCAAATCACATGCGTTTTTCTCGAATCTTTCTTTTCCAGGACAATTGTTCATAAACATGACGTAGTTGGCATCCATCTTTTGTTATGAAACAAGTTCTGCTTGACCCCATACACAGTGAATAATATAACAATGTATTAATTGACCTCTGAAAACGGATACAAAAAAGGATGAGAATCATCACAGTGGTACAGATTCACGCAAAAGAAAAATACACCCGTGCATACAGCAGCAGAAAGAATTAAAACAAACACTAAAAAGGACTAGAATCTACACAAAATGGGTAGCAGTAAATGGTACCCGTAAAAACAAATGAGGTGCAGAGACTGATCATTTAATGTACTGTGTCTGCAGAGGTTTCTTGGTTAGTTTTATTTTTCTTTTTATGTCGATTTTTTCGTTGGGCCTGACTTTGGCCAGAATCCATTGTCATCTGAAAATAAAAATATAAATTGAATTAGTGTATATATTCATTCTGGAAATAATATAAGCAACGGCAATTACCTGCATAGCAGCTCCTAATGTTCCTGGTGGATATAATGACAACGCAGGCCGTCTTAAAAAATATATAAGAAAAAAAAACATGAGCATACCCATAAGGAACACAATTCGGTGGAGGTTGCGGGGGTATAAATTGGCCATTTGGAGGTCCACCATAATATTGTCCAGTTCCATATGTAGGAATCTGAGGTGGAAAATTAGGCATTGATGGGCCTGCCATAGTATTAATTAACGGTGGAGGCCGTGAAGTGTCCACATACGGCATAAAAGACTAAAACAAATATAAATTATATTGAGGAAAAAAACCTGTGTTGTCATTGGTACTCCATAATTCATAGGCGGTGGCATATTCTGCATATACCCGCAATTTTGTTGTGATGTATATGGATGTGGTTGAAATGAAGGTAAATTGTATACAGTTTCTGGAGATGGCCGTCTGACATGAACAAGTTCTGGAGAGCGATTTCTGAACATCAATAAATTGTACATGGGAAACAAAATTAAAACTAACCTGCTAACCACAGGACTTGTGGATGGCTGCATCGCTGATGGTTCTGGCTTGTAATCCGTACCAAGAATACGATTTCGAGCACTTTCATACAAAGCATGACGTTCCTGAGAGGAACTAAAATAAATTCTAAGAAATAAACTTACTTCCATAGTGAGTTTCTTTTTCTCCTTTTCTTCCTGTTCCTTTTTGGCCTTTGCGGCTTCTTCCAATTGATCATAGCTTTTCGGCCTTCTTAAAATCTGCATTTTTACTGGTAATGCAGCTTGGGGACTTGTAGACGTTTCGCTAAAATAAATCTTCGCTATAAACAAAAATAACTATACGATTTCAAGGGTTTGCCAGTTGCTTCCTCTTGTCGAGCTTTTTCTATTCTGGCATCTTTGTCAGCTTTTTCCCTTTGTAAAATTTTCACCTATAAGAAAAGTTGACAAAATAAAAAAAATCGGTACCTGTCTAAATCGTTCCTGTAACTGATTCTGCATCGCAGATTCACTGTCTTCATTTTCCCAATCGTCCGCTGGTTCAACATTATCAGTATTAGGTTCAGCAATAGGCTCTAAATATAGAAAATACAATAATGGCAATGTGCAAGAAAAAATTACCGACAGAAGATTTCATCGATGGGGTTCTTCCCAAGCAAGAAGAGCCTAGAAGCCACAATCAAAGGTTTTGCCCCTAGAATATTTACTACGTTGTGGAAAATATAAGTAATTGGGTAATATAAAGAACAAAAGAGATGTATGAATGAAAATTTATGTTTTGGGAAACAACAAGTGCCGGCCGCACGGATTGTCTCTCACGCGCAAGTGGTCGGCATAAGACAAGCAGCTTACATAATTTTTTTTGAGAAGCAAAATTATAATTCGCTTTTGTAAATCAAAAAATAAATAAAGCTCTCACACTTTTTCATATGTAACCAACGGCTGTCAACAATGCAAAGCTTCAGGAAATTTCAATGTGAAATGCATCCTTTCAGAAAGCTCACATTTTACACCGCAAGTGTCAACTAATGTAACCCAAGAGTTTGGATGAAGTATAATGAACTCAACATTAATAAAGCGTGTTTTTCCAACGTTAGGAAGTGTTCGATGGAAATCGTCATGTGAAGTACGTTGCATCTGGATCAGATTCTTCATTTCTTTTCAGATACGGCAAGCATTTGTAAAATATTTTGAAGATAATGATCATATTCATATTCCTTCATCTTCAGCAGTATCCGATGATGAAACTCTCCTGTTTACCACTGCTGGAATGCATCAAGTTTGTTTTCTTTTTCTTTGACAACATGATTACAGTTCAAATCAATATTTTTGAACGATCCAGATACAAAATGGAAAGGATTACGAAAAGCAGTTAGTTATCAAAAATGTATGAGAGCTGGAGGAAAACACAATGATTTGGATGATGTTGGCCATGATCTTCACCATCAAACATTCTTTGAAATGCTTGGTAATTGGTCTTTCAACAACGCCTATAGTAAAGTACGGTTATAAATAGATGTATTTCGATGTTTTGATTACAGGAGTATGCTTGTCACCTTGCATGGGAGTTTTTAATAGAGAAAATGAAAATAGATCCAGACCGGTTATACTTGACATATTTTGGAGGTAATTCGTCTTTACCACCGGATAATGAATGCAAAGCAATATGGACCCGAATAGGGTGAGGAAATCTATCTTTACATGTAATATATTTTTAAAGCATTCCTGATAACAAAATATTGCCTTTTAATGAAGAGAACTTTTGGGAAATGGGCTTTTCTGGTCCTTGTGGAATGTCTACGGAGATTCATTTTGATCGAATTCCTGGTAGAAAGGTATATTTTTACCTCGAAACTGTAATAATCCCTCTCTAGGATGCTTCGCATTTAGTAAATAAAGAAAACTCCGTCGTAGAAATATGGAATATAGTATTTATGGACAAGCAAAAGTTTGTATCTTATCTATATAATTTATAGGGAATTATAGGTCAATAGATGGACAACTTTTTGATTTACCAAATAGTCATATAGATACGGGAATGGGCTTAGAACGTCTTGTATCTGTAGTTCAGAATGTGGATTCAAATTATGATACTGATTTATTTATACCATTGATTAAAAAAGTAACAAAACTTTCCGATAATAACGGTTTCTTTTACAGGTTTGTCAAATGTCTAGTTGTGAGTACAAGGGATCATTATCCCCGTCAGATTCTGCTGTAAGATTAGTTGTCGACCATATCCGCGCATCTACAATAGCTATTAAAGACGGTGCTTATCCTGCTGGTACCGGCCCAGGGTTTCGAAAATATCGTATATTTATTATAAGCATCTTTTAGTTTTGTTGTGAGGAAAATGTTACGGAGAGCATTTTTACAAAGCTCAAATATTTTAAAAATTGAGCGAGGAGGTTTATCAGAATTAATTCCCATTATAGCGGATACATTGGTATTTTTTCATGATATTTTCTTATATTTTATTATAGAAATCTGGCTATTTCGATTTAACTACGTCGGCGGAAGCCATTCAAGAGCTTATACGTTTAGAGGAATTGAATTTTTGGAAGAAAGTTGGTCATGGAAAAAATCTATTTGATAGCATGTCAGCAAATTTGAATTCGGATAACAAAATTTTTCCAGGTTTGTTTTTTTTAATTACACACAATAATAATTACAGGAACTTTGGCATGGAGCCTACACAGCACACATGGGCTTCCAATAGATGTAACAACTGAATTAGCACGTGCAGAAGGTCGTGAGGTAGATTTTGACGAATTTAAAAAATTTCAAGAAGAAGCCAAGGTGAGAATTAGTTTTTTTTAAACCTACGGATTACAGAACATTTCCAAAACGGCGAGTGGATTTAAAAAAGAAGTGATAAAGAAAAGCAAGAAGAAACAAAATCAGATGAGTTCATAGGTATAAGTTATTCATAGGCTTGTTGATTTTTATTTGTTCATAAAGCGTTGTCTATCAGCCTGTTTTATGTGTCTACTTCTTTTCAGGATTAGCCGGTTTGGCGCCTTCAGCTTCAGCCTTGGCAGCAGCCAACTCGGCAGCTTCCCAATCATAGGGGAACTCATTGCCACCACAAATCTTGATACATTTGGCCAGCAGATTGTACAACTCGGTATATTTGGGTTCTTCTTTGTATTGGAGACTATCAATCAGCTTCATCATGTTAGTCGTCTCTTCCGGCAATCCTCCAAGAAATTCCTTGAGTCCCAGTCCAGTCCTCACAGCCTTTTGATATTCGAAGATCTGCTTGGGATCCCTGTAAGCCACCCAGGGCAATGATCCCTTGACCAATTCGACCGTCATATAGAGCCACATCTCGAGATCATCCAGTCTGCTCAATTCCCTATTCAGATAGGCATTTCTCGGCGCGTGACGGGCCGATCCCTTGTAGACCCACGGCTTGGGACGAGGCGGCTTATGCTTGCCCTCGTGGTCGAGAAATTGGCGGGCGAATCCAAAGTCGAGAAGATAAATGCATCGAAGCTCCTTGACGTCGCCGTTGATGGAACGACCGATGGCAAAGTCCGAAGGATTTACGGTCCGATGACAAAATCCCAACTTGTGGAGATCCTCGAGGGCATGAAGACACTGGGTAGCGACACTGAAGCCACAGACCGGACTGAGCTTGCCTTGTTCGGTCTCCTTGCGCAACGTCTTGAGATTCTTTCCGGAGAGAGTGACCACGATCCAGTTGAAATTATCCTGAGTGCCGCGTTCCATCAGACGACAGAAACGCTTGACAGTATTGCCGCCCTTGTTTTCCATCTGGAGAAGAACAAAAGTCTCAAAACGAAGAATCGGCGTGGCGACGCCTTTCTGCTCGATCTTCAATGCCGCCTGATGACCTTTTTTCTCATGTTGCACCACGTAGATCGTGTTGAAGCCGAGCTCCGGGTCGATTTGTCTCACAATTTTCCATTTCTTGCCGATGACGACGCCCGGCTCGAGGGCTTTTGGAGCCTGTCCCGGCAGTTGCTCCCTCTTGGAGACCAAGTTCTCCGGGCATTTGGCGTCCGCGTCAGTCACATTTCTATCCGATTTGTCGTCTTTTCCTCCCATTATTTCTGCTAAAATGTTTGTGCATGAAACCAGTGATAGCCAACCTTTCAATTGGCAGCTAAACTGAACAATAAGAGTCAACTCGAACTATTTTAAGCTCGTTTTTAACGTGTCTTTTCCTGTCTTCTTCCCTTGGGAGACAATGGGCGTGCGTATTCCAGAGAAAATAATGAGGGCTCCCCCGCCCCGGCAATTAGATTCACCCCAACCCCTCTCCACCTTCTCTTCTTCAACTGAAGATGATAAAAAAGAACTGCGAGTCTCCTCGTTGTTGGTCGTTTTCCTCGTTTGAGGCATTGATTTCTCCGCTTCCACCCGCCTCCGTATCGAGCGAGGCAAAACTCCAGCACATGCACTCCAACACTTAGCTCATCAAGCCGGGTCTCTAATAGGACCTCGACCTTTTTTCTCTGCATTATCTCATTTATTATATTGCCCCATTTCCAAATTTAAATTCGACCTCATAAGTGTCTGATGCTCTCAACCTTTGCCCTCTTCTTTTTTCCATTAATGAACTAATTTCAGTTGCTGGGAGTTGACCGGACACGGAGCCCGGTGGAGGGCGGCCCAGCGCCTTCCATCGACGTCTCCATAGACTTCAGTAGACCGGATGGTCAGCGGACCAGGTATTTCTCTTCTCGAAATCCAGTCTCTTCCTTTTTTAGACCTCTCCTTGTCGAGAATAAGCGTCTCTATGTCGACGAGCATTATATCTCAGTGTGGTCGCCCATCCTCAGGTGACGTCTTTTCCAGATTATCCACCGGGATTACACACAGTTCTCATATTTCTTCTGCCTGAAACGGAATCCCTTGCAGGGCTTGGTGTGTAGAATGCCCGGACCGGGAGCTCATCCTTGCCAATGTCCAATATGAACATGTTTTGGAGATGCTCGAATGCATTCATCCTACCTACAAGGCTGTCGATGACCAATCCGTGCACATTCTCCTCCCGTTGGCTTACGATTATCAGGTTAGAAAAGGGCTTGGGTCGCTGACAATTGAAAAATTCCAGATGGAGGGGCTTCTCCACCGTTGCGAGTGCTTTCTTATCACGCACAATTTGCCTTTCCTTGAAAAAGTTTGGATAGCCGACAGGTAAGATCTGACCTATTTCCATTCCTAGGACTATTTCAGGTATAAATTGAATCGACTGCTTATTTTGTGTCTGCGTGAAATGCGCCCAAACAGCAAGGTTAGTGGCGGGTGAATATGAGACGAAGTCGCCCGGAATGGCTAGGGAATAAAGGCAATGACTCGACTCCTTCCAGATGGATCTCACTGGGTCTCGGTATTATGCCCTCAGCGACAGAGTCAAGGTTCTTCTCCTAGAAAGGCTGCACGGCTCACCACCTCCTGAGGTATTCCTTTGCTTATTTTCCCTCACGATAAAGTTACAGGAATTACCTGAACCTCCCCTGGATATGGAGCAATTCCAACGACCGACAGATATTCAATTCGCAGTCATCAGGGCCAAAACGGGCCGAGCTTACCACGTCAATCCTTATTACGTAGCCGCCTGGAGCAATGTCTTTCAGGTAAGAGGAGAGCCATTTTCAGACACATTTTTCAGGAGAGAGTTTATTGCTCATCTGCGGCCATGGAAGAATTGTTTGCCCCTTGTTCCCCGGAGGAGTTGAAGGCCTTTCTAATGGCCATTCATCCTCCCCAATTACGTATCAATGGTGGGCTTCAAAATTAACTAATTTTAACGTCTTTAGAGCAAAACATCGGGCCCATTTTGATGTCAGCTTGCAAGATGGAAAGCCCTGCCCTGCTCCGGAAATGTGCCTCTATTCTGCTCAATCCCCATACACAGGTGGCTCCCTCTGTTATTTTTTCTTATTCTTTCAGTTGTCTGTCTTTGTCCGTTTATCTCTTCTCGACAGATGTTTTCTTCATGAAATGGTCCCCGCTTGTCTTCAAATGGTCCAGCGGCCAGAACATCTTCTCCAAATGACACAACAATCCACTTGTGAGTTTTTTCCCCTTTTCTACGATGGAAATTGTCCAGATAATTGTCTTTCAACCCGTGCCAAAGGGGCGATGCTCGACCGTCTGACAGTTCTTATGGACAATCCCGGTCTTCAGCAGCATCACTGCAAACAGTGCAAAGCATATTCCTCATGTCATTCCGTCTCTTGGCAATGTCCACAATGTAGAACTCACTGCAGCGCCGAGACGAGTCTAATGCGTCCCCAGCCGAATAATCTTCCCCGGTGACTTCTTCACTGCCATTTTTTCGTGATCTTCAAGCAATAGAATAAGTAAAGAGATTTTAAATTTATTCTCCTGTCTCCACTCATCATATAGCACGCGAATTGGTACCCGTAAAATTAAGAAAAAAATATATAAGCCCGTTGACTACGCGTGAGCTGCATTTCGTGTCGTTGGTTTTTTGTCTTCAAGGGCCAACGGGGCGGGGCTCTTTTCGGGCACCGGACCCACGGAAGGTTTTTTGAATGGAAGTGCGGAAAAGATAATGGGCAAAACCATCAGCCCGTGAACCATTCCTAATCCGATTACCAAAATTACAACCTAAAGGGAAGAGATGGCGCTTTTTTAGAGGAAGGACACACCTTGACGAAGACTTGAACCATGTAAGCGTGAACAGCGGCGAGAACAACGATTGAGATCATGGTCGAGGTACCGGATTGGATCATTGGCCAAGCGATCGAAGCCAAAGCGTGGCGGACTCTCTCTCGCTGACTCTGAAAAGACTTGAATTATTAAACTCGAAAATGAAATCTACTCCATGATCTCCCTTGTAATAATGCCAAGTGATGTGAGCCACGAAGTCGACAGAAAATCCAATGGCCATTAGACTGAAAAAATAGAAAATAATCACAAAAAGAAAAATTCACGTGGTTGTCATTGAAATAGGATCCAAGTCAATGTTGAGGTAAACGAGACTTCCGAAAACTCCCACATTGATGGAGAGAATGGCGGCTGTCGACGTCAATATAGTCAAGGGAGATGGAGTAAAGAAGACGAGAACAAGAACCATGCAGACAAGAGCAAAAAGGACAGTCTGTTCAGTTACAGGCACAATAGTCAGCAACTGATCCGAATACATCGAGAAATCTTCGTAAACGGTTAGATTCAAGTGCGTGTATTCTGAGGCAATCTCTCGCCATTCTTCAAGAAGGTCGAGTCTCTCTGTCCAGGTGACAGCATTATGGAATCCTGTCGAGAAAACAAATTTCTGAAGACATTTGGGCCTTTCTGCATAACAATCTCTAAACGAGAAAAAAGTATTAAAAGGGAAAGAACAAACTGATGGTCACCGAGATTGACGAAATGACTCCATCGACGGTACTCCTGCTGTTTAAAGAATTCTGGTAGATAGCGATACTTGAACTCAATGCTGCCGTGTTCCTATAAATTGTTTTCTTAAACTAAAAATGGCTTTAAAACCTTCTCTCCAACATAGGGAAGATACGGTAATAGCCAAATATGTGTACTTGCCGGTCCGACACTATTGTTGGCTGTCTCAAATCTTCGTAATATTCTCATAATTTCAGGCACTTTCTCCGGTTCACTCATGTTCCCAGGATTGTTGACAAAAACAGCCACCTAGCACTAACTTATTCCCCCGTTTTCCATTGTCCCACCTGTCCGCCCTCCTTAAAAATAATGTTTGTCTGGATCCGGACAAGGTCGAGAAGGGGCGAATCATCTAAAAAGAGTTTCTCCGAAGATAGCCCAACCTAAAAAAATTGAGTGAAATGGTTGAAAAAAAAAGTTTTACCTTAATTTGTAATACTCCGTTGATCATAAATCCCCAGTAGACAAGGAGTCCAACGGCTAGGATGGCTTTACTCCAATAGCCCATACAGAAATCAACCCAGGTATCAAGTATCCATTCAAGGAAACTGTTGGCATTCTTTGTTAAACAGTTGTCTTTTTTTGTCTTAGAATTGGATTCAGGAATCGGTGGAAGACAGGGAAGATAGGCATTCTTCCTGGCCGCTTCTCGTTTGCCTCCTTGTACCAAAATGGCCGAGTACAAAACAACTTGATAGACGTAATCATAAGCAACGGCAACCGAAATAAATACACAGAATGTCTGAATATCCCTTAAATTTAGATGAGAAGATATTCGTTACATAAATGGCTGGGGTTGGGGTGAATATTCCAATGAAGAAGGAAAGAAAATTTGTGAGAGAGGTAATGGAGATGGATGGGCCAGCATCGGCGCAAGTGGCGGCTAGTCTCTTCTTTACGGACAGTCTGTAATTTTTCCTTTTCTACGTAGTTTCTCCTCTTTCCTACCTGTTGTCCGTAAGATGCCAAGCATGCATAAAAATGTACGCGTCATCGACCCCAATGGCAAGGACAAGGAAGGGGACAACAGTCACAATTGGAAGAAACTCAAATCCCAGCCAGAATAAATTACCAAAGGCCGCTGGATGTTTTCTTTATTTTATTCAGGGGAAACTTACTGCTGATGGCAATAATTGGGCAGAGTACTCCCATAGCAGCTTCCCAAGGTTTAGAACGGACTGGATCTTGTTTGAGGGAAGTGAGCACAGTGAAACACATTAGGACGACAAAAGTAACACCCATTAATGGCATGGCCAAGATACCTAAAAATGTTTTTGGAATGATTGAGACAGCGAGTACCAGTCCGCCTGACTTCTTCTGAGACAAGTCCTTCACTGGTACAATAGACTCGGATCAAAGGATCGGACAAGGTGCTTTGTGAATATTCGAAGACAGCTTTCTCCCATTTTTTCATAATTTGAACCATTGTCTCGTTATTATAAATGGCGTGGAAATTGATGGCCATCAGACGGGAGCCTTCGACCACCTTCGACCTAAAACAAATGGATGACGAGGGGGAGGCAAAGAGTCGACTTATTGTTGATATCGACCAAAAATATATTATTGGCTAGATAGACCCGATGACCGTAGACATCCATCGAAGGGTAGGTAATTTTCACATGACTTGTGCCTTTCTTTTGTTGATCTCGAAAGACTGTCAAGAAGATGCTGACAGCGTCGGATGTCTCGCATTGTGTTCCACAAAAGTCAGAATAAGCATAGTCTTTGTTCTCATGTTGAACTTTCAGTTTGTACTGGAGGAAGTCTTCTATCTCTATCGCTTTTTCAATATGTCTGAAAGGCGTATTATATTCCCTGAATGAAAGGCCACCCTGGTCGGAGAAGGGATCCCCCATCAGCTGCTTTCATAGCCACAACCACGTGAAACGGACTACCCAGTTCTTGGAAGAATTCTCTGGCTACGGCGAATTCATACCGAGACGGAGAATTAGAAGCGCTGAAATGAGTTGCATTAAACGGAGGAATTGGCAGAAAGTACCTGAAATGGTCGCGGACATTGTTGACTTCTTTGAATCGGACAACACCAGCACTCATAATCAATGACCAGATCAAACTAAAACCATATAAAGAATAATTTTAAAAGTTACCAGACACTGATACATGTTTTTGGCCAATCGGCTATTTTTTCACCAATTGCATAGAAAAAGTCATGGGTGAGGCGCTCGACCACCGATGCGAACCTTTCCATTCCAATTTCCCAAGCGCCTGTAAAAACAAGAAAGAGCTCCAGAAGAAGAGGAAAAATCAAGTTTAGAGAACATGTTCCAAGTGGGGGCTCATTACGGGAGAAGAGGTCTGGCAGATGGGATCAGATACGGCGATTTGTGTTTACGGACGAAAAACATCGTCGTCGCACTAAGAAAAGAGAGGAAAACGGGACAGGCTTACTGATCGAACACACGCAAAACACTGATGGCTGGATAGGATATTACACCTTTCTTTTTCTGTGTACTGTCTGCTGGATTTCCTGTGGAACATCGATGGTTTCAGAGAGAGAGAGAGAGAGATCAGACGAGAGAAAGAGGAAATGGACATCAGTCTCTCGTTATAAAAACGGGTAATTTCTCGAGATAAACGCGTGAGATATGCAACAGAAGTGAGCGTAAATCAATGGATTTGAGGGTGTGAAATGGTCGTGTAAGCGGTTTGTGACTGAGGCCGCCCGGGGCGTCCCGCGCGAGTCACCGTTTTTGAGGCCATCGCCTCCTGAATGGCATCTAACGGATCGTCTCCTCTTCCGTTCTTTTCCTAAATATCTTCCCTCCTATATTCAATGGGATTTCATCTCTATTTAGCAGTCTCTTGTTGCTGATCGAGTTCTCGACCAGCCATAAGTGACAATGGAATTTTCCGGATTGCTTTCTTTGGCGCGACGACAGGAATTGCCCCACCCCTGCCGCATCATATTTTAGACGTCGTAGAAGTCTCATTAGCATATTTGGGCAAAGAAGAGAAGCCGGTTGCCGCGGGACTCTTGCGCAATGCTAGATGGACAATAACCTGACGGCGGCATATTGAGGAACGACAATATTGCGGGTCGACGTGAGGAAAAAGTACAGACGGTCATTTCTGGGAGACTTCAAGAATTACGATCTCGCCCTGTTCAGCTGGTCGAGAGGCAAATGAGATTGAGACACGGCTTATAGCCCGCTTCGGTAGCACCATTATCGGCGGATAGAAGTCAGGATATAAGCCAGACCCGTGAACAATCCAATTAGCGTGAAGAAGCGGATGTTAAAGGACAACTGGAGAAAGTCGGGACTGAAATTCAAAGTGACGAGTCCGAAGCGGAGAAAGTTAACCCTGGGAGGGCAACCATCTGATCTCTCGACTGACACGGCGGAACAGAAAAAGAAGAGAGAGGAGATCGGAGGCTATGGGGTCATCACGGGAAGAGAGTTCCACTCCCTCCCGGTCAAAATAAACCCGACAGGAAGATATGAGACACACACGCAGTTCTGGTTATAGACAGAAATCCCATAAGAAAACACCATAAAATCCAGACGATAGTGTGACCCCCAAGCAGAGGATTACATCGACTGGAACTTCATAACAAATCGAAAAAGAAGGAAGAGCCGGGAGACCTCGGGCTCTCAGCCGCGAAGGTCGTCTCGGTAGCCAACCCGTCTTGGCTACTCAAGCCGCCTGCGGGGATAAAAACCCGTTCTCTCCTCGACCCACCGCCCTTTGCGGCTTCAACCGCCGAAGACGAGAACAGAAATTGTGGCAAAAGCCTGGACGAAAGAAACGGGAAAACTTGGAGCAGATGGGAAGGAAGTGGCGGATGTGTGTGGTCAAATGGAGGGATCGACAGGAGAAGATTGTCGGGAGATGGGCGAGGGAGGAGATTTGGGAGGGAAGAAAGGGGTGAAAGTTTGGAGGATTGACTGGTCAGAGAACACAAGAAGGAGAGATCTTTTACGATATTTCTGAGAACTTTTGATGATTTCCCTCGCATTTAAATATTTTTTCGGATGAGAGGAAATCTCTAGTTTTATTTGCTGCTTGGTAGATTTTCTGGACTAGAAACTACTGTAAGCTAGAGTATTCTTTTTTAAAGAAGACACTCCCCAGAAACAAGGAAAAGTTCTACGAAATTGGAAGACGAGAGCGAAAGCTGAGAATGAGTGTCATGCGAGATTTGATCTGTCTCTCCGGTCGCAGCGTGTCTGTACTGGTATTTCGACTTCCTAGGTTCCTGTCTCTTTCTTTTCTTCGATCCCTAATCATTGCCAGTTCCGATCCATCCCCCCATTCTCGAATATTTTCGTTCTCAAATAATATGTGTGCGTGTCAGGCGACAAACAGGCTGACTTCTTGGATTTCTTCATGAAAAGAAACACGACAAAAAGTACAATTTACCCGACTGGTGGACAAGTTGCCCGGGATTAGCATATTGCAGGTTCCAATTGGGTCAAACAGACTGTGTTCTCGCCGTGCGACTGTCACCCCTCTCCCGGTCCATATGCATTGCATTCACTCGGCCCATCCACACTTTTCAAAAGACAAACAGACACACGCTGACTTTTGTCAAGAAACATTGATTTTCCGTGTGCGTGTGAGAAGAGTCGACTTCTTGACAGTTTGTTCCGGAGATTAACCTCCCTCTCTCGTCGACTTCTGTCCTTTTGTTTATTAACTGATCAGATCAATTGAGTCTCTCTGATCACCTTTTCCAACCGGTCGCCTTTCGTCAACATTCCCTCTCTCCCTAATCCCCATTTCTTTCTCATTACTTGCTCTCCTTTTCTCCGACATTTTCTCTCCGACTTTTTTTCCTTGAATAGCATTTTTTGGTTAGTCATCTGCCTTCCTTCAACCATAGTCATCTTCTCTCCGCCACATGTTATTTCATTGTTTCACGATTGCTTTTTTCGCCCTTCTCATATTTTCACAGACACCATAACATTAGACTGCCACATATACACTTTATCCACGGCCTATCATTAGGGGGAGATGGCTGTCGGGTGGGTCGGATCAATGGGACATATTTTGTCGGGTCGCAATAAGTTCAGATTTAAAAAAAAGCATTTAATTCTTGCTTGGGAAGAAAAATAGATGGTATTGTTGCGTATTAAAATAGGAAGCCGTCTTTATTGAAAAGACAGAAGACAGCCATTTGAGTTTTCAAAGTTTTACCTTTTCAAGCGCAAATATTGAAGAGATCGTGTAGACATCAAAAAACAAAAACAATTCCCTTGGATTACGGTAGAATTTCATAGTGTAGGTCCGAGTCATTTTGTAGTAACGAGGAGAGAGAGCACATTTTCCCTGAGATGGATAAGATCAGTGCGGGGAGAATGTATTTGTAACAGAGACGGCATGAACGAGAGGCGGCAGGTGGGGTGTAAAGACTTCAGTCCCTCGGCTGCTGGGGCCATGAGCTACCTCTCTCCTCTGCCGCACTATCCTGCTCCCAGGTATGGTCTCTTCTACCGTAATCAGTCTGAATGAGATAGACAATATCAGATGATTAGATCGAATTAAACAAAATTTTTATGATTGACTTTTACTTTTTAAACTAAAAATAAAGGGATAAAGGGAGAAAGATACCAGGTAGATGACAGTTATCCTCTATGGATTGACTAGAGATCCACCGATGCGCATCTGTGCCATCAGTCGAAAACAGCTGTACACTCCTCCTCCACGCCACTTGTCGTCGATTGTCCTTCTCTTTAGAATAGATAAAAGTTTACTTCCTTATTTTTTATTTTTTTAAACAGAGCCATTTTTCAGCTCTCGGCTTCGGCGTTCTCTCTCCTGGGCTGAATTGTCGCCTTCACCGGCAGACGAATTATGGGAGTAAGTCAAAAGAGAGATCATAAATACTTGGTAATCAGCCCCCGCCACCGCCTCCTCCACCCCCTTCACTCAGCACCCCAACGGTATTATCATCTGGCCAACGGAAGACAACGAATGCACCACGACGTGACAACAATCCCGTACCTCGTACGTTTTCTAATCGATTAAATATATTATCGACTTTTTAGCGCCGTCCCAGTGCTCCCGTCCCCGTGTGGACCCTACGGCATTACAGGTTTCCATTTTCTTGTTTCCCCATGTTAATTCAATATTTTAGCACGCTGCCGCTCGCTTGCGCAAGACCGGCTACAACGAACAGATACGAGGTGACTTATTTTGCCTCATTTATCCGGGATAATTCCAGGTGACGTCCCGAATTTATCCGATGGACGAGTGGACGGAGCGAATCAACAATTGCCTGACCGAGATCGGGCGTACGGCTCGCAGCAGCATCAATTGGCACGCCATCCGCCCGGAGAACAGGTGTAAAAATCACTGGACATCGATAATGCCAATTTCCAGGTTTATGCTGCGCCCTCTTATCCCGACAACGCTGGTTCGCAACGCGACATTCGTCGACCAGCCAATTCATTAAATACTTCTTCTCCTAGTCCTGCTTCTACTTATATTCAGCCTCAGATTACTGTAAGTCTCTAAATTTAGCCGGGGAAGGAAGTGGCCCCAGTTCATCAGCCGCTCTATTTTTGTTCGTTTTGAAGGAAGTGTAGAATCCTTCCCCGAACTCGTGGCCTCCTCGTTTTCGATCCGTTAAAGTGCCCCTGAGACGAAAATAAATTGCAAAGGGAGAAAAAAAAAGAAATGCTAGTCAGAAATGGGCCTTGATTGGGTCCAGATTGAAAAGGGAACGAGCTTATGACGTATGGAAATTACAGACTCCCGCTCCTGTTTCTACTAGTGTTCCTCTCGATACCTTCGACTCTACGCCGAAGAGTCTCTTCCAGACCTTCAACAAGCCATCTTCAAATTCTTTTATTGACAAAACTCTCCAAGATCCCCAATCTTATTCTTATACTACTTCTTCTTCATATTCCTCTTCTTCTGTATCTACTGTTCCGAATTCCGCCTCTCCTAATAGCCGTCCATGGACAGATCGTACCGTCCCTCAAGTCACTCGATCATCCTTCTCCTCTGTCTCATCCACCGCCCAACCACCATCCGCTTCTCCTCCCCCAATTCGCAGTTCTCCTCCTTCGCTCAATCCGCCCAGCTCACAGACCAGGTCGTACAGTCCTCAGAACAGGACGACTACCGTTGAATGGACATCTCCCTATACTCCTGGGTATGTCTATAAAAATATTCGATAAGTGTTTCTTTTAGACAGCCAAATGTGATTTCGGATCCACGTTCATTGATCCGAGACTTTGCGACAAACACATATGTCAAGGAGGAGCAGCCAACGTACAGGACACCGTCACCATTGGCCAGGCAGCCGTCACCCTCAGGAAGACAGCAAACCGTCGTGTCTCGACACGATCAATTTACCAGGCAACTTCGGGATGATGGTGATGTGTGCTCTTTGACATGACCAATATATTCAGGTCTCACGGTGTCACAGCGCGCAGCCAACCAGCTAAGGAATCCCCTCCAGCGACACGAGTTGCCCTCTGAAGTTGCCTCTCGTCTTTACCAGGTTCGTCACTTGCCCGCCCCTGGGGGAAAGGAAAGAAGATTTGCATTTCGTGGGGGCAGCATCATTTGTTTGGGGGGGATTGACTGGGGACAACATTTGGGGTCAGCTGCCACTGGCAGAAAATATACAAACGAAAGATGAATTCATTGAGGTCCGACGGGCCAAGTGTTGAGGACATCGATCGCCGGAAACGTGGGGATTACCTAATTTTGGAATTGAAGCCTCTCTCTCTTTTTTCCTTATCGGTGTGGCGATTAGAGCCCAAAGTTTTTTTTCTGACATTCCCCGCTGGCACTTTAATTCCCCCTCAAAAAGCTAAAAAGAATGAGACTCATTCGGCCGGAAGTTATTATCCCACTTGGAGGATTGGTTTTTGAAACACGGCGGCTCCTCTTGGGAGAGCTATTATTCTGTCAGGTGCACTAGTCGAGAGACTCCAAGTACATAGAAGGAATGACAATGGGCCCGAATGTGCTCATCTTCTCCCGTCGTCATTTCCGCTGAAAGACGAGAATATTCTTCTCCCGCCTGAAAAAAAGAAAACATGAGCAATCTCTTTTCGATTTTTTTTCCTTCTCTCTATTGTTTTTCACCAAATCATTTTGTCGCCTAGGCTAAAAACAAATCCCGACTGACATATTAAACAACTGGCAACATTCAGGGCTCATACCGCGGCGACGAAGTCGACCAGCTGGTTCAGAAGATGTCGACCCACATGCGAACCAATGTGATGCAGTCGAGCAGTGAGTCCTCCCTTCTCAACTATGCATGGCCACCACAAGACACAATGCACTTGAAACACCGGGCGAGAGGACAATGGCCAAATTCTGAGAATTTCCTTTAAAGAACAAAATAATAGCTGGTCTCCCTCTTATCTTTGGGCCCGTTCCCTTGCCCGATTGCTTTCGATTGAACAGCTGGAAGAGGATGACTCTTCCCCCTTTGATGACTTTTTTGTTCTGTGTGAAGGCGTGTGCGTGAGAAGAGTTTGACTCGGAGCAGCTGATATCAGTCGAGAGCGAGAGTGCCAGTTGTTTTCCGTTTGCATCGGGGGCGTTTTCGTTGGTTGGAGCCCCGCCCCCTAAGGCCTCTAACTCAACTGAAACCGACGCTCAGCACAGCCACTTTCACAGCCAATCAAATACGCCATGGCAGACGACAAAGAAGGTTAGAAATCCTTTTTTTTGCTCTTCGAGTTCAAGTCTTCGAGTCAAAAGTGCGCGTGTAAACATCCCGCAAGCACGCATGTAACAGTTTTCACCGCAAACAGAGGTCTCCCCCAGCCAGTCTGCTAAATGGCCATCAAAAACAATGAGGAAGTGCACTTTTTCAGACATTTGCGTTGCCTGTCACAGCGAGATCAGCGCCGACAAGCCCGGTTGCACGGCTCTCGATCAAATATTCCATGTCGCCTGTTTCAAATGTTGCCGATGTAGTAAAGTCTTAGCCGGTTCCAGTTTCTATAACATTGAAAATGATCCAATCTGTGAGGGTTGCTACCAGGTCAGTCGACTCTTCCGCCACTTTGAATCACATGTGTTTGTTTCGCTTTACCCAAAGTGGCATTTTATGACGATGGCTCATCCTGCGGGCGTTTCCCCCCAATATAATAAATTTTAGAATACTCTCGAGAAGTGCACCAAATGTGGCCAGACAATAGCCGATAAATTACTCCGAGCCTGTGGTGGCACTTTCCATGTCGACTGTTTCACTTGTTATAATTGTAACAAAACTTTGGATGGTATTCCGTTCACCGTCGACTCAGAAAATAATGTCCATTGTGTCCCTTGTTTCCATGAGTGAGCTTTCTCCCAATTTTCTTAATAATATCAAAATTCTCAGCAAATTTGCCCCTCGATGCGCCGTTTGCTCAAAGGGAATTGTGCCAAATGAAGGAGAAAAGGAAAGCGTTCGGGTTGTGGCGATGAATAAATCTTTCCACGTTGAATGTTACAAGTGCGAAGATTGCGGACTCCAGCTGAGCAGCAAGGTTGGTTGGCTGAAATAAAAACAAAAAATATTTCAGGTGGAGGGACAAGGCTGCTATCCATTGGATTCTCATCTTTATTGCAAAACATGCAACTCAAACAGATTGCGCATGGCTTCTGTGGCTTGATCGGACGGACAGAGGAGACTTTTCCCCTTGCCATTTATCTTTTTTAATAAACATTTGCTTCACAAGAATTAACGCTCTCCGAAACGGCTAAATCCCCCCGGGGGCAACTGGCAAAGAGCTAAAAAAGTACATGATTGAATGTGCAATCAACCAGCATCCACGAGAACAAGGAAGACCCGAGGGAACACGAAAGAACTAACACAATATCAACCGACAAATCTAAAGATCTTTCCAGTTTTATTATTAAACAAAAAGGTTTACATTTTTTATAAAAAAGGGGGTTACTATTTACATGATATGTATTCATAACAAATTACAGGGGATGACAATAAAGGAAAAAGAGCAGGCAGAACAACAGTGGCACATATTTTTCACCTTTTTGATATGATATACACGATTTGGAAAAAATCACAATGGGTAGGAAAACAAATTAAATTTGATCACATTCAGAAAGGATTGAAAATTTAATAATCTACTCAAAAATCTATCGACACAGGCAGTTTTTCTCGTAGACTATTATTTTTCTCCTTTTAGAACGTAACCAAAGTAACGACGAAGTAGGCTACGAAATGCGGGCAAGGAAACGTTCTTTTGGGGATCTCTACATACAAAATGTATCGTAAACATTTTCTAATTGTTTTGTATATGGTATATTTCCAATTGAAAGGGAAATAATCTGATCCGCAAATTTTACATGCTTTAACGACATGCCTTTCCTTTAGAAAAACACTACATGCAAAACAAACTAACTTTTACTGTAAGAGATTATCAAAAAGTAGGGAAATTTTTTCGAGTTTTTCATGGTAATTGAAATTATTAACGCTTATATAAATAATCATTCTACACTGATATGAACACCTCAGAGATTGTGATAATATTAAACACTAGGGGTTACAATAACATTTGAACAGGTGGGGATGGAAGGGGACCAACCTCGCTCATTTTTTACATAATCTGCGCAATCTTTGATAGCCTTGATTCCATCTCCATCTACTCCGTCAGATTTAAGCTCTTCGATAAGTTTTTCCCTCTCAATTTTCTTAAAAACTAATTATTATTTTTTAAAACAATACTTACTTGATGTTTGTTTAAATGAGTTACACTTTTTTCGTATAATTCTTCTAACTGTGAAATAAACTCCGTTAAATCTTCTTCTTTAAATTCATTCGTAACGAATCTATATCCTATATCACATAATTTAAACAATACGCTTTCCAAACTACGATTATCATGTTCACTGAAAAATATATTGAAAAAAAAAAACTAAAATAACTTACAGCGTTTTTTCTACGGAAATGCGGATCATATATTGGAATTTCGCCAATTCTGTTGCAAAGAGGAATGCTTTAAAACTTTCTGGATAATCCCATCTTGTTATTTCGCGTGATGGCTATAATTAATCAAAATGTAATAATTCAAAAAATTACTTACATTATGAACCATTTGAGTGCTTACGGAAGGAAGTATTTTGGATTTATATTGATCATGCTGCCTATGTGCGTGTATTATATGATCTGATGGACGTGTTTCTTTTTTTGAATGCAAATGGTGATGATCAGGGCTTTTCGAGCGGTTATTGGAGTTGCGTGAAGATGGCCTCTCTGCCACCATATTCGTTGATGATTTTTGAGAAGCAGAATCAGTCACACGTCTTTTTTTCTTCTCAGGTACATCTTCATTAGAAGGAGGACGTGCTGGCTGTGGATCCGATCTGCGGTGCATTGTTCTTCCTCGATTATCCTCTGATTTCGATCTCTTTTCAGGCTTCATCTTTTGCAATGGTTCAAGGTAATTTTTATGGAAAGCCTGAATAATAAATTAAACTAACAATAAAAAGAAGCATACCTTGTTGTCTACAGCACAGATCGAGTGCGCTCTAGCTTTAGCACGTAGATTAAAGTCGTTGCTGACTAGCACAATTTTCATCGCTGGTTTGTTCACTAAAAATTAAATATAAACAAGTAATCTCAATTGTTACCGTATTCTTTAACTACTAAAGCGGTTTTGAGTATGCGCTCGTCTGCAGTGCTGGCTATATACGGGGCGGCATGTGAATATACTTCCGACTTTAAATTAAAAGAAAGTCTGCTCTAAATGCGCATAATTATAACTACACAAGAAAATAAAACTAACATCCAAGGAATTTTCAAAGCTAACCAAATCAGGCGAAGTATCAGACGTTGCAATAAGATCTTTTATAACAGAATTCACTTGCTAAAAGACCGCATTAGAATAGTATATCCATTATTACCGGTCGAAGTTTTTCAGATTTTTTTAAACCATCCAATTCACAAAGAACAGTATATGGAATTCGCATTTGAATTTTTGCTATAACTGTATCTGTAACGGAATATTAAATAGCTTACCTGTTCCAGTCTTGCGAACTATCAGCGGATCATGCAGCAAAGAACTTGTGTCAAACACTACAATCAGCATATTCCTAGTATTTCGATAGTCTAATTCTGTCAGTCGTTTATTTGTATACTGATCAAGAACTTTCTTAACAAATAGAAAATAAAGAATACTTATAAAAATACCTTGTCTTCCTTAGAATCTTTTCTATAAGCATGTATCATCTCATTTACATAATCCACTTCCATTGGTTCAACAGAATCAGATGTTGAGGCAAAATTATCAGCATGAAAATTTGGTAGTCTAGAAAAAATATAGTCGATGATGAATAACGTACTTTTTTACTACCGCTTTAGAAATTTCTATAATAGTCTCACGAGTTTTTGAATTGCCATTATGTGCATCAGAATTTCCAAAGCGAGTTGCAAACTGATCCGGCCAAACAACTTCCTTGGTTTCACTGTTGTAGTAATACTGCTTCTGACTTCCTCTGTGCCATATAAGTCTCCAGGGTGGCTGCAGTTGAGGAATAAATTCTTGTTTTGCTTCTTTCTTCCGTCTTCCTCCCATATTCCTTGAAAATTATACATTGAATCCGACATATTGAATAGAAGAGACAAAGCTGGAAAAAGTAAGTGATAACTGGATAAAAAAGTTCAAAAATAAAAAGCGTTACAATGTTTTTGTGTAACAAAAAATGAGAAACATTGTCTGAAAAATCCGGGTTCAATTAGAGCGAGTTTACAACACCTGGAATGCCTCGCCCACCATTATGATTTTCCATAAAACAGGTAAAAAGAAACCAAATAAAGGGGGAAAAATAGTGCGAAATCTCTTTAGATTACCAAGCGCATAGTCAGAAACAAGCGTTTGTACTGAACCTGTTTATTTTTTTGGTTTGAGGGCATAAAACTAAAGTAATCAGCTACGAAATAAACCTCGATATACAGCCGAATATAAAGCTGTTTACAGGTCGGATTGAATTTTTGAGGATAACTACTTGTTCTATTCGATGTCTTTACGCAGCCTCCATCGGAAATGGATACGCTGCAACAAGGTATATATGAGGGTGCCATTTACCCTTTTTGGCTGCGGCCTTGTCATGTTCCATTGATTAGACCTGTGACCTTGCATGGAATCGCTCGCTTGCAATCTTTCTGATAACAACGGTGCCCTTTACTTCTGTATATTTACCTTCTACCATTTGTTTTTGACTTTATTTACTTATATATTTAACTTGTCTCAAGATTGCCATCAGTTTTAGAATGTCAGCTGGTAAAGTTATCGTTTATGGTGGACGAGGTGCACTTGGATCGACTTTAGTCGACATTTTCAAACAGCACAAATTTGTAAATTTTTTTATAGAAAATAAGACAAAAACTGACATTTCAGTGGGTTCTAAACATCGATTTGGCCAAAAATGATACTGCCGATGAAAATGTAATCGTTGATGGGAACGCCGATTGGCTTCAACAGGAACAGGCTATTCTTACAGCGTATGTTTTGATTATTTCCATCCAGTAAAATTTTTTCAGTGTCGGTTCTCATGTTTCGATGGAAGTTGATGGGATATTCTGTGTCGCCGGAGGTTGGGCTGGTGGTAACGCCGCCAAGGACGAATTCATCAAGGTAAAAAAGTTACAAATTAATTTAAAAAAAAGCTAATTGTAGAATTGTGACATGATGTGGAAACAGTCTGTATGGAGCAGTACAATTGCTGCCCGACTAGCTTCAATCCATTTGAAAGAGGGTGGAATCCTCCAATTGACAGGAGCTGCTGCTGTAAGTTTTCCTGCTTATTTTCAACCAGATAAAATTAGGCAGCATCCGGAACTCCAGGAATGATTGGCTATGGAATGGCTAAAGCAGCTGTCCATCATCTGGTCACCTCCCTCAGCTCACCGGATTCGGGATTGCCAAAGAATTCGAGTGTTGTAGCCATTCTTCCCATAACTTTGGATACTCCAATGAATCGAAAATGGATGCCTGATGCTGATCATTCCACGTAAATTTTTAATTTTGCAAAACGGATAAAATATATTTTTAGTTGGACATCTATGACATGGATTGGCGAGCAGTTTCTTTCATGGCTCAAAGGTGACAAGCCGGCATCTGGTTCACTTCTCAAATTGGTCACCCAAGGAGGAGAAACTACTGTTCATAAATTAGTTTAAATTTGTAGAATTTGTATACATTCCAAATAAATGAGTAACATTTAGATCTTGCTCAATTTGATTGCATCTCGGCTTTCAATTAGTTTTGCCGTGTCGGGATAGCTTTTGTTTCGAATGTTTGTTTTTCTTAATTCCTGTAAACTGGCAAAAACTTCTTGGCCTTTAACCTTTTCTCAATTGTTTTTGGTCACAGCAGGACGGCTTTTGTCAATTGTTCCTTTGCGCCCTCCTTATACGGGAACATAGGCTCCGAGTTTTTTGATGTTTTCGACCAAATCCGGGTCCTTATTGTATTAGCCTTGACTAAAATAGCCCCTGACCATCTCTATGTGAACTATAGTCAACTAGAAGTCACCCTGTTCGTAATTTCAACCAAGTAAAGCAACAGGAAATTGGCTACTGCCATTGCTCCCCACTGTAACTGCTTTCTTTTCCCCAAGTTGCCCTTAGGCATTCCGGGAGAGATAGATGACTCTGGCGCAATTAGTCGTCAGCTCAAAAAAATCACTCGCTTTCTCTCCTTCTCTGACCTTTTACCCGGGAATTAAACAGGAAACATGTGGGCCATACGTGTCTCCCTCTTTGGGGTCGACTCCGTCTTTCGACTCTCTTTTTGGACTTCCTCAAGTGGATATTTCCCTATCAAAACAGCTCATTTTAACCATTCAAAAGTGATCTAATTTTGGGAGAGATGAGTGTTGTGTGGAGGACGCAAAGAAGACAAAAATGTCCGAAATAGAGCCCGCTGCTCTTTCCGTCGACCCTAATTATCCGAGTTAACTTCTTCTGCTCTTCGATCTTTTTTCTTTATTCGAATTTCCTGATTCTCTGGAAGAGTTGATCAAACGTGAAAGAGTCGACACACCTGGCAACCAGATAACGCTTGTCCTCAGTGGCATCTGGATTGGTCTCTGTTTTTGACACGACCATTGAGCATGTTCCTGTAAACAGCTCTACGTCGTTCTCTTCGTTAATCTCTGCCTAATTCCATGAACCCAAGTCTAATTTTCCCAAACAGAATCCTCAATGTTTCCGCTCCGAAATGTGTGAGCCCTCTTCCGGATGAGTTCGCCTCCCTCTAATGAATATCAGTCAACTTTTCACTTTCCGTTTTTTTCAGGTTTCTGCGTCTCTCCGACACCGGCGATCTCTTCTCCCGGAGGCGTTGCCCCGAATGCCGTCGTGGTCATCCTGGTTGATCATCTTCCTGCTCGTGGCACCCGACCATGCAGGTAGTCTGCCTCTTTTTTTCGGGGGGCCAGCCAGTCGCTCCGGAGAATAGAAAAACATAAACTCATCTCCACTCAGCCGGGTTAACTTCTTTTGCCTCCTCCGCTTATCCTCCCTCTTCTCCTCTCCAAGGAGGTCTTTCTAATTTTCAAATGAAAGTAAATAAGATAAAATCTCTGAAAATTGTTTGCTTCGTATTTCTTCAAAATATGCTCTTTTTTTTCTCCAGGGCCACCACGTCTTCTTCTCATTTCCTTCTCCTTCTCTGCTTAGATTAGTATAATATTAGATGTCTTTTAGGATAAACAACAACAGTTCTCCCCTGGGATAGTCTCCATCTTCAATCTCATCTTCTTTTCCATAAAAACAGACTATAAACTGAGACATTCCATTAGATTAAATCCAATTTAAAAATATGTTCCCGTTGCCGTCGTCGTGGTTGGCTGCATATTACGGAAACGGAAATCTCACTTGGGTCGTAGGCCTTTTCGACTTTTTAGTTTTTTTTTCTGTTTGGCGGTGTTCCTTAGTCGCTGTCGCCTCGCCATCCATCAGACTTCGCTTTGGTACTCTCCGCCGCCATCAAAGTTGTACCCGAGATCTCTCGAATATTTCAACAGCCGACTATTTCGATTTGGAGAGAATAGACTTTTCCTTTAATTGATTTATATCTTCAGCTCAACCTGACCCGGCAGTAATTTTATTCAGCCGGCCTCTTTTTTATTTAATTTCCTCCACCTGCAATAGAAGCCGTCTAGTCCCATTGACCTCTGTCCAAATGAATTCCTCGGCTCGACTTTTTTTATCCTTCTCCTCCTTTTCACTCCTCTCCATAAAAAAACATCTCCAGCTGGATTGGCTATGTCGAATGGCGTGCTTTCTGGTCGTCGTTTCTCTCTTGATCGTCTCTACAGAATCCTTTAAAAAAGGCATGTTCCCCCCTAAAAATGTCGTCTTCTCCCAGCTGACACTTCTTTTTTTTCAGCCGAGTTGCCCGAACACTACCAGGTGGCGGATCACATTCTAGCCTCGTACAACCGGGGATACATTCCAAAGAGGCTCAAAAATGAGTCGATTAAAGTCACTTTCAGCATGGAACTCTATCAAATAATTCAAGTTGTAAGTAGCAAAAATATTAGATGGTAACACCTCGAATAATTTCAGAATGAACCGCAGCAATATATTATGTTGAATGCATGGATAGTCGAGGTGAGAGACACCAGGCGGGGGGTGACGCCAGCCAATTTCAGCGGTGGGTCGACAATTTGCTCGGTTGGGATCCTTCTGAATTCTCGAATGTCACAGAGATCATGATTCCTTTTGACAAGATATGGCTACCAGACACAACTCTTTACAACTCGTGAGTTTCCCCCTCTCTCCCGGGATAGCTACTCAACAAGTACTTTTGATAAGGAATTCAAAAAAGGGCGAATATTCCCTGGGAGAGTGGCATGTTTAATGTTGTTTTTTAAGATTGGTTATGGAGGATGAAGACACCAGGAGACTCCTCCACGCAAAGCTGATAACCAGGGGAGCATATAAAGGAGCATTGGTAAGGAGACGAAAAGAGCGGAGAATGACGAGGAGGAGGGTTGTCAGTCGACTTGACACCAGAAATTGTGTGGCAATGGAAAAATACGAGATCCATTGGACTCGACACGGTTTTTTTATTTCTTGTGTCGAGGTTGATTTCAACTCGACTCCATCGAAACCACTCTCATCGACTTGAGTCAAGTCAACGCGCAACGCTAACGTGGATAATTACAGGTGGAATTGCTCTACCCGACCATCTACAAGCTCTCCTGCCTTCTCGATCTTCGATTTTTCCCTTTTGACCTCCAGGTTCGAGTCTTTTTGAATATTCATCATTCTTGACCAGAGGTGTGCTCTAACTTTCGGCAGTTGGACCTTCGACAACACTCTGATAGATTATTTTGCCCATAATGTGAGCCACGCGATCGGAACCGCCAACTGCATCGAGAACGAGGGATGGAATGTCCTCTCAACGAGTGGTCTGTTCTTTGAATTTTTGACATTTCAACATAAAAAATTCAGTACAGAGACATGTGAATAAATATGATTGTTGCCCAAACAACTACACTCTTCTTGAGTTTCAGCTTTATGTTCAAAGGAAACCTCTCTATTGGGTCATCAACCTCGTGGCGCCTACTTCCATTATCACGTGGGCTTACAGACATCTGTAAATTATTTGCCCTTTTTCAGGCTCATTTCCATTGTCGGTTTCTTCAGTTCCTCCTCAATAAATGAACTTCGCCAAGAAAAGATAACATTGGGAATCACGACACTTCTATCAATGTGAGGCCCTCCCACCCCCAAATATCCGCTATTTTTTCAGGTCGATCCTCATTTTTATGGTATCAGATAAAATGCCAAGTACTTCGTCATTTATTCCCCTCATTGGCTGGTTTTACACTTCAATGATCATCCTCATCTCGCTTTCGACCCTGGCAGCTTCCATGGTCATTTACATTCAAAAACAAGGAATCCTGGGAAAACCCCCGTCACGATGGAAAATGTCGTGGGCGAGGACAGTGGCACGCATTGTCCGAATGGAAATGCCACTTCTGATGAAGCAAGCCTACGCTCAAAAGGCACGAGATGAAAAGATCCGAAAAGCACAAGCCGGGAGGAAGAAAAGTCTCTGGGAGAGGGTCTACAAAACGGCCAAAGAGCAGGCTGTCCAGCGGAAGAGCTCGGCTTTTTCGGCCAAATTAAACGGGGTCAATGGGGATGCCACCAAGTTGGAAGTGCCCTGCTTGGAACAGAAGAAGAAATTCACAATTAACACTGATGTGACGTGTATCAGTGATACGGGCGATTTGCTAGGAGATGTCGGCTCGGACGAAGAGGTTTCTTTCATCGACGTCGACTACATGGCGCCGCCTCTTCCTCCAAGCGGTGTTACCAAATTTACGGTAAAGATATCACCTGCATCTAGTGATTTTTAGGGTTTGCATAAGATTAGTACCAGTGGCAGTTTCGACAGTGTCCTCCGTACTGATCGTAAGCCTCTGTCTATCAGCGTTATCCGCCCTTTTCAGTTCTCTCTCCACGAACAGTTCAAAGAAATATGGCTGAGCTCGAATTCGATTGGTTGGCGGCTGTCGTCGAGAGAGTCTTCCTGATAATTTTCATAGTTATCTTCTTGCTGACCTCTGTGGGCATCAATCTCATCGGTTTCTATTATTGGTGTACAGCACCCGACTTCCGAAACAAAGTGTGATCTTCCTTTCCATTTTTTACACGGGTTCCGTCAGCGGGCTCTCTCTCCCTAATAAAATCTTCCTCGAACTGATATTGTCGCACCTCTCCCAGCCGCGTCTCCCGAAGTCGGAGACGGGTTCTTCTCTCGGCGTCACCCCTTTCGATGTTCCGCCACTTTCTCCTCTACCCTTTCGCCTTTTCCTTCCTTTGGCAGAAGCAAATGGTCAACCAGTTTCTCGGCCTGCCATCAGCCACAGTGAGATGTGTATCGCTGTCTTGTTAGTAGCCGTCTCTTCTTATTCTTCTTTCTCTATGAACCAAACTCACAAAATAGCTGCTGGATTTTGTGACCTCGACTTCTCCCAGAGAAAACGCGTTTCCAATGGCAGATTTGCCTCTCCAAATCCGTGGCAAATTGCCAGCTTACCTTCTTCCTTGTATCATTTCTTCCTAAAATTTGGGAATTCGATCTCTAAATCTGTTTGAATCATTTCGTCACTGGTTCCTTTTTGTTGTAAAGAAAAAGAAAAGCAAACATTGTTTCTTGAGGTCCACGCGTAGTAACATTTGGTCTCGGTTTCTGTCTAAAATACTCGACCATCGCTAGTTGTAATCCCATTTCAAAATGGGTTCTCCTTTTCTCTTCCTCGTCGTCGACCATTCTCCCCATTTTCACCCACCCTTCTGCTCCTCATCCCGTTACCTGTTCATCGCTTTATTTTGTAAGCATCGCCTCTCCCGTTCAGGTATTACACTCGCCCTTCTCCACCATAACTGTCTTTCTCTTTTCTCCCTGATGTGGCCGGTGCTCCTTCTGTTAGCCTTCGTCTCCGTGGCGTCAGCTGCCGGTAAGTTGGACGGTCTCGTCGATTAGCTGACCTTTGCCGCTTTCCTGTTTCTGTCTCCCGCGACCCCTGTGGATCATATCATTGATGTCTATCCAGGAAAGACAACTATTAGTCAAAAAGGGTCGACTATAACAAAACGCAGAGGCCATCCCAGGCGTGACTTTCTCTTCCCGTCATTGATGAGTCGACAAAAAAGTCAACCTTGCAGACGACTGTCGTGATTTGGATAACAATTGCCGGGATTGGGTAGCGGGTAATGCGAATAGCTGTACCAGCACGGATTACATTAGAAAGACATGTAGACGATCTTGTGGGCAATGTGGAGCAGTAGACAGAAGTAAATGACCCCTAGATTTAATTAAAAGAATACTTGAGAATATGACGTGAGAAGACTGCCACCCCTTCTCCAGCCGTTGGGATTCCTTGTTGGTAAATGGAGATCTGACTTTGGGGGAAAGGCCATATTCCCCACAATTCCCAAATTCACCTATGGCGAGGAGATAGAAATCAGTATTCCGGATGATGCTCTTGAAGCCCAGAAGGCACTCAACTACACGTATGTTGTCTCTTTCTCTTTAAGACAATTCCCCGAGAACAATGACCAATTTTAGAGCAAAAGCATGGACAGTACAACGGAAACAAATACAAAAGGGAAATGACACCAGGTCGAGGGAAATGGAAATGGGCTTTTTTGGGGGGCGATGGGGGTGTCGGGGTGAACAGGGCTAACACTTCTTTTTCTTGAGTTTGAATTAACATTCCTTAGTTCAAATTCTTCTTATAAATAGAAGAGACCATCGAATTCAGTGCCTTTGCTTGGTCGGTCAATGAGAAAGACGAACTTCACAGTGAGTACGGCTACATTTCCGTCAAACCCAATACCCGTGAAGCTGCCTTGACCACTGTCATGAATAACGGTAGGCTTTTTCATTTTATTTTACACGAGATTTGATTAGGATTTGTGACAGTGGAAGAGGGCCCAATCCGCAGCAATCAGATAACTTTCCGCCTAAAAGACATCGGTCGGATTAGTTTCAGCCGTGACCTTCCAGTTCATGACGTCTGTTGCTTCCCTTGTCAGTTCAAATTATCCATTTTAGTTGGTCAGAGAGTGGACTCTCCTCGATCGCAGCACACTTCAAGCCCGTCTCAACATGGAGACATTGACCCACGGAATGCAGGAACACACATTTGTCAGATACGAGAAGATCGAGCCATAATAAAGAGAATATTTATTGTAATCCGCATGTTTTTATGTTACAAACGGAGATCATCTCCCGCTGAACGGGATGAGGCTCGCGCAAATGAAGACGCACGTCTTTCCGTGGAGAAACCATAGTGAAACCGTTGTCAGAAAACCAAAACAAGATATCGGCTTGGAGGGAAAGCCAAGTGAGCGGAGAGATGTCGTCGGTCACCAGAATCAGGGAATAAGTTAGGCTGTCAATTTGCTGAAATCAAATGAATAGCTCTAATATGCAGCCAGACCTTAAATTCCTCAATAAAAGGAGTGCCAGATTTATAAAGATCAGCATCATAAAGTTGATCCGGTAAGAGGACACTCGCAGGGGCCAGAAGGGTTCCATTTTGATCCGTCAATTCGAGCGAGATGACGTATTGATTGTCAACGTCTGTCAACTGGCTGTAATCTGATCAATGTCAAAAAATATTTGATTGTAACCTCTTCTCGAATGTTACATCGATAGATCCTGTCTGTGGAATCTCGACACTTTTCGTCTCTTTATAGACTGGATCAAAGGCCGATCCCCATTCGTACTGGAAAATAGTCAACTTGGCCGGATGGTCGACAGCTTTCCCGTCATTTACAACCGAAACGGCGACGGAATTCCATTTTGTCGAGTACTACAAAAGATTGAGGAAGGAGGAAGGCCCTTACGAGGATAACTATCAGCTGGGCAAAAAATCTCTTTGCTTCATAATGAGCCATTTTCCACTGAAGATTGAAATCCACAGAAGACCAAGTGGGGGCTGCCCAAACGTCGTTCAACTGCCAGTACAATGCGCACATTGTATTTCCCTCTCCGTCTTCTGTCAATTTTCCTCGGAATCTAAATAATTTTGACATTTAAATAGGAGCAAACCTGCGGTAATGTTCTGTCTGAATTTTGTAGGCCAGCGCTTGATGCGCTTGGGAATAATAGGCGTATCTCTCCATATAAGCAGACGACTTTAATTTCTCACACTTTTGGATATTTTTTATGGTACATTTTGAAGACAACTGAATATGTGCCAATAATTTGAAGAGAAAATTACCGGAAAATGTTGAAATACCATCATTGGGTTAGTTGCCAATCCGCCGGGATGATGCTGTCTGTTCATCATAACCGGGCTCAGATAATACCAATCTTTCTCATCAATCCATTTGGTCATTGTACTTCTGAAATCCCTTATTATTTACAATTTCATTTTTACTTGAAAGGTATCGACTGTACCCCATATTCCGATGCACATCTTGGAGTCAAATAGTTGAAATCTTGCCAGAGGTCAATGAATTCGTTGTAGAAATGAATATCTCCGTAGAGAATGTCCCCTGGATTTTGGGAAACACCTCCTTCTCTGTAGAATATTCTTAACTGCAAAGTGGACTGCCTCACTGTTCTGTTTCCCTTCCATTACTCGGACTCGACAAAAGAAAAGGACGACTGGGATCGAGGAAGTCAACTATGGGAGCGATGATATCAGCATAGAGAGCAATGTAATCCTCCACCTGTTGATCTTCTACAAAAAATCTCCTTCTTTTTAAATTCTTACCCGTGTAGTTGCTAACACTCCACCAATGTGTCCGAATAGCCACTTCATTCTCATTATTTCCAGCAAAAACTAAAATCGACGGATGTTTTCTCAGTCTGAAGATTTGTTCTTCTATTTCTTCTGCCACAGTGGTCAAGAATCTCTTATCAGTTGGGTAGAGGGCACAGGCAAACATCATATCCTAGGCTATTTTTTCTCTCGATATTCTTTTGTCTACCTGCCAGAGGAGGATACCTTTCCGATTTGCCAGACGATAAAAATATTCTGATTCATATACACCACCTCCCCAAACTCGGAGAACATTCATATCTGGAGGCGGTTTTTGTCTAGAAATGGGAAAATGTACTCACTTGCCTCAACAGCTGAATCCAATAAGAAGTCGACCTTTTTATCGACGTTTTCACCAGGAAACATTGACGCTGGAATCCAATTGGATCCTTTGAGAAATATCGGTCTCCCATTCACTTTAAAATAAAAATGTCTCCCTTTTTGGGGTGCCTTTTCGTCGACAAGATCTTGATTGAGTTCGACCGTTCTAAAGCCGACTTCTTCTTTTATTTCTCCCACTTGACAATTTACAGTCAACTTGTATAATTTCGGGGTTCCTTCAGTGGCAGGCCACCATAATTCCACCTTAATCGTTTTATAACATTCTCCCCCATAAATTTTACCTTTTCTTCAGGAATTTCAATTGTGAATTGATGTTTTCGTAACGTTCTTTTCCCTGTTCCCACCAGAACAAGATCCGTACTTCCCAAGCCTTCTACTTCCACAGTACAGTGATTTTCCCCAGGAACATTTCTATATTCCAATGAACCCAATAGCCGCCAAATATGTCCGTCCTTTTCTGTAATCCAAGAGACTTCTATCGGAGTTGGCAGTTTTGCTAGAAGCAATTTGACTGGTTTCCATAACCCGACAGTTGGTATAGACGGTCCCCAATCCCAGCTGAAACTGTATTGGGCTTTCCTAAATAAATTGCCTTCTATAATATACAATACCATGCTAACCTAATAAAATTGGGATGACATTCTCCGTGGTAGACAGGCGGCGGGCAAACTGGAGGCAGTTGATGACTATTCTTTTTCTAAACTTGGGATTTTTTTCCTTTTCACATGACTTACAGTATACTCATCGTTTTTCTGCTGGGCGTAGAAGACTGGCGAGTCGAATTTGACTTCTAGAGTGTTCATCTCCTGTAGGAGGTCCTTTACATCGACGACATATCTCCTGAATTTTGTGTTGAAAATTGGGATGACATTTTCCGTGGAATGAACACTTGGTGGAGAAACTAGAACAATCGACTCGAATCAATGGGGGACAGTTCGACTCGACTCAACTCGTACAACACTACCTGAATTGGTTGTCACTCTCCAGCACACGTTTCCCATTCAAATACACTCTGGCTACAGTGTCAATGCCCTCAAATATTAGAGCCGGTTCGAACTGAAAATAGACAAAAACTAATCAGAACTTGTTTACCAATTGAATCTGCTCTTGCGATAAGGAAAATGACCGCGAATAAGACCAATTCTCCCGACTGACCCATCCCAATTGGAGGGAATTGTTAGCATAAAGAGGATGGGGAATGACATCCGCTTTAAATAGATCTGTGAAGACATCGCCCGGTACATTTCCTAAATCATTCATGAAGGAGGCAGACAAGAGGAGAGACCTTTGTGACATGTTCCATTCGAGGAGCAAAAACTCCATGGACCATTGAGATCTAAGAAAGTGGAAGCAGCCACGGGAGAAAGAAAGAAGGCGAGAAGGAACAACATGTGGCCTCGATGATAAGCGACGAGTGAACATTCTCAGATAACATAGGTAATATAGATAGACTGGCTGCAAAATATTCGAATGTCGATCTGTCTGACCCACTCAACTATGGATGGACATGCTCGGGCAGCTGACTTTTGCTCCTTTTATTTGATATTGTTTTTTTGCAGGAAACAATACAAAATTTAGAAGGCTTTATTGACACGTAGCACCTATAGCATTGGATAGGTTTCCCCGTAGAAAACAGAATTTTCTGGTCGTTTACTGGGCGAGGCAAGATGTGGAGGAATCTGGGGCAATTGTCGACGTGGAATGGTCGGAGTCAGCAAAGGGAAAGAGACTCCTGGCACATTCATCATCAAATTGATTGTATGGTAGGTTTTAGGAGGAGGTCGACGCTTTGCCTGCCGTTTAGCCAGGAAGGATTCAATTGGGATAATCTCTGGATTCAATCTGAAGATTGTTTATTTTTCGAGGCTCTAGCGGCTTACAGAACATAAAGGATGGGATTGAGGACCGTACTGAGCCGGCTAATAAGTGCAGGTGCCACAACATAAGAAGGCGGCTTGAAGTCGGACTTCATCGGATTGAGACAGACGATAGAATAAGCCAAATAAGGCAGTGTAGACGATAAGAGACATCCCAATCCCACCTGGAAATGTATAATTCTTATATTTTATACAGTATACCTTGGCGATATGATTCTTGGGTGCCCAAGTGCAGCTATTTCCCCCGGCCGCATTGGAATCGTCTCTCACATCAGCATTGTTTAACCTTAAATAAACATTATTACCCTTTCTCTAATGAATAGAATACCTATCGATATGATCAATAATTGAATAATATAAAGCGGAGGCAATGCAGACGGGAATCAGAAAGAAGACAAGACATGTGGCCGTCAGAAATCCGATGTAATGATGGGCATGTTCCGCAGCTTCTGGAGAGGAATCCAAATCTCCCTGTAATTACTGTCATTGTTATAATTTTTATGGGTAACCTGTTTCCAATCCAGAGAACAGAAATGTCCATTAAGGAAGGTGTCATATCTACCGTAACCCAAGACGGGGACAATACTCCAAATGCAGGCACTAGCCACAGCAAAGAAGATAGCTTTGACGTAGTTCGAATGGCACCGCCAATGACCCCATTTAGGGGAGAGGGAGGCCACATAGCGGTCGAAGGCAATGAGACAGGCTAACAGGAATTGAGACAAACTCAGGGCCATATCCAATCCACCGTAAATTTGACAAGACATCCAGTCGAAGAACGGTCTAAAAAGATCAAGTGCTCGACGGACCTCGTTTCGGGGGCATAGAATTCGACGGACGGAACTCGGCCACGTCATGTTTCTTTTCTTATCCCTCACTGCAGCACCTTATCCCATTTCCCCCTTTTCTTGCTTTTTTTGTGTCTCACGTAATTGACTTTTGTTTTATTATTTTGGCGGCCAAAATCCGAGGATCATCATAATGAGACGGAAGGATTCGGCGGTAAACCCCAGGGCTTGTGGAGCCATCAGTCATGGCGACTTACATTTCGGAGACGAAGGAATACAAAGGAGCAGCCAACATGAAAGACAGTCCAAAGTCTACGAGCAGAAGAGAGAGCAAAGGCACTAGGCTTGGATTGTCTCTAAAGTGGAAAATTAAGGGGTTTTCCCCGTTTCTCACTTGATGGAACGTCCTTTTCGTAGAATTAACACGGCCACCAATGCAACCACATTGAAAATGATAGCTAATCCCGCTGAAAACAATACATTTTTCTAGATTATTTTTCGGTGAAAAGCAACGCCATCCTCGCCCACGGGACACCTGGATCCAATTGCTTTCTCTACGGCAAATAATTGAATTGACTTAGAAATTATTCATGGTGATTGAGAGTTGACTGCGGAAATGAGGTCTCCCCGGCTCATTCAAAAATGAATCAGGTTCCCGCCTGAAAAGAGGGTGGCTAGCCAGTGTTCCGTGTTCAATTCTCCTTTTTGTTTCCAAAATCTTATTGCATCCTCATTTAAATAAGACCCATCCCTGTTCATTTAAGCTGAAAATGTTGACTCACTGGTCATTTATTCGAGCATGAATCTGTCTCTCTCTAAAAAAGAAAGCTACCCTATGAGTGTCCCTCTCCCAAAACATCAGAAGACGCCGGAAACCGTCTTCCCTTTGCCGTCATAGCAAAGGGAGAAATCGGCTGAGAGGGGGATGAACGGCTAGAAGAGTGACCGCTTGCCATTATTTATGCCGTCCATTTTTGTGTCTTTTAGCTGCTGATTTAATTTGACTATTTGCTCAGAAGCCGCGAACATTTTCATTAAAGGAGAAAAACACCATTTCCCATGGTTCCCGCAATCACTGGAGTCGTTTCCTGTTGCTCTTGGCGTCCACCCTCGCCTGCTGTGGATACCCGTCTGATTTACGAGGACTCGACCGTCATAACTGGCAATGTTTATGGCGGTACCAAAAGAATTAAGGCAATTCCGGAGCTTGTTTTGGGAAGGAGACTCTCTCTCTCCTTTTTGGGTTAAAATGTTCGCATGCATAATGTTATGGGGATGAGTAGCTGCCGTGTGCTTTGGGTTAGATTTCGAGGGAACACGCCGACAGGAAATGTAACGGATCAAAGAGAACTCTTCGCTCAATTTCGACGTCTCCCTCTCTTCGTTTTCTGCTCGTAATGGTGGTGGCCCCTGTTATAGACCCACAATTAATGTCTCCTCGACCCGTCACGCAAAAAGGACATATTCTCCCGGTTGTACCTCGACTTTTTTTAAAGAAAAGAGTTAATTGCTGACTGGGAAAGTCGTCATTTTCTCAGCCGTCAAAATATACCGGATATCAGGGACGGAAGCGGCCATTAGAGGGAGTCGGCCAGGTCGAGAAACAAAAGATTCAAAAGAACTCACCAACAATGACGAGATTGAGAACAAGCGTCGAGTACAGCATCGAGGAAGGCAGCGGGGGGAAAGGTCTCTGAATTGGGGGCGGGGCGGCTCTGGTGCGAATCAACTGTGGACCGGGAGGGAACGCCTCGAGAAGGGGAAAAAAAGAAGAAGAGACTAATACATCACAGATGAGGAGAGCAAGAGATGGTATATCTAATTCAGAAAACAATTGAGGAGAGCAAAAAAGACCATCTATGATCGGCGACCTTTGAAGAAGCTGAGAAGACTTTTGATGGCCATGTTTATCCCAATTCATTATGTTCATTTCTCTTTCACCAAGACGACCTTTTCTCTTCCAAGATTTGTCTTATTCTCAGGAAAAAGAGCGCCCATCCTGGGTAACGGAGCAGAAGGGAAGGGCCATCTACAATTTCCGGGTACATCCACTCTTCCCTGAATGTCAGCTTTTGGGTTTCCCCAGACTTCCTCTTCATCTGGCGTCAGTTTACCAAATAGATTTGCAGGTGTTTTGAGCAGCAGCTGTCCATCATCAGATTTTGCCCCGTTTCCGTCAAAGAAGGAAGATTATCTGCTCCAAGGAGCTGAAAAGTGTAAAACAATACAATGATCACAGATTCGGGGACAAACAAACAAAAGAATGGCCACCGACTAATTGGATAATTTATATTTACTCGTAAGGATTACATTATATACATCTATAAGCGATCTCTATATTATGAACTCTGAAATATCACAGAAAGAGTTGGTAAAGGGATATGAGGGAAGATTAGACAGGGAGGGACATCGTCTGGATAAGAGTCAAAGTGAACTCGAGATGGATCCCATTGGAGACATATTCAGCCACATTACACAAAACTGGAATCAGTTGGTCCATGCTCTCTCGATATTTGACATGTTCTTGTTCCAAACCAAGCCAGGAGGAGACGTCATATTCGACGGAATCTTGAAACGCATAGAAGCGAATAGTGACCGAGTCGATGTCGAGACTAATAAGAGCGGGAAGATACGGGCCCAAAAGGGCAGTACACTCTCGGGATAACATCTCCACGATGCTGGAAAATTGTCAAAGTTTTTCCTTTTTTTGTATAAAAAGACCTAAAGACTTTGGGCTCTTCTTCAGGAGCTAGACGCCCTTTGTGGAGATTGTAGACATGTGACAGACGGACACCTAAACCCGGCACGGATTGAACTTCAAGAATGGCTGTCAATGCCCGTTCCAAGGAGAGGCCGTATTGAAATTTGTCCTGTAATGGTTTAGAATGTTCGAGAAGGGGTAATACCTCCAGAAATAGTTTGTCAATAGGTGATGTCACAGCATACTCGCCGACATTCTCGTCACTCTCAATCCATTCGATGAACAATTGGGTTCCGCTAGAATCTTTCACGGAAATATCTCTCGGATCCAATTCTTGTAATGCTTCGCAAATTGCTCGATATTGCTCAGCTTGAACTCGAATGGCAACGCCATCTTCAAAAACGGAAACCTAGACAGGAGAATTGTGTGGGAAAAAGAAGAACTACCTGTAATTGGGAAGCGCTTTTCAACCCGCCATCCAAAATCACAAAAGAAGCGCCGGTAGCTGTAAATTATTATATCTCAAAGTTTTCCTGGTTACCATTTCGTGTATTGCCCTTGGAAAAGACATGTGTCGAGTAGATGCCGTCGCTCTCCTCGCAGACGAGATGACTGTCCGCCGTCGAATTGACATCACAACTCCACGCTAGCATAGCTTTGTTCCATGACATTATTGTCTTAATCTGAAAGATTTTACCTATTTTTTGAGCAGATAAATGATACCTCAGGCTGTGCATCTCTGGGAATCTTCAAAATAGTCATTTCGTTTGTCAATGTCAAAGTCGATCCGGGTATATGACTCATTCTGAATGACCAACTGCGAAAGTCCGTGAAGACTTTGAGAACAGTATTAACTGTTTTCGATGAGAAAACGGCTTCTCTTTCAGGAATATTGACAATGGGAAATGGATAGACTGGAATTTAATTAAAATAGTGGAGAAGATGGTCATACAGCCATATTTGAGACCGAGACGGAAGAGGACGCGATTGGGACAAGCCATAATCCATGACAATTCGCTGTCGGCCAGAAAACAGGCGACAAGAAAAGGCGTCGAGGGAATCTTGATAGAACCAAATTGCTGAAAATGTTTGTTGGAGAAAGAAAAAAAGGATTTACCTGTGACGTGGGACGATAGAAATAAATATGCTTCGGAAGAGGATAAGCCACCTGGGGAGAGGAGTTGATTCGCGGGAAGCGAGAGGCAACCTGTTGAACGCCCGAAGAATCACCGTCAAAAGAACTACGAAATAACTGAAAAATCGCTTGGAAAAGGCGGAAACTATCATGCCTGTGATATTCGGTCCAAAACGACGAGAATCTCGCTGATGTCGACTTCCTTCTCGTCTTTCCTTTTCCAGATGAATACAACTTCATCCAAACCGACGGAATCAAATCCTCTGCTCACCACAGAAAACACTTCTGTCTCAGAAACTGAACAAATGCCAATTTTTTTCATCAGACCAACAAACCAGTGGTGGCTTGCACTGTACAGAGGAGATTTTTCCTGACGACGATGGTCGTCGACGATCCTTCTTGTATTTTCTGGGCAGTTTCTGTCCAGTTCCACTTCTCAAAGGAGCCATAATTTGTCCGGACAACGAAGAGTTCGATGTCTGTGACCGGGAGATGACACGTCATCTCGTCTTCCAGTTTCAATTCAGTTACTCGTCTTACAATCGACGGCCTTTTCCTTGACTTCTGGGTCGCACAATGAATGAAAAGAAAAGACAAAAACCTTTTTGGGTTTAATTGCTGTTGACCTTTCCGTGTCTGGAGCAATTCCTGAAGCAGTTCCCGGATTGACTCCGTCTCTGAAAAAAAAGGAAATGACTGATTTGGGGATAATACCTGAAGGTGACGCTTCTCTTTGGCTGAATGGGGGCATCCGACGTGCTTGGCTCATTTTGTTCCTGTTCCGTTTCACTTCGAGATTTGAGGACACCTTTCGGCGGTGTCACCGATTGTTCTCTGTCAATTGGGAACTTTGAAAATTATCAGGCAGCCCAACCTTTCCGCCCGTTGTTTCTCATATTCCTCGATTTTAGCCAACATTGAGATACAAGGCTGACAGACCCGCGCTGGTGTCGATTTCTTCGGATCCTCCTCCGTTTTCATGTACTCCAAAAGGGCTTTGGAACTGCAACACGTGGAGCAAAGAACTCTCCCACAGGCACTGTAAACTGTCAATATTTATTAGGAAGAAAGACGAACCGGCAGTGATGACGTCGACTGAGGAGAGTGAACCGGGAAGAACAGAGCATACAACTGTCACAGTCGCTGTCCGGTATCCAGTATGGTTTTTGCTATAAAGAAGAGATCCTTTTATATTGAGGGAGCTTACCTTTCCCAAAAGTAATTCACTTTCCGTGAGGCGAGATGAAGACGATTCCTGATCTAAATTGTGGAAGGTGGCTATCGTCTGAAAATATTCAATAAATTGTTTAAGAATCGATACATTTTCTGTGGCTTCTCCGACTGTGTCGACGGCAATCTCTTCTTGATGAGAACTCGAAGGTTCCTCGTCCGTCTCGACGACGTCCACTACGGCGACTTCGACAACATTTTCTTCTCTATAATTCGCATTTTAATCCATCTGATCGTCTTACATCTCTTCAGTGGGTTGATCTACAATTTCGACTGTCGAATGAGCTGGCTCAAATTCGATTTCCGGTGTATATGACAATGTTTCCGTCGTTGGTTCTTCAACTTCAATCTCGATTTCGCCCTGATGCGAATCTTCTGAACTTCCTGCCATCATTTCTTCCAAATTTGCAGGCTGTTCGTCGGAATAATTTGCAGAAATGTGACTAATCTCCTCCTCTATTTTTTCTTCTTTTTCTGTAGTGTCATGATTATAAAGAGATATCAAAGCAGATCTACAATCCGGTAAAATTAGAAGGGAATTTTTGCTCACTCTGGTATTACAGTATCCAAAATATTATTGGCAACCACTTCCGCTGCTCGAACTAATTCTTCAGTCGGATTTTCAGTCATTTTGTCTAAATTACTTTTTTTATTTATTGGATCTACTTACCTTCTGGGCTATCTCCTTTATCAACATACAAATCTAAGGTGCTGTTTTCCCGTAAATAATCATCTTTCTCATCTACGACGCTTCGAGGCTGCTCTTTTTCTTCATCTGGATTATTTTCTACTTATTTTTATTCAAAATGGGAATACCATCATCTGAGAATTGTTCTAAATATCGTTCCAGCGCTTTGTCGAATTCCAAATTCTCATCAACTTTATTCTCTTCAACGGCAGTCGGTTCTGGATGAGTCATTTCGGGTAGTTCCTATAAATATTTGTATGAATAAAAATTTTGTTAGAGAATGAGAAGTAAGCAGAAAGCGAGTTAAATTAATTTTATTATACACATAATTCTATGAAAGCATAAAATGAGTAAAGCCAAATTATAATCAAAGCGTGATGGATACCTGAGTGGTAAATTCTTCTGAAGATGGGGGCGTTATCGCTTTCTCTGGCAATTGATCATCGATATTTTCTTGTTCTTTAACTATTTCTAAACTAATAAATTACAAAAAAAGAAATATATCGTACCATTTGATTCCTGCTCCGGTTCTTGGATATAAGGGCCTGGATCAGATTCAATAAAACTGGTTGCGGGACTATTCTAAAGAAGACAAATATAAATAATCTTGTAAAACGGCATACACTGATATTATTTAGCGCTTTTGGAGCTTGAAAAGTTTGCAAATTAGCATTATTCGTCCATTCATAAGCATTTCCATTTGATGTACCAACGATATCAGTTGAATTTTCTACTTCATCTAAAAGGGCGTCCATATCTGGTACAGGCTCCATTTCTGAAAATATCTAATTAGATAAAAATAACCTCAAAACGGAGAAATATTACGATTTCTCTGTAAATTCTTCAACATTTTTAGTTTAGACATAATATTTATAAAAGACGCGTTGTAGGACCTCGTCTCTTAGCAAATCAACGTCATTTTTATATTTATATAATATTGCTGCGGTCAACGACATAATATAATGGCTGTTGCACCTCAATTCAACACACGTAATGCAGGTAAATATTCCTTTTTTAAAAATACCATAAATTATAGGTGTAAAACGACTGATGAAAGAAGCAATGGAATTAAAAGAACCGACAGATATGTATGCGGCTCAACCTTTCAATGTAAGACGAACAACTAGTAAAAAATAAGACATTTATTTTGTAGGACAATTTATTTGAATGGCATTTTACCGTAAGAGGACCAGCAGATTCCGATTTTGAAGGTGGAATATATCACGGAAGAATCCTTTTCCCCTCAGATTATCCCATGAAACCACCTAATCTTGTGGTTCTCACGGTAGGCTTTGTGAAAATATTCGTCTACTCAAGAAAATTTAGCCTAATGGACGGTTTGAGTTGAATAAGAAAATTTGTCTCTCAATATCCGGCTATCATCCGGAAACGTGGTTACCATCTTGGTCTAGTAAGAAAATTATCTACCTTTAAAAATATTTGTTCAGTTCGCACTGCTCTTATCGCATTAATAGGATTTATGCCATCTGAACCTGGTGGAGCCATCGGTAGTCTGAAATATCCCTCGGAAGAGCGCAAAAAATTGGCAAAAATGTAAGCTCGCATTGTCCATTTTTTTAAACTATTTAGGAGTCTGAATTGGACATGTAAAGAATGTGGCCTTTGTATGAAAGATGCTTTGAAAAATGTCTCGGATGAAAATAAAGAGCTTCCTGATGCAACTTCCACGAGTGTTACGGTATGAACTTTTATCGACCTTGTTATTTTTTTCCTAGGATGATGAACCTTCTGAAATTGTTTCAATATCAGCCGAGACACAATCAGATGAAGCAGTAGCACAGGAAACTGAGAATAATTCTGGAGTTCAGTCAATTTCATCTGCTAATTTAACAACGCCTAGTCCCAAGCCAAGAACATCCGTGCAATCGAGTGGTATTTCATTTTTTGCTTTATCTGCATTAATAGTTCTTCTTATATCCATTTTTATTATTTTAGTCTTACGTCGTATTATTAAATAGGATACCCGGGTTATGCAAATTTTTATGTATATAAAAATATTGTGGAAAATTGTACAAACCTAGTCAATAAGTGTCACTTCTTGGTGGCAGAGAAAAATACACAACAATATTGGTTGTGCAGCATAGATTTCTGATTCCATGTATATTTTGCTTCAATTTTCTTCTCATTTGATATGCAGAAACCAGTTTCTTGCACTATCCGCTTAATTTCCTCGTAAGGCAACTCAATAGAAAGCTAAAATGTCATGCTGCAAAGTAATATAGCATATAAAACCAACCTCTCCGTCGGTGTCTTCATAATGATAAGTTAATGGTCCGACATTTACCCATACTCCTCCAGGTTTTAGCATTTGATAAATTCTATCTGAAAAAGAGAAATAGCTACAACAGAAACAATACTACCTATATATTCAAGGAGATTATTAGCAGTATCAATAAACCAAGCAGTTACCACAGAATCCCATTGATTTACATCATTTTGTGTGATTTCCAGAAAGTTTCCAGCACACATAGCAAATTCATTTTTTCTCTGAAAAAAAAAAATAAAAATATTATCAATTGTGCTTCAAAGCACCTCGGTAATTCCAATAGAAGGACAGACATCCGGAAATGTTATTGATCTCAACTGATCTTCATATGACCAGCTATTACTTTTATCAAAAATATAAGGATGCAGTGTAAATTCGTTTATCTAGAAGAAATGTAAAAAAAGCTTGTTAATCTTACTTCTTTGCAACCATTGAGGAGAAAACATGATGTTATCAACATAAACATGCTGTATTCATTTCCAGTAACACTAAAACCTTCTTGAATCAAATCGTATGGTAATCTACCTGAAAAATAATGTCTAACAGAAAAATTACATGAATTACCTAAACCACAACCGGGTACGTAAATTTTAGTATTCGCCCGTTCCTCAAAGTTGGGAAAGCGGGTTCTAAGTTCGTCTAACACAGGACCAAATGTAGTCATTCTATCAGGTTCGCCTAAATTACCATATTATTTGGATGAAATTATATAAAAATATTTTTAGGATAAATTTTCACCTTCTGATGACCATTCCCTAACGATTTGTCGAATGGTACTGTTCACTTTTGAAATATAAGTTGCGTCAGGTCGTCGAAGCTGTGTCATTTTCAAGGCTTTAAATGTCTCTTCGCTTAAACTACATGCACCTATAGTAACCATCTTTTTTAAAACCCTAAAAACCAAAGATATAATTACAAGAACCTTACTCAGAATCCAACTCTAATAATCGCACCACTTCTTTTACATGATTTGAATAAGGTTCCATTATCATTCTTTGATGTTTAGTGGGGATTTTTCTAAACAATAATTTAACAAAAAAAAATAATAAAATACCGCAGTTGTGAAAAACCACCAACAGCTTTTTCTCTTCCCAGCCTTTTGTAATAAAGAAAAGCGTTTATTACTTTTTCGGCAGCCAAAACTTCTTGCATCTCCGGACTTGCTTCTTCATTCAAACTGGCTTCATGATTTTGGCAGCAACCATCATTACCATGAACGTGATCACTCATCCTGAAATAAAAATTATGTTAAAACTATATTATTGACAAAAAAAAGTAGATAAATGAGAAAATAATAATTAAAAATAATCTGTGGTAAACCCTTTGGTTGCTGACCATTGATATATGCAATTGTTAGAAGTATTAACTTTATTGAACTCGTTTCAGTATGTATAAAATGGGACAAATATCGATATCGTTATCAATTTTATGATTTTTTAGGAAATCAGAAAATGCTTCATGTGCACAAACACAGAATCGGGAATCATTCTCTACAAATTTAACAAAAGTATTCAAACTATTTTTGCGATTAGGCGAACAAATCATAACAAATGAATCTTTTCTCTGTGACAATAAGCAGTCACAGGCGTCAAGAAACGACGAATGGGAATCTTTAAAGAAAATACAATCTGCAGCAAGAACTATATCAAAAGATTCTAAAAATGTCAAGTTATCCCATCTCAAAACTGCGGTGGTGATATTGGGAATACTGTTATTTGAAACTATCGAGGCTACCACATTCACGGAATGCTCATTTCCATCCGTAATGTGGACGTTTTTCGCAGAAAATGAAGCAACAATACCAGGCAAGCCTAACAAACCCGACCCTAATTCGACTACTGTCTTTCCGGACAGTAATGCTGGGTTAAGAAGCAAATAGGCAGCTAAAGCTTCTCCGCCAGGCCACAGGCGAACATTTCCAGTATTATCAAAACCGGATAAGTCAGATGGTGAAACTCTATTAAAATCTGCAGGCAGAATTAGTTTGAAATTTGAATCTAAGCAGGAGGATATTTGTAGCTCCCGCAGAGAGAAGAACCCAAGCGAAGCTGTGATATTCGCGTGATTACGAACCAAAGCTTCTCGTATCTTCGTTGAAAGAACTTTCCAATTACGAAGAGTTCGATTCTAAACGGGCAACTCAAAACAATTGCAGCATAGAAGCAATTTCTAACATGCAATAAAATTTTTAAAATAAAATTTACCTTCTCACTGTTGTCTTTTTCTGCATCTGACGTAACACTACGCAGAGCAGGTACTTTCGATGTTGAGGGAAGATCTTCTTCATTTACACGCTGGCGCTTCATCCTGAAAATTTATACTAAATAAAATATGTAACAAAAACAAGAATAACAATTAAAGAAAACAACAAACAGTAATATCAAATTGGGACTAGATTGGCATCTTGTAGAAGTTTTTCAGTTGGTTCTCTGGCACAGCCATCTCTTATTATTTTGTAGACACCAGGCTCAGTAAGATCCACTATCGTACTTCCTAACGAAGTTTTCTGCGATATTTCACCACCATCAATTACGAGATCAATTTCTGGCAATAATTCTTCGAAATCTTCTATTTTCAATGGGTTCAAACTAGATCCGCTAACATTCGCCGACGTCTGAGCTAGAGGCTGTTGTAAGCGGCTACATATGGTTTGCACGAGAGAAGTATTCGGTACACGCACGCCAACATTATTCACACCAGTATTGAAGTAACTTGGTAATTGCGGAGATCGATTGAAGATTAGTGTAACAGGTCCAGGAAGAAGTGAAGAAGCCAGATTGTGCGGTATTGTAAGCTCGGCATATTGTGATATTTCCTCCACAGATGATATAAATAATCCAAGTGGTTTGTTTTGTGGACGATTTTTCAAGCGGTACAGCTTATCCGAGTGTTCGAGCAACGTAGAAACTCCATAGATGGTGTCAGTTGGAAGAGCAACAATTCCTCCTTGAACTAAAACTTTGATGGCTGCTTCTACAACATCTTCGAACGTTTCTGTATTTAGTCTAAGAGCTTTAGCAATTGTCAGAGGCATCCTAAGAATAGAAATTGTACTATATAAATAAAAAGTAAGCAAAAAAAATAAAGAGAACTATTCAAAAGAGAGCAACCACGAATAATACAAAATTTCAAAATGAAAGTCGCAGGCTCGCCTTTTCATATTCACGGAACTTGTTGTTCAAATATTTCTTCCAATTATAACTTTCCAAAAAACTGAAAAATGCCGTATATCCTCTCAAATTCTCCGAGTTCTGCTCCATTTTGCGAGTATCAATTATCCTGTCAAGTCTAATGGGTCGGGTAATATCCGCTTTCTTTACAACCGTCGCTTTTCGGCATATTTTCTCCCGACTTGTCCATGTGGTTGGTCCATTTTTTCGGCAGTCAACAAACAATTTCACTTTATACGATTACAGGAATGTAAAAAGGTGCTGATGAAGAAACGTATTAATATAGCATTAATCTCGGACTTTTTCTGCCCAAATGCAGGCGGTGTAGAAACACATATCTATTTTTTAGCTCAATGTTTGCTCAAATTAGGACATAAAGTGAGTAATTTCATAAATTTAAATCTTTTTCGTTATAGGTTATTGTAATTACACATCAATATGGCGATAGACAAGGAGTTCGGATACTCTCAAACGGGTTGAAAGTCTATTATCTTCCTTTTATTGTAGCCTACAATGGCTCGTGTCTGGCAACCATTGTCGGCAGTCTCCCTTGGTTTCGAAAGATCTTTATCCGTGAGCACATCCAGTTGATCCATGGCCATTCGACTTTTTCTGCGATGGCTCATGAAGCGATGTTCGTTGGCTGGATAATGGGACTGAGGACAGTCTTCACCGATCATTCGCTCTTCGGATTTGCCGATGCTTCCGCCATTCTCACCAATACCTTGGTTCTCCAATATTCATTAGCCAATATTGATCAAGTTATTTGTGTCTCCTATACGAGTAAAGAGAATACGGTGCTGAGGGGCAAACTGGATCCTCAGAAGGTGTCGACCATCCCAAATGCCATTGAGACTTCTTTCTTCTATCCAGTGGGAATTCTTTTTGTTCCCCGGAAATTACCACTTCAGGATCGGGACAAATTCTATTCCAACGAGACGACCATCGTGTACATTGGGCGTCTCGTCTACCGTAAAGGAGCCGATCTCATTTGTGAAATCATTCCAAAAATCTGTAACAAACATCCAAATGTTCGTTTTATAATTGGAGGAGATGGCCCAAAACGGGTCGACATCGAACAAATCCTCGAAAGATACAATCTCCACCATAGGTATTTATAATTTGAATAAAAATAAAAAATCTCTAGGGTAACAATGCTGGGCATGGTCCCCCACGACATGGTCAGAGATGTTCTAGTCGAAGGTCAGGTAAGCTCTGGCCATCTCTCCTTTTCATTTCTCCCAGATTTTCATAAACACGTCGCTGACGGAGGCCTTCTGTATGAGTATCGTCGAGGCAGCCAGTTGCGGTCTTCACGTCGTCTCGACCAAAGTCGGCGGGATTCCTGAAGTCCTTCCCAGTGAATTCATCTCCCTTCGAGATCCCGTCCCTGATCGTAAGCTCTTTTTTTGTCCAATTGAACGACTTCTTCAGAATTGGTAGATGCTCTCTCATCGGCGGTTGTCAAAAGAGAAGCGGGTAAATTAATGGATCCGACGAGGAAACATGAGGCAGTGACGAAGATGTACAACTGGCCAAGTGTGACAATCCGGACTGAGAAAGTCTACGAGGTGGCGATGGGCGAGGCGGAGAGAACATGGCCCGAAGCCATCAGGAAGTGCTCTTCCCCCTAGGAGACGAAATTTACAACGTCATTTCAGCTACTATCGACAAGGAATCGGCTTCGGTGTCTTGTATATCTGGGTGGCGTTGATTTGCATGATTATGGTGAGCATTCTGGACTATTTCGACCCTCCCGAGGTATATATTTATTATATAACAAGCACCGTCTCTATTTTTCTGTCTAAAATGACCCGTCTTCAGAACTACGCGATGTCTCCGTCGAGAGAGGAAAAGAGGCACCCGTCGCCAACAATACCGGCGGCACGTCCACTCCGATCGGCTGCCCGTAGACGCTGAGCCATCTAAACAGAGACATTCTCTTTTATTTATTATAAATCTTACTTCGAGATGTAATTTCCCTCTCCTGATAATTCTTCCATAATGTCACTTGTCTTACAGGGGTGAATATTATAGAAGAGTACTCCAAGGACTGGATGCTCATTGAGACTGATGTTTTTAGCCAGGTCGAGTCCACTGTCCCCTTTCACTAATCCCAATGACTGGTGAGCATCTAGAGGACAGCCGTCTTAACATTTTCGGGGAGTGTCCAATTTCAGGGAGACATACCTCTATTGTAGAGATTGAACCAGAGAACGGGTACCTTGTAGACGGGATTGTAGGTGATGTAGACCTGTCGATTGACGAGCTTTTCCTCGACTTTGATCATAACCGACTGTTTGGCACAAATGGTCCCATCTCCCTAGGAAAATGAGGAGTACAGTTAAAAAGAGAGGAGTACCTTGTGGAGTGTCCATTTCTCTTGTGAAATGGCATTAAATTTGACGACAAAATCGGCTAAGGCCTGGGAGAACTGCGCTTCGGTGAGCTGCGACATGTGACGCTGTTCATTGAGTTCAGTGCTGTAAAACGCGAAATAATTTGAAAGCGAAGCAAGAGGTCATTCATATTAAACGAATGGGACTCCGGGAGGGAAAGAGAAAGAACATGGGGGTAGAAAAAGTGACAAGTCTCGTCTCATCCCTCATTTTCAGAGATGTATTGTATCGTCAGGGGGTTCCCTTTGGTCTGAGTCATTGTCCGTAGGCGTGGGCTGAATCACAGGCTGTCCTGCTGTCTCTCTCCCCCTTTTATCAACCCTATTCAAACATGTCCTGATCGATATTCTGACTGTGTCCACTCGGCTCTCCCCTGACTATGGATTCAACTAGTTTTGGCTGATGGCGTAAGGGGGGTGATCGACTTTCCCTGCCAATCAGCCTACACAAACAGCCGCCTCCTCTTTATTTTTAGGGGAGGCCCGTTTACCTTTGAACCTGATCCCGAGGCTGCTCGTCGCGCACCTCGCGACAACACAAATACACCCGACCATACAACACGGCCACTCTACACCTCTTGTGCCCCAGGGCGAGCACTATCCTTTTACTCTTTTCTCTCATAACAAAACACACTGTAACTTACCCTCTTCTTTTTTTATAAGAAGAAGGGGCAATGGGGGAAAAACAAAGAGAATGAGGACGGGGCACCACTTACGAGTGAGCTAACAAATTGCTTTGACAAGAGGGGAACACCGTCAATTGACATGTCTCGTTGGACATAAATCTGGTGCTTATTTGGGATGACAGCCGCTAATCTCCCCTTGCAATCTTGGCACAGTTCCCGGGTGGGAGAGAGCGAGACGGGTCAGGAGGGTCCCGAGAAGGTCTTCTCTCTCTCGATTCGATCGATTCTTCTTAGTGTCAACAGCGACAAAAGAACCCATTTCCTAGGCCCATCCTCAGAGACACCCGTCCTATACTGCCATTTCCTGCCCCGCTACTGTCTCTCTCCTTTTATTGACTCCCTCCGTCTCACCTCATTAAAGCAATTATCGCCCAACAAAACATTGTAGTTGCGCAATTAACAAAAGTAACAAACGAAAACATTGCAGTGAAAGTTGATACCATGAGCAAATAGACCAAGGCTCAAGAAATTGCCTGAAGAGCAAAGAAAAAACCACCATTTTCCTAGAATTTTAATGGCTTTTTGGTTTTTTTCAACAAACAAGCTCTTGTTAAACTATAACATTGAGGCGAGCCCGGCGGCTAATCAGTCTTGTCTGTTGACCAATGTTTCGCGCCTTCAAACAGCCGTAAAGTTATGCTTTGTTTTATTTGAGTCGAACGCGGCGAGAGAGAGACACCTGCTCAAAGAAGAGACAACTTACCGGGGCTGTCAGGTGTGTGCCTGGGGGCAGAGGAAGACGCACTCACGGGCTCGGAGTTGTCTTCTGTCGCCGCTGATATTTGCGAGTGGCGGGGGAGAGAATCAATAACTCAACCGCCCTCCATTTACCCTCAAGACATGTCCTGGCCCATTTTGGGCACTCATTCGCCCGTGTGATCTACTTTGGGAGCCTCTCTCTCTCTCGTCGACTGCTCTCGTTTTTTCTGTTTTTCCCCTGCTCTCTGCAGCTGTCTCTCCCGCCGCTCACGCACAATTCGAACGCTTTCCGCAGAATTTAAATTATTCAATCGGGCAGGCAGAAAGGGAAGAAGAACTTTTGGAGAAAAACAAAGAAAGACCAGTGAGTGAGAACCCGTCGCCTTAATTGACCTGAGATCCAACGAACCAGTTTCATCATGGATTTGGCCGTTTTTACAGCCGAGGCGGAATAATCCTTTCTTTGACAGTTCCCTCCCGCTGGGTCCTGTAGCCTTGACTCTTTTTCCATTCTCTTCTCCTCTCTTCTCTGCATGCCCCTCGTGCTCAGTTCCAGGTGTTCTCGCCCATTTGTCATCTGTCTCTCTCGGTGTAAATCCGCCTCAAACCAGCGTTCAGCCAGCTATATTCTCCTCCCCGTCTCTCTCGCCTTTCTCTCCACTTATATTCGATTATTTAAATTGAGTTTTGCAAGTTCTCCCAAAATTGTCGCCCCGTTTTCATTAGCCATTAGCAGCGGTCCGACCTCGAAAGCATGTAAATTAGATGCAGGTTTCGGGTACAAGCCGCGCCAAACGGTTGACCTATTTGACACCACCCGGCTGGTTGGCTGGTCATCTGAATTTTATCACTTTCCTTTCTCTCTCTCTTTCTCTCAAATTGAATTGAATGTAGCGGGCGTGGTTAGATTATCCGCGATCCTCTTTCGATTTCCACTCTCGTGTTGTTCTTTTGTTTAGCTTTCACTGCCTCGCCCGTCTGTCCCAAGCGCCTCCTCAGAACACTGAGCCTCCAAGTGTTTTGCATTCTCTACGCGAAATAATCCCCCGTAGCGAAAAGGTCGACTTTGTCGCCTGAAAACATATAGAGAACTCACAAAGAGGGGGGACTTTTTTGCCCGGCCGTGACATATACCTGTCACACGTTGACCTCTGGGACTTTATGGGTCGAATCCTTTTTTAGTTGGCATGGCCATCCATTGACTGTCCGGCTCTCTCCTCTCCATATCCGGCGTCTCTTTCCGGAAACTCGATTTCCGCTATTATTCTTTCCATTTCAGCTATGGCCGCAACTCAAACAACCACGATAGAGACTGTCTCTGTTATACGACCTTTAAAAGTAAGTTCTCCCCCTTTTTTTTCTTATCACTGTCATCTTCAGGTAATATCCTTGATATGTTTTGTGATAGCCATAGTTCTAGCCATATTTTCTATTTGTTCTACTTATTGGCTGACTTCTGGTAGGAGTTTATTCCACTCATTATTGGATGCAATACATTTCAGGCTCATTCCACACAGGACTTTTCCAAGAATGCACAAAAGAAAATGAGCCGAGTCACGCAACTCCATTGCCAATGGCTCCAATGCCAGGACATTGTCACAGTCCGAAAAGAGACAGTGGTCAGTGACTATTCCCAATAGCTTTTACCTCTCATTTTTTAGCTTATATCAAAGCAGTAGCTGGTTTAATGATAGCTGCAGTCATTCTGACAGCTCTCGCGGCTATTTTAAATGTCGTCGGATTGAGTGTATCCGACACAAGAAAGAAGTTCAACTCATATCGAGCTGCCACCTGGATTGCCATCATCGCTGTCCTTTGTGAGCTCATTGGTCTCATCGTCTTCCCGGCTGTTTTCTACTCCAAAATGAATGAATACGGATTCAGAAGAGACTGGGAGGTAGAACTTAGCTCTTAGGTGACATCTCCCATTCAATTTCAGGTCGATTGGTCATATGGCTTAGCCTGGGGAGCAATTGTGCTGACATTCGCGGCTATTCTTCTTTTAATTTGTGACAAAGACAATTCTGAAGTTCACTATAAGGAGAAGACAATCTATCATCCGCCACCAGAGTTGGCTTAATCCTATCCCCTGCCCGATGATCTCTTTCCCACCATCGACGAGTACTTTCAGATTTCTATACTGCCCCTTTTTATTTGTACAGATTCGAATAAATGTATCACTTCCCTGGTCAGTGGACGGACGCGGAAAGCGTCCAAGGTTACTTCTAGTGTTTGCTGACGATGAACCTGGGCCAGAAAAAGGGAATCCAAATCAATGCACACACTCGTCTCGTCCTTTTTTTACTCTCGGCACACCTTGTACAGCAGTTTTTTTGGACTGAAGAGGTCTATTTAAATGGGAGAAGATTGTGTATGGCAGAAGAAGACACTTCCTTGTTTATTTAAATTTGATGAACGGACTACTTTGGGCTGGCGACGTCTGCTTCTGTTTGTTCTTCCAGAATAAGGTTAACCCCTAGGCATCAAAGATTATATTTTCTACTTCCGGAGTCTGTAATTATCCTTGTTCTGTATTAAATGATACCCAAAGTCGAACCTAGCCTGTAACCAGGATATGTTTCCCAACAAAAAGCCACAAGTCCTGTCTTTTCTCCTTCCTGTGAAGCTGTCGTTTTTCCGCCATCAACAAAAGGCAACCGTTGCCGACTGTGAGAAATCCTCGGCATAAGCCTCTCTCCGGATAGGCATTGGATTTAGTAACCGGTATGTATTTCGCTTGAGGCGCGCCCTTTTTCAAATACGGTCCGCCTCCCGTGCCCTAACAGTCGCGTGCCCTCGACGTCGATCATGACCCTCTTGCCATATTTCTTTCTGATTTCCGTCATCTCGGCTCACTTCTTGCCCTATCGATCATCTCCTACAGTACCCTTCTATCATGATCCACCTCGTCTGGTTTGTTTTCAGTTCGTCTATCTCTTATGTAATCGGCTTTTAGGACTGTTCAGCCGAGGGAATCCAACTCTTGGTCAAGCCGATCGGTAACTTCTCCGGCCATATTTATGCCAAAGGATTCTTCTTCTCCGAGTAAGTCGAGCCGTCCTTCGGTAGCAAACACTGTCATTAGTTTTGTAAGGGCAGACAGCGAACTTTAATCGGGGGGTTGCCTCAAGGGTGGCTGAGTTTCAATTGCCCTGTAAAGCTTACTTTTTCCGTGTCTCAAAAACGGCTACAAGCCTGTTTCAGCACGTGCCACTCGTCATTTGTCGACTCGCCAACTTCCGCTCCTGTTTTGCTCAACATTCCCTATCGAGGGGACTGTAGCGTCCGACGACACCACACCGTAAGCTAATTGCCCCTAACCGTTTCGTTCTTTTTCCCTCCAGTGTGTCTAAAGCAATCTTGTCAAAGTCGACTGGTTGCCTTCGACGACGTCCGGTTCGAGTTACCCATTTTGCAACATTTAGAGTAATCCGCCTGCCGTTAGCTACGAAGTTACCGTAGTCATTCAAAGGCACCCGCTACTGGTAACAGCCGGGGACCGTGCCTACCGTCTAAATTGCGTCTATCGACAGCTCGACACTCAAGTCAGTCAACATATTGACGTCAAGTAATCACTACTTTCTTCTTTATTCATCTCTCTGTACAGTGAATTGTCGACGACGCCTGTCCACGAGACTTCCAAAGGTCCTCTTTGTCATTATGATGTCCTTTCACAGTCTCTTCGCGGCGTGCCAATACGATTCGCCAATGTAGGAGATCTTGTTGTCCATCGATGGAAATGTGACTCTGGTAGGCATGGAGTTGAATTGTATTTACGGAGGTTTTAGATTCCCATGGATTTCTGGTCCACACTTGCCTTGTGAGAAATGAAGCCGGAGAGGAGTACCGGCTCGTCGATGACAGAGGGTCTCATCCCACTTTTTGACTAGAATTTAGCCTATTTCAGTTGTGTTATAGACAAGGAACTCGTCCCCGATCTTGTCTACGATAATGACCTTTCAGTCGTCTACACAAATATCAAAGCTTTCAAATTTGCCGATCAGGTTTAGTCTGCCTTTTCATTAGAAAGTTATCTTCCAGGTTATGGTCCATTTCTCATGCCAGATAACCCTCTGCAGAAAAGCTGAACAGGGTTGTGAAGGAATCGCTGTAAGCTGTTTTTCTAATATTTCATGTTTAATATTCAGCCACCAACATGTAATCAATTGGACTTGGAGCCAGTACCCGTTGAATACAGGACGACAGAGACAACGACAACTGATTGGCAAAAAGTCGACATAACTTTGTATCTTTTCCAATAGAAATTCAGGTTATTTCGGACTCTCTACAAGAATTGAATCAAGCTCCGTCCAGTTCTGTCTATTCTTTCCCGACAACTGATTCCAGGTGAATCCACTGATTTCCCATATCCATCAGTTCAGGTCGGCTGTCCATGTCTCCCAGGAATCTGCTATGAACTTCCAAGAGGTCACAACTTTACCATTTGATTCTTCAAATTGGAACAGCAATGGAATCTTGGATACACATCAAAAAACACCGGCGTCGAGGAGTGAAAAGGCCAGCGACGAGGAGAAGTACGGTCTGGAAGTAGTCGACGCGGCAAAAATTGGTCTGCTTTTAGAAGAAAAATAATAAACATTTCCTGTTCAGAGACAGAATCAGGCCTACCTGGTTGGGCGGACAATGGTAAAGGATACAAGACGAAGATGCTCTCGTCGACATTACAAGAAATTCCAGAAGAGGATCCATTACCTTTGCCGGCTACAGCCAGCGTCTATTATGGCAGTCGACGACCAAGGAGTAAAGATAATCAGGAGAGATTGACAGTGGAAGTCGAAGCAGCAGAGGTATTGCATCCCTCTACAATAATTGACCCCCTATAGATGGCTGTCTTCACGAGCGACAATCCAGTGCCCAATGCTCCCCCGGTGGCGTCGCCCTCGCCTGACCGCGATCCTGTAGTTGCTCAACGGCTTAGCCCCCTCCAGACGTCCATTCTCACTATGGTCGTACTTTCGGAGGTTATCTCTTAATCTTTTCTTAGACTAGGCGATCTTTTTCAGATGGGTCTGCTGGCTCTCATTGGATTACAATGGCATTTCTATAATAAGCGGATTCGACGATTGAAGGAAAAACAAGGAATGCCCGATTATTAATCACAATGCTCAATTTTATCATTATAAATGAAATTTATTTATTTTTGGTCTTGGCTATTTCAGTCTGTTCCCGCGGTCTATTCCCGTAATTTGAGGGAGAGAGTACCCCCCGGGGGCACTTGAAGGTGTGGTCGCGGTGCTTTTTCCCCAAAGGCCAGCCGCTCACTATCAAATATCAGTGCGCTTCAAGACAAACAAAGTGTTTGTGAGGGCAAATATGCTGACCTGTTTGGCTGGAATGTTTGTCGGACTTGGAGGAGCACCAACCCCTGATAGGAGATTCCGTTCCGGAAGAAACAAAGCAACGAGGTCATCCGCACAAAAACCCGGGTTCCGGTCCCCGACGACGGGCATCTCCCCGTAAAGTTGCTCGCGGCGTCCATTTAGCTTTCTCTTTTTTTCCGAAAATAGACAAAGCAACGACAACGGGGGTCTGTCTTCGTTTGGCAATGGATTAACCAGACGACAAGGAACAACGACCAGACGGCTGCTGTTTGATGTTCCATTGACCTACAGTAATCTGGGCGATGACTTCAGACATCTACAAGTTTTTCATCTCAGTCAGTCATTTTTTCATGCGTAGATTTCAAAAGAAAAATTGCAAACAAAGGACAAGAGAATGTGTTGTATGAGCAGCACCGCGAAGTGGTGCACTTCAAAAGAGATTTCAACCATGAAAAACTGTCCTTATTGCTAGTTTGAAGCTTGTCGGCTCTTGGTCTCCTGACACGGATAACACAGTCAAAAACTCAATGATTGTTTTCCAATCATAAAAAGCTACAAAAGTGGATCGAATAGTTTAAGAGAAGGAGGGAATGACGCGAGACACATGAAAAACGGTTATTCCTGGCAATATATATATATATATATATATATATATATATAGTATATCCTGGCCGGTCGGCAGATGATGTCAGAAAAAGAGGTATCAATGACCAAAAATTTGCGTGTTGGACCGGTTGCTGATGAGCAAGAATGCTCTTGTCCATGCTACGCGTATCCGTCTGTGATGTCAATGACGATGATGTTTGCAAATTAACGAAATCCCTGGCAAAAAGTCATGTTATTCCTAAAAAAAACGAGATTTTAGTTGATTTCAAGTGTCTGGAGTGCTCGTTGCTCAGCTGGAAAAAGGAAAACAGCGTGACCGCAAAAGCAGGCGAAGGACATTTTGAGCTATTTGTTGACAGAAACTCTGACACTTACAGGGAATACTCGACTCCGGATTACTGACGACAAGCTGAGAGTCAAGTCGACAAGAGATGCGTCATCGGACACCCGAGGCAGACGGTAGCCTCATCACGTCTCCATCATTCCGGAAGAGATGAGTCACACGCGAGGGAGGTCGCACCCGACCGGCTTCCGTCGTGCGTATAAAAGAGCCTCCGGCAGTGGGCTCCGGACAAGCAATGGTCCGCCGCTCGCTCGCCCTCTTCGTGTTTTTCCTGGCTACTTATTCCGCTTTTGCGGATGAGTCCAAGCCCGAAGAAGAGGTATCTCCCTCAATTTTCCCCTGATCTTTTCTCATTCTAGAAGAAGCCATTGGCTCTTTCTCGTGCCAAGAGACAGTGTTGCGGATCCTCCTCCTCCTCCTGTTGTCCTCAGACCCAAACTCAGTGTGTCCCTGTCTGTATGCAGCAATGTCAGTCCTCTTGCTCGACTCCTCAATGTCAATCTTCTTGTGCTCCCAGCTGCAACAACCAATGTGGTGGCGGTCAGCAGCAGGTATGTCCATTTATTTCCCTTCTTGATGATTTGTCCTCTTTAGATAATCCTCCTCCAGCAACAGCAGCAGCAGCAATGTAACCAATGTCAATCATCGTGCATGCAATCTTGCTCTGCCCCCAGCTGCCCTCAAACTTGTTCCAATGCTTGTGCTCCCCAATGTGGTGGCTCTTCTGTAAGTTCCATTTTTTCTCCCAAATATTCCTCTCTCTCTCTCTCTTCAGCAACCTATTATTGTGGTCCAACAGCAACAGCAGAACCAGTGCAACCAGTGTCAGCAGACCTGTCAACAGACTTGCCAGACCAACAACTGTAACTGCCAGCAGGCTTGCGCACCAGCCTGTGGAAACAGCAACAGCCAGCCGATTATTGTTGTCCAGGCCAATTCCAACTCGTGTCAGAGCCAGTGCAACAACCAATGTAGCAGCTCTTGTCAGACTCCCGTCTGTGTCCAGGCTTGCCAGTCATCTTGCCAGAATGCCTGCCAGCCTCAATGTGCTCCTCAATGTATGCCCACTTGCTCCAGCTCTTGCACTCAGCAACAGGTAATCGCCTTTTCCTTGCCTGATACTGTCCCTCTCTTCAGCAGCAACCAATCGTCGTCGTCGTCCAACAAGGCCAGCAGTGCCAACAGCAATGCAGCAATTCATGCAATCAGCAATGCTCGACCCCGACTTGCACTCAATCCTGTCAGAATCAGTGTCAACAGAGCTGTTGCAGTGGTAACTCTTGCCAACAACAGCAACCCCAGCAGATTATTGTTCTTCAACAACAGCAGAGCCAATGTCAAGTAATTGTTGTGGCTTTTCCCAGTACACCTTCCATTTTCAGTCTTCCTGTCAAAATAGCTGCATGAACAACTGCCAGAGCACACCTCAAGTTCAATGTGCTCCTCTCTGCCAGCAAACTTGCCAGCAGACTTGTCAGATTGTGGTAAGGAGGGGGACAAGAGCTAAAATAGTTGGTATTTTCAGCAGCCATGTGCTTCCAGCTCAAACGGCTCTTGCGGATGCAACTCTGGTTATTCACAGTGTGGCGGCAGGTAATCAAAGCGGGAAGGAAAGAAACTGATCTGTTCGTTTTCAGCTGCTGCAGGAGGCGTTAAACATCGTGCCCTCTCGGTACGAGGGAGACTCGTGTCTGTATAAAGGGAGACAGATTCTCATAATAGCTCAATGCACAATTTTAATAATAAAATATTTCTATTTTGTCCTGTTCATCCAGAAAATACATTCAAACGTCGCGGTTAATAAGGACGGTCAAAAGAAGTCAAAAGCGGTAAGCTTCGCATATAAAAGCTGAGAATTCGTGTCTACCAAATCATTTTCTTCTGTGCCTTGCTGGAAAATTTTCCAAAATGGCTGCCCTTGACGATTATGAGGAACTGGCAACGGCTTCTTCTCAACTGTCTGATGAAACGGCCGTGGAACTGGTGGAGCTTCTGAGAACGGCCCTGTCCAATGAATCTCTGGCGACTGCTCTCTCTTCTCTTTCGGATGACCAGCTGTCGACCATGACTGCCCGCGAGGATCTCTGGAAAGACGCCGCTGAAGACGACGACATGAGCACTTGTCTCAGTGCTACGGCTTCGCAGTACTCACTGCCCGAATTGGAAACCAACGTGGAGATGCCGGTTATTTTGAACAGCGGAGTGGTCATCGTCGACAGCCTCGAATGCCTGGCCCGGCTCGACACGTATCACCCTGTCCCTGCCGATGTCGGCTTCGAATCCAGCCACTACGAGATGCCACTCAGTGAAACCGATGTCAGCATGGCCGAGGCTAAGCGCCGTCTTCTTGCTTGATCGCCTCTCAAAAATACAATAAGATGAGTCAATAAATTGTTGACAGTGTTGTTTTCTTTTCATATTTTTTGTGTTTTTTTCGGGGTAAGGTCAATATCGTGCGGCAGATGCGTGGTCGGGACGTGAGCCTGATATTCGAGGAGGTCTTCTTACTTTCGAATTAATGAAGTCTATTGGAAAAATAAAGCAAGGAGAAAAACATAAAGAAAGGACAAAGACAAAGGTCATGAATTTGACAGGATAGATTGGAAGAGAACATTGGCGGAAAAGCCCAGAATTTCTTTGGACATGGACTACAAGCAAATGGAATACCGGAAGAAGATAGAAAAATTCCTCGAAATATATTTCTCCGTATATTTCTAATAAAGTACACCGAGTAGCCTGTCTACCTAATATTTACATGAGAAAGACGCATTCGATTGCTTATTCTCCTGGCGGCCTTCGCTTTCCTCATTCAAGCGATTTTTGCGTATCTTTCATCCGCTTTTCTCTACCTTTCCAATTTCTATACATTTCTCCAATATTTTTTGTCTTAAATATTGCCTAAAAAGCCTCTCAAACCCATGAATTTCGTCTAAAATAAATGTTAAAATCGCGCCCTGCCGTCCTGCCGCACATTCAAATGTATTTGCAATAGTTCTATTTCTCCCTCCCGTCCCGCTCATTCGTGTTGAATTCTCAAAATCAATACATTGGCCCGTCTCGTTCTGTTTTTTATTTTTGATATAAAATATTTCTCCAAAATTTCGCCCTTGTTCCAGGTCTTCGGATGCCTCTCCTCAACAAAAAACCCTTCGAGCCGACTCCAATTCCTATCGAATTAAATGACAAAGATCGTGTCTATTATCTAGAAGCCAGTAATGAGATATTCATCAGCTATGAGTGAGTCATGCCGCCATATTTCGACTGAATCAAGCCTTTAGTGACTACTTCGAGCGACAGATCCAGTTGACGTCGACCATCTGGTCATGTGAGTACACGGGCAAATCCGGATTGACTTTCTTTGAAGCTCAGGAATCAGAGAAAAATGCAATTGTACGTAGTTTCTGAATTCTTTTTATCCAAAAAAAATTATAGAAAACGATAGGCAGTTTTCCTAGTTACTTGGAGGTGCCTATCTTGTTTATCGTCCACAAATATACATGTCGAGGACGCTTCGACGAACTCCTCAATGATATTTTCTTTTTAATGAAGGTGGGACAGAATAATCGAGAAAAATAAGCAGACCTTTAGGACAGATATTTTATCGGCGAAGAATGTTTCTATACGGAGAGTGGGAAACGAAGAAATGTCAAGATTGTCGCCTGTTATGCTGAAACGCAATCCAATTTAAATCACAAGTAAGTCGCCTGAAATTACGAAGAATTACGCATTTTTAGAGAAAAATCAGACACTTCAAATCTGCCATCGCCCTCTTGTTATCATTACAATCTGCAGATTCTAGACGACATGGGATCAGGAGATGATGGAATGCGAGAAGATGTCACGGTTGAGTCCCTCAGGTAGGATAGTTTTTTTCCCAAAAAGAATCACTCTTCCAGCCGAGGGAAACAAGCCGCACCACGATCTAAATTGAAACTTTTCCTCAAAAATTGCTGTTACTTGGAGACACGACGATACACAGTCAAGGTGGGAGGTTGTATTTTTCTCTATTTTCCTTTTAGACACGCTACCTGGATGATGGAGTCGTTAATAACCACAAATGGAGTTCAATAATGGGCGGGCCAGAGCCGAATTTCCCTCAGACGCCAATGATGGCAAAAGGTCGACCGAGCAAAGTGAACGGAGTCGAGAAAGCAGAAGTCGAAGAGAATATGGCCACTCCGGAGACTGGAAAGGGAAGAAGAAAGAGTGAAAAAGGACGAATGATGAGTGAAAAGAAGCGACAGAAGATCATCAGCCAACAGGAGGAATTGACCCAACTATTTGAGGCGGCAAAGAGACTCAACGTCGACGTGACACAATACCAGCAAAATGAGAAACTGTTGTCGACGGCGGAGATTGCCACATTGAAGGAGAGTGTGAAGGCAGCCAGGGTAGAAGAACGGGAAGCCCAAAGAGAAGTCAAAAAGCAGAAGGTCAAGGCCAAACATGAGTGGACAAGGAAACGGGACGATTTGGACTGCGACGATCTCAAACCGCTGCCCGCGTTGCCGCCGCTTCCACTGCCAGAATGGATAACCGACGACGAGTTGGCCGAATATCTGACTATTCTTCAATTCTTTACGTCCTATTCCGATCTCCTTCCTATAAAAGAAATTCGAGGCACTTCACGAATTACCCTGTCTGATATTATTATGGGAATCAGATGTCCTGACCCGCAACGCAGTCAATATGCTGATCTTATTCGAGTTCTTCTCTCTGCTCGGACAGATAGAGCCGATGAAGAAGATGGCGACGAAGGTAATCACATTAAAATCTGATTATTTAACATTTTTTAAGCTGACCTCCGTAATAAGGACGAGATAATGTTGATACAGCTGCAGAATTGTGACCCTGGTCATCCGGTATGGGGAGATGACATCAGGGAAGCTAATCAATTCCATGAAAATCTTCGTCTTACTCATGGTAAGATAATTCGCCTCTGATTTACACCATATTTTCTTCAGGCGAGTCATTGAGACATTTCCCGGTGGATTGGATGACATTGTCGGAGATTCTTCGCCTTGTTTTCGCCACTTCCGGATACTATACCGGTCAGAATACCCATCGACATCGTCTCTTCGCCCGCGGCTACCACAAAGGATATGAAGATCCAGGATTTGTACTGTGTCGAGAGAATCCAGAACTATTGGCTAAGCTGGCAACCGTAAGTTATTTTTCCCGCCATCAGAAGTAGCAATAATTTTAGAGTACGGTATTCCACTTGACTCATCAGGAACGGTTAATCATCATTGACACCTTGATACGGCAACTTCTCTCCTATAGCAAATATCGGACTGTCCAAGACGACAAATTGAACCAGCTGTATGATCAGAAAAGAGAACTGAAGAAGTTAAAAATTTGGGATCAACAACAGGAAAGTGAAGCAAAGGACTCGCGACTGGCACAAGAGTACGAGATAGAGCAGATGCAAAAGGAGGGAACAATCGGCAAGACGAAATTACCATTACCGCCTAGTAAATCGATTTAATCTCTTTTATTTAATTTTTTAGGTTCTGAGACAAAGAGGCTGAAAGAACTGCTCAATCATTATCGAAACTCTACTCGTCCAGGAAAGCAACTAGACGATTTAGAAGAAATGCTCCTTGCCGGTGTCACCTACAATGAATTGGCCGTGGATGACGTCGTCTTGGCTAGAGAATTACAAAAAGACAGGGTCAAAGAGATTATGCAAACACTTCAGTCGACCATTTTTGATATGTGGAGTGAGTACCATCGTTACCAACATTATTAATCAATTTCAGCCTCTTTCGGTACTCTCCATCTTGGCAGGGACAGAGCATTCCGTAATTATTTCATCCACGAGTCCATTCCTGTCATTCTAATAGAAAATGCAACTGAGAATGACCGAATTGGATGCTGTATAAATCCAACGCCTATAGGAGATATTGTGAGTGTTATAACCATTTAAAATGAGGATAATTATTCAGGATAAGCCGGATGTTGAATCAGTGAATGAAGTTTTGGGATGTTCTGGAGACATGGAGACGTGTGTTGTCCATGGAATACAACGAGATAAACGACCGAGATGGTCTTACATCGACAGTATCGAAACACTCAATAAAGTTGGCTATTTTTCTTTACAAAAACCGATATTTTTAGATAAAAGCAGCTTGTAATCCCCGTGGATGGAGGGAAATCAACCTCAACGAAGAGTTCAATTATCACCAGAAAAGACTCGAAGAAATGATTAATAAAATGGTGGGAATCTTTCTTTTTTTAACTGCGTTTTTCAGAGATCGAAACAAGATTCTGGACAATTTTCGGCTTTATTCCTTTGTAACCAAGAAGATCCATCGAATATGCCTCAGACGATAGAATGGGAAGTGGAAATGCGGGAATTGCTCCTCGATTTGGAGGAAAAAATAGATCAGGGACAGATGGGCCGGCTGCCGGTCGACAGAACACAATGGAGAGAGATGCTCCTAAATACAGGAGATATCTCATCTTTGATCACGGAAAATATCTATGTACCCAGGACAAATGAAGAAGTCATCTGGGATGTTCAGGAACCGGCAAAACTTTCCCCAGCTGGCAGGTAGAAAAATTACTTGAAATTTTTTCAAAAATGAATTTTCAGCCTTGGATTGGCCTTCCTGATGTTGGTCAAGACAATTCCTTTGAAGTTCCTAAAACCGCCGTTTATTCAATCAAAATCAGATGAGAATAAGAAAGCCGTGGCATCTTCTATCTTCCAAAATTGGCAAAGGACTGTCATCAATTGTCAATCCATTCCAGCAGTCGCCCTATATCTGTCGACCCTCGAGCCATGCATTCTCTGGGGAAAGAGTCGTCTTCAGGTTGGTTTCCTAGGCATAACAGCAGCTATCTTCTTACAGGGAAAATGCCGTCTGTGCAGAAGAAAAGGAGCGACAGATACCTTGATTCTCTGCGACGATTGCGACAAATGTTTCCATTTGGAATGTGTTCATTTGAAGACGGCCACGGACGACTGGGTCTGCCAAGATTGTAAAGCCAACAGAAAGAAGATTGAAGCGGCTGAGAAAAGAAAAGCTACCAAAGAAGCCAAAGAACGACAAGAACAGATGAACGGCAATAAAGAGAATAATGAAGATGGAGAGGACAACGACAGCCTTCGGGAATCGAGTATGGACACCACGACGTAAGTTATAAGGGATATATTGGAATATATTCAAATATAGAGAAGCTGAAGTGACGAAGACGAGCAGTGGACGAACTGTGAAAAAGATCAACGCCTACAAAGATGAAGCTGCCAGTACACCGCCATTGAAGACATCAAAGAAACAGCCAGCTCGAACAAATGGACACACGGCGACACCGATGACAGAAGAGGAAGAGTATGACAGCGACAATTCTGTCAAACGACCAAAAAGAAAACGAACTGGACCACAAGTGGAGACACCCGTCCGTGGGCAGAGAGACAACGAATCAAAAGAGAAGATGTCCAAAATGGAAACACTTATACGCGATGCCATGAAATTAGACTACGCCTGGCCATTTTTGGAACCCGTCGACGAGAAAGAAGTTAGACTTTGTTACTTTTTTTAAAAGGGAAGATCTCTAGGTACCAGATTATTATGAGATAATAGACGAGCCAATTGACCTTGGCACAATGATGAAGAAGATAAAAAACGTGGAATATGACACAGCGGAGGACATCCGATCAGATTTGAAATTGCTCATTTCCAACTGCAAGACATATAATCTTGAGGACAGCGAAGTCTACGAGGTTACTCATTTGTTCTTTTTAAAATCGCGCTCCATTTCAGTGTGCTGAACAGATCGAAGACTTTTTTGAAGATAGATTGAAAGAAATTTTCGACAATAAACGACGTCGACGATGATTTTAAATTTTGATTGTTGTTTTATTTTGTTTTCTCATGTTAGTCCCCCCTTTCAAATCCTACGCTGGTTTTCTTCATACCGGTTTCAGACAAAAGCTTTGATCAATCTCTTTAGTCTCCTCCCCCATACAATAGGTCTCATCACAATTTTTTTGAATAAAACGGTTGTGTCTTCATGGCTGTAAAATATTCATATGGTCGCAGTGCCAAATTTTATATAAATTATGCAATAAGACGTGGACTCCGGGAAAATGTCCGAGTTCTTTTCCTGTAAACTGAGAGAAATAAAAGAAGCAACTGAAAAAGAGAAGGTCCTCCCTTGTTCGGAGCGAGCACTTCCTCGTTTACCTACAACAAACATTCTCAATCACGGCGCTGAGGACTTTTGATCGCCTCTTCTTTTGCCTTATTATCTTCTCAATTTCTTATTATTTCAGAACTGTAGTCAGGATATCAGCTGTCAATGCAAAGAATCGTAGATTTCCCACCTTCTATGTTCTTTGCTTCAGTAAAGTAGGCGTTTCTTTGAAATGGATGCTTCAAATCAACAGAGCCAAGTGAAAATCAAAGAAATTGACATGCTCTCTCGTCTACTTTTTTTTTCTGGTCGTATGGACAAGAGACCAGGATAAGAAAACACGAGCCATCGATCAACTTTCCAAGGTAGGAACTGTCCCTCGCCTCTCCGGCGAACCAGATTGTGGTTGTTGATGAGAGTTTCTGTTTTAGGACAGCCCAATGAATCACAGACAACAGTCTCCTCCAGCGTGTTTGGTACGGGCGGCCATCGACTGCACAGTGAGTGTCTCGTGTCCTCCCGGCTGATTGATGTTTAGCTTTGGAAGGCGCATGTCTAACTCAAAAAAAATCAACATTATGTAGACATTTTTATTTTTAGAATTATTTGGAAATTCAGGAGGAAGCCCATATCTACTCGTATTCGTAAAATCTTGTGGTCGACTCAATTGTACGTGTGCCTTGTGCAAGGCAGATGACCCTTGTGATAACTCGACAGAAATCGCGAGTTTCCTTGCATAATACAAAAAACTGCATGTGAATTCAGTCAATTTTCCAAGTGAACGCTCTGATAAATCCCAGAAAATGACATTTCTTGTCTTTTTCCGATTGTTTCGTCGCCGCAATTGCCTTATTCATCATGTCCTTCCCGTGAAATTTCAATAAATGTCGTCGGCTCCGATTCTTTTTATTGATTGCAGTCATTTTCTATTTTTATCTGCTTCTTTTTCGTTTAACTTTGTTTATAATTTCCTTAGACGGCAGCATTGTCAAGCTGATGTATGAAGAATGGCCGGTACTGGAGTTCCCAGCTATTGGTTCGACCATTCTTGACCTCTTCACAAGGTTGGTTTATCCATTTTTATTAAAAGAAACTTCAGAGGGACCAGCGAATCTGTATCTGCTTCACTCATTTATGAATTGGCCAAAGATGACGGCACAGATAATACCATCCGTCTCCAGACCGAGGAACAACTTCGGTGGTGTATGCAGGTACTTTTCCAATTTCCAAGGACACATTTCCTCTTCTGTTTAGGTGTTAAACAATGGCTTGTCATTTTCTCTTTCGACCAAGCGTGGCTATGAAAGTGTCCACGGGGCTGTTGCCGTCTATGTGAGATGGTTAAAGGCATTGACCGAACTGCCAGACGCCCGTAGCCCTGTTCCTCTTCTCGAAACACCGGAGAAATATTTTCGTAATATTATGGACGCCCTGCGTTCAATTTTTTGCTATCACGGTGGAAGTACAGATGTGGGTGAATTTTGAAGAACTGAATAAAAAAAGCTACAGGCACCGAGAAATCTGGCTGTTGAGAGACAAGCAACAGAAATTGAAACCGTCTTGGATGCTCTGAAAATGTTGATCCAATCAGCCAGCAGAAAATATCAAGACGAGGTAGGGGGAAATGGTACAGAAGTATGGACTTTAGGTGTGGTCGAGATCTCTTGGATTTATGTTGAACTCGGCTGACTTGCTCTTCTTCGATTCCCCAAATACAGGTAGTCACTTCTAATGTTCTGCGTTGACTCCACTCGACATCGGAAATTGTGTGTCGATGTAGAATCGAGATGTGTCGAGAGAGTCGAATCGACTCTGTGTGTCGAGTCGAAAAAATAGAAAAATTCATGATACACTCAACTCGACGCAGTTTTTTTTATTTCTTCTAACGTTGCTCGACTCGACTTCGACTCAACAATCGACTCAATCGTATTTACTCGACACGCGCATCGCTACCTCATCTAACAATTTATTCCAAATTTAGATGAGCTGTGTATGCGAGCTGGTCCCCAAGTGGTCAATACTCTTTTCGACTTGTGGTCGAAAGCAGTAGCCAATGAAGTCATTCCCTCTCCTGCTTACTGGCGGACCTTGGCTGTCCTATGCCGTCGATGGCGACATCATGTGGCAGTGGTCGAAGTCTGGGCCCGAAAAGTGCTAGCTCTGACAGTGATGGTTGTCCGTCAAATGTACGGCAATGATTATAATAAATCTGCTTTGCGTAAGTATTTTCTCCCTTTTCTGAATGTTGACAATTCAGACGATGACAGCATTCTTCAAATGGAATCCCTTGCTGCAAACACAGAAGACGGGGCAGTTAACCTCCTCTACCAGAGTTGGTTCTATTTCCTATCGCTTTTGGATTCCCCTGTAGAGATTCTTTCTCATTCTCCGCATGGTAATAAACCTCTACGTCAGTTTATCCTCCATTTTGTGTTGATATTCCCTTCAGATGATGGAATTATTCCGCGGCAAGGCCCAGTGGCCACTTACTCTTTGCCCATATGCTTTTTCGTGGCGGTTACTACGTTACAACGCATGGTTGATATCTTCTACGGTTCGTATTTCCCACTCTTTTAACAAAATTGTTTAGGCGATAGCTATACAGTATCTCCAAATATGAATGTAGAAAGTTGTCTCCGGGTATTAAATCAGGATAATCAGTCAGAGGTTGGTGCGTCTTCTTATAAAGAAAATCTCTTTTAGTCGACGAGTCATTTGGATGATACTTTGACCGAGGAAAAATGCCCTGTAGGCGATGATCGAACATCATTTTCCTCGTCGGTTAGCGGCCGCGACGGACTAAGTGACCTTCAACGGGGATCCCTCCAACTGAGGGTATCCGGTGAGTTTTCGGTCATTATTCTTTTATTGTGGTCTAATTCAGACAGAAGTAATGGACACAACCCGCCGAGAACACAATCTGTTCCATGCAAACTACCCAAGGTCGACTATTTTTCTCTTTATTTGATGCCGTTTTAGAATTCGAAACCTTTTGAGACAAAGACAATGGATGCCGAATCTTGTCACTCTGCTTTGATTGGAAAACATCTTGAAGGTACGTTTTGTACTCTAAAAATATGCACTTTTCAGGTCATCAGTTAAAACATCCAAATGTGACAATGGGTGGTCCAAAGAGTGAACGTCTTCTGGGATTGACAATGGGCTGGCTGCTAGAAGCTGCCTTGTACTCCCATCAAAGTGAAGAAAAGCCAAGAGGAGATGTCTGCGACGGTCAGTTCCCAAATTAGAAGAGTAGGACCAACAAAAGCAACCGGTCTACTTTTTCTATTTCCATGTGACATCGGGTGGCTGCCCTCCTCCCGAAAAGCCAATGGCTACAGATTTTATTGACAAAGTACTGTTTGTATGCTCGTCGTAACTGACAATCTGTCAGCTCTGTGTTCCGTTTGGTAGACCTCCCCACCCTTTCCGCTCCCCCCGCATAATCCTCGTCCTCCTCTCGACCTCCCGCTCTCTTTTAAATCAATATTCACATTGAACCCAGGTCCTGAATAAGTTAGTCTACCATACGACCACTTTTCCGATCGGCTTCCAAACAAAAGTGTCCCTCTTGACCCTCTGGGATCCTTTGCATTTCACCGGCATTCCTAATGGTCTGGAAGTATTGACAAAAGTCCCCCCTATTTGTTTGTATAGCTGTCACAATCATTCAATCCAAAGCACCATTCCCTACTTTTCCTCGTCTCTTTTGCCAGCTCATTACCACCTTTCTTCTCCTTTCTTTAATTCCTGTTCCACTGTTGGTGTTGCGTCCAACCGGTTTCGCGCTGCTCTCCCTTGCCCCTCGTATTATCGTTGCCGCCGCTCTCCCAACGAGCTATGCCAGATCATGCAACTATCAACGGATATCGAGAGCCCTTCACCCCTTTGGCTCAGTCCTCTCGCCTTCCAAAACAGCGATATTTGTGAGACTTTCAACGTTTATTTAAAATTACCTCCATCTCTGTTGAAATATTCCCGAGGTGCGATTTGACGGACAAATTGTGCACTTAGTCATCGAATTAGACACATTAGAAATAGAAGATAGTTTTAATGGTATAAGTAATAGAAATATTTAGATGTCATCTCGGGTTTGTCTCTACAATCAGTAGACTTAGATGACATCCCGGATGCAATGCAAAGTGGCACTGAGAGACGGGAGCAGAATCGTCGTGAACAAGCCAATGACAATGATGACGCTTTTCTCGAGCCGGAAGGGCCACTCGTTGTCGACGGTATTCTATTCTAATTTTCTATTTAAAGAGAAATTTAGGAGTCTCAGCTGGCAGAGCAGCAGCCCTCGGAGCTTTAACCCGAATGATATGTTCAAAATCGACATCAGAACGGCTTCCTTCCGAGCAAATAGCCAGCTATGTGGCTACCGTCTACCAGAGTTTAATCGAGGTCAGTCATGAAATTGCCCGCTTGTGAAATGGCCAACCGCAGAAGGACAGAATGGTTTTGTGTTCATTGTTCTATTATGGACATTCTCTATTCCGACTGGCGTTGCCGTCTCTCGAGGCCATTTTGCCCCATTATCTCTATGGGCTGGATATTGTACTCATTGAAAGTACTAAAGTCAGGTAAAGCCAATATTAGAGAGAGAAACACTGCTCTTTAGACTTCATCCATCTATTTCTGAGATAGAAATGAGGAGATGTTGTCTACGAGCTCTGGGGACAATCACCAGCTGGCCGACAACTTTTGGAATGGCAAGAATACCACGTAAGGGAAATAGTCGAACCACCTTTTTTTATATTCTATTACAGAAGTTGGAGAAATGACACTGAAATCTAGTGCAGACACGTATCTTCATCTTCGTTCGAGAATGTACAAAACACTTGTTTTCAGTTTGAGAAATGAAACAGATCCTGTAAATCTTCAAATGGCCTTGGGTATGAGTTTTTTTGTTAATTTTTTCATTCTCCTACTTCCAGCCATGTGCACCATTTTGATGGAAGAGAGCTGTGCCTTTGATATTGGATTGAATGACGAGCAATATGCTGAAATGTACAGAATTACCACAGAAATTACGGGTTCGCATCCGGAGAAAGGGCTCTGTGTCTCTCTGGTTCGTGGTTTGGTCTCGGCCGTCTGTGACAGAATCTGCCGACCTGAATGGGCAGGTGATCACTCGGTGTCCCTGGCTGCAATCGACATGCTCAACGCCTTTTCCCAACTGCCTTCTGCCATTCTCTTTAGCAATAGTATGTCTCTCTCCCATTCATTTATTACCTTTTACCAGACGACGTTTCGACAGGCTCATTGATTGTTGCTTCATTATGTCGATTCATAGAATATCAGCTGGGAAAACCTCCTCCTCTGCATTCGAAAGATCTCCATTCCACTGTAAATTGTTGTCGCTTCGTCCTATTCAATCGTTCTTTTCAGATAGTAGCCGCTTTCAATTCAATAGCCGTATGGTTAACAGCAGCTCCTATTCTCGCTGAATGCGAGGGTGTACTAAATACGGTGGCTGAAACCATCCAATTGGGAATGACAGGAACAAAACGAAATGAGGTCGGACTCCATTTTTGTCTATTAGAATCATTTTAGGGAGAAGAGAAAAAGGCAGCCAGTCGAAGAGTCTACGAAGCAGCGGAGTTTCTCATGCTGACGTTGTTTAGTTCCGTCGGGCGGGGAGGAAGATGGTCAGTCTGCGATGAGCGTCGTCTGCTCTATCTCTATGGCCCGTCCGCCATCGACACTACTCGATTTATGCACTTCTTGGTCAATGGGGATACGATTATCTCCCTCCATGAGGCGAATCACATCGTAACGCAGAGTGATGGCTGTCCGTGTGTTGTCTATGTGCGTCGTTCGCCCCTTCAGTCAGCCAGCGTTGGGGTGGCTCGTCTTCGACCAGCTCTTGACGAGTTTGGAGAAGTTCCCCCGACTCCGGCCACGGCTTCTATTGCCTCTTTGAGTATCAGCGAGCCCAGTAAAAAGGGTTCTCTCACATCACAAGCTACTGTCTCCACTCTTTCCTCTGTCTCCTCGGATAAATCCAAGGTGTCCGACCACACAGTTGGTAAGTGAACCTATGAATTTATTTATTTCGAGATCAGTTTCAGAAGCCAACGGGTCGAATAGTTCACTTCCAGTTTTTGCTCCTCCGCACACGCCTATCGGTCAAAACTTTGCCATTCCTCCAGAATTTCAAAAGAATACCTGCAAATTGTTAGTTTTCTAGTAATTTTTTATTTTGTTCAGAGACACGACAATCCGAAATCTGGAGCAGACACCGGAGACGGACGAGATTTTGAAGGCAATGAGTTCGATGACCATCCAGACGGAAGCACAAAAGAGAAATGTATGGGCAGCAATTCCACCGGCCGAGAGATCCCTCCATCCTACCCCGTTAGTTGTTCTCTTTTCGAACATTTGTCTTTTCCAGTCCCCCATCTGTTTGTGATTCAATCCGTGTCTTGCTCTATGACCTGGGAATGGTCGATCGCGACACCTTCGGCTCCGAAATAATCCCTCTTGACTCAGGACAAAGGTTTTTTCTCTTAATTTCCGGCCCAATTGCTATATTTAGTGGTGATTTCTATCGCGACCTCCATGAGATTGTGGACAGCTGCCCGTCTCGGTCTCTCCAAACAGCTCACATTTTTTATGTCAAGGAGGGCCAGCGATCAGCCGTTGATATTCTCGATAACGCGTTAAATATCCAAAATACCTCAGCTGATTTCTGTGGCTTCTTGTCTGAGTTGGGAGAAGGAATTGAAGCCGGAGTCCATGATTCTTGGACCGGCCATTGGTCAACAGCTTTCAGCAGTGAGAGAAGTAGAAATTATTCCCCACGTTGTCTACAAAGAGAAATCTTTAGAACCGTTGGAAGAGGCTGATCCCGTCGATCATTACATCATCGACGGTGTCACTCATTCCCTCTGGTGGGCTGATGCCAATTGTGAAATTGCCTTTCTGATGCCTACCGAGAGAAGTCTCCGACTTTTTAAACAAGAACTCACATCTCCGGCTGTCAGCTCTCGACGTAGGATATCTCCCCACCTTTAATAGGATTCCTTCAGGCGGCTCCAACTATAAAAACTCCAATTTATCTGCGTCCTCGGATGAAACAAGGAGTGAAAATATGTCCGTCGAGAGCGAATCTCGAAGCAGAGGACATTCAAATCTGGGAGTGGAGGGACAGGCTTACGGGAGAGGAAACAGCAGCATAGCCGGTATGTCAAAAGAATAAAGTTTTAAATAAGAAATGAGCAGGAAATCCCCCGGCTAGGCGGTGTTGTGATTTGAAAGTGATGATAATTTGGCTGGAGAAGGCTGAAGATCTCCATCATTTCCCGGTCGAGGAGCTGCTCTGTGTCTGTGACGACGGCGGGGACAAGAATCCTCCACAAAGGAATGAGAAACAAGCCTTTGTAGCTTTCTACCTCTGCCAAATTGAACAAGGACTTATCCATGTCCAAACTCGTGGTACTCCCAACAGGTAATACCTTCTTTTTTTATCTAATTTGTATTAGATTTGGTGAGCCGGGTCCCCTCTGTCATGGAACTGTCGTCTCATTGATGTCTCTGCCGTCGCTCATACGTATTACCCTTCTAAACATCAACAGAAGGAGTGTAGCCGAGGTAGAAAAGTAAGTTTTTTCGCCTTTCTCTCAATCTTTATTTCAGTTACACTTTTACCCATACAAAAAGACGACAGACAATAGCTGAATTCAGTAAAAAATATACCTCCGTCCTTACCTATGAGGACTTCCTCTCGCGTATAATTCGAACCCGTTGACCTTTTTTGTATCGCCGCCGCCTTCGGATGATTCTGGTTGTTATCTGTGATATGCATATTAATATTATATAATAATATATTTATTCAATAAAATATATTCTATGGTTATTTGTAATCTTTAGGAAAAGGCCAATAACTGCCAACTGAAATTAGGTAAAGTTTGGCATTGTCATCTCCAATAAAGACATTTCCGCTGTTGTCCGTCTGCCATCCGGCCTCGTTGAAACGATTCCATGTCGATGATTCTGCCTCGGATTCGGCTGTCGTCTCTGCTTCGGATTCCGCTGTGGTAGAATATTCTTCCTGCGGATATTCCCCCTCTTCAGCAGCAGATGGTGGCATATCCTCAGAGCCACAAGAATCGCATGCTTCCAGGAAGATATTAAAAATAAAAAGTTTTATTACCTAGAGATGCTGTGATTAGAAAAAGGAGAAGGAACAGGCGCATTCAGGGGGTCAACTGGCGGTAACCAGTAAAATCCCCAACTGGAACTTTTCTCAATCCGGCCTCCCGTCGTTTTTCTGTGTCCCAAAAGTAAACAGACAAGTCTTTGCCGAGCATAAACGCCAGGGGCACGTGTCTGCTGTCGGCTGCCGGTTCTGCCGGGATTTCCCTCTTGCCTTTTGATTGGCTTGATCTGTGTCGGCCTTCAGCTGTTTCCCATCAAACTGCACATGTTTCCACTTGTTGTCTGCCCGAGTGTCTCAGTCTCTTCTCTTTGACAAACTTTCTTCTATGTAAATTGCCCTCGTTGTTTGTGACTGGTGATGGATCTTATCGCTAATACACACAACTCTCGCTATCATTTGACAGCCGGGCCTGTTCTTCTCCACCGGATATTTTCAGTTTTGAACTTTCTCTGTCTTTGAGTACTTTCTTCATTCTGATAAGAATTTACCCTTTCAGAATATGAGAAAATGGCCAATTCTCCAACTTGGGACCCTGTTCGTCTTCTGTTCGGCCTATGATTATTCCGGGTATCCTTCTTCCTCCTTTCCCCCACTAATTCCTCTTCTCTTTAGATATAAACTTCTTCGTTTTGAGGCAAACAAGAAGGTGGCCGAATGGCTGGAAGAATTAGAAGGAGAGGGCTTTGATATGGGAAAAGGTCAACGCAGGGTGTTGGTGGATGTCTGGGCAGAGCCGTCAAAGCATCGGACGACAGCCGACGTCCTCGTGGCACCAGAATTCCATTCTACTTTAATCGATCTTCTTAAAACAAAAGGTGTACAACAAGTACAGACACTGGACGATGATATTCAACGGTTAGCTGCACTTTCCCGCCGACAACCGACTTCAGGGTTATCCAACGTGAAAAACGAGATCTGAGAGCGGCGTCAAGGCGGAAGAGATCGCTGACGACCGCGGAAGAGTTTGATCAAGAAAACTATCATTCGTATGATGAGGTTTGTAACATCAACTGGAGGAAGTAAGCAATCCACAGATGGCCGACTACATGCAGCTATTGGCAAGGGAGAAACCGCATCTCGTTACACTTTTGAATCTAACTCATACCTCCGAAAATCGGCCATTATACGGTATATTGGTGAGAGATCTTCAAAATTGGAGAGCATAGAACTTTAGGTTTCTAAAAAGATGTCAGGAAATCCCGTAAAACCAGCAATTTTTGTAGATGCTGGTATTCATGCCAGAGAATGGATAGCACCGGCAGCGGCACTCTACATGATACATAAAGTATTTCCTTCCTTTTAGTTAATTAACCAATTTTACAGCTGGTATCCGACTATGGTAAACATCCTCAAATTACAAAAAGTTTGGACAAATTCGACTGGTATATTGTGCCGCAGTCGAATCCCGACGGTTACGAGTACAGTCGACAGACGGACAGATTATGGCGGAAGACTCGATCTCGCAACACAACAATAAACAGATGGTGTGTCGGAGCAGATGCTAACAGGAATTGGGGATATCGCTGGGGAGAAGCGGGTGCCAACAGACAGCCATGTTCGAATATTTACGCTGGCAGTCACCCTTTCTCAGAACCAGAGATTGCCGGTATTCGGGACTACATCACTTGGCAGATTCCGCAATTAATTGTCTATGCTAGTCTCCACTCCTATGGCCAGCTGCTTCTGTCACCGTGGGGATACACCAATGAGAAGACGGACAATCATCTCGACCAGGTATACCTCAATTTATGGCAAAATCTGAGATTTGTAGAGAAATGCCGCCAGAGCAGCTGTTGTCGCTATGAAAAATGCAACCGGTGTTAATTATACTTACGGGACAATATCAGAACTCATGTGTAGGTTATCCTTCTTTTATTGGAAGAATCTCCTGTACAGATCCAGCCTCAGGGACAAGCATCGACTACATGCAACATCGAGGAATTCCATATATTTTCGGAGTCGAGTTGCGACCGACGGATACAATCGACTCGTACGCTTTTAGCCTTCCTCCTTCTTATATAAAACCGACTGGTAGGGATTACAGTAATCAGGATGCTATTCTTTTATAGGAGAGGAGATGTTGGCTGGTTTAATAGCTGTGGGTGATTATGCCGTTGTCCATCAACGCCTCTAATAATTGCAAGATCTCTTTGTGTTCAGCTTTTTCTCCTTACCACTGGTCTCGACGGATCCCGGTCCGGTCACAATAAAAATGAAATTTGCCCCTTCTTTTTTTACGTTCCAACGGGTCCATTCTGTGTAGGGTAGTGTCTAGCTGGCCCTGACTGTGTGACCACAAAAGCCAGCTTTTTCCTTGGCCCTGGCGATTTGCGACACGCCTCAGCAAATAGCATGAGTGCGAAAAACAGCGTTCTGGCACAATTTTATTGACACAGGTCAGCGGTCGTCGTATTTAAAGCCCGGGGTCTTCGGGACTCCTCCAACCCGAATTAAACATGCGCTCTGTCCTTTTCGTTGCTCTCTTCAGTCAGATTGTCATCGCTCAATACGATGATTTATCCATCCTTGAGGAGGTTTTGACCCGAACATCCCAGCGACCCATCATCCGACAGTTACCCTCTGAAGTCACCATGACTACCGTCGACCAGGTCTCCTCCACTACAGAAGAGATTGCCATCTCCACTTCGACGGCCGGAGAACTTGTCCCAGGTTTGTTACGTTGTTGTCTTTTGTCAACAAACGACGGACGATGGTCATTTGGCAGCGTCGACCACAAATCAACCCGTCGTGTTTATAAGAGAGCTTTTCAGAAACAACTCCAGAGCATCCTTCGACCACCGAAGAGGTCTCGTCGCCCTCTTCAACCGACCAGCCAATTATCGCCGAGTCAACGACTTTCCCGGTCATTGAGAGCACAGAAGCCGATGAAATGCTCTTCATGGGAATGAAACGACCCGATCTGGCTACCATTTACCGTCGACTCTTTCCTTTCTAGGATCTCTACAAAAATACTCTAACCAGTAGTCTGAATCAGACTCGAGTAAAGAATTTATTCTATTTTGTATTGGTAAAAAGTTTCTGCAACATGCGGCTGATACTCTCGGTGTCCAGTTGGGGAATGCCATTGGGGAAGGGCCGCCATCTTCTGTTCGGCTTAAAAGTCGAACGTCTAGCGACTGTTGTGGTTTCTTTAATTGATCATAGAGAGTACTCCACACATTCTTACGACTTGTACTGGTCGATGTAGAAGTGCTGGTAGTTGAAATCTCTTCGGGCTTCTCCGTTGTCATCGAAATTTCATCCATCGGACAAGCGAGTTTTCTCTCGTCATCCAGGAGTTCTGTTGCCTGGTTGCATTTCAATCTGAACTGTTTCTCCCATAAATCTTTGTCCCCACCGCCACAATTCGATGAGTTCCTTCTTGATGGCATTCGACATCCCATGGAATACAGCCTTTCTCTCCAATTTCAATACCTCTAATCGATTGTAGACAGAAACTGCCGATGGCGATAAAGTTCTCAACTGAAAATATTTCTAAAAATAAGTCAAATATAGTGGAATGCTCAGACAGCTCGGCATGTTTGACCCCCGGCGGCGGGACCGGCCACACCCTGACCACCTCGACCAACCTTTTCCCTAAACTTGTCGCCCCTCCTCTCGAGCAAAAGCGCGTATCGTTCAAGACGATCCATCGCCTCCATGTCCAGCAGATCGACAGCCCATTCACGGAGTTTCTCTGATCTTTCCAGAACTCCGAGAGAACGGTCAGCCATTATCTGGAGTCGATAATGGGTGACTACAGAAAACAGACTGAATTGAATTCGTGGATATGTTCGGCAGAGAGTCCAATCAGAAATGAGGTCTCCGTTGGGGCGGCTGTCGTGGTTACAGTCAACGCTTCGATTTTTGCCCTAATATCAGCTGGCAATTCTGCGATGAGTTTTTCTGTCCGACGTCTCTGTCGAGCACAATATTCGGGTGTTCGAGGTCGCTCGACCCCCCAAATTTTTCTCAATTCTCTTCGATATTCCAGGGGAAGGATAGAAATATAAGTTGGGAGATCACATTTCTCGGGTTCCTAAATATTTTCCATGATATGAGACAGAAATTACTCGATCAATGTAAATGGGACGAATTGAAGCAGAGAAGACAGAATAGAATAATATAGGGAGTATTAGGAAGGGGGATACCATAGCGGGAATGAGACTGGCAATATTTGCAGATTATCTGTCCTTTCCCTTTGCATGATCAGTACACAATTACTCGACTCACGCCTTCTCTTGTTCGTAATAACTGGGATTGTGCATCGACTCGACGCGAAGTCCATAAAGACGAGTGTCGAGTCGATGTGGATCTCGACTCAATTCGTCATCGACCCAAGAAGTAAAAAACTGTGTCGAGTCGAGTAGACCACGCGTTTTTCCAATGGCTCGACTTTGATCGACTTCGACGTCGACATTGTTGACTCCACAGAGTCCACGAGTCGATTTAACTTTCTCGACTCGACATTCCGTCTCATCGGAGAATAACATGAACAAGTCAACAAATTTAAAAATTTTTGTGTAGAGCCGCCCAGAAACTCGAGAAGAAGGCTTTTCGGAGCAAAACAAAACCAATAAAAAGAGGAAAACTGCCATAAAACAAGAGAAAACAGACAAATTCAATAATAATAATTTACTAAAAAAATATTAAAAAAACCGGGGGAAAAACAAAAAGAACAGGAACATTTAAAGATGGCTGGCGAGGGCAGTCTTGGCTTTGTCAATGCCGTCACTCAAATTGTCGACGAACCATTGGAGGAATGACTCGAGATCCTTCTTGGCCGTCGGGCTTTTAGCCGCCTTCAATTCGTCGTCCATCTTTTCCAGAATATGTTTGTAGGAGTGGTTGACTCTCTTCTTCAAATGTTCCAGAGCAGATTGACGAAGACGAGCAGCTTCGGGATCAGTCGTCTTGCCCAGCAGATGGTTGACGTATTCACGAGCCTCATGGCCGTAGTCGGTGACCTTTTGGAGATGCTCATTCAGCTTGTTCTTCGTTGTCTCCCAGCCGGTGGCAATATTCTCGTCGTAGATCTTTTTCAGCTTGGCTGTGGCATCAGTCCACGTATCCTGTGCCTTGTCTTTGGCGGATTCGGCCGCGTCGGTGGCTTTTTCCTTGGTCGATTCAGCAGCATCTTGGATTTTTTCCTTGCCGGTGGCAGCAGCTTCCTTGACAGATTCAGCAGCTCCTTTGACCGTTGCCTTGGCACTTTCAACAGCATCCGTCACAGCATCAGCCACTCTGGCGCCACCAGGAGTCGTACCGTCAGCATAGACACCGACCAAAATGGCCACAAAAACGAACACTATATAGCGATTACTGAAAATTAAAAGTAAAAAAATTAAATAAATTTGAAAACTCGAGGGAATTTTCGATAAATAAAAAAATAAAGGAAGATAAACGGACTTCATGATAGGTTGAATTATTGTTGCAACTGACCAAACTGAACGGTTTATATAGAAAATTGAAGAAAATTAGAATCGACTCTGGGTCGCTTTCAACCGGAAACTAACGGGAATTGGTCGAAATACATAATCGCTTGTCATTTTTTTGGTCAAAAAATAGAAACAAGATGACAATCGGATCCCTGGGAATTTCCCTAGTCGCCCACCAAGATTGCTACTTGTACTGGTGAAGAATCTGTTCATTGTAATTACAAAAATAATCTGCTGATTTATATATTTAATAAAATCTGTAACAAATAAAACAATCTTATGCTGAAAGTGTTCATGACATTTTGTGAAAAAAAAATTACAGGCAGGATTTATTGATTCAACGGAGCTTGACCCATAGGTTTCAAGTCGGAGGCTACTTTGAACTCGGCAGCTGTCTTTGCTCGAATATCATCAACATTTAAATCTTTCCTAACTTCAATTAATAGAAGGCCTTCTTTAGTAACATCAAATACTGCCTAAAAATAAAATTTATAAAAAAGAATAAAGAAGCGAACAAACCATATCTGTTATAATTCTGGATACAACCCCCTTTCCTGTAAGTGGGAGCTGACATTGTGGTAATATTTTTGGTTCTCCTTTCTTTGAGCAATGTTCCATGACTACAATAACTTTGGCTCCTGGTGCTGAGACAAGATCCATAGCACCACCCATTCCTTTGACCAATTTTCCCTATAAAACCTCGAAATAAAAAAGGAATAACTTCTGACGTACGGGAATCATCCAATTAGCTAAATCTCCATTGGCAGCTACTTGTAATGCTCCGAGAAGAGTGATGTCCATATGAGATCCACGAATCATACCAAAAGATTCGTCACTTCCAACAATTGATGCACCGGGTAATAATGTAACAGGTTCTTTTCCAGCATTAATTAAATCAGGATCTTCCTGTCCTCTTTTGGGGTAAGGACCCTAAAAATTTGCTTTAAAAAATACGACAATCTCCCACTTACCACGCCGATAATTCCATTTTCACTTTGAAGATGAACTGTAATACCTTTAGGAATATAATTAGGAGCCAAAGTGGGGATACCGATACCCAAGTTTGCTGAAAAAAAATAAATAAAAGAAAGCGCAATCACTTACCATACATTCCATCTTTAAATTCAAGAGCAGCACGAGAAGCAATAATTTCACGGCTTTTACCTTCACTTGATTCATCTACTTTTACAGGTCCTTCTTGAGCAAACATAGGCCGTTCTATCGGCTTTTTGTAATTTTTACCAAGAATTAATCGATGACAGAAAATAGAAGGAATATGGACCTGTAAAATTAATGAAATGAAAATAAAACAACTTACATTGTTTGGTTCTATTACTCCAGGTTCAACTATTTCTTCTACTTCAACTATTGTACATTTACTTGCTTTACACATAGGATTATTGAAATTTCCGGCTGCTTGTCTAAATAAATACATATTTTAATAAATGTTGTAAATTACCTGAATTGAATATTTCCTAATTTATCTGCCCTCCATGCTTTAATTAAAGCGTAATCACCCCAAATAGCATCTTCTAGCACGTAATTAACGCCATTAAATTGTTTTGTCTAAATTAAAATTATTTATAAACTTTTTTAAAGGTTAGGACCTCTTTAGGTTTGCTGTAAATCTCAATTTTTCCTTTTTCCGTTTTACTATATTTAATTGGAGCGCCTCCTTCTTGAATCAAAGTTCCATATCCGGTAGGAGTGTAAAAGGCAGGAACACCAGCTCCAGCAGCTCGAATTTTCTCGGCAAGTGTTCCCTAAAAGAAGAAAGATCATGAGAAGAACAGAAGCCAGACATAAACAGTTCGCACGTTGGCGATAGCGTCTTATCAAAGGAAACTTCCTAGAAAACTAATCTGATTAACGCGAAATGGCAACACGCTGCGATAATTCAATCAAACATCGCCTTTGCGGACAGAGGACAATTTTTAAAAGATAAAGAAAGGTGCCATAAGATGAAAAGAAAGAAAAATCAAACCTGGGGTGTAAATTCAAGTTCTAGTTCTCCTGATAGATATTGACGAGCAAATTCAGCATTTTCTCCGACATAAGAAGAAATCATACGCTTGATCTAAGCAAAATATTGAAAAAAAAATAAAATTACTCACTTGACGTGTTTTCAATAAAAGGCCTAGTCCCCAGTCGTCAACCCCTGCATTGTTGGATACACAAGTGAGATTTTTTTGTCCACATTCAGCAACAGCAGCTATTAAATTTTCCGGAATTCCACAAAGCCCAAATCCTAATAATAAAAAATAAATCATATAAAAAAGGTACCTCCAACAAGTAATTTAGAATTATCAGGAATATCTTTTACAGCTTCAATGGCACTGGGATAAATCTTTACATAATTCTTGGAGCTGATAGAAAAATTTCTAACGTAAAATACGGTAGCACTCTAAAAATATCGAATTTTTCTAGAGAAAAATATTAACTAACCGTTGATGGTACCCGAGAAGCTGCTGTTTGTAGACGGCCAAGCATGATTAATCTGAATCTCAAATAATAATTAGAAAAAATGGAAGTAAAAGAGCAAATATTAAAAGGAGTTACAGCAACGGAAACAGAGGTGCAATAAGCCTGCCGGTCGGCAGCATGACAGCCGGTCTTTTGCGAGAGGAGCGATAGAGGAAACCACTGAACGAGCACGCTGATCTCGAAACATCACCGATAGAAGATCAGTAAGTGATGTATAACTAATGGCACGCAGCATCTCGACGGGTCAAACTGTGATTTCTTATCCTTGATCAGAGACACATCTTACTGACAGCCATTCATAATATTTTATTTTCTTGCATAGCATGCAAATGATAAGAGGACATGTTTTGCAGAGGAAAATCAAAGAATAGAAATTAGAAAAAAAGAAAGGCGGAAGAAGACAAGGTCACCGCCCGTCTCTCTTTTTTTCACAGGGTCACGTGAAAGTTTCGCCCTCGAATGACGCATTGCCAGCCGACACATTCCAAGTGCAAAAATCACTGCGTGAGCATAGCTCGCTTTGCAAGAGATGTCTACAACTTCGTCTAAAAGGAACGGTCAAGCCGAAGATAAAGATCCTCGATTTCACTTTGGATATCGAACGAGGCAAAGTTTTAGTTGACTTTCTCTAAATTCGATTACAGATAAAATTTTTCAAGAAGAAATATCAAAATATTTATGAAAACAAATAACTAGCGGATTTCTATAACCGTAATTATATTGAAAACCGTATGATGTTCACCCGACATCGAAATAAGACTAGTAGAATTATGACCAAGTTAAGATGTTTTGCCTGGTGGGCGATAAATAAGATCCGACCAGAGGAATGCGGTGACTGATTGGACAAGTTCATCGAAAGCTTTGTCCAAAAGGCTGGCACTGAAAATGGATAAAGGTTATGGAGAGAAAATTGCCTACAAATGGGCATTTAGCTGGTTGACATCTTTTTTAAAAAGAATCATAAGATCAGGATAATTCTCGTGTTCACAGCGGACGACGAATACCAACGGATTGTCAGGATTTGTGATTAGGAGATGCTGAAGATATTATTTTGGTTAGAGAGGAGCTTTACCCTGAGAGAGGAACAGAAAAATCCATTGGTGATGTCAGGCGGACTGTCGAGACGACCTCTAAGAGGCTTGGGATTCGTATTGGGAGATTCAAAGAGTCGACATCTCATGACCCCAAATCTGTAGACAAGAAAACGACATAAACGGGCGCAATTTGTATTTTCGATTAATTCTTTCAATCTAAAATAAAGTTTATCATCCAAAGACGAGGACACTTACCGTGGCTCTCGCTCTCCCATATTTTCCATATCAACCAATTCACACAATTCGATGATATGCTGTCCATTTTCATGTTGTATTCCCCTCAACGAGTTCCAAATCTCAGTTGAGGTTCCTAATCGAACTTGGGCTCCTAGTTTAGGCAATTGGGGAACGGGACTGGGAATAGAATGAACGCTGCACCAGAGGAATTCCCGAAGACATTCACGATTGGCCTCTTCGACAGCCTCACTGATTTGAATACTGTACTCGCATGTCGTCGACTCCAATAATTGCTGTAGTTTTCTTTGTCCAACGCTGATATATTGGATGTAATTGGCCTTTTCGTTAGGAATTTCTCCTTCCTCACTACTCTCGGCATTCTTTCTGTGTCGAAGAGTCGGATCGCCCTGAACCGGGACGTTTACATCCGATTCTGATCCGTGTAATGCCCCAGGGGAGTGAAGAGAACTCTCCGTATCTAAAATTGTCGTTAATTTTCTACCGTAATCCCCACCTCCGGAAGTATTTATCTGTAACGGGGGAGTGTGTCCCCCGCTGTTGAATCGTTTTCTTCGTGTGAGTTTGCCTTCGACTGTCGGTAATACCCCCTCCTGGATCAACATCATCATATCGTCGACTTCTTTGTTCATTTGCTCCTCTGTCGGTACAGGGACACTTCGAAACTCTCCGACGTTGCTTTTACTGGACTCTTCTCTCTGACGAGCCTCTTCCAACGGATTATTCTTGTCCTGATTAACGAGGATCATGTACTGGGCCAAGTAGATGCAGCCGTCCGCTTCTTTTCTTCTTCTATCCCGCAAAAGGACGCAGATCTTTGCATGGCCATCCTAAATTCCAGCTGGTTACTATTAAAAAAATGTTACTTCTTCTCCAAGATCAGAATTGGAGACAAGCATGTACTCATTGGCTCGTGTATTCGACTGATCCGTCTCTTCATCTGTGATCTGAGCTGGATATTCACTATCGACACGAACTTTCTTACCCTAATACGAAGTACTCTCCAACAATATTTTTCCTCATAATTCTTTTCCAGGAAACATTCCCACACTTTGCCAGAATTGACATTTTTGTGCAGAGGGAATGTCGTCCTTTCCTCGTAGACACAATTCCTGGCACTTGGAGGTCGACAGGCGTAATATTTAAGAAAATCGATAAGGAAAGTACTCGTGTTATATCCATTTGGGAATAAGATCTAGACCAGAATTATAGATAGAAACTAGATGAACCTCTTTGTGAATTAAATAACGACTGATCATTCTCAAGTGGAAATCATAGGTAAACGAATGAATATGGCACTTGGCTACTATCATATCCTTGACACATTCCAGGTCGGATAGATATTTCTTTGAATCTCTTTCAGTCTAAAAATGTCAAATTTGGAGTACAAAGGGCAGTTACCAATTGCTGATCTCTGAGAAGAAGTTCAGGAGCTGCCCACATTCCCACTGACATAATAAAATACGGCGGGACAAAGTGCAACCGAATCAGGAGTACTCCATCTAAACAGAGTCAAGACGGTGAAGAAAACTCACGTAATAGTTGCAAGAAGAGACAGACATCCGGCGGTTTTCGCCCACCTTGTGGATATTCCATTTTATAACGATGGGCCGCAATACTCCTGGATGATTTTGATTGTGTTTGGATTAAAACTGACTGGTCGGTAATATTGGAGACATTGAGTAGGTTCAATCCAAGCGTCTTCAAATAATTGACATATTCCTCTGTGAGGTCGTGAAGCATTTTTACATGACATGGGTCAAACAGCTCGTCTTCTTCCTTGTTTTTTGTAGGGAAAGTGATCTGTCGACTGATGGAAGCACTTGAACTAAAAAGTGTCTAGTTTTGGAGTCATATTACCTGGTAGGAGCTCTGGATCGACTAGTCGATGTCACATTTGAAGGTGTCGGTGGTTTGACTTTCTGTGGCGGAGTATCGATGGTTCCACGACGCACCTGAGAAAAACTTGAACATTGACTCGACAATAAACACCTGGGCAATTTTTCTTCTCCAAGCTGGCGAGAGTAACACCGGTGTCTGGACGTAGTGAACTCGACGGGAATGAGCCCACATAGTGGTCAACTGATGCTCGGCCACCTCCGTGACACCTTGACACAAGTCGTCATACATTAATTTGTTCGATTGGTAGTCCTCCACTTGTTGTTTCACTTCCTTCCTCATCTCTTTGAATTTTTGAAAGGTTCGTTGGAATTTGCACGCTTGCGGAACTTGGGCGGCTGAAAACGATTGCTATAAAACTAAAATGATCAACATACTGTAGGTTTTTCGAACACGGAAGAGCCTAGAAGCCACTTCGGCTGAAATCGGAACGCTGACAATATCTTCAAAATTGTCAGGAGGAGCCTGTTCAGTCATCAGAATATCCGGATCGGCTCCGATCATCTGGGTATACGGATTGCCCGCAGTTCTCTAAAATTGTCTCTTTTTCGAAATTATTTACACCGACTTCATCTTCCTCGACTGGTGGCAGTACTGGATCCAAAGAATTGTCCAAAATATGTTCGTATAGGCGATACTTGGCATTCTGCCACATGACAACTCTTTAAATACAAAATTTTAAAGCTTAAAAAGCAACCAAACCGCAGGATCATATCCGCCACTTCATAATAAACATTTGGGAGGAAATTATAGGCATACAGTGTCAATTTGTTGTTATGTTCTTTGAGAATAAGAAAAGTCTGTCGTGGAATGAATGTCTCCTCAAGAGTCGGAAGAAACAGCCACTTGCAATCTTTGTACTGATCGGCCAATTTGGCCAAGATACTGGGCGCATCTTGGGGATTTTTGGCTATTTCATAGCCATATCGACGTGTGTTGCAGTGTACTTCTTGACAATACGCGGTCAAAATGAAACGGGGCTGTATGTCACAGGGAGGAAGATCCGTTAACTAAAGATTCCTGTTTTTTTCCATATTTTACTTACGATGTCCTCTTTCAGTGGGCCGGATAATAGATCGTAGCGCGGAGTCTCACAAGTACCACGATTTGTGTGTTGGAATAAATTAATTTTGTCAGATAGCTGATGATCTGGATTGGATAACAACTTCCTCAGATGGATTTCAATTTGGTTTAATGTCTAAATTTCCCTTTTTTTGGGATCTAGAAAAGAATTCACACCTGAGGAACCAAGACCGAATGTCTCAGCTGATATTCGTGTTTCTGGTAGTCATCTCTCTGGTTATTTCTTCTAATTTGAATATACTCAAACCAGCTTTCAATGTTCTGTTTAAAACTGAATGAAATATGCTCAGGATTCCTTTGCAGCGGTCTAAACGGGCACTATTCCTTTTTTTTGACCAAAATTCTTACAAGACGAAGTCATCCCGACTCAGCTCATGATTTGATCCTCGTCGACTTCCATGATCGTAGACAAAGACACTCTAAACAAGATTAGAAGATAATAAAATGGACCTGACCGATCCTCTCTTCTCTGATGTGATGTTAATGGCAGACGTTGACAGACTGGTCAATGAACTGTGGACAGTATCAGTGGAATCTCTCTTCCTGCTTGTTATCTTTGAAGCAGAACTGGGTGTTCTTATTTCTAAAAGAACATCTTCTACATTTCTATCGAATTAGCAAACTGGAAGGAGTAGTGGCCGAGGGACTTGTCGGTGGCGCATTGTGAGAAGTCGTACTGCTGATAATTTCCCTATTGAGTACACCGTATTCGGTGACAACGTCGAGAAAAGCGCCTTCAACGACATCGGTCAGCATCTGCTTCAGCTGACTGAGTCCGACATCTCCCACTTGCCAAATTATGGCTTGGACGTAACCACAAGTATCTGAAAAGAGACTTTTCCTCAAAGTTGAAGCCTAAAACTGACTTGGAACTGGAGTTGGTGGTTTTGGATGTTCCTCGGGGGCCAGTTTTGGATTCTCAACAACCTCGCAATATGTCGTCGTTGTACCTTCGAACCATTCAAAGAGAAGTTTTCGATCTTCCATCGACGGGCAGAGACTATTATGGGAGTCTTGTCGAAGAAGGCCATCATGCAACTTGTCGATCAATCCGTGTTCATTGACAATTCTCAGTTCGATTACAGCTATTCCCGAATGACTTCTTCCTTCTTTTTTGAAAATATTCAACAAATGAAATTGCGGATAATATTTAGGATTTGACATTTGTCCGGGTAGCAAGACATATGGATATGAATAGAAGGGACGATGATTATTTTGAGCTCCAGAAAGTCCATCCTAAAAAATGGCCAATATTGTGCGTCGACTCGACACAGAAAATTGCGTGTCGATTGTCTGTGAGTTGTGAGAGAAAATTGTGAGTGTGTCGGGAGGATCGAATCGATGTATGTCGAGTCGAGGAAGTCGACGCCGATCTGGATAAAATCGAGTCGAAACAATAGAAAAATGTCATAGACTTGACGCAGTTTTGCATCTCCCTGACACAAGGCGAGCTCGACTTCGACTCGACTCCATCAACGACGTCTTGAGTCGAGTCGACGCACAACACTAACAATGGCGGTGGCCAGTTGGATTAGAAGAAGTAGAACTCACTCTGACACGGGCCTCGCACATGTTGAATTGGGACATATGTTGGAGATAATAGACACGGACAGCCGAGGTGAACTTGCTCATGACAGCAGGAATTGAAAAGTAATAGACTGTCGACGGACGTCGGAAATCAGGCTGAATGAACTCGACATCGTAGGACTCCAACATGGCTCGTGGATTCTTTTTATAAATCTCGACCAAGGTCTCAAGCACTTCGTCCGTAATTTTTTTCTGAATTTATTCTTTTTCTGCTAACTTGGACATACCTCAATGAGATTTTCTGAGATTAGTCGAACCATTGCATCTGAAGGTCGAGTAACTCCGAATCCGACAAAGAGAATACTCGTCTCTTTTCCCTCGGCCTTTCCATTTGAGTTTTTCCCAGAGAATTTTGCCCTGACTTTTCTAAAATGACCGTTCTCTGCTTATATTTATTCCTACTCTTTGACTTCTTCAAATCCTAATTTGTACCTTTTCCCAGATTTGGAAAACTGTTCAAAACTAGAATAAATTTGCCCATAGAGTATGAATCCATCTTCCGAACTGAAATATTGTTCCTTTCCTTGTTCTGTTTCAATAATTACCGGAATACAAAAGTATTGGGAATGTTCATGACCATATGTTGTTCGAGAGATCGTCTAAGTGTGACAGCTGCGTCATGGAGATGACCATATTGATGTTTCTTCCTCAAACGGGGGTGAATCTCAAACCTAGAAGAGAATATTTACTCCTCACTAAAAATCTAAACCATTTCTCCCAAACGAGAGGACAAGCCAGTGATCCTGGAGCAAAATCATAGAATGCAGTGTGTGCCATGCTCAAGTCGAGCACAGTGTCGTCTTCCTCTTCTGTTGTCTCAGAGAATGTTCTCCTGTCTCCTGTCTTCTCGCCGTCTTCTTTTGTTAAAAGGAATGGACTACAAATTCTCTTGTAGAACATATTTTCCAAGAGAATTTCCTAAATTATTCTTGTTTTTCTGCCGAATCCATCCAACCTGATTTATTCTACGAATCTCCGCTCTCATTTCATTCCATGTACTTGAATAGATTTTACTGTGACTTGGCTCAGCTGCATATCTTTCACAAAATTGTAGCTTGACACGGACTTCCTCGTCTCCCACAACCGTCGTCAACTTCTCTATGAATAAAATGACCCAAAAAGTGCAGGAATTCTCCATTGTGAGGCTCAACATCTTCTCCAGATCACATCCTAAACTGTTTCCAAGACTTAAAGTTTGAAAAATACCTGTGAGATCAAGATTTCCGCTAGTCGAGAGAACAGAGATTTCACTTTCTGTTCTTGACAGCAAGTGGCGTGAACTGTTTGAGTCACATCGAATCCGTTTTCCGTCTTTCTTTCCATGCAATTCCCTTTTCAAATGCATCTCATATGCTTTTTGATTTTCCATTTTTCGAATATAAAACATGTTGGCTCCTTCGACCTTTCTCAAGATGCAATAGTCTATCGGTTTCATGTCGAGTCGATCCTATAATAAGGAATAATTGTCAAGTGGCGAGTACAACAAACCACGAGAGTATTGAATGCTTCAGTCGACGGGATAACAAATTTTAAATTCCTGTAGCGTTGTCGGATCCGTTTTGTCAGAAGATTTTTCTTGACTTTGACTTCTCTCTCCGCGTCGGATTCTCGAATATCACAGTAAGTTTTACCGACAGTTCGAGTAATAAAACGCGACAAATTTTGGAGATGTTCCAAGGACACGGGCTGATCCATGTTCTGTACCAAGAGGCGTTCCAATTCGAGGAATCGATTTAAACTGTGCATTGTGTCCCTCAATATCTCCCGTTCCTAAACATTTTTTCAGTTATTCTATCCAATTTTACCTGGTATGGTAATTTTCTGATAAATTTCTTGCTCCGACCGCTGAAATCCGTATCATCCGAGTCAGTTTCCTCCTTTATTTCCTTATTTTTCGGCTTCTTTGGCCATGTCAGCACGTACATTAATAGTTTTATCTTAACTTTTGCCAGCTCTAAAAGCATGTTTTTATACTGAAGACAGTTTGTTTTACTTTCAGCGTCGATAGTTTTCCCCGCCGCTTCAAGAACCTGATTGACACAGGAGGGAATATAGTCGACGGGGACGTATTCCTCATCCTCGCCAGGGACATTCAGAGCACAATGGAAGAATATGAACAGCGGACAATTTTGAGGAATAGGCTCTGTTGGAAAATTAACCACTGGATGTTCGGAACCAGAAAGAAGAGAATTGCCAAATGGCTGCGGATAGGCTCGCTCATTTCCTCCAAGACAAACGTCGACGATCTTGCTATTCCGACGGTGAATCTCTTTTGGAGTAGGAGGATTGAAAAAAAAGTAAACCGGATTGGCGGGCACGGAGAAGAAATTGTTCTCCTTGAGCGCATCGTTGAAAATTGTTTGAAAGCTGGACACCTCGCAAAGGGAATGATCCTAAACAACGGGTATTGTCGCCCAATACATAGAGTACCTCTTTCGGTTGTTGGTTTAAATGCTCGCAGAAACAGGCGATAAAATCGGGCACTCCTTGTAATTCGACATTTGTATAATCACAGATCTCGTCCAAGATGAAGTTGATGTCTTCGCGGTCAATGGCAGCTCCTTTTCCTGCAATTCTCTAATTTGGTGCTTCGACTCCAGTCGAGTGTTTATTTCCGTCGAGCTCGACTTGACTCGCCATTGACACAAGGAATAAAAAACTGTGTCGAGTCGAGTCGATCAGGTATTTTTCCAATGTTTCTGCTCGACTTTGATGGACTGTGACATCGACTTCCTTGACTCGACACAGAGAGTCCATTCAACACTCTCGACACATCTCGACCCACAATTTCCGTTGTCGACGTACAACATAGCAGTTCTCTTTCTCTTTTCCCTTTTTCTTCCCTCGATACTCACCCATTTTCAAGCATTTAAATAATGCCGACACCATAGCCCTTTGTACAATGGTTTTCTGCATCTCTTCGACTATCGGCTTTATTCGTATCTGCCGATTCACACGCATTACGGGCACATCCCGATCGGCCATCCATCGCTGTACATCGTTATCTATAAAATTATTGTGTACTGTAACTGGGATAGTCTACCATTTAAATCGTATTCATGGGGAAAGTCATCAAGCTCGTCTCTTCCCATAGAGGCTCTATTCAATGTGTATTCGAATACTCGATTATGAGGGCAATTCCGGATAATACTGTAGACCATTAGACTTTCCTCACATACAGCCATCACAAATGGCCAGCTTCGCTCATTTTCCGGCAGTACATTCACTGTAGGCACGATCAAAACGGTAACCGCATGAATACCGGCATGCTTGATAAATACTCGACATTTGGCCTTGTATTTATCGTCTGGATTAGATATTATTAATTATTTTAGCAATTACCGTAGCCATTTTCTTTGTACATATGCATATTCACCCGATTCTCGTCTCCTTTGTCGAGGAACTGAAATGAGTTGATTACAACTAGCAGGAGAGAATTGCCACCAATTGGGTGATAATCCTAGCAAAGACAGTTGGATCCTGAATATCCATGAAAACATTCACGTAATCTGTTAATTCTTCAAAAAAGGACGAGGAAAAAATGGCATTTCTAATTTCCCAATCAGCGTCATCTGAAAGATTTCCGTAATATTCCAGGAAATATAGGCTGTATGCACAGCCGTCTGGTTCTCGCTGGTCATTTGTCACATATTATATCGATTATGGTTTTATACGGATTGGCGAGAAACATACCGGCCAATTCGAAAATGGGCAGGTGGAGGAGCAATCGACGCGAGTGTTTCAGAAGGGTATGAAGGTTGAAAGGACAATCGACGGAGGAAACTCGTGGAGTAACGAAGCGACCATCCTAAAGAGTTTTTAGACAGGCAGGCAATTTACCTTCTCCTTAACCAGAGATGTATTCAGAGAAGTGGGCGAAGATAGAGTATTACAGATGGTTAGAAGATGGTTGACAGTGAAGATACAGACGACGAGATCATCGTCGAGAATGGCACGGGGGCTCTAGACGGAGGGATAGACGGAGGGATAGACCGTAGCTATGAAACGGAGAATGGAATCTCACTGGCTTATTGAGCGAGATACTATCCTCCATTTAACAACACTGGGCTCTGGACAGGCAATCGTCAGCGATGGAAACCATCACCGTCGGCCGCCGTGGGACTCTCTCTTTTTTGGCGGTCAGAGGCGGAGCAACGCCGACCATTCGACACGTGGACGAATATACACATTCATGAGAGGAAAATCAATGAAAGTGCCGATCAGTGTTCAGTATACAAAATGCCAGAGAGTCCCGTATCCAGAGATCGAGAGGAAAAACCAACCAGGATGCCCTTTTCCTCATCGACAAGGCAGGGCTCACACCAAAACTCGGCGACTAAAATGAAGCCGGGTTGACGAGTCGAACCAGCGATGATTTTCTCGCTGAAAATGATTATCCTATTAAAATTGGGTCGAGTCACCTTTCGAGATAAGTTTTGCTGCTGGGTTGGAACATGATATACTGTTCGAGCATGCATCTGCCCTTGACCTCCACTTGTCGACACAGTCCAATTATCATATTCTTCATCCAAGCCACTCGAAATCCCTCATGTAGTCGTTTTTGCAATAAGCAGTTCATGCAAACTTCAGCAATTCTTTTTGTCTCGTTGTAACTGTTTTTCAGGACTTCTTCTTCAAGTACAGTCAATGGTAATTTCCAAACATGGCGGCTGAAAGTGTCGTCTAGTCGACATCTCCTCTACTTACCGGCCTTCCAGATATTTTGCAATAGAATTGTGCCTTTCATTTTCAACCCGAAGCGGCTTCTCCAAAGGAACATCCTCTTTCCCAATGGTCCACTGTGTCAGGAAGATGTTCTTTGGCACGTCATCGTATTGGATGAGAATTCTCTCCAGTGGTCGTTTCATGACAGCGAGGACTTTCTGCTCGTGATGACCGCCATCGGGAGTGTAGGTCATTTGACCAAGCATCTTTTTAAATTTAGTCACTAACTGGAAAAAAATTCTTAAATTATAAGACAATGGAATACTTTTCGACGCTCGGTACTACAAATTCCACCAAGGAAGGCGATCTTGAAAACTACGTAAGGAATAACCTCATAGACGCGGATCATGTAGAAGAACGATGGAATAGTATCAGTTGACCTGGAAGGAATATTGACACGAGGGAATACAAACCTGACGACAAAGACAACATAAAGTTCATTTTTGATTAGACAAAATGAGCTCATTTTCATAAGAAAATTGTGCATTTTCTGTCGAGGAAGAGTGCATCGCCACTTCTCCTCGTTATTATTCGTCTCGGCACAGACATTGCCCTTTGGTCGACAGTGTAGAATAGCCCGCTCATAGTGAACATGCACCCATTTCTGCCATTCTTCATGTCTCATATGACAAACTCTCTTCCAAAATCGAAGAAAGCAAGAAAACGGATCATTTCCTCGAGGTTGACTGCAATCATTTTACAGCCAGCTGGAAAGAAACTCACAATTTAGGAATGAGAACAGGATCGTTTTGATCCTTTGTATCCGAACTGTAATGGTAAAAGGGAAAGAGATCCGTGCCTAGTGGCAGGGTGTAATATTTGGGATGAGTGCTGAAGGCATGGATATGGAGTAATGCCTGGTCGGCTTCAATTACTCTGTAATATATTTTGTAACATTTCTCTAAAGTTGTGCATCGACTCGATGCAGGAAGTTATGTGCCGAAGTCGAGTCGAGCTGTGTCAAGAGAGTCAAATCGGCATGAGTCGAGTCGAGAAAGTCGAGGTCGAAGTCGATCAAAATGGAGCCAAAACAATGGAAAAAAATACGGAATCGACGTGACTCGACACAGTTTTATATTTTCAATGTCAACGTGGAGTCGAGCTCGACATCGACATCGACATCGATTCGACATTCGATTTAATCGACTCGAACCGAGTACATGCCCAACCTTATATTTTGAATTTTTGGCTCTGGTCGGAATTGCCCGGTCCATCACTTTTTACCCGGTCCATCACTTTTTACCCGGTCCATCACTTTTTACCCGGTCCAAGCTCATTTTTCGAGATTTTTATATTTTTGAGGTGATTTTTTCTATTTGTACAGCTTTTATTCAATTTTTTGCGTTTTCTTACACTTTTCATCCAGTGCTACATCTTCATTTTACTTGAATGCTTTAAACAGAAAAATGGGAGCCTATAGAACTCCTTATTCGCTTATCTAGTTTCACATCGTAAAGGAGTTCTTGTATTTTTGAGAGGCCCATAAAATACCAACGGTTACTGCTTGGCCCAACTTGTTCCGTGTCAAGGGAAGAGATGTTTTTCAACACAACCGATGGTTTTCCTTCTTTTTTTAGCTCCCTTTTCCCGTTTTTACTAATATTTCCCATATTTTATTAAAATATCTCGTTTCAGGATCATAAATCTCCTTGATTTTTTAATTTATGAAGAATTTGATTTAAAAATGCCCAAATTTTGTTTGGCCCGCCTGGCCGCGAAGAACGCCTCGACCACTACTTCACAAGGAAAACGTGAGTATTGTAAAATTTCTTAAACGTCTCTCATTTTAGGGGAATCTCAACCAACCCCGACGGCCTGGCTGTCTTCGTCTCCCCTGGAATCGCAGTGCCTTCGCAGCATCTCTTGGTCGCCATGGAGGACAACGACTTTCAAAGGGTTCAAAGAAAATACAAGAACTCCTTTACGATGCGAAACTAGATAAGCGAATAAGGAGTTCTATAGGCTCCCATTTTTCTGTTTAAAGCATTCAAGTAAAATGAAGATGTAGCACTGGCTGAAAAGTGTAAGAAAACGCAAAAAATTGAATAAAAGCTGTACAAATAGAAAAAATCACCTCAAAAATATAAAAATCTCGAAAAATGAGCTTGGACCGGGTAAAAAGTGATGGACCGGGTAAAAGGTGATGGACCGGGTAAAAAGTGATGGACCGGGTAAAAGGTGATGGACCGGGCAATTCCGACCAGAGCCGAATTTTTTCCATACCTTCTACACGCGTCCTCTAATGAATGAACTAGGCTGACTCGTAGCGCATTTGCCCGGTAGACGCCCTCAGCCGTTTTGCTAATTTTCAGGTCGCGTACTTCACTTTCCGGCCCCGATACGACCAAATCGACCTGGATATTTTCTCTAAAAAATTATTCTTTCCTTATAAATTTGGTCAAACCTCTTGTTAGTCGTGGGCCAGGGGGCGTCGATGCCGTATTCCAAGAAGGTTCCAGGCCTGAAAGGCAAAGCCAAAAGCATCTGGATCCTGTCCTCTCCGAGAGTCACTAAAAAGAAAACGTCTATTTACCCATCTCATAATGGCGGCACCTTTTTTAACTGTGAATCCTTCTCTCAATCGGACATAGAGAAGTTCTCTCAATGTTGTCGTATAGATTTGATTCATATGGACATCGTAATCTCTTTTTCTAAAGAATATTTCCAGTCAAAATGGGGCATTTTCCCACATTTTATAGAGCTCAGCAAATGTCGGGTTAATTTCTTTGATGGCCTTGGCGATGTGTTCATTTTCTAGAAGGGCATTTTGGAAACTCCAGCAGAGGAGAGCGCGGTGGAATCTGTTCAATGGCTGAAATCCACGTGTTTTTCCTTCAGGAACAAGATTCTCAGTGCTCTTTTCAATGGGAAGATAACCACCTAAAGTTATATTGAATTTAGTGGATTTGTCTCACCAAAAGTAGCCGTAGCCAGGAAATGAAACAGCTCGCCCGAAGTTACGTGACCAAAACATGGGGCATATTTGGATATTCCTTTCAGCTAAAGAAAAGATTTTGAGATTTCATTTAAGGGACAGGCATACTTCGATGAAAGAACACGAAACGGTAAAACTTCTGAGTTCTCGAAGGACAGCTTGAAGAGCTTCTGGAGCAGCCATTCCAGCCACTCCATCAGTTACAATTATAACATCTAAAAAGACGGTTTATGATTGGGAAAAGGTCCTACTGGCTTGGGTATTTTCGGGCATTGTCTGTATCACAGTTAGTCCGAGTCGCAACATGAACAGGAGGGCCAATTCTGGCACAATATATCCTTCCTCTTTGGCTTCCACTGTGTGCACATGTTTCGACTTCTGAGAAGCCGATTCCGAATCACTATAATTACGTATCTGTTTTTTTTGCTTGCCACTTACAATATCCTTTTGGGGATGGCAAAAATCGAATTGGGAAGGGCGATTATCTGACGAGAAGTTCTGAAATGTCTCAATTAGGGGTGGCCGTCGACTTGACACAGGAAATTCTGTGTCGACGTCGAGTCGAGCGGTGTCCGAATCGACTCACGACATTGAGTCAAGAAAGTCGATCAAAGTTGAGTCGAAACAATGGAAAAATATGTGGACTGTGCAGTTTTTTATGTTCAGCGTGTTTGACTCGATCTCGACTTAACTGCCGTCGACGTGAGTCGAGTCGACGCACAGCCCTAGTCTCAATCTCAAAACGAGTAGATTACTTTTGCTGGTTGTATCTGAAGACATGTCGCTTGGTCTCTCCCCCAGTGAGGTCTGAATTGCTGCTGGTCGGGTCATTCTGGCACGTGGAATCCAGTCGACTCTAAATATTATTCACTATTTGGACTCAAACCAAGTCAACCTTATGCCGTCTTCTGAGTTGCCCCCATTTCTGCATTACAGGACGCGAAAACTCATATAACTTTTTTTTTAGATACTTGAACTTTTTCTCGACGTCGACCAAAACAGTGTCGACATTGTTGCTTGTCAAAAGAACGCTGTTAATCAGAGTCAAGTCCTCTTCAAAGGCAAGAAAAGGAACGAAGACGATGATACTGACAAAAATTTGGGGCTGATAGAGGGCTGAAGAGCCGGGAATAGTAAACTTAAATAAATTAAGAAATAAAAAGATAAGAAAGATTACTGGCTTAGTGACTGATTTCAAGCTGGCTCGAAGGCATTCGAGTAATTTATTGTAAATACAAGAATCCGTTTCCATATCCTAAATTCTATTTTTTTTTCGCGTTCTACAACTTACGGCAACAATAACTGACGGACTAAAGTCGAGAACATAAACTTGTCGATAGTAGCGGGAAATGTAGACAACCTAAAAATTGGATGAGCAGCGGGCAATTTCCAACTTTTGTATCTTCAGTAATTATAAACTTTTCATGTCCAACGTGTTCATTTGGTGATCCTCCTTGTGGTATGATTCCCATTACGGACATCTCTTTCACATTCTATATTTTGTTTTTTTTTCTGTTTAAAAACTTACTTTATTGGTTTGTTTTACATCATCAATTGAAATTTCCTGGTTTATTCGGTCAAAAAACCAATGTGCTCGAATATTCCGAGAAATTCGGAAATCCTTATTCATATGTACAAAAATTTCTTCTGCATTGCGGGTCATATTTCCCGCTGAAAGATCAATTTTTTATAGAGATTTGATTTACCTTCAATATGATTTGATCCACCAGCCATCCTTTGTCATCCTAATCAACTAAACAATCTATAAACTATATGGAGGGTTACCAGTGTAAATTGGGGTTTTCAAAAATGGAATGGCAAGAACCCGTCGACAGATAAAAACTTTTAAATAGAAAAAAACATTTATTAATACAGAATCGGGCAAGTGAAAAAGAATACCAGTATATAATGTGAGACCAAAAATATCGACAAGATTTCTTCTAACGAGCAGAACGAATTTTTTCTAAGAATTCGCGTGGATCCCATTTCTAAATAACATTATAAATTCAAGAATTAGCCAATATAATAATCAATAAACGTTAAAATAAGAAAAATCCTTACATTTGCTGCCTTATATAATGCTCTACTATTGTGAACACATTGGATTGTAACTTTATCGTTATATGTGAGACCATGTAGTAGCTTAGGGGTTAGCCTAAAATAAATACGCTTCACGCAATAAAAAAGCTCAATATTAATGCATAGCGTTGCAGTCTATTGATTTATTCGTTTACTTATAAAAAAACTTACAAAAAGTATTGCGTTTTACCAAGATTTCCACCACCAGTAAGATTTTTAACCATAATATCAAAAACTTTTCTTTCATTTGTCGGATCCATTCCTAAATTATGAATAATAATATGATGCTAAAAATCTAACCTTGATTGATTTCATCGACACAGCGAAAAGGGACTGGGCACAACTCTTGAAGAGCAAGAAGATAGAGCATAGTAGCAACACTACGCTCACCGCCCGATTGAACCTGAAGGAGTAAAATAATCAACTAATATACTAACCTGATGATCTAATCTCTTTGGTTTTTCGTTTGGTCGAAAAGAAACATTGATATGAATACCATAATTAGCAATATCAAGCTAAAATTGAAATGAAAATAAACATTCCATAAGCACACCTCATCGTTAGGCTTATCGAGAAAAATTTCACCCACACAACCCAACTCTTGGAAATACTTAGAATAATTCACGTTGATAGCTGCAATAAGTTTCTCCACTGGTACTTGCCATTCTTCGATTTCCTGAAAGAAATTTGCTATTTACTTCTCAAAAAAACCTTTTGCAATGCATCCGTGGAGTTTTGAAGAGAGCCAGCTTGTTCTACGGCTACTTTTTGCAGTCTTTCCTGTTCCAATTTTAATTCCTTATGTTTTTCAACATCCTAAAAATTTGTAGAAACAAAAGAAATCGTATGTACCTGTAGCTTTCCATCATGGGCTCTCATTTTCTTCTGAGCTTGCTCTTGTGCTAGCATGGTTTCTATTTCATCTTTTGTTTTATCAACTAAATCTTGTTGTTCGAATCGCTGAAATATGAAAAATAAATAAACAAAAATACGGGTTAATATAATGGATAAGGATAATAAATGCAAACAGGGCTGCACGAGATCTCGATCTCGGTTTCGAGATCGGACCTGATCTCGATTTTTTCTGAGACCCAATCTCGATCTCGATCTGAAAAATCCGATCTCGTGCAGCCCTGAATACAAACCTCTTTAATTTTTTGCCAAGCTGCCAATTGTATCGGGTTTAATTTTGCTTCATCAGTAGTTGGAATATTGCAGCACTCTCGTAGCCCTTCGCTTGAAGACGTAACTTTATTTTTCAAATACTTTAAATCATGCTCTTCTTCTCTACATTTAGCCTGAAATTCTTTACAATATACCATAGACAAATATAATTACATCCAACTCCCTAGTCATCATCTTCTTTTGATCACATTCTCCTCTAACTTGTGATAGTTTATTAAATGAGTCATCAGCCATTGTGTTCAATACGTTAATATTTGCCGCATATTTACGAAGTACAACCTTAAAATATAAATAAGAACTCGTAAAATAAACACTTCTTACTATTTGTTTAACAATTTCCTTTGCAGTTTCCAAAGTCTTTTGAGCGCTGAGCTGCTTCTGCTTTTTATATTCTGCTTTAGCACCATCCAAATCTGGTTTGTTATGTTCATCATGATGAAGTCTGAAAAATTATAAATTTCGACTATTTCTAAACATACTTTTTCCTAACTACGTCTAATTGAGCATTAAGGACGGCTTCTTTCTCTTTGAGCTTTTTCAATTCACACTAAAAGCTTGCTTTGCCGCGAAAGCATACCTTACCAATTTGTTCTCGATATCTTCCTTTTTTGTTAGCGTATCATTTCTACGTTTGCTCAGCTCATTAATGCGACGAATAATTTCGTTTTCCTGGAAATTATGTTTGAAAAAAAAATCTATGGAAAACCAACCATTTCAGCAAGTTTCCTTTTTTGCGCCTCTATTCCGCTGCCGACTTCAACAGCTTTTTCATGAGCCATTAATAATCTTGATGGAAACAACGGACGGTTATTGGAGATCATTTCACCAGAATATTTGGACACTTTGAGATTACTCTGAACAATTTTTTATAACATTAATGAAAACCTACCAATTGATTCCCTGCGAGGAAACGGGAAATTTGGAAAGAATCCATAAGCACACGTGAAGTCTCATCGTATCGTTCTAAAGAGCGGCTTCCGACTGGTATTCTGTTCAGCTGGAAAAATGAATTGTAATAAATAGTAATAATCAATACAAACCCCGTTAACTTGACAGAGGTAATTTAATACAACATCCGGACCTTGTAGCAATTCAATAGCAAAACAATCAAAACCAAGTTCTTGTAATTTAGATGGTATACGCACATTAATATTTGAACTTCGGACCTGAACACGGTTAATGGAATGTAAAACTATTACATCATTTTGATTCATAACGGTTGTGTTAATTTTTGGGAACCGTTGGCTTATACGCCTTTCATCTTCCTTGTTTTGAAATATAAACATCATCAAATCACGAGGAGTAACTAGAGCTTCAATATATTTTGCATTATCTCTACGGATTATAAGCTAAAGACAACGAAAATTATATAAGTGCAAAAAATTACTTACATCAAAAAACGGCACATTCACATTTATACCAGTGTCATTAGTTTCTAAAAATTGCCACGCTTGCATTGCATAAGCACATTCTGGAGGAAGCCTCTCTCCATTTAAAATCTTAAATTTATCTTCATAAGGACTTCGGTTGTTGAAAGAATATTGTAATTCTAAAAGAAATTGTTATAAGTGGTAGAAATGAAGCAACGGACGTCTTATATTATTGCGGACTTTGTCTAAGTTTCCCTTTTCTCCGGCGATTTGGTCTTCAAAAGTTATTCTTTCTTGTATAAGACGATGCCTTTCGGTAGTTAGAAACATGGAATCATGCTTTAAATAAATTGATAAGTAGAACTGTAAAATGACTACCTGGCATTCTTTCATATCCCTTCTAGCCTTTTCCAAAGTACGCTCGAGGTCTCGCTGTCTGTCTCTGGTTGCTCTCAAATTGACTTCGTAAAGGTCAAAGCGTTTTTTGGCTTCTTCAAATTCTTTCTTTTGCAAACCGAGCTAAAAATTAAAATATAACGATGAGCTGGAAACTTACCAATTTTTCATAGGCATCCCCACGGGCTTGGTTACGGAGCTCGGCAATAAGCAAATTATATTTACGTCTCTAAAAAATAAATTGATGCTTACACAGAGCTCTCACTAATTCTGCACTTTCATCGCCTAGCTCCTTATTCATTTGGTTAAGTTCCTTTGCCTGAGATTCTAGCTCATCTTCTTCCTTTCTTTTTTTATCTAATTTAGTTTGATTCCGTTTGCAACTTGTCAATTTTGCTTTATAATTTTCATTATGTTCATCAAATTCCTAAAAGCGTCCCAACATTAATCAGCATTTATTGAAATAAACATTACCATAACTTTTTGCTTTTGAGTAAGTATATTAATTTTTGAGTCTTGCTGTCTCTGTTTATAATAATTCTGGACTCTTGGCTCTAAAGTATCGATTTCCGCTACAATTTTATGATTAGGTTGTAGGTGATATAAAAACCTCTGAGCACCGCAAGCCTATCATCCGTATTGGATTTTTCCTTTAATAAGTCTTTATGTGCTAGACGCTTTTTAACCAACTGTCCCTGTGTAAGAAGTAGCTTTGGATCTCCAGCCTAAATCAAACTATCCATCGAAAAAGCTTATCAAGTGCTTACTTTGATGGTATTGCTAAGAATTGTGACAGGGTTCTGTTCAGCGAAACTTTTAACTTTGTCTTGAGCAAGGAACGTGCATGGATTATCGATCTAAATCAATGTTTACTGCATAAAATAAAAATACTTGAATATTATAGGTGGTGGCGATATCTCTTATCCTGTTGCATGTTGTTCTGATATTGTTTAAATAATATTCACATGTTGACGTTACTCTTGCAATGATAATTTTAAATCTCTGAGGCCCTTTGGCTTTATCGGCTCTAAATATTCTTCCAATAACTTGTATAAGATATATGTTACATTGTCAGCTCTACTGTCGCCCGTTCTTTTCCGTGTTGAACAAAATCACCCAGACTCTCCGAGCGTCCTAAGTTCTGAAAAACGATAAACATAAACAATATTCAAACCTTGGGGCTGCCTCCTACAGCTAGACAAATTCCACAAATAACAGTACTTTTTCCTGAACCATTCACACCAATAATGAGGTTCAAATTTCGCCCCGCCGTAAGGCTGGCATTTTCATAAGTTCTAGAATATATAATTGAAAATGTAACAAAATAAGCTTACAAAAAATCCCGGAATTCTATTCGGACTATTGAACCATCGGGGAAATCATTTACAGCGTCATCTACATTACCCATCTGAAAATTGTTATGGTTGTAGAAACATAGTTCAGTGGAAAATATTCTAATTATAAGATAAATTCCATGCGAATTTCAAGCTCTTGCATGAATGCATGAAATCAAGATCAATAAAATAGCTATTAGTAAAATAGCAAAGCTACATAAATAAATTGTTTAGGGAAAAATGAAGAGAGACAACAAATAAACAAAAATTTCAAAATGAAATTTACCTCTTTTAGACAAATACGCAATCACGTACATTGCAGCCGCACTCTTCGGTGCATTCAAATTCTTCCGAAATCAATAGAGTAGTTTCTAAACTCTCTAAAGAGACTTCGCAATGCGTAAAATTTTATCATTAAATCGGCTATTCTTTCAAAAACTGCGACTACACCGGGGGAAATCCTATGTACAATCCAAAATCAGCTGTGCACACAGATGTTTTGCCTCGACGAAAAGGATATATAGTGAAAATAATTTATGCCATATAAATAAAGAAAAGCAGATGAGTATCGCTTGTTCAGCAGCCGTAGCTTACTCTTGTTCGGCATAGGTTTCGTCGCCGTCGAGTTCGCCTTCGTCTTCGACTCCAGCCTCCTGGTATTGTTGGTACTCGCTGACCAAATCGTTCATGTTGCTCTCAGCCTCGGTGAATTCCATTTCGTCCATGCCCTCACCAGTGTACCAATGGAGGAAAGCCTTACGACGGAACATAGCTGAAAATATTAAACTGACCCAGGTAAAAGGATGAATTGGCACCTGTGAATTGTTCGGAGATTCTCTTAAAGAGCTCTTGGATGGCGGTCGAATTACCGACGAAAGTGGCAGCCATCGGGAGACCACGCGGCGGGATGTCACAGACGGCAGTCTTCACGTTGTTTGGTATCCATTCTACGAAGTAAGAAGAGTTCTTGTTCTGCACCGAGAGCATCTGATCGTCGACTTCCTTCATCGACATTCGACCACGGAACATAGCGGCAACGGTGAGATAACGGCCGTGACGAGGATCACAAGCAGCCATCATGTTCTTAGCGTCAAACATCTAAACAGATTGTGAAGGATGGCGGGGAGGAGTACCTGTTGAGTGAGTTCGGCAACAGTCAGAGCACGATAAGCAGCAGCATTCTTGGCGGCGAGAGGAGCAAATCCAGGCATGAAGAAGTGAAGACGGGGGAAGGGAACCATGTTGACGGCCAATTTACGGAGATCGGCGTTGAGTTGACCGGGGAATCGGAGGCAAGTTGTTACTCCGGACATGGTAACAGAGACTGAAAGTCGAGTGTAAAGATAGAGAAAGAAATAAAATGTACCGAGATGGTTGAGATCTCCGTAAGTGGGGTTGGGCAATTTGAGAGTACGGAAGCAGATGTCGTAAAGAGCCTCGTTGTCGATACAGAAGGTCTCGTCAGTGTTTTCGACCAACTGGTGAACGGAAAGAGTTGCGTTGTAGGGCTCGACGACGGTGTCAGACACTTTAGGCGACGGAACAACAGAGAATGATGACATGATTCTGTCGGGATACTCCTCGCGAATTTTGGAAATCAGCAGAGTTCCCATTCCGGATCCGGTACCTCCTCCAAGTGAGTGAGTCAGTTGGAATCCTTGGAGGCAATCACATCCCTCAGCCTCCTTGCGGACCACATCCAATACGTTGTCGACGAGTTCGGCGCCCTCGGTGTAGTGACCCTTAGCCCAATTATTTCCGGCTCCAGACTGTCCGAAGACAAAGTTATCAGGACGGAAAAGAGCTCCGAAAGGGCCTGAACGGACAGAATCCATGGTTCCGGGCTCGAGGTCAACGAGAACGGCGCGGGGGACATACTTTCCTCCTGAATGATCAAGTATCGAAAAAGGCGGGCAACTGTCTTACCGGTTGCCTCGTTATAGTAGACATTAATCCTCTCAAGCTGAAGATCAGATTCTCCCTTGTAGCTTCCGTCGGGTTGGATTCCGTGCTCGTCGGAGATTACTTCCCAGAACTAAAAAAGCGGATGAGTTGGTCGGGCGGACAGGTTGAGTTGGCTATCGCGGTGGCCTACACGTTGACTATACTCACCTTGGCTCCAATCTGGTTACCGCACTGGCCGGCTTGGATGTGGACGATCTCACGCATTTTTCTCACTGAAATATCCAAAATGAAATGAGGACACGAAAATCAATAGAGGGAGAGGTTTCACAAAATGACTAGGATGGGACACACAATGGGCGGGGGCTGCGGCTATTGGGCACTGGCGCAGTAAGCGGGAATTTTGAAATCTTTGCGCAACTGCACTCCGATTAGAGCATACATACCAGCCGGTCAATACAGAGCAAATGAATTTAAAAAATCTATAAATGAAAGAGAAAATGTTGCGGAGGAAAGCGAAAATAGCTTGGGATACTGAAAATTCATCAAGAAAACTGTGCTTCCAGTGAATTTGATAGCGGCACTTCAGTTGGAGCAACGAAGGCGATAAGCGAGGAAATCTGGCTACAAATGACCTAACAGATGTCCAATATGAGACCTCTTGTAAAAGAGACGGACATGGCCAGAGAGGGCCTTCTGCTGCCTTAAATCGACTAATCAATATTATATGATGGATAAGATGATTTATGGGAATTTTTGGGAAGGATCATCAGGAACTAATCAAGGATTTTTTCCTATATTTGCCGAAATTTATCTTCCAGATTTGGATATCAGACAGTGTTCTGCGTCGACTTCTCAAATCGAGTCGAAATCGAGCCAGCCGAACATCATGATACCATGTCCCCCTCATTGAACCTACTCACAAGAGGATTAGAGTCCAGTCTTTATCACTAGCTTCTTAGAAGAATAGCATGGCAGCCCTCTCCGCGCCATCTGGCCACTTGTAATTGCAGCCTTTGCCTTTTGCATAATTCCCAGGTTGTCGACGCCTTCTTCCATCTCAAATATTCTAAAGTGTCCGAGGCTTTTGTTGTCTTCCCAAAACACTCAAGTTGCAATTCTGAGCTGAATCAGTGTGAGGTCGGCCGTGGGTACCCGTCCCGACGTCGTATTGATCGTCAGGCTTCCACCGATGAAAGTGGGTGAAGGACGGCGGAGCTCTCCTGGCTCTATCGACCATCCAATTAGACTCCCACACGTCACAAATACAAATATATCAAATGCCCCTCTTTTTCTATATTCTATTCATTATTGCAATCAGTAGAGATTTAACAGGGATCGTCTGACGAGAGGAGGATGTCTCCAGGGACCGAATGATGCCATCCATTGCGCGTAGATCCTTATATTTCTCTTTGACTGACCGTGATCAATGAGCTTTCTTCCTTTTAAATAAGTCAGTCATCTAGCCGTTCGCCCCTAATTTTATCCGAGATTGACGCCGTCTCTCTCCCTATTCATTTGGGCTCCAGCCATTGGTCTCCTCATTATCTCCTCCTGGCAAAAAGTCGTCCCTCCGAAATGGCTTTCTCCTCTCAGAATGGCCTCGACCCACGCTATCCCATAACGAGCATTCCAGTAAAATTTGTCGAAAAGAGTCCGATTCTAACTGCATTGTCTCATCTGCCAAAGGGACCAAGGATCGTTGCGAAACATGTTTGTGACCATCTTTTGGGGTCAGAACAATGACATCCCGTGAAGGAAGTCGAGCTCGATGACGTCAACTGTATCCGCCCGCCGTCCTCCCCTGACAACACGAAAGGAGCTGTTGCCCGGGTCATCCTTTATATGGATGGCCTCATAAATACGTTGGCCTTCCAAACTTCTCCTTTGGCTTCTCGTCGTTGATTCATTACCCTGGCTTTGGGGCGGATTGTCTGTGAGATTACCCGTTCATTGCCGAGCATCAAGTGTCCTCCGGGGCTTTCCCTCGTCTCGTCGTAATTGAGTTCTATCCCAACCTGGGACTTCCTCTTCCAATTCTCTTATTTTTCCCGTCTTCTATAATGAATTGACGACAAATAATGACATCATTGGAACCTTCTTCTTTTCTAATCTGATGCTGCTCTCCCCATTCTAAATTGGCATTGATCCCAACTATGAGACAAGCTCTGTTTGCCGAGGAACGCCCCTTCCTTTCCTTACTTACTCTCCTCTTTCTCTCACTCTATTCATCTAAAAGACACCTTGCTTTTTGGTTGCTTCTTCTAATTTTAATCTTCAGCTGAAAGAGAAGCTCTTTCCAGATTAAATGTCTCATAGATTTCCATCAAATACACTTCACTCCTTTCCTCTTTCTTTTATTTTCATATTTTTATCAATATTTTTACAGCTTGTTATTTATTTGAATGTTCGGAGACTGACAAAAATGTCTTCGGTGAAGGTAGCCGTTCGGGTGCGGCCCTTCAACCAACGGGAAGTCAACAATGGCTCGAAGAATATCATCGAAATGCAGGGACAGACAACCCGTAAGTATTATTTCCCACGTCATCTCTTTAATGACATCAGAATTGAGTCGAAAACAATAAGAAAATAATTTCAGTTATCAAGGGGAACACGCCAGACAAGTTCCATAACTTCAACTTCGACCATTCATATTGGTCTTGTGGTAAAGATGATCCTCATTTTGCCACACAGAAAAAAGTATACGAGGATCTGGGAGTTGAGATGCTAGAACACGCTTTCGAAGGGTACGTCTCTCGCCTATCTATTAATCCAAAATTCAGGTACAATGTGTGTATCTTTGCATACGGGCAGACTGGATCGGGTAAATCCTATACAATGATGGGAAAACCGAATGACGAGAATGAGAGCGGCATCATACCCAGGCTCTGTAATGATCTCTTCTCCAGGTATTCCTTTTATTATATCAAAATATTTTATTTAGAATTGAGGCTAATAGAGGGGGCGACATCGAGTATTCGGTAGAAGTCTCTTACATGGAAATTTATTGTGAACGGGTCAAAGATCTCCTCAATCCAGCCAATAAAGAAAATAGCACCGGTAAGAGGCCATTTCGGCTATGACAACTCCCAGGTTTACGAGTCCGTGAGCATCCGGCCTTGGGCCCATTTGTTGACGGTCTGAGCCTCTTAGCCGTCACAAATTACAATGAGATATTCAACTTTATGGACGAGGGAAATAAGGCCAGGTGTGTTGGAGGCAATTGTTTTTGAGAAATTCCCATCTAGAACAGTGGCAGCCACAAACATGAACTCGACGTCGTCGCGATCTCATGCCGTATTTACGATTATTTTGACACAGAGAAAAAAGTCGGGAGATGCCAACGACGAGCAAAATAAGGGCCTGGTAGGGAAATAACCGAAATGGGCATTGGGCTTGTAGGTATCGAAGATATCACTGGTCGATTTGGCCGGAAGCGAAAGGGCAAACTCGACAGGAGCAGAAGGGCAACGATTGAAGGAAGGAGCCAATATCAACAAAAGTTTGACCACATTAGGATTGGTCATCAGCAAATTGGCAGAAGAGGTAGGTCGAAGGGTCGCTTGTTCAGTAGACGTAGAGCAAAACGTAGGGCTTTTATTTCAGCAGAGTAATCTGGATGCTTCGGTGAGTAGAGTCTTCTCTCAGAAAAACTGACACTGACGAATTGGCGCTAACAAAAGCACGAACTGAACTGACATTGCTTGTTTTTTTGAGTGGCATCCACCATATTGCTGTGCCCTTCTGATTTGTCTGGCTGATCTCATATAATTTCAGGCATCGAAGAAGAATATCAAGAAAAGTTCAGCCAAAAGGGGGCAGATCCCTTACCGAGATTCTGTTCTGACGTGGCTTTTGAGAGAGAATTTGGGAGGAAATTCGAAGACAGCCATGATTGCTGCCCTTTCGCCGGCGGATATTAACTATGATGAGACTTTGTCAACATTGAGGTGGGCAAGAACAAAGCCAAAATGAAAGGCAAGAGATTTTAGATATGCAGACAGAGCCAAGCAGATTGTATGCGAAGCTGTGATCAATGAAGACCCTAATCAGAAAATGATTCGAGTACTCAAAGAAGAGGTCAACATGTTGAGAGAAAAATTGAAATGCAACGGGATCAATGTCGATGACATGACGACGTCGACAATGGAACGACCAAAACAACTTTTCTCTGCAAAGGACAATGATGCCATTGACCAGTTAAAAGCATACGAGAGAATGATGGAAGCAATGGATCGACCATGGGAGGAAAGACTTCGACAGACAGAAGATGTACGAAAAAAATTGGAAGAACAAATGAGAGAAATGGGCCTGGCAACGACGGAAGATGGCTCAACGCTGGGAGTATTCAGTCCAAAGAAATTACCCCACTTGGTCAATTTAAACGAGGATCCACTGATGTCGGAATGTCTTCTGTATTATTTAAAAGAGGGGCGAACTCGAGTTGGACGACCAGAAGCCGAAAAAAGGCCAGACGTCATCTTATCCGGCGAAGGAATACTTGATTTTCATTGCATCTTTACTCACGAGGATGGCGCTGTCACTCTTGAACCACAGCCAAATGCTGCCTGTTATGTGAATGGACGACCGATTGCCGAGTCGACTGTACTCCATACGGGTTCTCGTATAATTCTCGGAAAACATCATGTCTTTAGGTAATTGTAATATTATGGACAAGCATTGACGAGATCCTTTCAGATACAACGATCCACAGGAGGCAAGGCAGAGTCGATACAATTTGGCCTCTCTCAGTGGAGATGCTCCACTCGACTGGAAATATGCACAGCAAGAAATGTTGGAGAAACAGGGAATTGATCTGAAAGCAGAGATGGAACAAAAATTAATGGAAGTCGAGAAGCAATTCTTGAAGGAAAAAGACGAATTGCAACTGGAGATGTCACGACGGAATAAAGTTGGCGGAGCTACAAATTTGATAAGGAAATGATTTAGGAATATGAAATGGTCATCGAAAACCTCCAGAGGCAAGTCGATTTGGCCCAATCATTCATCTCGTCGGTTGGGGGATCTACCTATGAAGGGCAGAAATTCTTGACGAGTAGTTTGATGGAATTCGCGGATGAAGTTCCGACATGGACAAGTGATCAGCAAAGAATTCTTCGGAAGGCGGCTCTTAAATGGAGATATCACCAGTTCACATCTGTTCGGGATGATCTTTGGGGCAATGCCATTTTTGTCAAAGAAGCGAACGCCATTTCGGTCGAGTTGCAGAAGAAAGTCCAATTTCAGTTTGTCCTTCTCACGGACACCATGTACAGGTAATTAATTTCAGATAAAAAAAAACAATAAAAATGGCCATTGTAGTCCTCTTCCACCAGACCTTCTTCCACCAGGAGAAGACCTCACCCAACGGCCGTATCCAAAGACCGTGGTGGCCATCCAAGTTCAAGATCTGAAAAACGGAGCCACGCACTATTGGAGCATAGAGAAATTAAAGTTAGTTTGCTTCTTTGAAAATTGGCTTTGTGGTAGTCTTCCTCTGTTGATTGCATGTCGATTGCACACGAGCTTCTGTTTGGGTGAACGGAGGGTCAAACGTGCAGGTGTGGAGTTCCCTTCTTTGGGAAAAGGCATGCTCATCCTCTTTTCTCTCTCTCACTCTGCGAAGAGATTGTGTGGCTGTTTTTGTGTAAAAAGAGAAGAGAAAATGATCTTCTCTGTTCAGACAGCGCTTGGAAGACATGCGCAATGCATATAATGCGGAGCTCTCAGTCGTAGGCACCCCCTCGGAGCCGCCATATACCTCGGTGACCGAGGGCTGGCTAGCAGCCCTACAACTCAACCCCGCACGTCTGATCCCCGACAGGTCACGCACCGCTTCGTTTTGTGCAATTTTTGAACTTTTTAGACAGCGGCTTGAGGCAATGAGGGAAATGTACGAGGCGGATGCTCAACTGTCGCCTGTGGAGGATCCCATGCTTGATGCCCTCATGGGGACGGATCCCTTCTACGATAGATTCCCCTGGTTCCGAATGATTGGAAGGTGACTTCACTTTTGTACCTAATTAGTTGAAAAAATAGAGCTTTTGTATATTTGTCTAATCTACTTCACAATGTTCCTCTCGTCCATAAAGTGGCTGTGGTGAATGAAAAAGGTGAAGTGAAGGGATATCTCCGAGTAGCCATAGAACCTGTCCAGAAAGGTATCTGACCTTTGCTAATCACAAAAACCAATCAAATTTAGGTGAAATAGACATACAGAAGAAGGGAACTCGCCAGACGGCTAAACTTCACTTCCGGAAAGAGGATTTCCTTAGAGCAAAGAATGGGGAAACAGGTCTGTTTGACTATCTCCAAATAACCAAGTCAATTCAGACGAGTCATCCCAGTTGATCTTCCCATCCCACATGGCGGAGGAGGAAGAATTCTGTTTCCGAGTCGTCGTCCAACAGGCCACTGCTGTCTCCGAATCGTATTCTGATGTTTTCTGCCAGTTCAACTTCCTCCATCGTCACGATGAGGCCTTTTCCACCGAGCCTATGAAGAACTCGACCAAAATGCAGCTGGTTTTCAATCATACTCAGAATCTCCACATCAAAATGAGTCGAACTTTCCTCCACTACATTCACCATTTCCCAATTATTTTCGAAGTCTTTGGTCATTATCAGCCAAAAGTCGAGGGACATCGCTTCGAGCGACAACACAGCGCATTAGGGTAAGAGAATATTTTTTGTGATATAGAGGAAATTTAGACGACGACTCTCTACGAAGCTGTCGTTTCAACAACCATCTCTGGTCATTTCCACTCCTGTCAAAAGCAGAAAAGGAAATGCTCCCGTGGCAAACAAGTATGCTCCATCCGAGATATTGACAATCTCCGTTTTCAGCAATGCCCACATTCGCAGTAAAGTTGATATCCTTGTCTACTTTGAAATTTGTGAATTGGCCAACAGTGGCGAATATGTGCCAGCTTTGGTAGATCATGCACAAGGACTACCCACCCATGGGATTGTCCTCTTACACCAGGGAATGCAGAGACGAATCAAGATAACTCTCTGCCATGAGAAGGGAGAGATCAAGTGGAAAGATTGCCAAGAGCTGGTGGTTGGTAGGATCAGGGCTGGACCGGAATGGAATGGTGGTGAGGATGTCGATGTTCTGTCGCTGGGTCTCTTCCCTGGCAGTTACCTGGAATTCACCCAGGACGAGAGAACCTTTTTCCAATTCGAAGCAGCTTGGGACAGTTCTCTTCACAATTCGCCCCTCTTGAACCGAGTCTCTAATTTCGGCGATCAAATCTACATGACTCTGTCGGCTTACATGGAGGTAGAAGGCTGTGCCCAGCCGGCAGTCTTTACCAAAGATCTCTGTGTCGTCGTCTATGCCCGAGACTCGAAGATATCCGCAGCCAGTCGACTCTGTCGATCAGTCATGGGAGGAATTTCAAAATCACCGAAAATGAATAGAATTCCTGGAGTTTATCAAGTCTTTTTGAAGGATGCGACAGCCTCTGGAAGTCCTGGTAAATAAGCAAATTTTAATCGAAAATAACCACCAATTAAGGAGCAGTCAGGAGACAGAGACGGGTACTCGACACATCGTCAGCATATGTGAGAGGAGAGGAGAACTTGGGACAGTGGCGGCCACGAGGAGACTCGCTTATCTTTGAACATCAATGGGAATTGGAGAAGCTGACCCGATTGCAACAGGTTCGAGAGGATTTTTCTAGCTTCTAATACTGATTTGTTTAGGTTGAAAGGGTGCGCCTGTTCCTCCGTCTTCGAGATAAGTTGAAGGGCAAAAGAAAGGCAGGCGAGGCTGTGACACCCGTCTCTCCTACCCAGCCGAAATGCGCCATTCCTGAGTCAGTCAAACTAGATGAGAAAGAGAAAGGTTGATAGTTGTCAATAATAGTGAATCTCTTCTCTTTAGGAATTGCGTCGAAGGTACTCCGCCTAATTAAACAAAAAATCCCGATGAACAAAGAGGCTCCAACTGGAGGAGGAAAGCCAGCCGAAGGCAGCGATGATTCCGGATCAAACAGCGTCACATCGCCCATGTCGGATAAGAGCATTATCAAAACATCACCCTCTTATGATATCCTTAATCGGCAAAAGTCCAAGTCTGACCAGAATTTGAGCATCGCTGACGATGTCCTGGACTCGTTAACTTTGAAGAGAAGTTTGAGTGGAAGTCGTCTAAATCAACTGAATCTCCTTGTCCCTGAGGTAATTGACATCAATCCGAAAATTTCTTAAAAATTTATAGGTATCGGAAGAACGAGTCGGCGTTGTGGTTTCTAAAAAGGGATGGATGAATTTCTTGGAAGAGAAGACTCAAGGCTGGACAAAGAGATGGGTCGTCGTCCGACGACCATATATTTTATTGTTCAGCGATGAGAAAGACTTGGTATTGGAATTGATGATAAATAGAAAAAGAGTCAATTCAGGTGATTCGGGGAATAATTAATCTGGCTAATGCCAGAATTGAATATTCGGAAGATCAACAAGCCATGCTCAAAGTGCCAAATACATTCTCCGTGTGTACAAATCATCGAGGATTTTTAATGCAAATTATGCCAGGCGATGAGGTATTCTAATCAGAATTTAATGAAAATATGAAAATTCAGATGTATGACTGGTTATATGCCATCAATCCTTTGGTCGCCGGTCAAATGAAGGTCCACAACGTGGTGCCAACTCCAACTAATGGTTCGGCTAAACCCTAACAGATCTCTGTCACTTCCTTTCCGCTATACATTACGCGTATTCCTCTATAGTAGCCCGAGTGTCCCCAAAGATCTAGTCGTCCCCTTTCCCTAGAGCTCATATCTTGCTAAATGAACGATCTCTCTAGTTTGTGAATATATTTATTCCGATTAATTTACTCATCACTTGCTCTTCTCGCTGTCGACGTGTTTTTCAGCTGTTCCTTTCAGTTCAAGTCGACTCATCAGCTCGGCACTATCCCATTCGCCATTTTCTACTTGTAGTGTCCTGTATTCAGGATCCAGAGGGTCTCGATTTCCGTCGACTGTTCTCTGTACTGTCATTATTCGTGGAGGAGCGATTTCTATAGGTTCTGGTAGTGCAGCTGTCGCCGTCATAGAACGCATCGTATCATTTGGCACAAGTACATCAGATGATTCTTTTTTGTCGCTTTTTGGCGGACCAGTAGATGCTGATTTTGTCGTGCTTGTTTTGGTAGTCTGAAGTGGTGATTTATTCATTTCCATCTGTGAATCCGGACGGCGCACACTGGTTCGAATAACATTTGCAGGCGGCATTGGGCGTTTTTCGACTTTTTTGACGACCGCTGCTTCCTTGTTTGGAGTAGAAACTGCTGTTTTTGGTCGTATTGGACATGGAGCAGCTCTACGGGGCGCTTTTTTCTTTCTTGCACACATCAGCCGCCCACAAGCGATGTGCAGCATAAAATCCTGCTCTAATAATGGGGAGATGTCTGTCAGTCTGTATGACGTGTCATCTTTTCCGATTGACCGGTCATTTCGCTTTTGACTTTTGAATTTAATCCCGTCGGCAACATTGTCTTTCTCCAATGAAATGGCGATTGACCGTCAATGGATTAAAGGATTTTTAAGAAAAGGAAGTAAAGTTTGGGTAAAAATAAAGAAAAAAACTTAAAAAGCAAATGCAAAACCAAGTTTCTAAAAGAAATTTGGAATTATCCACCGCTACTCTCACAACCCCCGTTGTTAGGGGGTCTGACAGAACCGTCAGCAAGTAATTTTGGGCAGACCTCCCAGAAACAAAATCGTATATATAATGCCCTGTCAAACACCTGCTGAGATCTTACGGGTTCTCGTGCCGGTGAAGCCTACTTTTTCGCTTTCTTTCGATTTTTTTAACATTTTTTTGAAGTTTTTAGAAGATCCAAAGGAAACAGAGAGAAGAGTAGACTTTATTCTTTCTCCTTATACAGGACAAGATTTATATAGCATCATTGATGTTCTTCGTTGTGCTGATCAGCCGCATGCCTTTTTCAGCGGCAAGTAGATCGACGGTATCTGCTTGCGAGGAAAAACATCCAACCATGAGCAACTTGCTCTTTTCCAAGTCGATTTTCATTGTCTCGTGCTTTCCTTCTTCGTTCTTGGTCACTAGATACCAATCGTAGTCAGCTGGATCAGATGCGCCTAGGAGATGAGCTCCCTTATTGAAGAGGCTCTTCATCTTGACCGTGCAGGCCATCTCCGACTCCCATGACTTTCTTACAATTCGCTTGTTCTCAATCAGAATAAATCTCATTGTCACGTAAAGGAGCACTGTACAGTTCGGTCTGTAATTGTTACGCGGTACCAATTTCTCCTCGCTGGAGACGATGTCCGAGATTTCAGCTGATGGAAACGTAGACAACTCGAGCTGACTGCTCGACGAGGCCGACCGCCTCTTCAGACAATTCTCATTGCAACAGCCTGGTATTCTACAAACTAATTGACTGGTGTAGGCCAGAAGAGACTAACCCATCCGGCCGTCGACGCGTGTTCCTTTCCATGCAACCATTACAAATGTTATGCTCACATGAGCCGAACTGTACAACTTCTCCGTCTTGGATGTGCTGGCCGCAAGGGCCATCACATTTGGCGTCGGTGATGGGAGGTGAGCCACCGAAGAGCATCTGATTCCATTGCTTGTGGGCATTCTTCGTACGACCGATGAAAGCCATCTGGACATCTACCGTGTCGTCGTAGACATTGTGGGTAATCTTGATTGAAGAGAGTCTCTGGGCCTCCTCGACGAATGTCGGCAGAACTCGTTTCCACGTCTTCATGTCGTGGAATGACGTGTCCGCTCTCGACAAACTGAATACTTTAGTAAAAATGTCAAAAAGGCAGCCTCACTCGGACATCGGAGCAACCTTTCCAGTTGGAACGATCCAGAGCAAATTGACTTTTTCGATGATACCTGTACCTGTCGGAGTTTAAACAAGTTAAATATCCTTTGGATTTTTTATTCGACTGTTTGACATCTAGACGTCAAGACTCCAAGAGTGCTCTGACCGTCGAGACGACCGCCATATACAAAATGACAGGATAAAATAGACAAAAAACAAAGTGGAAACGACGAGAGTTGAGCCATTGATCCAGTCACATTGGGGATTTTTCCTGGGCGATAAGAAAACCAATCTATCTTCCAAAATAGTCAGCTCCTGACTTTCGACCTCAACCGATGGGTCGACAGATCGTTTAGGTCTGGGAATCGATTGATCGACGCATTGGTTTACCTAAAAGGGACACGTTACTCAGCTGATGCCTCTTACCGGGCATTTGCCATTTTCTTCGTGTATTCGAAGAGAGAAACTGATCTGACAGTCGAAGTAAAGGCCAGTAGCATTGGGGAATTTGAAGACACGAGAGACGGCTGTGGTTCGGCCATTGGAGGACGAGTAAAGAGGCGACAAGAGATCAGATTCTGTTATACAACTGAAAACGCCTGTTGAGATTTTATCAAAGTACTTACCCGCGCTGATCGACGACGGTCATCTCCTCATCTTCCCCGCGGGCGACACAACTATGAACCTAAACCCTCTTCTCCAGAATATAAAATAGCCCTAAAAACCTTGAAACAATACATGTGATAGTTTTTGGATCCTCCTTCATCACAACTCCACACATGGGTGACGGTATCTCCTACGAAGACAGTGCTGATGACCGATCCCGGTGTCTCCGTCGTATTACCCAACTCGACCTGATAGCTACACTGCGGTGGCGCTGGTTCCATCCTCATTTCCTGGGGAGGGATATCCGATCTGTGAGATGGTCTAATTATTATAAAGAGATCTTACATGACTCGAAGTTCCTGGGCAGCTGTGACGACTTCACTCTGTTGCCGATAGAAACAGTCGATGTCATAGGCCATGTCCCTGTATGTTTCGACTTTTGGATGGTGAGCAATGATCAGCCGAGTCTGCATTCTCATACCAACTGGAGCTGTCTAAATACATTTCTAGGGCAAAACTGTGTCCGATTGATCTCGACGTGGATTAAAGAAACGAGGACGATGTGTTAAGTGTGTCAAGTGTGCAACATACAAAAGAGGCTACCGTTTCTTTTGGTTTCGACCTCTGTCCCGCCAGATTTTATCCCTGTGACACGCCTGTCTCCTCTTGTACTATTTTGTCGAAGAAGGCTCTTGAATATTTTCCCGTACACCCCCAGTCGACTCTTTTCAGCTGCCAACCCAACACCTTCGGATGAAAAGTTGTTTGTGATATTTCGAAGAGACCAATTAGCATCTTGTCTCTTATAAAAAGAAAAGCCTCAAGTGCTTATCGGTCCGTTCCTCCCATTATTAGCTCTCTCTCTCTCCGCTGGCGGTACGCAGCTGTCCCGGCCGGCGGCGGCCTTTCCACCACGATCCTCACGTTTCAACTTTTTCAGCCGGGGTTGGTTGCCGATTTTTTGCCTTCTCGCCTCCTCCATTTGATGTCCATTTTATTGCTTTGTAAAAATAGCAAAAAATCGAGGAATTTGGACCAGGGACATTGACCATTGTGAGCGAGCAATAAACCGGATTCCTTAGAGGAAAAATCAATCGATAACTAAGACAGAGCCCATTAGACCCCCTTGATTAGGGGGGATAGCACCAGGGGTGACCCAGAGGTCTTATTCACATGGGGTGTCCTTTTTTTTCGACATCCCTGCTGTTTACGCATTTATACGTCATTAGACTCGCCCACCCATCCAGTGGCCGCTCCTATTATTATTTTTTTCTCCTACAATTTTTATTTTTAGAATTACTTCGAAATTTCTGTCTTTTTATTCCCTACAGAATTCTGGTCATTTTTTATAGATTACTAGATAATTCTAAAGAGTAACATCGAAGAAATGTCGACCCCGGAGGTGGTGCAAAGTCGACAGTCTAAAATTCATTTCTTTCGTTTATTTTCCATAAAAATTTTATAAATGGGAGGCCACTAATTCTATCTCAACGTTGATACAAAATTTGCCATATTTCCGTGTCAATCTAATTTTTATTTCTTTCATAAAGTCGATCACCCAGCATCCTCTTCCTTCCTAATTTCCCATAATTAAAATTTCAATTGGTGTAATGCTCCTCTTCTACAATAATTTTGATTTGTTTAGTTAAATCCACTCAAATATATGCCAAATTCTTTAAAGTAAAGTCGAAGTTCCACGTGACATTCAGCCCGGTCACGAGAAATGTCCGCCTGGCGGCCGTCGTTTGCCTCAGGGCTCTAGCTCTTCTCTAATGATTCTGTCAAGTTTTACCTGGTAGACCTGACCCCTAAGCACCCTTTTCTAAAGAGCTTGTGTAATTGCCATTTTTAGTAGCTTCGAAAAAACTTTAGAAAGATTTGGTAAGGCGGGCTCGGCGTGGGGTATACGGTAGCAGGGGCGGATCGATTGGCCGAAACGACGGGCGCCTATTGGCCTCTGCGACGGACTGCTTGGCCTAGATAATGGAGACGGTTGAAGCTGTGATTTTAATTTAACAGAGAAGGAAATTGAATATTATAGAAGATATTGTGATGATTGACGGTGATTGATGTGTTAGGAAAGATAGGGGACTTTTCCTCTTTGGAGTTCTGAACTAACCTCGCGTTTCCTTCTCGGATGACAATTTTCGAATTTGAATGCAGGTTCCAAATGTGTCAAGGGATTGTCCGAATAGTCCTAAAACTTTGCTAATTTTCAAAATTCATCTCTTTTTACTTCAAAACATCCGGGAGTCGACGAATGTCCTCGAAGATAGATTTTCCCGGAAAATGGCGTCGACATGTTCATAAGGATCTTGATTCCATGTGGGTTGCATTCTATCGTCGGACTGCCTGTAACCTCAAATTTTATACGGTAATCTTTAAATTTTTTTTGTTTTTTATATTTACAGGTGTCACAACTGAAATCCTCAATATTATCAATATTTTGTGATGAACAAGTTGGTCATCAAGACCATATCCAAAAGAAGCTAACATGGATCAATTTTAACCCCTTGGGGTCGATTCTTCTTTCTAAAAATGACCCGTAGACTGCTTTCCCAGTTTGGGGAGATTTCTTCTGATGCGGCGATATCCCATATTCTATCATGTTCCATGCAAAAATAGGGGAAAACGTAGAAATTTTCGTCTTATTTTTCTATGGAAAACAGCGACCCAACCCGGCTCTATAAAATATTAATAAGCGTCTGACCAGAGTAGGAGGCAATCCGATTGGCCAGCTCGTTCCTTATTTTTTAACCTTTTCCAATTTTTGTAGATCCAATTACTTTTGCTCACCATATCCAAATCCTTGTCAGATTTGCTCTGCTGGTGGTTGTAATAAGCGAGCGGTAATAATTACCCAAATAATAATTCCTCGACCGCCAACAAAAAAATTGCCATTTATGCCGCAGACAGCTCTCAATTTTTTTAATTTTCATCATTATTTGTCAATTTAAAGGACTGCCTCTTCTTCGCAACATTTCGTACCACTATCGCCATTGGATTAGCCTTATCGACAGTAGAGAACGTCAGCTTAGAAGACAGGCCATTTTTTTTGTTAAAAGCGATAAGTCACCGTACTACGATTACCAAACATCAAAACATTCTGTAGAATGACTAGTCAAACAATGGCACGGCGAACGTGACAACGAACGCGAGCCTGTTGACGAGTGTCACTCGGTGCCAGCCGCCTTTTGGTAACTTTATCTTTTTACTCGAAATAAGAATCGCTCAAAATTGGAGAACTTACCTATGATCTCAGCTATTGAGGATTGGCAGACGATGAATAGGAGGATAATGAGCATGGCTAAGAGATGGACTGACTGGGGGATATGGACAGATCGAGGCAGATAAGAGGGACAAGGACGGTCATCCTGTGACTGATTACTGATATCCGACACTAATTAAGTCGGTCCCTCTTGATCCTTTTCTTTTCTCGACTTTTGTCGTCTGACCCCGAGGCTTTTTTTCAATGGACCGATAAGGACTTTTGATGTGGCGATACGGACACCCCCAACTCTGACCGTATCGAATTCCAACGGGCTCTTTTTTTGCATTGACCTAGATCCACTGATCTCATCCGTGGTCCCTTTTCTCTCTGCCTTTCTCTCAAAAATGTTGCGTCGGCTCTTCTCTCAAACGGCAGCTGTTTTCGTCCGACCAAAGTCTAATGGCTCCAAAAAAGTTCGAAAAATAGCGTGTGCCGGCAGAGAGGCAACGAGCTTTATTGGCTGGAGAGAGAACGGGCCAACCAGACGGCCGCAACATGCAAATGGCCATTCCGCGACTGGCACAGTGGCGTTCGCTTTTTTTGTGAAAAAACACTAAATGACCTCGTGAAACATACGGTAGAGAGAGAAGAAAAAGAGAGATTTGAAATCGGAGACAAAGGATCAGGCTCGGGCAGGCGGACGACTTCCGGCGGGTGGGATGTGATCTTCGGGCTCCAGTTGAGCTGGACAAATGGGAAGAATACAATCATTGAGATGTCGAGAGGCAGATCCATTTAAGAGTTCGGGAGTCGAGCTCACATAATCTCTTCAAATCCGTTGGCAGCGTTTCTGTCGACCTCAGTTCCACTTTTCAGTTTTTGACAATATTTTAACTGGCCACTATCATACCCCCCAATCCCTCTCTTTTGCTCTTTTAGTTGTTTTCCTCCGACCGTCGTCGCCTTTCAGAGCAGCTTTCTTCCCGCTCGACTTTTTTTTGTCATCCCTAGCAAATAAATCCCGTCGCTTCGCAACATCTTCCCTTTTTTCTAACACCAGAGAACATTTGTAAAAGGGCAACTACTTCGTGGAATGTTGCGGTTTTCGTGCGGTACGGTAGACTGTCGCGTTAATTCAATTAGCGATTTTGACAATGAGACGCGACCAAATGTTCCCTATTAGGCGACGATCTGTCGGTGATCTCTAAAGTACATTTGTACTATAAATTCGGAGAAGGAAGTCGAATTATGAAGTGCATCAATGTGGTAAACAACGTGGTTACAGGATCATGGCTGAATGACTAGATTACTGTGATGGATTCCAGTTATAGTAGTGGGAGAAGAGCTGGATATTGCTAGGGGCATCCAAAGATAAATCGTCTATATACAGACAAAATAATTATTTAAATATCCTAGAGAAACGTATTTCTCCTGATCCAAGAATTCTTGCCGGGCGAGTAGAACTAACTCGGAGGCTCACTGTCGATCTTCTTTCTCCTCCCTCTCTCTCCATTTTCTTTTTTGTCAAGCCCTCTTGGTATCTCAAAAAATTGTAAATATTTCAGGTAATTTCAAAAAGCCAAAGTTAGCAACTTGATCTACCTCAGAGCCGGCCGCTGGCTTCCTCGTCGACGAGGATGTCAGCGGCTTGGCGACTCCAGCCACAGAAGCCATCGAGAATCATTGCTCGGCAGAATGTGTCGACAGAAAGAAGACGACAGCTGGTGAGTCTTTTCCTCTTATATTCTTTGACCTTTTCGATCCTTGTTCCATTGATCAACCCAGGTATCCGTCAATGATATCCCCTTCTTTGGCTCTTTTTTATCTTTTCTAGTAGCCGGTCGTCTTTTCCAGTTTCATCATCCCATTTATCTCCTTCTCCCTTGTCTCTCCGACAAAACGAAGGTCATCCCCACAGTACTCCCCGCTTCGGAATGTCCGCTTTTTGGATTGGCACAGGCTTTTTTTTATAGAGGCGAGATTTCTCTCTCTCGAAGCCTAATTGCCAATTGGCTCAGAGCGTTCGGGGCCGCCCCGGAGATTGCCAGCCAAGAAAGCATGAAAAACGCCTGTATTGCCCCTTTCGAGTAAATTTATGGACTGACGGGCAAAGAAGGAAAGCAGCGCAGAATGAGACTATTGATTACAGGAAGGACAACTAATAGTTAGGAGGTGGCCTCAACGGGTAATTCTCTTCTAAATTCTGTCGGAGCATATGAGCAAAAAAAGTCAGGGGATCAAGAAGGCTACCGTCTCGCCTTTTGCTAATCAACGGGAGTACTCCAGTCATCTTATCAAAAACGGCTACTGTCTGTACTTTTCCTTGACTGATCGGAAATCAAAGTCTCCAGAAGAAATTCAAAATCCCTAGTTTACCCTACTGTTCCACAATTTTGGCAGGAACCTGACACCTTTTCTTTGATCTGATCTCTTCAAAAGATTTCCATCAAAATGGGTCATTTTTTTGCGGTGAAATATTTACAGAAAACGGCAAGCCGCCGTTTTTTTCTTTTTTTCAAGATCGCTGGGTGTTCTCGACAGACCTAAATTGAAGGTGACAGTTGATTACAATCTTTCGGGTGTCAACTATTTGTCCCCAATTCGAAGTAATCTCAAAAAAGGGCCTGTTCCCTCCTCGTCGTCCTCCCATTCGATGGCCATTGCACAGAGACATTTATGACGTTATGGAGGGTCGTTTCACGCATTACAGAGGCGCGCTTGGAGGTGCCTGCTAAAAAAATGAACATGTCTTATCAACGGACGACGACGACAGTAATGGTTGTGGGCAAAGAGAGAGGCTCCCACGAGCGAAGCTCAGTGACCAGTGACTGCTCGAAGAGTATTTGCTTAAAGTCTACCGTATCTTTCAAGTGGCCTCGATAATACAGATGATTTTTCTTATTTTCTGTCGATAATATCGAAAATGGAACGCCATTTATCGCCTTTCAGGGAGGTCACACATGTCAACTCTTCGAACATATCAAGGTCCTCCCAAAGTAGATGAAAGAGAGAGCCGGCTACTAATCAGTCAATAAGTCTCGCAACATTTTGTGTGTTTTAATGTGTATCCAGCCTCAAATTTCAAGTGTTTTTGTCTTCCCGCTCCGTCGACATCCCTCGCTTGTCCTCGTCGACGTCGACTGGCGGTGGCTGCCCGTATTCACGAGGCCGATCGTCGTGGGTGGTCCAGCCGGCGGCGCACACTTTTTTCTACCGCCTAGGGTGTCTGTTGTCTCCGTTCTGGTCCTAGTCTCTTCTCCCCGGGTCTCTCTCTTTTCCTGTATTCTTTCGCTATCGTTTGTTGCGAAGAGACTGGACGAGGAACGCCCGTTCGCAACGTGGCACGTGTAGAGGAAAGAGAGAAACAGACAATCGATCATCATATTGTAATGGTTAACCTAAGCCGGATGTGACAGTAGAGAGAGTGAGTACAATGGCTGGGTGACAGTTTTGTTGTTGTCTTCCGAATTAGCCGTCTAGCCGTCCGTCTCCTTAACCTTGATCGCCACTTGATTCTGTTGCGTCTCTGGCTACTTTTTTTTCTTGGACATGTCCTTCGGATATCTGGAAGAGGGAACGAGTGAGATTTCCGCTAAAAAACCATCTCCAAACATCAGGCGATAGAAACATGTTGTCCTCGCTCGCCGGGTAGTCCTTTTTTTCTAACTGTTATCTGTTGGTCCCAGCCATTTTCGTCTTCTCTCCTCTCGTTTACACCATCTTCTTGTCTTTCTTTAATGCAAAGAATACAGTAAAGTGTTGCGATTCGTCGAATCAGGCGATTAGTCTCTTTTCCGTCTCAAAGAAGTTTTTCCTGTGGTCTATTGCCCATTCCAGCGGCCATTCTCTTCTCCTTATGTCAATAGAGTTCCTCCTTTTTTTACTCGACGTCACCGTGTCTGTCTGCCATATCCTCATCTTTTTGATAAATTCTATACAATCGATTAAGATGACGTGATTCACCTTCTGTCGCAGCATATTCTCTCTTTTTATTTCTAATTATGGCCACCTGGGATAGAAATTGGATTCCCTGGAAAAAGCGAAGAGAAACGAATTAGACGGGCCTCCCAGACCAGAGAACTTTTTACATGCGTTCTCTTTGATTTTATTAACTGCTCGATCTAACGGAAAGAAATTACCCAGTCTATTAGCCACTTGAAGATAGTAACAATGCTATAAAGGAGTCTAGAGATTACTGTAAATGTCTTACCAGGAATAAGAAACGAAAAGAGAAGCACAGCTACAGTAATCCCGGCTCTTCTGTGAAGTCGTCCAGTCGTTTTTTTCCTTCTTTTGATAGCTTCTTCTGAATATGTCGAAATGAGCCTGTCCTCGTCATTCTTTTCTTTTCGTATAGTCAGTTGTCCCTCCTCGGTCTCTGGTGTTCTTTCCCGTTCCAGTCCTCCCGCCGCGTAAAGGACAACTATTGCACCGAGTTCATCTAGTTGCTCCGCGTGTTTTGTGTCTTTCTTTTTTTTCTAGCTTGAACTCTGCCCTTTGTCAAGCGGTCCCGCCCCGATCTCCCCATCTCGCTCTCTCTTCAGCGGTCCAGGCTTTTTTTCTATCACAAAATGGGCGGACTTGCCCCGCCTTCTCCCATAGGCTCGATGTTGCGAGAAGCGAGTCCTTTACGCTCTGAGACGACCGGCAGCATGAGCTCTACCGAAGGTAAGTTCTCAGATGCCCTCTGACCTCTCTTCAATAGCCATCAGGGGTTATTGATTTGAGCTGGATCAAGGGGTTATCACTGGAGTTCTTGGTCGAGTCAGACTGTCTCCTGCCCGCCCGAAATGTGCAAATAATCGCCCTAATCAACAGGCTACTTTTTGAATCCTTTTGTCGTACCGTAGTCGGGTCTCTGTTTGTGTTCTTCCGCCTTGTTTGGACTAGTTGAGTAAATTCCTCGACTTTTTCCCCGCTCTTTTGCTCTTTCGAATGTTGCGTCTGGAGGACTTGTTCCGCGCCGTGTTTCCCACTCTCCGTATGACTTTTCAGCTGTTTTTTCCCAGATCCACCGTATCCTTTAGGGGAAAGGCTGTGTGCCATAAAAGTGCTCGTTTATAGCCTGACCGAGCATATTCCCTGACTTTCCATCGACCTTTCCCAAAAATTAATCGAGATACTTTCCCATCGTCTCGCACCTTGACCTGTCTCTTTTTTTTCTTTCAATTAGATAAAGCTCGTGAGATACGCAGCCGAAGATAGCCCCGTAGTTCGCGAGAGAAAAGGGCAACAAAAAGCGCACGATCACAGCTGTAGGTGATTGTGACCCTTCGAATGATTGATGCGATGTCCTTTTCTGTGTCCACTCTGTTGAACTGGGTATCAGTTTTTTTATCACCTTGATCCATTTTCAATCGAAAGATATTTTGACCGACAATTCATTCATTACTGCTTGTTGCCCCTGAGAGAGTCAGCCGACGCAGATCTTTTTTTCACCTAATGAGAGAGGAGAGTTGCGCCAGAATTTATGGTCCCGCCGTGAAGCCCACTCTCCGCTCGATTAATCACTTTGTCGACTACTGTATCTTTATTGCGACTTTACCTTTGAAAAAAAGCCTGCTAGGAAGGCCTGGGAGCCTTTAAACCGGTCAATGTTACAACCTCAAAAGAGGATTTTTTACCCCCATAAAATGGGGAGGATCGTTGTCAAACATTCCATTCGGCTATTTTTATAATTGGCGATAGAGATAAAGCCAGTTATGAGACAAAGTCTGCAACCGGGGGGAGAGTACTTTTTTGTGTCTTTTCAGTTCATCGATTATCCCCCGGTCTATCTGGTGTGAGAATCTTCCCTTTTCTATCTACGGGGCTAAGAGGTCATCTTAGCTGTCCGAAACTTTTTTCTTTTTTCAGAGATGCTCGTCGACGTGATCGCCGTGTCACCGGCTCCGCCACTTCTTCTGCCAACCGATAAACAATACTTTTGCCAGCGCTGTCTAAACCACGGAGAGTCACATCCCCGCAAGGGACATAAACCATACTGCAAGTGAGTCATCTTCCCTTTTAAATACAAATTATCCTAGAAATGCTGCCTGCAATTGTGCCAACTGTAGCATGGTCGAGACTCGACGACAGCTCAACAACAAACTTAAAACGGTAGGGACTCATTTATTGAAATTTATAAAGAAAATTTTAGCCAAAAGTAGGACGAGTCGAGAAGTCAAAAACAGGCGGATCAAAAGGACGCAATCCAAACTGCGCCCGTTGTAGTGTAAGCATTTTGGATCTATCCATTTAAAGCGGAATAATTTCAGGCACATGGAATCATAACTGCCTTGAGGGGACACAAAAAGAACATGTGTCAATTCTTCTTGTGTGAATGTGAAAAGGTCAGCCTTTTTTTGGAAGACAGCCCCCCGTCTCAGCTTACTGTAACGCTCGTAAAACGCGACATAGACGTTGCGTTTGACGACGGGCCTCAATGCATTATACTGTACGCAAAAAACGGCTGAAACGAGCGTCGCACAGCTGACGCGGTGGGCAAAGGGGCCGATTGCTTTGTCATTGGGCATCTTGTTACTCAATAATTTATATATTTACAGTAATATTTTAGTGTAAATTGGTATGTCATCGACGGGACATCATGGCCAGGCAGATAAAGCTTCGACGCAATCAGCAACGGGCTCGACTTTTGGGAGAAGGTCGCTGCTCCATCGACAGTACTGGCGACAGTTCCAGTGGTTTGTCTTATCTTTTAATTCAAAAAAAGGGAGAAATATTCAGAATCGGGTGGTAGTCCTTCGCCAATGCCAGTATCTCCACCTCTGCCACTGGCTCAGCCGATGCCAATGAGACCTCTTCCGATGCCGATAATGCCTCGTCTACCACCAATGCCCCGTCTTCCTCCAATGCCATATCTTGCCTCTCCAATGTTCCTCCAAACACTTCAACAAGTCAACAACCTCATGCAGACGAACCCCGTCTTGGTGGACATGTGTGTCAATTTGATCCAGCATCATCGCTTGAACCAGAATTAGGAGACCCTCCCCCCAATCCATCCCCCACTTGTCATACTTGCCTCGATAGCCGCAATCCCCGGCCTTTGGTAAGACGTCTAGGGAGGTCATATGAGACTGACGGCTCTCCGGCAATAGGTAACGGTCGCCCATAAAATAAAAAAAAATTAATAAAAAAGACTAAATTGCAATTGCCTCTGGTTAATTATTCTTTCTTTTCTATTTGCTTATTCTACTTTTTTTTCGCATAATTAACGAGAGGCAATTGGAGAAGTCCGTCGGTTGCCCGTTTTTTCCAAAGTATTTATATCTATTTTAGTATTTTTTTTGTTTTATTTTTTAATACTAACCGGTAGTTTCATTTCCCGATCCAATCGATTATTGTTCTAACTCTTCTTCTTCTTTTTTTTCTGTTATTGTCTAATCCGAGTGTTATCCATTTAACGGGATCTAATCCCGTTTTCCCCCTTCGGGTGGGATTCAAAATCCCTTATTTCTTGCTGGGATTCTCCTTTTTCTCTTTTTGACGCATCCCCTCGTCACTAAATTGTTGTTTCCCATTGTACATGTAGTTACGGTTTGTTCTCCGGTTGACACAGCTTCGATGATTCTCCTGTGGCATGGCTTATGCTGGCATAAATATTTGGTAAAAAAATCACTTTATTTTTTTAACATTTTCAACAAGTGATAACAAGAACAATAAAAATGTGTGGGCTTCTTTTAGAGGCGTTCATTGAGACGACTAGCGACGTTACGCAGGTTTCCGTAGACTTTTGATGGCGGTGAGCCTAAAAATTCACAAAATGAACAAAACGTTTTCCAATTTACCAAGAATAAGACTGCAAATGGCATTCCGTGCCAGTTTCAAGTTATTGAATGCTCCTAGAAGGTGGATTTTTGTATCGGCCAGCACTAAAAAAAAGAATTAAAAACAAAAAAAACAACAATTAACCAATTCTAGTTTTTGTTACGTTTTCAATGACTAATTTTGTACGGCCATCTTTTCCGGCAATACGTCCGATGGCTCTGCTTAGATGATCTCCTTTGAGAGAAGCTTTAACGTCAGCTATTTCAAATGTTTCCAAAAAAAGATGGTCCAGTCGTATAAGAGCAAGAGCGTCGTTCACATCGAATCCAAGGATAAATGCGCGAACAAAATCTGCTGCCTTTTGAAGATCTGTTGTGTCTTCTTTGTCTTCAGGATTTCTGATCTCAACTACTCTTGTTTTCATGTTGAATCTGAAAATATCAAGTTACAAGCGATCGGCAAAATAAACGTACCGGATTTGTAATCCCAAATTTTTAACAATGGGAGTAAAAATGTTGACCCAGTTTTCTTTAAGAGGCGCATAACGATGTTTTGGAACGGGAACCTAAGTCAAATAAAATATAAAAAAACAGTCGCATTTACTTTGCGCATTTCTCCTTTCTCTCCTTTTCTGCGTTTTTGATGCTCAGCTGAGCCACTTGCAGATTCTTCATTGCCTTCTTCGGTCTTGTCTTCCATTTCAACATCACGCGCACTTCTCCGTTTTCTTTGAACCTGTAATATGGGATTTTAAACACTTTATTATATTTGACATCTGAGCTTATACTGTGGGGAAATGACAATTTAATAGCGCATTTCGAAATCGCAACTAATCAGACCTACGGTTGGGTGCCGTTCGTACACAGCAAACGATGTATGTGCCCATCTGAATTTCTCTGCGCTCTCATCTACCACCGCGCTGTCTACTCTAACAGCTACTTTTTGCAGAGCCCATAAAAGTCGGAGGCATCAAAGGAAGGCGCTCATTTCAAAAAACCAGTCAAGATTTATGCAACACTGTGGAGGGTCTAAATTGGTCGCGATCTCTGCTATAAAATCAATTTAAAAAAATTGAATAAATAAAGAAACTTAGGCTTTGAGTAAAACTGACTGTTTTAAATTCATCATCAGCTGGTGTGTTTTGTTCAATCAAAGAAGGTAGTGTAGCCGGAAGAGTCTCTATGAGCTCTGGCATATCGTCAATTTCCTCCATTGGTAAATCGTCTGCCATCTGTAATTATAAACGTATAAAAACAACATAAATACGGGAAAAGGTATTAGGTTATTAACCGAAATTGCAGAAAAATCAACCAATATACTATTTTAATAACAATAACAACAAACAATAACAATTTAAATGAATAACAACATTTAATATTTAATTTAACCGCATTTGACTGTAGCTGAAATTAAGCAAGGAAACATCTTTCCGTGCTTTACTCAGGCGTTCAAAATGTCTGAAAAAAAAGCAATAAGAAAATAAACAATAAACAAACCTTTTTGTGTACGGCAGCATTCCCTGAACGATATTAGTAATATTCGGCAATTTCAAGAGATCAGTAGGATGATAAAGATTTAAAATGCTGTACAAAACAAGCTGACTAGCCTATAAATTATTTTTATAAAAAAAACTAAAAGAATTCAAACCTGTGATGTTCTTGAATTCGTATTCCAAGTCGTTGTAAAATCAAGTAGTGTTTGAATTTTTGTGATATCTAATTTCGCCAATGCTGGCTTAAGTTGATCGATGTCGATTAATTTATCAATCACCTAAACGATATGGAAAAATTTTAAAATGACGAAAATATAAACAAACCTTAAAACAACAATGAGGTCTCACCAAACTTAATCCATACTCCAAAGCTTCTTGATATCTTTCTTGATCCAATAAATTTGACAAAGTCTTAAAACATGGGCATATTAGATTATGTGAAAAGAAACCTGTTCTTCTTCCAATTTCTGTCTCCTTTTCTTTTCTTCATCCGCTCGTTTTTCTTCTGTAATATCTTTCCAAATAATAATTGTTCCATCGCTTCCAGCTGTTATATATTCCGATTCATCCATTTTAGCACAAATAGACCATACCTAAATATACCAATGTGTTAAAATATTACGCAGCTTACTTTATCAGAATGTGCTTCAATCGTTTTCTCAGTTTCACCGCTATTTAACGTCCATATCTTTACAATTCCTGCACTATCTGCCGACAATAATTGAGTTCCTCCATTTACATACAAAATCTGCAGAAATTTAACAAAAAATAATCCAACTTACGCTGAAAACAGCACAGCTATGTTCGCTTAATGTTTGTATGCAATTTTTCTCTTGAAGATCCCAGAGTTTTATGGTCATATCTCCGCTGCAAGTTGCCACCACTTGTGCATTTGCAGCAAATTTTACATCAGCAACACCTCTTCTGTGCCCAGTAAGCGTACCGGCTATTCCCAGTTGCATTTTTTTAGTATCAATAGACCATAATTTTGCCAGTTTATCCATTCTAAAAGCGCTATATAAAAGGCTAATAATAATAACTTACCCTCCCGTAATACAAATAGTATCAGACATAGAAACATCTAAACAATTGACATCTTTTGCATGAGCAACAATAGTAGAAGAGCATGCAATTTTTGGTCTAAATTTAATGGCGTTTTTAACAAAAGAAAGTGGAAAATCTTACGTATTCTCAAATTCCACTTTTTTGATTTTCATATCCACGTTCTGTAACGACCAGAGTTTTAGCGTTGTATCTGTGGAAACAGATAGCAAGAATCGCTGATTATGCGAAAATCGCACAGCGTTAACTGCATTTGTATGGCCGGTTGCCCGAGCAAGAGGAATAAGCGTAGGAATATCATCTTCAGAATGAGCTGGATTTAAATAATTTTTAACAAAAAAAAATCTGAATTACCTCCTAACTTCCATAATATAATTATATTATCTTTCGAACAAGATGCCAATAAATTTTTATCCCACTTAGCAGCTGCAACGCTTAACACATTTTCAGTGTGCCCTATAATTAGTAAGTAAACTAAAAAGCCAAGAAGATACCGTGAATTAATTGGCAATCCCAGCACTTGGTATCGTATAATCGAACATCGTGGCTATTAGAAGCGATTGCAAGATGCGTTTCTTCTTTTCCAAATAAGCAGCAAGAATAAATCTAATAAAATAAATGGAAAGGGAAAATAAAATACCTCATCCTGGAAGCCGACTATTTGCCTCGACACGCTAAAGTCTTTGAAATTTATTATGAAAATGTTTTCTTCTGCTGATACCAAAAGAAGTTGATCACGTATGGGATTATATGAAATAGAATCTATTCGGCACCTAAAAAATTGTCTAAAGTTTCAAATTTACAAAATACTTGGTGATAAGTTTATTCCGCGTATTGTGAGCAGTTTCAACTATCCATTCTTTTAAAATTCCATCTTCACCAACTGTAACGATATTTCCGTTGTGAACAAGAACAGCGCCTTCAATTGATTCAAAAACAGGAAGCGTCTAAATTAAAAGTTGTATCAATGTGAGATGCTAACCTTTAATTTCTCCCTGGATTCAATATCCACAATTGACAGTGTTTGATCTCTCGATAAAAATGTAGCTTTCCTTCCCTTACTTGTTATAATAATCGATGTAATATTACTAAAAATATGTACGTATGAGAAACAAATAACAGAGGTGAACCTGGTATGATTGGTCCAAGTGTGAGCCAGTTTTTTCAGCGCTCCTTTATTTAAATCGAACATGTTGACCTATAAGAAATATATTTTGGAGTGAACTCAAACAAACTTTTCCTCCTATATAACCAGCCAGTAAACGATTATCACGAATGAAGCATATTGTAGAAACAACATCATCGCCTTTTAATGTGTGAGTGCAATGCTGCTGGTTCATATCCCAGACCTAAATTTATTTACTAATAAAAAAACTTGGTTATTCATACTTTGATTGAATGATCGGCAGAACCTGTAGCAAGAAGAGAACCATCTTGATTGAATTTCATTGTAAGAATAGGTGCTGTATGACTACTTTTCCATGCTCTAGCAATAGTTGGACTTGGATTAGTTTCTGATGGTAGAGTATATTCGCGTACCTAGATAGGTGTTTAAAAAAAGTAGTGAAAAAAAACTTACCATTTGATTATTATATGCAACAACAAGGCGCATTCGAAGGTTATCTATGCATATGGAAGTAATACTGACGCTTTCTTCAGCATCCCCAATTATTGTACTAAATTGAATATGTAACTATTTAAAAAAATACTTACGTAGATAAATTGTCATCCAGATTTATTACTTTGATTATATTTGTGCATGTTGAGTAAAGATATTTCCCATTTGCACTCCATTCCACTTCTCCACCAGTGAAAAACGAACCTATTGTTCGCTTTACGGCTAATTCCTTAACAAGCTGCTTCATAAACTGAAAAAAAATATTTTTACATAAGCCAGAAAGAAGAGAAATAAAAAATTATAGCGAGTAAAGGTAAAATTGCAGTATTTAGGATCGGTGCTATAGCTGGTTAGACCTTTAACCATTCAATGGAATCAAATAGCGCTTCCGCCGTACGGCAAACATTCTACCATCTTTTTCATTTTGTTTTTCGTTTCTTGTATGCAATAGATACCAACGAATAGAACAAAAAATAACGTAGGAAAAAGAATAAAGTAAACCAGAAGAGAAAGCAAACCAAGATTTTTACGCTTCTAAAGCTTTGCTCAAAGTTTACAATGTGTCATGTGATGTCTATCGTTGGTTTTTATTGACGCTTACAGTATTCTCGTTTAAAAAACCCTTAAAATTTATTTTATTTGTATGACTTTCAGCTGAAATGATCATCTACTAAAGTGGTATGAACTCGTTTCTTCATAAACGGGTGTTGAGAATACTAACCCCAAAGAGAGTAACATTTCTGGTCATATTTGCTAGTCTCATTTATGTTACTCTATTCCGAAGTACATCTACTTATTTGTAAGTATTCGTCAACATATTTACAATAATTTTATTTAGAAATATCACTGAATCACAATATGCACCGCACAAAGAAAGCCAAGAGAGGCCACAGGATAAACGGAGAAATGAGCACATCGAGCATAGAGATCCGCTGGATAAGTCTGTTATCACCCTCGTTCAGCCATAAATGACTTCTTTAGGATAGAATTAACTGAGCAGGAAGCAGATCATTTAGTTGAACAAGTTCTCAACTCGGATCAGAAACAAACAGTAATGGAACAAGTGAAAAAGCGGTAAGACATGACATCTTTATCGAAAGAAAACGCCTTTTTAGACCATTCACAGTCGACAACAGTGGAATTTGTCCAGAAATTGAAGATATTCCTGATCTAATTGTGAGTTCTTGTGCATCTGCTTTATATTTCCTTCAGGGTCCTCTTCCTCAAGCTCTTCTTCTTATTCAAAATTTAAAAGAACAAGAAATCTCGTCGAGTCATCCCGAATTACAACCCGGAGGGCAATGGGCGCCACAAGATTGCAAGGTATCATTTCCCGCTTATTTTTATTGACTTCGATCCCAGGCCCGGTATAAAATAGCCGTAATAATTCCGTTCCGCGATCGACAATCCCATCTGACACGGTTGCTGGCCTTTCTAATCCCAATACTAAAGCGACAAAGACTCGACTTTCGATTCATTGTGACAGAACAGGTTAGTCGCCGGAGGGCAAAACGACTGTTTCAGTACGGAAATGACTTATTCAACAAAGGTAGAATTATGAATGCCGCCTTCAATTATGCTGAAAATCTTGGTGTCGACTGTGTCATATTCCACGATGTCGATATGTTCCCACAGGTTCTATCCGCCCTGGTCGACTCGTATCCCGACTTTTAGGATGACCGGACGCCATATGCCTGCCCACCACAGCCGCGTCATTTGGGTGCTTTTGTCAGCAACCTCGGCTACCAGTGAGTATCCAACAGTAATTTCTAAACCCCATATAAATAGATTATGGTATAAAGAGATTGTCGGAGGTGTGCTGGCCGTGTCCATAACTGATTACAAGACAATCAACGGCTATTCGAATTTATATTGGGCGTGGGGAGGCGAGGATGATGACATGGGTACTTATATCTGCCAGCTGTGTACACTCTCACCTTTTAGGAAAACGTATTCTCTCTTTAAATTATACAATCGAAAGGCCGGATCCCGAAGTGGCCAGGTATTCTATGTTGAAACACGTCAAACGGCAAAGAACGGCGCCAAAATTGATGTAGGATGGGAGGCGGACACCACTTTATGTTGACTTTTCAGTTACCAATTATTGGGTAATTCGGAGCAGAGGATATCCACCGACGGATTGAACCAAACCTCGTGGACAGTGAGAAAAGTAAGCTTGGAATAAGGGAAAGATAACGAGATCTAGGCAATCATCCGTCCGCTTTACTACCATCTGTACGTCGACGTCGGCCAAGTTCCCGATGAATGGCGAGCCAAGGCCTAGTCCCCTGTCTCTTTCCATCTTGCCCTATTTCCCTGTGACATTTAGTGCAGGTATCCACCTCGACAGTCTCGATAGCTTTACATGTCCGGATTCCCATATCTCCCTTCCGACACCAGCCACCTCTATTTTGTGATATCTTTTGGGTTGTAGTCCCCTCCTCTAGTTTTTGTATATATCGATTTGGGTTCAAAACTGCCTTTCTCCGCCGGAATTCTCATTGCCAAAATAATAGCATAATTTACCAGTATAATAAAAAACCTCTTGCTTTAATTCTGTCTTACTTTTTGTCGGGAAATTGACCCAGAAATGTCGGAAATCGGACACCAACTTGTTGTAATCAATCTTCAGGTGGATGGAATGTCACATCGACAAGGTGCCGCCACACATTTTGATAAAGATTTTATCCAAAATTGGGAGATCCAAAGATATATCACTCTATGCCAGGTAGGAGAAAAAAAATGTGAAAAAGAAGCCAAAACTTTAGTGTTTCCCGGAGGTGGAGGAATATTTGTATTTGTCCCGAGTTGTGGAAAAAAGTCGAGTTCGAGGGAGTCGACCGGATATCTCTCAAACAGTTGACTACCTTCGTCAGTAGCCCTTATTCTCAAGATGTCATCCATCTAAGGTAGAGAAACATATTCCATCTATCGACTTCGATCCAGTATTGAGGGATACATTATCCGCCGGATGGAAGTCGGCTCACAGTCGACAATCACAAATCATGTCCTGAATCGGATAGGCAAGAAGATGACCCGGTTGAAAAGTCTCCGTCTCTGGAATGCCAACATCAGTAGTCTAAACATCAAAAATTTCCCCAAAAGGTATTGTTTCTTGGGGAAAATCACTGTTCTCCAGGTTAGAGTCTCTCTCCCTTGAAGGATGCATTATCGATTGTAATTTCCTGTCCGCTCTCGCCCAGAGAGATGTCCTTCCGCAATTGAAACAGCTTGACCTCAACTACGTGCACAATCTGACAAGTTACAGCAGTTCATTCGATGCCATTCTCAAGAAAAAAGTGAGATGGCCTCGATTTGTGACAAAAACCCGTTCAGGGACTGGAGAAACTTCAAATCAGACATTGCTATCGGATAGACAATAAGGAATTGGCAAAAATATCATTGATGTCTAATTTAAAAGTACTCAATTTGTCTGAAATAGCATCAGTCAATAACTCCGTCCTCAAGGCGTTGACTCCTCTTCAGTATGTTTGATCAGAAAACTGTGACTTATCCATTTAGGCTGACCGAGCTATACCTCGCTTTCACCGTCGTATCCGATGTTGGCCTCATCACTTATAGCAAAGATGGCCCGCATTCTCTTCAACTGCTTGATATCCGAGGATGTCCAAAAGTCACGGCGGCTTCTCTTTATGAATTACAGTCCAATATGAGGTCACTTTCACCATTTCATAAAAAACACGACAGTTCAGATTGAAGACAATTTGGATTTCGGGAAGGATGAAAGGAGCCGACGAGGCCAGAAAGGTTATTCATTCTCCGAGAATACTTGACGAAGTGGATCTCAAGAAAATGGCTGCCGCCATTGATTTCAACAACTATTCTGCTCATTTTGCTGATGTTTTGGAAGATCGAATAGACGAAGATGTGGTGGAGGAAGGGAACATTCCCGTGCAACCGGGTTATTTACAATAGAAAGCTACTATTTTAATAGTTTATTCAACAACAAACATCTATTCTGCTATCATCTAATTGTTATTTTCGTCGACATCATCGTCGAAACTCAGACGACGAGGAGCAACCTTCGGGGAACCGGCAGTACGATGGGAAATCACGCGGTCGGATGATGGGGCATGAGTCAAATCTCCATATTGCCGATAGATGAACTGAATCTGAACAAGGCGAAATTAAACAATAGAAAAAAAAGAATACATTTGTAGGAGGAGTCATCTCGCTCAAATGAGGAGTCGACTTGTTGAAAATGGGGCCATGGGGGCTGTCGGTACTAACAGTAAGCAGCTCCAAACTCTGATTGATGAAAGAGTCACCAGTGGCCAGAGAATGCTCGCCCAATGATTTGTTCGACGGTGTCGTCTTCTCGCTGCTCATCGTCTTGTCCAGCTCGAAATCGTCTTCTTCAAGTTTGAATGGGATCGGCACAATCTTTCCTGCTCTTCGCCTTTTGCTGGTCCTCACCGGCGCCCAGGTCAGGTCGCCATATAACTGGAAAAGAGTCCGGGCCTAGAATTACCATTATTGTAAGAAGAGATGCGATAGACGTACAGATGGAGGAGGCGTCGTATCCCTTTTGAAGGAAAGTCCTGGAGACTTGTGAGGACTATGATAGTCACCGGAGTCGGGAGAATCACAAGATAACATTCTAGGCACAAATTGGATTGATTAGATTAGTGGATATACCGCACACTGGAAGCCATCGAAAATATAAACAGACTGTAGATATTTCACGTTGAAGTCGAATCTGGTTAAATCGTGTCAAAAAGAACATGTCAAATGTGGACGGAAAAGATCTTCAGTCCAAGCAATCTCTTTTTGGGTAACGGTCGTCGTCTCCAAAAGATGAAGAAGTCACCGAAGGACAAAGAACAGAAGCAGGAAAAGGTACGCTGACACCAACGTTTATACTCGCTTTTCATGCTGCAAACCATTAGTTTGAAAAGCTCGAGCAGTTGGTTCGAGCATCAACTTACAGATAAGCAAGTTCAGGTTATCTCTGAAAGACCGTCGGATGATGCCATCGGACGAGCATTGGATGCTGCACCGACGCAGGAAAATGCCCGCACCGAGTACTCGTTGTCGTCGGAAGCACAGATGGTCGGAGTGGCTTCGCCTTTTCAGCCTGTCGGCGGCTGGATGAACAAGACGCCGTGTTGCTTCAGTCCACGAAATGAAATCAGTCCCAAGTCCGAAATTTGGAAGGAGGACAAAGTCGAGAAGTCGCCTAGTCCTGAAAGAAGAAGAATCGACATCAAGGATGACGAGTCGCCGGCAAACACGCAGCTCAGAACTCCGCCACTTCGAGAAACTGTCGACGTCCGGACCGTATTGAGGTTGTTCTGTCTTCTATAATTATTATAAAAAATATAGGGATCAGCATTTATCGGACAATCTAAGAGCCAGTCTACTCATGACCGCCCAGGGCAGCGATTCATCACAGGATGACACGAGTCATTCTTACAATCAGGACGAGGATCCCAACAGTCCAGTGGCAAAGAAGCAATCCGTATCGATAATAGAACAATCTCGCCATCCTGCAGCTCATTTCAATGAAGTTCCATCCATGGATCCGCCTTTTGTTGTGAACATGGCCGGTGAGACAGTCTACCAGAGGATGGTCATCCAAGGAGAGGAGCTGAGTGAAGTGCCTTACGAGGATCTGAAAAAGGCCGCTGAGCAGCTGATCGACGCATTGAAGATTCGCAGCGAGTACATGGAACGCCTAGGCAAGCACACGTTTCCCGTGACGACGAAACACTTTTTGACCGGGAAATATCCGACCGAAATGCCAAAGAAATTCTTGAAAACGGAGGAGATGTTCAATTCCCAGTTGGATTTTCATCCGCCTCCAGTCGGCGAAGACCATTGGGAACTCAAGAAAGAACTACCGATTTATCCTCAACGCTATACGGTATGTTATTTCCTTTTTAAATTATATTTTTAGCTGGTGAGAAAGGGCGGAGTAGTGCATATTATTGACCCAACCACTGGCGTATTGGTCGAAGATCTCAAGAAATTTTACATTTCCAAGGAACAATTTCTTCGCGACGCGGAAAAAATCTCTCTGATGATGGTCGACGGCCCTTTGTTAGTCGACCTATTCTACTTTTATTCAGCATATTTAGGAAATCATACTGTTATCGGCGTCTGTCGCTTCTACAAAACAAGTTCCAGTTGCACGTGTTGATGAATGAACTCCGCGAGCTGAATGAGCAGAAGGTCGTCTCGCACAAGGACTTTTATAATATTCGAAAAGTCGACACCCACATCCATGCGGCCTCGTCAATGAATCAGAAACATCTGGTCCGGTTCATAAAGAAGAAATTGAAAAAGGACGGCGATACGGTGGTGATGAAGAGAAATGGCAAACCGTTGACGCTGAAAGACGTCTTTACAACCATGGGCATCCGAGCCGAGGATCTGTCCGTCGACATGCTGGATGTCCACGCCGATAGGAATACTTTTCACAGATTTGATAAGTTCAATACCAAGTGAGATTGCTCCTTTTTATGTGTTTGAATAAAAGATGTCCAGGTACAATCCGATAGGAGACTCGTCGCTGCGAGAGACTTTTCTGAAGACGGACAATTATGTCGAGGGCAAGTACTTTGCCGAGCTGTTGAAGGAAGTTTTTACCGATTTGGAGGACAGCAAATATCAACACGTGGAGATGAGACTGAGCATTTACGGGAGAAAGTTGGATGAATGGGATAAGCTGGCCAAATGGGCAATTCGACATGATGTCTGGAGTAGCAACAACAAGTTTATGATACAGCTTCCTCGTCTCTAGTCTGTTTTTTTTTCATTTTTTAATATTTAAAATTGTTTAGTGACATCTATCGAGCTAAGGAATTGGTCAAAAGCTTCGACGACATGTTGCATTTCATTTTCACGCCGCTCTTCGAAGCCACCAACAATCCGGCCAGTCATCCGGATCTTGCACGATTTCTGTGTCATGTGAGCGGATTTGACAGTGTCGACGATGAATCGAAGCATGAATTTGTCCATTTTGACCGGTCGACGCCATCTCCTCCAGACTACAAGGATCATGAGAACCCGCCTTACAGCTATTACCTATTCTATATGTATGCCAATATCTGTGCATTAAATGCCTTCCGTCGTATGAGAGGGCTGAACACGTTCGCGTTGAGACCTCATTGTGGAGAGGCTGGCCACGTGAATCATCTTCTGATTGGATATCTGACAAGCGAGAGCATCTCCCATGGGATCCTCCTTCGAAAGGTCCCCGTGCTACAGTATCTGTTCTACCTGACCCAGATGGGAATTGCCATGTCACCGCTGTCGAATAATTCTCTCTTTATCAGCTATCAACGTAATCCTTTGCCGGAATATCTTCAAAAGGGATTGAATGTCTCCCTGTCGACGGATGATCCTCTCCAATTCCATTACACCCGCGAAGCCCTGATGGAGGAGTATTCCATTGCTGCTCAGGTTAATCCTTTTCTCTTTTCAGTCAAACTGTTTTAGGTATGGAAATTGAGCTCGTGCGACATGTGTGAACTGGCCCGAAACTCGGTTCTCCAAAGCGGTTTTGAGGACAAGCTGAAACGCTACTGGCTTGGCGGATTCTTCAAGGAGGAAGGTGTCCTCGGAAACGATATTCGATGCACAAATGTCCCGGATATTCGTGTCTCTTTCCGCCACGAGACACTGATCCACGAGCTGAAAAATCTATTCCGAACGACTTCCCATGGGGCAGAATGAGACGAAAGAACATGCGCCCTATTGTCAGTCTTCCTTCATATGAATAAATTATTTTTGTTACTGTTATTTTTCATGTGATCCTCTGTGTTTAGATTAGAGTCATCTGCCGATATTTGTAAATGACGGGGTGATGACCCAATAGCAGTTGAAATGAGGAAAGCATCGCTGTTATTGGAACGCGAAGCTTTTGATAATTTCGCGTCTCTGAAGTTTGACCATTTCATTCGCAATCAATGTCTATTCCGCGTCTCTCCCACCCGGCTACCGAGTTGATCTTTCAGTCTACCAAAATGCCCTCTGGACTTGCCAGCCCTCTTCTGAAGATGCAGCTAGAATCTCCACAAGTTGCTCCTACTACATCGAAAGAATTTGTCATCCACAAGAGGACCAACACCACAGGGGTAAGTCAGAAGTCAAAGTATCCGAAATTTTTCTATTTTTCAGAGGATTCGAAACCTTCGAACGGGGGAGCCTGAAGTCGTCGATCGACCATTGCCTGCTGGAGAACATCCTTTGGAATACTTCGTCACCGATTATACAGTCATCATGGACTCGTTTGCCGCCCCTTGCAGAGAAGGAAGATTACCAGAAGAAGAAGTCAACTGGCTGGTGGAATCCAAGGGAACACCGAAAAGGGGAAGCGAAAAGATCCAGAGAGCCACAAGACGACCAGCCGGTCTCTTCGATGATTGCTCTTCCCCGTCGACGCAGTCCTGTCCTCGGCTGATGGAAGCGTATCTCGCCAATTGAGTTATTAGTAATTTTTTTTCATATGTTTCAGAGTTCATTATATATTCCTATTATTCATCTTTTTCCGTGTATAGTTTCTGTAATAAAAATTGTAACCAAAAAAAAGTATCAATGTTGCTGTTTTTCCACCAGCTTGTAATAGAATCCTTTTCGAGCCATCAGGGTTATATGAGTGCCTTGCTCGACGACTCGACCATCTCGACAAACCACTATGAGATCAGCATTCTAAAGATCCATAAGACTAGAAAATTATAAGCAAAACGTACTTGAATAGTCGACAGACGGTGGGCAACGACAACGCATGTTCTTCCCAATCGAGCGCGATCCAACGCCTCTTGTACCACCTGAATTGTGTCGTCTATTAAAGCATCTTCCCTCACTTTCTGACTGTCGGCATCCAATGCGCTAGTAGCCTCGTCGAGCAAAAGTATCTTTGGATTTCTGACAATCGCCCTGGCGATAGATATTCTCTGTTTCTGTCCACCAGAGAGTCGACCTCCTTTCGGTCCCACCCGAGTGTCATATCCTTCTGGCAATGTGACCACAAACGAGTGAATATTAGCCAATTTAGCCGCCTGTTCGACTTGTTCCTGGCTAATTGGCTCTTTGATTCCATAGACAATATTCTCTCTAAATTGGTGAATATATTGAGATTACGAGGAAATACCGAATGGTGATGTCGAAGAGGGTGGGCTCCTGTCCGACGAGGGCTATTTGATCACGCCAATGAGTAATCGAAAGATCTCGAATGTTATAGGAATCGGCATTCTAAAGATAATGAACGGGAGGAATGGTACATACCACAGTGCCACAGAGCGGATCATAATATCTTTCTAGAAGTTGGATTACTGTACTCTTTCCTGAACCAGAAGATCCGACCAAAGCGACGGTCTGTCCAAATTTGGCATTGATGGTGATACCGTCCAGCACAAGATATCGAGGTCGACTCGGATAACTGAAGTAGACACTCTTTAGGGAGATGTTTCCAGTCAATTGCTGAAATAAAATATTATTGGAAATTGGTTCGACTGACGGGTGTCTCTCCACTGTGGCTCATATTGTCGAATCGCGGCTCGGATTTCATCATAGAAAATAAAACACCGGCCGATATTCTGGCCCTGACATATTCAGGGAAATAAGAGGCAGCTGCCATTACAGACATACTCGCCATATTCAAAGATTCTATAACTCTGAATGCATGTCATAGTCGAGTAAAGTGAAGCAAACTAACTGGAATATTGTGAAGGGTGTACTCCATCCATTTAAGACGAGTACCATTCCGAAAGCGTAAGCTATCGCGAAGTTGAACATGACGAAAGCATTTCCCAAGGCAAAGTTGAGCGATTGCCAAAGCCCTAGGCTCGGATTTTTCCGAATCTGGACAGCCAGTACCTCGAACAACAGCTCTTTTAAATGGCTTTGTGGCTGCGTTACAGTAGGCAGCATACATATAATCCTGTCGATTGAGGGACTGGATACAACGGACATTCACAATGGCCTCCGTCGTTAGCTGAAACATTTTTCTTGGATAAAAAAGAATAGATTACCCTTGTGGCTTCTATGGCGACTTCCATGTCTCTTTGTCCTCTGAATTTGAGATATTGAGCCACTGCGCTCTGAGCAGCTACTGTAATTTTATCCAGTTTTCATTGTAAGATTTGTTTTACCTAATAAAAGTGCGGTGGCAAGTCCAATCGGGGCCATATTCCATCCAAAATAGAACGCTATGGATAATCCAGCAAGAAGAGAACTGATGCCCTGGAGAACTTCAGAGAGACGCTGGTCAATGGCCTGCAATTGGAAGGAACTGATTTATATTAGGGAAAGACTAACCGCCTGAACATTGGGAGCATCTGCTGAGAGTCTTGATGTAAGAGTACCGACATTATGTTTCTGATCATCGAAGTAGGAAGCATCTTGTCGGAGTAGATTCTAAGGCGAGAATGGTCGATCGTCGACTGCTCACCTTGTAGACATCCAATCGTAGTCGGGCAGCCATCCTCTCTCCAGCAATGCCAAAAAAGCTTCCCGAAGAGAACGTCGTCAGTCCACTGTAAAAAGCCAATAACAAGAAGAGAAGAGAATTGGTAATGCTCTCCGAAGCGTCGCCATCGAGTTGAAGATTGGAGAGAATCTAAAGAATTCCATTGGATCCCCTGGAACTAACCTTGAATAGTTTTCCATATATGATAGAGAAAACAGGCCAGGTGAGACCACGAAGAATGGTGAGGACAAAACCGCCGAGAGCAACGGCCATCTCCTAAAACCATGCATAATTGTCTGTGATCCATAACATACAGGGCGAGAATATCGAAAAATGTCAGTAAGAGAAGCCTCCATGGCTCCCTCCTGTTCCATTTCGTAGCGGGCACTTTCTATCAGCCATTGCTCCTCCTGGGCATTGTTGCTGACAAGACTTTGTCGGACTCTATCAGAAGCGCGTTTTAGGTCGACCTTCGATGATCTCAATGGCTCGTCCGCATTTTCCGAATTGCCGACTCCTCGCTGGATATTCACTGGGAGAACTTCTAAAGAAGATATTAGTCACTAGATAAAAATCATAAAAACAGGGCCATTTGGGTACTTTTCTCTCTCCCCCTCAAAATCAAAAGAATCACTAACGTTTTGAATTTTTTGGCCTCGGTTCCAAGTGAAATAGAAAATAGTGAACGGGAGGATTGTACTCTTTAGCGAGATGGCCTAAACTGGCTCTTCTAACAGATCTCCCCTATGACACTGCGCCACTCACCGTCTAGGGTCGTGTCCTCTTCTCCTTTGGCTATTTCCTGGGCCTTTATCATCTTGCCATACACGCCGTCTTCGATTTCCATCAATTCATCATGTGTGCCACTTTCTACAATTTGCCCATGACTGAACACGTATATTTTATCCGAGTTTTTAATGGTACTGAGTCTATGGGCAACTGTAATCGTAGATCTACCCTGGCTGGCCTTTTCCAGGGCTTGAGTTACAATATGTTCAGACTCTGAGTCCAACGCAGAGGTTGCCTGAAGTTCTCTTCTGTATAAGCGAAGGATCTGTTCACCTCATCCAGCAGCAATATCTTTGGTTTTCGGGCCAATACTCGAGCTAGAGAGATCCTCTGTTTTTGACCACCAGACAGTTGTATGGCTCCTTCTCCGATCACTGTATCATAGCCCTGAATGTCTCTTGAATTCCTTAGAAGGATGAACTAACATCGACTAATTTCATTATAAATTCGTGGGCATTTGCCTGTTTACAGACTTCTTCCAAATCGGCATCGGTAATAGAAGTATCTCCCATTCTAAATGTCACTACTGGAAATTGTATCACCTCGACGAACCGTATATTGTCGGCTACCGAGGCGAAGAAGATGACGGGTTCTTGTTGGACAACGCCGACCATACTCCTCAAGTAACGGATGTTATAGTCGCGAAGAGGGATGCCATCCAGGGTGATCTGAATGTTGTCAAGTCAAAGCTATCGACTTACAATTCCAGCGTCTTGCTCATAAAAACGCTGAAGAAAACCAAGAATTGTACTCTTTCCACAGCCGGAAGGGCCGACAAGAGCCACCGTTTCACCAGCGTTTACCTGAATTATTGTTAGGTATAGTCTACAGTATACACCACCTCGAGATTAATTCCGTCCAAAACTTTGACTTCCGGCCGGCTTGGATAGGTGAAGTGGACGTCCTGTACATGAATGTTTCCGGAGATCTCTTTTGGTCTCAGACCGTCCGTGCGGTCACTGTCAATGGGTGGGACACGGTCAATGACGGAGAAGATGTCCTTGGCAGCCAATCTGGCCCCCAGAACGACTCCCAACTGTGGAGCAGCTGCTCCAATGCGAATAGTAGCCAACATCACCGCCCAGAAAACGGCGAAGACTGTTCCTGGTGAAACTATTCCATCCACCACTAAAGTTGTTCCAAACCTAAACAAGAGGAAGTCAAGAAAAGGACAAGCATCTTACCAAAAGGCTACAGCCATCATAGCGAACATTAGAGCAAGAGGAGCTGCTGCGAATCCAGCCAGTACATAGGCTTTTGTACAGCCAAGTCGCTTTGTAACATCCAACTGCTTCTCATATCTGGAATAGCCAGTTACTGCTAATTGCCAAGGTACCTGTTAATTTCTTGTTGTTGAGCATTGAAAGCCATTACAGTTCGAATGCCTGAAATGACTTCCATGGCAATTGAGCCAGCAGACGAAGAGGCGGCCATCTCTCGTTTGGCTGCTCCTGACAACATCTGAACAAAATTCTCCTCTAAATATTATTCATGTCTACCTTTCCAGAGACATACATTGATCCCAGAAGAAGCGGCACAGTAATCATCATGACCAAACTCATTTGCCAACTGAAATAGAAAAAAGTTTTTCGGTGGTCGGTGGGAGACAGACCAGAGGGTGAAACCGACGGCAATTCCACTGACAAAGCAGCCGATGGCATTTAGAATTAGCACAAGTTTGTCGCCAGCACCTTCCTTGATTCTTTCAATGCCTCGACTCATTCTCATCGCCAGCGAACCTGCGTCATTATCGTCAAACCATGCCACATTCTGACGCATCACCGCTCGGAGGTAGGCTTTGCGGAGATACGCAACCCGCCTCTCGCACAGGATGTATAGACACGCATTCTGATACGATTTTTGTAATGGAAGGAAGGAAAAGAAACAGACTGAAAGGTAGCCAGCACAGAAAAGAGCTAATCCGATGAGGAAGTACAGCAGGCAATAATGGAGAACTTCTATCTTGAACTCGGACAAGTCCAATGTTCCCGACGTGTAGTTAGCCTCAGATGATATCAGTGTATCCGTTATTCCTGTATATTCCTTACTTCCCCTTCCCGGTATCTAACCTTTGAAGACAACGCTATTGAAGGGTTGGATGGCGCCGCTGACCAGACTGAGAACAACGCCGCCGATGAGAAGAAGGACATCGAGACAATCACATCCACGCATCTGAACGGAGGGAAATCATCGGCTCTCGATCACTTTTCTTACACTTTCTTGAATGTTTTAGGAAGCCCATGACGGAAAAAAAGTGGTATGGGTTGTAAAAGCGAAAATGCCAAGAGGAATGGCTCATGGGAGGCATTGATTTAAATGGAGGAGGAAGCGAATCATCGGCAAATCAATTGCACGCCATCGGCTTTGACAAAAAAATATTACTTTTTTTGGTTTTTGAATTTCTGCCAGATGGCGGAACATCCTCGCCCTTATTCTGGAGATGCTTGTATTTCGATATTGAATGGATCGGGGCAATAGAGACGAGGGACAAATAAAATACAACAAACTTTTTTTAATAAGACTTACAATATCAAGACATCCGGCACCATTCAATTTGCCATCGTCGTCGGAACTCTTCCCCTCCTTGAAACCATTCTTTTCTGGTTGAACTCTCATTGTGAGCAAAGAGAGAAACGTCGGCCGAATAGTTTCCGGACGTGTCGACTGTTTTAAAAGTTGCCAACTTTGAATAAATTACGGTCTATAATCGGCTCCGACACCCCGAGAATCATCATCTGTAGACTACGCACAACCTACACAAACATCGACTATGTCTCAGGTAAATGTCTCTCTAATCCACTGCCGTTCTTCTTCTTCTTTTTGTTGCCTCGGCTAATGGCCCATTCACAGAGTGATATCCTCTCAATCAAGGATGTCGCGTCGGCTCGTCGGCACCATAGTAACCCGAATCTTCTTCTTCTCCTCTCCTTTTACCCACCTCATTTTCACTCAATATCTTTCTACTTTGAGTTTTCAATTAGAAGCATTTCTCCTCAGCCTCTGATATCGTCTACTTTTTAACTCATCTCAGCCTTCCTCGTATAATCATAATTACCCTGTGTGCCAAGTGAACCCAAGCGAGCAATTTAAACGGTTTTGAAAATCTTTCCAAAAAGGGAAATATTCTAAAGAAGTTTTAGAAATTTTAGGGGAAAAAATGGACAAAGACAGTCGGTTTCTATCAAAGTCGACGGGAAACCTACGGCATTCCGAGTATGTTTTATCGAGATCGACAAGAAGATGTCAGTTTAGGCGACATCCAGTCATCGCCTACTTGCTGGATTTGAGTGGTGACAAGGACTCGCTGGCCCCATTCAGTGTTAGACGAGGATCCAATTGCTCTGCTCTTTCAGAAAGGTTTGTCATCCATTCCAGTAATTTCCCTGTTCTTGATCTTCCTTGTACCTCATTACCGCCTGTCGTCCATTGAATAAATTGCCCATTCATCCGCAATTCTCCCTCACTTCATCTTATTCCCTTCTCTGCAATTGTTTTTTTCTCGCCTCGTTTTCTTTTGATTTTTCTTCGCGCTCGTTTCAATTATCCCCACATCAGCTGCCTCCAACTTTCAATCGGCTTACCGGGCCTCCTGCTGCCGTTTCCCCGGCGACGACTTCGCTGCCGGTAAAGGACACCAGGCGGGAACTTGAAGGAACCTTGATCAACTTTTCATCATAATCGGGCAGTTTACGCCCCCCTTTCCATACGATATGGGCAACAGCAGTTATTATTTTCGAATGCCCAAAAAGAGATACTTTTTTTTCTATTCTAGACCCGTTGCCTTATTTGTTTGATTCCTTGACTTCCTTCTAAGTTTGTAGCTCCTCGAGTCGAGTTCCTCGTGACCCTTGTCGTGCCCTCTAAAAGTACATATCCCTACAAAACAGAGCCATTTCTTACTATGCCTCGTGAGGTAGTCTTTTTTCTTCCTCTCTCGTACTCCCGTCCAGGGACGAGTCTGTTGACAGAAGGGCAGCACCTGGCTCTAGATTGTTTCCATACTCTTTTCTCTCCCTATTCCTTGTGATAATATTCTACTGACTGTCTTTTGTTAACATCGATTTTCCCCCCTTGTGAATCTAATTGGCGCGGTTGGCTCCCACACAATTTTTCTTTGATTCATCCCAGAATAATCGAGGATGAGGTTACAGTCAGCCAAACCTGAGTCGTTGCGTTCTATGCCGAGTTCCGGCTCCGCTACACCCGCTTCCACATCGAGACCGTAAGTTTTGGGGGAAATTTGCTGAAAAAAAAGAAGAATACGGGACAATTTCAGTCCGACAATCAGATCGCGGGCATCTTCTGCCGCTTCGAGCGGTCTCGACTCGAGTCAAGTACATCTCCTGTTGAATAAAAGAGATAGTCGAAGCAGTATCTTTGCCGCAAACAGTTCCTTCACAGGTATAACTTATGTCCAATCTCAATAAAAGACAATACACAGAGCCGCAATCTCCGACCAGTGTCGGCGCTGGATCTGTCTCGTCAACGACTCCTCTCTTGAGGGGTTCCTTTCATGAAGATGTTCCTGAGCAGATGAAGAAGGAAAATGGGAGAGAGCGCCTGCCACCGAGGAAAGTATCCGCAGAGAAGCCACATCCTCAAAGGAAGAATATAATAACAGTCAAGCCACGAAATGAGGTGTTTAGGAGAAAAAATAATAGAAAAGATAAATTTCAGCAAAAGGCTAGACCAATGGGCCAGTCACGTCCAGGTAGTCCTGAGCAACATCGCCAACTGGAAAGAACACTAACGGAGCCGAATCTCTCGATGCAGCCGACAATGTATTTGAACGAAATCATCTGGCAAATTGACGATCTCGTCTTTGTCGGCGGGGTCGAAGCCTCGTGCAACATGAACTTGCTATGTCGATTGAATGTGACCTTCTTTTTGGACCTGACCGACGATCCTGACAGAAAGTGAGATATTCTGAGATCGATTGTCATATGTAGACATCTAAGAGACAATAAAACGCCATGCCTCTGCTCGATGCCCAGTCGACATTCCCGCTACATGGTCGACATCAAACTACCGACAGAAAATGCCGCCTACTGGTTCGATGTGGGCTGTACCCTTTTTTTCTTCAATATACTTCTTCAGGCAAATGGACAACAGATATCGATGACTGATCTCTATGAAAGATTTGTCGGTCTTACTGAAAAGGCCATAAAAGCTGAGAGAAAAGTTCTCGTCTTCAGTAACAAAGGCAGAAATAAGTGGGACCAGAGAAGTCAAGGGTATACTAGAGTACAATTTTAGGGCGCCGGCCTTTGCTGCTGCCTATTTGATGCACACGCACCGTATCTCACGGGCTGCCGCTGTCGGAAAAGTGCAAAAAGCTGTAAGTCGACGGGTCGATGAAAAAAAAGAGACAATTTCAGATGGAGACAATGCGTCCACCTGTCAGTATCTCGGATTATCTTCAGCGATCGCTGATGCGGTATCAAGTCCACAAAAATATTGAAGTCGACTCGGCCTATGACTCGACCCATTCGACGTCAATTTTCCGTGTTCCTAGGACTGCTTGGATCTGAATAGAAAACAATTTTGACAATTTTTGTTGTTGTTTTTAATCAATAATCACCTCGCCAGTGTTTTTCACGCGCTGTTTTCCATCAATTTTTACGAAAAACAAATAAATTTAGAAATATTTTAAACAGGAGTCAAGTCTATTTGTTGGCATTTATCATGTCTGAATCCAAATCGATGGACATGATCCGGTCGGCGTTGGATAGGAACGCGCAGGTACAACCCGCTCCACCAGCTGACACCTTTCTCTCCTTTTGCTTCCAGCTTCTTTTTTGTCCATTTTGATCGTCCGCCTCTCGAAACATGGCCACTTGGCCTCTCTCCCTCTCTATTGCCCTCCCCTTACAAAAGGAGATCTGCCGTCTGGTCGGAGGCCAGTGAAGCGCTTCCAATCGTCCCGCTCCCTTTTGTAAAGTGTTGTCGCCAATTCGCTCAACACGTCCCCGGTCTCATTTCCAGTACTTTCCACGAGTTTTACAGATGCGATGGTTGTTAAGCCTACTCTCTATCTTTTTGGGAGTCTACAGTCAATTGGATTGTGATATTCTCGACCCGGCGTGTCGCGCCAGATATAGGCAGGTAGTTCCAAGTCGTATTCCGCCTCAATTCCATTTCAGAAGTGGCGCTCGACATAATGATGCTCGACGCAAAGTAAATTCTCGATGTAATTATCAAGATATCTGGCTGATACCTGGACGAGCGGATGCCAGTTGTAGTCAGTATCAAAATATTTGTCTGTGTCTCATAATCCAAGACGGGCAATCGGTGACGTAACAATCAAGTTTTTTTTTCTTTCAGCACGACCTGGGGCTAAAAGAATATTGGAAATCAATCCTGGCCAAGTTCATATAAAACCAGAAGTTGTTCGTTTTCCTGGTTGTTTTACTCTCGAAATCAAGAATGTCAAGGTGGGCAACCCAAGTTGTAAAAATGAAGGGTTGTTGTAGGTGAAGGACGTCTCGGACGCCATTGACAACTCGTTCTTTGCTAAAGCGGAGTACCAATGGTGGAATGTAAAGGACTTTTCAAACCTCAAGTGTCAGAATGCCACTAACAATGGCTGTGGAGGTTATGGCAATAACTGGTATGAATTGGCAATCATTTCTTCACAAATTTTAATCAAAAATCAAAACATGACAGAATATTTCAGTTATTATTGTGATGTCTGCCAATCTCTTACTGAGATTGATCGATCTCGTGAAGCTTCCGATTCCATTGCTTCTCAGCTCAAAGGGATAAATTGCCCAAAAAGGCCTGGTTTCTACACATTTCGGAAGGTTGAACAGCCCCTTATGAATGGGAATAATCATTTCAGGAGTTTTGCTTCAATGATTGGTCAGCTTTTGACAGCGATGGCGACTGTGAAATGGATTTTTTCCAAACTGATCGAGGCGATTATAAAGGAGCCTTGGCGTCTTTGCAACAAGTCGGATATGTGAGTATCCGTATGACAAATGAGGACAAGCCATTATAGGGTTCTGTAATAGCGAAAATTAGATTAGCATTCAATGCTACTGGCTCCATTGCAAGAAAACGTCAGTTAAAAGAGCTTCAGATTGAAGAATCCGTTTCCAAGTAGGTATTTTTTAACATATTTCAAGGATATTTAGGGAACTAGAAGAAAGACGTCGAACTTGGGACGTAAATAATGGGCAATTTGACAAGTTCAGTCAGTGGTACATAGAATACCGGAAGAATATATGGCACAAGTATGTTTCTAAAGTTTATTTCAGTTAATTATATTTTTACAAGTAAGAGATATCATTTCAGAGACGATTACCTACCATGGTTACTCTATGAAAATGAGATCTCATGTTTGAAGTTGACATTTGATGTCTGTGAAAAGCCACCACGACGAATCAATTACGGAGGAAGACAGCGTTATACATGTGAAAACTAATGGCTCTTAATCCAGTCAAACTGATCTCATGGCAAAATAGGTACATTCTTTGCGCCCTGAAAATTTTATGTTCATTGTTTACTTACAATAAAATTTTAGTAATAAAAAATAAAATTGTACCTGTTTTGAAACGCGGGTGAAATGTTCTCTTATCGCTGCTTTTTTGTTTTGGAGAGCATGCTTTTTTAACTCTTCGCTTCGTCTAGCCTAAATAACAAGAAATAATTATAAAATGTAAATACTTTACCCTTTGTACTTTTTTCAAAGCCTCGGATCCTCGATGTACTGCTTGCTTTAGAGCAATTTTCTGTCGGAGAGGTGTTCTTCTATTAGGCGTTCTTCTCAATGAAGATTTTGGCGGTTGTAGAATTCTTGGAGAAGCCTGAGATGCACGTGGTGACGATAAGCGACTCTCTACTTCTGAGCGAACTTCCCTTCTATAAAAATATAAGAATATGAAAAAAATGTGACAAACCTGATTGACTCTGCTATAATTTTAGACTTAGATTTTAACACCAGTCGGATCTGTTTGCTGTATTCATTTGCTTGTTCTCGAACCTGAAAAAAAATTACTTACCGTTTTCAGAATTTTTAACATAATAAGTAAGATATAACAATTTACTGGAAAGCACAAACCTGTTGCTTTCTTGCTATGACTCTCCGTCGCCGTTCTTCACGTATTAGCTGTTCCTTTTCTGTTAGTGTCAATCGAGCTACCATGAATGGAAACTGAAAAAAAAAACATAAAATTTAATATAAAAAATAAACATCTCGAAGAAAGGGAGTAAATAGAGAAAAAGTAATTTTCAAACGGGATTACATTGGAGCGAAAATAAATCCGATGTGGGACAATTGCCTTGCACATTGTACAATCTGAGAAAGAGTTCAATAAAACATAAAATACATATTGAATGTAATAAAACTTGGAGAAAAAATTCAATTATATTCTGAGAAACTAGTAAAAATGCATTTCTAATTAAATGTGAGATTTCTATATTTTGGCCAACAGACGGTCAGGAAAATTATAAAGGCCGAGTATAAGCATACCAAACAAACATTGTTTATTTTTACAGCAAAATATAAATCAAATTTCATTTGGAATATATATTCGATGGAAATAGAAAACGCTCTCAGTTGAGGTCGCAATCAGGCTCTTTCAGGCAAAAACAGGTGTGCCACCTTTCCGCATGGATGCACCTGTTTTTCTCCAAAAGTTTTCGGTGAACAATATGTGATGGAAACCGTTTATTGAATAATTAGATTTTATTTTAATAGCCAGGAGGTGTCCTGGGAGGCTGGCAGTGATCGCAACCGCCTTCAGGTCCCGGAGCACCGGCTCTTCCTTCAGGACCTTGAGGACCTGGTCGACCCTGTGGACCAGGACGACCCATTTCTCCAGTGGGACCTGGAGGACCTTGTTGACTATCGCCATCAACTCCAGCCTCTCCGCGCTGTCCGGGCGGTCCTCTTGGCCCGGGTCGGCCAGCAGGTCCAGCGGGTCCGTTGACCTGAGTGACCTAAACAGGGAGTTTTAGATGGACAAGACGTTGTTTTTACTCGTCCTGGAGCTCCTCGAGGTCCGGCGACTCCTGGTCGGCCAGGCATTCCCATCATTCCAGGTGCTCCGAGCATACCAACAGCTCCCGGCTTTCCATCATTTCCAGGCTCACCGGCTCCTCCCTTTGGCCCCTAAATATTCCATCTTTTTCCCGAATCCAGATTTCACCCGACCTGAGGTCCCTTGGCTCCTCCCATTCCTTGAGGTCCAGGTGGTCCTGGTGGACAGATCATGCAAGGTTCGTTGGCAATGGCCGAATCCAGGATATTTCCATCCTTTCCATTGTTTCCGTCACTTCCGCTATTTCCATCTTCACCGTCGTCTCCATCATCTCCAGGAGGTCCGGGAGGTCCAGCCGGTCCCTGTTGGCAGCCGCAACAAGCTTGGACAGCGTCGTTGTTGGCCACAGGAGCGGGTCCTGCTCCATATCCTAAAATAATATTCATTTAAACAATAAAGAGTATCGTTTACCTCCATAAGATGGTGGAGTTGGGGAGCTACCGTAATCTCTCTTGGCGCGATTGAATGCCGGTCCATCTATGTGGTGGATTTCAGCCCACATGTCGCGAGCTCGTGTCTGTAGAGGACATCAATTATGAGAAATGAAGACAATCCAACCTTACAGAAATCAGTCTCGATGATAAGCTGCGACTGGAAATTGGCCACATAACTGTAGAGCATGGGCAGGGTGACAACGGCGGCAATGACAGCCGCGGTACTTACCACGATGGCAAAGAAGGCCACCCGACGCAGCTCTTTATGCTCCGCGGTTTCCATCCCTAAAAATGGATAGAATGAGGTGGCGGACCGGGAGACGAGTCAGACGAGATAAAATGGACAACGAGTGGACCGAAATGCCGCGAAGAACTGCGTACGGGAGGAGCTCTTTATACGCAGCGGAGTGACCCGCCTCGATTTCAGTCGGGAAGCCAGCCGAAAAACTGCCAAGCAACCGGCACAGCCAGTCCTTCCCGGATCGAGGTCACTTTCCACGAGATGCGAAAGTGCATATCTCCTCGTCCGAGGGACCGACCGATTCAAATCGGTATTATAATTTTGAAGTCAGGTGCCAGTCGAAAGGGAGAGCCAGCACCGAGTACACTGTCCGCGCGCGTCGCCCCACTAATCTTTTCCGAAAGTTGTCACTATTTGACCCAAAGGTACCTGGTACTTTTTATTTATATTTTTTTAATTAAAGAAAGCAAATTGAAGAGGGGACATGCTCGTTACCTCAAAAATAGCCATCCATTGACAAGGTCTTGGAACGGGAATTGCAAGTGATGTCAGTGTTGCCCGCCGCCGACCATCCTTTGCCTGTACAATATGGCCCAATAACGGGTGGGATCCCACCTCGTCGTTCCTCCTTGTAAATATATCAATTTGATGTCACTCCCTGTACCCGTGTCGCGTCTTTTTCTGGCCTAAACAACTACCACCCGTAGTTTGCATAATCGTCTCGCCCCTGCCCAAAAACCACTCGACATCGGGGCAGTGTTCGAATCGATGACTGTCACCTATTCCCTGGAGGTGTCTTCTTCCTCCTTCTTTTGTCTATACCGTTTACTCTTTCGATGGAAGGTCAGTTTCATCTTCTTATCATTTTTTTGTCAATATAGGGTTCTATTTGGAAATCTGTCTGGTCGGAGTTATGTGTATGGTTGATCATTTATTGCCTCCTAAGTACCACTTATCGTCTTGCCCTTACCGAACCACAAAGAGAGTCAGTCAGACATTTATTCGCCATAGACGATGATTTCCAGACTTTTCGAGGACATTTCCATTTTCTGTGACACCTATTCCAGTTTTATTCCTATAACTTTTATGCTCGGTTTCTATGTTTCTGCCGTGTTTACACGTTGGGGACAGATCTTTGAGAACATCGGTTGGATCGATACGTCAGTTATAATCAGCTGATATAATTGACAAAGGCCGTTTATAGACCGGGATTGATGATAGCCGTCCATGTGGAAGGTACTTCCGAAATAGCTAGAAATATCAGGTAGAGAAAAGTGTAATAGATAAATGATCAAAGTTCAGACGAAATGCCATGCGGTACATGGTATTGACGCAGGCTCTCGTCTTCCGAGATGTCTCTGTTAGTGTACGTAAGAGATTTCCAACATTAAATCACTTGGTCACTGCTGGTAACGAGTAGTCTTCCCAGTCTAGAGCTCCTCTAGGTCTCATGACAAGAAAAGAATTGGAAATGTTTAATCAAGTCGCCAGTCAGTATGTCAAGTATTGGCCACCAATGCAATGGTTATTTACCGAGCTTAAAAGAGCCCGTGAAATGGGTCTTATAGCTTCCGATATTATTTATACTGATCTCCTTGAAAAGGTCTTCCCATTTGCCAAAAACTAAATATAGCCATTTAGATCCGTGTATTTCGAGTCAATGTGCTCACTTTGACCATGTATGACTGGGTCTCTGTGCCTCTTCTCTATACACAGGTTTTTCCACTAGAGAGACTAAAAAGAGCCCGTTTGTTTGTCACAGGTTGTCCATTTGGCCGTTCGTTCCTTCTTCATGGTTGGTCTTATGGGTCGGCAATTCCTCCAGCCGACAAGACAGCTCAGTCACGTCGGATTCAAACATACGGTCTGGCAAGAAGAGGGACAGTTGAAGGAGATCAGTTCAGATTGATATCTACGTGCCGATCATGTCTATTTTACAAATTATATTTTTTGTCGGATGGATGAAGGCAAGTCGGGGAGATAATGACAGTAAGGATATTTCAGGTGGCAGAAGTTATGCTCAATCCTCTCGGCGAAGACGACGAGTAAGTTTCCTAGCAGTAGTAATTAATAGAAATTTTTAGTGATTTTGAGACAAATTGGATTTTGGATAGAAATCTTCAAGTCGGCATGAGTATGGTCGATGACCAATATGGCAAAGCGCCGCCAATGGAAAGAGACGCCTTCTGGGAAGATGTCATGGCCGAGCCTCTCTACACACAAGCTGCCATCCGGCCATGTAATCCGCAGGTCGGAAGTTGCGCTAATATACCGTATGTTTATTGAATTTCACGGAAATAAATACCTTTTTAGAGCTCAGGTGGATGATTTTGTGATGCTTCGCTGTCGACGGACGAGTCTCCAAAAGCACCTGGACTTGGGTATTTCGCCGCTTTGATTAGACATAAAATGCTGTTTCAGAGGATGCGGAAGTGGTTCCAGTGACCGGATTAGAGCCGGATTCTCGACTTGAGAGCCGCTATGGTAGTCAAGAGTCACAAGCGTTCTCTTCCTCTTTCCTATCAAATCGAAAATTAAGCGATATGATCCGAAGAACTTTCCTTCGCGCGCGGCAGCCCAGTGAGTTCCCCATCGACCGGGCATTATTTGTCGACTTTCAGGCCTTGATCGAAAGGCGCCCTCTTCTGCCAGAACTGCAGAAGAAGCACCACCCAGCCCGGGAAAAGACTCTCTAAATTCCACTTTCGCGGATTCATTCACAAGCATGCCAAACATGGCCAGCTATTATGGAACATATGTCAATGGAGCAATACAACCAGAGGAAAGGACAGAGGATAAAGAGAACCCCACTCCTCTACCAGTTATCCATGAAGAAGGCAAAAGAAGTCCTACAGACTCAGGTTGAGGTGATTGTACAACTGGAGACAGTCATTTTTAGACCCTACCCTCACTCCCTCGCCTAAAAAGCGAAGATTTTCTTATGACAGTATCGGCTGAAAGTGCAAAATCTACGTTATTCCTTAGTTTTCCCTGTGATCTCATCCCCCACCGGCTATAATAAATATTCGACGTTTTTTACCCTCGATGACATAAATGCCGCTATCTGGATATAAAGCTCTTTCGGATCTTGGTTTTTATTGAAAATGGACGTCGTCTCAACATCAGATAAGGTGGTGCCCAGTGACAGTGAGCGACATCCTCTTGCGCAATGGCTTTTCCAAAAAAAAAAAGAAGAATATTTAAAGAGGAAGAAAGTGGTTGGCAGTAATTAGAACAAAGAGAAATTATTATGTGGAACGAGGAGTACTCTTATTGTTGTTAGACAGGGACAGACTTGTCTTGACTTTCCTCCCTACAGAAATGTTCATGGAGTGTGCAGAGACCACTCCGGTCGACGCTGTTCTGGCATGCCAAAGGATGTCCAATTGAAAGACTTCTTTGTTTTCCACAACCCGATCGCGCCGCCACTTTTTGCATTTTTCTAAATCGCGATGTCGGTGGATCGAAAAGAAACTTGGCGGTTGCCTCTTACCGGCCACAGGAAACCCTCCGGAATGAGACGATCTCGACTGTCGACGAGTGCCATTGACGTCGACGGGGATTGGACCTATGGTCCCGGGGGTCGGGTTGATTTTCATCGGGTTACGCAACCCGAAAACCCAGCGACGACAAGGACGAGCTTTGTTTGGCACGTGGGGATCGAGTCCCTTTTTTGGGTAGCCGATCGGCCCGTAATGGACTAACAAGCTATATAAGCAGCAGGCGAAGGCTAGCAGGAGGAACTGGTACGGCTCTTTCTCTCTCAAACCATCATAGACAAATTCCACGCTTATCCATTTTTATTATCTATCTACTTCTTCCCTCTTATTTTAACTTTTTTTTTATTTCTTTTTTTAGGATGAGGCTGGTGGTTCTCTCCCTCCTCTCACTTGTTCCACTTGTCTCAGCTAATCGAGTAAGTCGCCTGTTTATTTGACCTCTCCCTTTAAGACATCTTGTTTCGCTTATGTTGACTGTTTCGAGCGAGCACAGGTCCAATTAAAAGACTGTGTCGGTGGTTCAGCCGTATCTTTGACTGTAGAATCCAAGGATCAGACATGGACAGCGGCCGATTTAGTCAAGGCGAATGGCCTCATCTTCAACCAGTGCCAAGATCGCCTCTATCGGGAGATCGTCGACTTCGACACACTTCAGCTCCTAGTCCAGGAGGATTCCCGGGAATGTTTCGAGAAGCTGCCCGGCAGCGGAAAGAGAATCACCTTCGTGAGTATTCCTTCCCTCCAAGGGTAACTTAGTTTTAGAACCCGGCTTCATGTGTCTATTCCCCTCTCCCCATCAGAGATTCCTACGGCAAGGACACTCCCCAATGTGTCACTGAATACTATGACGACAGACAACGATGCGAACAACTCCTCGAATGCTGTCCCGATCATCTCCGTTGTGCCGAGAGAATGAATGCCGTTTCTGTTGCCTATCAGCACGCAAAGGCGAAAAGTGTCCAAATCGTCAACAACATGCTTAAATGCGTCACTTCCACGGACCCTACCACAGCTGGAACAGTCGCCCTTATTGAAAATCAGCGCAGCAGTGTCCGAAATGCCGGTTTGCCCTTCTTCCGACCTGATGTTGCTACAGGTAACATTCGGCAATGGTTTTGAATATCGTCGAAGTTACAGAAGAGAGAATCACACGACGTCTTAGCCTCACATCTTTGGCCACTTTGGAACAACGCAGACAGCGATTCAACCGTCGCTACAATCAAGTCCGTGCCCTGCTCTCCCAGCGTGTCCACCATATTGCCACCGAATCATCCCGGCAAATTACACCTCTTCCCACAACACAAATTCCCAGTGAGAGGCGACTTGCAATCATCCGTAATCTCTTAAAGTAAGACCCCCTACGAAGCATGAAATAAGAATTATTTTTAGGAATGCTGATGACCAAGAGCTGGCCCAATACGTGTCTCTGATTGCTGATGGCAACTTCGAGAAATTGAGTGCCCTGGAACGGGAGAAGATGAACAAAATGGAGAATGAAGAACAAGTGGACCAAGCAATGCAAAAGATGACCAAGATCCGTGACGCAATCAAGGCAGCTCTGGCCACAAAGGAGCAGAAGACTTTGAACTTCTTGGAGACGTCAGCCAGTACAAACGACAAATTGGCAGCCGTCTCGGAGAACGAGTGGAACAGTGACTTCCCCCTGATAGGCAAGGTGATGAGCGAAATCGACAGTGACACTCTTGTGAGGGCTAAGAAATTCGCCAATGCTTTGGGAGAAGCGCTTCAAGCGCAGAAAGAGCTGCTCCTGGCAACAAAGGAAGTGGAAAAGGCCAAGGAAGATAAGGAGAAAGAGATCAAAGAAAAGGAAGAGGAACATGTGGAGAAAGAGGAAGAGAAGAAGCCCGAGCCAATGATGATCCATGGAAGCATTCCCTCTCAAAGGACAGCCATCAAGGCTGATGCCGACGACGACCGAGAGACCCATGACTTCAACCAATTGACTCACAAACTCAGAAAAGTTGCTCTAAATGATGCAGAGACAACCACCGAAACCGCCACTATTGCTGAAGAGGAGGCCACTGAAGCTGCTACCACTGCTGAGCAAGAACAAGAGACAACTGAAGCCACGACAACCGAAGCTGCCCCCGCTGCTGTCAAGGAGATGCCAGCTCTTGGTCGACCTCTGTCCCAGTCCAAAATGGTCAGCATTGTCCAGCCACATAACGGTGCGTTAGAAACTGTAAAGGCCACTGAAGATGCCCCTACTGGTGAAATCTTGGAGCAACTGGAAGCAGATGTTGAGAAGAAAGGACATAAGGAGACCAAGGAGGAAGAAGTCGGAGAGATTAAAGGAGAAGACAAGAGGGCTTTAGTCGATAATATCAAGCAGGAAAAAGAGGACAAGGAAGAGAAGGAAAGTCAAAAGGAAGTCAATGAGAAGGACGTCGAGGTCACCAAGGAGGAATTGACGACCACCGAGGAGCCGACGACAGTTGCTGCCGAAGAGACAACGACCAAGAAGAAGGTCAAAGCCACGACACCGAAAGTAACTACAACAACTGAGGAGGAAGTCGCCACCACGGAAGAACCAACTGCTTCATTGACCACCACCGAAGAGATCACTACTGCTGCTGCTGAGGAAACCAGCGCAACTGAGGAAGCAACCACTGAAGAAGCCACTACCACTGCTGAAGAAGTGACCACCACCGAATTGTCAACGACTTCTGTCCCATTGAACGAGAAATCAAAGAAATTGATGAAGAAAATTATGAAGGACATGAAGAAAAAAATCGACAAAATGAGAAAGAAGATCAAGCAAATGGCCGCCAAAACTACAACCGAGGCTCCGACCACAACGGCTTCTCCCGAAGACAGGCCGTCATTAGATGTCGAGCCATTGACCGAGAGTGTAGAGGGCAGTGGACTCGAAGTGGTAAGATCATTATCTGTCAGAAATTAGATAGCGAGTTCAGACTACTGTCGAAGCCGAGACTACGACTGAGGTGGCCTCCACTACGCCGATAGCAGCCGCTCCTGCCGGAGTCAACTTCTGTGCTTCGTTTGCCAACTGTGATGACATGGTTCGAGATTACCACGAACAATGCGACAGAAGATTCTCTCCTGATATCATCAACCACGGTAAATTCCATTTTTTTTATTCGTGAAAGATGAGCTTCTTTTAGGAATTGAGGATGCCGAGATCGTGTCCGTCTTGAAGAACGCCACCATCAGTAATAATGAAATCGTCCTCCGGGCCTGTCTCCGTCCTTTGGATAAGGCTTCTTATGCCAATGTTAGCCACAAGAAAGTGAAAATATCATAATTTTAGTTGAAACAACTGCTGGCCATCCAACGTGGTGTGAGACGAGCTTGTCTGGAATTGGGAAGGCACAAGAATGTCCTCTCGGAGGAGCAATTGGCCACCTGCAACGCTCCCTTGCCGTCGACTGAGGCTTTGGATGACTTCTTGGCCAAGACGCATACCCGTTCGGAGGAGACCCATACCCTCTGCCTGGCTAAATTGGCTCCTCTCCGAGACACTTGCCAATCCGTTGCTGGATGTTGTGCCTCCATCAATGCGTAAGTTCAAATCTCCCACGTGTACTCCCCTGTTCAGCTGTGACAATTACATCGCTTCGTCACCGGTTAGACAACTGCGAGAAGAGGCTCAAGGCGTCTTGATAAAGAGACAACACTCTTGTGAAGAGAGGATGTTGGATACGTTGAAATACATCCAAAAGAGGCTGACAACCAGAAGAAGACGGGTCTAACTTATCTCAATTTATGTAATATGGCAATAACACCACCTTTGCAATAAATGTTTACTACTTTTTTCTGGGACAAGAAATGGCAAAAAGTGAACCGTAGGAAAGGGGAGAATAAATTAGTGCTGGGTGGAGATGTATTTCCAATTTGTGAACTCATCGATTCCTTGGGCAGCTCCCTCTCGTCCAAGGCCGCTTTCTTTAACTCCGCCAAAAGCAGCTTCAGCACATGAGATTATACCTAAACACCAATGAAAGGACAAGCTGGGAAAATACCTTCGTTGACTCCAATCATACCGACCTGAAGTCGACGTGTGACGCGATAAATCTGAGAGGAATCCTGGGTAAAAATGTAGCCAGCCAATCCGGATCGGCTGTTGTTCGCCTGTTTCAAGACTGTCGCCTCGTCCGAGAATCTAGAGTATTCCTTTAATTGAATCCAAATAATAGTGATACTTTCTAATAGCAGCAATAGGTCCGAATATCTCGGTATGGGCAATTTCCATATCCTCGGTGACATCGGTCAAAAGAGTCGGCTGGAAGCAGCATCCTTTTCCGCGTTTTCCTCCCAAAACAATTTTGGCTCCTTTGTTTACAGCGTCATCCAGGAGGGATTGAATCTAAAGAAGATGCGATAAACAAAACCCCGCTAAATGACCTTTTCGACAGCTCGGAGATTGATCAACGGTCCCTGGGTAGTGGCCGATTCCATTCCGTCTCCCATTTTCAGCGATTTCATAGCCTCAGCCAGCTTGTCGACATATTGTTTATAAATCTGGATGGAGTTGGCTGATAAAACCGAGAACTCTTACTTTCTCTTGGACAAATATTCTATTGGCAGAGACGCATGTTTGTCCAGAGGCCCGGAACTTGGTGGCGATTGTCCCCTGGAAAAGAGAAGAATAGCCAAAATTCTATAGAAAGTCTCCAACCTTTACGGCAGTTTCGAGATTTGCCGAGTCGAAGACAAGCAGGGGAGCATTGCCGCCCAATTCGAGGCAGACTCTCTTGACGGTGGAAGCAGACTGGGACAGGAGGATCTAAACAAATGATAGTGACTGACTGGCCATCTGAACGGACCTTTCCGACGGCTGTACTGCCCGTGAAACTGATGGCGTCGACATCGGTCGACTCGCAGAGATATTTGGAGATTTTGGCGGTGTTGGCCCGATCGGACGGGATCACATTGAGGACACCCGGAGGGAGACCGGCCTCTTCTGCTGTCTATACAAAATATCCATAAAGAGTAGGAGAATAAGTGGCCACCTGGGCAAGAGCTAGAGCACTCAGGGGAGTATCTTCGGCCGGTTTGACTACCAAAGTGCAGCCGGCAGCCAAAGCGGCCCCCGCTTTCCTGGCGATCATAGCTGCAGGGAAATTCCAAGGGGTGATGATGGCCACGACGCCGATTGCCTCGCGGATATGGATGTGTTCTCGATTTAGAGTGGCTGAGCCAACAACCTGAAATGAATTCGTCGACATTTCCATAAAGGGGATACCTGGCCATAGATCCGACGGGCTTCACCGGCGTACCAGTCGAAAAAGGCCGCCGAATAGGTGATTTCTCCCTTGGCTTCAGCCAATGGTTTTCCTTGTTCCAATGTCAAAATTCGTGCTAATTCTGCTTCTTTTTCTGTGTAGATATCAAACCATTTCCGGAGAATTGCTCCTAATTTCAAAAGTCTACGGTCAAAATCCAAAATACCTCGTTGTTTTGGTGTTGTCTCCAGCGACCATTGTTCAAAGGCATCTCTGGCTGATTTTACTGCCTAAACGATTCAAATCTTGTTGTTTTTTTAGTCTTTTTTTACCTTCTCAGCGTCTGGTACATCACAATTCGATACAGAAGTAATCACCTCATTCGAATAAGGATTCGATACATCAAATGTCTTCTTCGAAACGGCGTCGACTTGTTTACCTGAAAATACTTCTTTTCTGATATTTGGTGATAAGAAATCTTCGAAATGGATAGAAGAACTCGCCTCCGATATAAGCCAAAGCTCCTTTCGGAAGAAGAGGCGTCGAAAAAGACGAGGCAGCCCTCATGACTAGCGATACGGGAATGGCTCCGCGTATTTTTAGCATGATAACCGAGGCCAGATTGAATAAGAACCGGTCTACGGCTGAACTTTAAACTTTTCATGGGTTCTCTCACCATTTATCTTGTCGTAACAAGGCTACAGTATTTTTCATTTTATTGTGAAAATTTAACACTTTTCAAAAGCGCGGCAAAACCCGCGTCACCCGCCCTTCAAAAATTTTTCGAATAAAATGTGGAAGTTTTGATTTCGTTTTAGATTCTCTGCTACTTTTTTATTCTGACTTCGCATTAGCATACTTTACTACAAATTATTTATAGACAGGATGGGCAGAGATGATAAATCTCCCAAGCGACGAAGGCGATCACGCTCCACAAGCTCTGAGAGGGAAACACGGAAAAAGAAGAAATCTCATAAAAGAAAACACAGCTCTTCATCTAGTAGCAGTGATGATGAACAAAAGTTTCAGGTGGGTATAATAATTGTATTTGAATTAGAATTAATTTAGTCACATTTAACTAAGGAACGAGATGAGAAGAAAAGGTTAAAGAAAATAGAAAAAGAACGCCGTAAAGAAATGGAAACACCTGAAGAGAAAAGAGCTCGACGATTAGCAAAAAAGCTAGCTAAGGTACGAGATTTTTATTCCATTTATTTCTATATTATTTAGGAAGCTAAACGAAAAGAGCAGAATGATGGCTTTCTTCCTCCTCAAATAGCATACACAAATGACAATAATCCTTTCAATGATACTAAATTAACGGAAACTTTTATATGGGGCAAAAAACTTCAAAAAGATGGTAAAGTCAAAATGTCAAGAGATGAAATTGAAGCCGAGTAAGTTTTTGACTTTGTAATTTTTAACCTTATAAAATTTTCAGCGCCAGAAAACGGGTAGAAAAAAATTTTCGAGAAGTAGAAGAATTAAAAAGAGCACGTGATGCTCGACGAGCAGCCAGGTAATTCATATTTTTTTAACTGCTTATTTCGATATTTTCAGAGAAGATATGGATATGATACAGCGTGATCTAGACCGAAGAGCACATGGAGAGTGGACAGTCAAAGAAGCAGAATTTCAACTGCAACAGGCAAAAGTGCGATCTAAACTTAGAATAGACCAAAATCGAGCCAAACCAATAGATTTATTATCACGGTAAGAGTTTTTCCCAGTTTTTAAATAATATTTTATAGATACATTCAGTTTGGTGACGATAAAGTAGAAGATTGTGATTTTGATCTAGATGATCCGCTTTCTTTTGTAAAAGATTTAACACAGGAAGACTACGATGATCTCATGGAAGATATAAAAGTATTTTTATTTTCTTTTTAAATTTATTTGGATGCAGGTGTATAGAAGACTAGAAGGCGACCGCCATATTGGTTTCTGGGATGACATTCGCACAGTTGTCGATAACGAAATGAAGAAACTACAAAACGAAAATTCAAGAAAAGCAATACATGGATCAGTTCATAAAGATGTGGCTAAAATCATGAAGGTAGGCACAGGCTTTATTTAATTAATTACAAAAAAATTTGGCCATAAAATAGATCTATTCGTTTCCATTCGGGGTGTCATCAGAAAGAGGGACCCGCTCAGCAACAAAACTAAGAAATTAATTGCCTTAAATTGTAAAAGCATACCGTGGGAGTTCGTCTTCAGTAGGGTCCCGCTCAAAGTCGAAGTTTTCCTCGTGGTCGACGATTCCACCCACTTGCTGGTAGATTTCCTTCACCAGCAACTGGATTTGCTGATATTCAGCATCGGTGATGGGCTTGTCAGACGGCGATCCATGAATAATATCGAAAATCTTTTTATATCTAAAAAACATCCCAACATTTGTACCTAAATTAAGCCTTACTGATTTGGGAGACCATCAAAGAGCTTGTCATCAACCGTACCAGCCTTGTCCCACTTCAGATCTTCTGCGCTCTCTCCATCCCAAGGGAGGCCATTCACTAGATAGACGAACATGTAGAACCATGCTTCGACCTCGTCACGCTCGTGGATGATTGGTGCCCTAGCATTGGGGACTCCATTTTCGATCGGAGTATCAACAGAGGCAGCAAGCGGAGCAAAGAGCAGGCATCCAGTCCAAGTGATTGGAAGTTTTTTGCCATCCTTGTCCGTGGATTTTCGCAGGGAGGAAATATCAGCCATGAAGAGGTGACGAGATGCTGCGTCGAAATGGAACTCATCAAGATCCAAAGATCTCATCATGTATCCCATGTTGTGAACGGTACGCATGATCTGTAAACCTCGAAATGGTCACAAACAGCGATTACCTGAAGAATATCTTCAGCCAGACGGGCAGCAGATCCATGACTAAAGTTTTTCTTTGAAAATTCAAAACACTGTTCCAAAGTCGGCCCTCCGCGGAAATATAACGCTAGGACCATCCACTCATCGACATGGAAAATGGAGTGAACTTGAGAAAACTTCGGCCACTCGCCATCTTGTTCAGCCTTGCAAATAAAGGCAGCTTCCATTTGTACGATAGGCGTTTTCTCATTTCCCATACGAAGTACAAGCTCCTTTCCCTCTGGTCCCATAGCAAGATAAGTCGGTCCCATTCTGTCGTCCCAACCAATGCGCTCAAAAATCTAAAGTCAATTAGAAAATATTTACTATTGTGTTTACTTGGCAACGCCCATCCAAAACATGCCCCTCCTGGTACATAGGGAAACCATTGATAATTTGAAATTCTTTTACATCGCCTTCAAAATTGACTGCTCCATTTTCGGTAGGCAACGATGGGCCGATTGACTCCTACAAAATAAAAATTTTTTTAACTAAATACTTACCGAATTGTCAATAGTGTCCTCCATGAGAAAACAACCGTTCTTTAGATCCAAAGAGTGAAACTAAAGCTTATTTGCGACAAATTTCACAAGTAATATTGACATGTTAATTTCAGGATAAAACACTGGCGGATCTTGTCAAACTCGAAGCTGATATTCGAAGAAAAATTGATTCCGGCTCATCAACAATGGATATTTCATACTGGGAAGACATTTTAGGTAAGTAAAATTAGGTTTTCTTCTTTTATTATTTATTTCAGACCATGTAACCGTTCATATAGCTAAGACAAGACTAAAAGAGTTACATCAGAAAATGCTAAAACTGAAACTAAAGAAAATACGTGAAGAACAAATGAAAGAAATGGCCGAAACTAATAATGTGGATCAGAAGACAGTAATGGTAAGAATATACATGATTTTGAGGTTTTTATTTTTTAGCCATCAACATCACGACCTCCTATCAAAACAGAAGAAGGTGAAGAAGACGTAGATGAAGAGCTAAAGCAGGCTAGAAAGAAAGTTGACTTGGATGAATTGGATTCTATTGATTACAATGAAGCCCAAAGGGAAACTAAATGGAGGTAAGCCATATTCGCTTTATTGAATAAATTATCTTTTATTTTTTAGAGCTCTGACTCCTGAGCGGTTAGAAATGGCTACGATAGAGCTTTATGAACGCGGATCTTATAGCCCAACATATGGAGATATAAATGACACTATGCCTGGTAGGATTCTTAAATATTTTATTCATTTGTTTAGGTATTGAAATATTGGACGAAGATGACGATGCTAAAATATTGTTGGAGAAAAGACAGAAAAATAAAAAAACTCCTCAAGGAATTTCGGTAAGTTTTTCACGTTTTATTTTTTTACAGTTAATTAATAGGATGTGGACGCAGCTATGCTAGCTATTGCACGAAAAGGAATGGATGGATCGGAAGCAACATTCTCTGTTGAAGCACCGATTGCATCTCAGGTTTGTCTGTTGTTTTAACCATATATAACAGCTAATTTAGGATTATCTGTGGTCCGATAAATATAGACCAAGAAAACCAACATATTTAAATCGTGTAATGACAGGGTTTGATTGGAATAAATATAATCAAACTCATTACGACATGGATAATCCACCTCCAAAGATTGTCCAAGGATATAAATTCAATGTATGTTTCTTCGCTTGAATTTCGATATGATGTTTTTAGATTTTCTATCCAGATCTTCTTGATAAACGAAAAACTCCTTCATATCAAGTATTTGAATGTGATGATCCAGATTTTGCTGAAATAAAATTCCAAGCCGGTCCACCTTATGAAGATATTGCTTTCAAGTAAGTTTTTTTTATTTATTTTTAAATTTTAAAATTATTACCAACATTTTTTCAGAATTGTAAATCGTGAATGGGAAGTCAATTATAAAAATGGTTTCAAATGCCAATTTCACAACGGCGTCTTCCAACTATGGTTTACTTTCAAGAAATATCGTTACCGTCGATAATTTCTATTTTATATTTTGCTGAGATATTAAATTGAGTAAATCTTGTCGTATCATTACGAAATTTCAGTTTCCTTTGATTTTCAACTTAGTATTTATTTGGTTTTAATTTTTTCAGATTTAACTAATTTTTATTTAGAAATGAGCTTTCGTGATTCAACCCTTAGGTTATTAGGAACTGTGAACACAACAGGATTTGTGTTAGTCGCTCTCACTCTTCTTATTCTGGACAGCTGTATAACATATTTTATTATTCAAAAAGTGCCTTGTAAGTTTCCTATAACCATTTATTTTTATGTATAATTGATTTAGATACAGAAATAGATTGGTCAACTTATATGCAACAAGTGGAATGTTATGTTAAAAAGCGAATTTATAATTATTCGCAGATTGAAGGAGACACCGGCCCTGTTGTGTAAGTTTATTTTTATTTTGTTTTTCCAATCGCGTCTTGTAGTTATCCAGCTGGCCATCTTATTGCATATAGTTGGCTGTATTCTTTTACAAATGGAGGAAAAGATATACGAATAGGTCAATTAATATTTATGGGTATTTATCTTGCTAATTTATTACTTGTCTTTCGACTGTACTTCAAATCAAACAAAGTATATGGCATTTATTTCTATTTCAATTTTTATTTTAGATAGTACCACTCGCATTGCCATTCCTTGTAATTACTGGCTATCGGATTCATTCCATTTTTGTTCTTCGCCTTTTTAATGATCCTCTGGCAATGTTCTTCTTCTATTTAGCTGCAAATTTATTTATTTCTCAATGGTGGTTCTTTGGCTGCCTGTTCTATAGGTAATCAGGTTTTGCTTCCTTTTTTATCGTTTTAGCTTCGCCGTCTCGATTAAAATGAATGTCTTACTTTTTGCTCCGGCATTATTCTTCATATTACTTTTGAACAACGGTATCTGGTGGACATTTTCTTATCTTGGAGTATGTGCTTTTGTTCAGGTAAAAGTAACCTAAAACTCCTAATATGCTTTTTAGATTTATATTGGTTTACCTTTCTTGCTACATGATCCTTTATCATATATTAGAAGATCCTTTGATCTTGGACGCGTGTTCCTCTATGAATGGACGGTTAACTGGCGACTATTACCGGAAAGTGTAAGTTATGCATATTTAAACTTGGGATAATACGATTTTTTAGATTTTCTTGGATAAACGTTTGCATTTATTGCTTTTAGTTTTACACATCGTAGTTCTTGCTATTTTTGGCTATCATATGTGGTTCAGGTTAGTGCAAATTATGTATTTTTTAAATATTTGTGTAGATCCCATGGTGGTTTGAAAGCATCGTTATTGGAATTATCTTATGGAATTCGAACAAGAACAGGAGTTGGAGGTTTGTTCTTCTCTTTTTACTTAATTCATAAATATTTAGAAACTTTGTTTGCCCTTTTCTCTGCTAATTTAATCGGAATGACATTTGCTCGATCACTTCACTACCAATTCTACAGTTGGTATTTTCATCAGTTACCGTACCTTCTTTTTTGGAATTCGGGAGATATTTTAACCTTCAAGCAATTAATGCATACATTTTTGAAGTGAGTTTTTTTTTAAATTTTTTTATTGGAATTTCCAGAGGAGCTCTTCTTCTTGTCATAGAATCTTCTTGGAATATATTCCCATCAACACCTACGTCCTCTTTGCTACTTCATATATCCCATTGTGCGATTATAACATATCTTATTTTCACACGTGTTGAACGATACAAGCGGAAATTTAAAGCTACTTAGTAAGGGTTCATTTACGGTTGTTATCTACTTCATAGTCGCCTAGTCTTTTTACCTTGTTATATATATTTATTGGGTATTTTCAGAAATAAATTTATTGATACAATTTTCATCTCCTTTCAGCGATTTTCGCCTTATTTTTTTTCTGAATATTTACCATCTCTAATAATTCTATTAGTATGCTCAGACGGCTTTTGTGTCGGCCGTCAACAAGTAATTTTCGATATAGTTCGACTTCAAATGCCACGAATGATACCAGAACAGATGTACTTCCTCCTTCTATGCAAGTCTTCGACCGTCAGATGAAAATGAACCAACGAAATTGGGCAGTACAGCAGCCGGACTTTGATGCTGCGCAATATTTAAAAGAAGAAGTTGGATGGCGAATAGCGGATCGAGTTAGTTCCATAAATTTTATAGAATATCTTTAGGTATTTGATTTAACGAAATTTAATAAATTAGTGCTAGATATTGGATGTGGAATTGGTCATGTAGCTCCTCATCTTATCAAAGAAAATGTTGGAAAAATAATACAATGCGATATAAGTAAAATTATGATAGACAAGAGTAAATCACCCGATGATTCAGAGGTTTTCTTTTTCCAAATTTTCTAAAATTAGCTCAGGTTGAAATAGAAAGAATTCATTGCGATGAAGAATTACTGAGCCCATTTGTAGCCGACCAATTTGATCTTCTAGTTACCAGTTTGTCAGCTCATTGGCTTAATGATCTTCCTGGATGGTTTAAACGGTGTTTTGAAATTCTTAAACCAGATTGTCCATTAATTGGAGCCATGTTGGCATCAGATACACTTTATGAACTGCGTTGTTCGCTTCAATTGGCCGAGGTTTCCATTTAATTTTTAAAAATTAGTTTGATTTTCTAGATAGAACGATTAGGAGGAGTTGGGTCCCATGTTTCACCGTTTGTTCAAGCTCAGGATGTCGGTGGACTTCTTTCTAAAGCCGGTTTTGACATGATCACTTTAGATTTAGATGAAATCGAGGTGACGGACTTTCTCTTTCAAAATAACTACGGGTTTAGGTCGGTTTTCCAAACATGTTTGCATTGCTGTACGATTTACAACTTATGGGCGAATCGAATTGCACAATACGACGGAGTCCAACTATTCGAAAAGATGTTTTGTTAGCTGCAGAAGCTATCTATAAAGCAATGTATGCAAAAGAGGACAAATATCCGGCCACTTTCAAAGTGCTCTCATTTATAGGATGGAAACCAGGAGAGAATATGCCTAAACCAGCAAAACGTGGCTCACAAAATGTTTCTTTCAAGGTATTAAATATTTTTTGAAGTTCTAATTAATTTTTAGGATCTTGGAAAAGTTATTGAAAATCCAGATTTTGTAGAAAAATTGAAAGATAATAAGAAGAAAGAATAATTTATTAGGTATATAAAGTATTTCAATCGAGGCATTCATTTTACCCGTAATATGAAATGTTTTCCCGTTTTTTTCTACTAAAGTGCACCAGAAATGAGGTCATGGCTGATATTAAACCAGAAGACTTCGTCCATTGATTACAGGCGTGTCTTCTGTATCTGTCAATGCAAATTCATTGACCGAGTGATAATGTCCAATTACTCTTCGAGATTCTGGATGTTGAATCTAAAAAGGCATTCCATAAAAATAGAAATCCACCTGGAAAGAGCTTCTCCGTTGCCGTTCCATAGCGATTGCACTACTTAGTCGAATTCCTGGTGAGGATACATATTCCGGTTGGGATAGACGGATGCCAGGGGAGGTAATCTGACTAGAAAAAGGCCGTTCGATTGGTGGCCACTGTTCACAGGATGAACTCGGTACACCCGAATCACAACTACTGCCATCTGGTTGTGGAGAAACCAAAACGGGCGCAAGTGTCGATGGAACAGAATCCTGGAGATTATGGAATATTCTCTCGATTTTATGATCACCTGGCTGGTATTCTTAGACCTTGAAGAGGCCGTCAGCCGCGGATTGGGGACAGGCTCCTCTCGCGGTCTAATCCTCTCATAAATACTGCCCACATCTACTGCAACTTCCTAAAACCAGGGAAATGTTCGTCGATTGTCCGACTCACATGTCTCTCGTACTCGTCGTCAGAGTCGACGTGCTCCTTGACTCTCAAAAGAGTACCACTTTTCGGATCGAAACTGACCAAAGATGTCGTATTCACACTAGAACTTCTCGAAATTCGACGATCCTAAATGAAAACTGAGAAAATGATGGTCAAAAGGAATACTTCATGTGCCGGTGGTCGTCTCGTATTTTGTTCTTGTTGTTTTTTAAATCGTCCTCCTCCACCACCCGTAGCCCCAATTTTCTTGAGTTTTTGTGGTTTTGTGTAAAAATCTTCCTTTCTAATTTCTTCTGTTTCTGCCGACGAATAAACATCGGGCTGTGGCTGGGAATAATACTTTAAGAAAGGGTTAAAGAACCGGTTACCATTGACTGGGGTCGGGGTTTTCCTTTTCTTTTCTTTAGATTTCTATCGATGGGTTTAGGCGGCGGTTTGGGTGGCTCTTGGGGCGATGGCGTCATTCTCACCGCTTCGTTTACTTCTTCGTAAGACGAATTCATATATCCACTGCTGAAAATCAAAAGCAGAATAAAATGAAAAGAACATTGCCAACCTCATGTCGTTGATAGAACTTGGAGCTTCGGGTAGTCGACCACGAGAAGCTGAGCCAAGTTGGGAATAGGCCGAGGGCAACGGCGTCTTCGGGACGTTGCTTCTCTCTTTTCGAATAGCAAGAAAGAGACAGACGGTGAAGGCAATACAGCCAATGGCCAGGAGAATATTCAAAATGGCCAGGACTGTCTCCAATTGATAATAAGGAATGGGACAAGCCGACTGGACCCATTTCGACCGAGCCAAGTCGAAGTGAGAGTCACATCCGGGAGTGTAACGGAGAAAGAAAGAGAAAGAATACGGCAATCCACCAGAAAGGACGGGACGGGTCCTGTCACCGAAAATGCCTAGATACCTGAAGGAATAAGGCCATTTAAAGAAGGGGAGGCAGTACCATAACGAGATTAGAATGTTTTGGGCGATGGAGAAGAGACAGGAGACGACGAAGATAATAAGCAGGGAGAGACGACGTTGACAGACACCGAAAAGACCGATGATGAGACAGACCAGCTGAAAAAGAAAACGCTTATGGCCTTTTGAATTTGATCCCGGGCATTATTTGCTCGTATTTTCCGATCGTGTTACGCGAAAAGCTAAGAAAGAATAGAGAGAAACGAGGACCTTTTCGACAAGAATAAACCTCGTGTCAATCACTGCAAAAACACTAAATTCGGCGGTCTAAAAAGAGACGAGCACCTCCGCGTCCCACTTTCAAGAGCCAAGTCTCTCTCCTCACGTCCCGGAATTTCAGCCCTTGTTTGAGTAGAGGTGACAAAGTCTAATTGCCTCTGTCTCTTACTTGAATGACCTGTAGGGGATCTGACAGCCCGTGTAGGGATTCTATAGCCTTGTCAATATTTGGCTAGTGGCTCTGCCGGTCAGCTTGTCCGCCGTCGGTCGACCGGCTCCCATAGACTCTCTTTCGCGGGATTACGCGGAACACACTGGTGGCAGTCCGAATTGGGGTGATGGCCGTCTTATCCTCCGATCCCAATCCCCGCAATCATTACTTTTTTTGACAGGTATCGCGGGAGTGACAGGATTGATAACGGGACGACGAACACATAAAAAACGATGTCTTTCTTTCTTTGAATCGGGCATAAATTTGATCGTTTCCCGCCTTGTCGCTTATCTCGACCTCCACTTTAATCAGAGTCCGTTAAATGTTCGCTCGTGGCACACAACTTCGGCGCCGGCGGCTTCCCTTCACCTGATAAGGACTCTCACTCTCCCCAGCAGCCCTTGGGCAAACATAATCGATTGGGTTTCCGGTATCGAACACAGGTAATTAGCATAGGAAAGACACGCGGGATCGGCCTCAATTTCGCGGTCGGGGCAATTACGGGATGAAACAGGCGGCAAGGGGCGAGAGATAAAGAAAGAGGAGCGAACGATGCAATCTCGGCCAGGCGGCAAGGTTATCAGACGCCTGGCAGCAGGGTGTAGAAGTGCGAAAAAAAAGAGGAAAAGATGAGAAGAGAAGAAATCTAACCGTAGGATCTTATAAAAACGGGGTTAGTCGAGAGGGAAAGCGACAATGAACGGAAGGAGAGATGGCGAGAAGGCGTTCGAGAGTAAAGAAATTGACAAAATCTTTTTCAGAGTCTCTTCCAAAATAAATGGAAACACTCGGATAAGTGAAAAACTAAAATAATGAGAAAAAACGAACCTGCAACAAATTGAAGGCGACTGGAATCCAGAGCCGGCCAATAAGGTCAAAAACCTGTCGGGCTACGGTGAGTAACAACCAAAATGAGAGAAATGACGTAAGCCAGACAGTATTCATAATCTCTTTACTACCTCATAGTAAAAAGAAGAAACAGAGTCGGCCACGAGGCGACCGAAGCTGACCAGTCGGCTTGGAGAAGACTCCGCCCACCAGAGAGACCTCCCGTAGTTTATTTTGGCTTCCGCCACCGGGCTGTCACACATATGGCCATTATAGGCAAAAGGATGAGGTCGACAACTCTGACGAGGCCATCCGCCCGATGACAAACCGGGGACAATGACATGGCCGTAATTATGGTAGTCATCTCTTTTGTTTGAAATGTCTAACATAAACAAGTGGGATTAGTTTGGTAGGTCTAGTTCTACGAGCAACGTCAGTGGTTTCCGTCCGTGTCGACGTTGATCTCTGGGTAGACCATGTTGCGGTGCCACGTAGGGACGGACAAGGCAGTCGATCCAGATCAAACCTGCAAAACAGAAGTCCTTCGGATGTTCTTACTGTAAAGATGGGTGTCTACTCAACAGAATTCATTAAAAACTAACTGAAAAGATGGATAACTCGTGTAACCGCCGAGACATTCCAGTAAAGCCGGGCTCTCCTTCCTGTTCCAAAAATTTCGAAGCAAAGGAAAAAAAATCGGAAAAAAGTGAAAAACAGCAAAAAATATTCTCGCCTGGCACGTGCATCCTCAAACTGTCGGCAGGGATTCAATAGAACATTATATAATCAAGTTTAATTCTGGGAGGTCTGCCCAAAGTTACTTGCTGACGGTTCGGTCAGACCCCCCTAACAACGGGGGCTGTGCCATGAGAGTAGCAGCGGACAATTCCAAATTTCTTCTAGAAACTTGGTTTTGCATTTGCTTGGCGTATTCAATTTAAATTTTTTCTTTATTTTTACCCAAATATTTTTGCACTTTACTTTCTTTCGGAAAACATTTGCTTCATGGACGGTCATACAGGCAGAGATCTCCCCATTATTATCTCCTGTTATAATTCCAAAGCAGATCTGACTATACGACGCACTAAAAATGACACCTACGCAAAAATAATAACTACAAAAACTTGACTAGCCGCTGGTCAATGTCGTGTGGATACACCTGGTCTCATATGCACACACCTACTTCGCAACTTCAGTTCATTTTTGTGTTTCCCTCCTTTACACATTCATTTTCTTCTGCCTTTCGAAAGAGGCTCACTACGTTTCAAAATGACTCGGAGATACCAGCTACGGTTGTGCATCAACTCGACTAGACACAGGGAACTGTGTGTCGATGTCGACTCCATGCGTCGAGTTGGGAAAGTTGATGTCAAAGTCGCTAAACGTCTAGTCGATGGAAAAATAAGAGAGCGACTCGACTCGACACAGTTTTTATTTTCTGTATCGATGTCGAGTCGGGTCGATGCATCTAATACCAGTAGAAAAAAGGACATTCCTTGAAATACAGTAGCGCTCATTGGAATTCGTACCCCCCTACTTTTACGAATTTTGCCTTCCTGTCGGTCGTGCTGACAGTTTGGGAGAAAACGATCAATTACAAAGTTGCTCGCCGTGATCTCCTCTATAAGGACGTCTATGTGAAATTCCGCCAAACCCTCAAAAATCCGAGGAAAATTCACCATTTATCTTGACCATTTTATAATGGGAAATTTCAGTGCTACGCCAGACGCTTGCCGGGCCGTTTCCGTCGAAATAACTTGAAGGGATATCTTCAGACGGGTGTCGGGAATGGGTAACAACCGGCCGTCACTCGATAGCGCGTCGACAAGTCGAGATTTTCGACTTTTTTGGCTGAAGCCTAGGGTAAAAGAGGGGGCTCAACAAACAAATTTTATTATCAATATTTTGTGGCGTATCCGCGGTTTTTTGGACTAGCTGCTGCTTGTCAGTTCTATGAAGTCCCGGTGCGAAGCCGTTATTAAAAACCGCGGATACGCCACAAAATATTGATAATAAAATTTGTTTGTTGAGCCCCCTCTTTTACCCTAGGCTTCAGCCAAAAAAGTCGAAAATCTCGACTTGTCGACGCGCTATCGAGTGACGGCCGGTTGTTACCCATTCCCGACACCCGTCTGAAGATATCCCTTCAAGTTATTTCGACGGAAACGGCCCGGCAAGCGTCTGGCGTAGCACTGAAATTTCCCATTATAAAATGGTCAAGATAAATGGTGAATTTTCCTCGGATTTTTGAGGGTTTGGCGGAATTTCACATAGACGTCCTTATAGAGGAGATCACGGCGAGCAACTTTGTAATTGATCGTTTTCTCCCAAACTGTCAGCACGACCGACAGGAAGGCAAAATTCGTAAAAGTAGGGGGGTACGAATTCCAATGAGCGCTACTGTATACCACTCCGATTTTCAAAAATTGCAATAGAAATGAAGAGACAACCCCAATTCGTGGAATTAAATTAGAATTGACATTCTCGACAGGAATTCTAGGTCTCTTTTGCTGCTTCCCAGTACCGATCCGTAGTTTGTATCTATTTTACCAGAATAGCTACTATATTCTGGCGAAAACCCACCTTCTATACCCAAAAGGCTCATCCCGATTATTCAAAATTCAAAAAAAGCTCACCTGCGTTCTATTTCGGTTAGTCTCTTCCCTGTTTGGTTACAAGACTCCCGTCGAAAAGAGAGAGAGAGAGAGAGAGTTGTCTTATTTAGTTGGTGTCAACCTGCCCTCTCGGTGCCGCTCATTTTCCTCCCTCTTCGTCGTCAATATTTAACCCTGAGTCAGTTCTTTTCCCGCGTGTCTCCTCGCCCCTTTCCGCCCCGGCTACACGTGTTTCCGCATCGTCCGACCGGTTATTCCGGAACGTAGGCCTCTCCCCTCAAGCCATTGCGCACAGATTATCAGCTAGACAATGGCTTCTCGTTGGGACGGCTTCGGTAAGTTTTCTTCTCTCTGAAATTATTTTCCTCTTACTCCAGTTCCTGCCTCTACCACTCCGGCTCAGCGTCTTTTTGACGCGTCGCAGCCCGTTCCTTCTATTCCCAATGGCAATTATGTCCGATCTGGGCTGATTGATACCAGAGTTAACAGTAAGTTTCGTGTTTTTTTAAATTTTTCTATTTATTGGACGCCAAAAGGAAGTGTGACACTGGCCATTACGAATATGACGAGATATTCTCTTTTGCTTACTGCAATTTTTGACGTTGCTAAAAGATCTTCGTGCGTTCTATGAACTGTATCCCAATTGTCGAAGATCACAAAAAGCTAACAGAATTTCAATGAGAGTCGAGATTTTGAAAGGCGAGCTTGCCTCGATCGTCTTCCTCGTTTGCCTTGAGCCTAATATTTGCGCACTTCCTGAGGGTAAAGCGACCGGGTGCAAGGTCTCTTACCGCCATTCGAAAAGAGACAACACCAATCCCGTTCAGCTATCGACCCCGGATTCTATGACTGCATCTACGGCGTGGCCAACACAGCTTTGACCGTTACCGAGAGATGTTACAAAGACATCGGATGTTGTCAGAATGGATGCTGTGATTTCACTTTTTGGTTTGTCGATAGTTGACATCCTTCTTGATGGCCCCTTCAGGCACCAGAGATATGGATGGGCGGTGGCCCTGCTGGTCATTTTCTGCATCTTGGTCATCATCGCCGTAGTAGTGACCCTCGTTGTTTGGCTCTTCTGTCGCTCACAGGACAAGAGGAGAAAGCAACAGGTATGCCATCGTCGAAAGAATACTGGACCCGAGTTTAGATCCTTCACGAGACATATTCACCCGAACCGACTCCTATGCCCACCCACGAGCAGTACTCCTTTGAGCCGCCGCACTACGAGGGCTATCGCTATTGAACATCCTCTGATTCATTGTTATTGTACATAAATGACAAACAAAGAATAAACTTTTTCTCAATCTTTATCCGTGAATTTTACAGACATCAGAATAAGTGAACTATGGAAGCTCGGTAAGGTGGAACGGGGAGAAGAAAGAGGAGAGGAGGACTAGTCGCCCTTACGGATGATTGAGTCGACGATAGCCGACGGCAAGTGAATCGACGTCTCCGCCACGATGACAATGTCATAGATCTCCATAAACGTGTCGATCAATTCATCCGCCTAAGCATATTCAATTTTATAAAAAGAACGCAGTTTCACTTTGTGATTGAGGAATCCAATTTTGAGAGTGGGACCGTGTTTCTCGACTCCAACATCCATATTTGTGTCACCGAGACTGTCACCAAGAAGCAGAACATTTGTCCTGAAAAAAGGATGCATTTTGTTAGGACTCGGGTAATCCCATGAATATTTCACATTTCTCTCCGGTTCTGTTTAGAATGGGTTGGCTATTCCAAGTAATTCTACCCATAATTTTCAAACGGACAGTTTTAGATGTTCCTCTTCGGTTTGCTCAGCCCTCCGCTCGCCTTCCAGCTCGATTCGGAAGATGAAAACGCCTACCGGATCAAATATCAATTCGAATTTCTTTGTCCCAAACGCCACGTCAGGTTGACCTGCGCTCTAAGGGTATTTCCCTCTTTTTTTTTTCTTCAATTTTGTTTCAGATGGAGGAAGCTCTTCTCTCGGATCTTAAAACAACCGAAGGCTACGACATGGTCAAGCTACCGGTGTATAGCCACATATTGGATCCGGATGTCTGGGGCGCAACAATCGTTCGACCCTACGTCGACATCATACACAATTGCGGCCCCAATGGAACTGACGCATTGCAGGTATGTTTCCCCTTTAAAGGGCACGCGAACTTTTAGAGACAACAACATATTCTGCTAGATTGTGTACTGGATCAAGGTTGTGGATTTAACATGGAGCTCCTCCTTGAATAAGCTCAATATCCCGCTATAATAAACAGTTTTACCTTTGATTAATGTGATGGAAAAAGCCGGCTTCTTTCTTGATTACAGACGAATTCTTACAGAAAGTATGGATAAGGGGCTCAGAGAAAGCGGCGACCCGATCATCTTCATCGTACTTGATCATATTCGAAATAAGATGGATATTCGGGGGAAGAGTTTCCCTTTGCAGAGTGTGACGAAGGAAGATGTCGATGACGTCGCCAACCTGAAAAACTTGTTTACAAACAAGAAATGACCTCTGACTCACGCCAGCCGAAAAGACAACAAGAGGAATACCATGGTCATGTAACTTCTCGATCATCTCGACGCCACCATCTCTCAAAGCAATTTGACAACGCTCCTTGACAAATTCCTCGATTGTTTCCCGTTTGAAACCCCCGCTAACTGTCAATCTGTGGGAAATCTTCCAGCTAAAATCTCTTTTTGTAATGACTTTTTGAGACGACTCACAATTCTTCCATATGAGGAATCTTCTCCTCCATTGAGAGATGGGGATCGAACTCGATCGGAATGTATTTCCTGCAGAGTGCCTTGAATTGCTCGGCAAGAGGAGGATTCAGCTCCTTGGCCAAATGGTCAAACAGGCCGGGACTGCTCCAGTGCTTGCGGCCATGCTCATCTTTGAACTTTGTCAAAGTAAAATCAAAATCTGAGATGACCTGAAGACACGATTCTCAGAAAGCCGAAAAAATTTACCATAAGTTTATCTGCTCCTCCGCTGATGATTTTGCACAACTTGGATTCCACGGTAACCCAATCTTTTATCTTGACATTAGCTGCATCGAAATGTTTCTTGAGCCTATCGGCAACTGGGAGATCATTGACATTTTCCTTGTCAAGTAGCTCAGCATTCAGCAGACGAGTGACGAGTAGATCGTGCATTGCCTGGAACAACAAGGAATGACTGGAAAGTCTACGTGCCGGCGGCAATGGTTTGTTAGTAGGTCACTGGTTTTACGAGGGGGGAGGACTGACAGGAATGGAAATGACAAAAGTAGGAGAACATCTGTAATGGACTCGCGCGGCCGGCATGTCATGTTACAGCCACTGCTCGGTCGACAAGTGTGGATATGACGTCGGAGCTGGGCTGTTGGTAACAAGAGAGCCGATCGCTATTTTTAAAGCTATTCTGCACGGAAAAGAGCACCCAATCTATCGAAAAAAAAGATCCGACTACTGGTAGTAAGTGAGGATGAGGGGAAGACAAAGAAGAGTCTAGACGGATTTGTCCCTTGTCTCAGCCTCTTCACCACAGATGATATGTGATCAGTTTGCACAACGCGTGTCAAGCACCGGGAAATAGTTGCGAAACAACTGAAAGAACAGTCCGAAAAATCCAAAAAGTTAAAAAAGGAAATGACGTTTGTGAGGCGGAGACGATCGATCCCCTCTATCTCACAGCTGTTGAGAAAGGCCTCCGTTTTTGCAGGTGTCACTATGTCCGGGTTCAACGGCGATATTTGTCAGGAAGGAAGAGCGACGTTGTCAACAGGGAACAGAAATAAAGACAATGGGATTGGTTGGATGCCTCGGCAATGAGTAGCTCGTGAGCAATGCCAAACCCATTAGGCACGGTCTAGAGAGCGATTACAGGACGAATATATCACATGTCACATCATATAACCAACTGGGAAATCAATTCAATTGAGCTCGGATACGTGAGGTGCGTCGACTCGACACAGTTTTATTGTTTCTTGTGTCGATGGCGAGTCGAGCTCAATTTTGATAGTCGACCCCGTCGAATCTATTGACTCATCTTGAGTCGACGCACAATGATATTTCACTAGACTCTTCTAAAATGGAGACTGTTCTCCGGTCTATGCTATGCGTTCGCTACTGTTTATGTTCTGATTTTTAAACGGTTCAACATATAAACAGCCCTACTTGTTCATTCTGTATAGAAGATTATCGACGTAGTTCCCTGTATAAAGCGGTTTCATTCCCGTTCGAAGTAGTCCTCGTCCTCTTCCTTTCCGTTTACTCTCCCGACAAGGTCAAGCATCATCTGAATCATTTGACTGTACATGTTCAGCAGTTTACACTTGGATCTTGTTTCCGCCATCTGGTTTCTTTCCTATTTGTTGGTTCGTTTCTGTTTGCGGTGACCCATGCTACTGATTGTCGTCCTCTCCTTATCCTCCATCGTCTTTGGTGATTTCTCGCCCAATTTCAACCAATTTCTCGTTTCTCGTTATGGTCAGGTATTCCCATTCCATCTTCCAATTTTATTTTTTCAATAGGGCATAGCTGACCGTCTAGCAAGGAGAGATATTGGCCCCGGAGGCAGTTATGGCGGTGGGAACCATGTCGCCGGCACCCGGACGAGGTTTTCCCTTTCTGGGGATAACATAATCTTCTTCTATCTTTCAGTAAACAAGCTGTCGTCTTGGTACATGGTATCACTAACACAGCGGGGACCTTTGATAATCATCGAAAGCATTTTTTGGCAGTCGGGTGGAGTGATGAACATGTCTATGCGACGACGTATGGAGATGGCGGCAAGACACCCGTGCCTATGGTCGACATGAAGTGCGACTACGTCAAACAGGTCCGTTTTTACAGCCGATTCTCTCTTCTCTTTTGTTTCATTTTGAAAATGACTAATAGTTCAGGTAAGATGGATGATCCAATCTGTGGCGGCGTATACTCGAAGGAAGGTCGACGTCATCGGCTATTCGATGGGATCACCTATCTCTAGAAAAGTTTGTATTTAATTCCTCTTTGTTTATTTTGTATCTTTAGGCTATTCTAGGTGGAGCCTGTGTCGACACGGGCGAGAATCTCGGCCCTCCTCTGACCGCCCTCATTGACACTTTTGTCTCCGTTGCCGGAGCCAATCGAGGCTCTTTCCTCTGTGCAATTCCCTTCCCCGGAGCATGCAACATGATCAACGGCATGAGCTGCATGTCCACTTATATTCGGAACATCAACGCCCGTCCTCATTACGAAGGAACTTATGTCTTCTCAATCTACAGTCCACAAGATGATAAAGTCGGCTACCGGAATGCCTGCGGCCAGTTGTGTTCTCAAATTGAAGGGGCCAATGCAGAATATGTGGTAAGTTGACCGACTGAAGAAAATTAATGGGAATAATTTTCAGAAGACAGGAAACCACGACGAGGTGCTGATCCACACAGCACAACTTACGATAAATTTGGTCGATAAACATGACCCTCTCGGACAGTAGTCGATCGAATAGTCCAAGCCAGTCAGAATAGGCATCCATACGGGTAGTCACCTTAATATTACAGAATAGAATAAATATATGTATTTAATGTCTAGAAAGAAAAGATAGGGCAATTAAACAAAAAAAGGAAAGAAGGGGCCTAAATGCTTCGTTTGAATATGTGCATAAACCGGCTATCTAGAAAGCTTAAAATTGTACATAAACCTGTTTTTGATTGGAACTATGAGGAGGACGAGGAGGACTGTCCCCGGCTGATGGCACTCAAAGGATTTAAAGCTATTCGACATCTACTTGGAAAGAGCGAGAGGGGACACCCTGCAAACAAAAAACAACACAGGGAACGAGGTAAAGGCCGGGAAGAATCACAGAAGACCCGACAAATATATCGGGAACAGTCCATCTACAGGAAAAAAGAAGGGAAAGTTAGGAGTCTTCGCCGATCATCTCGTCCAATCTCTCCGGGATGGAGAGATCGGCAATAATCGAACCACAGCGACTTTCCTGAATTTATTTTGAATACCAAAGAGATTGAGACTTACAGCTCGACTGGGTGCTTCACTTCTATTTGGGGATATTATCCTCCGTTGACTGGACACGGACCGTTGGCGGGGTGTCTCCTCTTCGACAACTTTCTCAAGTCCACTGAATTCGTCGGTCATATTCTCATGGAGAGAAATGCTATGCGTATCGACTTTTGGAATTCCCCAGCCGTAACAGGCTCGAGCTTCCGTTTTTAAAAAGGTTACAGCGTCCTGAAATATTGGTCATTCTCATCTAGAGGGATGAACCCACATCAAGTGTTTCTGGCAGAGGTTTTTCACTTGTCTCAGGAAGAAGAGAGACAAGCATCCCGGCGAAGAGAGAAAAGATAGCAAAAATAATCATAGGCACAATAGGAAGGGAAATATTAGAAAGGAGAGCAATGTAGGAGGAGATTCCCGAGCCGAAACGAGCCACCATTGAAGTCATCCCAACGGCCGAATTGCGGATTATGGTTGGATACAGTTCAGAGGTAAATATGTACAGAATATTAAAAGCTCCCTGAATTTTTTATTAAAAAAATTAGAGGACGATACCTGAATGAATATTTTACCAATCATCATAAAGAACAAAGCGAACATGTAATGATGAGCAACCACGGCCAGCATGGCGATTATAATGGCTATTCCGCCACCGACGAGTGTCAGCTGCTGGGCTCTGAATATTCGCATATTTATAAGAAAATGGATTGGGTACCGTTTTCTCCCGTATTTCATTAACCATACACAGGCAAATAAGGTCGGAATTTCAATGAAACCAGCAACGGCATTGTTCAAAAAGAAATTACCCGTAAAGAGTACACGACCGGGAGCAGATTGGTCCGAAAGGGCTAAAAATGATTTAGAAATCAGTCTGGAAAGCGTCTACCTATGACTAAACCATAATAAACAAGGGCATTGGCTACAAAAATGACACAAATGATAATGGTCCGATAGCGGAGTTCAACGGTCTTGAATAAATCCATTAGGCCGACTTTTCCCTTTTTGTTTAAATGTTTCTCTCGATGACAAACGAGCTCGAGATCCGATGGAAGTGAGCCTTTGTTTATTCGACACATATTGAAAGGAAACGGCGGGGTTCTAAACAATTGTCTATTTTTGGAATCGACAGCTTACCGGCAGGCCTTTCGGATGACTTCTTCAGCTTCATTGACTCGTTCTTTGACCATCAGCCATCGAGGACTTTCCGGAAGGGAACAGATCAACAGAACTGCGCCGAAATGCAATCCAGCAGCTATCACTTGAACCGTCTTCCAACTTTTGGACAAGTAGGCGATCAAGGCCAAGAGGGCGTATCCCATGGCCCAGGGGACTTGTAACATACTGCCGACCATTGCGCGGTATGGGGTTCCTATTTCCATTTAATCTATTTTATCAAACAAACTACCTGTGATTTCCATGCACAATGTGTAGGCGGCCAAGTCAGCTGCTTCATTACAGACAGCGCTGCAGAAACGGATGAAAAGGAACATTGGATAATAGGTGGTGTAAGGGAGAAAAACACCAAACATTGAGGAGAGAATACCGAAACCAATGACTGTTGGCTTACGGCCGAAGCTAGAAAGCCATAAATAAAAAACAGAAGGGGACTAACTTGTCACTTGCCCATCCTCCAAAAACACAGCCTACAAGATACCCGAAGGAGTAGAAGAGATGGGCATGACCTTTCATTAAATAATCACCGCAGACAAGATTCCAATCTGTTACAATTGTTTCCCTCATCACCTGGATTTACCATTATAAAAGAGATTGAGAACAACTCACGTCTGATTTATAAAAATATTTGGCGCAGGGGGTAATGGTCACGTTGTCTAAGAAGGCAGCCTTTTTAGCTTCTTCCAATGGCATCATCCGCAATTCTTTATATCTTTCAGGTGTTCTCGCATAATAATGGCACTAGAAACGGAAATTTAAAAGGAGAATAAACTGTTTTACCCGATCTCTCTCATAGCCATTACTGCCACCGACGCTGGGAAAGACCATTGAAAGTTCTTGGACTTCGTCCAATCCCCAGAGATAATTAGTCGTGTCATTGGCTTCGAATCCTGGCACTTGACAGTGATGATCCGGATCATACATCATATAAACAACATTGAGATTGAACATAGCGTGGGGGATCTGCTGCATGGCAATCAGTACATAAATCCAAATTTGCCACCATGAGCAACCACCGATGATATTTAAAATACCTTGAAAAATTTGCCTAGGTCAAATGCACGAGATTACCTTCAAAGTCGACGGGGTCAGTAAATCGTCGCTCTTTCTTTGAGGCTTCCTTATATTTTAGTTGCATTTTCTGATGTTGTTCCCGAATTTCTCGAGTGGAAAATGACGCCTTATGAGCCCTTCTGAGATAATTTGTGACGTCAGCAATTTGAGGCTTACCCAGATGTTCCCCCGGCCATACTGTTGGTAAAGGACATATCGGACATGTACATGCTGCTCTTTGGCGTGGGAGGTGCGTCGTCGACGCCACTAACGGCGTCGTCATTGAATCCTGAGCCTGATGCAATGCCACTGTCATGTTTAAATGCTCCATAAATCTGAAAATGCTCGAGATTTCGGGAAAGCAAGGAATACCCTTGCCTGAGGAAGCGCGGTATCGCTAATGGCAAACATTGGAGCGAGATTAATATTCTCCGGCATCTCGGCCAGAGCAGGCTCGCTGTAGATCAGAGGACACATTCCAATTTGAGGCGAGGGAGAACGAGGAGTGTCCGTCGGCGATTTGGTCTCATGATCCTGGTCGGAGAGTTGGATATTTCCAACGGAATTAGAAATCGACGGGGTTAGGAGACATTTCTTCTCTTCTTCCCCCGCTTCGCCGCCGGGTGCCATTTCTGTAATTTGACGTCTCCATTTGTGTTTTCTGTTCTCTTATCTCCTCATTTTATTAGAGGAGGAAGAAAAAAGAACGAAAGTAAAAACAAACCGATCGATGGCGGCGATTGCTAGGTGAGGCCAAATTCTAAAGAACGCCAAAATATTTACCGGAACAATAGACGGTCCCCCACCTGCTCGTGTTGTGTGGTAGGCGGCGGGAAGTATCGCCACCACAGGGCGGTCAACCCCACATTCAGAGGATGCTCTGAAATGGAGATGGATCAATCGAGAGATGGGTAATGAGAGAGGTTTGTGAGTCGAAAGAGAGACGTCATCAGGGGCGACGACGACAACTCGACGTCTGTTTAGAACCGGGCAGAATAAACACATTTTTGACAGATCAATGAATATTTTTAACTGAAAGAACGTGCATTCTTTAAAGAACACGGATTCCTTGGAGAGGATAGTGCGGTACGGACAGAGGACCAGAGATCGACGGCGGAAAAACCACCAGAAAATAAATAGAGACAGGATTATTGAAGGGCGAAACACGGTCAAGCTATAAAAACTATGGATTGGCTTGGATCAAGCAGTAGCAAATCATAAACAGCGGTGGAAATGAGCTCAGACGGCCAGCTTTACACAGTGGGATAGGGGACACCCCGGGGGGACACCCTCCGCGTGTGACCCAAACTAGTTGACACGGGGAAAGACGATAAAGAATTCTTGTTGTCTTGAAGTGGAGCCTGGGATTGTCAGACAAGACAGCGATGAGCAGGATCAGAGCCGGCACGAGGGCCGGCCAGCTTTCGATTGCCATCACCGTAATTGCTTTCGTGCTGGGACCCCGCCTATCCATCACTGGGAAAAGCTGAGAAATTCCATGGGAAAATCTTCGGAGTATGGAAGAAAACATCTGAAATGGGGTAGAATATTTAATAAAAAATATTAAAAAGAATTGATGGCAAATTGGATAAAATTATTGCCACTGATAGATTATCGAAGATAATATGGCAATTAAAAATTAAAATATATATCGAAATTAGAGAAAATATGAAGATAACGAGGAAAAAAATTAAAAGCTGTTTTAGGAAATAAATCAAGGAGAAAATCTTAGCGTTCAAAATGAGAAAACAAAGAGAAAACAGTTCAAAATCGAATTTACTTCGACTCCTAGCTAGAAATGTCTAAATTTCTGAGCATACTAGTTTATAAAAAAGGTTAAAAAAACATTTCTGCCAACCATTTTGTCTAGAAATGTCTCATTTAAATGTTCCTGGTCTCCATCGTCTAATTGGTCCTCATTTAGACATCGTCTACTAGAAGTCATCGCTCGTTTTGTCCCTCTTCTCGTACATTCGACTCCGTCAGTCAGTCACTCTTTTTTTCTCCCTTCACAATTAAAGCCGAGTCGCAGTTTTTGTCGTCGCGAGCGTTCGTTTTTTGCCTCTGCGAGCGTGTGTTTTTTGCATGGACTCGGCCAACACGGCCGCGGGGCCCGTCTGTTCCCCTCCTTTCCACACCTTTTCTCTTCTTTTTCCAACTTTTTATTTTCTATCAACGATCAGATGATCAATCTCCCAAATGGGCTCCTTTTTTCTGTCATATAACCAGGGGTAATTTGATCGCGGACCGTATTGTCCACAGGACCACGCGCTAGTCCCTGGATAACTCAATTATTTCTGCAGATTCCTCTGTGTTTTAGTCTTTGCTTATTTCTGATTGTTATTGTGAGGGATTGCTTCGTTTTGACAAAGGATACATGACCTTTTCCTTGGGGGTAAAATGGCTCTTTTATCAATCATCTTATTTCGAAAGGGCGAAATTCTAGGGAAAGGGGAGAGGGAGGAAAAACAGCCAAAGAGGAAGTGTGACCCATGATTATTATTCAAGGAAAGAAATCCCTTTAAAATGATAGCCCTTATGAGATGACGATGAAGACATGGAAAACATCCGCTTCCAAGCTTTTTACCGAATGAAATAGGCGGAGTACTGTAAGAGAGAAAAAGCTGAGAGAGATGGAGAAACATAACAAAAAAAATGGCGGCTGTTATAATCAACAACCAGCGATGCTCTAGGGACTAATCAGTTATTTTGAGGCAACAATGTTCGTACCTATTTGAGAGTCGATTGTGACGAGAGCACGAGCCAGCTCCTATTCCCTCTAATTGGTCATATATTTTGAGACGAAAGAACCAGTATAATGACCGTGTCTATCTCGCTCATTTTTTGTCTGTCCCGCTGGCCCATTTCCCAATTTCGTCGTGCCTTTAAAAAAAGAGAAGAAGTGCACCTGTTCCCTTCTTTCTGGTTGGTTGTCTTCGATCCAGCTCATCCTCGCCATCGATCGACCCCTGGTTTCTGCTGTCTCTCTGTCGTTATCAGCCTTTTTCTTCAGTTTTTTTGTCGTCCGCTTGCTTTTTCTTCGGCCGATAGCGCACCGGACCTCCAAACCGACGACCTCTATTTCTCTCCCTCGCTTCTTTTCTTCTTTGTCTTCTGTTATTTCTCAGTCTGCTTCGATTTTTCTAAGACGATCTTCACTTTTTCTATGCTTTAAAATCTATGGAATCCGTTCTTTGAACAGTCGAGATGACATCTATAGTGAGCCTTTTTTGAACTTCGGGTAAATGTGCGTCGTTATCATGACCGAAAATGACTAAAAAAAGTGTTGGCTGCCAGTCGACTCTTTTTTCTGTCCTCATGTGATGATCCGCGTTATTACGTCTGCTAGAATATAACATAAAAAGTCGTCCGAGTTATGTCAAAGAACTGGTCACAAGGTTCTGACTCATTCACTACTGGCTCTTTCTCCAGTTCTCATAATAGTCACCCAGTCACCATGGTTTCCATTTAATTGGTTGAGGTTGTGCTCCTCCACAATCAAAAAATCATTTGTGATCTCTTCTTGGGCCGAGGCGTCAACATGACGTCTTCTTCGCCTCTTCCTCAGCATGACCCCGTCGCTTTTTTTCTCGTGTGCTCAGCACGGCGTTTTTGAGCATTCGCGTCTCTCCTTCAACCACCCGCTCTTTCACTTTTCGCCTTCGCCGCTGGCTTTTTTTCCAACTGGGAACGAGTTCGCCGCTCTTTTTCCCGAATAAATTCCCTTGCTGGCCCCGGCGGTTTTCTCCTACCCGGAGAGGGAGAGAAAAGGCGTCGACGTTCTATTATTTTTTTCAAAATTTTTTTTGGCAATTGTTTGAGTTCGAAAAATGGTAGACATAGATCGAGAAGGTGGGTTTATAAAAGGCCCAGGAAAAAAGAGTCTAGTCGACGCATACCCAGCTTATTATAACCCCCGCCTACTTTGAAAAAAATGAGTTGTTTAAAATATTTAAAGGGAAAGAAATTGAACAAAGAAAAGAAAGTTAAAGTGTCAGTTTTTGTGATTCACTCGTCCCGTTGAACCAGTCGTCGACAGTGCAACTTTCCCTCCTAGTCGACCAGGGCCCATCTCTCCCCATCCCTATCCTCCCTCCAGTCCCGTCATCCATCGGCCCGTCCCGGTTTTTCTCTCTCTTGTGTAATTTCTCTCTCCGGGGGCAAAAAAAGGAGCGCATTGATCCCTCTCGTTCCCGTTTTTTTGGCCCTTTTTCCCCGTCTACCGTAGGAAAAGTGGCCGTCCTCTGGCCCCGGCTGCTTTTTCTTACCGGTGCCGCCCGGCACACGGCTGCGTCTTTTTGTCGGATAAAGCCAAAAACGTTGATGGCCACCTGGCTATGAGGAAAAAACTGAGTACGGAGGGCACGAGGATGCGAGGCCAATTACCTTACCTGAAGGGGATAATGAGGACTCTCCCTTGGTTATCAGGCACATCTCATCGTCGTCTCTCTGCCTGTTAAAGGGCCTCGTTTTGTCCATAGGCGAAAGAAAAGATTTTACGGGCTGTAATTATTCCAAGTATACTGCCATTCTCTTGGCAAAAAAGAGCGCGTTAGTTTGAGTAAAAAAGGAGCCGAATGTTCTGTCGATTATTGTACGGAGGATGCGACACAATGGAGCCTTTTTACATGGCCAAGTTATCATCCGACTGAGTTCGATCTTCACCCATTTGAAGGCGAATTCACGTCGAATCGTCCGATAGATAGCCGTGTGATAATTGTCAGCCCATCATTCATTATTTTGCGAGCTCTCTCATCCATTTCTTTTGTTTAAGACGTCCCCATTTTCCCAGCTGGTCATCGCTTCTTATATTCGCGCGCGCACTGTTTTTGCCTTCCGCCGTCTCCGACCATTCAATCGTTGCTTTTTTCCCGTCAAAACCCCTACGCATCCAGGCTGACTCTCTTCTCTCCCTTCCTCCAGGTGTATTCTGATTCATTCTCTCTTTTCTCTCCATTTGTACATATTTTCATCCTTCAGGGCCACGCTCTTTTTTGGGCTATCCAATAGCCAACTCCTGTAAGGAGAGAGACCTCTGAGGTCATGTCGAGTCCATTTGATGGGTCTGCATCTTCATCGACGAGCCCCCGGCTCCTGATTAAAGAAGAGGCGAAAGAATCTCTTGAAGAGATCAAATCACAACTGACGCCTCCTGAGGATCGTAAGCTCATCTCGACTCCGGAGCTCCTTACTAAGCCCTCGTGAGTCGATTTTCCTTCCTTTTTTAAAAATATAAACTGATAAAAAATATATAAAAACTTTTACAGCACACCAAAACCATTGGCCCAGCCCACGTCGTTCTCAGAATGGCAACTGTTGGCTGTCTTGCAACGGGCCAATCTTATACAATATTACGATACTTTTATAGCTCAAGGTAAGAACAATAAAAAAGAGAGGGATTATTCTTTAGGTGGCGATGACATCAATCAGATAATGCAATGCGATGAGCAGGAATTCTTAGAGATAATGTCACTGGTTGGAATGCTCTCTAAACCGTTGCATGTCCGTCGCCTACAGCGAGCTCTGACGGTATTCTTTTTTTCCATCGTCTCATATTGTCTCTTTTAGGAATTTTCTAAAGATTCGGCTTCATTTAATTTAGCAGCAATTCAACATATCGGACCGCCACCACCGACTCCTCAATTTCCTTTAGCCAGTCACGATGCTATCAGCTACCTCATGCCAGGTATCCTCTTCTTTTAGTTCTCTATTTTAGTTTTTTTCCTTAGAAATGGCGGGACTAGCAGCCACTTTGAATTCTTTGACCTCTTCAGCGGCTTCGTCTACGTCTCAAAGCGGAGAGACATCCTCTCCTGTCACGGTTACGGCTGCACACAACTCGGTAGCGTTGGGTTAGTCCACGGTTGTGGGTTATTGTAGTTAATCATAGGGACAGGGACCTTTCCCATAAAAATTAGGTCTTCCCCTTTAAAAAGGAGTCGTTTCAGCGGTCGAACTCCCCTGCTCCTCAGGCCATTTTGTCCAGTCTTCTTTGGCCGCTTCTAGCTCAAAATTCGGAGGCACGGCCAACGTGTGTGCCGGACAGCAGTTGCTCGTCGACGTCGGCACCACCTCAGAAACGGAAGCGAGGTCGACCAGTCCTCTTCTAGAAGATCCGACGCTAACGGAGGAGCAGTGCAGTCTGATTGCGACCGCTGCTCGGCAAGTCTTTGCCCTTGTACCTTCTCTTATCCAACCTAAACTCGTTCAAAATAAGAAACGCGTCTCCAGGTGAATTGTCTCTTTTCTTTAAAACAGTTATTACAGTCATGTGCTCGATTTGATGGCTATGCCGGTCGAACATCCTAATCGACTAGAAGAATACCGAAAATATTCAGCTATCTATGGTCGATTCGACGCCAAGCGTCGCCATGACAAAGGACTCTCTGTCCACGAAGTGATGGTGAATGAAGCAGCTGCACAGTTATGTATTCTGATGCCTGCTCTGCTCACTCGACGGGATGATCTGTTCAGTCTGTCGAGGAAAGTCGTCAGCGAGGCTGGTCTAACCACGCGAAAGCGGCGACTCACCTCATCTAGTCCAGCTCCTTCCCCCAAAGGAGAACAGACTGAACCATCTCCTGGCGAGGATAAAAAGAAGAAAATAGTAAGTTGACTTTTCCTTCCTTTTAACTGTCATTTCTTCAGGTGTTCAATGGCTTAGACAGTTGGGCAGCGTCGCGTCTTCGACTGCCATCGCCTTCTAATCCCGCTCCTCCTTAGTATCTGGCCTTTCTCCGTCTTCCTCCTCCTTTTTGTGATCCTCACCTAGTCATCCACTACTTTTCCGAGCTTTTCTTGTGTTTTTTTTGCTCCAAGCCTTTTCGTATACAAATATCTTGCCGGCCAAGGGCCCTGTGTCGTAGACATCCATCCATTCAATGGACCTTTTCCTCATATCAATAAAGATATTTCTCTAATGGTCGTGTTCCATCTGCTCATTATGCTGTCTGTCTCTGAATGCCAATGGCTTCTCTCCCTGGTTGGCTAATCTAATGGAGCTCAATGAAAAGCGTCCAATCGCTGTGCTTGTCGACTCCCGTCTACGGACTACAACCGGGCTACAGTAGCTATCGGGTATTCGTCTTGTCGCGTGTCGTCGCCCCTGTCGTCCTCTTGCGTGCCTATAAATCCGCACAATGACCTCCTCCGCTCAGGGCTTCTTCTCTTTGTCACAACGTCACCCTCAATTAAATGAGCTTTTCTCTTGGAATTCCACCGAGACGCTCTGGAATTACCATTTTGATAGCGCCATTACCTCCTAAATTAAGCGACCCTTCTCCCATTGACGCTCTGCCCCGTCGTCTGGTCACTCGTCTCCCTTTCTGTACTCTCAGGCCTTCTTTTAGCCATGAATATTTCATGACAATCGGCTGTCTGTCGGCCGTTCCCTTCTCCACAAATAAACCCGAACGTGTTATTTCTTTCCAAGAGAGAGGAAGAGAATTTTTAATTGAGAGCATCGATTGTCCCGGCTACGATCGAAATAGAAGGAAATGAGCTGCCATTGTTTGCATCCGTCCTCCTTGACGCCTACCACCTCAGTTAAGAAGGCCGAGGGTTGTATGTCTCGGGATGGATGGCGTAAATATATCCGAGAGACTAATTAGCACGAGCAGGCAGATTCCATCTCTTGCCCTTTTGCAACAGCCTCCCATAAAGCTCATGGAATCTGTACATTCGTCATAGCTATCCCTCCTCTAATTAAATGTCTCTCTATCAGTCATTCTGCCCTATTCAGTCTAGCCGCTGCCCGCGAGGTATTCGACAGTGAATAATACGGAAAGACGATGTTATTGCTCGAGAATACCACTCGGCCGGCTAGTTCACAATTTTTATTGTTCCGAGTTTCAAATAGATTTGCTTAGAGGATGAGGGTGCTGTCGGTGACAAAGTCCATGTTAGGGATACGGGTTGGCTGCTCGTAGAGTGTGTCGTCATCTTCCTCATCCACAGATGACATTCTTCTCTGGTCCTTTGCCCGCTTGCATTCCGCCAGAAATGCCGCTTTGTCGTATGCCGCCCTCTCAGCTTTCCTCGTGTCCGCCTCCTCCTGTGTCGACGACGTTTTCATCACTACTCGTTTCTTTTCTCTTTTTTCCTGCTTTTCTTGCTTCACTTCATGTGCTGTCGGCCACTGGAATGACGACGTGTCTCGGCTCATTTGTAAATTCTGTGACTTCGACTTCTCCTTGCCTTTCATCTCCTTTTGGTAGCTGCTTCTCTGTTCCTCTTGTCTTTCCTTGCTCGTTTCTTCGAATTGTGGCGGCTGGGCAGAAGGAGCACTCACAAGATCGTCGGCCATTGGAATGTCGACGAGTGGTCCAGCAGGACGGACACGTTCCGGTGTCGGTTGAATTGGAGTTCTCAGCATTTCCGGAGGTCTGGGTGGAGGCGCTGCGAGGACACTGTGCTTTTTGTTGTCGAGCGGCTTCCTGGCCGATTTCGAAGGTTTACAACCCATAAACTGAAGCTCCTCGATGGAGACAAACGGTCAGCCAACCGATTCCTTGTAAAGGATGTACGGTAATGAAGGGTAATACAGTCAATAAAAGCGTCGACGGTCGAGTCCTGTCCAGAATCTTGACTAAATTCAGCAAATAAAATATTCTCTGGGTTGAATAGAATATTTGCCTTGTAGTTTGTTTCTGTTTTAGGACTGACGATCAACTTGGTCAAAAATGGAAAGATAGATGACCTTGAATTGGAAGTCGAAGGTAAGTCACAAATTTGTGTCATCCATCCCTCTTTTTCGGAGTCAATTTTGCGGATTTGTACCATTTTATTAGCGAAATTGGGATTTTTTTGGCAGAACTGCAATTTTGTCTAAAAGTCCGATGTTGGTGGGCAAGGAACTGCTATTTATGTATTTGGAATAAAAATTTTTCTAGTGAAGTATTCCAGTTTCATGCCCATGATCACCAGTTGCCCACACTAAACTGTCCAAAAATTCTATTACTTACCGGAAGATACAAAAGTTTCAGAGGAAAAGTAAGAAAATTGAAAAAAAGGGGAAAAACAGCGAGAAAATAGGCACGTGCATCCCGACCCATAAACTCTCGGCAAGTACTCGAGAGGGCATTATATAAACGATTTCGTTTCTGGGAGGCTTGCCCAAAGTTACTTGCTGACGGTTCGGTCAGAGCCCCCTAACAACGGGGGCAGTGCCATGAGAGTAGCGGCGGACAATTCCAAATTCCTCTAGAAACTGGGTTTTTGGCGTATTCTATTTAAATTTTTCCTTTATTTTTACCCAAATATTTTTGTACTTCTTTTCCTAAACATCCATTGATGGTAAATCACCATCTCATTGGAGAAAGACAACGTTGGTAGCCTGATAATATTCAAAAAGTCAAAAGTAACAGAATCTCCCCATTATTAGGTAGAAGAATTAGTTTCAGGCTCTTATATCCGACGACACCCGATGAAGATGTAGCTGCAAGTGATACATGAGGCATAAAAGCCCTCAACAGATTAACAAAACTGCTTTTTTGTGTTTTTTACTCCGACAGACAGACAATGTCGACGTGCCATGCCTTGATTTGAGGTCGATGTCGAGCTACTGAATGATCTTGACGTCGAGCAAGAAGCTCACCATGTTTCTGTTTTGCAAAGAATGTCACATAGTGCAGTCCTTTTGTTCTCACGCGCTATATTTCTCATAATAGAAGTGCGAGAGCGCCGTGTACGTGAAGGCTTGCCCTTCGTCGGCTCTTGCACCCGTTTGACAACACAGATCTCTTTATGTTTATGGGATTTGCTCCTCTTTTAATAGAATCTCCCGCCCGATTGCTTTTGATGAGAGCCGCGGTCATGGAGTTCAATAAATTGGACGTATTTATTTGGTCGCCTATTGAGTAATTTTTGGAATGAGGAACCCGTATGAGAAATATCGCAGTGACCAGCTTCTAGAGAAGTTCATCCTGAGTCTGGGCGGCTACCAGCCGAGCACGGACACCTTTAAACTGGGTTGGCGAAGCTCGTTTGACCGTGTTCTGCCTGGTCGACGCGATTGAAAACGATTCTCTGAAAAGAGCCGTTGAATGTCAGACTGAAAGGGATCTGACGGCATGTTTGGCAGGATAGAAAGCAAAGTCTGCCGATACTTAGAACAGGTGCAAATGTAGACGAGGAAGGCCACGTAACAATTGATGAGGGATAGCAGATCGAGCAAGTCCGCCAGCGCCATGTAGACATATTGGTGAAATTGGGTAGTGTAAATGGCTGAAACGTGAGTCATGTCCCAGAATAGAAGAGAGAAATACCGTTTAGAATGGCCGTAACTCCTTGGGGCAATTCTGTCGTTAGAAAAACGGCAACCATAAGGAGGAGCCTGAAATAAGTCTGTATCAGGAAATATAGCTGGCTGTACATGACTGTCGTGACGTCGCTTCTTCGTCGTTGTTTGTCCTCCTTCAGCAGCTGCTTTCTCTTCCTTCTGTTCTGTCGAAGCTTACCGATCAACGCTACTGTAAACCAAAATAATAAAATACACGGGACAACCTGAAATTTTTTGTATAAAAATCTAAAAAATATGATGCAGACCTTGAGACCTATCCCCGTGAGCCAGAGGTTAGCTTTCATGAAAAAACAACTGTCGGCCATGACCATATCGGAGAAATTAATCGAATAGCGGACGACAACTTGTCCTCCTTCTGAAATTGCTCAGTCTATGTTCTCCGAAAATACTTACCAATACTCCGGTGGGCGGATATTTGATGTGCCAAAAGGGTAGGCATACAAAGGAAGAAGACGGTGCCCGCTATGGCTATCGATGCGACAAGTACTCTCTGGGTACGGAGCCAGACAGACGAGGACACACGCATGGCAGAAAAGCGGATATAAGCCATGAGCACGACGAGGTATAAGGTGATGGCATGAAGGGCGATGGACAACACCACATGGACCTGGAAAAGAAACGTTCGATCGGGAAAATTGTCATGAATATGAATTAGGAAAAATCTCTGACCTTGAGAAACAAAGCCCAGCCATAGGGATAGCCCGCGTGATCTTGGAGAAATTCGAACCGAGACATGTATACCTGGAGAAGACAAAGGTATCGAATTTTAAAGAAAAGACTCACCAGGTAAGAAGTCATTGTACCCATATCAGACACTGCGATACAAATCAAAACCGTGTGGACTGAACTGTCTCTCATTCTTGGTCGAGTCAAGACCCAAATGTGAATGGAATTGGCCAAAAGTCCCATAACACAAAGGACGACAGCTATGTAGCGATGGAAGGGATTGTACATACTGGGATGGGGAAACTGTCTGGCAAAACAATAAACTAACTTTCTGAACCACCACAGCCATTCCAAGGCGATGACCGTCGTCGGGTCATCCAAGTCGAAGATTTGATACGTCTCATTGCAATTGATTTGCATGGGATCTGAAAACGAAACGAATTGACGACGCAGGGAATGTGTATATTTGGAAGATGATTATGGAGCAATAAGGAAAAGGGAGACCGAGGGTCAGTCAAATCATAAGGAAATTGGAGACTACTGAACGGGCGGGCGGCTGTTTTTGCAAAAGACATGAAAGGCGTGTGGTTTTGAAAATGACGGAATTTCACATGGCTACACAGGGCGACGGAAGTGTCCGAATAACTTAATTTACCAGCTGTTTTTAAAGGAGAAACAATAGACGAAAATGGGCGGGAAAAAGACACGCTTTACAGGTGTTCGACGCAGTAAATCGAACGAGGATCGAATTACCAAACATCGTCTCCTGAAGAATTTACGTGACCAGAGAGTCAAAAGATCCTTTTCCCAAAGTCTGTGAGAGAACGAGGTCACTGAGAAGGAAGGACGGTAATTGTTTTTGAGAAAGCTGCTCGTACTTGTCCTCCGCCCGAAAGAAAAAGCTCAGAGTAGACAACAGCCTGTTTTGGAGCGCTCTCTCTTTCTCGCCGCCCTCACATCCCTAAGTTTTCATCAAAAGAGACAGAATTATGTGCCTTTTTGAGTCAACAGAGTACATTTCGAATAGTTGATTATTTGGTTGACTTGGTTGTAGTCCCGGTCACGAAAAGTTCTCTCCCTCCGCCCAAAAAACTGGGATAAGGAAGAGAAAAAGGACATAAAGCGAGGAAGAAGCCATGTTTTTGCTTACTTTTAGACGTAAACTCTGTGCACACACATGGGATTAGAAGGGGCTTAGCTGGCCAATAAAACTTGACGACGACTTCCGACTGTCGCCGAGGGAGAGAACGACCCCCCGAAGCCCCTTCATAAGTAATATTTGTCCTCCCAGTTTGCGCCTTCTCCTAATTACATTTCTAATCCATCTGTGTCCCAATCGGTTGGAAAATCTGCGCGGAAACCAGTGATTTTAGGGGAGAGTCAATTGGCGGCTTTTTTTAGAGTGGGAGGAGGAGATGTCAGGCAAACGACAGAGAGGGGTATAATAAGAGGACATCGCAATTATAGTCCGGAAGATTGACCCTCTGACTCGAGAGACCAGAGAAAAACGAGGAAGTTTTTGTTTTCTAATCCCGGTAAAAGGGCTAGGAATAGCCGACGTGGAGGGAACGCGGCCAACTGAGAACAATGAGAGAGTGCAGTTGTTTGTAAGTGTGAGAAAAGAAAAATTAGACGATCGGAGGGGATGATTATCAGAATATTTTGGAAGGTCATTGAAATTGACGGGGACACCATGCGTACTCTTTAAATTTTTCATGAAAAGAAGACAAAATTGAGTGGCAACGCCCGGTTGCCGTTGAAAAAAAATGGGCGAACAGATGAGGGGCAAATATTATTCGAAGAGGAATTAGAAAAAGAAAGATTTCCGTATGGGCCAGGGTCTCATCCCTGAGATGTTCGTCAGCTGGTCCATCAGTCGACGCGGCGGCGACGGACTGGTGACGGATAAGACCTCCTCTCCTCCTATATAATGCACTTATCCTCTGGTTTTCGAGGTATCCGCTTGGCTACTCTTATTGTTTGGAGTAGCTTATTTTCCACTAATCCTATTTTCCACAGTCCAACCCGAAGTAAGCTAGACAAGGAAGGAGAATGATCGTCGAAAGTGCACGAGAGCGAGCGTACGGGCAGGGTGGAAAAGAGACATGAAATAGCCGAATTGACGGAGACAATGGTCCCCGGGAGCCATATATCGGCGGCTCGTAGACACTCGACAACCCGTCATTTTCAGTGATCAGCCTTCGGTAAGAGAACAGTAAAGGGGAGAAAACGGGAAAATAATTAGATATTTATGAAAACGGATTGAAGTAAAGTTTTTATAGGTCACTGGAGAGGGTGGCCGAGAAGAGAAATGTAGCGGCAACGAAAAAGGCAAGCCGAATGACAGATATTAATATAGCTCTTCGTCCGAGCGACTCTGTTCGAAACTTTGTCAAGGAACAAAGAGAAAGAGACAAAGAGCGGCAATTGAAGACTCATTACCGTCTGTACTCCGTCAACAAAAATGATGAAAAGAAGGATAAACAAAGGGACAGGTAGTCGACATTCCGCCTTCTTAGTTCCGGGATGGATCCGTCTTACATAATTCATATGGCCAGGTTTTGTCCTTTTTGGTGGCTACCGTAATCTCGAGACAACGGGCCAAGTTGTTTTTGAGAAATTGCAAAGAAACCCAGAAAATCCCGGGTGAATTGATAATTTTGAGAGAACGTGAGGGCCAGTGGAAATTATATGGAGGTAAATAGGGAAAGTTTGAAGGGAAAGGGCAATCTTCTGATCTCTGGCAACAACGTCATCAGTCCTTCCCCTTTCCCACAATGGAAAAGATGAGGGAGGAAGACAACCTCGCCCTTCTGACAGATTATCAGGGTCGATCACGAGGGCGGTGTTCGAAAATCTTGACGCTTCAATGAATTTCAACTGGGCCGATTTTTCGGTTCAAAAACACAGCCATTTCGTGTTGACGTATGTTATCTTTGGCCCCGAATAGTTAGAGATTTCTGGGAAGAGAAGAGTGTCTCATCAAGTGGGGGAGGGAGATATGTAAGGCAATCCGGGTGGGAGACACCAAATGTCCAGCCAGGAGCAAAGAACCATCCTCTCGTCATCCACAACAAACTTTGCTCTATTTGGACCGCCAGAGCTCGTCTTCCGTTTCCGAATCTTATCAATTGGATACTTGCTCAGAGAGCAGAGAAGTTTAGAAAAGGAGCAGACCGGGGAGTCTAAACGGATGAATGAAAGGTATTGCAAAGAAGATGAACTAAGTTAGCGGGGACAGGATACTACGCGCGTAACTCGTGTCCATTTATCTTATTATCTACACAATAGAGCAATTTCCCAAATAAAGGAGAGGAAGTGCAAGTAAAAATAGGGGAATACTTGATGTCTGAGAAGAGGAAAACAGACGAAGAGGAAGAGGGGTGTCTCATTACCGACGATGACGGAAATCACCAAGCGTGTCGACTTTTTTTGGCAGGATGAAGAAGGGCCGGAAATGAGATTACGGGACAGAGGGTGGCTATCCCACGGTGTCAAAAGGATGAGCAGACAGCACCCAAAAATATTTACAAAATCTGTTGAAGGGCTCCTCGGGACTTGAATATTTCAAGGTACTTATTGTCCACGAATTTCCGCGGAGACGGGAGCATGAATTGCCAGGTTGGGGAGCCTTACAAAGAGCCAATTTGTCGGAGGCAAGAGAGGGATCAGATGGCGCGTAGTCCGACCAGCTGATCTAGTGGATTGGGGAAAGGGACCCTTTTGCAGGGAGAGAATGAGTTCGGGTGGCAATGATCCAATTAAGTGCAGCCGAGACCCCACAGTCCGGCGGAGATCTGTGGAGATGACTCGGGGAAGAAGAGCTTCGACTCAAGTGGAAAACGTTCATCAAAAAAAGTCATTTACCAGAGAGAGGGAGCGTACTTCCTCTTCCGAGAACACTTGACTGCCGATTACAGATCCTCCCGGCTGCATGTGAAACTTCCCAGAACTTCCCAGAATAGCCATCGCAACCAATTATTTCACAATTTCCATAACAACAGGTAAAAACAAAGCCAGAAGGATAGGAAGTTTCCAATTTATCAGGTCTAGCCTGTCACTTTCATAACCAACACTAGCGAGACAACATAATAAGGAACTTGGGCCGGATGGGGAATAATTATCTCGACAATAGAAGGTGAGGTAGAAGAGGAAATGTCTCCACGAGGAGGGCGAGAGTGTCGCCTGCAGTAGCCGACCGACCGACTGATTAACAGCCGCAGCTGAGACCCACCCACAAATGGGGACGGACTCTACACTTTTGGAATCAACGGGGACAAAACACCACGTGGATGACCAGCACATATCCTTTATTGAAATGATTATTGATCTATTTTACAGACTCTTCCTCTTCTCTATCGGATACTTCCAACATGAACTGTCCCTCTTGTCCTTCATTTGTCTTCTCAGCCAATTGTTTTGACTTTTCTTCTTTTCTTTGGGCTCTTCTTTTACTGGCAACAACTCCTACGACGACTGCCGCTGTCATGACTACAGCCACTAGACTGCCAACTCCGACTCCTAGCACCACTCTTATCCAGGCTCCTGCTGCTTCCTAAACTCGAATATTATATAATCGATCACGTCTTCTGGCTACCTTTCGTTTCTTCTGCTCGGCTTGTTGAGTTTTATAGACGCCAGTTTGGGGAAGAGTCAGCACAGGGCCGCTGATGGACACCATGAACTGGATGGCCTTTGCCAGTCCCATCGGTATCGGGTCGTCGTCGACTCTTCCAATGTTCATGACAAAATCCGAACGGCGGGTGATCAAATGGGCCAGCCATTTCTCCTCTGCAACTTTCAAGTGGAGTAAATTGGCTGTTATGTTGCATTCGGCTTCGGCCTCATGGCTTTTTATTCGGCCAATGGTCACTGTCACTTGGATTAGGCCCAGGAAGCGCAACTTCTCTACAAACTAAAAAAACGACAATTAGCTAGAAGAAATCTTACCTGGGTATTATTGCAAATGTCGCTCATTTTGGTCGTGTTGAAATTGATTGGATGCATGTTAACGGTCGCGAAGACGCTTTTTAACTGGCAGGAAATCTCGTCGGCTAGAGAACTATAACTGTGATCGTAGAATATGGACAAATTCATCTGGGCCAAATGAGAAACATGGCGATAGCTCGAATTCTAGGAGAAATGAGATAAGGCGGATAGAAGTTACCTGGAACGGGACACAACAGACAGCCAAGGCGGGGAACAGCCCGACCAACAGGAGGAGACGCATTGAAATGACCAAAGAAACGGACTTGTTGACTCGGTAAATCTGAAGACGGTAGAAGCGACGGAATGAAACAAAGCAGGAATGTCTGACAAGTCGAATTGTGAGAGAAGAACAGGAAAAGATAAAAGAAAGAAATATTAATTAAAAACAACAAGAGAAATAAAACAAATAAATAGACGGATAGATTATCTTCAGACCAACGTCGACACAAGGGGCGAAGCAGAGTCACTGAGGAGTAGGCTTCTAAAATTGGAAATAAAATCACGCAGAAGGGAAATAACTGACTTTCATCAAAGAATGAACAGTCTGTTGCATCTGTAGGAATGTCTCCAATATGTGATCCTTGATACGGACGGTCTCTTCCTGAGCACGACCTAAGCGGGATCGAACCCGCGACCTTTGCTTCGCCCACTCGGCCACATTAGCCTGTGAACAGACATTTTCGCCCGCGACAGCCGGTGAAACAGACATCTTTTTTGTTTATCATAAAGAGTAGACTTTCGCTTGTTTTCTCCGTTTTCCAGAAATCAAATGGTTTCCAATTTCTCATCGAAGAGCTGTTTCGAAATTTAGAGTGGGAGAAAATAGGTCGGGACCACGACGAAACCAGCAGAACAATGTCAGCATAGCGGCAGACCCAGACATCCACTAATCGATGGCTCTCACTTTTGAAATATTATATTCTTCTCGAAATGTCTGTTCGTTTGCCTTAAAAATTCCTTTTTAAAATATCCGAACACTTTTTCCGTTGGTTTTAAAATATTCGGCTGATCTCTTGACCGATTATCGAAAACAAATTGACATCGTGAGATTACTCATATTCTAGAAGCTTGGATGAATGAGGCAAACAAACAAGAAAAACAAGAGGAAAACAGTCAGACGATCATTTCCCCCATTTGTGAACCCCCTCCTCTTAGTTAGTCAGCTTCTTTTCAAACAAGAAGATCTCCGATTTCTTTTTTTATTGTATAGCATGATTTTTTGCTCTGGTTTTTTTCATATTTCTCCTCAATGGTCCAATTTCAACATCAAGCCACCCTTGCACCCTCTTCGTATACCATACACTCTCTACCATGGCGTAGACCTATTCGTGGTGCCTGCGGGGAGGGGGCGGAGTAGCGTATTTCTCCTTATCAGACCCACACAGTATGGTCGCGTTTGTAACCCCTCAAATGTAACAATTTTCACGTTTTTTCTATCCTGGTCATCCCTTCTTCGTTTCGAGCGCAAAATTGGTGAAAAAAAAGCAAGATTCCCGATGCTACCCCGTATATGAGTGGTTCTTCCAGAACGAGCAGTATATAAATCATTGTCCTTTCATAATAGCAGCTTGTAGACGCGTGGGAGAGCACAGCGAAAACAAGAGTCACCAGGAAAAAAGTGAAAGGTGAATCAGAGGAGTCTAGTCCACTTTGTATGGTAGACTGTGATTTCTAAGTTTTCGCGGATTGTCATGGAAAGAAAAATACGTTACATTGGTAACCCTTTGATTTTTTTTAAACTTTACTCCGTTTAACCCATTCATGCCCATGTGTTCATTTTTGAACATTTTTTCCCTTGGTCCCCCCTTTGGTGGTTTTTCGGTCGAAATTTTTTTTACTTTCAAAATTGGTATCAAAAAATTCGCCTCTTTCAGCTGATCACAGATATGTGACTCTCATTGAAGGCGCCCTCAGGCGTCGGGAGATACGCCGATGTCGAAAGTCTGTCAAGGCTGTCGAGCCTGAATAAATTTTCTGTCTAATCCCTGACAAAAGTGAACAGATCGCTGTTGAGGCTCCGTGCGACAAGGGAATTGGTCACCGCCGTGTCACTTGGGCAATGATAATGAAAAGTATGGAAGGCGAAAGATCATTCCACATCATGGAAGGCAGAAGAACATCGATCTGAAGAAGTTCTGCGTAAGGCAGACAACCGAACAATTCGTAATGTTTTAGCAGTCGTTCTTGTCCATTTTGGTCATCTTACAGCTGTTCCATGCTCCTCTGCTTGTGATTGCTGCTCTTCATAACAAGCTTGTTTTTCTTCCCCACAAGGATTTCGAACCTCCTACGAGGGCTCCCGACGAAAAGAATGTGAAAGATGACAAAACAGTCGAAGAAATCCTCCGGCTTCAACATTTTCTTGACAGAATATACAACAAGCTTCCTCATCTTGGATTTGACCTTCTCGAAGTCGTGGAAGTTGGCTACTCCGACAAGCCCAATACCATGTTTTTAAAGGTAGAAAACTTGTTGCTTTCTTTGTAATAATGGATTTTTTAGGTATCTGCTCCGCAGATAAGCCGTGAGAAAGCCTCTCCCCTGTATGCAGTCGAAGAGCTGGGAGGTTGGACTTCAAGCGGTCAATATGCCGAGCCGCGACTTGACGTCCACCACATCATCATCAGTGGTAGGACGGTCACGATACTGTAGATATGCCTATTTTTAGACTATGACAAGAAAGACATCCTGACTGGGAAAATGGCATCGTGCCGAAAAATTGGAAATACCCGCTACTGTGGGGAAGCGACCAAAATGGAGCCTGGATTTAATGTGCTGGATACGAGCAAATGCATCATCGACTACGAGGAAATGCCAAAAGAGGGAGATAAGGTAAAATTAAGACGATTCCGGTTAATATTGAACGCGTTCAGTTCATCAAATGGCGACGCATGGGCGACTATCACATCATCGCTACTACCGGGAAAAGTGGATATCTTGAGGACACACGTAGGGTTCGCAAAATTCGGGCCTAGGCCCGTCATGCCCGGGCCTGGATTTTGGAAGTCAGGCCCGGCCCGGCAGGCCCGGTCTCCGGGCTTGTTTCGTTTCATCAATGCCCGCACTTTTGCCAGGCTCATCAGGAGCAATCAAAAGGCAAAGAAAAGAGAAAGGAGAAGGAAGGAACAGAAAAAAATGAAGGAAGAGTAGGTGTTTGTAAATATTTGTAGTAAGCAGATTTTTTAGAATCAAAGTTGAAACCTCCAGCGCCGACTCTTCTGATATTGGAGTAAAAGAAGAAGAAGATAATGCGGACTTGTTCGAAAGAATGAAGAAAGTGGTAAAAGCTGGCCAAACAAAGTCGTTAATCGACGAAGATGGAAACCCCTACGAGACTAATCTATTCAAATTTGAATGGAAGTAAGCTGTGTTCCAATTGAAGTTAACCGTCTAATGTGAATCTCAATGAACCCAGTGCTCCCCCAATGGCAGCTAGAAGTATTTACTACAACAACGAAGTCAATACCACTTGTGGAAAGGAAAATCTCAATACTGACGAGTCTGTTCCCTCAATAAACGCCCGCCCGAGCACGCCCCGGCCTAAGAAGATGGAGAATTCGGAAAATCCAAGCAGTTTTGCTTATCCCAATATCCGACTGCCATACCAATTTTCGACTGCAAAATTTAAAGGGCCAATATGGAAGTCTTACTGTAATGATTCCATGTTGAAGCCGGAGGATTTCTTCGACTGTTTTGTCATCTTTCACATTCTTTTCGTCGGGAGCCCTCGTAGGAGGTTCGAAATCTTTGTGGGGAAGAAAAACAAGCTTGTTATGAAGAGCAGCAATCACAAGCAGAGGAGCGTGGAACAGCTGTAGGATGACCAAAATGGACAAGAACGACAGCTAAAACATTACGAATTGTTCGGTTGTCTACCTTACGCAGATCTTCTTCAGATCGATGTTCTTCTGCCTTCCATGATGTGGAATGATCTTTCGCCTTCCATACTTTTCATTATCATTGCCCAACTTTTCCTAAGAGAATATGTTTTGAAAAAAGATAAAAATACGTTCAGCTTCTGAACTTTGTTCACAATCGATTCTACCTGTCCGATTTCTTCGAATCCGTTCATCTAGAAGTGCCGTTATCCTGGGGACATACTCGAATCGACTTATGCAGTCTAATTACGGCATTTTGTACAGATTTCGTTTGCTTGCCTACAGTCCTGTAGAATAATTTATTGAATGTCTTCAGCTGCTGCTGATTGGCAGGATAGCCAAACTTGTGCAGACGACGCAGACACTGCTCTCTATACCAATCATCCGTCATTCCAGCTACCGGCATCCTCACAGACAAAGCGTGATCGAATGACAGAGGAAGTTGGTAAACTCTTGCAAAGTCGACCAGGTTTGTCGACTAGTCGGACGGAACCGATGTCTATTACATATCGACTGTTGTCAAACCCTTCATTTGAAGGAGAGGATGGAAACGAGGATTAGAAAAATGAGAATATTCGGTTATTAACATTTTTATTTATAAGTTATTTTTATTTACCCGGGCTGGTATTGGTCTTTCGATCGGTCCTACGGGTACCCTTCTTGGTATCGGGCATCGTAGCATTCGGCTTGCTGCCTGCCTTTTCTGGCGTCTTGTGCGGTGTCTTCTGACCAGTCGGAGCAGGAGTCGACGGTACCGAAAGATCAGCCATGGTCTGTAGCAGCTGCAGGACATGGTCCATGCTGGGCCTAGCCTTAGGTTCAAATTGCAGGCAGGCTGTGTAGACTTCCACAACCGGCTGCGGCCAGATTCCTTCCAGACGGGGCAGATTGCTTACTTTCTTTTCCTTCAACACGGCACGGACATCGGAGTCGCTCATTCCGCGGTATGGCTTCTGCCCGTCTTTTGTCGTCAGCTCGCAGATGACAATGCCAAAACTCCAGATATCAGATTTCTGAGAACACCTGGAAAGGTCAAGTAAAATAAATACAAAAAAAAAGTAACTGACTCGAGGGAGTTCATAACCTCCGGAGCCGTCCAGCGTACGGTAATCTTTGTGTGATTATCGAGCTTCATCGACGTAACATTTTCCGACAATCCAAAATCGGCGATTTTGACAACACCGGTGAACTTGCTGTAGAGAATATTGCGGCAAGCCAAATCGCGATGGATGTACTGCTTCTGATGAAGAAAGGCGAGTCCTTCGGCCACCATCCGGATACAGGCAATCCGCTGAGTGTCAGCCATCACTGAACACATTACTTTATTTCCAAATAAAAGACAGAAACAGACCTCCCAGCTCGCTCATAACACTTCCGTCCATCAGTTCGATAACCAGATAATTTTTGCCAAAAGGCTCGTCACTGAAGATGGCACCAAACAGCCGGACAATGTAGGGATGGTCGCCGAGATCCTTCAACGTGGCGTATTCCATTTTTAGCAGTCGCTTCTGCTCTTCCAGATCCTTCATCGTACTCTTCTTGTCATCAGCTGACATCGTATAGAAATTGTCGGGCCATTTCATCGTCTTGACGGCGACAGGCTGGCCACGAAATTGTCCTTCAGCGACGACGGCAAAGTTTCCACCACCCAATTTTTTTCCCAGAATCACGTCGCCTTCGCCCAAAAACAGCTGGGGCACCTTGATCGGTCGCTTCTTCTTTCCATCCACCATAACTTCGACATAATCCTTGTACATCTGTGCAATCGTTGGGAATGGGTTCTTTCTTCCCCTCAGATGATGACTTTCTGTGCCGTCAGGAGCGACAGTCGACTCCACCACCACGGCGCATATCGTCTTATTGTCATTCACAAAGACTGCCAGCTTTCCATTCTGGATTGTCAACAGGCAATCTCCAGTTGCAGGCAGATAGTCGGAGGGTTGTTTCGGCAATTCGGAGAAGAAGAGCTGTCCCAGTTCCTTGAGGCCCCGTTGGGCGAGACTCGATCCACAGTTAGGTTGTTGCATATTTCTGAAAATGTAAAAATTGCAGAAATGGCAGCAAAACCGTTGTGACACGCAATCAGCTATAGAAGAGCTGTTAGAATGAAGCTCATTTGCCATTTCCCGTCTTTTTATACCTAACAATTACAAGAAAATGCAGGAAATCTTACCGTTTTCAACCAAAAAAAAAACATTTTATTTCAGAAAGTCGACGACATTCATAGATGAGATCACATTCCCCTTTAGAGATTCATCAGCATTTTGACATTAGGTCGAGAGCATATCCTCAAAGATACTCCTACCTCTCTCGAGATCATGTGAGGTCGATCCAATCTGCCGATGCTCGACAGTCAAGGCATGTTACGATCAAAGATCAAAAATTGAAGAAATCCAATGCGTCATTTGCATCTGCGTTGAAAGCGACGTCTATATAAAGAACAGTTTCGGTATAATTCTATCGCTTTCTTAGTCTCTCCTATCCAAATGCCAGTTTGCTTTTATTTTATTTATTATTTCATGTTTTACACAGATTCACAACAAATTTTTTTACATTTTAAATACGCGCCATCAAATGCCTTTCCCTGATCCTGAATACCACCGCAATTCATTCAATATTTTTCATTCTTCTGTCAACCGACACGTTGTGCGGTGATTTTTTTTTGCTTGTGTCTTTTCAGTTTTTTGCAAGCATCGAATTATTGGCAGAATCTCCAATTTTCAACCGCGTATGGCAGCTCGCACAACGTTTGATTTTTACACCCTCCTGAGCACCTGTTCTTGTGTTCCTGAGAGTCGCCACACTGACCCAATGGACCATTTTAGATACTGCGCGGCGGGTTTATAATGTTTGCTTCAAGTATATTGAAAAAAAACGGCAAGCGTAATTATTTTTCTGTGTTTTAACGTGTTATTTCTCTGTTTGAAACTTTTACTTTCGACGTTATTTTTATTTATTCGTATCGCTTTCCGCGAATACTTCTCAAATAGAATTTCTCTAGTTATTCTCCCTCAAAAAAGTTGTTTTGCACGTGCGTATTGCATGTTTGTTCGAGAATTCGCTTTTGGGGCGGGGCAAATCAATAGGCGAGCGCTTTTTTTCTCAGTGCCATTCGCTTTCCGCACATCCTTCGTGCTCTCCGTTCTCTCTTGCTCCTTTACCTTTTCTTCTGTTCTGTTAATTCCATCTTTTTTTCAGAAAATGACCAAGGCATCAGTAGGCATTAACGGCTTCGGCCGTATCGGACGTCTTGTCCTCCGAGCTGCCGTCGAAAAAGACAACGTCTCAGTCGTTGCGGTTAACGACCCCTTCATCACAATCGACTACATGGTAATTTAATTTCTTTTCGCTGTATTTATTTGTCATTTTTAGATCTACCTGTTCCAATATGATTCAACCCATGGCCGATTCAAAGGAGATGTCTCGCACGAGGGTGACTACCTCATTGTGCGTAAAGATGGCAAGAGCGAGCACAAGATCAAAGTCTTCAATAGGTAAGCCATGCGTTTAATGCGGAAGCCATCCTCCCTCTCCTCGGCGGTTTGCCCCGGGGAGGGCACGCAGACATCTCTAGATTTGCACGTAGCGCTTGTTTTGATGGGTATAAAAGTTCAGAAGTTCAATCAGCAGTCTCAATAACTTTAGATATGGTGAGGCTACCAATCGATGTTTCGTTGCCAATCACCGCTATCGGTTGTTTACTGCAGCAGGTCGAGCTGATCTGTGTTTATTGCGCGTTCTCCGCTTTGGGAAAATGAGGTGACGCAAAATTGAAACCATTGTGAAAGCAGTTGATGCAAATCCTTTCCGCTAACCTTTACTCTTAGCTATTACACGGCTACAAGAGAACAGTCAAATAAACAGCATATTCAAATGACTTAAACTTTTAATTTAAAACATAATTTTTCATTTTCAGCAAGGACCCTGCCGAGATCAAATGGGGAGACGCCGGAGCTGAATATGTCGTTGAATCAACTGGAGTCTTCACCACCATCGAGAAAGCCGGAGCTCATCTAAAAGGAGGCGCCAAGAAAGTCATCATCTCTGCCCCTTCAGCCGATGCCCCGATGTTCGTCATGGGAGTCAACCATGAGCAATACAATTCCGCCAATGACCACATTATCAGGTTTGTTAAACTTTGTTAACAGTTAATAATTTTGAATTTCAGTAACGCCTCATGTACCACCAATTGTCTGGCACCTCTGGCCAAGGTGGTCCACGACAACTTCGGCATTATCGAGGGCCTGATGACCACCGTCCACGCCGTTACCGCCACTCAGAAGACTGTCGACGGTCCCTCCGGAAAGCTTTGGCGCGATGGACGTGGTGCTGCTCAGAACATTATCCCTGCCAGCACTGGAGCTGCTAAGGCCGTCGGAAAAGTAATCCCGGCTCTCAACGGAAAGCTTACCGGAATGGCCTTCCGTGTTCCCACTCCTGATGTCTCCGTCGTCGATCTCACTTGCCGCCTCGAGAAGCCCGCAAGCCTGGATGATATTAAAAAGGTTAGTTTTTTTTCAATTTCATATAATTTCTTCCTGTTTTCAGGTTGTTAAGGAGGCTGCAAATGGGCCGATGAAGGGGGTCCTCGCTTATACCGAGGACCAGGTCGTTTCGACCGACTTCGTGTCTGACCCGCACTCCTCAATCTTTGACGCTGGTGCCTGCATCTCCTTGAACCCTCACTTCGTCAAGCTGGTCTCATGGTACGACAACGAATTCGGATACTCCAACCGCGTTGTGGATTTGATCGCCTACATCGCAACCAAGAACTAAAATATTACGTTGTAACCATTTGATCTGAATTCATTCTGTTTTATTTTGTATAACATTTTTATACTGTAGTGTCGAGTAATTATAAATAAAGTTTTAGTAGCTTTCCATTGTTTTTTATTCGTCTAGTTGGGTGTCAGTTGTTAGAATGCTGGCCAGGGCAGTCAATGGCTCTTTTGTTCGGGGTTTACTTGCATGGGCAGCTTCGACGGCGACATCAACAGTTCTATAAACACGGCTCTTGTCGACCTCAGTATAGAAATCGGTCGCCTCGAATAATCTGATCAGATCATCTAAAAACATTTTCTTGTTATCAACAGTCTTACGTTTGTTTGCCACCAAAAAGGTCTGTACACCGACCGAAGTTAAATCGGTGTAAACCTGAAAACAATCGGCATGTGACTAAAAATCAAAGGTATAGAAACCGTGCGTAGCGTGTTCAGGCCAAGGTAGTCGACATAAGGGAATCCCCCACAGTCTATGACCAGAGAGCAACGATCCTCGTTTCGTCCTTCGCGTTTCCATCGACGACGGGCTGCTCTCAATTTCTACAAATGTCTATAAAATATAAAAGGGAGAGAAACGGACGTTGTCGAAGACATCCTCCGTCTCGGCGGCGTTCATCTGAGCGATGGTTACAAATGACTCAATCTTCGACCTTTCCCATTTTTTGACACAAGCCCAGACAGCTGCTGTGAAATTATCAACACTTGTAAAAATTAGCGGAGCATCCATCCGAAAAACGCAAACATTTCCCTCGACCATCTCCAGCTCGCTTTTCTTCGTCTCCCGAAAACCAGAACCGTCGGTATGGCGAGACAATACGTGCCATCTGGGCCTAAACAGGAAGTGTACTCTTTCTCTATTTTTGGGGGAGAAAATATACCATTGTGTACGGATGATAGTAGTCAAGACGGCGAAGACGATAGCAATGAGGAGACCTGGCCCCATGTCATAGCATACGGTCGACAGAAAACTAACCACCCAGATGGCCTGTAATCTGTTGAACGAAGGACTAAAGCGGCCACTTACAAAGTCAATTTTAAATACAGGCCAAAGATGTTTGAGCTCGGCTACTTTCTCAAACATCCCCTTTTGGGAGACAATTATCATGGCTGCCAGAATACACCGAGGAAGATATTCAAGAGCAGGACCGATGTAGAGAATGACAGAGATCAGGGCAAGCGAGGAGAACAGACATGTCAATTGGGTCGACCCACCGACGGCTGCTCCGACGACACTTCGAGCAAAGCCAGAAGTGAAAGGAAAGACAGGGAAGAATGAAGATGCCACTCCCACAAAACCAAGGGCATATAATTCCTGAATTATTGGATAGGACGAGAGAGGAAGAGATTACCTGGCCATGGTTGATCTTGTATTTGTACCGTTTTTCAACTACTTTGGCTACGGTGATGTGGATTGCGACGGCGGTGATGGCTATGGCTGCGGCATTCAGTCCGACGGAACCTATCAGGTCGAATCGAGGCAATGTCGGTGGAGGAAATCTGAAGAAAATTGATATTTCCTTCACCAAGAGCACCTACTCTGTCGGTATGTTCCCCACAACATTCACGTTGTGTCTTTTCGACAGTTCAGCGTAGTTTGTCGCCGATGTTCCGACCACAGCCTATTACAATTACAAAAAGACCATGAAAAAGGCTGACTAGGACAAGTTCAAAAGGAACTGGAAAATGGAAGGCTGTACTGAGCCAAGGAGATAGGAATTCTTTGCCAATGACAAGGAAAATGATCGAAAAGACGGAGATGGTCAAAGTTGGATATCGAATCTGGTCGAGGTTCTCCCAAAGGTCAATTATCCGCTAGATTTTATTTATAAAAGAGCTCGTGCTCCCTCACGTAGTATAGATATCCGGGACCAGATCGTCGAGGCAAGTCGATGCCAAGAATCTCTCCAATTTGGGCGAAAAATACGTGGATGCCACCGCCGACGACGAAGCCAGACATGACCTAGACGAGACCGTCTGTCGACAAGAGACGCCTGACCTGCTCGGAAAAGAGGGACGTTAATGATTGGAGTCGAAAAACAGCCATCAGGAGCTGAATTATACCAGCCAGAAAGACGATCGTAGTGGCCACGTGAATCTTCTTTATGGGATTGGTGATGACGTCAGCTCGCCAGTCACTCGCCTGGAGATCATCCAAGATGGTCGAATCGCTGTATGCTGTTATATACGTCAATTGGGGATAAAATACTTTAAAAAGGTGCCATTGAGAATGTCAGAATAGTCATCAGGAGGAGCCTCTGTAGTCGTATGGTTGGAAAGAGTCGACGAGCCATTGTAACTGATGACATTTTCGATGGCGGCGTGGGTCATCAAGGAGAGGACAGCAAAGCCACCTAGAAAAATGCTTCTGGTTGAAGGATAATCTCACCTAGGGCATTATGTTTAGATGTACCAAAGAATATATAAAGAAAGGAAGGGAATATAGCCGTGTAGAGGCCACATACAGGAGGAACACCAGTGATACCGGCGAGGGCAATCCCCTGTGGGACGGAGAAGACTGCCATTGTCAGGCCACCAGACAAATCGCCGAAAAAGGAATGGGTCCAGTCATAGTTAGGTAGCCACGAGACGATAGGAATAAAGGACAACATCTTGGCTCCAAAACGAGTAGATGTCCATTTGTGACGAGTCGAGACATATTTCTTCTTGAGCCGTTCTCTTAGAGGATCGGTCGAGAACATCGGGTGATGGGAAGGGGACGCGGTGTGCAAATGACCAACTAACTAATTCTACGAGTAAATAAGACTCGGTGGAAGCCACGGTCATTGGTTGAAGTGTGGAGGGGAAATATCTGTTGCACTAACTGATGACTAGTTGAGATGTCATACTCGACCTCGACAAATTGCTATTCCGGTCGAGAGAGACTTCGAGAGAGATGATTTAAAGAAATTCTCAGTGTTTATTCTACACTATCACAATTTGCTGAATATTCATTACTTATCACAAAGATATTTTCTATAGCAAATGTATTTTGCAGTAACGACAATCTCAGAAGACAGGAGTTGGACATGCAATTTGTCGGGATAATAGCAATGGGGACAGCGGGATCGTCTCGGGTCTTCTCTCACTAGAAATGCATGAGTTGTTTCATCCGAAGAGAGTGGATTGAAGCCCCACTCTCGAAGAGATCTGAGCAACGTTTCTTTTTGATTGTTATCAAACTTGTGATGAATTGCTAACACGTGCATGGCGTATCCTCCTTTGAGACAACTCTAAATATGGCTAGAAGATGGTTCATTCACCCTGACCTGAATGTATTTCAACAGAAAATCAGGAGTCACTTGGGCAACGGCATTTGAATGGAACGCAATCTTCTTTTCTTTTATCCATTTACTGAGCAGCCCGTCGTCTATTCCGAGGTCGACCGTGTCAACGGTTTTATGATGATCTTTCCAAAGAATGTCCAGATGTTCTCCAAATTCTAAGCCTATTTTTTCAGCCTATAAAAATGTTATCGAAAATATGCTAGTTTGTGAGTTTTTGGCTTCCAGAAGAGAGATAGGTCATCTCGAAAATCGAGGTGAGCTCAAGACAGGACAGCTCGACTTTTTTTCTCGTTTTCCAGACGAGATCGAGAACCTCGGGCAACTCTGTTTCGCCTATGAGCTGATTGGGGTGCAGCTCCAAAAGAAACAGAATCACCCACCCCGCGTACAGCAGCCAAATCCCACAAATTCATGGGCCGTTGAAAATTGTTTGGGAGCAAGATCTTCAGCAGCTTTGGATCTGAAAATAGTCTCTCATTTTTTTTACCTGCTTACTTTTATAGAAGTTGAGAAAGTTGAGTTCTTCCATTGTTAGTCTGCTGTTGCACGTAAACAGATGCACATTCTGATATTCCCATTTATTCCATGTGCTATTGATGGTTTTATGTAATTTAGCCATGAAATTGGGGTTTAAATATTTCTAAACAATTTCTTCTAATTTTGACAGAGAGATAATTCACCAAACAAAGATTTTCTGGAAAGAATGACGAGACAAAAAGGTCCATGTAGGTGTGGATCATCCTTTGATAATCAGGACGAGAACAGTGAAACGTCGTCTTTGGAATTGTACCTAATCCTTCTTCGAACGCCTTCGCTTTTTCAATGAAAATATCTAGGAGAACGTCGATAATTGCAACGGGTTACCGGTTGTCTGCGGCTCCTTGACAATTTCAATAACTCTGACTTCAATATTCTGTATTATGCTAAATTTAAAAACATTCTAAAGACCATCTGATAACCAATTTGGGACAGAATAATACCTTTTCTGCTTGATGAATGTTCAATACCTCTAACTTGATAGGATCGCAAAGAGACCTGTACTTGGAAGATAGTCGTCGGTTAGCCACTCGATCCATCCATGGCAAATAGTTACAGACGTGAGTTATAATATCGGTTGACAGATGATCCATTTGGAAGTAACTGATACAACAATATGACAAGCAGGCAGAGAACGTCGTAATAGTTTTGGTTTAGGAGGAGGGGGAGCAGTTCAATCTATCTCTGATGAAACGCGAAAAAGAAAAAGCTTTCTATTGATTTAGAGATAAAAGGTGTAATATAATCGATAATAAATTGAGTAGCGATTTCGTTCCAGGACTCTTATACCCCGCCATTTGCCTATTCCATCCCCAATCCTACCAGAAGGAGGAGTCGTCTACCGGACAGACATCTATCCACAAACGTCAACTTGGTCCCATGACCGATTTTCATTGGGCATTAGCTAAAAACTGAAGGAGTACCATCATATTATACAGCATCGTTGTTTTCAACAAAGATTATAGATTTTCTGACCATTTGATGCAGCGATCGACGGCGTGCATCGAGTGAGGGTCGTCCGTTCCTAGCAGAATAGGCAATTCCGAGCTTCTTGTTAGCTATAACAGAGAAGAAAACATGCAGAATAAACTTCGATTAGCTTGGTTATTGAGAGTATAACATACTCTCCGGATATCCGGAGAAATGGGACAGGGGAACCGTCGACGATGGAAAAGATGAGGAAGTGAGACAAGTTCCTGTTACCTCTGATTTGAGACAGAGATGCCAATAGTTTTTTTTAAAAATAGACATATGATTTTATACACAAGGAAAGCGACTCTATTTGAGCCACTTTCCCGAGGAGGTGATATATTTGGACGAGAGGCGCCATCTTCCCACCATTCTGCCCAATGAAGTCATCCGTCAGATGACACATTTTTCATAGAAGCTTGGTGAAACGAATTTTGGAAAAGATTGGTGGTGAGATAATTACATTTCAACAAATTTGGAAGATATTAGCAGGGAAGAAATTTGGAGAGACCTTTTCTTGCGAAATTGAGAAAAGCAATGGACATCCGGAAATTGTGCAGAATTTTTTGTCAGCAACTGTCGAGCATTCGTATCGATTGATTATGCTGGTCGAGTAAATGAGTCGTCGTTGTTGTTGTTGTCGACCTCTTCGTCCTCATCGATTCGCATATATCCGCTTGTCAGTCAACGTCTGGAGTAGGGCGTGGAACTGGTTTACGAATAGGCCACTAATCGACAATTATTTCACGAGCGAAACTTTTGTTTTATTTCACTCGCAAGAGCTCCCGATAAAAGCTGAGCAATACACGGCCTAATCCCCCGAGTGCAGCCGTGATCATCGCACCACAAAAGGTCGAGAAGGTCTTGGCAAACACTCTCCTGAGTCAGAGGGCAGCAGCCTACGCCCCTAACCAAGGTCATTTCGATTCTTTTCTTTCTCAATTAAATTTTTTTGCGACCAATACATCAACTAGATTTCCATAGAAAATTGTTTGTTCTGAATTCAAAATGTTTCCGATTTTTATATGGAACAAATTGTCATAAACCTCTCTCATGGGGGTGGAGTCGTTTCGATAATTCGTGACACTCTAATCGCCGGAACAGTTCAGCAAAATGGTGCGGCCTTTTATTGTTCCCGGAACCGCTCCCAATTTCATTTTCTCTTTCGCTTTTTCCTTCGTCATTTATTCTTGTTCATGCTCAAAAAATATATTTCCCTCGAAACTGTCATAAAATAACACGAAATAAAGCGCTGACTCAGTTATTACAGCGAGCTCTGGCCAATTTCTGTGATGTTTCGCCCTTCTCCACAATTTTAGAAACTACATTTTCTCAAAAAATTAAATGTCCGGTTTTGAGTTGAGTATTTTAGTGTCTCATTTTTTGCGTGTGCACCCTTATACCCTCCTATCGAGCTGTGTTGTTTTCCCGTGCGCAGTGTTTGGTGCCGCAACAGCCGGCAAAATGCCTCGCGAATCGATGTTCCCGAGTTTTGTTAGCTCTTGTCTCAGCTGTTCTTTTTTCTTTTTCTAATTTACAGTGATTTTCAGAACAAACTCGGGCATTTCGCCTGCCCCTAAGGCAAGAAATGATGGAAGAGGGCTATAAGAATGCAAATATTATTAGAATCTCCCGAATAGTCTGCGATTTTATAATTTTAGTTATTTGTGGTCAGTTTTTATTCTATTTTCTTTCTCATTATAGTCGGTTTCCAACTCTGGGGGAAACGGGCGTTGTAGGACCACTTGAAAATCAGGCAAATATTTCGAATTTTCATTGGATTCAAACGCGCGCGTCTTGAGGTCCCGCAGCGCCCGTTTCCCCCAGAGTTGGAAACCGACTATATAATTTCAGCCGTTCCACTTCTGATTTTCCACGAATTCGTGACACCATATAAGCGTGGCTTTTATTGCGATGACGAATCCATTAGGTTAGTTTTAATTGTTTTTTTCCTTATTTTGAATTCTTTCAGGTATCCCGTTGTACAGTCAACTGTACCCAGAGAATTGCTTGTTGTTATTGGAATTATTATCCCTGCTTGCTTAGTAAACTCATTGTTTTTTCTTTCTTTATGATTATTTTTTTAGATAATTGGAACTGAGATATTCCGAGCACAAGCATGGGAACGTAAATGTGCTGAAGAATTTAAAACCTACCACTTGAAAAATTACTCTGTTCATCGACTAATTGTTCGTCTCTACTGTTTTATTGGTTCGTTTCGCTTTAAAATCATTAATCAATTTTTTAGGGTACTTTTTCCTTGGAATTTGCTTCAATCAGTTGATGGTAGACATTGCCAAATACACCATAGGTCGTCATCGCCCACATTTCATGGATGCTTGCAAACCGAATAAAGGGTATACAGCGGTAATTTCTATATTGTTTTTTTACTAAATTTATTTTTATAGTGTACTAATCCAGACGAATATATCCTTGACTGGACATGCACAAATAATAATACAAAAGTTACTCATGAAGCTCAACTTTCATTTTATTCTGGACACGCTGCTTTCAGTTTCTATGGTGCTTGGTACACATCGGTTAGTTTTTTGCTATACATATATTTGAAAATCTTCTTTATTTGATGTGCAACAACCATTTTCAGCTTTATTTGCAAGCCCGTCTTTACCGTCCAGTGTTTTCTCGGCTTCTCTTGCCTGTAGTACAGTTCTCTCTTTTTGGAGGAGCAGCTTTTGTGGCTCTAACGCGTGTGTCGGACTACAAACATCACTGGTCTGATGTGTTAGTTGGATCAGTTATGGGCAGCACAATTGGAATCTTCGTCGCTCTTTTTGTTGCAGAAGTTTTTAAACGACGTGAAATTCCCACAGCTGTCTTAGCTTCCAATGATTTTGGTTTAATTAGGTAGGTGTTTTTCAATTTATTGCATTATATTTTTTTAGAATGGAACGACGTGTAGATAATCCAGAAGTTGCTACTCACACGGTTACCGTAAATAATGAAGTTGATGGACATTCAAAGGATACTGTTAACCAGCGGCTGTGAGTTCTTTTTAATTTTCATTTTAACGAGCACATTGCTTGTGCATAATTTACACTTATATATTAGAAAAGTTAATTATGAAAGAATGGGATTGAATAGGAGTGGATGGCTTAGCACAGTCTCTCCTAGAATTATGCTTGTTAATCGTCACTAGACCTTTCCTTATTTGTTAGGCACGTCTCTTATTATCTTAACCAATAATTGTGCACACCTTGGTTCCTCTTTTTTTCGTCGATAACATTCCTGCTTCGTTAACTTATCGGCTGTTCCAGAAGTTACTTAATCGAGTCTCTGAGATGAGTACGCTTTCTGGAACATGCTGTTCTGCTCCTTGTCATACGGTCCTGGTGTATGCTTGTCGCAATTAAACAATTTGACCGTGTCCGTTTTAGAGTTCTCACAGCCGATACGTCCAATTATAAAACTGAAGTACACTTGGATCCAATACTTGTTGTTCGAATGCAATAGTAGATAGTAACTTTGTTTCATTATCCCCTGCCGCTTAGTTACGTGTTGCTCTGCTCATATTTTGCCTCCACGTATGGTTGTGTTTCCAGCCTCGATCTTCATTATATGGACGGGCCCAACGGCGAGAGAACCCACTACATGGATCATTACTAGCCGGTTTAATTCATTTGCTTTCTGTGTTTTCATATGTGCCTTTTTGAATATCCTTTCCATGCATTTATAGGTAGCTTCGCTCTTCTTCTGTGGGGCGTCTCTTCACCTTTAGTTCCATAATAAATATTGTCTTCCCTGTTGTCTCCAACGGCTCAAATGAACAGCGTGGGCTTTGTTTTTAAAAATAACGCTGAAATAGTTGGCATAACCGCCTAACTCCGAGTCTTATGCACATCGAAGTAGGTGGTTTCAGTAGTATGCAGTCAATAGATGTCAGCGATTGGTACTCGGCTCGAGATGATTTTTCTGAATATCCTTACTCAGATGGGACTTCCGCTGTAACTGCGTTTTATAGTCTACGCTCTGATCCTAGTGTTCGATCCGATCCCAGTGTTTCTAGGGCATATCTTTGACATTTCATGCATACAGGTGTATTCTGTTCCGGTGCCATCATAAAACATGTATTAGATTTTTAATAGAAATAAAATTTAAAACTAACCAAAATTGGTGATACGATTTATCATATTTATTAAAAAACATAGTTAAAATTGTTTATTTTCAGAGTAACAGAACCAACAGATCTATCAACTTCCAAAACGATGTCCAGTTCCACGCAAGAAGCTCGTCGTCAATATTTCCAAGCCGTATAATAATCCTTTTTTTTACGATTTGCTTTGTCTTTGCTTCTTGTACACATCATTTTTTTGCAGTTTGTATTTTCTTTGTTGAGATTGCTTTCTTTTTATTCACCCTTTTACAGCTTTAACTAACCTTTATTCTATTGTCAATAGTATTTTTTACATAATAATTTATTGCTTTGGTTTATATTGCACCGAAAATATTACTCGTGTTGATGTTAGACATCTCTGTCGACTGTCTTTCTTGCGAAGTCTCTGTCCACGACAGCTTGCCGGTCATCCGTGTTTCCGTCTACTTTCACCGCTTTCGCCTCTCCATCATGTGGCAGATTTGGAACCACCTGGACAGTTTTTCCACCTGAATTGGCTCTGGCCCTCTCTGTCCTGTTCTTTTTCTTCAGCAACAGTCTGGTGACTTTCTTCATCTTCTTCAAACTGTCGACGATCAAGGCTGTCGTCGACTCTTTTCCACTCAAAGACTTGGCAAAACGTTCTTCTTCTGCCTTGACATTCTCTGTCCGAACTATTTTGGCAGTTCCTTTTACAGCCTCTTTTTCCACCTTTGTTTCCTCTTCTTTTGGTGTTATCTATAAAGAATTGATTTATACTCGCAAATTTAACCTTTTTGATTTTGATGGCGAGAGGAACCGTCAGCCCGTCGAGGAATTTATTTGGAGCGGCATGAACGGACTTTTTCTTCAAGAGACGTCGACGTTTGCGTTTTTGCATTTTGCCCGAAACTTTGCTCTTTGACGAGACTCTCGACAGGGCATCGGAATCCAAACGGACATGTCGTATTCTTTGTGAGAAGCCGGTTGGTTGAAGAGGTACGGCGAGGGATCCGAAAGAGCTGAGCGACGACAAGTGAGGCATTTCCAGCAATGACGGCAAGATCTGAAAAAATTAGTCATTTCAAGATGGATGGATACTGTTTTCTCAGGCATTTTGGACTTGGTCATCGGACGGCTGGTACTGCTCTCGTTAGATGGCACCGGAAATTTGAATGAGTCCAGCATCTTCTCATCATGTGCCTCTGAAATGGTTTACTTCTCAATTTCAAGTTAAACAAACTATCTTCAGCCTGGGGAATGAGGAAATCGTCCGTTCGAGGAGGAACAGTATTAGCGAAGGGTTGCATCATGGCGGGAACGCGAGTGGCCTCAGATGCGGGTTTGATCGTCGCCGTGACTTCTCCCGATAATTTTTTGGCCATTGCCAGTTTTCTTCTCTTGTGCACTCCCATCGACTGCTCGAAGAAAAGATGCAGCGGGACGATATTCGTGCCAACTTTGAATGGCTCCTCCTGGAAACGGGACAATTCCTTCTCCAAGACTTCAATGTCCGCCGGTGTCTGAAATGTCGTCGATCGAGAGGAATAGTCGACACTTACCGGCGTTGCTGTGGTACTGGGTCGTGGAGCGGGGGAAGTGGTAGGTCGAGGAGTCGTCGAGGCCGAAGTCGTCGAGGCCGAAGTCGTCGATTTGCGAGTTGTCTTGCTGGTAGTAGAAGGTTTACTGGTTGGCTTCCTAGTAGTCGACTCAGCTGTCTTTGTAGTGGTCGACGGAGCAGCGGGAACGGATACTTCCTCCGTGACGAAGGAATCCTCCTCGGTGACGCTGTTCTCATCCTCGCTAAAGGCGAAGGCCGGCAATTCCAGCTCTCCTAAAATCTGTCCGTCCTAACTAAAACTCGACACTGACCCTCCGAGTTGTGAATAAGTTCCAGCTCTTTATTTCTGACTCCGAAGGCAATTCCCTTGCTGGAGAGCTTCTTCAACAGCCGAAGTTCCTCAATCGGTGACAGGCGGTCCTCTAAAATGACCCGCATTTTGAGGGGAATGACAATTTGGACCTGGAGGAGGCAGAGGTGTTGTGCTTCTGACCAACTTGAGAATCTCCAGTCTTCGGAGGGTGGTTGGCTTGATCGTCGTCTTTCCTGTCGTCGCCTCCGTAGTAATGGCCTCTGTGGCGGCCTCTTCTGTTGTAATTTCGATAGTAGTCGCCTCCGTTATCTTTTTTTCGGGATTTCCTTCACTCTCCTTTGTTTCTGCCGAGAAATTCTCATCAGCAAAGTCGCTTCCCTCCGTTGTGGCCTGATTTCCTTCTTCGGCTAAAATTGTTTATCCAAAAAAGAGAAGTTCCCTACTTGTACCCTTGGTGATGACCACCCGTCGCATCGCCTCCATTGCCTTTTCATCATGGTTGAAACTTTTCTGCAGGGCTTCAAAGTCCGGCGGTCGGGCAGCCGGAGGTCCAGCTGAAGCCGCCACGGCCTATAAAAATTAAGCGTTTTTCTCTACAAATAAAATATTTAAAAGGATCCGTATCCAGTCCGCGACAACGTCATAAACACGACGGGAACACCTATCGGCTTTTGTGTTTAGCAGAAAGAGATAAGCTAGATCAGGAACCGAAAGAAAAGAGAACGTCTGTTCGGGAAATCTCGAGAAAATCAGCCGACAAATTTTGCAGATGTCAAACACGCTAACAAAACGTTGAATTCTGCGGATTGTGCTCGTTAAAAAATTCGTGAAAACGCAAAATTTAGATGTACAGTACTTCTCCTATTGATATATTTCAAATAGATCCGTTTCAAGGCTTTATATTTACAAGGAGGCTCTTCAAAAGTTCCGACCTACGAAGAACTTCCGAGTTTTCTAGTAGAGGAGCCTTCTTACAAAATATGACAGGATGGTTCCCATCTGCAAAAATTCTTTAAATAAACGTACTTGGAGAAGAAAGGAGAACAGAAGCAGTGTGACGACGGCCATGACTGGCTGAACAAAGAATCCCCCGGGGGACGAGGTAAAAAGCTATCGGATACGCGGGCCAAAAACGGATCGACGTCGATGATCGTACGCCGACGATTTTCAGGTTCAGAGAGATGGCGAGACCGGTCGCAGCTTTGACCGCAGCTTGCCCAAAGCTTCCGCACGCTAAACTTTTCAAATAGAAAAAGATTTATTGAGGAATGGAAAGACCCGTTGAAATTGCCCGGATGATACCCGGTTTTGAGAGGGAAAAGAGGAGAAAGAGATCAGCTTCGAAGAGGGGAATCCACTTCCGACTGGTGTAGTTTATGCCTGGCGGTCACCGGGCGGAACATCTCAATGACACGAGTGCGGAAATCCCGGTTTAGACTGAGATACACGAAGAAATGAATGCCAGAGTTGATAGTTTGCATCCAGTAAGCTGGCTTTGACACAGAATCTTTGACCTACGAGAAACTGGGTGGAAATAGGACGAGTCACTCACTCTGTGGATGTAGAGTTGACTGAGAGCGATGGCATTTGGAAGAGAAACCAAGAGAGTCGACAGGATGGAAATTATCAGATAGTAACGAATAATGGACACTTGGCGATTCATTCGGGCCCTTAAAAAAGAGAAATTAGTCAAGGAATGGAGCTGACAACTCACGTGGAAGTTGCCAGTCGAAGAGCAAAGGCGAAGGCAGCCGCATTGAGGCAAGTGGCAGTCACATTACAGAGAATATTCGAAATGTAAATGAATGTCCCAAAAGATTCTCCGAATGCCGCTTTTCGACCACAGAAAAAAGTTGTCGGCTCGTCTTTGACGAAGAGTAAAGCCCAACTGATGGGAATCAGCACATAGACGAGGGAGAGCAACGGCACTAGGATGAATTTTAACGGAGCGCCGTCTACTCTTGTACGATAGAAAATAGGATACCTGGGGGAATTTATTGAGTGGGAGTATGGCTTACTTGATGGCGATAAATCGCTCGACCCCCATCCAAAAAATGGTAACAGGAATTAGCAGATCTCCTACCAAATGAAACAATAGCCATACCTCTGCTGCACATTCGACGGAAGTCCTCATCTGAAAAAAGTGATGTCTTTCTGAGGTGACATCCACCTACTGGAACTGTCTGTGTCTCGATGGCCGTCGAGTAAAGATCTATCCGATTGAGGCCCGTCATCACGATACTGAAGCTGTTTATGAGGTCGGCTATACATAGTTGTATTAGTAGCTGGAATATTCTTCCTTTTTTTGAATGTCCGAGCGAGTTTTGCCATCTTGCCTAATAGAGTGCCTCTTTTTGCAAAAAGGGCCGTCGATGCGCATCAAGGAGATAAGGCCCGACTCACCACGTATCGGTTCCGAAACTTGGGTGTTGACAGGAAGACGACAAGAAGAAGACTGTTGATGAGGGTGCACAGGGAACCGAGGACAGTATTGACGGCATGGTAGCGGACGAGCTCTTCAAAGGGTTGGAGACTGGTCACGTTAATTGGCTGTGAGTCGTGGCCATCAACGCCGAACCACATAGAACTCTCTGCAAACAACTTCTCGTCAAATGAGGAACAGAAAACAAAATGAGAAATAAAATGAGAGAAATGGCTAATTGAATAGACAGCCAGGGTTTTGAATTCCCGCCGGAGAAAATCCATTTCCTGCGAAATCGAGCTGAAATAGGTCGGCCATTTCCCATTTTGCTCATTTCATTCGCCAGCTGGCATGCCAGCATCTATCAGCCGAAGTAGCCACAACGTCGATTGTTCACTATCCGTCGAGCCGAACACTCTAAATTTTCCGTTGACCGGTGGTAAGGCTGATTTGACTATCTCGAACACGGGCACCCTTCGACTGGCCATCAAACTCCGCTGCAGTAACAACGCTCTCTTCCGAATGAATCCGGTGACATGTTTCCTTGATGGCGGCAAAGCGCAAAAGGTCGAGATCACTCGACTGCCTGGCCAACCTCGTACGGATAAAGTTCTTGTACAATATTGTGAAGCGGGGCCAGCGGTGACCGATGCCAAGGAAAAGTTCAAAACGCTCGAGTCGACAAATCAAAAGATCGACCACATTCGAGTCATACTCCGGGTGAGAATTGGCCAAGTTTTTTATCTCATAAAATATAATGTTTAGGTTGGAGATAACAGCCGTGAAAATGAGCAACAGAAGCCAGTTGATAAAAAGTCATCATGAAAATGGAGAAGAGAAAAAAATCAACAAATATACACAGAATACCGTTTCTTAGCTGTCCAATCTCCGAATAAATTTGAACTATTTCTCTTATTTTTCGCTTGACTTTTCGGTTTATTCCACTTGAATCATTACGCGTGGAGTTGTCTGATTTACTGAATTAGGCAGCTGGGGTTGTTGACAACAAAGGGCGATTAGCAGAAAAATGAACAAAGATCGAACCGATAACAGGCTGAAAGGGCAGGTAACTGACTACCGAAACAAAATTGTCCAGGGTAAATAGAGAAGAATAAGACGGTTAAAAGTAGTCGGAGGAGGGACCCAGCGGGCGGTCGAAAGGGCCCTTATACGCAAAAGGATCAAGAGGCTCTTCATGAAGAAAGAGGAAGAATATTTTAGTCGCCCCATATGTCAACAGCAAGTGATCCACCTCCTCTCTAGATTGAAAAAATCTGGAAACGAAAAACACGGAGTACAACGGAATGTCTGAACTCGTGGGGAGGATTGATGGCTGGTCGACAAGGTTGGCCACTTATAGAGCCAGCGGTAAAGAGGTTGATCTCTGAATAGCCAAAGAGACGAATCGACTTCACACATTTTACCAGTTTTTTTTTGAAGGAGGAAATTGGTCCAGAAGATGGCCTCATTGATCCTTTGAAACAGGGGAAAGAAAAAGAGGGAGCCATGTTTAATATGGACTGTGAGAAAGAGGACTCCACACAAAACAGAAGGCGAAGGGACATCAATAAATTATATGAGGGGCTATCCCCTCAAATCAAAAGGTACGAGGCAGTTTTTACCCAGCCCATGGGAAAGGGGGAGACGGCCATCAACGGAGAAGGAAGCAATTTAGAATGGGAACAAGGAGCTTGAGACAGTCGGCAACAAGATTCAAATATATCAAATGGACCCCGTAATAATGGAGACCACGTGGGCTGGGAATAAACATCAGGAGAGAGGAGGAAGGGATTAGGAGGAGGGGAGAACACCGCAGGCGACTAAACTAGGCGAAAAGCCAGCATAACAAACCAGCCAAGTAGTATGTTTTCACACCGACCAACGGAAATCAAAATATCCCGTGGTGTCCTATTCTCTCCTGGCTACCGGAGTAATTCTAGAATTTCCTGGGATGTCCTTTGAAATAATAGAAGGTCTCAAAGAAAGAATTTACGCTTGGGAATCAGAGAGAAACATCTGACAGGAGGAGGAGGAAATGACAAGCGAACGTCTCGAATTCCAAAGGGTGACAACGGCCATGTCGACATATTGTGGATATTTTGTGTGTCAATCGAAATGTCGTTTTTTGTCGCGTGGCATTTGGCTGGCCGTTTAATTTGCCACCGGCTGTTCCCGTATTTCTCTGCCTAATCAGCTGGTGTTAATCTAATCCAGGAATGACAAGACCAATCGAGGACGTTCGGACAAATAAGTGGCTCAATCGGGAGCAGAAAAAGTTAATAAGGGGCTGCAGATGAGGGGGGCTGGTAAACAGCACGAGATTACCGGGAATAACTACTTATTTAGTGGTTTGTACTTATTTTAGAGCATCAACCTCATATATTTGAGGATAAAGAAAGGACTCGAGCAAATATGAAGAGCAGCCTGCCCTTGGGGCATTGAGGTTGGATGCCCCTCTCCCTCTTTCTGTTTTGGTGTTAGGTTACTTTTTTGTGTTTTGACGATCACAAATTAATTGCCAGTTCTGCTCCGTATCATTTCCCCCGAAATATCTGGCTATCCCCTCCGTCGTATCCCCTCTCGGTGTAACAACACGTGAACCAGGACTATGCAAATTCTAATGGGATTTTACACGCTTTCCATAGAAGAAGATTAAAGCAAAAAAAGATAAATTATAGCGAAGATTAGGGATAATTGACTGGAAAAGGGCGAGAGGATAAAGTGAGGTAGAGAAAGAAAAAGAGAACATCGAACAGAAACAATTTATTGAAACTATTTACACAGAATGAAAGACAAATTTGAGCAGATTTACTTGTCCTTGTCGTCTTCTTCTTCTTGGGAAACTTCAGCCTCGCTTTGACTGTCAGACTCGTCGGAGTCAAATTTCTTTCGGGCGAACTGAGAGTCAAGAGCTTCTTGAGTCTTTACCTGTAAAAACAAAGGCTTTAATTTAAAGACAGAGAATCTAACCTCATGGACAATGAACTCATTGGCATGGTCGAGGGGAATGAGCACGTGGTACTTGTCCTTGGAATAAAATTCAATGGTGGCTGACATCGGGATATTCTGCTCCTAAAGACAAAATTCAAAGAGAATCAAGGAGAGAGAAGCCACCTCAACGAAACTCTTGAGAATTCCATAAGTACGGAAGACGAGGGCAAAAATCGACAGGAAATTGTTATTGTTTTGCTCGACTTGGACAGCCTTTGATACCTAAAATCCTAGCTATTTTTTCCATTTCTCGTCTCTCACCTTGGGCAAGATCATCTTCTCATAGCCGTATCTGACCAATTGAGTGGCATAGTTGTCCTGATATTCGTCTTGGCCATTTCGACCAAAGATAACTCCAACAGCTGATTGACAGCGCTTTTCTTCGACGACAGCTGGGTCATCATAAAAGATTCCAAAAGTAGTCACTCCTTGGGGAAGAATATCTTTGATCTGAGAAGATTTCCGACAGGAAGGAGACGATCTTACCTCGCTGATGGCGGATCCTGTATTCTTGTATGGTCCAACCCGATATTTGTAGTAAACAGTCAACTGATCCGAGATAAACTCCGGAGTTTCGGTTACTATTGGCTGAAAAATAGATTCCCGTGGGGCGAATGTTCAATCATCAGAACCGGTTACACACTAGCTGCTGCCATATGATCACTTTTACCACAAGGCCGTTGCCTCTCACAAAAAAAGGGCAAACCTTTATCTCATCGAAAAAGCCACTTCGAAGAACTTTGAGCAATAAATTGACCAGAATGGCCACTGAAAGAACTATCAAACCGTAGAGAAGGACCAGATCATACATCTGAAAAGTGAGGAATTGGTAATAAATAAGAATTAGAGGAAAAAGAAGGGAGAAGGTGAGAATAAACAAGAAAAGATCGAGATTTCGGCAGAAATGTTGTGTGATAAGTGTGCCAGAGGGCGAGGGTGGGCCCGGGCCAGATGGGAGGCAGAAAATCAATGGCAACAGTAAACAAAACCATCGCTTTGTTCTTTTTAGCGGGGTCGACAGGCTTCTTCACAGTTGTGATAGAAAAATCGAATGGAGAGGACATGGAAAGGGAAAGTTAGAAAAGGGAAGAGGCACAAGGCGGACGAGAAAGAGAGAGAGCTGGTTGCACTGTCCGGTCTACGGGAAACAAACACGCAAACAGACGGCAAGGCGTTCCTCCTTATGAAATGAAAGCTAGGCAATGATGATGGTAGTCAAGGGTCAGTGAGAGGAGTACAGTCCGAACAAACACACAGGACAGAAGGGGGAAACTCTAACCAAACACAGTCAATTGTTCTTACAGCAATGTATGGTCTCGATTTCCGTCAACTGTAAAGGGATCAAACTCTGGGAAAAGGCCTAAAGAGGTGAATATGCTGCAATGTTCTTTTTAAAATTGGGAAATAGTTTGCTGTTTTTAGGGAAACGCGACGCGTATTCGTGCATTGCAAGGGGACTACCGTATTTATCGACGAGTATAATGAAGAGCGTCAACTCGGCATTGGCACATGAAATAAAAAACTGTCTCGATCACTTATTTTTCCGTTTTTTCGACTCGACTTTGATCGTCTTCGATGTCGACATACTCGACTCGATAGTCAGAGTCGATTCGACTCTTTCAACACAGCTCTACTCAACGTTGACACACAATTTCCGCCGTCGACTCGAATCGACGCACAACATTAGGCGAGAACGGCAAAGATACTTAGCATAGCTTGGAGAAAAGATGCCTGCCAGTTCCTTTTTCGTTCCCGGTTTGCTCTGTGTGTTTTCATCGCTATCATTGAGGTCTATTGACACTAAAATCGGGGGAATCAGTCGTTGTGCCGATCAAAAAGTTAACCACGGCAGATTCCGACTGTCAGAGTCCCTCTCTTTCTTGTGTCAAAAGAGGAAGTATCTCAGCCTGTAAATGTTATCCCATCATCTCAAATCATCCTCATCATAATCTGATTGAGGAACTCCTATTCTTTTTATCCAATTTTGGTCCAATTTCCGCATAATCAGAGGATTTGCAGCAAATTGGTCAACGTCAAATGTTGAATCATAGCTGGGAAGACTCGACTGTCCTGGTTGAATGGCATCCGGTCGATTGGTCTTGTGATATCATTCGGGGTTATACACAGGGCAATTATCTTCCCCGGTTCAATTGTCGACATGTCCCGACTCCTATTTCTCCTCTTTTTCATCTCTTTTGTCATCTCCATTCCATTACGGTAATCATCTCTTTAAAAGAGAAAATATAAGGTTTTAGGCGAGATAAACGCCAGTTAGGACTCGGCGGCTATGGCTACAATAGCATGTATCCTTACTATTCGATGTATACAGGAATTGGCAGTTATGGTCTCGGTGGATACGGGATGGGCTACGGTGGTGGATATGGGCTCGGCAGCTCGGCTTACACTTTCCCTCTTGGCGGATTTGGCAACAGTTATTCTTATATGAATCCGTATACCCAGATGTATGGTTAGCACTTCTCTTTGCTAATAAAGTTCCTAGTTATATTTGGAAAGTGTAGGCGACTGGTCAAGGATTAGGAACTAAATTACATGAACCCACTCGAGAGCAGGATTAACATTTGATAAGGATTATAACCTAATTGTGGGACTGGCTGGCTATAATGATGTCAACCAGTTATAGGTGTTCTTTCTTACTATATTTTGACACACGATCTGAAGGGTTTCGAGAAAATATTGTGGATCCGACTGAATCAAAAACAAGGAAGACAGACAACGATGGCTCATCTCGTACATGGTCGAGAAAATTCGGGAACGGTCGGGTAGTTAGAGAAACCTAGAAAATCCCAATCAAAAATCGGATGTTTTGTCCTCCAATCAGCCAAACTCTTTGTCCATGTACATCCGGTCATCTCAATGTAATTTTACTGGGAAAAGCAGCTGATCCGCTCTATGAATCTTCTTTACGTAACAATGACTAAATCCCTCCACGTGGATTAGAGAAAAATACCCTCTCCAGGTGACAAAGTACTTGAATCAGAATAGAATATTCCCTGTCCAATTTCCTGGTCTTTTTTCTTCTTCACCGCGTGTCTCGACGCCCCCAAAAATCTTTTAGATTATTCTGACACTTTGAGGGTGAAAGATATTTTATAGTCGGAGACATGAATATCGTCGCCTGTGACCGTCATCCCACAGAACATGCAACAACTACAAAAAAGAGCAGATACCAAACAACGGAGATTTCTAATCGTTGTCCTCTTTATCTTGTTTTACCTTAAAATGGAAGGGCGAGGTCACACTCAATACGTGAATTCATTTGGGTGGGCGATGCCTCAAGAATCCGATTTAAATGTTAAGCTGTTTCATCCATTCTCCTCAATCTCTGAATCAGCTAATGGGCATTGGATAAAATCTTAAAAGATTTGGATGGTCAGAAGTTGGGAGAATCGCAGCTGAGTCAGTGGCTGTGGGGTAGCTGCAGAAGAAAGAACTTCCTCTGCCGGAAAAAAGAATGCAATGGAAAATCTAAAGGAAATCGCACATAAGACGGAGAGATTAATCGACAGGGAAAAAGGTGCTAAATTATATTAGAATGCTATCTCGGAGAACAGAAAAGGAAATGGACAGACTAGAAACGAGGAGAATCTACTGAATTGGAGGAAATTACAGGAATTTTATCGGAAAAACGCTCCGAAACATTTATTACTTTTTTTTATTTGTCTATCGAGTTGGACCCATATCTCTCTGTTGAGCAGTTGATCGTGTTATGAATATCTATCATCTGCAGTAAATCTTCGCTCAGATGACTGTCTTTGGCGTCGTCATACTTCGCTTGAACTCAGATCTCCCATATCCCAGGTCCTCTTCTTTTGAACCCTTGAAAAACATTTTGGATCTTGATAAAAATGACGAGGGAATTTATTCCCTCGACTTATAAGTCCATTAAAGGATTTAGACAATCCTTTAACATCAGGAACTCGAGAGATTTCAAGAATCATCCTCGACTCTTTTGTATAAAAACGAAATAAGAGAAACGTGAAAACGGAAAATCTTTCGTAAAATTTCATTTTCCCAGAAAAACAAGAACAATTTAAAAGAATAAATCAAGTTAGAACCACGCTACCTGACACCAGAGATTATGACTTTCTGGTCCTCAAATGGTTTGGAAAACCGACGTCGGCCTTAGAGTAAAGCGTCGACACAGGGAATTGTGTGTCGATGTCGAGTTAGCCCGAGTTGTGTCGAGAGAATCGACTCTGTGTGTCAACGTCGAAATCGAACAATATGTGATCGACTCGATTTATTTTCAATGTCGATGATTCTCGGCTCTATCGACTTGACAATGTCCAAACGAGTTGAGTCGATGCACAACCCTAGTCGACTACTTATTGGAGGCACCACTGGGAAGAGGAGATACCCAAAGAATCCGCTCTTCAATCAGCAGAATATTTCAGTCAGAATTTCCATCGAAGTGATCTCTAGTCGGTCTGCTAGTTGGCCACATGGGAAGCCCGAGAGAAGATCAAGTTTGAATCCTTTTAGCCGACCTCCTGTCCACAAACAATTATTTTTTATCTCTTTGATAGAAGCCATAATTGTTCTTTTTCACAAAGAAGCCTTTTCTTCAACTGGCAATAATTTCTCAGTAGTCTCGGAAGTTAATTAGATCCTAAACAAACTTGATCTTCTTTCGGGCGGTGATTTCTGCCATATAGAAGATGATTTCTCTCTTTAATTGGGCCCATTTGTGGTTATTTATCTGGACCCGTGTATTTACAATTACACCTACACCTTCTGTTGTATAGTTTCGATGTTTTGAAGGAGAAGTCTCGAGAAGAAGAATAGACGACTACCATAACAGAAGCAGTGGACGAGAGGCCCAGTTCCAAGACGAGAAGATCATCTGTCAGGCGGATCAAGTCGACTTCCCCCGTACTCCCCAACCCGCCCAAAATCCAGAACACTTTGAATAGTGAACAATAACGTTCATTACAATAAAAAAACAAAGAACATAATAATTATAATTGGTACTATTAGTGAGAGAGATCAACCGAAGACTGTAGCTCGTACCCTCGTCGTATCGTATATACAGATTGTGCCCGTAGCAAAGAGACAGACTACCACGTCGAGCGGATTGTCAGACTGTTGAATAACTTCGTTTGAAACCCTTTCTTCGTTCCTTGAGGGTCAAATTCTTGAATCGGGAGAATCGAGTCTGGCGCTGGAGGTCAGCATCATCCCAAACATTGATGTGAATCATTTTCAGCAAGGGAGAGATTGAATAGAACTTGAAGTCGAGTGAAGAAGGAGGAGAGCAAGCAAGAATGTGCTTGAGGTTGATACTGGCGGAGCTGCAGGCCCTTTTATACGGCTGAGACGGCGCCGCCCCTTTTTGGGGTGGGAGAGGAAAACGGTAGAGAAGATTAGATATCCGGATGAATAAGATCCATGGGAATAACATATTTAAAGTGTGGGAGTAAATTACAAATTAATGAGGAAGTTATAGACATCGAATCATTTTAGTCTCTCATCTTCTTTAGAAATACTTTGGATGGTCCCGTCGACCTTCTCTCTCTCGATTAATATTTCGTGTGATCTTTCGGCTATTTATCCAACCACCCTCAACCCACAAAATATTACTTCTTCTTAAATAATTCCCATGTCTCATGCTGCACCATCCCTTTGCCAGGGAGAATATCCGACGACTAAATCTGCAAACTGTGTCATGTTTTCTATTGTAAGAAGAACCTTCTCCTCCATCTTTTTATCGGAACTGAACCGGAAAATTATAACAAAAAAGATGACTGTCGACCAGAAGGATGATTAACGACGGAGTCGAGCAAAAAAAAAGTAGACAAATGTGCAGAGAGACGAGGCAAATTGGAGCAATTTGGAGGATCTACCAAAAGATCAGAATACTTTTTTAGTTCGACTTCTACTTCTCTCTAAAAAATGATGTCTTTTGTACTCGAGAATCTCGTCTGCGGCTAAAGATTATCCTGGACTGTTTTGCCCTCAAAGTGCTGTAGTTTTATTAGATCTTTGCCGCTGGTTTTATCCGGGAAGACCTTGAGAACCTTTCCATATGGGCCGAGAAGACCTTCAATGGATTAACTTATGTTTTTTGTGGGGTCGGGGGACTTTTGAACTGGCTCTTCTCGTACAAAACAGTCAACAAGCCATCCAGACGAGATTCCAAAGATCGTGATCCTCGAGAGGAGAAGCCTCTTTCAGTTGTACTACATCCTAATTACGGCTATTCACAGGTAGAGAAACACTTTTAAAAGCGAGGGTGGGGAGGTTCGAATAGTCATGAACGGGCCCGTTCTTCTTTTAGCAGGAGTACAGCGGTCGAAGTAGGGTTGTGCTTCGACCCGACTCGAGTCAGAAGAGCCGAAAATCATCGACATTGAAAATAAAAAAATGCACCGAGTCGATCACGTATTTTTCCATTGTTTCGACTTTGATCGAATTCGGCATCGACACTTTTGACTCGACACAGCTCGACTCGAGATTGACACCGATTTTCGTATGTCGAGTCGAGTCAACTGACAACCCTAAAGTCGATGTCGTTTTCTAAATACTGGGACTAGAACTAGTACCCAAATAAAGGCTGTTATGGCTACATATATGGCTACTGATCCTACCTACAGTACTCCGCGGCCACCTCCAACTTAATTTGGAGTATATCCAGTCTGTGCCCAACCTTTGCCCTTCCCGGTCGAACTTCGACTTTTTCTCTTTTCCTTTCTTTAATTGGCCTGTAATTTTATCTCATTTCATGGGCGATCTCCCTCTTTTCAAATTATTATCCATCCATTTAAATGAAGCCCCGTTTGAATGAAGTCCTAATAGTTTGTTTCCCATGAGAGATTTAAAAATTTTCCCGAGGAAATTAACCGGCTACAGATGTCAAAGAATTTCCGGGCAATTCTCATGCTGCGTGCCGGAATAGAATTTGCAATATTCGGCGGATTAGACACACGGCTACTTCCAGTCTTCTTCTCCTACACAAGGATTAGTCAAGATGGCTACCAAAAATGAGCTTGATCCTATTATGGGACAGACTTGTAGGCGGGAGACAAATTATGATGCCAATAAATTTGCTATTTCTGTAATTTTTAATTTAATCAGATTCTTTTCTTTTTCATCGCTCTTTGAATTGACCAATGGACTTCGAGCAAAGCGCATCTTCTGCATGGGGACATCTTTCACTTCATTTCATTGAGGAAGAGACTTGGGGGTGTCGAATTAGCCGGTCGAAAAGACTTTTTGAGTCGGAAATAGACTGAACTTTGGAGTCAATTCTCCCACTGTACAGGATATCATATTTCTCACGAGTTGACACGTTCTTTATGGTTTAAATATCTTCTTTGAGAGCCATTTTAAAGCTTTTCTTGTGAGTTTTGAAAGATTTAGAGAAGGATCAGAATGAATTTTGGTAATTTTGAACGAGAGTCTAGCCAGAATGAATCAGGCAATAAGGAAGCAATCTCCTCGAAGTAATTCCTCGTGGCTTCTTTTGTTCGAAGAGTCATAATCTGTCAGACTAGAGACAAACATCAATTAGAATTCTCTCGACCATAAGGAAATGAGTCAGATTCCGTACAAAAGTAGAGCTGGATGTCTGGACCCCGTGGTTCATCTGGAATCAATTGTTGCCAGTAAACAGCTAATGAATTCTCATCCTTTTAATTTTTCCTTATTTTGGAGAAGAAATAACAACAGGGGATAATCCCCACGAGGGAGACTTTTTTTTATAAAGGAAATCCTTTCAGAACGGGAAAAACAAAGACGAGCAGCAGGGAACCTTTTTACTCAAAAGAAATTTATTCGAATTATCCTCTTTCATGCACTTTGATCGTTTTTTGTAATAATTCGAAAGGTTTCCTAACATCTTATTTTTCTTATACAGATTGACGTCGATGAGATAAAATAGAACAATGCCGTCAGTCTGGTTATTTCTGATCTGAACCCAGTGATTCTTCCATTTTGCAGATGTCTGTTATAGAAAAAAAGAAGGTTTCCCCGGAGATAATAAATTAAATAAAGAGAGATTGCTGCAAAAGTCCCGAGTTTATTCTATTTATTAAAAGATTATACAATATCAGCGAACCATATGGCCTGGGTCCGATCACAATCGGGATCGGTGTGTTGAGTGTGAATATTGGGATAGACGAGAAAGTAAAAAAGACAGAAAAAGACAAACCCGAAGAAGAATAACATCTAAAAATGGTGGAATACTAAAAATAGAGCAGAGTACCTGGGATATCCAATGGAAACGATGCATAAATTGGGGAGAAAAGTCCAATTCTGAATTTCTTCTCAAGACTTTGGTAGTCGCCCCGTTGACTCCGACTTGGAGGAGAGGCATCATCCCAGCTACAATGGAAGTATCACTAAAAACTCGTAAAATAGAGGAGAGATCTCACTTGGTTATTCGTAGTCTCTGTCTCATATATTTGACAAAAGCCAGCTTGATCAGGGAGAGAAAGACAATCGAAAAGCAAACTCCCAGATAGACATCCATTGCCTTGATGTAACTGACCCGTGGCATGACTTCATTGTAGGAAAATAGCAGAAATGTTATGGTCAAAATGATCGAGATCATATCCTGTAATTATAATTAGTGTTGTCCGTTGACTCGACTGAGGGAAATCTGTCGATGTCGAAGTCGATCATAGCCGAGTCGGAACAATGGAAAAATACGTGAACGACTTGGCTCGACACAGTTTTTTTATTTTCAGTGTCGATGTCGAGCTCGACTTCGACTCTATCAACTCGACTCGACTTCAATTATTATACTGTAAATCTCTGCACCCAATGGCCTCCGACAACATATTTATTATTGTGGGGATTCATCTGTTTACCCATGTCCACCACCCCCGCCAAAGAGGTCAAATTAGGGACTTGACCAGGTGATGGGGGAGATGTTCTTTTTTTTCGAAGAAATCCGGAAACGAGTGGGGCAATTAGAGGCAAATAATGCCACGACCTACTCAACTGTGGATGACTTCACAATCCCATCACACTTGTTGAATGGAAGACGAGTAGGAGTACATCCATTCAAAGACCCGGGTTCTCTCTACTCGACCACTTTATAACCATATACGGGGGCCAATCAAAGAACATGAATAGATCATAGAAGATAAGGAACCGGGGGTCGACAGAACATTCAAAGAAGAAATAGACTAAAAGGCTTCGGAACTTCCTCTTGTCGAGACAGATATTTTTATCTGCCGGGAATTTTGAAATAGATCATTTCATAGAATCATTTCCAAAATATGAGTCTTGTACACTTTTCTCGATAAACATAGACCCAAATTGGATATTATTCAATTCTTCTCAATCAGTTCTGTTATTCCTTGCAACTATCTAATCTGTGAGACATGTTCCCCCTGATCATCACTCTACGATTCTTTGATTCACGTTGATTATCTTCCTTTTTAAAAAACTCACTTGAAATGAAGTTTCATTTTCCATCCAAAGAGACACCTAAAAAGCGGGGCATCAGCAGAAATCTCAAGAAACTTACCCAAGATGTGATGACCACAGCTGTCGAAGGAATGATCAGTTGAAGAAAACAGAAACCAGCAGCTCGAGAAAATACAAAACAAACGTAGAGTCGAGAGTAATCACCTAGAAATATTTTATAAAAGACAAATTCAAAGAAACCTGTGGCATAGCTTTCGACTCGACTGGTTACAAAGGCTTCTTTGATCTGGAAATCGGGCAGACGGATGGGTTTGAGGTGGAGAGCCTTGAATTGACCGGCAGACCATGTATACATCACATGATCGGCAGTGTAACCATCTGAAGAAAGTAAAGGAAACGTCAAGAAAACCACTTACAGCTTTCAATTCCCAATTTACAGAGTTGGGTGTCGAAGGGAAATAGAGTCAAGTCCATGGCGCAGGTGGCCACGAGAGATAGTCGACGACTGTAGAGGACGCTGCCATCATTTCGCAGGCGAAGAAGAGAGCGGTGTGCCATGCTGCCTTTTCGAGGATTTTTTGACAGTACGGCATTTGGGACAAAAGTATCCGGTTGCCAGAGAAATTCCGAATATGACTCGTGTAAGGAAATTTCAGTCTAAAAGGAATTTCCCCCATAAAAGAAGCGGTTCTGACCTTATTTTTGAACTTGGTACTGGAATAGACAAGGCGAGAATCTCTCCACGACTCACGATAAAACATTTCCAAAGAATAATCCTGGAGGAAATTAAGAGAAGCAATCCATTTCTTACCATGGTAACTTCTGTGACTGATCGGATATTCGACACGACGATCGAGACATTGACATAAACTGGGCCGCCATTTGATCCTTCGGGCACCTGTCTATGGTCATATTTGATTTTTCTCAAAAATCTCAAGAAATCTCTTGTCTCTCTAAATATCCATCTAGTATCTTGCATCCTCCCTTACCCTTGTTCATATATCCTTGCCGTGTCCATAACATGCGGTCTCAACTCTTCGTCCTCATCCAATTCTTCTTCACTTTCTTCTGCTTCCATACTCTGTTGATGATTTTTTCGAAGAACGACGGTTCCTCTAACTGCCGTGGCCTAAATGTTTCGTATTTCTTTTCAATTTACCCGGAACAGACCATTTGCAATCCGACGATACAGAGGGCAAAGAGGAGTCGCATTTCGTCGCCTCTGAATAGAAATCGTCATCTTCTTCCCAGTCTAATTCTCTCCGTCGCAGATGTTTCCCATTTAGTGGAGCCAGTACTCAAAACGGCGTGAGATCTAACTGGCGTTCTTTGACATTCCCCAGGGGACTACTTCCCGAGAGGAAGTTCATGAGAGAATGGCTCGAAGATGACAGCAGGAAATATTCAAACCCAACTGTTTGTCAAATCTTTTACGAACTCTCTCAAGGGGATTACCAAGCCTTTGATGGAGACCTTTGATGGTCGAGGAAATTTTTAGAAGAGGCGTCTATGTTGAATTCGGTTACTACAATCTAATTTAACTCCCGTCATCTATGACTTTTGAACCGAATGATGGAAGAGGTTTTGAAGAGTTTTCGGGAATCGTTTCCCGAGGGAGGGTATTATGCAGAGAAGAAAAAAAGACACGGGCGAGGAAATCGAAGAAAGCACTCGACGAACTGTCGCGATCCAGATGTCGAAGGGACACAGGAGTTTATTAGGAGGGAGATACTCAAATAGATCGGACACAAAGAGACAGCTGGAGATTGCGCAATTCCCTAGAAAAGGTAAAAATTTTACCTGAACATCGTGAAGAAATGAAGCCGTCAAGACGAGGACGCGTCCATCATCTGACAAGTAAAAGAGGGAACAATTGACGGGTATGGAAGAGACTCAGAAAAGTCGTCAAAAGAAGCCGCGAGACGGGTTCTCCGATGACATTTATGGAACATGTGCCAGTTTAGATATTCCCAAACATTTATTCATAATATTTAGACCCCAATTTGAAGGGATTTATAGTCTTTTGGCATTGTGAATTCTGCCACCTTTTGATTTTCGGCGTGTACGGCAATTTTTATCCTGTAGTCGCCCTGAAATATTTAGTGAATATCAAATTGGATGGAGGAGAGACTCACACTCAAGAGATCAAGTAATTTTATGCCGAGAAAAGATGGCGACGGGGGGATTTCAAATGTCCGATTGAAATTGAGCTTCTGTTCGAGCTCTTCGACAGTATGTCGACCTTTGGATTGCATTATTCGGCAGATATCATGAGGCACAAAAGTTGTCGTTTCAAAATGGCTAAATTTTACCTAATTAAAGAGGATAAATCTACGATTGATACCAGAGTTTGTTAGGTACAATAAACATGGCAGAATGGCCATTATGACAGACTTCTTTCTCGTTGAGGGAGACTGATGCTCGAGTCTGTGACCCCTTGAAAAGGTCGTAATCTTTTGGTGTCTCGACGAACCCTGAAGATGATCTTTGGTCAAAGATTTTCCGGCTATCAAACCGCTTCTAATTGTCCAATATCCCGGCATGACCACGTTGACTTTGCCATTTTTACATGATGGCTGGTAATAAATGTCGTAGACCAATATACTCACATTTTTAACTTTTACCGGTAATTTTTCTGGAAACAATAATTGATCTCCTGATTGTTTTGACAGAAATGGACTGAAGATCACACTGTGACCCTTGGTAAAAATAATAACAAAACAATGACGCCCAGTTTTCGACTTTTGTGGCCTATCTTAGCCATTTCAAATTATGGAAATAAGTTGAGAAGGTTTTCGGTCATTTTCTCCCCTTTTTGATTGCTGAAAGGCGGAAGAAAAGTTGATAGATTGATAGAAAGTCGATGAGACCGTTTCATGTCATTGTGATTTCGCCCACCTATTCAGAATCAGAACCGGGTCTTTTTGCAGCTTCTTAAATTTTAACAATACATCCAAAGTATGGAACGCCACAAGTCAAAAGCTTCTAATTCTCCCCTAACAAACTCAATGGCCGTCTTTTTTTGTGGACTCTCCAGAGAAACAACAGGAAATGCGGGGGACAAAAAGAGAGCCGACCACCCGCGGTGTAAGGCAAAAGAACAGTTGGGCTCACCTGTCCCGTATGACTCAACACTGAGCACATTGTCGATGCCGTCACGACATCTCTCTTCGGCGTAGACTACAAAGAAAAAGAGCGAAAGAAGGAAGGAATTGACCATGTTGGCGGTCGACGAACGAGTTGTGTCTCTGCTGTAACACCGAAGAACTTCTCTTGTTGTTAACAGTTTCGAAGAGTGACAACACGGCGATTTGCAACAGCTCCACCTCCTCCTTCTGAACAAAGGTCGTGTCTCCGGGTCACGTTCTCAGAAAAGAAGACAATTTCAGGACAATTGATATCAACTGGTAGAACCTGTTAGTGACAGGAGGGAGAGAAGAGGAGAATTGAATAATTCAGAAGCGATGCGAAATAGACAAAAATGGCCGAAAGTTTTTGTGCAATTAAGCTTTGTTTGGACAGCTGGAGGCGTCGATTTGGACGGTTGTGGGCAAAGTGGCGGATGTGAACATTTAGGGAAAAGCGCAAAGACGACGGCAAGCGGGCCGGAAAACATCCTCTTTCTGGTCAAGTTGCCCATAGACGAAATAGAGCAAATAGTCATAAACTGACTGGTCTAGAAAGCATATTTTGGTTCTAACGTAGAAGGAAGACCGATCTCTGTCCAATGAATCTTTGAGCATAGCCCGAATATGGCACCCCGGGTCACAATTAACAGAGAACAAAAAGTTAAAATGCTTTATTAACTAGCACTTTTTTTGACTAATTGTATAGGCGACATAAATAAGAATGTCACTAACATCACAGAAAAAAGAGCAACAACCAGGGATAGCTGGGGGGAAGGGGGTGACGTGATAAGTTAGCATCCAAAAACCCGAATACTGTTTGAAATACACATATTTAAAGAAAAACAAGAAAAATAAGAAAGGAAGACAACAAATTATGCCAGGGGAAAAGAGATATCGAAATGGCTTAACGGTTTTTGAGTAACTGATGCTGTCGCCGGTTAGTCAATCGACCACAACAGCAGCCGACAAGCAGAATGAAAAACACAATGCCGCCTAGCCAACCGAGTATTGAGATGCGCTGAGGATGATTGACTATGAAGTTTGCCAGTTGTTCCCAGTTTTCGGGAAGGGCCATTTGATACTCCTGAAAAATAAATAATATCAGGCGGGGGAATGACGAGTGCTGGAAAACAACAACAAATATACCCACGCTGTGAGCCTTCATCCAAAGCTTGTTCCTGTCCATCAAGGTATTTCTACAATTTGATGACATCCGGGCATTTGTACTGTCGGCTGCTTGCATTAAACACATCACAACTGTAACCAGAAGTCTTTTTGGGTAAAGTAACACGGCTTACTTCTACTGTGACCGGGCTGAACATCCTTACACAGGGTTTGAACTTCCATTCCACAGGCCTCATTCAAAGTTGGGTCAAGGTGGATGTCCACAAGAGTTTCCTCTGTCCGTCTGGCCAGCTCAGCAGCACATTTCTGATCAGCAATTGTGCCCTTGTAGAAGTCAGCTCTATAGGGGAATCATACTCAATTGGCTTTTTCAATCTACCTGAGGCATTCCATGACACTATCAAAATGACCTCCTCCGGAGATGACGGCTCCTGAGCAATGTAATCCAATGACACTGGAACAGGCGTGGTAAAGGGCAGGATCGAGTTTTGGATCGAATTCAGCTTCGAGAATGATCTTGGTAATTTCTTCAACGCAAGCGGGCCCAATGTGGAAAGGATCGTGGACAGAGCGACGGTACTTCTCACGGAGGCACATCACAACAACTCCTTCTAACATCGTCTGTCCATATTCTGTTCGCTTGATCTTTTCCATATCCTCAGAGCAGCTGAAATGGGCTATATAATAACCAGAAAGAGGAGCTGACTATGTTTTGGCTTCATCTTGACAGGCTTGAAGAAGTCCGGGGCGAAGACGGACATCTCTTGCCGACTCTTCCAGTCTCTCTTTTACAATTGCCTTGCACTGTCGCTGCAATCGACGGACAACTTGGGTATTGGACAAACACTCGAGGACTCTCTCCGGTTGATAGTTGCTACAACTCTTTTCGATGTCATATTTGCAATTTCTCTATAAAATCTCTGTCAGATAGTTATTTTGGAATAAAAACCTGTAATTCGTCATCCATACTGTTGTCGACGGCTTCGATCTTTTCCCGATAGAAGATCATGCTCTTACACTCAGGTCCAAGTCCGTCGAAGTTTCTTCTCAGACATTCGACGGTATCTTCGAAGGTGTTTTCATTATTACATCTAAAATTTGGTCTCTTTTATCTTTCAGCCTACTTGTATTGGACAATTTCTCGTTCACATTTCTTCGAGAGAGTAGGATCCGCTTCGGCCATGTGTTCCTTGTCATCAAACTGAAAATAATAATTAGACAGATGACGGAGAATGGCCCCAGAGGTGAAGTGTCCCAGGATACAAACTTTTGTGTGGTAGAAGAACATCACAATCAATACAGAAAAATAGCCAGGGACAACCCACAAACACAAAAGCACGCAACAAATGTATTTACCTCTACCTCGGCTTGTTGAAGATATGCTGTTTTCAGTTGCTTTTTACATTCCACCGTAAGATCTTCTTTTGTGCCAAGAACTTTGTGCTCGAAGCGGACTTCTGATAAACAGCGGATGATTTCTCCTCTGGAAATTTGTCATTTTATGGCAATTTGAAAGATCGGTTACTTGTCATTTCCATGATCTTTGCAATGTCTTTGGATATCACTGGTACAAGCTTTTTGGAATTTGTAGGAGAAGTGATAGTCCCTGAGGGAGACGAGCTCGAAATGGTTTACGTATGATTTACACTTCGACGTCATCTCACGAGTATCCTAAATTGCTCGCTTTATTCGAAAGACAATTCAATTTCGTCAGCTAATAGCGGACAAATGGCGCTAACCTTATTCTTGAGTAGACATTCCATAACATCTCCGTGATCAATTTCCTCATTTTGGAATTCGGAACAATGTGTCATTATGACGGGTTTACAGGCTCGGGTAAGAGCCTGGTTCAGCTTGGTATCCTTTGATTGCATTTCGGTGAATTTGACAACTTCCTGGAGGAATTATTGTAATGACTAAAGGGAACAGACCTTGTAGCAGGTGGGATGTCTCTGGCTGAATTCTTTCTTCTCAAAATTATCCTGAAGACATTGCATCTCCTCCATTGGCTGAACATTGTGACTGCAAAACTCCGAGAGAGCATCTCGACAGGTGTCTTCCAGATCGGGAATGAGGTTGACACGAACAGCCCGTGTGTGGAGTACCCTTCTGACTTCCATTCCACAGGCGATGGACAACTGGAATTAGTTAAAATTAACAGAGAAAAGGGCCAACTTACCGGATTCTGTTCATCGTAGGCACTTCTGTAGAGACAGGCAAGGACAGCCGGTCCTGGATCGGGTGCATTGTTCACATTGTTCGACATGTGCCAGTTGTCCATGGCTGAGCATCGACTGACTGCCTCACCGTGACAGGCATTGTACAGCTGGGGATCAAGGGTCCAGTCACGGGCCATGAAGTATTGCACTTCGAGGAGTCTTTTCTCGCACATTTTGTCCATATCGGGATTATCGACGTGCTTCATCAGACAGGTTAGGGTAGCTGCTTCTGATTGAGCATCCTGCTGGCATGGACCTAAACAATTATTTTCTTTAAAATGGGCAGAAATTACCGTCAATTAGTGGTTTACAAGAGGCGTAGAGGACCTTATCGACCCTGTAATTGCTGCCGATGTCGGCTACTTTTATCAATTGATTAACTGCCTGCATACATTGAGCACCCAGTCGTTTCTTTTCATCTCTTTCCTAAAATAAAGATACCTCAAAAAGGGAAAACAACAAACTTGAGCATGTTGCATTAGACAATGCAGGGTAATTCCCTGTCCCTCGATGTCTCCTCGGGGACTGCACCATTGGTCAATTTCCTGGGCGCATTGCATGACGAGTTCAGGAGCCATTCGGAATTCCGAGAGCATCAATTGCCTGTGCTGGAGCATTTCCCTTTGACAATCTTGTGATGGTGGATTTTCCTTTTGAGCATGAGCAGCATTTTCCAAACAGAGAAGAATGTAGGAGAGATGGAAATGGGCAGCCGATTCCAATTGAGTTTGAGGCTGACAGTTGTACTTGTTCATGTCGGCTTCACAAGCCCTCATCAATGGAGACGCCATCCGATAGTCTCTTCCCATCATGTAGGCTCTTTCAGCCAGAATATTAGCACACTAAGCGATCATAAACAGAAGAGAAATTGCTTACGGCTGGATCCATGAATTTGTCTCCTCTGTTTTGGAGCAGACATTGGAAGACATTTCCTTGTCCTGCTGGCACATCTTTACAATATTTCTGGAAATAACTCTCTGTCATAAAAACAAGGCCAGGCGTACCTCTCTGTCGTGTCTACAAGCGAAGAACAATGGCCTGTCGAGATTGAAATCATCTGCCTGCATTTCTGCCAATCTCATCACCTCATGTCGACATTCATTGTCCAACTGGCCCAATGCGTCTTGTTGTGTTTTTGAACTGTTTACAACTTTGGAAATGATACATTCCAGTGCCATTCCTGGACAAGAACATAGTAAACATGAAAATAAGAGATCAAACCTTGAGTGTGGGGAACACGGACGCCTTTGTGTGCTTTGTCTGGAGTGAGAATATTGCATCCGAATTTCTCGATGACATTTCGACATTTCTCGACGAAAGGACCAATTAGACGGAAATCGGAGAAAGCCAATCTCTCGGTTCGAGCTGGAGGAGAGGATAAAAGGAACGAGAGAAAGACTCACAAAGAAATTGATAACATTTGGATGTCTGGGTGACATTTTGAACAAAATCGAGGAAACAACTCAAAGCGTAGCCAGGTTTGGTCATTGTCACACACTTGGCCATGTCTAAAGGAGGTAATAGACGACAGAAGACATGACTACCTGTATTGGTTTTAATCTCTTCAGAACAATATTCTTTCGCCTTGTCAGTAAAACGGTCATCTTGGGTTAATTTAACCTGAAAGCGTTGGAAAATAAGAATAACTTCGGAAATACTTTAAACTGCCAGACGAGGCTCTCACAAGCATTTGTGAGAGTTGTCGTCTCCGATTGTCCGGCATCTTGAAGACATTCCAAAATGGCCATATCACTTTGAAGATTCACTTTATTCTAAAAAGAAAAAGATAAAAAGTCATCCGTCCTTACAGAGTCGCAATATTTGTGGATATCCTCTTTACAGGCTTCGAAGCTGATCAAATTTTGGTCACTGAAAGGCTCGTTTTCTCCTTGCCTTCTAAAAAACTTACTTGGGAGCTGCCGGTGCCTGTTGTGCCGCTTGTTGTCCTGAAAAATAATTTGATTTACGGGAAATAATCATCAGAAAAGTGTAACTATTTCATCACTTGTGCTGTGTGCTCAAATACTACACTAAAACTTACGAAAATCAAATCTGGAGGCTAAAAATGAGGAATGAATGAGCTAGAAAATGAGAGTAGACGACTTACCATTGAGAACAGTGACCACGAAGGTCCCAAGAAGGAGAAACCGCATCGCGGAGACTCGGATAAACCCTAAAATATTAAAGAAAATGCTAAAAGATGTAAAACAATGGGAAAAAAATCAATAAAAAGCAGGATTTCGAGTGAAAAGGACAAGAGAACACGACGGATTCGGGCGAAAATGGGTCATCGGCGCGAGGAAACCGGCAGAAGCGACAACATCGAAAGGGAATATCATAATTTTAGCCAGTGAAGAGAGAATTTATATATAAAAAGTAATTACAAGTAGGTGGTCGGGTGCGCGGGGGCTATATTGACCCGAGCGCAAGGGACACGTCAACCAACCGGGCAAACCCGACCGACTCTTTTTGGCAAACGGCCTGTTTTTGCCTGGAGATTTTAGACAACGTCTTATAAAAATGGCCGAAGGAAAGCGATGATGTGGGAAAGTCGACGGATACGGGCAAACGAAGGGGAAATTGAATAGGCACAAGGAAACATATCGATTAATGAGCTGTCGGCCAATTGGGATCGATCGAAACAGACAACAAACACCTTTATCTTGGAGAGACCCTATTTTGAACTGGGAAAGGCGACTGGTTTCCACGTCAGCTTTGACTGAAGTGAGTAAACAATAAGAGACCGAACTTTATTGGAAGGACATCTACATTTTAGAACGAGTAAGCCATGGATCGGCTTGAGGTTTGCGCTCGGAATCCGTGGAGATGACCACGTTGATTAGTGACGGCCCGTCCGTTTTCTCGTATGCCTGAGTATCCATTTTATTTATAGCTGCGGGCAACGGACCTTTTTCAGACTCTTGGCTATGTCTGGCACATTATTAACGAAGTAGCCATCTCCTCCGAGTGACTCGCACATCCGGTCATAGCGACATTCGGCCGACAGTGACAACACAGGATACTGGAGAGTCGGGTCGCCATCGACGGCTTTCATGTCCTCCGGAAGAAGACCGCGATAGATACCGCTGTTATTCATAATTACAGTAACCACGGGCAGTCGATAGCGAGCAATAGTTTCCAACTCCATTCCGGAGAAACCAAATGCACTGTCTCCCTGCACATTCAACACCTAAAATTAGGGGATATTGTCGACCAAATAGAATAAAACCTTTGTATTGGGGGAATGGTCTCGACACCAGAGAGCAGCAGCTAACGCGTATCCCAATCCGACTCCCATCGTTCCGAAGGTCCCGGCGTCAAGACGACGACGAGGAAGGACGGACGGCATCATTGTGCGACCAATGTCCATAGTGTTGGCCCCCTCATTCACGACGAGGACATCATTTTGGGAGAGGAATTCCCGAATCGGTTGATAGGCAGCGTAGTAATTCAATGGGAGAGAATGATCATTTACCAGGCCCTCGACAACACCTCTGGATATTTTGTAAGGAAAAAAGGTATATAAATTACCTGTTCTTGTCAACATTCGCTTTCAAATCTTTCCACCATTGGGTGTCGGATGGGAAGTTCCATCCCTCCAATGTGCTGCATAAACAGTTCAAGGTCTCGCCAATGTCACCCATCAAGGGAACCGTCGTCGGCAGATTCTGATGGAATTCTTCGGGACTGATGTCAATCTGAACTGACTGTTATGAGAGGGACAAAAAGTACCTGAATAATTTTGACATTGGGATTAAAACGGGGAGGAAGACCGAAGTGGAGCATCCAATTGAGACGAGCGCCAATGAGGACAACACAGTCCGTCTGTTTCAAGGCAAGAGAACGAGCAGGAGCGACGGATCTGGGATAAGAGCATGAAATGAAATGATGTGACAAACCTCGGGTGAAGATCGCTGATGACTCCTTTTCCTCCAGGAGTTGCCAGCCATGGAAGTTTTGTCCTCTGTAAGAAGTTCTGAACCATCAGAGGACCTCTCTCTGACCAAGCGGCACCCTTTCCGATGATGACCAGCGGTTTCTTGGCGCCTTTCAAAACATTCAAAGCGGCTGAAACCACTGATGGTGGAGGAATGGTCACAGGAGAAGGCAGTGGCACCTTAGCAGCCCAACTATAATTCGAGTTATTTCTTCCTGGGAGATGACTTTACGTAATGGTGTCCGCCTCGCAGGAGGAGAGGACCAAATTGCCGGGGATGTCAATGTAGACAGCTCCGGGTCGACCGTACATAGCTGCTCGAACAGCCTTCTCGACATGGTTGGGGATGGCTTGAAGGGTAGTTGGCCGGCTGACATGTTTACAGGAAAGACGAGCTGACTCGACCTGGGGCCATTCCTGAAATCAAAAACCTTACTCTCCTGGAATTCTGCTTCCCTGAAAAGCGCCACGATTCTCTTGGTCGACGTCGGACGATCCTCCAATGCAGACTACTGGCCTGAAAGAAAGATCTCATGGGAAAAGCAGGAACAGACCAGCAGTTGACAGTGGCATTGGCCAGTCCGCCGATGGCATGGAGAAGGCCGGGGCCGGAGACAACGAGACAAGCTACCGGACGACGGGTCAAGTAACCCATTGCTTGAGCTGCGTAACAAGCCTATCAGTCAGTATTGTTCTCAACTAGTTTCAGGTAACATACAGCTTGTTCATTGCGGCATCCGATGTATTTGATCCCGTGTCCTTGGGCAGCCATCCCAACTTCGATGATCGGGAAACCGACTACACCGAACATGTACTCCACACCCTGAACACACATTCCTTTTTTAATCAATTTGATTCCGATAATCTATATTTTATCATTTCTACTTCATTTCTTATATTTTTTTCTCTATAAAAACACAAAATAAACCGAGATATATTGTTTTAATTGAAAGTCGACGAACCTGTTGAACGAGGCATTGGGCAAGCACGCTGGCGCCGTCCATGTTGAAGTGAACTGATAGGGAAGGGGAACAAAGGTCGCAGCCTGAAATGCGTTAATCAGGTGGGTCGAGCAGAGGAGGGCCAGAATAAGTAAAAGTGAGGAGAGGCCGCGTGGACCCGTCTTATCGAGGCGAATGTAGTCTAGTTTGTGTAGTCTATTCAACAAAAGAGAGAGAAAGGAAGAGAATAATACAAATTTCACAAAATATTCATCGTCATCAATATGTGTTTACTTGATGTTTTGCTTGTCCTGGCGGTTCATCTTCAATGAGACGGTCACCTCGACGCCGTTTGCATCCTCGTCCAGCAATATCTTGGCCACACCCGCCACCAGTCGACTCAGTCCTTTGACACGCTCGTCCGTCTCTCCCGGTACCTGCACCGTCCGCATCTGAGTCGGGCGCATCGACCGGCCGGTGGCGTCGACCATCTTCTCCGGAGCGGCGAAGACCGTCACACGATTCTGCAATTATTATCGGCTATTTAAAAAGAAAAATATACCGGCTTCTTCTTGACGTTGAGCAGATCGGCAGAGTAGGCAGATTCGCTCTGTTCCCATTCATTGTCCGAGCATTGGGCCAATGCTTCTCCCTCGACGCTCTCGTCCGATCCAAGTCGAATTCGCACCGACTTTTCCGACTTCGGTGGCGAGACGGCCGATGGCGGCTTGACCGGTGGCTGCTGGCTCATTGGATTGAATGACTGTTTTTTCCTAATCCCTTCCTTGTCCAATCATTCTTTCCGTCTTTTTTCCATGAACCGGTGTGGTCATTGTGATCGTAAAATTGAAAAGGAGACGGCTCTCTATGCCCGTGGCCAGGTTTATTTTTCCTCAAAATTTTAATGAAATCTACTGTCAGCTATGGCATCTCGATCATTTTTTCTGTTCTCTCTGCGGTTGTCGCATCCAGGAAAATGAAAAATTCGAAGAGAAACACGAGGCGTCCGTCTGTAGCCACTGTCATGTGGATGTGGTCCCCTGTGCTGGCTGTCTTGCTCCAATCGAGGATAAATTCGTCGAGACCGGTGGTCGCCATTGGCATCCGACATGCTTCTGCTGTGCTGTGTTCGTCGTTTTTTGGATTTATTTCAAATGAAAAAATTTAGATGTCGCCTGCCTTTGAGTGACAGTTTCGTCGAGAACAGTGGCGGCCTCCCGATGCATAAGAAATGCTACTGGGAGTATCAGCTGGTTATGTCTATCGCCAACTCCAAATAATTACTTCTCAATCCCAGTTTATTATTTTTTTAAAACAGAAAATAAATTAGTTTTATTTCCATTCTTACTTTTTTTTCCAACGTTGCTGCAATGTAAACGCGCTAAAGAGCATTCTGTGATTTTCGTGATGACAAAAGAAAAAGAGATTCAATTTTGTTTTTCTCAACATCCGTTCATTTTCTCCTGTATTTCTAGTTGTACTTTTTATATTTTAATTTACTGTATACAACAGTAATTAGACTTGCGTTTTAGAAATGGTTGATCAAACTGCAGCACCGTCGAATCCGGTTGAAGATCCGCGTCAAGCTGCTTTGACCAACTATCGCCGAAAATTAGCAGAGTGTCGCGAATTAGAAGAACGTCTGAAGGATCTACGCAAGAAGGTAATTCATTTCGATATGTTTATCAATTTTATCTCCAGGAAACTGAACAACAGAAAGCATTTGATAAATCAGAAAATGATATCAAATCCCTTCAATCAGTTGGTCAGATTGTTGGCGAAGTTCTCAAGCAGCTTAGTGAGGAGAAGTTTATTGTGAAGGTATTATCAGTCTATATATTTATGAAGGTGGCTTCTAGGCTACCAACGGGCCTCGATATGTTGTTGGATGTCGAAGATCTATTAACAAAGAAGCATTAAAGCAAGGTACCCGTGTTGCACTCGATATGACAACTCTTACCATCATGTAAAAAATTCAAGTGATATGTTGGATATTTGTTTTAGGAGGCAACTACCGCGTGAAGTAGATCCTCTCGTTTATAAAATGTCGCATGAAGATCCCGGAAACATCAGCTATTCTGATGTCGGAGGTCTTTCTGAGCAGATTAGAGAACTGAGAGAGGTAATAGCTTGAAATATGCTTTTAAATTATTTTAGGTCGTTGAATTACCATTGATCAATCCGGAACTATTCCGTCGTGTTGGAATCACTCCTCCAAAAGGATGCTTGCTTTATGGACCACCCGGCACTGGAAAAACTTTGCTGGCTCGTGCTGTAGCCTCACAACTGGATTGTAACTTCTTAAAAGTCGTATCATCTGCTATAGTAGATAAATATATCGGTGAATCTGCCAGGTATATTGTAGATGTATTTGCAAAACTAAGTAATTTAGAATGATTCGTGAAATGTTTAATTATGCTCGAGATCATCAGCCTTGTATTGTATTTATGGATGAAATAGACGCTATTGGAGGTCGTCGTTTTTCTGAGGGTACTTCGGCAGATCGTGAAATTCAAAGAACTCTTATGGAGCTATTAAATCAGTTGGATGGGTTTGATTCTCTTGGAAAAGTCAAGGTATGTATAATCAACATTTACATTTTCATTCCATTTTAAGGTTATCATGGCAACTAATAGACCGGATACGTTGGATCCTGCCCTTTTACGTCCTGGTCGTTTAGACCGAAAAATTGAAATAGCTCTGCCTAATGAGCAAAGTCGTCTTGAGGTAGATTTTTTTATATGTCGCTAATGTACTTCTAAGGTTCTGAAAATTCACGCCAACCCCATTACAAAGCATGGAGAAATTGATTACGAAGCAGTCGTTAAATTATCGGATGGCTTCTCTTGTGCTGATTTGAGAAATGTGTGTACCGAAGCAGGTAAACTATTCGAAGATTAATATTTTTTTTCAAAACGTTTTTAACACCGAAATATTATGTTTTTAGGTCTTTTCGCTATTCGTGCCGAGCGAGAGTATGTCATTGAAGAGGATTTCATGAAGGCCGTGCGCAAAGTAGGCGATGCAAAACGTTTGGAAACTAAGCTCGATTACAAACCCGTTTAATTCCATGCTGGGTATTTTTCTCTACTCGTGTATGTGCCCTCCTTGTCTAATTTATAAAAACTTTTTATTTCAATGTTCCTTTTCTAGACAATAAGCCGGGAAACATTGGCAAGAAAACCAGTTTCTCGTCCGCTTCAAAGGGTCAGGTTGTCTAGTGTTGTTTGTTACTTCTGCCCTTGCTTCCATAGACTTTTCACAAATAGAAATAGATCCCGTTACCACGAAATAGCATCATATAATTAGTCGTCAATGTTCCTTCATTCATCTCAACAATGCCCTTATTTATAAAAATGCCATTTATGTCAGACCGCCATGCGCTTTTTCCTGGTCTTGTTTATGTTTTCGATGATGCCTTCTTTGTCCTCCGAAAAAACAGACGAGAGTAAAGACAACGCCGTGGAGGTGGGTTTTCCGGGCCAGAATGGCTATCAACGATTTAGTATTCAACTCCTCAACCCAGAACCGTGTATCATGTCGAATTTGATGAAAATGGCACATCGCCGGAAGAACCACCATTTGAGATAATTCCTACTGAATATCTCTGCGAATTTTGTGTATCGGTCATAGAGATGTTGAAATCAATGCAGAAATCCGACAGCAATTTTGAAGAGGTCGGAAATAAGCCAATTTTTCAATGAGAAATTGTTTTAGACAATGCGAAAAGATTGCTTGAACAGCACCGAAGCCGGAAAGAAAGAAATCTGCACATATGTCAATAAGTAGGAATAGCAAACTGATCAATTTCTTCTTTTTTACTTGTTCAGAGTAAATCTTGAGCGGCTGAGGGAAGGATCGCCATCGGAAATATGCTTGGAAGAAAAGCTCTGTCTCGGTCAGGTTGGTCAAAACAAATAATTCGCAGAAAAAAGAGCTTCAGCAAAAGCCTAAAGACACTTCTTCTTCAACGGAAATACCGTCAAATTCCGAAAAACGCACAGATAAGGTAAAAAGGTAAAGCCTTTTAGTACAGAGTATAGTTCTGCCGTGTGAACTAATCCAATTTCGTTCGTTGATGTGAAACCAGGAATTAATTTAGGTAACAAAAACGACACGATGGCCGAAAATTTACAACAGATTTGTTACCTTGAATCTCCTTGTGGACGACATTGCCAAGTAATAAATTTATTAGTATATACAAATATACAAACACAATAAAACTATATTACTTCTTAGGAGGCGGAAGCGGTATACGACTTGTACCTAAATGAAAATTTGCTATTTATTAAAATCTGTAACGCACTACTTCCCGGAGCGGTCCGAGGGCGGACCATTGGCGGACGGCTATCTTCAGCTCTTGCAGTGATGGGCCTACTTGCAGGTCTTGGAATCTTTGTCGTATCCAAAGGAGCGTCAGTCTAGAAAGGTAATACTGTCGCGCAAATAAGCTATGAATTACCTTTTCGGTTAATAATTTTGTCATCGGCGCATTTTTCCGAACGGGATTGGGTGCTTTCTTATTCTCTTGAATGATGGTTGTCCTCTGGAATAATTAAAATACATTAACAAACGTCATTAAAATATAATTATCCGTCAATAACAACGTAATAATTACCTGCTTCACTATTTCAGGATTTCCTCTGACTATAACCCTCTTTTTGACATCTATAGTATTTTTCAGTATTTCCGGTTTAACTGGAGCTTTCTGTACCTAAAATCGGACGATCATTATTAACAAATCAACTAACCACATTTTTTCCATTATTTTTAACCAATTTGATTTTCTGATCCGGTAGTTTTTTCGATATCTTAACTTTTTGCTGAGCATTTGAAACAGGACTATCTGATAAAGTCTGAGAATACAGCTTAGCAATTTTGTAAACAAATAACTTACGTCTTTTTGCATCGTCATCGGAACGATTACAGGTGGGCCAACCTCTTTTACAATCCTATCATAGTATTCTTTGATTTTTCCCATCTTAGTTTTATCACCAGATATACCAACTAGCAGAGGTAAAATAAGTTGTTCGCCAACAGCCCACATAGCAGCAGCTAAAGCCAAATACGATGCATCTCTTACTTCAGGATCAGATTCACCAGTGTGCTATAAAAATCAAATAAAATCATATGACCACCTACTTTAACAAGCAGCGGGACAAAAGTTTTTAGGCTCTTTTTCGGCATTGTTGCATTGTTAAATTTTATGAAAGCTCTATGAAGAAAAAGATCTGTTTGAGTCTTCACTTGAGGATTAGACTTTTCCATAGCTGCAACAACATCATCTTGCACTACTTCAAGAGTACTCTTAAAATTATTATTATCAGTATATAACTGTTGACTTACTGATGCGTATACTGAATCGAGACATTTAACCAATGGATCACGCAAAGTAGCCTTCTTTTCTTTGAACTTCTCGAATATAATCGGGGCAACGGATAGCACATGTGGAGCAAACTGTGAAACAGCGATATTACAATATAAAAAAATGCTTACTTCTTTTCGCAAACCGGCAGCAATCCCATCCAGACATTTAGCAGCTACAGCGCATACATTGATATTAGAATCCTTTTGAATAATAGTCTTCAGCGTATCTACAATTTCGCCATACTGCGCTTTCGGATCAAGTTTTGGATGTTTCTCTAGTAAATCAAATAGCCCCTAAAAACACAAAATTTATTGAAACATAGTGTTCTCACTTGGAAAGCATCCCGTCTTTCAGTCCATTTCTTCGATTCTGCTAATTCATTAAAGTTTTTGGGCAGTTTGGCCAACACATCGACAGGGTCCAGTAAATCAAACGGATCGGCTTCTTCAGATGCAGGAGTAGCAATTTCTTGTTCATCCTTTTCGGCTGATGGTCCATTAGGCTAAAAGAAAAGCAATCAATATACGCCGTTGCTTTTACCTCTTTATCAGTTCCTGATGCAGCGAATTTACCTAGAAGTCCTTCTGGGCCAACTTCATCTAAGAATTTCTGATAGTGCTCTTTAATTTTGTCCATTTTCATTTTGTCTTCTGCGATATCTGAGAGAAGCGGCATAATTGGTTTTTCTCCAGTGGCCCGCATAGCAGATCCAAGAGCTTCATATGCTGCTTCACGAACTTCCCCATCAGGATCGGCTGTATGCTGCAAAGACAACTATCACCACAATTCAGCTATATCTTACCTTTATCAACATTGGCGCTACTGCTTTCAATGCCTTTTTTGGCACTGTTGTGCTCCCATAATTTTTGAAGGCCCTTGAAAGAAATTTATCCGTCTGCGACTTGATTTGGGGATTCGGCTTGCTCATTGCGGCAATAATGTCATCCGACAAAATATCAAGCGTAGTCTAAAACTAGAATTAAAGCATCTACCCGAAAACTAACAGTTGTAAGAATAGCATCCATACACTCAGTCACTGGTGGCCTCATAATTGGTTTCTTCTCTTTAAACTTTTCAAGAAGAACTGGTGCTACAGCAAGAACATAAGGTGAAAACTGAAAGAAAAAACCACAATACTCTATCAACCAAATAAACTTGCTTTTGCTCGAAGACCTGAGGCAATGCCTTTCATGCAGGAGACTGCCGCAGCGGCAACATTTATATTTGCATCCTTTTCTATAATCGTCTTGAGCTGGTCAACAATTTCTCCATATTGTGCTTTAGGATCCAACTTGGGATTTTTTTCTAACAGTTTCACTAATTCCTAAAAATGCAAAATTACTAGACATCTTAAAATGTACCCAACCTCGAGTGCTTCTTTTCTCTCTAACCATTTTTTAGATTCCAAATTTGGTCTAAAATTCTTCGAGAGCTGCGCAAGCACATCTACAGGATCTATTAGATCCAAGTCATCCATAACTGAAATGTAAAATAAAGCATGAACAAATTGAGAGAATGAAAGAAGTTACAAAGTTAGGGAACAAAAAATTAATCGTATTTACTAAATTCTATGGTTGATCAGTCTCCATGACTAGCAATTGCGTTCCTAGATGAAGAATGAAAGGAAACATATAGATTAGAAGAGATAGATAGATATGAAGAAGGAAAGAATGAAACCAACGATCTCAGTTTGTAATTTATAGAAAATATATTTTGTCGGTCAACACAACATGCTGTTAGACGAGCGCCAATTTGTAATAGTAAAAATTCAAAAAATGGAAACTTTTTCTTCAAAAATTTTATCAAAAACAGCAACAATAAGCCAAAATGCTGAACAATACGTATAGCAAATTAACAAACGGAAGCAAAACAAACAAAAGCTTATAAAAATGAGATTTCTTCGTAGACCAAAGCCGAGGAGATGCATATCAGTGGGGCATCTCTTGGGTACTTTCATTATTGACCTTCTTTGTTCCACTGACAATATCATCAATACGGAGCAACATAACCTAGATAACAATCAGAATTCAGCTGTTCAGTTCGAGTACATACCGATGTTTCAATAGCGGTTTTTAAAACTTGAAGGCGAACAGCCAAAGGATCCCAAACATCATATTTGTTCATATCCACCTGAAAATTACATCCAAAAAAATTGGTAAGTTAACCAACAATTTCTCCTGTTGTTCCGTCTATTCCCCAGGTCCAATTTTCAGCATTTTGTGCATGCTTAGCTCGAAGAGCAGTAAGTTGTCGAACTGTATTTCCGCCACAATTTTGTATTAAAGTACGGGGAATAACCTAAAACTTGAAACTAAACTTAGATTTGATAATATACCTCTAGAGCACGGGAAATAGCCTTATAAGGCCATTGACGAACTCCATCCATGCTTTTTGCTTTCTCAGTGATCGCGTGACCAAGTGCCATTTCAATTGCTCCACCACCCGGTACAAGACGCGGGTTCAGCATAATATTGCGAACAACATGAAGAGAGTCTTGGAGGTTCCGCTCAATCTAAATATATAAAACTTTTATTATAGAAGCAATTATAAAACCTCATTGATAACATCCTTCGAAGGTCCGCGCAGACACACGGTACAAGCAGTAGTGGAAGATGATGTAACATATGTATAATATTCGTCTCCAATTTTGGAAATTTCGAAAAGTTCGGCTTGCGTTCCGACATCTTCCTCGCGCAAATCATCCGTATCATGAACAATTCTAGCTCCACACACTCTAAAAATCTACGTTGCTCACGGCGACTCATCTCTCTAGATGCTCTGTAAAAGGTAACTTACCTAGCAAGACGATTGTTATCGGTTTTCTTCAAACGACGGACAGCGGTAATACCGGCTTTAACTAAGAAATGTTGAGCCAAATCAGAGACACCCTTTTCCGTAAAAATGAGATCGGGTTTTACTTTGATAATAGCCTCACACTGTTTGCGGATCGCCTCTTCTTCCTGACAACGACGTTTATTTTATTGAAGTAAGCAAACCTGCTCAAGGATTTTGCTAATATCCTCTTCACGAATAATTTCCAAACTGGTTTGAGATTCACCTTTCTTATACTCAAGATTACAATCAAGAAGGACAATGCGAGGGTTCTCGATACGACGTCGCATTTTAGCGTGAGTCACATCCTAAAATAAAATATGCACTGCAAGAAACAAAAAAAAATTACCTTATTCAAAACAACTCCTTTGATAACTTTACAGTCTTCAATAGTACCTCCTGGGATTTTCTCAATCCGGCAGTATCTTTTAATGTCAATTTCCTTTACTCCGCCATGATCAACACGAATAGTTTTAACGGCGTCTAAGGATATATTCACGGCAAGATCCATCCATTTGCTGATCATCTTTGTTCCCAAACAGGATTTTACGACTGTAGCAATCTGAAAAAATTATTAGGAGGATACAAAAGCAATAAACCTCATTATCGTTGCTTATATCAACAGGTTTACTGAACTTTTCTTCTGCTAGTACTACCATATCTTCCAGAGCTTGACGATACGCCTGAAGGGATATATTATTTGTCTATGCATTTTCAAACCCTAATTATGACGGTAGGATGAATTTTTTGTTCGAGAAAAGGCTGAGCTTGAGACATAACCTCTCCGGCAAGAACAATTACCGATGTAGTTCCATCACCGGTTTCTTCGTCCTGAATGAATAATAAACATGATTTATAGCAATAAATAACCTGCGTACGAGCAATTTCAATCATACTTTTAGCTGCCGGATGTTTTACCGTGATTTCTCTGCAAATATTAATTAGTCACAATAAAAATAAATAAGCTTACCGAAGGATAGCATTGCCATCGTTAGTCATAACGATACCTCCCATAGGATCCATAAGCATTTTGAGCATAGCTCGAGGTCCAAGGCTAGTACGAATAACATCGGCGATAGTCTTCAAAATACATCAATGCTTACCAAATAATTATAAACATACCTTGCAAGCATTAATATTGCCCACTTGCACCTGATGGCCACTTTCCCGTTTAGTACCCTGACTGAGAACAATAACAGGCTGTTGTCCGCCTCCACGCATCATTTTTATCTAAAACAGTTTATTTTTAGCCGTAACAAAATAGAGGAGTAACAAATATGCAAAGCAGAAAGATGTAAAAATGCAGAAATGTAGAGAGAGATCTCTGGAAAGAATTGAAAATTCGGGACAAGACGCAGGACGAAGAATCGCGTCCTTGGTGCAAGCGCGCTGTTTGAAGGTGCCGTCCGTTTATTGTCTACTATTTCAATTTAATTTTATGACCAGCGGGATGGCGCCCCTACGGGGCGCCCCCCGCTGTCCCGCATACAGAAAACTTTTAATTTCAGTACCCGTCGAAAGCAGTATTCTTGTAAATAATTTCTAATAAGGCAGGGGAAAACATGGGCCTTCAGACTTGTTCAAAAATTTAAACCACTGTTTCCCGTTCCATTTTCTTCGTATAAGAATTTTTTATTCTATTGCCAATCCCCAATAGGCCGTGCCCCACCAAAAACCTGCCCGCGCATCCTCCTGTAAAGACTGGTCCGTTCCGGCTCCACTTGGCCTTATACTTTCCGAATTCTAGGAGAAAAGAGCAAAAATTATACTCTCCGTTGAAATAATAGAAAAAAAAGAAATAAGGTTCGAATTCTAAAAGAGAATGAGCAAATTCTAACTCTCCATTGAATTTCTAAGAAAAAAAGAAGTAAATTCTAGCTCTCCATTGAAATTCTAAGAAAAAAGGAGTAAATCTTTAGAATTCTGTGAAAAAAGGAGTAAATTCTAGCTCTCCATTGAAATTCTGAGAGAAAAGAAGGAAAACTTTAGAACTCCGTGAAAAAAGGAGTAAATCCTAGCTCTCAATCGAAATTCTATGAGAAAAGAAGTAAATCCTAGCTCTCCATTGAAATTCTAAGAGAAAAGAAGTAAGTTCTAGCTCTCCATTGAAATTCTAAGAGAAAAGAAGTAAATCCTAGCTCTCCATTGAAATTCTAAGAGAAAAGAAGTAAATTGTAGCTCTCCATTGAAATTCTATGAGAAAAGAAGTAAATCCTAGCTCTCCATTGAAATTCTAAGAGAAAAGAAGTAAATTGTAGCTCTCCATTGAAATTCTATGAGAAAAGAAGTAAATCCTAGCTCTCCATTGAAATTCTAAGAAAAAAGAAGTAAGTTCTAGCTCTCCATTGAAATTCAGAGAGAAAAGAAGTAAGTTCTAGCTCTCCATTAAAATTCTATGAGAAAAGAAGTAAGTTCTAGCTCTCCATTGAAATTCTAAGAGAAAAGAAGTAAATCCTAGCTCTCCATTGAAATTCTAAGAGAAAAGAAGTAAATTGTAGCTCTCCATTGAAATTCTATGAGAAAAGAAGTAAGTTCTAGCTCTCCATTGAAATTCAGAGAGAAAAGAAGTAAGTTCTAGCTCTCCATTGAAATTCAGAGAGAAAAGAAGTAAATTCTAGCTCTCCATTGAAATTCTAAGAAAAAAGAAGTAAATTCTAGCTCTCCATTGAAATTCTAAGAAAAAAGGAGTAAATCTTTAGAATTCCGTGAAAAAAGGAGTAAATCCTAGCTCTCCATTGAAATTCTAAGAAAAAAAGAAGTAAATTCTAGCTCTCCATTGAATTTCTAAGAAAAAAGAAGTAAGTTCTAGCTCTCCATTGAAATTCAGAGAGAAAAGAAGTAAGTTCTAGCTCTCCATTGAAATTCTAAGAAAAAAGAAGTAAATCCTAGCTCTCCATTGAATTTCTAAGAAAAAAGAAGTAAATTCTAGCTCTCCATTGAATTTCTAACAGAAAATAAGTAAAAAATTCGAATTCTGGAAGAAAAGAATGAAATTCTAGCTCTCCATTTGAATGCGCGCGCGAGTTAGAATGGGGCGCACTTACGGCGGTGACAGACGGACGGACGGACGGACAGACGGACACCACAGCGCTTTAGATTTATTAGACCAGCGGGATGGCGCCCCTACGGGGCGCCCCCCGCTGTCCCGCATACAGAAAACTTTTAATTTTAGTACCCGTCAAAAGGAGTATGCTTGTAAATAATTTCTAATACGGCAGGAGGAAAACATGGGCCTTCAGACTTGTTTAAAAATTCAACACACTGCTTCCGCTTTCATTTTCTTCTTATAAGATTTTTTTATTCTATTGCCGTTCCCCAGTAGGGCGTGCCCCACCAAAAACCTGCCCGGGTATCCTCCTGTAAAGACTGGTCCGTCCCGGCTCCACTTGGCCTTATACTTTCCGAATTCTTGGAGAAAAGAGCAAAAATTATACTCAGCGTTGAAATTATGGAAAAAAAGAAATCAGTTTCGAATTCTAAAAGAGAATGAGTAAATTCTAGCTCTCCATTGAAATTCTAAGAAAAAAGAAGTAAATCCTAGCTCTCCATTGAAATTCAAAGAGAAAAGAAGTAAAACTTCAGGATTCTGTGAAAAAAGAAGTAAATCCTAGCTCTCCATTGAAATTCTAAGAAAAAAGGAGTAAATCTTTAGAATTCCGTGAAAAAAGAAATAAATCCTAGCTCTCCATTGAAATTCTAAGAAAAAAAGGAGTAAATTCTAGCTCTCCATTGAAATTCTAAGAAAAAAAGGAGTAAATCCTAGCTCTCCATTGAAATTCTAAGAAAAAAAGGAGTAAATCCTAGCTCTCCATTGAAATTCTAAGAAAAAAAGGAGTAAATTCTAGCTCTCCATTGAAATTCTAAGAGAAAAGAAGTAAATCTTTAGAATTCCGTGAAAAAAGAAATAAATCCTAGCTCTCCATTGAAATTCTAAGAAAAAAAGGAGTAAATTCTAGCTCTCCATTGAAATTCTAAGAAAAAAAGGAGTAAATCCTAGCTCTCCATTGAAATTCTAAGAAAATAAGGAGTAAATCCTAGCTCTCCATTGAAATTCAAAGAGAAAAGAAATAAAACTTCAGGATTCCGTGAAAAAAAAGTAAATTCTAGCTCTCCATTGAAATTCTAAGAGAAAAGAAGTAAAACTTTAGAATTCCGTGAAAAAAGAAGCAAATTCTAGCTCTCCATTGAATTTCTAACGGAAAATAAGTAAAAAATTGGAATTCTGGAAGAAAGGAATGAAAGTCTAGCTCTCCATTTGAATGCGCGCGCGAGTTAGAATGGGGCGCGCTTACGGCGGTGACAGACGGACGGACGGACGGACAGACGGACACCACAGCACTTTAGATTTATTAGATACCCATTCATAAAAAAACAGATTCCTATAATACGAGTCTGCAATTCAAGCCTATTCACCGTTATATGTTCTATATCAGAGGTTTTCTAGAAATCGAATTTAGCATTGCTCGAATTTCCAATACGAAAGCGAAAAGGTGCAGAGCCTGCATCGCCGCTGGAATTAGTAGAAATAGTTGTCACAGTTGAAGTTGCCAATGCTTCCCGGGAGATCTCGACACGGTAAGTAAGAAAGTGCTGATAAAAGCTCAATCCAAATCACAGAAAAATATTTAGAATCTGCTGATGTCACCTCACCGGCCTATCTGCGAACAACTGCCTCGTATGCAGAATTCCTTGAAAAACAGGTAAATTCCCATAATCCTTGGTTACAAAAAAATGCCTTTAGAGACGGAATGATTTGCCCTCAAGATTTCCAGAGAATATTCCGGGAATGCCTCCCCTGAGGGAGCGTGATTATCGTAAGCGGTCATATTTTCCAATTAACAATTTCTATTCAGATCTTCGTCTTTCTTCTTGGAGAGAAGACGCTCTTCCACCTCGAGGACCCTTTCCACCTCGTCCAGAATTCCGGTAAGTTGCCAAATATTTCCCCGCACATCTCTTATAGAGAGCAAGGATGGAGAAATGAGCCATCTTGGAGGAGTAGCAGCCAGCCGGGTCCATCTCGAACTGAAAGTTGGATCAAACGACAAGAGATGAAATCATCTCCCGTCGACGCCCAGCGATATATTGCCCCGGCCAGTGAAGAGCCTCGTCGACACATTGCCCCAGCAGCCCCGCCAAATTCTGAAATGTGGCGGGATAGTCGAGCTTTTCCTCCATCTTCTAATTGGAGGTCTGGTGATTATTTCACTACAAAAAACTACGATATTTAGAAAAGAGCCGGCCGATCTCCCTCCTCGACGTCATTTCGATCCATCCGAAGAGGCCCACAGGTAACCTGCTTCTCCATTGGAATGCCTTGAATTTTAGAAATGGTCGGCCGGATAAACATCGGTCACCTCGAGAGTTACCGCCCTCTCCTAAACAGGAACAGAGCCCCCATGGCCGTAGCTTTTCCGGTTCGCCGGCGGAGAGACATCGTCCACGTCGGACAAGTCCTCCCAATATTCCGAGAGAATTTTATTCCCCACCTCGGGAGAAACGCTCTGAAGTCAGACAATTTCTTACTGAATATGTGATGATATTCAGGTGCCACGAGTGGAATCCCCCGTTCGTAATCGTATCCTCCCGGCAGAAGAGGTCCGCCCTATTCCTGGTGATGACGAGGTTGGTCTCCTTTGATCTCCTTTCTACTGATTAATTTCCAGTATAACGGCCAAAAATGGGGAGATTCTCCGCCAAAAAGGAGATCTCGAAGTGAATTTTATGATGATGCCAAGCCAAATTGGCGAAATACTGAACCACCAAGACCTCGGGAAGAGTCGTGGACTGTGCAATACAAGAAAAGGGTAGAAGCACAGAAAGCGGCTGCCATGATGAGGTAGGGAAAGGTTTTTATTGTTGGAAAAAAAGCGAGTACAGGGACCTGGAACGACGAAAAGGAACAGATACGGCTGGACCATCGTTCGATACCGGAATTTCTCCTAATTTTGGACGGGAGTACCAACGACGGTCAATCGAAGATCCAATAGACGACTTATACGGTGCCTCGAAAGAGGAAAACTCGTCAACCGGACGGAAATTTTTCTTTGCTGATACCCATCAAAAATCGAATAATTTTGAAGATCATTACGGCGAAGCCAGACGAAAAGACTCATTTGATGAGCCGGGTATACAATACTACAACAACAGAATATTATCCTTCTAATTTTAGCTGAATATCGAAAACATCCGAAAGATTTCTATCCAGAGGACACAAAACCTGTCACCACGAGAAAGAGAGAACATTCCCATTCGGAAGTATAACTTAGAATTTCCCCTAAATTTATCTATTTTCAGTCAACCATAAATCCAAATGATTATGTCGAAGAATTCAATGATGACGATTGGAATGAGGTAAATTACTGAGTCTATTTTATGATAAAAAAATTTAGCTGGGAGCCTGGGTAAATAATCAAAGCAGGAAAAGGCTTTCGTCATCCCAAGACCCTTCTACTCCAAGTATGAATGTCCATTTACCAGATTACTTGATCTTTGCAGATAAAAAACCATATACATCCAGCTCTATATCTGAAAGTGGATTTTCTAATTATTCCACTCCCAGCATGTCGTCGAGGAAAGAAATTCCCCAATCATCGGTTTTTTTTTCGCAATCCTTCGAAAACTTCATCCCTTTCAGTTGTCATTTTTCCGAGAAGAATTGCCCAGTATTAGAAGTTTGAAAGGATTTTCAAGATATCCATCCGACTATCCTCCTCAGAGAAGCGGTCAGTTATATTCATTATTTTTTTGTGGGCGGGAGGTGAAAGCACTCGTAAAATCTTGGCAGCTGGATGCCAAGTCTTTTTCCATTATTTTTCATACTTTTTTCATCATGCCGAGATTTTACGAGTGTTTCCCGCAAACATTTCTTACTTATTGTGTTTTCATCTTGGTCTGTAAATTATTTTCTATATAAAATTACTTTTTTCAGAATTTCCTCCACGCCAACGTTGGGAAAGCAGCGCTGACAGTTTGGAATACAATGGAGACGGTTCACATGGATACGGGTATAGGTAACATTCCATTTTTATTGTTCTTTATTTGTTGGTTGTGTATATTTATCGGTGTAATAAAGCTTTTTGATATGTCATCTTGTTATAAAAACAATGTATTTCTTTTTCATACTTTTTATCATTCAATTTTGAACCTTTTCAACTGACAATTATAGATGCCGAGAAGTGAAGATGTACTTGGAGAAAAAGTTGACCGTTGCTTTGCTGATTCGCTTCTAAAAATCAGTGGTGGAATTGCTATCGGAGTTGTTGCTAGCGTTGCATTTTTCAAGGTTAGTTATATTTTAAGTTATTGATCTTTTCAAGTGTTTTTCAAAAACAAAATTTTTTACTGATTTTCTATTTTATTACAGGGTAGAACTTGGCCCATTTGGTTTGGATCCGGTGTTGGACTAGGTACTGGTTGGTCAAATTGCAGACACGATCTTGCACAGCCCTATCTTCTTCATGGAAAAAAGGTTCTTGCCGGACAAGATTCTCAGGTTTGTGAATTTTCATCAACTTCAAAAATTAATTTTTAGGGTAAGCCTTTGTACAACATTGTCACAGAGAAAAGCTTCTGAAAATTCTCTACGAATTAGTTATGTTGATGTGTATAGCAAACGAACGTGTTATAGAAATAAATTTTTATGACTGCTTTGGAATTAGGTCTTCTTCCTCATCAGAATGAATAGACTTAATTTTTCATCAGGCGACTCGGGGTTGACCGTTCAAATTCCAGATAGACTACCTCTCGTATTGGCAGATTATCTCGGAATAAACATAAACAGCAGAAGGAGAGATGATTTATTGCCCTGTTTTCGCCTCCAAACAACTAATGTATATTTCTTTTCCTCTCACCCTGTTTGAATCGAAAAATGGCGGCGTTTCGTTGCAGTCAAAATACGTACGCGACGCTTGAATTCTGTAAAAATTACTGCTCAAAATCGGTAGATGCAGTTATGGGCTTATACGATGATGACGATGATCTTCCTTCCCAAAGTGAACAACCGTCCAATAGCAATTATCAGGATGGTGAGCCGCCGGCAAAGAAAAGACTTGTCGAGCTGAAGGACGGCAACGAAGAGAATTCATCGACAGGTTTTTGATTCCACTTTGTAAATAAAAAAAATTATAGCAATAGATACACAAAAAAGTAAAGATACAACAGACGAATTTCCTGTCCAAGAACAAGCTCTACTGGCTGTGGTTGCCGCCAAAAAGGGCGAACGCGATGAGATGCAAGATGCTCATCTTCTAGACAGCAATTTTTGCTTGCACAAGAAATTCCTGTGAGTTTGGAAACGGAAAAGCAAAATTCTTTAGACGGAGAACATGTCTTTATGGAATATTCGATGGTCACGGGGGAAGACGGGCTGCCAAATATTGTGAGGAGACGTTGCGCGCCAGACTGATGACAAAGTTGAGTTCTTGTAAGTGCAGTCGATTCCAAATCAGTCGCTTTTTCTTTAATATACTCATTTATTTCAGTTTCTGATCAAGCGAGTATGGAAAAAGGACTAAAGAAGACAATTACCCAGGTGTATAAAGAGCTGGACGACACATTTCTGGCCGAGGCGAGGAAAGAGTAAGAAAGTTCGCGGTAGAAAGAAAGAAATCTGTAGAAAACCCGTCTGGAAGGATGGCACTACAGCTACCACAGTCCTCATACTAAATGACTCAATTTTTGTGGCTAACATCGGCGACTCGAAGGTAAAAAAACACCTGCGTGACTCAAATCATCAGTTTAGGCGATCGTCGCGCGTTTCAAGGAAGGATCTGCCCCAGTGCCAATAGTCTTGACCGTCGACCATAATCCGACGATGTACGAGGAAAGAATGAGAATACAAGCAACGGGAGCAACTGTCGTGTAAGAGTCAACAAAATACCAAAGGAAACCAGCGTCTTTCAGAAATGGTCGAGTGAATGGCATTCTCGAAGTATCACGGTCGATCGGAGATGGACAATTCAAAACTTATGGAGTGACAAGCGCTCCGGACATGAGAAAATGTACAATAACAGGAGAAGACAAGTACGTATTGATTATTTAATAGCACTGACAAGGGAGATCCGGTATGACCCGTAGGGGAGTGATCCTGCAGAGACGGCAGTCGTTGATCAACTTCTAGCAATTAGATATGAGTGCCTTCGACCTCGGAGATGGACTCAGGCATAGGCTTGCCATTGGTTTCAGGGAGAAGCAACTGAGTGAGAACGGCGGCCATTAGGGAAAGAATACAGAAAGGGATGACCATAGCCAATTTCCCATATGAATCGACCTGGAATGTTGTCCATTTGAATTAAGATAAAAAAACTAACCAGCCAAAGGGCGATGTAAGAGGATGAGATGGCACCAACGCGGGCAATGGTCGAGCAACAGCCAACTGCACTGTTGCGGATGACCGTTGGGAACAGCTCCGATGTATAGGTGTACATGGCAGTGTAGGAGACGGTAATGGCCCCTTTTGTGATAGCAATTTGGATGACAGAAAGATAGAATGGGATGCCATCTCCAATGACCCAATTGGCGATGAGGCAGAGCCCGGCTGTGAGAAGACCGGAAGAGACCAATTGGCGTCGTCCGATTCGGTCGATCAGGAAGTAGACCAATAACAGTGCTGGGATTTCCATAGCAGCGCTTAGGGCAAAGTTCAAAAACAGGCTGCCTCCTCCAATATCACTTTTCATCGTTAGACCATAGTACATCATCGTGCAAACGGGCCTGAAGAGGTTTTTTATGAGTCGAGGTCGGGGTGGACGGATGGGATCGTATCCAAAATTTTGGGAAATATATCCCCTTTCTTCATCCCCTTACCGATTTCTGGCCATGTTTTTAGTGACCCATATTGTTTATCAAAACTGCCACTTTACACCCTCGTCGTTGATTCAACGCCGGAAGAAACTTTGAACTTACCACAAGAAAAAGCTCACGAGTGTTCTCTTCCTCATCTGTGGTGTTCGCACAAGGTCGTAAAGCCCAAAGGAAGCATTCTTACCAGAGGCGGCGTTGCTTTCCATGTTCTCCCACCTAAATTTAAAAGGTCAGCAAGTTCTCGACTCCTGACTACCATTTATTCGGAATGTAGGATTTGTTAATCCGTGCTGCCTTGGTCAGAATAACATTGGCTTCTTCGTAACGGCCTACAGTGACCAGCCATCTTGCACTCTCGGGAACTAGCCTAAAGAGGAAGAGTTGTAATTGGGTGTGACTGGACTGGGTCATTGTATGTAAGACTTACCACCAGTAGGAGAGAAACAACAACGATGGCAAGGCGATGGCCGCATGCAATAGGCGATAATCGGTCATGTAGTAGGCCATTACGGATAGCAGAATCTAAAATATTGCACAATTTATCTGCCTTTCTATTCTGTTACCTCTCCAACGGCATAGAAAGCCCCAGCAACGACAGCACCCAGTCGGCGATACTTTGCACCGACCAGTTCCATTCCTAGAACGATAGCCACCCCATAGATGCCCGGCTGAGAAAAGCCAGTCCCTGCTTTGAGAATGGCGAACAACCACCAGGTCGGAGCAATGCTGAGCAGGAGGCCACAACTAGTTTGGATCAACAAAGCCAAGTAAAAGACTTTCTTCCTTCCAAGTCTAAATATATGTCTTCTTTTATTCTCTGTGTTCTTACTTGTCGCCAGCTATTCCACAAAATAGGGATCCAGTCATTTGGCCCAGGTAGTAAAGTGACTGCACCGTCGCCTTGATCCAAGAGCGATCTCCCGTCATTTCCCATCTCAAAACGGCTGAATAGACACCATGTTCCGGGGTGCAGAGTGTCCCATTGACACAGCTAATCCATAAATGATTATGATTATAAGACAAGACTACTTGATGGTCGGTGGGGCAGCCACAAATGCCCATGACATGACATGCATAGCTACGAAGATCGTCGGCAGGCAGAGGAGGATAAACTGCATCAATTGATATCTGAATAGAAATAATAAAAATAATTGAAAACTGCTTACCTTCCAAAATTACCCAAGTACAAGATGAGAATATCATCGAACGTGATAGATTTAGCACGTGGTTCGGTGATTTGAAAGTTGCGCGGGGAAGGGTCATCTCCTCCGGCGACTTTGGAAGTAGCCATCTAGAAATAATAATAATAATAATGGGGGGAAACAACAGGTAGAGAGAAAGGTGGGCGGTCTTTTATCCTCATCTGTTTCTGGGGGCGTAGCCTGTTGTGATTGTACACGGGCCAACGGTATATCACATGCGACTGTCAGCGCGTGAAATTCTATCGCCACTCTCATTACTGACGTCAGATTTTTTTGTATAAGAAAGTGAGAAAAAGTAAAAGACTTTAAAAATAGCGATGACAACGAAAATGAAAAAAAAAGACACCGGGGAAGTCATTGGAGAAAGAATAGCGACGTCAAAAGGGAGCAAGGGGGCAAAAGCGGTAAATTTGGTTGTACTCCTGGAAATAAAAGCGAAAGCAAAGCTTGTGTTCAGATTTCTGATCGTAGCCTGTGACGGACTGTGGAAAGTCTTCTCCGATGTCGACGCTATCAACTTTGTCCAACAGGAACTACATTCCTCGCCTGATGTGAGTATTTCCAGAAACAACCACCTTGTCTTTGACACGTACTCCCAGTTCCTTTGAGCATCTTTATGACCGGCAGTCGACCTGTCTCGTGCTGATGCTGTAACAGCCAATATTACGGACACATACCATAGGTCATTTTAAAGATGACTCACAGGAACATTTCTAATATGGATGCAAACTTATTGACAGACGATGACACGCCCGACATCTCATTTTATGCGCATATCAATCGGGTGTCATCTCATCCCCTTGTCAATAAAACCACTCCTTCATGGCGAATCGGGAAGATCATAAAGTAGCCACCGACATGCCTGACATGCCTGCAATTTCTTCTTCTCCAAAGTACTCTTTTGTTCAGAAATCCTGGAATGGCAGTGAAGAGGAGCTGGCTGAGCTTTTTTGGCAACGGACTGCCGATCGCCTGGCCTCTGAAGCTGTTCTACGAAAATGCGGAGACAATGTGTCGGTCATTCTCGTTCGCCTCTCCAAATTGCCGTAAAAATAATCTTTCTTTCAACTATTCCCTTCATAAATTGTTTTTTTTTTGTCTTTCTCTAAACAATGGCAAGGGACAGGGTTTTAGGGAAAGTTAGACAAACTGGCGAAGGGTTCCTTGTTCAGGAGGACACAAGATCATTTTATCTAAAAAAAACCAATGGCGACGGAAGTCTTGACCACCAGAACACAAGATCATCCTATGTAAAAAGACAATGATTGATAGACCCTTTTATGTAAGAAACCAATGATTACGATATAGACAAGGAACATTATTCACTGTCGAAGTGTTCATGAGTGATTTCATCCGGACTGTCGGGAGTGTCGAGTCGATCTTCCATTACAATGCCTGTCGGTGTCTTCACAGAAATTCTCAACGCATCGGGGTCCAATGCTTCCATGTCTTTCAATGTTTCCAAGTGAGGGGCGACGGCTTCCCAGACCTGAAGATTGCCTACTATCTTCAGACGGAGCTTTTTCACCTTATTCTCCCGTAAAATATTGATGACTGCCTCAATTTCCGGTTGCATGTATCGGTCCTCGACTAGCGGAGGAGCGACATTTCTCACCAACTGATAGACTTTATTCAAAGGAGCCGTCGACACCAAAGGTTTCAGAAATTCCATTCCTTGACAGGCTGCCAATAATTCCATGGCAAGCACTAAAAAAGATTTAGTATTGACGGAAGGAGTACATACCGGCTTCGACGTGCTCGACGACAGTGAGAGCCTTTCTAGCAGAGAAGCCGCCCATACTGACATGATCTTCTTGGTTGCAGCTGGTTGGAATACTGTCACAGGACGACGGATGACAGAGAACTTTATTCTCCGAAACAAGGCTAGCAGCACATAGTTGGACTGTCATGAAGCCGGAATTCAATCCGCCGTCAGGAGTCAAGAACGTGGGTAGGCCACTGAGTTGATTGTTGACGAGTCTCTCCAGTCGTCTCTCGCTCATCTGGGCCAATTCATGAACAGCTATTGCCAAATAGTCCAGTGCCTAAAATATAGGTCCCTGCTATCAAAAAATGTCTACCTTCGCCGGGTATTCGCCGTGGAAATTGCCACCAGAGATGATCTCCTCTCTATCGGAGAATACCAACGGATTATCAGTGGCTGAGTTCATCTCCGTCCGGATAATTTCCCTTACAAATTCGATTGTGTCATGGACGACACCATGCACCTGAGGCACACAGCGAAGAGTGTAGGCATCTTGCACCTTGCCACAGTTTCTATGTGATTCGGCTATTTGTGATGGATTAGCTTCCGAATGAAGAAGAGATCGTAGTCGAAGTGCCGACAACTGTTGGCCTTTGTGAGGACGTATGGCATGGATTTCTTGATCATATGCGCTTGTTGTTCCTTTGAGAACATCCAGAGAAAGTGCTGCGATGATGTCTGCCTGTCGGGCAATATTGTACGCTCTTTCCAGAGCTGTAAACAATAATTACAATACTCAACCATTCTTACTCAAAGCTCCAAGTGCTGTGACCATTTGAGTTCCATTGATCAGGGCCAGTCCTTCTTTCGGTCCCAATTCCAGCGGTTCTAATCCATTCTTCTTCAGCACGACGTCAGCAGCATCCCATCCAGTGGATGGACTCCACATCTTTCCCTCACCAAGAAGACCCAAAGCCAAATGGGCTAATGGACATAGATCACCAGAACATCCCACTGTACCCTGTTGAGGTACAAATGACACACAATAAGCTGAAATTTCTCTATGTACAGGTGCACATGGACCTCACCATTGAAGGCAGCTATCATTTTTTTGATGTTATCAACGCTGATTCCACTGTATCCTTTGGCTAGGACATTGATCCTCAAAGCTAAGAGCATCCGTGTCTGACTTGGAGTCAATGGTTTTCCATATCCGGTAGCATGTGATCGAATCAAGTTCAATTGTAATTTCCTGAAATATTTTCTCTCAAAACTCGTCCAAATGACACAATAAAAATAAAAAGCGTACTTGAGTTTTTCCGACTCAATTCGAACATTTGCAAAGGTTCCGAAACCGGTAGTAATACCGTAGACGGCTGAAAAAAACGAGCGTAATTCAAAATGACAAGTTACTTTTGTGTTCGGAGGTGATCTTTTCCAAAAGTTGGCGAGCTCTTCGAATTCTTTCTTCTGCCTCGGAAGACAGCTGAAAATGGACTTTTTTTTGTTTTAAAATGACTTACATGGAGGATACATTCTCCCCGTTCACAATAGACCAAGTCGATTGGAGTCAGACTATTTCCGTCGAGGATCAGCTGTCTCGACGGCTTGTCTACTACCCGGACGGAGACCTCCTCTGCGAAGGCCACATGTCTCCGTCTTTTCTGTATTTCCTTCTTGGCAACTTCCAACTCCTCTTGACGTTTTTCTTCCTTGGCTTCTTCCGTCATCTCCGCATCAACCACAATCAACATAAAGTCGCCGTCCTTCAGCACTTCTCCTACTTTGTCCTCTGGATCCAGAAGGGAATTTCCGATAGTTCTTCTTACCTAAAAAAGCAGTTAAACTGAAGATGACTTCCCCTTACCTCATGATAAATAGAAGAATTAGGAACAAGCGAGGGCCGAAGGCGTCTAACCTTTGTCAAAGCACGAAGTGCTACCTGAAATCTCGAAAACCATGGATTAAAAGGGAGGAATTCACCTCGTGGACAGTCTCTTCTTCTCGACAAGGGACAACGATGCATTCGATGGCGACTTGTACCTGAAGTCTCATGTCGGCAATCAAATTCGGTAGACGCTACGGTGGAACCTTTTATGGAAGCCGAGCGGAGGACGGTCGTCAAAAACCGGCGTAATTCGGCCAAATGGCCGTCATTCTTATGTTCGTAGAGTGGGGACACGTGGTCAATGTGAATTCTTAATGGTGACAAGTTTCAATGACATTTCGTGTCTATTTTAGATGCTCGTCTGCTCTTTCGACAGCAAGTTCAACCAAATTTAGATGAAATCAGATTTCAAACCGGCTCTCGCGTCGAAATTTCAGGTGTTTCTTACCGTTTTCTACTAATTTCGATATTGTGCACCTTGTGGTAGCATGGAAATCGTCACTTTAACGATGAAATACTTTTATTTGTCTGGTACTCTCCTCCATCTGGTAGAAGTTCAAACAACGCGTTACGCCTCGCAGCTGCAAGAGGTCATCCTCCGATTCTGGTCAGGCTATCGTCGAAATTGGCAAATGTCTACAGAACTATGATCATGACTCTTTTTATGGGATGATTGTCGATTTTGAAAGAGATCCTGGTGAACATCAACTAAAAGGAAGTCCCGGCTAATAGCTATAGATTGCTATTGTTTTAAATTGATTTATCCTATAAAAACAAAAGGAAATTTGGCATATATAATTAGATCCAGGAATGAGTTCTTTTAACCAGGTCCGGCCTGTAATTCTCAATGGGTTCTTCTTCATCCTCGACAATTGGCTCAGTAATGGTCGAAGAGGCTCGGAGACGAAACTTTGGCCTTCGAGGAGGAGCCGTTGGCACTAAACGGGACGATTTTAAAAGAAAAGAAGTTTACCATCATCTTCAGACCGTTCCTCTTCAAAAATTTCCGACAATTCTTGTACAGAAAGAGGGGAAGGCATCCGTTTTTGACGAGGAGTCGCCGGCACCGGGCGACTGCCAGCAACAGCCTGTATGATATCTTGCTCTGTGATGCTGTCCTCTCGAGAACGGGTAGTCGCCTGACTTTCACAGCTGGTAGCACTAGTTGCGATGGTTGGAGTGGTCGTCGAGCGTCTATGATCCAGCCGAGCTAATACTTTCAGTTGGCGATTATTGTCTCGACATACCTTTTCCCTTGGTTCGGATATTTTTGACGATAGCACTGAGTCGTCTCATTGAATTGCGGAAGGATCCTTCCCTTGTTGGAGCACTGTCCCTTTTTTCTAATCCTACTACAGGAACCACTTCACCTTCCTCTGCTAAATTAACTTCGTCCATGCTTTCTGATTCATCTCCCACCTGCCTCTATAATACTGGTGAATCTCTTGACCCCATTGTTGTTCAATTTCAACATGATGGTATCCTCTCCGTGTGGATGAATATGAGCGCAGCTCCCGATTTGTGGATTCATTCGTAGGTTGGCCGTCTCCGGAGTGTACAGGGGCTCGATCTCCCTTTCTTCCCAGAAGGCGTCCTTCTCCATCCTCGGATATTTATCGAATTCATCATCGACCATGCTCAAACCGACTTGAAGATTACGATCTAGGATCCAGTTGGTTTCAAAATCACTGAAAGAGAATTGTCAGCCTGGTAGCTGTTCTCACTCGTTGTCTTCTCCCAATGGATTCAGCATCACCTCAGCTACTTTAACCCATCCAACAATAAAAATAAATTGGAGACTAGACATTACTGGAATGTAAATGTCTGCCGTCTGGGTATAATTGGCCAGGTTTCTCGATGGATTGATAAACTGTCGGCCCATAAGAGCCATGACGAAAAAGGCGCGGACAGCCAAATGAACGACCTGGAAGCTTTATAGAGATTAAAAAATCAGACCTGGGTGTAGGCAAGTGGCACGGAAACCCAGTCAGCCAGAGCCAAAGTAAGCACTTGATTACGGTAGGAATAAATCTGAAGGATTTCGATTGACTAAAGAGATTACCTTATCGTTGACATTGGTCAAGGCAATATCCGACGATATCAATCCCATTTGACGAGCGACCCTCATCTGAGCGAAAGCCCACTGTGCCGGCACCCAGTACTTGGCCATCTTGCTGGGTACTTCGTTGTAATGATCTAATTCATTCTGGGTCATGAAACCGGCCGTGACGAGATGATTCATCGTGGGAAAACGCTTCTTAACTTGGACGGAAACATCCCGAAGAACGATGGCTTGGACCAGAACAAGATATCTAATTCTTCTGATTGATTAGGAAATGGGGATTACCTGACGACGGTTCGACGAAGATTTCTAGCCAATTCGGTTGTACCCTCGACGTGGGCAGCAATGGCCAACCCTGGTCTAAAAAGAAAATGTTAGAAGACAAGATAACTCACGTGTCAATCCAGCCAATATTATTGAATATATTTTGCCATCTGGAAAAAACGGCCTGAACATAAAAACCGAGCATAAAAGTTATTGGAATAAATGTAGAATAAGTATTACAAAAGACGGAGATATCTTCAAAAACCCTGAATATTATCAAATTATTTTCGACGGAGATGTCCATACTCCCGTTGAAATTCCGTCATGGCAAAACGATAACTCAAACTGAGAGCTAAGTAAACGGCCAACCAGACGAGATATTCGTGCCAGACCAGCTGCCATATAGATCCCTTACATCTTTAAATTATTGCATAAAAATACAATATACCTTCCATTTGAAGAGAAGACGATAAAGACAAAAGAAACTAGAAGTTGCAACTTCGCGAGAATATGAGACAGTCATTTTGATGCGATACAAAAATGAAAAATGGTAATTCTACCCGCGACGGGGGGAGGATTGGTCCTCATAATTCCGGCTTACTTTTCATTCTCTCCTGTTTTTCGAAAAATATTTGGAAGTTTAATGGATGACGATGTTGTTTGAGGTAGAGGAATACGCGATGAACGACCATCCATGAACGATGTCTGGAGAGGTTGTTTGAGGTGGCCGTCTCCTCTAGATGTCTCTCCTTCTTCTATTTCATATGTCAAGAATTTTGCATGTCTAGAGATCAAAAGTCTCTTTAAAGAACGCCTTTAGTTTGGTCTCGTAATTAACTCTGCTCGCTCCCATTCAACAGCCAGCTGACATCTTGACGCCTGAATATTTTATAAGGCGCTTGTCCATTTTTCCCCTAAAAATAATACGACTACTGGTCTCTGAACTTGTCTCCATCTCTCTGGCACATCAAAGGTCAATTTCTTGTCGTCGTCTGACGACCAGAGCTACATTGTCGTCGGTTTTTCTTTTATTTTGGTGTGGGCCATTTCGTCCGTCCGGATCAATGAGCCCCGAGCGCAATGCATTGGCAATATATGAGGGAAGGCAAGCCCCGTGCCCCGTTTCCACTTTGCAACCACGGCAATCACACTTTTTTCGAGGTCTTTTTTGGTCGAGGTACTTGAATGGTCGTCGACTTCCTCGCAAGGGCAAGAGGCAGTCGGAGCCTTCTTCATTTCTTCGTAACGGCTGTTTTATTGTCTTCCTCGAACAGCCTTCTTCCTAGACATTCATCATTCGTTTTTTTTGTTTTTCACAGCATCTATTTCCACGTTTTTGGTGGTTTCTTGGTCCACACAGTTCACTCCACAAGTGCATCTCCACTCTCTTCAATCTCTCTCGAATAAACTATGTTATTGGCAGCTGTCAATAGGTGCTTGCTCTGCCATTTGGTCGTACTTCCCTTTTTTTGGTCTTTCTTCAATTTATTCACACATTCAAGTCGTCGTCGTCGAGCCTCTCTCTTTTTTTTCGCCTTCTGCTCAGACAAATCCTCATTAAGGCGGCGCCCTCTTGATCCTCCCTCCTTCTTCTCTTCCTCGACTTTTTTCTCATTCTTTTTTTTACGTAAGACAGTCGACCTCTGGTCTCTTTTTGCTTATTTCGTATGACGTCTCCAAGTCCAACCAGTATAATCAGCGTTGTGTTTGTAAAAGAGAAAGAGAGCGGGCCCCCGGAAACAAACCAAATTATGGTTGCAATCTCGTTAGACGACCTCCAGCCCATGAGGCAGGCTTTTTCCGTCCCATTCGCAACATTTTACTCTTATTTTCTTTATTATTTTCTAAAAATGGAAAGTACTAATCGCCCAGTCGGAGAGGAAGATGTTTTTTGGACGATAAATGCACCCAGGGGAATGTCATTTGTCAAACGATAAATCAGAAGGCCGTCCGCTTTTCGATAGATGCACTGAACGAGGGTCATCGTCGTCTTTTTTATTATTTCTTCCATAGATCTCTCTCTCATTCTCCTCCTGGACCCGTTCCTCCTCCGGAAACGTGTAATGGCTCTTCTCTTATGGGCTTGACAAAGCCTCTTTTCGGTTCGGAAGTCCAGTGGCCGGCTGCCCCCCTTGGTTGTGTTCTAATTGAGCAACATTGGCCGCCCCTCGTAAACCTCTCACTATAGCGAATTTCATCCAACCAGTGTGTGTGTCCTCTGTTTGAAATTGACTCTTAACTACTACCACTCTCATCCTGCCTTCTCTTATTTTTACCAACCATTTCAGAGAGAGAAAGGGAGACAATTTCCTGTGTGCCTTCATTTTTGGACTTTTGTGGGCCATCCCATTTCGAGGGGGCCACATTCATGCCTTTATGAAGGCAAAAAGGCAACATTACCAGCGAGATGTTTTTAATTGAACTTTTACTCTCTGTGGTTATCTATTCATTTTGAAGAGTACAGCAACTTGCCTGGTCATTCCGAAACCTTCTCTGTTCTTGGTTATCTTCTTTCAGTCGTCCTCGACATTGTCCTTTCCAATTTCTGCTCCTTTGTTCCCACTTCTTTCTGGTCTGTTGAGCTGCTCTTCATCCATTTTGCCGCAGTTCCGACTCCCGACGTCACAAAAGTCGTTGCTTCATTTTTCCCGAAACAGATCATTCCGTGTCCGTCTTCCCTTATTCCCATTGTTGCATTTCCAATGTCCCAACTCGTCTCTTTGGTCTTTAATCAACCACACATACACACGACCATGAAATTGGTCTATTTTTATGTCTATCCCTGTCCATCTTTTCATATCCGTCATTTTCCCGTAGTTAGACGACTACTGAGAGAGGGAGAGACCAATTTTCCCTTGGCTATTTTCCGGCCTAGACATAGCATGGCTTCCCTCCTTTCCTTATAATCGCCATTCTTTCAATGAAAACCATCAAAAGAGCTAGACTAAAAAGATGAAGAAATCGTAAAAAAAGACCTGGTTCTTGATCTATTGATCAAAAATTCATAACTTGGAAGCTTGGGAATTCCGCTGCCATCTTCTGTTCTTTGACTTGCCAGAAAATGCATTTCTTTTAGTTTTTTATTGTCTTTTTCCAGTTGTTTGTCGACGAACACTTGTACCTAGGCAATTACTCGCCTGGCTCCCGGGCTCCCCTTCCACAAATATGCACCAAATGGACCGTAAAGTTTCCGCTGGCTCTCTCTCTCTCTCTCTCCAGAGAATCGATTCTAAATCTCTTTTCTTCCTCATGATGCCCAGGTGTCACATTTCTGTTTCTTCCTTGGAGGCTTCCATCTTCTTCATCTTCCAATCTGGTACGGCTCAACGCACATCCAAATACACACGCTTTCTTTCGCACACACGGATAAAATGCTAAATTCCCCTGGGAGGAAGAGAGAGCTGGCCAGGCACACACTAATCACAGCAACACAGAGCCCAAAACCAGGCCCATTCTCCGCTTATATCAAAGCCGTCGGCTCTATTGATTCCACATTCCAGGAGACTTTTTTTAGTCGACAATTTATTGCCTTTGTCTATAATTTCTTCCACTTAAATATAATAATATTCTCGATTTATAGGTATTCCCGCCCTAAAACTGCATTCAAAACGTGGGGACCTGTTGATGCCCCATTGATACCCACCGTGTACCTACTACACCACAGGTATAACCATCCTCTGTTTAAAGTTATATTTTTTGTAGGAGCGGTAGGGGCGGTGGGTCAATGGGCTGATGGAGGAGCAGTTCAAAGAAATCGAAGGTCTTCTCGAGTCGACTTCTAATCCCAAACCGGACACCGCCCAAAGCCGTATAAAAAAGGTTTGATATTTTATAATCCAATATCCTTTACAGTACGTAAAACTCGTCTTTCCGCATGTTGCCCTGGTGGCGGTCGTCTGTTTGTATGCGGTTATTGGGGCTTATATTTTTTATCGACTCGAGTCACCCAACGAGGATTGGCTCAAGCAACAGGGCAAAGAATCTATAGGCAAGATGAGGAGTCGACTCATTGGGCTCATAAAAGAAGGTAGTTTCTGGATATTAATTAAAAAAAGGACATCTGGTCTAGGCTACGGGTCCAAAAGGGACTGGAAAGGGTCCGTCGAGAACGAACTCTATCGATTTAATGACGACATCTATAAAACATTCAAGGAACAATACGTCAGGTGAGGCAGTATTCTCTTTAAAGGAATTAAATGACATTAGATATCCTGATGTGAAAGTTGCTCAACGATACGACATATCAGATGAGAAAGACGACGGAGAGCGAACAAAACGACATAGGTTTGGGTCCGTTTTATTAAAATAATTCTCTTGTAAGAAGTAAAAGTCGAGAAAAAGGCGAAAAAATGTGGACAGCCAGTAGTGCTTTGTTCTTTGCAGCGACGACTATGGCAACCATTGGTAGGTGTACTTCCTATCTTTTTTATTTATCAGGTTACGGTAATATTGTCCCGGCCACCCCGTCGGGGAGAATTGCCTGCGTCGTCTTCGCTCTCTTCGGTGCACCATTGGCTATTATCACCATTGGAGGTAGGGGATTTCTTCTAGTCGATTGTCTTTTTTAGATCTGGGTAAATTTCTCTCTGAATGCACAATTTGGTTATACAAGCAGATGAAGAAAGGCTCGGTGTTAATAAAGGGTCGATGGAGGAGGTTTCGACTGGGAAAAGGTGGGGAATATTCTAATTTTTAATAGTAAGAATAAATTTAGGTACCCTAGAAGATTGCGAGATTCAATCGGAAGAGAGTTCAAAATCGAGTCTTGATTGGGAAGATCTAGTCATGGATAAGACGGAAGTCCCGGTTCTGATGGTTTTTACCATTCTGCTGGTATTTCTTTATTCTATCGGATAAATCCAACAAATTCAGTTGTACATCGCCTTTGGAGGAATTCTGTTCTCATTTCTTGAAGGATGGAGTTATATGGACGCCTTCTACTACTGTAAGTCGACCTTTTTCCCTCTCTACAGCACATTTCAGCTTTCATTTCGTTGACAACTATCGGTTTTGGAGATATTGTGCCAGAGAATCATGAGTAAGGGACATTTTAATCCGTTCCTATTACATTTTCAGTTACATTGTGTTGATGTTGATCTATCTTGGAGTCGGTCTCGCCGTCACCACAATGTGTATCGACCTCGTCGGTATTCAATACATTCAAAAGATTCATTACTTCGGTCGAAAGGTCAGATCTCCTTTGTGCTTTCCTCTATTTTTTCTTTTTAGTTCCGAGGCACGGATCTTCTTCACCTATTGAAGCGAAAACGAATGATAGAAAGGCGCCTGGCCATGGGACAAGGCGACGAGCTGTTACAATTGTACATGCAACAAATGCAACAGCAAATGTGAGGAATTTTCCTCGCTTTATCATGTTTCTTTAGACCAGAGGCAGTTGTAGTGGAAGAGCCATGGCCGGCGCCTGAGCCGATTCCTCCTGTAAAATGTCCCAGCCCATCAGAATGGCTAATCGACGACGCGCTGATGACCAGCCGCCTCAGTTATACGTATCCCCTTGCCGAGAAAGTGCCTTCTCCAAATGTTCTTTCAATACGAAGTTTCCGTATACCGAGTATATATTCTAATTCTTCTGCCTCTGCTAGATCGCTGTGAGTTTTATCTCCTTCGTCTTTTTATTCTTTATTAGAATGCGACTTCGATTAGATGCTAGGGGCGGTTCCTGGGACGAGTCGGGTCCGTCCCTCTCGGAACATTGTTCCCTTTCCACAGAGCCTTCCGTCCATATCAGACAAGCCTATTGGGATGATTTCCGCTCACCTGATCCATCTGTCACCTCTTTCCAATTTGATTTCCCACTGCCAAGCCCAGACTACTCTGCCATTGGTAAATTATTCTTCCTACCTTATATAATGTATTTTCTCCAGCTCAAGAGGCTCGTAGTTCAAGGAGACTGAACTCCGCTCCGCCGGATCCACCGTGGCCGCCTTCGACAACGAATTCTGTGAGCTCAGCTCGTGAAAATAAGGCCCATCACGGCTTGGATCATGATCCTCTCCTGCATCCGCTTCTGTCCTGCTTCCGCATCCCTGAACCTTTCATGCTATCTAATCTGGCTGCTCTTTGTGATCTTATTGACCGTTGGGAAGAGTCTCTGGTTCGATTCCAGTCGCCTGGGGGTGCCTCCTTGGCCCCAGTACCGACTAGTCCGCCGCCAGAGCTCTCTATCCCAGTGATCAATGAATCTGGAGCTAGTGTGCATGTCCCTCGCTTGGCTTTTAAGGTTTTCCCTCTTTCTGCTTTGCTTATTCTTTCTAGGACACATCTCCACCGCCGTCATGTTCCAGTCGACAGTCGCTGAGCTCCTCTTTTCGGAGTTCTCTCTTTCCCATTTTTGAAAGGAGAAAAAGTATCTACAGTGCAAATACGCCGACGAGGGAAGAAGCTCCGGAGCCGTTATTGAAACGAAAGAAAAGGGAAAGAGAAGCAAAGAAGGCCGACCCATTGACGGGATTCGACTGGCTGAACATCTCCCCACGAGCTACTGCTATGAAACTAGTCAAGGATGATCTGCCAACGCTATTCGACGCTGTGCGCACGCCATCTGTCACCGACTCCACGGCAGAAACAAATACAGAATGCAAATCTCCGTCAATTGTGCTTGTCAGCCCTCGGAATGTGAGCTTTCCCTTTCGGCTATTTATGCTTATCCTTTCCGCATGGCTTTCTGCTTCTTTTCTTTTCGACCAAAAACATAAATTATTTTTGCTTTCATAAAACTCGCCTTTTTCTAGCCCGTTGGCCTGGCGTGCATGGAGGACTGGGATTCCTACATCCGAATGCTGGAAGAATACGAAAAACCGTACGAAAAGTGAGTCTCTTTTTCAAATTCCAAATATTCTAACCACAAACAAACAAGTTAATAATTTAGTTCCACTAACATCTGTTTAGTTCTTTTAGTTCGGGTTCTAACGCATGGGGTTTGAGAGAATTACAACTGCCGACACCGGTAGCCAGCCCGGTTCCGACACCGATTCCGACTCCTCCTGGTCCATCGCCGCCCATCATGTCACCGACTGTCCCATCTCCGATCCCGGTTACACCTCCACTTCCTTCTTTGCCCGAGACACCATCTCCGAAGGCGTCCTCCCCTGTGGTCGAGAGAGAATCACCCGTCCCGTCACCACCAACAGCCAGCATGCCTATCACATCCACTCCACCATGTCGATGCTTCGCCGACACGACGCCGATCAGCAGCAGTCTAGTGGCTGAACGAGCTGAAGTTCATGGTCTGCCGACAGTTGTCCAACGACCAGGTCCATCTGGTCCTGCTGCCGAATTTCTGTTCCTCGAAACACAGAGAATGCCCTTAGTTGTAGAAGAGTCTGAAGAACAGCCACCACCCGAGAAACCTCCCAGGTTATTTTTAGTTCTCTTCTTTTTTTCCTGTCCAGTGGTTGACTTTTTATTTCTTTTCTTGTGCTGTTTGTGATCGTCTCCTTTTTTTTTCTGCACCTTTTTTAACTCTTACTTTGCAATTTTCACTGTTTTTGTGCTTGTGATTGTCCAACGCACATAATCACAGGGGTAAAATATGTCATTTAGTCCAATGGTGGCGGAATCCTCGTCCGAGGATGAAGGTCCAAGTGGATTTGAATTGGATCTCGGGGCATTTGAGCTGGTCGACTCGGGAATGACAGCGGAGACATTGCTCAGTGCAGAAGAACCGGTGAGTTCTACCCTTTTTTGAGTAAAAATCTATTGAATTTAGGTAATTTTCCATCAGGACATGCCTGTTCATTCGGTTCATCACGACACAGTCCAGACAGAAGCCGCCTTGGCCAATTTGATGTCCGCGCCGGCGGCAATGCTCACTGCAGCTATTCCGCCAGTCATGGTTGAGGTAAATCCCTTCGTTTTACTTTTCTACGTCTTCCAGGACAATTACTGTTTCGTAGTGGACGGTGAACGAGTCAAAATGGGCGATATTCTGGGCGACGATCAATGGTGGCGGCACACGTCGCGTCCGACGAAATACTTCTATTCTGAGGATTTGAGACAATTCCATCGGGTCAATTGTATCACAGCCAAGGGCAAAGTCATAGCTGCCAAGCTGGTCTCTGGCACTATACAGGTAATCTTCAATAAGATCTAATAATGAAGAATTTGTAGGTTCAAGTGCCGTCATCTGCATCGACGACGCCACGATCCTCCGTCAGTGGAACAAGTTCCCGGGCGACAGCTAGCAATAATAAAGTGCCTCTTTGCCATGTCTATAAGGTCAGTCATTTTTCTATGAAATATCCCTTAAAAAGTCGTAAATTCGAAGTGATTTCGTTGTAAACCCGGAGGCGACACTAATCTCCCCATTAGAGGAAATGAATGGAAATCTTTTGAAGAATATTCGACATTTTTGAATTAATCTCACCGTCGTGGCTTATGTGTTTCCCTTTCAGGTGATCCGTTTCTACTCCTTCTGGAAGACGTGTACCTCATTCCATCGGATAGTCACAATGATCGACAAGGTTTATTTCGCCTTCCCATCTATTTCCCCCATTCTTTAGGTTTCAAATGATGATCGACATATGAATCCGGACTTTAAAAAGCGTCTATTTGTCCAATATTTGTGGCGGAATGCTAAAGCCGTCGAAAAAGCCCGAGTGCAGAAGGAATTCGACCCGCGTCGACAGCGATTACTCCGATTTGTGACGGATCCAAATGCAAGAAAGAGGTTCACAAAGATGTGACACTTCTCATCCTTCTTCTTCTTCTTCTCTTCTTCATTTCTCTTCTATTTTTATATCCTATCGCTACGGGTCAACTGCTACACATCCCCCAAGTCCCAAAAAAGGAAGCGACTGATATCTGTATAATTACAGACTGAGGGACTTTGCAAAAACTCTCAGGTTCTTCTTTCTGTTTCTTTTTTTCTCCTTTCTGGAGCTGCTAGAATTGTGTCTGCTTCCCCCCTCCCTCTTACGTGATATCTTCTGTTTCTTTCCAGTGTTCAAAATGAAGGGTGTCTCCTTTTTTTCTCTTCTACTTTTCTAGCCACTTCTCTGCTTGCATCTTCTACCAGCTATTGTCAAACTATGCAAAAGATCATGGTAATTTTAAAGGTTTGTCGAAGATGACAGCTGTACTTTTGCTGTAATTGTCGATGATAATGGATTGTATTCAGTTACACGGGGCAGACTTCAAAGAATCCCGCATATTGACAGGTAGTCAATTAAAAAAACTCAAAATAAATAGCAAAAATAAATATAGTAGCACGTTTAAATTAAGAATAAAAGTATTATAGAGACGAATCAGAGGATTCTACAATCGATTTCCCTGTCCAAGTCAACGCCATCCCTGTTAGAAAACGTAAGTCGGCTCATTGCTTCTTGTATCTTTGTCTACCCCCAAGAAATTTCAGCTTTCGTCGAAATTTTCATAGAAGATGTAGAAGAGGATGGTTTGTTTTAGTAGTAGAGTAGCCTAGCTTGTTGATATCTTCTAAATTTATTCCGGAAAAACCATGTCCATTTTCAGACGCAACCGAAGAGGAAGTCCTCCTCCATTATGGTCATGAAGACGAGCCAATACCGGTCTTTTCCGTTGGAGAAATGCCACTAGATGGTCCCTCAACATTGAATAATATTATTCACTGTCCAGTGAAATACATAAGCAAAATTCCGCCCTCCTTGGTGGTGGACAATTATTGTTTCATTTGTGATGGAGATGAGGTCAGCGAGGAGGACATCCTCCGGGATCAACAATGGTGGAAACAGACCAGCAACACTACTCGATTTTATTCATCCGATAATTTGACCACTTTCCATCAGGTTTGTTACATGATTCGTCGAGGAATATTGTTATTAGGTAACGTTGTTACAATGTCGCGGAGAGATGAGAGGAGCCTACAGGACCAAGGAAAGAGGACAAGGGCTGAGTAAAGTGCCTCTAGACCAGGTATCTTTCTCCTTTCTATTATCTTTTGCTTTTAGGTCTTTCGAGTTTCACGCTTCTTCAGCTGTTGGAGGACATGTCACGGTTTTCATCGAATTGTCTCGGTCATCAGTCCTGTGACAGAGGGAGGAGAAACGACTAATCGTTTCAAGAAAAGAATATTCGTTCAATATTTCTGGCGCCAGGAGAGGGTAAGGCATTCATTTTGTCTTATATTTTTTCATAAATATTCCAGCAACAGGATAGAGAACTAGTACAGCGGGAATACTTGGATCAGAAAATGAAACTCTCTCCTCGGCATAGTCTCGTCCCTCCGACGACATCTTACCGATCTCGGGCTCAATATCCATCTTCTTCCAGTTCCATGAGCTCTTTTGACTCGACTTCTCCTAGACATTCAACAGTAAAAGTGATTAATCTTTTCAAAATGTTCATTTTAAATTTTTAGGAAGAGTCAAAATGGCGCCTCTTGAACCGTGTCTATCAAAGTAAGAAAGCTTTTATGTCAAACCGACCACGGGCGACAGTCCCCCGGGACAATACCAAGTGATCCTTCTCAGGAGAGAAATATTAAAGATATTCTTTATTACCCGTATTATGTGATGTGTTTTTGCCTATAAACTGGTCTCTACTACTTCTTCCTGTGGTGGAGTTGGTCGATAGACCTCGTCATGACCATTGTCGACCAGCTCCTCCGAACATGGTTTCGTTCGTGTTTTCATTAAAATTGCATCCTGGAGGGGATTGTTAGTCAAAGCATAGACAAACCCAAATTGTATCGGGAAGGGGAAGATTCTTGGTCTCTGGGAGAAACATGACCAAAACACCTGCAAATAGAGAAAAGACAGCGAAGATGAGCATCGGAACAATGGCGAGGGTCACGTCACTGAGGATGGCTATGTAGCCGGATGCCCCAGCTCCCATTCGAGCCATCTAAAAAGTTGTCGTGTGCTTCGAATTGAAACTATACCATGGAGGAGACACCCACAGCTCGGTTTCTGACAACTGTCGGCGACAGTTCTGACGTAAAAATGTACAGGATATTGAAAGCTCCTTGGATACATGCCTTTCCCAGGAGCATGAAGACAAGAGCCAACTGAAAGTCGAGATTGTCGGATAGACATGAACTCACCGTCGACCGATGATGACTGGACGCCAACATTGCGACAAGAATTAATATCCCTGCTCCAACCAAAGTGATCATTTGGGACTTTTTTCTTCCGAAATTCAAGAGAAAGACACAGACAAAAAGTGTCGGAAACTCAATTGCGCCTGCGATGGCGTTGTTCAAGAAGAAATTCCCGTCGAAGACAGATCTTCCTGGAGAGGATTGATCCGACAGAGCAATCACCAGCCCATAGTAGACTAATGCCGTCACTATCTGAAACTACTTATATTTATTTCCTTTCAGGACCTATCCAAATGACTAAAAGGGTTCCGTAACGAAGGCGGAGCTCTTTCGTCTTGAACAAATGGATAAAGGAGGGTTGTTGTCCATCCTTTAACAGTTTCTGCTTCTCTGCATGACGGACTAGTCCAAGGTCCGAGGGCAATGTCCGTTGATTCATTTTACATGCTTTCCTGATAATCGGCTCGGCATCTTTGGCCTTATCCATCATTATCAGCCATCTGAAACGGATAAAAAGGAGAAGACAAGCCATACCTGGGTGATTCTGGTAGAAGGTGGAGTAATACAATGGAGAGAAGATGCATAATTACCGTAACCATTTGAATAGTGTCCCAGGATTTGGAGAGATAGGCGACCAAGGCCAATAGAGCATAGCCTAAAGCCCAAGGAGCTTGGAGTAGACTTCCCACGATGGAACGATACCTTACTCCTAAAGAGAATGGGGATTTTGAAACTTTTACCTGTGACTTCCATGCATAAAACATAAGCGGCCAAATCGGCTGCCTCATTCGACGCAGCCAGTAGAAATCGAATGATCAGGAATATTTCGAATTCTTTAGAATAAATCAGAAGGAATCCAAAAATAGTCGAAAGAATACTAAATCCGTAGATGGCTGTCCTCCTCCCGTAGCTGTATTTTCCTCTTTTTGGCAGATGAATCGACAAACCTGTCACTGACCATTCCACCCAAGTAACATCCAACCAAATATCCAAGAGAATAACTTAAATGGACATGCGCCCGACTCCAATTATTATCACAGACTCGATTCCATTCAGTCACTACTGTTTTCTTCATCACCGACGTGTCATATTCCCATTCATTACAGGATTTTATAAGAATTCCTGATGTAATATTTTGCACTTGATTCCAGGATAATTTCTGCAATTTAAATTAGAAATATTGGAGAGGAATGAGCCACCTTGATAAGATTGTAGTCTCGCTCGTAGTAGCTGCACTGGCTGTGCCATTCTTTTCCTCGCTGTTTGTTACTCTCCTGAGGGAAGGCGACACTTGACGAAAGGACTTGCTCCCACGTATAATTAAATTTAGATTCTTTAAAGAATTTCTCATTAAAGTAGGGAATCTAAATAAAAGTATCGGAAAAAGGGACCTAAACTTACTTTGCACCAGTGATCCGGCTGATACATCATGTAGACGACGCTGAGATTGAACATGGCATGTGGGACTTGTTGAGCAGAAATAAAGAGATAGATGAGAACTTGCCATCGACTGCATCCTCCGATCAAATTAAGTATTCCTGACTGCGAATATTCCATATAAAAGAGCCAAAAGTTACCTTCAAAATCGATGCCAGTTATGTGATGTTTTTCTCTTTTCTTTGCCTGCTCCGCGTACTGTTTCTGCTTCTGATAATGCTGATTACGAATTTCCATGGCACTTTTTAGACTCGTATCTTTTCCTCTGAAATGACTTCTGAATTATATCAGGAGGATAACTGACGCCTTGACATTGATCTTTTCATGGGAAGGAAGCTCAGTGGAAGCTGCGTAGAGATCCTGCGATGGGAGGATGTGACTGTGCTCACTGTAGGGGAGAGATGGATCCGAGTAGAGCAACATTTCAGGGACATTTATTGGACCATCTGGTGGACGGTATAATAGATCCGTGTCACTCTAGGAAAATGAGATGGGAATAAGTGTTACCGACCTGCACATACGATGGCCCTTCCATTATTCAATCCATATGACAATTTTTGATAATCTGAATGTAAATAAAGAAAAATCGTAATATAATCGAAGTGAGAAGATAAAATGAGGTTTTAAACGAGAGAAGCATTGGTCACTGAACCGGGAACAACAGCTGCCAGTCTATGGGGGCAAGTAGAGGACATGGCTGAACATTTTCGTCGCCTCTGATAAGGACCGCTGGCCCGACAGTGATAGGAATCTGATCAAAACAAATCACATTGCCAATATGTCAACATTTTTTCTGTTGGTGATTGATGACCTTTGTAAGAGATTTCCCTTTCCATTGGACGACTGGATATCCCGATGGTTTTTTCCTATTCCTTTCGATTTTTCAGACAGATTTCGGAAATTTCTGCTATTTTTCTTTCGTTCCACTGGTTTCTATCTACACCTTATGATCCCGATTATTTACTTACTTCTGATGAATAGTCTAACCGACTTGTGCAAATATGTCTCACTTGAACGAGTTTAAAACATTCCCTAACTTTCGATCATAAATGACAATTAGATATTCTGCCGATGTCGCCACTTCCAGTTGTTTTTCTTTCTTTCGGATTCTCTTTAGGTGGAAGGTGCGAGTCTCTTTCTTCTTAATCCATGTATAGGGCTCTCTATGGAAGTCGATAATAGTCCAACTGGCCATTTGGATCCTCCTCTATTATATTTTAAAATTGGTCTATACATATGCCATGGATGAGCAGCAAAGGAGGTTAGGTCGTCTTGTCCGGCATTCTTTTCTTTCAGGGTCTTCGAAGATTTTGCTATATTTTGTAACAAATACAGCGACTATCTACCGATAACATTTATGCTTGGATTCTATGTGACAGCCGTTTTTGGACGATGGCAAGGCATGTGGGGGAATATTGGCTGGATCGACACGTGATTCTCCCTCGTCGACAGTCAAAATAGACGTTTTAGACCAGCCTTGGCTGTTACAACTCATGTCAGAGGCGATTCGGAGCAGGCAAGGAACATTCGTCGAAACATCATCCGGTACCTGGTTCTGGTTCAAGTTCTGGTTTTCCGTGATATTTCCATTCCCGTCAAGAAAAGATTCCCAACAATGGGACATCTAATCCCCGCTGGTGGGTTATATTGTGCGTCGACTCGATGCTCGACCCGACTCAAACCATGTCGAATGAAGTTGTTTAGGATTTCTCTCGGAAGAAGAGTTACATCATTTCGATAGCTTAATCACGGCCAATACCAAATATTATCTGCCCCTGTCGTGGTCACTTGCTCTTCTATCCGAAGCGAGAAATCAAGGGCTCGTTAGCAGTGACATGGCTATGGTCGACGTCACGAAGAAGGTAAGGAGCTGGCCATTAAAACCAGATAAAATTTAGCTGTATAAATGGAGAGAACAAGTGGTTTCCTTGAGTTTTTACAACTGGTTTCAAGTGCCGTTAGCATACACCCAAGTAAGAGCTCAATGATCGAAGAGACCTGCTTCAGATGATCCATCTGGCTGTGAGCACTTTCTTCCTGGCAGCCATCATGGGTCGCCAATTCCTTCATCCTCATCGAACAATTCCTGGCTATGTCCAGCAGATAGACGGAATTGTGCCAATCTTTTCGATTCTTGAATTTATTTTTATTGTCGGATGGACAAAAGTAGCCGAGATGATGTTGAATCCAATGGGAGAGGACGATGAGCAGAGTTGATTTTTCGTGCTTTTTTGACGACTTTTTTTCAGCGACTTTGAAACAAATTTCTTATTGAATAGGAATCTTCAAGTTGGAATGGCTTTGGCGGATCAATTACATGGTGAATATCCGCCCCTAAAGAAGGATGCATTTTGGAATGTGCCCGTTGTAGAACCTCGTCATCTAAACGACTCCGAACAGAGTAACGTCAAAGTCATTCCGATGATGGAAGCCCACGTGAATTCAAGATGGGTGAAGAAGTTGCCAACCTTCTGCAAACGGATTATCCACCAGAAAGATTGTTATAAATGAATTTTTAAAATTTTCTTTTCTGTTCTTTTTCTGGAAGTCCAGATTTTCTTGGATCTACCCTCCCAAGTGCTCTTCAAAAGACAACATTAGAAATAAAGCTTTATCCAGTTTTCCCATATACAAATAAAATCAAAAATGACTAGAATAAAATACCGGAAATTGTACTACTACTGTTACTGCTCCCTGGGGATAATTCTCTCTGAAGCGGGCAAATCCTGCTGTGACCCGTAGTCCGTCGATCCAGTTGACTGTGTCTCCGGATTGTCGATTCCCGCATATTCTTCATGCGCCGTCATTGCTCCTCTGTACAATATATAGTGCTGGATGATAAAGACAATGTCGAAGAGAATCGAGACCAATCCCAGTCCGAATTTTACAGGATTTCCATAGAAACTGCTCCAATCGCTGACATTTATCGCTTGAAGAACCATTTGCAGAATATCCAGCGAGCCTCCGGTAAAGTCGAGGAGGACATTACCAATGGACCAGCCGACAGTCGACTTCCGGTGGAAATTATAGATAGCCTGAAAGGGGTTTTCCCTTCTTTTTCGTTGTGTAACCAACCTGTGGGAAGTATTTACTGAGAGTGACAATCATTTTGATATAAGAGAGGGAATTGACAAAAGTCAGCGCATTGTAGACATTAGAAACAGAGAGGATTCCAGAAACTGCACCGCTGAGGATCAGAATTGTGGCCAGTCCAAAGCAGGGCATCGATATTCGTTGTTGGTTTTCTTTCTAAAATGCCTAGGCTTATCTTCATTTAAATTAGGTTACTTCATAAAAGAAGCATTGAACGGCAGTAATGAGACAGGCAATGAGAGCATGGACGGCGAAGACGACATCATTCAAGAGGACGGGAATCGGACTGCGGGGATGCTGATCCTCGTATTCATCCTAAAGCGAGGAAATCAGCTATTTAATTGATTACTTTACCTGAACATGCTCATTATAATATATTAATAAGTTGTAGAGAGTATAAGCCGAGAAGCCAATGACATTCAATAGCAAAAAATCAAAATTTAGACCAATGACACTAAAAAATTGAATGGATTTTACATTTTACATGGGTATTTACCTTTTTCTCCTAAAATTTAAGAAAATCTGTGGATAGAAAGAGATACTCCAAGCAACGAAATACGCCCAGCCGACGATGTCCACAATCCAATCAAGGGTCTTCGATTTCAGCACGGTAACTCGAATATACGTCTTGGAGAGGCTAAAATTATCAATTTTAATTACCGTAGATGAAATACTGACTCTAATGGACAATCGGTGATATTAGATTGATATGGTCGACAATTTGTAGCTTCCAAAATGTAACGGGAAGTTAGGACTTGTCCTCGGATCCAGAGAGTTGCCTTGCCGTCTCGAGAGATGACGGTAGTATTGACAATATCGACGTAGATTGAGCTATTGAATAGAAGGAGAACTTCATAAGGTTGGGGATATCTAAATATTTTTGTCTATTGTCGATTTGTGATGACTTACGTATGGAAATCGATGGGGGTTATCTCTCCTAGTTGTACTGACAAGTCCTGATCCTTGGGTAGCACCTGGTCGAGGGTAGAGACTACTGGCAAGAGGAGAAGAAAAACTAGAGAGCGGATCATCTTATCAGCAGAAACTAGTACATGCGACCCTGGAAAGGTTGGAAAGTTTTCGGAGAAAGGCGGAGGTGGAAAGAGAAAAAACAAGGGGAGTGTGACCGTGTAGACTAAAACAGAAATCGGATGACATTTTGGGAGATGACAATAGAGACTGTTAGAATATGAAACAAGAGATTGTCGAAAGCTGCAAAATCAATAAGGATTGGTGGGAAAAGCAGCTGATTGCGAAGCGACAGCTGAACAGAACTCTCTGACAAGTACAAATTCCCCTAGAAAGAAGGTGACGAGGACAATCTCCGTACTTTTCTCGCCATTCTACGTAATAGGGACAGTTGGTCGGAAAATGACGATAACGACCAGGTGATGGCCGAACATTGCCCATTAGTGGCGGCAATTTTCAAAAATTAGAGCAAATGCAAGCGAACCAAAGAGTCGAAAATAGGTGATCATCTCCAAAAGGAGCTGTTTGGCTCCTGATCACCTGTCTCAATCATTCTTCAATAACAGATCTGTTTTTTATAGTTTCCAAACTGTATTCCTTTCCCATGGGCGAAAGAAATAGTAGTAAACAGGGAACTGGTAACTATTTTAAGACAGAAGGACAGCCAGAGAAAGTCGTTGGAACTTGTGGACAGCATGTCAGTGGTCGACCACTAGATATCCGGGTCAGCTATTGAATAAAAGAAAAAATACAAAATAGTCAGCAATCTTGCTATTTTTTTACGCAGACAGGAAGGAAAAGATTGTATATATGGGACAGGAAGGTCAAAAAACGCCGGTCAATATTAGGCAATCGGGGCCAGCAGGCAATGTTTACATTCTGATAAACAGAGGAAAACGACCTCATCACGTTTCCTCTTTTCTTTTGTAAATTCTAGACAGGTCTTCTTTAAAAGAGACCAACCCGTGGGAAAGATGGTCATCATCGGGCGGCGGAAGAAAAAGAACAAGAGAATATATTGGCAGAAGGAGGGAGAGACGACCAGCTGATGCAATCAAACGGGTTCCATTGGCAAGATTCTTAGAAAATCAGAAAAGGATGATATTTTTAGAGAAGAGGGATGACCGATCAAGTGGGGGAAAAATCATCATCACAGGGAAGGGATTGCCCGATGGGATCGGGAATGACAGGATGGCGCAAAAAAACAGGATATCCCTCACATTGTCAGACATAACTTTAAAAGTCCGTGAACTTAGGAAAGGACACCATTCACTAGTTCCTATAGAATTGTCGACAGGACAATGAACCGTCGACACCTCTTGTTCATCTTCTTGTTCGACTGTAACAGGAACAATGAATGGAAACATGTTCGATCAAAAAAGGGAAAGTAAATATAAATGATTTAATTGGTTCGAACTTGTTCAAACAGCTGATCTGGTTACGGTAGCGGATATCCCAAATACGCAGCGCGGTCTCCTCCCCGGTCGCCGATTTTATCGGCCACGCCTTTCGCCCATTTGAATTTTTTCTTTAAAAATTTTATATTTCGCAAATTTTCAGATGGGGAGTGAAGTTCGATGGAAAATTCGCCGGTTTGAAACACGACGGGCGCCACAGGTGGGAAATCCCGTCCTCAGTCATCCATTGTTGCCGAAAACGGCGTACTATAAAAAGGAGAGCATTCCAGTGGAAAAAGATGACGAGACGGAGAAAAATTACACTTTTATTGATCCATTGGGTAAGAATTTGCCTATGTTTTATAGACGATTTCAGGAGCAACAAATGGAGAGACATCCTCGCCTGAGCCATTTCTCCCGGTAAAAGAGGAACCAGCGGCTGCCAGACGGTTAGAAAAGGCATTGGACAACACTCTGGAGACGAGAGAAACTAATAGAATGGTATTGGGTAGGTAGATATCTCCTTTTCTGTTTAAATGGTTTATTCAGATATAATTCTTCCGAATTTCATCCCATGGCGGGTAAAGAGACAGCAAATTTTAGATTTTTCCGAGAAGGAGCCCCCACCATCCGCTAACTTTTCAAAAATTCCTTTTAGTAAATTAGATGCCCCAGAGAAGATACGACGAAGGTGAAGAGATTGGCTTGTTATTTTATTATTTTCTTTAAAGAATGGAAATAATGGACGATATGACGGGATTGAAAAAGATTTCGGAGACAAGTCATACGGAGATAATTATGAGGATTCGACAGACAAGGGACACGCTACTGAACAATTGGCAACAGGGAAAACGAGTGGAGTCTATCGCGGTGGGACCATATTGTGTCAATGTGTCATACTGAAACTGTTTTAGTTGATAACGGATCTGGCCAGGATGTTGTCGTCGACGACAAATGGCACCTTTTACCCGCAACAGTGGGTTCTGGCGACGGACGTTCTCGACCTTTTCGGGCGACTGATATTCGACCGGTTGCTCGAGAAATCCAACGAGGAGAGGCGATCCCTTTACCAGTCTGTCCTATCGCCCAGTTTTACCTCAGACGACACTCCCAAAGAAGCCACCGAAGTCGCAAAAAATTGGTTCTGTAAAATTGCCGACATCAAGGAGCTTTTACCACGTTTTTATGGTAAGTTTTTTTCTCGAAATTTTGACTTTTTCCCAGTTGAGACTTCGATGATTGGCTGCCTTCGCTTCCTGGACAGCTCAAGTATTCGGGTCAATTTGATTCGTCTAGCCAGTATGACTTCGAGTTGGTTTTCTAACGTTCCTTTTATTTTTGGCTACAGAATTCACCCATGTGTTACAAGCTGCCTACGCCCGAGCCTATTTATCCAAGATTGCTATGCACCTGGACCCGGCGGATAGAGCTCCACATTGGAGAGTATTGAACGACTGGATGCAGGGATCGATGCCACAGATGGTGAGTTTGCACCCGTATAATCTCGGCAGCAAGGGGAAATAGTCTCTCTTGTCCTGTACTCCTTGACAGCTTCCTAAGCTGAACCGAAAGGTAAAGCATTATCCGACTTTCGATAGAAGTGTCGGTAATTTTTGGAACATCGAGTTGGGGATATCCAATTTGACAAAATAAATCATTTCAGCCCGAGTTGACCTCTTTCGCCTTGGAGTGGATAATTCAATGTGTTGCCTATGGAGCAGCTTCGATAAATGACATCGGTCCAATTTGGGAATACTGTAAACAAGACGGCAAACGAGGCTACATAATACAAGCATTTTTAAAAGGAGTCCCTGTCGATTACTTGGTCGATCATATTCTCGACGTCATCTCTCTTTTGATTCATAAAAATGTCTCGGGAAAAGATTTGGCCGTCTTAGGAGATCGAATAATCTTGACAGAAGTGCCAGAAAATATTAGGGAAGAAGTCTTCAGGTGAATTTTATTAAAGATAAGAGAAAGACAAAGTCCTTTCAGCTCAGTTTGGATGGCAACAATTAATTTAGAGAAGACAGACGATTTTTTGAGAAGTGCCAACTCGTGGATTCGCTTCGCCGCCAGGTAAAACACATTCCTATAGGAAATATTACCTTCTTCAGACATTTTCCTACTACATATATTTGCTCAATTCTAGTAAAATTCGTCTGGCGACTGTCCCCCCTGCCGGTAAAGGTTCTTACCCCTTTCCATAGAGATCAGTTACAGGATGTTCAGAGCTCTTTCGGCGAGTTGATAGTTTCCTTTTTGCGTAATCTGCTCCAATATCTTCAAGAGGATCTTCTCCTTCTTCTGAAAGATGAAAACTTTGTGATTGTGACAAAATGGCTCCGAGATGAGGAGTATTGTCTGGAGACATCGAGAGAAATACTTTTGGCCTTTCTCCGACTGTCAAAACCAATAATGATTACGGAATATGTCGCTTACCAGGTATTTTTGCCTTATTTTTGTTGATGGCTTCAGATGTTGGAACATAGCTCGATCTTGGCGCAGTCACTAAAGCCAGATTCCTTGACGGACGACGTCAATTCTACGTGCAGTACAATTTGCTCGGTAATGGATCGAATTGATTTGAGAAATGATCTGGAAAGGGCATTACAATGGCTGGTCAGTATAAGAGCGACAATGGGCGAATGGACACAAATTGTCGAAGTATGTTGAACATTCTCCATGAATATTTTTAGAATGTTGTCGAACATCTTTCCCGATGTGCTCTTCATTGTTTGGCGCATATAAAAGCCAATAATAAACGGGCCATCTGGCTCAGGTAAATTATCCTTCTCCAGATCTGAATAAAAACCGTTTAGAGCTTGTATTGCCAATATCTTTATCACTATTCCGTCCATTAGCTCGAATAATCAAAGATTTCACTATGCCCTTCAAGGAACAGAAATTGCCCTCGGTGCTAATTCATTACAACAAGTTGAAAATGCCGAATAATAAAAAACAGATGTTTTAGGCCGATGCAATGATGAAATTATGTGCAGAAATCTTGAATGACTTCCCAGCAAATGGGATATTTGTTGAAATGTCTTCGAAATGGCTATCTCTTCTGGTTTCAGTTCCAGATTCACCCAACAGAAAAATCCTCTATTTGTTCAATGCATTTCTAAACATTCTGGAAAGGTAAACAAAAAGTAAGAACAGGGAAAGGAGGAGTAAATTACAGAAAGAAATGGGAAGATTCCGTGCTTTTCGCAACTGTCATTGTCCAATGTCTCTGCTACTTGTCAGCTGTAGGACAGCCAAAAATAACCGCTGCCTTTGCTAATGTTGCAACAAATGACGTCATTTATGGACAAAGTGAAAAATATATGTGAGTTTGAGGTCAAACAACAATAAGAAACAATTTCAGGGCAGTAATAGAAGAATCTGTCGAGAATTTGATGGAAAAATATTTGGGGATAATTGAGAAGGAAGATCCATTGAATCCATTTGCATCGATGACTTTACTGGAATTCATTTCGACGCATTTTACCATCGAGGGAAAGGCAATGATATTCTCATCGAGAGAATTCAACAGTACTTATTCAGATCGTCTCATTTGTTGGAAATTTGCTGAAGAAAATAGCCAAAAGTGGCGTTTACCAGCAGAGATTGAACTGCGCCATTGGTGACTTGCGTCTCGTCAGCCAGGAAAATCCTTCAGTCCATGCTCTTTTGGACAAATATAACTTATTGTAGTCGTATATAGAACTTGGTGCTATATATTTATTTGTATGTCATTTTCACATTCCTCTACATATCGTGATTTCACTAAAACAAGCTGCGATTATTTATTTTACGGGTATATAATAATAAATTTTGAGTTTATTCATTACATGTATTTTCTCAAAATTGAAATTTTCCATATTGTTTTTCTTTCTTGTTTTCTCATACTTATATCACTTTTTTTAGAATGTTTAGCGATGAAGATTCGGACATTTTTGATCGAGATGAAGAGAAAGTTCCAGATAGTGTAAGAGAAGAAAACAATGATTCTAACTCCTCGTCAGATATATGCATTCCTTTGTCGCCACTTTTATCTCGTAAGATTTTTATACTGCTTTAATTTGGTTTTAGGGGAGGCTTTGGATGACTCCATGGGTCGCAGACACTTTCATCAGGGAAACATAAATTATAAACCCTGTTTAACAATCAGTCCGCAAGAAACCTTACCAGTACGAGAAGAGAAGGCACAAATCATCCAGAAGACTCCTGAAAAAGCAGGTGATCTCTGCTTTTCCGACGAAGATAGTTTGTTTTCAATATTCCGTTTACTAAATAACTTTAGGTTTTGAAATAGTTGCTCATGATATAAAAGAAAATCATAACAAACTAAGCCCAGTGCCTACTTTATTTATGGATTCTCCACAACATGATGAAGTAATGGAAGAAGATAACGAAGTTGTAAGACCGAGTAGCCCATCTATTGCACAACTTACTGAAAGCTATATGAAAGCTTTAAAAGAAATGGAAGATATTGATGAAATGGCTCGACAGGTAATTGATATTTACTATTTTGTACGTTTTCCAGCTTAAAATGGCAGTTGAATTACAAAAGCAATCGGAAAAATGCAGCTATAGAGGAATCGATGCTTTGTTCAAATGTAATGTAGAGGTAAGTACTGTAAAAAAAGATTTGCAGAGCTCCATTTTAGGCAACTTGTCTTTCTACTGGATCGCAACTTTTTATTCTTCATGCTATTAATAATTCACAATATGACATCAATGAATGGATTTTAACAATTTCATGGAAGACTTTAGATTTAAATTCACCTGGTATTTTTATTGGATTCTTTTTATTTTCAGAACATTTTAGCTCGTCATATATGGCGCTCTCAATCCCTAGATCTTGGAAATTTTGCAATACGACAGAAGAAGTCTTTCCAAACGCTTATTAGCTCTAATGGTTACCAGCCTCTGCTATTTACTATAGAAATTCACAGGTATTTTCTCCATGTAATCCTTATACATTTTAGCTCTGCAGAATGTTTAATATTGATGGTGTTTTAAAGTATTTCCGTATTCCACTCACTAGTTCTATACATAATACTCTAAATCTGTTTCAAATGCCCGAAAAAATTGTACATCTTAAAGAAAAACGGATTGTAAGTTCCCTTTATTTCATCTCATTTTTACGATAACAGTAATGTTCCTTGCAGGTTTCATCGCTCGTTATTCCCTGTGCTCTAGTGAAATTACTTGCTGGTGAACGTTCAGACGAATCTTCTGCAGATCTGCTTCGCTTTCTATTAAGACCGTCGTCATTGGATAAGAAAATAACTACCGCGTCGACTACATCAGTCTTTCTCTCCCTATCCAATGCACACAATGAAGTAGTTACATTTACGGTCAAAAAAGAACGTGAAATGTATAATTTGGATATTTATATAAAAGATCCACAAAATCGTAAAACTATAGTTCAAGATATTCAGTTGTATGTAATTTTTGAAATTTCTTTATTGAAGAATAATCCTAAACAACATTTATCAAATATATCTGATGTATTATCTATTTCGCAGTTATATGATACTCTTGTAAATAAGTATAAATAAATTATAAATAATATTTTCTTTGTATCTAATTTGTTCATTCTTCGTGTTTGATGAAACTGTTTTTACGAATTTGAAGAAGGCTGGGCTGCTAGTAACATAAGGAAGGCTGCCTTGCAAAAAAAAAAATCTGGCAAGTTGCAACTTGAATTTTGCGCGGCGCCGATGTTTCAATCAAACCGGCGAGCTGTGGTTGGAGTAGTAATACAAAAATTGTTAGCGAGGCAATCCGAGCATCAAAATTTGAAATACCCCCACACGCATCAATAATGCAGCATTATCCTTTGAGGTTGATGGCGTACCGAGCAATGTTCATTTTCCCCTTGTTTACCAATTGCCAATGAGTTATTTTCGTGATTATTTCATGCTATCTACAGTTGTTTGTGCAATGGCTATCAGCAAGCGCTCCTAATTGGCACATATCGGCAGTTTATTACACTGCGCAACATTTTATGTTTTCGTTGCGCTGCTTATGTACTATTGTGATTTGAAGCATTTGCCATCGATCACCTGCCGAAAGTGCCGGCTGTTTCTCTATCTTCTCCATTGTTTACCGCATGTCGTACGCTCTTTCAGGGTCGGAGCGCTTCATTTTAGATAGATCTTCACGTGTATGTTTGTGCCGTTGTTGTAATGGCTGCTATCAGTAAATAGTCTGTTTGGTCAGACCGCTATCTTGTGGGTCTCCCGATCGCTACTTGCAACTTTAGGGTCGGCTAGGTAACATATTGCAAGTATATCAATTAGGCCATCGATGATATATTGTTTTTGAGCCGCTCCTCTCCGTTTGCTCTTGGTTCTGAACCATTAGCTTATTTTTATTTATTTTGTTTTCGATCTTCCCTCATTTATTCAAAAATTTCAGCTCTTCTACAACTTATTTGTTGTTGTCTTGCTTGTGCTTGTGATTATTTGCACTTCAGGATGCCCACGATCAATAGCTGCCACTTGCGTTAAAATATCTCTGCCTTCTTTTATTTTTGCTACTCACTTATCTGTTGATTTCTATCTATTTACCTAAGCGAATCATCTGGAAATGTTGTTTTATGCTATTTTTACTATTTCTCACCTTAACCTCGTTGTAATATTTTTCTTTCAGAAAGATGCCGCTAGGCGGGATGCCTCGTAACCTTAGCTCCACCAAGGTGGATAAAGCTCTTCGTGGAGAGGAATTTGAAGATGCAGAAGTGAGTGGATTTCGGTTATTCCGTGCTGCAACTGTTGACCAAAATCTGATCATTCAATTTATTGAGTGATCCTAATATTTTTCTGTTTGTTTTGAGAGATTATTTTTGCCATCACGTTTCTATGTGTATTTTGCAGCTAATTAGAACTTTGGCCCGAGGTTCTTTTCAAAACAACAATCTTTCCTGGGGCAGAAAATAAAATACGAGAAAGTTCTAGAAATCATAAAATCTCAAAGTTGTGCAGGGGGAGGTATAAGTGAAAGATGATACCAGATGGTAGAAGGTTTGCTGCAAAAATATGATGTCATTATGCTGTTTCGCGCAGCTGGCCCTTTTCGACTTCATTCGTCTATTTCAATTTTCAGACTCTCCCTATGGACCAGGGAAAAACAGCCCGTGAAGAAGGTCGCTTTGTCTTTGAATGCGCCTGGGAAGTTGCTAATAAGGTTGGAGGCATCTACACCGTGCTACGATCAAAAGCACAAGTTAGTACTGAAGAACTGGGAGACCAGTACTGCATGTTTGGACCTATGAAGGACGACCGATGGAAGCTGGAAGTTGAACAAATTGAGCCTGAAAATCGGACCATTCGAGCAGCCATGAAGAAGTTTCATAAAGATGGATTCAGAGTTTGTTTATTTTTCATGTTTATCTTATGACTGTTTGCAGTGTACTTATGGCCGTTGGCTTATCGAAGGTTATCCAAAAGTTATTTTGTTTGATTTGGGATCTGGAGCGTTGAAAATGAATGAATGGAAGCACGAACTGTACGAAAGATGCAAGATTGGTGTACCTCACGAAGATATTGAATCTAATGATGCAATTCTTTTGGGATTCCTGGTCGCAATCTTCCTAAAACATTTCCGTGAATCTGTTAGCACATATCAGCCACTGGTAGTCGCTCAATTCCATGAGTGGCAAGCTGGATGTGGCCTTCTTATGACAAGATTATGGAAGTTGGATATTGCTACAGTTTATACAACTCATGCCACACTATTGGGAAGGCATTTATGTGCTGGAGGATGCGATCTTTACAACAACCTTAACTCATTTAACCTTGACGAAGAAGCTGGAAAACGAAGGGTTGGTTTTCATTATATTAATTGAATTGATCCGGTATATCAAATGTTAGAGTTTTTGACGGGAAAAAGTGAAGAAATTCGTAGTTTTGTTTCCCGTGATTACGTTAGAAATGGTTTTTGAAGTGTTGAAAGCACAGTGCTGTCCACCGCTGTTTACGCCGAAGCCAACCGAATATCCCCCAGAGCGCATGTGTGCGTCTCTGTCGGCCAAATGGTCTAGTGGTATGATTCTCGCTTTGGGTGCGAGAGGTCCCGGGTTCAATCCCCGGTTTGGCCCTAACTTTTTTATTTTGACTTCACATTTTTTTGCTTCGTATTTTCGCGTAAAAAACTTTTTTTTTTCAGATCTACCATCAATACTGTCTCGAGAGAGCTGCATGCGCATCTGCCCATATTTTTACTACAGTGTCAGAAATAACGGGCCTAGAAGCAGAACATTTACTCATGAGAAAGCCCGACATTTTAACACCAAATGGGCTAAACGTAAAGCAGTTTGCTGCTCTCCATGAATTTCAAGTGAGTGCTTTTAATGTCCAACAAGAAATAATTCGTAGAATTTGCATTCATTGGCCAAAGAAAAAATTAATAATTTTGTGCGGGGACATTTTCATGGGCATTTGAACTTCGATCTCGATAAGACTCTTTATTTCTTCACAGCCGGAAGGTAAGATTTTTTTAGTTATTCCTTCTAGAAAGGAAATTTAGATACGAATTCTCAAATAAAGGTGGAGATTTATTTATTGAGTCGCTGGCAAGACTAAATCATTATCTAAAGACTACTAATGATCCAAGGCATCAAGATATTACTGTCGTGGCGTTTATTATTTATCCGGCTCCTTCTAACTCGTTTAACGTTGAATCATTGAGAGGGCAGGCTGTTACAAAACAGCTAAAAGAAGCTGTGGATAAAATTAAGGTATGAGCTTTTTTAATCTACAATGTAGTTTAGGAATCCGTTGCTCAAAGAATTTTTGAAACATGCTTACAAGGAAGATTACCAGATTCCTGCGAATTGCTGGATCCAACGGAGAAAATTCAATTAAAACGGTGTATCATGGCCACTCAAAAACATGACCTTCCTCCCATTTGCACCCATAACATGGTTAATCCAAACGACCAGGTATCATTTCTTGTGCTTATTGTTTTTATGAGATGAATTTAGGTTCTTCATTCGCTTCGTCGTTGTCATTTATTGAATGACGATTCTGATCGCGTGAAGGTCGTTTTTCATCCAGAATTTCTTTCTTCTGTTTCACCACTAATCGGATTGGACTACGAAGACTTTGTTCGTGGATGTCATCTTGGTGTCTTCCCATCTTATTACGAACCTTGGGGATATACCCCAGCCGAATGCACGGTTATGGGAATTCCTTCCATTTCTACAAATCTTAGTGGATTTGGATGTTTCATGGAAGAGCACATTGAGAAGCCCGATGAATTTGGCATATTTGTGGTGGATCGCTGTTATCAAGAAGCAGAAGGCTCTGTTCAGCAACTTGCGTCAATTATGTAGGTTATATTTTCGTCGGTTTACTTGTGCTTTTAAAATTGTAGGTACGACTTTTGTGGAATGTCTCGTAGGCAGCGTATCATTCAAAGAAATAGAACAGAGCGCCTCTCCGAACTTTTGGATTGGAAGAAACTTGGTGTCTTCTATAGGTTAGTCATTCGCTTTGCTCTCTCTGAACACCTTGATTTTTCAGAAAAGCTCGTCGTATGGCACTTGAGAAGCTGCATCCCGAAGTTGAAAACATCATTGAAGAAAATGAAGGCAAAGTTCCTTCCTTAGCTACTAGCCGTCGTCCAAGTTTCCATTCATCGGACGAAGACGAAGAGTAATAATCTAACATTTTTTTTACTTTCTTACTATTCTTTAAACTAGTTGTCACTAATAATTTTACAGATTGTATAGCTCTTATAGTACAATATTCTGCCATTTTTGAACAGGTTTTATTATTTTACGGTGCTCAACTCAGAGTTTTACGAATAAATGTATCTATTCAAACAGTTGTATGTTGATGTTCCTATTTTACGAGGGGCGATTGTAAATCTCACCTGCTGAAAGCCGACGATTGTAACCAGCTACAGAGCTGACTATTTGACCAAGCTCCTAGTATAAAAGCCGAAAAATTGAAAGGTTCCGTTTAGTCTGACATGTTCCTCTGTCCTTTCTTCTTTTCCGTTCTAATTGGCGCCGTTGCTGCTTGTGGTGGCGGGGCCAGTGACCAATACACCTTCATAAAAAGCCCAATCTTCGATATGAAAATATCACCGCCAATTAGCTGGACTTATTTCCCTCCTAAGCCGTCAGATGCTGCCAATACGATTGGTTGGTATTTTGTCGGCCAGTCGAATACCTCAACGCAAGCCAATCTCTACGCACAAGCAGAAATAGAAGCAGCCGTGGGTTTTTTCACAGCTTTGTTAAATAAAATTATTAGATGCTGGAGGCAATGGTTGCTGCCAATCTTCCCGTTCAAGGAATTACCATTACAGAAAGTTACAACGCTGTGCAGGTGGATCACAACAAGAAAATAGAAAAATAGACGCAATTTAGGTCGAGAACCCGGGAATTTTAACGACTGGAGTGGCGCCATTATATGGAAAGGTCGAAGCGGGAGCACTGACCATGACAGCCATTCCCGTCACTGGAGGTAAGCGACACAGAGAAAATTAATCAAACTTCTAGCCACTGCCTTTACTTGGACGCCATTCTCCATTCCTGTCCAAGTGACAATTCAAAATTCAATCGGAGCCACTCTCTACACTTGGAATATAGTGAAGAACACCTTTATGCAAAAGTTGATGTTGAGTTTTGGCGCACGATTTGCTAGTGATATCGCCGTGACCGGATCCAGCACATAATTCTCACATATTTATTAGATTTCTGTCTTTTTTCTTTTGAAAATATGTACAAAACAAAATGGACTATAGGGGCAAGAGAGAGAGAGAAACAATTGTCGTGTCGGAGTAGATACCCATGAATGATATTGTCGAAGAAAAATTCACACGTAGGAGACGTCGTGGTCAGTGCCGGGAAAGAGATCGCCAGCTGATGGTAGCGACAGAATCTTTTCTGTCGACATCGATCGCCGACCAGTACTACTATAATCTTTATGGGATTGACGACGGGTTATTCGTGAGCCACTATGACCGTCGACGAATATTTGACACTGAAATGGATTGCTCTTTTGAATGACTGAAAACGCTACCTTGGAGATGTCGACGGTCACATCGGTAGACGGCTTGTCGCCCTTTTCCTTTTGTTGTCCCACTGAGACAAATGTCCTCTCAGTTCCTGGGTTTATTATTATCGATGTCGTATAACTTCGTCTCTGATCTCTTTTCGTTCGCGGTCGTCGTGGCCTCTCCTCCGGGCTGCTGTTCCACGAGCCATTGCTGTCCTTTTCCTGTGATTTTCGTGTCGTCTTCACCAAGTCGGGAGTAGCTGGCTGAGGCAGGAAAATGGGATCGTCGTCTGCTTCATCTTGGTCTTCGTCTTGCAAATCTTCGACGTCTGACTCATTACCGGCATCATCTTCTCGTGGCGGCTTCTCCGAATAACGTTGAAAGAAGTCTTGCCAATCCGCCTGCCGATCCACAGCAAATACAGGCTGAAAGAGATTTCTCTTTTCTATTTTTTTCAATTTGTCAGGGCTGCGCGAACGCTGCCCCTCACGCAAAAATTTAGCTGTAGGCGAATTCCAACTCGGAATTGCCTCACCGCTCAGCCATTCCAAAAGTGCAATGGAATAGCCTCGCCATGGTGTCGATGTCTTGTTGATCGCATCGAAACACCCAGCCATGTAAGTATAATGGTCGAATTAAAGCGAGAAGATCATCTCCCTTTGCTGCCGAGATTATATGGGTGCGGATGCGCTTGAATAATCAATAAAAACTCACAAAAGCTAATCGGATCAGCTCTGTCACTACAGCGTTAATATACTGAGCTTGCTGGAGATATGTGGCATGGTCTTTTGCAGCTATTTGTGGCGGCGGCCAGCACAGGGAAGGGGCAATGACTGTCGACAAGTTTGATGCTCCCATGAGATTGCTCTCCTGGAACCACGTGACTCGACTCAGGTGGAGCATGACGTGTTTCAAAGTCTCGTAATTGGGCGACGGCAATCGGCTGACCAGACGACGAAGTTCTTCAACTGAAGCGTCTTCCGGCTCACCACTACATCTCTGAATAAAATTGATCATTTCCGTAAAAAAAGGATTACCTTTCCAATGGTCACCCAGTCGTCGTATAAATCGTAAGAGAGCAATGGTTCAGGCAACTTTCGAAGATAAAGCTTGATAACGGAAGCCAGGTTCATTGGATGGACATGCGACACGTCGACCTCGTTGTCTCCGACGGATTTCTCAAAAGCCTCGCAGATTTCCTCAATTTTTGATTTTACACCGCAAGTGCGGTAGATTCCCTGTAATTTTGATAGTGTATCTATAATCCCAAATCGTACCTTCAGTCGCATTCCCCGTTTTTGTAGCTCATTTATACTTTCTTCTAATATTCGTGGGACTTTTCTCTTCTGTTGTTCCAAATGACCTAGAATTTGTCGCGTTTAAACCCAACAATCTTCTTGACTGACCCTTGAGTGGCACCCCGAAGATGCTCATCCGTCGATCGATGGATGTCGTCCTCGCCGGTTGACCACTGCATCGAAGTCCTGTCTTCGGAAAGCATCCCTTATGCCAAGCTTGCTGACAATCAATGCACTGAACAGTATAGACGATGGATAGACGCTCGCAATGAACACATTTCGATGGCTGGACTGTCCGCTGAACACAGTGGGACTGTGACGCTTCGGATAATTCTTGTGATTCGTAGAGACGACCAGCTGGAATCAATTCGAAGAGGGTCGAGAAAAATACCTACCAGTACTGGTCTTCTTATGTCTTTTTGTGTCGGGAAGGGCACCCTCGTCATCCGGATTCAGGGCGTTTCTCCTCAGACTGGTGACAGATGACCCGTCACAAGAGACAACACCCTCGTCGACACTTCGATCCGATCTGTAAGAAAACATTTAGAAAAATGGGAGAGAATGAATGGGAAGCGAGACATTTCTGGCCGGAAAGGACAGTCTCTCGTGTGAGCAACATTTCGGGAAAGCGGCAGCGAAATTGACGGGACATACCTCAAGAGAGAAGATGACGAGGCGGCTCGACTCGGCAGGTGCTGGAGATAGGCCATGTACGAGCTTCCGGGCTCGAAGTCACGCGTCGCATCCGCTAGCTCCTGGTAGCCGCCGGGGAGTTTGACCCACAGCGCAGCCAGCGCCTGGAAATGTGGGGAAATATTGAGGAGGAATAGTCAAGGAGGACAAGGTCGAGGAAAAGGGCGGATGGCGTCTGGTTGACGTGATTGCGGCGTGTGTTATGAATCGAAGACAAATCAAATATTCAGAATGTGTTTTGTTATTAATGACGGGGAATATCCCCGGGTAGGTTCCCATTCACATTGAGTTTCGGCCATAAAATGCCTCCCTATTGGCAGATCAAAAAAGGGAAATAGGCCCGTCTCCCAAGTGTTGTTGTTATTGCTGACTTTTGCCGCCTTCTCCCCAGGGGAAGTGGAGGGCGCCATGACAGACATCTCATTCAAGGATCGGGCAACATGAAGGTAAGAATTCTCAATTTTCCCCGTTCGCTGCATTTTTGATAGCTAGAAAGAATTTGTCGACACAGTTAGACAACTAGAAGAGTGTTCTCTGTCCAAGATGAAGTGGGTCAGCTCTCTCTCCCTCCCTCCATTCAGTCCATTGTCTTCTCAAATGAATGGGAAAAGTGCCCATCCTCCCCTCTCCCAACAGCTATCAACAAATCTTCCTCTTCGTTTAAAAATGACGCGCGGGAGCAAAATTCGAAAAGAGGAGACGACGAAATTAATTAGAGAGAAATTCATTGGAGGACAGCGGAAATTGCCCGGGAGCAGAAGAGAAGAAGAAGCAGAGGAGAGGAAGATTTCGTGCCTTCAGGGAGATAATTTAGTTTATTGGCGGCGAGAGCTGAGGAAAGAGAAAGACGGCGACAACGGAAAAGAAAACGTTAATTAGCTGCTTTTATGCAAGAGACCACCTCGTCATTTTCTCATAAAAATTCACTGAAATTGGCAGCCATGCGGCGGTTCGCAGAAGCCACGCGTCAGTCAGGACAGGCAAGATGGATGGCCATAATTTGTCCTATACAGAGGAAGGGCAAGTCCTATTTTGTGTCTTTTGATCGAGCAAAGAGACTTTTTCCAAAATAAAACATACTGAATCATCCCGTCGATAGGAGAAATGCCACTGGTTTCTGTTCGTGGAAGAAAAGAGTCAAGACAATAAACCGGCCAAAATGAAAAGATCTCAATGGATGAATAAACAGCCTAAGGCCACATTTTTCATACGATGTAGCGCATGATCCAAAAAGGAAGAAGAAGCAACGGCGGACGACAATTGAATTGGAGACCGGCAGCCATCACGCAATGTTTCCTCGGCAAAAGTTTTGAGGTCATTTAAAAGGAGAATTTTGAGAGGTCTAATCTTCGAGGCCTTTCTGAAGGGGGTGATCTTGGGACCTTTCAATTATCCGCGAGGATGATGTTGTCAACGGGACGACCCGTGCAAAATTGTCGACGTCTCCCTTTCAACATTTTGGGTAGCAATCTTTGAGCCGATGGCCAATTAGCTGATTGTATGGAAATTATGTTACATATGAGGCTGACAACAAGGAGAAAATGGAGGTTATGAGCCGTTTTATGCTAGGCAATGTGGAGGCGAACGGCCGGCGGGGGCTGAGACGTGGCGTCTGGAGTTTTGCCGGTCATAAAAAGAACTTCGCATCTTGTTAGTACTAAACCAAGCACATCTGCAGCCGTCTTTCTCCAAAAGCTGGAGAGGGGATATGTGTGGTGTGCGTGCCCCATAAATTATGAGAATATTACCACGGGTTGAGGTTGATTTAGGGAGAAGCCGACGGCCTCTTTTCTTTTGACCTCTCCAGGGGCCACTTACCTTGAAATAGTGAGAAGAGCAGGCTTTGGTTGTCTGATCGCACTGGAAGACAAGCTCACGCAATCTCTCAATAATTCTCTCCTGAAAAATATTAAATAAGGAAGAAGAAAAAGCTTTTGGGGGAACAAAATGAAGGCAATACACGGGAGTCGAGACACCGCCGCGTCGTCCCCTCCCTCCCCCCGTAATCAACTTGTAGGCACCCTTCGACGACGAGGTGACGTCACCTGGGCTTCTCGTCACCTCCCTTCTACAACACACAATTCACAGGAAATTATATTTTTCAGTTAGGAGGTCTTTTTACCTTTGCTTCGTCATGTTCCTTCCGTTTTCTGCGCAATTCACTGGCCAGCTGAGCCAGATGTCGCTCGGCCTCTTCCCGTCGGGCGACGGCTTCCTCTTCTGTTTTCTTCTTTTTCTCTATTTCTCTTCCTTTCTTATTGTGTTCCAATTGTCCTCCTTGTCCTAGTGACTGAGTTCGGAGACTCTGTTCTCTTGCGCGTCTGACAGCTTCATCTCTCGACCTCAAAGTGCTTCTGGCCTTTTCATAGGCCTCTTCACAATCACTCTATAATGGGACTTGTCTAAAATTCGACCAAAAGCCCAATTACCACTGCCTTCATCATCTTGGTCCATTCCATTTTGAGTAAATTTCTTTGAGCATCATGTTCCTTCCTCCTCGCGTCAAGTGCCTCCACCACTCGATCCTTTAAATGATCTGCTGTGTCGCGTGTTCTTGTCATTAATTCCAGATCACAGTCGAAGCTATCTTCCCACACTTCTCTCAATCCAACAAATGGCTAAATATTATTTTTTTATCATCTCACAAGCGACACCTTTCCAATATCCCGACGACTGGACTCGACCAGGGCATGCACCCGTCTCGCGTGATCTTGCTCTAATTGGAGACGGGCACGGATGTATGTGAGAAGGTCCTTGCAATAACTGCAAATAATGATAAGCGAAGGGTCTTTTGCAGGAAAAGAGAAAGACATAATGTCGAATATTGTGTCTGCCAAGGTGGCTGACGAGATTTTTTCTGGGACAGAAGAACTTACGTGCTCCAAGCTTTGGTCCTCTCAAAAGCGACGTCGACACCATCCGCCCGAGAATAAAGAATCCGGTCCATGTCGCTCAATATCCGCGATTCATCTGAAAAAGAGTCGAAAGGTGAAGAAAAGAAGGGCAATCAATTGGTGTGGGAAGACGGCAAGCTCAACGAAACCAACCGGCAGTGGCTGTGGTCAAGGGATCCGTTTGATATGTCGAGTGCCGACGTTGCAAGGTCGAGAAACGAGGTGAGAAGTCGTGCTGAAAGACAACAACTGAGAAGAGACATTATTCTGGAAAATAGAAGGGGCGTGGGAAATGTAAATCATTCTATTGTTTTGCTTTTGACATGACGAATTTTTGGAAAGGTGAGAAGGGACAATGAAAAATGGGAAAGAAAGCCGCGTCTACAAGTCTCTCGCCTTTCAGATCCCTCGAAGGAAACTAGCAACTGATCGAAGCCGCCTGCCTTCCTATTTCTTTCAAGGCTACTTTTCTTTAGCCCAAAAGTATCACCACAAATGTTTTTCTCTTATTTCCTGCTGTCACTGTTCGCCATCATGTTTTTTGTCAGGCCATTGTGGGGTCTCCGAGGCTGTCAACCGGATTCGCGGCTCTCTCGCCCCGTGTTAAGACCCCTTCTTGGAACGTTGAATCTCTTATGATAAGCGACAAAACCAAACGACTTCACACCTTTATGATAACAAAAAGAAAAAGCGACATGGTTCTTTTTGTTTGGTTGGGAAAAATGGGAGGCAGATAAAGATCTCTCTGCCATTGACATGAGGGAAGTGGAACATATGCGGACGTGTGGTCCCGAGAAGAAAAAAATCCCAGAATGGAGGACTCAGGAAGAATAAGTAATAGACTCACCTGTTTGGGAGGACGTCGACCGAGCGTCGAATAGCGACCGTTATTTGGGGAGAGCACGTGTCGATTACTGAAAATGGGGAATGGACAGAATATTAACTAAGGCAGCATCTTTCTTTTCCTTTTTTTCTACTAAAGACCTGGCAGAATATGAAAAGGACAAGATTTTGACCAAGTTGCCGCGTGGAGCTGTCATCCCCAGCCATTCGTAATTTCTTATTCTTCCATTTAAGATGGGAGTGTCCCGGGGTAGCAAATATTTTTGAGCAGTCGTAAAAATTATCAGATGACAAGAAAGAAGCCAGGAATGAATCACCCAAGGAGATGTCCAAGCCACTTTTACAAGCATTTTAATAAAGACACATACCCATAAGTAATCGAATAACTTCTGGTAAAAGCTTCTGCAACGCCTTCAAACATAGCGAGAAAGGGAAGAAGGCACCTTCTGGCCTTATCTGCCGCTCGCTCACACCTGCCCTCGTAAAATGGCCCGTGATAATCTCCCCACTTACATTACAGTATTGAGCACAGCGACTTCCAGCTGATCCAAAACGCGATGCACGCCAGTTGTGTCCACCAGACATGAGTCGAATTTGAGCTCCTTGACGCATTGAACAAGTTGAAGGCTGGGTAAAATGACCAAATTTGTCTTGAATTGCTGATGTTTCAGAAGATCTCGAACAGATTCCGAGACCATTTCCAAGGCGGCATGGACGGCAACACAGGCCGACTCAGCGCCATCTGAAAGAAGGTGTTGTAAATTGTCCGTCGCCTCCCCGCAGGCATTTTTCCCACAATGAGATGTAGCCCAATCGGGCGCGTCAATCGGTTCGATGCGCAACGGTTTTCACATTTTTCTGGGTCGTCTCCCGCCCGCAAAAGGTGACAAGAAATAGTCGAAAAGAACATCTTACCTGGGGCAGTGGCAGTCGAGTCCAGCGCGGAGCGGAGTCGACTTACAAAGATTGAGAAACGCTCGACATCTCGACGAAGGGCAGGCGGAATCTGTAACTTTTGCGTCTTTTACTGGTATACAGTACCCGAGGAGATTGCCCCGATCTGGATCATTTCCCCCTGACGTGTTACATGTGTTTGGCGAGAAAAGAGTCAAAATAAGCAAATAGGGGTTTTATGCCTGGGAAAGTGGCAGTGATCTTACCCGATTGTCGATGATGAAGTCGGCATCATTCGAGGAGCAGACGCTACTCGTCGACGACATCCGTCGCCGGAGAGCGAGAGAGTATCCTAAAAAATACGAGATTTTTTGGTAAGATGAAGAGGCGGATAAAAATAGAAGAATATGAAGGAGAGAAATATATAAAATCAGCGAGTCGAAAGAATCCGCCGATAGCTTTTATGGGCGTGTAAGGACAGCTGAAAACGTCGGCGAGGAAAGACCAAAACCGACGACGGGGGTCAAAAGAGAAGGAGAGAAAACGTTTTCATATCGAAGGACATATCGACCTTGAGAAGATAGAAATACACACCACGAGAACAGCTGTATAATCGGATTCCTTCGAAAGAGACCGAGTCTTGATATGCAAATTTGATGACGGCGGGAGGGCGAAAACATCTGGGCAAATCACAAAATAAACGAGAGAAAGAGCCGTGTCTATATTTTTATTCACAAGCTCTGGTTCAGTTAGCCTCTCCTCTATTGACGACGACCGGAAGGACGCATCTGAGCAGCGGAATCCGCCTGAGAGTCGGTATTGGAAAAAGAAGACGAGCTGAAGACCGTGCGGACGCGAGTCGTCTTCTTCTCCTTGCAGCGGCGAGTCGAAGCATCCATCAGAATCTTACTGGCAACTTGCTGAAGACGCATGACACGGTCACAAATGTGGTCACCAACGGGACCGCCCTTTGCCAGGCAGTGAGTCGCATCGTCGTAGACCTCTTGTGCCGTCTTATGAATATCTATCAGTTCCTGGTTATTTTTCTGGTAGGAGTGCAATTCGCAGACCCTTTCGATGAGCTTCTTGATGACGGGCAATGAGGTGCGGATGGCCCTGGCACGTTTACAAGTCGACTCGTGGTGAGGGGCCTGCCTCTCGATGACATCTTTGACGAGGATGATTCCCGGCTCACATTCGGCCTCAAATTTGGGGCAGACTTTCGTGCACTTCGGCTCCTTGATACAGCTCTCCGACCTCTTGACAATTGGTCCGATCATCTCCTCCTCCTTGACAATGGGCTCCATCAACTGCTGCTCGCCATCAGCCAGTCGTTTAGCCTGCTCCTGGAAGAAGTCGGCCACTTGGTGAAGGAACTGCTCGCGTCGATACTTGCCACCCGGCTCGTTGTAGACAACAAAGCGAAGTTCCGTTTTCTCGACTCCGGGTTCGGGAAATGTTCGGCGAATTTTGGCCGCCTTCCGGGGCAGCTCCTTTTGACTGTGACGACTGCTGGATGACTTGGAACTGCGCTGCTTTTTGTGACTGCGAGACGACTTCATTCTAGCCAGTAGAAAGTGTAAATGATTGGAGAGCAATTGGGACAATCGTGGGGAGAAGATTAGACGGAAAATGACATGAATTTTCGAGGTCGACGCAGGTCAAATAATCAGGAAAGAAAGCCTAGTCAATTTTCAGAGAATAAAAGTTCCAGGAAAAGGAACGGCAGACGGGAAAAGGGGTAATAGGATCGTCGGGGGTACAAAAAGAACGGGCCGGCTGGTCGCCTGACTCAGGAAGAACTACAAAAAGGACGAACATGAAGACAGATGAATCAGAGGAGAAATGCGCCGGGAAGAGAAACTAAACAGGTTAGACTCTTGATCTGATTAGCTATTCGGAAGTATAGGAAATCTTTAAATAAACACATAAATGTCAAAAAAAGACAAAGAGAAAGTGGCGGGCGAGAGAGAGAGAGAAAGTATCGTAAGATCTTGGTTGTAAGATATCTGCTTGCATCGTCGTCTAGTGTTCGCCACTTTCTTCTCCAACCGGAAAATACAGCTGTTAAAAGTGTCACTGTCTCTCTCTGGGGGTGTTGCCGCCGCTAGCAGCCCCCATAATCCAAGAACAACGTTATGATAGCCGAATAAGAACCTGCTGCCGATGGCAAAACGATGACCTTATGATAAAACGAGGAGAGTTGCGACAGACATAAAGAGACAAAAAAAGGGACACGCGAGGGGAAGAGGAAGCTAGAAGAGAATTTCAAAGCTTGGAGGGCGAGATTGGACAAATACAAACGACGATGGATGATAAGGCGCCAAGGGGGAGACTTGACAGGACCGGAGTGCGCGACCAGAGAGATCTGCTCTGACCTCAGGAGGATGGGTGTAAAATGGCAGCGCAGGCAGCACAACAACAAGTGGTGCGCGAGCCAAACAAATTGACTGTGAGGATATGAACTGTGTATGTGGCACGACCTGACGACCGGAAATACGAGAGGGAGACACGTGTTCTAATCACAACAGACAACAAACGAGTCAGGAGAAAGGGAGACCTTGACTAAACGGCGTGTCAATTACCGGCTAAATGACTGGCAGGAGGACACACAGAGTTTTGAAAAGTCAACAGACAGCTCAAGGCCGGATCAGATTCGTTGACCGTATTAAAATTTGTCGTCCATCGTCGTCCAAGGAGGAGGGTGTGCCCCACTTGTCGCAGCTCTCTACGAGAGGACAAAAAAAATTAGACGCAAAGGCTTGAAACAATTTGAGCGAGACTCTAAAGGGCCAAGATTTACACGGTGGGAGTCCCGACCGGACAGCGTTCTTTCTATTTGCCCGAAAACTGCAAGCAGCAGCAGCTGTGCTGCCGCAGGCAAGAGACCTGCGCGACATTTTTGAAACATCGAGAAGGAAGAGGAAGAATGTGTGCGTGCATGGCCGAAGGGGATAATAAAATTGCTGGGTTTGGACAAGCAAATTACAGAGAGGAGGGCAGCCAGCCGGAGGAAAGAGCGGAACCAATTTGGCCCGGGCGAACTCCCTGATAAATCTGTGCCACAGGATGTGCGTCATTTGTGCAGCCAGTGATTCTTCTCTTCCATTTAAGAAAAATCTGTGTGAAGAGCATAAACTGTGAACTACGGATGTTATTGTCGACAGCGGACAAAGCCTAGAAAATGCATATAGCTATGCAAATAGGCGAAGTGGGAGAGAGAGAAAGCTCCTGAGACAAAAAAAAGACTAGGGATTGTCGTGACGGCTACCGATATGGCAGTGAATGGTTGTGTTTGGTTTTGTGATTTTACTGGGTGAAAAGGCGAGAAAACACAAAAACAACCACAATTCATTGAGTCTTTTTCTCGTGGTTTTTGAACAGATTCACACCCAAGATGTCCATTTCTTCGAGATTGATGCCTGCCATATTCTCTGCCAGATCGGGATATTTCTTTTTGAAGTTGGTGAAATAATGACGAGCAAGGAGACGACGTCGACGATCGGAGTCCATTTGAGAGGCGAGCATCGACAGCTGATCCTTATAACTGCTCGTCTCCCGCCTGATATGTCGAATCCAAAAGAATGTTATCAAAAAGACGACCACCGTAGTGAGGCAAAATGTCACCCAATCCATCTCTTGCAGAAACATAGGAGAAGATGACAAGAAATGTTCAAATATGCCGAGTTTAAACAAGAATAAGACTACCTAAATAAAAAAAAATTTATACACGTAATTTACAATCTCTGCATTGGAACAAATAAAATTAGAGTTTGCTCTTGTTGATGCTTTTGAGGACTCCCTCAAGCTTTAGAGCTTTCGTCATATCACCTTGTATCTTCAGTCTTTTCTGCATAAAAGCATTAGTAGGCGACAGCTTTCCATTGAAGAGATCTGGGAAGTCGGCAGCTGAACAGGTGAATTTCACATCAGCAGAGTCGTCGGTTCCGTCTTTCATAGAGCCATTTCCATTCTTCAAATCCAATACAACAGTTTTTTCGACATCTCCAGTAATTTTGAATTGGTAGACGGCTTGCATCTTGTCAACGAGTTCTTTCTGGACCAATCCGTTAACATTCTTTAGAACGTCATTTATTTGTGATCCAGATATTGCCTAAATTATTTTACTTGTGAACAAATGAAATAAATTTACTTTATTGATTTCCTTTCTACTTCTTTGGCGGTCCATATTAGTTTGAAAAACTTTATCATACTTTCCTCCAGGAATAAAGAAATCAGGCATAAGAGGAGCATCTAAACTTCAGATTCCAAATTTTAAAAAATAATTGAATACCAGGATCCATAGCATATTTGGTGAAATCGGTAACTCCTTCTTCACGGAGAACATCTTCATCAATGCAGAAATTACCAGTAAAGTCTCGGCTGTTTTTAGAGAGGACGGCATAGGCGGCATCAGCCATAATATCAGTCTGAAAACAAAATATTTTTTAACGATAAAAGGGATACCTTTCTACATCCGGCAGCGCCCGTTCCGGAGCTGAGCATATCCATGGCGGAAGTCCATATTCCAGTAAGAGGCCAGAGAGCGTTGACAGCGATGCCATACGGGCGGAACTCTTCGTGCATTCCCAAAACACACATTGACATTCCTATAAAATAATTATAAAATTAGCATAAAAAATTTGCATACCGTATTTAGCCATAGTGTAAGCCACGTGATTTTGGAACCATTGCTTTTCCATTAACAGGGGAGGAGAAATATTTAAAATGTGAGGATTTTTGCCCTGCTTGAGATAGGGAAGACAAGCCTTAGACATGAGATAGGTGCCACGAGCGTTGACGCTATGCATCAGATCGAACTTCTTCATGTCCGTGTCCTCGGTATTTGTCAGGCTAATAGCCGACGCGTTGTTAATGAGAATATCAATTCCACCGAAGCGCTTGACGGCTTCTTCAACAGCCTTATTCACGTCGTTCTCGTCACGCACATTCACGATACACGGCAGCGCCTTTCCTCCAGCTTTTTCCATTTCTTGAGCGGCCGTGTAAATCGTCCCAGGTAGTTTCGGATGAGCTGTGGCCGTTTTAGCAGCGATGACGATGTTGGCTCCATCCTAGAAAGTAACTGATAAAGTAGGTCGTCAGAAGTGAAAGAGAAACTCAGCTATGGGCGTATTCCGCTCAAATGAACTCACTTTTGCCAATTTCAGTCCAATCTCCTTTCCAATACCGCGGGACGCTCCGGTGATCAGAACTGTTCGGCCAGCAAACTTTCTGAAAAAGTGTATTGAAGAAAAATGTTCGGTAGTAATGCGAACAAACCCTTTTTTTGGTGGTTCGGCCATGCTGTTTTAGGAAGTACTAGAGAATAGCGAACAAGTAAACCCTGATCGCAGATGATAAGGCTACACTCTATTCAGAAGATAGAGAGCAGAAAATGCAGAAAAGCGTAAATAGAAAAGCACTTACCCTGTATTGAACATGCTGAAGGCTCCCTTTGGTACTACCTAAAAATGAGATAAATAATAGAAGTACATAAGAAAAAAAACTATAGAAGATGCAAATGAATGTTATATTTGAACAATGATTCGGAAGATAATGTGCACTGTCCTGCATGAAAAGCGAGCCGATAGGCAAAATGTTGACAAAACGGAGTGACCAACGTTTTCGCTTGAGGGTACAAAGTTCATGATTAGAAAACGCCTCCGAAGACTGATCTTGGTAAACGCAGTTTTGGTTGCAAACATTGAATACAGTAACTTCGAGAAAAATTATTCAACGGCATGCGTGGGGAAATTCTAAAGTTGAAATGAGCAAACAGAAGTTCGAACGGAAAATACAAAACAGCTCAACCCTCGGGCAAGTGGAAATATTTTGACACAAACGCAATAGACGACCATTTTGAATTTCTCATACTTCATCTATTTTCTTTACTCGCTTTTTATGTTCCACTACTTGTTCTTTGTTTTTACTATGGAAATTATCTTATATTTTCAGCTAGAAAGCTTATAAGAAGGGTAATACCTAGGAATGTTCGGAAAATCAGTAAGTTTTGTTTATTTGCAACCTTTACACAATTCCAGGATTCTGACGAAGATGAACAGCAATCTAGTGGAGCTGCTGCTCATCAAAAAAGGATGAACGTAATTGCTAATGCTCGAAGAGCAGAAACAACAAGTATATATGAAGAAGAAATGGAAACATTTAGCGTGAGTTCTAAAGCATCCTATTTTTTTACATTTATTTTTAGAGAAAGCGTCGCCGTGCGAGCGGTGAAGAATCATCAGAATCTGAAGATGAAATAAACAATGATGATGGAGAGAAAAACGATGCCGATCCTTTTAAAGAGCCTCCAACTAAAAAGCTTGACTTTGCTGCAAGAATGATGGAACAGATGGGTTATAGAGAAGGTGAAGGTCTTGGAAAACATGGGCAAGGTTAATATTTATATTTTTTTTCGTCAACATGCATTTTTTCTAGGACGTGTTGAACCTGTTGGCCTGTCCACACAACGAGGACGAGTTGGTTTGGGTCATGAAGCCTCGAAGGTACGTCTTTCTATATTTATATCATTTCTTATATCAATAGGTTGTTTCTCGAACATTTGATGAGCAATGGGATGAAGCTCAAGAAGAAAAACCAATAACGGAAGATGTGCTATGGATGCCAAAATGTAATGATCACGATAGGTTTAGTTTACCAGTTCTTTAATGTAGTTTTTTTAGAGAAAATGCTGCAACTGAAAGTGAAACAGATAGTTGGCTTGAAAAAGGGCCCAAAAAACTTACAATTGATGATGAAATAGAATTCTGTGCAGAAGAACGCCTTCAAGGCATGCTCAGAGCTAAAGATGTAAGTTGTAGATATAATCGAGAAAATATTTTGTTTCAGGTATTTGATCATCTTTCCGATAGAGATCTACGCGAAGCTCGTACAAGAGCAAATCCATATGAGACAATTCATGGTGCGTTTTTTCAAAATCGAGCTGCTATGAAGGCTGCAAATATGGACAAAGTATTTGATTGGCTATTCAGTCAAGAAGATCCGAAAAGACTCACAGTAAGCTATTTATCTCAAAATGATTTATATCTTCTTAGGAAAAAAATCCTGTCACTAAAAGACAAGGAGCAACTGTCCTCCCCTTGGCACAGCCGATTAATACTGATCGCGACAAGGATCTTTTTTATTTTGCCGATGTATGTGCTGGACCTGGTGGATTTTCTGAGTATATGCTTTGGCGAAAAGGTTTTTATAATACGAAAGGGTTTGGATTCACTTTAGCAGGTGCGTTTCATTACCTCTTTTTTTAAAAATAATTATTGTAGGCAAGGACGACTTCAAACTGGAGAAGTTTAATGCTTCTTCTCCATACTTTTTTGAGCCTTTCTATGGAAAACATAAAGATGGCGATGTTATGAATCCTGAAAATATTGACTCTCTCGAAGATTTCATTATGCAAGGTTGCTTATATTTATTTATTTTTAATCTTATCTTTTCAGGCACAGATGGTTTAGGTGTTCATCTTATGATGGCCGATGGCGGCTTTAGCGTTGAAGGACAAGAAAATATTCAAGAGATTTTATCTAAGCGGCTTTATCTCTGTCAGCTTTTAGTCTCGTTATGTATTGTACGTGACGGAGGAAATTTCTTTTGCAAACTTTTTGATATTTTTACACCTTTCAGGTAAGTTATTTTTTAGTTATTATTTTATTTCATTTCAGTGCTGGATTAATTTATTTGATGTATGTCTGTTACGATGAGATATGTTTGCATAAACCGCACACAAGTCGACCTGCTAATTCAGAGCGTTATATAATATGCAAAGGATTAAGAAGAGAATATTCTAATCGAGTTAAAAACTACTTGAAACGGTAAGATTCATATGATTATTTTTAAATTAATTTCTAGAGTAAATGTAGAATTGGATAAATTAAAAGATTCCACAAATGATGTTGTTTCTGTCGTACCGCTTGAAATCATGAAAGACGATGAAGGCTTTTATAATTACTTTGTGGATCACAATGAAAAGTAACACAGTACTATACAACCAATTATTAAATTAAGATTGGCTTTTCGTCAAGAGGTTTACCTCAAAAAATATCTCAGTTTTGCCAAGAATCAAGGGCAAATAGATAAAGATCAGGTAAAAAAACTTATTCTCCTTCAAATTAGTTTTAGGGAGATCTTCGTGATAAATGCATGCAATATTGGGAAATACCCGATAAACCTCGCCCGAGAAAAGAAGATAACTTTCGAAATAATCTTGGTGCTGTGAAAATTTTTGGGCAATTCTGTACAAAGGTTAGTGAGCAAATTATTTTTAGAAATGTCTATTGCAGACGCTAGGATCTGCTGATTATAGCGCAAAAATACCTCTTTTCCGTACTGATCTTTTTTCAAATCATGGAGATCGTCAGTTGAAATTTGCTGAATTTACTTGTACTCTCCTTTCTGAAAGAAGACCCAAACAACCTAAGTTGTTGGTATCTAAAGCGGTAAGGTATTCGTCTAAAAATATCTTACAATCTTGTCTAAAAATATCTTGTTAGAATTTTCTTTTAGAAAGGCGTTTTTATTTTCGATAAAGACTGGCAAGATTACGACGATACTGACATTCGTATACCGGAAAATACTATTCTCTTGGTAGAATTAACAGATTATCATACGCTTGTGGATGAGGTTGTTTTTTATTTAACTTTCCATATGTTTTGACATTCTAGAAGCAGCTGAAAAAGTCAAAATCCATTGTTCGAATTATCGATGCTGCCGTTTTACATGGTGATGATGTTTCAAATTTAAGTTATTCTCATCGTATGAAAGCTGCTGAAAAGTTTTGCAAAGCCCTTCATCGAGTAAGTAAAATTAAAATAAATATTTTCTTAAATTATAGGTTAATAACAAAATTGAAACTAGTGTCCCAGTTCAACGTCAACAAGGGCGGGGTCGCGTGTCAATGGAACGCTCGAAGATAGTATTAACACCAAGAGAAGTTGTGGTGGCCAAAATATTTGATCCAAGAGAACTGTTAAAGGTATACTCTTATAATATTTACTAATCAAGTTTTCTAAATTACAGAATAAACATAACTTCAAGCATCTATTTCATCATGGAGTACAGCATATATTATTTGAAGAAAATGGACATCTATTAGATGTAACTGCCGTTCGATTTGCAAGAATTTTGAGAGGTATTATTTTTCTTACTTTTTTTGATTTAGAGAAAAAACAAAAAGGTGTAAAAGTCTCAGGACACGTACATTATCACCATAAACTCATGGTCTGAAGACCGTCGTGTAATATCTTCATTGACGGCGGCGAGGAATCGAACTCGCGTTGTTTGCACCATAGTTCACCGCTTACGCATTACACCACGTTGCCACTTCAGTACCCCTTGCTGGCACCATACAAAATGTTGTTGAAAGCCTCTTTTCTGATCTTTTTCCGCTTATTGTTTTATTTTCAGATGAATGGCATATTGGTTGGTCTCGTACACAAAAACAAATCTACGCCTTCCAACCAAGCAGAAATTCTGTATTTCAACAGGATTTTGAAAAGTTTGCTACTTTTCTTTTTGAATACTTACGTCTATGTTTAGAAGCGGATGTTGTGCTCCTTTCTGGGACGTATCCCTCATGAAGAAACTACCAAATGGAGAGGTTAAATCTATGCAATATGTTTGGAGATGGGAAAGTAGCTGTAAGTTTGTTTTTGTTTTAAAATCTATTATTTTTTTAGTACAGGATGATTATGGGCCAAACGCCATTTTCACGATGCCGTCACATCAAAGCGGCATTACGATAGCAGAATTACATCAAATTGTAGAGAAGAATCATCAAGAAGTAGTAGGATAACTGTGCCAATAGCCAGTTGATATTTGTTAATTGATAATTCGGGTAATTTGTTTATAATCGTATTATTTCTATGTTACAATATGTAAGTGCAGAGACAATAAATTGATTGTTTATATTTCTCTTTTTCTTTCAGCATTGCAGCCCTTTGTGTTTATGTACAACTAAGCCAACCGATTCTGCTCGACTATTGCGTCCAAATTAAAGAGTAGTAGCTCTTGTTGTAGATTCCGAAATAGAGCAGTTATTACGTCCCTTTTAATTTTTCAGAGTAGTCAGGCACTGTAACTGGATACTAATTAGGTTTTTTTCTAGCGTTTTTTCCGCACCAATGAGAACTTATTCATAATCCAATGAAGCTGAATCATAAAATAGATGTCCTTTTTAATTTATGACCCTCTCCCTCTCTCATTTACGACTCTCCACTTTATCATGAATGCCTTCTTTTTTTTCATGACCTCTCGTCTCGTGTTATCTTGCCCCCTGATATTGTTTCTAAAATTATTCCCTCCATATTTCTAGCCGTCTTTGATCCGTCTCCTCCCTCGTCTTCACCCCCTTCCGCCCCCTTTTGTGCCCGTCTTTTTGTCCTCCCCGTTAGCCTCGTCACTTCTTGCTCAAGCGTGCTTTTCATCCTGAATCTCTTCGAAAAAAAGTTGAAGTGTCCCGTGAAATTCGATTTTTGGAGAGGTTGTCTAATTCTTTCCTTTCTTCCTGTTTTTCAAATCTCAAAGTTCTATAAATAGTTCTTGGATATTAAAAAGAAGACTTTCCCTTCCTGTCGACATCTGTTTGTCCTTCGGTTCATCGAAGCGTGTCGAGAGTCGAGGTGACGTCTGCTGGCTGATAACGGACACCGGCTGAGAGCGAACTTCGAGTCCTACTGACGCTTTTCCCGCTCCTTTTTCCAGTCATTGTAGATTTAAAAAAGACTCTGTAGTAACTCTAGACGGCCCGCATGTTCCGTAATGGAATGCCCATGTGACCTGGGGCAGAGCTTGACTGACCCACACTCTGTCCTCATTTTTCCTGCAAATTTCACGACTAGTACACATGACCGGCAGCTGCTACCAGTTTTTCAGCTGTTTTTTTCTATTAACAAGTGTCATCCGTGTGCTGTTCACCGCTCTTCTCAATATTTTTAAATAAGCACGGAAGTGGCAACTGATAACGACGAAAACAAGCTCAATCAACTGCCATTCGTCTATTTTTGTCCTTTTCCCCCTTTTAAAGACCAATTATCGAATTACCCTAATTGCAGACATTGGAATAAAAACTTCCCGGCTAAGTAAATAACCCTTACTGAGAGTTCTGAACATTTTCCCGGATATTATCTCGTGTCATCCGGCCATCTCCCATGGTCACCCGTGTTTTGCTCTTTGATGTCCTTCTCTTTCTATAAACATACATTCCCATCTGGCTGCCAAAGTTCCGTCTTCCGCTTGATCCCCCACTATTTCAGATGCACATTCTTGGGCCATTTCTTCTGCTTTTTTTATCTGTCGAGTCCGCCATCATTGGCGAATGGAATGACCCAGGACGAGACAGCTATGCTCCTAAATTCGGTCGACCTTGTGAAGAAGGAGAAGAGCCTACGGTATCAGCTGGTCTCAATGTGAGTCATATTCGCTGAAAAACATTGTATGGTTTAAGTTTTACGTGGACTCCTTCCGTGAGAAAATCTACGCCTTTAATTTCGAAGGCTGCGACGGCGACGGCAATGTCTATGCCGATGTCCCGTCAGCCGAGAAAAATCTTCCCGGTTAGTTAGACAATTGGATTACATCCGTTTTTCCAGCCGACAGTGCTCAATGTGAAGGCTTCAACATGACTGGATGGCCAACTTACGACGAGGAAGGACAGAGCAGCAGCCATCGTTGTCCGCCCGGTAGCTATTACATCAATTATGGTGAATTCTCCGCTATCTGCTGTGACAATGCCACTGCCGGTAACATTTCCTTTTAGGTTTTTTATTTATTTTTGTTGCAGAGCAATATAGAGAAGAAGTTGCATCAATGTGCCCAAATGGAGAAGAACCGTATACTCATGTCATCGTGTATAAGAATGAAGACGACGAGATCGAGAAGGAGGATACTCGTCGACTTATCGGTCGCAACTGCAGTCATCGATTCTGCCCAGAGAGTCATGTTTGTATTCAAGGAGTATTTGAAGCTTTCTGTTGTACTCCCCCACCGATGACAGAAGCTCCGACAACCGTCGATGTTCCGGAGGTCGAGACGCCTGCCCCTCTCGAGGTTGTCAGTTTCGGCCCTGATGACAGACTTTTTTAGGGAGCTGCAGATGGTTTTTCCAGTCTTTGGGTGGTTCTTTTGGCAGTTGTTGTTTTGACTTCGATCATAACTGGAGCTATTTTCTGGCGTCGTCGATCAAATTCCAAGAAGAGATATCCCCATGATCAGAGAGAAATCGCCGCCCTCAATCCATGACTGTCGTCGTCGATGGCCTCTTCTTGATCTCTCTCGGGTTCTACACATCTGACTGTCCTTCTCCTTTTGACAACGTAGCCTTTCTTCGTCTATATTATATCAATAAATATAACCATTTCTATAAATAGACATTTCTGTCAATTCTCCTTGTGACCCTACTATACGCGTCTTTTCTTACTTGTTGTCCTCGATATTTTTGCAGCCGGTTCGCTGAATCACCTTTGCTCAAAATGCAACACCATCCGGTTTTCTTGATAGAATTTCGGAATTCTCTTCGGGTAGCGGAGGAGGTTTACTCAATTCATATTTACGACACGATAACAGGGGGATATATAAAGAGCTATCCTCTCTGAAAAGAAAGAGTACATTGCTTCCGTGTGTCCGTCATCTCTTTTTACACCCATCCAGCTTATTCCGGTTCTTTGCTGCCGCATAACTCGTCCCCTATCACAAGTGGACAATCCTTGACCTAACTTTTTTTCTTATTTCATATAGTTCAGTTACAAACAGTTTTGTTTTTTTCGATCATTTTGACGTCATTTGTCTAATCGAATTAGCTTTTGAAGTGGCCCAAAAATCGAGGCAGTATCCCTTTTGTCAGTCTGCAGCGATAAATTAACCGCTTCAGTGGAAACTATTCGACGAATAGAAGTCTCTTAGGCTTCACCGTTTTCCCCCAAAAGATGAAGGCGCTCGTCGATAGATCATTGCGGTCTCTCGGGCAAAACATCAACCACACCGCCTTGATTGTTCAATTGACTCCCGGACATTTATCGTTTTTTTTTCACAAAATTGGTCACATTCTTCCTCACTCCATTCCAAATACACAATCCCCGATAAAATCTCTAAAATTCGTGGAATAAACAAGTCCATCTGATAGCGAATGTCAGGCGCTGTGCTCGAGGAAGACGTCGACCTTTCATTTTCTTTCTCCAAAATCTCCTCGATTATTTTTAACTCAAAAATATCAAAGATTCGAAGATTATTTTGTCTGGGCAAAAATTACTGAAAACTATCAGGCGGAGTACTCCCACTGATATAATTTGTCTGTTTTTCCCATGGCTATTTTTAGGAGGATTTTTATCGTGTTCTTTTATCTCACGGATCATATTATCCTAACAAGGAGATGATCCTTATAAAACTAGGGAAGGTGGCCCGAGGTATCCTTCTCACTTGTCACCGACCTTATGCACATTTTGGTCGAGAGCATCTTACCCGCCTGCCAGTCAGTTCCTTCTTCCCATTTGATGACCTCCTGCCTCTCTGATAAACAATCCAATTCTTGGCAAACCTGCCCTTCAATTGTGCCGTCTTTTGAAATCTCAAACTGTTCCCCTTACTCGGTCTCCCCGAACTTCTGCAGATTTTTCCCTTTTAGAAAATAAAATGATCGGAATGATGAATATTGGCCACGAGGACACAGTCGAGTTCTACAGCTCGGCTCGTCCCAGCTCTATTTTTGACCGAAGAAAGATCTCCAAAGATATTCGCTCGTATACAGAAGATGGGCGGATAATGATCAACGGTGCCCCGTTGCTGCCGACAGAGTCGCCTGATCAACTTTGGTCCGATTTGCTGCACAAAATGGTAGCCAAAAATATGGTGGATCAGTGTGTCGACAAACCGGGTGAGTCTATGCCGCTGCCCATGATATTCGTCTTTTCAGGCGCCTTTGCTACTCTCCTTCGTCGACTGTCCTCCAAAATCAGTGGCTCATTCTCCCGAAAGTCGGAGAAGAATAAAGACAAAGAGCCCGATGTCGTCGAGCTGGCTGACGAGGACGATGCCGCTCACATTACCCGAATTCGGATTTTAACTCAGGCACCGCGTAAAGAAAATCCTCAGAATGTTGAGGATAGAACAATTTTGAATCGACTGATGAGAGAGAGGGAAGCTCTCGAAAAAAACGCACCTAAATTCAGTACGGTCAGTATCATTTGTAATATTTTTACAACGGAATTTAGGAGACGGACCGCGGTCATTACTTAGAAGATCACCGCGTCGTAATCGAGGTTGACCGACTCTAAAGAAAAAGAATATTTCAAACAAAGAACAAGCTTTCTGTACATTTTATCCCAGAATAACAAAATAAATATAAATGAGATAAAAATACATTTTATTGCCATGATTGAAATGATATGATGTCCCTAATCGAAAAAGGGAAAAGTTTCAATGGCACCGGTGAGGGGATCGATGTAGCTGAAGAGACGATAGAACTTGATGAGGGCAGGCAGACTTGTGAATTCACGCCTATTGGCCTCGCCGGCTTCGACGCGCCAATAGTACTCGTCGTGGATGTTGCCATCTCGACGATAGCTGCGTCTGACGATAGGGAAGTGCATAAAGTTTCCATTGGTTCGACGATAACACATGCAGAGGTCGATCTGATCCGGGATGAGCTTCGTCTTATCCAGTCGATAGTAGAGTACAAAGCCGGCGTGATGACCCTCGACTTTTGTGGTGGCCTCCTGTTCCGTCGCGCTTCCGATGAAGACATCGTCCTCCGAACCGTATGCATATTTCTCATGGAATGTCAGGTACTCGGACGATGACTTGCTGTCCGAAGTAATCGTTCTGATCTCCGAGAAGGAATCCAATGTCGACACGGAGGCAGGCTTCTCCGACCTGGCGGCAAACTTCTTCCATTCCTTGCGTGATAGCTGCTTGGTCGAAGGCCAGACGAGTCGCTTCTCTCTGTTGACCAGCCGGCCGTATCTGTCCTCCTCCACGCTGTAATCTGGCGCTGTGATGGCTTCTTCATCTTCTGATCGAGTCGGCGTCGAATTGGAGCGGTCTTTCTTTTTCTTCTTTTGCTCTTTTTTACGCGATGGGCGGACACTAGTGCTACTCGTCGGGCTGCTTTTCGTACTTTCTCGGCGACCCATGTTTGGGGAAAACAGACGGAAGAATGAAGCTGTATTCTAGATATTTAGAATTGACCTAATTTAACCAGTAAAAAACAAGGTTATTCTAATTTTCATGAAAAGAATTTTGGAAAAGGTTCATGAACCAAGTTTCGTTTCTCCTGGACCCGGATCTTGTCCAATATTGAACTCGATCCTTCTACTTGCGTTAATGAGCCCGGTGGTTTTCGCTTCCCAGCTGATAATCTCTAGCTTACCAACCTCCGCTAATCCGTTCAGAATACTCGACATTTCCTCGTCGTAATGGATTATTCGAGTAGTTTACCCACGGGAATAAATAATAGAAAGGATACTGTACTTCCTGTTATTTTAAAAATCTATTTATCCCTTACGGTGTTTCCTCTTTGTACTGTAATTCCGGTTATTTTGGTTTAGCTGTGGCTAACGGCGGCAGTGTACTGCGTCGACTCGAATCGACTCGACATCATAAATTGTGTGTTGATGTCGAACCGTGTCAAGAGGTTGAACCGATTCTGTGTGTCTAGTCGAAAAAGTCGATGTCGAAACAATGGAATACGTGATCTACTCGACTCGACAGTTCCTTATTTCTTCTGTCGATGTCGAGTCGAGCTAGATTTTGCCGTCTCAGTTCGGCGCACAGCACTAAAATCCGTCATTGCCTCTTTTTAGTTTAAAATCTTCTCCGCTAATGAGCTCAAGCAACTTGTATGAAGAAATTATGAAAAAGCACTGAAAAGTACTGAATTAATTTCCCAGAAGAATTTCCTCTTTGTGTCTACACGGATGACGCCATTTCGGTCGATATAAAGAAGATTTTCTCTAGAAGGAGATCAGTCTGGCTTTGAGGGAACTTCCCAGCTTTACTTACTTCTTTTTTTTTTTGCCAAAATATATATAGCCAGACAGTCCTTTTAGTTCAAAAATATTTCCACGATTGACATAACAACAACTGAAAGAACTACACTCGTTTTTGATTATATAAATAATATAATCGCTTTTTTTATACATTGTAATCTTGTAAAACAGAGATCTACTTCGTATAAATTCTGTCTAATTTAAAAATATTCTTTACAAAAAGCTCGAGAAAGGATAGAATTTAATTTAAAATTACAAAATTTTTTCTACTTCTTCTGCATACAAATTTTCTTCTGCATACAAATTCTAAGATCTAAATTATCAGCTGTAATAATCAGCTGCCATTCAATTTCTGTGTAGAGAAGTCGTTTCTCTATTATTGTAGACAGGTGATTGAGGCTGTGTGCACAAAAAAAAGAGGCGGAGCCGCTAAAAAAGGGTACAAAAAGATTGCTCGAAGCAATATTCTGTTAAGCTTGCAGATCAATTTCCCAGTCCCTTCCTACTTTCCCCCATGTTCTCCTAATTACTTTATCACCTGTGACTCTTGTTTTGATTCTCTCCCCATCCATTCAGCTGCCCTAATATCCCGGCATTTCTCAAATCCTGTCATATTTATCCTGAATCCCGTCAAACTGACGTAAATCTTGCACTTCCCCCTGCTATTTTGTTATTTTTCTACTTATCTCCTCAATTTTTTAGCTATGCTCTACTTGGGTTTGTTGAGCCTTCTTCTCCCAGCTGTCAACTGTCTAAATGTCAGCTTCGAACCAGCGGAATTGGATAAATTCAGGACGGATGAAACACGGTAAGATCCATTGAAAATATTAATCCTTTCAGGAATTTATTGATAAAAATGAACGGCATAAAAAAGACGGAAAACATTTCATTTGAAGCGGAATGCGAGGATACTTTTCTCTGTCGGGTAAAGGCCACAGTAATCTGATTGGAAGTCCTTCCAGGTCATTCACAAAGAGATCGACGCGGCTGTTGTCAACGTTATCATCCGGGCAGATTTCTTAGGATTTACAAGACTTAATTTGAAAATAGACGGACGGTGAGGAGTTGAGTTTCCCTGACAACAAATAATAGAGAGTACACCTATCCGCTGAGACTTCTCCGCTCCCGATCGGGTCATGTCATCGCCAGGACCTTCATCTCATCTGTGACCATCTTCGTCCTCTTTGTCACCTTCATGATGGGAACACAACTTAAAGTGGATCATATCGCTAAAATCGCTAAGAAACCTATTGGCCCGCTGGTTGGATTCTGCTGCCAATTCGGCCTAATGCCAACGGTCAGTCATCTGAGTGTCTAACTGTGTCTTTAGATCGGCTTTCTCTTGGCCAACTATTGTCTAACATCCCAAGATGTCTCTGTCCGACTGGCTCTCTTCGCCTTGGCCAGTTGCCCCGGTGGGGGGAAGTCCTCTTTTTGGACAATCATCTTCAACGGCAATTTGGATCTTTCAATCGCGATGACATTCTTCCAAACTTTAGCTTCAATAGTCATGATGCCATTGTGGTTAAAGACTCTTGGAACACAATTCATGGACAATACTCGGGTTACAATGCCTTTCTTGCAAATATTCAAGGTGGGGACTTATCCTCCGTCACCGTCGCCTTTCAGAGTCTTCTCAATCTCATTGTTCCCACTCTTTGTGGAATGGCTCTTACCCACTTTCGTCCCCAATACGTATCCCTAATTCAAAAATGGATAAAGGTATTTGAATCGGTAAAATATTAAACGTCTCCAGAGAGTCGTCTGGTTTGCAATGGTCTTTCTCACAGCTGTTGCTATTTATTGCAACTTCTACATGGTTTGGCTCGTCAATTGGGAGATGTTTATCGCCGCCTGTGCTCTTCCCTGGCTCGGTTATCTGGCCGCTTTTGTCGTCGCCTCCTGTTGTCGACAGACTTTTAAGGATACTGTGACAATTGCTGTCGAAACAGGGATACAGAATAGCGGTAGGATATTCTTTCAATGAAACTTACTTGTTTTAGGTATTGCTATGGTCCTGATTTATATGTGCCTCCCTGAACCCGAATCGGACATTGCCTTTGTCATCATTTTCGTCTCCGCCGTTGTCACTGACAAGCCACTCATTTGCATCTACCTCTGGTCGAAAATTTATCAGAAAATCTGTAAAGGGGATACCATAACCCAGGTTGAGTTTAAATTGGTCAGACACAGAAAAATATTTAGAAAAAAGGGAATCTGGAAGAAGATGAGAGCTCTGTCGAAATGCGAGCGACATTGGAAACCGAACGAGAAGAATTCGAGGAGGAGGACAAGAAGCCAGAAGAGACCGCCGTCAAGGTCTAGTGCCCTACCTCATTTTATTTTGCCATTTTTTATTAATAAATATACAAACCGGGATTATATCTTCCTGGTTGAAAGTCTCACCGACTCATATCGGCCAATAATCGCGACTTCAACGACATCTTCCGTGCTCGACATCGAAGTAGATCCACATGTTTGAAAAGAAATTTTCGCTTCGCCCTGTCTCTTTTTCCATCCAAATACTGAAATTCAGCAATCTAACTGTGGTTTTTCTAGCGTACCTCTAGCTTTTCTTTCAGCAATCTGTAGCACAATTTGTAGCCGTCGCTTGGCGGAATGGAGTGGCCCTTCCTCATGGCCCTGCAGACTTTTTCCCTCCGGGACCTGTTCAATTCGTCAAGCTCTTGCCTCGCATTTATATAAAGTGATTCCGCGTAGAGATACTCTTTCATATAATAGTTTTGTTTTAGTTCCAAGATCTGGAAACAGCGCTATAATCTAAAAAGAGCCAGAACTCACTTTGATCTCCTTTTCTAGGTGTCGTATCTCTTCGACTCTTTCCAGAATAACTTGATGATAATCGGGAGGAGGACGGATATCATCGCTTCTAAATGAAATCATTTTATAAATAGCCAGCTTTTTTACCTTCTAGGATATATCTTGGAACAGCAAGGCTCTTCAGAAGAGTCCTTTTTGAAGATTTTCTTCAGGAATTTAAACATCAGGATAAAAGTAGCGGGCAAATGGGAGATAATGCCCGTGAGCTGGGCGTATCATCAAAAGGTGCCATTTTCTCTGAGGATACAAAAATGCGCCGAGGTCAGCCTCTCCCTCTCTCCGCGGCTACTGACCATCGGGCAACGGGCGGTTGACTGAATCACGGGATCAAGTCATCTGGCAATTGTGCATTGTTAGAAAAAAGTTCCTTTGTCGATTATTGTCCTTTTTTGACACAGATCTGAGAGGCATATTCCAATTTATTCAACAACCGACGGATAACTTGAAATGAATTTAATTTTGTTACACACTTAAGTGAAGCTATTAAAAAACCAACCACATCACCGTACTCCCTCAACAAGCCGACCCCTGGCCGATGGTTTGGCTTAATCTTACAATTTTGAAAAGAAGTGCTAATCAGTAGAAAAAAAACCCATAAAAGTGCCCATTTCCAGGGTTCTAGGGCCCAAAATAACTCCGAATCCTATGATTCCTAAGGTTTTTTTTCCCAAATTTTATATTTGGGAACTCCTGCCAGTTGACCATAGCACATGCGTGCAGATTTTGAAAACCAAATAGACCATCTTGCTCGTTTCGTCGAGCTGATCGCGATGGTATGTTACTACGCAGGAAGTCCACATTTTTCTACCCCTTCGCATGTTTGTCTCAGTCAACCAAAAGCAGATTGCCAGGCTATTTCTGATGTCATTGGGCGATGAACTGTCAAAGACCATTCCCAGCCGGTTTTTATCTGGATAATTAGCAATGTTTCTCCTTCCAACAGCAGCCTATAAAAAAGGCCAAAAAGATAGATGTTATATCATCAGTAATGATAGTATAGCCCGGGGGATCATATCGACTTCCTAGCTGACTGTCAATTGGATTAGCATGTCGACTAATGTCAGTCCATCATGCCGTCGTCTTTCTTGTCACCGGTTAGCCAGTTTGGCGACAGTCCATTGGCAATCTCAATCCGATTCCTTGACCTTCTTCCTTTGGCTCATTTGTTTTTCACTCATGGGTTAGTGGGTCGTCGTCTTCCATAATTACCAGTAGCTATTCTGGACCGGGAATACTTCTCTCTCTCTCTCCTCGATTACGTCCTCGCGCGGACTTCTCCGTGTCACAAAAAGTAAACAAAAGCGACATCGCCTAGCCTAGTTGTCGTCTTCTGCCGTCCAGTTCGGCCCATTTTCTCCTCTAGTCTGATCTCCTCTCGATCTCCCCCTCTCTATAATCCAATAAGAAGTCGATTGGATGTGGTCATCGAAGCCGCTGTGCCGTTGGCATTGTGATAGCCGGCGGCAAATCGGCGTAACGGGTTTTGTGACGCTTATCGTTGAACTGCGTTGCGCAGCCGACTTGTCTCTCTCTCCCTCGGGCGACGTTGGTCAGGCGAGGGAGAATGACTGAGACCGCGTGGCTTCTTTCCTCTTTAAATATGGTTATCTGGGCAAAGAACTGGCCTTCATCCTTTTCAAGGCTTTTTGATTCACCGGGTTTGCTTCGCCTCAAAATCCTCCTCTGTAGCCATCTGTCCGCTGCCTGATGTCCATCTCCGTCTTTTCTAGTTCTAATACTCTAAAATGTCGCTATTACCTTCCATACAGTACTCATTTCTTGTTATTCGTCTGCAGATCCACGGGCTTCCTGCTTCATAAACCAGCAAGAGAAAGTGCAAGTCCTCAGTTGTCCTCTCTTCCTCCAGTTAGCCGCTAGTCGCCTAATTTTTATGTTTCTTGTTCTGGATGTTGAGTGGACACAAGTTTTCCGGTTCTTTAGCATCGTCTTCTGTGTGTATCGGCACTTTCTGTGCTTTCTCTTTTCCTTTTTCCTCGCTCCTCTTCCCTCGTCGACCTGTTTATGATTAGCTGCCGACCTCTTTCTCTCTGTTTTAGGATGATGGCCAGCTGGCCTCTCCTTTTCCTTCTGGGTCTGGTTCAAGCCTCGAATATTCCCTGTGGGAGATCATTCGTCCCGTGTCCAAACGAAGGGATAAAAGAAACACATTTTCAACGGGATTCTAGTAAGATGTTTTGATATTTCATCTTGATTTTTAGACGTCGTCATAACCCACAGAATTCCCGATGGCTTATTTTGGGTAGCTTCTAACGAAGCCAAGAAAGAAGTCCAGGAGCTGTTCAACTTCACCGATCCTGGCTATCAATATTCCGGTGGGTGGTTTCTCCACTCTTTTTTAACTTTCTTCCCTTCCAGGTCATGTTCTCTCCTCGACCGTCGACCAATGGTCGCAGATCCACCGCGTAGACCAAAAGGCTCTCGAGAGAAGTAAGGCTGCCTATATCTCTGTGGCCATGACAAAGAGACTAACGCTCCTTGGTCTCCGAGAGCGGGAGCTTCGGTTTGGCATCGCCCCATCGCAAGTCTCCTCTTCTGTTGGAAACTGTCCTATTCCTGTCGTCGACCGATGTTATGCCACAAATTACCGGTAGATTCCTCTCGTCTCTTTTCTACTTTTTTAATTCAGTTCCTTCTCTGGTCTTTGCAATAATGTTGGCCAGCCTGACTGGGGAGCCAGTCATACTCCTCTGGGAAGAATGCTCAAACCCGTCTACTCAGATGGCGTCAACATGCCCCGGGAATCTGTCGCTGGGAAGCCACTTCCATCAGTCAGAGGCCTCTCACTGACTCTTTTCTCACCAGCTGGAAAGGCTCATTCCACGGTGACAACGATGTTCGCCCATTGGATGCAAATTGTCGCCTCCGATATGGTCAATGTTGTCCAGCATCAGGCGATCATCGACGGTAAGGTCGTAGACCTTCCTCACCTCATTTTCCAGGCATTGTCCGTCCACTTCCCTGCTGTAAGGCCGGCTTCTTCCACCCGTCGTGCGATGCCATCGATGTCCCCTCAGCTGATCCAGCCTATCGCAATCGTCTTACTTGTATTCCTCGTGCCCGTTCCTTGATAGCTCCACGAAATGCCTGTGCTTTGGGCCCACGGGAACAAGCCAATTTGGCGTCTTCTTTCCTCGACGGCTCTTTTATCTACGGATCAAATCAAGAGAGAGCTAGACAACTACGAGCTTTTAGAAATGGTTTGCGGCCTCTTTTACCAGGTATTTTCGATTATTTCAGGTCTGTTGAGAACTGCTGGAAGCGTCGGAGAATTGCCGCCAACTGATGCCAATGTGAGATGTCAGGCAGTCCAAGGCAGATGCGCCATTTCTGGCTCCGACGATGTGAATCTCCTCCCCGGCGTAACCGCTCTCCATACAGTTTTTATCAAACAGCACAATAGAATTGCCAACTATTTGAAGGTAGCCCTTTTAACTACCAGAATTATTCCTTTTTTTAGGAGCTGAATCGTCATTGGGGAGACGACAAGCTCTTCGACGAGGCGAGAAAGATCGTCTCGGCTCAGGTCCAGCATATCACCTACAATGAAATGATTCCCATTCTTCTTGGAAGAGAGAACATCGTGTACGTTATTTTCTCTGTTTTGTTCTTAATTGAATTTCAGTAAATATGGACTGAGCCTGCATGAGGCTGGCTATGACGCGGACTATGACATGCACATCGAGGGAGCTGTCCTCAATGAGTTCGCTTCAACTTTTCCTTATATTCTCTGGACTCTTCTACCGAATGACGTCATTTTCTCACAATTCAATAATCCCAACAAATTATTCGAACCAAGAGGAACGGAAAATATTCTCCATCATCTTCTGACTTCAAATATTTATACTCCTGGGCTCAGGGTCAATGATGAAGTAAATTTATCTTATTTATACTAAAAACATTCATTTCCAGGTGAAAAGTGAATTTTTAAAGGACAACGAAGAATTTGGATTGGATCTTATAGCAGAAGCGTTATCTTTGGGAAGAGATCATGGCATTCCTTCTTATACCCATGTCAGGGCACAATGTGGATTGGGAAAGGTCAGCTAGCGATGCGCCCACACCCATATAACCTCGGCAGCAAAGGGAGATGATCTTCTCGCTTTAACTCGACCATTAAACTTACCTGGCTGGGTGTTTCGATGCGATCAACAAGGCATCGACACCATGGCGAGGCTATTCCATTGCACTTTTGGAATGGCTGACCCGTGAGGCAATTCCGAGTTGGAATTCGCCTACAGCTAAATTTTTGCGTGAGGGGCAGCGTTCGCGCAGCCCCGACAAAACTTTGAAACAAAAAAAGTTTTTAGGTTCGTTCTTTCCACGAGCTGAAGGACTATTTTCAATCGGATGTAAAATTTGAGTACATCACTTCAATTTATGAAAATGTCGACGATATCGACCTGCTGGTCGGCCTCCTTGCCGAACAACCCGTGAAAGGCTCCCTCCTTGGTCCAACTTTTGCTTGCATTGCCGGAAAACAATTCCAACGGGTAGGCGAACACTTTTTCTGCTTCAAAATTACTGACAGATTTTTAGACGAGACGAGGAGATCGCTTCTGGTACGAGAATTACTTTGCCCAGTCCGGGTTTACGGAGTCTCAGTTGATGGAGATCCGAAAGACCAGCCTAGCGGAAATTCTTTGCACAAATACGGACATTCGTCGTGTGCAGAGCAATGTCTTCATGAAGGAGAATGTCTTCGAAAATATGGCTGTCTCTTGTAATTCGTCAGTCTTAGCCAGTCCCTCTTTTGACGAGTGGAAAGACACCGAAGGAGTTCCGACTCTCCCCGTAAGACAAGAGACCATCGAAAAAGTCATCCAGTTGGCTATTCACAACTTAAACGACCAAGAGAAAAGGGAGACTACAAATTTAAAGCGGAGTAAGTCAAATGACGGCAGTTGGCATCGATTATTCAGATCAGAGGCCATTCCAACGAGGGGATCCCCTTTTCGCCTATACCAACATGATGAGAGCCAAACCCCAAGCCAAGCAAGTCTCCCAAATATCGGCTGTACTTCTCGAAACGACTAAACTCCTCCTCAAAGGGTATGTCTTCTTCCCTTTTTGGAATATTCTCCTTTTAGAGAAGGACTGACGGAGGATGAGAGACTCCCAGCCCTGGATACTGCCACCTTGCAGAAGATTCTTCCCGAAGTCAATGTCCACTCTTTTGTTAATAATTACACGGCCTTTTTGTCAGAGAATGGGCAATCTTCCTACGATGACTGTACCCCGAAAATGTTGCCTTGTGACCATACGTCAAGGTTTCTTACTTATTTTGAGAAAAATTTTAGGTTGTTTTCAGATATCGTACCTATAATGGTTGGTGTAACAATTTGAAATTTCCACAGTATGGAAACTCTTTTGGACCGTTGAGACATCTTCTCCCGCCAGTCTATGATGACGGCTTTGATTCTCCCAGGATCCGAGCCAAAAGTGGAAAGGCCCTTCCCAATCCAAGAAGAGTAAGAGATTTAGATAATGGAGAAGAGAAAAGATTTAGATATCTAATCGAGTTTGCGAAGACCGTGACATCAGCCACATCAAATTCACACACATGGTCATGCAATTCGGACAATTATTAGACCATGAGATGACACATTCCCCAATAGCCAGAGGACCCAATGATGAGATATTGAATTGTACCCGTTGCGACAGTCCGGAAACTATCTCTGTACACTGTGTGCCTATTCGGGTCGAGAAGGATGACCCCTTCTTCCCGACACATTATCCCAACGGCGAGCCGAGATGTCTCCCTTTCGCTCGCTCCCTTCTAGGACAATTGAACCTCGGCTACAGGAATCAGATCAACCAATTGACGGCCTATATCGACGGATCGGCCATCTATGGATCGACGGTATGCGAAGCCAAGGCGCTGAGGATGTTTACCCGAGGATTGTTGAATTTTACTGACTTCGGCCACGGTCAGATGATGTTGCCCCAAGGAAATCAGGAAAAAGACTGTCGATCTTCCCACGATGGTATGCCATGTTTTGTAGCAGGAGACGAGAGAAATTCTCATCAGCCGGGATTGACTGTCATGCATACTTTCTTTATGAGAGAACACAATCGGATAGCGATGCAATTGTCACAAATCAATCCACATTGGACGGACGACGTCGTGTATCAGGAGGCTCGGCGGATCAACATCGCCGTCCTTCAGCATATTACCTTCACTGAATTCCTGCCAAAAGTCATTGGATTGGATCTCCTGAATGCTCAGAATTTGGTACCGAAGAAGAGTGGCTACTACACGGGCTATGACGGTACTTGCGACGCGGCCATCTCCCAGCCATTTGCGACGGCGGCCTTCCGTTTCGGTCATACTCTCATCAGACGGATGTTCCCTCGAATGAATTACAATTATAAGTAAGCTTTTTGACTGGCACTTTTAATAAAATTACAGAAATATGTCAGAGCCTGTGGATCTTGCCCAACATTTTGGACATGTCGGTCCACTTTATGAGAGAGAAGCCGGCGGTTTGGATTCGATGTTGATGGGATTGTTGGGAACTCCGTCGATGGCCTTCGATCGTCATATTACTGTAGCTGTAAGAAATCATCTCTTTATGAGACGAGGAGAGAAAACCAGTGGAATGGATCTGGTTGTGTTGAATATTTTACGAGGAAGAGATCACGGAGTACAACCATACAATGATTTGAGAGAATTCTGTGGGCTTAAGCGGGCACATAAATTCGAAGATCTCAGGGTAGTTACCAAGTTTATTAAAAGGAAAATATAATTCAGACAGAAATGGACAATGAATCTATTGAAGCGCTGCAATCGGTTTATGAAAATGTCGACGACATTGACCTCTTTCCTGGATTGGTTTCAGAAAGACCAATGAAAGGAGCTCTGGTAGGCACTGACCCTCAATAATACCGTAGGAATTCCAGCTAGGGCCTACAATGTCTTGTATTCTGGCGGAGCAATTCGGACGATTGAAGAGATGTGATAGATTCTTTTATGAAAATGACAATAACGCGGCCAGATTCACTCCAGGTGGGGGAACTTATAGGGAAAAGGCAAGGGAATTTAGTGCAATTAATGGAAATTCGAAAAGTTAAATTGGCTAGCATCTTCTGTGCCAATAGCAAATATTTAAAGACCATCCAGCCAAATGTATTCGACCAGCCGGATGATTTAATGTAAGTCCGAGCGATACAAACAGCTGATCTTTTAGGAATGCTCAAGTTTCTTGTGATGACATTCCACAAATTGATCTCTCTCATTGGAAAGATAGAAGTATAGACATTTTCCGCTGTTTTTATTTTAAAATATTAAGAGCATTGTGAAATGAATGGGCGGACAATCCCATTGGGAGAAACGACGCATATGACACCTTGTGTCACTTGTACTTGTACCCTGGATGGCATCACTTGTCATCCAAGAAAAGTCGACAGCTGCGAAAAACTCAGCCATAAATATTTGCTCACGGATATTTCTAAAGTAAGATTGAGGAGTATAAAGAAGACGGAAGATTTTTAGGACACGTCTTGCATGATTCAATGCTCGGACCTCATGAAACGGAAGTAATTTCTGCCATTTCTTGTAAGTTATTGCTGGTGCAATTTATCTATTTGTATATATTGTGATACAAAAAGAATAATAAATATTCAAATTCAGTGATAGAATTCCCGAGGATTCCAGAATTATAAAAATGGCTAGATGACTCGAAAAATCGAAGAAACTACTGGAGAAAACCGCTCGCCAATGGATTCTAACTGGGGAAAATTGCTAGCCAATGGTGTTTTCTTGGGGAAAATTGCAAGCGAAGGCAGTTTTCTTGGAGAAAAGATAGAGGCTTTTTAAAAAAGTCGGAGAATTTATTAGGAAAGACAATTTGATCGGCAAAAGATGGAAATTAGCCACAGCAGCCACCACAGGGGGCAGAAGAGGCAGCCATACCGTAACAGCCTGAAATTATTCTGATCATTTTTATTGCCAAGAAACCTCACCATAACAGCATCTCTTAGCCCGAATGACTTCTCCAATCTCGGATGACTGTAGAATTTCGTCATTTCCTTGGTCGATTAATTCCTCCAAAAGGGGTTCTTGTTCTTCGACGAGGATGGTCGACGAGACAACGATGAGGAGACAGAAGAAGATGATGAGAGAACGCATTTTGTTGTTGGATTTCCAAAGATTTTCGACTGTTTTATATACTCCTGGGGATATTTACACGTGAAATATTGGCTCGGTTACGTCGAAGGGCGTTTCTTTGTCTCCTCTGTGGATTTATGAAAATGAGAGGGGTGAAAAACTTGGATCCACTTTTCTCAACGATTTTTATTTCGGTGAATTCAGCTGTTTCTGACTGAGAGCCGAAGAGACCTGGTTCTCCCTTTTATAAAAATATGAAAGCTTTTTGGTATCAAATTTTATTACATAGAATGAGACAGGGGCAGGCGGCCCGACCGGATGGCGCAATCGACTAGGTGGATCCACGCCGATCAAATTCTCGACTGGGCACAAAATTCACAAGGTAACACCATCATCACAACAGAACGTGGGGAGACGACAATAATCACAAACAACGTAATGTATAAATAAAAACGCGTCAATAGTACCAGAATGAGAAGACTCGCAAAAAGGCAAAAAATGCTGAGTTTTTTGGAACGAAATTTTGTAGATACTATGACGCCCGGAACGGGGACCCGATACCAAAGATCAATGGAGACAATGCACGGGTTCGAATGTGCCAGGTAGGAAAGAGAGAAGAGATGAATTTTGATGGAGGTCGATGACAGTGATCAAGCGGAGGAGACGATAGGCAAACGGACGGACAGCCACACAGCTCTATCTATGTATTATTGTCGCGGTTGCGGTTGTTGTACAGCGGCGACGCCTGGTGGAGGTGCTGTTCCACTTGTACTCTGTCCACCTCCTTGTTGGAAAAGGGCCGGTAACTTTGGCTTGTCTTCAAGTTCTTTATATTCCAATTTAAGTTCTTTTGGAATCTTAAAAATAATTGAATAAAGACAAAAAATAAGTCTACCTTTCGCCATTGAAGTGGATCGAAGACATTATATTGCCCTTTTTCAAATGTGGCCGTTTGTTCTTTCACACCGCCATATTGCGATCGTGTCAACCAAATGCCATCCGTCTTATGAAACCTCCAATCTCGACTATATCTGAAATTAGACAAAATAGTTTAAAAAAAGAAGAAATTATTACAATTCACAGGCAGCAGCCAGCTGATACACTTCACCGGGGCAATTGTAAAAAAGATAGAAGAGCACATCTTCTGACAGCTTGTTCAGCTTCACCGGTGGTAATTTTTCCCTCACATGGGCATTTGTCAGATATTCTTCAGGCACCTGGAATGGGAAATTGAGAAAAGTCGAAGGGAGGACACCTACTTTGACATCTAGCTCGTGTGGCCTAACTGGCGTATCTGCCCATGGACCTCCAAATGTTGTATACAAATGTCGCCTGAAAGTTTTGTACTCATTTCGACAGTAATTGCTGAATTTTGGGAATCCTTGACAGTCCGTCGTGGTGTTGTGCCCCGATTCGACTCGGCTCGGATCGAGTCGATGGAGTCGAGTCAAGTTGAGCTCGGCTTCGATCCAACATCGACACAAAAAATAAAATACAGCGTCGATGAAATATTTCTCCGTTTTTTCAGCTCAACTTTGATCGACTTCGACGTCGACTTTATCGAATCGAACACTCGCTTCGACTCTCTCGACATCGACACACAATTTCCAGTGTCGAGTGGAGTCGGCGCACAGCCAGTCCCCCGAATTGAAAACTTTGCCATTTTATAGCGAAATGTTGGAGATCAAAGCCCAGAGCAAATATTTTGTAATCCGATATAAAAACATGTTGTACTCACTCGGATAGATTGAGATTGAGCCCCAATGTCGTCAGATCGTATCCCAGTGCCAGACTGACTATTGACGGATTATCCACAGTTCGTAAGTATGTTACCAATCCCGCCATTCCAAATTGATCTGCTAACATTTTACCGGGAATATTTGTCACTTCTCCTGAAATTTATGTGAAATTGTAGTGAATTTTGCAGTAAAGTCAGATGACTCATAGACAAAGATCAAAAGAGTGAGTTTGTGTTGAAAATGCAAATCTTTAAACGGGTTACAGCTTTGTTCTTTGGGATAAAAGAGAGGAAAAACCAACCGTCAGGATGTGTGATGATGCCTTTCATTTCTCCGGTATGCTTCGCCAAATGCTCTGGATGGCCAACGGCCGCCAGCATATCCGACGTCTGGCTCAACTGAAAATAGACAAAATTATAAGGAAAAAAAAAGAAGATATTTTCCCGGAACCCGGGTTACGTTGCGCAAACACACGCCACCACGAACGACGTTTAATTCGACAGAATCGATTTGACGGGCAAAAAAAACAGGGGCCGACGCTCTTTACAAGGATCTTTTCTCACTCTAAAGGTCTATTCACACTTTATCAAATAAAATATAGTCCATTTCGAACGGCCGTTTTCTGCGCTCCAGGACCTTTAGGCACAGTCCTTTAATTTTTTCGAGACAAATGTTCGTTTTTAGGCTGATTCCAACCTTTGGATTATTCCTTACGCAGACTATAATAATCGCTGCGATTTCTCCAATTGGAACAGCGAAAAATATCGTCAAAACTAGAAAAAATGAAAATCAAGAGCAAAAATTTGATCGCAAAAATTAAAGGACTATGCCTAAAGGTCCTGGAGCGCAGAAAACGGCCGTTGGAAATGGACTATATTTGAATTTCTCTCCTGTGTCATAATCTTAAACAAATAAGGAGAAGAGCCGGGAGGAAAAATTGTGGACCAGCGTCTAATCAATACATTCGACAGCACGGAATGCGTGCCAAAAAGTAGAAAAAAAAGAGGGTGGAAACAATTGCTGGAAAAATATTTTCCATTCTATTTTATCAATATGTCATGCTGCTCGTCGGCAAACTCCGAAGATACGCAATTGCGTCTTTTATGAGCTCTTTATGGAAGCGCCTTTTTGGAGGGTTTTTAAACATTTGAATGCCCAGAACAATTCAGGAACTCTCCCATAAAGGTTGAAATTATTATTTTTCAGAGAAAGGTCGTTTCTGGTAGTCGGAAGGCAAGTAGAGAACGATTTCGAAGAGGAGGATCCTGACATGTCGAAGGCGTCGACAGTCGCGTCGAGAACACAGACGAACAGGGAAAATTCGATTATTGATCATTTCCCGGCTGCAACTAAAACTTGTTAAATGACCAGTTTGATCGCGTTTCGGCTTCATAATGGTCAGGAATGTTCACTGTTCAATTATTGCTTCAAGAAAATGGCCGATTCATCTTTTCTGGCTTATGGTGAAGACGAACTTCCCGACTCTGCCAGCAATCTCTCCGAGCCGACTTCTGTGAGCCGAAGCTTCCTGTTGGACCCTTTCTCCTCCACGGCCAATACGGACGATGAGCTGACGATCAAATCTGGGCTGAAATCATTGAAGGAGCCGCTGCAGAAGCTGACAAACGAATGGGAACAAGTGAAGAAGAAATACGACGAGATGTTGCACTGGATAACGAACAAGTGGAAGATGGCTGAGGATGAGAAAAAGAAAATGGAGGAAGAGAAGAAAAAATTGGAAGAAGAGAAGAGACAACTCGAATGGGAATTGGCCGAAAAGCAGCTGGCGGTCGAGGAGTTGCAGATGAAATTGGACGACGCCATCACTGGCACGGCTGTTTCCTCCTGTGGCGACATGCCAAGAAACATTTTGTAATCGACTATAAATAAACAGTCTTTTGTTTCCTTTTCTTCTTTTGTTTCTCGGCATTTTGGAAACTGACTCAACAGGCCAGAAATGTACTCTTCTCGGTCACAAACGCTTTTTCCGCCTGTCGGAATCAGATTCCCGTCCCTTTCTGTCTAGCATGCGAATAAAAAGAGAAAAAATATATGGGTAAACTGTACTCACCGGCACTGTGATACTGCTGAGATCGGAAGGATTGTTGACTGCTCCGGGCAGAGCGGGAAAATCTTCGTTTTGAATTTGAAATTCCGGATTGTTGAGACTCTCGTTGGTTCGCATAAGGGTAGCTGAAATAGCTGATTTTTGAAAATAAATTGAGGAAGAGGTAGGAGATGCTTACGGTTAGATATTTCATGAAAAACCAAGGTTATTTTTAAGGGAAACTAACCATAGTTTCGATGATTGATGCCCTGATCTGCCTTGAAAGGCAGCGGGGACTGTGATTGCGTATTGCCGAATGTCGAACTTGTTGTCGGCAATGGCGAAAATCCACCACTCGACGGCGTCCCTAAAATATTCAAATAAATGAAAAATAAAAAAAATAGAATTACCTCGGGCGCCGAGTGTTGGAAACTCGTTATCGTTGATAATGGTGTTGAGGGGAAGTAATCCTGAGAATGAATGTTGGCTGGGTGGTCGTCTATCTGTCGCTGCCGAACTCATACGCACAGAAGGCAATACTATTCGATAGCTAACGTCTTCTAGCTAGATTTTACCTTCTTCTGCACATATACTGAAAATATTTTTTAGAGGAGGAGAGAGGGATTAGAGATAAAGAGCCAAAAGAGCGAGATTATTCGTTTCATTTGAAATTGACTGGCTTTTTTTCTGCTCATCGGTCGCCGCGCCCCCATCTCGTCACTCTCTTTCTCTCTCCTTCTCGTAAACAACTACGTTTTACACACAGTTATCGATTTTTAAAAGCGGATTGTTTGCATTTTTTCGGGCAAACTTGTCATCCGATATGAATAGGAAACATACGAGGATAGAAAGTACTCATTTTTGATGTGGAAAAAGTGTAAAAAGAGCAGAATGACCAAAAAGTGAAGAGGAGATCGAAATTCAACGAGGAAAGCTTTCGACTTTCAAGATTTCTGAATAAATTTTGTCGATTACAATCAATTTGAAGCCAAATCACCAATGGAAACATCAAAAAGAGTCAAAACTTTCGGAAAAAGGCTGATGCAGAACGTCTTCTGATTTCAGGAGCAATGGGACACTTTTTCATAAGAAAATAGTGAGGGAAAACTAGGGAAATCTATTCAGGAAAGGGTATTTTCATAGAGGATGAAGCGCCGTCAATCACAGCAGATAATACCAATAAACTCCTACAATCGTGACGCAAATTACGCATAAAAAGAAGGCTTAATTGCGGTTATCCTTTTTAAATGAAAAAATATATGAATTTTCCTCAATAACAGGTTTTTTTCCAGGAAGTTGGAAGGAATAAACAAGGAAAAAGGGGGCTATAATGATAATCAGAGTCAATTTTATAAAAAAAATAGAAAATTTTCCAAAAGAAAAGCTTCTAGAAATTTTAATCACTGTAGTGGGCGAGTAAAATGTCTCAACGAATTTTACAAGCTAACAAGGCTTTTGAAAAGCTGATTTTGGAAAAAATAAAAAGAAAAACAACTTGTTTAGAGCAAAAATCACGTTTTTCTTATCATCTTATCAGAAATTATTGATTTTGGAAAGCTGCCAATGAGGCGTCTACAAATAGATTCGATAATAAACTAAAAACGATCGAAACAAACGACAAAATCAACAAAAATTGATTTGTTTACTTGATAAATGTTCGGTTTAAAATGAATTATACCAAAAACAGAATGAAGAGAACTTTTTCTGTTGGTTTTTCCCACGACTTCTGGTTTCTGTTGCGGAAAGAGGGAAGAAGTGTGAGAGACAAGGATAGAGAGAAAAAAGAGTTGACGCGCGGCCGCCGCCGAAAAGTGTGACTGAACTGGCTGGCTGAGGGAGAGTCCCTGTCGATTCTGGATGTCCCCCCACTATACCCAAGGGACTATCCCAGCTCCAAGAAACTGTGTCTGCGCTTTGTTCTGCGGATATGGTTTTGTCACAAGACGGACCCTCTCCTCCCTCCTCTCGTACTCTCCCCGCTGTCCGTCCTGTCGTCTCTCGCCTGGCTGCAATGTCTCGCTATCGTCGGTTTGCCTGCCGCTCGCTCTGATCACTGCGCCATCCGGTCTGTTGTACACCCTCCTGCGCATCTAATCCTCTCGCCGGATTTTCAAATTTCACGCCTTGGTCTGGCTAAATGCCAATGAGCTGGAGAGAGGGAGAGGAGCCCAGGAAAAGGAGGACGGAGAGAAAGGAGGGCCATTGGGACTAGGGCGAGTCGCCAGCTGACCGGGAGATTCCCCGGGGCGAGACGTGTCCAGAATATCCACTTTTTATGCCCTTCTCTCTCTCTCTTTTCCCCACTTATCAGCTATCGAAAACCTGCCACTTTGTTTTCTGTCATGAACGACAACGCGTGATAACAAAAACGGGCGAACGATGAGATGACAAGACGGCGAACGGATAAAATGACGTGAAAATAAGAATTTTAAGATAAAAAAAATGATTTTTACTTTTTCGGCAACTGAACTAAAAAAATATGTTTCTTTGATTGAATACCGGGTGGATTGAAGGAATATTCTCAAAAATCTTATTATCACGAGATTTTGGGAAGAAATATTCGTATTTGAATCATTTATAGCAATATTGCTTCTTCAATATTCAAAAATATAAAGGATAATTGTTTGGTCAGTTGATAACCATATTTCAATTATTTTTTTCAGTTATCCTAATGCCATTTTTGTGGAATTCATTGTCATGACACCCTCTCTTGTCTTCGTCTCTTCTTCCTCGTCTGCCCTTCATTTCCCAGTCAATTCTTCTTCTTCGACATCGGTCCATTAGATCCTCGAGTGGGCAAGAGAGTTTGCTGTGCCCATCGCCATTGGTAAACGGATTACTCGCGCGGATTGCCCACTCTGCCACACTGCGACATATCCTCTTCTCTGTAAAATGTCTCTCCCCATTTTTTATATAGTTTCCCGTGGCCACGCCAGCCACGACACTTTACGATGGCCTATATGAAAGATTTCTTCTACGATCCTATGGTTAGTTCTGCTTGCCCAAATTTCTAATTAGAAGATTTCGCCCCGAGGCCATAATCCTCTCCCTGTTTTAATTAATTTCCGAACTTTCCACTTTCTATTCTGCCTGTTCGATACTCCATTATATTACACAGGCAATAAAATCGAGAAGAACTCCTGTTGACCTCCTTTTCTTCTCGTCGATTCAATTCGACTCAGTCTGTCTTGACTACCAGTGACTCTAACCTTTTATGTTTCAATATGTCGTCCACGCAGCTGTTCAAATATTATCTCTAGCTGCCCCTAACCTCTTGTTTCCTTTGTCCCAGGTCAAATTTTAATTTCTCAAAATTATAGACCCATGGTGCTATGTTCCGAGTGCAAGGCGTCTCCCCGCCTCCGTTGCTCATCTATCGCATTGGAATAGCCATTCTCCTTATCCTCTTGCTCCATTCTTATACCAATCATCGATCTCAATTAGAAGTAGTTATAAAAAAAGCGAGTTAGTTGACTGATAAACCGCGGAAAACGGGATGTCATTTATAGGAAACGACCTCGAAAAGTGTCATACCAATTCAGAGAGTATATTTTCCAAATTGAAAGGTAACCGATTGAATTTTGTAAAATGGCTTCATTTACAGTCATTTTTGAACATAAGAAAAAGATGGAGCAACAGTATGAGCTACAGAAAAACGAGTCAGAAAAGAAAGTGTCTGAAATGAGAAAGTCAATAGTCAGTTGCCAGTCGGAGCTGGACAAGGCTCGACAGAGAACGACGACTCCCCTAGCGGAAAAGGTCCGAATCAGCGCGGAGGGTGAGAGGAGTACATATTATAAATAAATATAAAAATTATAGAGAGATTAGAACTACAACGAGGAGAAATGGAACGACTACAAAAGAAGGTACAAGAGCAGGCGAAGGAGCTGGAACAGAGCCAAAAGGCACTAGAGACCGTACGAAAACAAGTGGAGGACTGTCAAAAGACAATAAAACAACATGTCGGAGTGAGTCAAGGATTGGGCGGAGCATTTGGGAATGGGTAATCCTCCATATTTGGCCAGATATAACTGGGAAGGGGATAGGTCGGCAGCTCTTGGCCATTGCCTTCCATACTGGTCGATGTCGCCGGCGAGCTGTCCATCCCGACTGGCAGTTCAGATGCCGACGGTTTGATTTCCTCAGCTTCTGATAAATTCTATAATATTCCATTTTACACTCAATTATTGGTAGCTCACTTGATTCATAGTCGAATAGAAAGCAGAAGTATAGCCAGAAAAGTCGAAACCATTCAACGGCCCGCCGCCCAACTGTCCGGGATAGGAAATATTCGACAGATTTGGATCCAACATTCCATTTTGATTATCCAACATGTGCATGTTTAACATTGGCATATTTAACAGATGCATCGGTGTCAATCTCTGATTCATCTGATGCAATTGAAATGTCCTCCAGTAATTCAACTGATCATGATGGGCACTGAGATCATAAGCTTTAGGCAACGGCGATGGGAGCACTTTCTTCAGTCGACTGAAATGTCAAAAAGTCATCTCTCATGACCTCTTCGCTTGTTGAAATTAATCGGGCGCGCGGTCCAATATTTTCTGTAACATTTGACAGAGTTCGCCCTTTTGACCCCCCCCCCCCCCCCCCCCCCCCCCCCCCCCCCCCGATTAATGTCATCTTCTTACCGTCTTTTATAATTTCCATTCTCGAACATTTGATGACATTCAGCTGTCAGAGTCCAGTAGTTGCCTTTTCTGTCGCTGGCTCGACTCGTCCCATCTCGACTTCTCTTGGCGAAGCAGTCATTCAATGAAAGATTATGTCGGATACTATTCTGCCATCCTTGTCGTTTCTTGACGTCGGCCATTCGATAATACGGAAAACGCTTGTCAATATACTGGAAACATTGAGATCAGGCGGCAAAAGGAAAAGCCCCTCGGTACCTTTGAGGCAAAAGGACACTGGCTAATAATAAAAAGGTCGACCGGCAGCAAAGAAGCCACCGATGACCATTCTTCCCAGAAAATAGTCCAGAAAACTGACCCGATAGATCTGTGCCAATGTAAGTTTTTTATCCGGTGAGGCGTCGATGGCCATGGCAATGAGGGCGACATAACTGTAAGGTGGCTTCTCCTCGACGCTGCCTTCTTCCCTAAAATAATATATTGAAAATAAAGGGAGAATACGGTAGTTGATCAACAATGGCTGTCGCCGAGGATCAACACACGACTCACTTCACTTCAAATGAGATGTCGTCCAGTCGTCCGCACATTTGAAGATACGGCGATGGTCTAGCCGTCCCGAAAGGGTACTGTGGACCGCCCTCGTCAGTTTCGGCGTCTCTTCTTTTGCTGTTGTCCTTTTTCTGTCTCTGACTGGATTTTAGACATTTATCAATATGGGGAGGAGACAGGGAATAACACTGTAGATGATTGTCTAACCGTGGCTCCTTGACTATTTTCTAAATGAAATTGCCGAAATAGTTTTGATTTCTATTTTCCCAGTTTTCATGAGTGCGATCCATGTTCTCATGTTTTTAGTGCATTTGTCGAGTTCTCATGGCTCCCCTCTCGGGTGACTTTTACCTGAATCATCCGTTTTGAACTTTTCCTGAGAGTTGAGGGTACCGTCGCCTTTCGACCTATATAATTTTCAACTCAGCAGGCTTGCTAGAGAGATCTCTTACCTGATTAATAATACTGAGACAGCACATGTCCTCGAAATTTTGTTTCGCTAAAATTCTCGGATGATTATGACTCCCCATGATTTATTTCAATTTTCTTCCCATCGTCCACCGGCCTACAGTATCGACGTGAATCAACCCCCCAATTCATTGCTCATCAAACGCCCGATTTTGACATATTGAGATAGGCAAAATATAATATTTTCAGGCTTTGCCCGTGGCCCACTATACGCAGAATGAAACAGCATCCTTCGACAGGAAACACCGCGCTGGTGAGGTGCTGTCCTTCGATCGTGGAGCCATTGAACAGCATCAAGGTCAACTCATCCCAGGAGCCGTTTTGATGGAACGCTTGGAGGAAAAGAGACGACAGAGGGTTGAGGAAACGGCCATTCACCCCGACGATAGAAAAGGCGCCGGTAAGTTGCCACCCGTTTTGCAGAGGAGAACTGAGAAATGTGACAAAATACGTTACGCTGGGTTGTTTCTCATTTATTGGGATTTTGATCAAAGTTTATGCAAAATTGGAAAAAAAAGTCGGAGAATTTATTAGGAAAGACAATTTGATCAGCAAAAGATGGAAATTAGCCGCAGCAGCCACCACACGGGGCAGGAGAGGCAGCCATACCGTAACAGCCTGAAATTATTCTGATCATTTTTATTGCCAAGAAACCTCACCATAACAGCATCTCTTAGCCCGAATGACTTCTCCAATCTCGGATGACTGTAGAATTTCGTCATTTCCTTGGTCGATTAATTCCTCCAAAAGGAGTTCTTGTTCTTCGACGAGGATGGTCGACGAGACGACGATGAGGAGACAGAAGAAGACGATGAGAGAACGCATTTTGTTGTTGGATTTCCAAAGATTTTCGACTGTTTTATATACTCCTGGGGATATTTACACGTGAAATATTGGCTCGGTTACGTCGAAGGGCGTTTCTTTGTCTCCTATGTGGATTTATGAAAATGAACAGGGTGAAAAACTTGGATCCCGATTTTGAACGGTTTTTGGCGATTTCAAAGCTCGAAAAAGCGGCAAAATCCTCATGTTACGAATAACCTCAACTAATTTGAGATGACTACGTGAATGAGCAGCCAGACGACGGCGAAAACGACTATAAAGAGCACCATTGACTCATCCAATTCTTACGGTTCATCTTCCCTTTCATATTGCCCAAGCACCCTTAAAATGAGCTTACCCCTTCTGGTCCCTATACCTGGTATTATTATCATAATAAATTTTTCAAAATGAACATTTTACCATCTTTGATGTCTTCAATTAACCATGTATTCCGCTTGATGAGGGGGATTATAAAGAAATAAAGAGTTAGTCATTTTCTGAAAATTATGATTAGAATAATTAGAAGGGGCATTTTTTGACGTCCGCCCACTTTTGAACTATAGGCTGGGTCAAACATAACTACAATATATTCAGGCTATGTAAAATCGACACTTGCAGCGGAGTCGACAGTTGTCATCGACGAAGACGTCGACTATTTCGTCCGCCGTCGACGGAGTCATCCCAGAAATTTATCGGCGGGAGTACATGACCAAATGTTCGAGATTCTTGCAATGAGTCCAACTGAATGTTCAAAAAATTTATTAGAAGACAGAAAATGGCTTCAATCGGGCCCGCTTTTGAAAATCCAGGATCCGTGCAGCCTTACTAGAGAACGTCATCCATCATTATTTGACCTGGATTAGTATTACAAACATTTTCGTTTTGTTCGTGTTCGACTCCCACATAGTCACTGTGCAAACGGATATCCTTTCCCATTGCAAAAGTAATGCCTTCCCATCCGCCAGTCTTCTAGAATTTGTCGAAAAGTGGAACAAACTTCACTTCCCCAGACATTCGCCTATCATTTTTCCTCTGTTATTGTTACTATTTCTTCTCCTCATAAAACGAATTGCCCTCCGATTTAATCTAACCGATTTCGAAAGATTTTAGACTTCCTTTTTCTTTCTGTTGGCCTTTTCAAAAAGAGCTGGAAAGCCGTGATAATTTGAAAAGACTCCTCCCCCATCATCACCTTTCAAAGAACCTTTTCCCTCGGAAATTGCTGCCCGTCCTCCGCATGCAGTCTCTTTCTCCTTCTCCTTTTCCATTGCTCACACATCATGAAACAACAGTGAAATTCAAGACAACGACGGCAATGAGAATCAAAATGGAGCGACTGCCCCCGTAGAAACTCGGCAGCAAAGGGAGATGATCTTCTCGCTTTAATTCGACCATTATACTTACGTGGCTGGGTGTTTCGATGTGATCCACAAGGCATCGACACCATGGCGAGGCTATTTCATTGCACTTTTGGAATGGCTGAGCAGTGAGGCAATTCCGAGTTGGAATTCGCCTGCAGCTAAATTTTTGCGTGAGGGGCAGCGTTCGCGCAGCCCCGACAAAACTTTGAAACAAAAAAAAGTTTAGGTTCGTTCTAAGATCTCCCTGATATTGATGGACGAACGTCTTCTGCTCGAGTTGTCGTCTATTCGACTCCATTGAAACATGACGTCTATCGCCTTTTTTCCCATCAAACATAATTCCATGTGATCATAATAATTAGAGGCGAGAGCTGTCTCTTTTGACTCATTGTCGTCCGACAACCCTGTTCCTGCTCTGTGGAGTGTGTTTACCCACCCATGTTTCCGCCCCGTACATGGTCACTTTTTCTTCTGCCAGTTCTTCTTCTGACTCATTTCTTCTGATCACTGCTCCCATTGCGTCCTCCTCTCTCTAATTTCCACTTTCAGATATGCTCTGGCTGTTGCTGTCCCTGCTTCCCAGTTCTCTCGCATTGGTTTGTTTCAATTGTGGCGATTATATGGGTGTCCGGTCTGTCTGCAGTGCCAGCTCCAGCTGTACCGGAACTCGTTGTCTTATAGGTGAGGCTTGGGTGTGAACTGTGGCCTTCTTCTTTTTTTTGTCATTCACATGCTTTCCCTGTTTGGTGAAATCCAAAACCAACCCTGCTAAAAGAAACCGAATGGGATGCTGAATTTCCTCATCGGACAAAAGGATCAAAAGAGATTTTTTTCAGTGCATTTGAATAATTCGACGAATTTCGCCGCTGACTGCTACCTTTCCCCTAGTCAAGCGGAAGATTTCTGCTGGACTGATGCTCAAAACAGGCAGGACTTGTTCCCTTCAAGACCCATTTCCAGTTTAGGACCCTGTGCTCTTGTAAGACAAAATTCTGTAATAGTCCGACAGCCGTCGAGAATATGACAGTCAGTCAGACGAATCTCCTCCCGGAAGTGGACATCGATACGATGCTCGTGAGTCGTCCTTTTTCCAATTAGTGACATTTGAATATAGTTTGTATTCAACGGGCACTTGGAAAAAGGACAAACAGCCCATTTTTTATGACTAGCCTTGACCAACAAGGGAGAGAAAAATAAAAGAGTGTTTGATCTTTCGACGTCAATCCTACGGGAGTAATTATACCTCCTTCCTGTTCGTCATCCGCTGGCGTAGAAATAGATCGAAATACTAGAAATAGATGAGAAATTACGCGGCTTCTCTTTATTCAAGCTTCACGTTTTTTTCAGCTGTCGATCACCACGACCACGTTGCCAATTACGACCGTCATTGGAAGCGAGACAATGCCCTCGGTCACAGGAGAAACAATCACTACAATTGTCGAACAGCCAACTGGAGGAGTCCCTGAAGTGACGACAATTGGAGCAGGAACCACAGGAGAGACAGCAGCAGATGTCACAGTCAGTGGCGCTCCTGATGGAGACGTGTCGACCGCTAGTCCGACCCCAGCTCAGCATGTCCCCGAGGGTAGTTCCACAGCAGCTCCCGTAGAGACCACCCCAAATCTGGGCTCCTTCCACGCTATCCCATTACTTGTTATTTTCTCAACAATTTTTCTTTAAATTGATTTATTTATAGTTGTCAAAATTCAACAACATTGCACCAAGAAATGTAGAAAGTTTTTAAGAGAAATTGGCAGTCCTAACCGCGGTTGCGGATTGTCTCGGCCTGGGCGGAAATTTCACTGATAAAGTTTTTAAAGGCATTGGGATCCTTGAGACATTTTTGCTGCTTGTCTTGGAGATGATATTTACAGACGTCGACCCAGAGACGGGCACAGCCCAGCTTACGGTCTTTGCCACCGGTAAAAGAGAATGTCAGCCAGTATTCATTCTGAAAATAGGGATTTTGACAGCAGAGTAGAATAGCCTACAGATTGGAGAGGACCAAAGAAAGATTTGGGCAAATCTTCACTGGAGAAGACCTTCGAGAATGTCATTGTCCAGTGGCCCTTAGGCGGAGGACAGAGCTTATTCTGACGGAGGAAGTCGTGTGCTTTTCTGTCTTTCACATATTTGTGGGCTCCTTTGACGGCTTCATTGCACTTGTCCAGCATATCACAGTATCGGCTGAAATTGGGGTAAACATTAATAGGACAGCTTACCAGGAGCCGACACCGTCGCATCCGTCGATGACATTCCATCCTTGACAGGGGATGACTTGCCATCCTTTGCTGCCTTGTCTGTTCGTGACAGCATGTCGGACCTGAACTGGCTGTAAAGATGTCTAGCTGTGTCCTGCCTCGAGGTCCATTTCAATCTTATCCAAGGGAAGGTCCTCGCTGACATCCATGGTGACGTTGAAGAAGATGGGCCCAGGAAAACGGGGATAGTCGGGCCAGATGACAATATTCGACACATTGACTACGTAATCTGTCCACTGAAATTGTAGGATTATTCAGATGGAAAAAGATGCCGGACCTGTTCACTGGCACATCGACTGAATTGCCATCCACGTATCACAATCCCATGGGGACCCGTCTGGTATTTTTCCCAAAATGGTTGAACTCCGGGCAAGGCCTCGTTCCAGGCTTTGGTCAGGGGCGATCCTTGACTGGAGACGAGCGGCACGAGGGCCGACAGAAGGAGCCACATAGCCGGGAGCTGAAAATAACGATGAAATATTGGAAAACCAAGTGATCGACAGAAAAAAAGGAAGAAAACGATGGGGGATGAGACATTAGAACTATGTCCTGTAGGATCTGATAGAATCTTATGGATTCGTGGCTAATAATTCGTAAAAAAAGGTTGATTTATGAGTTATGCCGGGAAAAACAAGCCACCCCAGTGTGTTGTCTTTAGTCGTCGTTTCTTTGTTCAATTTGGAGGGAGATTAGTCGATTTCTATCGCTCGTATCAAAGCAGCCAAATCTTCTCTCTCGGCCGAAATCTCGTCTGCCGATCCAGACTCTTGGCGGTTAGGGAAATGCTGCTGCTGCCGACCACAGAAAAAAAAGCAGAGAACTTGTCCAATGGAGGAGAAGGATATGAATAATAAGTCAGAGAGGGAGGATTGATAATTTCTTCGACTTTTATCCTGGCCAGATTTTCCTGTTTCGAAGACTGGCTGGCCAGGGAGGGAGAGATTGCAAAATGGCAATGAATCAGCAGAGTGGGTCACAGCGCGAACAACACCGACAACTTTTAACTTTCTGTGGGGGATTTTTTAGGTCAGTCGGCTAGAAATTTCATTTTATGGGTAAGGGGGAGAGGTAGATGGACGGGACAGAGATCAACAAGCGACGAAATCAGCCGACCCTCGCCTTCCTCGACGGCCCTGATCGCTTGAGAATGGGTCAAAATGTTTGACGGAATTGGAAAAATAGAAAACAGAATACTGTGGGATCAATGGACCGGGTCCAACATAGCCAAGAGGGATTTGGACCGGAACGGCGACTTGGTTGTCTGATTGAGAATTTGAATTTTTGTGCAAGAGATCGGAATATCCGATGATCACTGGACTAGAATCATCGTCATCGACTTCCCCAATATAGGCTGGGCATGGCAAGGGAAATGACACGCGTAATCCCAAGGTAAAACTGGCTAATGATTGGTGTTTATTCAAGATGAAAGGAATAAGCCAGTATCCCAGTTTCAAAAAGGCCAGTCGATCATCTCGAACCCGTCGTCTCGCTTTCACATTCGAGAGAGAGGAAAGAGAGAAAATCCGTCGACGGGCAGCGAACAAGGAGGATGGTCAAAAGTGGGTCAGGTCGATTGATAGCCACGCCGCAACATCAGACACAGGCCCAAGAAGACGGAGGCGGGAGAGAGTTTTGACATTTATCAACAGAGAGGAAGAAAGAACATATCACTCCTTGCTGGCTGAAGAGCCACTCGGCTTGTCGCTGGCCTTTTGCTTCGTCGACTTTTGTGACTTGGCCGATTTCTTCGACTTTGGCGATTTGTTCTTAGGCGACTTGCCTTTTGGCGACTTGCCTGAGTTCGACTTCTGCGACGATTCCGCACTCGTTGCCAAGCTAAAATAGCCAACAGTATTAGTAAGGAAATTCCGTTACTTTTTGATTTTGCTCTTGACGACATTGCATTGCTTTGGAGCTTTCTTCTCTCGACTCGAACCTTTTGACAAAGTCTTCGATGAAGCGCGTTTCTTCTTGCCGGAACGAAGAGATTTGGCAGAGAGGACCTTTGGACAGAGGGGATAGCTTCGCTTGTTCGGTGGCGGCTCGTTTGTCAGCTTCTCGGCCATTTTTGTCAATTTCATCTCGTCTGTCTTGAGATACATCGGCGGCAGCTGATCCAAGGCATCTTTCAGCTCCCTCACTCGGATGTCAATCTGCTCTTGTGGAACTTTGCGAAGGATGATTTGGAGAATGGTAATTAGAGAGTTGCCAATCAGATGGAGGATTGTCCTGAATAAACTACATTTTCTCTTAAAAAAGTGGGCGACCTGAAGTGGACAATCTGTGTCTCGAGAAGGGGAATGTACTTCTTGGGCGTTTCAATGACCAATTCCGTATTCTGCTTGGCCACGTAGGCGTCGCTCACATCGCCCAAAATGTCACGATATTCCTCTCGACATTGGGAAAAGTCGACCGATGTCAGTCGAAAGATTTCGCCAACACAACGGGTTCCATTGAACATGGCCATCACATATTCCATGAGGTCGATAGAGATGGCATGTTTTCGGATCAACTTGAAGTGCTCGTCATTCCATTTGTGGGTCCTTTCCATGATATCCAGCAGGCTGCCGGCGACTCGAGTCAACTGCGTCAGACGTTGCATTGCCGCCAACTCGGCCACAGTGACCTGAAATCATCTCCTTTGTTGCTTGCTGCTGCCTAACTTTATGCTGCTTCATAGGACGGGCACCCTCCCAGTGAGCTGCGACGCCTTCCTTGATTCTGTCTCTGATCGAGGCATGTTCCGACTTTTCCTCGATTTTAGGTCCAGCTGCCAGCTGTTCCACCTCGTCCATTGAGCTCATCTCCTCCACTCTTCGACGCGTACAATGTTGAATTAACTTCTTCAAATAGACCTCGTTTATCGTACGAGTGTAGGCCTGGAGAATCGTTTTCTGGAAAACGAGCATGGTCTGAATAGGAAGAGATGGATTACGGTCCATTGGAGGAAGTACAGAGCCGCTTCCAGGCGTTTGATGCTCTTCGTTTCTTTCTTTGACTGAAATTTGGAAAAATTATCGTAATCAGCTTGAATTTCATACACCACCCATGGGAAGATGCTACGAGGAAGTGAACAAAATAATGGGAAGATCATTGTCTGCCTGTCTGTATGACCTGTCGTCTGTTTAGATTAACCGGTCATCACTTTTGTTTTTTGAATTTTAAGGCCGTCAACATTGTCTTTCCCCAATAGCCCATTTCTCTATGATTCCGATTTTTTCCAAAACTTTTTATTTGGAAATTCGAGGATGGCATAGAATTCAAGATAATTTTACCATACATTGTATTTATAAACCCGGAAGAAAATCACAATTTGCTTCTAATAGGAATAAACTAGTTTAACAAGAGAATTGGGCTATTTTCTTTCTGGCTTCTTCAATCTGTTCGGCAGCCCGTCGACGAGGTCCGTCTCCACTGATCTGTGGCAAAGTCTGAATCTCCATCTTGTTTACAGATTACAACTCTCTACAGTACCTTTTCTAATCGCAAAATGGTACTATGATGTTCGGGAATGTTGTGAAATAATCGGATGTATCGGTCTCCGCATGATGACAGGTAAGAGCCACAGGTCGAATATGCCATCTGCTCGATGTCGCTGCCATGAACATCGGTTACTGAAACCAGGAGAAGTTTTTTTCTTGCGAGACTGCTTACCTTCAGGGAAATCTTTTTTCTCATCTTCGGAACTGAACATTTTAATTGTGGTGCTGAAGGAGACGGCAAAAGCTCCGCCTGAAGGACTGACAGCGAGACGGATCTTCTCCGCTGAGGCTCCTTTTAAGACAGACCACTGACCACTAAAAAGAATATTTTAGCGAGCGAAGTAGCCTTACGTTCGAAGGAGGGAAGCATCTTGTCCCTGATTGTAACGGATTTCTGTGTCAAAAACGCGCCAGCAACCATCTCGGGATACGGTAATGGCCCGAGTTCCGCTGGTATTGAAAGCGGCAGCGAGGACACCAGAAGAATGTCCCTGTAAGAAAACTTCCGAATAAACTGGGGGATACAAACCTTGAGATCGAAGACCTTCTTACAGTCTTGAAACCCATCATCCCCCTTGAAAATTGGCTCGTAAACGAAGACATCCGGGGTGAAACCACAGACGGTGATGAATCGCCCATCAGGGGAAATCGAACAATCGTAGATGGTGCTGACTTTTGGGTCAAGTTTCTTCAGAATCTGTTAATTTTTAGCTTTACGGTAATCCGGAAAATGGCCTACCTGCCCGCGGATGTCGTAAACGGTGACATGTTTATCAGCCGAGGCGGAAAGAATGTACTTGCCCGAGGAAGCGATCCCAATCCATTTGATGTCCTGTTGATGACAGATAGGAAAGTCGATAGTTTCCGCCTTGACCAGCTTCAAAGCTCCGTTGTCATCTTTCTTTACCCATTTGTAGACAACAAGCTGAGGATGAGGATAAGGAGAGATGGGGAATAGACACCTTGTTGTCTCGTTTCATATGAAGGACAATACTTTTTGAATCCGGCGCGCATGCTACTTTCGTCGCCGTGTCGAAGTCGAGGACTTGACGAGATGATTTGTGCTCTTTTGCAAGGAAATCCTGAACAGGAATGTCTATTTGGAGATCGTTAGACTTACTCCGACTCTCCATAAAAATACATTTCTATCAACAGAAACGGAAACAAGTTTCTTGCCGTCGGGAGTAAAACTGACGCCAGTCACAGCAGCAGTGTGACCTTTCAATGTTGTTGCTAGCCAAGGATGTCGGAAACTATCTTTAGCTTTAGTATTTTTATCCGTTTTCTTGGTTGTCGTCTGTTTTACCGTCTCTTTCTCCTCTTCCGATTTATCTTCTTCTTCTTCTCTTTTCTCTTCATCGCTAATTTTTAAAAATCGAATGGCAAAAGCTATAAATTACCTCAATTTTGCTTGAATTGCTTCTTTTTCCTTTCTCAATACATACCATATTGCTGTCGAAAAAATTAGGACGATTCCTGTAAGGGCATACATCATGCTCGGAAGATCCAAACTATGGAAATGTAAAATCATTTCCTGAAAAATGGGGCGTTTTCTATATCTACAAGATGCGGAAAACGATGGAAAGACAACCGGATGGTCTGACACACGTTTATGAGTCAAAAACGAAGAAAATCACGAGAAATATTCCTTGTAAATGGCATAAAATTAGTGCTTGGTTAGTGAATAATAGAATGTCGGTCTTCAAACTGGATACTAGTAAATCTGCGCCGTGGCTTTGTAAACACAGAGCGACCGAATTTCATCTTGTTCAGTTTTGTTTCTTTCTTACTATAGCCTGTTTCAAATGGATATGTTTTAGTTAAAGGTTAAATCGATCTAGATAGAGCGCTCGGGCGTCTAGATGGGTCAGATGCTCGATTTTGCTTTCTTGCTTATGCAATTTTCTGTGAACTTCTCTCTTATTTTCATGATAATTTTAATTGCATTTACCTGCAAAAATTCTGATCTACCGAAAAAGTACAAGAACTAGCATAAATCATGGCGAATCCAAAAAAGTGCTATTTTTATAAAAATAAATTTTGCTGCAAATTTCAAAAAATTGAAATCCCGCCGTTGCGCAGCGAGACATTTCCATTTGAAACAGACTATAGTTAATCTTGTTTTCATTGCTGTTTTCTAGATAAAACTTTTGTTAGAAGTGTTACTCTCACTATCTAGCAAATGCACACAATAAGGAACAGGCTTTTAGTTAAAACAAAGGAGTTTTGTAAGATGCCCGCTGTTTACACGCTATTCTGACGTGGTTCTGTAGCTCTCGGTTCTATTTCACTTTCATTCAATTGCACTTTCGTTCTTCTCTCTGCTTTTTTTGATATATTTCTTTTTTTTTACAATTCCATTAGCTGCTAGCTATGGTATGATATTGGAAATGCCAGAATTATTTGTTGATCTTTCGCATCTACATTTCAACATCTTATCTTGAAAATTAATCTTTTCTCATGTTGCCTTTCCAGTACCTTTGTTTCAGGTAAATATTCCGTGATGGAAAGCTCTGATGATATTAGGGATTCACCTGGAGCCGTCTCTAAATTATTCCACACAATTGAAGTTGTAAGTTTCTTTCCTTGTTTTTTTAGGAACATAAAAGAAGGCCTATGTTTTTTGCATTATTGGGAAATAAACGTAAGACACGTAATCTCATTTGATGTTGAAATCGAGGCCGCTGTAGTAGCAATGCTTTTCTAATCAGTGACAGGTGTTTCAAACACGCTGGCTTTTTGATTGGTATAAAATGAATTTAATTATTTTCAGAAATACCAGTATTATCTTGATAAATTGACACCTCTGGTAGCAGTTCGATGGGTTCTTGCAGTTTCTCTCATAATCCTATTTCTTTTCCGAATTGTTTATCTTCAGGTAATTTTCTCTTTTACCTTTGTACAATTATTTCAGGGTTTTTACATTGTTGCTTATGCTGTAGGAATTTATTACCTGAATCTGTTTCTTCTTTTCCTCACTCCTTCGATAGATCCTGCTCTAGAGGCTTGTTTCATTGATCGCCTTTATTACTGTTGAAGTTTAGTTCGATGATGACGATGATGGTCCCGTCCTCCCTTCTAAAACAAACGACGAATTTAGGCCGTTCATGAGGCGGTTACCTGAATTTAAATTCTGGTATGCTTTTTTTCGGTTAAAATCAAGTTGTTTAGGCATTCTACCATGAAGGCTACTTTGGTGGCGCTTACCTGCACTTTCTTCGAATTCTTCAACGTTCCTGTTTTCTGGCCTATTCTTGTTATGTATTTCATCATTCTCTTCTTCTTAACAATGAAGAGGCAAATCATGGTAGCTTTCAAATTTTCTTCTAACTTCTATGTTTGCAGCACATGATAAAATACAAGTACATTCCGTTCACGTTTGGAAAGCCTCGTATGGCGGGTAAAGAAGATACGGGAAAGGTTGTCATGGGCTGAGGTTCTATACGTACGTAAAGCCAATCCATGATACTCAAATCCTTCGCAGCTCTAATATTATCTTCCGTTAGTTTATCGAAGTTTCGTTCATTTTACTCGTAAGCATATATTTATAGACATCTTAAGTTTTATTTATTGTACTTCGAATTCAATTGTTTCTTTTTTTTGACAGGCTTCCGAGTGTGATATCGTATCAGAATTATTTCTGCATAAAGTTTATGCCTCTACTCTTCAACTCTTTATTATTAACAATTACTTGAGATAAGGTAGTTTGAGCAATTATAAGATCACCTGCATACGAAGAAATTTACACGTAATTTTAGGCTTTTAGAGGTTTTTCATCTTCTAGGCTTTTTATATACGCCAACTCGTCTTCATCGGGTTTAACCAATTCTGAAGATGATTTGTTATATATAACTAATATTAGTGCGATAAAAGGAAAATGTTAGTGTTTTTTTTTAAGTTTTATCAACTTACGTTTGTTAAAGAATGGGATAGCAAGGAATGCAATCGCCGTTCCTGCGAGGTAGACATAAAATAGCAGATCAACCCACAAGGGGGAAATCATGCTAGTTTTCACATTTTCCCAGCATTTCTGTAAAATTTCTCATTTATATCGATGGGGTGGATTTAAAAATTGAAAAAAAGCAATCCTCAGCAGTTCATGCTTTCACAAAATTTGTGACACAAACGCAGCCGTGTTATTCATGCTTATTCTCTTGAAAAGTGTAGAATATCGATTTCATGCAGTAAAAAAAATAAAAGTGCAACCGTGAGGGGGAAATAAAAGGAAAAGAAAAGATGTTACACCACAAAACCACGCACATGCTCTTTAGCAACCTCCTTATCATCATCAGATGTGCATTGGTAAATGTCTTCTAATTCAGTTAGGAATATCTCTTCTTTTTCACATTTGATAAAATGTTCATCAAAACTTTTCACAGCTGAGGCGCTAACAATCCACGCGTATCTGGAAAATAATTAATTTCAGTGTAAGGAAAAAACAGTACAATATTCCACCTCCTAAAATAAGTACATAAATTAGCACGAAAAACCAGAGAACCCATGCTAGCTTAATTTGGACCAAACACTGAAAAGGACGGTTTTTTTGCTGGGGTCACTAACTTACTAAATGGCTGGGATTTCCTCGTTTATCATTAAAATCGAAAAATTGTGGTAAAATAATTAGCATACTCAATACTACTCCACAGGTAGATACTACCCATAAAATCATCATAGCTGTCCGATACTGAAAATGATTTTTTATAATCTTTTTTTATATTCACCGTTTCAATTTGATTTTTCTCTGCAGCAGTCCAGTCAAAATCCGGCGCTCCTTTTGCCACTGTATCATCAAACATTTTATAAGCTATAGGTAATATTTTAGATGCAGATTTGTAATATGCTGTAATGACAAATTAGTGCGAACTTTTGATGGCCTCTAACCTTCGCTAATAGCCAATAAACAGGCACAATAAACAAAGAGAAAACCTAGAAAAACAAAAACTGAATATTTGTAATATGGCGGAAAGAGACGTTTCCAATAGCGGGACATCTGAAAAATAGTATAATTTTATGAGGAGAGAAAAGGACTGAGATAAGCTACGGGAATGGCAGAAGATTAGACAGAAAATCAGGGATTTCCAGCTGACAGCGTCTCTCCCCGGAGGGGAAATGCCTAATAAGGATGAGGTAGTCCTTCTGGATTATAGTAAATAAAAACAACGGGAGAAAGGATATGAAGAAAACGTGCATCCCGATGATAAGAAATTTAAAGTATAAAAGATAAACTCAAAAACTTGTAAACAGAGGGAGAAGACGTTATTTATAAGTCGAGGAAGACGCATGAATGAGACTTTTTCATGTGCAATAAATAACTGGGTCACTCTGTGTGTCAATCATAAAGCTAAAAATTCTTTCGCTTTGAAATTGACAACAAAGAACAATGAAGAATGAGGAGCAACAACAACGGGAGGCCCCGCCAGTAGGTTCTAAACAGATAGATAGAGAGAGCGAGCCAACAACAATCTGATAACGGTCTATGGGGTCTGCTTTTTCGATATTTGGCCATTTGTACAAGAGGTCAAAAAAAACAAGCAACTTGTTTGAGGCAAATTTTCTTGAAATCCGCACCTGGCCTGACATGATTGCTTGAAGTCGGTGAGGGAGCGAAGGAGGGTGGGGGGATTATCCGATTAGTTCACTCAAACCACCCTCAAGCGGAGATAAAAAGTCTCATTTGTCTATGTATTTTCGAAACAAAATGAGCTCCTTTTTTAGCAAAAAAAAACGTGAAGATATATTTCAAAAAATGAATGAGACATGAGAAATTCGAAATGTAGACAAAAACTTCCCATTATGAGGACAAAAGCGGTAATAAGATCCAATTAATTCAAAATGAATTTGATTCGATAAAAATTATGAAGCGAGCTTTTTAGAACATGCTCATAATCAACAAAAGTATCGCCCCTTGTTGTCAACAATTACAAATGAGGCTAAACATGACGAGATGAAGTGCTACGCATCACTTTCTATAAAGGTCACTACAAAAAAATTAAAGAGAATTATTACGGGAAAAGGAAGGGCAAAGATAATTCTATCCAGGGAGGAGACGAGGCACCTCTGCGTCAATGTGGAGCTCATCCTCTTTGCCGCCCTCACAACGGATATCCCCACAATCATCAGTTACTTCAACGTTTTCATCCGTACGAAGGGCACAAATTGCAGGAGACAGTTTGGTTTGGATTGGGCTAGTAAGCAATTATTTGAAGAGAAAAAAAAGCAGAAGTTGTTGTATGGCCAGACCAAAACGCATATATAAGCTCAAAAGAGGAGCTTGATCCATCCCTCAATTGAGGCTTGCGCTGTTGCGGGGGCGCTGCTCCTGAATTATTAGATCTCATTAATTGGTGAAGTTGGCTAAAAGCTGAAAAGGGGAGAGATCGGGACATGCGATATTCAGCTTTCATTCACACAGCAGCAGAGAGATATTATGTTTTCGCTGTGCAAATACAGTCAAATACAGGCGAAGATTCGAAATGGTCAAAAGTTGGCAATTGTAGAAAATTAAGTGGGCAATTGATTGTGAGGAAGTGGACTGGTAAATAGAGCGATTCTTGCTCATCAATGCCATTTACCTGAAGTTTGTAATGTGAACCGGAGTACTCATTCCCACGTAAAACGGCTCGGCAATGCATAAAAGCACTGAATATTGTTGAAGCGTGCCATTTTCCTGGTGTGAAAATTGAAAGCCTTTACAATAGAGATGTCAATAGCGTGCAATTCATCTCAACAGAGCCCATACATCACGAGGCACTATTAGCTCTTGTAGTTTAATATAATGGAATGCTTTTATTGGCAAAAAGGTATGAAATAAAAAACTTAGAGTAGACACGTGCGTAATTACCCGACCAACTGGGTGGGCGAAGACGAGGCAGCCGGCTGGAGCAATCACCTCGTTGTAATCAAAGTGCATCGCAAACAGGAGTGTGTGAAGTCGCGCGATGATCATATTCATCTTGGTAGCCAGATCAACAATCAAGTTGGGTACAAAGTATATTTATCAAAGCAAATGTTTCTGTGGATAACAGCCAATTCTTTGTCGATATTACTATTTCTTCGCCTCCAGATTCTGCTTCTTTGCCTTTTTATCCGAGCTGATTTTAGTGAAAACGTCCTTGTAAATGAGAACCGTATTTGCGAACATAGAGATTACAGCCACACCAACAACCACAAGAACGCCAACCATTCCGACTTGGGTAAGTGATTCGACGATACAAGGTGATTCCATAATTCCAAGCCAGTGAAAAGACGAAATGGCGAGCTTATCAAAACTCATTTTCGACACGAACGCTACATGTCAAATTGAAACAGGCAACAGCGCCCGCGTGAATTCAAAAACATTCCATTCTCGCAAGGCAGAATAGTTTGACGAAATCATTGCAGTTGTCTTTTTATTTCCGGTTCTTCTGTTTTTCTCTGGTTTTTTTTCTAACAGTTGTTATGTTTTAGCAATGGGCAAAATAAAAAAGACAGCCAAGCCGAAGGCAGCTGGTGTAACACAGTCTCTTCCATTCAATACAGATAAAGGACAGCATATTTTAAAAAATCCTGGAATTGTCAATGCCATTATCGAAAAGGTTATTTTCTTTTATTTTTATAAAGGAATTTATTTCAGTCTGCTTTAAAAAGTACCGATACAATTATGGAGGTTGGTCCTGGTACTGGTAATCTGACTGTTAAATGTTTGGAAGTTGCTAAAAAAGTTTGTACTATCTCGTTTTAGGTTGAGGATTATATTTAGGTGATAGCTTTTGAAATAGATCCTAGAATGGTTGCTGAAGTAAAGAAAAGAGTTATGGGGACGTAAGAGCGCTAAATTATTTCACATAATCATTTAGCACATTGCAAAACAAACTTGAAGTTCGTCAAGGAGATGTAATGAAAATGGAATGGCCATTCTTTGACGTTTGTGTAGCAAATTTGCCCTACCAGGTATGAACATTACATAAGACCTAATCCAAGCCTTATTTAGATCTCGTCCCCGTTTGTATTCAAGTTACTACTTCAAAGGCCGCTTCCAAGGTACTTTTCATTTTTTTTCTCGACCTTTTGAATTCAGATATGCTGTACTTATGTTTCAAAAAGAATTTGCTGATAGATTAATTGCTAAGCCGGGCGATAAAGATTATTGTAGATTATCTGTAAATGTACAACTACTAGCAAAGGTTAGTCCCATTTTTTAAATTTAAACTTTATTTCCAGGTAGAGCATCTAATGAAAGTGAAAAGAACGGAATTTCGACCTCCTCCAAAAGTAGATTCCTCAGTTGTAAGAATTGCACCAAAAAATCCTCCACCACCTATTGATTTCGATGTATGGATACAATTTTACTTAAAAAGGTTTTTTAGGAATGGGAAGGAATGCTTCGTTTATGCTTTCTTCGTAAGAATAAGACGCTACTTTCCATATTTAAACAGTCGCTAGTAGTGGAATTGATAGAAAAGAATTACAGAAAAGTTTGCAGCCTTCAAAACAAAGTTGGTCTAATTTTTTTTCGAAATATAAAAGGTATAGGAAGTGCCTAAGGATTTGAACATAAAAGGCCTGATAGAAGAAACATTAGTTGAATCAGGTTATGCGGATAAACGATCCAGAAAAATGACTATTGAAGATTTTCTTGGATTACTCCTAGCCTTCAATAAGGTTGGTATTCATTTTCATGCCTAAATTGTTAACACATCCTGTTGTTTTGTTCTTGTTACTGTTTTGGTTGTTCACTATTCATAGACAAAATTCATAAATGAATATTTATAAAGTAAAAAGTTTTAAGGATACGATAATAATAGCTCTTGAGAATTCACTGAATTTATAACAATCCTTGTCGCTTGAGATCTTCGTACATACGTTTGTTAACAACGTTTCCTTGAGAATCTTCATATTCTTCGTCAACATCAGGATTCCATTTGAGGCGCTCCTACAACACATATAGAACATATTGAACCATGATTTAAACGTACTCTTTCGATTTTGATCTTATTCCAAAGATCAAGAGCATCTTTAATGTTTGTAATATTAGCAAAATGAGAGGTGTTCGGAATTCCTAAACAACGCATTCCATGTGAATGGCGCCACTCCTATAAATACTTTACTGGTTGAAGAGCATATACTTACTGTGAAGTGCTTCTGAAAAGCCTTAGGTCCTTTGTAAGTTTGGTTTCCACAAATTTCACATGAATAAGAAATGTTCAGCCCGTGCAATTTGTACAACCAGTAAGGAATTGGTTTTCCATCCCATCCTAAGGGCAAATTTTTTGGATTATAAGGCACGGTGTCGTCTTCTTCATAATCACTTACAACCTGCAAAACAAGATATCAAATTAATAAAGAAGCAAACCTCTGGTTCTTCGTCGGATTCTTCATATTCTCCAGCGCGACGTGCCTGTTTACGTTCTACATTTTCTTTTGTGGCATCTCTTTCAGCCGAAAGAATATTGCATAGTCTGAAAATCCGTTAAATATGAAATGGTAAGTTTTACGCTTGAATGTATCCTTCCAAGTGAGCTAACTGTTTGATGCGTTGACTTTCTTTTTCCTTGTCATCGTTGCTCTTCGCAAGTGCTGTTTTTTCCAACTCGCTTAGCTTATGACCTTTAGTTGCATACAGACGTTCAGCTCTTTCTGCGAGAGTTCCTCCACATTTAAGACCAAGAGCCATAAGGGCACCTTTGAGACGTTCCAGTCCTAGAGCTTCTAATTCTTGAGCGCTATTATATGGAGACAAATCAATGGCGGTAGGCTAAAAACAGAAACCTATACATGTAATAAAGTAACTGGGTTGTCTGAAGAAAAAACAAATGATAATACCTGAGCACCAGCGGTCTTATCCAAACTCCACCCAGGAAGTGATCCATCTTCGAGTCCTTTATTGACGTCCGCAACACACTGAATATAATATTGTTCTTACATCCAAACGATAACTAACTTTAGCAAATTCTCTATCCAAGTCGTACATAGGACGAGTGCGTTCCATGAAGGAGACTAAATAGTCCTTCAAATGCGTTAAATATTCTTTGTAAGCTCCAGTTTTCTTCGTAGTCTGTCTTGGTATATCAGCGAACTTATCCATTATGCCAAGGTAAGTAATATAATCGACTTTCTACAAAGCAGTAATAATATTTTGACAAAAGCAAACCTTGATATGCTTTAAATTGACGAATTCAAGATAAATAGTGTGAAGATCCAAGAATCTAAAAACGTGTCTAAAAAACTACAATGTCATTTCAAACCTTCCGTAACCCTCTTCATCAGTAAAGTTTACGATATCTTTTTCAATTCTATCCGGATTTTCCATTTCTTTTTGCATGTTCTGGAATTCGAGAGACAGCGGCTCAGCAGTCTTAAATAATTTGTAATTATCCCATGAAAACTTCGAAATACTTCATCAGGATTCCTTCGGTGAGCCTCTCGGAGCAACTTCAGCCTGCTGTAATATTCAGCAAACTCATTTGGCCCAGCAACAGCTTCTAACTCGCGTTCCCTACTTCTATCTTCATCTTTATAAATTTTTTCTAATTGTGTGGTGCAATTGTGATAGCGCTAAACAAAAGTCAATAAAATTTACCAATCAACTTACATCAACCAACAATTTAACACGACGTTCCGAATTGATTTTACCTTTGTGGGTTCTTTTCTCGGAAAGTATCTGAAAAAATAAAGTGAACAATTTATTGTTCAATTGACCTCTTTAACAACGATATCAATCAGCCGCTCCCGTTCCTCGTGTAGTTTCCGTTGAGTTTCTATGATGGAATCCATTTTCTCCTGTAAAAATGTAGATATGTATATATTATAAAAGAAGCAAAAAAAAAGAAGAAGACAATATTAATTTTCGAAGTACTCGCTTTGTAGTGTGGGATACTGTTCCGCGGCGAAGCGAAAATGTTTACGCAGGCTAGATTTCGTTGGATCATAAAAAAATGTTAGGAAAAACGATAAAACAGGCATCAGAAGGATTAGAAGCTTTGTAGGATAACTAAAGTGGTACATCGACGATATATAAAAATTTATTCTGGCTTAGATTTTGTTCCCACTGATAATAAAGTACAGATGCCCGCAATTACGCTGGCGAGTCCAACCCACCAGAGCCAACCATGGATTTCATACAAAATAAAGTATCCAATAAAACCCTAAAAGCCAATGCAAATTTTCATCATACTCCAAACCGTAACTACAAAGTTTGTACCCATGTTGAACATAAGTGGCTGCATTGTATTTGAAGCCATAGAAAGCGACTTCGTAAAAGACCACCACATAAGGATGTTACAAATTACAAAGGCTAGGAAAGCAAAGGCTACTTGCTGAATGATGTAATAATGTAAAATTAGACATTTAATTTCAAACCTCTGCCTCAGTTTTATAAGAAAGTTTTCCAAAGGCATATTTCGCCGAAAGAGCACCTAAAGAACCAGAAAGACCAGCGAAGATGGCATAAAAAGTTTCAGAAAACATGAAGACGAGGGAAGAATATAATGGAGGACACTTTTTATATATTTGACCAAAATCTGAGGTTGTCTACGGTCCAAAGTTACTGCGACTGTTCGAAAATAAAATTGGCGGGACACTTCCCGCACTAGCGCGCAAGGCTTAGGAGGGCATCGCATGCGATCCAGGGCATCCCTTCCTTTTCCTTCTCCTTGTTTTTGTTTTGGTTGGAAACACTCATTTTTTTGTTATAGTCGGTTTCCAACTCTGGGGGAAACGGGCGCTACGGGACCTCAAGACGCGCGCATTTGAATCCAATGAAAATTCGGATTGTTTGCCTGATTTTCAAGCGGTCCTGCAACACCCGTTTCCCCCAGAGTTGGAAACCGACTATAGTTAGTCAGCAGTGTTCACAGAATCGGTAAATTTGCCGAATACTGCAGCAACCACCATGACGCTGTTCCATTATTGTGACTGCTCTCACTCCCACTGCACGTTTTATTTTGATAAAAACACTATTATTGTTGTCATCTCATTCTAATACTAATTCATGTGTCTAGGAAAAAAATGGTCGCTTTTGCTGATGCTCCGTCTAACAGCACCACTAACGATAATACATCCGGGCGCGAAGAGTGAGTTCTATAAATTGCACATATATAAGTTTTCTTTCAGAAAGGCAGCCCAGATGGAAAAGCTCATGAGCGATGGCAAGAGAGATTTCTACTCCAATAATTTTTCTGCAGCTGTATTGAATTTAGGACAAGCTGTAGAACTCAGGTTTCTTCGTCTATTTGGACACAAATTGAACATATTTTTTAGCGTTGAGATTTACGGATGTACCGATGCCAGGGCGTTCGATTCCCATCTTTGGTATGGCAGAGCCTTGTTGGAATTGTGCAATATTCAAGAAGACGTCCTCGATAATGCCATGAAAAATATGCCCGAGCCCAATGAAGATGATTCCATTGATGAAGAACGGTTTGGTGATCCTGAAAAAGTCACAGGTGATTTAGATTATTACGCTTATATTCATATTTAAGAAGCGGAAAAAGAAGAAGTAAAAGGGAAAGTAAATGAGGCCATGTCTGAAGAAGTCCGAGTCTCCCGTGAAGAAGAAAAGCCCTCTTCTGAAAATGCAAAGGAGTCAGAAAATGCTTCCGCTGAAGCTGAAACTACACAGCCCGAAGAAACCTCACCTGAGACTGAGAAGGAAGCGGAAACCACAGAAGCTGAAACCGCAGGTATGTGTAGAGTATTCAGTTGATCCCTTTTGTAGATGAAGATATGCAGGAAGAGGATGAAGAAGGCTCGGAGGCCGAAGAAGAGGATGCCACCGACATTCAAATCGCATGGGAAGTTCTCGAAACGGCACGCACCATTTGTGAAAAACAAGAGCAAAGCAAGGAATGGGATATGAAAAAAGCAGAAGTCCTTTACTTCTTGGCAGAAGTATCACTTCTGAATGACGACTTCGACAAGGTATGCCGCACTCGTGTTATTGACATGTTACTGGATTTAGGCTATTGAAGATCTCACTACTGCACTTGCCATTCAGCAGCAGCATTTAGGACCTAATGATCGAGTAATCGCTCAGACTTATCTGCTCATGGCGCGTTCCTACAAAGCAAAGGATGATTATGAAAATGCTGGCAAATATTATAAATTGACAAAGGCTACATTGCTTGGAAAAATCAGTAAGTATATTTTTAAGCTCCATCTAAATCGGATGTTAGATGAACTTAAATCTGTGGAGGCTGATGATGATGAAAGCCGAAAAAAGCTGGCTGAAATCGAAGACCTGGAATCAATCGCGGCGGATCTGGATCTCAAGGTGCGGAAAATATTTTGACCAATAAAAAGGTTTCTTACAGATACAAGATGCTGAAGAGAGTCACATTCAACTTGAAAACGGTTTAGATAAGATTCGTGACCAAATAGGACTCTCCAAAAAGGGGCTTGTTGAGGTAACCTCTGCTCCTGCTGTCGATATTACAAACATGGTATATTTTTCTTTTTTTGTGTCAAAGTAAAATACACATATAGGTTCGCAAGCCTGCCAAGCGTCCTGCTGATGCCGACAATGACGATTCCGCTAAGAAGGCCAAAGGAGATGAGGAAACTGCTGTTATTGCATAGGATTGATGATCTGTACCCTTCATTTTGCACGATACTCACTTGACTGGTTTGAATTTGAATTTTGAAAATAAACATTTTATCCCAATTTTTTATTCATTTTGCTTTTGTATTTTTGCAAAGTAATACTTGAAAAATTGAGCATTACAGAAATATCAAATCGTGGTAGTATAAAATTTTTTTTGGAATATCCACAGCGTGGATGAATGACTCGGTTTCTGTAGAAAACGTAATGATTGCTACGCGTGCGACGAGAATAATTTCCTCGGAACAGGAATTCGATAAAGCAATCCAGGTACGTTTTGTCCATCGCCAAATTTTGCTCATCCCCGTGATTTCAGGCAGATTCAAGGTTCATATGCACCCGTAATTATGATTTTGACTTATCAGAAATAGCTTATGCTTCACAGCGGTCCGTTGCTGTATGTTCTCTCAATGGGCATCTCAACCGTCGTTTTTCAGTCGATTACGACATACACAAGGTAAATTCGCTTTTTTTTAAATGTTGTTATTTCTTTAGATTATGTGGGCCCAATTTTCGCGTACGAAAGATGATAGAAAAGACACCCCTATTATGCATTGTTTGGCTATCATTGGAGATCAAGATATAACATTTTATAACGTTGAAGATAGCCATCCATTTTCCTATTTTGTTCCTTTCAGAGTAAGTATTAAATGTCTCAATAATTTTCGTTCATTACAGATTAGAAATGTTTACCAAGTCAAGCATGGGTTATTAATAGAGCGGTTATGTACAAAAGAAGAAGAATTTCAGTTTAAACAGGATGAAAACGTTAGCCTCTTCTCATTAACACACCCGCTTAATGAGTTGCTACCAGTTTTATATAAACCTAAAGGTATTCAGATTTTTTTCTCTTATTTTTTTATCTCAGATATCCTTGGTCCATGGCTCTTCTGTTGGCAGCAAGAAGAACTTAATATTGTCGATGCTTATGATGATCTTATTTTAATCTGGGATAAAACGAATAAGGTTTATATCGTCGTGTATTTACCCTTACATCTATAATAAGTTAATATATATCCCATTTTAGACGCATCGCCTTTATTATATACGGCATACTTTGGCAGAAGAACTGAAATCCTCCCTGTTTTTAATGAGAAATCAACAAATGGAAAAGCGTCAACATTCCACACCTCAAGGACCGCATTATAGCACACCTAAAGTACAACCCAATTGTATGTTTATTTTTATGAGGGGAAACTTGTAAGTGACCGGCGGCCATCATTTCGTTGATTAGCTAAATTTAAAAGTTGTTGGTCGGAGGCTGTTAGTAATGAGCCGGGATTGTTTGGAGAACTTAATCGTCGCAGTGTTGAAAGATCCCTGCTTGTTCTGCTGGGACGGCTACGGAATATGCTTCTGCTCCTTTCATGGTGAATAGATGGCGCAGAGTCAGCAGATGAAACAGCGTTACCTGCTGCAAAGTATTTTTTGGAAAAACTAGATAACTTACTCAACGCCGGTGATAGCGATGGTTCAAGAAATTGACATGCAGATCGACTTCTTGTTGATCGTACTGGCGCCATCGAAATGATACTACTAAAAGTTTGTTTTTACGAATTGCGAGAGATATGCTTGCTTTGTTATACTAAGGCGAAGCGCAGTTTTTTCTGTAGGGCAACCTTCATATCCTCTTTTCATAGCCTCCACAATAAGATTCATAAATTTTCTCCACGAGTCGGCCAGTACTTCTTCCTCTGTCTTATCCCCATGAGCAGCTATCCGTAAAATTTTTCGCAATCTGGTATCTTGTTTTAGGAATAGTACTTATTTTACCTGCTATTTGTATTTACCACATGCAAGTAGCATTTGGTTATCGATATTGGAAGTTGCTGAGCAAAGGGGGTCCAATACGAATTGTCATTCCCTTCATTCATGTATTGCCTAAATCAAATCTTTTGTGTATCATAGTCTAAAACGTTACCTATGTCGCATTCCTAACCTGAAGGCTAAACTTTTTGCCATTTCAGTATCGCATTTATGAATTTTAATCACACTATGTAGAAATTCACGCACCTAAAATCAAGACTGCTGGAAATTTGATCACTCACCTGATGTATCATCATTGTAAATTTTTTGTTTTCTTTATGTAAAGAATGCATCGTCTCATGCAATCCGACTAATGCCCAAACCCAGGTCGGGGTTAATTCTGCGGCTTTTAGCCAAGCCTCACTGCAATTAGACGACTCATTTTTGGTAAAGTGATACTTATGGTGTCAAACGGATGAAATTGGATTTTCTTTAGGCGAAATTCTTACCTGATTGCTTCATTAAGTAACTCGGGATCGTGAGTGTAGATAGTTGTCCAGGAATGGTACACCTGACGCTTATGAGCCGACAGTTGATGTCCGGGACGGTTCCCCATGTGGAACACTAGGGGGCGTGAGGTCAAATGGTCAGATTAAAGGGACAAGTTCTGAAATCCAATTTTCAAATGTGACTAGAGATAGACGTATATCAAAACATGTGGCAAGAGGTGAGGAGGTAAATCGCAGAGGGAATACACTATTAATCCCGTCAGAGTTTTTTTCTTAGGAACGCTTGTTTACGTGTAAACACTACATATGGCATATTTTCGTTAGCATGGCCTCTAAAATTTAAAGGAAACGAGGATGTGTCTTCATATTTATGGTGTATTCTTGGATGTCGGCAAATAGGACTATCAAGTATCATTGTGTTTCCCTTGTAGCTTTCTTGTTACCAGTGTGATTGTTTGTCCCTTGCCGTCCTCGTGATAAAATAGGTTTAAATTTTCAAAGTAAAGTGGATATTAGAGGCTGAGCTCCAGGTAACAGGAATGTTTAGAGAACACATGAAATTTCCCGAAAACGACGATAAAGTTCAAAAAGCAGAGCGGAAACGTGAGCCTAGCGCCTCCTACGAGCTGCACCTCCTTCTCCTGGAATCGAATTCGTTCACAACACTAACCTAATCCTAAAGGCATTTTTCGCGCGAGGGAAAGGGCTAAATCGGGGGGCTTGTTGATCCTCCGTAGTAGACGACACAATTGGCGCATGGCAAATGAGGCGCTAACTGACTGAGCTCCTTGCTCGAGGTTAGCCTGAAGGCACGGAGACACATAAGTGAGCGGAGATCGTCAGGCCGACGGTGACTGATTAAGTTAGGGGTCGTTCGGACAGAGATGCGTCACGAGAATAATTTTGTTAGAAGTTGGCAATCAAACTAATGTGAAACAAAACCATAATTAATAATTTTCTATTTCAGCACGTGGAGGTTACCAGCAGATGTCCGTTCAGACAAGATCTATGTTACGAATAGGACGAACAAGAAATTTAATGCTAGAAAGTCCAGCGCTTTCGAATATTGGAACACCTTCGTAACTTTTTCTGTGTATGTGTTATATTTCTCAGGGGCTCGATATTATCCTACGATGCCTCGATTGGCCTTGGATCTCTGAACCAACCTTCCCTTATCAGTTCCAGAGGGTATGTTTTATTTTACGAATAAGAAAAATACATAAAATATTTCAGGGTTAATATAACGAAGATATTGGAAAGAGATCTCAACAACGATATTTTTTACGCCGATTTTTGTCTTGAATGTATTTGGATGGAGACTCAAAAGAAAGACTGCTCTGGATATTTTGCTGCAAAAGTAGGATAACCACAGAGAAAGTTTTTAATTTTGTAGATGTTTATTTCTCAATCACTTTGTCATCAGACATTTGTAAATATTTTTATACCAGAGGCAAGACAATTAAAATGTTTCCGTACTTCGGATGCGGATCATAAGACAGTAGTACAAACATCTTTTGGAACTATTTCATGTTTGGATGCAACTTTTACTCCGGTGAGGAAATTTTCCGTCTATCATATGAAATTATTTCAGAAAGATAAACATACAGTTGTATTGGAATCCGAACATTTGTTAGCATTATACTCTGGTCATAGCAAAGTTTGTACGATTTCGTATCCTTCGGTATTCCATATTCATTTACTTTAATTTCATATTCTAGATAGTAGAAGAAGGTATACGTACAATATATCCCATAGTTTCGGATACATTAGCAGTAGTTTCACGTAATAATAAAATGTTTATGTTGAAGATTAGGCCTATTTACGGTGATAGAATGGGTAGGTTTTTTTAAATATATTTTCCTATATATAATAATTCTAGTGGAGCAGTTATTTAATTCATGTATACTTGCTCTTTCTTCCCATGAAAAGTCGTCTATTTTATTAAGTCATTGGAGAGGTACAACAACATTTAAATTTGTATTAATATCGTCGTTTAGTTTTTAATGCAAATGAAGACGTAGTAATCCTGCAAAGAAAGAACATTTGCTCTCTTTTGCATGTTGCGTTTCGTTTCCTTTTGCATGAAATTGGTATAACTATTCAGAAACATCCTATTATAATACTACCGGTTTGTCTCGAATCATGAAATATACAGCAGTTATTATTTTATAGACAAAACAGCAGAGGCAAGACCAACCTCAAACTAAAGTAAGGAGGCCGCCGCAAACAAGAGAAGAGGTCATTTTTTTTTCTGCATTACTTACCTATCACAATGTAGATGCTGAAACGGTTACATTCCTTTGGCGAGCCGTCTTGTCCTAGCAGAACGGGCAATGTTGTAGAAATTAATATAGATTCGTCAAGGCCGTTGTTTTCATCGTTCCACGCGTATGTTGTCTTCGTAATTTCTAATAGCAAGAGATGTTTAGAATATTTGGAGCCATGAATTCGGTATGGCTACAGTGGGCCCTTAGAGACGATTGGGATGCTTATCGCGGTCAGGTGGTACATTATTTGGACATTTGTGCAAAGTATTTCACTTTTTTTTAAATTTATTGTTTTCAGTATATTGGATAACACGGTTCTTTCCAATTTATACTACAAAGAATTTCCATTGAAGAACCGTCCCACCTATAAAATTCACAATCAACATGAAAGAGGTTTCGTTTCATTCATAACTTACCATTTTCTTTAGAGCGATTAGCAACTGTACGAAATAGTCATGTAGACAACGTATTTTCGTTGTTCAGTTTAGTTGGTGACATGCTGCTTTGTTCGCATGAACAAAATAGATTTAATACACAAGTTTATACATACTCTAATCTCGTTTCCCAATTTGTACTAGGTAAACCAATTTATAGAAAAAAATAGGCTAAAAATTTCTTCAGCGATCGCTACCGGCATAGGAATTGTCGGAAGCCAATTGGATTTGCAACGACTATTAGGAAAACGGTGGAAGAAGTTAATGCCACCTAATACAGAAGGAGAAATACTTAAAACTATTGTGCGAAAGCATGTATCAAAAGAAAACAAGTTAGTATAAATGCTTATTTGAATTATTGTTTATAGATGCGCTAAACTTTTGAAGATGTTCAATTTCAACCAGAAAAAACTCGAAAAATTGCCGTGTGTATTCCAACTCCTTCTTGCTAAAATTATCCAATGTGATAGAGAAGCGGGAGAACATTTATATCCTCAGATTAAAGAGAAAATACTGTAAGGTTCATTATAATTTACATTATAGCCGTTTAGAGAATTTCCAGCTACATGCTTTTTTAATGATATTGCTTTTGCTTTGTGGCCTACAGATAAACGAAGTGTAAATGTTAATGAAATGCTTAGAAGCGATAGACCTGTCCTTATCAATACATCAGCCTTGTAAGTGAATTTCTATAGAATGAACAGGTGTCATTTAGAGCTGGCATTCCTAATCAGTGGGCGGATGAACGTGAAGCCCAAGAAGTATACCTTCATGGAACATGTATTCGCTATTTAGCTCAATCATTCGGAAGAGCTATGAAGAGTTTTAGATATCTCGCTCAGTTGCCATGTCACGCAGAAACTGGTAGCGTGGCTATTGATTTGTGCTTGTCAGCAAGACTGTTCCCGTCCAATTTATCTTATGAAATACCACCTAGTGATGTAAGCTTTTATATAAGATTTATACCTGCTTTAGGCCACAAAGCCTTATAGAGAATGGGGAGAATTTTACAATGGTGTTGCAAGCGCTCTTCGCATTGGATCAGGAGATGAAATTAAACTTGATGGTGAATATCTTTTATCAACCTGTGTTAAACAAGAGAAGGTAAGGCGATTCTTATAACTGAAAATGTCACCTCCAGATTACCAATCCTACAGCAGCTGGATTATTATATGGATTCGCTCTTAACGGCCATCTCCTTTCAAGTACTTACTATGTTAGTGAAATGCTCATTACGTTGGATGAATTTCAATCTGTTGCTCTTTTGTTAGGATATGGTATTGCCAAAATGGGGACCGCAGATACAAAGGTGTGATTTCCTAATTTGTTGCATAGCATTTTAGACATACAAAATGTTAGGAACTCAACTACATTTTATTATGGGACCCACAAATCTACCTATCAATATCCCTTCAATAAATCAAGTATTTTATTAGAAATCAAATATCTTCGGAAAATTTTAGACTGCTGCTATTGCTTCACTAGGATTTCTTTTTGCACAGACTGGCAATACTGTGTTAGTGAAAAAATTGCTTAATGAGGTTCCAATTGGAAGTTTTTCATTTCTAATTTATTCTAGATAGGCAAATCATTACCCCCTGAAGAATCTCCAGCAACAGATCGTTATGCCTATAGACTTAATGCTGGTTTTGCTGTAGGTCTGATCTGTTTGGGGCAAGGCAATGACATTTTGGCACGAAGGCCTACATTTCAAGAGCAACAGCCTGGAGTTGTAAATAGATTAATTCACATGATGAAGGGACACCCAAGAGTATTTTTTTAAATTTTGTTTACCTATTTGATGCTTTCAGAATACATGTGTATTTACATCAAATCATGCACCAGTTGTAGAGAGTAGTTCAACTGGTGTTCAGCAGCCTCTTTCTCGTCATATAAAAGTAATTTTCTTAATATATATCGTTATTATTCGTCATTAAGGAAAGAGAATGCATAAACACACATCTTAGCAGCCAGGCTGCTTGCACAGCTCTCGGTTTAATGTTTTTCCAAACTGGCAATAAGACTGTCTCTAATCAAATGTTATTGCCACAGGATTCGAGGCCGTTAGAACAAATAAGACCAGATTTAGTAAGTGAAAATGTAAGTATATTTTTATATTTTTTATAGATACTCACGAGGATATTATGTTATCATCTTATTATGTGGAATGATATAGAGCCAACCATTGATTTTGTACAAAAATTGGTTCCTAAAGTTGTGGAACAGCGTATGCATACACGCTGGATGGTTGCGACAGAAGAAGGAGACGATGATCCTAATCTTCTTGATGAAAATTCGCTAGGCCGCGATTCAATATATGATCTTGAAACCCTCGCCCAGGTAAGCGATATATTTGTATAATAATTTTTGTAGGTTTATTGTAATGTTGTCGCTGGATCAGCCCTTGCCATAGGCTTCCGTTTTAAAAATGCTCACCCAGAAATAAGGAAAGCTGCGTATGACACCATAGTTAGTTTCGATGCTAAGATTCGTTCACTATTTCAGTTAATCTATACTCGTTTATTTCTTCCTACCAATGGCCATCGTTATATTCGCCGATTTGTTGAATTAACTGGAACCAATGTACACAGCCTCCTTATCAATTGTCTTCTTACTAGCTTAGGATTGGCAAGTTTAATTTAACTCCCCTAATGAAAATATTATTTCAGTTGGCGACCACTACGGGAGATTTAGAAGGAATCCGGATAGCCAGAAGTTGGCGAGTACATGAGCATGTTATGACTTGGATGAGAAGTACAAGAAAACATCAGGAACAAATAGTGGCTCATCAAGTTTTGGGCATGCTCTTCTTGGGAGAAGGAACGTATGTTTGAATTTTGAATTTTCAATAGTTTATTAAATTCAGATATGCTTGGAAAGAGGACATCCTTTCAAATGCTTTATTATTTATTGCTTTTTTTCCTCAAGTTTGCCACGGTATAAATGATAGCAGGTAATACGCAGACGATATTTTTAATGTGAGATATTTTTCAGATTCTATCATCAACCTCTTCGTTTCTTATGGACTCAGGCAGTAGAACAGCGTCTAATCGGAGTACGAACATCTAGCGACGCACTTGAGAAATATACTACCAAAACAGACATTTCTGTTGCTTACTTGGTAAGGTTGATGTATATTTCTGTAACAGTTTATAGGATGGAAAAACAGCTAAATTTGAAACTCCAACAATCATTCCACCCATAGAATTACTTCGAAGCTTAGAAATTGGCGGAAATAACTTAGAGACCTTGAGATATGACTTAACTTCACCTAAAGATCGTGATGCCTTGAAAAGAACAATAGTTTACAATCATGGAAGATTCTTTTTACATGACTATAGACAGTAAGTACTTTTTTTGCTATAACATGCATATTATTATAGTGATGAAACAGATGTGACAGACCTTAATTTCGCAATCAAGATGCCAAAGTTCACTTGTTTGTTTGTGGCCAAAGACAATCCTTCTGAAGCTCACAAAAATGTGCGATTTAAATGGCCAAGTTTACAATCAGTCGCAGGAACTAAGAAACAAATGGCAGATTTACAAGATGTTAGTTTAAGTTTGTATGTTTTCAATGTGATTTCAGAAATTCCAGCTATCTATGAGAAAAGGATACATCGCACCAGAATTAATTTTTGCTGAAAAACTTGCTATTTGGGCGAAAGAAAGGCAATTAGCATTTACACTCGAATACGCTATTGATATGCTGCATAACGAACAAGGAACGGATTCATCTGCCGATCATTCATATAATCAGATACCAAATGTAGAAGCCGATAAAGAAAACGCACCAACCTCGCAATGATCTCTTTTTTACGGGTATATTATGTATATTTATTGTCCTATATAGTAGGTTGTGATAATTTTAATGTTTTTTATAGAAAATAAAGTATAGTAATTCCAGCACTTTTTTTTCGTTTGAAAAATTTCGTCTCTATAACTTGGATCCTTCGCCATGCTGAGAAGAAAGAGCCAGCCAGAGACTGCAGTGCATACCCGCAGGGAATGTGAGTGGTACAACTACCGGGAGTCGACTAGATCAGACAGGGAATCCACGAGGCGCATAACGTTCGTCACGAGCTCTACGGGCTGTACGTAGCGTTTCTTCGGCACGATGTAACTCTGCCAGAATCTTGTGGTCTCTTTGACGAAGAAGTTGCTATAATTTCAAAGATTTTAATCATTTTCTTCATGAAACATACCATTTCTCGTCGAAGATTCTCAAATATTTCTGTATAGGATAGATCCTGGCAATCGTCATCGCTTTTCGATGTCATGGTTATCGACTCGACGCTGTGATCGGGGGTCGATGCCCTGTCGACGTCGACACCGCTGTCGGTTGCGTCGAGCGGCGAGCTGCCACACATTGATTCGACGCGGGAAGTGTGGTCATCCTCAATGTCGTCATCCATCATGCGAATACTAAAATATTGTTTTTATAGTTCTAAAATGAATTTATTACCTAGGAGGAGGAACCCAAATAGGATCAGGATATTCTACTCGGTCAAATCTTCTCGGCTCGACGGACATTGCTTTCTGTTCCTGTTTTCTGTTGTTGGGCAATGTGGCTGAGTTGTAAATCTTCTTAAAGAATTTCTTAGTCGCTCGTAAGAAACGAGTATTCTCTCGATTTAAAGCCAATGGACTCTTCATTTCAGAAGTGCTAGCTCTTACTGAGTAAGAGGCGTCTGCACCAGCACTGGCTGATCTATAATCCATTTATATTTAAAGCAAAGAATGCAACAGCTACCGATAATGTACTCGTTGTAAAGAATTCTCGAGACGACAACGACGTTGGCTAGTCAAGTCGCCACGGAAGGCAGCCTGTACCGGCTCAGATGCCGCGTTATCTGAAAACTTTTGACTAAAACCGGTATATTAGAGCGAACGGTGTCTCTCCCACGTTTTTTACTGGCGAAGAATGGAAGGGCAGAAAAACATTGACGAGGATGATCAAAATTCAACGGGAAAGGAACAGCTGGCGGGTCATTTCCAACCAAAATAATTGTACAACTGGCAACTATTTTAAATGAAACTGTGCTAGACGATGCGAAATGTTGACAAAGGGCAGACGCAACTGGTGTCTTGGGACAACTCAAATACACAGCTACCAACACGTGTAGAAAAGCCGGTGGGCAAAGTGTTCCCAACCATTTCAAATAATAAAAAGCGACAGAGAGAGAGGAGAACTACCGGGATCAGTTACCTCCTCGACTCTTTTACACAAGACCCCGTTCCCTGACATCTTTCCGTCAACGGCTGTGACATGTCCAGCAGGAAGTAGTCATCTCTCTCTCTTCGTCTGATGGACGTACAAAATAGGAGAGAGAGGGACTGTTTTCAAGGAAATTACAATAATCCCGTGTTCTGACCAAAAAATGGTGGTGTTTACTTACCGGCGACCAAATATTCGAGCAACATTTTGCAGGGTCGACGGGGGGCAAGGGACTAGTGTGGGCCCGTTTTACTACGCCTCTAAACAACTGTTTTCAGAGGATGCCGTTCGAAAAAAGAAACAGCCGTCTGCCCTTAAAATGTAGCGGGAATTATTTGGGGAATGGTCTTGGACCGCTCCTGGTCAAAGCTTTTGTTCTCGAAGGATGACTAGTAGGGAAAGGAATGTGTGTGTGGCCACTAGAATTCTAAATGAAAACGAAAAGCAAAGGAAGAGTTTTGAAAGAAGAGCAGCATGCGATGTCCCATTTTAAATATTTGACTACGGTATCACATGTGCACTTTTTATAAGAAGGCGCAGGTCCAAAGGGCGCGCCAGTTCTACGCGCCTAGTCCATAATTCTCGTCTTTTTTGCCATTTTATGACGACGAGCTGGGTCAACACGGAAATTCGCCCCTGAGGGAAAGGGAAAAGACAGGTTGGGCGAGCACAAAAGAAGGCCTAACACCCCCTCAGCCGACTGACAAAATGGCAGCCATTTGAACTGGCAATTGAGCCAATTCTCGAATGCCACGTGAGAAGAGACGGACAGGGTCAACACGATCCTTTTTTTTATCTGAGGTCAAGTGAAAAAATGGGAAAAATTACGAGCTAAACGAGGACACTTGAAAGAGACCGACTGTAAGAGGCGGGAGGAGGTCTTTGACACGATAGTCTCGAGTGCAGGTAAAACAGGAGAGAAAATGACGAGCGATCAAACGAGAACCAAAATTATCGAGATGCCCAAGCTATTATGCACGGCAAAATGACAATAGGCAGCCATGTAAACAGACAATATTTTGATTTGGAATTAAAAAACATGGTCAGAGATGCACCCACACCCGTAAATCCTCGGCAGCTACTGCACACGGCCTACTAAGATCTAGAAGGCTTGTTGGCTTCAAGTCCGATTGAACTAAAGGTAAAACTTTAGCCAGCCTTCGATAGAAGTGTTGGATGAAATTTTTGGACAGCCTAGTTGGGGTTTCCGGCTAGGCGACAAGAATGAAATGGTAGTTAAGATGCTGCCTGTTTAAATTTCTCGTCAGCACCATCTATTGTATCGAAATTTATTGAGATGCAGAAGGAAGTGAATTCCAGAGGATAAGAAATATGACTAAAACAAAAAAACACGTAAAAAGGCGAGAAATGAGCGGAAGCACTTGACGTGAAGAGAGGTGGGACCCTTTTGCCTCTGTGTTCAAGATGCGCAGAGTAAATACGCTAAGTCCGGTCGGCAACACAGAAAAAGCATCGAATATAGAAAGATTTTGGTTATTTTCAGGAGAAGAAATAAGGAAGTTTGGCACCTGCGGCCGCCACGAGTAAAGGCGGCGGCTATTTGCAGTCGGCGAGTGGAAATTTGATCCGATCAAAAGTTTTTGATGGCAGAAAAGTTTTGCCAACGGGGTCAAGTGACGTACCGGCGCGTCTTTCCGTGTAAGCAACATACTCGGAACTGGAGTAACAGTCTTGGGGACGGTACAGGCGTTGATCGACTGAATACGATGGCAGGGCACCTAAAATGAATATTTATTGGCCATAAGCAGGGGAAGGATTTCCTCTGAAATTTGGGTCATTCCCCTTGGTCGACACCATTGACGTCGACGTCGACTGGGCGTCAACCCCCGGCAAAAGTTCCGGGAATACCCTCATCCATTCTTTTCATCAAATATGCATTGTCTTCCTTTTTTTGTGCTTCCGTCAAGTTCAACCCGATCTCTAAGAATAAGGCCGAACTTGTTTCACCTTCTCAGTCTTCATCTTTTGTTTCTTCACCCGGTCGACATTGTTAATCCCCTGCCCTCGCCACCCCCTTGCAAGTTGCGCGTGAACTATGTGCCCAAACAAATTTTAACCCGGAAAAGACTAAAAACTCACCGAGAGAACGTTGTGTGTCAGTGGGATGAAGGCGGCACAGATTGGGACTGCTCTCGCCCATTCTCCTAGCGATGTCAAGATTCCTGGAAGAATATCCGGAGGAAGAGGAGGAAGCGGACGAGGAGATTGCCTCACTGAAAAAAAAGAGAATTAGTCAGCTCAAATAACATGTGACACAATAGCGCGGTGATATTTTGAGGAGGGAGGAAGACAAAAGATTATTTTGGAAAAGGAGCGAAGAGGCGGCGAGTTCCATTTTCGGAGGCAAGTTTTTTGAGTTGGACTGCTGATGATTGTTCTAGATAGGGCGGGCGAAACGGGGTGAAAACTGCCAATTATTATGACGACGACGTTGACGATGATATTTTGGAGATCGAGCAGCTCATTTTTCACAGGCGGATGACATCGAGACAGGTGGTCGAAGTAGGAGAGGGCGGCAACAAGATGGAGCACTGACACGTGGGGGAAACAAAAAAAAACAGGGACCACAGAGATGACGAGAAAGAGCGAAGGAATCCTGATCGACGAACGTGAAAAAATGTGAACATCTCAACGAGAAGATCGTCTTTCAAAGCTTTGAGGGTTTCATCCCCCACCAACAGTTATTACCCCCCGTGTGTAATGCTCATTCTCCTCCACTTTCGGGTTCTTTTTCATGCGCAGGCGATTTGCCGTGGGCCAGATGTCGTCGACGAAATTTGTAAGCGGCAAAGGAATGTCTTGGGCGAAGGAGGAGGATTAGGCGAGGAAGGCGCTGTATACACGCGAGGAAAGGAAAGGGACCGTCCAGAGGGATACACGTGAGACACTTGAGAAATAAACGGACAGCAAATAGAAGACCGGGCAGGGAACACGGATGGCCCTTGTCGTTCCCCTTTTGAAGTTGCTCCCATTTGGCGGACCGGCAAACAAAGAGAACAACCAGCTATATCGAGAAAAGTATCAGAGAACAGAGAAAAAATCAAGGGAACACAAATAGATGCTCCTTCTTCCGGCAAAAACACATGACTCTGAGTCAAACGGGATAAAAGTTGGGAACATCTTTGATGATTAATATATCTCGCAGTCTGTGAAAGAAAGCATTTTGGAGATATTTTACGATAGAAAATGGAACCGGAAGTCTCCTCGAAATGGCTGTATAGGAGATGTTAGCCTGTACTGTACAGCCAGGCAGCCGTTAATTTATCGGGAGGTCAGGAGGACGACACCGATACGGCCCGGAAACTGATAGCAAGTACGAAAACATGCTTCTCAACAGATTTTACACACTTTTTCAACAATAAATATTGTCCTCATTTTCTGGACGATTTGTAAATTGAAAAATAAAAAAATGAATTTTCCTAGGGAAAAAAGTGACGTCCAAATTAGAGGAAACCAGCAAACGGTGGCTGTAAATCGAGCCCGTGTCGACAGAGATAAGCAGGAACTGCGGTTAAGAAAACTGAGAAGGAAGCACTTGGGACGGATACTTGTCGGGGTACGGCAGAGATGTTTCCGAAAACCGGAAATGCTGAAGATGAAGCGCAAGACAAACAATGAGGAATTGCTCGGACCACAATTAGCATGAATTTGGCAAGAAGGATAAATGAGGCGAACGAAAGATGGTCCAAGATAGGGCAGAGGGCGGTTGGTCAAGGACGGATACCCGTTACGAGAGAGGGAGAGTTTATGGACTCAAGGGCAAAAAGAGCAATTGAGACACCGGAAAACAAAGATTTTGAGGAGACGAAAGGCCGCAGCCTGTAATAATTCAAAAGATGCAAACAAGCCCCGTCGATGTCCGTTTATGGGTGGCAATGTAAACAGAGCGTGGAGCCAACTTGTTCCGATTCAGGATGCCTGCCCTCCGATAAATAATCGTAGCGGATCCCAGCTGGTAACAGATGGGCTGATGGATTGTTAATTGACTGAGGTTTTACATGAACAATTAAAGGAAATGAGAGGGGAGGAGAGGCAGGACTCTCTCTATTTGATTAAAACAAAAAATGACAGATTATCTGAGGAAGATGATTGAAGGAGTACACGGCCTCGACCAAACATTGCCATGGTTTATGATGGGCAGATCGAAATCAAACAGATAAAATCACGCAAGATGAGTTGACTCTTACGTAAAACCGCAGAAATCAAGGAAAAACATCAAAAGATCGTGGGTAAATGTTGGGAAATTAGACGAAAGTTGTGAGTAATCGAAGGGCTCGAAAGCGGATGTCTAGAAAAGGCTACAAGAAGGCGTAAATAAATGAGGAAGAAGGTCACCGCGTGTCAAATATGGCTCGCAACGGGCCAGCCAGAATTTTACGATCCTTTGATGTCTTCCGGTCCCACACCGAGCCGGAAATTCCAAGTATAGTCCCAAATAAAGCAGTACTTTTCTAGAGAAGAGAAATTTTAGAGTAGAGCCTCAAACTAGCCGCCACTTTGTGCAAAACAGCCGGAAACCCATTGAAAGCTGCTGCTGCTTCAAAAATGTAACATCAAAAGGCGGCGACGGCAGTCATCTGTTTTTTACTCTTTCTCTATTGAAACAGAAGTCAACTGTTTTTGTTTGGGAAGAGGATTATCTGCCGCCGACTGATGCACAAAGCCTGGGGTTTATTCCCCTGATAACCCTGACGGATCCTGACCTCTCCATCGTAAAAGGAGGAAAGACAACGAATCAAGGTAAAGCGCTAAACGGACGGGTTTTTCTCACGCGATGTCGAAAATAAAGAAAATGGGCAGTCGACTTACGTTGTTTGACTTTTAGAAGTAAGAATTCGTGCTCCGCCAACTTTCCACGTTCCAAAGGCGACGGAACGGTAACCATGTCGACGTCCATTGTACCAAGTCGGGCCATCCATCGCCTAAAATGACTGAAACTCTTTAAAGGAAACAATGGAAAGAGAGAGAGAGAGAATGCTTTTAATTGGCCGGTAGTATCAAAGCTGAGAGGAAGAAATCTGAGAAGGCGGCAGGAGTTACACAATCGACGCCTAAGCTAACTATACAAGGCAGATAGAAGGCGGAGACACTTCACACTGCACTGTTTTTGACAATATATGGCACTTATGATAATTCGCGTGAGATCCTCAAAACCTGAATGAGAAGAGGACGAGGAGAAGCCCCCCAAGGACGTGGGGAGACAAATAATTAGAGACTGTGGCAGTAAACGACTGGGGGTGACAGGTCGAGATCCGGAGAGCGGAGGAGGGGATATGAGCAAAGAGAGACGGTAGACTAAACTACGAGAGAGAGAGAGTCGGGAATCAAGGGGATGACCCCCCGAGGTAATTGGCCGCATTCATTCAATCTGTCTCCGATGGACCTCTTTTAGCCTTTTAGGAACAATACAGCCAAAAAAGTAGCGGAAAGGAGGGAGAGAAAGAGTCGACGGATATTTACGGGAAAGAAAGTTTGACAAACAGAGCTGAACGGATGGCAGAGGATTGACACGGGCGGAAAGGATTTGGCAAGTGTGGGAATAAGACGAGGAGCTGGAGGAGAGACCAAAGGCGAGAAAAACGACCAGAGAGACACTAAAACGGTGTGTGAATGGCTCTAAACAAACAGAATTCGTCTAAGAATACACGAGATTTAAAGGAAAGCAAGTGAATTAGCCAGATGAACCCATTGAGCCCTCCTGAACATGACACACAACTGGTTGCATGAGACACATACAAATATTTGAACGGTAATTACACGAGTGGGTTTACACGGATTACTCCGACGAGAAATATCATGAACTTCTTTTTATGAGTCTCGGGAGAGGTGATAAATCTGGACGCGATTTTACACGAAGCATCTTCTTCACACACACGAAGAATGGCAAATATGGTCCGGCTTATAATCAACAACAGAGACGGCTCTGGGAACTGACGTGTCGCAAACACACAAGGCCACTGTTTATTATTGTTTTTTTTAAATCATAGCTGGCGATTTATCATCGGGGGATGCCAAAAGGGAAGGCATTTCCTGTTCGAATTTGGAGATAACAGTTGAAGGGGATATATTGACTGGTCGCCTTTTCTCTGACCAAGAACAACTGTGTCGACGTCGCAGCCAGTCGAGTCGATACAATCGAGTGTCGAGTCGAAGTCGTGCTGGACTCGACTTTCCCCAAAAAACGTGACAAAAATCATTTTTGACCAGCAGCCTCAAGAGCACAAAAAGCATGGAAACAGGCGGCATGGGCGCGTACTCCCATCCCTCCCCCGAGTTTAATGCCAACAGCTGGCTGTGTTTCGTTGTTGTTCGAATCGGGAGCCAGCAGAGGATCGGTGTGTTGACACAACGGGACTCTTACGAGACAAATTTACGAGAGAGTTCATGACCCGAAAAAAACAATTCAGTCAATAATGCAACGAACTCATTTAAACGCAGGAGAAATGATTGCCTGGTATAAATCAGGGAAGTGGGCTTGAAACCAGATGTTCCGAGGAGAAAACAAGGCTGTTAGATGGATGAAGAGGATATTTTAAAACTGGGGGGAAGTGATTGGAACTGTCGGAGATGACTGGCCGGAATGAGGGGAGGATCAGATAAAATTTGGGGGAAAGAATTGGCGGAGGAGGCTGCAATACCTTGCAGCACGAGTGACGTTAAAAGACGGCCAAGGTTTCAATTTACAGGAAGTTTTGGAAAGCAAAAAAGCATAACATCAAAGTTAGAGACAGGGACAGGTTCAATAGGCATAGCGCCTCTAATCCAGACGATAGGATTAGCAAAAACTTGTATTGTATCATTTAGCCACTTTAATATGGAGAGCGAGAGAAGGGCCGATGACAACATGTGTGGCGGTTACTTCTCGCCTTACGACAATCTACCAGATGTTCCAGGGAAAACAGGAAGTTACAGATCGTAAGCTCATTATCGGCTGGTAACGGGGAAGGAGGAGAATCACAGGGGAGATGGACTTGTTCCCGCTCCTCTCCCGCAGAGGCTCAATAGCCAGTCGATGAGTGAATAGCGTGTCGAGTGGTCAGCGAAAGAGACATTCATTGATACATACAACTGTGAATGATAATATACTCTGTTGTCCTGGATAAGGCCACAAAAAAACGAAGCACATGACGGGCTACATGTTGAAGAAGGCCTCGTCTGGATTGTCATAGCTGTATTGGGCCATTTTGCCCACGAGGACAAGTCCTATTGTAACCAGAAGTACAGCCGAGATAAAGATTATTAATAAAAATCTATAAATAATGGGGATTGAAAAGAGAGAAAGGGAGAGGCAACCTGTCTAATATTGTGGCCAATAACTCCCATTCCAGTGAGCATTGCCTCTTTTTTCGCATTTCGTCGACTTCTTTTGGATATACGGAAGATGTTCGACGAAGAGCATTATTTGACCCTAAAGAAAGACATTTAGTTAGAGAAAATGAGAGGAATCTACCCGCTAAGGCTGATATTGTCCCGGCCCAGAGCATCGGTCCCCGTCGATCGCCTTCAGTCCTTGATGTCCTCGACGTTCGCCTCGATAACGGGGAAGTGGGCACGGACACGTCAATCATTTGGATAGAGTTATTCCGCTCCAATCCAGGTACCCGCAATGTGCTTCTGAAAACTCGTTTAACCGTTAAAAGAATATTATAATTACAAAGTAGGAGGAGGTGTTATTGGGTCCTTATAGCCATCGCCTTTGGCAGTCTCCTTCTCATCTTTGGCAGACGTTGGCAATTGCTTCGGCTTATTTCTCCTCTTCCACATATTCAGTGGATCATCCTGAAGGAAAAATTAAAGGAGAATTTTGGTATGGACATACATCCAATTCGCTCCACAATGTTCTCAAAGCTGGAGGAACTGCCAGGCAAATCCATTTGGGCACAAGGACGAAGAAGAAGTATCTCATGTAAAGCGGCGGCATTTTGTTGTATTGTCGTCGACCCTGAACAGATAACACAACGCTGGTTAGAATTGTTCCAATTGAAACTATAATAATAATGGAGAGATAAAACCAAGCTGAAAGGGGGATTATCTTTGAATTGAAAGTATCCCACCTATCAAGGGAACAAATTCCGAGGTGGTTGGCATTTGATCCGACACCATCAACATCAAGATACTCATAGCCAATAAGGTCGTAATTCCCAGGTTGATCTTCTCTGTCCTGTCGTCATCTGTCGACGCGGGAGTAAAGAATCCCGTAATGGCAACAATTGTAATAATCGATGTGGGTATAATCAAATTCACAATGTAATACAGGGGTTTCCGTTGAATGACCAACGACGCCTGGAGGATGACCCATGGCTCCGGACAACAGGCATATTTATACTGGAAAAGATACGGTAGTCCGATGACCAGATACCTCGTGTCGATATATTTTGAATGATTTAACCTCCCACTCTTCATTTGGTATGAATGAGGCCATGTTGACCTCAGTATCTGCATAATAATCCAAGGCAGATTTAGAATTGGTCCAGCTGGATATTGTCAGAGTACAATTTTGACGATCATAGGGGAAGAATCTGAGAGAATCTCCTTTGAATAAACAGCTTACCTGATATTTAACCGGCAAGTTATCGTATAAATAGCCGGATAAAGGAAAGACAGCATGGAACCGTTCTCGCCTTTCCAAAATTGAGATTCCACCTGGATATTCATATACCGCTCGGTCTCGTCTCGACTCATTTTCACACTGAAATGACTATATTATAAAAATGTAAGTTCCTACCTATTGTAGAGGTAAGTATCCGGTATCCAGAGATTTTTAAATGGGATTATTGTATTATTAATCATCGCATATTGCCTCGGATCCCAGTGAAGATATTCATCTTTCCATTTTTGTATCATCCAAACATTTAGCTTTATATTTTGTGATGGTTCATCCTGTATCAAATAAATTGGAAGTCTAACGAAGATGACTGACCACTTCAATTATTTGATAGAGGGAAATACTTATGTGAATAGGGATAGGTTTCGTATGGTCATGGATAGGTCGAACCCTGATGTCATACCTAAAATATTACAAGTAGACATGTTCTTGTCAACCAATGTCACTCACAGGTGACTGCCACCCTCTGCATTTCTGATTCGACCACCGTACCTGTCAGGTGCAAGGAGGTCTCGAGTCAGACGGATAAGTGGCACATCTTCCATGCTAGCATGACCCGCTCGATGAGACCGAAGATCTGTCTCATTACCCGTATTAGCTAGAGAAAACTCATTAAAGTATCCAAAAAGACTTGCCAAGTATTTCCTGTACTCTATGTGCCTGAATGACTTCGAATACGAAGAAGACAAGCCCAGTGGTCCTCCACATTCCTATTGCTACATAAAAATCTAAGAATTAATAGGAACAGAAGCTGAGAGAAAGGTAACCAGGCGAGATTTACGCCTTGATCTGAGAAATACGCATGCTTACGGCAGGGGCAATTGTTTATTAATCGGACGACGACGATATGGAGAAATGAATGCATGGCCAGGGGGGAGGGAGGAGAGACAGAAATCGGCACCTATTCCGAGAGGATTACCGAGATTTTTTGTTTAGGAAGCATGTTCGAGCCCAGCCTGGTACCAGTACCAGAAGCCGATCATATTGATACCGACAGTTATCATCAAGAAGAAAAAGACGAAGGTAATGAAGCCGGCTCTGCAAAATTATTTTTAAGCGGAAGAACTCGGAATCCCATTATTTTTTGGAATAGAGTCCAAGAAGGGATGAGAGAGAGCGCTGGCCTCATGCATGAGAAAGATGTCTCTTTTTGGACCCACCTCTCGACAATCGTTGCCAGCCACTCCCATTCGGCTACAGCCAACTGACGATTGTGCTTCAGCGACGCTAAACACTCGCTTTTTTTCTATTATAAATTTCTTACATTGCATAGTAGAAAATGGATTGCCACTTTTGCCACTTTGTGGTCGAAGTTTTCGTGCAGAGATTATACGCGAAGTATCACTGGCTATCGAACTCTAAATCGACGCCTATTACCATCCTTTAGTCAACTGACCTCGTCGTCACCTAATCCAGGAGCCACAGGGTTACTGTTCAACGTGGCCGAGAGCAAATCTTCTGTGTTGGAAGGCGATAAATGGATCAATGGATCAGTACTCTTATCGGAGACGACGGCTAGTCCATTTTTATTTCGACGATCATCTTTGACTCGATCCCATCGCAATCCAAGCCATTTCTTGCCAGCTTCAAGGGTCTTTATCGGTTTCACCTCGACTGTCGGGGTTGTCGCATCGAACTCCTCCTAAAATGAGGAGATTCCATTGGAACAGAGATGACCAGAGAGACTAACAACAACTCCCCCATGCTGATACACCTCTTGACAACCCCAGAAGTGATCATTCTCTAATCTTTCAGTGGTGCAGGACTATCATAAAATAACGCACACCTAAGAATACCATTTCTTCTTCAAGATTCTCCAGCCGAGGTATACACCTTGGCTTTCGGGGTGTCTGAAAGGGCTACACGGGGGGTCGACAGACTTCCGACGGGAGGCGACACTTACCATCATGTGTTCTTTTTCGATGTGTGGAGGTAGGCTGGTACATGTCAAATAGGCGATAACTTTAGCTATTCTGAAGTGAATCTAATTGGACAAGAAGAGAGATCAAATACTTCAAGACACGACGAGACAGCCGCTCGCCTAGGCTACCTCTCTTCTGAATGGCGATGATGACTGAGGAGACTATTGTCCCCAGGGAAATTACTATGATCATGGCCAGTATGAACCAACCTGGAAACATGTGTTCTTTCTCTAATAATTCTAACCAATTAATGGGATAAATGTCGAAGTTGTGGGCATTTGATCGGATACCATCAACATCAAGATACTCATTGAGAGAAGTGTAGTAATACCTAAAGATTACCAGATTACTGGACCATATCCCATACCCAAGGAGACTTTCTCTTCTCGCATTCCTGAAGCTGATGAAGTCGTGAAGAAGCCAATAATAGCAATTAGAGTGATAATCGACGTTGGAATGATTAAATTAACCAAATAGAAGAGTGGTTTTCGACGAAGAAAGAGAGTCAACTGCAGGAGGGTGTACTTATTCGGACAACAGCTGTACTTCACCTCATTACGGGTTACTGTAACCAATGTTTTTCAATGAAAAAGATAACTTACTCTTGGTCTTCATTATATACCATCCTTCATTTTCAAGATAATTCGAAGTACCAAGTGACTCTGAATGGGGGAAATAGTCAATTCCCATTTGGTCATATGTCCAGGAAGAAAATGTCATCGTACAGACCTTAAATTTACCCGATGTAATAATTTTTTTGAATAAGATACCTGCACATCAAACGGGAAAAACCTCAAGTCCAATAAACAAGAAAATTTGTAAATTGTTGGGTAGAGAAGCTCAATGTAGGCGGCTCTCCTTTCCCTGTCGGTCGACAGCTTGGCATTGAGCAGTCGCCTAGTATCGTCGTCCTTCATTACCAGTCTAAATAATAGCTCTTTGTCTTTTTTCTCTCTTTCACATTACGAGTTATACAACGTAGTGTCAGGCAGCCAGATTGAATCATATGGTAGTCGAATTTCTGAGATGTTTTGATAGTCTTCCGGCAACCAGAAAAGGAACTCGTCGTGCCATCTCTACAATATTTTCAGTTCTTTGATCAACTTTATCCAGATGTTCTCATTTAATGTAAAAACAAACGACAGCCCCCAAGGTGACCACTGACCACGTGTTGGGAACATTTTGAACGAGACGAGAGAGTGCAAAATCTGGTTGTCATTTCCGTGTTGATGGGAGGATTTTAGACTCGCTTGGGAAGGGATCTTTGACAATTTTTACACCTTGCTACCGTAATCTGATCTCTTTGAAAACAGACAAAATCACAGGGATAACGAGTCCGAAATTGGCGCTAATTGTTGATTTCGGACACTCGTCATGGACCTTAATCTGCTCGGGAATGCCCTTTTATGATCAAAAAATAGTATGGCCAGGCGATGTCTCTCCCCCGCCTAATCGCTTCTTTTCGTGTCTCCCGTAATGATCTCTCTCATATGTTGCTTGGTCTTTCTTGGTCTCCCGAAAGCTATAAAGAGAGTCCCTCCTCACCTCTATGATCCATGCATTCAATAGAATATATTGCTGAGGTTCATTCTATAATCAATTGACTTATTACAAGGGGAAAAAGACCACTGACCAGCTCAAGAATTTGATATAAATCCATGGAAAATGAGACATTTATAGGTTTTGAACTGTCCCAAACGGGCTTGGCCTTTTTGTCATATTTATCCAATAAATCGTGTACCAGCTTGATCTGTGCCGGTGTGCCTTCGACCATAAGTGCCAATACTGAAAAGACATTGTTGTACCCTGGAAAAGGGCATAAGCGATTAATCCAAACCTATGAGGTGGAGAAAGGCGGCGGCCACTGCGGCGGAGAGCATGGCGTTGTTGGTCTGAATGAGGGAGCAGTGCATTTTGACAATTGGAGAGAGAGGGAGAGGGTGCCCGGACGTTCGAGTGGTCAGAAGGAGGGTGACGGGAAGATTCAGGTCCCTAATACAAATGGACATCGTCAGCTCTTTAGGTAAGGTCAAATAAATGACAGACTACAAAATGACAGAGAGTATTGAAATCATCATAAATTTGGTAAGAGACGGCCTCTAAAATATGACTAGAAATTCCTTTAAAGTCATTACTGCCGGACATTGTCCTCTCGAATGTTTTGACGACTGGCATCGTTTCCAAAGCCTTGTTGTCTGTCGTCTTCCTCAAAAATCCCATTGTTTTAAAACTTTAAATATTTGCCCAATTCATCAAAATGAGTTATTTCCGGAAAGAAAAAGGAAGAGTCAAAGGCGCCGTCATGGGGAGAAACTGGAAACCGAACAGGAGTAAAAGGAGCCCGTATCCGTGATATTTTGAGATCACAGATTTCAGTAAGAAACACAGAGATGTGGTAAAAAAGGGAACTATAGGATTATTTAAATGAATTCGAGTTGATGCCACTTGCCAAAAGGGAAATGAGTTAAAGGAAAAAGGATCACGTAAACAGGCAGACGTCTTTATTTCAAAGAACTCTCTCTCAAAAAAAGAAGTCAGCTACAGCTGTCGAACTTTGAACAAGAAAGAGAGGAACAGGGCGATCAACCAAGAACAAAAGAAACATGAGAGATTACATTTCAAGAGGCGGGAGGAAAGAAAGCGACATGAACCCAGGTGAAGGGTCCCGAAAATTGGAGGAAAGGGGCGGGAGCACAAAAAATGACAAGTATAACGAGTTTTGCGAGTCCAGGAAATAAGAGAGAAGTTGCTTTTTGGAGGTGGTGGGGGAGGAGAACAATCAGCTAAAGGGGTCCGAAGTGGGGTCATTTCAGGGGCGCCTCCGGGGAGAAAGAGAGACCTTTGGCTGTGTTTGAACCGTGTTCTTTAAGAGGACCGCGCTTTATTGCCGGGTATTCATATTGCAAAAAAAATAGAGCTCAAATGAACCAGGATACGGCAAACTATCAGGAGATCAGAAACGAGGCCTCAACTGCTACAGAAATTGTCCTAAAAATCGAATAATATGGCCATTTTTGGAAGGAGAACATGGGTGCAACTGGCCATGTTTCCGCTGACGCTATGGACTTTTCCAGAGGTTAGGGAAACCCTCTCGGAAGAGCTTTGATTAAAGCAAATGTGTCCAAAGATAGAGACGGCACTTTAATCCCTGCCATCTTTTACTCGCCCTTTTTGAGGATGATTGGAAAGCGAAGAGCCCTCTTCCACATGGCAACCTCTTCGATGAAAAAAGCGGGGAAAAGTATGATTAAAAAGAAGAAGAGGAAACAAAGATTAACCCGGGAGAAAAGGGGAGAGAGATCTAAAATCGAGATAAAGAGCAACAGATCATTAGGGTGAATGTTCGTCAGAGACATGGCAATGAATAAGGAAACTGGGACAGACCCCAGGAAGAGGTTTTGTTTTGGGGGGAGACAGGCAGACAAAAGAAGCAAGAAGAAATCTTCAAATCCTGCCACCCTTGGTTATAAACTGGCCAGTAATAGAAAACACGTGCTGTTGAGATGTCATCCAACCGATTGAGCTGTCACCATTTCAGATAGATAGTCGAGAGAGAACGTCGTCCAACTTTCTAACCAAATTAGTGTTGGCCCTATTTAGGAAGAGCGGAGTACTACGAGGAAGTTTTGAAGTCAAATTGAAGGGAGCACGAAATGGGGACGGAATTGGCAAAGTTTGGCGGAAATTAGAAGCCTTCAAATGTTGCCAACTTAACTTCCTCAAGAGAGAAATATCTCGACGCCGTTCTGTCAACCCTCGAAGAACATTTGGTTGTTGCTAATGCATAGCATTGGTATCAGGGAGATCGGAGACATTTCTGCCCTTCCAGGAGGTCGATTCCACTTCCTGGAAGGTACGATATCAAGCCATGCGGGGTGGAGACAAATCCGCGACAATTCATCAGCCATTGGGGGAAAAAATACAATGAATTTCAAATGAAGGTGCAGGTACAGCCGGGCCACACCGGCATTTTGACAAAGCGGGGGAACCCAACCAACCAAAACAACCGACCGATGTTTATTAGGGCCCAGCTTTTACCGGTCAAATGCACTTCAGAGGGGGAGGAGGGGGTTCATCACGCCCGATGAACAATAGGCAAGAAGTGACTTCTCCTCTTGGTAAGCTCATGGCATGTGGTCGACTTTTATCGTCTCAGGTGTAAAGAGAGTGGAGAGAGGGCAAGTTATAACTGTTTCATAGCTGATTCTAGACATCACAGAGCAAATTGTGATGGGTAAGGGAAATTAACAGCATTTCTGCAAGAAATTTCTGGAAGACATCTCTTGATCGACTGCAGACGACCACCATTCGACTCGACGACGACAGCAAAGCGGAGAACAATTCAGAAAAGACAAGAGAATTGGATAAAAAGTACCATAAATGGAGCACTTCCCCTCGATCTCCTTTGTCTCATTCATAATGGAAGCCAATGCCGCAAATAGCCATTTATTCTCTGTATTACAGCCTATTTTATAAAAAAGCTAGACGGGCAGGGCTTCGATGTTCTCCTTTTTGTGGACCAAGCAGTAGGTGAGATAATATTGAACCAGCCGTCCGAGTGAAGTGAAGTTCGGGGAGGTTTCATCCCTTTCGACGCGATAATACATCTTTCCTCCGAGGTGGATGGTTTCGATGGCAAAATGGCTGTAGGTTCCTCCGGCCGTCTTGTAGACGATGTGCATGGCGGCTGTCAGATTCACGTCGATAGTGCCGTCGCTCTTGTGGTAGAGACCGAAGGTGGAATTGGCTTCGAGGCACTTTTGGGCTTCGACGGGCTGCAGACATCCCAAGTAAATTTGGCTGACCAATCGCTTCTCCTTCTCTTCAAGCCATTTCAAGTCATCTGTCTCCTGCGACTTCTCTACCTCCTTCGAGAAGACAAGTGTCTCGCCCGGTTCGACGTTCGGATGCAGGCCACTAGAAGTCGACATTCCAGTAGACAATTTCGAGAGAAGAATGCTTTATATTTGGTTTCTTCCGGTCGAGTCAGACTAGTTTCTGACAGTTCTATCGGATTTACATTGAAATGAGACGGTAGACGTGCGTCATCCTCCCCGGTAACAATACATTCTTTTTACCCACACGTGTTCTCGTTTCAATCAGACTAATGCCACCTTTCCACCTTAATTGTTTCCTGTGCTCAGTCAGGCGCTTTTCAGCGAATTTTGTCTGGCCGTCAAGGAGCTGTCAATCGTGAGAAGGTGTTCCCCATGCCGGTTAACGGCCATCCATTTGACTCAATTCCCCTTGAAAAAGTGAGTTGTCTTCCTCATTTTCCCCATAATCTGCAAAACGGAATGAAATTGAGATTTGCCTCCACCTCCAAGATACGGTAATTCGAAAACCTAGGTCGCAGTCACGTAGGCGTCGAATGCTCCTGGCTGAGTCATACTCTTTTTGTTTATACAATCCACCTGAATAACCAATAAAATGGATATTTTCAGATGTCAAGGCGTACATTTAATTCGGACGCAAGTCGGCGGAGTTCCGGGCATGCCAGCAACGCGTCAAAGTAAGTGTGCTCTATTTTACAAAAAGCATATCCAAGCGGCTTTGAATTTATTGCTTGGCGTCCTCCTTTGCTAGTGATTTAATATATAAATATAAATTATAATAAAATGGCCTGCGTTGTGTCCAATTGCCATTGTCATATTGCCCATCATAACACGCATAAAATGACACGGTAAGATTTAAGATCTTTGTGTTTTTTTATCACAAATTCCTCTGGTTTTCAGTGTCGACAATCATCATTATGTAAATTTTCAAGAAATTTTGGACGGCTTGAATCCGTCCGATCGGGATGAGGGCGAGCGACTCCGCCGACATCTACAATTCTTTTTCATGAATCCACTACAAAAATATAAGGTATTTTACCGGCTTTTGCCTAAAAATCTTCAGGTTCGACGTCAATTTCCTTATAAATTAGCCCTCCAAATATTGAAAATAGTGTTCGTCACGGCGCAGTTGGTCCTCTTCGCGGAGATGAGAATGTCTCATGTTGATTTTATGGAGGACACGAATACCGTCATGAGACACAAATTTCTAAAAGTTGGTTGTTTTCTGCCCATCTTCAAATGGAATTCTATAGGAATGGAATGACGACAGGGACGCATTGCAATATCCGCCTGCGGAAGGTCGATATTCTGTCTACGATGGCCAGGGAATTTTTGAACATCTTCAATTTATTGTAAATTCTGTGAGTTATTTTCCTTGCTTTAAAGATAAAGCAGATTCCAGTATTATTCGATCCAAACGGATTCCTTCGCCTCATTCAGTTACGACATCCAGAGAAATGTCCGAGATCCCTTCCTCAGTACTCACAATGCTTCGTTGGTGGCTGGAATCGACTTCGAGAAGATTCCATACATCGAGGTCAGTTGTCTCCTTTGCTCTATGACTCTTTTTAGGTTCTCGTCGATCGAATAGCCAATGTCACCGTGAATAATAATACCTACGACTTCGACGTGACTCCTGTCGTTGGTAATTTTTCCTCTATTCTAGTCGTATTCCCTACGTTTAGCCAAAATAGTATTAAACCTGACTCAGGCAGAGGTTCAAGAAATAGAAGCAAACCCCCAGGCAGTGGTGACTGCGTTCAAAAAGAGGGGAGTCACCTTCACTCCGGAAGATGCTCTCCTAATCTCCAAGGCCACTATCAATTTCAAATTGAGGACAATTCATTTCAGTCCCAAACATGGAGACCAAAAGCCGGAATGTTATCGAATCGACGTGAGTGGTCTCCTTTATTTTATTAGCGAAAATTTCAGGTGTCGATCATTTTCGATAATTCCCGTCATACAGGACAAGTTCATATCAATCTGGGCACGGTCATTTCCTATGTAAAAGTTTGTAATGGCAGGATAATCAAAGGTTTGTGCTCCGTTTCCGTCATTTAAAGAGGATTTATAGGTGTTGGATGGGGAATAGACACCCTCCTGATGGGAGTTTGTGATCTCTTCGTCTTGATGCTCTGCATTCTTTCCTTCATTCTCTGTATTCGCGCTTTAATCAAGGCTCATCTCCTTAAAAATGTAAGTCTCCAGTCTCTAGACAATCGTTTGTTTCCATAGAAAGCGGTAGTGTACTTCGACCATACCCTGGGAGCAAAAATGACCATGAGTGATCAGATGGATTTCCTCAATCTATGGTGAGTTCGCTGTATTTTTTGAGTATTCCCATTTAGGTACGTGATGATTGTCATCAATGATGCCCTCATTGTCATCGGAACCATCAGCAAAATCTCCATTGAATTCAAAGATTTTGACAATTCTCTTTTCACCCTGACGGGAATCTTCCTCGGCACTGGTGCCCTTCTCGTCTACGTTGGTGTTTTGAGATATCTCGGATTTTTCAGCCAGTACAATGTAAGCTAGACCTTTATACAATAATTGCCACAGATTCTAATCCTAACGATGAAGAATGCTCTTCCGAATATCCTTCGCTTCTTGACTTGTGCCATTGTTCTCTTCGCAGGTTTTCTAATTGCCGGATGGGTTATCATCGGTCCCTATAGCATGAAAGTAAGCTTTTTTTCATCTCGAGACAAGATTTATTCAGTTCCGAACCGTGAGTGAATCCTCTGAGGCGTTATTCTCTCTCTTAAATGGGGATGACATGTTCGCCACTTTTTATACAATCAATGATTCCAATACAACAATCAAGGTAGTGGCTTAATTTTCCTGCAGTTATCTAACTTTTTAGATCTTCGGTACCATTTATATCTATTGCTTTGTATCCTTATTCATTTACGTCGTCTTGTCCCTCTTCATTGCCATTATTATGGATGCTTATGAAGTGATCAAGGTCTGGTTCTCACAATTTAAAGAAAAGCAGAATATTCAGGACAGATACATGGAGGGAGTCACAGTTGAACGATCTCTATTAAAAGATTTTGTGGACACAGCGCCGGCGACGGAAGAATTGTCGACAGCCAGTGCCCAGGCGGCCTTCTCCCCGGCTAATTTGTTAAACCTCGGTCGGTATGTCGCTTGACTCTTACTAACCCGTCTGCTTCTCTTTCTCTGTTGGTGATGGATCTAACATTTTCTACACTCACAGGATATTCAGTTATTCCTCTGTTTAAATCAGTTACTTTAGGGGCTGGCAGCGACTCCCATAGTGTTAGAGCACTTCGACGGATTGATAGAATGCGTGACTGGGTACATCGAAATGTGTTTAATAGCAGGTTGGCTTTAATAACTTGGCCGTTAGCTTCTTTCTAATCACTTTTCTTTCTTTTTAATTGAATTAACCAAGTAAATGTTCAGGTTTCACTCCTTCAACAATCCGCTCCACGACAGGGTAGCAATGTCTTCTAATATCGTCTAATTTCCTTCACTTTCCCTCATTCTCTCAACAATTGTGGTATTTTATGTTGTGATTCTGCTTATATTATACTTGTATCAAGGTGCTAGGATATTTAAATATTTGCTCAAGTGCCATTTTGTCTTATCGGAAAGGAGGAAATACTCAATGGGCAGTTGACTTTCTCTTTCGACTTTAGGGTCGGCCACATGTCTACAGAATAAGCATCTTCGACCGTCAAGTCAATTTTGTACTCCATGCTCAAAAGAGAATTCGCTTTTTTGAAAGATATTGCAGTAGGAGAAGATATAGTCGATCATAGAGCAAACAGAAGACGATTAAAATATTCAACGAAAAATAAGAATGAAAATGCAGTCAGGCATAAAATTGTCTGCCTTTTTTTGTATGAACCCAAGGCGAGTCAAAGTGCACCGATGCCGTCGACCTGTACTAATAAAAGACACATAAAATATTTATATTCAGTTTTGGGGGAATGGAAACGAAAAACAATATGGACTGCTTATACCCGTGGCTTTGTATCGCGCCTCTTTTTGGGAGAAAAGGGCAGCTGACTAACATTTCTCTAGACCCGTTTATATTTCTTCTTTTGTGGTGGCTAGAAACCCGACTCGGCAATGCCTTCATCGTCTTCAAATGCCGGATTCTGATGGACATCAGCCGGTGACGGTGATAGGAGACGCGTTGTGCCTGATGTCTGCAGCGCATGGAGAATACAATGGTGGATGAAGATATACTGCTGCTGAAAAGAATCTCGTAAGATTACGTAATAAGAGACCTCGTTCCCTTCTCAAAAATCGGAATGTGCTACTATGAAATTAAAATGAAGTGCGTGGGAGAGCGAGCCTCCAATTGGACGTGTCTGGCAGCCAGCAATTATCGAAATTATACCCCCACCTCATTCTGAACCATGTGACATCGCTCTAGACGCATTTCATATACGATGCCGAAGACATCGATCGGCCGGTCCTGTTGGATGGTCTGCAGTAGACGGTCGATTGTGATGAATGTACCCGATCGACCAACACCCGCACTGAAAACGAATCCATTGACGGAGGAGACGAATGACTACCTGCAGTGGACAATGGTCGGCTTGTTGTGTGGCGAATGTGGTAATTTATTTCGGAATAACTGAGCAAAACGGATGATGCCATCCGGATGCTCAGGAACACCAAAATCTGGCCAAGCCATGTAGTGCAGGTGCCTGAAATTTGCCCATTTCAACTTTTATATAACTGGCGGCTTACCAGATGCTCCGAGGGGCGACATTTTCCTCCAAGTGGGTGAGACGCAGCTGACGAACTGTGAACTCATCGTACTTTGTCTCGAACATCATTGTCACCTGAATATTTCCCCCGTCTTTTTCAGTCTGCATTTGTTTACCTCGATGTCCCCGTAGGTCACACTCATTCTATCCTGATCCGGCCAGTATTGATGGCATTTGTCGCGACCCTTCTCGACACATTTTGTCAAAGCGATGATTGCCGGGCATTGCTGCTCCCAAGCCATCTGCCAGAAAGCATCCCTCGTCGACGGTAATGGTCCTTGTGCGGCGATGAACTCCTTTCGATTGGAGAATCCCGGAATATAGTTGGCATTGATGTAATCGGAGCCCTCTTCTCCGTCGACATTCATCAATTTTATACGCGAATGGTCATAGGGAAGGATGTTGGTAAAACGATTCTTAGGACGGTTGACAGGGAAATCAGCGGCTTGGCAACTCTGCCCGACTCCGATGTTCTTCATCGCTTCGTATTCTTCAGAGAATCGGAATTCAGAGTCGGCACTCATATTCCTTACATGAAGTTCAAAGTCAGCCTTTCGAACGGGGCGACTGTAAGTTGAATTGTTTTCTTTATCGAAGTAAAACTCACTTTCGATAGACATTAAATCCGGGGAGTACAGTCTGCAACGGCGTCTTATGAAGCGGACCAGAGGGAAGCCTTTCCAACCGATGATCTACACCCGTTCTTTCTCGTAAACTTCGACATCGTCGATGATGACCAAATCCAGGCTGGAGATGATTACTTGGCGGAGCAGAATCAGGAGAAGTAGCGTCGAGACCCAACTTGGCGAGACAGTCGGCGGCTCTCTCGGCCATGATCATCTTGAGGGCGGCCCACTGCGACTCTTTCGACGAGTAGGCCGCTTGTCTGCAAAAATGACAGGGTTACATGAACATCAAAAAGCTGTTTATCTTTTGAAAAGAGGGCATGTGCCTCAATGGTTGGGGGCGGATCTGATCATGGAAAGAGGGGACGACAACCCGGCATGTTTTTACCTCTTCTTTCTGTTTTGGAGAGGGAGAACAAAAAGTTTCTCGAATAGAAAAGGCACGTAGGAGATATAGAATAATCAAAGAACTTTGATGGGATTAGAAGGGGCCGAGGGACGTCACCAACGACGTCGACACAAGGAGGTCAGGCTACTGTAAAGGGTTGTAGTATGACCCATCGACTAGTCGCAGCAATTATTAGAGAAAATGGCTCCAAAAATGTGGGTGACATGTCTGTTTTGACGGGATGCTAATTATCTCCCCTTTTTCGAAAAATAACAAAAAAAAATTTAGAGGAGAACCAACACCCAAAAGAGGGAGAGACTAATGAGACACCGGAAAAATCGAGAGTCTAGGATCAAAAATATGAGAAGGGGACCTCGAAATATGAGGCGGGTGGTTAGAGGGAGGACAAGCCACGAGGGCGTAGGTGGGGCACACGAAGAGGACGAGCGCCAAGGTGCTTCGCTCGGAGAGAGCATCGATTCCCTGAATAGGGAGGTGGCCAAAAGGAGAGGGAAAGAGCGACCACCACCATCAACATCCGTACTTTATTAACAAAGTTACTTTTTATTCTCTTACTGGCCACGATAGCAAAATAGAAGTGAAAGGATTACTGTATACTTTATCTTACTGACATCTGTTGAGAACAAGTTTAGGGACCTCAACTTCCGGTAATATTTTTTTCTGTCGAGAACAAAGAAAGCGATTAATTTTCTTGGAAGAGAGACCAAAACAAGTAGTGCTCTCAGCCGTTGGCGTCGTCGTTGTTTTTCCATGTAGGCAGCTTTGCCTGATCCGCATGGGAAAACCGCCAACTGGGTGGGTGGGCTGCTGCTGATTTACGAGGGAAGAGAGAGAGTCTCTCAATTTGGCACCCTCCCTGAGGGACATCGAGTACACAAGCTATTTTTGGAAGCAAAAGTCAAAGGCTCTTCATTTGATTGATCAGTTTACTCAAAAATCAAGGGGAGCGAAAACAGATAAATATTGACGTTTTGTGGAAGGAGCTCATTCAAGAGAGAGAGAAAGAAGCTTATTACAGTAGGGGGAGATGCACTAGCTGTCAGATATAATCACGCTTCTCTTTCGAAAGAGCGGGCTTTGTTTGGTCAGGTTGACAGCAGCGAGAAATAAAGAGAGAGAGCATATCCTGCCCACCTCCGCTCGTCTCATCCGAACAGCCGAATCAGCTGTTGGATGACAGCCAAGTTCCGGGAGGAACTAAGAGAGAGGACAAAGAGTGAAAAATGAGGCACGGGCAGAGATTTCTCACACGGCGCTGCCGACCACCCACGCTCAGTGGCTGATTTGGGAACAGGAAAAAGTGAGCAATCAGCCAGCGGAGGAGACTGATTGGAGCCCTTTTTGAAGAAAAAAAAAACAACTCACCGGGCCTTGTTATCCCCACGTGAACAGCAAAAGAAGACGGCAACTGTGGCAACAGCACCGGCAATGACAAGCACCAGGAGAACGAGTAGGACGGCGGTACGCAGCGATACACCGACGGTCGACTGCTCTATAAACAGCGGACGGGATGACACGAAAATCAACAGACGCGCGGGAAAACGCGTGAAGTCGCGTAGAAGAGAAGAGTCGAAGAAAAACAATAATTTAGGCGATTGATAACAGGGAAAGCGGAGTTGTTGACTTCCGCCCAAAAACCGTACAAGGGATAAGGAGCTCGTCAACTCAACAGGATTAGCCCCCTCAGCTTATCCTTAGGTTCCACGCTCCCTGTCTACCGTACTCCTATCTTTCCCAAAAAAGTAGTGTATGATCTTGTTGATCTTGGTCCGTTTTTGCGCAGATTAGTCTCTCTTTGCTGCCTCTATTATGAGCCTACTGAACAAGGGCTGGCGCGTGGGTGTTGAGGGTTGCTTCGTAATCCCCTCCTCCCTTTTTGAATATTTCATACTCTGATTCAATTCTCTCTTCCATTTTTAGGGGGAGAAAGGGGGGGGGGGGGGGGGGGAGCTGTTGTTTTGACAGGGCCACCACCAGCAGCAGCACAATACAAAACAGGTGAGAGGAGGCGACATCGATTCGATCGGAGAGGAGGACGGAGAGGGGGACAAAAGCGAGCGTCAATCACCCTCCTCCCACACTCACTTTGCAAGATTACTTTGCAAAGGAACAGATGGCCAGCAAAACAGGGCTCGACGCTGCGGGTGGCCGAAATCTTGCTGGAGAACAGGATTATGAGGCCATGAACTTCTCTGTCTCCTCCTCTTCTTCTCGTCATCCTCCTGGATTAGTTCCAGAGCTTATTTTCGAGGAAAACGGCTTTGTTATCCGGGTCATAGATCCAAATTTGCAGAAATGAGAAAGAAGAGAGGTCGCCCAGGGAAATGGAACCTAATAATTTGGAAGAATTTCGAAATTTTAGAAGAAGCGGCCTTCTGTACAATTGTGTAAAACGTGTCATTTTTGATTTGGGGATGACGACTTATTTGTACAGCTGACCGCCCACTTTTTTCCCAAAAAATTTTCACTGTTTTCGTAATATTCTCATGGGGAGGACGGGCACACCGCGTAAATTATGTAGTAAATGACGGGTCGCTTCCCAAGAAGGGCGGCAATCCGGCGTCAACTAGGGGGAAACCAGGCAACAAACTGGGAGACGGGAACACAGTGTCGAAAAATCTCTCTGATTTTGTGTCTCACGTGGAGGCGGATTAGCCGCAGCTCAAACGCCGACTCTCTAATACCCAACTAACCTGTACAAAGAGACAAAGAGACCACGTTGTATTTACAAAAACCGCAAGATATAATACGGATATTATATCGGGTTGCGTTGCATTTTACGAATCTCTGTGCCCGTCCAATATTTACCCAATAAAAGGAGGCCCATCCCCTCGAATATTAAAACTCTGAAGCGTGGGCGACGGGCAGCAGACAACGGATAACTAGGTTGAAATGAGGAGCGTCGGCAAACAGAAGGCAAAATGGAAGATTACCGGGGAAAGAGAGGGGCGGGCAGAGACGAAAGAAAAACGGGCGACAATTAGACCCTGTACGATTTCAGAAAAGTAAACGAAAACGGCGATAAGACGGCCAAAAATATTTTATCGTCACCGGAAATGGTGATTCTGCAGCTTGTACAAAAGGTCACGACTCTTCTCTTCTACTCCAAAACAAAAAGAAACTAACCTGTTGCAATAATCTCAGAATATGGGGAGTCGGTGAAAAGGTCGGGTGCCGTATACAATCGCAGTCGAAACTTATACAAAGCTCCGGCTTTCAACGGCCCATTACAGATCTCGTCACTCGGCCTTTCAGAACACGAATCCGATCCTATGCTCTATAAATTCGTCTCATTTATTTACTCTCGGCTAATATTCATGGCATTTTGTTTCTCTTGATGATCAGTCACTTGGGGGTGTTATTTCCGAATGTGGCATCAGCCTATTTAGCTGATTCAGAGAGGGGAGCCCGCGTCATCTTCGCTCGTCTTTACGTGCTTATTACCTATGAACCTTCTTCGAGCCCAATGATCAAGGAAGATGAAAGACGGGGGCCATGGTGAGGACATCTTGGGTATTTCCAGTAATTTCTCCCCGGATTACATAAAGCCATCCCACGTGTCCCCGTAATTTTGTAAACGTCGTGTCCAATGCGCTTTTCTCCCAGGATTTCCGGCGATTTTGAGCTGTGACGATGTTTAGGCATTTTCTCACCCGCCCACATTTTTTTTATTTCGAAATTCATTTATTGTGATGTAATTTTAGCCTCTTCTAATCGTTTCCTGTCCTGATTTGATGGCCCGCGCATAGCAATAACAATTATTGCTCTCATTTCCCTCGCCGGTGGAATGAAAAAACGAACCTCAGAAAGAGTCGTCGGAGCGGAGAGTCGACTGGTCGACGGTACTTCCAACAATTTCGAGATATACGATGGCCAAACGTCAAAACGTTGTACTTGGGACCAGGTCTGAAATTTGTATTATATGTTTGGGTTGTGATGATTTCCGGCCAACACGGCCTGATTCATTTCCGGTGATGTGCCCGAAAAAGGGGGGAGGACGACGGGAGAGAAGGACACCCGGTGCTCTTTTACATAAAATGTCACCGGAACGGGCTGATTCATTCGACTTACATATGTTCGATTCTCAGATCTCATCCACGTCTCGCTGACTTCGCCAGTTTCGGTAACTTCTGTCGCAATCAAAGCACTTTGAATAATCTTTCCGTGTTTGGAGTCGAACATCGCTGATGTGTAGCGGATGGAAACAGTATGAGGGCCAACACTTTCTGGAATCGTCGTGGGACCGACAGTAGGTCGAGGAGGAGCTGAAATCATAAGATTACGGCGAATTACTCAACTTTTACCTAATATTGGCATTGTGATGGTCAACGGGTTGGGAGCATCTCCTGGACCGGCCTCTGTCACTGCCCGGACTGTGAAATTATACCGTTGTCCCCCAACCAGACTGTCGACCAGCGTTTCCAATGCATGGTCACTTCTATCCGAATTCAATCCAACATGAATTGTCGACGTCGGCTGATTTTTCTCGTCTAACGGCTTTACCTCAGCCACATAGTGGATGAGAACTCCATTTGGAAGAGCAGGAGGAAGCCAGCCCAATTGTACAGAGTATGGATTTAATGCTCTGCCGGTGAAAGATTGCACAGTTCCGGGTCGATCCTGCTTTGTACTGAAACTGATCTGCCGCATTGTTCTCGTCGTTGGCGGACAGTCTGTCGATCCGGCTCCACAGACAATTTGAGTATTGACGGTGTATTTGTGAAACGGACGGAGGCCATTCAATTGGATGGAGGGAAGCGGCTTGGTCAGGGGGAGACGCTTATCCAAGACTGTCTGACTGTGCATATCCAATACGCCGACGGATAGCTGACATTCTTTTAGAGGATTTTCGTCAGAGAGAAGGGACAACGCCAGGGTTGAACTGGTACGAGTAACTTCAGTCAAAGTGACGTTGACCGGCGGAGCGGACATTCTTTTCATCTCGTCTAGTCGATTTTCTGAGACTATTCCACTCTTGGTTACTGTATATCCCTGAATCCGATAGCAAGCTCCCTTGGTCAGGCTGGAGACCACAACTGGTTCCGACTTGAGAGGTGTCGTCTCGTATTGTCGCTGTCGTTCTTTTGTGGACAATGCCGTTACCCTCAGCTGGAGTAGGGAATCCTGGCCAACTAGTCGAGTCCACAGATCCTTCACCCGGCTCAGGAAGGTCTCGCTCTGTGGCCAGAGGAGTTCCATCCCGCCGCGAGCTTCTTGTAAGGTCAGGCCGAAGGATTTCATATCAAATGCAGGGGTAAGGACAACAGATCGAGTCAGTCGAGTACTGGAGGAGGCCTGGGAAGTAGCATGGACAGCGATCTCGAACCGTTCTCCTGGAGGCAATTCGACCAGCAGGGAGCACAGATTATTGCCGTTTTTCGAGTCGACCGCTGCTTCGGCTTCCGTTTTGATGAGCGTCTCTCCAATGGCTGTCACTTTGCACCGCTCATATCTTGATCCAGACGGTAAGTCCACGTTTATACGATATTTTCCTTTAGATAAGTCTGGCACAACCTAAATATCTACGTTTAGGAGGGTAAATAAAAAAATAATTACCTGAAAGTCGGATGGCGCCAACGGACGAAGGATATGTTTCAGATGGCGAGTTTCTCCTTGGCTCAGGGCTTTTACCGGTGTTATGGTGAAACTGGCCTCGAGACCAGGGGTGACTCCTTCACATAAATGGACAGGCGACTGGGAGGCATTTACCTGAAAAAGAGAATGAAGGAGGGTAAAGTTAGACTCACAGATTTTTCTTTCACGCCATCTCCATAGACGATGGTATAGGTGTCGACGCCGCCTTCTCCAATGATATTCCAAGACAAATCGACACAGGAACCATTTTCAGTCGCTTTTAAATTAGACACAGATAGCGGCTCTGAAAAAGGGGATTTTATTTGAAAATTTTCCAGAAAAGGGGAAACGGCGCCGTGACTTACTTGTTGCAATTGTCCACATCCATGGCTTACTCCTCCTGCCATTTCTGACAGCCGTCACTCGGACTGCATACTCCCGTCCTGGATTCAAATTGCCCAAATATACTTCCAGTTGTTTTTGTTCAGGAATATCCAACACCTCCAAAACGGGAAACTTCTTTTCCGGATCGATTTGTCGATATTCAATAAGAAAGGAATCCTGAAATTGTTAAATTTTCAAAAATAGGAAGTCTCACCTGAACCGCTCGATTTTCTTTATTCGTCAAAAGTGTGATGTTATTAGTGCCGGCTGTAATGTGTTCTGGGAGGAAGACGGGAGCCACTGGCTCCATTGCGACCGTCTCCTCTTTTATGAGTTCTCTTTTTCCTTCTTTCTGTCCCCAGACAGCTATGCTATATTTGTGACCAGCGTGAAGATCATCGACCCACAATTTAGCCTGATCATTCACTGTCAAAGTTCTTTCGGCATCGCGTAAAGTTGAATCACTGAAGGAGGGAAAAAATGAGGTCAATGCGACAAAGCGCAACTCACATTCCCTCGGTGACATCGTCGGACTTTACTTCGAATGTCGAGTACAGTGGATGTTTCAGAGGTAATTCGACAGAGAGACGGGACGACGGGAACAGGGGATCCCGTCTTATCGTGAAAGGCTAAAAATCACAGTTAGACAGCCAAAAAGGGCATCTTACTCGAAGTGTTGACTCCTGCGGATCAGTTCCAGAGCCATCTGAAATAGGCTGTATTTTTTCTTGGTCATTTTAAGCGGTTTTTCCCTTGTTCTAATTGTGCAGAGGCTGCTCGCGTGCTGCTTTTCGCAGCCTCCTCTGGTCATGTTTGTCTCCCGGACAAAGAGGCCGCGAAAAAACTAAATCACACGCACTTGAGCGCCTAGCAAATCCTTTTAAACCAAGAGTTAATTGTGGGAGGAAGACTTCCCATTTTTAGCTATCTTTTTTCTGGGGCAAAACAGCAAAATCGGATCACCGTGTTCCCTCCATTCTGTCCCGAAATTTGGCAACCCATGGTGAATGCGAAACATGGACAATGGCACTTCACCATCGTTAGTGTGTCTAGATTTGAACAGAATTGAAAAAAGGTGGTGGGTGGACATCGATTCGAACAGAAAACGGACCTTGTGCGAATAATCCAAATGGGCAGAATATAGCTAGAAAAAGTAATGGAATTGACGACATCAGCGGTAGTGCATGCTGCTGATTTTTCTCTATAAAAGAAGAAAATTATTTAAAGAGAAAAAATGGAATAGGAATGTGGAACAGAGAAAATTGATAAGAAAAAAAAAGAAGGGAAATTGAATGGTCAAGTGTCGGAAGAGGAAGAGACTCAAACAAGTTACGTACTGGCCAAATAGATGGGATTGTTTTATCACAAAGAGGAGATCAATCAATGGGAAAGAGGGGGAGGGAAGATGGCTCAAACAGATGATAGCTACAAATTGAACGGCGAAGACATCGCTCGCACTCGTAGAATCTCGGCAGATAACTCTATCGACCTTTCATGCTTCGCAGTCATAAGTGTAATTTTTTAATTACCCAAGTTTGAGGTAAATGAACATTCGACTCTGGGAAACCAGTGGTTGATAAATTTTGAAAAGGCCTCCAGATGAGGACAATTAATTAATTGAATTTTTTGAAGTTTTTAGGTTCGACTCGTCATCGGAAATTGCATCGACGTCGAGAAAGTCGTGTGTCCAGTCGAGTCAAAACTACGGAAAAATACGTGGTCGAATACAACACTAGGAGATTTCCATAAAGTTTCAAATAAAAAGTAGCCGGCCTGTGGCAAAGTCTACAAACAGCCGATGGTCACTTTTCTGTTTACACAGAACATATATCAGATGAAGAATATGCCGATTGGGTCATTTTCTAGAACCCGAGAGCTTCGCAGAAAGTGAAAATGATTGATGAGAACAAAAAGACGGAAAAAAGTGTGACCACAAGAAGAAACCGGCAGGGGAAGTGGCTTTTTGAAAGAAGCTTATCTCGAGGGAAAGTCGAGAAGGTCACAGAAGGCCCGTAGAAGAGGCAAATTGGTCCGGTTTTTAGCAAGAAAAAAATAAGAGCCACAGGTAGACAGGATAATAATTAATTGTACTGGAGTGAGTGCTAAAGGCCAGCAGCACATAATGAGTCAGGCAGTGCAAATATGTGTGTTGAGCACCGGCGGTCACAATTAGCTACAACAAGAGCACCTCGTCGACTGGGAAAGCCAAGAAAAGAAGACGAGCCAATAATCTCCTTGGAGGTGAAAGCGCCCGTGTCATAATTGAACCGGTCCATAAGTGCGAAATCGGGCTTATAAGCCCGAGAAGAAAGTCAGCTGGTGGAATAGTATCACGACTTCCTGGGAAGGATATCTCAGGAGTACAGAAAAGGAAAATGACGTCGACTGTCGACACAAAAGTCACCTGGGCGAGGCTATTGGCGGCCAGCGGCGGCAGAGATCTGACCGGAATTGGTCGGAAGCCGGAAAAATCACAGGCCGAGACACATTTTTTTGGCTTAGCGAGCTCAAATGATGGGGAACGGGGATGCCCGTTGGATCAGGTTTATTGAATATATTCTGGTGAGTCAACGTATTGTTAATAGTGACGTCGATGACTGGGAGATCGTGATATGGCCAGTTAGTCAAAAATAGTAACAAGGAAGGCGGAGAAATTGTAGTCGGGAGATCTCAAGATTGTATCATTGCCGCCTTTTTGACCACACCCCCGGGTTTATGGGCATTCCATAAAATACTTGGATGATCAGAAGAGAACTTGTAAAGTGGTCGACGACCATGAGGTTAAGAGGAAATGGTAAAAAAAGTGTAGGTTAGGGTCAATTTGACTGGCTAGCTGCCAGCCGATGTCCTTGGTTCGTCGCTGACTCGGGGGTTTTGACAAATCGATAATTGGATAGTTAGTGACCGTCGGAGACGCTCGGGCTAATGCGGCTCTTTTCTTGGACTTTCTCCGCGCAGACAATACCGGCCAACACAGGACCCTCTCGTGTACGACAAACAAACACTATCAACAACGACGACGAGCGCGAGATCGCCTGGGACTCGACCCCTCCAGCAGCTAGAACATATTGATCTGATTGTTTATCTCGCCCTTTTCAAAAAAAAAGAAAGAATGGGGATGTTTCGAAACAGAATAAGAAGCTAAAAGTCAACAGTCACCAGCCTCGCCCGAGGGGCGATCAATGTCCACCCGGTGGAAACTGGTTGCAGGAGCCGGTACGGGAGGAGGCAACTTCTCCTCCCAGTCCTCTCTCTGTCCTAATCAGTCTATTCTTTAAAAAAAGAAGCAAGAGACTCAGACTAATTCGAGCGAGACGCCGGTACTGACCAGCGGCTTGAATTACAGGCGGCTTTTGTCTAGCGACGAAGAGGAGGAGAATGTCGACCGACTGGCTAGCCATCTGGGATATAAACAGACTTCCTCGGGTATAAACACAGGCGATGACCAATTTGTATGCAAAAATGAACTGCGAAAGGCAATTTCACGCTGGAATTGGATAATTTATCATCTAGGCGAGTGGACGTCGGGATAGATCGTAGTCTTACGGGAAGAATTAAGATCTGACGTACGGAATGTATTATATGAAGTGGGGGGAGAGGCCGGCGACGGTAATCCCGAAGCACACACACAAGGGAGCGCGGGGAGCGTATGCTAATTCGGAGGAAAAGGTTCCCAGGCTGGAGGACACGACCTTCGACGGTTAATTGACTGACGGCTGAGAGACCTGGGCGAGCGAATTAAAGAAAGTCGCCCTAGATTAGTTTGAAACAGGAGGAAAGACGAATAAGTACAACGAAGAGGAACCGATCCGTAGCGGGCAAAGACAAAGAACGAATGACCTGTGCATAATGAATGGCGGCCCGAATAGAAGACAATACCGGATGACCTTTGAGAAACACTTCCATCTCGAGGTCAACACTTGACGAGTCGCGATGAATAGAAACACTTTACGTTGATGATCTAGATAACAATTTATTCAATAAAACAAAAACAATTAGATCGAGAGATCCATAACAAAAAACATATATTCTAAGTAGATTTACCCTTTCCACTTTTTCTTTTAGCACGAAGAATACTTCGTATGTCTTCTTTGGCTCCTTTTTTCCTCAGTGGTACATAAGCATATGGCTGCACTTTCTTTCCTTTAGAAGATGTCTTTGCTTTATTCTTTTGGCTATCTTGTTTAGTGTCTCGATGAATTCCTTTTCCACCAGTTTTATATGTTGAAGCTGCAGAAACGACAGAAACACCAGCCTAAAATTTTTAAATTTAAGAAATAAGAAAATAAAACAACAAACCTTGGAAACAACTTCATCATCACTATCACTAATAATAGAATCAGCATCGCTATCATCTTTTCTTTGTTTATTTGGCTTTGAAGAGTCATCATCACCGAAGACATCATATCTTTTCCTTTTTCTTCCTTTCTCTTCATCCAAATCTAAAGACAACTTTTTTAAAAAAGATATGTAAGCTACCATCATCCAAAATAACGATTTTTCCCTCCTTAGTGAATTTGAATCCTGTATCTTGCTTCTTTTCCAGCGCTTTTGCCTTCTTTCTGGCCAAAAGAGCAGGATCCGTTGTACTCAACTGTAAAATGATGATAAAAACATAAATCATGTGCTCACATACCTTGTTGATCATATTGCCTCTATCAAGTAAATCAGTAGTCTCTCCCTCATCATCTTCTTTGAGCCAAACACTACCGGTACGACTCTTTCTCTCCATTTCAGCTTCACTATCATCTTTTTCTTCATCGCTATCCTCTAGTAGTTCCAATATGGTATCAGCGCCAGCCGTCTTCGTACTACCTCTGGATACACTACTCATTCTATCTAAAAAAATGCATTAAAAAATTAAATAAAAAATACATACCATCATCGCTATCATCCATTTGCTCTCCATTTTCTCTGGAAGCTTTCCTTCTACGTATCTTCTCAATATTGCGCATTTGTTTCAACCAATCCGGTTTACTCGTGTGCTTCGACAGAACCTCTACACCAAATTTCTCCACCAGTACTTCTAACAATAGACGATTTGCTTTTCGCACCTAAAAGAAAAAGTATAGGTCAACATTAAAGTCACCTTATTGGTTAAATCAGGAGTAAGCTGTCCTTCAAAAACAGAATGGATTATAAGTTCCCTGTATTGTTGCAGCCCAAATTCCGGCATTTTCTGTACCAGAACTCGCAAAAGTCTTATAGCCAAGATTCTGACCGGTGCGCGACCATCAGCAATAAAGGTACACGCTTGCGAGATAATACGTGATGTATGTGTAGCATTTAAAACCTGTGAAATAAAAAGTTCTACAATTATCACTTACCTTTATAAGTTTTTGAGTGATAATGTTCAAAGCAACTAAGGAAGAGCGAGTAGCCGTCAAAGAAATTTCATTGCTTTTACCAACAGCTTCAGATGCGATTTCATAAATTCTATTCAAAACTGGATTTAACACATTTGAGGGATATTCTCTGGAAAAAAAAACGAATTAAGAAAAAAAGAAAATTCTTACTCTACTTCCGCTCCTATTTCAATCAATCGATTACAAAGATGCTGCAGGAATTTACTGGCCGAAGATCGAGTATGGGTTTTGTTCGACTAAACTTAGATTTTTTGGAAGCAGGTAATATGTACCTTGTCTAATGATAGAATAACAAAGTCTATCACTTTATTGACAAAGTCGGAAATCTCCTTTAATCCAGTGCAACTATCTTCCAATGATCTCATACAATTAATAACTGAGCCACGACTTGGAGGTGACACCAGTTCATAAGGACGGAAAACTGCAGAGTCAATATCTTCATTGCGTGTTTCGAAGGTATTTTCAAGTTGTGTTTCACACCTAAAAACAGATTTATATTATGAATTTGCAAACCTTCTAGCAAGTATTTCTTCTAAAATTCTATATGCCTTCTTTTGTAGAGAATGCGACGATGAAATAAACCATGGATTAATTGTATTCATTATTTTAGCAATAGATGTAGGTCCAGCAGCACGTGCAAGGGCACACAGAATGTCCAAAATACGTATCTGAATAAATAAAAATAAACAATTCAGGAAAAGATCATACCTGCTTTGACTCAGCAGCTGGCCCGGCTCCACTTTCCGCCGATTTTGTTATGGCAGCATCCACAAACCGATCAATAAGATCTTCTGGAGTAAGTTGAACATAAGCCCGGACCGTTTCCAAAATGGCAAGTCGAACACCTTTATCATCATACTCTCCATCAACTGTCATGCCGGTGTACATATTAAACAACAGAGGCATAAAATTTTTGGCATAGCGTGCAACAACCTAAATCAATTAATTATAGAATAACTTAACAGCTACCTCGCCGCGTTCAGAAGAAGAGTCTGGTTGAAGAGCGAATTTCAAAATACGCCGAATGGCGTTCAAGATCGTGGGGCGAAGATCAACCCTCTCAGTAAGTGCAGCTCCGAGAACCTGAATATCATCATTTTCTGGAAATAATATATAAATCTACCGGTGCAAGATCTGGAAAGCTTTTTTCGAGATCTGACGGAGATTCGCAGAAAGATGGTAATAATTCCCATAGTTGACATTGCAAGGTATTATATACACGTTTAGGAAGTGGCTCTAAATGCGGTAATCGCCTAAATATTTATGATTAGTCATAAATTAAATAAATTGTCACGCACCTGTATATTTTAATAGCCAATGGTAAAAATGACGAAGAAAATAAAGAGAGAGGAGCATTGTTAAGATTGACACGTAAGATAGGAATAAGCCACGAGCGAGGGAAATCTGTGGCTAGTACCGTCGCATCGGCATCTATTCCAAGAGGAAGAATATTTAAAACAGCTCCTGCCCCAACATGTCGGATAGCTGATCCAAGAGTCTGAAAAGTAATAAATAAACTGATAATAAAACCCTTACAAAATCAAGCTCTTGTTTACAGAAGCACTCGTCACTTTGACGTAACTCCGCCAAGGATTTGATTGCTTTCGTAAATTCAGGACTAACAATGCCTTCACCAGCAACTTCAAATAATTTCATCTCAGTTCTGCAGAGAAAAGTTTAACATTATGTTCAATTTTAGATAAACCTTAGTATGAATTTCCAAACGAGAGCTGATTGAAGAGTCAGAGCTCCATCTAATAAAGACAGTAGTCGACGTGCATATTCTTCATTATCTTGGATGCAACCTTCTATTATTCTTGAATAAACCTAGAAGCCTTCTTTTAATGCAATATTATAAATGAACTTGCTTGATATGCCACTTGTGCTATTTGTTCATTAGCTGTTCCAAACATTTTAACAACAAGTTCTAAAGTAGGCATTAACTGCTCGTATCCTTTAGTGGAATCCTTCGCTGACAAACAAATGTGTGCTTCTGCAAGTGCTTGCATCCAGTAAGCAGAGACAGAGACATCTGCATTAGTTGGTGACAAACTACGTAAAGCTGAGATAAGTAAAGAATTTGTTTCAACTGAGAGAGCAGCATCACATGGCTGACGTTGCAGAGCTCTGTGCAAGCATTGCAAAGCAGAGCATTTCACCTAGAAAAATTCTAATAAAAAAAAGAAGATACACTCACCATGGAATCAGCTAAAGTAAATGATTTTAAAATAGATTCAGCTAACTGTTTGAAAAGATTAGACGGCATTTTATGCATTATTCCTTCCAACAAACAAAGAAGCCTGACAGATGTCATTGCTCCATTTTTCTGACCTAAAAATCCTTGTAAAATTATTAATTCATGATTACCAAAGGCCTTTTCCAAATTCTGATGAATGTATTTCCCTACAACCGGTGCTGCTGCATGGAGACCATTTTCCATAGCAGTAATTGGATCAGTTAAAATAGCTCGAACTACACGACGAGACATCGTTCGAACCCACGGCTTCTCATGAGTACAAAGAGATGCGATAGCGACTACTATATTTCTAAATACCTCTATCGATGCTTTTTTTGTCAGACATACCTTGCCGTACTAGATTGCCAAATAGTTACTGGCTGAGCACGAAGTACAATACCAAGTGCCGATATTATATTTTTCAAAACAGCTCCATCCGAACTATTGTTATTATTATATTCAAGTAATTTTGTATATAGAACCTACATGTTATGGCACTAGACGGATCACAAAAAAAAACAAACCTGATTTAGCTTGTTAAATTGAGCTTGAAGTATTTCCTTTGGTATACGTTTGATGATGAGATTTAAAAGATACGCCGTAGCAGCTGTTCGTGAAGAATCTTCTAATGGTGCCGCTTCCAATGCAGTAAGTAATGCCGCAAAATATTCATTATCTGTTTCTTTACCTGAAAAAAATGTTCGCCATGTTCAGATAGGTACAATACCATCTCTTTCTTTAATAAGTTCTGCAATGGCGGCTAGAACCGAGACAACCTCTGTTTGCATAGAGGACCCAGACCTGAACAAGGGATACTTGCAGTCTTGCTCGATTCAACACCATAAAAAAGAAATGAAAAATAACTAACTTCCATTCACGATGCACTGCATCAAATGCTGGATTAGTGCAAGAAGTGAACTGCGATAGACGTGAAAGAGCTCCTTCAGATATCATACTTTTATTAGACGCAAGGTTTTTATCTAGAGACAAAGCATCCTAAAAAACAACGAAAATAAAATTATAAAATCATAAACTTACCAGAGAAATGTTATTTGCTACTAGATCCGAATTTATAATTGGTCGATCATCAACGGCAACCATCTGATTACCAATAAGAGCAGCATTTCTCAAAGCCGATGCTGCCGAACGGAATTTATTCCGCTCCGGATTGCTCTCACATCTACAACGAACATTTCAAGAACGACTAGAAATACTTACGCCGTTCCTTTAGCTATCCGCACTCCCGATTTATGTTTGACCCGTGTTCTGTAGTTTCCTCCCATTTCTAAGCGCCTGAAAACAATTATATGAGAAAGGAAACTAGTTGAGAACATATAAATTGAGACAAATTATACACGTTCAATTGAAAAAGAGCATTTTTCATATATAAACATTTAGATCCAACCCAATGCACAAGGTTCGGCAAAAACCATCGCTTTAGTTGAGAAAAATGGCAAAACCCTAAAAAGATGGAGTGAAAATTTTTAGGATTTTGGGAGGTCCCGTAGGTTTTGTCGGTGGGGCGCATTCACATGCACGCTCCATCGCAATCGCGGCTACATCAAATTTTCAAAAATTACTCGAGCATTCTATGCCTGAAGCTGTTCATTCATTTTGTTTTTGTTTGTTGCTATTCTTCTCGCTTATCCTGCTGCTGCTTTTTATGTTCACATATTGTGTTGCGCATAGGATTATGTTATAATCTAGAAAATGAAGCGTTATGCATAGTTTATATCAGTATTATAAGTATTATAAATTAAACGACAAAATGAACTAGGAAAGTTATCTTATTTTATCATATTCTTGAATATGCCCGCAAAGTGTTTATGCGTCGTTTGGCAGTATATACAGACCTTTGTGGACAGCGTCTGTCCTCATCGTTGTATAATTGCGCAGAGCTAGACAAAGACCTTGTCACCTGCCCGGCCCATTTACTGCCTATCCGTTTCGGCGATTTCCTTGACTAGTTTTTGTTAAAATTAATGTTCCAGATTGTTGAAGGATCTAATTGATTTTTGAGGTCAACAGCACAAGATGCGGCCCGATCGGCGACGGCTTTTGGAATCTCACCAAGTGCAGCTGGCCCAGGTTTTGCGAAACTTTGCTTATGACATTAACAAGGCTTTTTAGTATTTAGATATTGATGAAGTTCTTGCTTACCTTCAAGCTGCCACTGTTATTCCTGATGGTGTTGTGGAAAGTATCAATGTAATATCAGTTGTGTGTTGACTAGTATCTTTATTTTTAGAATTGTACAGGACTTAAAGCACGTCTAGAACTGTTGAAAGCTATAAAGTCAAGGGGAGACGATGCTTATAATGCACTTTACGATGCACTTATGCACAGTAAGCAAGAAAATTTAGCAAATCTTTTGCGACCATTAATTTCTATGTAAGTATACGTGCGCCTTTTTGAATATGATCACTTAGAGAGAACAATGAAAATCTGGATGATATGATTTGTCATAGTTGCCCTCATACCCCTAGAGGCATTTCTTCCGTACTAGCACGTCCAAGATCAATTTCTGAGCACGAAGATAGAGGTTTGAATTTATAAAAAATGTCTTACATGCACCTTAGGATACTATTATCACTACTGCCAACACAGTGAGTCTAGTGGAACTTTTCCCCGAACGCGATTCGTTCGAGGTTTGTCCCGCGTTGTCACTTCACTTGCATCTTAATGTTTTTGACTGATCCTAACAATTTCTTCAGATCCAAGTCCCACTGCATGGGTTGAAGATATTCCTATGGAGCTGGGTGGAGTGCTCAGCATGTCGGTTGAAGGCACTGACGGAAATTCTACCAAAGATCAATTAGATGTATGGCACAAGAACTCGAGCAATGTAAATTTTGCGCTTTCCACGTTATTAAAAGCCTTCTAGATTTATGCAAATTTCTCTTCTCCGAAAGGGCTTTGCTTATTGATCAATAATCATAAGTTTTCTTCGATGCCGCAACGCAATGGTACTGAGATAGATTGCAAGAACATTTCAAATCTTTATCGGCAATTAGGTTACAAAGTTTTTCTCCACAATGACCTAACTGCTAAGGTAAGCTAAATACAAAAGTTTTTAGTCGTAAATTTCTAGGAGATGCAAAGTGCTTTTTGTGAATTCGCGCAGAACAAGAATCATGGTTCCTCTGTTATCGTGATCATACTGACTCATGGAGAAAATCAAGGTTTATTCGGTAGAGCAGTATTCTAAAGTTTGGTAAATAAATTCAAACATTTTAGGTGTTGATGGCGAACAACTCAACATAAATTGTGTAATGTCTCAATTTAATGGTGTCTATGCCCCTCATTTGATTGGAAAGCCTAAGATTTTCTTCGTTCAAGCTTGCAGAGGAGGTTCGGTGATAGAAAACGTTTGATTATTTTTAGAACGTCGTGACCACGGAGTTCTTATTACTGAGCATGAACATCCCGATGGTGGATATGTTTTTCCGGATGCTTTTCGTTTCAGTCCATTCGCTTGTATTACAAGGCAGTCCAAACCGGAAGAGTTCCGCTTACCAGCCGAGACGGATTTCTTCATTGCTTATGCAACTGTTCCGGATTATGTTTCTTGGAGGAATAATCTACACGGAACCTGGTTTATTCAAGCTATTTGTGAGGTATTTAGCCGACATGCTCGTGATATGGATATCACAGAAATGATGACGCTTGTCATTAAGCGCATAGCACACGGTAATTATTTTTCGTTCATGTCATTAGTGCAATTAAGGCAAAGCAACCAATGTATCGATGTTCAAACAGTCACCTGAATTTTCCAGTCGTCTTCGAAAGAAATTCTACTTTTTCCCTGGCGTCGTCATGCCTTGACACCTCTGTGGTATTTTTGTTCTTATTCATTTCCACGTTGCTTTTACCTTTTCCCGACGGTTACCATGAACAGCCGCATGACCTCATCCTCTGCGCAAATGATACGTCTTTCTCTAATTTAACCTTTTGAGCCATTTCACGCAACACAGCGCCTGTGATCTCAACCACGCTATTACCTACTGTATCTCTCCCGGCTTAATTTAGAAATCTTGTCATCTTTTTGTTTATTGTTTAACTAAATTCCTGTAATATTTTGTGATGTTTGTAATTCCCTATACTTCAATTTTCTTTCTATTAGATTATTCTAGTTTTGATCCCCTCTGTAAATAGGAACGTAGTTTCAGTTTACCATAGTTACTGGTTTTTGCGGTAATAAAGTTTGGAGTTCCTACTCCATTAAATGCTTTGTTTTTATTTTCTATTTCTTAACTTTGATTTTTTAGGTTAATACAGCTTAAAAATCTCCGCCTTATTGTATCGGACCCATTTCATGGCAACGTTCTAAATAAGCTTGAATTACACATTTTCAAAGAGGCGCTATGTGGTTAGCTTTGTAATTAGACGGCTTGCAAAAAACAAAGGACAGGACCAGATAACATGTCCTTTTCACAGATTCGTCTGGCTGTTGTTTGACTCAGCTGGGTTTATCCTTTGGTGATTCTTCTTCCAGTCTACAGGATGCATTTCTCGCTGTAAATCTGTCGAGTCGTCTCCTAATTTCCATGACGAAAGTCAGTGCTTTTCCTTTTTAATTGCTCAGCGAAGCTCAAAGAGTGCCAATAGATTTCATCTGTTGGTTATCGTACCTGCTCAGAGTTAGTACAGCAGATTTCCTCTAATCTAAGTCCCTTCACGTCTGATCAACATCCGTGTACTGTTGAGCATAACCAGCATGACTTTCCATTCTTTTAGAAAATAACCCAGAATTTTTTATGCTGAAAAAGCATAATGAGCCCGCATTGTTTGTCTTGTTGTATCCCATTCCATGGAAATTCAACACATCTTTCACACCTTGTCTTGCATAGACCCCACACTATAATTAGAAATTGGCTATTTGACGCCGTTCACATAACGGGAGGGGACAAAGGTCTAATGTTCTGAGTCATTTGATTGCTACCAGTAATAATTCTCTTATTTTCATTCATTTCGGCTATCACATGGACTTCACTCTTTCACTATTGAATTTTTAATAATTTTCATGGGAATATCTACAATTGCTGGGTGTTCTGTCTCTATCAATCTATAATGATGTGATCCAGGATGAGTCATTACCAATAATTGCCAAGTTCATTTTCTCGCCACAATTATGGCTTCCCACCTCGTATCTTATTTTTTGGATGGTGTCCCATCATCCATCGACACTCTAAGTTTGCCCAAAAACACGTCCTGTTTCTCCCCGTAGGCGTGTCCTTTGAATTGACAAACATTATAAAACTTTTAAATTCTATTGTACTTTATCTGGACAGAGTAAACATGACCTCTTCAGGTACGATGAATATGCTTGGCTTGTGCCTCCTCTTGATCAACTTCATTCTTGGAATCACTGCTCGACGGCTCTTTGTAAGTTTTTTATTTCTCTACATAAAATTCCAGAATTGAGTTGAATAATACTAAAATTTTACAAAAAGGGATAAAAAATGAGTCAATGCTTCCGATCATTCTGCTAGTTCTAATTTTATTCATTCTTTTGTTTTGATCTTTACAGTATTATTATCTCCCTCATCATAACATCTAATTCATTGGGCCTTTTGAAATAATTACCGCTTCGATTAACCCCCACATCTTTTATAATAGAAGAGATACATCATTTCGAGACAGTGACGTCTTTCTGAATTTCAAGCCTATATTTATGATATCGAGATTAGAAACCTTTAGATTTGTTTTCAAAGAACAGTGTGACTGATAAAGAACACAGAAGCCATAAATTTTATTAGAACAACAATATGCCAGGATTAGTCTGATCAGTAAAAAGTGAATCCACGTGGAGGGAAATAAGAGATCAAAAGAAGATCACAAAAATGATAATTACAGATGTTCGACACAAATCAAGTTCGCCTTCCGCCTCAGGAACAATTGCTTCAATCATTTGTGGCTTCTCAAATGAATCATCAACAGGTACCGTTTCTAGACAATTCCTTTGTTAAAATTCTTATTTTGTTGAAAGGGCATTGCCCTGTCCTATTATCTTCCCTGTTGAAATATGTTTTGGGTACCGGGTCCCCCTAAACAATCGTATATTTCCAGGTCGGCCAGCCTTTCCCCCATGCTGACCAAGTCCGTAAACAGATGTTCAGCCGCAAATTCTGGAAGCGGTAAGCGAAGACTTCACTCCGCTTGCCGACACACACATATACCCGTTATAAAACATTGTTGATCTCAGAAAAGAAATGCTCTTACTAGAAAAAGAAATAGGCGGATATTTATAACAACGTGTTCGGGATTCGGGGCGATAGAAGGAGATCATCCGACGGTCACATTTCCGCCACAATTCAGCTGATTGTTGACGGCTTTTACCGATTCCGGGATATGGCCAAGTCGCAACAGCCAATAGGCATAGGTGTTGCAATTTAAGACGGTCAACCAGACACAGACAATGTTGAGAAAGAAGCCGACTGACATCTGGAACAGAAACATTTATAGTCTGTCACAAAAAATGACGACATTTCAAAGGTCTAATTTCGGCTGTGACAGGGCAGATTTACCGTCAATTCGGGCAAATTTCCTATGTTTCAAATCAAAATGAACGGTAAATTAGCCCCACCACAGCAAAAATTAGACCTTTGAAATGTCGTCATTTTTTGTGACAGACTATACGAAGAATCGAAGATGAACTGACCATTTCAAAGAAGGAAACAATTTTAGTGTCGACGACGACGGCATTGCCAGGCGTAGCTTGAGGAAACATGAAAGCAAAGGAACAGGAGATGGTAACCGGGATGACGAGATAGAGCGGATGGAGGCCGAGACCTTTGGAAAGACTCAACATGATCGGGATAAAAATGCCAGCTGTGGCAACATTTGAGGCAAATTCCGTGGCGAAGCAGACTGTCAAAGTAGCCAGAACTGGAAGTTGACATGAGATGGCGGAAAATAAAAATACTTACACTGTAACCAGAACTTGTCCATGTGGATGAAGACTTCATTCATTTGGCAGGCGAGAAGATCTCCCAATCCGGAATTTTTGACCCCGTCGGAGAGGGCGAAGCCGGCTCCGATGAGCAAAGTACACGACCACGAGTATTTGGTCTTCATATGTTCCCATGTGAGGATGGGCTCCAATTTGGGATCAGTCAGACTACGCGGCCAGATGAACATCAACATTGTCACAAAGACAGCCACTGTCGAATCCTTGACTAACCAATTCGATTCAGTTTTTCCCTTCTTGTTTCTGAAAAAAGTCAAATTTAATATTTTGAAATCTGTTAGAAATACTGGGGGAGAAGGACATTCCATCCATTGACAAAGCCAGGATCACGAGTACACCAAGCCAGGAGGAGCAGAATGAACCAAACCATGACGGATGCCTCGGCGAAACTCATCCTTCCCAGGTCATTATGAGCTTCCTTGATCTTCTCCTTCATTCGACTTGTCTTTCCCTTCTCTACTTCTCGATCTTCAGCAGTTATTCCTCGCTTAAATCTCTTTGGAATCAATTCCCGCGGCATCAAGACGACAGTCAGACAAAGCCATGAGGCCGCCAAATAAATGGGTACAAATGGCAGGGCAAAACTCATCCATTCCACGTAGCCGACTTCTATCGACGGATAGACACTGTAACCATTTGTATAACAAAAGTCGAGAAATATACCTGGGAACTTGCTCACGGAAGACTAGATTCGTACCTGTGCCGGTGATAATGCCCGTGCCACCGATTAGCGAAGCTTGAGAAGTGGCGAGGACCATCGCCTTACAGAAACTTCTGTCCCTCTTGCACATGCCGCTGAGATCCAATCCACAGACGAGCTTCTTCTCAACTTTTTCACTTGTCGACACACTCGTCAACATGGTCTTCACCTTGCTCAGGTAGCTGCTGTTCTCTTCTTTCTCTGTCGGCTCCTTCGCCGTGTGAGTTGTATCCTTGGCACTTCGACTCGTGTCAGAATTTTCATGGCTGCCTTCCTGTTTTTCTTTGATCTCTTCCAAAGTCGACAGAATAGCCAGCACAATGGGCAACATCAAAGTCGTAGCGGCAGTGTCGGAGACGAAGAATGAGACGAAAGCGGTGGATACCATCTGGCCAAAGAGGATGCTGAAACAGGTGACGTCGAAAGAAAAGGCGATTGCTTACCAATGTCTATTGGAACCAACTATGCGCAACATCGACAGAGCAATTCTCCTATGCAAATTGGTCACTTCAACTGCCATAGCCATGATGAGAGAAGTCATAAATAAGACGATCTGCTCCTTGAAATAGTCCATCGAGACGTCCTTGGCTCCGAGGATTCCAAAGAAGGGGAAAAGAAACAGGGGCAGGAGAGCAGTCACACCCATCGGTATAACGTCCGATAACCAGTAAAAGCTCATCACCACGATAACAAAAATACAACGAAATTCCTAAAAATAAGGGAGTACAAAGAGAGAAACGGAGGAGATGACCTTTCCATAGAAGAGCAGCGGTGAGGCGGCTAGAGGGATAAGCAGGATAAGCGATTTGCGGAAGAGCAGACGCTTTGATATTTCCATACTAAAAATAAATTGTTATTGAAGTCAAAAAAAGGCAACCTTGCTGGAAAAAAGTAAGTTCAACGATTGAAATCGAGTTTGTCGAATGCTCCGGGCAGGACATGATGAGAGAAGACAAGACGCATTTCGCGTCTCTTCAAAAAGGTTCTCTTTTTTAGGTTCAAGAAGGAAAGACATGTTTATTCAAGACCATCTATCAGTTCTTTCGGATGGCTCTTCTTCATCCTGGCTTGAATGCCCCCCGTCGTCGACGCTTCTTTCCGACAAAGTCTGCAGAGTGGTCGAGTTTTCGGGCAGCGTGTCTAGAACGGCGGGCAGACTGCTATCTAAAACTTATTGAAATTGGGGATACAAGAGGAGGACCTGATATTTTCATAGAAGGGCTTTTCAAATGAAAGGGGAGGACGTATTCCTGGGAGTTCTTATAAGTGGTGGGAGCTGAATGATGGATAGAGAAAGGCGGACGACTACTCACCCGGCTGGGACGGTCTCCTTCCCTGCAGTCGGATCATCAAGTTACTGTTCTCATCAGTTCTGAACATAACTTGCGATTTCAAAGTTCAAATGCTTACGAAATATCAGCACAACTACCAATTTGTGGATTACGGTGAAGGGACGCCGACTCAGGAGTGTACAAGGGTTCGGCAATAGGTTCCGACCAAAATTTGTCCTTTTTCAGCGGCGGGTGTACTCCGTAATGGCTATCAGCCAGAGCCAGGCCTACTTGCAGATTTCTGTCCAAGAGCCAATTTGTTTCAAAATCACTGGAATTTTCGATTATTTGAATAAAAGAGATCTCACTCGTCATCCTCCCCCATGGGATTGAGCATAATTTCAGCGACTTTTGTCCATCCTACCAGGAAAATAAATTGAAGCATAGACATGAATGGAATTATCGGGTCGACGGGCTGAGTATGGCCGGGGATGTCTCGAGTTGGATGGAGGAACTGCCGACCCATTAGGGCCGCGATGAAGAAAGAGCTGACAGCCAGGTGAATGACCTGAAACAGTATGTACTAGCGGATGTCTCTCACCTGGGTATAGGCTAGTGGCACTTGTACCCAGTCGAAGAAGGTCAATGAGACTACCTGCTCTCTCCATTGATAGATCTACAAAAAGTCATTTTAAAGGAAGTCGTTCACCTTTTGGGTGACGTCGACCATGGCCATGTCGCTGCTTACTAGTCCATTGTCTTTGGCTTCTCCCAACAGTGCCAGCGCCCATTGAATTGGCCAATAGTATTTTGTATTTGGAGTGACGAGACTGTCATATGTGATCAGTTCCTCTTGCGACATGAAGCCTAAAAACTGCTGGATGTCAACTCATCGCCTTTCCCAACCTGAGGTTATGAGATGTTGAATGGTGGGGAGCCTCTTTTTGACAGGGCTGGAAATGTCCCGGAAAACAAGAGCTTGAGTCAGGATCAAGTATCGAATAATATTTCTGCGTATATTCCGAGCATATTCCGTCGTTCCTTTGACATGAGTCGATAGAGCCAGTGCCGTTCTGAATACTCTCCCCTCGACTGGAAATAAATTACCCACGTGTCGATCCATCCAATGTTATTGAAAATTTTTTGCCATCGTCCAAAAACAGCCTGCACATAGAAACCGAGCATAAAAGTAATCGGCAAGAAATTTGAGTAATTGTTACAGAAGAAGCAAATGTCTTCGAAGACCCTAAAGTAAACATGACTAGGGGCATTGCCGAGTCGACTCACTCTCTTTGCGCTCCTGTCATCCAATAAGTGTAAGCTATTTTTAAAAAGAAATAAATAGCTGACCAAAGGGCCAGCTCGATGAGTACAGACTTCCAAATGGATCCCTAGAAAAGGCCAGCTCGATCTGAGAGGATTGACATACCTTCCATTTGAATAGCAGACGATATGAGGAGAAAAATGTTGAAGTTCCGACTTCACGCGAATATCTAACAGTCATTTTTGGAGTATGTTAACCTTTGCCGGCAGAGGTTTAACTTGGAAATTATACCAAAACCCGGTTTCATTTGATCCCGAGGGGGACAGAGTACGCCAGTAAGCCGCGTAGACGGAAAGCGAACTCATGTAAACCCATCACCGAAACAATACAGTTGAAAGTAAAGGAGAGACCATGTGGTTGGAAGTTGAATGTCTTGCAGCAGTCTAGAAGTCTCATTTATCCGACCACATATTTCAATTGTCTACAATCAGGAGATTGCAACCATTTTCTAGGTCAATATACCTCATTCAGGTTCTAGGCAAGGATTTCTGTAGCGGGGAACATGGCATTGAATACTCTCGATAGACTGAAATTTCCCCACAGCTAGATCAACAAAGACTTCAGAGTGTCGACTATTTTTGCCTCTAGAATAAATTGATTTTCTTCCCTGCGTCATTACTATCGGCAGCTAATGATAAGAATTGTGTTTTTCGTTGTCTTCCCACAGCGTTCCATTCCTCGTTCAGATGACCGAAGAAGTCGAGCGCTCTGCTGGTTTTGTCCTCTTTCGAGAGATCGGCGATACGGTCCAATATCTCCTTCTCCAAGACGCCTCTCCTCCCAATTACTGGTCTCCTCCTCAAGGTATTCCGCTACAAAACATATTGAATTCTTAAAGGTTTTGTTAAACCAAGGGAGGATGAATATGTAGCTGCGTTGAAGGCGACGGAGAAAGCAACCGGCATCCAGGTTGAGCAGCTGGCCGTCTATGAAGACTGCTGTGAGACGCTGTCTTCCCAAGTATTTCTGTCACATGGAAAATTAATAAAATATAACTTCTAGATCCCGAAAAGAAGTGATTCAAGTACAATAATAACAAAAAGAGCAAAATATTGGCTGGTTGTTGCAAAAACCGGGGAAGCTACGTATTCTACGGAATATCAAGTAGGCTTTTGACTTCTTTCCAGGCATCGCTAGTAATAATTTCAACTGTGGTCACAATTGACGAGGTCCCTCTTGATCAAAATCCATTTTCAGAACGCCATCTGGGCAACATTAGATGAAGTCCTCCGTATCTTTTCCGACTTTCCAGATCTACAGAATTTATTCAAAAACTTTCATAATTATCTAACACATTAGTGGAGGATCCAAATAAATAATTTTCATATTTAACACGTTGAACAACGCGGAGAGTGCAACAGTCTGTAATAACCAGCAGGTTTGTCGACTGTCATCGGGGCTTTGACAGAGTGTGCTTCTCAAGGGGTCATCTTGTCAGATTGCGCCGAGTAGTCTGAATCTCTTGCCCATAAATGTTGCAATTTATTGTTATCTGGAGAAGAGTGTGGCTTCTTATCACACCTTGACCCTAAAAGCCTTTGATTGACCTGGAAGAAATAATAGAAGATTCAAATTTGCTTGAAGAACAGTAAACGACGGTAATTATCATGACTTTTATGGTTTTTATCTGATGTCGAGATCATCTTTCAACTAAAAAATCAAGAATTAGCCTACAGTCGGGGCAGTAATCAAATCTGCGCATGTCTCCTCGCTCGTCTACCTTGACTCTCTCCGAACGAGTTACGCCCGATCATCGGCAAAAACGACAGTTTTCTATTCATCTCCGTAATGTTTGCCGGTCGTTATCTGCCACTTATAACATTAGCCGCGTCTCCCTGTGACCTGTTGAGGAAAAGGGGGTTCCCGAGGGCGGAGCATTGGTGGGAGGGGCATCTTTCCTCTCCTGCCACCCGGTCACTCTCTCTCTTCTGATCAACAACTGTTTTTATTTGTTTTATGGATAAATCTGACGCCTCCTGAGGGAGGACATTAATTACGGTAAATTAGCCAAAAACGGTGCTTTCTTGCTTGGATAGGCAGCTGCCTTTCCTCATTGCCATTCATTGCCACACGTTGTCATTTGCCTAATCTCCAAGCATTTTACGGCTGCTGGGTCTTTTCAGTTTCTTCGCACAAAGGGTAATTAGCTAAATTTCTGGATCTGCTCGATTTATATTCTTCGTCGGTGGCGTCGACTCGTCGACTTGACGCCGTCGACGCTGTAGACCTCCAAAGCAGCACTACACTTGTCGAATTTCCTTCTTATTTTCCAGTCTTTCCGTTGGAGCGTCTCTTCTCTACTTCTGTACTCCACCTGGCCACTTTCCCCGACTAGTGTATCCGCCAGTCATCAGTTAACTAACTCGCACTACTACTTTCTCTTCTTTCTGACCCCAACGTCTCATCTCGTATTCAAATTCGGCCGCTATTTGATGTCTCCAATGAATTGCTATTTCAACTTGCTTTGTCTCCTCTTTTGTTTCTTCTCGTCGCAATCCTTCCAATTTCAGAGAATTGCTCAAGACTAAAGCCATTTTTAATGTTCTCTTAATTTTTGACTCCCAAACTATTATGGGTAATACTCTACTATTTCTAGTGCTATTTATTCCTGTTATTTTACCCAGTTTAGTCGACATCGAATTTCAGGAATTAAGACTTGGACAGTGAGTTTTTTTTTCAAAGGTGGCCTATAATCTCACATCGCTCGCTCTTTCGAAGAATATTGGTCAATTATGCTTGCGCGTGGTGGTGCTTTCAACTTGGATTGAGAGCAGAAAAAAAGGTGTTCTATGAGGGTCAGATACACACTCTTACCGCAATGTCGTTGAAGAATCGATGAAGCTGAAGAGGAGTACAGGAGTATTTTGTGATCTCGTCTCGCTCATTCTATACAATGATCTCTCTCCTCTTTGCAATGGAGACATTTCTCCGACGATCCATGACGCCATCATTTTCTTTTCCGTCCGTTTCGCCGTGTTTCACGCCTCATTCCCGTCCCCGGTCTCTCTCCTCCGCTCTCTCCTCCTTCTACAAAAGCACTAAATCAACTATCCATAAAAGACCTCAAGAGAACGATTGCCTTCTTCTGAAAACTGGAGCCCGTTTTATGCAACGAGGTCATTCGAATAACTTCTGACCCCGTGGGGAATCCGCCTGACTCCTTTCCCAAGGCAGTATGATTCAGAGGATGACTCCTACTGACTCCTTCAGGTCAGGCTAGTTGTAGTCGCTGTCTCCTCGGCCAAAAAAGGGCGTTGTTTCCAACTCCTCCACCTTGTTGGAAAGACCCCCTGGAGGGAATGAAAAGACGTGTCCACATTGCGCAGCAGTCAGTGGATGGCAAGCCCGAATTTTAAGAAAACGGAAGGCTGAGGAGGGGGATCTGAACTTGAGAGAGGCGGCAATTGTGGCAGCTGTCAGAACCTATCGTTTCCCATTCACCTGCGGGAGGTATTCACCGGAAGAAAAGGCCAAATCCGCCGAGTACACAATAGGTGTCAATTTAAATAGTAGCCAATTGCGAGTAAATTTATCATTTTTCGAGAGGACAATACAACATCCGTCTCTTGTCCGCCATGTCATTTATTTTCTCGCCGATAAGCCTAGAAGGACGGACTGAGTCTGACAAGGAAAAATGGACGAGGGGAGATTAGGTACACGGGAACTAAAGTCTATTCCTAATTATTTGCCTCCTTTCCAGATTGTATAGATGTTGAGCAGTCCATCAAATGGCAATGACACAATGAATCCCCTCTGCGCAGCCCTAGGGTCTTATCTTGATCCTGAGCATCTTTGTCTCTGGGTCAACCAACAATTAGAGGATCACCTTCTGACCTGGACTGACTAACTGTGCCCGACTTGATGGTGTCGCCATCGACACCAAGGGGTGTCTCGTTTATGACTTTGATTAGAGTAGACGTATACGGAACATAAAATTTCCCGGGAATTTATGTCTCTGTACACAGATGTACAATCAAGGAAACTACTCCTCCCTCTCAATGACCCTGACGCAGTTCCCAAAGAGGTGTTACTCTCTCTCATCTCAGTCAGCCATGAAATGCCGTCAGATGACATCTTGGGAAAGGCTGCTACTGTCTGTTGACTTAGGTGGAACCTATTGATGATTGACGCTGTTGTTACGCAATGACTATCCATCAAATCTCGCGCGCTGCTGTTAATCTTATGCTTTATGGAGAGGAGGGAAAAGCTGTGACTATCCTTACGTAATTATGATAAGAACTGTGTTTACACAGAAGCTCTGGGAACCAGCTCATTAAATGTCCGTCTGTGTCGTTATGAACAGGCGGCAACGAGAGTAGCCCATAGGAGGAGATAGCGGGACTCTTTGGTCATTTCCTCAAGAGATTTATCACAGGAAATTGTCGAAATTTAAAGCAGAAATGCATATACCTTTCAGGAAGAATGTTTGCCCCCATGAGGAGGTGGAAATTGTCACGGTGAAGCAGCCTTGTGTCCAGGCGTACACGAAATATATCCGCAGTAGAAAACCTGGCTGTCAAGGAAAATTTCGTGCATGTTCCGTCCGACAACCCAAGTAAGTAAGATGACCCTCAATTTATGAGTAGGCGAACGGTCGACTGATCATTTGTCACCTAGCCGGCCCTGTCACTATACGGTTAGCCGGCGACCTGCTGTGAACGAGAGGAAATTTTGCGGTCCATCGACTTATGAGAGTGGATATTAATAGGGGCTGCATTTTCAGAACAGTCTACTTCCATACGTATAAGAATGTCAATCGAACGAGACGACACACAACGGCGGAATGTTGTCCAGGATGGGTGCATGTTCCCGGAGGTGCTGGCTGTCAAAGAGGTTAGTCAGGAGATGAGACTCCCAGAGGAGTACCGGGAGAGTCTGATTCAATGGCGGCTTCTTTGTCAGTCGACGACGGAGGATGAGCGTCAGACGACCGGAATGATTTTTACAAGACTCTCTGGGAATCTCCTAAAAGAATGTCTAATTGAGTGTCCTCCATCGTCGGCATAAGGCCACCGGCCAACAAAAAGAGAGCCGCCGGACAGATAGCTCATAATATCCAGCCATTACGGGGTCGCATCTCCCTCTATCGGTTATGTATACCAGGAAACACACGGTCATTGTTAGTGTGGTCACAAATACAGCCCATGGGCTCGGTTCTTATTTGCCGAGTCAAGTGACACCCGAGGGCATACGCACAAATTGGTGGGTGACAAACCGTGTTCGGGGATTAACAAACAATAAAAGGCGACAGTTAGTAGACAATAGTTACAGTACTTATCCACTCTTTAAATAGACAATATTCTAGCAAATTGTACGGCGGATACTTGCCATAATGGTGGAACATGCTTGCCAATTCGAAATGATACTGATCAGCTATGTCTCTGTACTCAGGGTTTCACCGGCTCAAAATGTCAATATGGTAAGTGTTGAAATATCCTATAGTATGGCAATTTTAGATGTAAATGAGTGTCTAGTAGACAATGGCGGCTGCCATCACGACTGTGTCAATACAATTGGAACTTTCTACTGTCGCTGTTGGCCAGGATTTGAACTCTCCGAGGATGGCAAATTTTGCAAAGGTTAGATTTTTCCACGCTCTTGACTTCTTTTAGATATTGACGAGTGCACAATCTCCAATGGTGGTTGCAGTCATCGATGCATTAATACTCCTGGTGGACATCGGTGTGATTGCCCACCTGGGCAACAGCTAGCTGCCAATGGTCGAAAATGCGTCGGTCAGTAGTTTCGACTGTCTCGTTAGAGCTGCGCAATGTGTGCTCAGATTAGGTGTACTTGACCCATGTTCGCACTTCTTGAGTACCGTAATCTGATACGATTTGTCAATACAACTTGGTGAAAACAGGATATCAGTTTAGATAGTTCTACTTGTGCCGCGGATAATGGCGGATGTGAACAGATATGTGAAGAAAGGCAGGGTAAATTCTATCGATGTAAATGTAAACATGGATTTCTATTGGGAGACGATAAAAGGAGCTGTATTCGTGAGTTTTTACAGATTACTGTAGCCATTTTTGGACTAAAAGCACTTGAAAAAAGTCAAGTACTACAGCAGTTGTTCCCAATTAATTAACATCCGTTGTTTTGCCCTCCGATTTCCCTTCGACTACTCTGCGCCGGCATATGTCGTCTTCTTCTGTCTGTGTTCATTCGGGAGGCGACTCTAATTAGACCAACGCTTACGAATGTAAATCACCTCGTGGCGCGCGACAATGGGGCGCTTTTGTACTCTTGCCGGGGAGGGAGGGGACCAGCTACATGAATTAGCAGGATGCGTCAAATTTCGGCCAGGTGGCTGGATCTAACGAGGAACACTAAAAAGGGAAAATCAAGAATCTTCAGCCAACGATCCCTGCCATCACAAGAAAGCTGGCTGTCAACATCACTGTGTCAATGACAATGGACGGGCTAGATGTCAATGCTTTCACGGGTATCGGCTGGCATATGATAGAAAAACGTGTATCGGTGTGTTTCCTTCCTTCTCAAAGAGGCCAGGTGTTATTTCAGATGTCGACGAATGCTCTTCTGCCATTGGTGGCGGCTGCCAACATGACTGTGTCAACACCTACGGCTCTTACAGGTACAATTTCTCGCTTTTCCTAGAGACTTTATTAGATGCACTTGCCGACCGGGATTTGAACTCTCTCACGATGGAAAAACTTGCGAGGAGAAACAGGACGGCTGCCAGGTGGCCAATGGCGGTTGCCAACACGAATGCTACGATCAACCGGATGGCGGACACATCTGCAAATGTCGAGATGGCTATCGACTCCAAGCTGATGGTCAATCCTGTACAGGTAGGGTCCCACAGTCAGAAAAATAGATTCCGAATACTCTAACCAGTTTTATACCAAATTCATCAATTTGTCAATGATGGAGAATGGGAGACGAGGTCCTGCATCCCCGGAAAGGGGCCATGTCATCGACTTTGTATGGACTATCGTAGCGGAGAGATCCAATGCTACTGTAGACCGGGATATCTCCTAAATGAAGTTGATCGACATTCTTGTCAGGGTATAACATTGTGTGAATATAGAAGCACTGGGGGTGATCACTATAGACAAATTCACATATAGATTACTGTAGAAAATACAACGAGAATACAATCTACCGGCTCTTTTTAGATATCAATGAGTGCAAAGTCGACAACGGTGGCTGCGCCCAATTGTGTGTCAATTCACCCGGGACTTTTGAATGCCGCTGCAAAGATGGCTTCACAAAAAGCTATGATGGCAGGAATTGTGATGGTATGAAAATTAGGGAAAACTACGAAAAAGTTAAAGATATTGATGAATGTGCGAATGGAAACGGTGGCTGTCAACATACGTGTACTAACCTGGCTGGAGGATATGAATGTGGATGCCAGTTTGGTCACAGACTGGCGGAAGATGGCAAGACTTGCCATGGTAAAAGACACAACTTGAATTATAGCCCTTTTAGATATAAACGAGTGCCTAGTAAACAATGGAGATTGTTCCCAATTGTGTCGAAATGAAGAAGGAGGACGTCGATGTGAATGTTTTGCCGGCTACACTCTAGGAACCGATGGCAGGACGTGTGTCGGTAAGTCGATTTTCCCATTTCCTATAGAAATAGATAAATCTTTAGCAGCCTTAGCATTTGCCAGTAAAATAGCCAAAGGTAAGTTGCATCTCTTCTCGCTTTTTAGCTAATCCGCCTGGCATGGTAGACAATTGCTTTTTTTTGCTTTTTTCTATTGCTAACAAGGAACTTGCATGTCTCGTGTTGTGATCACTGTTTCAGATCTGATGGCACAACATCGAAAATTGGATAGTATTGATGGCGATCCGGGATTGGAGTATCTCATCGACAGTATTGAACAATTGCCATCAGACGCTGCCGAAAAGTCTCGACCATTTGCATTTGTCTTCAATCGACGGCGAAAAGGCAATTTCCTTTTTTAAGCTTTATTTGCTCGGCTTAGCTTATAGTAACTATTGTAATCACATAGAAAACATCGTAGACACTAGAAATTAATTGTTCGTCTAAATATAAAATTTCATTTCAGTCTGTGAGAAAGGGTACTTCGGTCATGAGTGCCAGTATACTTGCAAAGATTGCACAAACGGAGGTAGGACATCTCTCAACCATTCGATTACCGCAATTTTCAGGCTCCTGTAGCTCCAATTCAGCGGAATGCGAATGTCCAGCCGGATTTACTGGCCCAATTTGTGAAGACATGTGCCAAGATGGATTCTGGGGTGTTGGTTGCAACCAGGTGGCTCTTCTCTCTAATAAAGCAAGCAAAATTTAGATGTGTTCCTGTGGCGACCATCAATGTGACCCGATAACCGGCGGCTGTCGCTGTTCCCCAGATCAATGTCCAAAAGGTCCCTGTCCTGCAGGACAATACGGTCCGAAATGTGAACTTCCTTGTCGAAAACAATGCCCCGACGGGCGATGCGATCCAACATTTGGTTACTGTACCTGTGAGGAAGGGAAATATGGGGATAACTGTGAAAAGAGTTGCCCTCCGTTCGCCTTCGGGGCCAATTGTCGCCATACGTGTAAATGTAATCGGGAAAGTTCCAAAGGTTGTGACTCCAAGGTACTCCCTTCTTTTGATAGAAATCTCCTCTTTCAGACTGGGAAATGTGTCTGTAAACCCGGCTACTATGGTCCCTTCTGCAAAAGAAAGTGTCCTTATGGATTCTATGGTCCCAATTGTGCTAAAAAATGTCATTGCCTGGCAGGAGTCCGCTGCGATCCGACCAACGGTGACTGTACTCCCGGATGTCCTGCCGGTTACATGGGCATCAACTGTGATCAAGGTATCAATTCAGTTTTGTTTAGTATTTGTGAGCACTGTGGAGTGACTGGCGGGTCCACATCTTTTGTGAGATACCAGCCACGTGTTTATTTCAGTTTGTCCTCCTGGAAGGTACGGATTCGATTGCGAGGAGCATTGCAGTTGTGGAGAAGATGGCCCCCAAGTCTGCCATCACGTCACCGGAACATGTAGCTGCCTTCCCGGTTTGACCGGCACCATGTGTGACACTCGTACGTATCCAGCACTTCTTGCATCTTTTAAAATTACTAAAAAATTTAAATTTTAGCCTGTCCTCCTGGCCTGTATGGTCCCAATTGTGCTTCGGAATGCTCTTGTCAAAATGGGGCGGATTGCAATCCTAAGGATGGCTCGTGTCTCTGCCCACCAGGTTTTTATGGAGCTGCCTGTACTGAAAGTGAGAAAATACCAAGTAAAAAGATCACGGAATTACAGTCTGTCCATCTGGAAGATATGGAATCGACTGCATGAAACTGTGCGACTGCCAGAATGGAGCCATCTGCAATCCGGTCAATGGCACCTGTGAATGTCGCCCCGGATGGACGGGAACTACTTGCGAGAAGAATTGTCCTCCAGGATTCTATGGTCGAGTAAGTTGACCATGTCAGCTGACAGACTACGACTATTCCAGGAATGTTCTCTCCGTTGTGACTGCGAAAATGGAATGCACTGTGACCACGCCAGTGGGGAATGTATCTGTCCGCCTGGGAAAAAGGGAACCAAATGTGATCAGCGTAAGAAACTCGACCAACTAGCACAGAAGAATTTCAGCTTGTGATCTCGGAAAATTCGGAGCAGGTTGCCAGGGAATTTGTACATGTTCCAATGGAGCGGCTTGCGACAGCGTGACGGGAGCCTGTACCTGCGCTCCTGGATGGCGAGGAAAGAAATGCGACAGACCTTGTCCTGATGGAAGATATGGTGACGGTTGTAATGCAATCTGTGACTGCAACCCCAGCAGTATGTGTTGTTTTTTTCTTATAAAATGAGAATTTAGATGACACAAGTAGTTATAATCCCTTCGTGGCGAGATGTGACCACATTACGGGAGAATGTCGATGTCCGCCGGGTTGGGCTGGTCCGGATTGTGCCACGCCATGTCCTCCCGGTCGTTGGGGAAGCGGCTGCCGGTCAGAGTGTAGCTGTTCAAATGGAGCTTCCTGCGACCGATTGACTGGATTCTGCGACTGTCCTGCTGGTTACATGGGTAAAAACTGCGAAACAAGTGAGCACTTCCATTTAAATCAAAAATTATGTTCAGAATGTCCTCCTGGACTTTGGGGACCCGGCTGTATTACCCATTGTCTGTGTATGCATGATGGCGGCTGCGATTCAGTTACTGGTCGCTGTGAATGCAAGGCAGGATGGGCTGGACCCGCTTGTGAATTCTGTAAGTTTCCTACTTTCAATTGAGAATGGTCCGTTCAGTATGTCCATTTGGCCAATTTGGAGTCAATTGCACTCAAGCCTGTGATTGTATCAACGGAGCCGGTTGCAATCGAGTCACAGGAGCTTGTGAATGTCTTCCAGGATGGACAGGAATCCGGTAACTATTATAGTAATCTCGTACTGGCATTATTAGATGTGAAAAACGCTGTCCCGCTGGTCAATTCGGTCAGAATTGTGAAGAAGTCTGTGAATGCGAAAATGGCTCGGAATGTGACCCCATAAGTGGCCATTGCAGTTGTCAACCCGGATGGCGTGGAAGGAAATGCAATCGACGTGAGATTATCCTCCTCTTTCGCTATCTACAGCCCGGTTTCAGCTTGTCTAAAAGGTTACTTCGGGCACCACTGCTCCCAGCCATGTCGATGTTCTAACCAAAAACCATGTGACCATATCACCGGCAAATGTCAATGCCCACGAGGATTCACTGGCCATGCTTGCACTGAACTCTGCCCCGATGGGAAATATGGCGATTCTTGTGCCAATGATTGCAATTGTGGAAAGAATAGCGACTGTGACCCGGTATCTGGAAAATGTTACTGTAAACCGGGATACAGTGGAGACGACTGCAAGATTGGTAGATCTCTTAGGTACAGTAATTTCAGAAGTAACTTCAGGCTGTATTGAGGGGCGATATGGGCCAGACTGCTCAAAGGAATGTGAATGTGAACACGGAGGAATTTGTGATAAAGCTACTGGCGCCTGCCTGTGTCCTCCCGGCTTTATTGGAACCCGTTGTGAGACTCCTTGTCCTGCCAATCGTTATGGAGAAAAGTTCGTTCTCCGCTTAATTCTTAGGCTTCTATTCAGATGTGATCAAATTTGTCAATGTGAAAATGGCGGTTCTTGTGATCGTCTAACTGGTCAATGCAAATGTACTCCGGGTTTCACTGGTCTCACTTGTAATCAAGGTAATTTGTTCCATTTAAAGAATTGGGGAATTTTTAGTCTGTCCGGAGGGTCGTTACGGTCCCGGTTGCAAGGAGAAATGCCGTTGCGCCAATGGAGCACACTGCGATCCGGCCACGGGCATGTGTAAATGCAATATCGGCTACATGGGACCAACCTGCGAGCAGTCCTGTCCCAGCGGGAAATATGGAATGAATTGTACGCTGGATTGTGAATGCCACGGAGAAGCGAGATGTGACCCTATCCAAGGATGCTGTGACTGTCCGGCTGGCCGCTACGGGACAAGATGTCAATTCAGTTCGTTGACTGCCCTGTAGTATACTTCTCTTATTAAGTGTGTCCCGTTGGCTTCTACGGTTGGTACTGTAGCCAATCGTGTGATTGTCAGAATGGAGCCATTTGCGACGCTGCCGATGGTCGATGTCTCTGTCCTCCTGGCTTCCAAGGAGATCATGTAATATTTCCTTTAAACATTTTTGTAAAGTGATTTAGTGTGAGCAGACATGCTCGAACCGGACATTTGGCCCCCACTGCCAGTTGAAATGTGACTGTGGCCAGCATGCTTGTAATCCCATCGACGGGACATGCATCTGCCCAGTGGGATTACATGGTCCCCGATGCGAACAACAGTGTCGAGTTGGCCGATACGGAGAAAACTGCGAACATAAGTGCCAATGTTATAATGGAGCAACGTGCGACAGTCGGACAGGCAGCTGCACATGTTCGCCTGGCTATTTGGGTCCCACCTGCCAGCAGGAAGTCGACGGTAGTTCAACTCTTCAGGCAGTAATTCTCCGTTTAGACGTCGAAAGTGTCGCGAAACGTGGCGACTTGCCAGATGACTGGGAATGGAGAAGAAAACGAAGATAGAAAGAGTCCTCTCTCTGTCGCCCGTCTTGCCACCTGGTCTCGCCTCTTTATCCCCCGATGAATCTCAAATTTTTCCTTCAAATGCTTTCATTCACTTCTTGTGCATACAGCCATCGACTAAACCGAGTGTGATCCATGTTAGAGTTATATTTACATGCAATCTTGTTTTTACATTTGCCACAACAGTGCTCATTTTATAATAAACAGCAATTATAAATATTACAGTAAAGCTTTTCTTCGAGTTGGCTTCAAAAAATCCTCAAAATCCATCTGGAGCATTGCCAGGTTCTCGTCGATGGTCACAATTGCCGTCGATTGTTCCGTCGTCATCTCTAACTTTCAATACATTGACTGTAGAATATGTCCATCCGTAGGGCGTCATACTTTGTTTAAATTTATGAAGAGAAGACAGCGAATCGATAATATTCTGAAACTTTCTTGTTCTATGGTTACGGTAATCGATAAAAACCTGAGGGAATCTTTTTTCCCATTGTGTCACATGAGGAAGAAATTGGTTATGAAGACGGGGAGCATCGTTGGCTTCTTTGACACTTTGTCCAAAGATGAGTGTTCTAGCTGCCACCTGGGAGACGCCGGAGATTATGTGACTACCCCCAGCCGAGCCGATGACCATCTTGACTTTTTTCGTTTTCTTATTGTAGACGATCATGGGACTAAAGGAGCTCATCGGTCTCTTTCCCGGCTTGATGAAATTTGTCGGTGACGGCGTATATCCAAAATAATTAGAGACGCCAGGAGTGGAAAAGTCATCCATGGCATTGTTCCAAACAATTCCCAAACTCGGGGACATTGTCATCGAACCGAAAGAATAATTGATGGAAGAAGTAGCGGAGACGGCGTTCCCATTCTGGTCAATTATTGAAATGTGAGATGTGCCAAAATTTGTCTTCTATGAAAGAATTTATCTGCTTTGTAAAAATGCTTGCCTGTTCCATTTTTCCGTAATATTCTGCAGGCTGGGCTGTATCCTTTATTAATTCGACGACTCCCTTGGCATATCCCCTAAAAAGATTTCCCTTCGGTAGACGATTCACCAACCTTTTTGTCATATTCGTCAATAATTCAGCCGTGTGATGGACAAAGTCGACATCTCCTAGCTCGGTTCTCCTTGCGTAGCCAAATTTCTGGGCTTCGATCATTCGATGATAGAGGAGGGGATCATTGAAGTCCGGTTTCTCATTTTTATAAAATTCTAAACAGATCGACATCATGGAGAAGACTCACCAGACATAGTTTGAATAATACTCTGGGTAATGACGAAAGAAGATGGCGGAGGCGGGCCGCACATTTCCAGACCGTCGAGAATATCTGAAATGATCGTTTTGTCACTGCAGTAGACTCACCCGCCCTTGGTGGTTCCTCGACTATTTTCGTCTTATAATTTGCCAAATCAGATAGCTCCAAGTGTCCTCCATTCTTCTTCATCTCCTCGACTATTCTTTCCGCAATTCGACCTTTGTAGAACAAGTCGACGGGGTTCGTGGCATTTGCCAGCTCCTCCAGTAAGTCCGCGTACTTTTCTCTCTTGATTATGGTACCTTTCTTCCAAATTTGACCAGTCGACGAATCGAATATCAACTCTCTGAACCGTGGTAATTTTGTCTTCAAGCGAATTCACTTCAAAGAATCGGAGACATTTTGAAGAGCGAAAAAGATTACCGGATCGTCGATGGCATAGACGTAGTGCTTAGAGATGGGGAAGCCATTTCGGGCGAGGTCGATGGCCGGTCGAAGAAGTCGAGACCAAGAGACATTGCCCGATCCATAACTATTATACGCTGTCCAGAGACCATGCAACTCTCCTGGTGTGGCTATTCCACCGTATCCTAGAAATATGAATTCTCTGAATTATTATGGTAACAAACCCATAAAACTGGCGTTCTGTTTGTTGACGTACATGTCGATTTTAGCAGAGGCGGGTGCAGTCTCCCTAGCTATTAGGGATTCACATTGTCCGAGAGACCTGTAATTTAAATTTATTTAAGCGGTAAAAGCCCCTACGAATTATAAAAAGTCATCATGAATCCTCCTCCCAAGCCGGTGGATTGCGGCTTGACGACACCCAAGCAGGTCAAAGTGGCAATGAAAGCATCAACAGCATTGCCGCCCTCCAGAAGGACATCTGTCCCTGCCTTAGAACAAATGGGCATATCGGAGGCCACTGACGCTGTAGGGTAGTTTGTCACCTTTGAAGGGGAAGGTGGCGGCCAGTCCTAAAAATGGGAAATAGAAGAATTTTAAAGGAAATGCTCACTTTTACAGTCATATCAGGCAGTGAAGGTTTTCCCATGGTTGGTATCGAAGTAGACAGAAATATTATGAGTAACGTGATCATTATCTGAATATCATATGGTTAAAAGTACAAATAAAAAATAAGAGAAGACAACCGGCTCCGCCAGTTCCAGAAAGATGCCCATTGCCCACCTTCGCCCGCCCTTATATTCTGCACCCGGCGACCAAATCACAAAACTTTTGTTTTTGATAAAAAGCTGGAATAGTGCAAAGGTGTCTCATATATTTACCGAAAAACGGGAGATGGTTTAATATGACAAATTGCAGTTTCTTCTGCTGCTGACAATAATACAGTCTCTCTTGGCTGAAGACCACGTGCAAGGCCCATCCCAGTTTAGGCAATTCTCTAGTCTCTTCGTCAAATGACCACAATGATTTAACTATATGGAGTCACGAGGTGTGAGAGAGACATGAGGGCAGAGAAAAAGAAACAACAGGCTACGTAGAGAGATCATCCCATTTTACTAACTTAGACCAGATGGCAAGTATCTTTCGGATTTTTACCACATGTCGAAGAGTTCAAAAAGTTCAGCTCAAGCAGGAAGTAGCAAGATCCTGTAATTCAGCAGAAAACATGAAACTTTTATTTTATGATAAGAGAGCTGTCAAAAAATCCTGAAAGTTAGAGATGTTTTCGGCTATTCAGGTGCTTCAGGCTCAGGTCGACCTATTAGTGAGAGAGAATTTAGTGTCGTGAGCATATTTTTGCCAAAATGCAAGGTACAGAAGCATTTTTTCATATAAAAACCGGTTGCTTACAAACTGACGCCCTGAGAGGTTGCACCCAAAATGGTCATCAATCTGACATCAAACACCTTGGCCATACTTCGAACCTTACACAATTGGCAAGCTGTCAAATAACTTGACCCGAGATCAATCCACACAAAAATAGGTAGCATAATATTCATTACGAATTAAAAGCCATCTGGATGATTACCCGGCTCTCGTCTATAGTCGCAATTTCCTTCGATTAACCCGTCATCTCGCACTTTTAAAATATTGACCGAGGCGAAGAGATCCGTATAGGGGACGAGGATCTGCTTATGGCGAGAAATCAAGGCGTCGTGGATCTTCTTTGGGAAGCCGTCTTGGGTCTCGGTAACATGGGGAAGGAATTGACTGTGAAGACGGGGAGCATCATTGGCTTCTTTGACACTTTGTCCAAAGATGAGTGTCCTGGCTGCCACTTGGGAGACGCCAGAAATTATGTGACTACCCCCTGCCGAGCCGATGACCATCTTGACTTTTTTCGTGTTCTTATTGTAGACGATCATGGGACTGAAGGAGCTCATCGGTCTCTTTCCCGGCTTGATGAAATTCGTTGGCGATGGTTCGTATTTGAAGTAGTTGACGGTGCCAGGGGTCGAAAAGTCATCCATCGCGTCATTGTAAATTACTCCGGTAATATTGCCAATGTGCATGGAGCCAAAGCTTAAATTTTCCTATTTAAATAGCAGTTGGCCCTACCTGTAATTCAAAGATGATGTCGTGGAGACGGCATTGCCATATTGGTCGAGAATGCAGATGTGAGTTGTTCCATGATTGGTCTTCTGATCCATTCCGCGGTAATATTCCACTGGTTGGGCTGTATCTTTAATCAGAGACACGATCTCTTTTGAATATTCTTTCTTCGTCATATTAGCCAGCAGCTCTCTCGTGTGAGGAGCGAAGTCCACATCTCCTAGCTCTGATCTCCGAGCGTAGGCAAACTTCATGGCTTCAATCAGTCGATGGTAGTAGAGGGGATCATTAAAGTCCGGTTTCTCATTTTTATAAAATTCTAAACAGATCGACATCATGAGGAAGACTTGCCAGACATGGTTTGGACAATACTCTGGGTGATGACAAAAGAAGAAGGCGGTGGTGGACCACAAATCTCCAAGCCGTCCAAAATAGCTGAAAAAGACGATGATTAATCGTCGATCAACTTACAAGCAGTCGGAGGATATTCAACAATTTTCGCCTTGTAATTAGCCAAATCTTCCTGCCGGATATGTGACTTCTCCCCCAATTCTTTTAATATATCCTGGGCTATTTTTCCCCTATAAAAGAGCTCGACAGGATCTTGCGCATTCGCCAGGGCTTCCAAAGTGTCGGCATATTTTTCCAACTTAAGAATTGTCCCCACTTCCAGAAGTTTCGTCGTCCCTGGCTGATAGACAAGATGTCTGCAAAGTCGAGTGAAGCGGCAAATATTCTACTCACCGACTGTCATTTGAGACCTTCGCCAAGCCATCAAAGACAATAGGATCATTGATAGAATGCCAATAGTGATAGTAAACTTTGAATCCATTTCTGGCATAGTGAATGGCTGGTTGCAGCAGACGAGACCACGGGATCTTCCCTGATCCAAATTTGAGGTAAGCTGTCCACAGACCGTGTAATTCTCCCGGAGTGGCTATGGACTCTTTCCCTAAAAAGAGAAATAAATGGCGATGAAGAGGACCCACCTTGGAAGCTGGCCCCTGGTCGACCAACGAACATTTCTGTACTGGCGGCAGCCGGCGCGGTCTCTCTGGCCACGATGGCTTGACATTTACCCAGAGAACTGAACTTTCCATTTTATTAAAGATAATCAACTCACGCGTTGTAGACGGTCAACATGAATCCCCCTCCCAATCCACTGGAATGTGGCTTGAATACCCCGATACACATCAGGGTGGCTATCAAGGAGTCGACAGCATTACCACCCTCCTTGAGGACATCTGTCCCAGCTTTATTACATTCCGGAATATCAGCTGCTACAGAAGCTTTTGAGAAAGTGGGCATTGGATTGCCGGACGGCGGTGGCCAATCCTGAATCTCTCAATAAAATTACTGGAATAAACTCACGTCAGTCAATTTTATCGTAGGATTTGCAAGAATTGGATTACCTAATACCGGTAAATGAATATTCCCTAATGATATGGCGAGAAGAAGATAATATACAGAGATCATATTCTGAAATTATGAATATATTTTGGCTGCGTAGGATGTTTGATAGGCAGAAGGAGAAAGGAGGAGACTTCTGAGAAAGTGATGGCTTCTCTTTGTCAAATTCGAGAACAAGTTGGCCAAGGGGACGAAAACCTGATAGTCGACGATCTTTGAATAGGGAAACAATGACAAAAAAGCTGAGAGTCTTGTGATTTCTCCCAAAATTCCTGGAGACCATTTTGCAAGTTAGAATTCTTCAATTTTCGGGTAATCGGGAAGGCACGGAAGAGAGAGAAGTACAAACTGAGAAGGAGAATGGCCTCCAAGGTTTATTACACCTGGCCTCTGCCATTGTGAAAAATAGTACATCCCTTGTTTTCTTTGGAAAGTGGGTTTTGTTTACATCAAAATATCTTCTGGTCTTTGATGGAATCTCCTTTTGAAAATGACTGCTATAAATGGCTAAGGAAAGGTTTCAAGCAAAAGGTGGAATATCGATGGATACGTCGACGCATGGTCGAGGAGCCTACTGTCCCTAGATTGTTTATAATTTGATCCTACCTGTCGTTTTTAATTCGAACAGTCTCAAGGAGTCGACTATCGAAAAGTAACGTCAAAAACTGTTCTCATTTGTGCTTTCGTAGACACTTTTCAGTTTATTTTGGATAAATTGTATAGTTTGGATATGCTTGAGTCAAAAACGGCAACTGATGTCAGCTGCATATGGATGGCCTCCCCTGAAGAACAGAATTGGTTATCTTCATCTTCTTTCTGATTGTATGTATTGTAGTGCCGCATCTATACAGGACAGGTTAGGGTTTTGGCAGAATTAAGTAAAGATGTCACTTATTGTCAGCTGATTGCCGCCCATTTTCCTGATGCTTTGGATAAGAAAAAGATTCAAGCAACTCCGAGTTGTCGAACTGAGAGAGGACTAAATTGGATTCTGATTCATCAAACCTTGAAGAAGTTGAAAATCGACACAGAAATTGCTATAATCGAAAGGTCGCGGCTCCATGATATTGTAAATCTTGATTTCTGCCAGTGATTTGTCTCATTCTACAAGGATAACAACGGCCTAAAGATTGGCGACATCAAACAGAAGAGAGAATCTTACCATATACCTTTCAACACCGAGACAATAACTTACACCAAGGAAGAACATGTTGTGCTCAAATGGACAGGATACAAGGGATCCACTCGTGGCGTTAAAATTTGTCAGATGTCGTCAGCATGTCGTCTCACCCAAAAATGATAGAATATGTCCGTTTTTTTTTCAGTCATAGTGAAGCCATCACCCAACTGGGATGTTGAGTCGACAACGGAGTCGAGCGTTACGGTTCCCATGATTAGGTAGCCAATGTCCTTGCGGTTATTCTCTCCTCTAACCCAGCCAGTCCACTCTCCTCCTGTTTCTGCCTGCCTTAGCACGCGACCAATTGACCGTGTGAATTGAGTATGCGCAGTCTCGAGAAGAGACTCTCCCTTTTCTAGTTCCCCCTTCATTTTGACAACTTGAGGTGACTCGGTCGCCGCCGCAATCGGGGGGAGATGTCCATTAGAAGTTCGTGTCCTTGGATTTTCTTCTTCTTCTTTTATTGGGTCAGGGGTGTAATGCGTTCCTTTGGCTTTTCAGCTTCGTCAGTCAGTTTAGCTGGCCGTCTGCTGTTCGCTTTTTCTCCGCTGAGGAGAGAGAACTTGAGCCAGCTCGAGGAACTACTCTTTACAGCTCTTTCTTTTTCTTTTGGTTGTCTACCTGTGTCTGTTAGCTCTCTACTTGTGGCTGTTCTCCTAAGGAAGTGTCTAATCGTCGTCGACAGTTTCAGTTTTCTCGGTACAGTCGTTCTTGATTTGTCTTTCCGTGCCCTCCAGCCTTTCGCTCTCCCATTAGTCTTCCCTATTTTATTTATCTTCTTCTTCTCTCCCCAATCTCCTCTTCCTTAATTAATCTTGATACCTCCCCGTTCCCTCCGGGGCTCCTGGTTTCACTGTTAAGTGACGCGAAATATTACACCCCCCTCCTTTGCAAATCAGAGTTCTCATGCCTCATTTTACGCTTCTATCTTCTGTGCCCTTGAAGTCAATCTATTTTTTATTACTTTATCGTCCTCTTAAAAACAAGATTTTACGGTGGTTTATTAGCCGCCGTTACCCTCCTTCCCGCGGTTCCAGCTACTCAAGCGCATCTCGTTTCACCATAGGCCCCCTTGGCACCTCGTTGTAACGAAGACATGCGATCCGTGGAAAAAGTAGACAAGTACACTGGGAGCTATGGCAGAGGATTATACTGAGACAGAGATCATGAAGCCACTCGCCGGCAAAATAACCAACAGCCACAGTTAAACAGCAAAATATCTTATTCTTCTTGACACGACAGTGTAATCTTCGCTCCGATTCGTTTTTTGGCTAATTTCTTCCCCGTCTCGGGTCTTCTTCACTTTTACCAAATATGACTAGTCAGCCATTTTGGCTGTCTTTGTTGTCTCTTGTCCTGGGTGTAAGCCTTTTATCGCAGAAAATACCACGAATTTCTTGACTTTTTTTTGCTCTTTTCCGCATTTTAGTTAGTGCTTGATTAATTGTTAAAAATGTCGTCATTGCCTCGTGTCATAGGCACCTGTCATTCCATTAGTCTGACCATCAAATTGCGTGTACTAATTCTCTCTTTTCCGTGTTGCCATCGACCAGGAAACCAGTTGTTTCACTCCATGTTTATGTCCCCTTTTTCCCCTTCAGCCCCTATACTCATCATCCCATGATTTTGGTTTTCACCAGTTCTCAGCTGATTGTGGAGGTTTCTGCCATTGTCTGCCATATTTTTGGGTGAGAGCTTTAGCTCCGTCTTTGGCGACGATGTCGATAAATATTCGACATCGACGTAGATCTCTCCACCTGGCAAGAAGAGAGTCGACACGATTTTCTCTCGTCCATTTGGTTTTATATATTCAGTAGATATGTCCACTGTGGTTCATTGCACTCCCTTGAAAATGTGGTCCACTGGTGTATTATCGCCAGATTTGTATTGCCCAGATCAATAGAAAACTGTTCTGAACACAATCTGTATTGCCGCAGTTTCCAGCTCTCTCCGTCCATTTGCCCATAGTTATATTCTGCTCTTTTCCCATCCTACGTACCTCCATTTCTGCAAAAGTACTAATGAATAGCAGCCAGCTCGCAGCCACCTCGACAACACAGTCGTAACCCCCAGCCAGCCGGTGACGATGGTCATAACCAGTGCATATATCCTTGCATGGCAGATGAAGGTCTCTTTTTGGGCGTGACGATGGTGGTTGCCGTGTGCCTAACCTGGCAACTGGGACGGCATGTTTTATTCAAATAGAACACCTGAACACAAGAGACTGAGTCAAAATTAATCGATTTCTATAAATATTCCATCAGTCTTTTGGCTGTCGACGACGTTCGACCCGTGATGGCTACACCAAAATTTTGAAGATCCCTCTTTTTTTCTGATCGAAATGAAGTGAGAATGACCTCTCGTCCATTAGATCTCTCTCTCTTTCGCTCGACAGCCAGCCCTCCTAAAAAAGCTCTCCCGAGTCTGCCATTTTGTGGTAGTAGATGGATAATAAATGGGTTTTAGTCCTTCTCTCCCCCTCCAGTCAAGGTGACGGCCCATTACGACCTCCGCCAATTGTAGCCCATAATTCAGCTTATAAAGAGGAAGGAGTAAGCGAGAGCTCATTAGAGATAGAATTGCTGCCATACGTGGCCAATTTGCATAATTTGGCTTATTTGAGAGGGTGAATTTCTTTGATCAGCTGAGACTTTTTCCACCGGGGCGGGGTATGCGCCAGGTGTCTCGGACAGCTGCTGTCCCGTCTGAAAAAGGAAACATATTCCTATCGCCTATGGTATTAAAATGCTCTCATTACTCACATTTCATTGTCCATATAATTTTCCAATTTTCTCCTGTCGTGTTACTTGAAAAACATGGCCGTTATCTCTCGTCGCTCTCACGGCATCCACAATCCACGACGCCTCAGGGAGCATCAAGCTGCTTAGCTCTAGAACATTCTTTCTTCTAGGCTAATTTTTTTATATTTAATTAAAGGACCAAAATTATTACTTTTTTGTCACGATAGGATCAGAGCCACAGTTGCAGTTTTTCGCCCCGTCTAATCGCCTGTGGACAATGATAGAGAACAGAATTTTGGAATTATTCTTGTCTCCCAGTAATTTTCTCCCACTGATCTTTACCCCCACTATGGAACGTCAAAAAAAGATCTGTGCGCGTGACCGTGTTCCCGTCGCCTGAAACCGACCCAGCCCCCCCAATACAAATTCGACAGGGTTTCCCACTTTGAACTATGGTCAAATTCATATCAAAATTCATAAAATGTAATGGAGAATAAAAATAAACATAGTGCATTGGGCCTTGGACTAATTATGAGAGCCTCCCGGAATAATTATTTGTGCAGCAGGCGGGCGCCGCCTTCGATTTCACCTAATCCCCATTCTTCTTGCTCAAAAAGACATGACATATGTAGTTCTGTCATCTTTTTTTATGTCATTTATAAGAAAGTGGAAAAGAAACGGGAGGTTTCCAAGCGCACCCGGTACTATTTGTTGCTAGGCGGCCGACGTAGCAACCTGGCCGTAATTTTCTCTTTTATTCTTTCGCTGGCTGGCCTTCGCTTTTCAACAGCCGAGAAAGGTTGAAGATTGTTCTACTACCAATTTTGTGTTGTTTTATTGATTCTTCTTGAGGATAGAAGGCAATTTTTGAGTAGAAAAGGAGTTTGTGATCGTTTTGCAAAATCCTCGCAGATGTTTCCGCTAACGTACGGAATCGAAATATGGTAACTATTGGTTGATCGTCCTCTATCTGCCCTCTAAAGTCTTCTCTGTTAGAAATTTCCTATACCAATACCTAAAATTGCCTGAAATTTGATGTAAAATAGACGGCAATCGGTCAGCGACATCATTTTTCGTGTCTTCCAGTCTCTGTTGCCTTCTCCATCGAGTAAACTCTGAATTGTACATGGACCTCCGGTTCTGGTCGGTCTAAAACTTTTGGTTTGGACGAGGATCCAGGAAAAATCAGTTGTCAGCTACCATGGGTTCCCTGACATTGCCACCATTTTACACCTAGGAATGTAAGGACTTTGAATCTGTGTCTGCTGGCAACGGACCATAATCCAAGTCTGATACTCTCCCATCGGAAATTTATGATGTTTCCCCGTCTTTCGATCCAAAATCCAAGTATCAGCAGAGCCCTGACCCTCCTCCCTGGCTGTTCGCTCCTGCGGTCCCGTCATTTCTGCTTCGGAGCATCGTGTAGTTTATTCAGCTGCTCTCTCTCCCTTCCGCCTCTTCTCCCCATATGATTGACTCATTCTCCCCCATCTGTACAAATTATCTCCATTTTTTTAAAAATATATAATTTTTGTGAAAGGCTGGTGAAATAAGTTGGAAACCGGGAGATGGCGTCCCGCTCGGGATATGAGTCAGTCCCGCCCAATTGAATAACAGTAACCTTTCCCCGCAGTCGACGCTCTTTTTCCCCAATACTTTCAACATTTTTGGTGAGTGGAGTGGGCAAGCCTCGCGGCAGGACTACTTCCTGTAATTTGAACGGGCCACTAATCGGCCTCTTTCTTATGTTTATAGCCACGTATTTTACTCTCCGCTTTTTTTGGTTGACAATAGGACGAGAGACTGAGTTTATTGATTTCAATGGCACACGAACTCGAAACTTGTAATTTGAGCCATCGGGAGGACGGCGGTCGATCTTTTTTTTGTGGTTCAATTTAGTTGATGACTCGTGCTCCTCGTACCCGATTGCAAAGTCCTGGATCTGTCAGATGAATCTGTATTTACCCTCGAAATGGTGTCAATTACTGCCGGCTGATCGAAAAGGCCGGCCAATCGAGTACGGTAATTTGTGTGTGTCTGGTTGTGTCGATATCCCCATTTCATATGCTCTCTCTCCTCTTCCGCCTGCCTCCGACCATTTATGAACTCCCAGCCGCCGTCGCGGTCAGGTCTCCTATTGTTACCCGGGCGGCCTGTGTATTCACCTGGCCCTCCGCTGGCGAGGCAACCACCACCACCAGTCCTCTTCCATACATTCGCACATACTGGCAACCGGATAGACTTTCACCCACACAACAAGTGTTAAAATGGTTCACATTACCATCTGCCAACAGAGGAATATTTTCAAGTGGGACAGGTTTCGCTTTTTATTTGGATGACTCTCTCCTATATAGACCTCTCTCGACTCTTGGCGACTATTTCAAAATACTGTAAATTTCTGTTTAAGACTCTCTCCTTGTCCGAGTACAGACCGTCGACTAAAATGACAGCCAATTCTTTCCCTCTAAAATAGCCATAATTTACTGAAGTGGAGAATAATTCCCTCTCTCCCGTTTTATGCTCTCCTCCCCTTTTTGATTAATTGTTTCCATTCCCACCGATGGCAGCTAAAGAATATTAAATGATATTGGCTGTTTAACTGTGTCTTCCACACCTGTGGGAACACATATGCTCCATGACATTCTTTCCGAGGCCCCACCCCTCCACGGGGGGAATTGGGTCCCCTAGTCTCTCCTTCTCTTTCTCTGCGTACTCTCTTAATCATCTTCCCCCCATTTTCAGGGAGAGCCCCGTTCATTTTTGAGGGAACAGAGAGGCGTCTCCGACCGTCAAATGGATGCTCAGGTTTTGGCCTATAGTGGTCTACATCAGGTTAGTCGATCTTCCATTTTCTCCTTGGGAACCTGAGAGAATTCGGATGGTCTCTGACAGCTGTGTTTCGCCTGATTGCTCTCATTTTTCTCGCATTCATGACTCCTTCTGTCAGCACTTCCTTTTTCCTTTAAATGGGTGAATCTATGTTTTTGTCGACATTCTCAGTCCCAAATTATAATTTTCTCACGCTTTTTGAGCATAAAAACAATCATGGCTCCCCTTGATGGCCATCCTCGTCCAGTAGTAGCCCCCCTAATTGCATTGTGACCATTGTTTCTCCTGGCTGCTGGCTCCCGGCGGCTCTTTGAATCACTCAAATTATTTCCTTCTGGGTGGACGACGGGGGTGCCCCCCGACAAGACCGGAAGAGACGAGACCTAAAAAAGACGACAAGATTTCAGCTGAACGGCAACAGCCATGGCTATACTCCAACACAGCGCTACTCAACAGCGCCAAACACGGAAATCGGTGAATCCAAGACGAATCTCATTATTAATTATTTACCACAAGGAATGGGACAAGAGGAGGTAAGCGCGGGAATAAATATTCCCTAACTGTCTAACTGTGGCTCTTGAAAAATCATCACATTTTCAGGTGCGTGCCCTATTTGCCAGTATAGGAGAAATTGAATCGTGTAAATTAGTTCGCGATAAGATCACCGGTTAGTTTTATGCAATCTCTATCTTCTGTTTCAAAAAAGTCATTAAAAATTCTAAAATTTGACCACACACACACACTTCACTTTAGCTTTTTATTGCTTTTCCGTTTTTCTTCTTATTTCGTTTTTTTTCCTTCCTATTTTTTTGTGTGTCGTCGACTTTTTTAAGAGAAAAAAGCTGATTAGAGAATAGGCCTTATTAACTAGAAAGGGAGAGCTAGTGGTGGCAGTGGGGTGGCCGTCGACTATTCGCTCCTGCACTCGTAACATCTCGGCAGCTGGACAACCTGCCGAGTTCTTACGGGTACAGCGATATAAAGTTGGCGTCATCCTGGATATCTTTGAGTTATACTTACTTCTATCACAAATTATAGCCATTTGCACATTATAGTCATCGTTGTAGGACCTGTTGGCCATCACTAGCTAACCCCCAGCGCCATGATTCCCGCGAATTAATCGTAGTATTTGAAAGATTTAAATTTTCGGTGGCTTGTGTTCTGATTTCTGTTTCTGGTTTTTGCAGGCCAGAGTCTTGGTTATGGTTTTGTTAACTACTGCCGGGAGGATGACGCGCTCAAGGCTGTGGCCAGTTTCAACGGGCTTCGTCTACAGAACAAGACCATCAAGGTACTGTAATCTCTCTCGCATGTCCCTATCCTTTATTTCTTTGCTAATTTTCCTAATTCAATGTCTAAAGATTTCTATCTTCTATTTTTCAAACTCATCTATGTTTTCAATCTAACGCACCAAATTTCCATAATCTATGGATTATCGCCACGCTACCGTAATCCCATTCGATAGGGATGAGTTATTCAAATTCCATCGATGGCGAGGGGATTGTTTGCCACGTTTAAAGAGCTTTTACGAAATGTTGAGGGAAAGAGAGAGAAATGTGGACAAAAGATACCCTATTTGCCTTTGGTATTGGGTTACATGCTCTCGCTCTCTCCCGGGCCCTGTGGCGCTCTCTCGCGGAAAATGACATTCGACCCGTGGTCGACCACCGTCACATATAAGGAAAAGAGACATTTTCGGGGGACCTAGAGTGAATATTCGTGAATTACAGGCTGAATTTTAGGTTTCCTATGCTCGACCGAGTAATGACGAAATCAAAGGATCAAACCTCTACGTGTCGGGAATTCCAAAAAACATGACACTGAACGAATTGGAAGCAATATTTAGGCCGTTTGGACAGATTATCACGTCGAGAATACTGTCGGACAATGTGACAGGTAGGCGACGGACGATAGAATGACAAAGACGGGTGACAAACACTAGTTGAAACCGGGCGTATCGCCAACAATACCTTCCGAGTATACTGAAGGCGTGAAAAGGACAGATTGCTAGAAAATGTTTTCCACTTGTTTTTGGGAGAAAAATGGGAGAAAGCCCAGGTCATGTCAGGACGGATACCGAGATGGCACAGTAGCGTCGACGCGAACATCTCTCCTCATCAGCTGTACCAATTCTAATTTTTTTATTCCAAAGTTAGCGTAGGTTGATTTAACCCGGTTTCATGCGGAAAATCCGAATTCCAAATTATTTGTCTCCTCGTAAAACCATTTGACGAGAGTTTGCCATCGGTCGATAAAGTCGATGAACCACCTTTGCCAGTTAAAATATTAATCTGGCACATGCCGCCAGTTCTTCTGCCGAAGGCCAACTGGCACAGGTGGCATCAAAGTGTCGTCAAAAAACTACCTATATCCAGGCTGTAATATGGCCGTTTGCACTCACTCGAGAGACAACGATAAAACGCCCGTTTTCAGGATTGTCGAAAGGTGTCGGCTTCGTCCGGTTCGATAAGAAAGGCGAGGCCGAGAATGCCATTGCCCAGTTGAATGGAACAATTCCTTCAACATGTACTGACCAAATCACTGTGAAATTTGCCAATAATCCTGCGACAAATTCGGCCAAGACCGTGTTACAAGAGCTAGAAGCTGTGCAACAAGTGGCCGCCGCCCAGAGCATCATGCCGTTGACCCTGTTGGGGGCGACTCCTCTGAGAACGGCGGCCATTGGCCCGATCCATCACGCCCCATTGGCTTCTAAATATAGGTAAAAATTGGCCAGGTTCTTCAATTTTTACTTCAGTCTCTCTAGGTACTCTCCACTGGCAGCCGTTACTCCAGCCACAGCGGCACAAGCCACCGCTGACTACTACACGACGGCGCTTTTGCAAATGAGTCAATTGGGAGCGTTGGGAGGCGTGACAGGTAAGGAGAGATCCGAAGGAAGTAATCGACTTGTCACAGATTTGACGACATTGGCGGCAAGTCAGGCGCAGATGGCCGCCTTGGCTGGGAGCCAGACAGCGGCAGCCGCTACAACCGGCGCTTCCGAAGCTGGCTACTGTCTCTTTGTATATAATTTGAGCCCCGATACGGATGACAGTCTCCTCTGGCAATTATTTGGTCCATTTGGGGCTGTTTTAAACATCAAGGTTGATTATGACCGCCAGCTGTCTCACTGTTTCGCCTTCAGGTCGTCCGCGACTTTACCACACAAAAATGCAAAGGCTACGCATTTGTAACAATGATGAGTTATGCGGATGCTTGTCAAGCTGTGACTGCTTTAAATGGAACTCAATTGGGCAACAGAACTCTTCAGGTTGGTCTGCCAGTGCCGTCTAATCTCCTCGAATTCAGGTTTCAGGTCTCGTTCAAGGTAGCCTCGGCAGCCAGCTCACCGACACCTTAGCCGGCTAATTTCCCTTATTTTCTTTTTTTCCCAGTGTCAAAACAGTGTATACATGTCTCTCTAAGTCACTTAGCAGCTGCCAAAGATTCAGTTCAGTTTCGTGTTCCTAGTCTTCCTCTCATATCGGTCTGGTCCCGTGATTTGATTTTTATGAGCTTTCCTATCCAACTTCCAGTATACCAGTCCTAAAAAGCTTTATTATGGTATTATTCTACTACATTTCTTGTCAAATAATGGGTTTTCTCCTATAAAAAACACCAAAATGTGATAAATAGACGAGCCAAAGGCCAATTCACCACAGACACATCCACCCTGCACTTTTATACTTTTTTTTTTCTTCTGGGTTTATTTTTTTATGTACTATGAGATTATAAAGTTACTTTTTTCTATATTTTTTTTAATTTTCTATATGGAAAATTCAATTTCTCGAAACAAGCATTTTCTTTGATTTTTGCTGCCGAGGTCCAATTTTTACTTTGTTACAAAAATTTGTATAAAAATATCAGAAGGATAGAGGGAAATTTCAGGAAATTAGAGCCACAAGGCATATCGACACAATAATTCCATGCTGCTCGTCTCATTTGAAGATTTTGATAAGTACAATAGGCACTCATGCTGCCTTTATCGTCACAAACCATGCTGATCACTCCACGTTCACATTTCACCGTCTTCTGTACTGCTCTGAATGGTTTTGAAAAATGGTAAACAATTGGAGATTACGTGCAATTATCAGCAATATTCAATTCGCACTCCTCATAAACTAATTCTTCCAGCTCATTCGCATCTATCAATTCCAAACAGTGCGAATAACGAATGACTGAAATGGAAGGTTGTTTTTCCTTTTTTTTCGAGACCTTACAATCTTTACTATGATCACAATAGAGTTCAATATAAGCTAAATTTTGAAGATAATACAGGGCATCACTCTCATCTCCGGCTAAATTTTGCAAGGATTCAAAAGTGATGCAATGAGGAGCAACATCACTTTCACAGGAGAGAAAAGGTTGATAATTTCTAGATTAGGATGATTTCCAGAAAAGTGATTTGTAGACTTGCAAACTGTAGTTTGCTGATCCAGAATTATGTCGAACGGTTTAGATGATTTATGTGGGAGAGTGCCATTGACAAAAGTCATTCCATACAAAGACAAATAAGAATCATAACATGATCTCAATTTCTAAAATGTTGTATTGAAAAATACACCATTTCTTCTTGAAAATATTTAATTCACCTGAAATTCTACGGGTAAACAACGTCCCGGTGGCTTCGTCGGTTGCGTTGGTGGTTTCTTTCTTGAATTTCCGATAGGTTGGCCCAGTTTTGAAGAGAATGACGTGAAGCCAAAACCTATAAAGAAATTTCTCCGATATTCATCAAAGAATGCCGCTAGATGCCAGTCAAAAAAATTGTTTTCTTATCTTAGCAGTAGGTGCTTTTATTAGGCTTGAACGTTGGCCCAGTTGCGTAAAACTAGAAAGAGCGTCTGTAATTTGGAAGAGAAATCATTGATCAACCCAAGAACAATTTTTGAATATATATAATTTCAAAAATATTCACTAGCGCGGTGACACCGCATCAAGATCGTGACACCATCCAAAAACCAAGCGATGACGTCTTTTTCCTTGGTTTATTGTCTGAAGTCTGTTGCACTAGTGAGTGTTTGTCTCGTCAAATTTCTTTAATTAATGCATTTCATACCGTCTTACTTATTTCATTTTCAGTAATTATGGGCATTATTGTCGAAACTACCGGTCAAACTACGGATCCTAAGTACCTCACGTTCTGGAACCATGTGCATGTTACCGTTAGTTTTTTTTAGACTTCGCTAAATTTCTAACAACAATTTTTATTAACAAAATTTTAAATTTATAGGACGTATCCCTAGTTTTTGCATGTTTGCAGTTGTTCTCGTTGGTATTGGCAAGCGTGCCTGTTCTTCTTTTTCCAATTGTAAGTTTTCTTATATATATTTTATGCGGTATAATAATTTAGGCTTTACCGATTATGTTTTTGTTCTGGGCACCTTCTATCTTGACTATCATTGGCATCACCAAAACAAGGGGCGCATATCTTCTTCCTACTCTGTTCATTGATGCATTTTTCTGGTTAGCATATGCACTAGGTGGTCTGGTCTTGACCATCGGATTTATCGCTTTGACATTCGTTGGCAATGACAAAAATTTGCGTGTAAGCTTTTATTTGCGGCTATATTATTTATATTTTCAGATGTCCAGCCACGATGATTGGATTATTGTGGCTGTTGTCTGTGTTGCTGCTCTGCTTGCGTATTTACTCTCCTTACTCATCGCTACCTGGGTTGTGAAGGTCGACTATCTGAGCTTCATGTTCATCAGGGAGAAGGAGAGGACTGCAGCTCATACTGTTCGAACTATTTTCATCTAATTGATATCTTTCATGTTTCACGTTACTGTTACCTCTGTGCGTAACCAATGTTGCTTACAGCATTAATAAATGTGTGTCTGATTTGTACAAAACATTGCATAATCGATGTGCTTTGCATGCATTTGTCACGAAATTGTTGAAATGAACTTACTGCTTTCAATAAATGGGAAAATGAAGAGGAAAAGAAGGATCGGGTACATTGAGTGCAGAATGGCTCGCCTTATCTCGATAGTAAATTTCGGAGGTGTGAGCAGAAAAAACTGCCATAAGACGACATCAAAAAGAGCGTAAAGTAGACACGTTTATCGAATTAATCCCAATTATCCCCAGACCGTATAAATTTCAGTGTCTTGAAAGAGAGTGTTAGTATATATAAGTGTTTTATTAGGATTGAAAGTTGGTCAAGCTGCGTAAAAGTATGGCCATACAAAATTACACACGTTCTCTCCATATGGAAAGAAATCAGCTCAAGAAAAACAATTTTCGAAAATATCCGCGTACCCTGATTATCAAGATCATAACGTCCAAAAAGGGGGTGTTCTTTTTTTGGTTTTGGGCATATTCTGCCGCTCTGATTGTTCCTCTCGTCAAATTTCTTCAATACATTTTATACCATCTTGATTTTCTTTATTTTCAGTAATCATGGGCTTTATTGATCAAACTATCGATCCCAAGTACCTCACATTGTGGAACCAGGTACATGTAACGGTTAGTTTCATTGGATTTCGCTACATTTCTGACAACATTTTCAACTTATAAAATTTTTCAATTATAGGGCGTATCTTTGGTTTTTGCATGCTTGGAGTTGTTCTCGTTGATATTGTCCAGCATTTGGTTTCCCTTTTTTCCAACCGTAAGTTTTTTTAAAATATATTATATACTGCGCAATGATTTAGCTTATTCCGATTGTGCTTTTGTGTTGCATTCCTCCTGTACTGACTATCGTTGGCATCACTAAAACGAAGCACGCATGTCTTCTCCCTACTCTGATCATTGATGCACTTTACTTGTTAGCGATTGTAGTAGGCAGTGTGGTCTCTATCTCCAATATCCTTTCGGAAACCACTGGATATGTGCACAGAAGAACATTCTATGTAAGCTCTTTTTCAAGATAATCATTGATATATTCAGACTAACGACGATAAGGGCTGGATTGTCGCTGGTATTCTGTTTGGGAGCATACTCTCCTTATCATTCGTTACCTATATCGTGAAGATCGACTATCTGAGCTTTAAGTTCATCAAGGAGAAGGAGCGCGCTGCAGCTCGTACCTTTGAAACGGTTTTCGTTTAATTGTTATCTTGCATGTTTCATATTACAGTTATTTTTGTACATAATCAATGTTATTTGCACCATTAATAAATGTGTGTCTGATCTGTGGAAAACTTTGTATCAGAGATGTACTTGTTTACATGGGTAGCAACGGATTATTGAAATGGACTTGCAGCTATGTGGGAAGATGATGATCGGGCACATTGAATACAGAATGGCTCTTCTTATCTCGATTGTAAATTTCTTATGTGCAGCAAAAATTGCCGTGAGACGACGTAAAAATTACTGAAAAATGGATACATCTGTCGAATTAAATGTCAATGATACCAAGAACGCATAATTTATACGGTACAAATTCATTTTCCCTGGCTTGAAAGAGAAACTAGAAAGACTTCATGACAAGGTGAAGATGAGAACGAAACTGTGTCTCTCATGAGAACCAGTTCGTCTTCTCCAGTTTTTCTGTCACATAGTACCCCAATTAATGTCTTCTTCCCTTCCTCACGAATAAGCACAACCCCATCATCATGCCTGAGGCGAAGGTGAAAGTCTGCGAGTGTCGGGCTACGACAATCGTCCTTCACTTTCTAGTTTTCTCGCCCATTTGCATATTCACTTTTCGTATACATCTCTCCAATGCCTCAAAATACCTTGACCTTTTCTGGATCGGACCAATTCGTTGCCATTTTGGTCGTCTTTTACTGGCGCCTCATCTCCCTCCAATTTTCTCTTCCTCTTCGCCATTTAGGCTGTCAAATACTCTCCTTCTGTCGCTTTTTTTCTCTAGTTTCAACACAGATGAATAGACATTTTTTTGTTTTGCTTTTTCGAACTCACAATTGCTCCCTCACCGCCTACGGAAAAGAAGGCCATATTTGCCCAGCTCTCAGCTCTGAAAACGTAGTGACCACGACTTTTCTCGCGTCAATTAGGCTTCTTTCCTCACATTTTTCAAGACTTCTCTATTATTATCAATTATTCAGGCATTTATATAATTTTGTTTAATATTTTTCAGTTATTACACTATTCTCTAGCTTACGCGATTCTTCGAACGCAAAAAATATTATTTATTAGATATAATTTCTAAAATTGTTGCTGCAATTTTTTGCACGACTGAATAGAGTCGAAAATTGCCCTCCTCCTCCATAAACATCGTTTTAGTTTGATTAAAATCGCCCGATCAAAAAGCTATAACTATTCCCGACGTCGTCCTCGATAAGTGGTTACAGTCTCTTCGCCGGCGTTCGGCTACTTGGGAGATGAATTGTCCTCGGGTGTTCAAATACAGTCTAAACTCTCAATTCCAAGGGCACAGTATGCACTTGCAATTGCGAGGAAAAAAATGATGAGAGAGAGGTCAGCAGAACTCGACCAGAACTACAACAAACAAGTGTTGCCGGGAGGGACAGCCCGTGCTAACAATGCAAACACATCGATCTGCGGTCACTCTCTCTCTCCTCTTCTTCTTCTCCCCGTTCCGTCTGACCACTTATCAGTCTCATCTCTCTATTGTCTTTACGGATAATATAACCATGCGAAGGAATCTGGGCATGAAGAGGAATATGGCGGGCATCGCAGTCAGTCCACGAATCCAAAGTATTCGGGAGAACGCCTTCTTTGAAGAAACTTTACAGTTACTGCATTATATGACTCCTGAAGAAGGTTATGACCCCGTCCGATCTCGACCTGTTCCCCGTTCACATTAGCCTCTTTCTTACCTCTCCTTTTCCCAGTTTTCGGCCATGTCGACGTCGACAAAGGAAATTGAACTAATGTCGAGTCACTTTCTACAAAAAGCCCAGAATTGCAAATTTCACTGGAGATTTTCTGGATTAGGGCATCGATGGATTTATGATCCGACCCTGGTCTCCCTTTCAGTCGACTACCCCCTGGGCTGTTTTACACTTTCCTTTTATGTTAATTGCACCAAGTTTTCCGTCTTTACAGGGACGATGAGGCAGGATTTGAATTTGCTGGAATTGCGCGCTTGGCTTACAGTAGCTATTTCTAAAAATTATCAGCATGCATTATTATGGTTTTTTATTGTTTTCTAGTGTTTTGCCAGCGTCGAATTACTTTAAAACAAAAAAGAAATAAGCGAAAAGTAGCAGGATAGAAAAGATACAAAAAATTCATGTAAATTGAGCTTTTTGAGTATAAAATAATATTTTGTCGAGTTAGGAAGTCATTAATATATCAAAATGTTTCTAAAAATCAGCTGAGTCGATTGCAATAAAAATCAGATCACGGAAAACAACAATTTTAAAGAAAAACATAATTTTTCATTTCGAATTCGCAACATGTGTGCATGATGTTTACGCATACTCTGTGAATCTGTGGAAATCCAACAGAATTCAAATCCTGCCTTTCCGTCCCTTTAAATTGTGACAAACTGAAGAGGTACTTGACTTATTTTTGGCCACCTAACCTTGGTTAGATTCTGACTTGTGCTAATGCGCCTCTCCTTTTTTTTGCAACCGTTCCCCCGTTCGTTTCATTTGATTCCGGCAATTGACAGCAGTCAAGAAGATCAGTTTTTTGTCTGAAGATGTGGGGTGTTAAACCATAGTCAAGCGACTGGAACGGTAGGTGCTCGACTCGCCCACGGGCAAAGGCGGAAGCCAAGTGTTTACGAAGATGTTGGCCATGTCTTCGACCTTATAGAGACAACCGTACCTTTTAAAGTGTTGCAAATGGTTCCCGAACCACCTTGAATCTGCTAATTGTTCCCTCAAGGGCTGCTGACCGCCATCGATCGATACCTGGCCACCATACCTTGACCGTCGCCCCTGTCGATTGTTAGCCCCACCCTTATTAGGCGGGCCACCCTCCCTGCGCGTAATACTTCCGCACTCATTATTGTCAGCTGGTTGAGGTGTTAATATTTGACATTTTTTAAATCTTTTTGACTATTTTATTGTCTTCGACCTTCACCAGCTATTGACTTCCTAACCTCAATTGCCCCCCGCCATTCCGTCGCAATACCATGCCTTTACCTATAAAAAGTAACCTCCTTTATTCTATTCCATTTTCGTTTAGGGAAATCTTAGCACTTTTCTATCGTTTGCATCTTCTGTATGACGCCTTCCCGCCATCACTTTGTGCTCGTCGCTCTCTTCGGAAGACATAAATCGTCGAAGTGGAGTTCCCTCCAAATGACATTTCCCTCGCTAGATAGCTGTACTAAACAGCTATTTTCCCTCATATCTACAGCCGCCATCCTTACAGGAGCCGCCCTCCAGCCAATAATTACTGTCTCTCTCTGTAATTAGTCGCCCATCCTAAAACAAAATGTCCTCTTCCACATTTTGTCGCCGGTAGTCCACTTCTTCAAAACCAAAGCCCGCGAATGCCTTGTCCTACTCTCGATCAGAATTATCGCACATCTTGTTGTTTTTCGATTTTTTTCAAAGTTTTCCGTGTTCACAGGCTACCATTAGTCATGGTGTTCGGAAAGAGACGAAAATGACCGGCCAGTCGAGTCACAAAAGAGGGAGACGGTGACGTAACCATGGCGGCCTGATTCAGGCTTATGTCTTCCGGACAAACAACCAGCCGCACCTCGATGTCCCTTTTGGGTTACAGGAAGGAGGATATTGTCCTTCTAGACTTGGCTGTACAAACCATCGCCGCCCAATTAGAAGCCACCTTTTTGCGCTTTCTAACAGCTGTTAGATCCGTCTTCTATTTTTCTCCTGACAACAAAAGTGTCACCCCGCTGTCCTCAGGCCCATTAGCTTTGGCGTCGTCTTCATGTGATGTGGCTTTATTTGCATGCGTCGGCACTGGTTCAAGCAAGGGACGAAACGAACAAACCGTCTCTCCCTTCTCCTTTACTAATTTCCCAGCTTCTCTGGTCGACTAAAAATGCCAGGTCAATTGGAATTTATGAAAAACGAGGGTAGTTTTCTTTGCATTTTGGAAGGAGCGGGGGGACGCTTTGAGGGCGAGGAACCAGTTCGGCTATTACTCTTTTCGCCTCCTAGCTGGCCTTTCCCCCAGCTTGTAGCTGTTTGTCACCCGTCGTCACACCTCATTTTTGACGAGATTTCCTTACTTTTATAGTAATCTTTTTTTTGGATATTTTCTTCTACAACGCTTGTTTTTGTCGCCTATCCATTCCTCGGCAAAAGACAAAGGCGACTACGAGGTGCTCAACTTGTCCCTCAGCCATTGTGTTGCACATGCAGCCTCGTGCCGGCTTCTAGTCGCCTAATGCCCCTTCTCTCCCTCGTCGCCTGTTGTCTTTTGGTCTTAACGCGCCGACATGCCTCCTCACTGTACTGACCGCTTTCTCCAGATTTTCGACCTCTTCTTCCCTGTCTTCCCCTATTTTTTTGTTTTTATGTCCTTTTGTGGTTCGTATGTAGGAGGAGGGGGATGGGATACCTGAGAAGAGGAAGACGCGTTCCCGCCAAACAGGAGGAGGCAGATGGCAGCAAAGGGATCCGGTAACTATCTATCAGCATGGGGTAGTCAAACACACTGGATCTCTTCGACTTGTCCTCTCCTAAGTCTTTCCCATCTCGCCCATTTTCCTCCTTTTTTTGTCTACAATTATTATTCTGCTTGTGTGTGCGGGAGATGGCCGTCTTTAGAAGATTTGCCTCGGATTGTCGTCTCAAATCCGCCGAGGCGGGCAGCTTGCCCTGGCGGACAGGGCAGGTTCCAACCACCTGCTAATGTTTTCTGTCGTCTTTTGACCACCATCTTTATCAAATCATAGAAATCCATATGTAATTTAATCTGTCTCCTTTCTTTTTCCTGACCGTACAATAATTGAACTCCGCGGCATCTCCTGATCTCCTTGGAATTTATTTGTCTTTCCGCTTCCTCTCTCCCGTTGACCAGCCAGGTTCAACATCAGTCAGCCTGTTTCCATGTCCTCAAATTAGATTTCAAGAAAATAAAAGTAAAATGGGAGGGCAGAGTCATTACGCGGCGGGGCGCGAAAAAGCAGTTCCCCGGGCACTTCTTGCCTCCAACAGTAAACATCGGGCAAAGCAATTGTCGCCTTCTGCCGTCGGCGGATAACAGGGCATTTCACACTTTCCACTGTACCTTCTTGTCTTCTCCAAAGAGTTCCCCTCTTCTTTTGGTAGTAGTCTTGTTTTGACTCTGTCCATTTTCTCCATTAAATTTCCTGGATTCCTCGGACTTTTTCATTCGCCCAAAAACGTCTCCCCTCGATAGTAATCTTTAAAGCCTTTCCGAGTGCAGGTCCGCGAAATTTTTCTCTCGCTCGTCTCGTCCCGAAGAATACGAGAGAAAGATGTGGCGATAAGAGGTCGGCCGGAGGTCATCTCCCTCTCTTTTCTCGCCACAATAGCCTCCTCCTCCTTCTAATCGATCATTTCGATCCGTTTCATTTATTTTCTGTTGTTTTCTGGCTGTGTCCCTTTCCTTGTCGTCCCTTGCCTTGCCCGCCGGCTAATGATTGTTTCCTGATCTGATTCGACTAATCCACCACCGCCACCGGGCGCCCCGAGAACTAGTCGAACACACATCGAGCCACACGTTGAGGTTTCAATTTGCCCGTTGGCACTTTTTCACGCGTGTTTTCTTAGCCAACAACAGGACCGATAACCAGGAGGGATTGGGGCGCGGTTGACAGTCATTACGAGGCCTCGACAATTTGTGTTTGCTATTTTTGGAGGGATTGCCGTTTTTTGAGCTGAAAAGAAGCGGAGGTCGACGAGCTTGCTAAAAGTGTCGTCACTCGTCGGCAATCTGCCAAGTGGGCGACATCCTCTTAAAATCCCTTTCGTACTAGGATCACGTCTTTTTTCCACGCTTATCCCCCTGCTTGTCGTCTCCTTGTGACTTCGATATTCTGATCTGGTCTAATCCCTCCCCAAAGCACCTCCACTCAATTATACTGATTGTCCATTTACTGTATCTTCTATTCTCCCCCTTCATTCCCTATTGTTTTCTCATTCCAAAGAAAGCATCTCCTTCCTCGTCGTCTGTTGACGGTTGGCTGTCATCTCGGACCCGCGCGGCGGGGTGCGGCTCTCCTCTCTCCTGTTGTCCTCCTCTCTAATGTCATTTTGTCCTCTCTCCATTAATGGCCCTCCTCAATTTTGGCCACTTCATAACTCCTAAAGACATTAACATGCCCGCATATCCTTCTCTTCATTATCGCAATCACTTTCAATTCTCTGCTCTCGTTCTCCTTTCTCAAAAACTTGCTCTTGACATCTCATCGGAGCACGTTTTGACGCCATTTTGCGTGTTTTCGTCAACTTCTTTTCATCATTCTCCCGTCTGTTTCCGTTTCTTCTTAGAGTCCATTCCGCTTCCGGGCGTCTCTTTTCCTGCTGCCGCCTCTGCTGACTTGGTGGCCGGTTCCGGATTTTTCTGTTTGTCTCCGCTGCTGCTGGACGACGCGGACCACGACGGACGAGAGAGAGCCGGCGAGCTTTCTCTTTTCGTTCGTTGTATCCGCCCCAATTGATTTTAACCTCTTACCCGGTGGCCACTTGACCTGGAAACATAAGCAATACCTGTTCCCATTGCTTCCAGTCTCTCATTTGATATTCTATTGACTTAAAATTATTTACTATTGGTTCTTGATTGCTCCCACACTTCCTTCCTCATATTCAATTTCTGTTCTGATTTCATTTCAATGATCTTCGTCTCTCCATTTTTATTGTTATTTTTTGATCATTATCACCGCCTATCTCTCTTTCTTTCCCCCAAACCTTGAGAAGCAACCCACCATTTTGTATGTGTTTGTGCGCGACTGCAAGCTATCTTGGTCGCCCATCTCCAGCATCTGGTCACGGTTATTTCATTTCTTTTCTTTCATTTTCCTGGTTATCAGGCGGTCCGGTCTCCTTACCTTGGATAAGTAGTGCCTCTAAATCTTAGGCAATTATACCAGGCGCTCCTGTCCTCCCCCTCCTCAGATCCTGCTTCCTCTTTCGATCATCTTTCTATTTGTTCAAGGTCATTGTTATTCCCCATATGATCAGTGGGGTATCATCTTCGATCAGCTATGTGTCTCGAGTCCACCGATTTTCTGTTAATTTTCTTCTATCCGGTTCGTCCTCTCCAAATCTCAGATTATCTTCTCTTCCCCCGTCATTTTATCGATCTGGCTACAGTAGGTGGCAAAAAAAACATCTTCTCTCTATCATTTTATTACCTCGATGTGTTTGCCATTGAGTCAGCTGTTTGCCACGGTCTCTATCATTTTCTTCCTCCTTTGAACATAATGTCCCACAGATCTATTCTTACCCTCAAAAAAACTGCTGGTATCCCTGACGTTGTTAGGGAGATGGCTGGCAGCCACGTTCGTCCCCCCGCTTTCCCGCCTGGGAAAGAAGATCATTTTCCTTCGTCTCCGATCTCCCCTTTGACTATTGATTTCGCCTTTTTTTGCCAGATATCTCTCATCCAGTTATTTTCAGTTGGGAGTGGCCATGTCATGATGGATTCTGACGACGATTCCATCAATATTCAAATATTTGTACCAGAGCTACAAGTCAGAGTGAGTCGGACAACCTTCCTTTAAATCGAGTTTTTAGAAATGCCTTACCGTTACCAATGATGACTTTGTCTGGGACGTGAAGAGGAAGCTCTTGGCTTCTTTACCCCAGGTTTTTATTCCTTTCGTCACTCACTCCCAATAATTTTAGGCTCTCCCCCAAGCTTTTAACTATGGTCTCTTCTTACCGCCATGTGATGGCCGAGCGGGCAAATTCCTTCTGGAGGATCGGACCATCCGCGACTATCCTTTTCATGACTGTGTGCCGTACCTTGAAGTTTGTTTCTTTTCTTTTCGGGACTTCCCGCCGACTGTTTCCTAATTTGTCTCCCTCGCTAGCTGTCAATTCCTACAGCCGCTTGTCTATAGACAAACAATCGGAACCGTCGTTTTAGCGGCCATTCAGTCTTTTGGAAAGAGAACACTGTGACGGGGTGTCCTTTGTCTATTCTGAGGCTAACAATTTAAGCTGGGAAAAAGTGCTCTAATTTAAAATCTTTCAGCTCAAATATAAAAAACGGGTCTACAAGATGTTGAATCTCGACGAGAAGCAGCTCAAGAGTCTACATACTAAAGTAAGTCCCTCGTCTGCCTTCTTTGACTGTCGATTGTTGCCCAAACGGGGATGAGGAGGACCAGTTTTAACCCTTAAAAAACTGGCGACTAAGCAAGTTAGCAACAAGCTGGGATGGACAAGCGCGGCTGTCAAGCAATTAGACCTCGAGAATATTCTAGAGAGCAACAATAATTTGTATCTTCACTTTATTAGAACCAAGCGTACTGTACTATTTACGGATTACAACCTTTTTCTCCTTCGAGCTATTTGGGAATGTCATGCTCTTCTTGAAAGCCATCTTCTGCTTGGGGCCAGTGATTCCTTGCTCGTAAGAGCCATTAACCTGTCCACCTTCCTCCGCCGTCTCTTGCACCTCCTCGTTGGCATCTATTTTCACGACGACGTGTACCGACTGCGCTGGTTGTGGCTGCATTTGCTGGCAATAGTTGCCTCCTTCTGCCTGGCTCTTACTACGATACGACGAGACGTCACCTAAAGAGCCCGTCTTGGAGGAGTAATCTCTCGAGCCTTTGGGTCGCTTGAAGATGTAAACCTTTTTATTGCCTCTTGTCGCGAGCCTTCGTCTCGTTGGCAATGTTCGTATCTTTGGTCTTGACCGCTTCTTCGAACGCTTCCGTTTTCTCGACCTTTTCTTCTTCCTTGAACTCGTTGGCGTCCTCTCCGAGCTCCGCTCTTTCGGTGGGCTTCTCAATTTCTCTGGTGGCGTCTCTGTATCCGAAGGCCTTGGCCTTTCTCGTCGCCGATGCCTCTTCGAGTATCCTTCTGGATATCCTTCGGAGTATCTCTCCATCTCTGAGCTAGTCATCGGCGTGTGCGGATGTTTCGAAGAATCTCTCGGCTTCTCCCGGCTCGGCTGGTTCTTTTTCTTACCGCATCCAACAGTCAGCAAGGAGAGTACAAAAAGAACAAGCAGAAGAAGGTCGATCATCCTGCGAGAATGACCATTCTACGGCGGAAGGAGGGGATTAAACCCGAAATTAACAAATTGCCCTGGAAAAAGCAAAACATCATGAGTTTCTGATAAAACCATCAATTTTTTCAGTCTAATTTAAAGAAGTTCATGGAATATGTGCAGACGAAGAACTCCGAAAAGGTGGAAAAAATGTGTAGCCAAGGATTGGACGCAAATTTCCATGATTCCCAGGTACGGTCATCTATTTGCACTTCTCTCCTCTGCAACCTTGGCACAGCTCCATTTTATTTACTCTGAAAAAAAGCTGCCCATGACAACCGCAAGCCATTTGCCATACGCGAAAAATGCATATTGACCTTCGAAAAGATTGAATGGCGATATATTTTCAGGGAGAGACCCCACTAACCTTGGCAGCCGGCGTGGCGGGGAATCGCCTCGTACTAGTAGCTCTGATAGGTGGAGGAGCACACATCGACTTTAGAAACAGTGAGGGACAGGTAGACATTACGGAAATGGAAAGCAGAAAGATTGGTTTAGACAGCCATGCACAAAGCAGCATTCCTCTCCTCGTCGGACAATGTGAAGACATTGCTCGAATTGGGAGCATCGCCCAATTATCGTGATCCCATTGGACTGACTCCCCTGTACTATAACATGCTGACAGCGGATTCTAATGACCAGGTGGCGGAGATGCTGCTCCGTGAAGCAGCAGACATTGGAGTGACAGACATGCATGGCAATCATGAGATACATCAGGTAAGCGAGTTTCCCGCCCGTCGCCCTCACAGTTTGTCGCCTGTTGATCCGTAATGGTCATCATTTGCTGACCACTTGAGTGCCGTCGACTCCCTTGGCTGCTTGACTGTAGCCCCTCTGGCATTCTTCTCCCCCCTCCGCCCATTTTTTTCTCTTAAATTTTATCCCAGACGGGAGGCTGTCGCCGATTTGAGGAGGACAATTAGCTACGGCCTTCACGAAGCGCCTTTTCCTCATCCGCCTCCCTGTTCTTTTTGGTTGCTGCTGGTTAGCCGTGGCTAATATCTCCCCCTCCCTTGTCCGTCGCCATTAACACTGCTTTTTAGGCTTGTAAGAACGGTTTGGTGAAGCACGTCGAGCATTTGCTGTACTTTGGGGCCCAAATCGACTCGGAAAACGTCAACGGCAATACGCCTCTACACGTTTGTGCTGTTAACAACCGGTATCCTGGCTTTTCTTTTAAATTACCATAATTTATAGAGCGGAGTGTGCGCGGGTACTTCTCTTCCGTGGAGCTGACCATCTAATCTGCAACAAGCAGGGACAAACTGCCCTTCACGTTGCCCACATTGTCGGCAATCCGGCTGTAGCTGACGTCATTGGCTCTCACAATCCGTCAGCTTCTGGTAACTTGACTCTATTGTTATCCTGAAATATTCAGTTCCATATCGGGGAACTCCGCAATATTCTACTAGGCGGCGATTGTCATCGACTATTGGCAGGCGGCGAAGTCTTAGTCAATCATCGTTGTGCTCACAAGATCTCTACCGTACTCCACAAAATAGTCGAAGAACACCAATTGTAAGCAGTAATCTCGAGCCATTTTAAGAATATTTTAAGACTGCTCCTTCGCCCACTCCTTCTAGGACAAGTAGAAGCACCGTAGCCGCGTCAGAATACGGCACAATGAGAAGATATCACGCCGATACAATTAGGGGCCTGGCGCCTGGGCATGAACCCAATACTCCGAGAATTTTGGTCATTCCCAGAGGTCCAAAAGGATTTGGCTTTATTTTAAGAGGAGCTAAACGTAAGCAAAAAAAAGATTATGGGTAAAAAGACGGTGCTCGACCTTCAGATGTGACCTCCACCATGGATTTTGAACCTTCGCCCGTGACACCAGCGCTGCAATTCTTTGAAGGAGTTGATGTGTCTGGAATGGCTATGCGGGCCGGATTACGACCGGGTAATTTTGCCACACTTTACACACATTTTTCGCACTTTGTGACAATTCTTATTGGTCGACTTTCAGGCGATTATCTGTTGGAAATCGACGGATTGGATGTCCGCTGCGCTAGCCATGAGCAAGTTGTCCACTTGATACAACAAGCTGGGGATACCATAACCCTCAAGGTAAAAGTCCGAATTGAAAATTATCAAGAATTATAGGTGATAACAATAGACACCACGTTGGCAGGAAGCACCATCCATCGACGCCATCCATCAGGTATGGTCTTTTTGCCATTTCCCAAGCTTTTTTTTCTAACTTTTTGCTTTTTTTCTCTTCCTAACAATAACCAGCTTTTTATGTTGTTTTTTGTAATTGTCTAGACTAACCATTTCAGTTGTTTCAGTCGGTAAGAGTGCTCCACCGCCACCACCAATTCGGCACCCAAACACCAGCCTCAGCTTGAGGGGAAGTCACAGTCTTTATGGATTTATAGGTACTGAAAATTGGCCCCTTTCTTACCTTTTGATGATTTAAAATGTTTGATAGCACGTAACACGGAAAATTTTAATAGGAATGAGGCATGACAATTGACCAGAATGCACTAGAAACCCGTAAACTCTTTTTTCTAAACGTTTAACCTGGTTATTTTACTTTAACAACTGAAATTCAATGGTTTCTGCATCTTTTAGCAAATTACGCTACAGGATATAATGATAGTCCTCAAAGATTCATAAATCACCGTGAACTGTCCGCTTTTATGCCATGAAAACAGCTCATAATCACGCGATTTACCCATCACAATTGTTTCTTTGAATTTTCCAAAATTCAAATAATTCTTCCAGGCACTGGAGAAGAATATTATGCCGCTGGACATCTGGGATCCGTCTATGGCGAGCCTCGAACGGCGTCGGTGAACAAGCGAACAGGAGGAAGGATATCCGCAGCCGAATTGGAGAATCTAATGACGAGGCAAGCAGCCAGCCAACAATTCCACCCCATTCCCTATGATCAGGTGCCATTTACTGTAAATTAAATTCAATAAAAGAATATTTAGGAGTCGATCGGGTCCCAAACGCCAAAGAAATACAATTCTGTGTCAGATATGAAGAGGAGAAAACAGCGGCCACAAGCGCCGATGAATCCCGGCTTGGCCAGGAATTACGGCGAATATCAAAGTAGCCAACCGATGAATAACATCTACGGCAGTCCGATGAAGACATACTCCTCGTCGCCAGATATACCTCATATGAATAGCTTCGACTCGATGGATGAGGCACCGACCCCGTTGCCGACTCATGATGACCCAAGGAGAGGAAGCATCGATGACTCGTCGGAATACTCTCGACCATATAGGCCTTTGAGTCGACCGAAAACGCCACCACCGCCTCCTCCTCCAATGCCGACAAGTCAGAGCATGTCCCGACTGTCGAATGTCTCTTCCCCTCATTCTTATACCATCACCTCATCTCGAGAAACAATGAGAATGGCCAATTCGCCGGCAATGAGTCAGATCTCCGCTTCTCCAGCTCCTTCAATGATTCATCATGTGATATCAGCTCCAGCTGCCATGAATTCAATTCCTCCGCCGCCTCCACCCCCTCCAGGTAATTTCTTCTTTAATTACCGAAAAAAAAACAAAAATGTACCCACTCTAATGACACAACCAAGCTGATAATTGCTTGGTTGCAACGCCGTTGGATTTTTATCGCAGAGTTCGGTATACAACACGGCACAAGCCGATGTCATACGTTTTAACTCTGGCATTGGGAAAACGGTGCTATCTCGCCTATATAGTGGCGGGCGCACTGGCTGCCGAGATTTTATGGGTGCGGGGGCAGAAAAGACAGATACTGGCCACTTTGATTCTCTCCTGTTTTAATTTTGGAAAAACATTAATTTCTTTCTTTTAGGGCCTTCCTCGGGAGCGGTACCACCTCCCCCTCCACCTCCACCCCCTCCTCCGGATTTGATGAAACCCAGTGGCTCATCGGCCTCTCTTCCACCCGCCACCAAGCCCAGTTTCCTTGCTAGCGAACTTCAAAACAGAGCTGGTGCGCTGAAAAAAGTCATCGTAAGTGTATTTCCACCTGTGGATTCGATCATTTTTAGCCACCACCGGAGAGAGGACAAGGCGGAGAAAAAGCTGCGCTGCCCTCAATAGCTGGTGACTTTCAATCAGATTTGAGGAATGCGCTGGCAAAAAGAAGAAGTAAAGTAGCACAAGAAGAAGACGACGAGGAGAGAAGGGATGAGAATACGGCAAGGAGTATGGGAGGATTGTCATTGAAAGACGCCGTACGGGAGAATGTACCCCGAGGAACTGAGCTGAAACAACATTCTCCGCCAGGAATAGCAGCTAAAAAAGACAGCGGGTAATTTTCTTTAAATAAAGTGATACACAATCTTCTCAGGTACACATCGTCGAGAACTTCTTTGGAACCATCAGAATATGGAGAAGATAAAGCCCATCATGATCACTATTCCATAGATCATTCACAACACAAAGTCTCCCTAATTTCCCAACATATTGAAGATGGCTATGGCAGGAAAAATGTCGACAATGTAAGTAAAGTCCTCTCCTTTATTGATCTTCTCTGCATGCTTCAATCCCCATCCCTCCTTTTTTTCAAAAGTTCCCGGGCGGATTGCACGCGGTTATCTCTTTGCAGATGTCCGTCTCTTCGTCGCTTTCTACTCTAAGCGGATGTTCACATTCGAGCGAGGGAAAACCTCGACTGCCTCCTGTCGACTATGATGAAGAACCGGACAGCGGTACCGGGGACAGTGACGGCGAATTTCGATGTAAGAGAGCCTTCTCCTTTTCGGTGTCTTGAGTTGCATCCCCAATTCCCCCCACTTTGTGTCGAGTTTGCGGGTAGTCTGTTCTCTTTCTCCTTTTTTTGGGTAAATGGGCAAATGCACTTCTAACTGTGTGTGCGAATTTTTTGGACCTTTGGTAGGATAGAAAAAATGAAGTGAGTGATCACTTGACGCACGCTAACCATCACGACGATGATTCGATATGGACATCCGTACAATTTTCGTCGAGATTGGACGGATGTCGACGGTTATGTCGACTTGTCCAGGAAGCTCTAAATTAACGTCTCGCCGACGTCGACTAGGCGCAATCGAGAACTAGAACAAATTATAGTTGAAATATTGCAATTTTTCTTCTTTTTAGTTGCCCTTCTCCACAATTAGACGCAAAATGGGGGAATTTCAAACGGAAATCAGTCGCCTCCTTCCAACTTTGCATATTTTCAGCAGCTGCGGACGGTCGTTCATTTGAACGGAAGGAGGTAGTCAGCTGGTCTCCTGCCGATGTTCTCCACTGGCTGGAATCTCTCAGTCTCGACGAATATCGTGAAGCTTTCCGCAATCGTCGTGTCTCCGGCTTGGCGTTGTCCAAATTCGATCGGACTGCGTTCACCCAACTTGGAGTCACCCGCATTGCCCACCGTCAAAAGATGGAGTCTTCTATCCGCTCTTTCCTCAATAATAACAACAACACCTAGCCATCATTTTCCTTGTCTGTTCAAATCGACCCCCCGCGTCTACGAGTTCCTTTTTTCCCCTCAAATGCTCATAATAATATTTGAATGTTCCCAAATTTTTCTTCGGTGAAATATATTTGTCCTTCTTTTTCCTCCGTCTCGCTTTATTTCTAAGTCATTCTATCTCTTTTTTTTCTCGTCTTCTTGACGAGACCTGACTCTTTTCCTTCCATAAAAGTGTAGTAGTCAGAAATATTGTACTACGCAGACCACATCCCCCCGTATACTTAAATTACAAAAGAATTTTATATTGTTGTTTCATTTTTTGTGCATTTTTGCGTCTTTTGTCAGACGATTTTGTCATAAAAATATATCTGGAAGAATGAAAATATTGAATAATCAACTCTGTTTCGACAAAATAGGCGTCGTCTATTCAAATCTACAGAAGTTTGGCCTTTTGCGGTCATTCAGGCTTTCTCATAGCTGATGTCAAAAATTTTCATCAAAAGGTGTGATAAGAGCTCTTCAGCTCTTTTAATTTTTGGTCTTGATGACGACTCCTTTAGCGTGATGACGGAGAAAGGCAATTACCAGCCAGTAAAAAGAATAGCAAGAATTTTACAGTCAAAAACATTTCCGGCAATAGAATTCTGTCGTGTCGTGCCATTTTGCCTGATAAGCTATCTTTAAAAGGTGCAGACGATCGAGAGTCGACCCGTCGACCATGAAGTTTATTGTCCTCACCGTCATCTTCGTCGAAGCGCAAGCTACCTTCACCATCAATCCTGTCACATCACTACCTCAAGCACAAAGTAATCCTGATAATGTCCCTGTACGGAGAACATATTCCAGCATGTGGGGATAAGGTCATAAACTTGAATGAGGGAGACGATTGGATACTGCCATTGACACCTATCGCCGGCTCACAGGTCTGTTGGTACCATGTGGGTTTCTTCTCTTCTTTTATATTCTACATCTAGTTTAATATCCCGTCCAATTATTATGCTTTAATGGATTTGTCAGCATTCTTTGTGGGAACAGGAGAGCAGATACATGTAGGAGACAGCTTTGGCGATCTGGATGTGTAGGCCATCATTCGATACAATTACAATTTCAGTCGATTCTTGGTTAATCCTTACATAAGCAGCGGAGCTTGGCCCTCGAATTTCAGTGTTTATATAAGAACTAATGAAGAAACTCGATTTCAACTAGCTGTGAATGTGACGCTGGTTGTTGCCAGTCCACTGGATGACGTGACTGATGTCGTCGTCGGTGTCAACCAGGCTCCGTTTCTTCAATTTTATTCCAACTGGCCAGCAGGCAAGACATACCGCTTCAAAGCAGAGTCAGGGGAAATGGCAGTTTACCCAGTTCCCTATACCGATAATATCGATATCGATAATGCTTTGAGAAATATCTTCGTTTACAATGGCAGCGTCCTCATTGGCACGTAAGATCCGTCGTTTCAAATAATTCTATTCAGGCTTATGTCCATCATGTTGCCGGCTAAATGTCCACTTAAAAATCCACAAATCAGCGATCTAATGCTCTATGCTCCGGTACAGCCATTAGCTAAAGGGGTCGCCATGGTAACTGATTTTGCTAGTAAGATTTTATTACGCCTTGAGGGTAACGTAGTTTAGATATTGTCAGTATTAGCTGTTACATTGCTACTTATGTACCGTATAATTACCCAATGATGACTTACTATTATTTAATCTTCGCTAACGATCAAACTTGTCGAGAAAGTGCGCTGACAATTGTCGGGGATGCCGATGACTCGAGTCCAATTGATATTCTCTCAATTGAAACAATATGGGGAAACCCTCTCGGGTCTCTCTCGGTGGTCAGTAGCGGCCCCATGGCGAATCATTCCTCCGGTCTGGTCATCAGTGGATCTGACCTTCCGATCCATCTAACTGGTAACATTTGGACATTATACGTGTCGAATGGGGCAGTGAATGTCACTATTCATACCAATTCTACCTCAAACTAGTCAATAAATTGTTCTAACAAAATTTTACAAAAACTTGTCGACAAGTTGCCGGATGTCGACCCATTCAGTCAGTACTTTTTCCATCATGCTGAAGAGTCTCTACGATCTGTTGTCCTTTCCCGGTGCAGCGTTGGATTTCTACAAGTTCGCCTCTCTCTTTCTCTCTGCAAATTTAAATTCTCCTTTAGCAAGGCCTTTCCACCGGCTGGAGATGCCGAAGCTCTGCCGTATGGTGATCCAGAAACTTTGCCCTCCTTGTGGTCCTACGACGACAAGTCCCTCCCTCGAGAATTCTACAACATGGAGCCGGACACATTCTTGGAGAAGCCGCTAGACAACAATCTTGTCCTCTTTCCCCGCGAGACTCTCAAGCGCATCTGTTCCATGGTCAGTCGCCTTTATCGCTTGTAAAATATTGTCTAGCTATCACCCGAGGATTTTATCCGCTTGTCGCGGACTTGTCGTTTCGTCCACTGGGTAATGTACACCTACTGTACGTGTCATGTCAAAGAGGACGAGATGTTAATCCGCTACAATCCGAAAGAAGTTTTCTCGTGTGAGACGCGTATCTGGGAAAATGAGCAAATGGATGAAGTTTATCGTGGTAAGCAATGGTTTTTCATGGCTCCCCGCTTCCTCAAGAGACCCTTCCGCGTCGAACAAGTTCATCTCTACCTCAAGGTTCTCCTTTATTATTTCTCAAATTTCTTTTTTAGCTGGGTGACTATAAAGAGGAAATGTACAATCGGATCGTCGAATTGATCAAGTCGTTTGAATCGTATTATCAGTATATCGAAGTCATCAACATCACCGATGGTTCCTCTCCAAATGATGATATTACCTGCAAATTTATTATGGTTAGATGGATATTTTATTTTTTTAAAATAAAGTTTAGGACGTGGATGCTGTCGGCTATCGTATCGAGAAGACCAAGCCGCCAGCGGTCAATGCCAATGACGAAGATTTGATGAAAATCGACGAAATCATCTAGAAGACATTGAGTATTATTTCTTTTTCGTGATATAAAAATAAAAGTTATTCAAAATAATTTAATATTAGAATTTGGCTATTTTCTTTTGATGATCTTGATAAGATTCCGGGTTGTAGTTGTCGAGAGGAGGCGACTGGTAAGGCTGCGGAGCTGCTGTCACTTTCACATAATAGCTGCAATTTTAAAACAGTAAAATTACATGGAAAAATCCATACCGATGAGTACTTCCAGTCCTCAAAGGTACTCCATAAGAATCTAAATCCTTGGGCGGAGCGGTTTTATACATTCCTCGCGGTCGACACGGGCTATTCCCACATGGCGTCATGCAAGGACATTGCTTTTCTGAAGCGCCAGAACTCGAAGGACCCGGATCTCCTGGCTAGAACTATAATCCTCAAAAAAGGGAATTTTTGCTTACTGCTCCAGGAGCTCCGGGAGGGCCTGACACTCCAGGTACTCCGGGAATCCCAGGATCGCCGACAATGCCTGGCTGTCCGGGAAATCCGTCTGAACCGGGAGTTCCTTTCATTCCCGGATTTCCGACAGGCCCAGCAGGACCAGGAGGGCCAGGCATGTTAACAATTTTGCGATAGACACCGCCAGACTGTCCTTCAGCTCCATCCTCTCCGTCGTAGCCATCTTCTCCCGGCTCACCTGGATATCCTGGCTCACCTTCAAGTCCCGGTTGACCCGGCGGACCTCGCTCGCCGTCTTTACCTAAAAGCAACAATATTATTTGGAATTTTCATCAGGGATTACCTGGTCGACCGCGATCTCCTGGTATACCTGCCTCTCCTTCTGGTCCTTGTGGTCCGACTGGACATTCAATACATCCGACAACAACGACAGTGTCGTCTTCTCCAAATCCCCAACTCGATCCATTATTTCCAGGAATTCCTGGCTTTCCCGGTTCACCATCAAGTCCAGGATCTCCAATGTGACCAGGCGGTCCTGCTGGGCATTTACATTCATGTGGTTTGTCTGTCGTTATCTGAATAAAATACAAATTTTAGAAAGGAGATCTTACCGCATATGGCTCGCTTCTTTTGAATCTCTTAGAGAATTCCTTCAATTTTTCCCAGCTAGCCGTTTCCAATTCTTTGAATTGCTCTGTCATGTCCATACTCTCTTTGTAAAAAAGCTTTAGATTCAAAGAAATCCATAAAATGAAGAGAAGACAGAAGAGGAGAAATAAGAAGGAGAAGAGAGCGAGGCGAGTGGCGAGACGCATTGAGGGATGACGGTCAACTAATGCTAACCGGTAGGGGCCATTAGTTGTATCCGCCCTCCTAATGGAAAGATCTGCTTCAGTTTGTGATGTCTCTCATCACGACTGCTGCCAGTCTCAGCGGGGCTGCTCTCTTCCTCTCCTTTACTTTTGTTGTCGTCCTCCTGCAGGACTTTTCCACATTCCGGGAGCAGACACTGTTGAAGTTGGAAAAACATAATCAACATGGAAAAGAGTTCTGGAAACGACAAGATCTTCTTCCCAGAAGGAAGAGGTAGCCCACGAAGACTCAACTACTTTAGCTGTTATTTTACAGACAGACATGTTCTTGTCCCAATTCTCCTTCAGCCAATTGTAAGCCAGGGCCTCCTGGCGAGCCGGGGACGCCAGGAGTACCAGGAGAACCTGGCCAAACGGGTCCCAATGGTTTCGACGGCCATACCGGCATACTCCCAGGTCAAATCGAACAATTCAGCGAGTGCATTACTTGTCCTCCCGGCCCTCCAGGCAGACCAGGCATTCCAGGGCCACCAGGCATTCTAGGAACTCCAGGACTTGAAGGTCCTGTCGGAGCACCTGGAAAGGTTTGACTTTCTTCAATTAAAGACAAGGATTATTAGGATTCGGGAGCAGGACTGCAGGGACCGCCAGGCCAACCAGGAGAACCGGGTACACCGGGAATACCGGGAGCCAGAGGACGGCCGGGAGATGACTTCTACAGGTATCTTCCATTGTAGGCAAATCATGTGCTGAGTTTTAGAGAAATAGGTTCTCCGGGTAACATCGGACCTCCTGGACCACAAGGAGAACCCGGGCTTCCAGGCGACGAAGGACCAGCTGGTCCACCGGGAGGACTGGGTCTTCCCGGGCCACCGGGTAATACTTACCATTTACAAAAATTTTTGTTTAGGAAAACCAGGAATTTCGGGAGAAAATGCCCGCGATGGGCCGCCTGGTATACCGGGAAATGTCGGCCAGCCTGGGCAGAGTAGCGACTATTGTCCCTGTCCTCCCAAGGAGATCAGCTACCAGGCGCCGCCGACCTATCTGCCTCCTCCAACTTATAGAGGACACTTTGCCAGGGACAGATATTATAGAAAAGGATTTAGACATAGCAGACATTGGTGATATTAATAAATGGCTTTTATTGAACTGAATCTCATCTGATGGGCCATGGCGTCACGTACTTGTTTCAGGAGATCGTAAAACCATTTCCTGTCTTATCTCTTTGACAGTTATTCTTTTCCACCACGTGATTCTGTCCATTTTTCGTTGCATTGCCGTGTTTCAACCTGTCATTTGGTCGAGGTGACCTGATCTGGCTAGGAATTGGTCATTGTCAGCTGTTTTCATCTAATCGACAGGTGCTTGATCCGTCTGGTTCTAATTTGTTGTGAAATTAGGGAAATTTACTGCTTACTTGCCACCAGCTGACCATTTGGTCTCTTTTTATGTATTCCCTGTTCATGGCTAACAATAGCGAGGGGTAGATGGGCGACACAAAATGCCATTGCCACGATTGATTTCTGCAACCTCCGCGTGTGTGAGAGAGTGTCGCGACCGCGTGAAAACGAATGGCGGAATGGCTCTCCCCACTCGGTCGGCTCACTTTTGGCTCAATTTTCATCCCTCTGCCCCTATTTCTCAACTTTGTCTCTTTTTTTATTGATTTTTGCTCATTTTTAATTCGGTTTATTTCAGGAAAATGCTCTCCAAACGAGTTGGAGCCTTGTCCAAGGCTGCCCGAAGCGTTTCCACTTATGGGTATGAGTTTTTAACTTCTAAAAGGCCTCGTAAATCTATTTTAGGGGTCTAACTTCTGAAAAATTCATGAAGAAAATGGAAAATGAACCAATTTTGGACTATAAAAAGGGCAGTAAAGAACGCGCTGATTTGGAAAAAGAACTCAATGAAATGACCAAGGTTGGCATCATTTTTCGTACTTTTTTCTCCATTTTAATAAAAAAATTCAATGTTCGGTTAAAATTCTTTTATAGAAAGCCGTCGAGGTGCCTCTCCGCATAGGATCGAAGAAAATCATAAATTCCCTGGAACAGAAACAAGTAATGGTAAGTATTTCGCCCTTTTACTTTTTCTTATCAGGGTTTCCCCGAATTATCTGCCGACTTTGTCGCAACTTTCGCTGATAAGAGTTGCAATGACCTTGATCTTGAAAAAACAATCACTTTGCCAGCTGTAATTGACCAGTTTCTTTGGAGAGACAGCTATCAGAATTTATGAGTGTCATTTTTAGCCGTCGGACCATCAACAAGTAGTGGCCAAATTTACCCACGCCACAGAGGAACAAATCCGAGAAGCCATCGACGTCGCCCTCCAGACTCGCGTAAAATGGGAACGGACTTCTCTCAAGCAAAGGGCGGATATCCTCCTCCATGCGGCTGACTTGGCTGCCGGTAAATATCGAATGAAATTGAACGCGGCCACAATGCTTGGACAAGGAAAGAACATCATCCAGGTTAGACTCTATCTCTTGGAAATGGAGACGACAATTTCCAGGCTGAAATTGATGCCGCCTGTGAATTGATCGACTTTTTCCGTTTCAATGCCAAATTTGCTTTGGATGCAGCCGAATATAAGCCACTGGATACGAAAGTCAGCACTAACAGACTGGTCCAGAGAGGAATGGAAGTGAGTAAACTTCTTGGAATTTCATTGATGATATCCAGGGATTTGTGGCAGCCATCGCTCCTTTCAACTTCACGGCCATCGGCGGCAATCTGCCCTCGGCTCCCGCTCTTATGGGAAATGTCTCCTTGTGGAAGCCGTCGGATACGGCTGTCTTGAGTAATTACATCGTGTACGAGCTACTGGAAGAGGCCGGTATCCCCGCCGGTGTTCTGTCCTTCTTGCCGTCGGATGGACCGACTTTTGGTAACACGGTCACCGCCAGCAAGCATCTTGTGTAAGTGGCCTTTTGAGATCAATTGACAGTCAGTTTTCAGCGCCATCAATTTTACGGGTTCTGTTCCTACGTTCAAATCTCTCTACAAGCAAGTGGCTAACAATCTCGACAATTACATAACCATTCCTAAAATGGTCGGAGAACTTGGCGGCAAGAATTTCCACTTTGTTCATCCGTCAGCTGATACTACTTCCGTTGCCACGGGTCAGTAGAGTTAAAGGTCTAAAAGAGTTCCGTTTTCAGGTACTGTAAGGTCTGCCTGGGAATATTCCGGTCAGAAGTGTTCGGCCTGTTCGAGAATGTACGCACCTGCCAGCAAATGGCCCGCCATTTTAAAAGAGATTTCCAATATTCACAAACAGGTCAAATTGGGCGATGTCAGTTTATTTTTTTCCTTGCCGTTTCATATCTTTTTTCTTTAGGTCCGCGACCCGTCGATTTTCCTCTCGGCCGTAATTGACAAGAAGTCGTTCGATCGAAATAAGTCTTACCTGGATTATGCCAAGACAGGCGCCGACGGGGCAAAGATTGTCCTCGGAGGAGAGGCAGATGACTCGAAGGGATATTTCATCCAGCCGACATTGATCACTGTGACAGATCCCAAGAGCAAATTGATTAGGGAAGAGATTTTTGGGCCCATTGTCACCGTCTATGTCTATGAGGATAGCAAAGTCGACGAGATTTTGGCCACCGTCAAAGACGCCACTCCCTATGGATTGACTGGAGCCATCTTTTCACAGGATAAGGAATGGCTGGCCAAGTGAGGAGTGATTTTCCCTTTATGTAAATGATATTTCAGGGCGGCAGATGTATTGCGAGATGCTGTTGGAAACATGTACCTGAATGACAAGTCGACGGGATCCATTGTCGGCCAGCAGCCGTTTGGAGGAGCCCGATGGTCCGGTACCAATGACAAGGCCGGCGGTCCCCATTATGGTATCAAGTGGACATCTCCCCTGACCATCAAGGAGACCAACGTGCCCCTCAGGGATTGGCGCTATCAGTCTATGGATTAACTTGTTTCCCGTCTTTAGTTATCTGTCTATGCATAATTTCTCCCTCTCACTTGTCTCTCAGTTTCCCTTTCCTCTGGTCACATCTCGGATAAACAAACCGGTGCCTATAATAGGCTTTGTTTGTTTACAAATAAACATGTTTTATAGTAAAACTGTTATTGTTATTAGGATTACGGTAGAAATAATAAATTATATTTATCGTGCTTTTTCTTTCTGTACGTGGGAGATGTTTTCCACAGAGCAAAAGATGGGCATCAGCGTATTTGCCAATAAACATATTTTCTCTTCCCTGTCATCTTCTTCTGCAAGAAATCCTGACTCATTTATGAATTTACTTGCCCTTTCCCGGTATCTGAACCTACTTGATAAGGGCTGCTTTTAAATCGCGAAAACAGGCATAAAAATTGCCAGTCTCTTCCTGGTCTGCCCGAGATGAAGATCGAGGGCATCTCCCCTGATATTGCCGTCGGCATCATCATAGAGATTGTGAGCGTCCCCAAAAGAAGTAAATACCCTTTTAGACGTCAATTCTCGGTCTAGTTTTTAATGGATTTGGCTTCCTCATTACCCTGAAAGATCCTCTTTTGAAGAATAATTTCGGTCGTCTGTGTCTAAATCATTGTATTGGTAACTTTGTAGCCTGCCTCGTCTACTTTCTTTGGGATGTGCCAATAACTTTGACGTCAGATTTGTAGTTTCCTCGAGTTATTCAAATTTTTCAGACACAGTATTCCTTTTGATCGTAGTATTTATGGTAAAATAGCCGGCCAGATTTGCCACTATTTCTGGGAGATTGCTCTCTATTCCCACGTGCTGATCTCGATAGACCGTCTGGTGTCTATTGCAATTCCCATTAAACACCACCGCTTGCAATGGTTCCAAACCCGGTTTTTGATGATCCTTCCCTGGATAGCGGCTATCATTACTGGCTTGGAGTTGTTTGATTGTAAACTGCACACAGTAATCTGCAAGGCCTCTTTAGATAGATTTTGTTATCATGTTTACTTTCCTTACAGTTGGTTGTATCTCTATGGAAACAACCAATGCGCCCACTACGCCGTTAGATTTAACAACATCAAAAATGCAATCTGCTTGGTTATAATGTTTGTACTGGATATGGTCACATTGTACTATTTGAAGAAACGTCATGGGGTAGTCGATGTCTCATTCAACCTTCTTGCCTTTTCAGCTTCAGCGGAGGAGAAGCCTGACAGAGGAAATTGCCAAGCAGATGAATTATAACCATCGACGATGTGAGACCCGTTTCTTTATTCAGGAAAGTCCGCAGGTCACCACCTCTTCAATTCACTCATTCTAGACATTAGTTCAAGGCATTTTATACTTCTTCGCTCTCTTGAGTATTAACGTTTTTATGCATTTCTTAACAAAAAAGAACAAACTTTTGCGCTTCTTCATGGTTACCTTTCAATGGATGGCATTCAACACTCTCGACGGGTAGGTCTTCCATTGGCCTCCGGCTCACATCTTTAGACTGGTCATGTGCATATTTCAATTAACCAAACGTCCAGAAAAATGGAAAACAGTCAGGATATTTGTAATGTCAACAGAATAGAAGCTTTAATTGTTCCTCTGGTGACCTTGAATCTGATAATTTTGTTTGCCTTTTGAGGTGTGAAAAACAGTCCGAACATAGTTGGGCTGTCTGTCTCGACTCGACGTCGGCACTAAAAAACAGTATCGAGTCGAGTCAATCACATATCTTTCCATTATTCCCACTCGGCTTTCTTCGACTTCGCCACCGTCTCTTGACTCAAAGGGACATTGAAACAAATAAAATTATATCAACTGACTGTGTTACCTTTTATTTATCGTTTTTTTTTCTATATTTACGCATCATTTTGGAGATCAATCCTGACAGTCACGCCTTCCTCCACGACCTATCTCGTTGGACAAAAAATTCGGCGACGTTGCGTCGACCCTTTTCACTATGACGGCTGTCGATTTGTTAGTCAAATATTCTGAATTTTGGTCTTTTTCCCGTTTTCCCGCCCCAGTATTCCTTTAAAATATTGACTGTTTTAGGTAAAATGGTGTGTTCATTGCCACGAGATTGGACTTCCGCCTCATTTGACGGTATTCCCTGATTTTATTCTCCTTTCGACCATAATTGTTTCAGAAGGGAGGCAAGCTCTCAAAGATTGGAGGGAAAATAATTCAAGACGGAGTGAAGAGGTAAAAAATGAGAATTTTTGGGGAAAATGCGGATTATTATAGGTTGTTGAATTGTGGGAACACGTGTTGAGTAGATGTCCTGGCCAATTGGGCGATGAGCTGTGGCTCGTCTATGAACAGGTACACTCATTTCCCTGTTGAACATTTTTTCTTCTTCAGGTCTGTATCGCCGCTTTAGACATTGCTCGTTTCGAGCTAGCCATCGACGCCATCCGCCATTTGGAGCGTCGATTTCCTAAAAGCAATCGGGTCATGAAACTGCAAGCCATGCAATATGAAGCCTGCGAGAAGTATGACCTTGCTGGACAGATCTATGACCGACTCATTGAGAATGACCCGACTAATACGGTAATTTTGTCGGATTTTTATTTAAAATCAATTGTTTTAGACATTTAGAAAGAGGAAAATTGCTCTGTTTATTACCAGAAATCAACGATTAGACGCTATTAAAGAGCTCAATGAATATTTAAAGGTCTGTTGCTGTTTATTCTTTTCAATTCAAAACTCAGATCTTCATAAATGACACAGAAGCGTGGATCCAATTGAGTGAACTTTTTCTGGCTGAAAATGATTTGAGCAAAGCTGTTCATTGTATCGAAGAATGTATCATCATCTCTGTAATTTATCCATAATTCTCTATTACTTCTTTTAGCCGTTGAATTCACTTTATCATCGTCGTCTTGGCGATCTTCGCTATACAATGGGCGGACAGGAGAACATCGACCTGGCCAAGAATTATTACGAACAAGCGGCCAAACTTAATGTTCAAGATCTCAAGGCACAATATGGAATTATTCTTGTAGGTTTGGGATATCATCCATTTAAAGGAATTTCCAGTGCTCTAATTATATTTCATCATCAAAGGCTCCGGCGGACAAGAAGAAGGAAGCCATGGCGGACGGGCAGACAGCCGCTTCCAGGATCATTTCTCGATATGATAGAGTCAGTTCTCCCCACTCCATTTTCAATTTTAATAAATATTCAGATTCACGAATCGGAGAATCGAAAAATCTCCCTGATAAAGGCCTCTGTGGCGCAGTTGAAGTCTTCCTTATCCAAATAATCATCCACCGGCTCAAGATATCATTCCACGTCTCTTATTTTATGGCGCTAGTCATCAGTTCCTTTAATATAAATCATGTTGTCTTCTTTGTTTTTCCCATTGTCGAATAGTCAACGGGCTTGGATGACAAATGGCCACATCCGGGGTATATTAGCGGAAGAGACGGACGGGTGGGCAGAAACAACATGACCAGTTTTCTTCCTCTTTTTCTGCTGTTGGGGACATTTCTCGACGTTTCTTGTCTCAGTGCTTATGATCCAAGAAATCTCCTTCTTCCCTATCAGGTAAAGGACAAGGTGAAAAAGATACAGTCGACTTTAGAATGGCACTCCCAAAGGGAGACCATCCGACGAGTATAAACCAGAAGTAAGAGTATCCCTCGACAGGAGGAAGGCGCCAACGTAAGTCGAAAACTTCCACTGTGAAGAAGGCAATATTTTCTGTAAAAAGTGGTGAAATTCAGCAATTTCCTAAAAAATGATTGGCTCCGGGTTCTGAAATCTAAAGCGACGGATATTTCAATGACCTTCATCAAGGAGACTGTTCCAGTCGGTGCCGCGCCATAATATTCTGAAGGCATTTCAGGTCATTTTTCGACGAGGATCGACTAAATTGGTTATCCCCATGAAACTAAAGAAGGCTCCACCAGGAATAAGTCAAGGAAAGAAGTTGTCAGACGAATCGATGACAACGAACTTGATGATTTTTTCGAAAAAAAAGAAACAGAGACATATCCGTTTGTTTTAAAATAGCTTAATAAATTTATTTATTTTTGTTGGTCAAAGGAGAGGGACATAAGCAACAACATAAGTAGATAAATTTTCAAAGAAGAAAAATGAAATTTTATCAAAAAATTGCCAATTTCTTATATGAAGTAAGCTGACTCGGGAATTCAAAACGCACAGAATCGCGGTTCCCAAGAGGAAAATATCCAGCTGGAGAAGCATCACTTTACTCATTTGTTTGATTGTTTTCGTGCCAGGCTGCTTTTTTTTATTAGTTGCGCATTTACTCTCATATATTTCTAATGACTGTTCTTCAGAGAATGCTGTATTTTATGCCAGAAATTGTATATCATGACCGGTAAACTTCTAAATGATTTCGTTTACGGATTTTTAGGAAACCACTTTTATCTGTGGATGTGCATCCTACTATCAAAGATGGAAATTATAGAATGGTCACAAGTAGCACGGCACACGATGTAAGGAAGTAGTCATACGTATTGACAGACAAATTTAGATCAGAATATGGGAATTTGCCTTTAAAGATGACGCAATTGGTAATTCAGGCGTGGGGGTGTCTTTTGTGACCAGGTTAGAAGGTCATCACACCACTGTTACTCAGGTCAGATTTTCTCCGAATGCCGACGGTAATTAATTTTCAACCTTACATTCATTGTTATTGCAGTTAATCTGCTCGCTTCGGGAGACGTACATGGTCGTATTTTCATTTGGAAACTATCAAATAAGACAAGCCCTGGAAATACAGAAAAATGGCTCCGTTCTAAAGTTGGTTTATTGCGGCATGAGATATTGTTATACGAAATTTTTTAGGTATTTTATCATGAAAGTGATGTAACGGCAATGTGTTGGGCCCCACATGGAAAGCATATAGCTTCTGTATCAGGAGATGCCACACTTCGTGTCCATAATGGGCTAACAGGTTTGCCGAGTATTTTCTTTTTCATTTCATCATTTTATTTAGGACGTCATAAATTTATTGTTCGCAATCTAAGATACTATCCAAATGGTGTTACCTACGATCCTCAAGGAAAATATATAGTCACCATGTCAACTGATGGGAAAACGGATCTTATTTGTGCAGAAAAGGGCACAAGACTTCGTTATTTTGGAATATTTGAACTGTCTCATATATTTATAGGCAATGTAGAATTTAAGGAAAAAGTAAGCTTAATATTATTCAATTGATGTTCGATTAAGAAGTACCGCATGTTTCACGACGATCTCTTCACCTCGTATACACGCATCTGTGATTTTTCTCCTTGTGGACAGTTGATGTGTTTGCCTGGTTTGCGAGAATAATTACCAATTAATCTTATTACTTTTAGCTGGTCGTCTTCAAACGAGCTCGGGAGATACTTTTTACTGTAGCTATGTCTACAAGCGCACAGCACTTGATCAGTAATTTTTTCATTTTGTTTGGATATTAGTCTTTCAGAGATAAGCCAACTCTTATCTTGCCCAGTCCTGAAAATCCTACCTTTCTCATAAGATTTTGTCCACTTCTCTTCGAGTTAGTTGAAAATTCTCCTAATTATTCGGAGTAAGTTAGTTTTACATCAAATCTTAAACTTATTGTGTTTAGATTGCCGTACAGAGTAATATGGTTGGCATTAACTCACGATGAAGTAATAATTTACGACAGTCAACATTCTCGAGCAATTGCCATTATAAAAGATATTACATACAGAAATCTGAGTGACGCAACATGGACAAAAGACGGTAGGAATATTATTGTCTCAGGTATGTGCAATATTTAACCATGCATATCACTCTCTCAGATACTGAAGAGTATATACATTACATACACTTTACGCTGGGAGAATTTGGAAATGAGGTAAGGCGCTTTTTATTCACGCAGACTTTTTAGATTAAAACAACTCCGCAAATAACGGATTCCCTCTGCTTTAAAAAGAGAGCTGCGCGAAAAGCCATGAAAGGTATTACTTAATAGGACTGTGTTTAGTTGCAATTCAGCTGTGGAAGGTATCAAAGCGATTGTAACACCAAAGAAGATGAACAAGGAATCAGAAAAAGACCATAAAGATATTATAAAACCTTCAGGTTTGTAGCACTGTTTTAAATTTATTCGATAGTTTTAGAAGCCGTTATTAGGAATACCATTGATACAAGTGAGTTTTTTTAATATTCGCATTTATTTCATTTACAGAAGATTGCATTATTCTTAGCGAAGACGAGAGCATAATGTTAGAAAATTCTGTTTTACACAATAGGAAAGGTATGTGTAAAGTTTTCATCGATAAATTTAATTACAGATGAAACAATTATAATTAGCGATGATAACGAAGAAGAGAATGTTGTAGTTGAAGATGATAGCGTAATTTTAGAAGATATTGTTATACACAATAGGAAAGGTATGAGTAAATTTTACATGGATAATTTTATTTACAGATGAAACAATTATAATCGATGATGATAACGAAGTAAGAATGTTATAATTGAAGAAGTAAAAATTATAAGAAGAAATAATTTGTTTTAAGATTGTTTTACTTTTAATAAATATTAATAATTGTACAATTTTCGTTTTTCTGTCTTTTTCCAATTCAAATTAATTTTATCTCGATAAAAAGTTGTAATCTGCCCCTAAACAGCGAAATTCTTTTGACGAAGAGAGTTCGCCATGAAAATTGAATGGAAAAAATAATCCGCTATATTTCTTGAAATGTTCTTCGAAGATAAGCTGAGACAGAATTGTAGCCGGTTTCGCTCTTTGCTCGTATACTGCTCAGATTCGGGAAACTGATTCCCTCCTGTCGAGTCCTACTTCCCAGACAACTCGCCTCTACCAACCGGATAGAAGTCATAAACAATTAGTTCTCTTCCGCCGATTTTAAACAAACGTGAAAAACGAGAAGAAAAAGCAAATAAATCAGAAAATTATGGGAGAGGAAGGTACCCCAAGTGCCACTCAACTCCATGACTCTGACCTCTCCGAAACTTGCCTAAAAGAGCTCTCGACGTCATATGTGACGGATATAATCCGAAGGTAGAGGATGAGTACTGGAATGACTCAAGCCGGGGACCGGTATAAGTTCAAAGGTAAATAAGACGAGGAGGCACACGCGGTGAGGAAGTTCAGTTCACGCGACACCTCGACCGATGACACCACAGGCGTTCGTCCTCCTTGTGAGTTTTCTTTCTAGTCAGAAATTATTTTCCAGTGTCTGTTCTCGTTATCTTCTGCACAGTTTTGTCGATATTTTGGCTGTTCTGCCGGATATCAGTGTGACACAAATACTGGCATCTGTCGACAATTTCGAGTAGCCGATCCGGGAAACGTAGGTTGTAGTGCATGTCCGTCTGGAACTGCATGTGATCGTAATACTGGTAGATGTACTCCTTTTAGAGATAGTCCTATTGGCAATGTAAGTCATTTATTTCCTTCTATTTCTGATTATAAAATCTGATGAAAATTGAAATATACAGGGTGCGTCGCCACTCTGCGCCAGGGTCTACTGCCCCACTGGGTATTACTGTGATCCCTCGACAGGAATCTGCAAAAGGTCGGCTGCACCTCTCCTTTCGATAATTCTAGTTCAGAAATAATAACGGCTACAATCCTTATTATGACCCATATGCGCCCGGATCGAGTACCCCCGTTTATGATCCCTACAATACGGCAACTCAACTCTACGATCCTTATTCTTCATCCTCGTCGTCGACAAGTAAATGTTTCGGTGTTGTCTGCCCTGGCAATCAGCAATGCGATGAAAATACTGGAATTTGTCGGTAACTGTATGATCTATTCTCCAATTTCTGTAGATCTTTCCGTGGTAAGCGACAAGTCGACCTCTGTGTAGCTGTCTCTTGTCCGACGGGAACCACTTGTGACTCTAATACCGGTAAAAGATTCTAAAAGGGAGAAAATCTGGATATTTAGGCAAGTGTCAAAATTTTCGAAGTACAGCGAGTGGTGTCCTGATAATTCATAAGGACGACAAATGCGCGACAGTTGGATGTCCGACGGGCATGAGCTGTCAGGAGAGCACAGGTCAGACCATGTGATCATCGAATATCTCATAATTTTCAGGAAACTGCCTGGCCGACTCTTTACCCCAGAGGGATGACCCGTGTTCTCGACTGACTTGTCCCCAAGGAACCAGCTGTGACTCCAATATCGGTAAGCAAATGATCGCATTTTCAACCACAAAATAGGAAAATGTCAACAATTCCGACCTGCCACAAATTTCCAAGCAGCCATTCCTCAATATGATAGCAACATTTGTGAGAGGGTCGACTGTCCTTCTGGATACTGGTGCGATCCGTCAACGGGAATCTGTCAACCGACCAGCGATATCCAACGACAGGATCCTTGTGAGCTCTTGACATGCCCACAAGGAACAAGCTGTGATTCTAATACAGGTGAACTTATTGTCTCGAGTATTCAAGAAAAGACCTAGGAATGTGTCGACAATTCCGTCCGACTGCCGGTATCCCAGCTATCATTCCTCCCCAATATGACAGTAATCTCTGTGACCGGATCGAATGTCCATCCGGATGGAGTTGTGAGCCGGCCACTGGCATTTGCCTGATCTCTCGACCCATTGGACAAGAGGATCCTTGTGCCCGATTGACTTGTCCTCAGGGAACCAGCTGTGACTCCAATACAGGTTGCCACTCTTTTTGTCAGCTAGAAAATGTCTTCAGGGATGTGTCGACAATTCCGTCCGTCTGCTGATTATCCATCAAATATCTGTGCCATGATGTATTGTGCTCCGGGAACGGTCTGTAACCCATTTACAGGTCAATTTTTCGCCATTTTTTAAACCAAAAAGAGCTTTAGGCAGTTGTGAACCCGTCTACAACGATCCGACAATACCAGATTGTCCAGTAAATTCGCACTGGGAACCGTGTTCCTCTTCGTGTCCATATTCTTGTACTCATACAGGAGAGCGATGCCAGTAAGAATCGTCTAATTTTTTAAACATCGCTCTCCCAGATTGCCGTGTATTTCGACATGTGTCTGTAATCAGGGATATGTCGAAGCTTCTCGAACAGATCTCACCTGTATTCCCCAAGAACAATGTGAAGCCTACAATGCTGATCGTCAGTCCTTTCTCCATCTTTTTAATTCACCCATTTCAGGTTGTGTTTCTCCCCAGTGTGGTCCCAACGAGTCTTGTGTCGACGATCTCTGCAACAACAGTCTATGTCCTGACATCCATCGACCATCCCTCCGACCCGGCTGTAAATATATCCTCACACGAAATGTTAACAATTGCCTGATGTTTGATCAAAAATGTGATAATATTCTTTAATTTTTTCTAATAATTTGCCATAAATAAAGGGTCACAAATTGTAAGGGAACATCGATTAGTGTCCTTTTTATTTTGAGGAAAAGGAACTCGTTCGGAAGAGGAGTATATTGGGCAAATTTGGAGTCTTTCTTTGCCATTTTTTAACATATTCAGCCTTTTTTCAATATGTGTGGCACCACAGTTAACCAGCTAAAAATGTCGACTAGTGGTCCCCCCGTCGATTCTCTACTTCCTCGTCGACAGGCACCTCCTAAAACCTTAATTTTTTTACTTTTCAGAATGATCATTCGACTTTTTCTCGTTGTACTTCTGTCGATTTCCGCTGTTCTTGCTCAATTCTACATTCCTGCCAGTTCCGTCTATTCCCCAATCTACTCGTCGCCTTTGACTTCCACTTATATTCTAACATACCCGCGGACTTACACCTATCTTGCTACCCCTTATTCTTATTACCGTCCTGTCGTCTTAGGCAAGAAATAAATCAAAAAATATATTTATATGATATTATGTACAATAGACCAGTATCAATAAACCCGCTACAATTTACACGTACAAATGATAAGCTCAAATAATAATCTATTATTAGGGGAGAGAAGGAAAGAATTAGAGGGTTTTGGTCGCTAGACAGACGGATAAGTTGCCCATGGGAGATTCGACCAGAACGTAAAAGACAGCCGCCGCTGCAAAGCTAATGACAGCGACGAAGGGAATAACTGCCAATAACTCGAGGGCGCTAGTGGCAGCTTGAAGGAATGGTAAGAAGTTGAAGACATAAATAATTGGCATGTGAAGAAGATAAGCATTGTAAGTGAGGCGAGCCAATATTGACCAGTTGCTCGACACGGTAATACTGAAAGAGACTGATAATTAGTTGCAGGGAGGAATGACCAACCTCTTTTCCCTATATACGAGAGAACCGATCATGCCAATAATTCCAACAGCAAAAACTGTTCGGAAAATGGCTGTGTAGACGGTATTGTAGAGGGTATTACCCTGATCCGGGTACCAGTATTCGGGCAGAATAGCATAGATTACGGTAACAGCCAGGAGAAAGGAAAGGGTGAAGAGGAGATTGGCCCTTTTTGTGGAGATGACGATCTTATCGTGGTGTACAGTGAAATATCCGAAGAGGATGCCAAGAATGAAAGGACCGCACTTGGTAAAAGGGCGGCCATACATCTCCCAGAGCCCGCCATAAATTTGAGCCAACGTCGCAGGGTCTTGATTCGAATAGGAGATGAACTGAAAATGATCGAGTGTGACCAAAATAATTAACATTGGGTACACCGCGTGGGTACAGCCGGTTTGATGGCGTGACGCCCGATAATAGAATGAACTTACGGGAATATCGACATCGCTCTTGTTGCAGACACCGTAGACAGTACAATAACCAGCGCGAAGGACGGCAGACGCGGCGACAGCCAACAACGATACGACCACTGCTGTCGATGGCTTCTTATGAAGCAGATGGATGAGGAAAGGAGCAGCAATATACAACTGCATGTCCAATCCCAAATACCAAAGATAGCCCAGACAAGTTGGAGTCGATTGCCAATTGCCAAGGAATGTTAAATGGGAGAGAAGACCAGTCACACCACAGGCGGAGATCATCGTTGAATAATATCTGAAATATCCTCTAGATGTTTGTCACTTGAAGAATTTGTTCAGTGGTACACGTAGACTCCCCCGATAACAACAGCGGCCTTTGTCCTTACCTTGGTAAGAGGAACTTCATTACCGGTCCGGCTGCCAAGTAGACAAAGACAAAGATCGACGGAGCCAGGCGGAATATTCTCTTCGAAATAAACCTCTTGTAATGGGGGAGGAATGGCTCGTCTGCCTGAAAAATACCTGATTATTGGGATATATTGACAGCGGCTACCTGTCGAAGCCAACTCCTAGCGGCGAGCAGACCCGAAAGAACGAGGAAGATCTCAACTCCCAGAGCAGAGTTACCCAACAGCGCTCCGAATATCGGATAATTGTGGATATTGCTTTTAAACAGTTCGGCAGATGGTTTCCGCTCCAAAATGTCTACTCTTCCCTCACTGCCAGTGTGATTGATCATAACCCAAAAAATGGCGACAACTCGAAAAACATCCAAGACGTCAAGGCGACTGTGTCGACCACCAGTCAATTCGGCTAGGGAACGTTGAATAGAAAAGAAACTAAGCCGGGAGGAGGAAAAGAAAGTAGCGAAAATAACCTAAAATATTGGATTTATAAAGGAAGGAAGGCCAGTTAACCAGTGATGTCCACAATAGGATAGGAGCAGCATAGAGAAGACCGCTGGACGGCAACATAGCCTCGAGAGAACATGTCGAATTGAAAGAGGGCAGGGCGATAATGCGTAAAGCTACAGGATCCATTAGCTGGTACGTTTCTCCGCGCATAATCTGGAACCAATCAATTAGTGAGGTTGACTAGAGGATGTATGCATAAGAGGAGGAGAAGAAGAGGTGATGGGTAAGAAATTTTCGGGCGCTTTTGTACAGGGCCCGGGTCTAATCGGAGAGGCGGCGTCCAAAGGGAAATGTTGATAAAGTCACGTAGGCAGGTCTACGTGACTTTTGCGAATTTCTTGATTTACAGTGAGAGATGACGTAAAGAAGGGAAAAGAGTCGAGGGTAATCGAGGTCAATGAGGTGATAGGCCGTCGATTGCTCCGACTGATCTTTGGCGTAGCAACTGTGCGGTGTTTTTCGGACATGTCAATGCTATGAGAAAGGAACAGAGATCAGTGGCAAAAGGAGGAAGTTTGAAGATAAAAAATTGGAGGAAAGGTCATGCAAAAGCGGAAGCGCTTCCCTCGATGGCTTTTTCTCCTGCGACGAGAAGCAATGGTCGATGACTCCGACGACAGACATCGACAGTGCTGACAAAGTCTTTGCCCATGATCCTGAAGTTGTTTTAGTTTTCTCACACTTATGACATCCGTCGTCTGCCCAATCCCCTAATAATAGTCGATGTTTGCCTGTTTACATCAGTTCGAAAGCACAAAAATACAGAAATTCTGTCAGCCTACGTGCTATTTCGAATATTTTTCTAAAACTGTTTTAATTGCGTCAGCCATCAACACGGTGGCAAAGAACATCCGGAGGTCGAGGGGATGCCTGACCTCAAAGTCTACGTGCTGACATTTCTACAGACTGCTGTTGATGTTTGATCCCTAATTAGCACTAATTTGTAAAATAGACTTGACTTTGTCATGATTCCAACCGGAATAAAATTTGACCTTCTAAAGATTTTTCACACCTTATCATGTGATTCCTCTTCTCCTATCACTCGACCCCCAAAAAAAAAGAACAGTTCCTTTGTCTCTGAACTGCGAACAATTTATTAAGCCTTTTCTACTTCGACAGCTAATTCTGTAATTTTTCTCTTCATTCTATCCCATGTGGCCACCGGATCTTCCGTCTTCTTGGAGGTCATCTCACCGATGGCGGAAATTGTGACGGAGACTATGAAACTGGCAAATGGGAGATATTTATAATAAGATTCCGTGATCTAAATCTCATAATTTTAAAATTAAAAATGTCTACTTGTTCCAAGGTAAAAGGCATCGCCACCCCTTCCGGCCAGGATGCTTCCAAATAAAGATAATATTTCTGGATAAGGCCTTCTGCCTTTTGTTGCCTGTCATTTGCACTCAGCGTCGACGTAAAAAGTCGAGCTAAATCATGTCCAACACAACCAAAATGACAAATTTGATAGTCAATAAGGGCTTTAAGACGGGTCGACTCGCCCGACGGCTGGGTGAAAAGCATATTGACAGTCCAGAGATCGCCGTGACAAAGGAGTCGATCCATTTCTGAAAGCTAATTTATATCAAATATAAATCTTACCCATATTTTCAGCCATGTTATCGAGATCCTTGGCATATTCCGGCTGTCTAAATTTCTCCAATCCTTTTCTCATCTGTCCTGCCGTCTCCTGCCCGATGACTTCTCCAATTTTCTTCAGTTGAGGTCCAGAGAACTAAACCAGGACTCAGTGTCAATCCGTCCCTTACATTGTCGTGTAACATCATTCCGAACATATCCGTGCATATTCCCATTTTCTTTGCTTCTCTCTCTTCTTTCGTGAATTTCGTACTCTTCGAATGAAATTTAGCCAGCGCGTGTAGGACCTGGTTTTTTGTCATCTCTTACGTGACATTTCTTACTTGGTCGACGAGTTCATCAGAAAGGTTTGCATCCATCCCGTAGGTCACAACATTTTCGACAAATTCCATTAAAAGATAGCCTTTTGTAGTGTTCTTCTCTGAGAAGGGCTTGACTTTGATGACTTTTAACATGGCCAAATCCGGCTCTCCTCCTAGTTTGCTGTAGATTGAGGACTCGACATTATGAACCTAGAAGACAGTCATCTATTAAAAATGCTTGCCTACTCTTTTCCAGAGCGCCTCCTTGGCATTGTGAGTCTCCTCGTTGGTGTCAGCATGGCCATATTTCTGCTGCTGAAGGAGGGTGACCATTTTGACCGCCATTTTCTTTGGCCAGCCGTGTTCGTCCGCCAATTTTCGGTTTTTCCAGAGATTTTCTATCATCCCAATTCGAGAAACAAAACCCTGTGGTTATTGATATTTCCGATTAAAAATCGATTACCCTGCCATCGGCAATGTCTCGCACTGTCTTTTCCTCGGCCAGAACAGCTTCAGGACCATATATCTCAATGAAATCTCGTTGTATATCGTCCCAGGTGAGATATGTTCCCAGTAAACCGGGTCCCGCTTCGGATAGTGACATTTCTAAAGCAGGAACTAGTAAGAGAGCAGAGAACGCGACAAGGACAACAAAAAGGACAAGCAAATAAACAAAAAGAAGACGATCGGAAAACGTTCACTACTCTTCCAAGGAAGCGTCCTATTTTAACCAACCGATTATGGCGCTGAATTGCACAACAGATAAATAGTATGAGGTCGAAGGAGGGCACAGGGTGGTCTTGCGATAGGCCAGTGCAAATAATCTGAGACAGACTAGAGAGTATTCAGGGTGACAATAGACTTTAGGAATAAATTTATTATTAGAAGATAAATAATCATCATTTTCTAATGTCGGAGAGTAGTAAATTTACCATGTCGAGGAGAAGACCCGCCTGAGTATTTTTCACAGTACACTGAAAACCATTTTTTATCATAGAAAAGGAAGTAAACTCACTTCGAAACTATCCTTGTCACATGTGACAATATGATCTTTGAATGATTGTACAAGAAGACTCTCCGACGACTCAGTATAGCAAGAAGCGGCTATGCCATCGACGAATAGCTAAGAAGACTGTTATAGATGTGATTACAAAAGGAATACCTTTCCAAAGTCGACTAGAGGAGCGTAGAAACCTTTTTGGATTGTGCTTCCTATATAGCGGATCCCCACAGACTGCACATTTTTTTCAGAGGCGTCGACTTCTAGGAGACAGTCTCCTCGTTCCAAAAAATCGGCGGGCACAAGGGTTGATTCCTGAAAAAATAGGGAAGAAGATACTTTGAACATACTGTAGAATTACAGCTGCTCTTGTAGATAAGATGCTTGGCTGTAAGCTTCAATATTTTCCCAGAGTTTGTCGTCACCCTAAAGGAATTTCAGTGGAACTCTCTGCTCTTACACAATAAACTGCGTCTTTTCTTCTTTGATTTTGTGTAGCCAGCTGGTCACCGGAAGGTAATAAGTTCCATTGAGATTAGATGTAGGGACAAGAATTTGGTCTCCGATTTGTAACTCGTCCATTCTCTTTGTACCCGTCTTTGTTTGGATCTAAAATGTCCTAGTTTCGAGTAGAAAGCATTTCGGACCTTGGAATCAGCAGCAAAACAGAAATATCCTCCACCACCTCCTGTAGCTGAAACAGCTGGATAAGCTGGCATTGGAACATAGACAGGCTGAGAAGGGATGGCTGCAGGCTCAGGACAAGAGAATCGAGCGACTTCCACCTCGTAGCGCAGAACGACACCATTTCCTCCAGATATCGGGCGAATGTTGCTGATATAGTCGAACATATTGTCAGGTGTCTCTCCTCCGGAAAATATCTCGGATCGACCTATAGGGGCAATTCCACGAATAGTTGCCATTGCTAAAGGAGGATAAGTGCAGCAGACCATGGCCATTCTAAAAATCTCTTTGTCATTGGAAGGGAAAGGAGATCACCTGCCGTCGGTATTTCTCGTGAAGCCTCCTACCCATTGACCGGGAAGACATGAAGCTGCTCCCATGCAAATCTGAAAAAAAGGGAGTTTTTTTTAAATAGAAAGGAGACTTGCCGAGGTTTGCGGCGTCCTTTCAACAAATGGTTCCCTTCTAACGGCGCCATTTCGAAGGAATCCATCTGATATTCCTCCCATACTGCAATTACTCCATTTTTCAGTAATATGAAAATAACAAACCGTTCAAAAGAAACGTCATTAGATGCAGGAAGTCCAGTAGATGGCTGCCATCCAAAGCAAACCGGCCTTGCACATCCAAGAATTGTTGATCCGTCAGGTAATACCTGGAATTTGTCATTGTTTCCAGCAGATACTTACCTCAAATGAATAGGGAATTGTGGAAATGCCACAATAGGCAGCAAAAAGGCCATTGAAAGAGGATAGAAGAAAAATTAGAGATCTCATGGCAACAGGAAATCCCGTCTTCTAGGGGGCAGCTTTTGAAACTGAACTAGCTATCATCCCAGGCGATTCTCGTTTCAATTTCAAGTCAATAAGGAACTAATCAGGCTTATCCCCGCCACTGCTGGACAACTTGATCGAAAATCTTGACCGATATTTATTTAAAGCTATAGAAAATAGAGGAAATCTCGTGGGAAAGATCACTTGGAAATGCATAAAGCCTTGAGCAATATATTGGGATAAATATCTACTTCTTCTGTTTGTTTTCATAAACTTGGTAATTGACGACAGCTTCCACGAACTCGAAGCCCTTTCTGCAGATACGACTCTTTTCTGCTTCCTTTTCTTGATCGCTCATCTTGTCTCGAATATTAATGTAATTTTTGAGATACTCGTAGAAGGAAATAAACGCGGCATATGGGGAGAAGATAGTCATTGATTCTTTCAACTAAACTTGGGGATTATTGGATAGGCAATGACTTACCGTCTCTATAGTAAAAGGTTCTTTATATTGGGGAACGTAGGGCTGTACGATGTTGATCAACAGCTGACTGTACTCCTCGATGAAGTTGCCAGGATCTCGATGTTCAGGATGGATTAGATTATATTTCAGAAGAGCGAGATCGAAACCAGGTGGAACCACCACATATTTCTAGAAAATCATCATGACATCTGTCTTCTGGTCCCTGATCGTTGTATTTTTTTTTCGTGCGCAGTTCAAATGTTTCAACTGAAACATATGGAAATAATCTACCAAAAAAATTAGTTTTAGTAAGGCCAGCACCGAGAATCGAGTGATGTCAGCCTAGACGCCATCTACTAGATCGACCGTTTTCGCCGTCAATTGACCACTGACTATCTTACCACGAAGTTGGTGAAATTTTGCACAAAACGCTCCTGTGTCTCATCTTCTTCCCAAGACAAACCAATTGAATATCTGTCAAGATTTCCATGACTCAACAGGCGAACAGTGCCTAAATTTATCATCTTTTATCAATAATTAGCTCACCCAGTAGCGTCGGGAGATGCGATTGATATGCCAAATAACTTGCGCTACAAATAACAGGTTCCTCATTTTTCTTTAGAAACATAAGTAATCTTCTCTCCTCTTCAGATGTCACAATTTGTTCGAATAGAAGCATACATGCCCCGTAGGTTGAAGGCGGAATTCGGATAATTTGTGTCGTAACATTTTTGAAGTTGTCGATGCATGCTTGACCAAATCGATGGAGTTCGACCAGCAGACGGAGAGTCTAAAAGTCTTTTTAACCCATTAGCGCCCAAGCATTTCGTAGAAGTCGAAAGGAAATTTCTTTCTCGAAAAACCCATTTCTAAGGGTAATTTTCCCTGAAAATTACATATCCGCAAATAGTTTGACTGAATTCCTCTGTATTCTCAGGTTTATCCGAGATTTTGCAAAAGTGAAGATTTTAACGGGCTCAATCTCTCTTCATATCTTTTGACTGAAGCTGATTATCCTTATACAGTTTTTTGTGTCGTGTAGCCGACTGTTTGAGCTACAGAATAGCGTTGAAAATGTCACCGCAGGACCATTTGACGAGTTTTGGTGGTCGCTTGAAGTAAGCGCACCTGGGCAAACAGTTGAAAAACGAGGGATTCCGCTAAAACCGACCTTGGATTCGTGCTTTTTAGGTCCAAATACCCCTAGTAAAGTGTTTTTCTCAAAAAAAAAATTTCCCGACTTTTTCGAAAATCACCAAAGGGGGACCAAGGCAGTTTCGAACTAATTATGGATCAGTGGGCGCTAATGGGTTAAATGAGAAAAGAAATAGCTAACCTGAGAGAGTTGAGTACGAGAAAGGTACGGCGTTTTGAGGTTTTTACCATGGGCAGCGAGGAGAACTCCGCGAACAACTTGGTTTTTTGGTGGTTTGATCAGCGGAGTCCCTTTGTACATGGTCGGAGCCACATTGCATTCCGATCGATAGAAAAATATCTCCTTATTAAATTCCTCAATTCGAGTGGTTTGTCTCACATCTTCTGATGACATTCCTTGACAACCCAGACTCTAAAATATTCTAAAAATTTAAAGGGAAATAAGCAACCTTGAGAATTAGATGACGAGGTAGATCGTATTTCTCGCGAACTTCATCTGACCACAAATTAGAAATGATCAAATTTGTTTGAGAGTAGCCAGCATCCTAAAGAGATTATGATTGCCATACGGGAAAACTACATACTTCACGGGAATCGGAGCTGATAACTTCTGTTTTTCGATCTTTGCTGAGCCAAACGGGCTCTACCTCCGCTATGTATTGTCCAATCCATTCCATAATCTCTACCCATGACATCCAAGTACATCCCGGGATAGGTAAACGATATTCTGGATCGACTTCTACTATTCCTTCTCGAACATCTTGATTTATTTTATATCGCCATTGTGGATCGCGATTTCCAGCTAATTCGAAGTCTTCAATACTCAAGACTCCGTACAAATTAGTCTCCTTTCTCAAAAATGGTGCATGTCCCATCATTTTGTATTGCCTATATCCGATGGCTGATTTGGCATTTCGGAACTGATGGTCCAATTCTTCTAGAATTGCGTAAGTCTTGATATCAGAACTGCCCAGATCTTTACGTGAATGATAAATTGCCTAAAAGGGAGTAATTTTGGTGAAGGATATAAGTATGATTGTGCACGACTCGGCTCGACCCAAATCAACTGCACAACATTGCGTGCTAATAACTTTTTTTGTTTTGAGAGATAATTAATTTCGGTTTTTTGCATGTTGTAGAGCAGATCGAAGACTAATTTCTGATATATGAAACTTCTCAATTTTCATTACCATCGCTGCGTGCTGACCCAATCGACATATAGTCGGTTTCCAACTCTGGGGGAAACGGGCGTTGCAGGACCGCTTGAAAATCAGGCAAATTTTTCGAATTTTCATTGGATTTAAACGCGCGCGTCTTGAGGTCCCGCAGCGCCCGTTTCCCCCAGAGTTGGAAACCGACTATACTCGACTTAGCTCGACTAGACCCGACTCGATCCTCAACTCGAATTGACGCATGTACCGACATTGTCGATTGTGTTTCCTATGTGGCTCCGAAAACTACTACCTAAAATGTAGACATATCAAAAATTAGCTCTCAATCTGCTCTATAAAATGCAGAAAACAAAAATTAATTATCTCTCAAAATAAAAAAAATATTAGCGCTCAAAGTTGTGTAGTTGATTTGTGTCGAGTTGCGTCGAGCACAATCCTAAGAATGAGGTTGACAAACATTGATAAAGAATTCGAAATGAGCGTAGAGATGATATTGACCATCATTTTTGATTGTAAACAGATAGAAGAAGAGATTATTCAGATCATTTTGGTAGGCATTGTGAATGTCTTCTACTGCCGGAAAATTCTGAAATTTTTCAATGAATCAGAGGAGAGCAGGAAGTATGAAACTGACATGATTCAATACAGCTCGTTTTAGGATATTCCGAATAACTTTGAAACTTTTCTTTGGCCATTTCCAACTGAGCAGATATTCGGACGATTTAGGCGGCTCTGGAGGGAAGTTGATATTTACCCTTTTCCACTATAATTATATTTAAAGAAAAGAATAAAACTGACATTAATTAGAGGATTAGGCTGAGAATATGAGCGATATTGGAAGGGACTGTTGTCGATAATCGCCTGGATTTGCTGAAAAATCTTTTCATCGATTTATAAAATTATTGCCTGTTTGACTTCGGGACCAAAGGAAAATGCCTTATTGCAATAGCTGGCTTCCTCCGCTTTGTCTTGCTTCTGGGTGGCTACTGTGGTAATCGCTTGCTCTGTAGCTTCTTTACCTTGCTCGGTCTCTTCGACAATCGTCTAAAAATCATATTTAATGAAAGCAAAAGCAAACTCCATCTCCATCGGTTTTGGCATTTTCCGACGGAAAACCATCTACAAGTTCAGTCTCCTTTCTTACCTCTAGCTCCAATCCTGTGCCGTTCTCAGCCAAATCAACAACTTGACAGGGATCATCCTTCTTCGGAGAAAATTGAATAATTGACAGGCCTGGCGGTGGTTCAATCTGAACAGTTTTTTTGAGATCTGGAAGATATTCAACTTACTGAAATGGTTTGACCATCTTTATGGTGATAGACATTCTAAAATCAATGAAAATATTCAAGGGCCTCTTACCGTCCACTGGATTTTACCCTTTTCCTTTCTTGGCGTCTCTTTCTTCTGCTGTAGACCAAAAATGCTCAACACTTTCTGTCTTTCCTCCTCTCGACGTATTTCAACTTCTTCAGAAAATTTACAATTCTTTGGATTGGGAAGAGATGTCATTCCCTCACATTTTGGAGGAGTGTATTCCTTCAAATAGTCAACAAATCCTTGACTAATGTCAGCATCACCGTCTCGAAAAATCTAAAAAGTGAGCTCTTTCTTTATTTCGACCATACCTTGCCAATATTCCTGACTGCATTCAAGGGATGGGCCAATTCCCATTGGGTTGGCTTCGTCGGGTCGGTCTCCTCTTGCGGTAGGTCAAACTTCTTTGGTTTCATCTTTTTCTGCCCCTTTTTACTCTTGTTCTTCTTCCCCTTCGTCTTTGATATTCCCGATTCTTCTGCCACCTCTTCTTCCGAAATGATTTCTCCTTCGACGGCCTCATCTTTGTCGAAGTCGTCTAGTTGCTGATTCAGGTCGAGGAGATCTTGCAACTTGTAAGAGTCGACGAGCCGAATTCCAGGCTGAAACCATTTCCAAAAATAAAGAAAAGTGTACCTTTGGCTTCTTGACTTCTATGGGAATTCGATCTCCGAATTGATTGAACCTCGACCGCCTGTTCTGAAAATAATCGTCAATTGGAATATCCATCCAAAAACCGACTTTTATTGATTCCGCCAGGATCTTCAATCCCTGAATAAACTCCTCCAAAGTCCCATGACCTCCCTCATAATAGAGAACAATTGCTTCCTTTCGAATGCAAATATATTTTGGATTATTGTAGATGATCTTCTCAAAGAGAAGAAGGTTAAACCAGCTCACGAAGAGGACATGATCTTTAGAAGCTGGTGGTATTTTATTCAACGCCATATAACCCTCAATATATGAGGTGTTATTACCTAAAAACTTTTTCGAATACGTGAAATTGACTTACAGAGAAGGACCAAAGCATCGTAGCGAGGTTGGCTGTAGTCATGGGCAATGTCGGCCCAAAAACGGTCTTCTGTCATCTGGTTAATTACGGCTCCCATCTGGTTAATAAAAAGCTGAGTCAAGAAACCGTCTGGATGGTCAAGAAGATTTTTAGCAGCTTCATTGAATGGTTTCGGCTTTTCATCTTGCATTTCTGCCTGAAATAGGGGAATTATGAGAAAAGCAGAGGTAACCTGAAAGAAAGGCGAACCGCCGGCAACCGCCACGGGGTACATCCCCACGCCGGAGAGGCCGCTCAAATAATCTGAAATGCCTATTGAACTGGAAAAAAAGGAGTCAAGAGTAAGGGGAGACAACCCTGTCTGGCAGTGACCAATCTGACTGAATCATGGCAATGAGGTGGCCATTGTCCTCTTACTCATTGTTGATGAGAAAGGGGTTTCTGTGCAAAAAAGCAAGCCTAAACAATAGGAGAAGAGAGTGAGCAGAATGATCCGACTACCGTATACGGAAAAGGAAAGACAGGGAACCAGTGCCTAGGAATATTGGAAAGGGATACGCTGAGGGATAGACACAAAGGATCATTTACGGTTGTAAAAGTCAAACTTTGGACGCAGATGTACGCATATTTGACCTTGGTTTTGAGTTGTCTAGCCGTCGTAGAAAGCAACTCAAAGCTGCGAGATTATAAAAAACGAAAGAGAGGCTGGTAGACGATAGCCGTTGTGTACAGTTTAAGGGACAGGAATAAAAAGAAGGGCAGGAGAGAGAAATGACCAGAAGGAAAAACATATTTGTATTTTCTGGTAGGATCAGAAAAAAACATGGAAGTAGAGAAAGTCTCCCCTTTCTGGGTCCAGAAGTTGATATGGAACTGTGGCAGAGGCGGCTAAAGGTTCATTGAAGAATTCAACTCTGCTATTAAAAAAAGTTACTTAAATTTGGATAAAAAGCGGCTATAGTTTTTTCTTAGCCAGCGGACAGTTGGCGAACAGTCGAGCCGATGTCCGTTTATCGATTCCCTCTCATGATTCAGATAGAGAGACATCCGCCGCGTTCTCGTTTTCTCACGAGCCTCCTTCTCTTTTTTCGGGGGACATGGTGCCCATGCGGTAAAGTTGAAAGGGCGGACAAGAAGTGAGTCAGTTTGGGAACCAATGGCACGGACAAAATGCAAATGGTAGAAATTCAAAACGTGGGAGAAATGATAATCAACTGGGGAGAGAAGGGCCTCGAGGACGGCGATCGACTGAAAATTGAAGTTTCGCCATCTATCGACTGACCCATGTTCCTCCCCTGACATTGTCGACATTGTCGAAGAGTCATAAAATCTCTAGAATCCACCGCTCCATATGAATCCTCCCCATTTACAGCCATAGTTGGTTCGTTGTTTATCATTCTCCGAACCTGTCTGCCTCGCTCTCTAAAACCAAATCACTTATCTCCTTGTCTGCCCTCCCAAATGGAGGAAGTCTACCAGCTGAGAAGCGCTATCCGTCTCGGATTGCCTATTTCTATTACAGCTGCTCTTTTTTCAATTATTTTAATACCGTTGGTCTTTATTCATATTCAAAATATTCGAAGTGAATTGCAACACGAATTGGATTATTGCAAAAGTGGGATTTCATATGAAATGGTAAGAATTGACGGGGGTTTACGGAAAATGGCAAACAATCATGCCACTCATTTTGAAATTCACAGTCGGTAGGAAAGAAGTAAAGCAAAAATGATGGCATTTAGACAGCTTAAAGGGGCGGGATACTTTTAGGCGCGAAAACGATGGGCACGGGGACGAGCACAGATATAAATAACCGCCTGTCTAGACTTTCTTCATCAAAAAATGTCATAAACATTTGAATATAGCCATTTCCAGCTGGTGCGAAGAACAAGACATGCTAATTCTTCCTCTCCTTATATGGAAAAGTCTTCCCTTGCCGTGGAGGGAGCTGCTTCGAGTTCAGATTGCTGTTGTTGCGGAATTGGAGCTCCAGGAAATCCAGGAGCGAAAGGAGTCGACGGCCAGCCAGGAACTGACGGCCGTCCAGGCACACCAGGACTAGCCGGACAAGATGGAGATTATACCCACGAATTTTGTTTCAACTGTCCTGAAGGAGAACCCGGAATGCCGGGCAGGATGGGAACGCCGGGGCTCCCGGGTGCTGTAGGACCTGCCGGAAAGCCTGGACCAAATGGAAAAGGCTGGAAAGGGGCTTTGGGAGAACCTGGACCACCAGGAGAACCCGGTCAGCCAGGTGATGATGGGCCACCTGGAACTGACGGGAAAGTTTGCGATGTTCCTGGCCCGGTTGGCCCTACTGGCCCGATGGGAGAGATCGGTGAGAGAGGGCCGCCTGGGCCGCCTGGACACCCCGGTCCGATAGTTCAAGGACCGATAGGAGAGCCAGGAAATGATGGCACTCCTGGTAAGTAAATATGTTCTATAGAAAATTGCTAAATTTTTAGGGATTCCTGGTAAACCGGGTGCTATAGGACTTCCCGGACGGTCTGGGAATCCCGGAGCTGAAGGTGGCTGTTCTCATTGTCCGCCTCCGAGGACTCCACCCGGCTATCGAACTGTTTCAGCCATTAGACTTTAGTTTATTCGCTATGTTTTTGGCAAAAAGAACCCGTAGGAAATAAGCTGAAATAAATAAAAATTAATCGCCGAAGATGTTCTTGTGATTGAGCTGATATTCCCGGTAACAGTATTTGATCGTCTCGAAGACTTGGAGGCAAGGCAGATAATCGAAGATATTGGCAGGCGTGGCCACGTGGGTTCGACAGAAAGGCAGACATCTTCCTCCCTGGAAATTGAGAAGTCCATTTCTCTCGCAACATGATGAATGATCCGCCTTGGATGATGCACAGTCGTAGGCTTTTCCCAGTTGTGGACCGGGACATTGATTTGTCAGAAAGGCGCTGACTAGCTAAAATTTTAGGAGTCATATCAGGATGGGTAAAACTGACCGTTTTATCGCTAAAAGTATCAAAGTTGCACATTCCTTGACAAGAGAGGGATACCTGCTGCTTTTGACAGCACAAGTATAACTTTTGATTTGGACTGAGGGTGGATGTCGCGGCGGTAGGTGGCGCTGACGGGATGATCGGTACAATTGGACGGGTATTGGATTGAAGGCTCTAGACAAAAACATTGGGTGATCCAGAAAGTCTAATACTTTTGGAAGGACGAGCTGGCTTTCCTTGATCGCTGGCGGTGGTCGTCTACCCTGATTCATGATGTTGGGATGATGCTTGGCGAAATTCTTCAACTGGTCGGAACCTCCTTCGATTATTAGGCTGAATCTCTTCAATTTGTCTAATTACTTTGTCATTTTGGGCATTTTTTAGTGTAAAAGAATAGCCGTTACCTTCTAACAGAGGAAGAAATAAATTTTTTTGGTTGATGTCCGTGGATATAATCTTCATCCTTGGCGAATTCCGTCGACGGAGAGTCAATAGAGAAATCAGGGATACCCGGAACGCTCTTGGGCAGACGATCATTCCCAAAATCAGCTGAAATTACACCGTTTTTAACTGTAAAATGGCTGACCCGGATCGCTAGGCAACGGGATGGCAGCAACGTGGGCCATTTTTGCAGAGCCGCTGCTCCTCAACGGGGATTTGTGCACCATTGGTGGTTCAAAAGGTACCGGAGGCTGAAGAAGTCGACTCGTTAAAAAGTTACCGCTTACCGGCTGAAGAGGTTGAGGAGGAGGATAATTCGGAAAAGGTGTAAATGGAGTCGGATTGCTGACACCAATTGGAATAAAAGGATTGCTGGTTGTAGAATTTTGGAGCGGAGGGCTGGGGAGGAAAGGATTTGTTGGCTGCAGTCCAGGGAACAATTTCGGTGGTTCAAAGAGATGCTCCCAAGGATTGTAATGCTTCTGTGGATCTCTTAATACCTCAGTTTGAAGGAAAATTTAAAGGAAAATCACCTGGGAGGAATTTGCCATGACTGGGCAGGAAAGCGAACTACTTGACTGTGGCCGACGTCGAACTGCGGCAACTGTGGCAATCCCAGGAGATCGGTTGGGTTTCTCTATAAATTTTAGTGTTTGCTTTTTGTCCTGAAAAATGTATAGATCTAAAAATGGTATCCCTGACCACTGGAGAGTTATTTGTTCAGTCTCTGGCAGTGACCCCCCGCTTTCCTATATAATTCCACAATCTATCGCAAAGCCCATCCTTCCAATGTCTAATAGTCTTTTTCTTCTCGCCTTTCTTCCCCCAACCACTCTTGCTTTGATCTCTTGTGGTTCGGGAACATTTCAAAATAAAGTGGCCGAAAAAATGGTTAAAGGGCACTGTCCAGCCGCATATGGTTCCTATGATGCTTGCTGTCGCCTGCATGATGAGTGTTATTCCAAAAAAGTAGGAATGAATCCAGAAAAATTAATGGTAATTTCAGGGAGGAAAACTTAAATGCGATGGAAGCTTCTGCAACTGTTTATCGGCTGCTTCTAGACGATTCGGATGCTCGGTAAGTACTCATTTGGGCAAGAGCTAAAGTTCGTTTACAGAATGCGCTGGGAAGAACATTCTGTAAACTTGTCCTCGTGGGAGGAGCTATCCCCTATTATTTGTAAATACCGTGCTCTAATAAATAATCTCAAATAAACTTACAGTAGTATGTTTAAAAGGCGGTGGCGGGGAAGTAACCAATTTCGGAAGAGTCACCAATCTCAGTGTCGAAGGTTCCGGCGTCATCGGCGTTGTCACCTCTACTGGCTCAGTTCTTTCCGTCATTTTAGTTCTAAATATCTAACTTTCTTCTTTTAAAAAAATTACCGTAGCGGAGGTTCTGTTACAAAGAAAGAGTCGACACTGGCTTTTGGATCGACTAACAGCTGTTGGTAGACTGAAATTGTCCATTTTTTTGTTAGATGGTTGGCCTACTCTGATCATCTCGCTCTTCCATCGCGTTCACATACATTCTTTCTTTGGTAATTACCGATCTCCCTTCCAAGGGGGCAAGAATTACATTGTGATGTCGTCGATTGTATCGGAGAGCGGCTTCTATAAAAGGAAATAATAGAAAGGAGAGGATATACCTCGTCGACGTTGGAAATGACTATCTGACGCATCGCCCGTATGTCGATATTCACCATCCACTTTGATTACAGTTATTGCCTGTAACTCATTTTCCCTAGAGAAAAAAAGAGAGGTTAATCCAGTCGCCCTTTCTCAACCGGACTCAATTACCGTGTAATCGGTCTCGCCCCCGGAGCTATTTGTCGTCACCTCCCCCGAGATTTTATACTCACCAATACAGTTACCAATCCGTTGACTAGAAAAAGTACTATAAACACGTGTCGCATAGTCTAAAAAATGATTGTCAATAGAAGAAAAGAAAAAGAGAAAATTACTGAGGCGTTGCGTGAAGGACGGCGCCGTGGATGGCAAACGAGAAAAGTCAGGATCTGGGACAGGTGGGACAAGTAGAGAAGTTTTTGGAGAGGAAGACAATTAGAACACTTGCAGAAGATCAAAAGAAGACTGAGAGTAGGTTTCTAACTGTTGCAGAGGTAAGAGGATGACGATTTCTCGGGGTAACCGCCTTCTTATATCTACCGGAAACAAGTTCTACCGAAGGGAAAGTAATGTCAAATGGCAAGAGAAAGCAGCACAAAAGAAAGAATAATCGAGGAAATGGTATACGAGGAGCGCCAAGATCATAAAAATTCGAATTTAGCGAAGATTTGAGGATTCCTGGGGTTTGATCACACAACATTTTATCCAAAGAAATTGAGAAATTCTAACTTTTTATAGCAGGCTGATTGGAAAGATGAGAACAGTCCGTAAGACATCGCCCGACTTCTGAGTTCATAGCTCTTCGGCCTAGTTCATAGGAGAATGAGATAAATATGAGAAGATAACAAGGAGATATTAACAGTTCAAATGGGAAGATTTCGAGAGTTAGCCACAGGATAGAAATAAAGCACCTGCGTGGAGATATTAGCCATCGGCGATAGATGCGTTAGCCGCCCCGAACTGAACCCGGTTCCCGAGGAGAAGGAGGGTTTGGTGGTCTCTCACACACCACAGCATTAAACCACAAAATTTTGCACCAATTTGGGGTTCCAATTGAAATTTCTGGGTTTCGATTACTTTATGAGGACATGAACTGCTTGGCGTCGAGAAAATATTCTCTTTTCCTTGCAGATGTCTTAAAAAATTTTCAGTGTACCGGAATTTTAGATGAATTCGATTTCAAGAAGATTTCAAGAAGAGAAATCGGTTGGTAGCTGCCATTCCCCCGCCCGATGGACTGTCACCGATCCAAGTGCGATAAACCTGCCCAGGCTTCTCGCAATCTCGAATAGCCGAGAAATAATGACAATGGAATCAATTTTATCCAGAATAATTTAAAGGTCCCGCTGTTGTTTCTCGTATTCTCTCGAGGCCACCTAGGAAACGGGCCTTTTTGTTTCGACCGTGGGTAGTTATGGAATCCTCCCCATGGTGACCGCCTCTCTCCTCTCTTTGGTCCTAAATTCCCCCGGAACTGGATTGAACATGGCACAGAGTTCTAAAGAATTTTGCTGTTCCGTCGATGATTGCGTCTTCAAGAATCAGGCTCATGTTCACTGTAATCAAACCAGGTTAGATAGCCATTTTTATTAGAGGGAGGAAGTTATCAGTTTTGAATTGTAAGACCGACGGTTAACGTGGGAAAACCATCAGCAAAACTCGAAAAATAGGAACAAATTTTTTTGAATGATCCCTCTCTTCCACAAAAACCGGAAAAAACTGGAGAGCATTCCTGAGTCTTCCCCCATTTCCAGATGTCATTTTGCCTCCAATGACGAGATGATAATTTCCAATCACACGTCCGTTTTCCATTCTGGTCGCTCTCTTCCTCCCTTCGCCTCGTTCCACCACATCGGTAACCTAGGGAACCTAACCTAATGGCCTTAGAATTTTAGATACCATTTGTCTCTTGCCGAATGGCGATCCCTGCGAGTTGTCTAGGAAAAAGAGCCATTTCCACTGCTTGGCTTGTAAAGAAGTTTATTTCCTCTGGGATGGTCATCGAAATCAGTGCACCGCCCAACGCCCTTCCAGCCAAAGGCCAACTACCCAAGAAGTTTGATAATTTCCCTATGAAATCGATCGATATTTAGGTGTGCACTCGACCATTTTGTAAACTGAAGAAGAAGTCACATTTCCATTGTCGACTGTGTGACCAGGGCTTTTCCAGTAGGGAAAAGCTAGTGGTTCATATGGAAAAACACACGCCAAGAACGGTGAAAACATCTTCTTCCGTACCACGTCCTCCTCTTCCGCTGGTTATCCCTCTCCGAGGTTCCCTTCTTTCAACTCTACCTCTTTTAAAAAGGCCGATGTTGCCGCCTTTTCCTCTGTTGAACCTTCCACCCGTCTCGGAGTCAGCGACCACATAATTGTCGAATATTTGTTTGGCATTAGAAATAGAGAAAATTTTAAAAAATTTATTGAACTTGTTCGACGGCGGTATCTTTCTTTGTCAACAGGTCGACTTTCGGATTTTGCCAGGCAATAAGCAATAAAAATACTTCATTCCTACTAACTACTGATAGCGGAATGGTGGCTACTCGCAGCCAAACCCGAGGACAGCCGCCACCTACCGTTGCGGCTGCTGATGCTCGGCTAGACATCTCCGTGTCAACCGAGCAGCAGCAAAAGGCCATCTCGAAGATTCTCAAAAGCAAGCGGCTGCCACGAAACGACGTCACAGTTCAACAATTTGTCGAAGCAGCATGCCACAAAACTCAAACAATTGAGAGAGACTTGTTGGCAGCCAAGGAGAAAAACAGCGATCAACAGAAGCGGATCAACGAGCTGACGGCGTTGGTGGATGAGCATCAAGGGAGAAACGATGAGCTGACGGCGCTGGCAAACGAGAAGGACAAGAGAAATGACAGCTGGTAGAAAACAACAGACTGACGACACTGGTAGATGAGCAACAAAAGAGAAACGACGAGTTGACGACGCTGGCAGATGAGCAGAAGAAGCGGATCGATGACCTGACGATGCTGGTGGATGCACATGTCATCAATTGCCCTGAACAAGTGAGAAGACTCAACACTCAGCACGACGAAATGTACGCCAACCATCAGATGGAAGTGCTCCAGCTGCAACAGCGGGTGAACCACCAGAATACCCTGGTACAAAGTCAGCAAGAGGATATCGAGGTGTTGGAAAGAAAGTGCGCTCTTCAGCAAGCGCAAATCGACACACTGTTCAAGCCGATTGAATGTACAATCTGCTACGATAAGCCAATTTCCAGGGTATTCTTGTGTGGCCACGCCGTTTGCGAAGATTGTGCCATCCACCTGCCCAATTGCCACATGTGCAGGCGTCCTATCAACTTCTACACATTCCCGATCTACTTGTAAAAAAACAGGCAGAATAAAAAATAATAGCTGATTTTTTATTTACTATTTTTTTCTTGGGGTTTACAAGTTTTTTTGTATAAAAAGTAATCTTGGAAATCATTTAGTCTAATGTTCAACCGGTGGTGGTTGCTGTTGATCCTTCTGTCCGCCGTCGACGGCCTTTACCACTTTGGCTTTGAATTGTGTTCTTCGGAAAAGGCAGCCCTCTTCTACGAGGAGACGTTGCCAGATGACCGATCAGTGGCTTTCATCTCTCCCTTCGACTGCCAGGAAGACAGCCAAGAGGAGATGGACAAGTCCGACTGGACAGTGACGCGCTGCAGGCCAAACAACAGTCACGTGGATCTACACTTCAAAGGCGCAGCTCTGGATGAATTTCTCCGCGTCGGACACGGACGACTAGCCTTATGTCAGGAAGACAAGTATGCAGTCGACGCGTCGACCGCCGTGAGGCGACTACAACGACAGCCAAAATGTCATCACTACGAGCCGCAGAAGACGGATCCGATTCGGGTGTACCTCGTCTGTGATGGTCGTCTTCATTCGTCACCGGTTCTTCTCATCGTGACCAGTGCTTTTCATCCTCCGTATGATGGTCATCTGATCGAGGGGGCCTTCTGGGGATGGCATATCGGTTTGTTCTTCGTCGTCCTCCCAACTGCCGTCTACTTCATTTTACGTGAAATACGTCTACAGAAGAAGGCAATCAATAGAGGCCGATTATCCAAATAGAATAGAATATTAAAGTATAACAGCTGTGTAATAAAGGTTATTACGTTTTTCATGTGTTTTGTGTAGTTGATCATTGCACAGTGTCGTCCGCCCTCCTCGAGTTGCCCGCTATCTCGCCCGATTGTGCAATAAGGCACAATGCTTTTCTTGGTGATCTCTGCACCTATAAATAGAGAGACGTTTTTCGGACTTCCTTGTCATTTCCTTCTCATTTTGTCAATTAATTAATTACTTCAGAGAATGTCGCTGGTTGAAGAGAATGAAAACGGTCTCCTGGGGACCCAAGTAACTTGGGAAGATGTCCAACAGGACAGCTACCGTCTGTGGGGACAACAGGCGAGACTAGGACCCAACAGGACGATAAGAGACATCGCTGATGGAAAGGTAAGAAAGATACGGCAACCTAACAGGATGCATTCAGGGTTTTATATCTCGTATAGGAGTTGTGGAAAATACTTGGGAGAACTCAGAACAGGCGGAAAAGAATGGATGGCCATTGAAATTCGTCGTCAAAGTGAGTTCCCCTTCGACTGTCTAATTCCAACCCTCAGATTGTCACACCTCTCCAGCAAACGAAATATACAAAAGAGCTGGAAGAAGGCCATGAAGATCGGAAATTTTATGACGACGAGGGGTTGGAAAAACAGCTAGAAAAATTTAGAATGGTCAGGTTTTCTCCGAGCAAAAAAAAGTATTGGAATTTTCAGCTTCATAACATTGAATGCAAATTGTATGAAAAGTTCAAGAGCTATGACGAACTCTACAAATTACAAATCTACATTTCTTATCCATTTACCAAGGAAAATCAAACCAAAGGATATTTGATTATGGAATATGTGGAGGACGTTATAAATATGGGAAATGAGACATATTTGGAAGAGGAACTAGTTGATCAGGTGGGATATCCACTATTTTTTTGTGTAGAATTATGACTCTAATCTAACACCAAAAGAAAAAAAGTTTCGATTTAATAGGGTCGAGAAGAGGTGAGTGATGTTGACGTCAACGCGTCGACCTGATCCCTCCTTCTGAAAAATGGCTCGGCTCAAGTTCACCTTTTAGATCCTCGATGCTCTTGCCTTACACCATTCATTGGGATTAACTCTTACGGAAGAGGAAAAGGAGCAATTTACTCTGAGAATAGTCACCGATCTCTTTGGAACAATGCTCGAAGAGCAGGTAAGCCATTCTCCTTCGAATAAATGAGGATGTTTAGTTTGTGGCGACTTGTCTAAGCATGCTAGCCACTGCATTAGGCGAGGAGAATAAAGAGATTTATGAAAAATATAAAAGGAGCTTGGAAATACTGACGAAAGAGGAAAATATCAAGAAAATGGATAACATGGCCGAGATTTTGGGTAGGGAAGCGACTGTAATTAATAATTCTCCTAGGAATGGAAAAGCTCCTGTGCCATGGCGATCCGTGGACCTGTAATACCATTTGTACGGAAAAGGACGACAAGAGGAAGTTGTACGCTTTGATAGATTATCAGGTAGCCGTTGTCTAATATAGAAAATATTTCTCAGACATCCCATTTTGGCTGCGTTGGCCATGATCTCGCTCGTCTCCTTGTAAATGTTCTTCCTTACAAGGAGAGAACAATTAATTTCGGCCATTATATCCATAAATATTATTGCCGATTAACTGAAATATGGACAAGTAAGGGAAAAGAACTCCCGTTTACAGAGGAACAGGTACTGAATCTTCCCTTTTTTATGGAATATTTGCAGTTGGTTACGGCATATCTTGCTTATCTTCCATTGGCGACATATGTTGTCGGAGTATCGACTGCTGCGCTAATGGAGACAAGATGCAAACGGATGGAAAATTCAGAAATCGTCAGACAAATTATGAAACAAAAAGTCATTGACTTGGGGAAGAACTTTGAAGAAACTTTAGCCCACTTGACTCACGTCTGACGGCCTTGGAATATGTACGATAATTCTAAAAAAAAATAACATAGAATTTTATCTACTTTTTACTAGAACTTCAAATATAACATTAAACAACTGATAGAAAATCTAACATCAACAAAATTAAAAAAATAACGACCAGTCTTTTTTTTCTTTCTAATAGCGTGGAGGGCGATTTCCGCCTGGTCGGCCTCTTCTGTTGGGCATTTTCATCCTCTCATTTTGATTGTGAAATTGTGGTATAAAGGGACGGTTGTACTCATTTAAGCGGCGCTCCACCTAAACAAATATATTACACAAAAGATAAAAATACCTGATCTCTTGTTTTATTGTGGGTGATCTGACGCGCAGTTGCTTTTATTGAAGAGGTGTCGGAGAATCTGTCACCTCTTGGAGCATCAAATGAAACACTAAACGAATCATTTACGCGAAAATAACAATAAAATACAAATAGACTAAGGTATTAAAGGATAGCGACCATAAAATCTTACCTTTTGCTTTCATTGGAGTAATAACCGCTGCAATTTCGGCGTGAGGGGTGCCTATATTGTGGATCAGAATATTTACGATAATTCTAAAAAATATAAAATTAAACGTTAACTATTAACCCACAATTTTACTATTTTCGAAAGCAAGTGAAGAAACATCATCTACTCCGTCAAATGAACTCTCTTCTGTACTGTTAGCATTGGTATAAACATATTCCGTCTATATAAACAGATTATACAATTCGACTAACTGACCTTTTTATAATCGATCTTCTTTTTGTCAAGCGAATTATCTCGATGGCTGTTTTGTACCTCTTTTATGTATTCCGAAAGCATTGTTATTAGGACGTTCAGTGAAGAGTTATTCTAAGAAAATATTTTGAAATTGAATAAAATAATATAATTACTTCTTCAAATCTTGTGAACATCACAGCCTCGTGAAATAATATAACTAACTGAGAAATGAGTTGTTCTTCTAATTTTTGACTCTCTCTCTGACTCTCTTTATTACCGCTAAATTGCAATTATGTGCAAAAAATATAAATAAAAACATACAGGTCTCTTTTACGTACTAGTGAACGATATAGTTGCATTTGTTTATCGGCTTGAATCTTAGCTAATTCACAATATGTTTGCAAGAGCTGTTCTGCTATGACTAGCGGATTCTTAGGGATGTCCAGGGCGACACTCGGATAGTAGGTCATAAATTTGGTGTCATGATGATAGATCTTATAATGGAATTAATATGAAACACTTAGAAACTATTACCTTGGCAAATGCTATTTTTGCTGATTTTCCAAAAATCTGAATAGACTTCAATTGTCGTAAAGCACGAGTAATGTTATCATTAACTTGGTCCAAGACGAATGGAATCGGCATACGCGGATCAAATATCTAAAAAAACTACGTAGAAAAATTATAAAGCTAAAATAACCTCAATCATTCGTTCTAGTACAGGTAGAAGCATTGGAAGTCGATAAGAAAAGAACGGTTTGGCACAACAATCGCATAAAGCCAGAGCGATTTGATCAACTAACAAGTCATCCATTGGAAGAATATCCAACCCTGAAAAAAATATATCTTACTCTAGTAGTAGTACCTTTATTAAGTAGATTAATTGCTAGTTCGGCATCAAAAAGACCCAGTTCAAAAAGAGAATATAACAAGCACCCAACAGGCGAGCTATGAAAATCTACTTTGACTTCTTTATAAATTTCCCTATGTTCTTCTGGCAATGCCCAAAATAGTCCGCTTGGAATCTGTAAATCAATTTCTAAACTAATTAAAAGCAGTTACCTCTTGTTGTGGATGTTCCATAGAAAGTGAAAACCATTCGGCTATTGCATATCTAAACCACCATGCATCCGATGTAAGTTTATTTAGTAGAAATGCCGTAGTTTCAGAAGGTAATATTACGCTATCGTCTAAAAATCTTTAAAATTATGTAAGTTAAACGGCTACCTTTCATTTTACTGCCCAAACCTTTCAAAACACTAAAACAAAGCGATGGAATTTCGCTGTTTTTACTTTCATACTGAAGAAGAAGAGTATGTAACAAAAGAAATAGCTGAGGTACAGGTACACTTCCAGCAGGGGCTGAAAAAAATGCATTTATAGGTTAAATATAATCAAACTAACGAGTCAACATAGATTTTACTAAAACCGTATACGATAACTCAGTATCCTTAGAACCAGATAAAGAAAATATTCTGAAACAATATAGAAAATGAGATCAAATGGACATACCTTTTCATCAACGTCAGCATTGTTTTAAGCTCTAAATCAGAACGTCTAGAATTGAACATTCGTGGTATAGCAAAATAATATATGATGTCGCCCGAGCGCAGTATACTATCTTCCACAACGTCACCCAAAATAATTCGTAACTGCTTCCCTTCATCGCCTTGTTCTTTTATCACTGCTTTTCTTCTGCGACACAGTGCTGTAATTACATACACTATAGCATCGATAAATTCTTGCGATTTTAATCTATAAAAAAAGTTACGAATGTTTTGTGGCACCGACCTATCATGGGATTGAGTAAAAATTATATCAATTACTGCAATCAGCAGTGGATACTCTTTTTTTAAATGCGTTACGTGTGTGTTACAGATTGCTTGAAGACCTCGCAAAATCTGTAACAACCATATCAGTGCAGTATGAAAACCGATAACCTGTATTACTGCAGGGGTATATGCTTTATCTTGGATACAATGAGTAATCAATGCTTGTAATGTAGCTTTGGGCGCCAATATCGCCAAAAATTGCAACTGAACATAACGATATGCTTCATAAAACGGAACTCACTTCTGTTCTAAGGCTTTCAAATCCAGTTGGATCACTTTGCATAGAATTATGGGAACTGAGGGCATTGACACATCTGCTCAACCTTTTTTGAAAATTCTAATGGAATATGTTTTAAAAAATGAATGTTATACCGGAATTGATTGTGAGAAGTCTGGAGTTCCTTTTGCTAAAATTGCTTGTTGCGCTTCTTCGAAAACAGTTCTCTAAAAATGGCATTTTTCTTTTCAAAAGGTTCTTACTCTTGATGTTGAATCAGTGCTGCAACATAATTTTTCTATTAATGATAAAGTTGATAAAAGCAACTGCTCATTTCCAATAACATCCCATTCTTTGAACAATCTAAAACAAAGAATACAACAAGCTTGTAAAACAAACGTTTTTATCATTGTAATAGCATCTTTTGATGAGATTAAATTGTCATTATCAAATTTGTAATCAGCTAAGTTTTTCCAAAATACTTCGCAACCTTCAGATGCTTCTTTAATTTTACAAACCCCCTATAAAAATATTTCCGAGCACAAAAGATATTACCTCTTCGAGCTGCTTAACAAAGGGGCAACTAGATTCAGGCGATGTAGTTGAATAGAAAGAATCATCTCTCGATAACGGAATTTCTTTAGTAATGAAGTCAGGATTCTTTCCATAAAATGTTAAAACATCGCTTGGTAAGCAATTTTCTTCTAATTCACCTGCACACAGAAAGCTAATCATTGTATATCCGCTTACTTTTGTCGTAAAGATAACTGATATCTTCAAAAAGAGTTTTTACGAAGATTTGGGTAGCCCCATCTGGAAAATGTTTTTGCAAAACATCCCATACTGCCCAAGCTAAACTTATACGTTGCTCTACATCGGATTCTCTGAAAGCTCCATAGACAACAAAGCAATAGAACTCTTACTCATGAGCATTAATCTTCCTAAACATAAGACGTAGTTCAGTGACAGCATATTCTGCCAATGTATTCAAAATAGATTCAACTTCGTTTCGATTAATTTCATCTTTCAATGCAGTATCTACCACTTCTAAAATTTTTATCAATCAGCAAATACCATTGAACAAAGATACCTATAAGACGTCTTGGACCAAAACTGTAATGGAGCAGAGCATTGAAATTACTGTGGAGATCAAAGGCATTAACAACGTTTTTGAGAAACAAGTTCAACTGAAGCAAATATATAAGCGAAATGAAGATATCAACCTCTCTTAGGCAATTTTGTGACGGTATTGAAGACATTTTATTCTCATTTGTTTCTGAAAAATAGTTCTATATTATTGAAAATTAAAATAAAAAGGCTATATTGGATAAGTAAACAAAATAATGTAATTTGAAGTACAAAAACGCACATCGGTTGAAATTTATGCAGTTTCGCAAATTTAGTTGTATGCACATACGTATGTATAATGTAAATACATTCGCAATAGTTTTTCGTATATGTGCGACAGGCTCTAGAAAATTTCCACAAACAAAAAATACAAACATTGCCATAACGCCGTTCGCTGCGACGATTTTGGGCAAAAATAAACCAAGACCAAGAGCAAGATTTTTTTTGCGAAATTTTTTTCGCGCGCATTGTCATTTCGGGATCACCTCCACCCGTCCTTGGTTCACAAAGAAAATTCATTTTCGAACTGGAGATTCCAAACTAGAATTGTACTTCGTTTTCTATTTTAGGCTCTGTTTTACATAATAGGCTCTGTCTGATTCTGGTATTTTAATGCACAAAAGTCTCTGGCACCACAAAGAAAACGTAGAAATTTTTGTTTTAGAGAGCACAACTCTTTGCAAAAGACATATTATTTCGAACGTCGGTCGAGAAGATATTGGTTGAAATTTGCCTTTCAATAATATTAAAAATTATATAAAAAAATCTTTTTTTTCCGTGACGAACCTTTTCTTCCATGTTCTGTGTAAACGTCCAGTTTTCTCCGCTAAACTCTCGTTTTTTCTGGACGTCAAAACCAGACTGCTGTGTGAATTAGCCGACAAACCTGCCCTGTGAGGCAGGCAGACCTTTAAACTACACGTCACGGACTGATCCTTTCTGCTTATGGTCCCGTTTTGATCACCAGTTATCATTACTGATTATGAGCAATTTTATATTAATTACTTTCTAGTTTATGTGTTCATAGCTTTTTCTGTAAAACTTCTTCTGTCAACTATTTTATACCAAATTAATTTTCAGGAGCACTCAACATGAATGAAGATGGTCCCTCCAAAAATGATCTCCTCTCCGCCATGAGAAAGCTTCGCTCTCTCCCTGCTAATAAAGCAAGTCATATTTATTTCTAATTATTCTCTATTTTCAGACTTGTTTTGATTGTACAGCGAGAAATCCTACTTGGGCCACCGTCACATACGGTATGTTCTAATTGTGTTCTGAAAATTGAAAGCTTTAGGTGTTTTCTTATGTATTGACTGCTCCGCTGTCCACAGAAATCTCGGAGTACATCTCACCTTCGTCAGATCAACTAACCTCGATGTCAATTGGACATGGCTGCAACTAAGAGCAATGCAAGTTGGGGGAAACGCCAATGCTGTGAGTTCATCGTCTTATTCGTTTTATTTATCAAATTTCAGACCACTTTTTTCAAACAGCACGGTTGTAATTCTACAGATGCTCAAGTCAAATATAAAAGTCGCGCCGCACAACTTTACAGAGTGGGTTTTTGTTCTTTCTCAGTATCAATTTCAAGTGTTTTAGGACAAACTGGCCGGCCTCTGTGTAGAAGCTCAGAAAAAATACGGGAATCAAGTCATGATTGAAACACATGCAATGACGGAAGAGAAAAAAGACGAACATGAAGATTTCTTTGCACAAGATTTCGGAAATGTTCACGCTTCTCAAAGTGCTACCTCTCTTGGAAGTGATGCATTTATTGGTGCAGATAAAGAAGGTGATGCTTGGGATAAAGAAGGTACCATTAATTTTTTTTTAATTTAATTTATTTTTTATAGGTCCAAAGGTTGAGCATATCAGCGCACCAGTTGAAACGAAAGCTCCTGTTTCCGTCATACTCAAGAAACCGGTGAAAAAACCAATGGTAGGTGAACTTTTCTATTTAGTTTATATAAAATTTAGGGAAGTGCCAAAAAAGGAGGGCTTGGTGCCCAAAAAGTGAAGATTGATTTTGATGAATTAGGACAACGGGCTGCTGAGCATGAAAGACAAGAAGCCGAACTTGTTGCAGCTGCAAACAAAGTGAATTTAAATTATGAAGAATCCGCCACGAAATCGGAGCCAGCCTCTGGTCAGATTAGCAGCAGACTTAGTATGCAGCAGATTGAAGAAACTAAAAAAGTGATACAGGTGGGTTGTAAAAAATCTGCTTTAATTTTTTTATATTCAGGCAAAGGCAGCCTCTGATCCTCAAAAAGCCGCTGCTGTGGATCGACTAGGTATGGGAGGTCATGGAAGGCCGAAAGTTGCTCATTCTGTCGGAGGAGGAATCAGAGCTATTCAACAAGACGATTTAAGCAGCCGCGCAACATCTAGAAAACAAGACGATGATTGGGAGCTTGTAGACGAATTGTAAGTATTTTTTGTATACTGTTTACAAATACAATTCTAGTGGTTTTAATAAAAAGGAAGAGAAAAGTGGTTATAGCGGAAAGGATGATGATTTATTTACAACTGATTACAAAAACAAACCAAAAAAAGACGAATTCTTTGACAGTTGGGAAGAATCTGTGCCACAGTTTGTTAATTATTTTATATGTATTTATAATTCCTATAGAAAATCTCGATATACAGCTCCATCGACAGCTTCTACAGCCCCTGCAGCCGATATTAATGTACAGCAGAAATTTAAAAATGCAAAAGCAATCTCTAGTGATATGATGTTTGGTACCAACGAATTAGACGTATGTTATTATTTTTAATTTTATGTGTTTATTTCAGTTTGAAACTAAATCCGCCCTTTCTAAATTTGAAGGTAGAAATGCCCTTGGATCAGCTGATTTATGGGGTGGTGGACAACAGCCCCAAGGGACTAGCTACGGAAGCCATGTAAGTCAAATTTTAACGTTGTGTATAAATATTTAAGGTTCCTGAAATGGCTGATATCAAAGATTCTTTACGAGCCGGTGCATCTAAAGTTGCTGAAAAGTTTTCTACCATTTCTTCCTCGTTATCTTCATACATGAACGTGAGTTTATTTTGTTTTATGGCTTTTTATTATAGGAAAATGAGAACAAGAGTGATTTTTTGCAGTACATAACCTCTATTTTTCTCTCATCTTCTAACCTTTTTCTGAACTTTTAACTATTTCAGCGTGCTCCTGCTCCAGCTAAGTCCTAGTTGGGCTAAAATAATGTAAGACATGTTGTGTAATGTGTTGTATTTTTTTTGGTTTCGCTCTATCAATGCTGGTTAACAGCGTCTTACTATTTTTGTCCTTTTACATAAGCACTTTACAGTGCTAAAAATCAAAAATAATTTTATTTTTTCTTTCGGGTTTGCTTTGGTGTCGGAATGCAGTCAACGTTTTTCAGGTATTAATCAAGAAAATCAAGAATTTTCAGTGAACGAGTCTGTCCGTGCTACAGCTACGTTGTATTTGCGTTTTCTATTCTTCTTCATCTTCTTCACTGGCTAGTATTTATTTCTATAGCTTGTCCATTTGTTTTATCTAAAAAAAGAAAAATAACATGCAAAATTGGTGATATATTTATTTTTGTAATATGTGATTTGCATCTTTCCTTCATAGTTCATCATCATGTGATATGGGACATTTTTTTTCTCTTTTCGGATAAAGTTTTATTGACTAAATTTGTGTTAGAATATTTTGACAGCAGCCGAGTATTTCTAACCAGGATACAGTTTGTTTTTGTTATCTATTGATTCATAGTCATCTAACACGTCGCATGGTTACACAGCTGGTGAAATAGTTGTCAATCGGTAGGCCAATTTATATGCCATGGCAATATTTCCGCTCTTTTTTTCACGCTCAATTCCTTTTCCTTATTTGAAAAATCTTTGAATCTCTTCAAAGCATTCGAAAATTGCTTTGAGTTTCTCGTGATCTGAATTTCTCATTGATATCGACTTTTTGCCAGCAAAACAGCTTCTTCAACTCATTTTTCTCCACTTAACCCAATTAAATCGGAGAATATGTGTCAATTTATTAGCATATATTTTTTTCTGGTTTGTTTCACAGACGGCTGACAATCCAAACATCAACATGTTTACCTCGTGCGCATTTGGCCATTCCATGTTCCTCCCAAACCAATAGCTTCTTTTTTTCTAGCTAAATCGATAATGCGAGATGGTTCTCGACGAGTGGCTGTTAGTCCACATAGAGGAGGACGATTTATTATCCTGCCAGAGACGAGTGATCTTCAAGTTCCATTATACGATGAAAATGAACAATATTTAACTGTGAGTAATTTAAAATCACTAATAAAAAGACGATAAATAGATACCAGAGAAAGATTTTGATCAATTAGAAACTGCACAAGAATGGGCTGAACTTGTTGTAAATAAATGGTCACAAAAACGGGAACGCATTGTCAAAGAATTATTAGATATGGCTTCTAATGCAAGTTTTCTGAAGCATCGTAAAAAATTTTAATTTTTCAAGTTAGACGGGCTACAATATAAGTGCAATGTGTCTACGACAGTTGGGTCTTCTGTTGGAATTGCCAGCGGGGCAGCTGTAATAGGCGGAATGATTCTTATGCCTCCTGTAGCCATTGGAGGTAAATATATTCCCATTTATTTTCGGAATTAGGACTTTTCAAGGTCTTGTCGTGGGCACAGCTGCAGCTACATGGAATTTAGGCACTGGAATATTTAAATTGCATCAAATGAAGGTAAATATTCCAATAATTTCGATAATTTATAGCGAAAAAAATTAGAAACGAGCTCATGAGGCGAAAATTCTCCTTGAAGAGGATAAAGATATGTTGGAATCAGTTTTAGCAGCAATAAAAGCGCTTGAAATGGCCCTCGAGGAGATCAAAACAACCTACGGGTCATTCACCCTTCCCGATGGCTCGACGCCATCAGAAGATGTCACCACAGCCGTCGGAATGATAGCCCTAGCTCCGAATATTATTTCCGCTGGAGCTAGGCTCGCCTTGAGAGAATCTGTAGGTTTGCATCCAAAAATAAAAAAGACATCGGGTTAGGTGGCCGTCTCGTCGAATGTTCTCAAAGGGGTCGTCCATGCCGCCGCCGGCGTTGGCATCGCCCTCGACGTCGTCTCCATTATCATCTCCGCCAAGGTAATCTGCCTATCATCGGTGGAAATCATTTTCAGGATCTCGCTTCTGGTTCTCGTTGTGAATTAGCCACAAAGTTACGTGAAGTAGCCGAAAAAGTAGAAACAGAGCGAATGGAACTTCATCGGGAATTTATCAACCACGTCTCGTTGAGTCACTGAATGCGCCATCTCCAGTCATAATCGACTTCTTACGATTTCGGGTAGACTATTTCCCCGCTGTGAATATATTCTGAGTGCTAAAAAACTGTTACTTTGTATAAATCAGGAAAATATAATAGATATTAGTGATTTTCCGGCTCCTGAACTTCTCGCCTTCGATCTTCTTCCCTTCGATCGGAAAATTGTCTCCCAGAACTATTTTTCCGACTGTCTTATCGTCTCGTTACTGTACCGCCGAGGAGAACAGCTTTCGGTGACAGAAGTATTTAGTTATCCCGTTCCTTCTTCACAAAAATCGCATGCTTTTCCCGCGAATCGTATCTTTTCCTAACAATTTTGGCACCTTGTCTCGTGCTTGATAAGACCTCATAGAAGAATGGAGGACTGCGTCTTCCCCAGTCTGTGCCCCGATTTCGCGAACTTCTCAATTTCTAATCTTTACTCAGCCCGGGTTAAATGTCCACAAACAAAATCACAAACGTTTTCTTTTCCATTGGATTCGTAGGGTCAAAAACAGGTGTAACCCGAGAGACCAACAACCGAGCCCAGCTTCTCCGCTGTTCCCTGTCTGGCTTGTTTGTCGCCAAAATATCCGTAACAAAATGACTGTTGTTTTCGGATTACCTTTGCAAGTCGTGGTGTTTTGTGTCGACGGAAATCAACACTGTGTAAGACCGGGCGAGACAGAGTCGACGAGATCGATTTCTATGGATCCAAACATGTCGACAGTTCTCTTCTTTTCTTCCTTCATTTGTTCAGTACTCCTCCAGTACTTTTCCGGTTCTTTTGTACTCCTTCTCCCCTTCTCGTCTCTCTCGGACCACGGGACAGACAGGCGTTGGCGGGTGCTGTGTGTGCGTGCCCCGCTTTGATGCGTTCTTTGCTTTTTTCATCTTTTCCTGCCATCTTGTCTAACCGGCGACTAACTGCCAAAATATTTTTTCCAAGTTTTCCATTTTTCAACTAAAATGAGTTCAAAAAGGTTTGGAGAGTATCCAGGTGACCGTTTTTACTGACCAACGGAAGGAGTAACAGGCTGACCTTGTTTACAGTGGATCATTGACTTTCCTCCTTTTCAACTTGCTTATTTCCCTCTCTTTTATTACGGTTCTTTTTCAGTCGTTCTAATATTCAAAAAAAGATTTTACCATAAGAAAAAGCATGACATTGGAAGAAGTCCGCTTCGACTGTGAGTTTACGTCCTCTTTTTCATTCCTCTCCTCCAGTCCCACGTGTTTTGTTAAACAAAGTCTGTCTGTTCTTCTGCTCAGCTCACAGCTGACCACAGCTCATTTTGACTGCGAAGACTCTTTACCAAGAAGATCAGAAGCCCGAGGGGAGACCACGTGGACATGTTCCACTTCACGTGGGGATTGTAAATAAACAACAAAGTCTTTTTCCCCGGGGTGCTGGTTTATATTAATTTGTGGAGAAAATAATGGTAAATTTGCAGGCGAGGATGGCGACGACGATGCTGCGCCTGGCGTCGACACATCGTCTCCCTTCCATCGGACGTCTTCAAGTAAACCTATCAATAGAGAATATCTCAATGAGGTAGACTAGCTTATTCTGAAACAAGGCTTTTAGCAATTACGACAAACAATGACCTCATTGAAAAAATCGCTGAAAGAAGAAGATGACGCCACAGCGGACGAGGTCATCCACAACTCCATGGAGACGATGACACACATTTGGAGGAAAAGGAATACCATGTCGGAGATTGCCTTTAAGGTACTGTAATCCTCCGCACTTTGACTGGTTTCAGGGACTCCTTGCCATATTGGAATATTGTCTAACTCATCCATACGATGGTTATCCTCTTTTTGAGCATTTTATCAACTCACTGGGATATAATACCGTACAATTCTGGAGGTAACCTATTTTCGACACTGCCCAGCTGGCTTAGATATGCGGTACCATACATCTTCGACTCTGATTTGAGTAGCGGAACAAAATTTCGAGATGCGTTGCTATTTTCCATGACATTATATGATATCAACACTGGAAGGAGTCGACTCAGGTAAACAATTTTTATCTGGGGATTAGGTTGTTTTCTCTTTCCAACCCTTCCTTCCAGAGAGCTCTACGCTGCCGTTCCAGGAATTCGAAATTCTCTCCTGGGAGTCCACGCGAAACGGTTTGGTGAGAGATATCACCATCTACAGCAGCGACTGTCCCGTCACGGGTCATTAGCTAGTTTGAACAGTAACGAGGACGATGAGTCGGAGTGTCGCTCACCCAGGAGATCCAACAACGCGTCGGAGAGCGAAGGAGAAGAGACCAATCGAGTGTCGAGAGGTGGCCTAGCCGATAGCCATTATCATGTCAGACCTTTTTTATAAAAAAATAATTAATCATCCAGCAACGTGTGATCAATGTCTCAAACGCTCCTCCAGTCTCGCTAAAACGGGAAAAATCTGGAGATTGGGAAATTAAACAAGGATCTGGTGGGCTGGTTGCTTGCGTCGACCCCGTGATGTCAAAAGATCATGAAAATTTATGGCTAGCCAATTTGGGAATGAATATGAAAGGTGAAAGAAAAAGGTAAAGATTTTTCTACTTCTATGATGGTTATTCAGATCATCTGCTTCGGATTTATCTCTAGCCCCGGCTACCAATACCCTGGGGTTACCATTGATCAAGCAAGCCATTGCGGAGGTTTTCTTCCACGTCTTGGCAGATGAAAAGGAACAAGAAAGAGAGTCCAGTCAAGAAAGAGATCAACGAAAAGCCAGGTTCGAAGGGTGGGGGCCATTTTCTATGGAATTTTCGTTTTTTTCAGAGAGGACATGTCCCTTCTCGGTGTTTTGAATAATTACAACCGCGGAAATTATAAATTAAATCCTGTAATTGTTCAAGAAGACGACTATAATGTCTACTATGGTGGGATAAGTAACGGGCTCCTCTGGCCGGCTCTTCATAATCTGCCCGAGTACATTGTCAAAGAGTACAATGACCAAAAGGTAGATTGTTTATCCATATCTCTATACAGTTTCTAGACTCTGAAAGATCATTGGTGTGCTTATGTCCGTGTCAATTATCAGTTTGCCATCGACGCGGTGAGAAATAGTCGACCCCAGGATTTCATATGGATTCACGACTATCATTTAATGTTGACTGGGATGATCATGCAGTCATTGGATCCTCATTTGGAAGTTGGGTTCTTTCTCCACATTCCCTTCCAACCGCCAGATGACTTTTTCACAAAATACGGACTGTGTGCTTTGCCTGTTTTGAGAGGATTGCTGAGATTTACCAAGGTGGGCGGACACCTCACGTCCGGAAGATTGTTCTAGGTCGGATTTCAAACTCATAGAGATAGAGAAAAATATGTCGAGTTGGTAAAGAAACACATGAAAGGTGTGTCAATCGGCTATGACCAGCAATTGGATATCCATACGGGTAGGGGTTGATTTCCATCCGGTCCGATGCCTTTTTCAGTTGTTCATGAGGGATGGACCTGCTCTTTGGGAGTCTTCCCAGTCAGTATAAAAAATGATGATTTTCTTAAATTTGTTCCCCTACCAGAGACAAAGAAATTGAAAGAAGAATTCAAGAAGAAGGTAAGCGCTCAAAAATCAGAGACAACTTTTCAGATAATGGGCGATTCTCCGCCCAAAGAGGGAAGATTCTTCTTTTCTGTCGAGAGATTTGACTACACGAAAGGAATAAAGGAGAAACTTATTGCCTACGATAGATATTATGAGAAGTATCCCGATAGGATAGGGAAAGACGTCCTCTATCAGGTATATTCTACCGTACTCCAAGTAGACGCCGACTCAGATTGCTGTGACTAATCGTCGCTCAGTCGACACTTATCGTCAATATCAAGACGAGTGCATGGAATTGGCAGAGAAAATTAATAAGAGATTTTCTAAGGACGACTGGAAACCGCTGGTATTTCAAACTGATGGACTGCCGAGAAATGAATTGGTGGCTGCCTACTTGGCTATGGATGTCGGCATTGTTACACCCAAGAAGGACGGCATGAACTTGGTCAGAGAAAGGTCTTTTAAAGAACTGGCATCTCTAGGTAGCCAAGGAGATGTTGGTCTGTAATCCAAAGGCTGGATTGGTATTGTCGACAGGAGCGGGCTCAGAAATCCAGTTTACCACGGCCGGTTTACACAAAGATGATGGCGAAAAGAACTACCATCGGGTGGCGGATCTCTTCGACAAGGAGGTAAAGCTCTCATTGGTGTCAAGATCCGCTTATAGTCCTATGCGGATACTATCTATAAGGCTGCGACAGAGTCGGAAGAAGACAGGGCAAGACACGGCAAAGTACTACACGAGTTCATTGTGGCCAATGACATCGAGCGATGGAGCAGCGCTTTCCTCGACCCTCGATGGACACATCATGTCATCCGACCTACTCAAGTAGCGCTGTTATCTATTATTCTAGCCATTTTAATAGGTTGATACTCTGGATGATTTCTTCAGTCTAATGATGAGGACTACTTATGTCCGACGGCAGATAGTCGACCGAGTTTTAAAGGGAATTCCGATCAGATCACACTTTGCCATCAGTCTGAGAAATGCAAAGGAATCGCTGGAAAACAGCTGCAAGGCCAATTCGCATACTCTTTTGCTGAAGTCGAATGACGATTCCCCGACTACGATCCGATTTGATATTCAGAATGAATTGGCCGAATTTGACAAGGTCAGTAGAAGGACTATGGTAGATGAAAAGAGTTTTAGGATCTCTCCTTTATCCGATATATCCAAAGCGAGGACCCAGACAATATTGAACAGTTTGTAGAGGTCGGTTGGATTTTAAAATCAGGGGTTTTTGGAGCCGGGCCTTCGTACACTCTCCCCCATAAAATTCATTCCATAAATTAAATAATCTAGACGATAGTCGAATTTCCCACGTCTTCCCTATAAGTTGTAGAATATTCCCCGCATCTCTTGATATATGTCTCGCATTGATGACTATTTGGATGTTTCTTACAATGAGATCTCCACGCCCTGCAGCGATGTTTCATATTCCTTGCCTAAACTTCCGCCTTGAATAAAATTAGGTTAAAGCCTACATAATTAGGTCCCGTAGTTGATTTCACTATGCTGTTCTCGGTATGACTGGTTTTGGAATCAGTAGAGGTGAGAAGCAATTGAATTGTTCGGTCTTCCTCTTCTGATGAGGAGCTGTCCTCGTCATGTCGATGGGGCAGCGTCGAATTGGTCAAGTAGTCATCGCATCGGTTTTCTACCCGTCGACATGCCGCCGTATTATTGTGATGCATACATTGATGTTGCCATCGCCGACAGCGGGAGATCATTCTCCTTTCCCAATCATATCCGTGAAGAAAATGCTAGAAATTTACTTTTTCTTCCCGGTAGTCGTCTCGGCTCGACAGTTTTTATTTCGATGTCGACGTCGTGTCGATGCGCAGCACAGAGTACACTTACCCTGACGTCATTCAATTCGACAGTGTTGTTGTCCGGCCTCGGTGGCAGGGTATATGCATGACAAAATTTTAAAAATTGTCGACAAGTGTAGTGCTTGTCCCACTTTTTAACGCACGTCTGTCCCCATTTTTGGCAGGCTTCGCTCAAACTTTTCTGAAATTCTTATCAATCTCTCGGAAAAGGGAACTAACAGACTGGGCTTTTCTTTTGATTTCCGGATTCAGGGGGCATTGTTGCCGTTCGTAGAAATAACAGTACCCGTTATAGTGTTTATTGTCCAGGCAGCGGGCGCTCAACTCCCCGCAGGGCATGTCAATCACTTGAATTTTCGTATCCTAAAGAGTTTCTATTGAATGGAGATCGTCTTACATTGACATTGTAGTCTCCATTTGGATCACACCAATAAGATTGAGTACAGTTGTTCGTCTCCGAAGTGCACTGTTCCTGTTCACATTCGCAAATCTTCAAATAACAGTGTGATTCGCCGAAATAGAAACAGTAGTCCTTATTTCTGAAAAATATTTTATCAAAAATGAGAAGAGTTTGGATTGCTTTTTGATCTTTTTTTCTGTTGTCGTCTATTTTCGGTGATAACCTTCAAAGAGAGAGAAAAGACATTTCATCGATTTGGATAAAAACAAATGGCGAAAATGAAAGCATGTTATGGTCAAAATTCATTCTGCTTTTTGATAAATTATTAATTAAAAATTTAAAAAAAAATTTGAAAAAAAAGATACTGCAAGCGAGGTCAAAACCAATTTGCTAATCGAAATTTGGAATAGTTCTCCGCTGCTCTCATGCCACAGCCCCGTTTGTTAGGGGGGTCTGACCGAAGCGTCCGCAAGCAACTTTGGGCAGATTTCCCAGAAATTAAATCGTATATAAAATGTTCTGGAGGAGCTCTGCCAAGGCTTTACGGGCGGGGGGGGGGGATGTTTTTTTTTGCTATTTCACGCTATTTTATCCAATTTCCTTAATTTAAAGAATCTTAATTTCTTCTAAAAACTGGAGAAAAAGGACACGAAGCGAAGAGAACTTACACCAATTCGCATAAATCAATAGTTTTAGTGATTAGAACGAGGCCAGTCAATAGAAATAATCGACCAATCATGTCTTCTTCGAAAACAGAAACTGCCGAGAGAAAGGGTCTAGGTTGACCGTCGTCCTTTTGTTACACAGGTCACAGAGAGACGGCTGACCGGATGGCAGAAATCGAACAAAAAATATAATAACCTTTATTTTTGGAATAGACAATTATTTCTTCTTCTTTTTCTCGTCTTTATCTTTTCGTTCCTTAATGTCTTTTATTTGTTCGCCGAGCCAATTCATTCCCTCTTTGAGACCTTCTCCCGACAAGGCGCTGCAAGGCGCAATATGCCAGCTCCTTCCACGAAGATCTGTCAATTTCAAATATTTTCCAACTTCGGCATGAGTAGCAGCTGTTGGAATGTCCTGCAAAGGTTCAGTTTTTGTATGACGAGATAATTTCCAAAGTGCGTCAAACCGCAATTATCATATAAATTAATTTATGGGTGTATTTTTATCAGAAGATCGAAGTCTAAGAGTACTGTGTTCAGTGGAATGGAACGGCTTTGAGGGATGGCTGGGCTTTGAAAGAATCTGTAAATGAGGATAAGCGCGGCGGGGGATGCGTCAATCGGTGATATCATCGCCCACTAGATTTCCTGCTTTTTTTACCGTAAGTCTAGAGAGAAGTAGACCGTTTAAATGGCTAGAAAACTTTTAAAAAGTTTGAAATTACCTGTTTGTTTGCAAAAACGAGCACGGGCACATTGGCCAATTTTTCCTCATCCAAAAGGTCCATCAGCTCCAAATTCGTCTCATCAAATCTAAATTCCATTGTTTTTCTCCCTATCGGGCCTATTTCCCACCGTTTTCTGTCGCTGCTATCAATAACATAGATTAGAGCATCGGTTTGGTCGAAGTAATTTGCCCAATAGGGTCGAATAGCCCGCTGACCGCCAAGGTCCCAGATGTTTAGTCGAATGTCACCACAAGCAACTACTGACTTCACATTGAATCCCTAAATTTTTAATGTTATACGACGTTGGTTTGACGTCTGTAAACAGGTGAAATGGTAATTTGTTCATTTGGGAAGGCTAATTATGGAAACCGTTGACGGGGAGATGATTAACTTGAGATTACAGGAGAATTGTTGATTAGGAAAACTCATGGTTAGTTGGGGAATCAAAAGAAATAATTGGTGAAGATGAAAAGAGCAATGGTTACTCATCTTTGGATGCCTTCAATGGGACGATCATAAGGATGTCAACTCTGTCGCCTAGAAGGATTACCGGTTAAAGGAGGCGACAATCGACATCAACTGTTTCCAGTTTTTGAGCTAGAGCACATAAAAATTAATCAACTAATAGTTATTTTAACCAAGTTTTGAATTTAATAAAAACTATTGTATAGAAAAATAGTAAATAATGATGATAAGAGATGAAAAATAGAATGGACTAACCTTAGTCGGCGTGACATTGTCGACGCTTTCAGTACTCAACTGCTTGAGAATCGTTGTCTTACCAGCATTATCCAATCCCAACAACAATATTCTGATCTCATGTCCAGTGGTGCTTTTAAAATTCTTGATAATATCTAAAAGTCCCATGGCAGCTGGAGAGGGGGACCACTCTCTGTGGGGGTCGATTGGACTGACTGGCTTGTTTCCAAGGCGACCCTGGCGGGACACCTGCTTTCCTTTAGAGGGATAGACGATGGCGTGTATGAGAATATTTAACGGTGTTGACTGCGATCAGGAAAAAAGGACAACTTGGCAGAATTGAGGATTTTTAGACTCTTCCGGGGTCGACGAGTGTCTCCGAGGAACAATTCAAAAAAGAAGTCCAACAGGTGCTCTTCCATCAGCTCCGGGTAATCTCTCCTTCCAGGCTGTTCAACTCCTCTATGACGCCGACCATTTTCACTTTTTTTTCACAGATCGTGATGGGACCCTCAAGAGTTATTCTTGTTCTTATCCCAGCAGTATTCAGCCAGCTTACTCCGGTGTCATTCAGGTGCCTTTCCTCATTTCCCACTGTAATTTTCTAGGCTCAATTTGCTAGACGATGCGCCCAAACTTGTTGTATTTTGACGACAGCGCCACTTATGCATATAGGTAAGCTGGAGAGAATAGGGCGAAAACGAAGGAAATTAGTTCTAGAAGAGGATATGAGCAAAAATCTAGACAAGAGGAAATTACCAACGGGGTCATTATCATTTATAGATGGTAATTCGAGCAATGAACAAGCAATTTTCAGGTGTTCTCGATGTCTGTACCATTCCTCCTGGCTATTATTATTATGGTGCATCGGGTGGCCGTGAATGGTTCATCGATCCTTCGAATAAATTCAAGGATACCAGTATTCCTCATGCCCATTTAGCCATTTTGGATAGAGTCTTCGCTGAAATCGCTCAGCTGCTGGAAACGGACGAGTTTAAACCATTCACTTGGATTGGCTCCGGATTGCAGAAACATTATGGTCATTTGACCATAGCCCATCAGGACATCTATGGATCGGTAGGAAAATTCATAAAAAAAGATCGAAAGAATTCAGGTAAAAGAGGAGAAAGGAGAAGCCCTCCTGGAAAGGATAAAGAAAATTGTCAAGAAGGAGGAAATTCTACAGCTGAAAATAACCGAACTGGACATCAAAATAATGCTAATGGTGAGTTAAAACTCATGTGATTTACTAACATTTTATTGCCATGGTTGAAATGATCTGATGTCCCTAATCGAAAAAGGGAAAAGTTTCAATGGCACCGGAGATGGGGTCGATGTAGCTGAAGAGGCGATAGAACTTGATGAGGGCCGGCAGACTTGTGAATTCACGCCTATTGGCCTCGCCGGCTTCGACGCGCCAATAGTACTCGTCGTGGATGTTGCCATCTCGACGATAGCTACGTCTGACGACAGGGAAGTGCATAAAGTTGCCATTGGTTCGACGATAACACATCCAGAGGTCGATCTGATCCGGGATGAGCTTCGTCTTATCCAGTCGATAGTAGAGTACAAAGCCGGCGTGATGGTTGTGGACTTTGGTGGTGGCCTCCTGTTCCGTCGCAGTTCCGATGAAGACATCGTCCTCCGAACCATATGCATATTTCTCATGGAATGTCAGATACTCGGACGACGACTTGCTGTCCGAAGTAATCGTTCTGATCTCCGAGAAGGAGTCCAATGTCGACACGGAGACAGGCTTCTCCGGCCTGGCGACGAACTTCTTCCATTCCTTGCGTGATAGCTGCGTGGTCGACGGCCAGACGAGTCGCTTCTCTCGGTTGACCAGCCGGCCATACCTGTCCTCCTCCACGCTGTAGTCTGGCGCTGTGATGACTTCTTCTTCTTCTGATCGAGTCGATGTCGAATTGGAGCGATCCTTCTTCTTCTTCTTTTGCCCTTTTTTACGTGACGGGCGGCCACTCGTGCTACTCGTCGGGCTGCTTTTCGTACTTTCACGGCGACCCATGTTTGGGGAAAACAGATGAAAGAATGAAGTGGCCTCCTAGAGATTTAAAACTGACCTAATTTAACCGGAAATGACACTAATTTACAGGAAAAGAATTCTGGAGAAGTCTTCGATAAGGGAAATGGCATCCGTCTTCTTTGCGAAAAGATGAAATGCAATCTCAAGGTGGGTTATCCCCACATTTAAATCAGTGACATTCAGGAGGGATCTATTCTGGTATGTGGTGACTCAGATACCGATTTGCCAATGCTGCAAGAATGCTTGAAACAGAATCCTGAAGGCGTGTCGACTATTTGGGTCACGTCAGAGCAGTCTCTAAAGAATAAAGTAAGTAGCCCCCTTTCTCTACTATATTTTCCAGGTTCGTGCTCTCTGCTCCGAGTATGGTAACAATCACGTGGCCTTTGTCTCATGCCCCGAAGTATTATTAGGCGCAATGGCGCAGGCAACAATCCGGGAGATCAGCGTCGCTCGACCAAATTCCTACGAAACCAATGATTCGCCACAATAATTTTGTATAGTTCTTTGTAAATTCTACCGGGTCAAATAAAATATCTTTATTGTTAATATAATTCAATTTTTTGGACGAGATTCAAAGAAAGGCAACCCGGATGAGGCAACGGGACAAAGTGAGCGTAAGCAAAGACGTTTCGATATATACACAGGCACCGGTAATAAGGCAAATTGAACTAGTAGAATAATTAACAAATACATAATAGCTTATTGGTCGATGAGGAAACGCTCGTTGAAGATGGCCTGCGCAGTACGGAGCATCAATTGAGGAGCGGATCCGATGTGATGGATGTCGACTTGGGTGAAGTAGGCCGTTGACAGATTGAAGGCCGCTGTGTATTGGTTGAATGGCTAAAAATCGACTGTTACCCTATCTTCTAGCTGCCTACCTTTGTAGCGGCCAGCTCTTTCATTGTAGTTATTCGGGTATTTACCACGGGAGTATTTCCATCGCATCTGAATACGACTATTAATAGAAATGGAGAACCCTTACCGTGGTCGTTTTCCGTCTCCCAATGACTGCTGCTGGAGATAGGCTTCCATTATAGTCAAGAGGGTTCGCAACTTGGATGTGTAAGCTTTTTTGGTGGACATGAGATTGGAGAAGAAGCCGGATTCATCTTTGGCTGCCTTTTGCATCCACGTCCTCAGCATTAGGAGGAGATCTTCGGTAGGGGAGAAACTAGCCGGAAGATTTGGAGCCTTCTGTGCGCACCAGAGGAGATGCCTCTGGATTATTAGGGCAAACGAAGCTTCACAAACTATGTGTCTAAAGAAAACACTATATTTTGGGCTGATTGATAAGCTTACTTTGGTTTAACGGTTGTGATGTAGGTTTGAAGAGCCCCGAAGACACTGTCCTCATGGCTACCGTAATCTAGGAAAGCCTTTAAAACGAGATGAAGTGGCTGAACATTGGTACTTGAACTAAAACTCGACGGATATTATGCATAAAGGGGACGTTTACCTAGGAATGGAGAGGAGATAATCCTGTACGGGTTTGACAGAAGCTGTTGGGAATTGGATCCATGCCATCACTTCTTCCCATTTTGCTCCAGCTCCTAAATTTTTTTCCTTTATATTTCAGTGTTCTTCTCACGTTTAAAATAAGATCTTATTGTCCGATCCATGACTTTTAAAGCAGTCGTGACTTGATCTTGATTCAATGATCCCAAAATAGTATTGAGACAGATAAGAACTAGAGGAGAATCTTGATTCGATTCCAAGAAAGAATTCCAACCATTGACGACAGTTTCCCCAAATTTTTTATCGGAGATGTGTGCCCACAGGACGGTCAACTCTCTGGCGACTACAGCAAAAGCTCGAGGGTTCTCTGAAGGGCATGAGAAAAATATGGGCCAAATTACCGTGATTACTAGCCAAGGCGTGGACATCGGATATCATGGAAGTGTAGGCAACGGCAGCGTCGTTGACACTTCCCTTGAGCAGGAGCTGACATTCTGTCCTCATCCAAACAGTCTGCTTCAATAGGGAAGCTGAGGAATAAGGTTCTTTTGGAGAGAAGCAGCAGATCTTTCTCCAGATACTGTAACCACATTTTTATCGGATAAAAATTGCAAAACTGACATTTGATAGACGGCGATGGCTTCGCTTGGCGACGTCAAACTTTCTCCAGGAAGGAGACCCGCCACTGTCAGGGATAGCGCTTCACAATGTTCAAGGAGTATAGTATTCCAATCTTGTCGCTGTGCCATACTCTTCAACAAATCCATAAAAGATGCTGAGACTTTTGTATAGCAACTGGGATAGGAGACGATTCTAGCCAGAAGAGAGGCAAAATGGTAAAGGTAGGCTGGCTTGGTTTCTTGGGGAACCTAAAAGTGGCACTTCATTTGACAAACAAAGAGGAGACTTACATGAGAGAGGAGGTTTTGTTTCCATGGAACGCGGACAACCATTTGGGTAATAAATGAGGAACAGTCTTTGCTCTTGGTCAGGAGACAATCGTCCATTGCTTGAAGGCCTCGAAGCGATGGGTACAACGATGTCCACGGGAGCTTGACTAGTCCAGCTTCCTGGAATGAGAAATATCTTTGACACCAGTGGATACTCACCAAGGTGGCAAAATAATGGACAGTCCCGTGTTGAAGGGTCGATAACTTCTCATAATAGTATTGCCATACTAGAGACTGAAGATTTTGCATCCCTGGAGGGACAGCTTGTGACTGGGGAAGGGCAGAGAGCAGTTCGACAAATCTGTCGACAACCAACTTGGCTTCCTGTTCATGAGACAAAGAAAATGGCGGGACGGATGGACTCTGAACGGCTATAAGGGGAGAAAAAAGGGCAGAGACTCGGCCAAAGAGCTCGACAAGATCTGAAGGACATGACTCAGGGAAGGCGATCGGAGTTACCTCTTTGGAGAACAGTCATGGGGGAATCCGGTAAGAAGCCAGCAGCCGCAGGGACGTAAAGAAAAAGTTGAGCCAGACGGGTGACAGAAGCCAAGTACCGACCCCAAACGGAATAAAAAGAGGCAAGTCGACTGCGAGCATCGGACAATCTTCGAGCTACAAGAATACTGCACTCCGAGCACTGTAATCCTTTACATTTTTAGAAAAAAAAGTTCGCCTACCTTCTGTGGAGTGAGAGAATACTCCCCTTTACTGTTGGCGAACTGCTCGGCACCAAGTTTGGTGACGAATATTTCCAAAAGATGAGTAGGAGTCTCGCTACTATCACAGCCAGTGAGGGCTAGATCCAAGCCAGCAGGAAAATTGGCCGGGAATGCGTGAAAAACGAAGGAGACGACATGTTGCAAACAAATTTGATGGAGAGGTGTAGTCGGATCAGGCTGGGAAGCTCTACAAATTCTTGTTCAAAGATCATGGAGAAAACTCACAAATTTTTAAAAGCTAACGGAAGAAGAGGAGCAAATTGATGCGGAGGCAAAGTGGCTGCCGCTTTGTCCATCCCAAGTCTCGATAAAAGTTTCAAAGCCCTCGGACTTCGCTCAGAATCTCGGATGGCGTCGGAGAGTCGAGAATAGGCTTCACATAACTCTGTTGAACTGAGACATTCCGGGGAAAAGGCCTCGATCAGCGGGTCGGAGAAGACAAAACCATCCAGGACCAGTCTCATCACTCCAATTTGTTCTTCCGGTCGATTGAGGACAAACTCCTGGCCAAGAGTACGCAGAGCATTGGAATAAGCGGCAGCTGCACAGGGAAAGAGGAGGACAGAATCCTTACAAAGAGCCGTCAACTGGTAGAAGAAAGCTCGTCCCGAATTCTGGGCTAGTCCTCGGTTGTGGGAAGAACATACAGCCGCCCAGCGAGCCAATTGTCGGGCGATGTGTTCCAACCCGGCAGTATGGCAAGCCGTTCGATCCACGAGGGAACTGAATAATTCTCCCCATAATTTCGACCTAGTTTCTCTATTTTGAGTCATTTGTCTGTCCGTCATATTATTAAATTCCATTGCTGTTACCTGGAAACTTAAATTATCCGAGAAAGAAAAGGGAAAACTCACCGCTCCCTGGGTATTCACCGGTACTTTACAATGATGGGTGCATTTGATAACGAGAGGAAGATTCTTACTAACTGGGCCGTATAATTTCGGCAACAGTTCGCAATAGGCCAAATCCTCCGTGGCTATCTTTTCACTTCCGATCAGATATTCCCTATAAATTGACCATATTTTGCTTGGATTACTCTCCTTACTCCGCAATTCCATTGATCCCGTCAATGATCATTCCGGACATATTTTTGATCTCATTGTAATTGAAGAGATGATTGCCATCGACTGTTGGAGCGGTTGGAAGTCCTTGATGTGATGGCAAAACGGGGAAGGGAAGCGCTCGTGAGCTTATGAATCTTGACAATTACGGTAATCACAAAAAAAATTGTAAAACCTTGAGGTAGACTGATTAGTCGCCAGGACTCTTCTGTCCCTTGTGCTTAGATGACAAGTGGCCATAAACAATCGAGAATCCGTCTCTTCTTCTTTGGTAAGGGCACCGACATTTACAAAATCTAACCAGACAGTCTAAAAAATCCAAATGAGGTGAGTAAAAAGAGGGGCTACCTCCTCATTGCTCAATATAAATTGCAGCAGATAATCCAGGTCAAATTGGGAGAAGTCAAACTGTTTCAAGGTGACTTCTTTATTGGCAAAGAGCCACCCGGCAACAGCTTTGGCGAATCCTCTACCCTCGGTGTCCACCGTCAATGTCTTTCTACAGTCGGCCATAATGGTCTCCGCCGCTTTGCAATCAACAATCCGTCGAGCAAATTGATGATTTTGCCTGGAATAGCGAGTGCAAAGCAAATTGCGTAGTTTACCCATTGACAGTTCGTATTCTGTAGATTTCTGTAGCCAGTTGTTGTACAGCTAAGGGATAGACGGGGCTCTCCTTGCAATTGGTGACAAAAATAGCCCAACAATATGGAGCCAAAGATGTCAGCGGAATATTCATGGAGACTTTTGAAGCGGCTTTCTGGACATCTTATATATTTCATTGCCTTGCCACTCTCACCTTGACGGCATATTCCAAAGTGTTCTTATCCTTCTTGGCTAGACTCTCCCAAATCGCATGGTAAAATGTCGGATAGGCGTTGCTTTCAACCATCAGGAGGAGATAGGTAGCCCATGGGGAGACATTATAATAAGTCGAAGAGATTAGCGGAGGTGGAGAGGAATCAGACGAGAAAATGGAGAACAAACCCTTGTTGGAATCTCTCCATGCTGACAGCATCTGCTAAAAAGTAGGAGATTCTAACGCGGAGAAAAATGCTTACGACTGAATATAAATTATGAATGATTTCTTTCAATCCGAGAAGATTTTTGGAATCCTGAAGAAAGGCTATCCTTGTGATGGTACCCAAAATTTGGAGGGTCGATTGGTCAGTATTCCAAATGGTGGCTCTCTTGACACAGAGTATATCCACCCAGGCGCGGACATATGAAGGAAGATCCGTAACCCGTGAAGCGAAATACTGAATAGAGTTTTTAAAAGAAAATTTAATGAATTTACAGAAATTGAGCAGCAGATGAAGCGAATTATCGGAGTCGGAGTGGAAGAAGGACCCGTGAGCCATTGAACAGCATAAGGCAAGGCGTCAACATGGATTATTCTATCAAATACATCCATAAAGCTAGAAGAAAATATTGCAGAAATGTCGAATATCTTACGCTTTGTTACAAGAAATTAAAGCTATTTGATCGTGATGGGCGGCGATGACTTTGGACAAGATGACGACACTGGCGATAGACGAACCGGACGACACCAAGTCGGACAAGAGGCCAACACCCTGATTCAGGAATAATTGAGGACTGTAAAGAGTAGGAATAATTGGGGGGAAAGTACCTATGAATTTGAGATTCAACAAGTGACACGTAAAAGGCAGCGAGATCATTTTGTGGCTTGTCGACTGGACCCGTCTGAATGTCGACATCACAAGAGTACAATTAAAGGTGACTTACTTTCCCTGGTAATTTCAATTTTATAAGAATATCCCAACAAAACTGGGTAAACATTTGCTCGTGATCGGCCATTTTACTTGCCAGTTTAGTTATTTTACTGATGGACTTGGATATCATCCCATTCGAGCTGCCGCAATGTTTGGCATGAGCCTTGACGACACTGTCGGCGCATATTTCATGGACTTTTTGGTCGATCCACAGCGATGTCTGGTCATCTGCATATCCCCAATGGAGACCAGCCAATATTCGACGGGCAAGGCGGTTTGCTGGCTCATTAGGTGCCTAGGAAAAATAAAAGCATAAGAGTCAGCTTACATGGTTGATCAGCCATTTGCCTATGATTCCCATCACTGGAGCATTGATCTTGCAGGAGGAGAGGGTCGTCGATGCCACGACGTCCACAGCATACTGAAAGATATTTGTTGGCTGTCTAACTGTGGCTTACATTGTCCATGTGATCGATGTTCCTGTCCATTATGGAGATCAAAGAATCCAATAGAATAGGTCGCCTTGTCAATAGAGTAGCTATTCCTTCAGCTCCGACTTTGTACAGTGATTCTCGGGATGCGTCGTCACAATAACACACCTATAAGGACAGTTGCCAAAGAGAAAAGGGGAAACTGACATCGATAAGCTCCTTCAAAAATGTACTTGGATCATTGTGAGAGTAGGAGACGATTGAGGAGAGAGCATTAACAAGGAAGACGGAGTCGACGGGGTCAACATCTTCGACCCTATCCTTCAAGACACAATTCTTTATCTTGGCGAGGAGTTCAGCCCTCGGGATGGAGTAGATTTCCTTGAGGGAGCCCTTTTCCGTCGAACGGAGCATGAATTCACATCGGAGGCGACACTCCTCTGAGACGCAATCATAGGGTAAGTCGACGAGAAATTGCCACAACCCGGCTGACAACTGCTTTCCCTCTCTGCAATTGTAAATTTCTAGAAAACCCCTGTCTTTTTGCCATTCTCTTCTCTTTCCTTATCTGGGTGGGAGGATGACGATAAGGAAAAAATTCGAGCCAATAAACTAAACAAACAGTCCGAAGTGCGGCGGAGGAAACCCGAGAAGATCAAAAAGAGGTCGACTTACCCGCCCATTGGAGTATTGATGAGATACTGCAGGGCGAGTAGCAGCACCCGGTCTACTTCCTTCTGAATTTGTTCGGAGTCATTTCCACTGACGATGTCTTTTGTCACTCTCCAATGGGAACACAATTCTTTAACACTTTGCCTAAATCGAAAAACTGCAGAAAGGACATCGGTAGTACCTGATATTGTTTCCGATCTGCTTGCAGAATTGTTTGTAGCCTGGTCGAGAATAAGAAGACAACCCGTCGTTGAGAACCTTCATAACCAGGAGTTGGAAGGCGAGGGTCGACAAGAATTGAGAAGTCTTATCGGTGACTAAACAAGGTAAAAGGTAAAAATAGCAGAAATTAAACTCGCAAGCAGCGGAACAATGTAAATAGGCAACGGAATAGACTTCCGACACGGGAAGCTGATCCAAGAGAGCGGTGAGATCCGCCTCGTTTATAGTTACAAATGAAAATTCACCCTGAAAAAAGGTGTCCTTCGGACGATTGCAGAAAGAGTACCTGATCGTCGTCATCACTGAGAATAGTCCATGTTTGGTCCTCCTTCTCCGATTGATGAATTTGCCCCAGAAATGTGTCTCTCCCCTTGATCGGGACCATCAAATGAGACAACATAGTCAAGCAATAGTCGACTTTTAATTTTGAATTAGTTGGGCACTACAGATATTTTAAAGAAGTAACAGAAAATACCTGAACAAAGGTTTGAACCAACGAAGCTGCCCAAGAGGCAATCGGCGACGGCAGGCGGAGAAGATGATTCAAGACAAACTGGGCGTCGACGACTCTACACGACATGTTCAGGAAACAGACCTAGGAGGATTTGTAAAATTGAGGCTATAGGTACCAATTCTCGAATCCATCCAGTGACGGCATCATAAAATCTGGGAGGGATAGACGGCGCTCGAAGATAGTAGAAGAGATCAGAGAGCGAGGTCAAGAGAAGACTTCTTCCCGCCGTCATCGCCACATTTTCTATCACTGAAATTTCAAATTTTATATGTGCTTCTATTCTATTTGTTCCTCTTTTTCAATTTCTTGAATCAGCTCCCTTATCACAATTTCTCGTCACCTTTCCCAAATCCCCCCGTCGATAAAGTGCGAACTCACAAGAGGGTGAGCTGTTCGCCGTCAAGCCATGTTCCGCCATGAATTGATTGTTTATTGTGCAAATTTGCCATTGAATCTGGAAAAGGGCTTGCTTCATGCTAAAAAGAGGTTCTACTTGAAGGGCAACTGATCTGAACTGTGACTCGTTACAAAGTCTCTGATCCAGGAGAAGGTGTCGGTTGGTTGACAGCAGATTTCTCAACTCATTGGCCTTATCCGCGGAATATTGCGCAGTGTTGAATTTTATCTGTCCCGTTCCTTCTTTATTCTCCCCACAACGACCCTAAATTACTGAAAATCTTGAAAACTGGAGGTGTACCTTGAAATCCATGGTCTGATTGAATTGTGTCCATGCTTCTCGTAGACATTTGCTCAATATTTGAGTATTCGTCTTTTCATTTCCCTCTGCCGATGATATCCCATCTCCCAGATCTCGTAATCTTTTCAATAGGTAGAAAAGTGGCCCAGATGGAATTTCCTCATTCTAAAATTCGCATAAATGAAATAAAAAGAACCCACGTGAACGAATTTGTCGACGTAGTCCTCAGCCGTTTCATAGATTGGATTCTGGTAATAATAGAGAAGTTGCTGTTCGGTCAGGAGACCGTGCTCCGTTTTTTCAAAGACAATCGACGAGACAGATGGGTACATAGGTGGGGCATTTTCTTTGACGTCGGCCATTATCTGAAATATGAGCCGAATGATTTTTTGTGCTTATAAGCTGGGATAAATATTGAAGGGAAAATTGTAACGTCATTTTTGGAATTATCGACGGTGGTCGACTAAGGCAACGACATCGCTCATCTCTCCTCCCCGACCATACCAGCCCTACAGTTTTATCTGTTAATGATAGCTAAACCTTCGTTCAAGCGACTTCTTGTAAAAAATCCGAGCTTCCAATAGTTGGGTCAAAGGAAATCTCTTAGGTGCCCGTGTCAATCCCTGGTCGGCGCCGTCGACTCCGCGGTTACCGCACGGTTCACCTCGATAAAATACATAGGGCCAGAAAAATATAAGAAAAGGCTTACAGTGGCATAATCCGGAGGTTTTGTTCGCACAGCCGGTACTGGTGACATATACTGAGCCAGAGAGGGCAGTTCCGGTACTGTGGGATACGCCATCGCCGCTTTTGATCTCTCTGGGCTGGAATTCCCCAATTTTTCTGGATAATATGAACCTCAACCTTATTTCTGTCCTGGTATTATTAGAAGTATCCATTAAAGGTTCGGTCATTCGGGGAAATATCAACTTGGACGTGTCTATGGGCTGGGACATCTCGGCCGGCGGCGCCTGAGGTACATTCAGTCGAAGTAGTGATGGCTCGTTTTCAACGACGGGTGGAGGCTCTTCTTCCCGAACTAGAGACGACTCATTACTAAAATAACTTCGAGGTTTAACTGGAGATAAACCTACATTTCTTCAGGTTCGGGAGAGACGGGTCTCTCTACTTGTCGAACGGAATGTGAAGGTACATCGGGCAAAACTAATCCATTGACTATGGCTGGCGAAGAGGGCTGTACATTGGGATGGGGATTATCTACTCTAGTTTTTGGCTTTTTAGGCCTTACTGCTTCCATCTGAACAAAGTTTTTAGTGGTGAATTAGTGAAGAAATGAGAGAAAACATCAAAGATGACGCATACGGAGGCGGGTATCGCTTTCGTCCCCTTGCATTTAGTAAACAATCAATGACTTTTACTCTTTGGAAGTAGGGATAAGGTCAAATCCTTTGTAAAATGGTGAGAAATTAGAGGAGATTGCGCAACTGAAGGATGAAAACTCACGAGACACTATTTTCTAGGTGGTGGCCGTTTAGATAAAACATCACGTACCGCCGTGGGAGCCGAAACACGACACTTTGACCACTTTTCCACCAAGTCCTCTTCGTTTTATACATTTTTTTTCATGTTCGCATTTCATCTTGTTAGCTGTGAATTTTGCTTGAAAGTCCATTCCCCAACAGTGCATTCGGTGTACATGGACCACGTGTTGTTGTTGCAACTCCTAACAATTGTTCTGCATGTTCAATTTTTTCATTTTTATATACATATGTCCTCTGACGCTCTTTTTCAACAATCCTCGCTCGGTTTTATATAAAACTAGTATTTCTTGGATACAATATCGCTTGCATCCACTTCTGTTTCATTATTTGATTTTGTCTTTATTATTTTGTTGAACCTATCGACTGACAACTTGTGTATTTTGTTATCTCTTTTCTTACTTGCTAATCTCACAGCACTTCAAGTTTTATATTATTTCTTTCCAGGCAATGGGAAATGACAGTTCTAAGTCGGGCAGCTCCCAATCCGGTGTAATTGGTAAGTTGTTTTATGCTAATAGCATCTACTCATACATTTTTATATCTTCATATATTGTGTTGTATTTCTAGGTCTAAAATCCGGAGCATCTAGTTCAACAGTTCAACGTCACATCGATATGGCTAGTAAAAGCCGTGTTCTTCAACTGCGAGGTCTAGGTATTAAAAAATTTCCTGAACAGGTATTTGAGGTATGCCGTTTGTATTTCGTGTTATAAGAAGATTTTTAATTCCAGCTCGCTCATACACTTCGTCATATGGAGTTAGGCAACAATAAATTAAAGTCACTGCCGCGCTTTATTGGTGACTTTTGTTGCTTGAAGCAACTTCATTTAGCAGATAATCAATTAGGTTGGTGTTACATCTTTGCGATCAAGTTTATATTCTTACAGAATTATTACCAGAAGAAATAGGCCAAATTAAAACATTGGAAGTACTTGATGCTAGCAACAATATGCTGACCAGCGTTCCAGAAACTCTTGCAGCATGTTTTGCTTTGAAAATGCTTATATTGGCCAATAATAATCTGTCCTATTTTCCTACAGTAGCCACGAGTCTTCCTAATCTGGACACAATTGATCTCTCAAAGAATGTTATTGATTCGATTCCTGATGAGGTGACGCGTCTTTTGGTTTACGATCATATTCCATTTTAGGTGTCTGCAATCCATGCAAACGAAATCAATCTCAATCAAAATAGATTAGCTTCATTAAATGCACCAGCACTAGCAAAATGCCTACGTCTTAAAATTCTACGAGTAGAAGAAAATTGCTTGAATAAACAAGAATTCAGTAAAGAACTTTTAGAAGATAGTAATCTTGCTCTTATTGCCACCAATGGAAATTTATTCCAAGAAAAAGAATTTTATGTAAGTACTCAAGCTCAGTCTAATAGTAATAATGTAGGATCTAAACGGTTACGAGAAATATCAAGAGCGATACACTGCTACGAAACGTAAAATGTGAAGATGCTATAAGAAGTCTCTTCTGGTTCTACATATTATGTACATCATTTCTGTATCCAGATGCTACTACTTCTAGTCGACATTATTTGAATCAAATAATTTGATACATTCCATGTTTTAGAGATTTATATGTACAATTTTTATATATCGCATAAATATAATATTTTGAAATCATATCGATTTCTTTGGTTTTTTTCCAAAAATACTACTGTGCATATTTCTTTAGACTTATTTTTTTTTTTTGCATTTTACTTGTTCTCTTTCAGAACCTGGTAAAATGAATGGAGAAGATAATGAAGACTACTCCGAAGCTGGCAAATTTAAGACGTATATCGACTGGGTACGAAGATCCTTTGTTCCTTTTTACTTCTCATAATTTATAGATCAGATCTCTTCGCTGTGCCGTTTCAACATCATTCGATCCTGAAGATTTAGTTAATTGCCGATCATTTGCTGAAGTCCTTCATAGAATGTAACTTTGTTATCATACTTCAACATATGTTTATAGTGACGAAAAATATTTCCCCGAAGAGTGGGTTGAAAAAATACCCGACTATAAAAGAAGCACGTCCTGGCGAATTAAAGCCAATAATCTCCATAAGGTAAATCAGTTTTCCTATTGCGATGAAGTCATTTTATAGCTTCTTCATCGGATTACGGAATATCTTGAGAAATATGCTACTAGAACTATCAAAGACAAAGCTGCATGGAAAATAGATGACCAAAAATTTGGTTTGTTTTCTATTAGTGCAGAAATATTCGTTACAGTCGAAGAGCACGAACACCAAGACCTCAATAAAGTACTCTGTCTCATTTTGGGCTGTAGTTTCATCGGTCGTAACAGAGAGGGTTTGTTGTTTCTTCATAGTTGGATACCTTTTTTTAGAATTTGTCACACTCATCACTGCGCAAAGTCAACCACTGCAGAATTTTGTAATGTACTGTGTTAATCACATAATGGAAAATAGCGATGTTGCCGTTCCTCGAGTTGTGACAGAAGATGAATACTCCTTTGTTAGCAACGGTGGCGGAGACTACAGTAGTTCGCAATTGAAGAAAGAGGTACGCCAAAAAAGTGGAATTGATATGCCGCTGTAATCCTCACGCCATTTTATTTGACGGCCGCCGCACTGGGCAAACCCGTCTTTTCTTGGTTATAAACCCGCTATAGTTCATTTTTTGCCTAATGCTTAATGTTATAGGTAGATGAATTAAAACAAGACAAGGAACGTCTAGAGAGTGAACTGGAAGTTGCTAAACAAAAACTCTTTGAATGTACCAGTAACAAAGCAACAGAAATCCTTGAAAGTGAAAACCACGAGCTCAGAGTACGTTTTTTTTATAATTTTTATTATTGTAAATATAGAAGCGCAAACAAGAGCTAGAAGAACGGCTACTAGACATGGAAGTCAGAATGGATTCGGTAAAAGCAAATCTTGAAGCTAAAGAAGAAGAGTTAGAGTCTATCCGGGACAAAGTTTGTTGCCATTTTTTGGAGTCACTCTTTCTTTTTAGATAAATACAATCCATGCGTTTGAAGAAGATTACCGGAAAATGAAAGATGAAGTCGGCGAGCTAAGAAATAAAGAGCTGGAATTAAGTCGAGTCACTCGCGAGCTTGAAGGAATGAAACAAAGAAATAAAGATGCTTCCTTTGAGAAATCTGAGGTAATTTATACAAAATATTAAATAAGTTATTTCAGTTAAACGTCTTACGAGAAAAGTCAAGCCAATATCTAAAAGATATGGTCAATTACGAGGATGAGAAAGCACGGAACAAAACTCTGCGTCAACAGTTAGCCTCCCTGAAAGCTCAAAAAGAAGAAATAGAAGCTGAAGCAAATAAACGCACTATTCGACTCAATAAGGTAAACATTTACATAAATATTTAGCATGGTATGTTTTAGCTTGAGGCTGATTTGGCTGAAACAAAAGGAAAATTGGCTTCTGCAGAACAGAAGAATGATGATCATGTATCTGAGAAAATAGAGATGCAGGGAAAGATCAGAGAGCGTATGTTATTTCAGTTTATTGAAATAATTTTATTTTAGTTGAATTAAGTTCTACCCGGGAATCTCTCACTAGTCTAAGTAACCTGGGTTCCGAGTTAGAATCAGTAAAATCGATGGAAAATTTCAAGTATCTATACATATTTATTATATAATGTTTCTTTAGTGATAATGCTCGTCTGCTCTTCTTGGAAAAAGAAGTTACCAGACTACAAGAACATATTAAAGAGCTGGAAATATTACAAATCGAACAGCGAGAATGGCAAGCAGCTAAGGACAAAAACAGAGAATTAGAAAGTAAATATCAAATAGCACAAGATAAAATTACTGAACTTAATGTGAGTTAATCTTCTTTTGCAAATATTCATTATTTCAGACGCAAGTAACAGGCCTTGAAACTATGCTCGAAAATCCTCAAGCTAATACTGATGTGAATCAGTTGCGGATTAATTTAGAACAGCAGAGTATTGCAGTTAATACTGCAAAGGAAAGAGCTGATAATTTTGAGAAGAAACTTATCAAAGCAAAGGAGGATAAAAAACGAATTGAAGGCGCGTTTTTTATATAAGTACTATTAGTTAATTTTAGAAGAAATGGCTAAATTGCTAAGCTTAGTCGATCAAAGGAATGAACAATTAAAAAAAGCTAAGCAACTGCTCACTGATCAAGAGCATAAGCTTGCCACATCAGAAGACGGTGGTCCGACTGTGCATCAAATGGATGTAATGAGGAAGGAACTCGAAATCAAGCAAAAGATCATCAACAACCTCCAAGAGCAGATTGAAAAGTTAAATGTTAGTCATGAAGAAGAAATACGTCTTGTGACATCCTCATTTCATGAAATGGTAAGTATTCTAGACAAATATTTATCCTTGATGACTTTTCGGCTCAAACAGTTCAAGGTGAAAGCGCGTCAGATGTTTCAAAAAGTTTTCTCAAAAAGTTATGGAATCCAAGGTGAGGTCTTATCTCTATTTTCCTTATTTTTTTTTGCTAAACTTTCGTAAATCTATGAAAACTCTTTCAGATAATGAAGCTGGACATCGTCCAGGTTAGTTGCGAAACCTCTTCTACGTGTGCTTATTATTTGTTACACTTGTCTTGCATGCAATTATTCTGTTTGCACTAACCCACTGTATCAAAAAGTCAAAATTATAATTCATTTTTGTAAACTGTAAAATTACTAACCCCTTTTGTTTCAGCATAACTGTCCCGTGGTTGCTGGTAATACTTCAATCCATCTTTTTGCTCTTCGTCGTCATTCCTTGTTGGATCCACGATTACGTCAAACCAGCCCCCTTATTCGTTTAATTTAATTCTCTAATTGTGCTCTTCATTTTTCACGGGTCGACATCTATACGTGTAATTTTCTCAAGCTGTACCTAATATCACTTAATTTTATGATTATATTCAGGTTTATCTGTGCACTTCATTTGTACCTTATTTATTCAGATTCACCAATTTTCGGTGTAATTTAGTCATAATAAATTTTTACGCTTTAGTTATTTGCATGATAGTGTAGAGGCTTGATCCATTAGTTTATCACATTAGTAGAGAATCGAGCAGACGAATTATTGCTCAAGGAAGTGAAGTGATGGAAATATTTTCAGAGGAATGATTCCTCTTCTACCAATATATTTACTTCTAGTTACTATAGCTCTTTCTCTAGCTTGTATCGTCAGCCTGCATATTCCCGGCTTGTCACAATGGATACCAGCTCTTACATTTTATGGAAAAGCAACAAAAACATTGGATGATCCATTTTTCAAAGCATTACAAGTACCCAAGAAATGGTTCCGTCATTTCTATATCCTGGCAGTGATAAATACAACATTTTGGATAATATTTCCGTTCTGGACGCATTCCAAGGTTTGGATTTATTATAAAGTAATTTTTTTAGTTATTTGAATATTTGACACCTGCGTCGGGTCATATTCCCTTGACGACAACAAGTCTTGTTCTTATTTTGGTATTCATTCATACGGCTAGAAGATGTTACGAGACACAATTTATTTCAATCTATTCCGATTCCAAGATGAATATTGGACATTATACATTGGGAATGATACATTATTCCATACTTCCCCTGACATTTGCTTGTGAAACAGAAGCATTTCGAACAGGAAACTTTGTACATAAAGGTAATATCTTGATTTGTTTTTATCTTTGTTGTTTTAGAAATTACCTCATTTCAATGGTTGGGTGTTTTTCTTTTTTTCTTCAGTAATTATAATCAACACATGGTAGCTCGTCAAATGGCAGCTTCTCGACGATCAAATTCTGGCAAAGTTTCTGCAAAACATAATATTATCCGTAATGGTTGGTTTGAATTCGTCTCTAGTCCTCATTTCTTCTTCGAAATTTGTATTTACATAAGTTTTTGGCTTATTGTCCCTAATAACATAGCTTATCTTTTCATGTTACTCTTTGTTATAGTTAATCAAATGTTTGCGGGAATTTTAACACATCAATGGTATTTAGAGAATTTTAAAAATTATCCAAAAAATAGAAAAGCTATCATTCCTTACCTTATATAATGGATATTGCATTTTTTTCGAAATTGCAGCATACCAATAAATTTATTTATGAATTTTTCTTCTTGCCTATAATGATTTCCTTCAAATATTTTTTTCCGCTTTGGAAAAAACTCCAAAAAACAAAAAAGTTTTACAGATTCTGCATGAACCATCGGACAATATGCCGGTTTGGTAATCAAGCTAGGGAATTATTCGTCAGCAAAGTTAGCAGTTTTTATTTCTTACAAGGAATGTGTTCAGTTAAAAACAAGAATAGAAGAGGAACCATTGATAAAGCATGTTCGTTTGGCAAATAGAAAGATGAAACCTATTCAGTCGGTAAGAGTTTTTATTTGGAAACATTGTTTGTTTAGGTGTTTATTCCATTCATAGATGATAGTGGCAGTGGTCGAATACTTCTCACTAAACGTTCTAACCTTTTACGGGCTCATCGTGGTGAAATATGTTTCCCAGGTGGAAAATGCGAAGCCAATGAGTCTATGGAACAGGTTTGATTTTTTTTCTTTATGATAAAAAAGTAAATATAGACAGCATTACGTGAAATGGAAGAAGAAATAGGAATAAATAACATAGATGTCGATGTATGGGGCGAGATGGATCCACTGTTTGTCACAGCAAAAGCCGCAGTAACACCAATTGTAGGAATTATTAAAGATAATGATGTGCTGAACCGGTTAAAAGTTAATGAAGATGAGGTATCTTTATTTTAAATTTTTATTTTCTTTTTTAGGTACATATAGTGATGAGTCTGCCAATAAATGAAATTTGTACGACGGTTGGCTATACCCGTTTTAAAGATACTAAATTAAATTTGAAAATGAGATTTCCTGTGTTTAGATCAACAAATGCCAAGGTAACTTTTTTATTTTCCATAATTTTATAGTATTCAGGTATATTTTCAAAGTGAAAAAGCATATGTTCCACCTGAAGTTCATTTATGGGGATTATCGGCCTGCATGCTGGATATTGCACTTACAACAATTGTTCCTGGTTATCAATCGCAACTTGCCCTTGGATGGAATTGATTTTTTTACAAGAAGATAAGATTTTATAAATTTCCAGATATATACGTGTACATATAACGTAGAGAAATATACATTTATAATAAAATTTATCAATATGATAAACTGTAAAATGGAATGGATTAAAATTCGGTGCAGAAATCAAGTCCCTTCTGGAGATCAGTAGGAACTTTATTATCCTTTCCCATTTTAGCAATAAATTCGGTTAGTTTCTTCTTCTCTTCAGCATTTAGATCTCTTGCTAGTGTCTTTCCTACGTAGACTTTGTTATTCTAAAGGAATTTCCAGTCGGACATATTCTTTGACCTACTTGCACGGTACATCCACCAAAAATGTAAAGAGTAGTGTCAGGACCTGAGCAAAAACCAGGCATTGTTGGTCTCACGGGCATTGGTGGAGCTGTTGAATTATTTTTTTCTATTTCTTCTGCTTTATCAAAGGCTTCATCAATTTTCTGAATCATTTTATAGACAATTTCGGCCAACTAACCTTTTGAAAATTGGCGAGATCTTTTTTATATTTAGCCAATTGTTCCATTTCTACTGTATTTAATTCTCGGATAAAATTACCTGCAGAAAATAAACGATTGTCCTGAATTATACAATTTTATAAGCAAAAGGAACCAAAAATACCGTGACTACGCAACCAACGGCTCCTCCCATATTTGTCGGAGAATAACTTGCGGTATAAGCATTGAGAAGAATAAAAGAAGAGAAGAAAATAAGTAATCTATAGAGATTAGATGGATCTAAATTGGGAACTGTCTCACCTGATCATCATGATTTTGGCTTTTGTTGTGGAGGTCCAAAAGTCGAGAGGCTTATATAGCCGTGAGATCGCTAATGAGCGAGACAAACAATCATTGGAAGCCGCACACGAAACGGGCCAAAAAGAAAAAATTCACAAGACTGGACCATTTCTATTTATTGGTATAGGACAATCAACAAAAAAAGGCTGATTTATTTATATAAAAATGAATGGATAGGATTTTTAGAGCTCAGGTAAGGATGGAAGTTGACATTTCTCAGCAGTTATGACATCGGTTATATTGACCACTCGACCTTGATAACGGAACTGAAACCGCCACAGTTAGACAGCGGACTGGATTACCTCCATGAAAACGCTGTCTGGGCTGCTGCTGCAATTCATTCGCATTCCAATTGGCTCTCCTTGGACAATGTGCTTCCTCCCAAAGCCAAGGTCATTTCGGGCCTTGACATTGTACAATTTTACTTCGAATCCTGGAAAATTCTTTTTATTTGGTAGATTCCAATCTCCTCTATTGTTAAAAATCCCCAGAAAGTTTGAATTTCCAAAACAATAACATTGAATTCGTGTTTTAGGTAAAAAAAATCCATTTATAAAAGATTCCGGGCTTAAACTGACCGATCCAATTGTCCGTCCCCACGACAAATACTCCGTCATTCTCACAACCGTCATATTGTGTATTTGAATCAAAATTAAGACGAGTTCTAAAATCTAACTAGCTGTCTAACTGTGGCTGCCCTCTACCGTCCAATAGTCTCTCCATCAATGGGAGAATAGATCAAAGGGACTCGTTTTCCCTCTCCTGGCTCGTCGATCATCGTACATTCTAAATCCCATCCTCTGACTCCATTATACCTCTTATCCGAATGAAAAGCCTCCTTTAACATTGTGTTTCGACTATTGGATTCACAAATTTGTCCGGTACACATGCCTAAAATCTCATTTAAATGGGTGGAAATAGTCGATACAATTCTGGAGATGATAGGTAGGATCAATGGCTCGCCCTTCTCTGAACAGGCGCATCTCGACATGTGACTCGACTTCGCTTTGAAATGACGGAATAAAGCAATTGCGATCCATGGCAGTGCCAATTTCCTGTCCAGCCTTGACAAATCCTCCATAGAATTTTAATTTAATTGATGAAATGTGAGCAGTATAACCTAAAGGATCATTTATAAGTTTTTTTATAAAGAGCTATCAACGGCTTACCTCTCCATTGTCCAGTTCCCTCAATTCGGACTCCTTGATCGGCGCATTTCTTCTCCTTCGAATTGCCAAATGGCCTCCAGAAGTACATCTCACCGTCGAAAGGAGCTCGAACGACTCGACCTTTGTCGCATTTGATGTCAATTCCGTCGATCACCTCTCCACTATATCTGAAGATTGTCCTCGTTGATATTTGGGCAGGATTATGCCTACCGGATTGATCGATAATTACCACAAGTGCCATCCGGTCCGGGGCAAGCTCTCAGCTCATTCTTCTCATTCCCATCGCAGACATGTTTCATACAACCCAATCCGTATGCTGAAAATATGCCGTTTTTAAGCCAAAAGCCAAAAATTTCTTCGACTACAGAAAAAGTCAAATTTTCGCATGGATGGGGAAGATTCAGACGAACAAGGACATTATCGTTTTTTTAAAGATTTGCGTGTGAATGTGTGACATCTTCGGAACTATTAATAATAGCAGGAACAGCTGCTGCCTGCAACCAAGGGAACACATCCCGCCTCTGGTTGCAAGATAAAAAGAAGAGGCAAATTGACTACAAAGACTTAAATTAATGGCAAAATGACGACGACGTTTGAGGATCCTTACTGATGGCCGAAGAAAAGAGGAATCACCGCATTTAGCTGTCGACAAATGATTAGAACACATTTAAATTACTCAAAATTCTTCAAAATATTGATAGGAATTGCTTAAAAAATCCCAAAGTAAGATACTTACCATAATGTGCAACAACTGAAATAAACCACCAGAGGGTGAGCATGTTGTGTGCTGTTGTTGATGCGCCTCGTCGGCTGCTCTCGCCCTGTCGACGCGCCTGTCGAGGTCATCCGGGCCGCCCATTCTCTTTATCGTTTTATCTCTTTATATTCAGTGGCTTCTTGGAGATCTTCGATGGCTGTTGGGTCTAGGAGACATTTCGGACGCTCATGGGAGATTAATTCTAATAGAAAATTACCTCACCTGCATAGTTTTCTGGAAGTACAACTTCTGTCGACCATTAAATTCTCATTTAATTCCCTTTGTGACCCAGATGACTGTTTACGGCTAGCCAAAGATCTATATCCCCTATCTTATCTCATAATGAGAGATGAAGAGTCAGAGGTCACAGCTCCGCCACTGTGTCTCTCTCTCGCCGCCTCCGAGGAGTACAAATACCAGCAGTCAGTCAGCCAGTCGACGACTTACTACCACATCAGACATCAGCCGAAACACGTTAGATTTGTAGCAAACAGGGTTCACACGTGAATTTCTCTCTCTTTCCCGCTGTCGCTCTCCTATTCAGGGGCGATACGAGCGACCCTACCAGACCCATTTCTCCTTCTTGTTGACTCTGATGTCATTTTACGTTTACTCGCACGATAAAGTACCCGATCACTGGGCTCACATGCTGGGAGATAGTTTAATTAAACGGCCACTTACTGTAATTGATTGTAATCCAAGTCCAAATATTAAAATGTTCATTTATGATAGGAACTGTGTGTTTCTCAATTTAGATATGACAAAACGACCGGTTTTTATAAAAGATAAGATGGGCAAAAATATCCTGGAATTTCGAGCATTTTTTTTCCAAAATTGATTGCTCTTTTCCTCTTTATTTCTTTGTTTTAGTTTGCTCTCCCCCCTCTCTATCGAGTTATTTTGTGACGTCTGCTCTATCTCCTTCTTCCTGGGGAGAATCTTCCTCGTGATAACGTGACCCATGGGCTCCCTGCTGGTTTCTTTCTCCCACCCATAATCCATAACAAATAGTTAAAAAAGGGCGAGAGACACGGAGTTCGATCGATTCAACTGTGTAAAACCACTGGCAGCAGGCTCTCTTCTTCTCCTTCTTCTTCTATTTCCCCTGCTTCCTTCATGTGACTTGTTCAGGAAGTAGAATATCAGTTGACAGTTGGAACTGCGGGGGAATGTTACCCAATTTTGATCGGGGCAGCCTCATTATCTTTATTGTTTCACATATCTTTTTCGGGAAAATGTCCGGTTATTTCCGTTCTTTTGACCACTGGCTGGTATTTGAACTTCTCCTTGATCTCTTTGTAATTTTTTACCCCATTTTCTGATAAACAACATTTTTCGGGGGAAATCAATGTGTGAACGCGTTTATCAATGGGATGGAAGAAGGTCGCCGCCATCGTCGTCGGCCCAGACATCCATGGCCAGCGACCATATTTCTAGGGAAAGCGGGTCTTTTCTCATAGTTTACAGCACTAAATGACCCTTTTATCTTGATCTTTTAAAGGGATCTACCGCCGGATTATTTCCCCGATATGATACTATAAACTGGTTCATGGCGGCTATTATTAGACTCGCGCTTGTTTTATTGGCAATGTTCTCCTAAAGAGTCATGTCAATTGGCTGCCACTAGTTGTCAAAACATATCAATCGCAGGAGACATCTTCGTCATCGTCGTCGAGTAGGGCTCTCCAAGTTTGGCGCCTGATCTCTGCTGTCATTATTTATCACTGCTTCTTACTGATTAGACTCGTGTTCTCCTTTTCTTACCACTTGATCTAGTTCATTTCTGAGCTACTCCATATTTTTATCCTTGATTTTAGACATAAAATAGAGAAGAAATCGACCAGCAGCTTCACACTTTTCTCACCACATTCTTGCTCTTTTTCTGGGGAATAAATTTTTTTTCTTTTGATCTTTGTAAAATTTTCATGGGATATTATTTTTACCACCCACTCAAATTTCGTGCATCTGTTCAGAATAAGATCATACAGAGTTCGCTGGCTGTTGCAGCGGACGGCTGGGCGTTTGCAGATGGGGAAACAGGCCAGTCGACACTTTTGACCAGGAAAATGTAAAGGGAAAAGAGTTCTGGTATTCCGTATCTTCATAATTCTTCCTTGCACGATTTAATTGTTCGATGCCCCGACATCACAGTTCCTCCCGCCTGACCAGGTTCCAGTTTCCCACGAGCGAACAATTCAGCCAATTCATTCTCCCCCGTTCTCTGCCTTCATTTCCTTATGTTGTTTATTTTAATCCGCAGTGCAGAGGTTATCGACGATCCTCGTCACTTTTCCAGTTTACGAGTGCGTGTCAGGTGCTGTCTCTTCTTTTGGGAATGATGTCAGCCTGCATTTTTCCCTGTAGCTCGTCTCTCTGTATTCCCTGCAAGTATCTGGTCGACACTAACGAATATTATAGATTTTTTTGGATTAGTTTGATATTGCTAGCCACTCCAATAGCCGTCTCCCAGGTTCTTTTCTACCCGCCATGAACATCTGTCAACTTTATCCGACAGCCAAAGAAAAAGTCGCCCCCGTTCTGTCTGTCGACCACTTCATTTAGCAGACTCTCAGCTGACTCATCTGCCCCTTTTCACGCTGCCACCCTTCGCTTATTATCAAGCCGCTTTTCTTGTGCTATTGATTGATCTCTGCCTTTTTGTTCTCTGAAACTCCGTTCTCCTCCTCCTCCCTGTGTCGACCATAGAGTTTCTCTCTCTGCTCTGTTTGTCTAGCGGATCTCCACTTCTCTTCAATATTTCTTTTCTCTTCGACTCCTTTAAAAAAGTCTTTTTTCTTTAGATGCCCATATCGGAGCAGTCAAACGCGGAGATAAATCTACTGCGGAGAAATTCAGTTCCCGGATCCAGTTCCAGTTCGTTTCTTAGTCTTTTTACCTCATGATTACCCATTTTCCCGAGAAAATAAAAGCCGTTTAGAATATGTGGTACCCGGTTCGGATATCTGCAAGGTCTGCGGCGATGGCAATGCCAAAATGCATTATGGCGTCGTCACTTGCTTCGGATGTAAAGGATTCTTCAGACGGACGTGAGTAGTCGACCTAGGGCTGTTTTACTTTTGCCCAGTCATTTAAAACTCTTAAAATATTTTTCATTTCTATCGTACCCAAAAAACCATCGTAAAGTTTTTTATGGCCATGTTTCAGTCTAAAACGCCCGACAGAATATCAATGTCGTCATAATGGACAATGCGTCGTCGACCGACATGAACGAAATTCTTGTCGCTATTGCCGTTTTCAGAAATGTATCGCAGTTGGAATGGATCCTAAAGGTAGCCTTTTGCCATAAATTTAATCAAATTTAATATTTTTAGCCGTCCGTCCGGATCGAGATGCAACTGGGCGACATTATCAAGGTCGACAGAGAAGATCCAAGCTGAGCACAGACGAAGAAGGAGAAGTCGACGCTGAATGGCTGAGAAAGCTGCCAGTGGATATGCGAACCACCTTGATGCAGTTGATGAATATGGATCTGGTGGTTGGCAGCGGAGATGGCCAAATCGACGCCAAGGTCATCTATCCCTTGCAAATTGACTCCATCCGACGGGCATTGGAAGATCCATCGATTCTGGATGGAAAACGCAGCGAGGTAGGATACTCATTTCTACTTACAATTATCAGTTTACTGTTTTAGATGCGATATGACGGATATAGAGAGATTGAGGAGTCAGAATTGCCGGCAGAGGCGCATCGTCGACTGATCGCAGTCATCGACTGGGTCGACCATCTCTTCGACCTAATGGATATCCAGGGATTGGATGATAAGGTAGACAGATTGTTCTGACATAAAATTGGAAATTTAGCTGGCTCTGGTAAAGGCTGCTTTTGCCCCATTGATGGTCTTCAGTTTTTCGGCAATAACCGCCAAAAATTGTAAACAGGACGACGTCATCTGCCTCTGTCATTTTGGCTATGTCCCGCGACATTGTACTCATTGGAATGAGCCATAGTTTGTTTCTTTTTCTTTCTAATAAAATGTTATCCTTTAGTCATTTTGCTAACAATTTGGCTGAACGAGCTCTAGACGAGATTATTCGACCTTTCAAGAAAATGCACCTAAAAGAAGAAGAAATCGCCCTAATGAAAGCCATAATTATTCTCAATCCACGTGAGCTCCGCCCTTTAAATTGGTACTCTTTTTTAGATATCAAAACATTGACAACTGAAGCCTCGGAAGCTATTGCTGATCTCCGTGACCGAATCCAAGAAACCCTGTATCATGTGGTCAGGGAGACTCATCCCAAAGAAGTCGCCTCTTCCCGTTTTGGCAATCTCCTTCTTTTGATTCCTACAGTTATGGTAAGACATCGCATAAATTGACAGAAAACGAGACTTCCAGATGTTGGGAACTCTTGTCATGGAAAATTTGCAATTTATTGATTCTTTCGGGAACATGAGAGATGGCTTGATTCACGATCTCCTCAAGGAAGAGCCGCTGGGATCGGAGGCTATGCAGGTGGGAAAATGGAGAACATCCACAAATAGAGAAATTTAGGTGAATGATGCTCCACCGCAACGGCGGATGTCAGAGCCCCAAATGTCGCATTCGGCGTCGTCCAGCTCTATCGAGAGCTTGAACAGCTATCCTTCGAGCAGTACCAGTTATAGCAGCCAGGAGAACGGACAAAATCCACAGCCAATGACATACAAGTAAGCTGATTGACATAATTTTCATAAGAAATTTGTAGTTTTTCTTCAAATTCACTGCCAGCAGCTGTCTCCCAATTTGACATGAACATCAGTTCAGCCTCGTCGATGCCCAACCTGGATCAGATGACAGATTGTGATCCGGACTACAATGTCACTCTAACTCCCGATATGTACAGCGGTCAGTAATTTTTGCTACCAAATAGACGTGTCTTCAGATATGAGGCAGGCGATGACTGCGGCGCATCCCATCGACGGCGGACAACAGGGATTGCCGGCACAGAACCCGTCACCGACGAGTCCATCCGCCGACAGACCCACTTTCTATATCGAAAGCACCAAGCATAAGTTTGCTGTGACGACGTTTGAAAAGTTGGGGATTTTTTAACCTGAGAAAAACAGGGAATTTTAGCAGTAATTATCCCAATTATCCGCCACCAATGCAGTCACAACAACAGGTGCAACAAATGCCCAGAATGCAAGCACCACCGATGAATGGGAACTATGCTCCGCCATCACAACAGATGATGAATGGTCATCCAATGATACCCAACGGTGGCATGCCAGTAAATGGGAATATGTCCAATGGCGGACATCATATGCAAAATGGGATGGTTCCCAATGGAATGGTACAAAATGGCATGGTACAGAATGGAATGCCCAATGGGATGACCATGCAAAATGGTGGCAATGGACAGCCAAGGATGCAGGCGTATCCCACACAACCGCAGGTATGTTTACATTTGAAAAAGAAATCGATTTTTGACCTAAAAATTATAATTAGCGGACTTTTCTTGATCATTTTTAATAGAAACAGACGTGGTAGTGCTTGATAGTCTCATGCGGCCGCACCCGTAAATTCTCGGCAGCAGTGGCACGGGCGACTATATAGGCACGCTGTGGACTCTCGCTTGGCCAAGGAGACGGCAAGACGAACATTCGCAGTCACCCACCAACCCGATTTGTGGTTGTTTTTCCCTGTGAGCGAAAGTCCCTGGACCTGTGATAGAAATTATCCCTCCTAAAAGAGGAACCCCAAGGGGAAATAGTCATAGCAAAGTGACGTTCACATAACAGCATAGGGCTCACTCTGTTCGACTCCTTCTTTTTTTGATTTCTACCATAAATCTCCAAAAATAATCCCCCGACAACATCGACGAGATTTTGTTCGACGAGATTACGTCGAGACTAACATAAAACTTCCTCAAACGCTATTTTTGTATGCTACGCTGTGTAGATCACCATTCTTGCCGTAAAACTTTCGGAAATATTAAAGTAGGCATAATGCTACTTTTCGACTGGAAAAATATGAGAGAAAAGTTTTTTAGAAAGGTTTTAGTGGAGAAAGGCGGGAAATTGACGAAATAAACAAACTTCGCCATCGAGTAACTCGCCGGGTTGACTTTTTTGGTTTTAAACGGTTGAAATGAGGACACAACTAAAAAAATTAAAAACGGATGGTGAAGAGGGTTACAGTCCTTTGCTGAACTTGACTATTCCCTTTTTTTATTCAAATTTTGTATTTCAGTTGATTCCTCCGCAACAGCAGCCATTGACCAAGGCCAATTCTCTCCCTTTACAGTATTATCAATACGAGTATGCTCAACAGCCAATGGATTATGAAGACAATGGCAGCGGCTACTATTGACCCCACGGAATCTCGACAAAAATCTCATATTATCAGTCTTTTCTTCTTCTTCTTTTCCATACATCCAAAGACGTGTTACTTTACTTTGCGTGTGTTATTTTTCTCTCCCATATTGCTCATTCCCAGTCATTTTTTATGGTGAAAGAGAGAGTTTGTACCTCAAATTATATTGAGATTCAAATAAATCAAAAGCTTGTACAAATTGCACCACCCACGCGACAATCCTGACAGTCAGGTGTGTCAATGTTGCGTCGACATTTTAACAGGCGGCTTGTCTTCTCTTCGGCTATTCGTTCTTTCTGTTGTTTTCTCCTTTTCCTCGCTAAGCAAAGAAGCCCTTCTTCGGTGTACTCTATCTTCCAAAATTATCCTCATTTTGGATATATTTTGGTCGTCGTCGCCGGCTCATCCTCCCTCTAATCTACTCTCGTCAACGTCGACAAATCATCTACCACACTTTGTTGAATTGGAAAATCCTCCCTGAAAATGGAAACATATGATGAGACGTTGGATATTAGCCACGTCAAATTGTGTTAGTGGCGAGCAGATATATAGCCAATGAACTGAAGAGGCCTTTCTGGGAAGACTCGTCCGCTATATTTTTTTGATGTTTAAATGACTCATAACCCGTAAATGTGGCGTGTGTCCTCCTTCTGCAACTCTCACGAATTCTTGGAAATGTGCTCTTTGAACAAGTGATATCCGTTTTCTGATCTTCCCCCTCGCCTACAAAGTTATCTTTTTCTCCATGAATGAGTTCAATTCCTCCGTCATCCATCTTCAATTGGTTTTTTCTGAAACAACAGCCATGTGTCCACATTTTGTTATGGACACCGTTGGCTATTTTTAGTTGTCGTCGACGTCTTCCCCGAGTTCCCATTGCCGAATTGCGTGTTCTGATGACTTATGGCGACCAGATATCTTTCCTGACGGGCGGCCATTCTGTCGGTTTTCGGTATTTCTCCTCCCCTTACTTATCCTGGGATAATCTTCTGCTATGTCAGACAGGCAATTTCTTGATGGCAAGAAGATCTCCTTTAAATCGAGGTGTAAGAAGTTCGCTTGGTTCATCTTCTCCCAGCAGACCTCCTATCAATTTCCTTGTTGTCTTTCCTTGGTCTTCTTCAATGGCTTCTGAGTTCTATTTTTTACCAGTTTTGCCTGAATTTGTTCAGATTCTCTTCCCTGTTCAAACGAATCAAATGGATGTGAGAATTCCTCAAAGGAACGGAATGAATTTTAGATTCTCATGATTTTTGATGTGTCCCCTTGGACTTTCCCCGTCATCTATTTCCAGGATTATACTCAGCGAAGCATCCGCTATCAATTTGTTGTTCTTATTTTTATTACCTTCATCAAAACAAACCAGATGAAGGTACTTACATCGTCGACTATACACGATCCTTGTCCACCCCCTTTCCTCGTAAAAAGCCGTCTCATATTCCTGTTTGTTTTTCAAAGCGATCGAGATTCTCGCCTTCCGAGGTGTCGACGTTACACGACTGTCGACTACTTCCTATAAATAGGCGGTTTGTTTATTTACCCAGCGGTGCAGCACAGCGAAATATATCATCCATGTTATTTCGCCTCTTTTGAGGAGCAGGGATCGACATGTTCGGCCAGGAAATTATTTATTTCACAGAGGAGTTTTAGTCGACTTTACGAACGTCAAATTTGAGTCAGACATCTCCACGAGTGCCTGCTATTCAGTATCCTGGAGAACGTCTATTTTGTCATTCTTGTTTATGTGGTAGTTTTTGGCATTTAGGAATGGCTATTGCTTTTTAGTCTGGCGGTAGCTGTCGACGCCATCTTCGTCCGTCCCTGTCTTCAACTTTGGACATCGGGAAAAAGTTTAATGGCTATCCTGTACTCATTTCTCTCCTTTTAAAAAAAACCATTGCGAACTTGAAGTATATTCCTGTCATCTATTCCCAGCCGTCCGGCTGAAAGCCCAGATGTCGTTGTTCGCCTGTCGACCTCCTTCACTTCCTCCTCCTCGACCCTTTCAATCATGTAAATGTCACAAGCTTTCGCGGCTCTCTTTCTTTTCCATAATCCTTCTCAATTTTCATTTGCAACCTTTCCATTCTCAATTTCAAAAGCTCTTGAAATCTCTTTCAGCAGTATAAACATTCAATTTTTAATTTTCACCTGTTTTCTGCTTTACGTATAGACAGATGGTTTTCAGATTTTCTAAGAAACCATGATGTCGCAGCCGCTAAAACCAGACTCGCGTCGTGTCTCTTTGCCGACGTCGCTGATGAGTCCTCGACTGTATCCCGGTGGTTGTCGTCTGTCGCCTGCTGTATCACCCACTCGGCTGTCTCCTCTCAAATCACCTACCAGAAGGTAATCCTTGACATTTTTTTCTACGGGTCTCTCGGCCACAGTACCAGCAGGTTTTTTGCTGGATCGCGTGTTGAGAATATTTCTCCCTCCAAAAAGAGTCAAATTGTTCAATTTTCCAAACTATTTGCTTGGCTAATGAGGCGGAAGAATTGAGTCTCTTCTTCATTTTTTGTCTCTGTTTATATTCAAATATTTCCATATTTATTGGGCCCATTGACCCCCGGAAGAAAGTCCAATTGGCTTCATTCTTAAAATCCGAGAATAGAGGCAATTTTCAACACAAAATGAATGGCAATTCGGTGGTCGACGGCGATGTGAAAAACAATGGCCATTTTTGGGAAGGTTGATTAATCCGGGGGAGGTGACAAAAAGGCGCCTATTACTCTCTCTTTTTTTGACGGATTTTTTGGCATTTCTCATATTTAAAAGGGCAGTCTCCTCCCCCTCCTTTTGTTATCCTTAAATGCGTCAATGTCTTCTAATTTAGATCGCTTCCACCCACTCCGCCGACACCACGTCGATCCCTGCCAGGAACACCCAGGTGATTCCTTTCAGTCAGAGGCAATTTCGACTTTTTCAGGAGTGGTAGTCCTCGTCCTGCCAGTCCTCGACCACCGAGGGCGCTGGCCAACGTCGACGAGCATCTGCCGACATCTAGTAGCAGTTCCAGGTAAGGAATCGACTTCAACAATTCCTGACGTATAAAATTTACGGGAGCTCCCCAAAATTATTACATTGGGTTTTCTTCTCACCTAAATCCCTCGAATTGCTCAGCTGTTTACCCAAGAAATAAAAAACAGCCAGAATTAGTCACATTTAAAAACAGAAACTGCTTGGCGACTGATTAATATCAGATGTGACGTGATTTCGCCTCGTTTCGGTCGAGAGGCCAAGAAGCAAAAACAAGGGTCAATCCCCGGGGAGAAATTGGGTCGTGAGCTAATATGTCTCCTTTAGTCTCTCTCTCTTTCCCTCCTTTGAGCAAGAATCTTTCCTCCAGATTTAGTTTCCCCCCCGGTTATTTTTATCCCAATAATATTCCCAGGTTAAATGGATTTTCCCAAGAAGAAATGTGAGGAACAAAAGCTCGCCAGGTATAAACATCGCTATTTCCTCTGTCTTTATAAATTTATGAATTTTTAAAAAGACAAATTGGAGGTCGAGGAGGACGATAGTTTAATTAACCCCTGACGAAATGAAAGGAAAAAACAAAGGGGCGGAAATTGGGAGAGGCGTCTTGCCAGTGGTCGCCATTTCCTCTCCGTGGTCACACGGTCTGGACTTGTACTCTCGGCGGCAATTGTTATCGTAATCCAATCACCTGCTCTCTGACACAGATTTCCACTAATAGCTGGCAGTCGCCTGACATTCTTTATTATTCTCTTTAAAGAAAAGATTACTGTATCAAGAGGACTTGCGGGTACTCTTCCTATCCTTCCGCTTCCTCATAGTGACCTCAATCTGCCCTCTTCTAGTAATAACTTGCCTAAAAATAGTCTCCTCCCCTAATCTACTGCCAATATATCTTGGATGTCTTCTTTGTTTTCAGTTCGGAACACACGACGCCCTATCACAGTCGACGTCGACGCAACCGATATCCGAGGTTTGTTCTCATCCTTCCGGTTGCACATAATTGACTCTAATCTCATTTTTACGTAAGCAAACAGCTGGAAATTGCGTTCGGGAGAACAGCAAAAGAATCGTAATGTTTTTAGTCCAGATGGAAGTCTTTTGTACTTTTTTTCGCGTTGACTCAGATTACCTTTTGTTTCGACGTCATTTTCTCTTTCACCCCCACGCAATCAGATCCTGAGAATTCAGCAAACACGACTCCTTTCAGGTATCAACAATATTCGGCAAAAGATTTGGCCATCATGGCGGGAGACGATGAATTGCAGGTATTTCAATTATATTTTCTATTTGAAAAAGATATTTCAGTGGGGTCAAGTGCCACGGACCGGATCTCAAGAAGGACAATTACGCAGTTTTGCCTATAAATATGGATCCGTATTTGACAATGGCTTTGAGGCCAAGGATAAACCCGGAAAAACAGGTCAGTTATCTTTATTTTGATTCTTGAAGACGAGCCAATAATGGCGTGGCCATCAAAAAACTTGACAAGTTGCAGGCGATAGCAGGCGAGCCACATGTCCAGAGATTTGTCTCTTTCCACCGACACGACCCTCGAGACGAGTTGTCCTCCGAGTTTATGGAGAAAAAAATACTGGCAAAAAGACATTATTGCATCAGTTGCATAAACATGCGTCGACGACAAGGGACGAGGTCATGGGTAGGTTACTGTAGTCATTTGAAGATTTAAATAATTTCTAGTAGTCGATGATGATGGCTCCGGAAAGAGTAGTAATTTTTTATTGAATGGGGAAGAAATCCAATTGGAATTGTTGATTGAATCCGCCTTGGAGGTAAGCCGTCGTCCTGACCGTCGACTATTTATAGATGGAGCCATTTTCTTGTAATCTCCCGGTTTATATCATAATGTACTCTGTCGACAGTCGGGAAACCTTCCATTATGCCCAGCAACTTCTTAGCAGGTTAGATAGCTCCAACTTTTCCTGTACTCGTCTCTAGAATCTCCCAAACTCATGGCGACAAGCCGCATCGAGCCATCCTTGTTGGCAATAAGCTCGACCTCAAAAGGAATCAAGTCGTCACCTCTATTGGTAGCATTTTCTTCATTTCCCTTTCATTTTATTCCAGAAGGAAAGTGCATGTCAAAAATCTACAAGAGCAGTTTCGTCGAGGTCAGCGCCTTATTGGGAATGAATTTGGACATCCTTTGGGCAGAATTAATCCGACAACTTGAGGTAAGTTCACTTGACTTTTTATTGAAAATTGCTGTTTTATAGCATCCGGGTGAGACGACATGGGTCGAAAAGGTCGTCAACCGAGGAAAAGTCTTTGCCAAATCTTGCGAAGAAATTGTCATGCGCCTCGTGGCTGCCTAGTCGTATTGTACATATCCAATAATTTCATATTTCTTGTATTTTCTGTGATTTTTTTGCTCCTTTACTTGTACACGTAAATATATTGACATCTGGTTGGCTAATTGTACCATTGTGATTGGGGATGTCGTCGTCTTGTTGACTCGCTGCGGATTATTCTTCTAATCCTCGGGTACTCCTCCTCTTGCCAACGAGCTGTGATCTTCAGGTTAATTGGGATTCGCTGGATTGGAAGCGTTTCTCTAATTTGAATTAAGAGAGTTTTGTAAAAAGATAATTGACCTGGCTGGATGAATAAGCCTCCAGTCGACTGATATATTTTCTGTCATCTTCAATCCTCTCTCTTCCTGCCCGTCCTTTCCTTTCAATGATTCCAATTCTAATAGCAGAAAATCGATGTCCAGGTATTTTCTGGATACAAACAAAAGCAGTAAAAATGAAGTTTCCACGCTCCAATGGATGGAAATACCCGAAATTCCAGCTAAATGCGATTTTTCCCCATTTTTGGTAGATGAAAAGGATTAGTGTATAAAAACTTGACTAGATCATCGTAATTTCTTCTGAATTCTAAATATTTTCTGGGTTCTGCTTCCACCAAAAGAGTCTATTTTAGAAAACAAAACAATACCATAGACTGGGCGCAGATGTCACGCCGGTTACCATGGAAGCGCGTCACCACGTCGACAATCGAATCTAATAAAGGGTAAGTGCAGATTAAAACTACCACTTTTCTTTCATTTTCTCTCTTCTAAATAGTAATCTCTCATTAAAAAATCTGCAGAATGGCTCGAAATACCCTGATGCAATGGTCGAATTGCTCGACTCTTTTGGCTGTCGCGTCGACCACCGCTGATGACAAAGGTCAAGTTGAATTTATCACCAGCTCGGTATGAATTACTCATATTTACAAATAAAATATTGTTAGGGATCAAAAAATGGCATTATAGTCTCAAGAGCCAGCCAGGTGACCTGTCTCCAGTGGCATCCTTTAGAGGCGACAATAGCTATCGGCTGGTCAGATGGCCACTACAATGTCAACGTATTGAAAGGCGAAAATGCAGAAGGTTGTAAGTGACCGGGACTCAGGGTATTATGATCTGATTTCTAGTTGTTACGGTGCCTCTACCACAGCAGGAATCCCTCTTCCACGTCGAATGGTCTCACAATGGGAAAGTTATTTGTGTCGTCGATGTTGTAAGTCATCCTTTGGCTCGGCCATTTGTAATGGAGGAAAACGGTCGCACCCATATAATGTCGGCAGCAAAGGGAGATGATCTTCTCGCTTTAATTCTACCATTAAACTTACCTGGCTGGGTGTTTCGATGCGATCAACAAGGCATCGACACCATAGCGAGGCTATTCCATTGCACTTTTGGAATGGCTGACCTGTGAGGCAATTCCGAGTTGGAATTCGCCTACAGCTAAATTTTTGCGTGAGGGGCAGCGTTCGCGCAGCCCCGATAATTCTCGTGTTTCCAGAATGGACATGTCCATATGTATTCCTACAATTCACGAACTGGAGATCTTGTCCATGTGGGCGATTATGATCTACACGAAAAGCCGACGTCTGCCGGAAAAATGTTATTTCGACAGTAGATTTCTTTCGAAAAAAGAGGAAAAGAATTTAGAAAGCAGACAATCGAAGATGACGACAAGGGCGATTCTGAACCTGGCGGAGGACAAGAAGAAGACGTAAAAATGGCAAATTTGGATAAAGCTCTGAAAGAGAGAAACCGAAGGGTACGGAGAATCAATTTATCCGGAAAAAAAATGTATTTAGATCGGAGCTAGGAGAGTCTCCTCCTTTGGACCAGCCTCAGGGACGGCATTTCTCATAGCGACGGATAGAAATACGCTGTATACGATAAGTGATCAAGGAACGAAGGAGGAGATCTTCGAGGTAATGCATTATTTTTGGCAATAAAAAGGTTCAGTTCCATTCGCCGGCCATATTTCTCGGATATTATGACGAGAGAAATCTGCTGATGATAATGACTTCAGATCAATTCCTTCATCAATTGGAACAACAAGGAGACGACTGGAAAGAAAGATGGAAAGTCAAACTGGGTGGTAAAGCCATCGGAAATTACCGATTCTTACTCCTCGATGGATTATTTATCACCACCTTCCGGGCTCGGGAATTAAGAATTTGGGACCTGGCAGCAGAGGAGAGTGCTGCCTTGGCTCTTACTGTAAGTTTATCCACTATTACTGTAATATTGTTGCAGGACACCAAAGGCTTCTCTGAAGACGAAGTGACGACGTGTGTGGCCTATTCCCGTAGGAAAGGGGTCATTACAGCTGGGACAAGTTACGGTCGAGTGGCAAATTGGAGACGTCGGCATGGGGAAAAGCGATTAGAAGCCTGTTGGCGACTCCAAATGGCGAATTCCGTTGGGACAGAGGAATTGGAGGATGTCTCCTGGTCACCGCTGCATCCTGTCTTGGCTGTCAATACGGGGACGGGCATAACTATTCTCAGAGACGAACATAACATCGTTTCCATGAGAAATAAGGTACCCTTTTAATGGATAGATAAAGAAAAAAAGGATTTCAGATAGCTGTGATTCAATCTGGACCGACGTCTTTCACTTTGTTGAATGTAGCGACAGCAGTAAATCAAGAACTGAAGGTGGCTGCCCCGCCTGTTGGGATTCATGTGGCTGACAAGCAGCTAGTCATCTGGACAAAAGATTCCGTAAGTCGATGCAAAGAATGCTCTATAATATTTTATAGGTTTTAACGTACGATGTGCAGACATCGCTGGCTACCATTCAGTCGACGACATTCGCCTGCGTCACCTCCGAAGTCATCATCAATCAGCAAACTTTGTATTGTGTTGAAAAAGATAAAATTAATGCACGAACATTACAGGTAAATTTGTTGATATAATCTTATGTTTAGGATTTTAGGGAACTGTTAGACAGATAATAACCCTACCGGAAATGGAAGGTGATCCCGTCTTCCTAAGCCAGAATCGAAATTGGCTCGCTGTCGCCACTTCCAATGGATTTATTAGGATTTACGATGTTTCTAAAAAGTATTTTATCTGTTAAGCATTGTTATTTATGAATTTAGGGAAGCAAAACAGGAGCATCACTCAAAATATATCGTAGAGGCCATTGAAAGTTTCTGGAAATGGGCATCGGTCAAAATTAACATTGGCGGCAACCGGGTGGCTTGTACCTTCTATGAGGTACTCCTCTCCTTTTCTTTACTCCACTTCTTTAGGCTGAAAATGTTATAAGTGAAAAGGTCGTGGTCTTTGACGCCGAGACAGACACCGTGTCTTTTTTCTCATTTGACAAGGGGATGACGGACCAGCAGGAGTACGAAGCTGACGCTGAGTTGGCTGCCATACCTTCGCAGAGGCCAGTAACTGCTGCTGCAAGGTAAATTTTGAAGGTTTAATTACTGATATTTTCTAGAAAAATTGAACGAGAGCAATCACGTTATCGGATGATGCTTCACCGCCCGGGGTCAATTCATTGGGATGAGGCGGACGATCGCTTTCTCGTCTGTGAAGCGGTTTCCCACACGACTGAAATGGTCGAGAACATGGCAAAAGATTCTTAGGACTAGAAACTATCAAAAAGTATAGGTATTGTCGATGTTTGTGACAGCAGAGAATGGAATTCAACTGCATGATCTGACGAAAGTTTCTCCTGCCTGCGAAAAACTTATTGGTGTCGCGGTCCCTCAGATGTTTTTCCTCAAACGGGTCAGTCCTTCTACTTCCTGCCCTAATTTCTAATTTTAGTCAGAATTCGATGACGAAGAAATTCGAGGAGAAAAGACAATCGGTCGACTGGTAGTGGCCCGAACATTGAGAGAATTTGCCGGATTGGAACAATGCGATGAGAATACAAGAAAGGCCATGATGGACTTCTCTCTGTACTTGTCATTGGGACAAATGGACGATGCTTTCAAGGCCATAAAGTTCATCAAGAGTGATTCCGTCTGGGAGCAGATGGCTTCCATGGCCGTGAAAACTCGTCGACTCGATGTTGTCCAAGTCTGTCTCGGACATATGAAAAATATCCGAGGGGCTAGGGCTTTGAGACAAGCTCAACTTGATGGTTTGTAGCTTCTCTTTGGTGATTTTCTCTGTTTTAGGAGAAAATTCAGAGCTTCAATGTGCGGCCGTTGCTGTTCAACTAGGAATGATTGTAAATTGCCTCAATTAGTCGACGGTCCACCGTTTTCAGGAAGAAGCCGAAGCCATCTATGCTACACATGGTCGTTACGACAAGGTTAACTTGATCGAACAGGCTCAGGGACAATGGCAACAAGCCTTTGACATTGCGGCGAGACACGATAGAATCCACTTGAGGAATACCTGCTACAATTATGCAAAATTTTTAGAAGAAATGGGCGCCATTGACGAGGCGATACTCCAGTAAGGAGAGATCAAATTATATACAAAAAAATATTCAGTTATGAAAAATCGGAGACACATCAATTTGAAGTTTTGAGAATGTTAGGCACTCAGCCAAGGATGTTAGACAATTATATCAGGAGTCGACGAGACCCGTAAGCAATTCCTCTACCGTCGGCAGCTTCTTTCAGCGATATTCAAAGATTCTGGGCCAGATATTTAGAATCGAGTGGGGAGTATGAAGGAGCCGCAAATTTTTATTTAATTGCCAATGATATGCTCTCCTTTGTACGGGTCAAATCGATGCAGGGAAGGATAGACGAAGCCGCCAAAAAAGCAATGGACACCGGCGACCTGGCCGCCTGCTATCACATGGCAAAAGTCTACGAAGCGGAGAAAGAATACGAAAAAGCTGTCAATTTCTACACAAAAGCCAGGGCATACAGCAGTGCTATTAGAATTGCCAAGGTGTCGACTATTTCCCACAAAAAAAAAGAATCTATTGCAGGAACAAGATTTTAAAGATAAATTAGCTAATTTATGTCTCCTGTCGGGTGGAAATGACCTAATGGAGGCGGCCAGATATTACGAGAATATCCCCGGCTACGCACATCAGGCTGTCATGTTGTACCATAAGGTAGGAAAACGCACCCGCACCCATATAATCTCGGCAGCAAAGGGAGATGATCTTCTCGCTTTAATTCGACCATTAAACTTACCTGGCTGGGTGTTTCGATGCGATCAACAAGGCATCGACACCATGGCGAGGCTATTCCATTGCACTTTTGGAATGGCTGACCCGTGAGGCAATTCCGAGTTGGAATTCGCCTACAGCTAAATTTTTGCGTGAGGGGCAGCGTTCGCGCAGCCCCGACAGAAACATCAGAAGATCTTAAAAAGTTTAGGCTGGAATGATTGGACGAGCTTTGGATCTCGCCTTCCGTACAGAACAATTCAGTGCGTTGGATTTAGTCGTAAAAGATCTCGACGCCTCTTCCGAACCAACAACTTTAAAAGTTTGTTGTCTCTAGGAATCAATTTGACATCGATTACAGAGGGCTGCTGAATTCTTTGAGAGTAATCAAAATTACGAGAAAGCTGTCGAGTTGCTTTGTATGGCCAAGGCATATTCCGATGCTATCGCTCTTTGTAAGAGGAAAAATGTCCGAATTGGAGAGAATACAGCGGAATTGTTGACCCCTACCAAGGGTTATTTTAATTCGCTGATTGAAAATTAAAATATTCAGAGTCGACTCCAAACGTGGCAGAGAGGAAGGAGCTTCTCTTCGCCGTTGCGGAACTTTGTATCCAACAGGGGGCTTACATCCTGGCGGCTAAGAAATACACTCAAGCTGGTGATAAAATAAAGGCAATGAGAGCTCTTCTTCGATCCGGCGACACCCAAAAAATCCGCTTCTTTGCCAATACAGCAAGAAGCAAGGAGATCTACATCTTGGCTGCGAATTATCTCCAGTCGACGGATTGGAAAGGCGATGTTGAGATTGTCCGCGACATCGAGGTCTTTTATGCCAAGGCCCAATCCCCGGAACACTTGGCTAATTTCTACATTGCCTGCGCACATGTGAGTGTTTATTGCCGGATCTTATCCTCGCCCGTAATCGGACAAGTAACAGAATATGAGAAGGTGACACCGGGGGTGAGAACTGTTGCGCAACTGGCAATGGGTCACGGTGTCCGATACATTACACAACAAAAAAAAGACAAATATTATAGATGGAAATAGAAAATTATAACGACTTTGACAAGGCTGGTAGCGCTCTCCATCAGGCACAACTTTGCTTAGAAAATGCATTGAAAAAGGATCCGGATAATCGCGGTCTCGTCGAGATACAGCGACAAGTCATAGGACATTTGAAACAGTTGGAAGAATTCCAAAAAATTAAAGGGTACGGAAGATTTGATCCTGTAACGGAAAAGGAAAATTGCAGAGTTTATTCAAAAGATCCAACGGATGCCGTTAGGCAGCTACAGGGGTTGGCGGAGGCTGCTGATCAGGATGACGTGATCAAACCGAGTCACATATTTGCCCTATTAATTGCTCACCATGGGGGGAAAGAAAACTGGACGCAGGTTGGTTTTTAAATAGAAATTTTGAGGTAGATATTTAGGCGTATCGATGTATACAACAATTGAAGAAACAGATGCCCAACTGTAATTTGCCCGATTTGGTCGATCCCGTCCTCTTGGATAAGGTAAGCAATGGCCAGAGGAGACATCACTTCTGCATATTATCAGCAGGCATTTTTTTCTTTCTAGTAGGATAGTAGTTCTCGACAAGATTATAGGAGTGAGCCGAGGGGAACCGAGGTCGTCGATGTTGTCGACCGTTAACTGATCCCCTCGACTGAGAAGATGTAGTCACGATTACGAGCTTACCAAAAATATTAATAACTAACCAAGTACTAGCAAAAATTCAATATTTTCCAGATTTGTGATGCAATGAAAGTCGAAAGAATAACCGCCATGCAACCGACGGGTGCCGAATCAGATGACGAAAATGAAGAAGTTGACTTCTCCCATGCAATGAAACGACAACAAGCGCTCTGAGAATTTTCTCGTGTATATCAAATACGGTTACTGTAATGTGATTGAATCGTCTACTCAATATATTCGGCAGATGTGTGTTTAGTCACCTTGAGTTGTTGTATCGGCTGGCATTAGAATGAGCCGCGGCGTGGGAAACGATGTGCTTACCCAAACAGAAACGGAGGGACAGGTAGGAATCCTTTCATCTGGCCGGCACTCCAAAAAACTTTGGCTAAACTTATCAGGTCATGCGGAAAAATGCAAAGACTTTGTAACAAAAACTTGGTATCATTTCGTGGGTTTGGTCTCGACTTTACAATCATGTCTGCGATATCTCCCGAATTGGTGGCTCAATTGAAAAAATTTTTGGATTTGCCGTGTCCAATGGACATAGCTGAAAACCTGATGAAAGAAGTCGGAAATCTTGCTGTGACAGCCGATTACCAAGATGATTCTCCCGGTCGGCCTAACAGTACTCGGCTCTTCCCTTGAAATTGATCTTAAGTTCCCAGTCTTCTGATCTTTTTTCTTTGTAACTGCACTCCTCTCCCGATTATGTGACTTCCCGCTTGTCCATATGTCCAAATGATTGGCTATCCCTTCTCAGTTTACATTCCAGATATCTTCGTACAATATGTGGAGCAGCAATTTCCGGTCGCTATCCGAAATAAACATAGACTGAGCCCCCGCCCTCCCGGTCTCCGATTCGCCCTGCCGATGACTCCGCCCCCCAAATTTTTCTTTTCTCGTATCCACTGTAATTGTTGTCTCTTGTTACAACACACTGTTCTTTGCATTTTATTAATTGTTACAGTAATCCATAATATTTTTCAGATACAGTGGCGGATGCTGCTGGGTGGATTTCCTCTACAATTTGGTGGTCGAGTCGAGCGAGAGAGAAAACCAAAATGTGCCAGATGCCGGAATCATGGGCTTGTCAGTTGGCTCAAAGGGCATAAGAGGCACTGCAAATACAAGTTAGTTTTTCTCCATCTTATCTCGGGAAGATACAGTCGCTGCAAATTTTCCCTTCTTGGCTCCAGATTAGAGAATTTTCTTTATATCTTTTCTTTGTGGAAGCCTTGTGCCCACACTCGTAGAATCTCGGCAGCTGTTCGCAAAGACCCTACCATATTCGCATTGAGCTTCGATAAAAGTTATCCTTAAGGTAGCAAATAACCAACTCTTCCAATGAAGTGGTTGAGAAATTTTGTAAAGCCAGTGAAATGCTGGCAGCTAATGAAAAGGGTACAATTGGGTCTCAAATGTTCCCCTATTTCCGCGTATCTATTTTCCAATGGCGTAATGCTTGATATTGTTGCGCTTTCAGCTTATACCTATCCTTTGCTCTTATGTTACAGTAATCCCTAAAGTTCTGTCGCGCGCGAGAGGTAAATATCGAGGTGTGCAGGACTCTCGATTGATAGGGACACTCGAAGTGAGCCGATTAGAGCCAGGCTTGGGAAGCACAAATACAGACATTCGGTGCTGATACCGAGCATGATTGTTGAGGTGTGAGAAGTGGCAGCTGGTCTATTGAATCAGCTGAGATGGGGACAAAGAAACCCACTGTGGATTACTGTAGCCATTTAAAGGGACTCTGACAGATGTTTGAATTCGCGGGCAATTGGGTACTGTATTTAGCCATCGCGCAATAATACTCCTTTTTCCAAATTTAATTTTGATGTTCTTTTAATAATTTTTGCTGCTAAACTTGTTGCAAATATTTTAGTAATTATTTTGACATAAAAGAAATGATAGAAAACTACATATTTTGAGCAAATCCGAGAGGAAGAAACTGGAAGAACAGTAAACGCGCTCTAACTCGTCTCCACTTTGTAGACGAGTTGGAGCGAACTTACTTGCTGTCAGAGTCCCTTTAAAGAGACCAATTTATAGAGAATGCGCCTGTGAAAAATGTAACCTCATTGCTGAAAGGCAACGCGTTATGGCGGCACAGGTGGCTCTAAAACGAAAACAAGCTACTGAAGATGCAATAGCTCTTGGATTACGGTAATTTTGAAGGAAGATTAGTGGAAAAATGAAAATTTTAGGGTAGTAGCAGGTCAGGCAATTGATCGTCTTCCACAAGGTCCTGTATGGAATACTGGAGGAGAAGAAGATGATGAAGAAGATTGTAAAAATGAAGCCGCGTCAAGAAGTCCATCTCCGCCGGATTGTACTCCACCAAAAAAGACAAAAGACGACAGGATTGCATCTGACCGAATGGCTCCTTTAGAATTATTGGGAATATTATTTGAAGAGCAAGAAAAAAGAATATTGGATCTGGTCCTGGAAGGATGTAATGGCGATGTGCTTCAAGCAATTGAACATCTTGCATCGGCTAGAAAATTAAAACAAAATAATAAGGTAAAAAGGAGATTTTAAAAATGGAAACAATATTTTAGATTCTACCACTCTCACCGAGAGATCAATTTCCAGATTATTCGAATTTTATACAAAACATGACCAAAGCTCCGTTTTCGATGGAAGCTCTATTACAGGTAATTGATGCAGACTCTCAAAAAATATATTTAAAGCGACCTACTTTTACATTTCCCTGGTCTCCAATGTTTCCTGCTGCTCCATTGGATTTGAGTCGTGGCGGGAGTGATTCTTCAACTTCTCCTAATACCAGCCTTGAATAACTGATTGATATTTATTTATTTTCACCTTCCCGAGCTTACTAAATTACAAGTGAAATTGTGGTTGTTAAAATAAAGACTTTTTTCTTGGATAGATTACGGTATGTTTTTAGAGAGATTGCGTGTGACCGTTGCATAACTGATGAGGTCAATCTAACAAAGACAGCTGACACCAGTAAGTCAAGCAAACAGAGAGCCGACGAGAGTTGAATAATGCCATTGTTATGAAGACGATTTGAAATTTAATGGCGATAAAACCGACGGGTCATAAAATTTTCGAGAGCTCTATTTCCTGAGAAAATCAAGCCGCAGTCACTATTCTCTACGTGTTCCTAAGATGTGCTCGTGCTATTTTCTTCTGTCAATCAAAATGTGAAATTGAAAGGAGTATTTAGCACGATTGCTGAAGGAACTATAATTTATTGTCAAAAATATTTACACATTTTTCAATCTGAATCAGATGAACTTTCGTAATCGGCTAGACCTTGCAATCCTCCACTGGTTACGTCGTTTTTAGGCTTGATTTCTGGTTTTTCTTCTTCTATAAAAACAGGGATTCGATTAATAAAAAAGAGTGCAATGCCTTGATGTTCGTTAAATTCAGGCTCTTCAACTTTACATATTACCACGTCGTCGTCATTTATTTCTTGGGTTTCTTCAAGTTTTTGCTTTTTACGCACAATTCCCAGGCTGAGAGCTTTTTTCGACGAGGAACCAAAATTAAACTAGAAGTATGCCTTAATAAAAGTTTTAAACACAAGTTCACCTGCTCATTTATATTTTTATCTCGATTTTGTTTTAGATTCCTTTTTAATCGTTCTGCTGATGTGCTTGGTTCTTGTGCCGATGTCGACGGACCGTGTGAATCAAAAATACGCCTGGTTATAACAGCGCTTCGTTCTTCTTCTTGTCTTTCATCAAAAGCTAAAGGAGATATAAATAATTCGACTGAAAAATAAACCTACTCTTTACATCAGAATATCTTTTCAGCATTGCAGCTACTTTTTGGTCTTCTGGAGCGTCAGGTAACAATTTGATACTAAGAGAAGACCGAGCCAATAAATCATTATCTTTGGCACGTTGCTCATTTAAATCCTTCTTTTCGCCCTAAAAAATTCAATTGAAATAAAAAAAACTAGCTTACTCTAAAGCGTGCTCGTAATATTGAATTAGCTTCGAAATCATCTCTCATCCGTTCATTTAACCATTCTAATTTTTCAACACGAGTTTCTTCTGATTCTGCTACTTTTTTATCCTAAAAGGCGCAATGAATAGATTATAAATACTTACATCATGCTCGTGTTCAGCTTTAAACATAGCATCTGCTCCTAGTTTTAAATTTAAAGTTCTGTCAACAGCTCCTAATTGTTGTATTGTCGATGGATCATATCTTTTCTCTTGTCTACTACATCCTTCCACTAATTCATAGTCAAAATTCTTCGGATCCGTTCGGATTACAAAATAATTGTCACAAAGGTGACATTTCATTCGAAATTCATATAGAGGCGTCGTATAATAATGCCCAACCTGTAAAAATATCTATGCATAAATACAATATCACTTACTCTCTTCTTTTCAGCATTATATCTAACGCCCATACCAATATGATTATGGCATCCTAGACACCAAATATTAAACGGCATCTCAAATCTGATGATAAGAATTCCTTGGCCAAGTTTGGCCGCTCTTTCTCGAAGAGCATGAGTTCCATGATATTTGTTAAGGCTCTTGTGCACCTTATAGTTAAAATCCGGAGGGTAATAAAAGTTTTGTCCTTTTCGTTCTCCCATTTTCGAAGCTCTAAAATGTTAATCAATAATAATAACAAAGTAAAGATCACAGATAAAATTGGTAAAGACCCAATTAATAAAATGAAATAAAAACAAAATTAAATATATATTTTATAATATGATCCCAGAGATCAAAATGGCAAGATGAGAAATTCAAAGCACCCGAAATTGTTTAATAGCACCTTACCTGGACCCTTATAAAAATTACTAAATCTAATCTACAAAAATTCCTAAGGCTTCGGCTTCTAATACTGAGAATGAAGCATTTTTAGGATTAATAATTCGACGAGAATCTGCTTTATCAAATTTTGGCTTCTCTGTTCTTGTATGCCAAACGAACACCTTTGTACAACGATTCGCCATCGGTTCTAGATCTTCCCTACTCAAACCAAGACTTTGTAGAAATTGTGATTCCTGTAAACGGTAATATACATACGCTTAAAAGACTACCTGATAACCTCGAGGCACGTCATATTTGAATCCAGCATCCAAATTCTTTACTATCAATGTAACATTGACGGCAAAAGCAGCCATATCAATAGGAAAAGGCCGTTCCGGTTTCCAAACTGCATTGAATCCACTAACAGTACCATTTTCGGCTAACACTGGCGTCTCCACAATTAATCCTCCAACAATTCCAACTGGCCATACACCTGCTTGTTTAATATTTCGGATTTCTTGAAAGAGCCGTAAATCATAGGTGTTGTCGTCATCCCCAAAGTAAACTGCTCCCGAATTAGCTGTTTTAAGTTGTGTTCTGGAAAAGTATGAGCTAATAAGAAAAAAAACCAACCTGATCCAACTTAAAGCAAGATTTCTTTGATCGACACCACGTGGAAGATACCAATTTGGCTGTGAATATTTCATTTTATGTTCAGGAGGTGTAAAAGCATTCAAATGTGTGAATTGCACCTTGCTTCTGCAATAAGAATGCAAATATATAATAGAAGATAATAAATACCTTTTGAGAAGTCGTCGAATTGAATCAGAAGGTTGCTCTGCATCTTCTACTACGATCCAATGCAGTTTAGGTACATGCGATAGTGTGTAGGAAAGTCGTGTCATATCTGCTTTCTGCCCTGGCCGAAAATGTGTTGGTGTTATAAAATATATAGTGTTTTCTGACATTCTCGATGAAGATATTAAACTTGTCTTGTCTTTTATTCTATAAATGCAAGGTTTCTAATAATCTATTGACTTACAGCACCTCCAATTGATCTGTTTTCTTCTGTAATCGAACTATTTCTCTTTCTTTTGTCAATAAATCCATACGTATTAAATCTCGCTTTCTTTCTAAACTAGCAACCTAAACAGCTGATAATGATAGACAATTTGCGGACAAGCCTGTGCATCCAAAGTCATTTTATCTTCGTTAAATGTTTCAACTCTCATAAAAGTTAAGTACACTTGAAAAAGAAAGAAGAATAATAAAGCTGCGAAAGCTCTAAACCACCATTGGTCTGTGATATTAGCCATATTTAGATCTAATTACCTAAATATATGAAATTTTCCATAATAAAAGCAAGAAATAGGAGGAAATGGTGTTACAACGCAATGAAAGCAGAAATTTCGGAAATCCACAAAAAAGGGGGCGGAGCATGGGCGCGCGTGCTATGATTTCGGGGATTTTCAAACTTTCAGTTTTTATTTATTTTTGTCCCCTTTTTTATTTATTTCTTCAATCCTTGTTTATTTCTTCTGAAGCAAGCTTATATTTAGGTGTGCATGGACAGAAGGTATGACTCCGATAATCAGTGGTATATTTCACCTGTACTCAACTTAACTGATTGGTTGGAAGCAGCTTATAACAAAGAGAAAGAAGTCCATGGTTTGCTTTTTTTATTCTTACACTGTTAGTCAATTATAATTCCAGATGTATTCGCAAGACCTCATCATGAAGTAAAAGAAGAAAACGCCCATCAAATTCAAATGCAAAATGATTTTGCTGATTTGGCTGGATGCACCACTAGTACTGCGAAGCGTTTGTTTGAAAAAGAATTGAGGTTAGTTGCAAATGTAAATGTTGATTTCTTTTAGATTAGATAATTTTGTACCAGAGGGAGTTCCATACAGACGAAGGTGGGATGAAGATATGGCAGAAGACCAATTCGCAATGAACTCTACAAGTAATTTGGTCACCCATCAGTAAGAATAACATAAATTTTTAGCAACATATTTCCAGGAGAGTAATAGAACGAGTAAAAGATCAGCTACAGAATATGCAATATTGGAAGAAAAATGAATTTCAACGAAAATGCAAATATTATCGATTTGGACAATATGACTATAAGGTTAGTAGTATGCATTATCCCATATATTGTTTTAGTTACAACGGCCATTTTCTGAATGGAATGACCCAAATTCGAAAGATGTTATTATGATGGTGGATGTTATGATTCCGCACAATAAAATGCTTTCTGCAGAAGAAGCCTCCAATTGTCGTGTGGTATTGACTTCGCCTTACTGTGTTACTTAAATGACTTTAGATACAACCCCAAACTACATTTATAATCAGAGGTGATATGCTCCTTTCTACTTTAAAACAAAGAATTGTAAGTCCGTTGTATTTTCTAAGTTATAAGAGTTTCAGTTTTGTGTAAGCGATATGGTCGTAGAATTAGAAGAAGGTAAAGAAGATGAACCTCCAAATATGGAAGAATCTCATGCTATGAAATTTCCATCAGCTTTTATATTTATTAACGATACATTTTATGTAGATTTTTCAATGGAAGGGCAGACTGATATTTCTGCGTAAGTTTATCACATTCTCTTCTATTTTTTTTCAGACCTATAAGAGAATTTATGGCTCGAAAGAAAATTTTCGATCCTGTAAGTGCTGTCCCGATGGAAGGAGTCAGGATAATCGATTTGAAATTACGGTATTTCCATTTATTTTCTTATAAAAGCCTTTCTTTAGATTAGGACAACCATATTTGTATATGCATTCTGGCACTTGTGAACATCTTCTAATTTTCCACGACCTTTCATTATTACATAAGAGTGATGAGCAAGATATTTCTAAGTATCCTATGGTTGCTTATGAGAAATTTGGTGATACAAAATGTTCTGCCTGTAAAAGTGATTTTGCCACGTAAGTTCTTTTTTTGCTGGATATTATAATTGTTTTTAGAGTTCAAGTTTTGGATAATGAGCGATTACCCCAGCAAAGTATGGTATTCTGTGATCAATGTTTTAAAGATTTCCATTTTTTCCATGGCCAAAAACTTGGCTCTTTCAAAGCTTATCCTTTCTTCCAAATGAATAGGCTTGGTGTATTTGAATAAAAATATATTTTTTTCCTAAATATTTTAGAATTCTCTTGGAGTACTAACTTTTATTATATCATTCTACTATTTTACTTGTTCATATAGTTTCAGATGCTTCATGATTTGGATGATAATGTTCCACAAAAGGAATTTGTTGTAATACAATATCCTGGAATTATTCGCAATTTGGATAACGCTTTGAAAACACTTGGTGGACTTAATACAATTAGCCAGGTATATTTAGCTCTTATTATTTTCTTATGTGAATTGTAGAATCATTTTAATAATAAGAGCTTGGAATTGCGTCACACTCCAAACAATCCATATACTAGCTGCTTGACTTCGGAAAAGAAGATTGATGCTAATGTGAGCAACTGTTTAGAACTATTTTTATTTTCAAAAAATATTCCAGGTTACCTCAGGAACAGTTCGAATTGTTATTAAAATCAAAAGAAAGAAAAATGATCCGTCCGTGACTAAAGCAGAATGTCTAGGATTGGTAAAAGTTTTAATTAATTTTACAAAATATAAATAATTTAGGTCAACTATTTGTATACATTTGAATCTATGTGCGATTTCCAATACATACCTTTGAAAAGAAAGACGGATAATGCAGACCGTTATGTTGATCTTCTTCCTAGTCTTATACCTACAAGTATTGAAACTTCGTTAAGTTGGTAAGTTTTTCTATTTTCTCTTTTACTTTTTTTGATTGTTTAGGTGGAAAAATGAGGATGATCCGAGTATACAAACATCACTCTTTCTACCCCCGTACCAATTTAGCCGGTACAATTTATTTTTGTAACGTCAGAAACCCGTTTAGATACAATACTCCCTCAAATAAAATATTATGTCGAGAAACCGATTTTAGTGCAGAAAAAGCTAAAAGAAAGACTGGCCATGGGCAAAGTAAACCATTTAAAGTTCATATTGTAATAATATTTTTAGATTTGAGAACCGAACGAAAGGCTTTATCGGTTACAGTATTAGCTGATGGATTATTCCCAGAAAACCCAACCAAAGAAGCCGTCGATGACGCCGACTTCAGGTTATTCTATTACGAATTAATGATAATCCGAAATTTAGATGTAAACATCCTGAACCTCATCAAATGTTGGCAAATTTGTTTGATGAACGGCCAATGTGGACAAGGGTAGCAATTGCTTATAGAACAAAGCTTGAAGATTTATTGATAAAGTAAGTGATTTAGAATAATTTTTGACTATATTTTTTTTCAGATCTCTTCTGCAAAAATATGCTTTTTACATCCAATCAGGTCCATGGGGAAGGTTGTGGTGTAAATTTGGCTACGATCCACGCGTTGACGAAAATTCAAGGCAGTATCAAACGCTAATGGTGTCCTTTCGTCAGCATACTAAAATTCCTGAAAGGCAAAGACTAAAAGTATCAATGGACAGAAGTGGGGGCCGACAGGATAACAAAACGCTGATTAATTATGTTTATGAGCCAGGCTAGTTTCTTTTCTAATTAAAAATTTTTAAATTTTAGGACATTTACCAAAAGTTCGACAAATGTGGTATAGTATTTGCGATATTCAATTACCATTAGCACAAGAAATATTAATTAGAGAATTTCCTCTACCGCAAAATATTGCTAAAGAAGGTTGGATTCCCGAGGTATGCTACTTTTTTTTAATTAAGTAAAGTTTTTAGGAAGTGTTGAAAGAATTACGATCTCAAATCAAAGAAGATGTACAAGGTACAACAGATGAAATGGATGGAAATGAAGAAGATATGGATATTACGGATGATTTTTGATGTATTCACTTAACATAAATTTATTTTGCAGATAATAATCTCTTTTTATAATGATATTTCAATTTGAATAGATACTCGTAAATTAATTTAGTCGTCCAAATCATATCCCAAAATAGGTGCAAGCCATTTTTCAACTTCTTCGACAGGTTTTTCTTTTCTTGCGGCATAATCAGCTACCTAAAATGATCTTCGTCTTCGTATAAAAGAGTCGGGTTACCTGATCTTTATCTATTTTTCCTACAGCAAAATATTGACTGGAAGGATTAGCAAAAACCAAAGCCGAAACAGAAGCAGCCGGTAACATAGCCAAATGTTCGGTGAGTTCCATGCCAGCCTCTTCGGGCTTGATCACTTCCCAAAGCGTTCTTTTTTCTGTGTGATCCGGCTGTGTTGGATATCCAGGAGCTGGACGAATTCCATCATATTTTATAGCCAACAAATCTTCCGGCTTGAGTTCTTCTTGTGTGGAATAACCCCAGAAATGGATACGGATTTCACGATGAAGATATTCAGCAAAAGCTTCCGCCAATCGATCAGCCAATGCTTTTACCATGATGCTGCCATAGTCATCGTGATCTTTTTCTAATTCTGCCGTACATTTTTCGGCTCCAAGGCCGGCTGTACAGGCAAACATTCCCAGATAATCTTTTGGTCGACCTAAACTTTTTTTCCTTATTTTCTTCCACTTATTTTTACCATTTTCCAGTGGTTTTATAAAGTCTCCAATAGACAAATGTGCTTGGTCGTGTTCCCTTCCAGACTGCTGTCTTAGCCCATAAAAGGTGGCTTTTTTCTTGCCATCCTCAAATATTTCAATATCTTCTCCATTCGATCCAGCTTCATAAAAACCCAGTACAGCATTAGCTGTCACAATTTTTTCGTCGATTATCTTCTTCAGCCATTGTTGAGCATCCTACAAATTTTTTTACTACTAGCCATGTTCCTCAACCCACCGCATAGACTTTCTTTGCCTCTGCTCCAACTTGTTCATCGTTAAAAATTCGAGGATAAGCTCGATTTGGATATTTTCCTCTCAGTTGCCAAACATCGAAGAATGGCTTCCAGTCGATGTACGGGATCAATTCATTCAGATCAAAATTACGGATTTCATGGCGACCAAGGAGCGATGGCTTTACTACAACATTTTTTTAGCCAAATAATGGGAAAATGTACCTGGTTCATATTTAACCCAATCGATTTGCAACTTCTTTGCCTTTGCTGTCTCATAGGCAGTGAAACGGCGATCCTTCAACGATTCGTAATGTTCTTGTCTAACCTAAAATGACAATTTTTTTAAAGGAAATGTAAATAATCAAAGTTCTATGTTCAAAAATCGTAACCCTTTTGGCAAACGATCCTCACCTCTTCATAATCCTCCTGCAGATCTTGGATAAAAGCATCTCTAGTAGTTTTATCAGTCAGTGAAGAGCACTAAAATGACAGATGTTTGTCTGATTTGATGTTCTCCCACCACGACGACCGATTTACTGGCATCTAGACAATGTACCACGGGAGAAAAATACCGAGGTGAGATCTTGACAGCCGTGTGTGTCTTCGATGTTGTGGCTCCTCCAATCAACAATGGAATTTGTAGATTGTGCCGTTGCATTTCCTTGGCGACATGGACCATTTCATCGAGTGAGGGCGTGATCAAACCGGAACAGCCAATAAAATCTGCCTTATTCTCAATTGCTGACTTGATTATCGTCTCGCAAGGTGTCATCACTCCCAAGTCAATTACCTAAAACTCATCTCGTTTTTATAGAAGACCTTTCAGACCTTGAAATTATTACATCCTAAGACAACACCGACAATGTTTTTCCCAATGTCATGGACATCTCCTTTGACAGTGGCCAGGACGACAGTCCCCTGGTAGGGGCTTTCATCGCCCGTCAAACCCATCTTAGCAATGTTTTCTTCTCTCTCCTTATCCATGAAGGGAATCAAATGTGCTACAGCCTTTTTCATCACTCTAGCTGATTTAATAACCTAGAAATCGATTGCTCTAACCATGAGTGGAGATTAAACCTGAGGAAGGAACATTTTCCCGGAGCCGAACAGTTCTCCGACAACTGCCATTCCATCCATCAAGGGCCTCTCGATGACGTTCAACGGTCTTGGATATTTATCCGTCATCTGTCGACATTCTTCCGTGTCTTCCACCACATACGTGTCGAGTCCTTTGACCAACGCGTATTTCAGTCTTTCTTCTGCTGAAAAACTTCTCCACTCTTCTTGTGCTTTTTCTTTGGCATCTCCTTTCCCCAAAGTTTGCGCCATTTGAAGCATTTTTTCTGTTGCATCGGGATCTCGATTGAAAAGGAGATCTTCGCAAAGTTTGAGCAATTCTTTAGGAATATCTTCATAGACCGGGAGAGCACCCGCATTGACGATGCCCATATCCATTCCAGCGTTGATGGCATGGAAGAGAAAGGCCGAGTGGATGGCTTCGCGGATGACTTCCATCCCACGGAAGGAAAAGGAAACATTTGACACACCGCCTGACACATGTGCTCCGGGAAGATTTTCCTACAATAAAAATGATTGTATGAAGGGGGCACAGTACCCTGATCATTCTGGTAGCTTCGATGAAATTTATTCCATAATTGGCATGTTCTTCCATTCCAGTTCCAATGGTCAGGATATTTGGATCGAAAATGATGTCATAAGGATCGAAGCCAACTTCTTCCGTCAAAATTCTGAAGCATCAATCCAATAGGTCAACATTTCCCCTTACCGGTAACTTCTCTCACAGATTTCATACTTTCTGTCCGTCTCAGCTGCTTGTCCTTCCTCGTCGAAGGCCATCACCACGACGGCGGCTCCATATCTTTTAATCAGCCGGGCCTAGAAGCTCTTTCATTCCAGTATTCAATTGCCCTCTTACCCGCTGTTTGAAGGCTTCTTCCCCTTCTTTCAGGGAAATAGAATTCACAACACATTTTCCTTGACTATTTTCCAAACCAGCGATGATCACATTAAAATCAGAGGAATCTATACAAAGAGGAACTTTGGCCACATCTGGCTCCGAGCCGATTAGACGCAAGAATTTTCCCATGGCATAGGGACCATCCAATAGACCTTAAAATTATATTTTTCTATGAATCTACAAGAAAAATTCTACCCTCGTCCATATTTACGTCCAATATCTGTGCGCCATTTTCGACTTGTGTCCTGGCGACATCAATTGCCACCTGAATACTGTAACTCTTAGGTCATAACTGCTTTCCCACGTCGTATTTCTCTCCTTTAATAAGGTTACAGAATCTCCGGGATCCCGCCACATTGCATCGTTCACCAATATTGATAAAGTTTGAATCAGGACCGACGATCATTGGCTCCAATCCGGCGAGGAGCATTTTCCCCGCATGAGGGTCGACTTCCGGAATTCGTGGCTTGATTCCCTTCAAAGCTTTGGCCATGGCAGCTATGTGATCGGGCGTTGTTCCACAACAACCTCCGACGATGTTCAGGAGACCATCTTGGGCATAGCCGCGGAGAACTGCCGCCATCTGCTCAGGAGTCTCGTCGTATCCTCCCAGTGCATTTGGTAGACCTGGAAAATCGTTTAAAAATGTTCATAAGGGTTTGTACCTGCATTGGGATAGCAAATAATGAGTTGGTCTGAGAACATTGACATGGCTTCAATGAATGGCCGCATGTCCTTAGCTCCTAGGGCACAGTTCAATCCGACTGCACAAGGGTTACCCTATAAATTTGTTATTTTATTAAAGAAAAAGTATCTAACCTGTCGTGTAGCAATGAGGAAAGCTTCTCCTGTTTGTCCGGAGAGTGTTCGCCCAGAAAGATCGACAATTGTCCCAGAGAGGAAGACCGGCACCTCCTCCAGCTCTAAGCGATGATTCAACAAATGGACAAAACCTCCCCTTGTCCCCATAAAAATATTTAATCACCCTCATCTTCAAAGAGACTTCTGATAGCGAAGAGAGCTGCCTTGGCATTGGCCGAGTCGAAGACTGTCTCCACTAGGAGGACATCCGCTCCTCCTTGAAGTAATGATCTCGCCTGATCGCCGTAAGCCTTGACTAATTCTTGGAAGGCTGGAATAGGCATTATTCTATCATTTAAAGAGATAACTCACTAACGTTACGGTAATCTGGTTTTTCTACTGAAGGAGAAATAGACAATGTCTTATTGGTAGGTCCAATTGCCCCGCAGACAAAACATCGTCGACCTGCAAAGTCCTTTCAGTATCTCGTAATACTGACCGGTTTCTTTCTGGACATCTTCACATGCTCTTCTGGCTACTTGCGCTGACTGATAATTAATATCGTGAACCAAATGCTCGGTCTCATAGTCCGCTTGGGCTATTGTTGTCCCAGAAAAAGTATTTGTCTCTATGAAATCTGCCCCAGCTTCCAAATATAACTTGTGGATCTTGTAAATGATATCTGGTCGAGTTAATGACAACAGATCGTTGTTCCCCTTCAAGGGTCGAGAGTGTTCTGCTAGCAGTTCTCCCCGGAAATCTTTTTCTTCCAGATGTTCTCGCTGAATCATTGTACCCATAGCGCCATCGATCATCATGATTCTCTCCTTCGACAGGGCCGAGATCTCGTCGAAGATTTTACTTCTCTTTCCCATGATCTGAAAATATTGATCTGATGAGGGAGGAGCTTTGTGTTTGGATCCCTACGGGGAAGAAGGCATGAGTACATTTATAAATTGTAACGGGGTGATGCAATCTGATGGGAAATCTCGTCATTTTTTGGGGAAGACTATAGGCGCATTTTTAGCCGGTCGGAGGTCGCGCCATCGACGGAAAAACATATCGCGCCGATTTGAACTTTGTACGATGGGAAATGACCAGTGGATAAGAGAGCAGAGCTATTTTCGATAAAAAGATAATAATAAGACTGTTTCAAATAGCAACTATTAAAAAAGGGAATTGAGTATGGAGAACACGTGGTCATCGCCGGACTCTCCGTATAATGACCCCGCGAACCTGACGGGGAGGGCAGCGGCAAGAGAGATAAGCAAAGGGCGGAGAGAAAAACGAAGGACGGTACACTTTGAGATGATAAAAATGTCTGGAAATTCCCTTTTAGATGGGAAATTCTACAACAAGAAGTGAAAACAGGTTGGATCAATAATAAACACAAGCGGGGAGGATGGACACGCTTTTCTACAGATTTATCGAGGGCAACTGTATCTCTGCAGAAGACAGGTGTCTGTAATCTGACTACGTAGGCAACTGAAGTATTGTATCGGATAAATTACAGAAAGACAACGTTTTAATTAGACTGTCGAAGAAAAAGGAGAAGAGAATCTGGCAGGAAGGAGAGCTTCTGCGGTACCAGTGGAACAGGATAACTGTTTGGCTAGGTAACCACTGCTGATAATCCAACTGGGAGGAGGTGATCACAGATGGGCACTTTTAAGACTTACAAATAAGGTAAAGTAACGACTTTCCTGGAAAAGAATTCGCGGCAGCAATCGGCTATCTTCACATCCTATGATTTTTTACCAAATTTTTATTTGGGATTTCGAGGAGGCATGGAAATCCGTGGAGGTATCGGAAAACTGAAATCACGTTCTTGCTCCTCTCGACGAGCTGATCACAATGGTATAAATATATTTTCCAGAAGTCCAGATTTTCTTGAACCCATCCTCCCAAATGCCCATTTGGCCGATGACCTCAATCTTCCCATTATGTGGCGCCCCTACCCTGATGGGCATACTTCCAGGCCTTCTCCTTGTGAACTAGACATACCATCATGATCAGCATAAAAAAATGTGTGACCAATAGAAAAAAGTTATAAAAATGCATAGTTTTAGGATTCTATGGACCAAGATAGCCCATTTCCCTATGATTCCGATGATTTTTTTAACAAAATTTTTATTTGGGAATTCGTGGAGGCCTTATTTGGGATAATTTCCTTGGCAGTCCTTCCCACTTCCAGATGGCAAGCTCTCTTTGCCCAGTGTCGGTTTCGAAACATCCAGTGAAACGAGATGCTCGTTTGAATGGCCGTGTTGTGTTGAGAGAGAATTGATCAGCTGGCCTCTCTCACGCGGTAGGTAGTCATCTCGCGAGCACACACAGTTGATTCCTATTTCCACATGTTCTCCGAACTTTTACTTTGATGATTCAATGTTTGATACAAATTCTCGTATTTCTTTCCCTATTATGAAGAGAAAAACGCTTGAATATGGGTCAAATTCCAGGTGTTTGTTGACATTTCAGCGTCATCAGCTGTTTCTCGCCCATATTTCGTGCGAACGGGAGGCGACAGTTGAAAATCGCGTTCGTTCTGTCTTATTTTCTATTGTTTCTATGGTTTCCAGCTCTTTTTCCCAGATTGTCTTTTCTCGCGAAATACGCCATTCTTTTCAGATATGGCCTTGTTTGAAGATAATTATTGTAGACTGACGCCAGAAGAGTTGGTCATCAAGACATTTTACTTCCCAACTGGGAAAAATAAAGTGAGTTTTAATTTTAATAAGCGAAACATGGGGAAAACTGACTGAAGAATGAAAAAAGTCTTCGACTTCCCCAGGGTTACACTCAAGTCGTGTCGTGTCACTCAATTTGACATCGACGCTAGAGATAAAAAAACATGTGCCGAGTCGAGATGATCATGTATTTTTCCACTGTTTCGACCCGACTTTGTTCGAGTTCGACATCGACGTCGAATTGATTTTCTCGGCGCAACTCAACTCGACCCGTCGTCGTCACCGATTTTCCAGTGTCGAGAAGGTTCGAGTCGACGCACGTTACTTCATCTGCATTCATATCAAACCTTCCCCATTTCCAGAGCATCAATGTCAAGACCATTCGTGGTGTTTATTTTGAAGAACAACAGATGTGGAAGCATTGCGGTAAGGTCAAAGGCTGGGGAATGAGTTTTTCTCCATGTTGGTGGGCTTGCGATCTGCGCCGTGGTTGGCATGGCAAGGAGCTGTCCTATTATAATGTGGTCATCGACTGCGGAGAGAAAACATACAAGGGATTTACTGTCAACCTCCTGACGACGTTTATCGAAGAATTGAAGAAAGTCCTACATCCTGAGGCCATAATTTCTGGTAATTTCCCGTTCTAATCGAATTCTTCCCCCGGTCTGTGCTGTGATATTCATGAGAATTGTAGATAATTGAACTTATAATTATATTAATAAATGCGTTTATCAGTAAGATTTTTTTATTTAAAAAAAGAAAAAAAAATTCGAATTTTAAACAGTTGGAACATTAAGAAATCCATTGATGCATCGGCTATCGGAAGTCGGCAAAAATGGTCGACGACGCGCTACCGCCTCTTTTTTCATTTATCTGCTTCTCAAGTTTTTGAAGACGATTTGCACCTGGAGACAATATTTCCAATGAGATTTTTGCATATTGAGCAAATGACCTCTGCTCCCTATCAAGAAATGGCATTTGCAGCTTCTAGAGTTATCCTCGCCCTTTTCCTTTGCTAATGAAAGTGTGAGGATTGACAAGAAGGAGAACATAGCTCGCCCTTCTAAAGTACATTTCTGACCGTCGACAAGGATCATGAATTGTTTTTGCCCCTCCCGCTTTCCTTTCAAATGTGTCTTTTCCGTTTTTCTCCTCTGCTTTTCCCATCGTTGAGTCATAATGAAACAGACCGCCTCGTTTGTGACACAAAAACCACCGGCGACATGGATTCATTGTTGAGGAAAAGGAGAGACCGACACATTTAGGACACACTGCCCTACAACTTATTCCTGAATGGGGAGGAGGAATTCGTCTTGTGGTTCATTTGCCATTTTTGAAGTAGGAGCTAAAATCCTTGGCAGAGAGCCATTTAGCAATTTTATCAGATCTCCGGAAAGCTCGCGTACAAGAAATAGATAAACTCCTCCAAGTTTTGCCCTCCTTTTTTCGTCATCTAACCATTTTCAGGGATCAAAAAGTACCAACTCTTTCCCGTTCATTAGTGTGCCAATTTTGATGTTGTAAATCTATCCGTTCTCCTCTGTCGGTCATAATTAGTCCTCTCCTCGATCTCCGAGCTCACTTTCCTTTTTCCTCTTTTGTGAGCTGTCGAGTACAGTGTTTGCCGTATCTCGCTCATTAGCCTCTCCTGCCGGCTTTGTCCCACTTTTCCCTCCCCTCGCTCTCTACAAAAGGTCATCTTGTTTACCTCTGCCACCGTCGATGGTCGTCTTTCTCTTTTTATAATAGTCGAGGATTCGTAATAATCAGCGGATTTCTATTATCTAATGGATGTGCAGCAGCGGGCCTTTTCCTTGAAATAATTGCCTTTCTTATGCAGCGAGTGGAGCTATTTTCAGGCCATCCGAACATGGCGACTGCCCCTCCTTTCCTCTTTATTTTTTCCTTTAAACTAAATCCCTATTAAATGCATATGTGAGAGTGACAGGCAGCTGTTTTCCAGTCCGGGTCAGCGTCCTCTCCCGGGGTCAAAGTCATATTTGCCTCCTGCCTCCCCGGCCCGTTTAACAATCAGATGGTCCCTCTTCCTCTCCGATCGATTGATTCAATGGTCCGCTCTTCGCACGGGACCACCCACAACCTCTGACCCCGAGAAGTTTAATTGCACACTAGTCTCCACTTGGGAAATAGCGCAACAACTCTGTCTGTTTTTAGAGTTGATACCCTTACCCATCTTATTTTATGCGTGCTTCCCTCAGTTGAAAACTCAGAAGCTTTGCTTTTGACGATGTCTTCTCGTCTGGACATCACAATTAAGCTCCCTATCCAATGAATCTTCCCGAAGACAAAGGGAGTACTCCTAGTGGTTCCCAGGAAGCCTCTCGCCTATTTTCGGGTGTTTTTTTTTATCAGAGCTGCCTGGAAAATCTCTCAGTAACATGGAGTCTCCAGAAAATCTATGGGATATAGCCATCGTTAGATGTCAAATTACTGGTCATTTTTGATCCCTGAAAATTGCCACATCTGTCAAAAATCGCCTCTTCTCCTGTCATCGCTCATTTAGCCAATCATCCGATAATTTCCCAGAGGCGTCAATTTCCAATTTTTGGATTCTATTGTCCTTTTTGCTATCGCTCTTCTTATCTAAAGAAAAAGAAACATGAAGATTCCAAGAAATGTAGCCGATCACAGAACGATGGTTCCCCATTTTATCTCATGTTTTTTGATAAGATTTCCTGGTCCACGTTCTTCGTTTCCTTGTGTCTTTTCCCTGGCCGTCATAACATTTCGAGTAGACAAAAATAGACAAAGCGAAGTAATAGCAATTTTCCTGAAAAGCATCACTTCGCTGAAACTGACAATCGTTGATAAGGGAAAATAGTTGTCTCTCTCTCTCTTTTCTTTTTATTTCTTTTATGATCTTCATTTTCCCAAGGCAGTCTTCCCTCGTGTGTCGTCTTTGTTTTTTCCGTGTTTTTAGGCGGAAAGGTCATCGATGGGATCGCTGTAAGAGGGGCGGGAGAACCCGGATTAGTAGGCTCTACTGAATTGGCATCGGTCATCGATTTTTTGGCTAGTATTTTTACTATCTGGGATGTGAAATTTTGAAGGTTATCGATCAATTTTCGGTTATTTTTACAATCTAGTCGTTGCATCTGCTTCTGTTCTATGGGCTGGGAGCGATGGCAGCGGTGAGGAATCTTCTGAACTCAATCTTTTCATCTTTCTTCCTTTTTTCCAGGACACAGATTACCTTTAAATATGACTACTTTCCACATTCCTTTCTCCCAGATCGAGAAAATCTAGACAATTTCCAGGTCGACAATGACAGCCCTAGACAACGACGCCGCTCTCCATAGCCTGAATCTGCTCCACTTCGCCAATATTCAGGTAGGAAGTCCCCCCCCCACCCGATATCCCGGTGACTTTTGCTCCCATGTCATAAACTTTTTGTCACAAATCGTGCGGAGCATCCGCTTTTACACCCCGGCTTTTTCACGTACTCCTTCCAGGCTCTGCAACAATCACCGGAAAAAATGGCAACTCTCGAGGATATGGTTCAAAATGTCATGGCAGGAGGGCAACACTTCCCCGGGATTCCGGTAGTCTTTTTCCATAAACGTGAAATAGTCCCCTTCAGGACCTGACAGCCTCTTCGGATTCTACTTCTAAGGCAGTTTCCTCCTCTTCTGGGAGTGTCTCGCCTAGAGAACGAGATGGATCAGTCGAGACGGAAACGGAAGCACCACAACCGGCACCTAATCCCAGGTGGTTAATTTACTTTTCCTCGTATTATAGAATCTAATATTTTTAGGCAATATCGCCAAGAACCATGGCACGAGTGTTTTACCACAACAAAAGAGGCAGAATTCGAGGCATTGATCTATTCTGTCTATGTAACAAAGCGAGATGACAAGAAGCTTGATGGATGTGAATAGTAAGAGCGACAAGAAACAGTCGACGCTTTTCAGCTATGACTGTCATAATCGTCTACAGTCCAAATGTCGCTACAAGGTGCGGACAAAGAAAGTCAACGAATTCTTCATCGTCGAAGAGAAGGGAGCCCATAACCATGCAATGGAACCCGTCGGCAGTCCAGGAAGTCATGCTGGCTTGCCGAAGACATTGAGGGAAATCGTCGACACCTCTTTTTACTCCGAGTGGCCGAATAATCTGAGGCAACAGAAGATCGAAGAAGAGGTAGGATATATCTTTTTCCTTGGTAGGTCCCCTTCAGATCAAAAGACTCGGTCTACCGCATAATCCTCGTCTCGGACGGCAGATTGACAATAGGATTGCTTACCTGCGAAGGGTGAAAAATCTGTCGGAGACAAGGAAAAATCTCGATCAGGCGAATGGGGTGATGCAGCAGTCCCGACAGGAGAATGTCATCCCAAATGGCGGAAATCCCGAGGAATTGCTGAAACTGATGCTGCAGACGGTAGGGCGGCGACAATAAAGAAAACACTATCAATTTTAGTTCAATGGTATGCCCATGGAAGAGGGTATGTCGCAATTGACGCCGGATTCCTTGACCAGTTCCCAGTTGGCCATCTCTCCTCAAATGATTCAGCCACCTGTCTCCCAGCCACAAATTATTGTTCACGAAAATAATAACGAAATTTTAAAGATTTTAGCCATGGTAAGGAGATGGAAAATAGAAGGAGATGACCATTTTCAGCAGAATAAGGAGCTGCCTCCCATTGAACAGCCAAATCAGGCTATTTTAAATATGTTGATGTCAAATAATTTTATGCCTCCGGCTCAGCAGGAGACTCCCATGGAGACGCAAGACTCCTCGTCGTCGAGTAATTCTCCCGAAGATCGACTACAAATCGAAGATTGATTCTCTTTCCTTTTGACGGTTTACCCTCATATCTCTTTTCCACCTCGAGCCTTAATCTTTTCACGGGCTATGTTCAATTTCTCAGGTTGCATAAATCTCAATGTTTTTGGTCATTTTTTCCATTTTTCCCATCATCTCGACATTCGGTTTTCTTTAAAAACGGCTAATTTTTGCATGGCTTTCACAGCTAGGGTTAAAAGCCTTGGATTCTGTAACTTTTTATAATGCGGAAAAGCGCGACTTTATGGTTGTGTTTTTGCCTAATGTCCACTTGGCTTGCAAGGTCATTACGTAATGCTTTCCCGTTGTCTTGTCTCAGATTATGAGATATATGGACTTGCTTCTCATATCTCAATGGTAGACTATATGACCAGCGACCGGTTATGCGCCTGGGACCAGCATAAAAGGAATGGCAAGCGAGGATAGGCAAGACAACAGACATGTTCCGTACTGTTCTTCTTTTGGCTGCTGTCGCCACTGTATTCGCCTTCCATCGTAAGATCTCTCTTGACCAATAGGCATTGACTTTTTTTTAGAATACAGAGAACTTAAATGCACTACTCCTACAAATACTATTCGAGGAGGACCTGACAGGTGAGATTGACCACAGATGGGTCGAGTGACGGGCGAACAGGACGACCGGGAAAGATTATAAATCGGTCCCGCCCTTCAAACCAATCGGGATTGCCCTTGGGCTATACAATAGCTAGACGACAAGCCTGTTTGCCTATAAAATTGTCCAAAGTTTATACCACATTCTGAAGGAGTGACTGGCAAATCAAAATCCTCCAGTCGACAACACAAGAGTGGCGACGCCTGTCGACCAAAGTCGATAGCTAAAAATCTTCCCCTTTCTCTGTCCACATGGGTTCATACGAATCCTGAAAAGCATCCTAGAAAATTTGTTCTGTAATATTATTTTCCAGAGCTGAATGCAACCTCGTCCTGAAGGAGGAAGAATTGGAACCGGGACGACCAGTCCCCAAGGGAGTTGGCTGCTGGAAGGTGAGCTCCTCCTCTGTCTGACTAATTCTCCCGTATTCCAGGAAGACCACGATGGTGAGGAACGCGAGTACTGCGATCTCGTCTGTCCCAAGTCTCATACCGTCTTTGTCGCTTATATCGATCAGGGCCACCGTGCCTGCTTCAACTTCATCACTTATCAAATTGAAAAACGCGATGACGAGCGTTACATCTGGAGAAGTGGCAAGTGCCTCAACTCGACGGTCAACTTCCGAATTGGCTGTAAATTCGACGATCCTTTCGACACTCAATTCAAGAGCGACAATGAGATTCTTGCCAGACTTCGTGCTCGTGCCCGTCGTGCCTAATTTTTTTTTTCAAATTTTACGCAATTCAAATTAAGCAATATAAATTATTTCCCTCTGACTGTCCATCTGTCCTTCAGAGGACCACTAAAAACCCAGATAAGAAGGTGTCTGCCTGAAGGATTTTATTGTCTTCGACTTCAGCCTTTCCCCAATTTTAGCACAAAAAAAGTGTCCAGTCCTTTCCGGGTCTATTTACGTAAGCCGACTAGGGCAACCGGGAGAGATAAGAGATTCCTCTTGAGGTCTTTGCTTATCTCCAAATTGCTACCTGTATTCAGCCGAGGCTGATTCAGATCTTTGTTGCTGGTTTTACTCCACAATTCGTTCAATTTTTATAGAAAACGCAAGGGAGACGCTCAAAAATGCAAATTCTAAAGGTCGACGCCATATTCCCTTCTGTGACGTGACGCACGTCTAACTTTTTTTCTTATCAGGAAAGCCTATTACGTAAAAAGTCAAAATCAGCTCAAAATGCCAACTCAACGGAGATTTGATTAATCAAAATGGGCAGATTAGCACCTTCCTCGGGTTTCTTCTCGTCGTCGACCTTTCGTCTTTCCACTTGGTTGCAATGATCAAGAAAGAATGAAATTTAGGGTTTTTGAGAATATTTCCATTTCAGTTCATGCAAAATCTACGAAAAAGTTAGGAAAATGCTAAAATAAAAGGAAGACGAGCTCCTCATTCGTCCATTCTCCCTTTATCAGACGGTCTAAAATCAATATTGCCGACCTTCTGAAGTACAGCATTAGCAGCATCTCTCGGGGTTCTTGTTTCTAGTTGGATTACATTATCAATGACGGATTAAAAATTTGCAATGGCCAAATTTTGGTCTTTTTCTTTTTTGTGTAGCTGCTCCTCCACTTCTGCGAGATCTCTTTTAGGATTTCCTTTCAAATATCTTCATTTTTTTCGGATTTTTATATGATTTAGTCTATTCTATCGGCTATCAGTCACCATATTTCCTTATAGATTTACAACCGGGGAGGCTCCACTTTTAAATGTCTTACTGATATCGCGGTCGTGGCGGACACCTCATCCTCTCCTCCTTCATCTACTTTTTCCTATCGTTTACCTCAATTTTTAAAGGCTTTCGGCATCTTGTACAGTAATTATAATTTCCCAAAAAGTCTGCCATCGCTTCCACCACAGTAGCAGCGTGCATCGCGGTCTTATCTGGGAGACGCCGGGCCTTACAACCGGCAAATAATCTTCAGCTTCTGGTCCTGGCTCTTGTCGTCTCTTTTTTTGCAATAAAATAACCCGTCCAAAAAAATTACAGAAATTGAACCTAATGGCCTGCCGTCGATGGCAATGGGTGCTAATCTTGGGCTTATGCCTCTCAGCGGCGCTTGCCGCCGAATCTTCGGAATGTAAAAATGAGGTATTTCCTCTTTTTTTGACTTTAAAATTTCTTTAGGAAGAGGAGGAGGAGTATACCCGTTATCCTTTGGTCATTTTCAATTGGAAAGAGGTCAAGGTGCCATTGTCAATTACCCTTTGGCTGATTGTTGCAAGCATAGCCAAATTGAGTAAGAGACATTCCCCCTGTTTTAAATGATTACAGTATTCCATGCTATTCCACATTTAACGGAAATGTTCCCGGACTCAGCTCTTCTTATTATGATTGGTCTAATTATTGGTATCATCTTCAATTTATCCCATGTCGACAAGGTATTGTATTCCTTTTTTCTTATTTAAATATCCCTAGCATGCCTTTTTCCTGGATAACAGTACTTTTATGCTCTATCTTTTGCCTCCTCTCGTCTTCGACGCTGGTTATTTCATGCCAGCTCGACAATTCTTCGATAATTTGGGGTCGATTCTCTGTTTTGCTATGATTGGAACCACTTGGAATATTGTCTCTATTGGTAGAAGTATTCCTTCTTTAAATAAAAGACGACTTCAGCCATGTCGCTTTGGGCCATTTCCTTGACTGGTCTCTTTTCCATAGAAACAAACGTCGTTCAAATGTTGCTCTTCGGATCTATCGCCGCAGATGTCGATCCGGTCGCCGTTATTGTCATTTTCGAAGAACTTGGGGTATTCCTCTTTCCTCTTTTTTGTACTCCTTTCCAGGTAAATGATGTCCTCTTCATTTCTGTCTTCGGTGAATCCCTCCTAAATGATGGAGTTGCTGTCGTATTCTATCGAATGTTTTCAATTTTCACTCAAATGGTGGAAAATGGGGAGACTCTCATCGCTCAAGACTATGTCTTTGGCGGCTTGTCATATCTTATTGTCTGCAGTGGTGGAATTCTTCTTGGAATCATTTTCGGACTTGGTGCTTCCTTCCTCACAAAATATTCACAAGATGGCGAAGTCCGCGTTCTCAATGCCATTTTCGTCATCGTCGTGCCATATTGCTGCTATTTGGTCTCAGAAATGTTTGGACTATCTTCCATCATGGCGTGAGTTTTTTTTCCGTAAAACTGACTAAAAATCATATAACACGGAAAGGTCAAATACTCGGCATCAATATTGCCACTTTTTGTAAGTTGGAAATATTATCTCAATTTAGAATTGTCTTCTGTGGTGCGGTTATGAAGCAATATGTCAAGGAGAATGTCCCCGACAAGGCTCTTTCTGGAATCAATTACTTTATCAAGGTATCCTTTATTCAATGAAGGCAACTCGCCGACATCGGATTATGTCGACGACGTCATTGACAGTGACGGTCCGGGCGAGTCGACGTCGACATCGGCTAATTGACGTCCGTCGACGTCGACACCCATTATCGCCCACTATCTCCCACTCAATTTCCCGTTTTCAGGTAATCTCCATGGCTAGTGAGACAGTCATTTTTGTCTTCCTCGGTCTGTCAACTGTCTCATCCAATCATCATTGGGACAGTGCTTTCATCGTCCTCTCCTGTGTCTTCTGTCTGGTCTACCGTACTCTTGGCGTGGTCTTGATGTGTACAATTCTCAACAAATATCGACTAAACAAATTCTCCAAGGTTTGCCTGCCACTTTATGAGATTTTAGTCAAATTTTAGGTTGATCAGTTCATTATGGCTTATGGTGGTCTCCGTGGAGCCATTGCTTACGGTCTCGTCGTCGCATTGCCTGACATCCCGGCTAAAAATATGTTTGTCACCAGTTGTATTGTCATTATTTATTTTACTGTCTTCCTTCAGGTATTTTGCCCTTATTTTGAGGGAATTTTTATATTTCAGGGAATCACCCTCAAACCCATTGCCGAATTTCTCGTGGTTGAGAAGAAAAACATTCATAAGAAGAATATGACCGAATATATTTACCAAGAAGTGAGTTATTCTCAAAAATGGAAAAAAAATGATATTCTAGCTAATTGATTACACGATGTCTGGAATGGAAGACATTGCCGGATTCAAAGGACATCATTGGATTAGAGATACCTTCACCTATGTCAACAATAGCTATATCAAGCCGCTATTTGTGAATAAAAAGAGCATGAAGACTATGGATAATACAAAGATTGTGAGGATGTGGAAAAGACTTCAATTGGAAGATGCCAAAGGTCTTATCAAAGGAGGAGGAGATATCTCAAAGAATCAAGTATTTGTACAAGCTCTTATGGAGCATACTCGAAGTCGGAGCAATACGTAAGAATTTCTCTAAAATCAAACTTTTTTATAGGCATCGGGGTAATTCGTCAGATGCTGGCGGAGGTTTCACAGCCGTTGACCTTAGCGTTATTCAAGAGCATCATGGAATTACTCTCTATGATAGATACGAAGCTGGCCAAGCTCAGAATGGCCCATTATTGCCGCCAGGATCTCAGAATGTTCGTTTTCCTCCTGGCTTCAAATTAATCCAATATTTTAGGCTGATTAATCAGAGATCTTCTTTCTATAAGATTTATTATTATATGTACATTGTACAGAAGAAAAAACACAAAGAAAAACTATATACAAACTGCAACAAAGGTTCATAGAACCTAAAAAGCATCTAATTATTCTCAAGAGCTTCCTTCAGTTCAGCCTCATTTTTCAATGGAAGCGAGCATGAATTTCCTTTACAGATAAAAACTCTCGGTGAAGCGGCATCCATCATATGCGAATATTCGGGAGATTTTGTTAGAAGCCAAGAGTTTTCTGAAACAAAAATAAGCAAAAATCTAGGAAATTCTAACTTACTGTTGTCAGGATTTACATACAAGACGATTCGATTCCAGCTATGAGTTGCCAGAACATGGGATTTAAATGATTTTGTAAGAGTATCGTCAGGTTTTCCAACGATAACAATCCTCTGATAGCCGTCCTCCAATGCTTTAAAGCCAACAACCATTTTTGTGAGAACAAAAGGATATCTAAATACTTTTTAAAAAAAATTTACAAAAAAACGAACCTCTGCAATCCTTGCGAATGTCCTTTTAGGATTTTCTCAGCTCTTTCAGTCAACTCCTTATTAGAGACAATTTGAGCCATTTTGCTCAGGTTACAGACAGCTACAGAATTTGTACATGGCTCTGCTCCATCCTGATCTAAAATGGTTAGTTATCGAGAAGAAACTACAAAAAACCTTCTTGCAATCTGACCTTAGCTCCATTATGTCCCTCTTCTTGGCTTATATAATAGCCAGTTCCATTTTCTCGATCCAAGAAAAGTGAATCCATTACTTCTTGAAGCTCATAAGCTCTTTGAAGCCATTTTTCTTCTCCAGAGTTGAAATATAAATCCATAAAACCTTGGATTACGTAAGCATAGTCATCTGAGAAGGCTGGCACAGTAGTTTCTAATTTGACTATTCCTCCATCATCATTGCGATAGACTCCACGAATTAAACGTCCATCTTGGTCCGTGCAGTAAGTCTGAACAAATTCAGCGCACTTCGTTGCAATCTTTAGAAATTCCGGATTGTTTAGAGCTGCAGCTGCTTTGGCGAATCCCGAAATAGCAAGCCCTTGCCAAGCTGTCACCATTTTTGAATCCAAATGAGGTGGCGGACGCTTGAGACGATGAGGAAGAAGAATATCTTTACAATCTTGAATTAGCTTGCGGAAATCTTCGATGGAAATTGTCATTCTCTTTGCAACTTCAACGTCGTCCATTTTGCAACGAAGAACATTTACTCCCTTTAGCTCATGATGCGGATCCTGAAAAATTATATATTGAAAAAATATGAATTATAACGCACGTGCATGGGATTAACATTTCCATTCTCTTGCACATCAAAATAATCGCAAAATACACTAGCAGCTGGATGTCCTTTAACCGCTGGAACAGGCTTCAGCAGTTCTTCGATTTCGGATTTTTTCCATACACAGAAAGCGCCCTCCTTTTTGTGAGTATCCTTATGTGTAGGTAGAGAATCTGCATCCTCAGCGGCGTAAAAACCGCCTTCCTAAAAATGAATATTTAAGTTGAAAAAAAGGAAAACTGACCTCATGTTTCAAAAATTGGATCATATAATCGGCAATGTCTTGAACAACATATTTCAAAGACCCTCCAGTAGCTAAAGAAAAGTCAGCATAGACAGCCAAAAGCTGTGTCTGATCGTAGAGCATCTTTTCAAAATGAGGCACATGCCATTCTTCATCAACAGAATAACGATGGAAGCCTTTTCCAATATGATCATGAATACCACCCATAGCCATAGCCTTTAGCGTGTGTTCCAACATCGAACGAGCTATCTTTTTTTCGGCATGATTATTGGCCCATTCCATGTGGCTCAAAAGATAATTCAAGTCAACTGAAAATGTCGCGGATTATTTATTTGATAAAATGGCGAATACACAACTTCCAAAAATATTTGCTAACCTGCTTTCGGAAATTTAGGAGCCATTCCAAAACCACCATATTCTTGATCATAACCTTTACAGAGATGTTGGAAACATTGCTTAACAGCTGCATCTACTGGCGGATGGTCACCGGGCGCTGCTGCTTTAGCAAGAGCTCTCATAACTACTTTACCCTGAGTGCGTAGAGCTTCTGTATCATTCTTCCACTATAACGTAAAACTAAAATAATTATTACGATAAAATCTAACCTTATCCGAAACAATTCTTAAAAGAGAACCAAATCCAGTACGACCAAAATTATCCTCAGGAGGGAAATATGTTCCACCAAAAAAAGGTTCTAAGTCAGGAGTCAGAAAAACACTCATCGGCCAACCGCCACTACCTGTAGTAGCCTAAACTTTACATATAACTGAATAAAATTAAAAATATATACCTGTACAAATGACATATAAAGTCGATCAACATCTGGTCTTTCTTCTCTATCCACTTTTATAGCAATAAAATTTTCATTTAAAATTTTTGCAATTCTGTCATTTTCGAAAGATTCTCTTTCCATTACATGACACCAATGACAAGTAGAATAACCAACGGAAAGGAAAATTGGCCGATTTTCGGCTTTAGCTTTAGCAAAAGCTTCTTCGCCCCATGGATACCTAAAGAAGTACTGAAAAAGGCGAATTATCGTACCATTCTATTGGATTATGTTTATGTTGAAGGAGATAAGGTGATCTCTCTTGAGCTAAGCGATTGGTGAATTTATGAGCGTCAGAAGAAGACCTGAACATTGAAATAAACGCACTGTCCATATTAATCGGCATTTGAAATGATTTGAATGCATACTCCTGCAAAAATTAATTCTAACTTACATTCTAACAGATCGAAATAACAGTTTAGAAAACGATTCAAGCATCAAACATGGGCTTGACCCTGAAACTAAATAAATATTTTAAAAATAACGCATGACATAAAGCTGAGAAATAAAAGAGGAATTTCGGCACTTCTGAAAACAACCATGAAATAGTGCAAAATCTTTATGAAGAATTACAAAATGCATTAATCGTCAAGAGGTGATTTTTCAGGAGGTGGTCCACAAGGTTGGATCATTCTGTTAATAAGATTGAAACGTGTTCGAGCTCGAGATTCATTTTCTACAACAGCGATCCAAGAGTTTAAGCCGGGATGAGAAGCAAGAGAAGCACGCGTGTCACGATGTTGATTACAAAGCCAGTCGTGACGATTCCAATCAGCATTACCACATCCAGTAAATTTTGAGTGGAGATGCTCTAGCTGTGAGAGCACATACATACGCTCACCAGGTCCGGACATGGTTTAGGCTGAAAAATAGCAGCTATGTTGGAGATAGATGTAAACAACGAGAGAAAAACAGCAATAAAGATCAAAAGATGAAAAGGAAAGTGTTTTCAAGAGCGAAAATAAACGTGTTGTTTATGGAAACATAAGGGACGGACGGTTATTATTTCGGATGAAAATGTTGGGATATGAAACCGATCAATTGAGGATTTTTATTCCATATGAATACTAAAAATTTAATATTTCGGTAGTCTAAAGTGACCCTGAATAATGTATATCTGTTCAGTAAGAGCAAATTAGCAAATTAGACGCACAAATAGAAAAAGCGAAATTTGAAGATGATCAACAAGACAGTAAGAAAGTCGTTTGCAGTAAAATGTCTCTCACTCTCCCACATATATCACCAAAATTATTTCGAATTTGTACTTTTCGCATATTCTGAAAATTCTGAAATTACCTTCGCTCTTTCCAGATTTCTTCAGACGACAGATGAGTGATAACAACAGGCGACACGAATCTTCCGATGAAGGAGAACTATCGGATGCAAGTGGACGTCGTTCGCAATCACGCAGTCCAGAGAAAAGTAAATCATTTTGTGATTGATAAATAATTTTTTTAGAAGAGGTCCGCAAACAACACAAAAGAATTACATACACCATCAGTGATGATGAGTCTGGCGAAATGTTTGCAATACAACCAAAAGATTCGGTATGCTTCTTTTCTTTCATAAATTGCATCTTTCATTTTTCAGAAAAATCATGATCGTCGTGAAAGGAATCCATTGAAACATAAACATGATAGAAGAGATGATGAAAGATATAGGGAACGCCACGAGGAGAAGCACAAACGGCGAGAAGTACCCGATCACAGTGATTTTTGGAAAAGTATAATTTTTTAGGAAAGACGTGATAAAGAAAGACGAGACAAAGATCCATCAAAACAGAAAGAACGACATCATCGTGAAAAAGACAAGAAACGCCATGAAAATCGAACAGAAAGCAGGAAACATAAACGAAGTACTACTCCTGAAGATTTACTGCCTAAGAAGCGTGAAAAGAAAGCATCAGAATCAAATACTAAAAAATATGGTAAGATTTGTATCACTTTTAGTTGAACATTATTACATTTTAGAAATTCCAATATTTGCTCATACGAAGGAAAAATTTTCGGCCAAAAAGATTGAAGTACAAGAAGTTGAACACAGCCCGCCACCAATGGAAGATGATGACAGCGTTATTGAAGAGGCCGCTATTGTTACGAGAGAAGGCGGAGTAACTACTTTCACTTTGGACAGCCCTGCAGGGCCTATGAAATATTCCAAATTTGATTCAAGTCCCGAACATGAACATGAAGAAGTACCAGATAAAACACCCGATCACAGTGATGGTAAGATTCTTTTGAATTTTTTTTGAGTCATATTTAGTTGAAATTAAAGAAAGTGAACCTGAAGAAGAAGAAGACGATGAAGAATCAATAATTGAGCCATCTTTTGATGTTGAAAATGCCCGATGGGAAGATTTGTCGGAAGAACAGAAAGCAATGGTATTTTCCTTGACTTTTTTATTGTTTACGCATTTCATAGTTAACACCAGATACTAAGAAACGACTCGAAGATGATTGGCAAGCCCGTTTAATAGCAGAATTACCTGTATATTATCCTGGTGTCCAAGGTTGTAGAAATGTTGAAGAATTTAAATGTGAAAATAAAATAGAAGAAGGGACTTATGGAGTAGTATTCCGAGCTAGAGATAAGAGAACAGGTGTTTCGAATTTATTTTATTTTATTTTGTTCAGAAGAAGTTGTTGCTTTGAAAAGATTAAAAATGGAAAAGGAACGTGAAGGATTTCCCATTACATCCCTACGAGAGATCAATATGCTTCTGAAATGCGGAAATCATCCCAATATTGTCAACGTAAGTTTGTAGCACGTTCCTATTTAAAAAATTCTTCCAGGTTAGAGAAGTTGTGATTGGCTCAACTTTGGATAAAATTTATCTCGTAATGGAATTTGTTGAACATGATATGAAATCATTAATGGAAACTATGCGACAGAAAAACAAAACATTTAGTATTGGTCAGTTTGTTTTTCATCTTCATATTTTTTTTTCAAATTTAGGCGTACAGAAAAGCTTGATGAAACAATTATTATCCGGATTAAAACATATGCATGATTTGTGGATACTTCATCGAGATTTGAAGACTTCTAATTTGTTGCTCTCGCATAGGGGCATATTGAAAATAGCCGATTTTGGTTTAGCTCGTGAATTTGGTGAACCTCTCAAGCCGTATACATCTGTAGTAGTGACGCTTTGGTACAGAGCGCCGGAACTTCTGCTTGAACAAAAAGTAAACTTTTATTTATCCCTCAAAAACTTATAGATTCAAGAATTACTCAAAAATTTAGGTATACTCTACTCCAATTGATATGTGGTCTGTTGGTTGTATAATGGGTGAATTTATCTTGCAAAAACCTCTCTTCCCTGGGCAAAACGAGCAAAGCCAGATCGACAAAATTTTCCTGGTTAAAAGTCTGTTTATTCTATTACTTATGAAATTACAGGAACTAGGCACACCTAGTGAAAAACTGTGGCCAGGATACGAGCAGCTCCCGTTAGTGAAAAAAGTGCAACTACCACATTATCCGTGTAATCAATTACGGAAGAAATTTCCTGCTGCGAAGTTAAATGAAACAGGATTTCAGCTATTGAATGCTTTATTACGATATGATCCGGCGAAAAGATTTACTGCTGAGGAAGCTTTGCGAGATAAATGGTTTTCGTAAGTGTTAATCATTTATACATTTTATTCTTTTTTTTTCAGAGAACCACCAGAAGTAACACCACCGGAGATGTTTCCAACATTCCCAGCCAAGAGTGAACAACATAGAGCACCACCAATAGTACATCAACAAAAGAAAAAGGAAGAAGCACCATTAATCGTCAATGCCACAACAGCAAAATTAATGGCGGAATTAAACGTCAACCCAGAAAAGATGAGGAATTCTGGTTTCTCCCTTAAATTTTGATCTCAATTTTTTTTATTTATTCAGAATAAAAAGTATATTTCAATCAAGTTCAATTACGGGACGAGCGCTGCTAACCAACGCGTTCCATTCTTGATCAGTCAGCGTCATCTTCACCAAATGTTTTACTGCTGTGACATAGTCCTGTGTGAAAAGGGATAGCATCGTATTGTAGACACTGTCCGGTGTAGAGCTATTTGCTCGGACCTTTTCCACGCCAGGAGTGACAGCATACGCCACAACATGGCGTGCTCGTTTCAAAACAGCCACTGATTCATTCTGTCCAAGTTGAGCAGCTAGCCCGTCTTTTACAGCGTTGATCATTGTCAATTGTTCCTGGCTCAGTCGCCCCAGTAGAAGAACTTCTACGTCTAAACTTTCCAGAATGTTCTGTACAGTAAGAAACTAACCGTCGATGATGTCTTCAGTAGTTTTTCCCTGATGAATATCCAATGCAGCCGTATCAATAGACTAAAAATCTATCCTTCTTAAACTTTTTTAATTTTTTACCCTAGAAACTTGATCGGGAGTTAGAAAATCCGTGACAAAATCGTGAAACCGTCGAAGAAGTTCTAATTTTGCCCCAGTTGGAACAATAAAAGCCGAAGAAGTAAAGAAAATGGAAACTAATAGGGCTAGCAATAGGCGACGCATGTTTTTGAGCCAATTGATACCGGAAACATGGTTAGTATTTCCCCTTTTGTAGGTGGATCCACATGGGCGGAAAAGCCTCTTTTTGCCTCTCAATGGCCTTCCTTCTCTATTGTGTTTTGATAATCCGCGCCCCTTGGTCTTGAACTAGTCCGATTACAGATTGTCAAGGATAGCAAAAAATATTTATTCTTTACAGTAGCTGCATTATAAAAAGACAATGAAAACCCGGATAAATTGGAATATTTTATTGGAGCCCGTGGATTTGTGAAAGAACACTTTCAGCTACTTCTAAATCAATTTTTCTTCTAATTTTTACTGGTGGCTGGTCATTTTCTAGCTAAAAATGGCTATTTTCTTTATAATTCCAATAACCTACGATATCCGATGTTTCTAAAGGAGTAGAAGATTCTTCAGTTGAATTATCTCTCCTATCATCGTCGTCATTTCTTTCCGAATCGAATACATCCAAATCCAATCCTTCTTCTCTCATTCTTTCTCGTTTTTTACTTAAATTAGCAAGTAAACATGCCACTGAAAATTGTAATTTTTTTAGAAATGAATAAAACTCACGTCTACTATCGCTCATAGTGCTTTTTGTAATTAAATTTTTACTACTAGTCTCAGGGAAACCAATACACATTTGGACGCTTTTTTCAGGAGTATTTTCCCTTTCATCGACGTCCAATGGAGCCACCACTGGTTGTATTATTACAGGAGTAGGAAGCTTCATCTTTGGAATCTGTAATATTTATTTCTTTCGGGTCATAGAAGTGGAATAATAGTATCTTTTATTTTTTTTTTTTGAGGAGGCAACCAACTTTTATAGTTGTAGAAGAGAATTTAGCCGCATCTGGGAATATTTGACTGAGAACATCTGAATGTTTTGCTCTTCCAGCAGCCGGAGAAGCTTGAACCGGCCGGGGAGACGCCATTTTCGGAGCCCTACATTATTTTTTTTATGTTTTAGACTACCAAAAACTCACGGATTGGAGTCAATTTTATTCCCGATTGCTTCGAAAAGGTCACCATCAGATGCTTGCGAATTTATCTTCGGCTTTTTTGATTTTGTCATCTCTTTTGGCTTATCGGCTGTTCTGGGAGAGGCCTCCATAATTCCAGAAGAGTTCTCCATTTCCTAAAAGGAAAAAGTATTTATAGCAGAAAATTCTTACTTTTTTCCTTATTTGAGAACTAGAGTCGGATCTTTTTCTCTCATCTTTGTGTTCTTCTCTTTTCTCCTTTTCTCTTTTATCAGACTTTTGACTATTTCTAAAAACTCGTTTACATCTGCTGAAGTGTCAAACTCACCCCCTACTATTAGATGACTCCGCTCTTTCTTTTACTTTTTCTTTTTTTTCTTTTACAGGACTTTTGGCTGATCTTCTATCTCGTTCTCGTTCTTTTTCCGGCTCGTATTCACTAATAATTCTAATTTTTTACAAAGAAATAGATGGGAAAACCTAGCAATAGACGAGCTCGACGACTGTGTCCTAGAATCTCGTCTGTGCCCAATTCCCACATAGGAATCGACTTTCCGTTGTGGATCTCTCTCTCTAAAATTCCAACAAGTTCAAAATATAAAATAGCCCACCTTCTCGGTTCCTTTTCCTTCCGCTCCCTATCTTTTGCCTGTTTCTCTTTTTCTTCTTTCGCTCGCCTTGCTTCTCGTACTTTTTCTAATTTTTCTCGCTCTTTTTGTCTTTCCTTTTGCTTTTCTCGTTCTATTCTTTCCTTTTCCCTTTGCCTTCCTGTATCCTTGTCTTGTTCTCTCCGTTTATCTCGCTCCTTTTCCTTTTCTGGCACTTTTTGTCGATTTTCTGTCTTCTGTGGTGTTTCTTCTATCCTCGAAGCTATCGAAGACGCTGTGGATGATCTAGAATTCTCTTTTTCGACATATTGAATAAAAACTTACGTTGACGGTGCTCTCTGCTGTTGACTTTGAGTCCTTGGCCGAATTTTGAAGCTATCTTCCCTTTTACTGGGTTCATTTTGAGTTTTCGGCTGTCTGGGAGGTTTTTCTTCTCTTCTCGCCATTTTAGCCCGTCTAAAATAATAAAAATCTACTAAAAAGAGGGAACTCACATCTCTTCTTGTATTTTAGCCGGGCTGTTACTGATTTCACCATCTTCTCTACCGAAAAGATCTTCCATCGAAGCGCTGAAACGTGTTTTCTACTACTGTGGACCCAAAAAAATGGAGTTTGACTTTAGCGGAGGGTTTAGTTTTTTCTGGTAGGATTTTGACTCACTTGTGATTATCAGATGGACCAAAAGTCGGCGAATTGAGATCTCTCGATGGTTGGCTGATTTTCACGGAATTTTCTTTTGGACTGATTTTCTTCCCAGGGGTATTTGCTTGGTTCGATGGTGTTATTATCGGTATGTCTTCTATTCTTTGGCTTTCCATCATGATCTCATTGGATCTTTCCGCAATTGTCGGACTATTTTGCTCAATAGGGTGATTTTGAGATGAGCTGGATGCTCCCTGAATAGAAAATAATTCCGTCTAAATTAAGAGAAAACTCACTGGTATTTCCATTTGCTCCGCTGCTTCCCATAATCGCTCCATGCAGAACTGAAATTCCCCTAATTATTTGGTGAATTTGAACGTACTTCTTCAATTGGTGGTAATTGTCCGAACCAGTGATCAAATTGATCTCCTAAATCCCAATTATCGTCTTCAACTTCTTTATTCAATCGTTGTTGAGCTTTTGTCGCTGCTAAACTCACTAGAGTATTTACATCACTTTTTAGATGATGGGGTCTTGATTTCCGTCTACTTGAACCTATAAAATGGACCAAAAACTTGAAATTTTTTTCAAAATTACCTCCTTCAAAAGAATTATTCTGCTCTTCTGCACCTGGTTGTGAGATATCTGCTGATTCTAAAGGCTCATAAAATGTGTTTTCCACCCTTTCAAATTGATTTTGTTTCTGAAAATGATACTACACATGGAAATGATGATTTTTTACCGTAATCTCCTGCCTCTGTTGTGGATAAACAAATTCTTCTTGAGCTTTTCTTTTTACAGCATGGGATTGTTGTAGATTTTGCGACAGTCTTGTCTCAAAATAAAAAAAATAATAATAAATAAAATTATAAATTTACAGGAAGAAGGGGAGGAATAATAGTCGACGGCTCTCCCAGGCGTGCGTTCCTCTCTTCAGTGCAGTTTTCCATCTCATTTGGGCGATTTCTTTGCTGTAGAAGGAAGCGATTATGGCGATCTCTAAAATAGGAAATTTTTTTGGCTAACAAAAATTTTTTTACTCCATTTTTCTTCGATTTGTTTGTGAGAAATTAACCAGACAATCAGTAAATTGATTTGAGATTTGTCTTAATTGCTGTTCCATAAATAAAAAATCCGATGGAATATCGAATCGACCATAATGGAAAAATAGCTAAATTTTTTTTTTCTAAAATAAATTTTATGCTCACCTCAATAATATCCTCCAAACTTTTCTCATGAAGTGTTGGAGTGAAGGTCACGGGCATTTCGGAATTACTTCTCCGCAACCACAGAGAATCATTGATAATCCCTAGTTGCGCTTTTTGATACTAAAATAACGAATTTTTCAGTAGGAATGGCTGCTATTTATACCTTTCGGCGGTTCAAATAACCTAGTACTAGCCCATCCACAATTTTATATATAACCCTTCCCTTTTCATTATCTTCTCGATCCATTCAAGAGCACAACTGCTGAAAAAGTGTTGCTTGCATAAATTATTCACACTGCATTGTAAATAATGGGGAACATGTGAAGAATGATCGCAAAAATGAAGAGAATTTGTAGTTCAGACGGGTTATCGTTCGGTATGAACGCTCCAAGGATAGGGCTCTAGATTCAAATGCAGATGACAATCTGCTATTATTATTGCTGCACAACAAGAAGGAAAAACGAAGACGATACAATCAAAAGCGGATCAACGACGATATCACGTGATCGCTTTCGTATTGGATATAGCTTTCGGGAAACAAATAATATGAACAATTAGTTTGTATACCTTTTTATTTTAAACTATTCTACTAGTTATTCAAAAATGATCATAAATGATATTTTACGATTCGAGTATTAAACTACAGATCAATTGACTTACATTAAAGAATCATCACTATACGCTGCTAGAGGGGCTTCGAAAAAATTATGTGATGACGAAGATTTTGGAGAATTTCTCGGAGGCCTAGAAATCGAGTTGAAAAAAGTGCTATTAAAAACATACCATTTAGGACTATTCCTTTCATCAACACTATTTTGTTTTTCTAATTTTGCTACCTGCTGTGTAACTCGTCGTTGCTCTTTCAATAAAGCGAGAGACGGCCGATCTGCAAGGACCAGTTTGGCCTTAGTATCCAAATCCTAAATGGTTGTTGTATTATGCTATAAGTAAAGCTAACCTCTTGAGTACCGGAGGACATAATAATGCAAGCCATATCTTCACCAAAGTTTTCTTTTTCAAATTTACTTTTCGAACGCGATCTACCAGTGATTGGAAATGGTACTTTAAAATCATCATCCGCTACAGTCGACTTCTTGATATTAGTCGCAGCTTTATTTTTCCGAGGAGCAGGATAAGGTGGCTTGAATAACATGTCAGAAGAGAGAGAAGTCATCAGAGGTTTTGTAGGCAGTTCAACAGACGCAACCTAGAATTGAAACTGTTTATGAATTAACCTACTTTTTCTTTTTTGCTTGTCGTTTCTACCTGCGGGATAAACGGCTTGCTATCTTCTGAAGATGGTAGTGTAATATATGACTTATAGGTTGTTTGCTTCAGAGGTTTCCGGCTATCCTGAAGGACATAAATTATACCCAAACTATTCACGACTGTACCACTGAGACATCATCACTTCCCTCCGAAGCTATCATGTCGCTGCTACCATCGGAAATACCTTGGTAAAATGAGCGATAATCTCCAACTTCCATTTGCGGCGTAGGTAGCTAGAAAGACATCTTACAAATCGATAAACACTCACCTTATAAGATATTTCTGAATCCAAAACACCTTTATCCTTTAATAAGGTTTCCTCTCCAGGAGGATGTGTTAGCATAGAAATATTTATATTTGGGCCAAGCAAAAAATTTTTCACATCGTTCTGCTAAATTTAATGCAAATTAGTCAAAAAGCTTACCATTTGGGATAGTTGAGTAGAGCGTGTCTGTGGGCTCAGAGAAAAAACTGAACCGGTTGGAGACTTGCTGACTCTCTGCAAAGTACTATTCATCAAGACACGATTGAAACTTACATTTTCTCTTAAAGAAAGTCTTCTGCTGGCTTCATCTGACTGCTCTAATGAATATTGAATCTCTCTTCTTAATGATGGATTGGGAGTCCGCTTTTTCTGTCTTGGTCTGGATTGACGGCCATCAGGTGTAGACGAAGAGCTTGTTTGAAGAGAAGAAATTTCAACACCGTAGACTTTCTATAAATCGACATTGACTGAAAAAATAAATTTCCTACTCTGGCACGTTCTTTGATCGCATATCTCATAAAACGTCCCAATAACGACGAGGACCTTCTACTGTCTTCAGCTTTCTTCATGCGATCGATACTTATGCTACTCGATCTGAGTATTGTCGCGAATTAAATAAATGCGCTTACCTCACTCTTTTCATATGGGCTTCTTTCATCACAAGATTCTGACTTTTTGCAATAAGTTTTGCTATTATGTCAATATGTTTGTCGTTTTGTTTTGTCTCACACCCGATGTCCTACAATCATTTGTACACATTTATTAATTAGCTTACATTACTTTGATGTTGAACTTGAATAAAATTTGGAGCAAAAACTCTCGCAAGATTATCCGGCGTCAGTCGTTTAGCTGTCGGGTCCTTTAAACACATAGCATGGAGAAATTTCACTACAAATAGTAATGTTCCGAATTCAGGGGAGGCATCTAAATCGAATTCGACTCCTAGTTCCTAAACTACGAATTTAGTATTTACTTAAATCCAGCTTCTTGCATTTGAAAGTAATTCATCTATCTCCGCTAAAACTGGATCTCCGTCAAAGAAAATTGGTTCCAATCTTTCCCTAATAAAAGCCTTCATCATTTCGGCTATATCTAATGGGCTGAGCCCAGAGCGTTCAAAAGAACAACCACGAACATGCATATCCTGAAATGAAACATGATACTACTAGAATAAAACATAAGTATTACCTGGTGCTTGTGATAAAAGTCTCTCTGGCGCCTTCCTGATCCTGGCTTTCGGAACATCTCACTATTGATGTCGGCGTTCTTCTGGATGCAGTTGAATAGTGGAGTAAAACAATCCCAAAGAAAACTAAAACACCATATACAGATACACCAATTACAAACGTCGGTACTCTAGGTATTAGTGTCTCCTGGCGCACATTCCCATTACGATATTGGGCCGTAATATCAACTGTTGAAATCTATAACAAAATTGCCTGCAAAACGTAGCAAATGCCTCACTTCGCTGATATTCAATCTTCTTTTAGGGGTAATTTGCACGCATTTGTTTTTTACAGAGTGCTGTGAAATCACTTTAAAATCATATCCGACCTTAATTAGAAGAAATTAATTATATTTGCAGCAATTACAAACTTTCTTGTCATCCTTTATCGATCGCTTCTTCTCCAAGTCAACCTGCATAGGCAGTGCCTGCAAGTAGAATAATTAACCGTTATAGAAAAAAAGTAATAATCGCAAAGACGCAGGCTGTCTGCCACAAATTCTTATAAGTTTCTAATGAAACACGAGCAGCAGTATATAATCTCCGGCACATTTTACATGATAGAAACAGCAGATCAAGACCAACCCAGGAGGAGCACATAGCAACATGTTTGTTAACAAACTGACGGAAAGGACGCTTTTATGAAGGAGCGCGCTTACATTTTGCGCGCACATTTGAAGCTCCATATTGCAATATGGACCAATATTGGTGATCTCCACTTACATTTCTAAATATTTTTATTATTCCCGTAAAGAGTACACCGAAAATAACATTAGGCGAAATTATATCAGATCATCGATGTCTCTTCGACTATTGTGAGCATCGCTGGTCAGGCTTCCAACCAAACACGTCAATTCAGCCACCTGAATTTCAGTTTTTGCTTTGTTCCCATAAAATATTACTCTTTCTTGTGCTTCTATTAGATCTTCTGATAGAGTTCGGATTTGGCGTTTCAATGGCTCCTAAAATTACTTATTTGAGGAATATTTCATGGATTAGAATTATCATGCAACATGCAATATGTGAAGAAGAAAAATATTTATTAGAAAAAATAAACATAATCTCATCAGTTTCTACCCGCTACATTTCCCCAAAATATGATGATTTCTTTGTGAATTGAGCGAAAAAAATAGTGAAGTGAAATTGTCAAAGATTAGAGAACTGCAGTGAGTCAAGCTGAATTGTTAGAAGCGAGGTGAGAAGACTATTCGAGCTGGGCTTACTTGATGTCTGAATTCAGCTGTCTCAAGGCATTTCCGCATCTCATCTCTAGAAGAAGTTACTTCTTTCAGCCTGAAAATTATTTTTTTTATATTGGAAAGTGGAACTGCAGTGTTTGGGGCTAATTCCAGTCTTAGAATTTGGATGTACAAAGCAGAGAAGTCAATAGATTACATAGAATGCTAGATAAATTTATAAAAATCCTTTGTCAAAAATACATAGATGGCAAAATTTTGCTCGAAATACTAAAGAAATTGCTAAAAGGTCTGTAGTTCAAGTTTGTAAAACTAGAAAACATAAAACACAATGTGCAAGAAGCGGTGTGGACATAAACAGACGTAGATTTCCATGACAAACTCAACAGAACAGAAAAAAGCCATGCAACAATAGACAAAGACTTTATTTCGTCAAACAAAACGAGAAAATGGATGGCCGTGCAAGTTAGTGGGTGCTGCCAAGAACATGCAAAGCCGAAAATTTTCTATTGTAGGAATTTTTTTTATTGTGTTTTATACGTGAAGTTAGTCCAATTTGTTTTCTGACTCGCTCAAGAAAAAAAATGGACATTTTTGACTAGAATTACTGACTAAAATAAGAAGATTAGCTTACGCAACGTGGGCGTAATAATGGTAACCCGAAAAAAGAGTAACTTGGCCATTTTTTAGTGAAAAAGGGACTAGACAAGAGACGAGGAGAACAAGTCGCCAGACCTGCGATCATTCTCGGCTGCATCGCGGGTTGCTGTCTCCAACATTCGCTGGCAATCGGCCAGGGAGTTCTTCACTGCTTCCACTTCTTGTTCTAAATCACTTTTCTATAATTATTTATAATTTTTCCTGGGAATGGAAATGTTTACCTCCGTCCTCCACGATTTCTGTTGTGTTTCCAGTCGTTCTTTCCATTCTCCATTGATCTTAGTCAATTCCTCATCCACATGTGTCAGGCGACTTTCCAACTCGACATTTCTATTCATCAATTTGGTATTTTCCATGGTCACAGAGTTTTGAATTAGTTGAATTTCTTCGAAGAGGGCCTTCGTCTCTTGGAGCTCTTTTTCCAATTGGAGATTCTTCTCCGCCAGGTCGCCGTTCTCAATCAAGATTTTGGCATATTTCTTGACGTTTTCTGGATGCTACAGGCCAGAATTAGACAACCAAACACGTCGCCTACCTCCAGCTCGACGATCTCCGCCAATGGTCGAAGTTGATCGAGTTCTTTACCGAGTAGTGTCCTCGATACCTCGGCCACTTCCAATTTCTCCCGTAATTCTATAATCTCCTGTGTTTTCTGTTCATTTTCCAAGGACAAGTTTCGATTCCTCTCAACCAAGTCGGGCTCCTTCTGTTGCCATTCAGCCTCTCTCGTTTCCAGCCTCTCTTTCAGTGTTTTCACCTCCGCATCCCTCTTTTCCAAGGCTGTCGTCAGCTCAGCCACCTGTAATTGTTTACGTAGAGTGAGAGAGAACACCCGGCTGCGGGCCTATCAATCAGTACGAGAGAGCTGTCATCAATTGATCCTGTTGAAATTTATCAGGGCGGACAGCGAAAGAGAAGAAAAGTGATAGATAAACACCGGGACAGAGTGAAGAAAATGATGTGGAATAGCGCTTGTAATATTCCAGTAAAACTCTCAGATTTGTGTTATTTTGGAGTCTCTTGGGCTAAGTCTACGTTACTCCTAGAAGGCGGAAAATTTCTAGGACGCCTCTTCGTCGACTTTTCCCCATAACTTCAGCCAGACATCGAGGCATTGTCATCCTTACCTTTGAGTTCATGCAATTTTGCTGCTCTCCAAGGTCTCTAAAGAGTTTAAGTTCATCTTCCTGGGCGTTGATCCTCATTTCGTATTCCTTACATTGTTGACCGACTTCCTTCAGCTTTCTGTAAATTGCCTCTTTATCTTCTTGACCTTCCTTTGCCCACTTTTCAACTTCTCCCAACGTTTCTGATAATTTTCTGATCTGTTCCCGATGGCCTTCAATTATAGAATCTTTTGCCGTTGAAATTTTTGCCAAATCAACAAATTGCTGCTCTATCGGTGTCAGCTGACGACTTGCTGAGCGTAGAAGTATTTCCCGTTCCTGCAACAAATAAACTGATAACAGAAAGAACTCTGGATTTTTGCCTGAATGGCTTGGATCGGTTCCACTGGTTCAGAAGAAGAGGGATGTGAACTGGAGACAGATTTTTCTGTCGGTGGCGAGGGTGGCAAAACCGTCGACGCGGTTCTCATCTTCCGCCCTCCCATGGTCGACGCAAGCATGGCTTGTACTGCATTGACAGATCTTTCAAATTGCTTTGAGGCATTTTCATAACTACCAAATGGCATCTGAGCAGAGTGACATCTTTGGCCTGAACATCAATTTTTCAACAAAAATCGATGATCTTACTCAGGGTGATGTAATATTCCCGATCATTCCAGGCACCTCCTGGAGCTCGGAACTTCTTGCCGTCGAATTTGACAGCGCTTTTACACGGGGAGTCACGATCTCGGTAATACATTCCAGAACACCCTTTAAATTAAATTGTCTTCAATGAAAAGAAAAGGAGCACCTGGAAAGGCAGTCTGTAACGACGTCCATTGGAGACCCTCATCGTCATCCAGTTCGACGTCGACGGGCTCCACAAATATTCTCACGTTTCTCACTGAAAAAGCAACTTTCCACTTTATTTTATTAAAAATTAATAATAAATTCTAGTGTTTTCTGTTCATAAAAATGTCATTACACGCATTCCCGGAGGCTATAATTCTCTTATCTCCTTTCTCCCCCTTCGGGTAACACAAAAGAAATCGACAATTTCCCCGATCAGCCCTCCGATTTTTTCTGGTGTCGGCAGACGTTTGTTGAGTTGAAGTTAATCACAGTTGAGGACAGTCAACAAACAGGCGAAAGAGGCACTTTTTATCGGAGAATTGCGTCGAGGAAACACGAAGGAAAGTTGTGAGTGTGACATGGATCTCACCCTCTCACATGACAAGATTCGACAGGGCGATTGAGGCGGAAATCGCCGATTGAAAGAGGAATGAAACGCTGTAGAGCCTAGTTTTCTTATCAAATTAGGTGTTTTACCTTGCAGAACTTTGCTAGAATTGGCCTGATTTCGACCATTTTCATGAAATTGCCTCCCCTTGGCGCCAAAATGATTGAAAAGCAGCTGGTCGCCAGTCCTCCCCTCTAAAATTCAGTCAATTCCACAATGTTTGCTTAGCTTGAATTTGTGTTTTTAAACGAATATAAACATGGAGTACTCTATAAACTCAAAAAATCTTCCCACCTGTTCCAATTTGTGCACTCATTGTGCGAAAGAAGAAGGAAGGAAACGATGTGGTGGTGTCCGCCCCAAAACGGAGGGCGGGACTTTCAAATCGATGCTTTGAGTCAGCTGGGCGAGGGGAACTACCACCCGGAAACAACAAAACAATCACATCAATATTCGTACAGAAAGGAGAGATTTTGCAGTCGGAGCTTTCCTCCTTTGATTTACAGGTACCTCTCTCCAATATCGACCAGTGCTCGATTTCCCTTTTTCTTTTAGATATATGATCATCCCCTAGGGCTCTTTGTACTTTTATCATTGTCCCCTACCCTGTAAACACTTGTCGTTTTGGGCATGGTATATTCCGGGCAATTGTTTGGAAGGGGTGTAAATTATACGCGTGAAGGGCGTACCCTGACTGTATTCAAAGCAGCAACCAAAAGAACCGGCTGTCGACTATATTTGACAGAACGAGATAGCAAGATAGAATGAAATGGCATATTCCAAAATACTAAAAATACTAAAAAGGCTTTGATACTGCTAGAAAAATCTAGTGGTTATACTGGTATTTCTAGGAAGAGGACGATTTTCAGCATTTGTATCCAACTGTCCACATCACAAACCGTCGTCCTTCTTGCGGGAGATCTCCTTCGACTTCAGGAAGCCTTCTCCAATAGAGAATCCCCATATAGATGACAGACTATAATGAGATCACGAATATTTATTTAAAAATGTTTATTCATTTATCTTGTCACATGTTTTTCTGGTTCTGTTTTTTGCCGGCCAATTTTTGGATTTTGCTCTTCGACGATTGCATTCATCAGCTTGATTCTGATTTTGTCGAACTTCATGGCAATGTCCGACTTCTCGTCGACCAGGTTATCGAAGATCTTCAAATTTTTAAACTGGTTGACACATCTTTGGTGGGTTCTCTCTGCAAACTGGGACATCTGCCTCTCAACCCAATTGACGTTGGTGCCATTCTTCTTGACTTCCATAACTTTTTTATTGACCTTCTGCATCGACACCTTTTCCTCCTTGATGTTGTCGACTACTGCTAAAGAATTCTTTTGTCGTCTTATTAAAATCAGAAAATACCATCGGCCCTGGGTAGAGCCATTTTAACTAGAGATTCTGCCTTCTGGTTATGAATCACTGCCATAAAATCTATCCAGGTGAACTCGCGGTCTCCAAAGACGACAGATTCAATGACATCGGATATACGGCGATCGGATATGAGGAGATTGTCCCATTGGGAGATGGGCGCGGCAGTTGAGTCAGACGACCCGGACGGAGAAAGATAGAGATTTTTAAGAAAGAAAGAAAAATGACCAGCCATTCTTGGAGCAGAGTTGATCCGGGAATCAAATTAACCCGTTTACAGATTTTTCTCTTTTCCGCTGGTCGAAATTCCTGCAAAAACAAAACAAAAGATGTTGTCAAGACGGTTTGCGTTTTGACGAAATTAAAATCCTGACGTGATTCATTCAATCACTGCTCTCTACTACGAGGATGTCGTCTACCGATGAGACCGCTTTTTCCGACGAAGAATCTGGCCCGGAATGGGATTTTGAAGAAACCGAAGAGAGACTGAAGCTGTCCGTGGATGCTGAAGAACGCGTGGAGCTAGCCAAGTGGTTGGGCGAACAGTCTTACTTCAAGAGCAATGAGGCCGACGATGACGGCGAGAGGAAGACGTATCTCCAGAAGGCATACAACTATCTGAAGATGGCTCACAAGGAGTCGCCCGATGACAAGGACACTCTGCGCTGTCTGGCTGCTGCTACTGGTCGACTGGCCGAGGAGAGCGACGTGCGCAACAAGATCCGTCTCGGCTTTGAGTTCAAGGACTATCTGGACATGGCCATCAGCCAGGACGACGGCACAGACGCCGATCACTCGTTTGAGCTGTTGCATATGCGTGGTCGACTGGCCTATACTGTTATGACTTTGCCTCTTCTCGAGCGTTTTATGGCCAAGACATTTGGCTGTCTGCCAGCTGTCACTGTCGACGAGGCCATCAGCGACCTCAAGAAAGCTGCCGCTCTTCATCCGGATGTTGCCGAGAATGATCTCTTCGTGGCCAAATGTCTTATGCTGAAGGGAGACAAGCCGGGAGCCGTCGAGTACCTGCGCAAGGCGGCCAACTGCGATGTCGACGTGGCCATCGAGCAGCAATACGTCGACGAGGCCAAGAAGCTTCTCCAGAGCATCGAACCCACCGACAACAACAATTAGACACCCGTTATCATCGTACCTCCATTGTGTAATGAATTTTTATAGTTTTACACGTGCTCTTCTTATTTTGATCATCCAGTTGTTTTATAAATAAAATGTTTATTCTTTATCTTATCAAACGTTTCTCTGGTGTTGTTTTTTGTCGAACTTCTTGCCTTCCAGCTCTTGGCTCAATTCGTCGTCGCAGGCCAGGTCCATCAGTTTGATTCTGATTTCCTCAATTTTCTCGACGAAGTTCGACTTCTCGTCGACCATATTTTCAATCACCTTGAGGAGGTTCAACTGATTGTTGCCCAATTGTTGCCGGTTCCTCTCAAGCGAGAACAGCAATCTCTCTTCTTGTGCGACATTTTCGCCTTTCTTCTTCCGCTCCATGATCCTCTTCACAATCCTCTTCAAGCTCAGCTGTTGCGCTTTGAGGTTATTGACCAATTCTAAAAATACATGAATCATCGGTCATCAACTGACCATCCGTTCGGGTCAGAAGTTCTTCAACTTCTACTTCTCGATTCTTGTTATTTGCCAGCTGGAGTAGATCGATCCAGGTGAACTCGCGATCGCCAAAGACGACAGACTCAATGACACCGGTTATACGGCGGTCGGATATAAAGAGATTGTCCCATTCAGGAATGGTCTCTGTGGAAGAAATGGAAGCGGCAGTCGAGACAGACGACTCGGATGGAGAACGACCAGCCATGCCTGTAGTATAATGGATCCAGATGTAAGGCTTATCCAAATTTACATGACATCGTGAAGACATGTCGAATAAAATCGAAATCCAAGGGGAATTCGCACTCTGATGGCGTTTTGAAGGCTTGGAAATACAGTTCTCGCCTTCGACCACTATACTCACCGTCCTCCAGAAGTCCACTATTCTTTATTTCCTTCTCTGCCCGAAAACCGTTTGGGTGAAGGAGTTCTCTTCATTATCGATTGCATGTAGAGTCGACCATCGGGGACATCTGCCGCCTGAACAAGTGTCGATGTCTTCTCCCGCGATCCCCATAATTCTTCATTAAATCCAAAATTGACGTATGAAGTGTTTAATTTTAAAAATTCTAATTCTCTATGTACAAAAGTGACACGTCAAGAAAGGGTAGTCTTCCCAGTTCAGGAGAGAAACTGTCATGAGGTAATTTAACAGAAGTAGAAAATTAGTTCCTATAGAAAGATAAAAAGAGTAGAAAGATCTATAAAATTATTACCGTAACAGATATGCAAGAGCGGGTATATAATTTGGACCCTATTGTGCACCGAAAATAAAAAAAGACTAGCATTGGACACGAGGAATGGAAAGATGATGGGTACGGCGGCGTGCCAACAGACTGTTATTGCAATTGGTTTGAGGACTTTTGATGAAGATTGGATCATTGCCTAGCCGCATCATGTCCATTGCACGTCCGACTTCTTCCTGGATACTGTGAAGACGCGGTGCTTTGACTCCTTCTTTCAAGAAGCGGACAGACTTGGGCACAGGAATGACCACTTCCGGCACCTGAAAGGAGACGTTCTTGTCATTATTTTGGGTAAAAACCCTACCTCATCAGGCTCTTCACTGGATTCTCGCTCAATACCCACAATCGGAATTCCTTTCGGGGGTTCTTCTCCAGTGACCAGAGGGGTTTGCATCAGCTGATGGATGGTCATTCGTTTGGCGGGATCAGTAACTAACAGGGCTCGAATGTCATCTTTTGCTGAAAAGGGGATCATTTTATTCAGGTAGTCTAGGGAAAAATTAAGCCTTTTCTCAGGGAAGATAAAAAAAGGGAAAATTCCTTGAGGAAAGAAGATGAGACAACGATTTTTATGATCACGAGTGCGGGCAATCGCATTTTTTTTTCACGAGTTTGCAAAAAAGTATAGGTATGCTGCTTACTATCTTGTGATACTGTATCCCATTCCTCGTGCGGGAATGCGTAGTAACCTTTGGCGATCCGTGAGCGCATCCCTGGTGACAGGGGCACTCCCTTCATACTGTAGAAAGGGGGGTATCCGCATAATCTGGAAAACGCCACCCATATCTTATATTATTTTTTATTGAGAGCTACTATATTTTTAGGCCTAGAAGCAAGAGGACAACTTACAATATGTACATGGCAACGCCTAATGACCACATGTCGCAGGACTTGTCGTACCGCTCACGGCCTAGGACTTCTGGAGGCCTGAAACAGGGGCATATTCTCTTAGAATACGGTAGAAACGTACGCATAAAAGGGAGTACAGCAAGGTGATTCCATCAATACATTCCTTTCTGGCCTCTTGGCAAACCCGTAATCTCCTAATTTATACATGCAGTCGTCACCCGTTGAACTGAAATAATGACTGTAATTATTGGAAGAAGAGTACAAAAGATGTCGCTTCCTGTCGTGCCCGTTGTTGTTTTCTTTATGTTTATCACAACCGTCGACGCCCCGAGACCCTGTTCCTAATCTTCTCCACCCGTGTGTCTGTTGTCTATGTACACTCGGGCGCCCCTCGTGGCCAAACTTTTAGAAGACAACAAATATACCTGCAGAGGATGTTTTCCAATTTAATATCTCGATGGGCAATGTTCATGTCGTGGAGATACTGTACTGCCGACCCGATCTGGCGTACAATTTCACCGACTTCTGAAATTGCCAACTTATATCGGGAGAAGGAAATGTTTACTCTTTTCTGAATATGGTTTACTGCCCTGACTCTCAAATTGAGAGAGGAGATCGCCACCTTCCAAGAATTCGACAACCATTAGCAGACATTTGACCTGGTTAAAAGTGTTCTCATAGATGTCATGAATAGTCAGAACATTCTCGTGACCACTGGAAAAAGGACAGTTGTACTGTCTAGCTCCCCTTCTGTCTTACTTGGTCAAATAGTGCAATTCGACTTCTCTCCTGGCCTTTTGTCCATCTCTCAACACCTTCAAGGCAAATTTCTTTCCCGTGTCTTTGCTATAAATAGCCATAACTTTTCCAGATTCTCCAATTCCAATGATCTCCGCCGAGACAGTGTAGTCATCCGTGATCTGATGGGTATGGTAGGGGAATGTCGTACATTGGCTGATCGTCCGACTTCTTTGGCCACTTTCTTGGGTTTCTTTGGGATTTAGACTGGCACAGAGGCAGAGCTTCCGTTGTTCCGATGTCGGACTGAAGTCATCTTCAGAATCGTCGATGTCAATGGCCAGGGAAGTCGCATTGAGGCAAAGGGATCGCTGAAAATGACTAGATATTGCCATTTCCTGATGTTTACTGGGCGTCTGTCAGTCGACGTCAATCTCCCTTACCTGAACAGCGGTCGGCGAGTCAGCGAATGGTTCCTCCGTAGCATCTAACATCAGCCTATTCAGAGAGTCAGAAGACGGGGAAGAATTGAATCGGAAGGGGTTCTCATTCATATGTTGGGTAGATGTCACGAATCCGGAGTCGGGCTCGAGGTCTTCGTCTAATTGGAACATCATCATCTTCGGTTGTGGCGAGTATTTTACTGAAAAGAGGACAATATGAAGAAAAGAAACGTAAAGCCAAGAAGAAGCCAAGGATTGTATCATTAGTGGTTGTTTATATATGAAGTGGAGATAACAGGCGGCGAAGGGAATAAAGTCCACTTGGGGCGGAGGCGAGTGAACCATCTGTACTCCAGCCGTGAACAGACAGAATATGACAGAGAGAGGCGGAGCTGCCATCAAGGGGCAATGACTACTTGACCATAGATCGCCTCGTCGACAGGTCAGAACTGTGGCTGTCCAGCTGTCGATGAGGCGGGATCCGATGGGACCTGGGTCAAATGGCCACTGTCCACGTGACGTCAGACTACTTTGAAGATCCCTACAGTAATTTTCTCTTTAGAGCCTTATCAAAGAGAATAACAGCCACTGTTTATATGATATTCCAGAGAATGACCACCGGGCAGAGAGCATGTTTTTACTCCAACCATCAAAGACTACTACTAAAGGACAGCTGTTGCCCGTTGCCTCGTGCCTCGCATGTTAAAATTTTGAGTAGTGATAGGAGGCAAACAACAACAGCCACAGTTAAACAGCGAGCAATGAACAGTTACCCGGAAGAGAGCAAAGTCTCTCTGTGGTCGGTTATTGATGTCCGTTGTTTATAGAGAATGAACAGGATCGAAAATGACGTGCCGTACAACCGGGCTCGGAAAAGACAATCAAAAGGGACAATTTAAAAAACAAAGAAGAAGAAAATTCTAATAGATAATCAAAAAACGCCATGACGTCCTGAATCTTGTTAGGGGGAGAGAGCAACGTGAGCTCGCCTCTTGGGGAGAAAATAACAGCAGTGAACAACTGTTCAGCAGCCCATGGCTGTTCTTCAGGGTTTCAACCTTTGGACCTGGTCTTTGAACCAACAGACAATTTGAATAGAGATACTGTAATGGCGCTTACGATAGATGGGGATGCGTCGACGCCGACGCCAACGGTGAGCGGACACCGCGTCGACATCGACTGCGCATTCTGCAAAAGCGGAACACTTTGCGACAAGTGTTCTCCCCACTTGGATTACTGTAAAAGATGTCACTAGGAGGAAGACGACAAGTAGGAGGAAGCTAGACTCATTGTCTCCATCCCACTTTCCCCTCATATTTACCGTCATTTTGTCCGCTCTGTGTGCATCTGCGCTTAGAAGTTCCCCAATCCCCTTGTCTCCATCGGCTAATTATGTAATGAGACCAAGAACCAGGAGAGATATTATCGGATAATATCTCGCACAGGGGATATTTACAAAGGGAGGGGAGTACATGAGCAGACACTTAAGAATGATCCGACGGCGAGGGGAAGACTAGTAGGGGAAATAGTGAGAACTAGAGAAATGTGGCAACCGCTTACCGGAGTGCGAAATGAGTAAAAGTTGAGTCCAGACACACTGACACCTGACGAGGAACTGACCCCCACGTGGTCCGCTTGACTGTCCCGGTTTACCAATCCTTATAAACCCAAATAAGTAGAGGCAAGGGGCGTTTCTTGGAAATAATCAGCCTTGGTCACATTTTTTGTCGTGGATATAAAAGGACCGAAGCAGTAGACAGGTTCCCCCCATGTCCAGTTACCGTATCCGCTGCAGATAAGGGACCGTCGTCGCCTCCCCCACGTGGAACCATCACCACGTGGGGTGATTCCCCGAATTGGAATCGATTGGACAGGCTGCTGCGAGACGGAGAGGAAACGGCGAACAATCTGTTCAATAAAAACGGAGCAAGACTGGACGGGTCACGCCATGGGATGAGCCCGCCGGTTTACACTCAAAAAGACAATGCAAGGTCGGGGTTTCCCCTCATTTTTTGCTTACAAAATGGTCGAAAATTAATTTGTGTTAATTTTAAAGTAATAGGGGATATAGTAGAATATAGGCATGGACGGAAACTGGAAAGGAATCTCGGCTAAGGAGGAGAAGAGCCCCTGCTAGGTGCAACTGCACCGCCGGCTCTGACGTTTCCCCCCGCGATGAATCGTCCGATTTTTATCAGCTCTCCTGGAAAATAGGCAATTGTTCAAAGACTTCTATACCTCTGTTTTACTACAAACCACGTGGTTACTACAAGATGGGATAAATGACCCCGGGCGGTACAGTTGAACCCTGCTCGACCGCGTGGGTGTCTCGATCATTCCATTTACAGTCACGAGTATCATTACGTCGAAACTTTCAAAGATGTGCTGTTGATCATACCATAAACAGGTTTAACTCTTGTAAACAGGCAGCTTTTCGACGACGAGGTCAAACGACCGGAACATGGGATTTTTGCTTGGGGGAGAAATTACTCCTGTGCCCATGTCTAATGAATCTCAGAGTCGACAGGTGTTAAACGAAATATATAGTTACACGAAATATACGGCAATTTGCCCCTTAGAAGTCCTATGATCATCATTATTTCTAAAGCTTTCTTCCTATTTTTTATGTGTTTTTCCGTACGACTTCCCTACAGAGACACCGCCCAGCGAGTCCTCTCTAGAACCGTCTGGCAAGTTGCTACCGGTCGACCATATCACATTACCATTTTCCAGTTCCGCCTATTATAAACATAGATATCTCGGAATGGGTTTCGTGTTCAGTGATCTTTCCATCATTTCGATGTTTTTCATGGATCGGGGGCCTTTATTTCGCTGACACAGTCACAATCGGGAATCCCCCTCCGCGAAAAAAAGAGCGACGACCGGGTGTGCAAATTTTCATGGTCTTTAAACCGAAGAAAATTGTAGCTATATAGGGAGAAAAGAGGGGGCAAAGTACAGAAATTATGACAAAGACCCTGAGGGAAAAGAGATCGCGCGTCGACCGCGATCCATCGACGTCACGGTCTAGTGTGCAGGCGGTCCATTTTCCAGTCTTCAATTGGCAACAAGCAGCAGATTGACAGCAGAAATAGATACCGTAATTTTATGTTTTAGGCTAGAAGCGAAGAGCAAATAAAACTGAGTCAGTCGACCTGCGTCATGGCAAACTCAGCCAACGCCTTCGATCTTTTTCAATAAAATTTGGGCGGAAGGATTGAAAAACTGTCTGTGAAAAGGCGAGAGGGAGGGAATCGGATTGCATCTGGCCCATGAAATATTCCCGTAATCTTTAGATTGGCCATCTTTTGCTCTCGTTCCCATTGTTCTTTTGTTTATTCTCTCCCTTTCTTGTTCCAAAACGTTCCTTATCAAACTATGGTGCAGATCAGGCTGTTTATTGTCAGACCCGTCCAAAAACTTGCCGCAAATGGGACAACAAAATGTTTATCTCTCTTATTTTATAGCCAACTGTTTCAAGGAAATCCCCCTAACCACGTGGGGGTAGTAGAAATAGAAGGAAGTGGGTGAAAAGGGACAGAAATTGTAGCAGGGAGAGTACAATCTGGGTACGGCTGCACTTTCTTTCTCTAACTGTGGAAGAAGCAGCGTAATATTAAGGAGAAAACGTAAAGCGCAACGGAATCAATAATCTCTCCGTCAGCTGGCTGTCGCCGGAGGGGTGTTACGGGTTTCGACGGAGGACATCGAACACTCCTACCTGTTCTGATCTAAAAATCTGTTCATTGGTTTTAATGATAAGCCAAGTCATAAGGCTGCTGGAGAAAGCGCCTTGAGGAAGAAAGAGAAAGTCAACAAATGGAAAAAAATGGCATTGAGTGCTTAGTTTTTGGTCTTGACTACGAGAGAACAAAAAACTTCTAGGTGACTTCGATCCAAGAACAAAGCAACTCTAATTTTGGTTGATCTCGCACAAAATGACACGTTTCCAATACTTCCATTCTCTCTAGAAGCATCATGTCAGCTAGTCCTTTCTTCCCTCAGTTATTTTAGTTTTCTTCCTCTATTTATTAGCCACTTCTCGGCGAACGAGGCAAATCTTGTAAAAGATCGCATACTTTCATTTCAAATGACGTCTGTGTACTCAGTAATCTAGCCTCCACCCACTGACCGGCTGCTCAACAAGGATGTTCTTTGTGTTAAATCGTTCGCCGATCTGTTTTCTATTACATCAGCCAGCAAGTTGACCTATCCGACGGTTACATCAGGGTAATTGGAGTGAGATGTGCCTAAGATTGCCTCATTCTTAGAAATTACACAATTCAAGGAAAATATAGTCGGTTTCCAACTCTGGAGGAAACGGGCGCTGCGGGACCTCAAGACGCGCGCGTTTGAATCCAATGAAAATTCGAAATATTTGCCTGATTTTCAAGTGGTCCTACAACGCCCGTTTCCTCCAGAGTTGGAAACCGACTATACGAACTTTTTGAACTTTTCTATTACGGTATCATTAAACTGAGAGACTAGATATTGGCTCGGTGCGCGAGTGTGGAACAACAGAAATCTATGGACGAATAAATCAGGCAGCCGACAGCTTTTGGGCTGAGCTTTAGCTATCGGGTCTCTCGGTACGGAGTAGGGAATGATTTTGATTGGAATATGGAATAAGCTTTCTATTTTCTTCGTTGCCGATTTCTGAATTTCCGTTTTGGATAGCAAACTTGTACAAAAAAGGTAGGAGGGGAATGCGGATGTTCTCATATCCAGAAATTTCATAAATAGCGGGTTCTCTGGTTTATATGCGTCTCCTCTTCTGGAGATCTCTCCTAAATGAAATCTATGTGGGGATTTGGGAGCACGCTTCAATAGCAGCGATCAACAAAAATTCCTGTAAGAAGATTCCTCAACGTTTTTTAACCCATTAGCGCCCACGTGTACTTATAAGTACATTTTATGCCTTGCCCAAAACAATAAAATTTTGTATAATGTACATCATGTAAAATACAATAAAAAATTGTCAACAAAAAAAGTCATTATCCATAGAAAAATTCAGTTTTTGCTGTGTATCTCGTTATTTCGTATTTTGTTTCTATAAATTTATCAGCAGTTTTCTTATTTTCAGAACGAAAAATGTCTCGACGTGCACCGCCTCCTATCGATGGAATGTATTCATTAAAAGTTAGTTCATCATCACATTTTTTCTTTTTTTGGAAATAATTAGAAGTTTTATACTAACTTGGATGTTTATCATTTCTGCTTTAGGTTGACAACATTACTTATAATACTACTCTAACCGATCTCCATCGTCTCTTTGACAAATACGGAGAAATCGGAGATATACATATTCCCCGTGATAAATACAGTCGCCAAAGTAGAGGATTTGCTTTTGTGCGGTATCTCAGGTGAGTTAATATAATCACTATTTTCATTTGCTTTCAGTCGACGTGATGCTGAATACGCCCAAGAGCGTGTAAATGGAAAACGGTTGGATGGACGGGAGCTGCGGGTATCTGTAGCCCGCTATGAGCGTGTTATCGATGATCGCGATTCTGGCCGTAGCCGTGGACGGTTAGTTGTTTATTTTGTTGGGGACAATAATTAGTTCTATTGCTAAGATTCAATATGATAACAACTGGCTGTGGAATGCTGTAGTTTTTACCACAATCAATTAACCATTTGTTATTTATCTGTTCAGAAATCTGATTAACTGTTTGAATAAAACACTAAAACCAGCTGCTACAGTTGAATAAGTAATTATTTTACATTTTATTTAGGTCTAGATCACCTCGTCGCCGTTCTCGAAGCTCTCCTCACTATTCTCGCTCCCCAAGACGTAGTAGATCCAGATCTGTAAGTCCTTACCATATTTTTCAATATCCTTTTTTTTAGAATTCTAAAAAGCGATCCCATTCTCCACGTGATTCTCCAAAGAAATCTACCAGTTCATCTCCTCGTCGTAGCCTCTCAAAATCGCCTGCTTCAAGAAGTGTCTCTCGTTCTCCTTCTGGCTCTCCATAGGATCAATAATTACACCGTTAGTTATCTACTCAATCTTTTTGTTATGTATTATTATATCGGAATAAAGCGCTTATTCCCACTTCGCTTCTTCTATTATTAATACAGCAGACCCTAAAATTTTCCATCAATTAATAGACTTTTAAGCACGCCCGACTATAAAAGCGGCTACTTGAATTATACTCTACGTCAAATGATCATTCGAACAGCGAGAGGTTGCTGGGAAAATTGATGCTAGAGAAACTTGGTGAATTTTGGTATGGCATATATGAACTCTGTGTGCCGATGTTTTCATCTTATCACGTCTTGTCGGTACTTATTCCGAATAGCCCCCCCCAAACCATAGGGATTTTTTTTTTTATTTTTAAAAAAAAATTTTTTAAACTTTTTTTTAATTAATTTTTACTAATACATTCAATAGGGTATTCTGCTGCAATTTGATTCCACAGGTGATAAAGGCAATCATCTCCACCGAATTCTTTTTTCCAAAGGTATTGGGCTACATAAGAAAACAATGCGCTTCGAGCAGTACCAAATTCAGTTTTATGCCTATGTTTAAACAGTTGCCAATTTCCTTCGATTGAATTAGCATGTTTTTGCCATTGTAATATAGATAAACTCAAAAGAAAAAAGAAAAAAAAGAAAAAAAGCGATAATTTTTCAAAAAAAAATCCTGATGTTTGGGGGGGGCTATTCGGAATAAGTACCGTCTTGTCAGAGGAGTAGCGGGAGATCTGACGTAGATAAACATACAGCGTGGGGTTTCGTTGACACGTTGGAAAAACGAAATAGGTTTTCTTCCGCCTGAACAAGTTACCGATCGCTCAATTCACCCTCGCACATGGGGGAATTACCCAAAAGACTTTCCTTAAAATTCTTGAATGGATAATTTGCCGCTTGATTGACAAGAGCTCATCTGTGGAAATAGGTTGAATTCCGGTGCAGAAAGAAAGTGCCAAGAAATGTAAAGAATTTGCAACTTTCGGAAAATCTACTCCATGTCGCCTAATCATTGAAGCAAGATAATTATAATTCGCTATTGCATAAACTAAAAAATTAGATTTAGAGAAAATACCAAAAAATTGCTGATATTAGACAGAAATAACTACGAATAAATTTATTATGTGGAAAATAAATAAAACCCAGACCATTTTACAGCGAGATTATAAAGTAATACATATATCACAAGTAGTGAAAAAAAAGTTAAAGAACAAAAATATCACAGAAAAATTACTTTTGTGCAGATTGTTCCACTACTAGTCATTCTTCATCATTTAGATCTAAGTCATCCAAATTCAAATCATGTCCACCTCCAGAAGCATCTTCAAAATCATCACCATCGGACCACCGCCCTTCTGCATCGGCTACTACCTTAAAATTAAAATAACAATTTAATCTTAAATCGCGAACCTCGGGAGCACTTCTATGTTCATGATGGACTAGATCAGGTGCAGCATCTTGAGGCACGACGTCCGGTTTAGGTTTTTCAGCGACGAGGTCAGGCTGTGCAGCCATACGACCAGGTATTTCAATTTCATCTTCCTAAAATTATTATTAGAAAAAAAAATATTGTTAATGTAAACCTCTTCTTCTTCAGGTTCAGGAGTGGGCTCTCTAGGGGGAGGCGTTGGATCGCGACGTGCAGATGGAGCAGCACGTTGAACAGCAGGCGCCTTCTGTGGAGTATTTTTTGTATGCAAAACTGCGTTGCCGTCATCGTCAAAACTGAGAGCACCTATATCAAAAGTTATACAAGAAGTAACTGAATTCACCGGCTTGCATAGCTTGTTGGATTTCTTCTGCAACATTACGTTGAGCTACAGGAGGTGCTTTAGAACCAGCAGGGACAGCCAACTGTGAGACAGCTCGCAGGTAACTTTCAGCACGAAGCGATTCTCCAAATCCTGGGAACAAATTGTCATACTTCACTGGATCAGCTAAACTATCTCCAATTTTCTAAAAATGTTCAGCATTAGAAAATAAACACAATCAAACCTTTGAAGTGTTTTTGGCAGAACGATCAGCCTTCTCTTTCCATAACGAGACTACGCGAGAAACTTGAGAGGGGCAGTGTGTCCTAGCAAAGAATGCTGCCTCAGGAAGTCGATCAGATTGTATTAGAACTTCGAGACAGCTGTCGACATCTCCCAGAAGTAGTTTGCTGAGGAAGACAACATTGTGCTGATTCGTTGATGCAGCGTCTTCGGCAACCTAGGATATTCGACGTTTGTTGATGACCAAAAACAAACCTGCTCCAAAACATTGGCGCTACCAGTTGCTGTTGCTAGAAGCATAAGCGCACCGAGATCTTTAGCACGACGAAGACATTCACTTGCCAATTTGATGTCAGATTTGGCAGTGGCAATACGAGACAGCTGTTTCCATTTTTCTTCGGAATCACTCTTTTCAGCGAGATCCTTTGCTGTTGTCAAATCACCAAGTGCAATGGCCAAATCGAATCTGAAAAGAAGAGTTTAATAAAAACAGATGTATCGTATGTACGAGATATTAAAAGTAACTGACCTGTGATCGGGATCTTGAGATACCGCTAAAGCTTGGCGTTTGAATCCTTGCTTTTCAAGGAAATGAGCAACTCGAGTTCGTTGCTCTTTAGGGATTGTTCCAAGAACCCGGTCGGCCGAATCAAAATCTCTCCTCATTACAGCGGTTTGGTACTCTAAGACAGCCAACAAAAGTTTGTATGAAATAACATTGAGATCCTTATCAATTGCATAAATGCGAGATTCTTTTGACATGTATCCAAGCTATAACGTATTACAAAATTTACATTAACAAAAACACACCAAGAAAATAGGACGATCCACATGAGCAATGGTTACAATTTCACCTCCAACATAATAGTTCAATCTATTGAGCGTAGTCGTGTAAACAAAACAATCTCCTACCCAGAAACCTGATTTAACGGCTTCATTTTGCTCGCCTAAAGATAACAGATTAATGAAATTAAATATCGCGTACCGACTACATCAAATGCTGCTTCAACTCCATCTTCAGTTATTTCTTCTGGGCTGGCGTTGTTGTAGGCTTCAGGATCATACTTCAAAATATAAAACGAATCTTCGGCGCACAATGCGACCAAATTTCCTGCATCATTCCAAGCAAGATGCTTGGGATTTCCGAGTTCAATCCGGCGAATAAGGCTGGCTGTTTCCCAATCGTAGAAGCACACGTTGTTGGCAGATCGGGCAGCAAGAAGAGGTCCTCCGGCAATTCCTTCAAGAACGGATTCAGAACGAATTGATTTATATTCCTAAAAATTAAAAGATTAACGATCCTGTCAACACAAACCTTAAAGTTCTTCTTGATCTTAATACTGGTGGCGCTTTCTCTAATAGCAAAGAGATTAGAATCTGGAGCCCACGTAAATTCTAATGCTGATCCGAAATCTTTGTTTCTAAGAGATAAGGCTGTATAGACAATGTATTCTCCATCTCCACAAGCTGTGACAAATCTTCCATTTGGTGAATGCGTAATAGTATGAGGGAACACTTCGGAAGAGCCCATATCCTTGACCGCAAGAGGAATTCTTTCTCCATCTGAAATACAATAATCACTTGTCAAGTTTAAAATTCACCTTGGGCATTTTCTAACACTTCAGGATCTACAGTCTTCAAATTGGCTTGCTGAATTTCCGAATGCTTTGCAAATACTATTTTGCCTGAGCCATCCATACTAGCCTAGAATATAATTGTGTAAAAATAATGAAAAATTCGACTAACAGCTGGTTCATCTCTTCCCAGTTTAACAATGACGGATCCTTCGTCATATCCAATAGCTATTGTGTTGGTGCCCTTTTGTGCAAGGATGCACCATACACGTTCCAAACCATAATTTAAGGTACTTTCCAATCGATAAGTATTGGAATGCCATAAACGTACCGTTGAATCCTCAGAACCTAATAACGAATGAAGTAAAATGGATAGAAAAACAAACCTGTGATAATTAACGGCAACTCAGGGTGGAACGAAACTGCAGAAACATTCTGTGAGTGTCCAGTAAGAGTTTGAACACATGTTTTGTTCTGATAATCCCAAATCTTTACAACATGATCATCTGCTCCAGAAATAAGATAAGGCTTGTCTCCACCATGATAATAATCTACACAATTGACTCCTTTCTCGTGACCTTCTAGGGTAAAATTGGGATGCTGACTTCCAAATTGCCAGACCTAGATTTAACAGTTACAAAACAAAAATGCCTCACCTTGACCGTTTTATCAAGAGATGCTGTAGCAAATGTGTTATTATCCTTTGGATTGATAGCAATTTGCATGACGTAGTGGGTATGGCCTTCAAAAGTTTGCTTCATAGTCCACTTTGAATCAAAATCCCATAATTTGATAAGCATGTCGTCACTTGAACTGAGGACGAACGGCTGTACATTGTGAACAGCAAGGCAACTAAAATGCATAAGTAATTTAGAAAATAGAACAAAATACCGTATATAATCAGAATGTGCTTCGAATTGATGTACTCTTTCCAATGTATTGTAATTGAAAACTCGGATGAACATGTCGTCGCTTCCGACGACAACCCATGATTTTCTGGCAACAAACTTGGCTGTGCGCACGGGAAGATCTCCAACCTATATTATTTTAACTAAAATATAGCGTAAGGATTACCTCAAATGTCTTCAATAATTGCGATGTTTCAAAATTCCATATGTGAACGTTTCCATTATAGAGACCAACTAATAGCCATGGTTCAGAAGGATGGAGATCTACAGATTTTACCCTGTCTGAGCGGGCCAAAAGTTTTCTCTTTATGTCGAGACGAAGAGGCATCTGAAAAAGTATACATTCGATGGGTTAATAAAAATAAGAACATAGGGAAAGAAAAAAGTAAACAGAAATAAACACAGAATAAACATAAAATCTCCCAATCGTCTATATCGAGTCTTTTTTAGCAATACATTTTAGCGGATTAAATTGAGTACAGAAGTTGAAGAAAAGTAAATATTTAAAGGGGAAAAAGGATTGGATTTTATCTAACCATTTTTAGCGAGCTTTCCTAGTCAATATGAACTCCAATACAAGGTTGTGACAAGAACTAAAACAAGCAGGAGAACATTGACTATCTTAACTTGACAGCTGATTAAATATAACGTGGATTTCAAAACTAATCCAACGTGTATATGGATCGACCTTCTTCGCCAACTCAGAGAAAATTCGGCGCGACAAGACCCAGTCCTAGGGTTCCTTTAAACCAATAAATCGAGTCAATGTTCTGCAGATAGAATTCATTGCAAATTGAGAAGTTTTATGGGGGATTTTTTGGAGATCGAAAATATTCAATTTCTTCTATTTTCAAACGAAATTTACTAATATAAATGTCCATATTGTTGTTGATAATAATTGTGTGACAAAAGTTATATTTGAAGAAACTACAAAGACGAAAAAAGGATAGAGGTCAGCAAAAAGCGACAATCAGGCAAAGAAAAATGAAACTATGGGATCAAGTGACATTTCGATTGCACGAATTTTATCCGCGTACTGATCATTATTGTTGTTTCAAACAAATAGATATATTTTTCAAAATCAAATATTTTTGCTTGATTTCGTTGTTAAAATTGACGGGATTTATGCAAAAAAAAATAAAGGAAGACGATAAAAAGGGTAGAGGTACAAATAAGTAACAAAATAGAAGAAAAGAAGATTTATTTCATTTTTATAGACCGATCTGGAATATGAGATGTTGTTGTCGGCTAGTCGTCGTTCTGCGTCATCATCGTAGTCTGTCCCGGATTGTGGTTCTTCTCTTTCGACGGGAAGAATTTGCGGATGAATCCAGGCTTGGGTCCGCCTTCCAGCTCGACCTGTGCCTCTTCCAGAAGGGCTGTCGGCCCGTCTTTTTAGGAACATTCCCATCCAGAAAAAGTTATTCTTTGATATCTCCTCGTTTATTTATCAAATAGAGCTTTATTCACCCGTAACCATAAGTAAAGCAATAAAAAAAGAAATAAAGAAAGAAAGGTAGAAAATAATCTAGTGACCCGTATTGAGAACTCTGAGTTGAGGTGGCAGTTTTGAGAAAAATTAGGGTAAAATGTGAATATTAGGCCTCCTGTGGTCGAGGAGGGACTAAAAAGTCGGGAGTTGGGACAACGGCTTTGCGGAAACCTGGACCCAAGAGGGGATGAGATCGAAGCCACATGGATGGTCGAAGGGTAAGTCGACTTTGAGTTGGTCGGAGAAGGACAAGTACACAAAGGAGATAGATGAGGACGGCTGTACTGGTGACTAGACATCCGAGTAGGAACCAAAGAACACTACTTCGAAACAAGGCGGTACATTTGAACGAGTTAATAATGGAGGAACTATCTGAAAGCAAGAGGATCAGAAGGATCTTTTATTTTTAGACACACCTGCCATGATTCTGGCGGCATGGAGCTGAATATGAGTTGAGACTTTTCCTGCGAAATTATTTACAACGCACTCAAGTCGACCGAGTTGAAAGGAGGAGAGACGCGGCAGATAGAGCGAGCCATTGGCAAAGACGACAGAGTCCGATGATGAGGCGGACAGCGGCTCTCCGTCCTATAAACTTTTATTCTGTTTCGGAATAAAACTTACAAGAAGCCAAGAAACTGTTGGTTTTGGATAAGCATCCGGTAGAGGGCAATGTGCTAGAAGAGAAGCTCCTAGTGAAGGAGCAGTTGGGTCGACGGTGATCGTGCGCCCAGGAAGAATTGCGTCAACGAAGGCGACCCGCAACTTGAAAACCTCGCCGGCCTCACCATTTTCCTTCCGACACCAATACTCTCCTTCATCTTCTAAACCTCAAAATAAAACAAAGTAAATTGTAATACCCACTTCTTTGAACATTACTGATGATTAAGAAGCCAACATTTGGCATCGGTTGTTCTGTCGAGTGGGGTCGACTCTCGAAAACGACATTAGTCTCGCTATAATTTTAATTTTCTAACTGAAAATGAAAGGAGTACCTGGTTACTGTAGCCACAGTTACGCCATCTCGATACCAGATGGCCGTCGATGGTTCCCCAGAGAAGACTGGCTCACACATCAGGGCTGTTGTTGAATTTATCGGCAGAAGCAGCTCCGAAGCGACTTTTCTTGGCCGTGTCGATCCCAAGGCAAGTCGACACGTGGCTAAAAATTCATTTTCTTTCAAAAAAGAACAGGACATCCCAGATGGCGACAAGCTGGCGCCTCTTTATGGCGCATTGTCTTGAATTCAAAAACTTCCCTCCCTGACAGAAGAGGAAAGTCATCCCCATCGAGCTCCACGTTATGGCAATTACCTCACTATAATTATGCAAATCGACTCGACGATGCGCTCCTGGTTTTCCCGACCGTAAAAATCGCGCAAATTTGTCGACGGCTGGACGAGGATTGATGGCAGACAGGGCGTGATGACAGATCGGTTGACTAGTCCCTGGGCTACTGTACCACCCATCTTTCTACTTTTTTTCTCCCGGCCTATCCATCATTCGAAGAGGGGAGAACTTCAAGGCCTCCTTGCCGAAAAGATGAATTATCCCAATCGGTTCAAAATCTTCAACCCTCTGACTCACCGAATTCTATGAAGAGCAGGAGTAGACCAATTATTCGGAGTCGTTTCATCTGAATTGATGTTTTATTGTTTCGACGCCAGAGAATAAAGAGGAAAAGAGTGTGACCGGAAACTGGTAGGGCGGATATGTTGCCATTGTCCGAAAGAGATTTAGGAGGCATGTGGACGGGCGGACGGAGAGAAAACAAACCATCCAACAATTGACTGCCTAACTGTGGTATTTACTAAAATATCCGAAAAAAAGTTATGTAAAAGGATGCTCTCTCTCTCCGCCGGTTGAGAGATGACAACCATCTGTCAAGGGGCATTACCGGAGAGCGATAATTATAGGGAGACGAAGAGATGTCAAAAGATAGCAAGGTCTGATTTTTAGATAACTTTAGAATTTATAAAAAAGAGGGGATAAAAGTCGAACTGAAGCAGTAAACAAGAGAGGCGAGAGGCCACGAGGTAGGAGGGCGGAGCGACATATTTTGAACGGCAGGAAAATAATTGAGATATTTGGGGGCGAGGAGTACTCAAGAAGCACCCAAAATAAGATGTTTTTCTCCGGTAAATTGGCTCTATTCCAGGTCTTCTTCCTTGTTGTGTCTCTAACCAGTTTCTCCTCTTTTTGTCCCCTTCCTCATAACACTTACCTACCCAGTCAAAAGCCTGCCATTTTTGTCTCTTTTCAGCCGTCGTAAAGCCCCAAAAAGTAGTCTTCCGACCTGAAAAGATGAGACTCTGGGGAGCTATCTGTTGGATAATCTCTCCCTCGCTCCCTGCCTTCTCCTTTATTTTCGACTACTTGACATCGTGGCTAGGATAATCCAGCCAAAAATTGTAAAGGACTGTCAGGGTCAAAAGGCGAGAAAGGGCTGGTACTTGACATGTTTGGGAGGCGGAGGTAAAAAGGCAACTGGCAGGAAGACCCGTCGAGGGATAGCTATTATCATCCATGTCATCTAAGATCTTGGCGAGGGTTTTCAACAAAACAATGACAAACGGCCGACAATTTGTGGCCAATAGAGGATGAATAACTCAATGAATAAGTGAGAATATGGAAAGAGGAGAAGCCGACGATACGTGACACCTCGGAAAGAAGAATGGCACATCTGGTCGAGGAGGATGTTATTCTCATCTCCGTTTCAGTTGAATTTTTAATGAAAGTGAGGGAAAAAGGGCAGAAGACACCAAGGAAGCGATTCAATTAAGGAAACACAACAGCCAGAAAAGACGGATGTCGTTAATTGAAAGACAAGCATGCGGGGGCGACGCTGCGATAATCGCCAATGGCTTCTGATAGCTTGAATTATCTGGGAGGACGGGTTATAATTGGGAAGACGAAGAGAGGAGACCCTATTAGAAGTAGGAGGTGCCATCTCCCTAATTTCCGGCTTGTCTCTTCTATTTCCTAAAGTATTGGACGGATAAGAGAAAGAGAGAAAATGTCCCAATTTGTCAGAGAGAGGAGGCAAATTATTACTCCCAAAAGCCGGGCGTGGTTAGGAGGCCGTAAATCCGGAGGACAGATATTAGAGAGATTAGCCGTCGACCCCCGGAAATGTGAGAGAATCCTTCGACCTTTTTGACTCTCTAAGGAGATGACAAGCGGCGGGAGAGAACATAAAAAGGAGAAGGGGACATGCTGCGCACGGTCGTTTACAAACCCATAAAAGACCACCAGTCGATTGGGATCAACCCGGAGGATAATTCCTCAAGAAACTAGCCGTTGCGCAATGCATGCGGAAATGCCGGGAGAGCTGTCAGAGGCAGGGCGCACGCAACTGGAAGGCAACAAATCTTTGCCTTTCCTCTCTCAGCGATCAATTTTCGAGTAATTTTCGGAGATCACTAAAGATTTTTTTCAAAAGAAAGAGTAGTTTGAGAAGTAACAATGACCACCAGCGGGAATCCAAGAGAGAAAGAAGGCTGAATCGGATTATCCACCTCCCCTCCGTCTAATCATGGCTAGACTCGTAGTCACGGTCCATCTACTTTTTCCAATAAAAAGACAGATATCGGTGAGGTGCTAATTGTGGTGGCTGGTCGATTAGTATGAGGACGAACGGGGAGGGTAGACAATTGGGAACAAAAGGAGAGCCGATAGCCCCTGCTGGTAACGGTCAAGGTCCCAAATTATCCAAAGGGAAAGCCTGCCACTTCGAGAACACATTTTACATTGAATGGGCCAGCTGGCGCCATTTACACGAATCGCCCGACTGTACGAGGAAAATACTAAGAAATAAAACTAGGAGAGGCATCTGGTGCAATCATTTACTCGACGTTGACGTCTGGCCAACAGGAGGTATAAACAGCGACGAGACAGTTGTGCCGTGGATGAACTGTCATTGGCCTCAAGAATATTTTGGGAGAAAGAGAGGCGCCAGCTGGTCAAGAGACTGAAAGTCATCCCTAGTTTATGGCCCTTCTCTCTCGGCACACTTTATAGAATCCAGATGTGAGAGGGAGAGGATATTTATGGGGTTAATTATTCACAACTCTGCCTGGGAACCTCTTTCCTCTCGCAGATCTATACAGGTAAAAAGGCTGAAAATGATGCGTCGGCAGATGTCGGAACTTTTTTAACACTTCGTCATCCCAGTCGATGTCCAAAACTGAAAATGTGACGATCATTGTGGGATGAAATCCTCCATCAAAAGTACATAATTATACGCATTTAAAGAAAGAAAAATCTTTGACTTTGAATAGCAATTTTCTATCGGGACATGTGTAAATTGCTACAAGTTTTGGACGATAAAGGAAGAGTGGGTGGTAGAAGGCAGGCGGGAAAGGTAACAGCTGAGGCGAGAAAAACGGTGACCGAGTGAGGGACAGCCACCTCGTTAGTGGTTATTTATTACCACGTTTATGGGCTGTGTTAAGCAGGAACAGCAGCACTGGAAGTCCAAGTTATTCAGGGAATTGCTTCTATAGAAAAAAATTACTAAAAATTTCGGCTCATTTTGATGGCAAATTAGAAACTTTGGCAAATTTTCTCTAACACAAAAAGGAAAGACGAATTAATTTAATTTTTTTTTTGAGGAATTGTTATCAAAAATTTATAGTCTGTCACAAAAAAAGACGACATTTTTAAAGGTCTAACTGGTTCAAAAACCAAACTCAATTAATTTTTTTCTTTATTATGCGACTTCCAATCTTCCTGATTTTTATTGCATAAATCATATCAGATTTTTCTGATTTTTTTGATATACAAAAGACCTTCCAACTCTGCAAAATTCTTACTGCTCGATCCGGGCAGAAATACTCACACTTTGACCAATAATACTTTTCTGGCGAGTTGGACACTCATTTATATATCAAAATGCTCAGAAAAATGTGATATACAAGTTGCAATAGAAGTTATAAAGCCTGGAAGTCACAAGATAGAGAAAAAAATTAATTTAGTTTCCTTGGTTAGACCTTTAAAAATGTCGTCTTTTTTTATGACAGACTATATTTAAAACCTATCAGGTGAGAAAAGAGCCATTGCTATGAAGCAATTGATCACTCGGAGTGTAGCTAATTATTGCCATTACAACGGGAGACAGAAGAGAGAGGTATGGATGATGACCCGAACAGCTGCCTACAGTCCTCGAGATATCTAGCGGAAAGGCTTTGATATGGACCAGAAAATTACCGCCTCTTCGGGATTCCGCCTCTCAAATTACAAAAACCACTAACGAACCCAAATATCCCCATAATTACTGATGATTTTGGCCAGCAAAAATAAGAACACCACGGAAAGGTAAAGTGTTTCCGGAGCGGCAGCTTTGACTCGGATAGATCGCACTTCTGAAGCAAATGCAATTACAATTAGGAGGCAACGGAAGCTGGCAACATTAGGAATTAGAAGGAGCTGGGTAATCAACTACGAGACGAAAGCAAATTGAAGCAGATTGGGTAGATTTCCGATGTACAACTTTGTCAGAAAATGGGGAGTCGGTTCGCGTAACGGAGAACAATAATTGTCGGACCTATTGTTGCAAGCCGGTTACCACCTCCGAGTAGATATTTGAGTGCGAGAGACATTTTTGGACAATAAAAGGGGCGGAAGTGCCGGGGTCACAACGGGCAACCAGTGCAATAGAAACCAAAATGACCAGATGTCAGCTGAAAAAAAGACATCGAAATTATACAGCCTACACCTGGCCAGTTAATGTTTATGACAACTACCCGCCGTTGTGCAATATTCTCTTAGGGTCACCTGGCTGGATTAGTATTAATCAACAGCAATCCACATTTCTGCTCAAAGACAAATTAATCAAAGTGAGATAAAAGTAAATTTATTTAAATCTTTACCGAAAATAGAATAATTACGGTTTGAAAACATTTTGACGATAATATTTCATTTCCTCGATGCTTTCCTTGATATCGTCTAAAGCTCTATGAGTACACGTCTTCTGAGGTGCTGCGGCTAATTCTTCAGGAAACCATCGACGAGAAAGCTGAAATTTTGTGATAATAGAAAAAAAAAGTTTGCTTACCTCTTTAATAGTGCTTACATCAACAATTCGATAATGCAAATGGTTAGCTAACCGGGGCATATATTTTTGCAGAAACATCTTGTCCATATAAACGCTGTTTCCAGCTAGGGGGCAATCTCCCTTCTTTGTATGCTGCTCAAGAAATTGAAGAACCTAAATAAAATTTATCTGAGAGAAATAACGTATCAATTACCAGAGATTCGGCTTCCTCTAGATTAATTTTACTGTCCTGTATCTTTTGCATTAAACCATTTTTCTTGAACATATCTCTAGGCCACTCTTCCATATTATCCAAAACTGATTCAGGCTGATGGATTACAATATTAGGACCTTCTATGATATTCTGAAAAGAATTACAAATACAAAAATTAATCAAACCTCTAATTGACCATCAGTGACTATCACAGCTATTTCAACCAATGTTTGCTTGTTATAATCCAAGCCTGTCATCTCACAATCAATCCATATCAGTTTAGGAGAAGAAACGGCAGCCGACGTCATTCTTCGAAGAGTTAAGGCTGAAGCACGAAGCATTCTACACAAAGAAAATAGAAAAGAAATGAAATCGAGCATCAGTTGCCGCTTACTGCCTACAATAATTATAAATTGAAAATATAAATCTAGAGAATATACTAATTATAAGAAGAAAAATAAAAGATACCACAATATTTTATTTCAATAAAATAAAACTACAAAAAAAATTGCAAAATAACAAAGAAACTACAGTGAACCACCAGTTAATTTTATGAGATCGTTAATATTCCAAGCTATTCCATTTTCAACTTGAGATTCATCGGGATTTTTGACCGGTGTGTCAATTTCTTTCCTCAATACTGTATCACAATCTAGTTGAGAGAAAAATGCAACGGTCTAAATGAAAAACAAAATTAAAAAAAATTAAACATACCATAGGCAATTGTCGGAATCCTAACTGATATGAGATAAATGAACGAACAAATAAATGGCTTATCATTAATGCAAGACCAACTCGAGGAGCATCTTCTTTTTTACAGAGATACCTAACCTGAAACAAGTTTTTGATACAAAAACAAAGAAACTAACCTCATCGTGAATAGAAATGACAAAACGCGCAGGGATTTTATATTCTTTACATAACCAATCCATTGAAAGAAGCAAAAGGTGCAAAAAGTCAACAGCTGATGATTGTACAATCTGAAATTACACTGGTTATTTGAAAATATAACTATACTAACCCAATTCACAACTGATCGCTTGAATTTTTTTTCAAAAACATCTTTATCTGGTGTGCCTGGAGGCAAAGTAGCTAAACCATTTGTTATTTGGGCACATAATATTGGTGTTCGAAGAATTTCTTTTTTAGCCTCTTGCTCTAAAAAGTTGAAGGCAGCTGATTCACTAGAATATTTCGATAAAAAAAATTAAAAATATAAAATTACTATCCATTGAAGTAATGGCTTTCGGTTATTGTTATGTCTTTATACAGCAGGGCTACTGTATCCTCCGAAACTTTGAAGTTCTTCTCTTCTAATCTTTTGAGGACCCAATTTTCAAACTCTCCTACCTTCTTCCTGCGAAGACAATTGAATACAGATAAAAGTGAAAAACATACCCATACTCAGTATCATACGCTGGTAGATATACTTTTCCTTGTATAACTGTTTTCATTAATTCTCCCTGTTTGGCTTCATATTCAAGTAATATAGGCACGGCAACATCCGACAGTTGTCTACATCTATAAAAAATGTTTTTTAAAATAAATTTAAAGTCTTACTTTAAACCAATGCCCTTAGTAAGAGCGAACAAATTTGCGGCAACTTCTTTTGCTGTCACTTCATTCATCGATTTCACTAGTACGTGCACAGCGTTTGCTACACCAGCTCCATAAAGACGAGCATAGTTCAAAACTTTAGCATCATTTCGGCCAATTTTCAATTCGCGAGCAACAACTGAATGTAAATCTGAGGCATCGTTTTTACTTCCAGCTAGCATCATATTACTGAATGGAGTTATGCCGGGGAAACGTTCGTTTACAGCTGAAAATAAGGATTAAAAAACACAATCAAGAGTTACGATAAATTTTAGCCACACTCGCATCTCCAAAAATAGCTGCCAACCATTGTTCTTGTGAATCAACATCTGCTCCAACGATTCGCATATCAGCAGGTGCTTGTATCATAGTCTTAATACCCTTTCCTAATGCATCTGCGCCAGCCTATAATTTTGTGAGTAAAATCAGAATAGCTTACCGGATCATTAGACAATGTAACCCAAAGTTTGTGAACACTTCGTCTGCTGACCGTTCCAGCTGGGCGTATAGCTGGTGCAATTGCTCCTTGATTTTTCTCCTTATCGTAATAAACATCTAATTCTTCTTCAAAACGTTTTCTATAAGTTAAAGCTAGAGAACGAGGATGCAAATACTTGTAACTTGTCCAATGTCCCGTTTTCTTCGTCGAGGCTAGGAGACAGTCAAATAGTTCTTTAGAACGCGTTGCGTGAATAATGTGTCCAAATTTATTGTAAAAACCTTTTGATAGCACACTGCCGACATTAGCACCATCACCACCCTGCAACATGAAAATTCAGTAATTAAAACAAACATACCGGATGAGCAACTTTATAGAAATCGCAATTCAACCCTTCTATTCTGAGATCAACATTTTTTGGTAGTTCTATCTTTCCATAATCCTTCTCAAATTCCTCTATTTCCGTTTTCAACTTCTCTAAATTTATTCCCGGTGGCTGTTCGATCGTTTTAGTTGCTAGAAAATATTTTGTTCAATACACGTAGGCCTTTACCAGGTTTCCTTTTGTCTATCGGAGCTAAATATCCCCATCCGTATCCTGTTAATAAATGCATCGGATGATTATTGTAGATGAGGCCAAATAGCCTAGGTGTCAACTGACTTTTAGTGACAACATCTAAAACACAAGAGAATTTTACTACAAGAAGTTATACCTTCGGCGGATGAGTATTCAATGCCAAGTTTAATAACACTCTTTATGAGCTTTTTGTTTCTAAATAATTCATGAAACCATTTCTCATCCGTATATTCCCACATCCAAAGATCATTAGCGAATGTATTTTTCCTTCTCAAATACAATGGATTACAAAAACGTACTAAAACATACTGTTCCTCGAGAAGGGTTTCGCCGGCTTTCAATATATTCCAACCGGCATCCTGTTGTTTGGAATTATCAACATCTTCATTAGTTTTCTATAGCAATTAGTAATAACTGTAGGCGGTTAAATATTACATTGTAGAATTGACGCCAGTGACGATTAATCGGAAGATATGCATTTCCCATTTGAAGCATGCCATATAATGTGATGTCTTCAGGAAATCTAGGGATAAAAATACGAATAGCTGCTCTGTGATTATACCTAGATTTGAATTCCGGCCACATTTTGCAATAAATAAGTGCCGTTGCTAAATTATCCATGGCACAATAACACATAAGCTCCTGGAATAATTATATCAATCTTTTTATGATGAAAATTATACCTGAAAACGGGTTCTAATAACATTTATAGAATCTTTAGTGAAATAATTTCTTGTTTCCTTCTTTATTTCAATGCCTAATAAAAATTTTGTGACGTCTTTAAGGCCATTTTTTGTAACTCTTTTTTCCCATGCTTTCATCCATCCACGCCTTTCTCTCTGAACAACATTGATAACATGTACTTCCTTATTAACCAACGTATTTGGTCTTCGAATCATTCTGATAATTTGTTTCGTCGTACTCATCTGAAGCATACAAAGAATTCTGTTTCTCTCCTATTCCATACATCGGCACCGCCATTGACATAGTATCCATGAAACGTAATTGATGGCCCTAAACTGTCGATAGTGAGAGTTATTTAAATAATATATACCTCTCTGTCATAGCATTCTTTAACACGTACACGATCATATCCAACATTATGACCAATGACTAAACGAGGCTTCTGTGGGTCTGCAGAATAACAATTTTATAATAGGGATGGCTTTATTACCTCCTAAAGGTATTAGATATTTTAAACTGGCACCATCTAAGGGCAATACTTCGCCATGAACTAATCGACTGCTACACCATCCATACCTAAATATAGATGAGTATGTAACTCCAATGAAAACCATGCTTTATCCGATAGTGCAACAGCCATTGTAGGCAAAAGACCATCCTTAACACATACTTCAATGTCGAAAAAAATTATATCTTCTTCTGGGTATGGAACCTAGATAAAGTAGTTCCTATATGAGGAGCGAAATAAAACCTGACGAGTTGATCCATCTTCATGTGAATAACGAGTCCATCCGGTTTGAAACTGCCAATTAATTTCCTCAGGGGGTCGGAACTTCTATACCAAAAATTTGTGAAAAATATTTGGCATACTGTAGATGTATGACTAGTAGAAGAAAGACAGTTCACCCAATTTGAATCTGATTTAGACTGGACATATTCATAGCAAAATGTTCCAGCTGCTTGATCCAACCAATCAAGATATGGTTGGCCTTGTTCTTTAGCTATTAATCTAAAAAATATTTGAAAGATGAAGTCCCAATCTCGCCTGTAATGATCTACAATATCATTTCCTTTCAGCTTTGGAAGCTGTAATTGTAAATCTTGTGGACATGCAGTTTTAGGAGGAGTCGACCCAAATAAATGTGTATGTATTGCAGATGGTACAGTTTCAATTACTTTCGGAATGAACTAAAATGAAACAGTACAATAATTGAAAATGTAGAAACTTACGCTGCCTGAAGTTGAACTAGAAAAGCGCACATAGATTTTATGAATTACAGAAAGTCTACATAAGTGTTTCATTTCTCATTACTGCTCCTTAAACTATAATATTAGTTTTCTTTATACTGTGCAGCTGTATAAAACAAAGGATTCATAAACGACGAAAAGGAATAGGAAATGGGTAACAAAAAAAGTGCAATTTGAATCCCGTACGTAAAATTTCAATTTTCCTGTTTTCGGAAAAACGTAGGCACAAGCTGTAGTAAAATTATAAAATGCTTATAAAATTTTTTATTTATACAAAAACATACAAAAATACCCGAATTTGAGATCAAAATAAGAGGAATTATTAGAAAGTCCCAGGTCCATTCTCTAACAAATGTTCAATTTGTGCCCTTGCCATATTTCTGGAACTCTCCGGCAGTGAGCGAAGATCACTAACAACGGAAGCAGCAAAGGCACTATCACCATCAAGGAGAACATCAGCTAAAAGGGTAAAATTCTAGTTTTGAATGAGAGCATACCTCCTCCGGTTCGTTTTTCAATAACTGTTGCATATCCCAGAGCCGATTCCCCTCTCATCTCGTCCATTTCTTGATCCGACCATGTATCTGTCTCGTGTTTTCTCTTCACGTGTCTGAAATAATCTCTTTCCATCCTTCTAAAGTTTCTTCAATTTTTCTAAAATATGAGTAGAACTCACTGCGCTCTCTCATCAAGATAAGGATCCATCCATGACATATGGTGAAATAAATCCCATGTGCTGTCTTCCGTCAATCCTCGATTTGTTTGTTCTCTTATTCGCCTTTTTTCTCTAACATATCGATCTCTTAATTTTTTCCATTGTTTGTACATAGCATTTACGTCGCCTGAAATAAATAAAAGAGTTCTAGAATTTTCTAAAAATTTTCTAGCAGCAAAATTATTGACTCACCAGGAAAATTGAGATTTTTGATGACTTCTTGCCATGCTTGATTTCTACAATCAGAATGTCGATATTTCGGATCTCGGATATCGAAAAGACAAGGATGAATGCGAACTTCTTCAATCAGTGAGACCCCCCAATTTGGATCAGTTGTCGCTTGTTGCTGTTGCTTAAAATACTGAATAAGGCGACATTTCTGTCGACGAGAAAAGCTTTCTCACCATGTCGACGCCTTCTTTCCTCGATGGCGACTGTTGTTGTGTCCGGTCGATCATATGCGGATCCAGGAAATGCAAATGTTTATAATATTGCCAGGAGCTTTGATCATTATTATATTTTGCTTTTCTTTTCTCCTTTCCATACCTAAAAATAATTTTTTCCAGCTTTTTCGAGGAGTTTTACTTGTCTCGGAGCTGTTTCCATCGAGCGTATAAAGTTCTTGAGTCCCCTTCAAAGCCAAGAACTTGTACAAGTCTATTCCAAACCTACAAAATTAGAGATAATTGAAGGAATATCAGGAAACCCACTCTATTTTTATATTCTGAGCTGCGATATTGCCTATCGGTAGAATCATACAAACAGCGGCTATGTTTTACCGCTTCTATAAGCCGCAAATTGAATGTCGGTTCAATATGATCATCTCCAAGTCGATAAGCGTCTCTGAAAGACATTTTTCCCCTTTCTAAACCCAATTTTCTGGATGTCCGCTGACAGAAAACTCACATCATTCGGGACGAACTTCGCTTTGGCTTCTTTTCGATTATTTCTATTTCTAAAAAAGCCGAATATATTTATTGATAAAAATAAATAATGCCAAAAATATTGAGTAATAAATGGACCACGGCAGGGTCCTCAGTGGGCGTGGCCAAAATGGTCAATATTTCGTGGCGGGGCCCGGTCTCAAGAACATCTAGAACTAAACTCATTTATTATCCTTTTATATACAATTATTAGACTATGGTAGCGGGTGTGTCGGTCCAACGACGACAGGTTGACACTCTGCTGGCGGGTCGAACTTCTCCGAGCTGTCTTCTCCTTCGACCATATTGTCATACCAGTAGGAAATCTCATAAACTAGAGAAGAATTCGGTGAAGAGGTGAAATATGTATCCCATCCAATAAGGAGACCCGTATGGGCGTCGGCATAAGTCGTCACAAGGAAGGCACTTTGTGGGCTGCCCTCGTAGATGACATCCGACGGGTCGCCATTGTAGATATAGACAACTTTATGATTATGTGTCGTCTCCTAATTATTGATGGATTACTGTAGAGGAGAGCGACTCACATAGGCGGAATGGGTCACCCCTGGTTTCGAATTTTCTCGGATTCAAACCGGTACATCACCGAAAAAAGTCGCATTTAAACTGGGACAAAGTTGCACTCTGACAGGTTCAAACCGGCCACCACCGAATTTGGTCAGTTTCGAAATCGTGGCAGATTCAAACCAGCCCTTTTCAAACCGAGACGAATTCAACCATACCCTTTTCAAACCAGGACGGATTCAAATCGGATGTATTCAAACCCGATTGGAATCAAAGGGGGATGGAATCGCAGCGTACATGTTCAATTCGTACAGATTCAAACTCAGCACGGGTTCGAATTATACACAATCAAACCCAGGACAGTGCCGAATTATACGGACTCAAACAGGGACGGTTTCGAACTTTTTTTCTTGCAAAAGTGCGTCAAAGCAAAAACATCTCGTCAAAAAAAAATGTCGCGATTGTTTTTGATAGTAGAACTTGCTTTTTTCTTCGTATTTCTTATTTTTTTGTTGTTTCTGCTGTATTTCTCTCATATTTTTTTGTTGCAAAATAATATATAGACGTTATAGAGTGTTTTCAAAAAAGATCCTGTCGAAATTCAAGCAATATTGACCTAGAAACTTCGAAATTAGTATATCAAAAATGGTAAAATCAGATTTTGATGATTTCTATTTGTTTCTTTGCTATTTCTTGCTGCTAATAATTTATTTCAGATTGTTTAATGTTCTTCGGACATCAGGAACGGTAGAATTTCTGTAGAATACGTATAATCAGTCTAAATTGTAGTTATCGATATTATGCTTCCATATGCATATGATTTTTTGTTTTTATTTAGGGACGTTCTTCAATATATTAGATAAGAAGCACTTCTTCAGGAGTGAGTTTACCTAATATGGCAGGAAAAAATTTAATTAGATCGATTATATGAGGATCAGGGATTTTTTCCACTCTATTTAATGCAGTTTCTTCGCTCAACTTCTTCTGTGTATCTCTGCGAAGTGTCCTGCCGTGCATTCTAATCTTTCTATACTTCGAAATCTAGCAAAAATCCATAAGAATGAAGTAAAATTGATAAAAACGATTGAAAACGGAAAAATTCTACGACATTTTTTTTGACGAGATGTTTTTGCTTTGACGCACTTTTGCAAGAAAAAAAGTTCGAAACCGTCCCTGTTTGAGTCCGTATAATTCGACACTGTCCTGGGTTTGATTGTGTATAATTCGAACCCGTGCTGAGTTTGAATCTGTACGAATTCAAACCTATACCTTTTCGATTCCGTCGAATGCAATTATGGCCCTTTTCGATTCCGTCGAATGCAAAAATGTTCCTTTTCGATTCTGTCTAATGCAAACTAGTCCTTTTTCGAGTTCATCACAGTTTGACCCAGTCCGGCTGTGATACTGGCCGGTTTGAACCTGTCAGAGTGCAACTTTGTCCCAGTTTAAATGCGACTTTTTTCGGTGATGTACCGGTTTGAATCCGAGAAAATTCGAAACCAGGGGTGACCCAGGCGGAATGATCCCTGACCAGGTTATTCAGTCCAAGCCGAGTTATGTAATTCTGGTAATTTGTCAGATGATCATATCGGCAACCCTGAAACAATGATCTTGGAGTCTAGAATCTTACCACGATTGCTGCATTCTTGTCATACCGTACCCAATAGGTATAGTGCTCAAAAACGTAGACAACCGTCTGATTATCTCTCTTATGTACCAGTCGCTTTCCAGTATTGTCCTGTATCCAAAATGACGGCCAAATCTCCGGTTCCTGTCCTCTTTGAGAAGTTGTCTAGATATCTTACTGATAATTTGTTATTATTTTCTGAATCCGGCTGTCGATATGTTATGGAATATGTTCCTTCCGTTTTTGTGTATTCATTTATGCCGATATTGAATTCTTTCGAAGAATCTCTTGTGTTGTTTTTGACGACAGCTCCGGACTCTCCTGAAAACAAACTCGAAGATTGGAAATGTCTGTTTTTTTGATCGACATCGCGTCAAGTGAGTTTCCTGTCCAAATATTGAAAATTCAAGTTCTTTAAAAAATTGATGCAATACAGCTGCTTTAGGCAGATAAAAGTACTGGATTTGACAAGGCTAGTGGAAAAAGAGTGATGGTTGCGTCAACGCCACGTCGCGCCATCTTCGACCCCCCCTCGGGAAGTTTCCTAATTTTACCCGGATACCAGCTGAGTAAGAAGCCGGCTAGAGTATGGAAAAAGGCTTACCTCGTTGAAAAGACCATATCAATGCGCCTGAACAGGCACCAATCATCAATAAGGAGACGGCAACTCGAAGAAGAAGACCCCATAGCCTGTACTGCGTAAGAGATGTCCCTTTCCCTACCTTTTGGTGCAATTTCCCCGTTCGATAATATCCACATCAGAGTTCAAACTCTCCAAATCTTCTTCAATCTCCTTCTTTTCTTCTATAGATTCTATACTGGACATCCTGTAATCAAACAAATGATGAAGGAAAGGGAGAAAAACGGATCTAGAAGAGTCCTTGAAGGAGCATCCCATATTGATTGCTATCAGTTGCGTGTTATAGTCTCTTTCCTGCTGGTGATAAGCTCGTTCCTAAGGTGATAAATCTTTTCTACTGCCAGCTACTGGGTGTCACTTTATTTTGGGCGAATCAATTTTTGGTCAGACTTCAGCGGCTCTTCTTATACCGTTGAGGCTGACCTCTCGTCCTTCAAAACCTAGTCGGCACTCTCGGCCAAAATTCAAACGAGATGGTTATTTTCAAAAAGAGATCGTGTTCTTTTTTTTCCATTGGACTCCTCGACGGCAATGGTCTCGATGATGTCAGTTGTCATATCGGTCGACAGTCGACACCACTTCACGCTCATGAGTATAAATTATTTTAAATGGACGTGGAATTGTCAGAAGTTTCGTATAGCAGTATTTTGACCAATCTCGACTGGCTAAATCTTGAATTCGACTTCTATATAAAGTCGTCAGGGGGTCCAATAATTTCATCCAGCCGAAAATGTCCAAGGAAACCGCTCCTCAGACATTGGAGATACAAATCGAAATGGATGAAGGCGAGCCCCTCGGAGCCACTCCCAATGACAAGCTGATCATTACCACAGTTCAAGGTGGTACTCTGGCAGAAGGCAAGATCAAAGTGGGCGATCAAATCCTGATGGTCAATGTACGAGCAGTCACCGATCAGAATTCTTTCTTCCGTGCACCGCGCTTTGCTCCTCCTGTTACTGTACTGAAGATCTGTAGGGATATGAAAAAAGTCGAGGAGTTGGAACAGTGTTGCCATATTCCGGCCGACCATGAGAAACTTATCCAGCGCTGTGGCGGATACGCCTATTGGATAGCCAAGCTCGTTTGGACTGCTGGCGGACCCAAACTCGGTCTTGGCATCAAGCATTACCAGGTTGCGACTTATTTCTATGGAAAATATGATTGTTTAGAACCGTGTGCTCGTTTCTCGCTGTGATACCGGCTCTCTAGCTACCACCCAGCTCCGCTCCAAACCGTTGATCACATCGTCGACGTCGACTCGAGGCCCGTAACCGACAAGTATGTCGCCCGTAATCTGCTCATCAAAGGTCTCCAATCCAAAGGACAAGTCACCATGATCATCGAGCGCCCCGAGACAACTGAAGCCAAGCTCTGGACTCAACAGGCTCTGTCCGTCCAGATGGCTCGGCCGCCATTTGTCCAGATGAACTCTGACGTTAGAGTGATTGCTCAGCGTGAACGCAACAAGCTGGCCCAGAAAATGCAGCCGAAATCGTCGATGCTTCGTCTCAGCGTCGTAATGGAGAAGCGTGTCAACATCAACGACTCCATCGGTTTGTATGTCATTGCATCTGACCATGAGGGACGCGCTCTTCGCCCGGTCAAAAAGTAGACAATGTCCATTTGCGAATAAAGATGCAAATATGATGATTTGTTTATACCTGTAAATCATGAGCTGTTTCTTTTGTTTCTTCTGATAGACGGCAGAAGCAAAAGCCCTTTTCCCTTGTGAAGCATAACTTTAGGAAGCACATGTAATAAAATAATTTCATCATTCATTGATAATCATTTGTTAAATAACAACGAGATAAATAGAAATTTAGATGCTCTTATCTGGGAGAAAAAGGGCACATTATAGATTTTACATACATAAAATGTAAATAATAATTATTATAGAACAAAAGTGCCCCAAAAATAACCGTACTGATGATTAGAAGGTAATTTGGACAACCAAGTAGAAATTATCCTAGTAAACTACTAATTGTTTAACAGCTCGTAAAGGTTGGTAAACTCAGGCACATCGGGATTGCATCTTTTTAAGGCGGCATCCAGTCTCGTTTGGTCCAGTTTTTTACAACAACTCAACGCTTCAAATTCTATAGCTATTCCGGTCAGATCAAAGCTATCCTTGGCTAACTGTTCAGCCTGAAAACATATATATATATATTAAAAATTGATGGAAAGCCAACCATTTGCTTCAGTGTTAAAATAAGAAGCGAATAGGTTTTGCCTGGTGTGTCATCATCTGCTGCAGCTAAAAATACAGGCGAAAAATCTTCGAGGCCTATATGCTTCGCTTCCTCACTATTACTACCGTCTGGAACTTCTTTATCCGGTAGCCTAAGCAAAACTCTCACTAACAGCTGAAAAAAAATACTTATATAAAAGATAATCTTACATCAGCAAGCAATTCCCAAAGATTTGCATTGTCCTCCCAAGCACGCACATCTATCGCCCAGAGGCAATAATTCTCGATTCCTTTGATTACCGAGCTTTTTGTTTTCGGTTTTCTCAGGCATTTATATAAAATCTTAGCAGCTGATGGCCGCAATATAGGTTTGATCTAAAATCACGAAATGAATATGCACTAGAATGACTAAAATCTCACCATAATAAATGCTCTCGAATATTGTTGAAAAATATTATGCAATTCAGGTTTTCCATGTTTTTCAGAATTGACCCAATTAAACAATTCTTCAATAAGCTAAAATAAAATAATAATAAAATAATTGATTTTGTCAAAATATACCTCTTCTTCTGATAATTCATTATTAAGGAGTTCTTCCAGCCGATTTACAACTATATTTGCAATCCTTTCAATTTTTTTCTGTCGTTCCTTTTCCTCTTCGCTCCTTCCAGCGTCTTCCTGCGAGGTGAGGGATATCTATAGAATAAACAATACATCCATAATATAAATTAACAAAAACCTGCGAACTGCTTTTATTAGCAGGATTTCCACCGATCTCGCGTGCAGCTTTAAGTGCAGCATCTCGTTTAGTTACAGCGAGGTCCTTTCGTTTTTCGTTAGCCTCATGGCTACCACTATTTCTTTGTATTATTGTACGAGAACCAGGTGCTTCACTGCCACCACCACCACCTGAACCTGTCTTCCAATTGGCTTTCTTTGGAGGTCCTCCTGACTGAAAATTATTGTTTGCGATAAGTTGTAAGACCTAACCATGGATAATGATGTTATTCGAGGGATACCAGCACTAGTTGGTACAAGATGGCTGGCAGTGCCAGCGATAGCCCTCCTATTATGAGCGTTGGCTCCTGAATCCAAGGAATTTCGTGGAGGAGGGAGTGATGGTCTACGAAGAGAATTGCTTCCCAATCTAACTCCTTGAACTTGTTTCTTATCATACTATTAATAAAATGTAAACGCTTATTTAAAATAACATACGGCATCACGTTCCATAATAAGTTGTTGTTGCTCAGCTTGAATTTCCTTATGAATTTCAGCAATTTTCTTTGGGCCTTGGTCAACAACTTTACGTTGTTTCCACTTATTATCCCAAAGCTCTTTTACTCCTATAATCTTAAACCTGTAAATAAATGATACGAATATTGCTGTTATAAAAAATCAACCTGATTTTTGGAGAACAGCTTGGCGCTATGTTGAGCATATGCCCAATATTTTGCGATAGATATATCTTGGCACCTTCGAAATCTTTACTATTTTCGAATATTTTTCCAACTGCTTCGACAAGCTGTGTTGCACAATGAATGGATTCTTCATCGTATGGAGGCTCAGGAATGTGTCCCTGAGAATCTGGATGACAATGCCGTAAAAGATCGTATAAGCACCACTGAATAATCTTAGTGGAAAGTAGAGACTGATAGTATAATTGACCAATAAAGCTTTAAAAAATTGATAATGAATTATATAAAGAAAACTTACTTTATGTTTCCAAACTTACGTCTTCTAAACTTATTATAATCTTCTTCATATTTCAGCATCATCTCTTTTTTCTTCTCTTCATCAGTCTCATTGTCAATTGCGGTTTTCTATAACATACACATAGAAAAAATAATGAGAAAACCTACATTGGCTTCCATAGTTTTATTGACAAATGTATTTTGAGATCGATTAAGGAGTGCATTTCTGAAGGCTGAATTTTTTCCAAACTTCAGTTCCGCATCAACCTAAAGTGTACGTGATAAATAACTTATAATAAATTCACCTGTCGTTTACATATTTCAGAATACAAAGAACAGAATTTTGGCTCATCTACCGCTTTGTCGAATATAATATCAATCACTTGAGCCAGTTGACCCTCAGGAGCGTTGAAATTCGGCGGTTCTCCAGAAACACACAACGCCAAAAACTCTTTAATAAGGTCATCCTTTGTTGTAGGAGTGATTTTATTCAATAACGATCTGACTGCCTTGAGTAGATGCTCAAACACATACATAATTAGAAAATAATGCCTCTCACCTTGAGTTTATTCCCTTCGCCCTCTGCATCTTCATTTTTTTTGTCTTTATCAGACTTCCAAGCATGTTCCGCTTTATTTTGCAATTGAACTTTAGGAGCTCTGTCAATGGAAGGGCGTCCAGTGAAGGGTCTGTTCCTGCCTCCTCCACCACCACCGGGCCCTCGTCCGTGTTCATGAGAAGCTCTTCCGGGATACTGTAAAAATATAGTAAGTTATCGGGATATTCACCTTTCTTGGGCCTTGTCCTGTTGTATTTTTTAGCCAAGAGGGATTGAAATCTGTCCTCTTCTTGTCTGTTGGCTTAGGCATTGATTGAATATCAATAGCATATGTATTTTTTAATGCCTCAAGAGGAACCGGTGGTTCTGTTCGTTTGAACTCCTAGAAAAAAATCTTACAGCTGCCCTTTTGAATATCTCACTTTCTCTATGTCTCTAATACAATATAAAAATTTTCGTCCATAAAAGCCTAGATCTTCGTTGCATTCTTTATCATCTTTTTCAAGTTCTTCTAAAAGATTATCAAGTTCTATTTCGCGTAATCGGATTCGTTCAGCTTCTTCCTCCTATAACGGTGAAAATAAATTCTCCGAAATAAAAACCTCTTCTTGTATCCTTTTGTCCTCTTCCTCTTCGGGAGAAGGCGATATCGCCGACATCTCTTCACATTCGGAGGCCTGCTCTCCTGATGTAGACGTGGAAATTTCCTTGTCAACCAGATCGATTTGAACATTTATTTCTTCAACATCCGGTTTTGATGGTTGTGGTGTATTTTCGGATATTATCTAAATATAAAGTATAATAAAAACAAAAGGAACAAAAAAAGTATACCTCGTTTGCCAGTATATGTTCACATACTTTGACTAGATGAGGCAAAGCTTCAACATTAGCCTTAGAAAGATCAATTGCATCGTTATTTTCTGTAACTGGAATTGCATCCGTTACTTTTTCTTTTGATTCTTCTGGTACTGATCCTACTTCATCGGAAAATGTTTCTTTAGATTCATGAATCTCATCAGTTTCTTTCTTGCTTTCTTCCAAAACAGCTTCACGTTTTGTTTCCGACTGTGCAACTAAAATATCAGAAAATAAAATGTAGTAATAATCAACAGCTATACCAGGATGTACATGTTCTTGTCCATCCTTTTCTTTTTTATCGCTTTCAATTTTATTTTGCACCTGAGCAGAGAAGTCTTTGCGAAAAGCATTTTTCACTTCTTCATTCTCATCTGGAGTAAAATATAAATTATATTAAAATGTACATACCTGCGTCTACGGTCGTATTAGGAGTCGTATTTGTTGACAACTGTTTTGAAGGTACAACATTTATAATACTTCGCGTTTCAGGATTCACAATTAACAGAGGCTTTCTTTCGCGATGGTGAAGCTGTGCTGTAGGAGCACTTGGCGGAACCTGTGAAATTATCATTATGACAATTCTATTATAAAGGACCTCAGATGTAGTAACATTCATCGGAGGTGTATAAGGTTGTTGGGCAGGTGCTCGATACGGATTGTATGGCTGCTGTCCATAGTATGCGCTATCGCTATATGGAGAACTGAAAGAGCTATTTCTTCACTATTAGTAAGACAAAGTACATCGGACAATTATTTGCTGAATATCGAAAACCAGTCTGAGTTGCCATTGCACCAGCATTTAATCCCATATCTGAAAAAAATAGTGAATATTATACCATTATGGGCTAATATTGGTCTGCTCAATCGTGACCTAACAGTAATCATTATAGGAAATTTTACAATTCTTTTTAATTGTTAGAAAGCAACGTTCTGTAGAGGTCGATAATGCAAACTGACGTAAGTAAAATTGGTTGGAACCCTCCTGTCTGAGAGAGGCACCGTTTGAGTAAATTGTCGGATTGGTAGGAGTCATGGACGTCACGGGCACTGCTGCATAATGTGGTTGTGCTATTCTGGGACCGTGCAAGATTCCCCCATTTGTATTCATATTAGGAGGCTCTGAAAGATAGTATTTTTCTTTTAAAAATTAAATAAACTTACCCATATACTGGTTTCTTTGTCCATTCCACACCATATTTGCTGCTGGGTCATTCGGATTCACATTTACCATTGCTAAAATAAGCCGCATTGACTTTCGAAGTAGGATCGTGACTTTATGGTCCAGGAATGGTACCATTCGATAGATTTCGTCGAGCTGAGTAATATTAGATGCGTTTTAGCTTCCTGTTTTGCGTTTTGAAAAATAGTGTTGGAATGGCTCCCACCAGTTCTACAAATGCCGCATGGCAAAACATCTTTTTTTAAACTGTCTATCAGGGAGCTAAAGCATAGCTAATATTACTCAGCTTGCCGAGATCTATCGAACAGTACCATTCCCGGACCATAAAGTCACGGTCCTACTTCGAAAGTGCAACCAATAAGCCTCTAATAAATCAAAGCAGTAACTTACAGAAATACTGGTTGTTAGGCATTCCACGTACAACGGTCGGCATTTTCCCATCATTTGTAGGCATATTCGTATGTTCTAAAAAAATACAAATAAGTTATACTTGAAGATACATACCACCACCTTGATTTTTGCTTCCACCGCGAGGAAGATTTTGAAATTTTCCGTCATTCGACGCCATGTTCACATTATCTGAACCTATATTGCATCAATGAAGAAATCTCACCAGAATGCTGATTTTTCCCACCTTGGGGAACACCACTTGTCATAATCCAAAAGCTTTAGGAGTACTGAAATGCAACTATCCATGTTTTAAAAAATATCAAAAGAGTATGTACGAATAACTAACAAACATATTGTCACATCAATTAAAGACCTATGCCTCTTTCTTTGAACCCTTTTGAAATGTACAGTTACAATAACAAGAATACCCGAAACAAACAGGCCAATGCAAACATACACCGTACACCGGGTGTATACACCAAGTTCACCAAATAATTGACAGTGCGCGGAAGTAAGTTGACAGTGCCAAATCTTATCACTTATGGCCCTTCTTTGGCCGACAAATCATTTATGCTTCCGAAGGCTCGCTTCGCTCGCGGGGCTAGGGGGGTATCCCTCGGGAGATTTGGATTCTTTAGTTTATAGAAAGTCCGGGAGAATAGGCGCTGGGAGGAGATCGCTTAGGTGGGGAAAACAGTAAAATATCGTTACTGATGGCTGTTTTGCTCTACCAAGCGATCTCCTCCCGGTATTTCTTCTCCTGGACATTCTATAAGCCATTGGTGTATACACCCGGTGTATGGTGTATCTTTGCATTCGCCAAACAAACAAGTTCCTCGTATAATGCACAACAAATTAGACGAAAATAACAAGCACAGTACAGGAATAGGGTAATTGACAAAATGAAGTTTGCATTGTTGGAAAATTTTTGTAACATGATTACAGCAATCAGCGCGGGCTTTCCAACTCAATTTTCCAACGACAATTCAAAGTTGATAATTTACAACGTTACAAAAAAACTGATTCCAAAATGAATTTTTCTTGATTTGACAAGCATTACAGTACAATGAAATACTATGATTATAACATCGAACCCAAAAAAAATCGGAGCACATTCATACGGTCAGCAAAAAGGTAAACTTAATCACTTGGCCTCAACCTTACCATTGGTGGGAACCCCTGAGACGACGAGCATTCTTCCGGCCATCTTTTTTGGGAAATTAAACATGTCACCGTGCTCAGCATCACAGCATCTCGGTGACCAGTTAAAAAAAATATAATCGGTTTCCAACTCTGGGGCAAAAGCTTTTGAATCCAATGAAAATTCAGAAAATTTGCCTGATTTTCAAGCGGTCCTGCAATGCTCGTTTCCCCCAGAGTTGGAAACAGACTATAATAGAAAATTTCATTTTTCGGGTTCTATGGGCCAAAATAGCCCATTTCCCTATGATGCTAATGATTTTTTCTCAAATTTTTATTTGGGAAGTCAAGGAGGCCTAGGATCCTCTCTCGAGCATCACACCCGCATATAAGATTGTTTTCAAATTGCAGTATTTATTGTCAATTTTATTGTAGTTTCTCACGAAGAAGAGCCGTCGCTGCCGCCCATGAACGAAGGTCCGCTTCTTTGTTGTAGCCCACTCCCGGCAGCTGCCATTTGTCTGCTTCTGAAGAGACTTTTTTCAACATCCAAGTGGATTCTCTACCGGGTTCAGTAAAGCTGTGACCTGCATTTCCATAAATCAAGAATGACCAGTCGGCTTGTCGACCCCTCATCTCTTGATAAATTCCATCGACGGACTCCTTCTTTATGTGTATGTCAGCATCTCCATGGTGGATCTGTTTCCCATTTTTGGATAGCCCACCCCTTACCTGGATAGTAGCCTCGATGTGGCTGTTATCCGCTCCTGGGATAGGATCTAATGTCCCGTGGAAGGAGATGGCCACCTTGGCGCCAACTTGATGTCGCGCAAGGTCGAGAGCACACAAACCGCCGAAACAGTAGCCAGTGGCCCCGATCTTGTCGCCATTGACACCATCGACTCCCTTCAAAGCATTGTAAGCAGCTAAAAGATTTTGCTTCAATTTTCCTGGCCGGTCGTCCTTCAGCGGAGTCATCAATGCCCGATTTTCGTCGAAGCTCTTGCCCCGTTTCCCTTTGCCATAGACATCGGCTGCCAGCGCCGCGTAACCGAGCTAGAAAGTGATTTTGGATATTTAGATCTTGCAAGCAAAGTTTTTCAGTTTGCAACGCGTTCCGGTAACGAGACCTATACCATTCAAAAGAGCGTCAAAAAATACCCCATGGAATGTTGTCAGGAAGTGCTCCCGAGACCGTTTGACACTTTGAGGGAAACTCATATACAGGCGATTTTCAAAATATCATTGTCCCATTTTGAGACTCTCACAAGTAGCAGCCTGGCTCAACCGGTAAATTGTTTGAACATCGCTTTATAGACCACAGCTCCGCCACCCATCTTTTTTGCATTTCATTTTCCGAGGACGCGTTGCGAACTGAAAAACTTTGCTTGTTGGATGACAAACTTTGGCTAATTCTTGAGCTTTTTCCATTTCAAAATGGCAACAGCCACCAAATGCATGGAAGATGACAACACCGGGAAGAGGAGTGGTTCGATTCCTGATGACCGTTTGATTTTTTTAATCGAAAACTCACTTTGGTAAAGCTAGCAGTCCCTCAAATATTGTTCCATCATCTCCTTTATATTCAAAAGAACGATGTTCGATCTCCATTTAGCTGAAAAATCGACACTTTACATGGACAATTTACAGGCGGAAAGTGCAAGCGGCACCACAGATCGCCTTTTTATCAACAAACACTGCAATCAATACATCGTAATCACACAAACTACACTTGCTTATTATAAATTAGGAATATTGTTTTTTTATAGAAAAAAAAATGAAAAAGCGATAGAGAAAGTGTCGAAGCGGCTCCACCAGTCGCCCATCTGTTGGGAGTTCCGCTTTCACGTCGACGTCAAGGGTCAAGCTTCGTTATCAGGCAAAAGCGACATGGAGCGTCAAAGAGACTGCATCTTCAGTGAGGATAAGGGGAGTATCCTGAAACGGACGAAGTATGGCAGCTATGAGATCGTCTCCTCTTTCCCCAAGCGATTATTACAAGATTTTGGAATAGTCGACCCACAGAAAGATAGGGATCGACTTTTCGAGGAAGAAAAGGAGATTTCCAGCGCCGATCCCTCATTTCTTGGTAAGTTTATATGTCTGAATTACGATAGGAACATTTTCAGAGCCGCATAATCAGCAGCCAGAGAATGGAGTGCCTGAAGAATCAGAAGAGCCGTCAATAAAACGAAAAATTGTAATTGTACCGAGAATTCCAAAAAGGACAATTGTCAATCCAATTCAACTACCACCATCGCCATCCCTTTCCACTTCATCAGAATCGACATTATTGACTCCTCCAAGTTCTAAAAAATTAGAAAACTCGGACGGATGCCCTCGTTCCGTTGCATTTTCTCCCAATATCTGTGGTACTCCTCGACCTCTCGCTTTCAGTACTCCACATCAAATGGTACCGTCTCTACAAACACAAATGAGTTTTTATGAAAATAAAGGTAAACCGTAAAATAAAGGAAAAAATATTTTAAGTTCTGTATTTTCCAAGATATGTCTATCCACATACATTGACGTTCTCCAGCTTCGTTTATCCTTCACCTAATTGTAGGTCATCCCAAAAATAGAATACAAATATATTTCAGATCAAACTTTCCCTTCCTTATCAATCTTACATCCACATCGTTTTCTAAAATATGGAATGCTTACAGCGAAATGTTTTCAAAGAAACAGCGAATTGATAGAAGAGCCTCCAAAACCACCGCCGAGAAAGGCTAGTATTCTAGAGAGCGAAAAGGAAAGAGGAACTCTGCCTAAAGTATTGAGAAAAGTACATCACGTGACTCTCTACGAGACAATGAGGAACAAACTAACAAACGATATTCAACCCAATCCAGAAAGAATCAGCAATAGGGCCGTTGGTTTCAAAAAATTATTGGAGCTTGAATAAACTATCTCTGGTTTCTCTTTTTCTTGTTGCTGTTATACTACACTGTCTTATATGATTTTGATTCTATATATCTTGGAGTAGATTATGGAAGAATCCCATTGTCGAAATTATACAAAGCTCTAAGAAATTCTGAAAAGGCGATGTTGTGCGTGAGGCGAAAAATCGTACAAAAAAAACGAATTTCGCAGCTGGGAAACTGCAGTCTGCAGCTCATTTTTGCGTTTTGCTATTGTGCTACACGTTTGTTTATTTCTTTATAGCAATGTAATTATATTTGTATAGCTGCAATGTACAATAAGATAGTTGCCCACCACTGCTTTGTGTAGCGCTGCGTGTTGGATATTCTCCGCACGACAAGTTTCCCGTTTTCATTTATTATTTTTTATCATTTGTTCTCCACATAACATTATTTGTTTTCAGAATGGGAAAAAAGCAGCATCAACAGGACAAGCTCTATCTAACGAGTTCTGAATGGAAAGCTATAGGTGGACATAAAGATGGTCAGCAAAATATCAATTTTTATATTGCCGTGTTTAGATTCCGGAACACGCATACAGCGAGCCATTTTCAAGAGGCTCCCACTCAACCATTGCTCCTTGAGTTTGCTGCCTTATGAAGATCCAGTATGCGCTCCTTCAGGTGAAATATTCGACTTAGCGTAAGTTTTTATTCCTCACCTAATTACTTGTTCATTCTAGGAATATAGTTCCATATATCAAGAAGCATGGGATAAATCCTTGCACAGGAACAAAGTTGGCTATTAAAGATCTTGTTCACTTGAAATTCGATAAAAGCCCAGATGGTTAGTTTTTTTTTATTTTGTATATTGATATTTATTTGTTTAGGAAAGTACCGTTGTCCTATTACGTTTCGCGAATTTACTGAAAATAGTCACATAGTTTGCATCGGCCAAACTGGAAATGTTTATTCCTATGAAACTGTGCAAGAGCTGAATTTAAAAGGAAACCATTTGAAAGATCTGCTTAATGATCAACCTTTTACTCGAGCAGATATTATAACCTTACAGGTATGATATAAAACATCCTTTTGATATTTCATTTCTTATAGGATCCACATAACCCGGAGAAATTTAACATTGAAAGCTTCCGTCATGTCAAACTAAATCTCAAAACTAAGGAAGAAATTGAAAAAGAGAAAAAGGAAATGTCGAAGCCTTCGTTTTACATTAGAAGAATGAATAATGAGACCCGAGAGGCTTTGGACCAACTGAAAAAAGACTATGTCCCTAAAAAGGTATGTGATACTGTTGAAAGAAGCACATTCGTTTTTAGATTGAAGCTGCTGCTGATGAAACTGCCGATGAAATTAGTGCTGCTCATTTCAGCCAAGGTAGAGTAGCTGCCGGTTTTACTTCAACGTCCATGGACGTTGTTACACATAATAAGGCTGCTGTTCTTTCTGAAGATACCATTAAATACCAGAGAGTAAAAAGAAATGGATATGTTAGACTTATAACCAACCATGGAAATGTTAATTTAGAATTGTAAGCGTATTTTTATAAACCATCTCACATGCAAAAATTTTCAGATTTGCACAAAAAGCTCCAAAAGCGTGTGAAAATTTTATTGTCCACTGCTCTAATGGCTATTATAATAACACAAAATTCCACAGAGTTATCCGCAATTTCATGGTAAGTTGTTTTTACTATAGATTTATTTTATTTTTTTCAGATGCAAGGAGGTGATCCCACAGGGAAGGGAACTGGTGGAGAATCTATTTGGGGCAAACCATTTGAAGATGAAATAGTTAGTGGACTATCTCACGATACGCGAGGAATTTTATCAATGGCTAACCGAGGAACAAATACCAACTCATCACAATTGTAAACTCTAGTTTCTAGACTGGTTTATATTCTTTTCAGTTTCATAACATTCCGGCCCTGTAAATATTTGGATCGTAAACATACAATATTTGGGCGAGTTGTTGGTGGTATTGACGTTTTAACTTCAATAGAAAGAGTCGAAATCAATGGTGAAACAGAAGAGCCTGTGGACGTAAGTGAATCTTTTCCTAAATTTACTTTTACCTTAGCCCGTTATCTTCATGAGAGCAGAAGTATTCGTCGATCCATTTGAAGAAGCCGCGGCAGAAGTAGCTAAAGAACGAGAAGATCTCTTGAAAAAAGAAGGATTAGAACATTTGGATACAAAAAAGAAAGAACCGATTAAACCGATGGAATATGGAACAGGTGTTGGTAAATATATTAATCGGGAGGAAAAACGGAAAATAGATGGGGTAAGTAGTAATTTCATTTGATATTGCAATTGTCTCTTCCAGTCTTCGACAAATGGTCCTGCTATTAAGAAGAAGTTAGTTAAGTCAACATTGTCAGATTTTTCATCTTGGTAACGTCTGTAAATAATAAATCTTCATTTATACAATTTGCTTATTTTCTTTCCTTATAAAGGATCAGTCCATAATTACCTTAATTATTATCCTTCTGTTTATGTTATTGTCCAGAGTAATGGTTATTATAGGCTTTTGATATGGAAACATTAGACGATTTTAGTAAAATAAAGAGAACCTCGATAATGCCTGCCCAAAGATATATGCCCAGATTCAATGTTTCCCACATTTTAAAAGAACGACAAATAAATAACGCTTCCGTATTAAAGGTATGTGTTTTTTTACTCTATTGCTCAAACAAAATGATTACGATTTCAGTGATTTGCCGCCATTCGGCCGGTGAGTCTTTTAAACGATTAGTATTTTTTTATGATTAATCATTCTAACTTTACAGAACATAAATTCAACTCGTGCACAGGAACCAAACGATATATGTCTAAATACTATTGATGCGAAGTTTAACAATATTAGCGTTAACACTGAACAAAATACCGTAGTTTTAATGATATTCAAATAATGCTTGACTACAGAATATGCCTCTAAAACGACCTTCAATTTTGGATCTAACAGGAAGTGAAGAATGTGGCCGTAATACTACTGATGCTAATTTTCAAGGAAGAATCACACAACGGAGCTCAAGCACGTTTTCAATAAACGAAGCTACTAGATCGCCATATTCCTCCATGTGGAAGTCAAAATTACGAGTAAGATCGTATTATATTTCGAATATTTTAATTCTGTTTAGATTTTATCACCTTCCAGTTTCGATATGAAGAGTCTGAACTACTCTCAAGATAGCTCAGAAGGAAAAATAGACAATATTCAAGTAAGCGAATTAATTTTTTTTTTGAAAAAATTGCTTTTAGAATGTTCCTACAGTTTCAGTCCGCGATTTGACAAATCTCCAATCTACGTTCAAAGCAGTTTCATCCATTACCAAGTAGTCTCATTTTTGTACTATATTCTGTAATTTTATTATCACATTTTTATAGGTACAATAAATATTTGCCGATCATTCATTTTTTTACTGCGCGCAGGCTTGGTTATTTGCCATTTATTTGCTGAGATAAAATGACAGTGATTAGTCAGCAGAATGATAAGCCGCCAACTAGTATCTGCTCGAATATTGTTTAGTATCTGGAAAAGAAGCTCGTCAGTAGCCGTAGATACGCCTTCAACATCTTCACAAACAGTTGCACCCAAAAATGGTAAGTTGCTTAATATTTTATTTGTAAAATATTTACAGGACATTTTGTTCCATATAGCGAATACGTGGCAAAACTTTTTCCCGAACAACTGGCTGCATTAGATCGTCATTTGCAAAATGCAGAATTTCGAAGAAAAGCCAATTTTAACGTAATGTTTATTATTTGATTAAGATCACTATTTTTTAGCCTCATAAGTATGACAGAGTGATTAAACTGATCCATGAAAAAGTTACTAGAAATTGTCGCCTAGTTCCTGTTGGATCCAGTGCAAGCGCTTTGATAACGGATAGCTCTGACTTGGATCTGGTCTTTTTCCAATTAGACGAAGCATGTCGCCGTGATTTTGTATACGACTTTAGCAGAAATATAGATTTTAGAGAGTAGGTAAAAGCAGAATTCGCGAATTATGCTAAATTTAGGGTTTTTATGAAACTTGTTGCAAGTTTAGTCCAGAGAACATTAGCCGAAGAGGGATTAGAAGTCGTTTACAGTACGATTCTACCTGGAATCCGAGTATATTCTTCGACATTCCCTTTACAGTCTTACAGGTTCCTTTGATACGAATGGAAATCAATAATGAGACCCAAATCGATATTCAATTTCCTTATACTGATCAATCTCTAAGAAACACTCACCTTATAAAGATGTATTCAGATGTAATATATATATAAATTAATTAATTGCGAATATATTTTTTTCAGTTAGATGACAGGTTTCCGCAACTGTTTATTTGGATTAAAAGATTGCTGGATGTATTAGAAGTACGAGATAGCGCAAATAGTCTTCTCTCAACATACCATATTCTCCTTCTTACTATTCACTTCCTCCAAAGTGAGCAAGTAAGTAATTTCCGACTTGCTTTATAATTGGTTTTTAGTGTCATTCGCCGTGGCCAGTATTGCCGGTTCTCTGTAAGACGCATTCGCATATTGTAGGACGAGGAGTTCCTATTCAAAATATTATAGAATCTCTTGAATCGCCGGATTTTCCTAATTTTGGTAAACAAAATACACTTTATTAATTACTTTTTTAGAATGGAAGTCCAATAATAAGATGCCAGTATCTGAATTAGCGGTTCGTTTCATTGATTACTACTATAATTTCAATGCAGCTGCTGATGCTATATTTATCAGCAGCGGACTAACACAAAGAAGGTTTGTAATCCCCTTTTAACGCGGATTTTTCAGTTTGGCTATGTGACACAAAATCATACAATTGATTATAGAAAACAAACAGCCGCCGGTGAAATACAACTCCAACTTTTTGATCCTTATAGTGCGAAATCTGTGTGTCAATCTTATAACGCGCTTAACGCTTTTAAAGAAGCTGTTTCTTTTATTAGAAAGAAGATAAAAACAGGTAAGTAAGGCTAAATTTCGTTTATTTTGTATTTTAGGACAAATGCTTGATACATTTCCCGAATTCCCTGAAGCTAAACTCTTTAAGGAAGCCACTAAGTGGTCGACATGGAGGTTACGAGCAGCAGAACTAAGACATTATAATATGTCGATACGACAGAAGACTGAGCAAATGCTGGTAGATGAAGATTAATAAATATTATATTTTAATGTATGTTAGCTCTTGCTAAAGTCTCACCCTTTTCTCTAATATATTTGCATGGTCGCTTAATTTTAATAAAAGTTTCAGATGGCGCGGGTATTGTATCTCGTTATACTATTAATAGGAGCAACTTATTTTGGTTTGAATTTGTATAGGAAAAATCGTATTATTCATACAGAAAACAAATGTGCAATGACTTTCATGTACAGAAGAATATTTTTAATGGTAAAATTTTCTTCTAACCATCAAAAGTTGCATTTAGCCTATTTCAATACCTGATTATAATGAAGGACGGTACTCATTAATTCAATACTCCGAAGCTTTTACTTTTCCTGAAGACTATGTGTATGCTTCTTGCAATTCAAATTCACTTGGCTATTTAGAGGCGGTGCTAATGATATTCCTGTAATATTTGTACCAGGCAGTGGTGGTAGCGGAGCACAAGTAAGATCATTGGCTTCTGTTATGCAAAATAAAACAGAAATGAGAAGAGCTCCTTTTAGAATGCATTTTTACGCGTTGGATTTCAAGGAAGTACGTTCTTTTAGTTTCTTTTAATTCTCTCCTTTAGGAAATGTCGTTTTTAAGCGGGAATACATTGATTAGACAGCGGGAATTTTTAATGAAATCTATTAAAGTCTTACAGAAACGATATCCTCAAACAGCTAATAAGGTTTACTTTACATATACCGTAACTTGATTTTGAAGATGATTCTTTTTGGCCACTCTTTTGGCGGTGTTGTCATTAGAAGTCTTCCTCTTCATTCGGATTTTAAACCCAATATGATGAATTTTGTTTTAACGTCGGCAGCGCCTTTGCTTCACTTCCGTATGATTGTTTCATATCCTCTAATGTTTAATAATTACAGCTATTGTCTTGGACTTTCCTATGGCAAATTTTTACACCCAAATTGAAGAGCTTTGGGAGCGATCGAATGAAATGAAACTAGACCATGTCAAATTTTTATCGTTCAGTGGCGGAGAAAAAGATTTTCTTGTTCCTGATCGCATGGTTTCTGCTGATAGCGTAAGTTATCAAATAATTGCTTGTAATTACTTTCTAGACCATCCATTTGCCCTCGTGGTCTATTCCTGGAGTTGCAACACCAGCTGATCATCTATGTATTCTGTGGTGTAATCAGTTAGTGAGGTCAGTGCTTTTCAGCAATTTCTCGTAAACTTTACAATTAGATATACATCCCGCATCCTCTTTGATTATGGTGAAAAAGCTGAGTCTATTAATAATCCTCAACTTACACAAAGTGTTATGAATGAATTTGAAACAAAAGAAATGGAGAGAATAAATGACCTGAGGTATTCTTTTATCCATGTAGCAAAAAACCCTTGTTCAGAAAAATAGTGTCTAACTTCAACCTAAGCGAATATACTGTTACCTCAGTAGGAACCATTGGATTAGATAATGCTCCAACTAACACTGCTTTTAAACTGGATTTGCCAATTGGTCAAGCTTATAAGGTGCATATTCAATGCACCGACAGTAGCGGATACAGTTGTTCTGGTAACCTTTTTATAATTTTCTTATTTGTTTCAGAAAAGATGAGAGCTACCATTATTTATCCAAGAGGATGGACATCTTTCGGTGATGATTCTCGTTTTCAAGGAATACGTGTCAAAACTGTCCTTTTGCGACCTACAAATGATTTTGGACCATTGTACCTAGTTTTAGAAGGAATGACAGGCAATGTTGATTATATTATTACGGTAGAGGCTGATTATATGACTAGTTGGTATATGGTTAGTCTCTTATTATTATTTTTACATGAATTCATATTTAGCTTGCTATAAATTATGGATTTGACATAATTTCGACGGTCTACTTTTCTGCTTTCTTTGCAATTCCTTTGATAGAATCAACTAAAATCTCAGCACTTTCACTTGCGACAATATTGCTGACTGCAGCTTTTATTGGAATTGTACTTCTAATTTTTCACCCATATATCTTTGCCATTGGAATTACTGGAATAGTACTGCTATTAGGTGAATATTTTCCTTTATTAAGGTATGTAATTTTTATTGAAAAACACCGTCCGACTTTTAGCTACTTGTTTCAAAGAATTAATCATCGGTATTTTTGTCTTCTATTGCCCTGTTTGCATCCCGATTTAGCTATAATTGCAACATTTCTGCGTCATAATAAGGTGTATTTTCTCGTTTATTTCTTGCAACCTGTCTTCAGCAGATGCGAACGTCTACAACGTTTTTAATACTTTCTATTGTCACGATAGTTCCACCTTTGTTTGAAGGGGCCAAGCCCCAATTAGGTTAGTTGCCTTTGATTCTCAATAAATTAACATTTCTAGTTCTTCCTATTCATTTTTATTCTCTAATAAAAGAAATCAACATTTTTAATCCTGCGTGGTTATATTTTTATTGCGAATTTTCTGAAAGCAAAGGGATTTTAAATATGGAGGTAATAATCTTTTTTTTCTAATTTACATATATTTTTTGAGAACGTTTGGAATTTGATTGCAGTGATGATAGCATCATACAACGTGCTCTTCATTATCTTAGCATCCCAAATCTTTGAACAAATTCCTCTTTCTCTGTTTCCATTGTTTTTAACTCACATTTTATTACTAGCTAGATTTTCTCCAAGGTTAAGAAGATGGTGGAGAAGAATTTATCAATGACGATACATTATACTGGTTTGTAATTACAAATTTTATTTTATTTATTATAAATTTTATTCTAAACTTTTTTTTGTTATTTTATTAATAGAAAAGTGGATAATAAGACCAGCGTAACTAGTCATAATGTCGATATATTCCAAATATAAGGAAGCAAAAAATCTCTCCGGATGCAACTTTTATAGCCGAAGTGTCCGTATACATTGAGTGTTTTCCAGTTACGTCCTTGCAACCGATTTGGTGTAGCATGAGGGGTATATCTGGCAGAAAACGGTGTTAGCGTGAAGAGGCACAGTGCAAGCTTTACACTTGACTTCCTGACTAACAATTCATCTTCCCCCGATTTAGCGAGGAAATCACAAAATGAGTTGTCGATTATTTCTGCTTTGGTAAGTACTCCTTTTTCCCAACTAACGACTTCTTTTATAAATAATAAATTTTATTTATATTTTTTTACACATAAATGACAATGAAAGAAGGGGTACACGATAACCGGAATGGTAAAAAAAATTGGTAAAACGGTGGCCAGTATGAAACGATGAGAGACTAGTGAAGAAATTAGTGAAGATAGTAGGCCAATTAATTTGAACCAACCTGAATCAATAAGTAAAACCAACTACAATAAACTTACTTGCTCATCGTCCGTGGGGACAGAATCATCTGCAAGAGCCGACTCGTCAGCGGTTTCCTCATTTTCGCTTTGAGGTCCTGGAACCCAAAGACCAGATTTAATACATCGGTCGAAATGAAATGCGAAAACCTAGATTTACAAATTAAAACAATGAAATTCACAACATTACCTCATTGTCCATAGTAGTAGCAACCTCCTGCAATTTAGCAATATCCTGGGTTTCAAAACAAGTTCGCATCTCTTCGGGGAGAGATTCAAATACTTCTTGAGGATCCAACCCATCAGGACTTGCTTCGATCCTCTTATGGCGTTGTTCAGCTTCGTATTCCGCCATAGCTGCTTCTCTCTTTTCTCGAGCACGAATAAACAAACGATCACGGAAAGCTTGGACCTCGTCTCGATACATTTTCAAATAAGATTCATCCGCTTTGGCGAATCTGCAGAAGATAACTTAACAAAAAAATAGAAGCTCACTTGTGGAAAAAGGCTTTGATAATTGTTACATTGCTGGGTTCCGCTTTTAATGATTTGGCTAACTCGAGGAGATACTGCATAATAATAGTTTGTTCGGTCATAATATCCAGTTCTTTTTTCTTAGTGGGACCTTCGATTGCTAGGTTAAGGCATTCGATGGTGAGATAGCTAGCGGTATAATCATGAGCGAGATGAGGATTTTGAAGAAGAAACTCTTCGGTCACTTTGAGACCACCAGCAAGGTTTCCATAGGTCTGGATTGAACTTTCATTCTCTTCGAAGAAAGCGTTCTGCAATGAATAAAATGATAGTAAATAGGTAAATCAGACCATAAGTCTGCTATCCTCTTCTTCATCGACCTTCTTGGGCTCATCCTTTTTCTCAATAATTTTATTGATTCTAGAAGAAGAGAAAGCTTCATGACCAATAGTATCAACGTTCCAAGGTTCCAGTCTTTCAGCGTCCTAAACAAAACAGGTAACAAATATAACGACAAGAAATTGCACCTCCAATTCCTTTTCCTTCTGTCTCCACTTTTCCTCTTGCTCCTTGAGGTCAGAAATTTCTTTCTGAACCTTTTTCTTATCCTCCTCTAAGGTAGCGGCAGCAAGCTTATCCTCGAGCTCTTTGAGCTTATTTGATGAAGTCCGCTTGCCTCTTTCAATCTCTTCCTTTTTCTGCTTCTTCTCAGCCATGCGCTCTAAGCGAGCTTGATGGCGCCATCTAAAAATGTAGAATATATACAAGGAAGTATAAGTCACCGGAAAAGAGAAGGAGTGTCAATATTTGGATGCGTGTCATCTTCATCATCGGAAACTTCAATTTTTTTCCATTTAGAATAATCGATTGGCATCGCTGAAACAGAAATAAAAAGTAAACAACGTAGTGATAGAAAACAATAGTGAGAAACAAATTCACATAGGAAACTCAGTTATCTTGACATAAAAATTAATTTTATACTACACAAAATTGGTATATACAAGGTTTCGATGAGTAAAACGAGAAGTACTGAAATCAACTGAACTGTTACGCAGCAAACTGATTTTTTCGTTTATGTGGTACGTAAAGTTATGTTTTATCGAAAACAACGAGCAGCAAATGATGCATGTTGCAAACGTACTTGTAAGTAGTCATTGGAAGAGGAAGAATGCAATATGCACTCGTACAACAAATTAGTAATTTCTCGAAAATTCCATTTTGTATTCAGGTTTCCGCTCGCATTTTTTTGGGCGGGATGTACGCAATCGACGCAAGAGCCCGGGGAAATCAAATTCCGCCGATAAATGGCAGCAACCTTGGCCTATTTTATTTGTCCTTCTTGTACTCCTTGGACACAGCTCGCCGCCGTGAATAAAATTTGGACATTGCGTACTTTTTAACTCAAATAAAACGTCTCACCTCGCCATAACGAAATCTCGACAACGACACAATATTTTTGAGATCTCTTTTTTTAATAAATTCACCATATCGAAATCTCCTAGAATGAGTTTTTCCAGCGAAATCTGACGGCTATTTCACGGTTAAATATAGAGAAACAGTTTAAAATAGCTGCCATTTATTTATATTAGATCCGATGTGCCTCAAAAAACTCATTCTAGGAGATTTTCATATGGCGAATTTATTAAAAAAAAGAGTTCTCAAAAATATTGTGTCATTGTCGAGATTTCGTTATGGCCAGCTCAACTGTGATATAGTCCATTTCCAACGGCCGTTTTCTGCGCTCCAGGACCTTTAGGTACAGTCCTTTAATTTTTGCATTCAAATTTTTGCTCTGGATTTTCAGTTTTACTAGTTTCGATGATATTTTTTGCTTTTTCGATTGGAGAAACCGCAGGGATCATTATAGGATGCGTAAGAAATATTCCAAAAGTTGGAAGAAGCCTAAAAACGAACATTTGTCTCGAGAAAATTAAAGGACTGTGCCTAAAGGTCCTGGAGCGCAGAAAACGGCCGTTGGAAATGGACTATATTTGCCATGTAAAATTTGAATTTCCCTTTGGCGCGCATCGAATTATTTTCTTAAAGGGACAGTCCAGGTGAGAAAATACGTGCACCCAAGTGCACCCACTCGGTGATCGAAAATGTCATTACGTACACAAATTTTTTTTTTCGTTTTTCGTGTATTTCTTTGTTCTTGCTTTATTTTTTTTAAATTTTTTGTTGCTAATAACTCTTATGCATAGAGGGATCCTATAAAATAGAGAAACATTAGAGATTTTACTGAAAATAACAAAAAATAAAATTCCATCAAAAATAATTTTTACGTACGCAGACATTTTCGACGCGGCGTGGGTACAGTAGGGCCCACGTACTTTTCTCACTTGGACTGTTCCTTTAAAATATATTTTACTCAAAGTACTGACATTGTTCTTGTCTGAAAATAGTTGCAAAATTCTAATTACACTGAGAGCAACATTTTGATACCAAGATGTGCATAAAACGGTTCAGAAAAAAATTTTTGTTACAAAAGTCCTTTTGCTTCTATTAAATTTGTTCATTTTTCTGTTCTCGCTTAGTTCTTCATTATTTTTAATATTTTCTCGCGTCCTATAGTAATTTGAGGTCGGTAAAACACGAGAAAACGCTAGAATCTCATAAAAGTGCTTCTTTAAATAAGTTAGGTTCCTGAAGCGATCACGCGCCAGACCTTTAAGCTGTCCTCCCGCGGCGAGCTGTGTGGAGTAGAGGCGATTATGATTGGCTGTTCATTTAATTTACTGATGTTGTGTATTGCTACAACATATTGCTCTTTTTGAAGTTAAAAGTTATTAAAGAGTTTATTTTCAGGGAATGGCCTTCTTACTATCCAAACTGGTCAGGAACCTTGTCATTGTATACATCATCTTTTCTGCAATTCAATGGGGACTAAGATCGAAAGCTTACACTATTTCACCAAAAGAATTTAAGAATATTGCTGCTAAAGCTCAAGGTTCGACTTGAATTCTAAAATAATTTCCTTTATTTTAGGTCCTATCCAATCTACAGTGTCATCGATCACGAATGTAAGCAAAATTTAGGTTTTTTACGGATTGTTTAGGACTTGAGACGCTTGTATGGATCTGCGATTTCTTCGGACTCTCCCTGGACTTCACTTATTCTTGGTGGACACGACTTCCGCGCTCTTTTCTTGCATGCATCGCTCACTGAATATGCCGCCATCCTAGGAACTCCGTTTGCTAGCAACGGGCGTATTGGTAATCATTCATTGTAGAGATTGTATATAGATTGTTATTAGGATTTCATTGGAGCAACTCGTCTTGTACCGTTCTTTCCGGCACAGTTACGAGATCGACTGATAGCCGCAGTTACGGAAAGAAGGAGACCTTCCGCGTCGGTGAGACTGCCTTATATTACCGTTATTTATTCTTTAATTTAGGTGAAAACTTCCGTCACGGACAGTTCGAATCACACGTTTACTCTTTTGCAGATGAGACCTACGTTGCTTGTTATGGTAGGTTGTATTTAAACCTTATTGATAATTTTTTGTTTATAGGGCGTGGAGCAATTCCCGTGAGCAGCGTCTGGGCCGCTACCGGAGCAATTTCCCGTGGAGAGCCAAGCAGTTTTGTCCATTTAGTTTACGCCTATGGTCATGCCTGCTACGAAAACGTGGCGCGCTCTGCAATGAAGATGTTCAATTACTACAAAGGACGGGCCACCGGCAAAAGTGAGCTCTAATTCCTGTGTTTGAACTTATCATTTTTTCTCGACTTGCATTATATTTTTACCAATATTTTGACGTGTCGCTTTTCCATTCCATATTTTATACCGTTTGTTGTACGCATTAGGAGTAAATTTTTATTCACACACCGTTCTTTTTTTCACTGGGGGTAATTATAAATATAGTGAAGCAAATGAAGAAAAAAGTAACCCGGGGTCCAGAAGGGGGTGAGGTTGAAAGCGATCACAAATTATGGGACTTGAGTTTTTTAAATATGTACATGAAGCGTTGAGCTCTTATTTGTAGCGATACATCTTGACGCTATCACAGGTGCAATCAACGACAAAACATTGTCCTTTCCTGCTTCCATTGCCTATGAATATGCCAGAAGGCCACTTGAGTGGAGAACCCTTCGAATCCATATAAAAGCCAAAGGATCCTTTATAATTTGAGACCTAAATTATTTCATCTTTAGTTTCGATGGCGAAAGCTACCGCCAGCATATGCTTATTCCCATTCTTTTGTATTCCTGAGATAATTTGACCCGTATCATTGCACACAGCACACGATAAAGCAGCTATTCTTCCGGTAGAACCAGGAGGCGCCAATTCAATATCTCTCTGGTATCTTCCAGCCCCGTCGAAGAGCATTAGACCATTGGATGTTCCCACAAGAATATCGTCGTCTCTTCCAGTATTCACTGCAGTAATTTTGACATCTTTGGTCTTGAACGAAAAGAGCGGAAGAAGGTTTGGATCAAAGACAAAAATTTTATCCGTATCGGCGATTAGAAAACGGCCTCTTCTGTCCAACGCCAAGTCAATTGGTCTGTCCAATTCGGAAAAACTGACAGCCTGAAAGTATTTCTCCATAAATATAGTTTTCAGATAATACCTGTAGTTCTTTCCCATTATGATCAATTTTTGTAATAGTTTTCGTTCTCCAGTTTAGTACAGCAAGTTCGTTTTTTGGTAGAAGTGCCATTCCAACTGCTGTACCATTTAGACAAGGACTTTTGATGTCAGAAATAATTTCACCGGTTGATTTGACGACTCGAACTAAAATTTCTTTAAAAATTGTCAAATTTCCTCCTACTTCTATCATTTCCAGTATCCAAAACAAAAAATTTATCATCTTCAACTGCTACTTTTGTTGGCATCTTTAGCTGGATTCCTAGTTGCCATCGAGGCAAATGATGGGAGGAAACAGTAATATTATATGGGCTATTTTTCAACGGTCTACCAAAAATATCAACAAAAATCGAATAATTTCCAGCTTTTGGGGCTCTAAATAGATTTTTTTAGAATATAAAAAGGGCTAATTTGTACCTGAAGGTGAGCTCATAAGTTCCGTCATTCAGATCATGGACGACTATTCCGCAATCAATTCCCGTATTCGATAGCAGCTTGACCTCGAGCGGATCTCCTCCGGAGGTTCGCTGCTTTCCATTTAGATCAAATGTCCGAACAAGGAATTTCGACTCTGTATGAGTTTCTGGCAGATCAGTCGGTTCAATAATTGAAGCGCTGGGAAATGTCGTCGATGCATAAACTGTACCAAAACCTTCTAAATTCTTTTGTACAGCTGAAAGAAGACAATAATTTCTTTATTGAAGTGCGGGATTTACCTTGTGCCAATTTACTACTGTCTGTGTTCAATCGTAAAAATGCATTCTCTCTCGGTTGCGCAATATTCGAGTCAAGACTTCCCTCAAGCGATTTCAAATTCCTTGGCATGGAACGCACGTCCATTTGGCATTTGGCCAGCTCCTAAAAAAGGAAATATCTTTAAAAAAAATTGTGAGGGAGCACCCACCTTTTCGAGTTTTTTCTTCTCGTCCGATATGACTTCAATTTGATCTTTGAGGACTTTTCTCTTCTCGTCACGTCGTTGTCGAACACTTTCTATCAATTCGCGACGTCGATTTTCAACAAGATTTGAAACTTCCTAAATAACAAAATTGGATGAGAAAAAAAGGACTGGCTGCTTGACTTTTTCAAATTTCAGGCAATAAAAATTCTGTGGGAAAGGCAGAAATTCTCTGTCTCTTATCAAAAAGAACATTGATCGACAAATAAAGGATGGGGGAATATTTAAAAAAGGAATGTTAGGATAGGCAAAGGAGGAAAAGAGATGAAAACAAGACGAGAGAGGCCAGCAATCGATACCTGTATGGCTGAGTTGATCTGATCAACAATTCGGTCCACGTTTTTGTCAAGTTCGGCAATTTCGTCGCTAACGGCGATTTTTGCCTGATCCAGCTGACGAAGACGGCCCTAAATTGGCATAATATTCAACCCGTAATTAGTGGCAATCACTATTATTTCACCAATTTTAAGTTCAATATAAAACTCACCTTGGCTCTATGAACAACAATCTCTGACATTCGTTTTAAAGCAATTGCAAAAGGAATAACCGTATGTTGATTACATTTTTTGCTGAAAATTTGCCCTTTTTCTACTTTGGAGCGGAGAACTCACTTGGCTTGTGAACTGATGCACCGGGGGCAGAAGACGAGATCACAAGTCTCACAGTAAAGTAACTGATCAGAGGGATGTTCTGTACAAGAGGGGACAACATCCTTTCGTTGTTTCTATATTCGTTAAATTATCCCGAAGACAAGGAGGTGAATACCTGCATGACGTCGAGGAGTTGATTGATGAGGAAAGCAGCTGGGAGAAAACTCACTCCTCCCGGGGGAAGAAACGTCTCCTCTCGACACATGGGACATTTGAGGAGGCCGACATCTGTCTGTAAATAAAACACATGGAAAAACGATACAGTTTTATTATAATTATCTACTAAAAACTGGTACTGGACCCGAATGACCAGAGACTGCCGGCCATTGACATCGTCGAATGGCGGTTAGCCGTCTCGCCCTCTTGGCTAGTGTCGATGGAGGAGCGGCTCTTTGACGACGAGCGACTGGTGCTGGTCAATTGGACAGTACTCCGCGGGATGGCATCTTTGACTTGTTTCTGCTCGACTAGCAGTCGTCCGACTATCCTTCTCTCCTGTTCTTCTCGAGCCTTCTGTTGCTGGTAGAGTTGCTGCTTGACCGCCGGGCCCCATCTCTTCTCGATGTCGTCCTCCTCCAATGGGGTGACCGTCGCTTGGAAGGACTTCTTCGGTCCGATGATCAATGTCATACTGGAGCCGGTCTGACATGGCATGGCGAGGAATTGATCCACGAGGCGTTCCGATATCTCCGTCACAGTGTTATTTCGACATTTGGCAGTCGGGTCGACGGCGCTTTTGATTCGTCTTGTTGATCTGCAGACAGTCGACACGGCATCGAAGCCGTCATCCCGACAGCTGGCCATTTGTGAAAATGAGCTGTCATCTATACTGACTTTTGCCAGTTCTTGTTGAGATACTGATAATTACTTGTCAGGCGCCCATTTAAATCAGTCTGTCCATGGCAGGTGGCATCGTCGAAATTACCGTCGTGTCACTAGACTGTTCTCAGCTGACAAGTACAAACAGAGAGAACATGAAGCGAAGCTTTTCCCCCAACTCAAGTTTCTCCGTCAATAGAAAATAAAAAATAGCCTTCGAGCTGTCGACGAGTACTGTCGACCTCGAGAACAGTTGATGATATTTCCAAAAAAATATAGGGAAACATATCTTACCTGTGGAAGTGCGGCTATTTGTTGAAGACAAGACAGGCAAACAGAGTGCGAGCACGGGAGCAGCTTAGCCTTTCGCTGGTCCTGAAACGAGGAAGATTATCACTTGTCGGTGGTAGTAGTTAAAATTCGACATGAGCCCTGGCGATGTTGACATTTGGCGCTCGATGACTATAGAGAGAGAGAGAGAGACTAGGCAGCAGCTACCAAAATGCGGCCAGCTGCCAGTTCTCAGGAAAATGCCTCGCTTTGTACTGGAGTAAAACGTCGAGGCCCCCCTATTATTCGATCCCGTGAGGAGAACGGTCTTTGGTGTATTGTACAGGAAAGTGGCGGCTAATTTTGCCCAACAAATGGATATTGCTCATCATAACGGGGGCAGACCACCCAATGGCATAATTTCTAGACGACGGCTGTCGTAAGAGCACACACAATCAATGCTACAAGTGGACCCTAATTACGGAAATGCTAATCTACTCCGGGAGATTGAAGAGCGAGAGACAGGGAGGGTCGACGCTCTGCCAAATATAAAAATACCCATAAAAAAGACAAACCTGGTCATATAGAAGAAGACACGTTGAGCAGGTCAAAAAAGACTCGCTAAATTCATCCAGATTGATGTTGACTGTCTCGACAAGAGTCGATGAGGTGCTGCTGGAGGTGGTGGCAGCCGCCGTGACGACGGACATGCCGTGGCCGTGGACACGCCTCCCCTGAATAGAGTATGTGTGTACTTTTCGGGTTGAATCCGAGAGAGAGACGAGGGAGAGGCTTATGAGGCGGATGGCCGAGGGAGAACAACGGGAAAAGGAGATTATTGACCAAGGTAAGTAGCAAGTGGCAAACACCTTGGCGACAGAAGAAGAGCGGCGTCGACCACTAAAGATCAAGAACAAGGAGAAATTGCCGAGAAATGTTAAGTAGTTAGAGGAAAAAAATGGTCTATTCTGGACTTTCTTTGAGAATTTATTGTCTAAAAAGGTCACAGAAGAAAAGAATAGACGGGGTGAGATGTGGTGATTTGCCGCTCTTTTATGGCATAATGGAAGGGACAGAGCGACGGCGGTTATTCAATTATTCCGCCGTGCAAAACGATCGGACACGAGTCGTCGATGGGCGAGGACCGGAATTGAACCCCCCGGGTGGAGGCAGGAGAGATAACAGGCGTGTGTGTGGGGACACTACTATTCCAATAAAAAAGACTGTTGTCAGCTCAGGGTAGAGAAATACTTGCCAAAAAAGATGAAAATTTATAGTGTAGTTGAAAGGTGGTCAACGAGATCTCCCCGGGGTCGATCCTGCCTACGGCCGCTTGGTCAAGGGGGGACATCCAGAAGAAATGAATGTATAGCGAGAGAGAGACACGTTAGAAATCAAAAATGATGGTCTCTGTTGTGGGAAATCTGGCCAAATCAAACAAAGCGCAACGACGAGTGACCTCGGGGCATAAAGACCCGACAGTCTCTCTCGTGGTCGCGTGCCCACACAAAAAAAAAGAAAGAAAATCCAGGTGACCGAATTTATCACATCGGACAGATGGTTAGAGACCCGCCCGAAATGGGAAAGACAGATGGTTGATGAACAGTCCGCGGGAAAGGTGTCGTCGCGTTCCCTTGGCCTGCCATAAACGCATTGTAACGACTAAAACTCTCGTAAATGAAATTTCTTAACGAGGTGGCTGTTCATTTGTAAGTCATATTCTTACCGCTTTTGAGGTCACGTGTTCCTCTCCTTTTCTTCTGCCTCATCCATCATCCCGCCTCGGGACTATGACAAGGGCGAAGGGGACACATAACATATGAGAAAAGGGTTTTTTTGTTAGAAGAGATGATATCAAGCGAATTTGTTGTTTTGGAATGTAGACCTCGTGACAAAAGAAAGCTTACAAAAGGAATCGACCCCATTTTGAACCCCAAGAAAATGTGAACAAACAGTACCACGTGGTAGTTCCTCCCAGTGTTTTATAATCCTTGAAAAAGGGAGATTACAACCAGCTGGGTCGGGTCACATGTCTCTGTTATCTTTTGATGTCAATTATTCTTCTCCCTGTCGCTTTTCTCGCCATAGTCATTAATTTCGATGTGTGTAATATACTATAGAATATGCTGATGGCGGGCAAGAGGTTTGGGAAACTGGTATAGGGGGAAGAAGTCAATTACTAGGAAAGGAAGAGGCGGGAGAGAAATTGACTGAGAATCATGTGACGTCGATTAGAAGCAGATGATCACAAAGAAATCACGTATACACATTGAAAGTAGAAAAAACCGCAGTTATCCAGATAAATACCTGAACCCATTATACAGCTTGTTTCCCAAGCAATCGAGGCGAAAACAATGGCCATGTTGTCGAGAACGAGACTGACCAACAGCAGACACTCCTGGTCATTTTATGAATAATTTATGGTTTTGCCAAAGCCACCCCGCCGAACGTAACAGCTGATGCCATCAGTTGCATGGTCGACGCAACCATGACGGGCTGGGAGAAGTGAATGACGGCTGAAGCGATATTGTTCAACACGTCCTTTTCTTGGATTTTATGACCAAAAAGTATCAGAAATCAAGAGAACGGAAGTGAAAACGTTCCCAAATTAAACAGATGTCCCTAGCTGACTCGGGAACGACAAAGGTGGATGGCTCTCCGACTTTTATCCGTTTCCCGTGTCTCTTTCAATACTCGACTATGCAAATTCAGAGCCGATTACAGAAATAATAGTAAAATGTTTAAATGAGGCAGGAAAAGTGGAAGATGTTCGACCAGACAAGAATGTCGTAGATCACCACGGCCAATGATATTGAATCTCCGCCTCTGGAGGACAGAATCAAAGCATCAAAACTAATGATACGTAATAAACAATAGGTGACAGAGAAAAGGAAATAAACTATCGGGACCAACAGAGAGCGGAGCCAGCTCCCCGCTGTATCGATCTCTCTCCCCGAGAGCTCTCTCTCCCATCCCCAGGTCAAGCGTCCCTTCCCATGTCCAGGTGGTCCCGTTTTATATTTACAGCCTACCCCATTAACTTTTAATCTCAATTAATTTTAAATATTTAAAAAAATCTATAATATCCTGTGAAACTTGCCCCGGAATTTCTTTTCCGCCTTTACACGAAGAGGAAATGTGATTCAAGCAGCCGACGGAGTCATTGTTCCGTCGTTTTTCCGGCTTCTCCCCGTTTGATTGCATTTGCTTATAATAAGAGCAGTAAAACAAATTTAGGAGGGGTTGTTATCATCGGCAAAGGTGGTGCTATTTGCCGAGAGCTGGACGTTGCCCTTATTACCCCGGTCAGAGTGTCTTGGGGTCAAGTCGACAGGGCGGGCGGGGGGCAAAATCCTAAGGAAAAGTACGAATTTCGGGTGAAAATGGCTGGTTTTCATCAAAAAACAGTGGGGAATCTTGTTTTCTGGGCTGCGTCGGTCGTTTCCCTAGAAATCATTCTCTCATTTTGGCTGATTTAAAGTTCGAATTTAATGGATTAGTAATGCCTTCCTGTGAACTTGAAAACGATGTCGAAATCGCCACTCGACATCTCTTTATTCGATCGAGCCCAGGATAACAAACAACATGCCCAAAAGTGTATTGTCAAGTGACCGGTGAGCAGTACTTTTCTTCCGTGTATAGTCAAAGAGACGTGAGCGAGAGAAAAGCGAGGAGGACCGACGACCACCGTACCGCGATCGATCCGCATTTCTTTGCGGTCATCGCATTGTCTCCTCGAGTCGGACAGTCTCTCTATCTCCCCTCGACCTCCTTGTTTTTTCCTGTGAACCCTTTTCCATGGTCGAGGGGTAAGACCCTTCCAAAAGGACAGCTATCAAATTACTCCCGCTCTTTCTTCTGCCCGTCCATTTGAATTTGTCTTCATGTTCAAAAAAGCACTGTAATCCATATCGACCATTGCCAACAAGATGAGTGCTCGCCGCGTCACAACTTTTCAACGGTTACTGTAACCTTCTCCCTCCTCCACCTCTACCTTTTCACTCCCACGCGACTCTCTCTTTTCCTCTTTTTTAATTGTCATTTAAATGCCAATTTAGCGACCAAAAACGAGATGGAATTGGATTCGAATGGATCACCTCGACGTCTGACATCGGCCAATGGGGGTAGTCTTCCCAGTTATGGGGGAATAGTTAACGATTTATTCGAGGGTGGAGGAGTTGTCACAAATCAGCCGACTACCAGTAATGGTATTCCTATGAATGGCGTCTTACCGAAAAAATTCGACGTCGACCCTTTGATCATAGGTTCGTTTGCCAGTTTTTTTGGCTGGGATTTGTTTTCCTACTATAATTTCCAAGAGGAGCTCTTGAAACTGGTAAAATAATCTATAGAAAGCGGCCAAGTGGTCACCTGGCGACTTTTATCCGCCCAGTTGCTATGGTAACATCGCTGCTGTTCCCATTTGTTTCAAAATCCGTTTTTTTCGCAATTTTTAAGTTGTTCGCACTCAAGTTCCCCTTATTTTTCATATTTATGTAGCAAAGCGTAATTATGAGCAATTACGGCTACTCGAGAAGAGAATGGGGCAATTATGTGACTCCAAAATATCCAAAGGAACAGCCGAAAGTGAATAAAATAGTCTCCTTATTATGAAAAACATTGATATATTGTTAAATTGAGTGCCGAACGGGATTTATTGCCGGTTTCCGACATCTTTACCCTATTTTTATGTCAATATGGCTGTAATTCGAAAAAGTTCAATAGATAGTAATATGGAGAAGAGACGAGAAAGGAGACGGGTGAATCAGAGCCAACTCTCTCCAGCTGAAACGAGAGGCTGTTTGCTCAGTTACACACGGGGGGCTCTCTGCCCCGGCCGTCTCTCACCTTCCTGATAAAGTCTTTCCCCTCCTTCTATGTCGCCTTCGTTGCCTCGTCATCTTATTTATGCTTTTTCTTTCAACGCTTTTATCTTTAAAATATCCTCGTTAGACAGAGATACAAATGGATGTGGTAGATATCGGCCCGCCGCCGGATGGCTCGACGACTGCCACGATCCCGGATGTCGTGGTTTCGGCCAATGGCAGTTTCACTAATCCCCTCGCGTCGGAGCCTCCTCGGACTGACAGTGAATATTATTGGTTACAAAATATCAACAACGGTTAGGGTGGGGGGACATCTCTGTTTCTGGCATAAAAAATAGGGAACAATTCGGAAAATTTCAGATGACGATGGGACAAGGACAAGGGAATCCATCTCCGCCACATTACCCCAATCTCCTAGTGAGTCATTCCCCTTCCTTTTTTTAAATTTGACAGGTGTCGAATATTCCAATGCTACGCCGAAAGGGTTGTCGACGATTTCTGGTGTCTTTGCTCCGGTCGCCCTTTCAATGTTCAGTATTTTACTCTTCATGAGAATGGGTAAACTTTGCCCTTTTTCTCTCACAGTCTTCAGGCTTTGTTGTCGGCCAGCTTGGTTTTCTCGCCACTGTTCTTCAGCTTATAATGGCTTATTCCATCGTCATGTTGACTGTTCTATCCCTTTGTGCCATTTCTTCGAATGGAGCTATTGAAGGAGGAGGAGTATATTGTAAACGTTCCTTCTCTTCTACTTTAGAATCCACTTTAGATATGATTTCCCGTTCCTTGGGCCCTGAATTTGGTGGCGCCATAGGCGTCCTTTTCTTCGTCGCTAATGTCTTCTCTTGTGCTCTCTATATTTCTGGTTTTACTGAGGCTCTTCTCAATAATCTTGGCAATGGACGTAAATTTTCTCTCATATTATTTTAAATTTTTTAAGAATTCCCCGACTCTCCCCAATGGCGATTTTTCTATTGTGTTTTGGTCTCCTTCCTACTGTTGATCCTCTCCCTTTTGGGGGCAAAACTCTTCGCCAAGACGGCCTTGGTCACCTTTTGTCTAATTTCCGTCTGCTATTCCACTTGGATATTCTCAGTCATCTTTCGAGGAGCTGGTGAGATGCCCATACCTAAAGTTTGTCTCCTTCTTTTTTGCTCAATTGGACGTCGTTTAGGTGAATACAGCTGCCTACCGGGTTCCGGAGAATGCATCGGATCCTGCCAGTCCTTTAATTGTCAATTTCGACCAGAATATTACAGCCACCTATACCGGCTTCAGGTAGACGATTTATTTTTGAAAAGTGACTTATTTTTCAGTTTCCACACTTTGGGAGAGAATCTCTTTACCAATTATACAATGGATTATACTACGGAGAAGCAGACAGACTTTGCTTTGATGTTCGCTATTATTTTCTCTGGTGTCACTGGTATCCCCAATTTTGAGCAAAAACTATCGATATAGGTCTAATGGCTGGGGCGAATATGTCCGGTGAGCTGGCGCGTCCATCCGTTTCAATTCCCCGTGGTACAGTCCAAGCAGTCTTCACCACTTTCGGTGTCTACATATTGACTGCCTTCTTAATGGCCTGTACTGCGAGTCGAAATCTTCTTCAAAATGACTATACCGTAATTCCTGCCACCTTCTTCCATTTTCTCTTTCCAGGTTATGATGGACACTGATTTCCAGCGTTGGTTCATTTTAATGGGTATCTTTGCCACAACTTTATTCAGTTCTATGAGTAATCTCATCGGTTAGTCGATGTCCTCCAAGTTTAGAAGATTTTTAGGCTCCTCTCGTGTTTTGAATAGACTCGCCCATGACAAACTATTCGGCTGTTTGCTTCGACCTGCATCTTTCGAAGTCGGAGATAAGAATCCCATCATCTCCGTCGTCGTTACTTGGTTCTTTGTCATTGTGAGTCTCGTTCCTTTATTTTATTTCCTCATTCTAGCTGGTCCTCCTCATTGGAGCAATGAATAAAATAGCCAAGTTGACGTCCATCTTCTTTTTGCTCTCCTATATGGGAGTGAATATTGCCTGTCTAGCTTTGGAACTGACGAGCGCGCCCAATTTCCGTCCGACATTCAAGTATTTCTCTTGGTATACCTGTGCCCTGGGAGTTTTTGCCATTGGTACGATGATGTTAGTCGTCGATGCGGCGATGTCCGCCATTGGTATCGTCGTCCTTATGATTCTTATTATGGTTCTCCACTATCAGGTAATATTTTCCTCCAGCTTCTTTTCAATTCATCAGGCTCCATCCGTGGCTTCCGGTTCCATTTCTCAAGCCCTCATCTATCACCAAGTCCGCAAGTATCTCCTCCTCCTAGACGTGAGGAAGGAACACGTCAAATATTGGCGTCCCCAAATCTTGCTGCTCATTTCTCGCCCAGCGTCTGCTTGTCATTTAATGGACTTTGTCAATGACATGAAGAAGTCCGGTCTCTATGTCATCGGCCATGTCAAGAAGGGTGAACTTGATGCCAGCGAAGCCGTCGACCCACTGCATCAGGTCTTCCCTTACTGGCTGTCTCTGGTCGATTACATGAAACTCAAAGCTTTTGTGGAAATCACCTTGTCGAAAAATGTTCGCGACGGCATCCAACAGCTCATTCGTCTTTCCGGTCTCGGGGCGATGAAGCCGAACACCGTTGTCCTCGGATTTCATGAGAATACTCCATCCGAGACTGTACTGCAAGAGACTCATCTCCTGAAAGATTTGAGATATTCTAAAATTGACAGAGGAGCAGTAGTCGAGTACTTTACAGCCAATGATTATGTCCCCAGAGTAAGATGAGAATTTTTTATTTTGAAATAGAACTTTAGGAGCTCAACGGCAATCCGTCACGTCTCTCCGCTGTCGATTACGTTAAAATTCTTCAGGATGTCATGCACATGAATAAAAATCTCTGTGTGGCCAGGAATTTCCACAAAATGGACAAGGTATTCCTTCTTATTCATTCGGCTATTTGTTTCAGGAAGCAATGGCGAGGGGATGGAATGGACAGAAGAGATTCATTGACGTCTGGCCCGTCGATCTCCAAAAGCCTGTGGAGACTGGGCTCGGTTGGGATAACAGCTCACTCTTCCTTCTCCAGCTGGCGTGTATCTTGTCGATGTCTTCCCGATGGAGATATTACGCACGGTTGAGAGTATTCATCTGTGTAAACAGTTTACAAGTATGCAGAAATATAGCATAGAAATTCAGTTTTTTAGGACATGCACCGTCGGGAAAGACAACTAAAGCAAATGCTGGATACCCTGCGAATCAAGGCAGAATCTATTGTAGTGCCATGGGATCATGTGGTCTGCCACTTTGGACAACAGACGACAACAGCCAAGTGAGAAATCTGCGAAGTTTAAGAAGATGAGATTTTAGAGCGTCGATCGATCTGCCAGTGGCGTATGTGACGGCGATGAATGATATGATCAAGAGGTACAGTGAAGAGGCGGCTATCACTCTCCTCAGTTTGCCTATTCCGCCAGTCGACGCAAATCAAGATGCTCAAAGGTGACTAGATCTTCTCTTTTTATAGCAGTCGTTTTCAGATATTTGGATGTCCTCTCCCAGTTGACAGACTCCCTTCCACCGACAATGATGGTTCATGGCATCGCTTCCGTCATCTCGACCTCTTTATAACGTTGCCCCTCCCAAATCTGACCACCTCGCGGGTATTTTCTCAAAATCTAATACATTTTCTGGTGCTTGTCTGTAAAATTGTTGCGAGTCTTTTTTTTTCTAGAACGTGTATTCTGTGATAGTTATGTGATGTGCAAAAGAATAAATTATCTCGTCATTTCGCAGTTAGATTGCCATGTTTTGACCAGGTTTCAAGTGTAAAAATCAATGTCATCCGTGGCCATTTCCTTTCTACTCCTCTTACTAAGTCCAGAAACTCTTTTTTTCTAGGAATCTTTCAGTTTCAGCTATCTTCTCTAATTCCCGCAGTTTATCTGAAGTCATTTGCGGTAATAAAAATTGTCTTGATCGACATAAAGCAACACCGCATTTGGGACAAAGACCAAGACATCAAGACGTCACTTTGCCAAGTTTTAAAGAATTAATGCGATGGCAAAATTATGAACAAGGTGAACCTGGCACAGGACTTCATCCCGATGTCGGAATAAATGTCGATCCTAACAGGATTCCCTACGGTTCAGGTAGGGTCAGCTTCTATTTTTAACGCAGATATTCAGGATTGGGAGATGTTGAAGTTCGCAGCGGGCTGGGAGTCAGCTATGGAATTGGCGACGTGGCCATCCGAAGGGACTTTGGCCTCTTCATGGGTACTTCACTTCTTTTTTTGAAATCACAGAATTTTAGGAGGGTGCGGGAGAAGTGGAGGGCAAGCTTTTGGCTGGGGAGATGGATGTCAAAGGAGAAATGGTGCAGCTCCTTGGTTTTGGCCATAATTCTCTATGATCGGATCCAAAGATCTTTTGACGAAATTTTTTAAAATAAAATCATCATAACAATTCTATCACCTCTGGCTGGCGATTATCTTTTGAACTGAGATCAATCTTTGCCTTCCCAGCTGAGTAGAGTCTACCCTTCTCAAGTGCACAATGTTCTCTCTCATTTCCAGCGGGGTTTGTCAGCAAAAGTCGCGGCAAACATTTCCCCCCGCCCGCTCTCAATCTACCAGTCGACTCATGGCCATCTGCTGCTCGTGTATTGCTACTTGGATCGTAATATCTGCCATTGGCTATTTTCTTTATAAGAAATTTGCCGGAAAAAAAGAACTTCAGGTAATTTTTCCAGATTTTCTTATTTTTTTTTGCGTTTAGTTGAGAAAAAAAGACTGGAAGAAAGATGTCGTCTACTTGTTCCAATACCAGCGGCCACCTAAAATGGCCAACTATTCGCCGTATTGTCTGAAGGTTGAAATGTTCCTTAGAACTAATAACATTTCCTATGAGGTGAGTCACAATAAGGTCACTGAACCGCTCTGTAGAACATTTTTACCAGTTCGGATCGCTCTCAACATGGATTGCTTCCTTTTATTGAATTAAACGGTGTCCAGACGGCCGATTCCCAGCTGATTCTTGAAGTTCTCAAAGAGAATTTCAAAATCAAGGTAAGGAAACCTTTCGACCTATCAAGCCAGCCCTTTTTAGCCCTTGTCCAACACTCGTGATCAAGGCTACGCTCGATCGCTGGAGAGAATGGTCGATGTCCATACGTCTGCGTGAGTTTTCCTCATAATTCTCGGATTATTTTCCCTTTGTAGCATATTTATCCATTATAAATTCAAGGATGAAACCGGTTTCTTGGACAATCTTCTGAATAAAATCATCCAGGTTCCTTACAAAGAATATATCAAGCCACTCTTCCCTCTTCTAAAGCCATTGGTACATAGAAAGGTAGTCGTTCTCCTCCCAGAGATTTGGTCGGTTTAGATTGCCGGTAGAATAATCCCCGTTCTGGGAGGCTCACTAACTGAGGAAGAGTATCACAGTCTCTTGAAGAAGGACCTCGACGCGTTGGACAATGTCCTTGGAGATCAAAAATTCCTATTTGGCGACGAGATTCATGCCGTGGATTGCTCTGTCTTCGCCCAGCTGGCCACTCTCTGTTATTTGCCATTCCCGAATGAGATCAAGAAAATTGTAACTGCGGAATATCCTCGTCTACAGAAATATCAAGAAAGGATTGTCGAGAAGGTCTTCCCGGTTGAATTCTTATAATTATGTGACGAGTAAAATTGGCATTTATTTCCAGGAGGGTTCGCCATGACACAAAAATGTGTGGTGTACATCGGCTCACATGGTGAGATCGGGATTGTCGCAAAGGAAAAATGTGTTGATTATCGTCGGCACGCATCGACATCGAAACTTGAACTTGGGCCGACTTGCCCGGCGACGATGTGACGTCACCATCGACTCCGTCACAGGGCGACATCTCGCCTCTTCCTTCTGAAGGTGACACAATTCCCCCATCGATAAATTTATACCTTCAAATGTTAAATTTCCCATATATATTGAGCTTACGCATTGACAGACGATAACAGGAATATACAGAAAAAAATCATTTGACTTGATGATTTGTTCGGGCCAAATTCGGTTGCTTTTCCTATTTATTGTCCTTTTGCATTCAGTAATCAGCAAAAATTGCTCCGATGAGATAAATTGTTGGTCGGAATGGAGCCCATGTACTGTCACAGTTCGTTATTACAGTTATTATTTTAATTTGATATAGTGTAAAGATATAAGGTCGACGACGGAATTTGCTCGAAAATGGCGGATTTGGAAATGTACCGATTGTGAAAACATCACTCAACCCGATCATATTCATGAATTCACTGAATGTGGCTTCAAAGTTCCTTTTTGTCTTTGGCATGAGGATATCAATAGCATTTCCACACGTACTGTAACCCGAGTTATAGCTTTGGCAATTGCTACTTTTATTCTTGCTGCTCCAACTATTGCGATCTGTTGCCGGTTTGTGACGATGCGATTAATTTAGTAATCTTTTATCGCAGATATACACCGGGTCATCCTCTTGTTTGTTTTTGCTGTCGGAGACGGACTCAATCGCGGCTGATGGACAATGAGGAATAGATCAAATAAATATTTCAATAAATATTCCTGCTCAGTATTTCTTGATATCCACTTCTTCTTACCACGATATCGTGCCCAATTAAAAGCTTTATTTTTGATAGAAATTCAAGCAAATTCTGCAGGGAATACTTGGCTGACAATATTCTCGGTGTACTTGAGGAGAGTGGGATATTCCGAGTTGAAGAGTTTCTTGATTTCATTTGGATTTTCCAAGTACAGAAGGGTTGCAAAATGAGAGAAAATAGCGCAGTCGACCTGGAATTTCTCCTTTTTTTCGGAAATATTTCATCTACTTACAGCGTAGAGTTCATCACCAAAGAGATATTTCTTGTCGCCGAGGAGCTTGACAAGCGCGTCGAGATCCTTCTTCAACAAATTGTGGAGTGTCTCCTCGGGGAAGGCACCACCAACACAGGATCTGACCCTCTTGTTGACCTGGAAAAAAGGAACTTTTTATCCTTCAAGAAGAAAGTGTCACCTTCTTCAGGAATAGAGGAAAAAGTATGGGAGACAAGGCGAGGATGTAGCTCTTCAAAGGAATGTCCAAAATTTTGATAAGATTTTGAAAGAAATGGGTTTCCGGCTTCAGTTTGTAATGAACGAAGAGCCTATAAATTTTTATGTTCTAGAGTTTTTTTATAATATTCAACATGTACACAAGGATGTCAACTCACCCAAACATATGGCTGTCGACGAATCTCTCGACGGATCTGGCGACTCCCTCTTCGTAATCAGTTGGGGCACTCTAATTCTTTTCTCTTCTTTAATTTTTTTAAACAACCTTGATGGTAAAATGGTTCTTGAGAATTTCAATTATCAATTGGGAATCAGCTGTTTGTACTCCATTCAATTCAATGAAGGGAAGAAGGCCATATTGGGAGCGATCCGTTGTGGAGAAGACATTCTAAAATCGACTGTCCAGCCGTCTAGCAGCGGCTCACCTCATATTCAATCTTATTAATTCTAAGGAACATCTCGACCTTGAGACAGAACGGGGAATAATTGGCCATTCGATGTGGCCGAGTGAATTGGAACAAGTAGACGACATCCTTCTTCCAGTCCTTTTTCCTCAACTGGAGACGGGACTAATTGGAAGAGGCGACACTTACCTCGACTCGTTTCTTCCCCGCGAAGAATTTCTTATAAAGAAAATAGCCAACAGCGGCTACAATGAGCCAAGTGGCTACACACGAGCAACAGATTGCCATGGAGACGAGAAAGAAATGATAGAGAAATTGATCAGGACGGGCAGTTATAGAGCAATGGCAGATTGTTTGTTCTGTGATAAGCGGGCGGCCAGCATCATTTTGTGGAAAGACAAAGTTGTGAAAGAGGACAACGACTGCAGATTATCAGTCACAAAATGGATGGCGATAAGAATTGTGACCTGCGGAATGACAAGGACTATTATAAAAATGGTCGAATAGAGAGGATCAAAGAACATACATTCTGGTCGACATTGAGATCTCCACGGAAGAAGACCAGGAAGACAGAAGCCATGAGATAAAAGTGAAACTATCGAAACTTCAGGATGAGATGAACAATACAAAACTCAGGGCATTTTTTACTTTTACAAGGGAATGTTTTTTCCTTAGGTTGGCCTTTTCGATCGAGACCTACACCATTCGAAAGAGCATAAAAAATTAGGAAGGGTAGTGGTTTTCGATTTTCCTGCGGACCTCTGGCTGAGTGACACGGAGGTTGAAAAAGTTGAGAAATTTTTGGAAAACTCCTGTCGAAAAGGAAACAAGAAAAGCGAAAAGTAAAAATGTGAAGTAATGGCCTAGTGCATAGCTGCTCAACCTATAAAACTTTTGGTTTTTTTTTTCACTCACGAGTTCGAGGTCCCCATGGGCCAGCACAATTTTTCTTTTTTTTTTTGTAAAAATGGGGACGTTAAATAGGATTATAGTCATTCCTTTCTTGCTGACGTCGTGGTAGTTGCATTCATTAGAGAGAGCTGCCTATCGTGTAGAACAATGTCCTCGAGTCTTTCTTTAATCAAAAATCAGAAATAACAAGACAACACTTTGTCAAGACAGATGCACCACCAGCACCAATACCAGCAGAAGAATCATTTCTACAATCGCCGTTACTGATAATTTGTGATAATTCTTCTCTTGTTCGTTTCTCCCTTATTTTCTTTCTACCCGCCCAATTCTTTTATTTTTGAATTGTTGCCTACGTATTTCACGTACACAATTTTCTCATTACGACGCCTGTCGTCCCTTGTTCAGTTTGTTTGTTTTTTTTGTTCGCGGAGAGTTTAGTTTTGTTGTATTTGCTCTCGTTTGGAGCTAATTGTTGTTGTATATCTGTGTGATATATCCTTTTGCCTTTGTTTTTGGTAAAATTTCTTGTTAGATAAAAGTGAGTAAAATAAATTAGAATCTAATACAAGTTCTTTAATTTTTTGCTTGCTGTATAAAGATAGGGATTTGACTGAATTTACGAGTGAAGCGTCATCGTAATTCATCATTTCCGCTATCTAAAAAAGACAAAGGACTCATCAAATTAACCAATACGGGATTTGTTTGAGTGCCCACGTCTTATTTGGGGGCCGAATCTAAAATTAGACCATTCTTTCCAAATCGTAAGGGAAGGAAAGTGTGTTTAAAAGCCCAAGAGTAGTAACGTTCAACGGCTACTCATTTAGTTTCTGGTTATCCGAATTGGTGAAGCTTTACCTTGTAGGAGACCTGAGACTTCAGTTATCACTGTAACTCGTAAGGCAGTGTGTCTAGTAGCTATTACAACAACCGTTTAGGAATTGTAAGAAGTTACGAAGAAACGGAACGGTCGGAAAAACCTACTATTCGTCGTATCCGTGACTAATATCCGAATAACAAGTATAATTACAGGAAGTGTGAACTAGTTGAGCTGAGAAAGCAAGATGGCAAGTGAAACCAACAATGTACCCGCTTCGGGAGTTTCCATTGGTGATCCCAATCAAATCAGTAATTTGAATAGAGAGGTTAGTAGTTATTCGGCGTGTGAAAATAGAGATAAAATATGCGCAATGATCACCGCGTATATTGAAACAGTGGAAGGAGTGATTTCGGAACATCTCCCCATCGAAACTGATCGAGAAGTAGCTTTACAACCATTTCGAAACGTAACAGCGGCTCTACAAGCAGAGATGACCGAATTGCTTAATTTTGCACTTGTAGACGAGAAAATTTATAATGTATTGAAACATCACAATATGCTGGAAGAAAAACGGTTGCTCCAAAATTTACAGTACGCACAACAACTTCATAACGCATATTTACAGCTAAAAAAAGCCACGGAAGCTACTAGTTTTGCAAACGCGCAAAATATCATCACGAGTTCCTTTAAAACTATACAGGAAATTTGCCAAACATTAAATACAAATACAGCGAGCTGGCATCTAAAAATAAATGAAATTCTGGCCATAAATCGGGAATTGCAAATGCAAAACCATGATCTAAGAGAAAAAATCACTCTTTTACAGGCAGAGATCATCCCAGTCGGAGAGCAAGGAGAGAACGGCGATCCAGGTGGGTATGGTGACATCACCTTCACCCAGTTGGATGATAATGCTATAGCCAATGCTTTCCAGGAACGCCAGCTCCAGGAACCGTCTCGAGAGACCAAAAACTATACGATGAAATGTACAACAACTCAAATCAGCGGTGAGTATTTTCAACCAGCGGGAAGCCGGACGACAATAGTGTCGAACGATCCAGCAAATTTGCTAAGTAAAGCACAAATACTGCCAAAAATACTCCCCTTCACTGGGCAAAACGGTAGACATATAGATGATTTTATGGTAGAGTTCAATGGAAAATATTCACCGGTAGTTTTCACAGAAGCTGAGAGACGCAATCTTTTTGTTGGGCTCCTCCGCGACACGGCTCACCGGACATTCCGATCTTTGGATAGTCGCGAACAACGGGGTAGTGTAGAATTAATAGCTGGTTGTCTTCGTAAACTGTTAGCCAGAGATGATCAGGTGAATGGTCATGCTGCCCAATTAGAACTGGATAATTTGATCCTCCTTCCCGATCAGCTCGTTGAATTTTGTGACAAACTAGAGTCCTTGACAAAGCAGATCTTCCCCTCGATGTCAGGCGCCGAATTAAGTTATTGGAGAGCTTCCCAGTTGTATAAACGTATCACACATTGGAATAACGCAGTAGAGGCTCTGAATATTTTGGAAACCACACCCCGTGCAAATGTCTACGACGCGATGCGGAAATTCGTCTTCCAGGTCGACCGAACCCGACAATATCGCAAGGCTTTTCAATTGGCGTTCAAAAATGGTGGAACACATAAAAAATCGAATAATTCTGGGGGAAATATTTCGGCCCAACAAGGAAATAGCGGTAAAAATGAGACCCAACAAGGGAACAATCTGAAAGCACAACAAGTAGTAAAATGTTATGAATGTGGTCGAGAAGGTCATTATAAACGAGATTGCCCTCGACTTTCGGGAAATCAGAATCAAGGCGGGTCGTCGAACAGCGGTGTCCGTAGCAATTCCGATAATAAACATTCTAATATCCAGCAAAATCAGTTGTATAATAATAACTTGGGTCAATCGAACAATAGGTACAACAATTTGCGAGGATCTCAGCAGAATCGCCCTCCGACGGTCCAAAATGTCGAGAACGGTCAGCAAAGTGCAACGTCGACGAGAAATAACTTCCACCCCGATGACCGAAAATTATTTAGTCTTTCTGGTGTGGACACGGCTGCTGAAGTGAATAGCTTGGTATTTAACGATATGACGTATTTCGGAAGCAAATCACTCTTCGAAGTCAAAATAGGTGACCTGAGAGGAACAGCGCTAGTCGATTCGGGCGCACAGCCGTCGATTTTGTCCTTCTCGACGTATCGATACATTATCAAGTCGATTCCACAACCACACAGATTTTTGAAGTTATTAGATCCGTTGCCAGGAGCTCCGATCGAAATTACGAACGCATCAGGAGTAGTAATGCCGGTAAAGGCGCAAGTGTTGATTAAATTGAAGTTAGTGGCGAGCCAAAAGGAGGCTCAGGTTGTCTTTCATATAACAAATGATCCGGAAGATGCCCCTGTCAAAGATTTGTTATTAGGGACAAACGCTTTCGCAGCTCTAGGGATAAAACTCACGTTTGAGACCCCACAGGCGAGTATTGTCGAGAATTCTTCAAAGGGAGAAGTCAATTCTCAGGTTGTTCAAACGGACCAACATTTAGTTCAGGTAGAGAGAAGGATAGAACTATGGCCAAGCGAGGCCTTGTGGATACCATTGAAGATGGATAATTTTGAGTCATTCAAAGAAAGAGAAGCTTTGATAACAGCGGAAAAAGATGGGTTTGGTCGAGACGTATTCTCACAAGCCATCTGTAAATTTGACGACAACGGGAAAAGTCGAATCCTGTTTAGTAACAATTCGAGTCAGAGAATGGTTTTGAGGAAAGGACAAGTAATTGGGAAAGCTGTAGAGACACAAGGTGTCTACAGTATTTCGCCAGTCCAGTTGCCTCAGGTGATGGAATGTGTTGCCCAAGAGAAGGAGCAACAGTTCGAACCGTCTCCGTCGACTGAGCGAGGAGAACATTTGATCGAATTGGTAAAAGAACAGAGTGGGACAGAGGTTCCCGAGGAAATTGCTGATATTCTCAAAGATTTTAGTGAATACTTTGCAGTGGACGATTCAGAATTACGCCAGACGCAGTTGGTAGTCCATGACATCGAGACGGGTGACACAAAACCCATTCGACAAAAGTTGAGACCGGTACCAGTAGGAGTACGGCCACAGTTTCGTGAAATATTGAAGTCATTATTGGAAAGGAAGGTCATCGAACCTAGTTGTAGTCCGTGGGCCAGTCCAATAGTTTTAGTCGTCAAGAAAGACGGGAGTCTGCGACTATGCATCGATTATAGAGAATTAAATAAGGTTATCCAGTTGGATGCATATCCGCTGCCATCGATAGAAGGAATTCTACAGTCATTGAGTGGTAAAAAATTTTTCTCTACCCTTGATTTAGCATCGGGTTTTTGGCAAATTTCATTAGCAGATTCGGCGAAACCAAAAACCGCGTTTCTGACTACTGAAGGTCTATTTCAATTTAGGGTTTTGCCCTTTGGTCTTTCAACTTCCCCTGCATCTTTCCAAAGATTGATGCACAAAGTTTTAGAACCGTTGATGACGGAACAGAGAGAAGTCCATGTATATGTCGACGACTTGTTGGTCGCCACAGAAACGAAAGAACGTCATTTTGAAGTCCTCCGGAAAGTCATGGAAGCTTTAGCTCACGCAAATCTAGCAGTAAAGTTGACAAAGTGTTTATTTTTGAGGCATTCGGTGCCATATCTTGGTCATTTGATAGATGGCGACGGAATTCATACAGATCCACAGAAAGTAGAGACAATTCGGAATGCCTTGCCACCGAAAAATGTCAAGGAATTGAGATCGTTTTTGGGACTTGCCTCATACTACAGAAAATTCGTCCTCAAGTTTGCGTCGATTGCCAGTCCTCTTTTCGGCCTGACAAAACAAAGCGAAAAATTTGAATGGAGTGAAAATTGCCAGAGAGCTTTCGACAAATTAAAGGATGTACTCTGCTCGGCGCCTGTCCTTTCTCAACCGGACATTGCCGGAGCCATTGACGGAAGCAATCCGTTCATTATCTATACTGATGCTGCTAATACAGGAGTCGGTGCAGTTCTTAGTCAAAGAGGACAAGACCAAATGCTCCATCCACTCTGGTTTGCCTCCAAATCTCTGACGAAGGCCGAGTCGAAATACCATGTTACTGATCTCGAAGCATTAGGAGTCGTATTCGCTTTGAAAAAGTTCCAATCCTTGATTTATAACATGCCAGGAACTGTCGTCCGAACCGATCATCTTCCGCTTCTCTGTCTATTTAAAAAGGCCATCTCTGCTAGAATGATCCGCTGGAGTTTGCTAATTCAGCATTTCCATGTCAAGATTGAATACGTGAAAGGCCATGCGAATGTCGTCGCAGACGCTCTCAGTCGAGGACTCGTTCCGCCCGACCCAGATGGCAACGAGCACAATGTTTGTGAGGACCTTGCGTCCAAAGTTGTAGGAGCAGTCCAGGTTGACAATGAATGGTTAAAAGAGCTGGAGAAGGATGCAATATACTCCCCTCTTATTGATTGGTTGAAAAAATTGCAGCCGCCAGAAGGAAAGTCACTCGACTCCCTGGAAAAGTCGAACAATCCTAGAGATTGCCCGATGATAAACTTATATGATGGGCATAGGAAATTGTTACCGCATGAATTTGTAATAGAAGACGGTTATTTATGGATGATATTGGATACAGAACGACCAAGACGAGTCGTCCCTTGTTCTCGACGTCGACAAATTTTCGACGAGTCACATGAAGGAATATTTGCCGGACATTTTAATCCGAAAAAGATTTTGAAACTGCTAAAGCATAATTTTTACTGGGAGTCAATGAGTAAAGACGTCCATGTATGGCACAAAAGTTGTGTCAAATGTTTTATATCGAACGTGCAAGACACATTAGTTCCGCCGTTGAAGCCTATAGTGTCGACGAAACCTTTTGAAATTGTAGGTGTTGATCTGATGGAATTAGGTTTATCCGTAAATGGAAACAAATACGTGTTGATATTGATCGACCACTTCAGCAAATGGGTAGGAGGTTATCCAATCCCTGACAAGTCAGCAGAGACGGTTGCCAAGACCATCGCCACGAGATGGCTCGCCGAGGGTCGATGGCCACAATCATTTCTATCTGATCAAGGTCCAGAATTTTTAAATAGTACGTTGGATTCCCTTCGAGATATCACTAAAATAGAATGGAAAGTAACGAAAGGTTATTTACCACGTGAGAATGGTGTCACAGAAAGGTTTAATCGAACTTTACAGCGAAGTCTGAGGAAACTTTTGACCCAGCCAGCTGATTGGGATGCTGTCCTTCCGTTCGTTATCCACGCTTACAATTGTAGTGCACATGAATCCACGGGAGATTCTCCTTATTTCTTGTTGCATGGGATAGATCCGACGACACCGTTTTTAGAGACGCCGCCCGTCCGGCCACGTCATCTGCTAGTCGATTACAGCGAATACAAGGAATCATTGGTCGACGCCATCACGGAGGCGCATGAGATTGCCCGTGCTAGAAATGCTCGTGAAATGGAACGATGCAAATTGTATTATGATCGACGATATAAAACAGACGAGAAAAGATATCCTCGACCAGGCGACAGAGTTTTTCTTCGCCTTCCGCCATCGAAAGTGAACTCTCGACACCCGAAGTTGGTGTACAATATAAAAGGCCCCTACCGAGTGATCGAAGTGTCGGATAATTCGGCATTGATAACATTAATTGATTCAAAAGATGAACCACTTAGAGTACAGTTTGATGCACTAATTATTGTCCCTCCCGGGTTGGAAACATCTGAAATAAATCCAAACAGGAAGCGGAAAGCGGTGCCACGCACTCTTCCTCGGTCGACAAAAACTATTGTCACCAATTGTAATATGGTTATTTGCAGGAATCAAATGGTGAAGGTATCGAGTACTACAGCTGCCCACCCTGCCTTCGTGTGTACCGGTACAGAAATAAATGGGAAAACGGCCCTTTGCCCAATCAGCCAAGTCACTGTACAAGATTTGACAACATTCTTCAAATACGACTTGCCTGAGGAAATAGGAAATCGCGGGATCCAGAATGTAAGCCAGGCAGCTCGATGCCTCGCCATTCTCGAAGATAACTCAATTCACTTCAATGAAAAAGCTTCCGTGATCACGTCGACAATGGCAAGGCCAATTCCGGATGCAACATGGGCACGTGCCTTCCACTTTGGCCGGAAGCATTGCCGCCATATTGATGTCTTCCTTCAAGTGCATGCAAACTCTGTGTTGGAGATTACACCGTCCTTGAATTATTTGACCAATGATGTGCTCAATGCCGCATGTAAGATGAGCGAAAAACCACCGAAGCACAATTTTGCTGGCATGGATTTAATTGTTTTCCCGGACATGAAGCTCTACAGCAATTGTACCAGTATCCAAATGACGTTTGCTGTTGCTGCTAACTATACACGTTCCCTCCGAGCCGTTGCTGGACTTATGAATGTGCAGGAATATCGAACAATCGTAGTGGTCTTACCTCCGAAGCTAGAAGAATATGATCTGGGAGAAGCACTTTGGTATCTTCACAAGTGTGCGGAGATCAACAAATGCTTAGTCGTCATTACACCAGGTGTTGTCGCACGAAGCATAAAAGAATGGGCCGAGCAAACAAATGAAATTATGGAAGCGGTACTGGCATATGGAGAAAGATGTCGACTTGGAACAGAACCCCGCCACTTGTTTATGAATCACAACCCAAGAGGACCACTTGAATTTGGAGCCAGTTGGACTGCACTGGGAATCCAATTGAACAAGCTGACGGACGGAGGAAGCCTCTCTATCAAGCAATTGACCGAGTTTATCTACTTGCTGAAAGAGGAACTAAGACAACATTCTATTCGCAATGGTCTTGACGTGCTCCGAGAATCCAAGAAGACGCCTGTTGCAGTTCTTCCCGTCGACCGAGCTCACCGCCGTGACCATTCTTCTATGCCAAACTCCCGATACGACCCCTACCCTCGCCGGGGCTCGGCTCCGCGGGGGAGGGGGATGTCAAGACAGATGCACCACCAGCACCAATACCAGCAGAAGAATCATTTCTACAATCGCCGTTACTGATAATTTGTGATAATTCTTCTCTTGTTCGTTTCTCCCTTATTTTCTTTCTACCCGCCCAATTCTTTTATTTTTGAATTGTTGCCTACGTATTTCACGTACACAATTTTCTCATTACGACGCCTGTCGTCCCTTGTTCAGTTTGTTTGTTTTTTTTGTTCGCGGAGAGTTTAGTTTTGTTGTATTTGCTCTCGTTTGGAGCTAATTGTTGTTGTATATCTGTGTGATATATCCTTTTGCCTTTGTTTTTGGTAAAATTTCTTGTTAGATAAAAGTGAGTAAAATAAATTAGAATCTAATACAAGTTCTTTAATTTTTTGCTTGCTGTATAAAGATAGGGATTTGACTGAATTTACGAGTGAAGCGTCATCGTAATTCATCATTTCCGCTATCTAAAAAAGACAAAGGACTCATCAAATTAACCAATACGGGATTTGTTTGAGTGCCCACGTCTTATTACTTTGTATATCTCTCGGAAAAAAAAGAAAAATTGTGCTGGCCCATGGGGACCTCGAACTCGTGAGTGAAAAAAAAAACCAAAAGTTTTATAGGTTGAGCAGCTATGCACTAGGCCATTGCTTCACATTTTTACTTTTCGCTTTTCTTGTTTCCTTTTCGACAGGAGTTTTCCAAAAATTTCTCAACTTTTTCAACCTCCGTGTCACTCAGCCAGAGGTCCGCAGGAAAATCGAAAACCACTACCCTTCCTAATTTTTTATGCTCTTTCGAATGGTGTAGGTCTCGATCGAAAAGGCCAACCTAAGGAAAAAACATTCCCTTGTTAGATGACAATTTCGATGACGTACTAGAGGGCTGTAGACGGAGCTTACCTTCTTGATCGAATGATACCTCGATGTCTACTTGAATGTATTTCTTAGAAACAGATGTTCGTCGTTCGTCCCACAGTTCAGAATCGGTATTTCTTTCTAAATCAGGTTTTGCAAAGAAGAAAAAAAAAGACTTTTTGATTAGGCTTTGGAAGAGAAGATTTGCGATGTCCGCGTCGAGGGCACTTTTGGTCATCGCTATCTCTGTTCCTGTAATTTCATCGACAATAGTTGGCTACATTTATTAAAGATTTCTGATCATTGACCGATATAAATTATGTTCAAAGGATAATAGACAGCTGCAATGGACACGAGTTTATTTGTAAGTCATCGGGGCGTAATGTAATGTAATGTTTATTTTCCCCTTACTGGGCAAGAGGAAAAAGAGCCGTGTAGGCTATGCTAACCATCCGGGTAGATCTTCTATCCAGCAGTCTTGGCGCCGACGGTAGCAGCTTCCAATCCAGTGGGCAGCCCTCTGAGATACCAGCTCGCGTCACATAGATTTGAGCGTCGACCGCCGTCGACTTTCGATTATGGCATTTCTCTTGGAACTTGAGACGAAGGATATTCCAGAATCGGCAATTTTTGTCTTTCTCAGTCTCAACAGTTTCAGAAAGGCATCCCAGACCTGTTTGACCATGATTACATTGACCAGGGAATAGATAATTGGAAGAAATGTGAATTGGATAATAATCATTGGAAATACTGGATATCTAAAGGGGATTTTCTTTTATTAAACGGATAAAATAACCTCGAAAGAGGGAAAAATTTCCAGGAAAGGAGAAAATAAATTGTTGAGACGGGACAGCCATAGAAGGCGACAAAAATGGTCACGTGGATGGCGATTATTTGAATAAATGTCCGCTGAAGTTTAGCTGTAGCTCTCGAAATCTCTGCTTTTCTTTTATTTAATACAAAGAGGATTCTGAGATGGAAATTATTATACGATTATGGTTTACCGAAGAAAGATGGCAGTTCCAATGATAATTGCAGTAAATGCCCAAAAAACAACAGCTCCAAAGAGGACATAAGTCCAAATGCTGGAATTCTCCCAATTCAATATATAGCCGCCAAGATCGGTAAAGAAAAAAATATTTTTAGAATTTCCTTGGAGTACTGTAGCTATATCCTGATCTTGCTTATTTTCATGACTGATATACGACATGTAAACGAGAAATATTCCGACACCAGAATCGATGACAGCTGCTATTATTAGCACAATTTTTAAGGTTTTATTGATGTGAAGAAAGCCTTTCCCAATGAACGCAGAAAGATAAACATAGGAGAGGAATAGCAGAGAAAAAATGTAAAAACAAGCAATACAGGCTGACGCTATTATTTGATTCCATGTATCACCTCTGGAAGAAAAATACACGAAAGAAGTGTTAACTAACGGAGATTGAAAATAACCATAATTCCAGAATATTTCATATGGAACGATAACATACGGCTTGAAGACAAATCCAAAATAAAGGGAGAGTATTACGGGGAAGACAATACTTTCAACAAGACTCCATCGAAAATACCCATTTAATTTTGGCGTCTTCCAGATGATCAAATAACTTACAAAGCAGAAACAAGCTGCTCCAATCATAGGAATAACGACAATAATTTTAGTGTAAACTGGGATGAACCATTTTTGTTGCTCATAGGAGGAAAGCATTGTGGAGTAGTCATCGGGCTTCATTTGATCTAACCAGTAGCCAAACCTACGATTACTATGCAGATGAAAAACTAGCAGGTGAAACAAATGCTGTAAGTTTTGATCAACAAACACTACTTTGCAATTCCGCTGGTTTTTGGAAAAGATAGAAATTGGTCTACTACAGTCCGGTCAAAAAGTATATAGCCACCCACTTTTTGACGAAAACTTGACAGAAACCAGATGCTCGCGAAATGAGGGGTGCACCATTCGAAAGCCCGTCATCAATTACCCTTATCCCGAGGAGATCATCCATTTCCCTCCTCATACTCCGATTTGGCACCGAATTTACGAAAAATGGGCAAACTCAAGCGGTCAAGAAGTATATAGCCACCTTCGGTTACGCGCCGTTTCCAGTAATTTTCACTCATCCCGAGCGGTTGCCTACCATGTTCGAGGTCCCTGAGACGGTCCAGCAAAAAAAATCAGAAAAAATTCGACAAGGCGCGGCTGTATTACAACCTCATTTTGATTGGAAACGAGGATGAAATGGGTACACTGGAGGCTCTGCGGAAATTACGACGATATTGAGGAAAATATATATAATAATAAATAATCAGGTTAAAAAAAAGAAACGAAATTAATCTGGTACCTACGAGTAAATAATGAAGTTATGAATCTTTCACTAAATAGTTGCAGGAGTATCGCCTTGAACCACTTTATCAATGAACTTCTCAAGTGCTTCGTCAGGATGGTCACCAGAAAAATGTCCAGCTTCTTCTCCATTTGCAAAAGCAAATACTGTAGGGACTGCAGATACGCCAAGATCAGCAGCAACATCTCCAGCTGTATCGACATTCACTTTTCCCAGTAAAATACTGCCATTCTGATTACGAATCTAAACAAATAATGAATCGAAAAATAAACGCTAACCTTTTCTTCAAGTCTTGGGCCAAGATTTTTACAAGGTCCACACCAATCAGCATAAAAATCAACAAGAACAGGAACAATATAGGATTGCTCGATTACTTTTTCACCATATTCTTCCGAATTAGTAACTTCAAAAATGGTTTGATTCCCTTCGCAAAAATTCCTTCTGGCTGTTCTTATATACGGCTGTGGGCTCTGTCTGAAGTTGATGGATCCTATACGGGTGATCAGCGTTCGAAGCAAGCTCATTCTGAAATATTGACTATGAAACCTAGATTAGAGAAGCACTTCCATATAATGTGAGAATATAAAAACAATTAGATATTGGTACACAGGACTAAAATACAGTCCGGTCAAGAAGTATAGGTTCACCTTATTTTTAGCGGAAACGCGGTCGCAATCTTGAGTTCCCGCGACGTGTCATATATAGTCTGTCAAGAAAAAAGACGACAAATAAAGGTCTCTTTTTGTTGCAATGGGGCAGATAAACCGGCCATTTTTTCCAAATTTTCAATTGAAAATGAGCCGTATTCTTGCCCCATTGCAACAAAAAGAGACCTTTATTTGTCGTCTTTTTTCTTGACAGACTATACCGTTCGATAGCCCGTCGTCAATTACCCCTATATCCCAAAAATCACCCATTTTCCCCATCATAGTCCCTGTTGACACCAACTTTTTAAAAACTTGCCAAAAACAGGCGGTCAAGAAGTATAGGTTCACCCCTGAAACGCGGTGTTCCCGTCCATTTCCACTCCCCTTACGCGGTCATACTCCATATTCGAAGCTCCCGAGACAGTCTCGCCAAAAAAACGGGGGAATTTTCGTGCGATACGCGTGTTCCAAGACCTCAATTTTGATTGGAAACTGCAACAGAAAGTATACGGAGGGAATTCCTCTGGATCTGCCGAGAGATGCAGTTTCCAATCAAAATTGAGGTCTTGGAACACGCGTATCGCACGAAAATTCCCCCGTTTTTTTGGCGAGACTGTCTCGGGAGCTTCGAATATGGAGTATGACCGCGTAAGGGGAGTGGAAATGGACGGGAACACCGCGTTTCAGGGGTGAACCTATACTTCTTGACCGCCTGTTTTTGGCAAGTTTTTAAAAAGTTGGTGTCAACAGGGACTATGATGGGGAAAATGGGTGATTTTTGGGATATAGGGGTAATTGACGACGGGCTATCGAACGGTATATGACACGTCGCGGGAACTCAAGTTTGCGACCGCGTTTCCGCTAAAAATAAGGTGAACCTATACTTCTTGACCGGACTGTATAATCAAATGAATACTGAACACACAAAACAGGTCGACCGAACAAGACAAGAAATGACGACTGGGCAATACATTTTAGCATGATGCTTATCAGCGTAATTTTGCAGCGTAGGACGTAATTCACGACGGCGGATCATTCATTCACCTCGTTTACAGTAATTTGCCTCCTTTTTTAACTGGCAAGCGCTCTACATTTATCCACAGATATATTCCTCGTAGCACATGAGATTTTTAAGTTTATATAGATAGCATGTATATATCGACGAAAACACTTGCAGAAACTGTTGACGAAATGAATTCAGAAAAACCCGATTTATCATTGGATTTTTCATGTATATTTCTTCTTCTCCGGGATTTTTTTTTATTCGCAAAAGTTGAGCCATTTAGTTTGTGTTAAAAATAGTGCTTTTTATTTGTTACAACTTTTTTTACAGAATTGAATCAAATATGCCGGTGTTATGACGATCAGGAGGTCACTTTGTTCTTATTTCTTGTCACAAATATTTGCTCGCTTACAAGATCAAATAACAAAATTAGGCAGGGAATAATCGAATGTCTCTAAATATTCATTGAGGTATGAAAAGATTAAAATTTCTAGAGAGTTTGTCTTCTGTTGGATAATGTATTCACCAATGTATTTTTCCTCAAAATGAGCGTACTTCTTCGGGATGATATCGTAGTCGTTTTGCTTGATACAGAAGAAATAAATGAATCTCTAATTTTTTTGCATCCAAAGAATGCCAAAAATGCGTTCCGAACCTGCTTGACTAGAAACAAATTCACGAGAGAATAAACAATTGGAAGAAAAGTGAATTGAACAACAATCAATGGGAAAAGAGGATACTCCGAAAGGAAGGGCATTTTCCAAGATAGAAGTAAATAAACAAGGGATACTGGGAAACCATAAAATGAGACGAATATGGTTATATGTGTCAAAATAATAGCTATGAAGGTTTTTTGAAGTTTTGCAGTTGCAATCGATACTTCTGCTTTTCTTTCATATAAGATTATTATTATTCTAAATACATTTTTTTAAAATGTCCTAACTTACTTCAAAATGATGATACATCCAATAACAACAGCTGCCGTTGCCCAGAAGAGGACACTCCCATAGAGAATATATTGCAACGCCGTAGAACCTTGAATATTCATCACGTATCCACCCAATTCTGTGAAGAAAAAGATATTCCCCTCGTCACCAGTCATAACAATTGCTTGGTCATTTTTCTGCTTTGTTTGCAGACTCGAATTAGATGTATGGAAGACGAGAATACCAGAGCCGGCGCAGCAAATAGCTCCGACAAGGAAAGCAATTTTTAAATATTTGCTAATATGGAGCAGGCCTTTTCCAATGAAAGCTTTAATATAAATATAGCTGAGGAAAAGAAGGGAAAATATATAAAAGCAAGCAAGACAAGCAGTTATAAATAGCTGGTACCAAGTATCTTCTCTAAAAATTATGCAATTTCCAAAAGTTTACTAGGTTTCTACTTTCATATATGTGAAAAAACTTACGATGTTTTGAAATATCCATAACTCCAGAAAATTTCAAAAGGAATAATTAGATACGGCTTGAAAATGAGCCCAATGTGAAGTGAGAGCAATTGAGGAAAGATAATGCTCTCCACCAATCCCCATCGAAAATAGCCATTTAATTTTGGTGTTTTCCATATAATTAAATATGCGACAAAGAAGAAAAAAACGATGCCTATCAGAGGAATAACAAATATTGCGTTGAGATAAATGGGAAGAAACCATTTCTGAGCATCATAGGCGGATAACATACCGGCATAGTTTTCAGGGATCATTTGAGGGAGATCAAATAGAGACCACCCAGTATTTACGCCAATTTCGCTGTTTACAACTATGTTTCATAGGGAGAAATTAAATCACAGGTGTCGTGATGTTTTTGGACTCCAATTCAGAATCTAACTACATGCAAAATAAGAAACGTTGCATGTAGCATAACACAGTTATTTCGGTACCTGCCGATTTCTTCTTCTCATCAAGTTGTTAGTTTTGAGGTTTTGGTGCTTTTACTCTATGTATCACACAATGTGATTCACATTTATCTTCTTCGCAAATAGCTCTGTTGGTTAAAACTTATCAATATTAGTTACAAAAGATTTTCTTATTTTCAGAATGGTCTCCTCATCAGCAGATAAAAATGCCATCGAACTGGTGCGTCTTATTTGTTAATTTCATGTAATTGTGTTCTTTACAGACAACAATCAACAAAATGAAGAGGACATCAAGATTTTTGACTATTTCATCAACAGCTTCACTAAAGCAAATTGTTGGATATAGTTAGCTATTATTACATATAATTGGGTAATGAATTTTAGAGTTTATCAAAGAAGTTATTAGACCGTTGAGGCAGTCAGATAAATACTGGAATGTTTTAGTTGTTGATCGTACTGCAATGCGTATGATATCAGCCTGTTGTAATATGCATGATCTAGTAGAAGGTATGGATTGCTTTTCCTCTTACTCATGGTATTTTCCTTGTAGAAGGTATAACAGTTGTTGAAGATTTAAACAAAAGCCGAGAACCGCTTCCTCATTTAGAAGCCATTTATATTATAACACCTACTCAAGATTCAGTAAGTTTACTATCAGTTTACAATAAAATTTTTACAGATTGATAAGCTTACTCAAGATTTCAATATTCGTAGACAGTATAAGGCAGCACATGTATTTTTAACTGAAGCATGTAGTGACGAGATCATTCAATTTCTTGGAAAAAGTTCTGCTTCTCGTTTTATTAGAACGTTCAAAGAAATCAATATGTCATTCACTCCTTATGAAAGCCAAGTAGTTATTACCTATATCAGATCGTTATTTATTTTCAGGTATTCTCATTAGATAGTCCTCTAACATTCTGTCAATATTATAAAAATCCGAAAGTAAGAAGTCTAAATGCTAATTTAGATGTATTAGCGGAGCAGATTGCTACATTATGTGTTACGTTAGGAGAATTTCCCCAGATTCGGTTAGTTTCTATTTAAAGGGACCCTAGCAGACCAATCCGCGCTCCAATTCAATCTTACAGTAAGACGGCACGAAAAATGAAATCTGCATATTTTTAGCTAATTTTTTGTGTAGAAATAATCTCTAGAGTCTAAAAAGGTAGATGCAGAAAAAATTGGAAGAATTGAACGTCACAGCGCTGAGAAATAAAATTTTCGAAATTTCCAATGTAATGCGCACCAAAAATTCAGAAATGGCTTTTCTAGCGATTTACTCAATGTCTTTGATATCAAAATGTTCGTCTCGATGTGCTGAGTATTATGCAATAAAAATTAAAAAGATTCCAGTTCAAAAACCTATATAAAATAGCAGTTTTACTATGAGAAGTAAGCGCGCCCCAACCCTACTGCGCAGATCTGCGCATTAGGCTGGAGCGCGGATTGGTCCGCTAGGGTCCCTTTAATTCTCATTATTTTTTATAGATATCATTCTGATTTTGGCGGTACTATGGATCTTAGCCATCGCATCAAAGAAAAACTGGATGGATATAAAGCAACTGATCCTACTTTGGGAGTTGGTCCAGATAAGCAAAGAAGTCAACTTATAATTATTGGTAAAAGCCTTCGATATTTCTTATTATTTAATACTTTAGAGAGGGGCTTCGATGCCATAACGCCACTTTTACATGAACTTACTTTCCAAGCAATGTGTTGCGATCTTCTTGATATAAAAAATGATATTTACCAATATAAATCAGATGACCAAGAAAAAGAAGTAAACCTTGGTGATAATGATAATTTTTGGGATGAATATCGTCACAAGCACATCGCCATAGTTTCACAAGAGGCTTGATTTCTATTAACTATATTTGACATACTACATTTTAGATTAGTAAAAGTATTAAAACTTTAGCAGGAAAAGCTGGTACCAAAACAGAAGTCGATTCTATAAAGGATCTCTCTGCTATGATTAAAAAAATGCCACAATTTCAAAAGGAGCTGAATAAATTCAGTACCAATTTCCATTTAGCCGAGGAATGTATGAATCGCTATAAAAGCAGTGTGGAGAAGCTTTGCAAAGTGGAACAGGTTTTTTTTTAAATGTTAGTCGAATTAGATTTAGATTCTTGCTACGCAGTATGATGCTAATGGTCTTCGCGTAAGAGATACGATGAAAGTAATGGCGCCACTATTAACAGATCCTGATGTTAAACGTGTAGACAAAATACGATTGATCTTGCTTTATATTATCGGTCAAAATGGTCTGTCTATTCCTAATAGTTTACGTGTTTTCTAGGTATATCATCGGAGACATTAGTTCAATTAAAGAATCATTCAAATCTTTCTGATAGAGATCTTAGAGCTATTGAAAATGCCGCTTTATTAGGACTGAATATTAATGCAGATGTGAGTCAATTCATTACTCACTAATTTGAGTGTGTAGCTAGGACGAAAGAAAACATGGAAGCCAGTAAGAAAGGAACGCTCTAATGAACAAGTATACCAAACATCACGATGGGTTCCGGTGATAAAAGATATCATGGAGGATGCCGTTGATGGGAGACTTCACCGAGTACAGTTTCCTTTTCTTACAAGTAAGAGTCAAACAGTAGATGTTTGTAAATTTGGGTTAGTTATTTTATATTGTTCGTTTACGTTTGATTTATAGTACTGCCACTTCTGCTCGTTATGGAAATAATATGAGCAAGAGTCAACAATCGATTCCTACTGGCAGTCCAAGACTGATTATTTATATCATTGGTGGAATGACTTATTCTGAAATGAGAACGGTCTACGAAGTTACAGCAGATAAAAAACCATGGGAGATTTTCATAGGTATGATTTATTACATTTGTTTATAATTAATTTTTAGGCTCGGATAATATCTTGACACCTAAAGAATTTATGAAGAATCTTCACCAATTGGAAGCACCTCCACAAGTTCATAAAGAAGGACCATTAGCATATGCATTGAAAGTTACTGTAGATGATGAAACTGTTGCTATAGTAAAACAATGCCATGGAGAAAAGACTAAACAACGCTGTAGACAACGCGAACTCGCATGATATGTAAGTACATTTAATTGTAATTTACTTTGTACTTGATTTGTTTCATAATTCTTTTTGCTATAACTCTTCATTTATTAAAATTTTTATTTTCATGAACACATTTGACTAGTAGTGAAAAAGGAATTGCATTTGCAGAATTACATGAAAAAAGCCCACTTGGCACAGAACAATTGCCAATTGTCACTTATTTTTTTGAGCAAAAAGAGCGAAATGGGGGACAACGGGAAAAAAAGAGATAAAACTGAAAAAAACAGTCAATATTAAAAGCACCTGGATTGTAAGGTTTTAAAGGACGGCGGCTCTTTGGGATACGGTACAAGGGGCTCCTTGCGGGGGAGAACAAGGATACGCAGCCGGACGGAGGAAGACGAACCGGTGGATGACGACAGGTTAAGAGGGAGAGAGAGAGGCACCCGGTATGTACAAATATAAGAAGGCTGTCTAGAAATTTAAATTAAAAATGAAAGCAGAAGTCTACGCGTAATGGCAAATTAAAGAAGGGAGAAATAGGACTATCGATGGGACAGGGAAAGTGGAGAATCACTGCTCAAATCGATGTTGAAACGGTAATTTCGACGAAGGTCATCCGGATGCATCGACGAGTACTTGGATGAATACGGAAGATCCATGTTCACCTGTAATTTAAAGATATTTAGGGGAAAGACGGCACAGAAATCTTAGTTGACCGAAAGGCTGACGTTGGACATCAGGGTTTCCCATCATTTTGACCCATTCGAAATCTCGATTTTTTGCATGAAGTCGCTTTGATTGAGTTTGTGCTCTCCTAGGGGCTACAATGTTTTTTTGAAGCTGGCGAGAAGAGGTGAGCGATGTCTGCGTCGACGTCAACAGCACTTTATTTTTCCCATGTTTTTGAGACTTGCCAACGATTTCACAGATTATCGGACATGTCTGCTGCCAACAAATGGAATCATTTTTGCCTGCTACTAACGCTCTTGGATGGCTGCTCCCTTTGCCTACCAAGCCGCCCTCTACAACCAATCTCGTCGCCAGCGGGAGGAGCGCGACGCTTCCCTTCGCGAGCAGAAGACGCAGCCGAGTCCGACAGTCAGTCCTAAGAAGGAGGAGGCCCCGATCCAGCAGCCGACGTCTTCCCTCCCCAGCCGGGAGAGTGTCACCGCCCGCACCACCACATCTTCCTCTTCCTTTGCCAGCCGTGAAAGTACTAACTCTAACTGCTCTCTCATGTGAAGAAATAAAGTCCAATAATCTCTCTTTTTTTGACTTACCCTGTCAGTGTATCTTGATGTCAAGGTGGATGAAGGATAGTCGAATGAGCGGCGAGAAGTGGAATAACTAGGACTAGTGTATTTGTCACGGGGAGAATAGCTGGGGGAGAAAGTGTCCCGAGAATAGGTAGGAGAAAAAGCGGATGATGCGGAGGAGTAGCTGTCACGGGGAGTATGCCATGGAGCAGAGATAGGCACACTGATGACTCGCTGAAATTGACTCCATCATTTAAATCAACAGATTTTGAATTAATAGATAAACGGCAAATTGTCAATGACATTCCTCATTCCATTCAATTTTTTGTTAGTAAAAAAATGACAAATCTCCATTCGATTAAAGGAGACACTACTCTTGCCGAAACTTACTGTAGATGGCAGGAATTACTTCTTCTTAAAAGATGAGATTTGTAAAATGAATGAACAATATAAAATTAAATTACCTTGGAAACAGCCTCCCGGACGGCTTTCTTCACAGCGGCGGCTTCGTCGACCGTATTGGAGACAGATCCCCTCGGGCTGACAGAATTACGCGGTGTGGCGAAGGGACTATCCTTTACGGAGACTTTTCCCAAATAGTTGGGCTTCTCAGACCTGGCGCCTGATGGCGTCGCATTTGAGACATCGCCAGAGACAAATTTTTCTTTTGCCTGAAATTTGATACCATAAAGAATACAATAAAATATGTAACCTTATCAAAGTTAGGATTAATTGGCCGACTTCTCCTAGGCAATTGATCAGGCGACGTCGATCCTGGACTGATAGAAGACGGTGAGGGGACAGAGGCCGATGACATTGACGACACAGGAGATGGCTGTTCTGGAGGAGGACTGGCAACTCTGAAACCAGTCGAATGAGTTGACTTTAACTCAGCTGTTTATGGGCTGTTCAGCTGCGCAAATACGACAATTTTACTAGTTGCCGATGACTCAGGGAACCGACCTTTCCGTCTTTTTGTAACTGTAGCCATTTGTTTTGGTTGTGGCTTTGGGAGTAGGAGGTGTCTCCTTGATTTCCGGTCGAATCGCTGGTGAGGCGCAGTCCGTTCTGTAAAGGAATGAGGGAAAGAGGAGTGGTACTCACTTGACGGAGAGGGGAGTCGACAACTTGGATGCGGCTGTTGACCTGAAAAGTTTATTGGTTTTTTTGTCGAAGTGAATAAGGAAATCCTAGAGATTTTGGTCCAACTCACTTATCGGCAGCCTTCTTTGTTCCGATCTTCTTCTTGGGTGTCGTCGTCGCGGGTGCCGGAGGTGTCGCTACAGGTTCCTCTTTCTTAGTCTCCGCCACTTTCTTCACCGGCTCCTTTTTAATTGGTTCTGTTTTCTTTTCCACTGGCTTCTCCACCGTCTTCTTGAGCGAATTCTTCCGCGTCGCCTTTGGCTTGACTTCAACAGCTTCGACCTCGACTTCGACCTCTTCAGGAGTGTCCGACTTCCTCCTACTCGACGCGTATTCCATCGTGGGACTGGCTGTTCTCGCCCGATCCATAGTCGGAGCATCCAATTCCCGCCAAGATCGAGGTGTCGTAGGTCGAGGAGTAGTTTCCCGGCTCTTGTCCATGGGTACATTACCCTGTCCCGGTCGACGAAGTCCACCAGTCTCCACAACAGCCCATTTTGATGGCGCCTTCGGTTTCGGTTCCAATGGCTTATCGGAATTATTGTTGACCTCGTTGAAGGGAGATGTCCGTAAGGGAGATGCTCTCCACTGTGGTCGTGGGGTGGGAGCAGCTCCATCTGTATTTTCCGCCTGTAGCCATTTGGATGCCAATGAGGCTGTCAGTCCTTTGGGGATTTCTTCAGCTAATGACTCTGCTGTGACCCGGAGATTCTTCTCGTCGAAGGCATAATCAATCTTCTTGGGTTTCTCTGGTTCAGGAGTCCTACTCCATCGACTACGTGGCCGCTCCTCCGGCTCCGGAGTACCATATTCCGATAAAATCTCGTCTCTCTCTTCAGGCGTCAAGTACAAATCGTCGCTAATATCTCCATTCGGACTGAGAGTATTCGGTGTCAGCTGACTCCGTCGACCTAGAAAATATTGTGTCGAGGAGAGGAAATTTATATGGTCTAACCTGGCGACGATTTTGGAGGATCTCTCTTGGGGATAAAGAGCTCTGGAGGAGGACCTGTCGGCTCGATCATTTTAACTGAGCTGCTTCTCATATCCTCGTCCACCACCAGACCCGACTTGTCATTTGTCACCGTCTTCCTCAGTTTCAATCCTCCTTGGATTGACTTCAACAGGGCGCCGCGATCTTCATCCGTCGGCTGGGCAGCTCCTCCCAATTGTAATAATTTCGGGTTTAATGGCTTTTTAGGAGCCATGTTAGGTGGTGGAGGAGGAGGAGCACTGCCAACAAGAGGAGGAGGAGGCGGCGGAGATATTCCACCCATCATAGGAGGCGGTGGTGGAGGGGGAGGCATTCCACCGGCTCCTAGTCCAGGGAAGGCAGGAGCTGGAGAAGTTTCTTGCTGCTAAAAAGAGTAATATTTAATTTGGGAGGACTACCCGATCTTTCCATGACGGTCTGGAAGTCGACGGTTTTGAGACAGGAACGACGGGCTCTGGTGTTTTTTCCAAATTTTTGGACTTATCCGTAGCAGCAGTGAAATCGGCAATCTCTCCTTCTGCTAAGAAAATGGGCTTTGACTTGTCTACCGTTTTTGTAGGACGTAATTTAAAGCCCTGCTTGATTTCCTAAACAGTCTTCAGAATCTATAGAGATGAATCTTACATTGAGGATGGGTGAGCGATCGGCAAACATCCTGACCTGGAAAAGGTCACAGGAAGAGGAATCACTACCCTGAAATACTATAAAAAATAATATATGGATTTTGAAAAATAGAGATGAGGAGAAGAATCGAGAAATTACAGCTTGAGAGTGAGAGGAGAAAGCACACGGAGACTGGACAACTGCCCACCCTGAGGTGTTCGTCGATCGAGCTCACCACCAACGGGAAAACAAGAGAAGAGATGGGGACAGAGACAAAGACAGCGCTTGTGGCCAAATTATAATGATAAAAGTTCGAAATTTCACTGAGGCGGGAAATAGGTTACAGTACGTCTACGAGGTAGTGGCTGGAAAGTTCCTTTCTAGTTATTTTTGCTATTTTTTTACTCCATTTGCATTATATTTCTTCTGGTTATTTTTATAAATACATTGTTGCAAATTATTTTTTGAAGAATGTAAAAAGAAATTCAGATTGGATATCCAAATTTTTCAAAAATATTCATTGCGCGTCGACTTTTTCCATTGCTGCTAATTTTCCATTTTCTTCTGTTCTTTTTAATTTTTTTTGTTATCATGCTACTGTTTTTTAGCTCTGTGTATCTTTAGCTAGACAAGTTGACACACTCGGTCTTGAGGCGATAAAACTGCCGCCCGTCAGACCACCTGCCCCGCACGGCAAAGCACCACATGAGCTATCTTAAAATCACCCCGTCGCAATGCGCTTTTCTCCATCTTTTATTTCACAATTTTTTGTCTAATTTGTTATTTTTCAGTTAAAAATGGCTCCTGCTGAATTAAAAAAGAAAATAGTAAAGAAAGCTGGTAAAATGCCTAAACCTATGGCACAATTAGGATGTTCTCCAACAGAAGAAGTTTTGAAGACACCAGAGGGGTTTGTTTTTTTTTAATAGTTTTAATCAATTTTATGATTTATTTTAGTGAGAAATTGATTTTAACTGAAAGCTGGGGAACAAATTTGGATAGACCAACTCAATGTTGGATTTTCGATTTGTTTCATGAAAATATGTACGAAATGTAAGTTCATTCATAGATTTTTTTTTTCAATTTTTTGATTTTAGGTATAAAATTTCGCAATGGGGTTATGATCCTAATGCAAAGAAATTGGAATTATTTTCCACTACATCGAGGTAAATCTTGTATTTTTTACTCTATCAACAAAAATGTTTAGATTTATTATCGTTTCAACTGAATCATCTGGTCAAATAGGATATGTTCACTATCGTTTTGTACTTGATCATAATATTGCAGCTGTTTACTGGTTTGTTTTCTTCTATTTTTTAATATTTTAAAATTTTAGCTATGAATTACAAGTTGTACCAGCTCATCAACAAAAGGGAATCGGATCTATTCTTATTAATATACTTGAAAACATGGGAAAAAAGTTAGTTTCATCATAACTTTTTTTGAATATTGTTTTAGAGCTGGTATGGCAAAAGTACTTGCAACTGTCTTTGCTTATAATTCAAAATCACTTGGCTTCTTTCACAAAAATGGATATACTGAAGACGAAACATGCCCAAAAGAAGAAGAATGTCTTGATTATTTAATTTTAAGTAAGAAGATTGATTAAATTAATTAATTGTCAAATTACGGGTAATTTTAAAATTATTATCTCTGTGTTCTTGCTATTATTGTTACTTTGTTAATGAAATCTTTTTAGATAGAAAACTGTGCAGTTTAGCAAAAATGTAGCGTACAAAAGCGATTAATAACATAAGAAAGAGGCGGGCAATGACCATTAGCTGCGGGAAGAAGTAGATTAGGCAACTAACTGGTCCTAGCGGAAATGGATCCGAATTGTACCGCCGATATTAATAAGGAAATTCTAAAATTAGATGAAAAAGGGGCATGAATGTTTTGTCTGTAAAATGAATCAATCCCTGCCTACAATTGATAGGCAGGAAAGACGAGCTGGTGTTCGTTGTGTGAGGAGGTGATAACAGTCTCAACGGTGACTAAGCTAGCTTGAATCACATAAAAGGAGGACACCGGAAATAGCTGAAATATTGATTAAGAATTTCTAATCTTTAACCCATTTCACGTGATTTTAACCAGCTTTTAAGCCTATGAGCATACATAAGGAATTACGCCTGCTGTCCAGCACTATTTGCTAATAATATACGGGAAGAAAAGGAATTGTCGAAGGAGTAAATAGTGCAACGTGAAGCCACAAAAGAATTGAACATCGCTCCAATAAATCATAACGAATAGGGTCACAGACTCCCCCCTAATTATAGAAATTAGACCTTGGAGGAAGTGTGCCTCTCTTGAGGCAACCTGAAGGTCGATGTGGTAATTGCATAAGGGACAGGTAGGTAGAATGAGAACACCCGATAGTCCGGCTGGTATAATAAAATTGGGATTTGGCAAAAAAATATAGGGAAATGGCTCTTATTCAGAGAGAATAGCGGCTAACGACTGGACAAATCGACGGGGTAATTGAGAAGACAGACCGGTACAGCATTTAGAGACAGATTACTGTAGAGACCGCCGACGACGACATATAAGTGAAAACTGACGAATTATGGCAACCAGCCTAGGGGGAACTGGGTAAGGCCCGGCCACTCCGACCCCATGAACATGATCATGATGGCACTAATGCCCGTTTATGGGAAGAGAAGTGAGAACAAGGAATGTCGGCAAAACACAGTTCACACCACCCAACAAGCCTCAGAGAGCGCGTATTTACCCGGGGACAAAACATGACATGGGAGGGCAAATAATAAAAGTTGGAGAAGAGGGGGATTGGGGCGAGATGAGTAGGAGAGAAAAAGTCGAGTAGAAGGCTATTTTCGGGCGCGAGAAGGAAAGGCGACAGCCACTGGCAGCTAATGACGTCGACCCAAATATACACAAAATTTCTTGGTTGATTATGACTTTTACTTTTGCAGTGGAGGATCGTGGGAAGCCGGCGGCTGTGACGACGTCGACTCTTGGCATCGACTCTTTCGGCTTCATACCGCAGTGTTACAAAAGTAAATGGATTTTACCCAGTAACTGGTTGATGATCCGCATACTAGAAAACAAATAGCGATAGATAGCAGTGGGACGAAAAGATGGCAGCAGAGAGACGCGCCATTGACGGCCTTTCTGACAACGAGGTTGATTCGACCAACTTCTCTCTTTTCCCTAGTTTTCTCGACAGATGGCAGAAATTCAGGAAAATGGGCAATTTTCCAGATGTTCCAACAGACTACTTTTTTGAAGACTAAATCCAGAAGAAGACAACCATCAGACAATCGAGTGGAACGGTGGCCATCGGCGGGGAGGTCGCCCTACCTTATGTCGCGTCGACACCCTTTTCTAAACTTTTTGTCTTAAAAAAAGAAAGCTGATGAACTAAAATGAAAATCAGATGGGAAATATTTTTTTCCCTCCGAAGATGACTAACCGCCGCCCGTTAGGGATACGAGAAAACATCTCGATATCATTTTTTCCCTTAATCGATGCCTATCGAAAAATCAGCCATTTCTCCTCCCGGGGCGTAAAAACTGAAATGTTTTCCTTTTCGCTTTTAATCCGCACGAAAAGAAAAGAGGGGAAATGATCGAAAAATATCTGGAAACTGGTGACCATCAAGCGATGGCGAGCGGCAAAACTAAATGGACAACATTATGCAGACGGATGGACGGAAGCAGGAAGAGTGAACGGGGATAGAGAAGGTGGAGACAGACCGGACTATACAAAGAATGAATCAGTCAAAAAGGGACATAACACTCCTGGCTGTCTAACTGTGGCTCTTGCCAGCTGTTGCAGATGCGGAACAAGATGGTTCTCATGTGGAAAAGTGAATAAGACAAAAAAGCCGCCAATAAAGACCACATGTTCTAACAGACGCGGGGAAAAGAATTGAGGAAATGGCTGATAATAAAAGGGAACAGCCGGATATGAGAGAGACGATACAACACACGAGAGGACATCATAATTAGACATGATATGGCGGCCGGTTGACCTTGAAGGATAGAGAGAGGAGGTGATAAACAGAAATCTTGCAATTAATGTTCTTTATAAAGCGAGGAAGAGATAAGAAATTTGAGCAGGGGACCTCTTCTTCCGGGAGAAGAGGTCGAGGGAGAGGAGAACCAGCGGACAATCAACTGTCGAAAATTGGCATATATGAGGAAGGAATACTACTTGGAACAAAATCGGCTGAAAAATATTTTTTGGTCCGCTCAAAAAGTCAGAATTCTGGCTACTTGACTCAAATAGAGTTGAGTGTCGATATGGACTCGTCACATCATTTCCGGTGTCGAGTCGCGACACACAACACCAAGAAGAATTTCAATGGTGACAACATAAAATTGGAGAAGAAGAAGAGATTTCTTCGAAAGCGAAATACGTAAATTTCTCTTTGCGGTTGAGTCATGTAAAAGTCAGAATTTAAGGAATGTACCCACCCTCGGGCGAAACAGTGTGAAATGAGAGAAAGACATGTTGCTTGCGCATTGAAGCGATGCAAATATTTTGAGATTTTTATCTGTGTAATATGCGAATTTTCAACCCGATCGGGACAGAGAAAGAAAAGGTAAGAAGACGAAATAAAAGACGGTGCGGATCCGGTCGCATTGTTAACTGATTCAGAGACGTCTTTTAACTGGGGGCGGGCAGGGTACCACCTTGTGAAAAAATAGCCTGAACAGGATCTATAATTAGTTGCTGCTGAACAAGTGATCCCAAAGTGACAAATGTTGAAGTATCACCATGTTTTCAATCTGGAGATTTGTTCGTGAGGGAGAGAGAGACAAGAAGAGCACAGCTGGCGCCGTCTCACGCTGGAAACTGCTCGCGGGGGCAGCTATGACCAAAAAGCTGATAAAGGGGAAAAGAGAACTGGGAGAACTTCCAGAAAAGGAGCAAAGATAAGAAGACAGGAGACCTTTTGAAAATTAGCCTATTGTTTGATAATTGACGAAAACACCGAACAGCTGGATAGTTTACCCCCGCGTTTATCACGTCGTTTACCAATGGCAAAAACTCCGACACAGCTGTTATCTTCTCCTGGGTAATATTTACCCGGGATCGGGATTTATCTAGGGAAAGACGAAAGGGTTACGTGGGTGACTGGCAGCCTCGTAGACAAACTCAAATGACTCAACCATCTAATACAGGCGAGAAACTTCCCGGAGGGTGAAAGTGTTAAGAAAGAAAAGAAGACTGACAGGTTCAAGCAGCGGACAGAGTAACTTTGCCCCCTGCGCGCGTAAGAGATGGCTCAAGAGAATGAAGTAGTGTAAATAAAGGACAGGAAATGCCGAGGGCGGCAGAAATGAGTAGCTACTGTGAGGGGTGAAAATGAACACGGGATGGCAGGAGATCTGACTCTGGTGAGCTATGTTTTTCAGTTCATCGTGAAGTTAACAACAGTCACAGTAAACAGAAAAGATCACACAGCTGGCTCTACCAGTGATCATCGACGAGTGTTGGGAACAGCTGTGTGGGATGCGCTCTCTACCCGGCATGAGCTGACTTCGACCCGACTTTACGTCACAAGCAATTTCTTGGCAGAAAAAAAAGGAATTTTTCTACCCACGCAAGCAGACAAAAAAAGTCGGCGGATCCGATAGCAACGGTACATTCGCGGTACATTTTATGAAAGAGTACATACGGAAGAAGTCGGGATGGTTGATGAAAAAAGGAGGCCAGCTGGCTTGCATGGAGTCCTTGTAAGTTTCGCTTTGTCGACGTCGACACTTCATTGACCGACTGAAGCATGTCGACACGAAGTCGACTAAGACGGCCAAGAACGCCGACGGAATCGCCAAGGTTTATCTCTTGTTAGAAGCTCTTCTGGATAGCCAGTATAATGGATCGACATGGCGACATCAGCAAATCAAATGGAAGATGACGCCAGGAGAGTTCTTCAGGAACAAGGGAACTCTTTTGATTTATAGAAAAAGCATATAAGTACAAGATATTGGAAGAGAATGTGGGAAAAGACCCAAGAATCTGCCCGCAGGCAGTGTTTTTTCTCGATCGACGCCATCTGTCGACCCAGTTGGGACTGTAGATTAATCATCCGCACAAGCAACGTAGGCAAAAAACGGCTGGTGGGCGCCGCCGCCTGCAGGCGTGGTTTCCCCAACAAACATTGACTTTAGAAGATTTTTGTTGTTTTAATTGAAAGTGAGGAGGAAGTTGCGTAAGGTGGCAAATCCTCTTAGGCGCGATGGCCAGGCCCTGGCAGACGGACAAGCATCACACACGCAAACATATGTTTACACAGGAGAAAGGAGAACTGGAAGACTGTCAGTTATGAGCCGACGGGATTCACACGATAGCTGGTCTGATGGAAAAGGAGACTGTGGGAAAATTAAAGGGAAAAGTCCTGATGGTCATTTCAATTCAAGAACTAGTTCAGAGTCAAAGTGTACAAAAGAGGCAACGCATATTATTAGAGAGAGAGAGAGAGGTCGCGGTCAGTTAGCGCCAGTCAAACTAGTCTAGTCCATGAATAGAAATCTGTCTGTAACAAGCATATTGAGTAAATACTTCGTCTAAAACAGGATCGAAACATTAATTCCGTGGACAGGTGGCGAGAGGATAGGGACAAGAGATGGTTATCTAGCTAGCCACCGGACAATACCTCATTCCATAGGGTTTGCAAACCAGAGAGCGACTGTCACCAATTCACGAATGACCATCAAATTAAAGAGAAAAAGACAGCTCCGCGTCAAAAAAAGTTCTTCTCCCCTCCTGCCAACAGTCAAGTGTAAGTAATCACAACTGCCGCCGACCTTTCAACCTCCTCCCAAAGAGTTCAGGGTAAATGTGCCTTTTCAGCCCCGACGGCTAATACAAATCACAAAAGTGCCTATAATTTTCCTTTGACTCGACGGAATGACCTTTGAAAATGAAAAAGCCAAAGGGGCAGAAATGGAGGGTGGATGAAATGGCTACTTGAGAAACCGGATAGGTGCTACTGTGAGGATAGGCAGATGATCTTGTCTTGTGTACAAGATCGGGGCGGAAGAACACCGGATGAGTGAACTGCCCAAATATTTGGAGGGTTGATTGATAAAGGTACAGATTTTTCAAGAGATCTCATCAAAGTATACTGTAAGAGACTAGGCGAGTGTGATGTTTCTGTCATTTTGCTGAACAATGAGCCGACGTCTTTTTTTCCCGACAAAATGCCATTACAAACAATACCAATTCTGAATTGGCAGCCGTCTTGCCGCGATTCATTAAAGGAAAAGACTGTAAAGAAGGAGCAGACGATGGGGAGTCCCAGTTGCCCTTTCACGCAAGAGCCCGACTGTATTTGTTTTGAGGATTTCCGGTTGCCCCGTGGACAAGAAAAAAGACGACGTCAACACGTGGTGAAACACAAAGAATATTAACAGCTGGCTGTCTAACTGTGGCACTGTCGACGTTTTGTGTAAAGTTTTAGGTGCCAAGTTCTAGCGAACACTTCATTGGAATGCGCAGGGAAGCCCGGCCGGCCCACAGCGGGGGATATTATTTTTCGAAGGCTAAACTGTCTGTGACCCCTCCCACACCTTTCACATAAAGGGAGAATATGAGAACAACCCGACGACGACATGTTTTTGAGGCATAGCAAAAGGGCCACGGAGACCGGCCGGACCTCTGGGCGCGTCTTAATAAAGCAAACAGTGAAACACTTGACGAGGCCAGGAACAATTCTGACAGCCAGCAATTCTTTTAGGCTGAGGAGGAGGCGGGAAATGACCATCGAATGTATGAAGGACTTGGAGAAGGTCAGGAGGAGACGGTCTGGCGACACGCCGACATCGGCGACGAGTCGACCCATCCTCATTTCCCAAACTGTCCAGTTTTTGCAAAAAGTACCAAAATCAACAAAAAAGTAAAGAAAGAAGATAGAAAGCAAAGATGGCCTCGCTTCTCGCCTGTTATGTCTCAAGTGGAAGTGAAAGATAATCTTACGCTAGCCGTGCCCTGCTAACGTGTTCCCTTCTACTAGAAGTGCGTCTAAACTGCCAAGACTCGGTCTTCTTGCAACAGTTTAGACGGAAACGGTAAAGATTATTGGAAAGCTTCCAATAAAATCCAAGAACAGTAGTTAATTTTTCCAATTTATTTAAAAAATAAATGGACAGCTTTATAAAAATAAAGGACAAACAAAATTAGATAATTACTATGAGTAATCAAAAACTACCGCAGTAGTTGTAACAACAAAAAGAAACAATAGAATTTGAGCCTCGGCTCACCAACTGAATCTAACTAAAAACTGACTGGCCAACAATCTCGAAAGAAGAGAAAAACATGAAAATTGCGCCAATTGGCAATGGGGCGACGTTACGTACGAGGACATTTGAATATCACTGGTTACTGGTGGCGGCGCTTGCTGTACATGCCCCTCCCTCTCCGAAGCCGTTCCACCGGCGTATGTTCATCCTTTGGAGCGTATGAGTCCATTTGGTGGCGAGAGAATTGAGATCGATGGCGACCGTCTTGCATCTGCGGTCGATGGCTAGCTGCATGTGTTGGCTGGCGGTGACATCGGCTGTCTCGATTCTGATAACTTTGGTTCGATGACCGTCCAATTCTTATCTTGAGATCTCCTCCGATCTTTTCGTTCCATCCTATTGATGTGGCATAATGATGGATATTGTTCAAGAAACAGAAATCTCGGAATGTTGCAGAACGAAACTGCGATCCTTTTCCGGTGATGACGACGTTTGGCTTTCCTTTGTGCTGGAATATGTCCTCCAAAACTCGTACTATGCGTGTTGCTGTAATTCCTCTACATGTTCGTTCCTCGGACGATGCCGAAAACTTGTCAAAAACCACGATAGAAAATGATCCCGCAGGTTGTTTAATAAAAGAAACCTGCACTTGGTCCCATGCTCTCGATGGAGCATCCAATTCTTCGGCAGTAGTTTTTCCAGCCACGATTTGCTGTGTGTCGACGTCGCGATGGTCATCGTCGGGTGTCTTGCTTTCATGGAGTCTCATGGTCGATGTGTGATAAGTTTCTTGTGCCTCCGACGCACAGACATCATGTATGCTTCGGTTCCCAAGCCTTTGTACATTGTTCGAAGAGATCTTCTTGACTTGAGGTAATATGGACATGGTTGACATTTTGGCGGCCAATTCTTGCGGGTCTTGTACTCGTCGGACATCGTCCCTCCATTCGATGTTGTTCCTATTGGGCTGTGGATACTGCCTGTTATTTGGCTGTACATTTTGTGGACCTGTATTTTGCCTGCTTATATTGCTATTATCCTGGTACTGTTGCTGATCTTGTTGACTTTGATCGGTGTTCCATGGCGGACTGCTTTGATATTGTTGTCGTCCTTCTGTATTCAGTCGACGGGGACATTCGTGGCGATAATGTCCTTCTTCTCCGCATTTGTGACATGTTCCTTGGTTTGGCTGAAGATGATTATTTTGCTGATCCTGGCCTCTATATGGCCTTTGTTGGTAGTTCGAATTGTTCGTTAACTTTTGGAAATTGTTGCGATCTGACGGGTGTGCCGCTTGGTCTAAGATCTGCCTTGCCTTCTTGATCCTGTCCCATTGATAGACCAATTCTTTTAACTCTCCATACATTGTTTCTGTTTTTCCTTTGGTGACGATTGATAGGGCGTCATCTCCTCCGGGCCAAAAGATAACCTGTTGTAATAAATGGTTTGCCCTAATACCGTTTAATTCAGGATCATTGAGCGACGGGTGTGCTTCTCTTGTCCATCTTTCCAGCTTGTCACAATATGTGTTCAGATTCGGTTCGCTGTCCAACTTCAAAACCACTAGTTTCTGATACGCAAGTGTGCTGTTGACTTGAGAGTCTTCTTTCATGAGAGCTTTCATCTTTTCAATAATCACTGATAATCTTCCTTTCTGTACTTCTTTGTCCAATGATTTGAAACGGTCTAATGCCTTTTGTTCAAGTAATTTCACCAATAAGCTTCTCCTCTCGTATTCGTCGAAGATTTGTACCGGATATTTGTGGTCGAGTTCTTCAAGAAATTCGTTGAAGGTTCTGTCTCCTCGTCCCGTGTATGGTTTAATTTCCGGTAGGGCTTGCGATTTCCTAAGAGCAATGTCGTATGTAACCGAATTGTAAGGGAGTCCAACGTCTCCATAAGCTCTAGAATAGAAAGGTTGCTCACTTTGTCTGTACTGGTTGTTCAGTTCCGCTCTCCTTCTTGTTTGATCTTCTCTTCCGCTTCTATTTTCCATGTTCAGCAGACTTTCTGAAGGTGTTGGAGTTCTTCTGTCAAACCTTTCCGTGGATTCCAGTAAGTTCTGCTTTGTTTCCATTTCAGCTAATTTCCCTTTCAGTTGCTCGTTTTCTTCCAGAATACTTTGTAATGTCCCAGTCCATTGGGTGAAAGGTGTACCCATCTGAGTGGAAAATTTCGATATTCCGTCATACACTTCGTGGATAGCATCACTAGCTTCTTCTCTTGTGGCACTTTGCGTCAACATGGTCAGATCTTCCCATTGGTTTTTCAGTTTGCTCGCGAAGTGAAATATTCGCTCGAGTGTCTCCGAATTTCTTATTCCTAACCTTTCCAGAGATTTCGAAAGTTCCTGGCTGACAAGGCCATAATAGCTCAAATTGTCTATGGCTGCTTTAATTTCCGTTGTGGCTTTCTTGAATGGTTCCAAAAGCTTCTCTCTGCTGTTGCTTTTTGACGGGATCGCGTTGTTTATAGCTGTTTCAACTGCTGTCAAATGATTATTGAGCAAATCATGCACTAATATACGCCAATCCTCTGGTGAAAGTGGATTTGTTTCCTCATCTTGATCTCCCTCTGTTCCATTATCAGCACTAACGCTGCTTCCATTTTCCATAAAATCCTCCTGCGGTTTGTCCATCATTTTGTCCTTGATTTTACTTTCTATTGTCTTGCGATGTACAGATAAAGACTCGGTCTTCTTTAAAATCTGTATCCAACGCAACCTCTCCTTGATTCCAATTACCAGCTGTTATTGGCAGATGAAAGAGTCGGTCCTCTTTGAGATCTGTATCCTTCGTTGTTCTCCTTTGAAAAATTCTCCTTTTCTCGATCTTCGGTGAGTCTGACTCGGTCTTCAGATCACAACGAGAGGTCTTTGTTCGAATCGTTCGGCCCCCACTTACGCTAGCCGTGCCCTGCTAACGTGTTCCCTTCTACTAGAAGTGCGTCTAAACTGCCAAGACTCGGTCTTCTTGCAACAGTTTAGACGGAAACGGTAAAGATTATTGGAAAGCTTCCAATAAAATCCAAGAACAGTAGTTAATTTTTCCAATTTATTTAAAAAATAAATGGACAGCTTTATAAAAATAAAGGACAAACAAAATTAGATAATTACTATGAGTAATCAAAAACTACCGCAGTAGTTGTAACAACAAAAAGAAACAATAGAATTTGAGCCTCGGCTCACCAACTGAATCTAACTAAAAACTGACTGGCCAACAATCTCGAAAGAAGAGAAAAACATGAAAATTGCGCCAATTGGCAATGGGGCGACGTTACGTACGAGGACATTTGAATATCACTGGTTACTGGTGGCGGCGCTTGCTGTACATAATCCAAGATCAAAGCGTGATGCGACTGGGAGGCTCTTGAGAACGGATGGAAGGGCACTCCATGGCTCGGTTACTCATTCAAAATTACCGTTCTTTTTTGGCGGCATTTCCTATGAATGGCAAAAATGTCAAAACTGGAGACAAAAGAATTCCAGAAAAGCCACATTTTGACAGGAAAATGTCCAGTTGGACTGCTGTAGTTGTGGAGTGAGTGACTCGCCTCTCTGTTATGTCTGTGCTGTTTGTACAGTCAGAAATGGGCATTGGCCGGCCTCGCTCACTCTCTCTGTCCCTCCCGCATCGTGTCTCTTTTGGGCCCCCCAGTCACTCACTCATTCGTCTGCAAATATATGGACTGACCGGTACTTATTCCAAGGCAACCGATTAGTGGACAGCGGTGTGTTTCAAGGAGAGGCAAGCGAGTCGAGAGAATTTTGGGGGACCCCCAGGAAATACAATCAAAATGTTTATGACACCAATAGATATAGACAATAGATACAGAAAACACGTAGGTGGAAAGATCACAGGGAAAATAGAACCAAGCACAATACCATCTGGAGCAGAAATTCAGTGAATATCATCTCCAGACGGTCATCACTCAATAGACATATTCGGTCGAGGGATAGCTGTCTGTCCCAGGGGCTGAAATCCTCCTTTAAAGGGGAAATTATCATGGCCTACGGGAAGAGTAAGTCCAAATCGGTAAGTTTTGCCCAAGTCAATGGGAGACGGCGGTTTGGGAGCGCTGCGAATCGTTTGCAGACAGCCGACAAAAGCAGAATAACTGGAAACATTGACACCTTTCTGGGCAAGACATACTGGAATTTATTGTCGTGAGTCAGGAATGAGTCCAGAAGACGATTTTGAAATGGCCTAAAATGGTCGAGAAGACCGTAGAGCTCGAGAAGAGTCAGCAATTCGGATTGCTCCATGACCTAGGGTGGCGTCGACAACACCGCAGCGAGATACTACCTTCTGATGTGTAATCATTTTCAATTGTTCTATGTCGAGTTCCGGATGTCGAATTAGAATTGTCTCGATTTCCAATATCACCTGAAATGTCCTCTTTTGATATGTCGACGATCATCTCACCTCCAGTCTACCTCGTTCTCTCGACGCCTGCGATGACGTTGGTCTCGACGGCAGCTCCTCCATCAACACCTTGTCTCTCATAGTTCCCAACACTTCGGGAATGGACGGGCTGAAACTACACATTTCTTTCATTTCCCATTCTCACTCTGTATCGATGGGAACTGCTTCATGATGTGTTTGAATTAATTCGATGAATTGCCGATAGTCAATGAACTCGCCATGAGGGGCAATCTCCTCTAGCAATTCTCGCCAAGGAGAGTCGACAGCATGGGCCTACAAGTGCTACGTTTATGGTAAGAATAGTCACCGACACTGGGAACAACCTCTCCGATACATTTTAATACCGATGGCTGGCTCAAGTAACCTCGTTCTTCGCGATCATAGAGTCTGAAAACAAAGTACCATTTTGTTTTTTTTTCAACGTCGAGTTATTGAATCATTAAAAGTCATAAGATTAGATGGCGACGGACCTGCAGGCGTTGAGAATGCTATCAATGCGATGGTTGGTCAAGTTGTCGACAGCGAAAGAGAGCCCAGGGATGGCTGAAAACTAATGCTATTCTCAAGAACGGATAGTAATCTCAAATAGTGGGAGACCGAGCAGGATTAGGGGAAGGAAAACACGACGCGTATTTCCCCAAACAGACCACCAATACATGTCTAACCTGGAAGAATTGACGGTAATTGGGCGATTTGAAAAGGAACACGACTGATACCTTTTCCAGCAGCTGGCAGCATCGCCCTGATTGGCTCGGGTGATGTCTGCCGGGATCTGAACTATTTCCATTTTTCGAATATTAAAAAAACCTACCGTATACTGGCTCTCGAAGCCAGACTAAACCGGCTGAGACTTCTTACTTCAGCCCCCAGAAGAGGATCAGAAGTGGTCAGGCGAAACGAAGGTGAGCCCAAGATCGGAAGAGGGGCCGACGAATGGCTTCGTCCTATAGGAGGAAGAACAGTCGGTAAATGGAGGATCTATAGAACTTTTGAATAAAATAATAAACCGTACCTTGGGGGATGGTTGCTGATTCTGGGCGAGGAGAAGCTCACGGATGCCTTCCGTGGGATCATCGCCCATGCAACAGACTACAGCCTACGGTTGCCCGGGGAAACCAGCTCAACTCTCTCAACAGCCGACAAATAACAATTATCTCTTGACACCTTGTGTGAGAGGGAGAGATCAGTACGGAGAGAGAAATTATCACTCGGAAACGGGGAGAACAACGTTGTACCAGGTTCTCTACTATTCTAGGAAAGTGAGAAAAGTCGCAACTTTCGAGCGTCGACACTTTTGAGCTTGGAAAAGGAGAGAACAACAGCTGTTCGTCTATTTCAATTTATTTTTGAGTAGGCCAGCGCGAAACCAGTTGGTGGAATTTTTAATGGGAAATAAGCTGTTTGTTTTTCTGGGAGGATTATTTTATTTAAAAAAAAGTAAAAACTAAGAAACACTGGTAATTCTTCAGTCAATTCGAGATATTCCTTCGACATTCGACACAGGCGCTACCACGTCAGCAGTTCTCCTTGTGTCTAAACGAAGACATTTCCTAAATTTTGTGATTTTCCAGTAAAGACAAAAACCAACCGCACTGGAACGATAAAAATATTATAGACTGCTTGTCGATATGGCCGATTCATACGGAGCAAGAAAAGGGACGCCACCGCGCCATGAGTACAACAGACGATAAAAGTGAAATTGGTGACATCTAGATATTCTATGAGAGATGTCTATCCTTACTTTGCATTCCATTAAACCGTATCTGGTACTGGACAACTTGAATCCAATACATTGTTGGTAATTCAATTTGTGCCATTGGAATCATAGTCTAGAGGGAGGATACGCGATTTTGCGAGAGAAACCTGGATCAGCAACTGCTGTAGAAATCGTTTTTGAGATTTTCGAGTGGCTTCGCTCATGTTGTTGGTCATATCTTGAAGAACACCGTAAGAGTGGAGGGAACAGAAGAAGATCATGGCTATCATAATGACTAAAACGGGGAGGGATTTTTAAAAGAGAGGAAAACAGACTAAAACAGATTGTGTGGAGTATGAGGGCCAATACAATTTGTGGATATTTTTGGAGGTTTGCCCAGTAGAAGCCATCAACATTGATGAGATAAGAGTCATTGGGATATGCCTAGAAATTCTCAATCTTCCCCGTATGAGAAAGTCAACCTGTTGGAATTCAATCTTCACATTTTCATCAATGTCGATAGAAGTGACATAACAGAGCGCGGGGCCTAAAATGGCCGCAGGCATATAACCATAGTTCATCAAACACCAAGTCTTGTTATTCTAAAGATCATGACTTTTTAAAAAAAGTTATGTTTTCACCTTAGTTTTCCAATAATTTTCATTTGGGAGGATCAGTTGCCATCGGTAGAAGATGAGATTCGCGCAGATGAAGTGCAAAGAGCCGGCACAGTAGGTTAACATGATTATCTGGAAAATTTATCTATTCTATGAAAAATGGAGAAACTTTACGTAGACAGTAAATGTATCCAGACCGAAGACAGTTCTCAGAAGGCCTTGACAGGTACCGGCGGGGAGGGGGAGGAAGAATATTGGAGTCGACAGAGTGTCGATGCCAAAGTCCAAAAAACTAGATGCAAGCTGAAAAAGTGCAGAAAAATGAAGCGTTTTATAAAAATTCTAAAAGTCTCTAAAAGTCAACTCACTACATAAATCATGAGATGTCTCTTATACTTGGCCATTTCAGGTGTAGAATATTTCCAGACAACAAAAAGTGTAAACAGATTAATAGCGGTCCCAATAATTTGGGAAATAAGCATTCCATAATTGTAGAATCCTTCACTGTAAGCAAATTGCCCGGTTAGATTCAGATGGACGAGCATTGCCAACAACTCGTACGAGGACTAAATGAAGTTGAACATTTGTCATTTAGCCATTTTTGTAGAATATCACCTGCTGCTTGAAGTACGAGACGGGGGAGAAAAGAAGTCAGTAAAAGCGAAAGGCATCAAAGCACAGAGGATAATACAGGTGGGTCGACAATGACTTTCAGCCAATCTTCTTACAAGTTAGGTCGTCAAGTGGGTTTTCTATGAATTGACACATTTGGATCTAGGATTTTATATGGATTCTATTGAATCAGCTTGCAGATATATTTGGGCAAAAATATTTCACAGGTTTTGTAATCTATCGAGAAGAGACGGGGGATGTCGACGCTGAGATGCACCTTTCTAGTCGACATCATCCTCGCTCTTTAGCTTTGACCAGGCTTTATTTTGTCCCACACAATATCTTGGAGTATATTAAAAGGTGTTTATTTGTATTTATCCTTAACAGAAAGGTATGAGAGGAGAAAACAAGTATGCCTGCATTTCCAGATGGACACGACCGTTCGTCATCTGCTCATATTATGAGCTTCTGGATAATGGCTATTGTGCAAATACAAGCTGCTGCTGTTGCAAACGTCTCCCACACACGTATTTCTCCATGTTTTAGCTCTCCTCGGGTTTCAATTCGAGCTATGTTAAACACTTCGACACATGTCCTGCTTGCCGTTTGTTAATTGCCTTCTTCGGTGTTTGGAACTGGTGCAAAGTGAAGGGGAAAATGCCCATTTCCCAAGAATTTGCTGCACCCAACATGGCATTTCCGATGTCGGTGCAACCATCCGTGTTCTTATTTTGCAGCAAGATAAACAAATATTTTGAAAGTGGAACATGAGTTTCATTCTGTTTATTTCCTCTCGACCACTTTTAGTATTGTTTCTATTCTCTGGGCTATCGGCATGGCTGAGATAATCCAATTAGTCTGACCAATTCGCTGGACTATAGTTACCCGACAGCTTCCTCTTTCGCTCTAATTTAAATGGCTTGAAAATACGCGGGTAATTTAAATTTGCCGATGGCGATCTCTTTACAGGTGAACTTCGCAAAATAGAAAATGTAATAAGCACATAGTTGCCTCTGGAAATAGATGGAAAAATGTATTTTGCGTTTGATAAGATTAAAATATGATTATCCGCTATCCACAGCAAGCGGGTAATCGTCTGAGATTTTACGGGTATGGCCGCCACAGACCTGCTCCCATTTTTTTGCAATACAATTCTTGGAATGTCTTCCACACTTCTCGTGTTGTAATCAACAGCTTGTGAAGGTGGTAAAAAAGGAAAAAGAAAGAATGAAATGTTTCTGTATATTATTTTATTATTAGACTATTCACCGAACAAGAAACAAATCAAATTGACCTCGATTTACCGTCATTTCCTCCCCCAACTATCCGTAATTTCATTTACAGGTGGCGTATTTCCTGTTTTCTGTTCCTCCTTCTTTTCCATTCCTATGGATAGCCTGCTCTCCCATTGTCTGCTTGCCAAGCTTCCCGAGGTCTTTTCTACTTTAGAGTTTCCTCCCGACAGTCTCTCCCTCATAATATGTAACATCGAAATCCGACCCCCCTATTCCTTCTCCCTCTTCTTCCACTCTACATAAAATATGACTCATTTGACGTCAGTCAACAATTGCGGTTGGCTGACTCTTGGGTCACTTTGTGTTATAAAAAGAGAGGAAGAGGCGGAGAAGAACTGGTCATCCGGATGCCGTCACTTCTTCCCTTTTCCAGTTATTTTTTATCCATTTGATCGTTGACATTTTAATTGCACTTGAATAGACACCTCTCTTTTTAGATGACTCGGGGACTAATTTAAAACGGGGCAGAAAAGCATTTTGGGGTGAGAGAGAGGTGGCGGCGGATGTCTTCTTGAGTCAATCCGGGTCAGGGCGACTAATGCAATGAATACCTGTTTTTTTATGGATAGCCATAGGTTTTTTAATCCCAAAACTATAAAGGCATTACCTTTGGCGGAACTTCGATAGAAGCTTTGGGAGGATTTTTGATAATTTCAAGTTGGGGCCATCCAAATTGGCAATCATCGACAATTCCTTGTGGTAGTCGAGTAATCGAGAGATCATCTCTTATTTTGTTTCCGGACTTGAATTTACCAAGATGAAAAGACTCTTTGAATGGCCAAGGATTCCCTTACCCATCAGCATTGTTAGAATATTGTTCCGATCTCCACAGACAGTCAAAGATAGCCGTCGACGTTCGCCTATCGGTCAAAATAAGGGATGATCTCTCGAATACTCGGCTACTCCGGTTGCAGTCTGCCGTTAATGCGGCTAATGACGTCTCTCCGGGAACAGACACATAAATTCAAAAAGTAGAGGGTGGAGATGATGTGATGTTATTCTATCCTCCCTGTTGAAATAGAAGTTTAGTCACAGTACGCCCCCAAAGCTAACTGTGTGCTCCTTTTGCAAGGAGCCTATCCCGTTTCTTCTCTATTTAACTCAATGCCTCTCGCGTGGTTTGATGTTGAGTCATGCAGTCTCTGCAAAAGAAACACTTTTTTACTCTCGTGATGTGACGCGTTACCTCCTCTCTTAATTTGGTCTACTCCTCCTCCATTTCCTCTGATTTATTTCTTCTTGGCAATTAGTACTTCCAACTCATTCAATCTCTATCGAACTTAATTAAAACGAGGGATGAATCTCTGTGATGTGACGTCGACAGAAGGTCCAAGTGTCTGGCTGTTCCCAGAGTACTGTTCGCTCTCGTTCGTCTTTTTGATCTCTCAAATATCTCACAATATTCTTACACAATGTCAACAACGATGGCGACGGACCCAACAATACAGATGACGATAACATCGACTGCCGGATTTAAACAGAGGGATTCTGACTGGATGCTGTTGTTTGTTCTAAGAGGAAGGTCGATGATCCGGGAGCTCTTCTTTGACTTCTATTTGTCGATAGGTCCGGATTACTGCAGACATTGTCGAGTACATTCTGAACTCTTTTGAACCCTGTGATTCGAGTTCTATTATTCCATTTAATATGAATTACACATCCTTTTTATACTATACACGGTCATAACCTTTCTGTTTCACCTGCTCATGACTGCAATGAAGCGTTACCAGAAAGACGAATCAAATGGTAATGGCCGCTTGTTTTGACTAATCCGAGATTATCCTCGATGCATTCTCGTCGTGTTTTTTTCTCCTTTTTTTCCTCTTCTAATTTGTTCCCGTATTCAGTCCCTGCCTAACAGAGCAAACAAAGAAAAAATTCCCTCGTTTAAAAATTCTGTATATACCCATGTCCTCCTTCTTCGGTTGGAAATGGATATCCTTTTCATGTTCTTTGAAGGGAGTCACGTCATTTTTCTAATTTTTTTTTCTAATATTTGCACCTGACTCATATTTAAATCACCGTATTTCTTGAACTTTTCTCTGATTTTTCGCTGTCATTGCTGACGTACGGTTTGGCACACCTGGGCGGGGGAGATCCGCGGTTTTGTTTTGTCTCCTTTTATTTCCTATAAAAAAGAAGACAGAAAACAGCTTAAAAACACAGTTTTCTTAATCGACAGTCAGCTTTTTTTATGGATATTTTTCGATCGAGGTGTCCGCCGTCCAGCTTACCAAAAACAGACGGACAACAGACAACAAAAAGAAACACAAACGGATGGCAGACAAAAGCGTAAATCTCACCTTCTGTCACAAAATTTGCCAGTTTCCATTGCAAAATGAGTTCAAATAAACTCTGAAAAGCTTCCGCCCAAAGGAACCTCTTCAGAGTCTTCTGCAATCCAAATCTTCCGTCGTCGAGACCTGCAAATTTCAAGAGAACAGTGTTCTCGATGCCAGATAAAAAGTCAGCAGCTCCGCTTAGCTCTCTGTTTAGATTTTGTTTTGCACTTTATTTTTATGTAGATCCTCGTTTATATATAGGTCGGCTTGTTCTGGATAGTCTTATTCTCAGCTATGGTTGTCCGTCGATGTCGAAGGTGTCATCGAGCTCCCTCCCCAGTAACAAGAATTTCCTCTTACCATTGTCATTTGTTCAAAAACCTCGAGAATATCTGATTGTTATTCCTTCCTATGAGCGTAGAGTTGCTCTCTTCTTGTCTCATTTCCTCTTGCCTCCTCCCTCTTTTCCGATTACTTTGCAGTCTCTTTCGAGTAGTCTTTGAGTGTTCTTTATCTTCTCGAGACCTTCAGATGACCAGTCGTGACGCCGACTACTAATCGGCTGCCGCCTCCGCTCTTGAAGACCACGCGGGCTCCGTATAGTTTGATTATAAAGAGACCTTCTCCCCAAATTTAGCAATTGACTCACTCATGCAACCAGACTCTTTTTAAAATACTATTTTTAGCTGTCGGAACACCTATTTTGGGTCTCGTATTGAAGCCATAACATGGCCGCTTTCCACACCATTTCCGCACTTCACACAACAGGCTTCCTAATTCCCAAAGGGGGTCCATGTCTACAATAACAAGGAAATGAAGAGGATCAGTGGAAAAGACAGGAGACCGAAACACAGCTGTCTCTTCCATTCGACGCTTTTATGTCATCTGTAAACATCATTCTCACGTCATATTTTACCTCCCTTATTACATTAAATAATGCTAAAATAAGGACATTTCAATTTGAAGTTAGCTGCAATGACCTTTCCTTTCTCTCCTCCCCAAGTTTAATCCTAATTTGATCTTTTTCACCCGGAGTACAGTCATTTTTCGTCTTGTTCCACCTGTATGATCACTTTCACCTGTCCAGTACACGTCCTTTTTACCCTTTCTGATCTCCAGACCTCGCTGCGCCGGAAGATCTTTTGCTTTGGATTTAACCACTGAATCTCCGGTGGTCGAGGGCTTGGGCCTGTCCTATGGACATGTCGATGCTCTATCTGCGTCGAGTCGACAATCACCCCGTCGAGTGGGTTGTTTCCCATCCATTGTAACTCACTGCAGTTGTCCCTCCTGATGTCACCTCCCCTCCTTAATTGGCTCAACTAAATAGAATAGTTCTTAAAAAAGCAGCTCAAGATGGGGGTGGAGGGCAGCAGTTCAATGAGCTGTGAGAACCCAATTTAAATGTCTACTTCAAAACATAAACGGGCCTTTTACTCTCTTTAGGATCTTTCGATTTTTCCAAAGCTCCCTGCAGAGGATACGGACGGTATCCTATAGGATTTTTTTTGTCTCCCAAGGAATCTGAACTCAAGCGTGGTTCCTAATTTTCTCGACTTCAACAGGATATCCAGATTACGTACTTCATTATTTTTCTGTTTTTCTTGCCTTCCGATACGTACTTCATTATATGATCTCATGAACACGGGAACACGTCAAACTCCTCAAGGGCCAATAGTTTATCTGGGTCCTGAGGAACACTATTTACGGTAGATTTACAGAGATTAAAATACATTCTCACCCTCCTACAAAGTCTTGTCATTTTAATTTCCGCCAAAAATGGCCACCCCCGTGATTTGTCATCTCCCACCCTATTTTATGGGATTGCGTTGATTTCCCCCTATAATTTGAGTCTAATAACAATCTGGACACTATTCGACGTCATCATACGCCTTTGTCTTTTAGACTAATTTTTCGGCTGGTTCACTTCCTTGCCTGACACAGTACCTTCAAAAGTCGGGAACAAGTTATTTTATGACTGATTTTTGACCGCTACGAAGAAAATTATTACGCGTAATGTGATTTGTCCTCCTCCTTTCTCGTCTATTTGAATTATTCAAAATCATAGGAAATAATTGCCCAATGATTTATTTTTAGAAAAATCAAATTTTGTGAGCGAGAAAAAACAATTGCCTAGTTATTTTCTTTAGACAATTCTCCTTGTAGATCGACGCAAGTTGACGTTTTGTCATAAGATTTCTTTCATTTTCGACACAGGTGGTAGGGAGATCGGAAATCACTCGGGAAGAGTCTCCGCAGGGACTTGGTCAGACAGATTTTGAGATCCATTTTTTTGTATTTCATCCAATGTGAGGCTCTTGTAGTAGAGGGGGCGAGTGTCCTCCTGCCTGTTATAACAATTTCAATTTGTAAGGAAATCCTAACATCGCACGCAAGAGTACAAGGCGAATCCTCAGTATTTGACGATATTTTCCAATTCCATCAATTTTCCGACAGTGTCGGCGCCTCGACGCCATCTGCGGGCGTCGTCGATGGCAACGTCGAAATATGGTCTTCCAAGGTCTAACTGTACTCTCCGGCTCTCCCTTTCCTACTTTTTATTTCTCTATTTAAAAATGCTCATAATATTTTATTTCAGATGAATAAACAGAGTCTATTCTGGTTATTATTGTTACTACTCTGCTCACTGGTCTCCTCTCGACCTTATCTTGTGAGGCGGATTCCCATTGTCTATAAAAGAGTTCCCTATGTAGCAGATGGTTATTTTTTGGATGTAAAAAAGCCACTTTTTATGATAAGAATTGTTAATTTTCAGTCTTATGATGATGTGCCGAGGGGGTGGAGAAAACGGCGGTCACAACCGGATGAAATACCGGAAGAACCCGAATACCCCGATGAATTTTCAGCAGATCCATTTGAGGTTGGTTTTTATGTTATTAGAAAAAAATTAGAAATCATATGATATCAATTCAAAAGTAAAAAGGCAAATCAGACGGCTAGAATGTTTTCTGCAATGACGTTGTCGACACACAGAATGTCTTTTTTACTCTGCTAGCTGGAAATTCCACTAACCTAGAATAAATGAAAGTTTAAAGTTTACTTTCCCCGTGTATGAGTATTTCGATACAGGGCACCTTGATGTCCCCGCCACCATGAGCCGCCATCAAAATTCTCCCCGGATTCTCACCAATCCTTGACAAGCGTTTATTAAAAACTGACTAATCACACAGCATGTCCACATACCCATTTCCTAACCATAAAAAAATTGTGATTTATTCTAGTAAACCCCAAAAATTAGGAAGAAGCAGCTACAATCAAGGCTCGTCTGCCACCGGGAGTCGCGTAACTGGTCTCTCCACTCTTCACTGTTGTCGTCGGCTGTGATCTCATCTCTTTATAAATATTTATCTGTTAGTTTCTTTGTTTTTTTTTCTCTATTAGACGATCTCTTATGCACCACCTTTTTTACTGTGATCTCTTATGTCTGCTCTTATTTTTTAAAAATTGTTAAAAACGGAATAAAATAATAAATTCGTTATTATAAAATTCCTTTCAAAATAAGGTGGAGCATGAAAAAGGAAGTAGACGTGGAAGATTCGCTTGACATTGGTCACGTTGACCGTAATCAGTCGTTGGTGACGAAGCAGGAGATCTTCCCTAGCACCATCGATGATCGGAATAAACAATAGAGACTAGTACTTTTTTATTAGAATTCCTTTATGATAAACAGAAAGTTCTTCACACGAATTTCGCTGTTTTTGGCATTTTCTCCAGATCCACACGGCGAAGACAAAAATGGCTAAAAAGATGACAGCAACCCATGCCATAGCCACCTCCTCTTCATTTATTGTATGAATTGTATATTGTGGAACTGGAGACATTGAGCTAGACTTGGGAAGCATTGTCATAAGAGATAGAATAGGCTATTTACCTGGGGGTCGGAAAAGGAGAAGTGGGAAGAACAGGGGAATGGGAGTACTAATTAAGGCAGAGAGAATAATAGGCAAAAACACGACGGAAGTTTTTACTGAGAGTACACACTGACAATTAAGCAAACGGGGCATTATTTCGAAGGAAAAGTAAGGGAAATTTCTATAGTGAAGCTCAACGTCGATGGTAGCGTATGATCATCGGCTCCTCCGGGTGGATTGCGTGTCTAGTACAACAGTAGGTTAGCAGAAAAAATAGGCAGATGGCTATAAATAAAAAGATGAAAGAGCTGGTAAATCCAGCAAAGAGACCCGCCACATTTGCAGGCGATGGAAGGCGAGCTCCACTTATTAAGAAGGATGTCATTTGTTATCAGGCGGGGGGAAACAGTCTCCGGAGATAACCTGTTTATCCAATTATTAGGGCTTGTACTGGACAAAATATATTTATTGAAACATTTAAATTCTGTTAAACTGTCCAGTTGACTCAACTGCCGAACTGCCACTTTGGGCGATTGTATTTTCCTTGATTCGAAGGACATCCATTATAAACTTCTTGTAAGATCCAACAAAATAAAGAGGAAATAATGGAGATAATATAGGAATAAATCCGCAGAAAAAATACAAACCATATTCCAAGACAACATGATGTAATTGAAAATAGATGTCGACCATAAAACAACTGATACCGACGAGGAACAGCGGCGGTAGACATGCTTGCAATGTCAGAGCTTGGAGAAAGGCCCGATGAAGTTTCTTGCTCTGCTCGCTGAAGCTGTTTTCCGACCGTGAGAGGAAGTTTAAAATTCGTGAGCGAATCCAGAAAACGGCAATGGTTATAGGGAAAATGGGCAGGGTGATCCAAGAAGTTGGCAGGGAAGCCTGGATATCGAGGAGGGCATGTGGAGCGCCGTAGATTGTCAGATTCTCCGCAAACAATTCGGGATGAATTTTGGCAACTTGGAATGCAAAGTCCTCGTCCCAGTGAGACATCAAATAAGGAAGCTGCAAATTATTTTTAAAATAATCGAAGGAATCTCCGCAAGACGCCGTCGACTTTGGCTTCTCGACCTTTTCTTGTCGATTTGATCAATGGAGGTGTATATCCAGCTCACCGTTCCAAAAGAAGCCAACATGACTGTCGGAGCAGCTACAAATAAAACAGTCAAGAAAGTTAGCCTCTTGGAAGGTGATCCATGTCGCAGGATATACCATCGATAGACAAAGGAGGCGAGCTGCGACCAATTCAAATGAGCATACAGGGAGACCATCAATCCGTATCTGTCCGGCATTGTCATTACAAAAAAAAAACCCACCCAATGACACAGTACTTCTTTCCCAAGTAAGTGCACAGACCATTGGAGATATAGAGAATACTGTCCTGGTAAGAGAGAATCCTTGGCTCGACGAAGAGTGTCACCAGACAAGTTGCCAAGTCAGTTATGGCACAATTTAGTAGAAGGAAACTATAGGTGGCAATTGTGACGGGACTCTTTTTCACAGTACAATAAATCAACAGAAGGTTTAGGAATATTCCAAAAGAACAGAAAATACTGTCGACTATTTGGTAAAGAGTCTCGTAAGAGATCATAGCAGCTAGAGAAGGAAAATAGATTGCATTTCGGAATAAATCTGCAATAAGGTCACTTTCTAGAAAAATTGAAAAGGGTATGAGAAATAACAAGGTTTTGGACTTCGAACAAGGCAAAAATCAAAGAGGGAAAATGTTGTCAACTAAGCAACTGGAACGGGAATTTTTTTTATAAAAAAATGACTAGAAATATAATTGTTCTCCATTTCATGTTTCAAATTTTTATGAGTACCAAAAAGCGAAGAAAGAGGACGCTGGCAGAAATAGCTCTCCGTCGAGAAACCGAAGTGTTCTCTGCTCTTCCGAAGATTTTCTTGTTGTCTTCCGATCATTATCATTTTCAATGTCCCCACATTTTTTAACTTCAGAATATTGAAAATTTATTTTTTTATAGGAATCAATCGAACAGCTTGATCTCTCGGGGAAAGGACGATGCTGACATGAGGAGTGAAGTCGATTTCGACTCCATGTACTGGCAAGATCTGGAAACTCTTTTCTCTCTGGATAATATCGCCCACCTGGAAATGCTGAACAATAGCAGCTAAGCCTATGAACAGCTCGACTCGTGCCAGTCCCTCCCCGGCGCAGACTCGTTTTCCAATTCCGAAAGGAATACACTTCTCGACAGCTTCTTTATTCGGTGTGATTCCATCATCCATAAGAAATCGTTCCGGTCGAAATTTGTGGCCATTTTCATAGACTGAGGAATTTAGAAGTACGTTCTGAACTATTGAAATTCAAAGTGATGGGGAAATTCACGTAGAGAAGAGGAACGACGACGGTATTCTTTGGAATGTGATGTCCACTGATGTCGATGTCGCTCATAGTTTTATGCTGAACTCCAATTGGAGCTAAATTGCAAATTCTTTGTATTTCCATTATCACAGCACTATTCTCTTTAGATTACTCGGATACTTCCTCACCTCATGTAAGGCATTCTAGTCCTATCGCTCATAGACGGCAATCTACCATTTCCGATGACGCCTTCTATTTCTTTTCTCATTTTATCCTGTACTTCTTGATATTGTGCCAAGTAGAGAATACACCATCTCAATGTGGTCGACGTTGTTTCCATTCCAGCAGCGTAGAAATCAGCGCAGACGTGGAGTAGTTGCTCCTCGCTGGAAGAGGAAGGCACTCGACAGAATAAGCCTCACTTGTGGTAACCGGTAGATCCCAGTCGTTGGATGTATGCCTGAACAAAGCATTCCGGCTCATGGTTACTATCATATCCTTTTCGACATCTATCGATGTTTTTTCTTATCATGCCAAATTCCTACAATTTCTATCACTTGGCGTGGATCATCTGGCTAACCTGCTCTGTAACTGCCATACATTTCCCAATCAGGAAATCTCTAACAACGGGGATATGGAGAAATTGCGGAAAATTTTGAGCAATAAAGAAAGTCCACGGTGGCGTCTCCCTAAATCCGTAATCCAAAAGATGTCGACTCACTTGACTTCATCAAAGAGCTTTGCCACAACTTCGGCAAATTCTACAAATTCTTGGCAGTCGTTGTACTTGTACTTCCAGCCGAATAAAACCTCCGTTATAATATTACCAACAAATAATTGAAGTGGCCAACGAAGGTCTAAGCCTTTTTCTCCGTTCAGCGAATTGAGATGATTGATACACTCCTCGGCGGAACTGACAACCTAGACCACAGTTAGACAGCCGGACATCTTACCATATGTTCCATAATATTCTTTCCCATTCCGAAATCTCTCAAGATATGGAGAGATGTCCTTCGTTGCTCTTTCCAATTATGACCCTAAGAAAGCTTTCTGTATTTTCGGTGTCTTTCTCCCACCTCGGAAAAAATGATTCCAGCATCTGGTAACAGTTGAAAAGCGGTGTCGGGAAAGACCCCCGATCTCCCGGCGCAATCATCGTTCCTTGATAACGTTTCTTTGATTGTCTCGTAATCGGTTAAAATGATATGGGGTTGGGGTAACCAAACCGTCATCACTGAGCCATACTTCTTGGCCAGTTTCGTATATTCTTCATGAATTTGCATCAAATTCAACTGAACTCTTTCTTTTCGCTGTTAGAGGACAGCCAACCTGGTGGAGATTACCAACACCAGGAAGGGGAAGCGGCCCCGGTGGAAAGAATCTCACACGTCGATAAAAATTGACAACATAATAGACTAGAAATAGACCAAGGAGGAGAATAATATGCAGCATGGACACGGAAGAACAAGAAGTGGAAGATGGCAATCACAAAATGACAATGGGAGGAAATGCCGAAAAACACCTTATCAAAAGGAGGAGGGGACAAAATGGCGTGGCCTTCTTGAACACAGGACAGCCTCAAAGCACAGAAAAAGCTCATTCCATCTTCAGTTGGGAGGATGACATCTCCATTTAACTAATTTTAATTATATAACCTCCACCATACTCTTCATCAAAGAGACAACAGTGTCCTTTGGTCGATCGCCGTGCGATGGTTTCACCGGAGAAAGGACAAAAGAGTGAAGCATTTCAGTAGATCACACGACACAAATCTTCGAGACCGGATGGCAGTAACCAGCAACTCGATTACAAGAATCACGAGAAGAAAGAGAAAATGGCACAAAATATTGGGGAAAACGGTTTCACACCAAAAAATTTTTTATACGTACACTGAGAAGGATTTCTCGACAGGGACCTTCATTATGTGTATCTATCTCTTTTTATCGGCTCCAAAGCAGTCGTTGTTGTTTATTCCGGCCAGCGTTTGGTAGTTCGGATCATGAGTACCGGCCTGTGCACCTTGAGTCTTGGGTGCGCCGCCTCCTCCTCCGCCGCCTCCCTTTTTGTCAGCTCCGAAACAATCGCCACCAACTCCGGCCAATGTTTGATAGTTGGGATCGTGGGTACCGGCTAAAGCATCACCATTTGCAGGTGCTTGCGGCCCACCAGGAGCTCCTCCACCGCCACCACCACCTTTAGCCTTGTCATCACCGAAACACCCGCCGGGCACGGCAGCAAGAGTCTGATAATTGGGATCGTGAGTGCCAGCCATTCCGCCTTTGGTTGGTGGGCGCGGTCCATCGGCGTTAGTCTCGCCATCTCCCCCTTTCGTGGTCTCTTCCTTTTCTTTCTTCTTCTTCTTACATTGAACAAGAGAGACGAGGGTTACGGTCAGCACAGCCAGTACGCACGGTAGAAGCATCGAAAGAAGATCCACAGGTCCAGTCGGACTGGTCATGGTCAGTGAAGATGGTAGAATGAATGACTGACTGAATGACAAGGGGCATTATATCGGAGACATGTCAGAAAAACAGCAAAACGAACACATTTTCTTCGCTTTTGACTAAAGTTAACAAAAAGAAAACCAGAACATAAGAATCCTGGAATTTTTCCAACCAAGCTGTCGACGGCAGTCATCATCCCGCCCTTTGTCTACTCTCCAGGTCGAAAAGGAAAGCCTCTCTTCCTGTCGACCAGATAAAGAATATCTGCCGATAAAGAATATCTGCCGACAGGAAGAGAGGCTTTCCTTTTCGACCTGGAGAGTAGACAAAGGGTGGGATGATCAGATATGGAGAATTGACAGACCGGCGAGTAATGTCGACAACCGTGACATTCGAAAGTCAGCCTTCCAAATCGACTTTGCGGAGAGGAGTTCCTGAAGTCTTCGTTTCCATGGTTCCCGAATAACTAATTTTAGATCTTTTGATGTTTCTTCCTGGCGCTGGAGAGAGACCATTTGTCTTCCCGGTGGCCACCAAAGTTCTGCTCCCACTCGACCAGAATCTACGTGTGTACTGCCTATTCCCCACTTCTTCTAATTTATTCTCACCAATTTCTGCCTCCCCTCGTAATTACTGCTTTTTGGTTTCTCGAAATTTGACTCCAATTTGTTCTCAATTTTCTTGATGTTGCAAACCGACCCGCTTTTTTTCGAGATTACACCTCGGAGGTCGTCTCCATCCACTCGCACACATCATTGATCTGTTGCTCAATCAAAACCATGACTCGTCCCGTCGACCTCTGAAGTCATCAATCACCTCGAACACTTATCACCCTTTTGTTATGCTCTTGCTATCTGTCTGCTCGCCTTCTTCTCTGTCTCTATGGATTAAATGCTAAATTCAAGTCTTGTATACTTCTTCCGGGAGGGTTGAACTGGTAATTTGAGCCCGGGGGCAGGCAGGACACTTGTGTTTCTTCTTACGTAAAACTAGTCCGCCCCTTCTGTTTTTATCTTTTATCAGTTGTTCGAATTATTGGAGGACATCTGCCAATCGTAAGAGAAGGTTCCTCTTGCTCATAGAGAAATATTTTGCCAGGCGGAGCCGTTGTTATCCATTCCGGAGACTAATTTCCTAATAGGTGGTCATAAGTTTCCTTGTCGACGTCCGCGTCTAGAGAGATCCCGGCCTCCTTGTCTAGACCCCACTATCTTTTACTCTTCCTTGTGTCAGTTTTATTCTTTCTTTTCCATATGTTCACTTTCAACTTTTGCAGGGGTTTTTTTAGATCCTGACACTTTGTATACCCCTCCGAGAAAACCGATTAGCAGGGCCTATTGTGACGTTGAAATCTCGAAGAGGAAGACAAACATTTTTGCTATCTTGAAAGGAGTTTTGTCCTAAAGTTGTCAAGATGAAGAGAAGGGCCCAGACAGAACTATCTCATAATTCCAAGAAAGTTCTCATCCTCCTTTTAGTCTCGCCCTCTCTTATTAAGATCGGTCTTCTTCCTTCCTCCTGTACCTGCTTCCCTCTCTAATTAATGTGTTTTCGGGTCATAAAGCGAGCAATCACCGTCTTTCTCTGCAGCATCTCCTGACACTTCCTCCTTCCAGCTCACCGGGAATCAGCCCCAGCTGTCCCTTCCAAAACATTTCTCAAAATTTCCCCAGCAGGTGACAATCAAGTTCGTTAATATTTCTTGTATTTTCCCTGACTTCTCAAAATATATTTCTTCCCCAGATCCATCCCGCTCTAAGTGCATGTCCCAGATGTTTCTCTTTTTACTCTTCGACTCTTTCCAGACGTGCTTCGGACAAATAACTTCTCCTCTTTCTTCTTCTAGTAAATCACGTCTTTCAGTGTTATCAACATGAGCGGTGATAGTCCACTTATCTCATCGACTACGAGTAGAACACCATCAGTTAAAAATACAGAAGGTTCGTGTTTTTCTTCTTACTCGATTCCCCTTCTATATTACCATAAAGTAGATTCCAAAACAACATTTTCTTGGGGATATCTGTCATGAGGAAGTGGGCTATGTAAAGGCTAAAAAACGAGGGGCCAGGCGTTCGGAACTTGGGTTTACGGCTAATTGATATTTTCTAGATGACGATGGTCTGGCGAGGAGTTGGCCCTGCAGGGCATGTGGCTGTCTGTTGGGAATTCTTCACCTGATTTTCGGGATCAGCATTGTTGTAAGTTTTACAAATTTAGAATGTTGTGTCTCCAGTAAACGGTCTCCTTTCTTTTCTGTGAAATCAATGCAAAGTCCAGAAATTATCGGAATAACCAATGTTTCCCAAAAGTTTGGTCGACGTTCAATATTTCGGTCGTCAGTGTCGCTGTCCATATGTCTTTAGGAACTTGGATATTGATATTTTCAGCTCAAATTTTGTTACCAGTCGATAGATTTCAACGTAATTTAAACATTTTGCTTTTACTTTCTAAAAATTGGATCATCCAGGACAGAGTTGTTCGCGATGGCGACCTTTGGTCGACGCTCCAAGATGTCGACAGCGAGCTGCCCGCAACTTCTATATTTCCCTCTGTAAAATGTAATTTTTGAGATTCTCGACACGCTTACAAGTCACATAGCCGGTACAGCTTTCTCCACTACTGCTGCCTTGGCTTATTTGATCTCTGCCGTCTTGTGCTTTATTGCCGCCAGGTGTCGATTCTATCTCTAATTACCATTTTCTCCTCTTTCAGAAGGCTCGATCGTTGTGCTCAGCTACTCCTCTTTGGATGTTCTTGTTTTTCATTGATAGCCTCAATGGCCATATTCTTAGAAAGTGGAGCTATTTTGAATCGGATATGTCAACCGGATACGGATAGCTGTTTCACAAAGAGTTATCAAATCCACGTTGCTTTGACGGCTATCAGTTTAACTGAAGGTAAGAGCTCTAACTACCGCTAACTTATGCTCAGGCCTGACATGTGTTATCACTTTGATTGTTTGTTATCGTTCCCTTCGGAATGCATTCGGTGTCTCGTCGGCTAAATCCCCCTACAGTACTCTAATTATTGGCGATTATAAAAAGCTGTGGACTCAGCCTCGAATATATCATCAAAGATTAAAGTTACAGAGGACAACGTCGACACCAATTGTTGAATTGGTGTAAATTAATAAACCGGTATATTTCTAATGTTCTAGGGGAATTAATCGAACATTTTGAGGAGTTGGCATCAAGACAGCCGAGAAACATGGGGTCAGGTCAATTTCGGCATCGGGTAATGGCTCAATCTGAAATGAGAACTAAATAGTTAGACAGTCAGTTGTTACCCGGAAGTTTTGAATGATAGCAGCTAGACCGATAAACAATTCGACACGGGCCAGTCCTTCACCAGCACAGATACGCTTGCCAATTGAAAATGGAACATTGTACTCGATGGCTTCCTAAAGAATTACTAGATGTTTAACTGTGGCTCACTTTATTGAGAGTTCCATCTGGTTGGAGGAAATTGCCAGGATTGAATTCTTCCTTACTTTGGAAGACTGGAGAATTCATCAAAATATTCTGAAATGAACACGCCAATCTTTAGGGTTATTCTGGATTCAAAATCACAGCGCTCCTACAGTATCCAAGCCATGACAGGCCCTTTAATAATTAGGAATAAACCTACAGAAAGCAATCCAACAACCAAGGTGTCAGCTAGAATTGGATGTCCACCGACACTGGTGTCCCGGATCGTCCGATGGTTGACATTCATCGGAACAATGTTCGACAACCGTTGAATTTCGTGGATTGTTGCTCTAAAAACCATACACTCCTGAATGGCCATGTTTTTACGTAAAATAAGGCATCTGTGTTTTGTCATTCATAGTAGCCAATCGAGAGAATCCGACCACTGTTTCCAATTCCCCTCGGAGCTTCGTCTGCACTTCGGGATATTTTGCCAAAAACAGCATGGCCCATCTCAATGTCGTCGTTGTAGTTTCCATTCCGGCCAAGAAAAAGTCCATGCAAACGTTGAGTAGCTGCTCTTCACTGAACGACAGTTAGACAGTCAGCATAACCTACGTTAAATAAGGATTCGTCGCCATTTTTTGCATATAAGCATGAACAAAACACTCGGGTTCTTGAGAGATGTCATAACCTTCTCGGGATCTGGAGACAAATTTCAGGATTGCTTCTTTCAATCCCTGCGTATTGTCAAAGAACCGTCCGACGACGTAATGCCCCAAAATGGGAATCCTCCCTATCCATTGCCAATTCTGGGCGAAGAAGAAGAGTTTACTGTCTCTAGAAGAGGAAGGTCGACGTAGTCGATCGAGAGTCTACTTGATTTCGTCGAGCTGTTTTTTTAATAAATTGCAGTAATTCTTCATTGATTCACAGTCGTCAGGTTTGTAGCTAAAGTTGAACAGCGTCTGATTAATGACATTTCCCACAAATAGCTGAAAATCTCGGTTTGGAAAAGTCTAAGGGTCTCTTTGGTCGACGTCGAAGCATCCTTTCAGTTTCCGATAGCCGCCTTACCTGTAGTGGCCACCTCATGTCGATGCCCTCCTTTCCATCAGTGTTAATGGATTTCAAATGATCGATACAAGCTTCTGCCGAGTGGAGTACCATTGCTTCCATGATATTTTTCCCCATACCGAAATCCCTCAAAATTGTCAAGGAAACTCGCCGCTGCTCTTTCCAATTGTCGCCCTAAATTGGAAAATGCCCGAAATTAAGGAAACCGACGTCGGAAAAGATGACTCCTCCATTCCGAACATTTTGAAAAACGGTATCTGGAAATACGCCACTCCTGCCGGCAAAGTCTTCATTTTTTGCAAAGGCTTCCTTTAGATTTTCATAGTCACAAATGACGACGTAAGGTCGAGGCAGCCAGACGGTGAAGACATTGCCATATTCCTTCGACAGCTCTGTCAATGAGAGATGACCCCGTTTCCAGTCAAACTGAATGGATTTTACGACATTCTCAACTGCCTACTTGATGGAGATTGCCAATGAATGGTAGGGGACGAGGGCCTTTCGGATAATTCTTTAAATTACTGTAGAATGTAAAAATGTAATAGAATAGAAAACCAAAGAAGAGAAGAAGAATGTGGATCATTTTCTGAAATTGGCAGTAATTTGATAAGAGAAGAGCGCCAAGTTCAAGGTAAAGAGTAGAGTGTGTTTATTGGAGGGCAAATGACGCGGCTGGAAGTAAAGGTGAATGGTCACAGGGATGAGAGGACTTTGATGGTCGACTTGGTAACACTATTCCTTAGAGAAGTTTCTTTAAAACTGATGGACATTTTAAGGGCACTTTAAATGGGCAAGAACCACCTTTTGACGGTGATACTTGATACAATCCCCGTTACCAAAATTGTGCGAGCACAGGGAAATGTTCAAAATGAAGTGAGAAGTTCTCACTGAGAACAACTTGAAGTTTACATAGGTTTCTTTGAGTATACAAAGTCGTCTTTACCCAAGACAGTTGGGGCCAACTTTTTTCCCGGGAAAATAAACAGAGACGGCGACCATCCTGGTGATCATCCCGAAGAACTTCCCGCTTTCCCTGAAAGAATAGAAAAAGTTGTGGTCTGTGGTCTGTGGTCATCAAATTACTACGCATCACATAAACATGAGAAATTCTATAAAAAGGCCCATATTTATTGCAAGTTATTTACACAGGAACCAGTCGAACATTTTGGTCTTTTGGGGCCAAAACAGCTGTGACGATCTTCGTCAAGTCGATGTCTTTTCCGGGTTCTGGTAGGATCTAAAAATTTCTTCTCAATTAAACTGATTACAAACCTGAAAATTCTGTAGAATGGTCACAAGGCCTATGAATAACTCGACACGGGCAAGTCCCTCCCCGGCGCAGATCCTCTTACCCACCCCGAAGGGGATGCACCTCTCGACGGCTTCTTTGTTCAAGGAGACGCCATCTTTCAATAAAAATCGCTCTGGCAGGAATTCTTCACCATTTTCGAATACAGAGGAATTAAATAGGACATTCTATAAAAGTAAATAAAACTTTTAGAAATCTTACGTAGAGAAGAGGAGTAACAATAGTCTGTTCGGGGATTGTATAGCCACCAATGGCCACCTCTTTCATGGATTTATGATTAACACCAACGGGCGCCAAACTTGTATGCCTTTGGATTTCATTTATCACTGCGCTAAAATTACCGTAATCCATTCTATTGAACGGGTACCTGGTATAAGGCATCCGGGTCTTGTCGCTCATTGAGGGCTTTTTATTTCCCCCAAGGATATTGTCAATTTCTTGGCGGATTTTTGCCTGGACATCTTGATACTTGGCCAGGTAGAGCATCGACCATCTCAATGTCGTCGTTGTAGTTTCCATACCGGCGAGATAGAAATCATTACAGACGTGACGGAGCTGTTCTTCGCTGAAAGAGGAGATTATTTGAAGAAAAACGGCGACTCACTTGTGGTATTCATTGGATCCCAATTTTTGGACATAAGCCTGGACGAAGCATTCCGGCTCATGACTCGGGTCATAGCCCTTTCGACATCTGTCAATGAACATTTCAATCATCTCAAATGCCTAAGTTTCTGTCGTCTCCCTTGTCGACCATCCACCTCACCTCTCTCGTCTTCCTAATAACATGACCAACCAGGAGATTTTTAATCCCTGGCATAGTCAACAATTTTGGAAAAGTCGATCCAATGAAGAAAATGAAGCTGGGTGTCTGCTTGACCTGGTCAAATTGTTCCCATGTGATTATCGCGAATTTTTTAAGCTCATCACAGTCCTCGTATTTATATCGCCAGCCAAAGAGAATTTCCGTAATTATATTACCAACAAATAGTTGGAGAGGCCAGCGCATGTCGATTCCCTTCTCTGGGTTGCTGGCTTTCAGGTGCTTGATACATTCTTCAGCTGAGTGGATGACCTAGAGAGTGAGACACAGTTAGACAGCTCAATCTCTTACCATATTTTCCATGATATTCTTTCCCATCCCAAAATCCCGCAGAATGTGAAGAGATGTCCTTCGTTGTTCTTTCCAATTGAGACCCTAAAGAGGTTTTTCAGGTCAACACCGATGTTACCTCCGAAGCGATGATTCCTTGATTTGGGACGAGTTGGAAGGCGGTGTCGGGAAAGACAGAATTCCTTCCGGAAACGTCATCATTTTTTCCGAATGCCTCTTTTAAATTTTCGTAGTCTGCCACGACGACGTAAGGTTTAGGTAGCCAGACGGTGAAAACTGGGCCATATTTTTTGGAAAATTCCGTATATTCCAAATGGATGTGGAATAGATCAATCTGGAAGACAACCGGAAATTGGACAAAATGATCAGATGGCGATAATTTGATAGCGAAGTTGGGATGGAAAGGCAAAGTTACTGAGGCAGACTCGTCTGTTGATTATAGACCATTTTTAAACAGGAAAATTAATTTTTTTAGTATAAAAAAACTATGGAACAGGGTTACTCACCTGATGTAAATTGCCGATAAAAGGAAGCGGCGTAGGTCCTGGTGGATATTGACGGACTTTTCTATAGAAACTGACAACATAGTAGACGACTAGAAGGAGAAGAAACAGCAGCAAATGGATCATTTTGTGTGGCGGGCGACCTTCTCCTCGATTCGATTACTTATAAACCCCAACAGAAAACACGTGTTATCAATTGCGAATTGTGCGAAGGGAAGACAACGTGTGCGCGCACAAAATTCAAACAGAATTTTGATGGAAGAGAGCACATTTGGAGTCAAGCCCCTGATAAAAATAACCAGGAGCACTTCGACCTTTTTAAAGAGAAAGAATTAAGAAGAGTAAACTAATCTTTACTAGAGACCATATTAACTTGACCCAATTTCTATTTCCTGAGTGGACGGATATCGCTGTCGTTCTCTATCCGTCACAGTCACCTTTTCTTCTGAGTCCATCATGGCCATGGTCGACATCATTGTTGAAATCTTTATTCCATCAGCTGAAACCGCCGAAAGTTGTCAATAATTAGAACAGATGAAGAAATCTATTCTAAAAACATTCTGGAAGACGTCGAGATTAAAAGGCGACAAAAGCTGCTGCTCCAAAAGCTGATCCCTGAAATGAAGACGACGGGCGAGGACATAACTCAGATAAACTATCAAACCAGATCAGAAATTGGGGGACCAAATACACTGAAATGTACAATCTGCAGATGATCGAGCAATCCAGTGATGAGCCGGATTATGGCTGAAGGAGATCCAAGTCAACTGGCGGCCGTTGTCAGCAACTTTTCTGATCGAGCAACTTGAAAAAAATCCACAAATTGATATTGATTCACTGATTTGGACAAGAATCAATATCAAGGAAAGGAGAAAAATCAAAAGACAATGGGGTCATTTCCATAAAAGGAATTGATGGGAGAAGTTGAGGCAGGGCAAGGGGGAAGGACAATCCCTCAAGAGGATTCAGATTTTGTCGATGGAAGGGATTGGTCGAATTTTCTGGATGGACAAGGTGAAAGGCCGATGGCGTATCTGCCACGGGAAGTGGCTGTAGATTTTGATTCGTCGACTGTTTTGCACTGTCATCCCTAAAATCTTATTTTATCTGATAATTACATAGACTTTACCCATAATGAGTGACAATAATCTTGATGGTATCGCCATTTCTGCCGACGTGTTCCTTCCTGTATAAGAAATAGAGAGAAGTATAGGCAAAAGTCAAATCCTTTTTGATCAGACGGAGGACAGGAATCTCATGTTCAAAATTACGGTGTTTCTTGACTATCGACCAATTATTTTCAGATAAAAAAAGCACCAAACCTTTGGCATGAGTTTTAGCGACTTCTTCCAAGTCGTCAGGATGGATCAATTGATAAAAGGAAATCTCCTGAAGATCATGCCAAGTGTATCCTAAAATAGTCGGCGAACAGCTAGGAACAAGGATAATCTTCAGGTCGAGAGCAGTGTAGATCACAACTTGTGATCGATTCAAAGACATCTACGCCCGGCTTATAGAAAATTTGAGACGTACGTCGGGATAGCCATTTCTATCCAATACGGTGCCACAAATAGTCATAGACACTCCTTGCAAACCTCGTTGGGTAAATATCTGACATTCTGCATACTGAAAGAGGATATCAGCTGTCATCTCATCTAGTGTTGGGCGTCGACTGGGGCTCGACACATCAGCTACACGTATTTGCGTGTTAATATATTTTTTATTTCCTAATTTGTTTCCGTTTTCTGTATCTTATAGAGCAGATCAAGAGCTAATTTTTAATATGTGAACATACTAAAAATTCATTGCCATTATTGAGTAACTAACTCAATCGACACGCTCGACTTTCGGCTCGACACGACGCATATGTCAATAGTCGATTGTGATTACCACGTGGCTCCGGAAACTCATACCTAAGAATTGTATACATCAAAAATTAATTCTTGATCTGCTCTACAAGATACAAAAAACAGAAATAAATTATCTCGCAAAACAAAAAAGTTATTAGCACGCAAAGATGTGTAGTTGACTGGTGTCGAGTCGCGTGAACCCTAGTCGACACTTGACTCGACGCACAACACATTTCACCTTATAATTTTGATTGCCTTCTGTAGTCGCATAACCCAATGCCCGTTTGTTCTGCTTAGCCATAATTTTAAGAGATACTTTATGACAAGTTTCAATTATCCTAAAGAGCTGACAAACTTTCGCTTTCCTGAACTCACTGGCTTGTCTTCATCAATTCCTCCAATTTCCGGGCACTTTTCCCACTGATAATTTCATAGAACTTAGAACCGAGGAGTACATGTTGAGAATAGCCAAAAGTCGTCGACACATTCTCCGTACAGTAAAGTATTCTGTCCTTTTCTCCCAGGACAAAGATGAATGTCTCCATTGCCTGGAATTGGCTTGATTCCTAAAGGAGCCACCCACCTGAAGCATGAGACTTCTGTTGAGGACAGGATCATTTTGTTTCACTGGCCATGGTTTATTGGGAATGTTACGGGATCCCAGGTAGGCTCTAGTCACTCGAAGGATTGAAATTCTATCCTAAAATGGCTATTTTCAGTCAGTAGGGATATCTGACCATATTGTGACTGACAGCATCAATTAGAGGCAGGAGATCTCGCAATTTTTCTATGCAATCAACGCAGTTGTCCCGATCTTCGGTTTTAGTTGGCATCGTAGCGGCGGGCAATTGCTGGGCAGAGACGTGTGAAAGAGATTGACAGCAGGCAAAGACAGTCTTCATTAATATTTATGTCATATGGGCCTGGGGACAAAAAAGGGAGACTATATTATGACAAAAGAAAGATCGATAACGTTTTCATCCATCTTAAAGTCAGATTTAGTCCACAACTCTGGTGTATTGTCCAAAAACACCGCTGTTTGGTGAGAATCAAGGTTTTTGCTTGTCAAAATTCTTCCTCAACACGAAAATGCGGGCATGATATTCAGTAGACACCCTGCCAATAAGCCACGCAGATTGTTTTTGGACCAGGATCGGATGTGCATAACTGCCCTCGAGAATTAGTAAATATCCAGGTTAATTATTCACCTGTATAAGCATAAGTTATGGCGTTGGCTAAGCCTAAACCATAGATAATAAGATGGAACGCATGCTGTTTTGTCGACACCCGTTGCTTTGATATAGTCTGTCACAAAAAATGACGACATTTCAAAGGTCTAATTTTTGCTGTGGTGGGGCAAATTTACCGTTCATTTTGATTTGAAACATAGGAAATTTGCCCGAATTGACGGTAAATCTGCCCTGTCACAGCCGAAATTAGACCTTTGAAATGTCGTCATTTTTTGTGACAGACTATAGTCCCTAATATTAGGGTGATCATGTCCACCGCCAGGCTTCAGGCCCGGACGAGATCTCCCTTTGAAAAAACGCGAAATTTCGAGACGACATGGCTCGCCTCGAATGGAATTCTTTTTAATTGGCTGGCATGGTGGGTAACCGCCTGGCTGAGTAGGGAAAAGGCAGGGTAACTGACTGCCTGGGCTATAGGCTGACGAGTTGGTTGGTTGGCGCCGGTGCTTCTGTCAAAATGTAACAACTTTCTCAAGAAAACCGGGCTAATCCAGTTGCAATAAATAGATCACGTTTTTTCTCGTATTTTGATATAAAAAAGGCCCAGAAAATTAAAAAAGTTAGGCAGGAAATAGTTGGAATGATTGCTGGAGTTGTTAAAATGTTCAAACCGAAGCAGATAACTTCTTTTCATAATTTCTGGTGGATACGATTGCTGCCTCCACCAGATTTTCGATTTCTGGTGGACACCATGTGGTCATCCACCAGATTTTCGATTTCTGGTGGAGACCATGTGGTCAAGAAACCGAAGCAGATAACTTCTTTTCATAATTGCTGGTGGATACGATTGGCGATTTGGATTTTTGGCGATCGCCAATTTTGGCGATTTGGATTTTTGGCGATTTGGATTTTTGGCGATTTGGATTTTTGGCGATTTGGATTTTTGGCGATTTGGATTTTTGGCGATTTGGTTTTTTGGCGATTTGGATTTTTGGCGATCGCCAATTTTGGCGATTTGGATTTTTGGCGATCGCCAATTTTGGCGATTTGGATTTTTGGCGATTTGGATTTTTGGCGATTTGGTTTTTTGGCGATCGCCAATTTTGGCGATTTGGATTTTTGGCGATTTGGATTTTTGGCGATTTGGATTTTTGGCGATTTGGATTTTTGGCGATCGCCAATTTTGGCGATTTGGATTTTTGGCGATTTGGATTTTTGGCGATTTGGATTTTTGGCGATTTGGTTTTTTGGCGATCGCCAATTTTGGCGATTTGGATTTTTGGCGATTTGGATTTTTGGCGATTTGGATTTTTGGCGATTTGGATTTTTGGCGATTTGGATTTTTGGCGATTTGGATATTTGGCGATTTGGATTTTTGGCGATTTGGATTTTTGGCGATTTGGATTTTTGGCGATCGCCAATTTTGGCGATTTGTATTTTTGGCGATCGCCAATTTTGGCGATTTGGATTTTTGGCGATCGCCAATTTTGGCGATTTGGATTTTTGGCGATCGCCAATTTTGGCGATTTGGATTTTTGGCGATTTGGATTTTTGGCGATTTGGATTTTTGGCGATTTGGATTTTTGGCGATCGCCAATTTTGGCGATTTGGATTTTTGGCGATTTGGTTTTTTGGCGATTTGGATTTTTGGCGACCGCCAATTTTGGCGATTTGGATTTTTGGCGATTTGGATTTTTGGCGATTTGGATTTTTGGCGATTTGGTTTTTTGGCGATTTGGATTTTTGGCGATCGCCAATTTTGGCGATTTGGATTTTTGGCGATTTGGATTTTTGGCGATTTGGATTTTTGGCGATTTGGATTTTTGGCGATTTGGATATTTGGCGATTTGGATTTTTGGCGATTTGGATTTTTGGCGATTTGGATTTTTGGCGATCGCCAATTTTGGCGATTTGTATTTTTGGCGATCGCCAATTTTGGCGATTTGGATTTTTGGCGATCGCCAATTTTGGCGATTTGGATTTTTGGCGATCGCCAATTTTGGCGATTTGGATTTTTGGCGATTTGGATTTTTGGCGATTTGGATTTTTGGCGATTTGGATTTTTGGCGATCGCCAATTTTGGCGATTTGGATTTTTGGCGATTTGGATTTTTGGCGATTTGGATTTTTGGCGATTTGGATTTTTGGCGATCGCCAATTTTGGCGATTTGGATTTTTGGCGATTTGGTTTTTTGGCGATCGCCAATTTTGGCGATTTGGATTTTTGGCGATTTGGATTTTTGGCGATTTGGATTTTTGGCGATTTGGATTTTTGGCGATCGCCAATTTTGGCGATTTGGATTTTTGGCGATTTGGTTTTTTGGCGATTTGGATTTTTGGCGACCGCCAATTTTGGCGATTTGGATTTTTGGCGATCGCCAATTTTGGCGATTTGGATTTTTGGCGATTTGGATTTTTGGCGATTTTGATTTTTGGCGATTTGGATTTTTGGCGATTTGGTTTTTTGGCGATTTGGATTTTTGGCGATCGCCAATTTTGGCGATTTGGATTTTTGGCGATTTGGATTTTTGGCGATTTGGATTTTTGGCGATCGCCAATTTTGGCGATTTGGATTTTTGGCGATTTGGATTTTTGGCGATCGCCAATTTTGGCGATTTGGATTTTTGGCGATTTGGATTTTTGGCGATTTGGATTTTTGGCGATTTGGATTTTTGGCGATTTGGATTTTTGGCGATTTGGTTTTTTGGCGATCGCCAATTTTGGCGATTTGGATTTTTGGCGATTTGGATTTTTGGCGATTTGGATTTTTGGCGATCGCCAATATTGGCGATTTGGATTTTTGGCGATTTGGATTTTTGGCGATTTGGTTTTTTGGCGATTTGGATTTTTGGCGATTTGGTTTTTTGGCGATTTGGATTTTTGGCGATTTGGATTTTTGGCGATTTGGATTTTTGGCGATTTGGATTTTTGGCGATTTGGTTTTTTGGCGATTTGGATTTTTGGCGATTTGGTTTTTTGGCGATCGCCAATTTTGGCGATTTGGATTTTTGGCGATTTGGATTTTTGGCGATTTGGATTTTTGGCGATTTGGATTTTTGGCGATCGCCAATTTTGGCGATTTGGATTTTTGGCGATTTGGATTTTTGGCGATTTGGATTTTTGGCGAATTGGTTTTTTGGCGATCGCCAATTTTGGCGATTTGGATTTTTGGCGATTTGGATTTTTGGCGATCGCCAATTTTGGCGATTTGGATTTTTGGCGATTTGGATTTTTGGCGATCGCCAATTTTGGCGATTTGGATTTTTGGCGATTTGGATTTTTGGCGATTTGGATTTTTGGCGATTTGGATTTTTGGCGATTTGGATTTTTGGCGATTTGGTTTTTTGGCGATCGCCAATTTTGGCGATTTGGATTTTTGGCGATTTGGATTTTTGGCGATTTGGATTTTTGGCGATTTGGTTTTTTGGCGATTTGGATTTTTGGCGATTTGGATTTTTGGCGATTTGGATTTTTGGCGATTTGGATTTTTGGCGATTTGGATTTTTGGCGATTTGGATTTTTGGCGATTTGGATTTTTGGCGATTTGGTTTTTTGGCGATCGCCAATTTTGGCGATTTGGATTTTTGGCGATTTGGATTTTTGGCGATTTGGATTTTTGGCGATTTGGATTTTTGGCGATCGCCAATTTTGGCGATTTGGATTTTTGGCGATTTGGATTTTTGCGATTTGGATTTTTGGCGATTTGGATTTTTGGCGATCGCCAATTTTGGCGATTTGGATTTTTGCCGATTTGGATTTTTGGCGATTTGGTTTTTTGGCGATCGCCAATTTTGGCGATTTGGATTTTTGGCGATTTGGATTTTTGGCGATTTGGATTTTTGGCGATTTGGATTTTTGGCGATCGCCAATTTTGGCGATTTGGATTTTTGGCGATCGCCAATTTTGGCGATTTGGATTTTTGGCGATTTGGATTTTTGCGATTTGGTTTTTTGGCGATTTGGATTTTTGGCGACCGCCAATTTTGGCGATTTGGATTTTTGGCGATCGCCAATTTTGGCGATTTGGATTTTTGGCGATTTGGATTTTTGGCGATTTGGATTTTTGGCGATTTGGTTTTTTGGCGATCGCCAATTTTGGCGATTTGGATTTTTGGCGATTTGGATTTTTGGCGATTTGGATTTTTGGCGATTTGGATTTTTGGCGATCGCCAATTTTGGCGATTTGGATTTTTGGCGATCGCCAATTTTGGCGATTTGGATTTTTGGCGATTTGGATTTTTGGCGATTTGGATTTTTGGCGATTTGGATTTTTGGCGATCGCCAATTTTGGCGATTTGGATTTTTGGCGATCGCCAATTTTGGCGATTTGGATTTTTGGCGATTTGGATTTTTGGCGATTTGGATTTTTGGCGATTTGGATTTTTGGCGATTTGGATTTTTGGCGATTTGGATTTTTGGCGATCGCCAATTTTGGCGATTTGGATTTTTGGCGATTTGGATTTTTGGCGATTTGGATTTTTGGCGATTTGGATTTTTGGCGATTTGGTTTTTTGGCGATCGCCAATTTTGGCGATTTGGATTTTTGGCGATTTGGATTTTTGGCGATTTGGATTTTTGGCGATTTGGATTTTTGGCGATTTGGATTTTTGGCGATCGATAATTTTGGCGATTTGGATTTTTGGCGATTTGGATTTTTGGCGATTTGGATTTTTGGCGATCGCCAATTTTGGCGATTTGGATTTTTGGCGATTTGGATTTTTGGCGATCGCCAATTTTGGCGATTTGGATTTTTGTCGATTTGGATTTTTGGCGATTTGGGTTTTTGGCGATTTGGTTTTTTGGCGATCGCCAATTTTGGCGATTTGGATTTTTGGCGATTTGGATTTTTGGCGATTTGGATTTTTGGCGATTTGGATTTTTGGCGATCGCCAATTTTGGCGATTTGGATTTTTGGCGATTTGGATTTTTGGCGATTTGGTTTTTTGGCGATTTGGATTTTTGGCGACCGCCAATTTTGGCGATTTGGATTTTTGGCGATTTGGATTTTTGGCGATTTGGATTTTTGGCGATTTGGATTTTTGGCGATTTGGATTTTTGGCGATTTGGTTTTTTGGCGATCGCCAATTTTGGCGATTTGGATTTTTGGCGATTTGGATTTTTGGCGATTTGGATTTTTGGCGATTTGGATTTTTGGCGATCGCCAATTTTGGCGATTTGGATTTTTGGCGATCGCCAATTTTGGCGATTTGTATTTTTGGCGATCGCCAATTTTGGCGATTTGGATTTTTGGCGATCGCCAATTTTGGCGATTTGGATTTTTGGCGATCGCCAATTTTGGCGATTTGGATTTTTGGCGATTTGGATTTTTGGCGATTTGGATTTTTGGCGATTTGGATTTTTGGCGATCGCCAATTTTGGCGATTTGGATTTTTGGCGATTTGGATTTTTGGCGATTTGGATTTTTGGCGATTTGGTTTTTTGGCGATCGCCAATTTTGGCGATTTGGATTTTTGGCGATTTGGATTTTTGGCTATTTGGATTTTTGGCGATTTGGATTTTTGGCGATTTGGATTTTTGGCGATCGCCAATTTTGGCGATTTGTATTTTTGGCGATCGCCAATTTTGGCGATTTGGATTTTTGGCGATCGCCAATTTTGGCGATTTGGATTTTTGGCGATCGCCAATTTTGGCGATTTTGGATTTTTGGCGATTTGGATTTTTGGCGATTTGGATTTTTGGCGACCGCCAATTTTGGCGATTTGGATTTTTGGCGATCGCCAATTTTGGCGATTTGGATTTTTGGCGATTTGGATTTTTGGCGATTTGGATTTTTGGCGATTTGGATTTTTGGCGATCGCCAATTTTGGCGATTTGGATTTTTGGCGATTTGGATTTTTGGCGATTTGGATTTTTGGCGATTTGGATTTTTGGCGATTTGGATTTTTGGCGATCGCCAATTTTGGCGATTTGGATTTTTGGCGATTTGGATTTTTGGCGATTTGGATTTTTGGCGATTTGGATTTTTGGCGATTTGGATTTTTGGCGATGGCCAATTTTGGCGATTTGGATTTTTGGCGATCGCCAATTTTGGCGATTTGGATTTTTGGCGATTTGGATTTTTGGCGATTTGGATTTTTGGCGATTTGGATTTTTGGCGATTTGGATTTTTGGCGATCGCCAATTTTGGCGATTTGGATTTTTGGCGATTTGGTTTTTTGGCGATTTGGATTTTTGGCGACCGCCAATTTTGGCGATTTGGATTTTTGGCGATCGCCAATTTTGGCGATTTGGATTTTTGGCGATTTGGATTTTTGGCGATTTTGATTTTTGGCGATTTGGATTTTTGGCGATTTGGTTTTTTGGCGATTTGGATTTTTGGCGATCGCCAATTTTGGCGATTTGGATTTTTGGCGATTTGGATTTTTGGCGATCGCCAATTTTGGCGATTTGGATTTTTGGCGATTTGGATTTTTGGCGATCGCCAATTTTGGCGATTTGGATTTTTGGCGATTTGGATTTTTGGCGATTTGGATTTTTGGCGATTTGGATTTTTGGCGATTTGGATTTTTGGCGATTTGGTTTTTTGGCGATTTGGATTTTTGGCGATTTGGATTTTTGGCGATTTGGATTTTTGGCGATTTGGATTTTTGGCGATTTGGATTTTTGGCGATCGCCAATTTTGGCGATTTGGATTTTTGGCGATTTGGATTTTTGGCGATTTGGATTTTTGGCGATCGCCAATATTGGCGATTTGGATTTTTGGCGATTTGGATTTTTGGCGATTTGGTTTTTTGGCGATTTGGATTTTTGGCGACCGCCAATTTTGGCGATTTGGATTTTTGGCCATTTGGATTTTTGGCGATTTGGATTTTTGGCGATTTGGATTTTTGGCGATTTGGATTTTTGGCGATTTGGTTTTTTGGCGATCGCCAATTTTGGCGATTTGTATTTTTGGCGATTTGGATTTTTGGCGATTTGGATTTTTGGCGATTTGGATTTTTGGCGATTTGGATTTTTGGCGATCGCCAATTTTGGCGATTTGGATTTTTGGCGATCGCCAATTTTGGCGATTTGGATTTTTGGCGATTTGGATTTTTGGCGATTTGGATTTTTGGCGATTTGGTTTTTTGGCGATCGCCAATTTTGGCGATTTGGATTTTTGGCGATTTGGATTTTTGGCGATCGCCAATTTTGGCGATTTGGATTTTTGGCGATTTGGATTTTTGGCGATTTGGATTTTTGGCGATTTGGATTTTTGGCGATTTGGATTTTTGGCGATTTGGTTTTTTGGCGATCGCCAATTTTGGCGATTTGGATTTTTGGCGATTTGGTTTTTTGGCGATTTGGATTTTTGGCGACCGCCAATTTTGGCGATTTGGATTTTTGGCGATCGCCAATTTTGGCGATTTGGATTTTTGGCGATTTGGATTTTTGGCGATTTGGATTTTTGGCGATTTGGTTTTTTGGCGATCGCCAATTTTGGCGATTTGGATTTTTGGCGATTTGGATTTTTGGCGATTTGGATTTTTGGCGATTTGGATTTTTGGCGATCGCCAATTTTGGCGATTTGGATTTTTGGCGATCGCCAATTTTGGCGATTTGGATTTTTGGCGATTTGGATTTTTGGCGATTTGGATTTTTGGCGATTTGGATTTTTGGCGATCGCCAATTTTGGCGATTTGGATTTTTGGCGATTTGGTTTTTTGGCGATTTGGATTTTTGGCGACCGCCAATTTTGGCGATTTGGATTTTTGGCGATCGCCAATTTTGGCGATTTGGATTTTTGGCGATTTGGATTTTTGGCGATTTGGATTTTTGGCGATTTGGATTTTTGGCGATTTGGTTTTTTGGCGATTTGGATTTTTGGCGATCGCCAATTTTGGCGATTTGGATTTTTGGCGATTTGGATTTTTGGCGATTTGGATTTTTGGCGATTTGGATTTTTGGCGATTTGGATTTTTGGCGATCGCCAATTTTGGCGATTTGGATTTTTGGCGATTTGGATTTTTGGCGATCGCCAATTTTGGCGATTTGGATTTTTGGCGATTTGGATTTTTGGCGATTTGGATTTTTGGCGATTTGGATTTTTGGCGATTTGGATTTTTGGCGATTTGGTTTTTTGGCGATCGCCAATTTTGGCGATTTGGATTTTTGGCGATTTGGATTTTTGGCGATTTGGATTTTTGGCGATTTGGATTTTTGGCGATTTGGATTTTTGGCGATCGCCAATTTTGGCGATTTGGATTTTTGGCGATTTGGATTTTTGGCGATTTGGATTTTTGGCGATCGCCAATATTGGCGATTTGGATTTTTGGCGATTTGGATTTTTGGCGATTTGGATTTTTGGCGATTTGGATTTTTGGCGATTTGGTTTTTTGGCGATCGCCAATTTTGGCGATTTGGATTTTTGGCGATTTGGATTTTTGGCGATTTGGATTTTTGGCGATTTGGATTTTTGGCGATCGCCAATTTTGGCGATTTGGATTTTTGGCGATCGCCAATTTTGGCGATTTGGATTTTTGGCGATTTGGATTTTTGGCGATTTGGATTTTTGGCGATTTGGATTTTTGGCGATTTGGTTTTTTGGCGATCGCCAATTTTGGCGATTTGGATTTTTGGCGATTTGGATTTTTGGCGATTTGGATTTTTGGCGATCGCCAATTTTGGCGATTTGGATTTTTGGCGATTTGGATTTTTGGCGATCGCCAATTTTGGCGATTTGGATTTTTGGCGATTTGGATTTTTGGCGATTTGGATTTTTGGCGATTTGGATTTTTGGCGATTTGGTTTTTTGGCGATTTGGTTTTTTGGCGATCGCCAATTTTGGCGATTTGGATTTTTGGCGATTTGGATTTTTGGCGATTTGGATTTTTGGCGATTTGGATTTTTGGCGATTTGGATTTTTGGCGATTTGGATTTTTGGCGATTTGGATTTTTGGCGATCGATAATTTTGGCGATTTGGATTTTTGGCGATTTGGATTTTTGGCGATTTGGATTTTTGGCGATCGCCAATTTTGGCGATTTGGATTTTTGGCGATTTGGATTTTTGGCGATCGCCAATTTTGGCGATTTGGATTTTTGGCGATTTGGTTTTTTGGCGATCGCCAATTTTCGCGATTTGGATTTTTGGCGATTTGGATTTTTGGCGATTTGGATTTTTGGCGTTCGCCAATTTTGGCGATTTGGATTTTTGGCGATTTGGATTTTTGGCGATTTGGATTTTTGGCGATTTGGATTTTTGGCGATTTGGATTTTTGACGATCGCCAATTTTGGCGATTTGGATTTTTGGCGATTTGGATTTTTGGCGATTTGGATTTTTGGCGATTTGGATTTTTGGCGATCGCCAATTTTAGCGATTTGGATTTTTGGCGATTTGGATTTTTGGCGTTCGCCAATTTTGGCGATTTGGATTTTTGGCGTTCGCCAATTTTGGCGATTTGGATTTTTGGCGATTTGGATTTTTGGCGATCGCCAATTTTGGCGATTTGGATTTTTGGCGATTTAGATTTTTGGCGATTTGGATTTTTGGCGATCGCCAATTTTGGCGATTTGGATTTTTGGCGATTTGGATTTTTGGCGATTTGGATTTTTGGCGATCGCCAATTTTGGCGATTTGGATTTTTGGCGATTTGGATTTTTGGCGATTTGGATTTTTGGCGATCGCCAATATTGGCGATTTGGATTTTTGGCGATTTGGATTTTTGGCGATTTGGATTTTTGGCGATTTGGATTTTTGGCGATTTGGTTTTTTGGCGATCGCCAATTTTGGCGATTTGGATTTTTGGCGATTTGGATTTTTGGCGATTTGGATTTTTGGCGATTTGGATTTTTGGCGATTTGGATTTTTGGCGATTTGGATTTTTGGCGATCGATAATTTTGGCGATTTGGATTTTTGGCGATTTGGATTTTTGGCGATTTGGATTTTTGGCGATTTGGATTTTTGGCGATCGCCAATTTTGGCGATTTGGATTTTTGGCGATTTGGTTTTTTGGCGATCGCCAATTTTCGCGATTTGGATTTTTGGCGATTTGGATTTTTGGCGATTTGGATTTTTGGCGTTCGCCAATTTTGGCGATTTGGATTTTTGGCGATTTGGATTTTTGGCGATTTGGATTTTTGGCGATTTGGATTTTTGGCGATTTGGATTTTTGGCGATTTGGATTTTTGGCGATCGCCAATTTTGGCGATTTGGATTTTTGGCGATTTGGATTTTTGGCGATCGCCAATTTTGGCGATTTGGATTTTTGGCGATTTGGTTTTTTGGCGATCGCCAATTTTCGCGATTTGGATTTTTGGCGATTTGGATTTTTGGCGATTTGGATTTTTGGCGTTCGCCAATTTTGGCGATTTGGATTTTTGGCGATTTGGATTTTTGGCGATTTGGATTTTTGGCGATTTGGATTTTTGGCGATTTGGATTTTTGGCGTTCGCCAATTTTGGCGATTTGGATTTTTGGCGTTCGCCAATTTTGGCGATTTGGATTTTTGGCGATCGCCAATTTTGGCGATTTGGATTTTTGGCGATTTGGATTTTTGGCGATTTGGATTTTTGGCGATTTGGATTTTTGGCGATTTGGATTTTTGGCGATCGCCAATTTTGGCGATTTGGATTTTTGGCGATTTGGATTTTTGGCGATTTGGATTTTTGGCGATCGCCAATATTGGCGATTTGGATTTTTGGCGATTTGGATTTTTGGCGATTTGGTTTTTTGGCGATTTGGATTTTTGGCGACCGCCAATTTTGGCGATTTGGATTTTTGGCGATTTGGATTTTTGGCGATTTGGATTTTTGGCGATTTGGATTTTTGGCGATTTGGATTTTTGGCGATTTGGATTTTTGGCGATTTGGTTTTTTGGCGATCGCCAATTTTGGCGATTTGGATTTTTGGCGATTTGGATTTTTGGCGATTTGGATTTTTGGCGATTTGGATTTTTGGCGATTTGGATTTTTGGCGATCGCCAATTTTGGCGATTTGGATTTTTGGCGATTTGGATTTTTGGCGATTTGGATTTTTGGCGATTTGGTTTTTTGGCGATCGCCAACTTTGGCGATTTGGATTTTTGGCGATTTGGATTTTTGGCGATTTGGATTTTTGGCGATCGCCAATTTTGGCGATTTGGATTTTTGGCGATTTGGATTTTTGGCGATTTGGATTTTTGGCGATCGCCAATATTGGCGATTTGGATTTTTGGCGATTTGGATTTTTGGCGATTTGGATTTTTGGCGATCGCCAATTTTGGCGATTTGGATTTTTGGCGATCGCCAATTTTGGCGATTTGGATTTTTGGCGATTTGGATTTTTGGCGATTTGGATTTTTGGCGATTTGGATTTTTGGCGATTTGGTTTTTTGGCGATCGCCAATTTTGGCGATTTGGATTTTTGGCGATTTGGATTTTTGGCGATTTGGATTTTTGGCGATTTGGATTTTTGGCGATCGCCAATTTTGGCGATTTGGATTTTTGGCGATTTGGATTTTTGGCGATCGCCAATATTGGCGATTTGGATTTTTGGCGATTTGGATTTTTGGCGATTTGGTTTTTTGGCGATTTGGATTTTTGGCGACCGCCAATTTTGGCGATTTGGATTTTTGGCGATTTGGATTTTTGGCGATTTGGATTTTTGGCGATTTGGATTTTTGGCGATTTGGATTTTTGGCGATTTGGATTTTTGGCGATTTGGTTTTTTGGCGATCGCCAATTTTGGCGATTTGGATTTTTGGCGATTTGGATTTTTGGCGATTTGGATTTTTGGCGATTTGGATTTTTGGCGATTTGGATTTTTGGCGATCGCCAATTTTGGCGATTTTGGATTTTTGGCGATCGCCAATTTTGGCGATTTGGATTTTTGGCGATTTGGATTTTTGGCGATTTGGATTTTTGGCGATTTGGATTTTTGGCGATTTGGTTTTTTGGCGATCGCCAATTTTGGCGATTTGGATTTTTGGCGATTTGGATTTTTGGCGATTTGGATTTTTGGCGATCGCCAATTTTGGCGATTTGGATTTTTGGCGATTTGGATTTTTGGCGATCGCCAATTTTGGCGATTTGGATTTTTGGCGATTTGGATTTTTGGCGATTTGGATTTTTGGCGATCGCCAATTTTGGCGATTTGGATTTTTGGCGATTTGGATTTTTGGCGATTTGGATTTTTGGCGATTTGGTTTTTTGGCGATCGCCAATTTTGGCGATTTGGATTTTTGGCGATTTGGATTTTTGGCGATTTGGATTTTTGGCGATTTGGATTTTTGGCGATCGATAATTTTGGCGATTTGGATTTTTGGCGATTTGGATTTTTGGCGATTTGGATTTTTGGCGATTTGGATTTTTGGCGATCGCCAATTTTGGCGATTTCGATTTTTGGCGATTTGGATTTTTGGCGATCGCCAATTTTGGCGATTTGGATTTTTGGCGATCGCCAATTTTGGCGATTTGGATTTTTGGCGATTTGGATTTTTGGCGATTTGGATTTTTGGCGATTTGGATTTTTGGCGATTTGGTTTTTTGGCGATCGCCAATTTTGGCGATTTGGATTTTTGGCGATTTGGATTTTTGGCGATTTGGATTTTTGGCGATTTGGATTTTTGGCGATCGCCAATTTTGGCGATTTGGATTTTTGGCGATTTGGATTTTTGGCGATTTGGATTTTTGGCGATCGCCAATATTGGCGATTTGGATTTTTGGCGATTTGGATTTTTGGCGATTTGGTTTTTTGGCGATTTGGATTTTTGGCGACCGCCAATTTTGGCGATTTGGATTTTTGGCGATTTGGATTTTTGGCGATTTGGATTTTTGGCGATTTGGATTTTTGGCGATTTGGATTTTTGGCGATTTGGATTTTTGGCGATTTGGTTTTTTGGCGATCGCCAATTTTGGCGATTTGGATTTTTGGCGATTTGGATTTTTGGCGATTTGGATTTTTGGCGATTTGGATTTTTGGCGATTTGGATTTTTGGCGATCGCCAATTTTGGCGATTTGGATTTTTGGCGATCGCCAATTTTGGCGATTTGGATTTTTGGCGATTTGGATTTTTGGCGATTTGGATTTTTGGCGATTTGGATTTTTGGCGATTTGGTTTTTTGGCGATCGCCAATTTTGGCGATTTGGATTTTTGGCGATTTGGATTTTTGGCGATTTGGATTTTTGGCGATCGCCAATTTTGGCGATTTGGATTTTTGGCGATTTGGATTTTTGGCGATCGCCAATTTTGGCGATTTGGATTTTTGGCGATTTGGATTTTTGGCGATTTGGATTTTTGGCGATTTGGATTTTTGGCGATTTGGTTTTTTGGCGATCGCCAATTTTGGCGATTTGGATTTTTGGCGATTTGGATTTTTGGCGATTTGGATTTTTGGCGATTTGGATTTTTGGCGATCGATAATTTTGGCGATTTGGATTTTTGGCGATTTGGATTTTTGGCGATTTGGATTTTTGGCGATTTGGATTTTTGGCGATCGCCAATTTTGGCGATTTCGATTTTTGGCGATTTGGATTTTTGGCGATCGCCAATTTTGGCGATTTGGATTTTTGGCGATTTGGTTTTTTGGCGATCGCCAATTTTCGCGATTTGGATTTTTGGCGATTTGGATTTTTGGCGATTTGGATTTTTGGCGTTCGCCAATTTTGGCGATTTGGATTTTTGGCGATTTGGATTTTTGGCGATTTGGATTTTTGGCGATTTGGATTTTTGGCGATTTGGATTTTTGACGATCGCCAATTTTGGCGATTTGGATTTTTGGCGATTTGGATTTTTGGCGATTTGGATTTTTGGCGATTTGGATTTTTGGCGATCGCCAATTTTGGCGATTTGGATTTTTGGCGATTTGGATTTTTGGCGTTCGCCAATTTTGGCGATTTGGATTTTTGGCGATCGCCAATTTTGGCGATTTGGATTTTTGGCGATTTGGATTTTTGGCGATTTGGATTTTAGGCGATCGCCAACTTTGGCGATTTGGATTTTTGGCGATTTGGATTTTTGGCGATTTAGATTTTTGGCGATCGCCAATTTTGGCGATTTGGATTTTTGGCGATTTGGATTTTTGGCGATTTGGATTTTTGGCGATCGCCAATTTTGGCGATTTGGATTTTTGGCGATCGCCAATTTTGGCGATTTGGATTTTTGGCGATCGCCAATTTTGGCGATTTGGATTTTTGGCGATCGCCAATTTTGGCGATTTGGATTTTTGGCGATTTGGATTTTTGGCGATTTGGATTTTTGGCGATTTGGATTTTTGGCGATTTGGATTTTTGGCGATTTGGATTTTTGGCGATCGCCAATTTTGGCGATTTGGATTTTTGGCGATTTGGTTTTTTGGCGATTTGGATTTTTGGCGACCGCCAATTTTGGCGATTTGGATTTTTGGCGATTTGGATTTTTGGCGATTTGGATTTTTGGCGATTTGGATTTTTGGCGATTTGGATTTTTGGCGATTTGGTTTTTTGGCGATTTGGATTTTTGGCGATCGCCAATTTTGGCGATTTGGATTTTTGGCGATTTGGATTTTTGGCGATTTGGATTTTTGGCGATTTGGATTTTTGGCGATCGCCAATTTTGGCGATTTGGATTTTTGGCGATTTGGATTTTTGGCGATTTGGATTTTTGGCGATTTGGATTTTTGGCGATTTGGATTTTTGGCGATTTGGTTTTTTGGCGATTTGGATTTTTGGCGATCGCCAATTTTGGCGATTTGGATTTTTGGCGATCGCCAATTTTGGCGATTTGGATTTTTGGCGATTTGGATTTTTGGCGATTTGGTTTTTTGGCGATCGCCAATTTTGGCGATTTGGATTTTTGGCGATTTGGATTTTTGGCGATTTGGATTTTTGGCGATTTGGATTTTTGGCGATCGCCAATTTTGGCGATTTGGATTTTTGGCGATTTGGATTTTTGGCGTTCGCCAATTTTGGCGATTTGGATTTTTGGCGATCGCCAATTTTGGCGATTTGGATTTTTGGCGATTTGGATTTTTGGCGATTTGGTTTTTTGGCGATCGCCAATTTTGGCGATTTGGATTTTTGGCGATTTGGATTTTTGGCGATTTGGATTTTTGGCGATCGCCAACTTTGGCGATTTGGATTTTTGGCGATTTGGATTTTTGGCGATTTGGTTTTTTGGCGATTTGGATTTTTGGCGATTTGGATTTTTGACGATCGCCAATTTTGGCGATTTGGATTTTTGGCGATTTGGATTTTTGGCGATTTGGATTTTTGGCGATTTGGATTTTTGGCGATCGCCAATTTTGGCGATTTGGATTTTTGGCGATTTGGATTTTTGGCGTTCGCCAATTTTGGCGATTTGGATTTTTGGCGATCGCCAATTTTGGCGATTTGGATTTTTGGCGATTTGGATTTTTGGCGTTCGCCAATTTTGGCGATTTGGATTTTTGGCGTTCGCCAATTTTGGCGATTTGGATTTTTGGCGATCGCCAATTTTGGCGATTTGGATTTTTGGCGATTTGGATTTTTGGCGATTTGGTTTTTTGGCGATCGCCAATTTTGGCGATTTGGATTTTTGGCGATTTGGATTTTTGGCGATTTGGATTTTTGGCGATCGCCAACTTTGGCGATTTGGATTTTTGGCGATTTGGATTTTTGGCGACTTAGATTTTTGGCGATTGCCAATTTTGGCGATTTGGATTTTTGGCGATTTGGATTTTTGGCGTTCGCCAATTTTGGCGATTTGGATTTTTGGCGTTCGCCAATTTTGGCGATTTGGATTTTTGGCGATTTGGATTTTTGGCGTTCGCCAATTTTGGCGATTTGGATTTTTGGCGATTTGGATTTTTGGCGATTTGGATTTTTGGCGATTTGGATTTTTGGCGATTTGGATTTTTGGCGTTCGCCAATTTTCGCGATTTGGATTTTTGGCGATCGCCAATTTTGGCGATTTGGATTTTTGGCGATTTGGATTTTTGGCGTTCGCCAATTTTGGCGATTTGGATTTTTGGCGATTTGGATTTTTGGCGATTTGGATTTTTGGCGATTTGGATTTTTGGCGATTTGGATTTTTGACGATCGCCAATTTTGGCGATTTGGATTTTTGGCGATTTGGATTTTTGGCGATTTGGATTTTTGGCGATTTGGATTTTTGGCGATCGCCAATTTTGGCGATTTGGATTTTTGGCGATTTGGATTTTTGGCGTTCGCCAATTTTGGCGATTTGGATTTTTGGCGTTCGCCAATTTTGGCGATTTGGATTTTTGGCGATCGCCAATTTTGGCGATTTGGATTTTTGGCGATTTGGATTTTTGGCGATTTGGTTTTTTGGCGATCGCCAATTTTGGCGATTTGGATTTTTGGCGATTTGGATTTTTGGCGATTTGGATTTTTGGCGATCGCCAACTTTGGCGATTTGGATTTTTGGCGATTTGGATTTTTGGCGATTTAGATTTTTGGCGATCGCCAATTTTGGCGATTTGGATTTTTGGCGATTTGGATTTTTGGCGATTTGGTTTTTTGGCGATTTGGATTTTTGACGATCGCCAATTTTGGCGATTTGGATTTTTGGCGATTTGGATTTTTGGCGATTTGGATTTTTGGCGATTTGGATTTTTGGCGATCGCCAATTTTGGCGATTTGGATTTTTGGCGATTTGGATTTTTGGCGTTCGCCAATTTTGGCGATTTGGATTTTTGGCGATCGCCAATTTTGGCGATTTGGATTTTTGGCGATTTGGATTTTTGGCGTTCGCCAATTTTGGCGATTTGGATTTTTGGCGATTTGGATTTTTGGCGATTTGGATTTTTGGCGATTTGGATTTTTGGCGATTTGGATTTTTGGCGATTTGGATTTTTGACGATCGCCAATTTTGGCGATTTGGATTTTTGGCGATTTGGATTTTTGGCGATTTGGATTTTTGGCGATTTGGATTTTTGGCGATCGCCAATTTTGGCGATTTGGATTTTTGGCGATCGCCAATTTTGGCGATTTGGATTTTTGGCGATTTGGATTTTTGGCGTTCGCCAATTTTGGCGATTTGGATTTTTGGCGTTCGCCAATTTTGGCGATTTGGATTTTTGGCGATCGCCAATTTTGGCGATTTGGATTTTTGGCGATTTGGATTTTTGGCGATTTGGTTTTTTGGCGATCGCCAATTTTGGCGATTTGGATTTTTGGCGATTTGGATTTTTGGCGATTTGGATTTTTGGCGATTTGGATTTTTGGCGATCGCCAACTTTGGCGATTTGGATTTTTGGCGATTTGGATTTTTGGCGATTTAGATTTTTGGCGATCGCCAATTTTGGCGATTTGGATTTTTGGCGATTTGGATTTTTGGCGTTCGCCAATTTTGGCGATTTGGATTTTTGGCGTTCGCCAATTTTCGCGATTTGGATTTTTGGCGATCGCCAATTTTGGCGATTTGGATTTTTGGCGATTTGGATTTTTGGCGTTCGCCAATTTTGGCGATTTGGATTTTTGGCGATTTGGATTTTTGGCGATTTGGATTTTTGGCGATTTGGATTTTTGGCGATTTGGATTTTTGACGATCGCCAATTTTGGCGATTTGGATTTTTGGCGATTTGGATTTTTGGCGATTTGGATTTTTGGCGATTTGGATTTTTGGCGATTTGGATTTTTGGCGTTCGCCAATTTTGGCGATTTGGATTTTTGGCGTTCGCCAATTTTGGCGATTTGGATTTTTGGCGATCGCCAATTTTGGCGATTTGGATTTTTGGCGATTTGGATTTTTGGCGATTTGGTTTTTTGGCGATCGCCAATTTTGGCGATTTGGATTTTTGGCGATTTGGATTTTTGGCGATTTGGATTTTTGGCGATCGCCAACTTTGGCGATTTGGATTTTTGGCGATTTGGATTTTTGGCGATTTAGATTTTTGGCGATCGCCAATTTTGGCGATTTGGATTTTTGGCGATTTGGATTTTTGGCGTTCGCCAATTTTGGCGATTTGGATTTTTGGCGTTCGCCAATTTTCGCGATTTGGATTTTTGGCGATCGCCAATTTTGGCGATTTGGATTTTTGGCGATTTGGATTTTTGGCGATTTGGTTTTTTGGCGATCGCCAATTTTGGCGATTTGGATTTTTGGCGATTTGGATTTTTGGCGATTTGGATTTTTGGCGATCGCCAATTTTGGCGATTTGGATTTTTGGCGATTTGGTTTTTTGGCGATTTGGATTTTTGGCGACCGCCAATTTTGGCGATTTGGATTTTTGGCGATTTGGTTTTTTGGCGATTTGGATTTTTGGCGACCGCCAATTTTGGCGATTTGGATTTTTGGCGGTCGCCAATTTTGGCGATTTGGATTTTTGGCGATTTGGATTTTTGGCGATTTGAATTTTTGGCGATTTGGATTTTTGGCGATTTGGTTTTTTGGCGATTTGGATTTTTGGCGATCGCCAATTTTGGCGATTTGGATTTTTGGCGATCGCCAATTTTGGCGATTTGGATTTTTGGCGATTTGGATTTTTGGCGATTTGGTTTTTTGGCGATCGCCAATTTTGGCGATTTGGATTTTTGGTGATTTGGATTTTTGGCGATCGCCAATTTTGGCGATTTGGATTTTTGGCGATTTGGATTTTTGGCGATTTGGATTTTTGGCGATTTGGATTTTTGGCGATTTGGATTTTTGGCGATTTGGATTTTTGGCGTTCGCCAATTTTGGCGATTTGGATTTTTGGCGTTCGCCAATTTTGGCGATTTGGATTTTTGGCGATCGCCAATTTTGGCGATTTGTATTTTTGGCGATTTGGATTTTTGGCGATTTGGTTTTTTGGCGATCGCCAATTTTGGCGATTTGGATTTTTGGCGATTTGGATTTTTGGCGATTTGGATTTTTGGCGATCGCCAACTTTGGCGATTTGGATTTTTGGCGATTTGGATTTTTGGCGATCGCCAATTTTGGCGATTTGGATTTTTGGCGATTTGGATTTTTGGCGATTTGGATTTTTGGCGATCGCCAATTTTGGCGATTTGGATTTTCGGCGATCGCCAATTTTGGCGATTTGGATTTTTGGCGATTTGGATTTTTGGCGATCGCCAATTTTGGCGATTTGGATTTTTGGCGATTTGGATTTTTGGCGATTTGGATTTTTGGCGATTTGGATTTTTGGCGATTTGGATTTTTGGCGTTCGCCAATTTTGGCGATTTGGATTTTTGGCGTTCGCCAATTTTGGCGATTTGGATTTTTGGCGATCGCCAATTTTGGCGATTTGTATTTTTGGCGATTTGGATTTTTGGCGATTTGGTTTTTTGGCGATCGCCAATTTTGGCGATTTGGATTTTTTGCGATTTGGATTTTTGGCGATTTGGATTTTTGGCGATCGCCAACTTTGGCGATTTGGATTTTTGGCGATTTGGTTTTTTGGCGATCGCCAATTTTGGCGATTTGGATTTTTGGCGATTTGGATTTTTGGCGATTTGGATTTTTGGCGATCGCCAATTTTGGCGATTTGGATTTTTGGCGATTTGGTTTTTTGGCGATTTGGATTTTTGGCGACCGCCAATTTTGGCGATTTGGATTTTTGGCGATTTGGTTTTTTGGCGATTTGGATTTTTGGCGACCGCCAATTTTGGCGATTTGGATTTTTGGCGGTCGCCAATTTTGGCGATTTGGATTTTTGGCGATTTGGATTTTTGGCGATTTGGATTTTTGGCGATTTGGATTTTTGGCGATTTGGTTTTTTGGCGATTTGGATTTTTGGCGATCGCCAATTTTGGCGATTTGGATTTTTGGCGATCGCCAATTTTGGCGATTTGGATTTTTGGCGATTTGGATTTTTGGCGATTTGGTTTTTTGGCGATCGCCAATTTTGGCGATTTGGATTTTTGGCGATTTGGATTTTTGGCGATCGCCAATTTTGGCGATTTGGATTTTTGGCGATTTGGATTTTTGGCGATTTGGATTTTTGGCGATTTGGATTTTTGGCGATTTGGATTTTTGGCGATTTGGATTTTTGGCGTTCGCCAATTTTGGCGATTTGGATTTTTGGCGTTCGCCAATTTTGGCGATTTGGATTTTTGGCGATCGCCAATTTTGGCGATTTGTATTTTTGGCGATTTGGATTTTTGGCGATTTGGATTTTTGGCGATTTGGATTTTTGGCGATTTGGATTTTTGGCGATTTGGATTTTTGGCGATCGCCAACTTTGGCGATTTGGATTTTTGGCGATTTGGATTTTTGGCGATCGCCAATTTTGGCGATTTGGATTTTTGGCGATTTGGATTTTTGGCGATTTGGATTTTTGGCGATCGCCAATTTTGGCGATTTGGATTTTTGGCGATCGCCAATTTTGGCGATTTGGATTTTTGGCGATCGCCAATTTTGGCGATTTGGATTTTTGGCGATTTGGATTTTTGGCGATCGCCAATTTTGGCGATTTGGATTTTTGGCGATTTGGATTTTTGGCAATTTGGATTTTTGGCGATTTGGATTTTTGGCGATTTGGATTTTTGGCGATTTGGATTTTTGGCGTTCGCCAATTTTGGCGATTTGGATTTTTGGCGTTCGCCAATTTTGGCGATTTGGATTTTTGGCGATCGCCAATTTTGGCGATTTGTATTTTTGGCGATTTGGATTTTTGGCGATTTGGTTTTTTGGCGATCGCCAATTTTGGCGATTTGGATTTTTTGCGATTTGGATTTTTGGCGATTTGGATTTTTGGCGATCGCCAACTTTGGCGATTTGGATTTTTGGCGATTTGGATTTTTGGCGATCGCCAATTTTGGCGATTTGGATTTTTGGCGATTTGGATTTTTGGCGATTTGGATTTTTGGCGATCGCCAATTTTGGCGATTTGGATTTTTGGCGATCGCCAATTTTGGCGATTTGGATTTTTGGCGATCGCCAATTTTGGCGATTTGGATTTTTGGCGATCGCCAATTTTGGCGATTTGGATTTTTGGCGATTTGGATTTTTGGCGATTTGGATTTTTGGCGATTTGGATTTTTGGCGATCGCCAATTTTGGCGATTTGGATTTTTGGCGATTTGGTTTTTTATCGATTTGGATTTTTGGCGACCGCCAATTTTGGCGATTTGGATTTTTGGCGATCGCCAATTTTGGCGATTTGGATTTTTGGCGATTTGGATTTTTGGCGATTTGGTTTTTTGGCGATCGAAAATTTTGGCGATTTGGATTTTTGGCGATTTGGATTTTTGGCGATTTGGATTTTTGGCGATCGCCAACTTTGGCGATTTGGATTTTTGGCGATTTGGATTTTTGGCGATCGCCAATTTTGGCGATTTGGATTTTTGGCGATTTGGATTTTTGGCGATTTGGATTTTTGGCGATCGCCAATTTTGGCGATTTGGATTTTTGGCGATCGCCAATTTTGGCGATTTGGATTTTTGGCGATCGCCAATTTTGTCGATTTGGATTTTTGGCGATTTGGATTTTTGGCGATTTGGATTTTTGGCGATTTGGATTTTTGGCGATTTGGATTTTTGGCGATTTGGATTTTTGGCGATCGCCAATTTTGGCGATTTGGATTTTTGGCGATTTGGATTTTTGGCGATTTGGATTTTTGGCGATCGCCAATTTTGGCGATTTGGATTTTTGGCGATTTGGATTTTTGGCGATTTGGATTTTTGGCGATCGCCAATTTTGGCGATTTGGATTTTTGGCGATTTGGATTTTTGGCGATTTGGATTTTTGGCGATTTGGATTTTTGGCGATTTGGATTTTTGGCGATTTGGATTTTTGGCGATTTGGATTTTTGGCGATTTGGTATTTTGGCGATTTGGATTTTTGGCGATCGCCAATTTTGGCGATTTGGATTTTTGGCGATCGCCAATTTTGGCGATTTGGATTTTTGGCGATTTGGATTTTTGGCGATTTGGTTTTTTGGCGATCGCCAATTTTGGCGATTTGGATTTTTGGCGATTTGGATTTTTGGCGATTTGGATTTTTGGCGATTTGGATTTTTGGCGATTTGGATTTTTGGCGATTTGGATTTTTGGCGATTTGGATTTTTGGCGATTTGGATTTTTGGCGATCGCCAATTTTGGCGATTTGGATTTTTGGCGATTTGGTTTTTGGCGATTTGGATTTTTGGCGACCGCCAATTTTGGCGATTTGGATTTTTGGCGATCGCCAATTTTGGCGATTTGGATTTTTGGCGATTTGGATTTTTGGCGATTTGGTTTTTTGGCGATTTGGATTTTTGGCGATCGCCAATTTTGGCGATTTGGATTTTTGGCGATCGCCAATTTTGGCGATTTGGATTTTTGGCGATTTGGATTTTTGGCGATTTGGATTTTTGGCGATTTGGATTTTTGGCGATTTGGATTTTTGGCGATTTGGATTTTTGGCGTTCGCCAATTTTGGCGATTTGGATTTTTGGCGTTCGCCAATTTTGGCGATTTGGATTTTTGGCGATCGCCAATTTTGGCGATTTGGATTTTTGGCGATTTGGATTTTTGGCGATTTGGTTTTTTGGCGATCGCCAATTTTCGCGATTTGGATTTTTGGCGATCGCCAATTTTGGCGATTTGGATTTTTGGCGATTTGGATTTTTGGCGATCGCCAACTTTGGCGATTTGGATTTTTGGCGATTTGGATTTTTGGCGATTTGGTTTTTTGGCGATCGCCAATTTTGGCGATTTGGATTTTTGGCGATTTGGATTTTTGGCGATTTGGATTTTTGGCGATCGCCAACTTTGGCGATTTGGATTTTTGGCGATTTGGATTTTTGGCGATTTAGATTTTTGGCGATCGCCAATTTTGGCGATTTGGATTTTTGGCGATTTGGATTTTTGGCGATCGCCAACTTTGGCGATTTGGATTTTTGGCGATTTGGATTTTTGGCGATTTGGTTTTTTGGCGATCGCCAATTTTGGCGATTTGGATTTTTGGCGTTCGCCAATTTTGGCGATTTGGATTTTTGGCGATCGCCAATTTTGGCGATTTGGATTTTTGGCGATTTGGATTTTTGGCGATTTGGTTTTTTGGCGATCGCCAATTTTCGCGATTTGGATTTTTGGCGATCGCCAATTTTGGCGATTTGGATTTTTGGCGATTTGGATTTTTGGCGATCGCCAACTTTGGCGATTTGGATTTTTGGCGATTTGGATTTTTGGCGATTTGGTTTTTTGGCGATCGCCAATTTTGGCGATTTGGATTTTTGGCGTTCGCCAATTTTGGCGATTTGGATTTTTGGCGATCGCCAATTTTGGCGATTTGGATTTTTGGCGATTTGGTTTTTTGGCGTTCGCCAATTTTGGCGATTTGGATTTTTGGCGATTTGGATTTTTGGCGATCGCCAACTTTGGCGATTTGGATTTTTGGCGATTTGGATTTTTGGCGATCGCCAATTTTGGCGATTTGGATTTTTGGCGATTTGGATTTTTGGCGATTTGGATTTTTGGCGATCGCCAATTTTGGCGATTTGGATTTTTGGCGATTTGGATTTTTGGCGATTTGGATTTTTGGCGATTTGGATTTTTGGCGATTTGGATTTTTGGCGATTTGGATTTTTGGCGATTTGGATTTTTGGCGATTTGGATTTTTGGCGTTCGCCAATTTTGGCGATTTGGATTTTTGGCGATTTGGATTTTTGGCGATTTGGATTTTTGGCGATTTGGATTTTTGGCGATTTGGATTTTTGGCGTTCGCCAATTTTGGCGATTTGGATTTTTGGCGATTTGGATTTTTGGCGATTTGGATTTTTGGCGATTTGGATTTTTGGCGTTCGCCAATTTTGGCGATTTGGATTTTTGGCGATTTGGATTTTTGGCGATCGCCAACTTTGGCGATTTGGATTTTTGGCGATTTGGATTTTTGGCGATCGCCAATTTTGGCGATTTGGATTTTTGGCGATTTGGATTTTTGGCGATTTGGATTTTTGGCGATCGCCAATTTTGGCGATTTGGATTTTTGGCGATTTGGATTTTTGGCGATTTGGATTTTTGGCGATCGCCAATTTTGGCGATTTGGATTTTTGGCGATTTGGTTTTTTGGCGATCGCCAATTTTGGCGATTTGGATTTTTGGCGATTTGGATTTTTGGCGATCGCCAATTTTGGCGATTTGGATTTTTGGCGATTTGGTTTTTTGGCGATTTGGATTTTTGGCGACCGCCAATTTGGCGATTTCGATTTTTGGCGATTTGGATTTTTGGCGATTTGGATTTTTGGCGATCGCCAATTTTGGCGATTTGGATTTTTGGCGACCGCCAATTTGGCGATTTCGATTTTTGGCGATTTGGATTTTTGGCGATTTGGATTTTTGGCGATCGCCAATTTTGGCGATTTGGATTTTTGGGGATCGCCAATTTTGGCGATTTGGATTTTTCGCGATTTGGATTTTTGGCGATTTGGTTTTTTGGCGATCGCCAATTTTGGCGATTTGGATTTTTGGCGATTTGGTTTTTTGGCGATTTGGATTTTTGGCGACCGCCAATTTTGGCGATTTGGATTTTTGGCGATCGCCAATTTTGGCGATTTGGATTTTTGGCGATTTGGATTTTTGGCGATTTGGATTTTTGGCGATTTGGATTTTTGGCGATTTGGATTTTTGGCGATTTGGATTTTTGGCGATTTGGATTTTTGGCGATCGCCAATTTTGGCGATTTGGATTTTTGGCGATTTGGATTTTTGGCGATTTGGATTTTTGGCGATCGCCAATTTTGGCGATTTGGATTTTTGGCGATCGCCAATTTTGGCGGTTTGGATTTTTGGCGATCGCCAATTTTGCGATTTGGATTTTTGGCGATCGCCAATTTTGGCGATTTGGATTTTTGGCGATTTGAATTTTTGGCGATTTGGATTTTTGGCGATTTGGATTTTTGGCGATTTGGATTTTTGGCGATTTGGATTTTTGGCGATTTGGTTTTTTGGCGATTTGGATTTTTGGCGACCGCCAATTTTGGCGATTTGGATTTTTGGCGATTTGGATTTTTGGCGATTTGGATTTTTGGCGATTTGGATTTTTGGCGATTTGGTTTTTTGGCGATTTGGATTTTTGGCGATCGCCAATTTTGGCGATTTGGATTTTTGGCGATCGCCAATTTTGGCGATTTGGATTTTTGGCGATTTGGATTTTTGGCGATTTGGTTTTTTGGCGATCGCCAATTTTGGCGATTTGGATTTTTGGCGATTTGGATTTTTGGCGATTTGGATTTTTGGCGACCGCCAATTTTGGCGATTTGGATTTTTGGCGATTTGGATTTTTGGCGATTTGGATTTTTGGCGATTTGGATTTTTGGCGATTTGGTTTTTTGGCGATTTGGATTTTTGGCGATCGCCAATTTTGGCGATTTGGATTTTTGGCGATTTGGATTTTTGGCGATTTGGTTTTTTGGCGATCGCCAATTTTGGCGATTTGGATTTTTGGCGATTTGGATTTTTGGCGATTTGGATTTTTGGCGATCGCCAATTTTGGCGATTTGGATTTTTGGCGATTTGGATTTTTGGCGATTTGGATTTTTGGCGATTTGGTTTTTTGGCGATCGCCAATTTTGGCGATTTGGATTTTTGGCGATTTGGATTTTTGGCGATTTGGATTTTTGGCGATTTGGATTTTTGGCGATTTGGATTTTTGGCGATCGCCAATTTTGGCGATTTGGATTTTTGGCGATTTGGATTTTTGGCGATCGCCAATTTTGGCGATTTGGATTTTTGGCGATTTGGATTTTTGGCGATTTGGTTTTTTGGCGATTTGGATTTTTGGCGACCGCCAATTTTGGCGATTTGGATTTTTGGCGATTTGGATTTTTGGCGATTTGGATTTTTGGCGATTTGGATTTTTGGCGATTTGGATTTTTGGCGATTTGGTTTTTTGGCGATCGCCAATTTTGGCGATTTGGATTTTTGGCGATTTGGATTTTTGGCGATTTGGATTTTTTTCGATTTGGATTTTTGGCGATTTGGATTTTTGGCGATCGCCAATTTTGGCGATTTGGATTTTTGGCGATTTGGATTTTTGGCGATTTGGATTTTTGGCGATCGCCAATTTTGGCGATTTGGATTTTTGGCGATTTGGATTTTTGGCGATTTGGATTTTTGGCGATTTGGATTTTTGGCGATTTGGATTTTTGGCGATTTGGATTTTTGGCGATTTGGTTTTTTGGCGATCGCCAATTTTGGCGATTTGGATTTTTGGCGATTTGGATTTTTGGCGATTTGGATTTTTGGCGACCGCCAATTTTGGCGATTTGGATTTTTGGCGATTTGGATTTTTGGCGATTTGGATTTTTGGCGATTTGGATTTTTGGCGATTTGGTTTTTTGGCGATTTGGATTTTTGGCGATCGCCAATTTTGGCGATTTGGATTTTTGGCGATTTGGATTTTTGGCGATTTGGTTTTTTGGCGATCGCCAATTTTGGCGATTTGGATTTTTGGCGATTTGGATTTTTGGCGATTTGGATTTTTGGCGATCGCCAATTTTGGCGATTTGGATTTTTGGCGATTTGGATTTTTGGCGATTTGGATTTTTGGCGATTTGGTTTTTTGGCGATCGCCAATTTTGGCGATTTGGATTTTTGGCGATTTGGATTTTTGGCGATTTGGATTTTTGGCGATTTGGATTTTTGGCGATTTGGATTTTTGGCGATCGCCAATTTTGGCGATTTGGATTTTTGGCGATTTGGATTTTTGGCGATCGCCAATTTTGGCGATTTGGATTTTTGGCGATTTGGATTTTTGGCGATTTGGTTTTTTGGCGATTTGGATTTTTGGCGACCGCCAATTTTGGCGATTTGGATTTTTGGCGATTTGGATTTTTGGCGATTTGGATTTTTGGCGATTTGGATTTTTGGCGATTTGGATTTTTGGCGATTTGGTTTTTTGGCGATCGCCAATTTTGGCGATTTGGATTTTTGGCGATTTGGATTTTTGGCGATTTGGATTTTTTTCGATTTGGATTTTTGGCGATTTGGATTTTTGGCGATCGCCAATTTTGGCGATTTGGATTTTTGGCGATTTGGATTTTTGGCGATTTGGATTTTTGGCGATCGCCAATTTTGGCGATTTGGATTTTTGGCGATTTGGATTTTTGGCGATTTGGATTTTTGGCGATTTGGATTTTTGGCGATTTGGATTTTTGGCGATTTGGATTTTTGGCGATCGCCAATTTTGGCGATTTGGATTTTTGGCGATTTGGATTTTTGGCGATTTGGATTTTTGGCGATTTGGATTTTTGGCGATCGCCAATTTTGGCGATTTGGATTTTTGGCGATTTGGAATTTTGGCGATTTGGATTTTTGGCGATTTGGATTTTTGGCGATTTGGATTTTTGGCGATCGCCAATTTTGGCGATTTGGATTTTTGGCGATTTGGATTTTTGGCGATTTGGATTTTTGGCGATTTGGATTTTTGGCGATCGCCAATTTTGGCGATTTGGATTTTTGGCGATTTGGTTTTTTGGCGATTTGGATTTTTGGCGACCGCCAATTTTGGCGATTTGGATTTTTGGCGATTTGGATTTTTGGCGATTTGGATTTTTGGCGATTTGGATTTTTGGCGATTTGGATTTTTGGCGATTTGGTTTTTTGGCGATCGCCAATTTTGGCGATTTGGATTTTTGGCGATTTGGATTTTTGGCGATTTGGATTTTTGGCGATTTGGATTTTTGGCGATCGCCAATTTTGGCGATTTGGATTTTTGGCGATTTGGTTTTTTGGCGATCGCCAATTTTGGCGATTTGGATTTTTGGCGATTTGGTTTTTTGGCGATTTGGATTTTTGGCGACCGCCAATTTTGGCGATTTGGATTTTTGGCGATCGCCAATTTTGGCGATTTGGATTTTTGGCGATTTGGATTTTTGGCGATTTGGATTTTTGGCGATTTGGATTTTTGGCGATTTGGATTTTTGGCGATTTGGATTTTTGGCGATTTGGATTTTTGGCGATCGCCAATTTTGGCGATTTGGATTTTTGGCGATTTGGATTTTTGGCGATTTGGATTTTTGGCGATCGCCAATTTTGGCGATTTGGATTTTTGGCGATCGCCAATTTTGGCGGTTTGGATTTTTGGCGATCGCCAATTTTGCGATTTGGATTTTTGGCGATCGCCAATTTTGGCGATTTGGATTTTTGGCGATTTGGATTTTTGGCGATTTGGATTTTTGGCGATTTGGATTTTTGGCGATTTGGATTTTTGGCGATTTGGATTTTTGGCGATTTGGTTTTTTGGCGATTTGGATTTTTGGCGACCGCCAATTTTGGCGATTTGGATTTTTGGCGATTTGGATTTTTGGCGATTTGGATTTTTGGCGATTTGGATTTTTGGCGATTTGGTTTTTTGGCGATTTGGATTTTTGGCGATCGCCAATTTTGGCGATTTGGATTTTTGGCGATCGCCAATTTTGGCGATTTGGATTTTTGGCGATTTGGATTTTTGGCGATTTGGTTTTTTGGCGATCGCCAATTTTGGCGATTTGGATTTTTGGCGATTTGGATTTTTGGCGATTTGGATTTTTGGCGACCGCCAATTTTGGCGATTTGGATTTTTGGCGATTTGGATTTTTGGCGATTTGGATTTTTGGCGATTTGGATTTTTGGCGATTTGGTTTTTTGGCGATTTGGATTTTTGGCGATCGCCAATTTTGGCGATTTGGATTTTTGGCGATTTGGATTTTTGGCGATTTGGTTTTTTGGCGATCGCCAATTTTGGCGATTTGGATTTTTGGCGATTTGGATTTTTGGCGATTTGGATTTTTGGCGATCGCCAATTTTGGCGATTTGGATTTTTGGCGATTTGGATTTTTGGCGATTTGGATTTTTGGCGATTTGGTTTTTTGGCGATCGCCAATTTTGGCGATTTGGATTTTTGGCGATTTGGATTTTTGGCGATTTGGATTTTTGGCGATTTGGATTTTTGGCGATTTGGATTTTTGGCGATCGCCAATTTTGGCGATTTGGATTTTTGGCGATTTGGATTTTTGGCGATCGCCAATTTTGGCGATTTGGATTTTTGGCGATTTGGATTTTTGGCGATTTGGTTTTTTGGCGATTTGGATTTTTGGCGACCGCCAATTTTGGCGATTTGGATTTTTGGCGATTTGGATTTTTGGCGATTTGGATTTTTGGCGATTTGGATTTTTGGCGATTTGGATTTTTGGCGATTTGGTTTTTTGGCGATCGCCAATTTTGGCGATTTGGATTTTTGGCGATTTGGATTTTTGGCGATTTGGATTTTTTTCGATTTGGATTTTTGGCGATTTGGATTTTTGGCGATCGCCAATTTTGGCGATTTGGATTTTTGGCGATTTGGATTTTTGGCGATTTGGATTTTTGGCGATCGCCAATTTTGGCGATTTGGATTTTTGGCGATTTGGATTTTTGGCGATTTGGATTTTTGGCGATTTGGTTTTTTGGCGATTTGGTTTTTTGGCGACCGCCAATTTTGGCGATTTGGATTTTTGGCGATTTGGATTTTTGGCGATTTGGATTTTTGGCGATTTGGATTTTTGGCGATTTGGATTTTTGGCGATTTGGATTTTTGGCGATTTGGATTTTTGGAGATTTGGATTTTTGGCGATCGCCAATTTTGGCGATTTGGATTTTTGGCGATTTGGATTTTTGGCGATTTGGATTTTTGGCGATTTGGTTTTTTGGCGATCGCCAATTTTGGCGATTTGGATTTTTGGCGATTTGGATTTTTGGCGATTTGGATTTTTTTCGATTTGGATTTTTGGCGATTTGGATTTTTGGCGATCGCCAATTTTGGCGATTTGGATTTTTGGCGATTTGGATTTTTGGCGATTTGGATTTTTGGCGATCGCCAATTTTGGCGATTTGGATTTTTGGCGATTTGGATTTTTGGCGATTTGGATTTTTGGCGATTTGGTTTTTTGGCGATTTGGTTTTTTGGCGACCGCCAATTTTGGCGATTTGGATTTTTGGCGATTTGGATTTTTGGCGATTTGGATTTTTGGCGATTTGGATTTTTGGCGATTTGGATTTTTGGCGATTTGGATTTTTGGCGATTTGGTTTTTTGGCGATTTGGATTTTTGGCGACCGCCAATTTTGGCGATTTGGATTTTTGGCGATTTGGATTTTTGGCGATTTGGATTTTTGGCGATTTGGATTTTTGGCGATTTGGTTTTTTGGCGATTTGGATTTTTGGCGATCGCCAATTTTGGCGATTTGGATTTTTGGCGATCGCCAATTTTGGCGATTTGGATTTTTGGCGATTTGGATTTTTGGCGATTTGGTTTTTTGGCGATCGCCAATTTTGGCGATTTGGATTTTTGGCGATTTGGATTTTTGGCGATTTGGATTTTTGGCGACCGCCAATTTTGGCGATTTGGATTTTTGGCGATTTGGATTTTTGGCGATTTGGATTTTTGGCGATTTGGATTTTTGGCGATTTGGTTTTTTGGCGATTTGGATTTTTGGCGATCGCCAATTTTGGCGATTTGGATTTTTGGCGATTTGGATTTTTGGCGATTTGGTTTTTTGGCGATCGCCAATTTTGGCGATTTGGATTTTTGGCGATTTGGATTTTTGGCGATTTGGATTTTTGGCGATCGCCAATTTTGGCGATTTGGATTTTTGGCGATTTGGATTTTTGGCGATTTGGATTTTTGGCGATTTGGTTTTTTGGCGATCGCCAATTTTGGCGATTTGGATTTTTGGCGATTTGGATTTTTGGCGATTTGGATTTTTGGCGATTTGGATTTTTGGCGATTTGGATTTTTGGCGATCGCCAATTTTGGCGATTTGGATTTTTGGCGATTTGGATTTTTGGCGATCGCCAATTTTGGCGATTTGGATTTTTGGCGATTTGGATTTTTGGCGATTTGGTTTTTTGGCGATTTGGATTTTTGGCGACCGCCAATTTTGGCGATTTGGATTTTTGGCGATTTGGATTTTTGGCGATTTGGATTTTTGGCGATTTGGATTTTTGGCGATTTGGATTTTTGGCGATTTGGTTTTTTGGCGATCGCCAATTTTGGCGATTTGGATTTTTGGCGATTTGGATTTTTGGCGATTTGGATTTTTTTCGATTTGGATTTTTGGCGATTTGGATTTTTGGCGATCGCCAATTTTGGCGATTTGGATTTTTGGCGATTTGGATTTTTGGCGATTTGGATTTTTGGCGATCGCCAATTTTGGCGATTTGGATTTTTGGCGATTTGGATTTTTGGCGATTTGGATTTTTGGCGATTTGGTTTTTTGGCGATTTGGTTTTTTGGCGACCGCCAATTTTGGCGATTTGGATTTTTGGCGATTTGGATTTTTGGCGATTTGGATTTTTGGCGATTTGGATTTTTGGCGATTTGGATTTTTGGCGATTTGGATTTTTGGCGATTTGGATTTTTGGCGATTTGGATTTTTGGCGATCGCCAATTTTGGCGATTTGGATTTTTGGCGATTTGGATTTTTGGCGATTTGGATTTTTGGCGATTTGGTTTTTTGGCGATCGCCAATTTTGGCGATTTGGATTTTTGGCGATTTGGATTTTTGGCGATTTGGATTTTTTTCGATTTGGATTTTTGGCGATTTGGATTTTTGGCGATCGCCAATTTTGGCGATTTGGATTTTTGGCGATTTGGATTTTTGGCGATTTGGATTTTTGGCGATCGCCAATTTTGGCGATTTGGATTTTTGGCGATTTGGATTTTTGGCGATTTGGATTTTTGGCGATTTGGTTTTTTGGCGATTTGGTTTTTTGGCGACCGCCAATTTTGGCGATTTGGATTTTTGGCGATTTGGATTTTTGGCGATTTGGATTTTTGGCGATTTGGATTTTTGGCGATTTGGATTTTTGGCGATTTGGATTTTTGGCGATTTGGATTTTTGGCGATTTGGATTTTTGGCGATTTGGATTTTTGGCGATTTGGTTTTTTGGCGATTTGGATTTTTGGCGATCGCCAATTTTGGCGATTTGGATTTTTGGCGATTTGGATTTTTGGCGATTTGGATTTTTGGCGATTTGGATTTTTGGCGATCGCCAATTTTGGCGATTTGGATTTTTGGCGATTTGGTTTTTTGGCGATTTGGATTTTTGGCGACCGCCAATTTTGGCGATTTGGATTTTTGGCGATTTGGATTTTTGGCGATTTGGATTTTTGGCGATTTGGATTTTTGGCGATTTGGATTTTTGGCGATTTGGATTTTTGGCGATCGCCAATTTTGGCGATTTGGATTTTTGGCGATTTGGATTTTTGGCGATTTGGATTTTTGGCGATCGCCAATTTTGGCGATTTGGATTTTTGGCGATTTGGATTTTTGGCGATTTGGTTTTTTGGCGATTTGGATTTTTGGCGACCGCCAATTTTGGCGATTTGGATTTTTGGCGATTTGGATTTTTGGCGATTTGGATTTTTGGCGATTTGGATTTTTGGCGATTTGGATTTTTGGCGATTTGGTTTTTTGGCGATCGCCAATTTTGGCGATTTGGATTTTTGGCGATTTGGATTTTTGGCGATTTGGATTTTTGGCGATTTGGATTTTTGGCGATTTGGATTTTTGGCGATCGCCAATTTTGGCGATTTGGATTTTTGGCGATTTGGATTTTTGGCGATTTGGATTTTTGGCGATCGCCAATTTTGGCGATTTGGATTTTTGGCGATTTGGTTTTTTGGCGACTTGGATTTTTGGCGACCGCCAATTTTGGCGATTTGGATTTTTGGCGATTTGGATTTTTGGCGATTTGGATTTTTGGCGATTTGGATTTTTGGCGATTTGGATTTTTGGCGATTTGGTTTTTTGGCGATCGCCAATTTTGGCGATTTGAATTTTTGGCGATTTGGATTTTTGGCGATTTGGATTTTTGGCGATCGCCAATTTTGGCGATTTGGATTTTTGGCGATTTGGTTTTTTGGCGATTTGGATTTTTGGCGATTTGGATTTTTGGCGATTTGGATTTTTGGCGATTTGGATTTTTGGCGATTTGGATTTTTGGCGATTTGGATTTTTGGCGATCGCCAATTTTGGCGATTTGGATTTTTGGCGATCGCCAATTTTGGCGATTTGGATTTTTGGCGATTTGGATTTTTGGCGATTTGGATTTTTGGCGATCGCCAATTTTGGCGATTTGGATTTTTGGCGATTTGGATTTTTGGCGATTTGGATTTTTGGCGATTTGGATTTTTGGCGATTTGGTTTTTTGGCGATTTGGATTTTTGGCGACCGCCAATTTTGGCGATTTGGATTTTTGGCGATTTGGATTTTTGGCGATTTGGATTTTTGGCGATTTGGATTTTTGGCGATTTGGATTTTTGGCGATTTGGATTTTTGGCGATCGCCAATTTTGGCGATTTGGTTTTTTGGCGATCGCCAATTTTGGCGATTTGGATTTTTGGCGATTTGGTTTTTTGGCGATTTGGATTTTTGGCGACCGCCAATTTTGGCGATTTGGATTTTTGGCGATTTGGATTTTTGGCGATTTGGATTTTTGGCGATTTGGATTTTTGGCGATTTGGATTTTTGGCGATCGCCAATTTTGGCGATTTGGATTTTTGGCGATCGCCAATTTTGGCGATTTGGATTTTTGGCGATCGCCAATTTTGGCGATTTGGATTTTTGGCGATCGCCAATTTTGGCGATTTGGATTTTTGGCGATCGCCAATTTTGCGATTTGGATTTTTGGCGATCGCCAATTTTGGCGATTTGGATTTTTGGCGATTTGGATTTTTGGCGATTTGGATTTTTGGCGATTTGGATTTTTGGCGATTTGGGTTTTTGGCGATATGGATTTTTGGCGATTTGGATTTTTGGCGATTTGGTTTTTTGGCGATTTGGATTTTTGGCGACCGCCAATTTTGGCGATTTGGATTTTTGGCGATCGCCAATTTTGGCGATTTGGATTTTTGGCGACCGCCAATTTTGGCGATTTGGATTTTTGGCGATCGCCAATTTTGGCGATTTGGATTTTTGGCGATTTGGATTTTTGGCGATTTGGATTTTTGGCGATTTGGATTTTTGGCGATTTGGATTTTTGGCGATCGCCAATTTTGGCGATTTGGATTTTTGGCGATCGCCAATTTTGGCGATTTGGATTTTTGGCGATTTGGATTTTTGGCGATTTGGATTTTTGGCGATTTGGATTTTTGGCGATCGCCAATTTTGGCGATTTGGATTTTTGGCGATTTGGATTTTTGGCGATTTGGTTTTTTGGCGATCGCCAATTTTGGCGATTTGGATTTTTGGCGATTTGGATTTTTGGCGATCGCCAATTTTGGCGATTTGGATTTTTGGCGATTTGGATTTTTGGCGATTTGGATTTTTGGCGATTTGGATTTTTGGCGATTTGGTTTTTTGGCGATTTGGATTTTTGGCGATCGCCAATTTTGGCGATTTGGATTTTTGGCGATCGCCAATTTTGGCGATTTGGATTTTTGGCGATTTGGATTTTTGGCGATTTGGTTTTTTGGCGATCGCCAATTTTGGCGATTTGGATTTTTGGCGATCGCCAATTTTGGCGATTTGGATTTTTGGCGATTTGGATTTTTGGCGATTTGGATTTTTGGCGATTTGGATTTTTGGCGATTTGGTTTTTTGGCGATTTGGATTTTTGGCGATCGCCAATTTTGGCGATTTGGATTTTTGGCGATCGCCAATTTTGGCGATTTGGATTTTTGGCGATTTGGATTTTTGGCGATTTGGATTTTTGGCGATCGCCAATTTTGGCGATTTGGATTTTTGGCGATTTGGATTTTTGGCGATTTGGATTTTTGGCGATTTGGATTTTTGGCGATCGCCAATTTTGGCGATTTGGATTTTTGGCGATTTGGATTTTTGGCGATTTGGATTTTTGGCGATCGCCAATTTTGGCGATTTGGATTTTTGGCGATCGCCAATTTTGGCGATTTGGATTTTTGGCGATCGCCAATTTTGGCGATTTGGATTTTTGGCGATCGCCAATTTTGGCGATTTGGATTTTTGGCGATCGCCAATTTTGCGATTTGGATTTTTGGCGATCGCCAATTTTGGCGATTTGGATTTTTGGCGATTTGGATTTTTGGCGATTTGGATTTTTGGCGATTTGGATTTTTGGCGATTTGGGTTTTTGGCGATATGGATTTTTGGCGATTTGGATTTTTGGCGATTTGGTTTTTTGGCGATTTGGATTTTTGGCGACCGCCAATTTTGGCGATTTGGATTTTTGGCGATCGCCAATTTTGGCGATTTGGATTTTTGGCGACCGCCAATTTTGGCGATTTGGATTTTTGGCGATCGCCAATTTTGGCGATTTGGATTTTTGGCGATTTGGATTTTTGGCGATTTGGATTTTTGGCGATTTGGATTTTTGGCGATTTGGATTTTTGGCGACCGCCAATTTTGGCGATTTGGATTTTTGGCGATCGCCAATTTTGGCGATTTGGATTTTTGGCGATTTGGATTTTTGGCGATTTGGATTTTTGGCGATTTGGATTTTTGGCGATCGCCAATTTTGGCGATTTGGATTTTTGGCGATTTGGATTTTTGGCGATTTGGATTTTTGGCGATTTGGTTTTTTGGCGATCGCCAATTTTGGCGATTTGGATTTTTGGCGATTTGGATTTTTGGCGATCGCCAATTTTGGCGATTTGGATTTTTGGCGATTTGGATTTTTGGCGATTTGGATTTTTGGCGATTTGGTTTTTTGGCGATTTGGATTTTTGGCGATCGCCAATTTTGGCGATTTGGATTTTTGGCGATCGCCAATTTTGGCGATTTGGATTTTTGGCGATTTGGATTTTTGGCGATTTGGTTTTTTGGCGATCGCCAATTTTGGCGATTTGGATTTTTGGCGATTTGGTTTTTTGGCGATTTGGATTTTTGGCGACCGCCAATTTTGGCGATTTGGATTTTTGGCGATTTGGATTTTTGGCGATTTGGATTTTTGGCGATTTGGTTTTTTGGCGATTTGGATTTTTGGCGATCGCCAATTTTGGCGATTTGGATTTTTGGCGATCGCCAATTTTGGCGATTTGAATTTTTGGCGATTTGGATTTTTGGCGATTTGGTTTTTTGGCGATCGCCAATTTTGGCGATTTGGATTTTTGGCGATTTGGATTTTTGGCGATTTGGATTTTTGGCGATCGCCAATTTTGGCGATTTGGATTTTTGGCGATTTGGATTTTTGGCGATTTGGATTTTTGGCGATCGCCAATTTTGGCGATTTGGATTTTTGGCGATTTGGATTTTTGGCGATTTGGTTTTTTGGCGATTTGGATTTTTGGCGACCGCCAATTTTGGCGATTTGGATTTTTGGCGATTTGGATTTTTGGCGATTTGGATTTTTGGCGATTTGGATTTTTGGCGATTTGGTTTTTTGGCGATCGCCAATTTTGGCGATTTGGATTTTTGGCGATTTGGATTTTTGGCGATTTGGATTTTTGGCGATTTGGATTTTTGGCGATCGCCAATTTTGGCGATTTGGTTTTTTGGCGATCGCCAATTTTGGCGATTTGGATTTTTGGCGATTTGGATTTTTGGCGATTTGGTTTTTTGGCGATCGCCAATTTTGGCGATTTGGATTTTTGGCGATTTGGATTTTTGGCGACCGCCAATTTTGGCGATTTGGATTTTTGGCGATTTGGATTTTTGGCGATTTGGATTTTTGGCGATTTGGATTTTTGGCGATTTGGATTTTTGGCGATTTGGTTTTTTGGCGATCGCCAATTTTGGCGATTTGGATTTTTGGCGATTTGGATTTTTGGCGATTTGGATTTTTGGCGATTTGGATTTTTGGCGATCGCCAATTTTGGCGATTTGGATTTTTGGCGATTTGGATTTTTGGCGATTTGGATTTTTGGCGATTTGGATTTTTGGCGATTTGGATTTTTGGCGATCGCCAATTTTGGCGATTTGGATTTTTGGCGCTTTGGATTTTTGGCGATTTGGATTTTTGGCGATTTGGATTTTTGGCGATTTGGATTTTTGGCGATTTGGTTTTTTGGCGATCGCCAATTTTGGCGATTTGGATTTTTGGCGATCGCCAATTTTGGCGATTTGGATTTTTGGCGATTTGGATTTTTGGCGATTTGGTTTTTTGGCGATCGCCAATTTTGGCGATTTGGATTTTTGGCGATCGCCAATTTTGGCGATTTGGATTTTTGGCGATTTGGATTTTTGGCGATTTGGATTTTTGGCGATTTGGTTTTTTGGCGATCGCCAATTTTGGCGATTTGGATTTTTGGCGATCGCCAAATTTGGCGATTTGGATTTTTGGCGATCGCCAATTTTGGCGATTTGGATTTTTGGCGATTTGGATTTTTGGCGATTTGGATTTTTGGCGATTTGGTTTTTTGGCGATTTGGATTTTTGGCGATCGCCAATTTTGGCGATTTGGATTTTTGGCGATCGCCAAATTTGGCGATTTGGATTTTTGGCGTTTTGGATTTTTGGCGATTTGGTTTTTTGGCGATCGCCAATTTTGGCGATTTGGATTTTTGGCGATTTGGATTTTTGGCGATTTGGATTTTTGGCGATTTGGATTTTTGGCGATCGCCAATTTTGGCGATTTGGATTTTTGGCGATTTGGATTTTTGGCGATTTGGATTTTTGGCGATTTGGTTTTTTGGCGATCGCCAATTTTGGCGATTTGGATTTTTGGCGTTTTGGATTTTTGGCGATTTGGTTTTTTGGCGATCGCCAATTTTGGCGATTTGGATTTTTGGCGATTTGGATTTTTGGCGATTTGGATTTTTGGCGATTTGGATTTTTGGCGATTTGGATTTTTGGCGATCGCCAATTTTGGCGATTTGGATTTTTGGCGCTTTGGATTTTTGGCGATTTGGATTTTTGGCGATTTGGATTTTTGGCGATTTGGATTTTTGGCGATTTGGTTTTTTGGCGATCGCCAATTTTGGCGATTTGGATTTTTGGCGATCGCCAATTTTGGCGATTTGGATTTTTGGCGATTTGGATTTTTGGCGATTTGGTTTTTTGGCGATCGCCAATTTTGGCGATTTGGATTTTTGGCGATCGCCAATTTTGGCGATTTGGATTTTTGGCGATTTGGATTTTTGGCGATTTGGATTTTTGGCGATTTGGTTTTTTGGCGATTTGGATTTTTGGCGATCGCCAATTTTGGCGATTTGGATTTTTGGCGATCGCCAAATTTGGCGATTTGGATTTTTGGCGTTTTGGATTTTTGGCGATTTGGTTTTTTGGCGATCGCCAATTTTGGCGATTTGGATTTTTGGCGATTTGGATTTTTGGCGATTTGGATTTTTGGCGATTTGGATTTTTGGCGATCGCCAATTTTGGCGATTTGGATTTTTGGCGATTTGGATTTTTGGCGATTTGGATTTTTGGCGATTTGGTTTTTTGGCGATCGCCAATTTTGGCGATTTGGATTTTTGGCGTTTTGGATTTTTGGCGATTTGGTTTTTTGGCGATCGCCAATTTTGGCGATTTGGATTTTTGGCGATTTGGATTTTTGGCGATTTGGATTTTTGGCGATTTGGATTTTTGGCGATTTGGATTTTTGGCGATCGCCAATTTTGGCGATTTGGATTTTTGGCGCTTTGGATTTTTGGCGATTTGGATTTTTGGCGATTTGGATTTTTGGCGATTTGGATTTTTGGCGATTTGGTTTTTTGGCGATCGCCAATTTTGGCGATTTGGATTTTTGGCGATCGCCAATTTTGGCGATTTGGATTTTTGGCGATTTGGATTTTTGGCGATTTGGTTTTTTGGCGATCGCCAATTTTGGCGATTTGGATTTTTGGCGATCGCCAATTTTGGCGATTTGGATTTTTGGCGATTTGGATTTTTGGCGATTTGGATTTTTGGCGATTTGGTTTTTTGGCGATCGCCAATTTTGGCGATTTGGATTTTTGGCGATCGCCAAATTTGGCGATTTGGATTTTTGGCGATCGCCAATTTTGGCGATTTGGATTTTTGGCGATTTGGATTTTTGGCGATTTGGATTTTTGGCGATTTGGTTTTTTGGCGATTTGGATTTTTGGCGATCGCCAATTTTGGCGATTTGGATTTTTGGCGATCGCCAAATTTGGCGATTTGGATTTTTGGCGTTTTGGATTTTTGGCGATTTGGTTTTTTGGCGATCGCCAATTTTGGCGATTTGGATTTTTGGCGATTTGGATTTTTGGCGATTTGGATTTTTGGCGATTTGGATTTTTGGCGATCGCCAATTTTGGCGATTTGGATTTTTGGCGATTTGGATTTTTGGCGATTTGGATTTTTGGCGATTTGGTTTTTTGGCGATCGCCAATTTTGGCGATTTGGATTTTTGGCGTTTTGGATTTTTGGCGATTTGGTTTTTTGGCGATCGCCAATTTTGGCGATTTGGATTTTTGGCGATTTGGATTTTTGGCGATTTGGATTTTTGGCGATTTGGATTTTTGGCGATCGCCAATTTTGGCGATTTGGATTTTTGGCGATTTGGATTTTTGGCGATTTGGTTTTTTGGCGATTTGGATTTTTGGCGACCGCCAATTTTGGCGATTTGGATTTTTGGCGATTTGGATTTTTGGCGATTTGGATTTTTGGCGATTTGGATTTTTGGCGATTTGGATTTTTGGCGATTTGGTTTTTTGGCGATCGCCAATTTTGGCGATTTGGATTTTTGGCGATTTGGATTTTTGGCGATTTGGATTTTTGGCGATTTGGATTTTTGGCGATCGCCAATTTTGGCGATTTGGATTTTTGGCGATTTGGATTTTTGGCGATTTGGATTTTTGGCGATTTGGATTTTTGGCGATCGCCAATTTTGGCGATTTGGATTTTTGGCGATTTGGTTTTTTGGCGATTTGGATTTTTGGCGACCGCCAATTTTGGCGATTTGGATTTTTGGCGATTTGGATTTTTGGCGATTTGGATTTTTGGCGATTTGGATTTTTGGCGATTTGGTTTTTTGGCGATTTGGATTTTTGGCGATCGCCAATTTTGGCGATTTGGATTTTTGGCGATCGCCAATTTTGGCGATTTGGATTTTTGGCGATTTGGATTTTTGGCGATTTGGATTTTTGGCGATTTGGATTTTTGGCGATTTGGATTTTTGGCGATCGCCATTTTTGGCGATTTGGATTTTTGGCGATCGCCAATTTTGGCGATTTGGATTTTTGGCGATTTGGATTTTTGGCGATTTGGATTCTTGGCGATTTGGATTTTTGGCGATCGCCAATTTTGGCGATTTGGATTTTTGGCGATTTGGATTTTTGGCGATTTGGATTTTTGGCGATCGCCAATTTTGGCGATTTGGATTTTTGGCGATTTGGTTTTTTGGCGATTTGGATTTTTGGCGATTTGGATTTTTGGCGATTTGGATTTTTGGCGATTTGGTTTTTTGGCGATCGCCAATTTTGGCGATTTGGATTTTTGGCGATTTGGATTTTTGGCGATTTGGATTTTTGGCGATCGCCAATTTTGGCGATTTGGTTTTTTGGCGATCGCCAATTTTGGCGATTTGGATTTTTGGCGATTTGGATTTTTGGCGATTTGGATTTTTGGCGATTTGGATTTTTGGCGATTTGGATTTTTGGCGATTTGGATTTTTGGCGATTTGGTTTTTTGGCGATCGCCAATTTTGGCGATTTGGATTTTTGGCGATTTGGATTTTTGGCGATTTGGATTTTTGGCGATTTGGTTTTTTGGCGATCGCCAATTTTGGCGATTTGGATTTTTGGCGATTTGGTTTTTTGGCGATTTGGATTTTTGGCGACCGCCAATTTTGGCGATTTGGATTTTTGGCGATCGCCAATTTTGGCGATTTGGATTTTTGGCGATTTGGATTTTTGGCGATTTGGATTTTTGGCGATTTGGTTTTTTGGCGACTTGGATTTTTGGCGATCGCCAATTTTGGCGATTTGGATTTTTGGCGATCGCCAATTTTGGCGATTTGGATTTTTGGCGATTTGGATTTTTGGCGATTTGGATTTTTGGCGATTTGGATTTTTGGCGATTTGGATTTTTGGCGATTTGGATTTTTGGCGATCGCCAATTTTGGCGATTTGGATTTTTGGCGATTTGGTTTTTTGGCGATTTGGATTTTTGGCGACCGCCAATTTTGGCGATTTGGATTTTTGGCGATTTGGATTTTTGGCGATTTGGATTTTTGGCGATTTGGATTTTTGGCGATTTGGATTTTTGGCGATTTGGATTTTTGGCGATCGCCAATTTTGGCGATTTGGATTTTTGGCGATTTGGTTTTTTGGCGATTTGGATTTTTGGCGACCGCCAATTTTGGCGATTTGGATTTTTGGCGATTTGGATTTTTGGCGATTTGGATTTTTGGCGATTTGGATTTTTGGCGATTTGGATTTTTGGCGATTTGGTTTTTTGGCGATCGCCAATTTTGGCGATTTGGATTTTTGGCGATTTGGATTTTTGGCGATCGCCAATTTTGGCGATTTGGATTTTTGGTGATTTGGATTTTTGGCGATTTGGATTTTTGGCGATCGCCAATTTTGGCGATTTGGATTTTTGGCGATTTGGATTTTTGGCGATTTGGTTTTTTGGCGATTTGGATTTTTGGCGACCGCCAATTTTGGCGATTTGGATTTTTGGCGATTTGGATTTTTGGCGATTTGGATTTTTGGCGACCGCCAATTTTGGCGATTTGGATTTTTGGCGATTTGGATTTTTGGCGATTTGGATTTTTGGCGATTTGGATTTTTGGCGATCGGATTTTTGGCGATTTGGATTTTTGGCGATTTGGATTTTTGGCGATTTGGATTTTTGGCGATTTGGATTTTTGGCGATTTGGATTTTTGGCGATTTGGATTTTTGGCGATTTGGATTTTTGGCGATTTGGTTTTTTGGCGATCGCCAATTTTGGCGATTTGGATTTTTGGCGATTTGGATTTTTGGCGATTTGGATTTTTGGCGATCGCCAATTTTGGCGATTTGGATTTTTGGCGATTTGGATTTTTGGCGATTTGGATTTTTGGCGATTTGGTTTTTTGGCGACTTGGATTTTTGGCGATTTGGTTTTTTGGCGATCGCCAATTTTGGCGATTTGGATTTTTGGCGATTTGGATTTTTGGCGATCGCCAATTTTGGCGATTTGGATTTTTGGTGATTTGGATTTTTGGCGATTTGGATTTTTGGCGATCGCCAGTTTTGGCGATTTGGATTTTTGGCGATTTGGATTTTTGGCGATTTGGATTTTTGGCGATCGCCAATTTTGGCGATTTGGATTTTTGGCGATTTGGTTTTTTGGCGATTTGGATTTTTGGCGACCGCCAATTTTGGCGATTTGGATTTTTGGCGATTTGGATTTTTGGCGATTTGGATTTTTGGCGATTTGGATTTTTGGCGATTTGGATTTTTGGCGATTTGGTTTTTTGGCGATTTGGATTTTTGGCGATCGCCAATTTTGGCGATTTGGATTTTTGGCGATCGCCAATTTTGGCGATTTGGATTTTTGGCGATTTGGATTTTTGGCGATTTGGTTTTTTGGCGATCGCCAATTTTGGCGATTTGGATTTTTGGCGATTTGGATTTTTGGCGATTTGGATTTTTGGCGATTTGGATTTTTGGCGATCGCCAATTTTGGCGATTTGGATTTTTGGCGATTTGGATTTTTGGCGATTTGGATTTTTGGCGATTTGGTTTTTTGGCGATCGCCAATTTTGGCGATTTGGATTTTTGGCGATTTGGATTTTTGGCGATTTGGATTTTTGGCGACCGCCAATTTTGGCGATTTGGATTTTTGGCGATTTGGATTTTTGGCGATTTGGATTTTTGGCGATTTGGATTTTTGGCGATTTGGATTTTTGGCGATTTGGATTTTTGGCGATTTGGTTTTTTGGCGATCGCCAATTTTGGCGATTTGGATTTTTGGCGATTTGGATTTTTGGCGATTTGGATTTTTGGCGATTTGGATTTTTGGCGATCGCCAATTTTGGCGATTTGGATTTTTGGCGATTTGGATTTTTGGCGATTTGGATTTTTGGCGATTTGGATTTTTGGCGATCGCCAATTTTGGCGATTTGGATTTTTGGCGATTTGGATTTTTGGCGATTTGGATTTTTGGCGATCGCCAATTTTGGCGATTTGGATTTTTGGCGATTTGGTTTTTTGGCGATTTGGATTTTTGGCGACCGCCAATTTTGGCGATTTGGATTTTTGGCGATTTGGATTTTTGGCGATTTGGATTTTTGGCGATTTGGATTTTTGGCGATTTGGATTTTTGGCGATTTGGTTTTTTGGCGATCGCCAATTTTGGCGATTTGGATTTTTGGCGATTTGGATTTTTGGCGATTTGGATTTTTGGCGATCGCCAATTTTGGCGATTTGGTTTTTTGGCGATCGCCAATTTTGGCGATTTGGATTTTTGGCGATTTGGATTTTTGGCGATTTGGTTTTTTGGCGATTTGGATTTTTGGCGATTTGGATTTTTGGCGATTTGGATTTTTGGCGATTTGGATTTTTGGCGATTTGGATTTTTGGCGACCGCCAATTTTGGCGATTTGGATTTTTGGCGATTTGGATTTTTGGCGATTTGGATTTTTGGCGATTTGGATTTTTGGCGATTTGGATTTTTGGCGATTTGGATTTTTGGCGATTTGGTTTTTTGGCGATCGCCAATTTTGGCGATTTGGATTTTTGGCGATTTGGATTTTTGGCGATTTGGATTTTTGGCGATTTGGATTTTTGGCGATCGCCAATTTTGGCGATTTGGATTTTTGGCGATTTGGATTTTTGGCGATTTGGATTTTTGGCGATTTGGATTTTTGGCGATCGCCAATTTTGGCGATTTGGATTTTTGGCGATTTGGATTTTTGGCGATTTGGATTTTTGGCGATCGCCAATTTTGGCGATTTGGATTTTTGGCGATTTGGATTTTTGGCGATTTGGATTTTTGGCGACCGCCAATTTTGGCGATTTGGATTTTTGGCGATTTGGATTTTTGGCGATTTGGATTTTTGGCGATTTGGATTTTTGGCGATTTGGATTTTTGGCGATTTGGTTTTTTGGCGATCGCCAATTTTGGCGATTTGGATTTTTGGCGATTTGGATTTTTGGCGATTTGGATTTTTGGCGATCGCCAATTTTGGCGATTTGGTTTTTTGGCGATCGCCAATTTTGGCGATTTGGATTTTTGGCGATTTGGATTTTTGGCGATTTGGTTTTTTGGCGATTTGGATTTTTGGCGACCGCCAATTTTGGCGATTTGGATTTTTGGCGATTTGGATTTTTGGCGATTTGGATTTTTGGCGATTTGGATTTTTGGCGATTTGGATTTTTGGCGATTTGGATTTTTGGCGATTTGGTTTTTTGGCGATCGCCAATTTTGGCGATTTGGATTTTTGGCGATTTGGATTTTTGGCGATCGCCAATTTTGGCGATTTGGATTTTTGGTGATTTGGATTTTTGGCGATTTGGATTTTTGGCGATCGCCAGTTTTGGCGATTTGGATTTTTGGCGATTTGGATTTTTGGCGATTTGGATTTTTGGCGATCGCCAATTTTGGCGATTTGGATTTTTGGCGATTTGGATTTTTGGCGATTTGGATTTTTGGCGATTTGGTTTTTTGGCGACTTGGATTTTTGGCGATTTGGATTTTTGGCGATTTGGATTTTTGGCGATTTGGATTTTTGGCGATTTGGATTTTTGGCGATTTGGTTTTTTGGCGATTTGGATTTTTGGCGATCGCCAATTTTGGCGATTTGGATTTTTGGCGATCGCCAATTTTGGCGATTTGGATTTTTGGCGATTTGGATTTTTGGCGATTTGGTTTTTTGGCGATCGCCAATTTTGGCGATTTGGATTTTTGGCGATTTGGATTTTTGGCGATTTGGATTTTTGGCGATTTGGATTTTTGGCGATCGCCAATTTTGGCGATTTGGATTTTTGGCGATTTGGATTTTTGGCGATTTGGATTTTTGGCGATTTGGTTTTTTGGCGATCGCCAATTTTGGCGATTTGGATTTTTGGCGATTTGGATTTTTGGCGATTTGGATTTTTGGCGACCGCCAATTTTGGCGATTTGGATTTTTGGCGATTTGGATTTTTGGCGATTTGGATTTTTGGCGATTTGGATTTTTGGCGATTTGGATTTTTGGCGATTTGGATTTTTGGCGATTTGGTTTTTTGGCGATCGCCAATTTTGGCGATTTGGATTTTTGGCGATTTGGATTTTTGGCGATTTGGATTTTTGGCGATCGCCAATTTTGGCGATTTGGATTTTTGGCGATTTGGATTTTTGGCGATTTGGATTTTTGGCGATTTGGTTTTTTGGCGACTTGGATTTTTGGCGATTTGGTTTTTTGGCGATCGCCAATTTTGGCGATTTGGATTTTTGGCGATTTGGATTTTTGGCGATCGCCAATTTTGGCGATTTGGATTTTTGGTGATTTGGATTTTTGGCGATTTGGATTTTTGGCGATCGCCAGTTTTGGCGATTTGGATTTTTGGCGATTTGGATTTTTGGCGATTTGGATTTTTGGCGATCGCCAATTTTGGCGATTTGGATTTTTGGCGATTTGGTTTTTTGGCGATTTGGATTTTTGGCGACCGCCAATTTTGGCGATTTGGATTTTTGGCGATTTGGATTTTTGGCGATTTGGATTTTTGGCGATTTGGATTTTTGGCGATTTGGATTTTTGGCGATTTGGTTTTTTGGCGATTTGGATTTTTGGCGATCGCCAATTTTGGCGATTTGGATTTTTGGCGATCGCCAATTTTGGCGATTTGGATTTTTGGCGATTTGGATTTTTGGCGATTTGGTTTTTTGGCGATCGCCAATTTTGGCGATTTGGATTTTTGGCGATTTGGATTTTTGGCGATTTGGATTTTTGGCGATTTGGATTTTTGGCGATCGCCAATTTTGGCGATTTGGATTTTTGGCGATTTGGATTTTTGGCGATTTGGATTTTTGGCGATTTGGTTTTTTGGCGATCGCCAATTTTGGCGATTTGGATTTTTGGCGATTTGGATTTTTGGCGATTTGGATTTTTGGCGATTTGGATTTTTGGCGATTTGGATTTTTGGCGATTTGGATTTTTGGCGATTTGGATTTTTGGCGATTTGGATTTTTGGCGATTTGGTTTTTTGGCGATCGCCAATTTTGGCGATTTGGATTTTTGGCGATTTGGATTTTTGGCGATTTGGATTTTTGGCGATTTGGTTTTTTGGCGATCGCCAATTTTGGCGATTTGGATTTTTGGCGATTTGGTTTTTTGGCGATTTGGATTTTTGGCGACCGCCAATTTTGGCGATTTGGATTTTTGGCGATCGCCAATTTTGGCGATTTGGATTTTTGGCGATTTGGATTTTTGGCGATTTGGATTTTTGGCGATTTGGTTTTTTGGCGACTTGGATTTTTGGCGATCGCCAATTTTGGCGATTTGGATTTTTGGCGATCGCCAATTTTGGCGATTTGGATTTTTGGCGATTTGGATTTTTGGCGATTTGGATTTTTGGCGATTTGGATTTTTGGCGATTTGGTTTTTTGGCGACTTGGATTTTTGGCGATTTGGTTTTTTGGCGATTTGGATTTTTGGCGATTTGGATTTTTGGCGATCGCCAATTTTGGCGATTTGGATTTTTGGTGATTTGGATTTTTGGCGATTTGGATTTTTGGCGATCGCCAGTTTTGGCGATTTGGATTTTTGGCGATTTGGATTTTTGGCGATTTGGATTTTTGGCGATCGCCAATTTTGGCGATTTGGATTTTTGGCGATTTGGTTTTTTGGCGATTTGGATTTTTGGCGACCGCCAATTTTGGCGATTTGGATTTTTGGCGATTTGGATTTTTGGCGATTTGGATTTTTGGCGATTTGGATTTTTGGCGATTTGGATTTTTGGCGATTTGGTTTTTTGGCGATTTGGATTTTTGGCGATCGCCAATTTTGGCGATTTGGATTTTTGGCGATCGCCAATTTTGGCGATTTGGATTTTTGGCGATTTGGATTTTTGGCGATTTGGTTTTTTGGCGATCGCCAATTTTGGCGATTTGGATTTTTGGCGATTTGGATTTTTGGCGATTTGGATTTTTGGCGATTTGGATTTTTGGCGATCGCCAATTTTGGCGATTTGGATTTTTGGCGATTTGGATTTTTGGCGATTTGGATTTTTGGCGATTTGGTTTTTTGGCGATCGCCAATTTTGGCGATTTGGATTTTTGGCGATTTGGATTTTTGGCGATTTGGATTTTTGGCGATTTGGATTTTTGGCGATTTGGATTTTTGGCGATTTGGATTTTTGGCGATTTGGATTTTTGGCGATTTGGATTTTTGGCGATTTGGTTTTTTGGCGATCGCCAATTTTGGCGATTTGGATTTTTGGCGATTTGGATTTTTGGCGATTTGGATTTTTGGCGATTTGGTTTTTTGGCGATCGCCAATTTTGGCGATTTGGATTTTTGGCGATTTGGTTTTTTGGCGATTTGGATTTTTGGCGACCGCCAATTTTGGCGATTTGGATTTTTGGCGATCGCCAATTTTGGCGATTTGGATTTTTGGCGATTTGGATTTTTGGCGATTTGGATTTTTGGCGATTTGGTTTTTTGGCGACTTGGATTTTTGGCGATCGCCAATTTTGGCGATTTGGATTTTTGGCGATCGCCAATTTTGGCGATTTGGATTTTTGGCGATTTGGATTTTTGGCGATTTGGATTTTTGGCGATTTGGATTTTTGGCGATTTGGATTTTTGGCGATTTGGATTTTTGGCGATTTGGATTTTTGGCGATCGCCAATTTTGGCGATTTGGATTTTTGGCGATTTGGTTTTTTGGCGATTTGGATTTTTGGCGACCGCCAATTTTGGCGATTTGGATTTTTGGCGATTTGGATTTTTGGCGATTTGGATTTTTGGCGATTTGGATTTTTGGCGATTTGGATTTTTGGCGATTTGGATTTTTGGCGATCGCCAATTTTGGCGATTTGGATTTTTGGCGATTTGGTTTTTTGGCGATTTGGATTTTTGGCGACCGCCAATTTTGGCGATTTGGATTTTTGGCGATTTGGATTTTTGGCGATTTGGATTTTTGGCGATTTGGATTTTTGGCGATTTGGATTTTTGGCGATTTGGTTTTTTGGCGATCGCCAATTTTGGCGATTTGGATTTTTGGCGATTTGGATTTTTGGCGATCGCCAATTTTGGCGATTTGGATTTTTGGTGATTTGGATTTTTGGCGATTTGGATTTTTGGCGATCGCCAATTTTGGCGATTTGGATTTTTGGCGATTTGGATTTTTGGCGATTTGGTTTTTTGGCGATTTGGATTTTTGGCGACCGCCAATTTTGGCGATTTGGATTTTTGGCGATTTGGATTTTTGGCGATTTGGATTTTTGGCGACCGCCAATTTTGGCGATTTGGATTTTTGGCGATTTGGATTTTTGGCGATTTGGATTTTTGGCGATTTGGATTTTTGGCGATTTGGATTTTTGGCGATTTGGTTTTTTGGCGATCGCCAATTTTGGCTATTTGGATTTTTGGCGATTTGGATTTTTGGCGATTTGGATTTTTGGCGATTTGGATTTTTGGCGATTTGGATTTTTGGCGATTTGGATTTTTGGCGATTTGGATTTTTGGCGATCGCCAATTTTGGCGATTTGGATTTTTGGCGATTTGGATTTTTGGCGATTTGGATTTTTGGCGATTTGGATTTTTGGCGATCGCCAATTTTGGCGATTTGGATTTTTGGCGATTTGGATTTTTGGCGATTTGGATTTTTGGCGATCGCCAATTTTGGCGATTTGGATTTTTGGCGATTTGGTTTTTTGGCGATTTGGATTTTTGGCGACCGCCAATTTTGGCGATTTGGATTTTTGGCGATTTGGATTTTTGGCGATTTGGATTTTTGGCGATTTGGATTTTTGGCGATTTGGATTTTTGGCGATTTGGTTTTTTGGCGATCGCCAATTTTGGCGATTTGGATTTTTGGCGATTTGGATTTTTGGCGATTTGGATTTTTGGCGATCGCCAATTTTGGCGATTTGGTTTTTTGGCGATCGCCAATTTTGGCGATTTGGATTTTTGGCGATTTGGATTTTTGGCGATTTGGTTTTTTGGCGATTTGGATTTTTGGCGACCGCCAATTTTGGCGATTTGGATTTTTGGCGATTTGGATTTTTGGCGATTTGGATTTTTGGCGATTTGGATTTTTGGCGATTTGGATTTTTGGCGATTTGGATTTTTGGCGATTTGGTTTTTTGGCGATCGCCAATTTTGGCGATTTGGATTTTTGGCGATTTGGATTTTTGGCGATTTGGATTTTTGGCGATCGCCAATTTTGGCGATTTGGATTTTTGGCGATTTGGATTTTTGGCGATTTGGATTTTTGGCGATTTGGTTTTTTGGCGACTTGGATTTTTGGCGATTTGGTTTTTTGGCGATCGCCAATTTTGGCGATTTGGATTTTTGGCGATTTGGATTTTTGGCGATCGCCAATTTTGGCGATTTGGATTTTTGGTGATTTGGATTTTTGGCGATTTGGATTTTTGGCGATCGCCAGTTTTGGCGATTTGGATTTTTGGCGATTTGGATTTTTGGCGATTTGGATTTTTGGCGATCGCCAATTTTGGCGATTTGGATTTTTGGCGATTTGGTTTTTTGGCGATTTGGATTTTTGGCGACCGCCAATTTTGGCGATTTGGATTTTTGGCGATTTGGATTTTTGGCGATTTGGATTTTTGGCGATTTGGATTTTTGGCGATTTGGATTTTTGGCGATTTGGTTTTTTGGCGATCGCCAATTTTGGCGATTTGGATTTTTGGCGATTTGGATTTTTGGCGATCGCCAATTTTGGCGATTTGGATTTTTGGTGATTTGGATTTTTGGCGATTTGGATTTTTGGCGATCGCCAATTTTGGCGATTTGGATTTTTGGCGATTTGGATTTTTGGCGATTTGGTTTTTTGGCGATTTGGATTTTTGGCGACCGCCAATTTTGGCGATTTGGATTTTTGGCGATTTGGATTTTTGGCGATTTGGATTTTTGGCGACCGCCAATTTTGGCGATTTGGATTTTTGGCGATTTGGATTTTTGGCGATTTGGATTTTTGGCGATTTGGATTTTTGGCGATTTGGATTTTTGGCGATTTGGTTTTTTGGCGATCGCCAATTTTGGCTATTTGGATTTTTGGCGATTTGGATTTTTGGCGATTTGGATTTTTGGCGATTTGGATTTTTGGCGATTTGGATTTTTGGCGATCGCCAATTTTGGCGATTTGGATTTTTGGCGATTTGGTTTTTTGGCGATTTGGATTTTTGGCGACCGCCAATTTTGGCGATTTGGATTTTTGGCGATTTGGATTTTTGGCGATTTGGATTTTTGGCGATTTGGATTTTTGGCGATTTGGATTTTTGGCGATTTGGATTTTTGGCGATCGCCAATTTTGGCGATTTGGATTTTTGGCGATTTGGATTTTTGGCGATTTGGATTTTTGGCGATTTGGATTTTTGGCGATCGCCAATTTTGGCGATTTGGATTTTTGGCGATTTGGATTTTTGGCGATTTGGATTTTTGGCGACCGCCAATTTTGGCGATTTGGATTTTTGGCGATTTGGATTTTTGGCGATTTGGATTTTTGGCGATTTGGATTTTTGGCGATTTGGATTTTTGGCGATTTGGATTTTTGGCGATTTGGTTTTTTGGCGATCGCCAATTTTGGCGATTTGGATTTTTGGCGATTTGGATTTTTGGCGATTTGGATTTTTGGCGATTTGGATTTTTGGCGATCGCCAATTTTGGCGATTTGGATTTTTGGCGATTTGGTTTTTTGGCGACTTGGATTTTTGGCGATCGCCAATTTTGGCGATTTGGATTTTTGGCGATCGCCAATTTTGGCGATTTGGATTTTTGGCGATTTGGATTTTTGGCGATTTGGTTTTTTGGCGATCGCCAATTTTGGCGATTTGGATTTTTGGCGATTTGGATTTTTGGCGATTTGGATTTTTGGCGATTTGGTTTTTTGGCGACTTGGATTTTTGGCGATCGCCAATTTTGGCGATTTGGATTTTTGGCGATCGCCAATTTTGGCGATTTGGATTTTTGGCGATTTGGATTTTTGGCGATTTGGATTTTTGGCGATCGCCAATTTTGGCGATTTGGATTTTTGGCGATTTGGTTTTTTGGCGATTTGGATTTTTGGCAACCGCCAATTTTGGCGATTTGGATTTTTGGCGATTTGGATTTTTGGCGATTTGGATTTTTGGCGATTTGGTTTTTTGGCGATCGCCAATTTTGGCGATTTGGATTTTTGGCGATTTGGATTTTTGGCGATTTGGATTTTTGGCGATCGCCAATTTTGGCGATTTGGATTTTTGGCGATTTGGTTTTTTGGCGATTTGGATTTTTGGCGACCGCCAATTTTGGCGATTTGGATTTTTGGCGATTTGGATTTTTGGCGATTTGGATTTTTGGCGACCGCCAATTTTGGCGATTTGGATTTTTGGCGATCGCCAATTTTGGCGATTTGGATTTTTGGCGATTTGGATTTTTGGCGATTTGGATTTTTGGCGATTTGGTTTTTTGGCGATCGCCAATTTTGGCGATTTGGATTTTTGGCGATTTGGATTTTTGGCGATTTGGATTTTTGGCGATTTGGATTTTTGGCGATTTGGATTTTTGGCGATTTGGATTTTTGGCGATTTGTATTTTTGGCGATCGCCAATTTTGGCGATTTGGATTTTTGGCGATTTGGATTTTTGGCGATCGCCAATTTTGGCCATTTGGATTTTTGGCGATTTGGTTTTTTGGCGATTTGGATTTTTGGCGACCGCCAATTTTGGCGATTTGGATTTTTGGCGATTTGGATTTTTGGCGATTTGGATTTTTGGCGATTTGGATTTTTGGCGATTTGGATTTTTGGCGATTTGGTTTTTTGGCGATCGCCAATTTTGGCGATTTGGATTTTTGGCGATTTGGATTTTTGGCGATCGCCAATTTTGGCGATTTGGATTTTTGGTGATTTGGATTTTTGGCGATTTGGATTTTTGGCGATCGCCAATTTTGGCGATTTGGATTTTTGGCGATTTGGATTTTTGGCGATTTGGTTTTTTGGCGATTTGGATTTTTGGCGACCGCCAATTTTGGCGATTTGGATTTTTGGCGATTTGGATTTTTGGCGATTTGGATTTTTGGCGACCGCCAATTTTGGCGATTTGGATTTTTGGCGATTTGGATTTTTGGCGATTTGGATTTTTGGCGATTTGGATTTTTGGCGATTTGGATTTTTGGCGATTTGGATTTTTGGCGATTTGGTTTTTTGGCGATCGCCAATTTTGGCTATTTGGATTTTTGGCGATTTGGATTTTTGGCGATTTGGATTTTTGGCGATTTGGATTTTTGGCGATTTGGATTTTTGGCGATTTGGATTTTTGGCGATTTGGTTTTTTGGCGATCGCCAATTTTGGCGATTTGGATTTTTGGCGATTTGGATTTTTGGCGATTTGGATTTTTGGCGATTTGGTTTTTTGGCGATCGCCAATTTTGGCGATTTGGATTTTTGGCGATTTGGATTTTTGGCGATTTGGATTTTTGGCGATTTGGTTTTTTGGCGATTTGGATTTTTGGCGATTTGGTTTTTTGGCGACTTGGATTTTTGGCGATTTGGTTTTTTGGCGATCGCCAATTTTGGCGATTTGGATTTTTGGCGATTTGGATTTTTGGCGATCGCCAATTTTGGCGATTTGGATTTTTGGTGATTTGGATTTTTGGCGATTTGGATTTTTGGCGATCGCCAGTTTTGGCGATTTGGATTTTTGGCGATTTGGATTTTTGGCGATTTGGATTTTTGGCGATCGCCAATTTTGGCGATTTGGATTTTTGGCGATTTGGTTTTTTGGCGATTTGGATTTTTGGCGACCGCCAATTTTGGCGATTTGGATTTTTGGCGATTTGGATTTTTGGCGATTTGGATTTTTGGCGATTTGGATTTTTGGCGATTTGGTTTTTTGGCGATCGCCAATTTTGGCGATTTGGATTTTTGGCGATTTGGATTTTTGGCGATCGCCAATTTTGGCGATTTGGATTTTTGGTGATTTGGATTTTTGGCGATTTGGATTTTTGGCGATCGCCAATTTTGGCGATTTGGATTTTTGGCGATTTGGATTTTTGGCGATTTGGTTTTTTGGCGATTTGGATTTTTGGCGACCGCCAATTTTGGCGATTTGGATTTTTGGCGATTTGGATTTTTGGCGATTTGGATTTTTGGCGACCGCCAATTTTGGCGATTTGGATTTTTGGCGATTTGGATTTTTGGCGATTTGGAATTTTGGCGATTTGGATTTTTGGCGATTTGGATTTTTGGCGATTTGGTTTTTTGGCGATCGCCAATTTTGGCTATTTGGATTTTTGGCGATTTGGATTTTTGGCGATTTGGATTTTTGGCGATTTGGATTTTTGGCGATTTGGATTTTTGGCGATCGCCAATTTTGGCGATTTGGATTTTTGGCGATTTGGTTTTTTGGCGATTTGGATTTTTGGCGACCGCCAATTTTGGCGATTTGGATTTTTGGCGATTTGGATTTTTGGCGATTTGGATTTTTGGCGATTTGGATTTTTGGCGATTTGGATTTTTGGCGATTTGGATTTTTGGCGATCGCCAATTTTGGCGATTTGGATTTTTGGCGATTTGGATTTTTGGCGATTTGGATTTTTGGCGATCGCCAATTTTGGCGATTTGGATTTTTGGCGATTTGGATTTTTGGCGATTTGGATTTTTGGCGATCGCCAATTTTGGCGATTTGGATTTTTGGCGATTTGGTTTTTTGGCGATTTGGATTTTTGGCGACCGCCAATTTTGGCGATTTGGATTTTTGGCGATTTGGATTTTTGGCGATTTGGATTTTTGGCGATTTGGATTTTTGGCGATTTGGATTTTTGGCGATTTGGTTTTTTGGCGATCGCCAATTTTGGCGATTTGGATTTTTGGCGATTTGGATTTTTGGCGATTTGGATTTTTGGCGATTTGGATTTTTGGCGATCGCCAATTTTGGCGATTTGGATTTTTGGCGATTTGGATTTTTGGCGATCGCCAATTTTGGCCATTTGGATTTTTGGCGATTTGGTTTTTTGGCGATTTGGATTTTTGGCGACCGCCAATTTTGGCGATTTGGATTTTTGGCGATTTGGATTTTTGGCGATTTGGATTTTTGGCGATTTGGATTTTTGGCGATTTGGATTTTTGGCGATTTGGTTTTTTGGCGATCGCCAATTTTGGCGATTTGGATTTTTGGCGATTTGGATTTTTGGCGATCGCCAATTTTGGCGATTTGGATTTTTGGTGATTTGGATTTTTGGCGATTTGGATTTTTGGCGATCGCCAATTTTGGCGATTTGGATTTTTGGCGATTTGGTTTTTTGGCGATCGCCAATTTTGGTGATTTGGATTTTTGGCGATTTGGATTTTTGGCGATCGCCAATTTTGGCCATTTGGATTTTTGGCGATTTGGATTTTTGGCGATCGCCAATTTTGGCGATTTGGATTTTTGGCGATCGCCAATTTTGGCGATTTGGATTTTTGGCGATCGCCAATTTTGGCGATTTGGATTTTTGGCGATTTGGATTTTTGGCGATCGCCAATTTTGGTGATTTGGATTTTTGGCGATTTGGATTTTTGGCGATCGCCAATTTTGGCCATTTGGATTTTTGGCGATTTGGTTTTTTGGCGATTTGGATTTTTGGCGACCGCCAATTTTGGCGATTTGGATTTTTGGCGATTTGGATTTTTGGCGATTTGGATTTTTGGCGATTTGGATTTTTGGCGATTTGGTTTTTTGGCGATTTGGATTTTTGGCGACCGCCAATTTTGGCGATTTGGATTTTTGGCGATTTGGATTTTTGGCGATTTGGATTTTTGGCGACCGCCAATTTTGGCGATTTGGATTTTTGGCGATTTGGATTTTTGGCGATTTGGATTTTTGGCGATTTGGATTTTTGGCGATTTGGATTTTTGGCGATTTGGATTTTTGGCGATTTGGTTTTTTGGCGATCGCCAATTTTGGCTATTTGGATTTTTGGCGATTTGGATTTTTGGCGATTTGGATTTTTGGCGATTTGGATTTTTGGCGATTTGGATTTTTGGCGATTTGGATTTTTGGCGATTTGGTTTTTTGGCGATCGCCAATTTTGGCGATTTGGATTTTTGGCGATTTGGATTTTTGGCGATTTGGATTTTTGGCGATTTGGTTTTTTGGCGATCGCCAATTTTGGCGATTTGGATTTTTGGCGATTTGGATTTTTGGCGATTTGGATTTTTGGCGATTTGGTTTTTTGGCGATTTGGATTTTTGGCGATTTGGTTTTTTGGCGACTTGGATTTTTGGCGATTTGGTTTTTTGGCGATCGCCAATTTTGGCGATTTCGATTTTTGGCGATTTGGATTTTTGGCGATCGCCAATTTTGGCGATTTGGATTTTTGGTGATTTGGATTTTTGGCGATTTGGATTTTTGGCGATCGCCAGTTTTGGCGATTTGGATTTTTGGCGATTTGGATTTTTGGCGATTTGGATTTTTGGCGATCGCCAATTTTGGCGATTTGGATTTTTGGCGATTTGGTTTTTTGGCGATTTGGATTTTTGGCGACCGCCAATTTTGGCGATTTGGATTTTTGGCGATTTGGATTTTTGGCGATTTGGATTTTTGGCGATTTGGATTTTTGGCGATTTGGATTTTTGGCGATTTGGTTTTTTGGCGATCGCCAATTTTGGCGATTTGGATTTTTGGCGATTTGGATTTTTGGCGATCGCCAATTTTGGCGATTTGGATTTTTGGTGATTTGGATTTTTGGCGATTTGGATTTTTGGCGATCGCCAATTTTGGCGATTTGGATTTTTGGCGATTTGGTTTTTTGGCGATTTGGATTTTTGGCGACCGCCAATTTTGGCGATTTGGATTTTTGGCGATTTGGATTTTTGGCGATTTGGATTTTTGGCGACCGCCAATTTTGGCGATTTGGATTTTTGGCGATTTGGATTTTTGGCGATTTGGAATTTTGGCGATTTGGATTTTTGGCGATTTGGATTTTTGGCGATTTGGATTTTTGGCGATTTGGATTTTTGGCGATTTGGTTTTTTGGCGATTTGGATTTTTGGCGACCGCCAATTTTGGCGATTTGGATTTTTGGCGATTTGGTTTTTTGGCGATCGCCAATTTTGGCGATTTGGATTTTTGGCGATTTGGATTTTTGGCGATTTGGATTTTTGGCGATCGCCAATTTTGGCGATTTGGTTTTTTGGCGATCGCCAATTTTGGCGATTTGGATTTTTGGCGATTTGGATTTTTGGCGATTTGGTTTTTTGGCGATTTGGATTTTTGGCGACCGCCAATTTTGGCGATTTGGATTTTTGGCGATTTGGATTTTTGGCGATTTGGATTTTTGGCGATTTGGATTTTTGGCGATTTGGATTTTTGGCGATTTGGATTTTTGGCGATTTGGTTTTTTGGCGATCGCCAATTTTGGCGATTTGGATTTTTGGCGATTTGGATTTTTGGCGATTTGGATTTTTGGCGATTTGGTTTTTTGGCGATCGCCAATTTTGGCGATTTGGATTTTTGGCGATTTGGATTTTTGGCGATTTGGATTTTTGGCGATCGCCAATTTTGGCGATTTGGATTTTTGGCGATTTGGTTTTTTGGCGACTTGGATTTTTGGCGATCGCCAATTTTGGCGATTTGGATTTTTGGCGATCGCCAATTTTGGCGATTTGGATTTTTGGCGATTTGGATTTTTGGCGATTTGGATTTTTGGCGATCGCCAATTTTGGCGATTTGGATTTTTGGCGATTTGGTTTTTTGGCGATTTGGATTTTTGGCAACCGCCAATTTTGGCGATTTGGATTTTTGGCTATTTGGATTTTTGGCGATTTGGATTTTTGGCGATTTGGTTTTTTGGCGATCGCCAATTTTGGCGATTTGGATTTTTGGCGATTTGGATTTTTGGCGATTTGGATTTTTGGCGATTTGGTTTTTTGGCGATTTGGATTTTTGGCGACCGCCAATTTTGGCGATTTGGTTTTTTGGCGACTTGGATTTTTGGCGATCGCCAATTTTGGCGATTTGGATTTTTGGCGATCGCCAATTTTGGCGATTTGGATTTTTGGCGATTTGGATTTTTGGCGATTTGGTTTTTTGGCGATCGCCAATTTTGGCGATTTGGATTTTTGGCGATTTGGTTTTTTGGCGATTTGGATTTTTGGCGACCGCCAATTTTGGCGATTTAGATTTTTGGCGATTTGGATTTTTGGCGATTTGGATTTTTGGCGATCGCCATTTTTGGCGATTTGGATTTTTGGCGATCGCCAATTTTGGCGATTTGGATTTTTGGCGATTTGGATTTTTGGCGATTTGGATTCTTGGCGATTTGGATTTTTGGCGATCGCCAATTTTGGCGATTTGGATTTTTGGCGATTTGGATTTTTGGCGATTTGGATTTTTGGCGATCGCCAATTTTGGCGATTTGGATTTTTGGCGATTTGGTTTTTTGGCGATCGCCAATTTTGGCGATTTGGATTTTTGGCGATTTGGATTTTTGGCGATTTGGATTTTTGGCGATCGCCAATTTTGGCGATTTGGTTTTTTGGCGATCGCCAATTTTGGCGATTTGGATTTTTGGCGATTTGGATTTTTGGCGATTTGGATTTTTGGCGATTTGGATTTTTGGCGATTTGGATTTTTGGCGATTTGGATTTTTGGCGATTTGGTTTTTTGGCGATCGCCAATTTTGGCGATTTGGATTTTTGGCGATTTGGATTTTTGGCGATTTGGATTTTTGGCGATTTGGTTTTTTGGCGATCGCCAATTTTGGCGATTTGGATTTTTGGCGATTTGGTTTTTTGGCGATTTGGATTTTTGGCGACCGCCAATTTTGGCGATTTGGATTTTTGGCGATCGCCAATTTTGGCGATTTGGATTTTTGGCGATTTGGATTTTTGGCGATTTGGATTTTTGGCGATTTGGTTTTTTGGCGACTTGGATTTTTGGCGATCGCCAATTTTGGCGATTTGGATTTTTGGCGATCGCCAGTTTTGGCGATTTGGATTTTTGGCGATTTGGATTTTTGGCGATTTGGATTTTTGGCGATCGCCAATTTTGGCGATTTGGATTTTTGGCGATTTGGTTTTTTGGCGATTTGGATTTTTGGCGACCGCCAATTTTGGCGATTTGGATTTTTGGCGATTTGGATTTTTGGCGATTTGGATTTTTGGCGATTTGGATTTTTGGCGATCGCCAATTTTGGCGATTTGGATTTTTGGCGATTTGGATTTTTGGCGATTTGGATTTTTGGCGATTTGGATTTTTGGCGATCGCCAATTTTGGCGATTTGGATTTTTGGCGATTTGGATTTTTGGCGATTTGGATTTTTGGCGATTTGGTTTTTTGGCGATCGCCAATTTTGGCGATTTGGATTTTTGGCGATTTGGATTTTTGGCGATTTGGATTTTTGGCGATTTGGATTTTTGGCGATCGCCAATTTTGGCGATTTGGATTTTTGGCGATTTGGATTTTTGGCGATTTGGATTTTTGGCGATTTGGATTTTTGGCGATTTGGATTTTTGGCGATTTGGATTTTTGGCGATTTGGATTTTTGGCGATTTGGATTTTTGGCGATCGCCATTTTTGGCGATTTGGATTTTTGGCGATCGCCAATTTTGGCGATTTGGATTTTTGGCGATTTGGATTTTTGGCGATTTGGATTCTTGGCGATTTGGATTTTTGGCGATCGCCAATTTTGGCGATTTGGATTTTTGGCGATTTGGATTTTTGGCGATTTGGATTTTTGGCGATCGCCAATTTTGGCGATTTGGATTTTTGGCGATTTGGTTTTTTGGCGATTTGGATTTTTGGCGATTTGGATTTTTGGCGATTTGGATTTTTGGCGATTTGGTTTTTTGGCGATCGCCAATTTTGGCGATTTGGATTTTTGGCGATTTGGATTTTTGGCGATTTGGATTTTTGGCGATCGCCAATTTTGGCGATTTGGTTTTTTGGCGATCGCCAATTTTGGCGATTTGGATTTTTGGCGATTTGGATTTTTGGCGATTTGGATTTTTGGCGATTTGGATTTTTGGCGATTTGGATTTTTGGCGATTTGGATTTTTGGCGATTTGGTTTTTTGGCGATCGCCAATTTTGGCGATTTGGATTTTTGGCGATTTGGATTTTTGGCGATTTGGATTTTTGGCGATTTGGTTTTTTGGCGATCGCCAATTTTGGCGATTTGGATTTTTGGCGATTTGGTTTTTTGGCGATTTGGATTTTTGGCGACCGCCAATTTTGGCGATTTGGATTTTTGGCGATCGCCAATTTTGGCGATTTGGATTTTTGGCGATTTGGATTTTTGGCGATTTGGATTTTTGGCGATTTGGTTTTTTGGCGACTTGGATTTTTGGCGATCGCCAATTTTGGCGATTTGGATTTTTGGCGATCGCCAGTTTTGGCGATTTGGATTTTTGGCGATTTGGATTTTTGGCGATCGCCAATTTTGGCGATTTGGATTTTTGGCGATTTGGTTTTTTGGCGATTTGGATTTTTGGCGACCGCCAATTTTGGCGATTTGGATTTTTGGCGATTTGGATTTTTGGCGATTTGGATTTTTGGCGATTTGGATTTTTGGCGATTTGGATTTTTGGCGATTTGGTTTTTTGGCGATCGCCAATTTTGGCGATTTGGATTTTTGGCGATTTGGATTTTTGGCGATCGCCAATTTTGGCGATTTGGATTTTTGGTGATTTGGATTTTTGGCGATTTGGATTTTTGGCGATCGCCAATTTTGGCGATTTGGATTTTTGGCGATTTGGATTTTTGGCGATTTGGTTTTTTGGCGATTTGGATTTTTGGCGACCGCCAATTTTGGCGATTTGGATTTTTGGCGATTTGGATTTTTGGCGATTTGGATTTTTGGCGACCGCCAATTTTGGCGATTTGGATTTTTGGCGATTTGGATTTTTGGCGATTTGGATTTTTGGCGATTTGGATTTTTGGCGATTTGGATTTTTGGCGATTTGGTTTTTTGGCGATCGCCAATTTTGGCTATTTGGATTTTTGGCGATTTGGATTTTTGGCGATTTGGATTTTTGGCGATTTGGATTTTTGGCGATTTGGATTTTTGGCGATTTGGATTTTTGGCGATCGCCAATTTTGGCGATTTGGATTTTTGGCGATTTGGATTTTTGGCGATTTGGATTTTTGGCGATTTGGATTTTTGGCGATCGCCAATTTTGGCGATTTGGATTTTTGGCGATTTGGATTTTTGGCGATTTGGATTTTTGGCGATCGCCAATTTTGGCGATTTGGATTTTTGGCGATTTGGTTTTTTGGCGATTTGGATTTTTGGCGACCGCCAATTTTGGCGATTTGGATTTTTGGCGATTTGGATTTTTGGCGATTTGGATTTTTGGCGATTTGGATTTTTGGCGATTTGGATTTTTGGCGATTTGGTTTTTTGGCGATCGCCAATTTTGGGGATTTGGATTTTTGGCGATTTGGATTTTTGGCGATTTGGATTTTTGGCGATCGCCAATTTTGGCGATTTGGTTTTTTGGCGATCGCCAATTTTGGCGATTTGGATTTTTGGCGATTTGGATTTTTGGCGATTTGGTTTTTTGGCGATTTGGATTTTTGGCGACCGCCAATTTTGGCGATTTGGATTTTTGGCGATTTGGATTTTTGGCGATTTGGATTTTTGGCGATTTGGATTTTTGGCGATTGGTTTTTTGGCGATCGCCAATTTTGGCGATTTGGATTTTTGGCGATTTGGATTTTTGGCGATTTGGATTTTTGGCGATCGCCAATTTTGGCGATTTGGATTTTTGGCGATTTGGATTTTTGGCGATTTGGATTTTTGGCGATTTGGTTTTTTGGCGACTTGGATTTTTGGCGATTTGGTTTTTTGGCGATCGCCAATTTTGGCGATTTGGATTTTTGGCGATCGCCAATTTTGGCGATTTGGATTTTTGGCGATTTGGATTTTTGGCGATTTGGATTTTTGGCGATTTGGTTTTTTGGCGACTTGGATTTTTGGCGATTTGGTTTTTTGGCGTTCGCCAATTTTGGCGATTTGGATTTTTGGCGATCGCCAATTTTGGCGATTTGGATTTTTGGCGATCGCCAATTTTGGCGATTTGGATTTTTGGCGATCGCCAATTTTGGCGATTTGGATTTTTGGCGATTTGGATTTTTGGCGATCGCCAATTTTGGCGATTTGGATTTTTGGCGATTTGGATTTTTGGCGATTTGGATTTTTGCCGATCGCCAATTTTGGCGATTTGGATTTTTGGCGATTTGGATTTTTGGCGATTTGGATTTTTGGCGATTTGGATTTTTGGCGATTTGGATTTTTGGCGATTTGGATTTTTGGCGATTTGGATTTTTGGCGATTTGGATTTTTGGCGATCGCCAATTTTGGCGATTTGGATTTTTGGCGATCGCCAATTTTGGCGATTTGGATTTTTGGCGATCGCCAATTTTGGCGATTTGGATTTTTGGCGATCGATAATTTTGGCGATTTGGATTTTTGGCGATTTGGTTTTTTGGCGATTTGGATTTTTGGCGATCGCCAATTTTGGCGATTTGGATTTTTGGCGATTTGGTTTTTTGGCGATCGCCAATTTTGGCGATTTGGATTTTTGGCGATTTGGATTTTTGGCGATTTGGATTTTTGGCGATTTGGATTTTTGGCGATTTGGATTTTTGGCGATCGCCAATTTTGGCGATTTGGATTTTTGGCGATCGCCAATTTTGGCGATTTGGATTTTTGGCGATTTGGATTTTTGGCGATTTGGATTTTTGGCGATTTGGATTTTTGGCGATTTGGATTTTTGGCGATTTGTATTTTTGGCGATTTGGATTTTTGGCGATCGCCAATTTTGGCGATTTGGATTTTTGGCGATCGATAATTTTGGCGATTTGGATTTTTGGCGATTTGGTTTTTTGGCGATTTGGATTTTTGGCGATCGCCAATTTTGGCGATTTGGATTTTTGGCGATTTGGATTTTTGGCGATCGCCAATTTTGGCGATTTGGATTTTTGGCGATTTGGATTTTTGGCGATTTGGTTTTTTGGCGATCGCCAATTTTGGCGATTTGGTTTTTTGGCGATTTGGATTTTTGGCGATCGCCAATTTTGGCGATTTGGATTTTTGGCGATTTGGATTTTTGGCGATTTGGTTTTTTGGCGATTTGGATATTTGGCGATCGCCAATTTTGGCGATTTGGATTTTTGGCGATCGCCAATTTTGGCGATTTGGATTTTTGGCGATTTGGATTTTTGGCGATCGCCAATTTTGGCGATTTGGATTTTTGGCGATTTGGATTTTTGGCGATTTGGATTTTTGGCGATTTGGATTTTTGGCGATTTGGATTTTTGGCGATTTGGATTTTTGGCGATTTGGATTTTTGGCGATTTGTATTTTTGGCGATTTGGATTTTTGGCGATCGCCAATTTTGGCGATTTGGATTTTTGGCGATTTGGATTTTTGGCGTTCGCCAATTTTGGCGATTTGGATTTTTGGCGATCGCCAATTTTGGCGATTTGGATTTTTGGCGATCGCCAATTTTGGCGATTTGGATTTTTGGCGATCGCCAATTTTGGCGATTTGGATTTTTGGCGATCGATAATTTTGGCGATTTGGATTTTTGGCGATTTGGATTTTTGGCGATTTGGTTTTTTGGCGATTTGGATTTTTGGCGACCGCCAATTTTGGCGATTTGGATTTTTGGCGATTTGGATTTTTGGCGATCGCCAATTTTGGCGATTTGGATTTTTGGCGATCGCCAATTTTGGCGATTTGGATTTTTGGCGATCGCCAATTTTGGCGATTTGGATTTTTGGCGATCGATAATTTTGGCGATTTGGATTTTTGGCGATTTGGATTTTTGGCGATTTGGTTTTTTGGCGACTTGGATTTTTGGCGATTTGGTTTTTTGGCGATCGCCAATTTTGGCGATTTGGATTTTTGGCGATCGCCAATTTTGGCGATTTGGATTTTTGGCGATTTGGATTTTTGGCGATTTGGATTTTTGGCGATTTGGTTTTTTGGCGACTTGGATTTTTGGCGATTTGGTTTTTTGGCGTTCGCCAATTTTGGCGATTTGGATTTTTGGCGATCGCCAATTTTGGCGATTTGGATTTTTGGCGATCGCCAATTTTGGCGATTTGGATTTTTGGCGATCGCCAATTTTGGCGATTTGGATTTTTGGCGATTTGGATTTTTGGCGATCGCCAATTTTGGCGATTTGGATTTTTGGCGATTTGGATTTTTGGCGATTTGGATTTTTGCCGATCGCCAATTTTGGCGATTTGGATTTTTGGCGATTTGGATTTTTGGCGATTTGGATTTTTGGCGATTTGGATTTTTGGCGATTTGGATTTTTGGCGATTTGGATTTTTGGCGATTTGGATTTTTGGCGATTTGGATTTTTGGCGATCGCCAATTTTGGCGATTTGGATTTTTGGCGATCGCCAATTTTGGCGATTTGGATTTTTGGCGATCGCCAATTTTGGCGATTTGGATTTTTGGCGATCGATAATTTTGGCGATTTGGATTTTTGGCGATTTGGTTTTTTGGCGATTTGGATTTTTGGCGATCGCCAATTTTGGCGATTTGGATTTTTGGCGATTTGGTTTTTTGGCGATCGCCAATTTTGGCGATTTGGATTTTTGGCGATTTGGATTTTTGGCGATTTGGATTTTTGGCGATTTGGATTTTTGGCGATTTGGATTTTTGGCGATCGCCAATTTTGGCGATTTGGATTTTTGGCGATCGCCAATTTTGGCGATTTGGATTTTTGGCGATTTGGATTTTTGGCGATTTGGATTTTTGGCGATTTGGATTTTTGGCGATTTGGATTTTTGGCGATTTGTATTTTTGGCGATTTGGATTTTTGGCGATCGCCAATTTTGGCGATTTGGATTTTTGGCGATCGATAATTTTGGCGATTTGGATTTTTGGCGATTTGGTTTTTTGGCGATTTGGATTTTTGGCGATCGCCAATTTTGGCGATTTGGATTTTTGGCGATTTGGATTTTTGGCGATCGCCAATTTTGGCGATTTGGATTTTTGGCGATTTGGATTTTTGGCGATTTGGTTTTTTGGCGATCGCCAATTTTGGCGATTTGGTTTTTTGGCGATTTGGATTTTTGGCGATCGCCAATTTTGGCGATTTGGATTTTTGGCGATTTGGATTTTTGGCGATTTGGTTTTTTGGCGATTTGGATATTTGGCGATCGCCAATTTTGGCGATTTGGATTTTTGGCGATCGCCAATTTTGGCGATTTGGATTTTTGGCGATTTGGATTTTTGGCGATCGCCAATTTTGGCGATTTGGATTTTTGGCGATTTGGATTTTTGGCGATTTGGATTTTTGGCGATTTGGATTTTTGGCGATTTGGATTTTTGGCGATTTGGATTTTTGGCGATTTGGATTTTTGGCGATTTGTATTTTTGGCGATTTGGATTTTTGGCGATCGCCAATTTTGGCGATTTGGATTTTTGGCGATTTGGATTTTTGGCGTTCGCCAATTTTGGCGATTTGGATTTTTGGCGATCGCCAATTTTGGCGATTTGGATTTTTGGCGATCGCCAATTTTGGCGATTTGGATTTTTGGCGATCGCCAATTTTGGCGATTTGGATTTTTGGCGATCGATAATTTTGGCGATTTGGATTTTTGGCGATTTGGATTTTTGGCGATTTGGTTTTTTGGCGATTTGGATTTTTGGCGACCGCCAATTTTGGCGATTTGGATTTTTGGCGATTTGGATTTTTGGCGATCGCCAATTTTGGCGATTTGGATTTTTGGCGATTTGGATTTTTGGCGATTTGGATTTTTGGCGATTTGGATTTTTGGCGATTTGGATTTTTGGCGATTTGTATTTTTGGCGATCGCCAATTTTGGCGATTTGGATTTTTGGCGATCGCCAATTTTGGCGATTTGGATTTTTGGCGATTTGGATTTTTGGCGTTCGCCAATTTTGGCGATTTGGATTTTTGGCGATCGCCAATTTTGGCGATTTGGATTTTTGGCGATCGCCAATTTTGGCGATTTGGATTTTTGGCGATCGCCAATTTTGGCGATTTGGATTTTTGGCGATTTGGATTTTTGGCGATTTGGATTTTTGGCGATTTGGATTTTTGGCGATTTGGATTTTTGGCGATTTGTATTTTTGGCGATTTGGATTTTTGGCGATCGCCAATTTTGGCGATTTGGATTTTTGGCGATTTGGATTTTTGGCGTTCGCCAATTTTGGCGATTTGGATTTTTGGCGATCGCCAATTTTGGCGATTTGGATTTTTGGCGATCGCCAATTTTGGCGATTTGGATTTTTGGCGATCGCCAATTTTGGCGATTTGGATTTTTGGCGATCGATAATTTTGGCGATTTGGATTTTTGGCGATTTGGATTTTTGGCGATTTGGTTTTTTGGCGATTTGGATTTTTGGCGACCGCCAATTTTGGCGATTTGGATTTTTGGCGATTTGGATTTTTGGCGATCGCCAATTTTGGCGATTTGGATTTTTGGCGATTTGGATTTTTGGCGATTTGGATTTTTGGCGATTTGGATTTTTGGCGATTTGGATTTTTGGCGATTTGTATTTTTGGCGATCGCCAATTTTGGCGATTTGGATTTTTGGCGATCGCCAATTTTGGCGATTTGGATTTTTGGCGATTTGGATTTTTGGCGTTCGCCAATTTTGGCGATTTGGATTTTTGGCGATCGCCAATTTTGGCGATTTGGATTTTTGGCGATCGCCAATTTTGGCGATTTGGATTTTTGGCGATCGCCAATTTTGGCGATTTGGATTTTTGGCGATTTGGATTTTTGGCGATCGCCAATTTTGGCGATTTGGATTTTTGGCGATTTGGATTTTTGGCGATTTGGATTTTTGCCGATCGCCAATTTTGGCGATTTGGATTTTTGGCGATTTGGATTTTTGGCGATTTGGATTTTTGGCGATTTGGATTTTTGGCGATTTGGATTTTTGGCGATTTGGATTTTTGGCGATTTGGATTTTTGGCGATTTGGATTTTTGGCGATCGCCAATTTTGGCGATTTGGATTTTTGGCGATCGCCAATTTTGGCGATTTGGATTTTTGGCGATCGCCAATTTTGGCGATTTGGATTTTTGGCGATCGATAATTTTGGCGATTTGGATTTTTGGCGATTTGGTTTTTTGGCGATTTGGATTTTTGGCGATCGCCAATTTTGGCGATTTGGATTTTTGGCGATTTGGTTTTTTGGCGATCGCCAATTTTGGCGATTTGGATTTTTGGCGATTTGGAATTTTGGCGATTTGGATTTTTGGCGATTTGGATTTTTGGCGATTTGGATTTTTGGCGATCGCCAATTTTGGCGATTTGGATTTTTGGCGATCGCCAATTTTGGCGATTTGGATTTTTGGCGATTTGGATTTTTGGCGATCGCCAATTTTGGCGATTTGGATTTTTGGCGATCGCCAATTTTGGCGATTTGGATTTTTGGCGATCGCCAATTTTGGCGATTTGGATTTTTGGCGATCGCCAATTTTGGCGATTTGGATTTTTGGCGATTTGGATTTTTGGCGATTTGGTTTTTTGGCGATCGCCAATTTTGGCGATTTGGATTTTTGGCGATTTGGATTTTTGGCGATTTGGATTTTTGGCGATCGCCAATTTTGGCGATTTGGATTTTTGGCGATTTGGATTTTTGGCGATCGCCAATTTTGGCGATTTGGATTTTTGGCGATCGCCAATTTTGCCGATTTGGATTTTTGGCGATCGCCAATTTTGGCGATTTGGATTTTTGGCGATCGCCAATTTTGGCGATTTGGATTTTTGGCGATTTGGTTTTTTGGCGATTTGGATTTTTGGCGATCGCCAATTTTGGCGATTTGGATTTTTGGCGATTTGGATTTTTGGCGATTTGGTTTTTTGGCGATTTGGATATTTGGCGATCGCCAATTTTGGCGATTTGGATTTTTGGCGATCGCCAATTTTGGCGATTTGGATTTTTGGCGATTTGGATTTTTGGCGATCGCCAATTTTGGCGATTTGGATTTTTGGCGATTTGGATTTTTGGCGATTTGGATTTTTGGCGATTTGTATTTTTGGCGATTTGGATTTTTGGCGATCGCCAATTTTGGCGATTTGGATTTTTGGCGATTTGGATTTTTGGCGTTCGCCAATTTTGGCGATTTGGATTTTTGGCGATCGCCAATTTTGGCGATTTGGATTTTTGGCGATCGCCAATTTTGGCGATTTGGATTTTTGGCGATCGCCAATTTTGGCGATTTGGATTTTTGGCGATCGATAATTTTGGCGATTTGGATTTTTGGCGATTTGGATTTTTGGCGATTTGGTTTTTTGGCGATTTGGATTTTTGGCGACCGCCAATTTTGGCGATTTGAATTTTTGGCGATTTGGATTTTTGGCGATCGCCAATTTTGGCGATTTGGATTTTTGGCGATTTGGATTTTTGGCGATTTGGATTTTTGGCGATTTGGATTTTTGGCGATTTGGATTTTTGGCGATTTGTATTTTTGGCGATCGCTAATTTTGGCGATTTGGATTTTTGGCGATCGCCAATTTTGGCGATTTGGATTTTTGGCGATTTGGATTTTTGGCGTTCGCCAATTTTGGCGATTTGGATTTTTGGCGATTTGGATTTTTGGCGATTTGGTTTTTTGGCGATTTGGATATTTGGCGATCGCCAATTTTGGCGATTTGGATTTTTGGCGATCGCCAATTTTGGCGATTTGGATTTTTGGCGATTTGGATTTTTGGCGATCGCCAATTTTGGCGATTTGGATTTTTGGCGATTTGGATTTTTGGCGATTTGGATTTTTGGCGATTTGTATTTTTGGCGATTTGGATTTTTGGCGATCGCCAATTTTGGCGATTTGGATTTTTGGCGATTTGGATTTTTGGCGTTCGCCAATTTTGGCGATTTGGATTTTTGGCGATCGCCAATTTTGGCGATTTGGATTTTTGGCGATCGCCAATTTTGGCGATTTGGATTTTTGGCGATCGCCAATTTTGGCGATTTGGATTTTTGGCGATCGATAATTTTGGCGATTTGGATTTTTGGCGATTTGGATTTTTGGCGATTTGGTTTTTTGGCGATTTGGATTTTTGGCGACCGCCAATTTTGGCGATTTGAATTTTTGGCGATTTGGATTTTTGGCGATCGCCAATTTTGGCGATTTGGATTTTTGGCGATTTGGATTTTTGGCGATTTGGATTTTTGGCGATTTGGATTTTTGGCGATTTGGATTTTTGGCGATTTGTATTTTTGGCGATCGCTAATTTTGGCGATTTGGATTTTTGGCGATCGCCAATTTTGGCGATTTGGATTTTTGGCGATTTGGATTTTTGGCGTTCGCCAATTTTGGCGATTTGGATTTTTGGCGATTTGGATTTTTGGCGATTTGGTTTTTTGGCGATTTGGATATTTGGCGATCGCCAATTTTGGCGATTTGGATTTTTGGCGATCGCCAATTTTGGCGATTTGGATTTTTGGCGATTTGGATTTTTGGCGATCGCCAATTTTGGCGATTTGGATTTTTGGCGATTTGGATTTTTGGCGATTTGGATTTTTGGCGATTTGTATTTTTGGCGATTTGGATTTTTGGCGATCGCCAATTTTGGCGATTTGGATTTTTGGCGATTTGGATTTTTGGCGTTCGCCAATTTTGGCGATTTGGATTTTTGGCGATCGCCAATTTTGGCGATTTGGATTTTTGGCGATCGCCAATTTTGGCGATTTGGATTTTTGGCGATCGCCAATTTTGGCGATTTGGATTTTTGGCGATCGATAATTTTGGCGATTTGGATTTTTGGCGATTTGGATTTTTGGCGATTTGGTTTTTTGGCGATTTGGATTTTTGGCGACCGCCAATTTTGGCGATTTGAATTTTTGGCGATTTGGATTTTTGGCGATCGCCAATTTTGGCGATTTGGATTTTTGGCGATTTGGATTTTTGGCGATTTGGATTTTTGGCGATTTGGATTTTTGGCGATTTGGATTTTTGGCGATTTGTATTTTTGGCGATCGCTAATTTTGGCGATTTGGATTTTTGGCGATCGCCAATTTTGGCGATTTGGATTTTTGGCGATCGCCAATTTTGGCGATTTGGATTTTTGGCGATTTGGATTTTTGGCGATCGCCAATTTTGGCGATTTGGATTTTTGGCGATCGCCAATTTTGGCGATTTGGATTTTTGGCGATCGCCAATTTTGGCGATTTGGATTTTTGGCGATCGCCAATTTTGGCGATTTGGATTTTTGGCGATTTGGATTTTTGGCGATTTGGTTTTTTGGCGATCGCCAATTTTGGCGATTTGGATTTTTGGCGATTTGGATTTTTGGCGATTTGGATTTTTGGCGATTTGGATTTTTGGCGATCGCCAATTTTGGCGATTTGGATTTTTGGCGATTTGGATTTTTGGCGATCGCCAATTTTGGCGATTTGGATTTTTGGCGATCGCCAATTTTGCCGATTTGGATTTTTGGCGATCGCCAATTTTGGCGATTTGGATTTTTGGCGATCGCCAATTTTGGCGATTTGGATTTTTGGCGATTTGGATTTTTGGCGATCGCCAATTTTGGCGATTTGGATTTTTGGCGATTTGGATTTTTGGCGATTTGGTTTTTTGGCGATCGCCAATTTTGGCGATTTGGATTTTTGGCGATTTGGATTTTTGGCGATTTGGATTTTTGGCGATTTGGATTTTTGGCGATTTGGATTTTTGGCGATTTGTATTTTTGGCGATCGCCAATTTTGGCGATTTGGATTTTTGGCGATCGCCAATTTTGGCGATTTGGATTTTTGGCGATTTGGATTTTTGGCGTTCGCCAATTTTGGCGATTTGGATTTTTGGCGATCGCCAATTTTGGCGATTTGGATTTCTGGCGATCGCCAAT